>OY728127.1:726625391-731425391 GCA_963277665.1 Viscum album | reverse complement strand
AACATACCCTCAACCAAGGAAAAGTACAAGGTTAGGGTTAATTTCACAATCTCTTTATTATCCAAGATTGTTTTTACGTAAGTATCTACTGGGACCTCTTTATCATCCACATCTATATTTCATAAAAAATTATTTCAAAAAAATACTATTTACTAGACAATGGGTTAAATTCATTTATACCCTTATTTGAACATATAAGTTTTGAAAGGAATCTTTCAGTCATTTTCCAAACAAGGTATTTTACAACCTTTTCGAAAAAATTAATGTAATAATGTATTTTTTAATTTATATGGTGGGTGCAGTTATTCTCTGTTGTTATAACATTGTCAAAGATTCACTTACAAGCTTATAAAAATGTTTTAAAAATAAATTTTTTCTTTTTATAATTATGTAACTTTAAATGAATTCAAAAAATCAAAGAGATGTTTCTCTCAAATAGTTTTGATTTCATCTACGTCAACATCTTTTGATTGATTTTACACTTTTTTGAACTCGATTTATTATGATACAAATCATCCATATTTTATTGAAGTTTTTGTGAGGTGTTTGACTATGGATGTGTTATTTTTATACCATTCGTGGTTTATGGTTAATGTATTGACATTTCGTATGAATGTTTTAATACGAATGTTTATGTTATATTTCATCATTTTCATTTGAGGAATGTATTGGACTTAGTAAGTGACGGGTGGAGCCTAATATATCTCCTAGATACATTGGTAGGTCTCATGAGATATCTAGACATGGAATCGGATGAGGCCTTTCGCAATTTGATATATGGTTTAGGCCTAGGCCTTAATCATTTTTAGACGTCTTGGATGAGGACTTGACAACATGATTCAGAATGTCTGGAATTATACATTACCTCATTATGGAAATAATATTGGTGGTTCGTGTGTTTATTCGACTAGTATAATACCCATGACTATTTATTATTATGATATTATTTACTCAGCTCATATTCCTTCCATAAAATTGTTCATTTTTATTATTTGTAAAGGCGTGTATTTTCGATTATTCCCCATGCCTAATATTTATGTTATGTTCTGGTGTATTTCATACCCTTAATAAGAATTTGATCTCACCCCTTTTCTTATGTTTCATTTTCCCAAGCTATGAAGAATATAATTATAAGTGACTTTCAGGCATAATCTAGGAGGCTTTGATGTTTCTAATGGAATAAATTAGTGTTGTATTTCTTTTCAAGTTGTAATGTTGAACTTATTTATGAATATTGTTTCCAATAATACTAAACTGATTAGTCTTTCGGGACATGATTTCCTTGTTATCATTCCAATGCTATGTAATAAATCACTAACTCTGGGTAGATGGGGTTGGGGCATTACAATAGATAACCTGACATAGAAGGATCCTAAAATTCCATGCCAAAAAAACATCCTTGAAACATCCTACACATATGTTAAGGTATTGATTCTTAGGACTAGAATCCTAGTTTAAGTTCATATATTTCATTAAATTGGAAAGATATCCTAAAAGAACATGTGTTCCATAGAAGAGTAACAACCCAACATGATGTTGGGGAAAAGTATTCTGGTGCCACATGACACATTCCCAAGATGAGGTGCACACATTTTGAGGTAATTATACTTAGACATTGGCCCCTACATTATGGAAATTGATTTCAAATCATAGGGGGACATCCTGAATGAGTGTTTACATCCTATAAGGGAGGTACCCAATGTGAATTGACAAATAATAAGTATTAGTGACATATGGATCATTCATAGAACCATATGCATACATTTCAAAGATGTGAAAATTATACATGGTCTCCTAGTTTAGGGTTGTAGAGGTCAGAATAATTATACATAGATTAAAGTCATATTTCTCTAGTCATGGATTATGTGTCTTGAAGGAATATGTGTGGTATCAAATAAATGTTATCCGACAAGAATTGACGATGGATAAGGCCACCTAATTCCAAACAGAACACCTTAGGTAAAACATATTCATAGTTTAAGTTATCTATTCTTAGAGTTGGGATCCTAGTTTATAATCAATGATTTTTTACCATAGGTAAATTGTGCATCCAACATTTATTAATGAACCCCCCCAAACGCTTCATCCCATGTGATCCATGATCGATGAAAGAAACAAGAAGCAGTACATAGTTTATTTTATTTACTAGGGTGAACACAATAATTGGGAAAGGTGGATAAAAATTTTCATGAGGTTTGATTATGAATTTCATGATTCAGATAGAAAAAAGTGGAATAACAAACTAGATGGGAAAACTATTAACCATGTTTGTAGAAACGTTTTTACACCCATTTTATCCAAGGATGGGGTGAACAAATCTATTATCGACCATTAAACATGTTCAAAACAAGGGAGTCACTATTTATTACTATAGATATTAAAGGACTATGACTAGGATGGTATGTTGGAATTTAGGCTAGAGACCACTATTATTAGGGTGCCCGTTCATATCTAAAGGAATATTATTATCCATATTGAGTAAATAATGAAGCACACTATTGGATATGAGAATGTATTTGAGGGGATAATGATTTCACTGATAGATATATCTCCATACCCTCAAACGTGTTATAAAATCATGATAGTAGGGAAGGATCAATCCTACCCTAGAGGGTGAAGAACCTAATGAGATTTTGGTAATGTTGGACCAATGATATGTGTTCTTGGAATTTTCTACATGTCCCATTGGAATAGATATAAAGTCGTACATAGTTCTAGAACACGGTGTAGTAGGTGATTGGAATCAAAAGGGAGACATCCTCTCCAGAAAGTATATGGAATCATCTCATATTAGGTGGCATCTGGATTTTATATGCGGTGAGATTTTTTGGTCATTCCAAATTTTCCATATTAGGAATCATAGTTTTATATGGGTATCTTTTATTGGTCATACCATACATAAAATGTATGGAATACCTGTTTTATATTGATTAAGGCTATTTTTAATGTCTCTTAATGAAGATGTTAATCATTAGAGTTTAAAATTCATTAATATCAGACTATTGAATCTAATATTTTATGGTTTTGGAGCTCATATAATGGGGGTAGATTATTGTTTAAGTCTATAGTTCTTAGACCCAAGGAGTATAAATGTCATATGTAGGCTTGTGTGGAATGAAATAGTGATAACCTAATTTGAATGGATCGGAAAAAAATACCTTCTACAAGATTTTTTTTTGAAAATCACACACAAGTCGACATAATGATGTAAAGGAATGAAAAAAACATGATGAGTCAATAAATGGGATAGAAATGGGATTATAGATATGGTCATCACTACAAATACTAAGAGGATGAAAATCAATCCAAAAATAGTTCTGGAATGCATCATGGTAGGATACTGACACTGGTAGGGGGTTGTCCACTTGAATGAGGATATTAAATCGTCTCATATTTATGATATAGGGCCCCAAAAATATATATGGGTTATGTATACATTCGTATTCCATGCGGTGAGGATGTTTTAATTGATTACACATTGAGTTACATGTTTCTTTCTTCCTTTTATCAGGTCATGAGAAAATCCTGATTTTCTATCAATCTAGGGAATGTGATTAGGGATTATATATAAGGAAGAGGCCCCTAGGAAATTGGGGTGATAACTCCATGAGAAAAGGGTTAGTTTGAGATGAAATTGTGCCTTAACATGAATAATTTATGTATATGTATCACTACACATACCATGGGAATGAGAATCAAGAAATATATAGTTTTGGAAAGCAGTGGGGGTGTTGATTTTATGAAACATTGGGGATGAATAAACCATGAAAATATGGGTCTATGGTGGAATGATTCACATAGATTATGGTAATAATTTTTACAATAGGGCTCTTAGATTTTTATAATAGATTTTTAAGATAGTATGTACATAGTTTTTGTTCTGGTGGGGTCAAAAAGTGAAAACCCAACGTGAAATGAACTGAGGATCCATAGCATAGAAATTAATCCCTATGATAGTTGCATGTTGTTTAAGGTAATAAGACTTGGACCATGTGATTGTTAAAATTAGTTTAATTTCATGATTCTTAGGCTGGTGGATTGTTTGTTTTGATGGATTTTTTGTGAAATGAAAGAGGAAAACCCTTATGTTAAAATATGGTGATGTTGTCCCACATTACCGATAAATACCTTGAAATAGACTACACATAATTTATGCTCCTAATTCATAGACCATAATTGGGGCATAATGGGAAAATATTGGTGGATGTAAGTCCTTTCATCCAAGTGGATGGGTTTATGATAAATTGGTGGCCTATCATGAGGACATGAGGTCTAGACATGACTACTTATCCCATGGGAATGTGGATCAATCGACACATTGTTTTGGAATGTGGTGTGGTAGAATACTAAGTTCGAAGGGGAGATTTCATCTCTAGAGAAGACACTGAGGTATCCTAAGGTAAGAATGGGACATCCAGTGTTTATTTCATGAGTCAATCCTATTGTTTATCATAATATGCTAAGGAAATTATATTTTATGGTCATCTCACCTTTATTATGTGAGTAATCCTATGTTTATTGAATTTGGTAAGACTACAGTTTTACAGTATGCAATGTGGATGGAAGGGATTAAAATTTAATGTTATATAAATCAAAACATAGTTTTTACACGTTCTAGGTTAAAGAGATCATATCATGAGGGATTAAAATTATTCAATGTCATAAAACTAGGACCAACATTCATTTTTTGTGGTGGTAGTCCTCATACTTTTTTAAAGAGGATAAATTCATATTTCTTGGACTGTAGGGTTTCAAGTGAATTAGTTATTAAGGTACATGGTGTTGGTGGGAGGTGTGATACAATCTCCATCCATGGTGATTAAATACTATGCATCATTGGAATGGAGATTATTGATAATGTAAGGTCCTTCCTATTTAGGGTCTTACTTTGGAGTAATTTTTCAAATCTTCATCTTGGTTTTGAGATATAGTACCATGTAATCAGAGAAGAAGGAGAAGAGGAAATAATTCTTATTAAATGATATGTATATCCTATTCTTGTGCCTCTCCATGTTATGAAGGTCCTAAAGCATATTTTCCTTCAGATCATCAAACTCAGCCAGACTGAATTTGTCAATTTTATGGCATCAATTAATCATAAAGAACCATGTGGACGGATAGAAATTGAACTTCAGTGGGAAATACTACATCCATTCCATACAATATAGAATATAGGTTCATCTAGGTGGTATTTAGAGTTATCGCCTTCTATTCCCAAATAGAATTGGGGGGATTATTGGAATAATTATTTTGGTTTTGGAATACCGATTTCTATAGAATGTTTGAGAGGGTCTTTTTGAATTTCTCAATTTTCCCATTATTCTATGTATGTACAAAAAGTATGGTTAGACTAGATGTTTCAATTAGTGTAAAATTTATTCTTATCAGCAACCCAGATGTTGTTACCATTTTATGTGAAAATATTGTGAGGCACTCCAAACTGATGGTTAATGTGGAAGATCATGATGTTGAGGATGAAATAGGTTTTTACTTCCTTATTATAAAACCCTTCACCCCATTTTTTAAATAAGTCTATTTTAGTACGAATGAACATAAAATTTTGTGTTTTAATATGAAGGTATAGTATCATAATTTTGAGCCACCATACTATGATGGGACATTAGTAAATGGTAGTGTATAGAGGCTTTGGATGTTGATGCATAAATATTTCATGGATATGAAATGAATGAAAAATCATAGTGAACTCAATTCAGTTATGAAACATGGTTGGAAATAAGTATCCCAACCTACTAATATTTTAGGATAGGATCAATCCTCATTTATGGGGTCCATGGAATCTGGAATGGACATCCTAAATGACTTGAGTTATCTAATCAAATTGGATGAACCATTGGATAATTCCATCAAACCAACTGTTGTAGAAGGTTTTCCCAAAGTTAGTCCCAAATTGGAGGGTAAACTACATTACACACCATCAAATTCATTCATACTCATCTAATTTTGTTGTGATGATTCCTTAATAGAGATAATCGATGAAGGGATTCATCAAATTGGGAATTCCCTCGGGTGTGGGGGGGTTAATGGGAAATGGAATTGATGTACCATTTTATAGATAGACTACATGATTGTTGTCATCATCTGAAGTTGAAGGGATGATGGTCATATAGTGTGGAACATGAATGACAAGGATTTAATTGTCAGGTTATACAATAGATACATCCAATCATACCAAAACATCTTCCTGAACATTCTATAACCACAGAACATGGGTGTCCTTCATATGTGAAGGGAACTGGTCCATCAGCTAATAAAAAATTCTAGCAGGGACCCTAGCTCGTTGTTTTTTATGACGTAGTCACCCTTTATCTATTTTATTACTAGCTAGGAGTCCCCCTTCATGAGTAAAAATGATACATCAATGATAAATTCTAGTTCAAGACAAATAATAAGGGATATATACTCTGCCTCATTCTTTTTGAAACCTTATAAAAATATAGATAGTTATGGAAATATTGGATGTTCCAAAGTGATGAAAATTATTCAAAGGCCTACACTATTGAGAATGGGGTCTCTACATCTTATATCGTCCAGGATTCAAGAGGAACCATAACAATTAATATTCCATAATGTTTCATCCCAACCCAATGAGATAATAGCTTCATCGGTGAAATGAAGAAAAAAATTTCTTCAAGATTTTGATGTGTTCCCATGAAATATATCACTATCTTGCCTATTATGATGTTTTAAGGAAAACCCTAACATTGAACTACTAGAGTATTATCACCATGTATGCCAAATGTCCCAACATCATGGGGTGATAAAGGATATACGTTACGGGGTTCACTCATGACATCAGATATACCTCATTATGCTAAAGATAATCAAAAAAATCTTATGCTACTGAAACCAACATGAGGAAACAATTTTTGTTGGGCGAGTATCTGGTGTTCATTTCAAGGAGCATGTGACTGATAAAATAAATTATTTTTCCATAGAAATCATTGTTTTTATTTTATAAGAGGGAACCAAAGAATTGTTCTATATTGGTAATGTAAAGGAAAAAATTGATTTCCTAATATGGGTAGAATCAGAACTGGAGGATGTTGTAGGTACTATATGATGTTCACAAAGGCAGAATGCATCTCCTCATCCCTCTGGTAAATTATGGATTATTTAATGAGCCTTATGAATAGATTACAGAATCTAATAATATTTTTAATAAATCATAATATGTAGTCTAATTTTCCTTGGATGCCTCGCAACTCCAATCGTTTTATTGGGGTTGGAATTTGAATGACGGTCTTGATATTCTCTTGGTCAATCGTGAATCCTCTGTAGCTTATGGTGAAGAAATGATATTCCCTAGTGGTTTCCCAAAATGTGGTATTTATGGGGACCATAAAAACGTTTTTAGAGAGGATAAGATGAAACACTATATTATAATCATTAATATGGTCCTGATACTCGATGGATTGGAACACTAAATGCCACATCCCAACCCAGGTGCCATATAACATTTCCATGAGCTAGTCAGTCAGATGATCTCAAGTGAACCTCTATACATGAAGGGACATGGGGCTGATAATGGTGGTTTCATAATAATGAAATATTATTATATTTATTATACGTAATTTATAATATTATGATACATACCATATATTTAGATAATGTAAAATAAGAAGTAAGAAAAATGAAAATGATGTGTTAAGGATATTATATTTTTCCTTACTACTTATGATTTCCTCTTAAAGATTCATAGCATAGTATTATAGGATTAGACTAAACACTATTATTTGAAAATGGATATTAAGAAGATAATTTTTAGGTTTTGGTATATCTACTTGTCAAAAAGTGAGGTAAATAATAAAAAGGATGGGTTCCCTTTTATCATAAAGGGAAAGGGAACACTTGGAGTTGAAAAAAGGATAAAATATATTCACGTTTTTCTCCAAAAAATGATTCAAAATAGATATAAATTAAATGAATAATAGGTTAAGGTATAATTTTGAACAATATATTAAATTTAGTCTTGTTTTTTCAACATTTAGAATGTTATTGTTTTTTTAACGACTTCATTTACAATTTTTGTCATTTATCATGGTAAAAACTATTTCAATATTAAAGGGTTGAGAATGTTTCCATAAATTGAAGAGTCTTACATAAATGGACCATAGATGATATCTTCCACAATATTCCATTCACTATGACAAATAAAATATTTATAGATATTATAACTAATTCAATATATTAATATTTATTTTATATATTCATTAATGAAAATTTTGAAACTATTAATTTATTTTGACATTAAAGGCCCCAAGAAAAAGATATAATTTCATTATAATACAAAAAAAAACTATAATATTTTTTGTATATATATATTTTATGGGACACTATAAATCACTCTATTTGTAATTCTTTTAACATTTTATTGTCATTCAATTTAATTTTTTATTAATTTGAAGAAATACCATGTCAGTGTTGCGTAAGAATTTAAGGAAATTACATAGTCAATAAAAATTATAAATAAATTACCACCATGAAGATAATTAAATAATTATCATTATAACAATTAATATTCATTATTAATTTTCTATTTTCATTATGGGAACCCATAAGAGATATTTAAAAGTTTTTGGTTGACATTATGAAATTTTCTAAGCTTTAAATATTTTATAAGTCATTTTCATATACATGTGTTAATTAATAATTAAAATTTGTGCTTATAGTGATAAATGTCAAAGTTTATTATTCTAATAATTATTAATATGGAATGTTTTGATGTTATAATTTTGTATTAACCTAGTATAACCCAATTTACTCATTACCAAGGTGATAAATTTTACCATGGTCACTCTTCATAAGGGATAAAAATGTCCAATTTACCAAATGTGGTACTCCTAACTCAAAAAATGAAATCCATTATTCATAATTAAATTTATATAATTCAAATAAATTTAATTTAAATAATGCTTGAAAAACATGATAAAAGTTGTTTTTATAAAATTGAATTTTAAGCATTAAATTGGATTATTCTTATCCCATACCTTGAAAAAATATTGATGAATGTTAAAAAAATGTGATTGAATATGTAATATATACATTTAATTATAATTATTAACCAAATGTTATTAATTAAAATTTTTATGATAAAAAGGAATTTTTCCCAAAATACAATTTCTAGAAAAACATTTCACATATTTTCAAATGATTTGTATTTTCATTAATTATTAATTTTCAATTTATGAATTTATTTTTTAAATGTGAAAAACATAAAATTTTTATAATTTATTAAATACTATATGTACCATCTTATTCAATAGCAAGGATATTACAATATATTATAATATAGTTCACTTAGACTCAGGATTGCATTTATCCCACGGAATCTATACAATTAAATTTATTTGAATATACATATATATATATATCATAAAATATCTAGATGTCACATTATTTCCATGATAAAATAATATTTTCCCCCAAACTTATATCACTCCAATTAAAAAAATGAGAGTATATTTATTTCATCACATCCTAGGATTCCAAAGTAGCTTCTTCAAATTTATCATTCTTCTAGAGTACTTTAACTTGGGTAATAGTCTTGTTCAGTAGAGCATTATCTATAAGATCCCACATTATTCAAGTTATTATTCAAATGAAATATAATAATCCAATTTTATGACTTTTATGTTTACTAATTGTGAAGGATCTGTTATCTAATTATTCCATAGAGTACATGGATGACATTTGGAAATTGAGATAGATTCATCCAAAGCACTAAGAGAAAAGATATCATACCTACTCAATAAAAAATCATAAAGTTCCCAATATGACTATGTAAAAACATTAATTTATTTTAGAATCTCATAACCTTATTCCATGTAAAAATTTCATAAATATATTTTCACGATCATTGAATTCTATTTTTTTCATTGATTATTGGCATAAATATTCTATTGATACAATGATTCCTTAATGTGTTGTTGACTGTATCTAGATATCTCCTCTATTTAATTATCATATCTTTGGTCTCAGTATCATTTTTTCTTGAAATTCAACACAATACATTGGAGTCTTAAAATTGTTTCTATATAGGGATTTATAAGTAGCCATTTGAATGATTGAGTGAAAAAAAATTTTTTGAAGAGAACATTACTAGATGTGGGTGTTGATCCAAAACACATTTTAAATCCATATAATAAGAAATAATAAAATAATATGGGGTTTTAATTTAACTCTCAGAATAGACATCTCACTAAGGAATAGAGGATGTGAGAAAAGTGAACTCTATTTCTAGAGCCTTCTAAATAATTCAATATAGCTTCATGAAAAAACTCAAATCATGATATTATATGGTATATTGATATAATACATAAAACCATCTCACTTTATTAATAAAAATTATATAATTTTGATCTAGATAAGAATATTTTTTGATAGTTGTTATCTTTTCTAGATTTGTATGGTGATCAAATTCAACCCAAATAGCATTAATTCCATTATATGATTTGGTTGTGAAATAAAAAAATACATGGTGATGTTTTCCAATTTCCATTATATTATGTGTAATGGTTGTAATATACACTTAGACATATACCTATTATTGAGAAATTAATGGCTTACCAGAATTACTATATGTACTCTAGAATATATCTCTTTAGTTATTCCCACTCTAAATTATCTTTTTGTTCTCTATAAATCTTCAGGATTCTAGGATGAACATAGAGTGATGAAATATTAGACTCATCCCATATCTATTTAATTATGTATATTATCTTCTATATTTCCACATCTATACTTCTTTCATAATTTCTATATACATTCTATTAAAATCAATAAATAATATATTTTTTTGTGATTCTCAACATAGATAGTCGAGAATGATTCTATATACTCAGAGCCTCAACTACCTTTTTGTTTTACCTTTATGTTAATTTATAGGGAATTAATTGTAACACCCCGAGTTTTTATGGACCTGTTTATTTAATAAATATAGAATTTAATTTATATATTTTAATTTACTAATTTAAATATTACTTTCACATGAAACTAACTCCATGTACATTCCACGCAGCGCCGACTTGGCATATGATGCAAGCCACACTGAGTTGGCATACAATACATGCAACAATGAGTTTCAAGAAAACATCTCTTTTTATTTTTTTAGTCACATAATTAATAAAATTTTAAACTATATGTTAAAAATACTAATATTAATTGCAATAACTAATTTTCAAATTTTTATTTATAATTGTTTTATATGAATAAAACATATGATTTATGGTATGGTCCTTTAAATGTCTAGAAACATAATTTTATCGAGTAAAATGCTTATAATATTCAAACTAATTTTAGAAAAATTTAGAAATTGAATTTGTTAAAATAAAATTAATTTCATAATTCATAATATCAATGTTATATTTTGGGAAAATATTGGAATGTTTCTGAAAAAACTTCATTTTTCGGTAAATAGTGAAAAATACTGCTTTTTAGTTAAAAATCTCCTTTTGTATAATTTATTAATAATGATAAATGATAATATAAAGTAGTTTTATGGTACCATTAAATATTTATTGTATCTACTGATACAATTAAATTCATTAGTACCAATTCCACTTTGATACAAATTTTAAAATCATAATAAACGTTTGAACTTTTTCCTACACTAAAACCATGTTATTTCATCTTGTCTGTGGGATTAGAATTAATCATAATTTTTTTCAGATTATGTGAAGTTAATTTCAAAAAAATTAAATAAACATTTATATTCATTATAATATTTAGCATCAAATAATACCATATCAATGTTTTACCAATATTATTAGTAAAGGTGGTGAAAATTATTCACAGTAGTTAAGGCCAAATTAAGCATTATTAGGGAATAATCCTTATATTTAAGGGCCCAAATGACCTATAATTTTTTCTAAACCCCATTTTATGTCCATAGTTGGCCCATTAACATTCCATTATTATTTTTTGTTTGGTAAGACGCTGTTTAGTTAATAAAATGTTCATACATAATTTGTTTCTAAAAATTTCATGTGAGTCCTTTTCCTTCCCTATAAAAGGCCACCACCTCCACCCATTCATCACTCCTCTTAAAAATTTTAAGATCACCAAATATCTTACCATGTAGCCTAAAAACAAGAATTACTCCAATAATGAATCCTTATTTTTTTCCATAAACCATTTTATGGAATCCTTTTGGGCACAAACCAAAAATAGTTACACTATTTTGAGGTAATGTATTCTTTGAAGCTCATTTCCTTTATTTCACTTATTCACCCATCCAATATCATTATTACATTTTTTTTGAAAAGACCAGTATCTTACATAGACTAGGATTTTATTATGAATAGTTTATGACCTAAACATATACACACCTCTATTAAATGGATGTTGAACATATTGATTCTGTGTACGACAAACTACTGCCTCACGAAATCATGATTGTTCATTTATCCTCTACCACCAATCATGGTTGATATTATGATGGAAAATTAATTTATATATGTAATATATTATATTTTTTATTTCTTTAAGATTATTTATTACTTTTTAAAAAAACTTTTTACCTTCTATTTGGTTTTAATATAATAATCGTGTTTCAGGAAATGTGGAATACATCCCCTCAAAGTGATGTGATTTGTTCACACACCACATGAGATGTATAAAGGAAGAGTTTAACAAAATTATATTATATATATGATATATTAATTCTAATATAATAATTCTATATATACATATAAATACATATACATATATACATATATATATATATATTCTATTTTCTTTTGATCATTCAATATGTCAATCAAAAAAGGAAACATCGTTTATTGTATATACGACTTACCATATCCATGGACAGTGTATTCCATTTCTTAATTCTATATTCTATAAATTATTATAATATGAATATAATGTATATAAATAATATTTATATATTTATCTACATTATTGAATCATGATTTAATTATTAGGACAAACGATATAACAAATTAAGATAAATGTGATGAATAAAGCGAATTTTTTCCAAAGTGAAAACATAACATAGGAACATTGACAAGAGGGTAATATATAGTCATAAAAAAACCATATATGATATTATGTAAAATTATATTATTTTTTAAAATATTTTTAATAAACTTATATTTATTATACATGAAACTTTTACGAGTACGGAGAGAGTCAAGATAGATGGTAAGGGGATTTTCATCTCACTTTTAATTTCAATGAGATACAAGCTATGATATCCACTCTTTACTATTTTGTGATTTTTTTACACACCATGATTTAATTATATTTATAATTTAAATAAATTTATGGTTATTCACATATCCATTATATGATCCGTCTTTTATGGGGTTTGACTTCAAAAATATACCATATCAGTAAAATTGTTTGAGCTCAATTTTCCTTCTTTGAGACTCTGATTTTTTTATGCCCAAAAAATATTCTTCAAGGTGTATATACATCCATTTTACATGTCATATCAGTAATATAGTTATTTTAATTATATCATAATATTCAATTAATTTCCTTTTCTTACATGGATATTATTATCCCAACTCACCATGTTACGAGATGTTATTGAGACAATCTTATTGTTTTTCGATATTGTTTATTTTTATTCATCATTTAATGAAATCACTCAAGAATATTCATGATTTTACTTCTACTATATTCATTAAATATATATTAATTTTTTATTACCATTTTTTCGTTATTTTGTACTGAAGATAATATTTTTAATATAATCGGATAGTCTCTTTCTTCGGTGAAAAATAAATTGTATTAAAAAACAATGTTTTAAAAAAAATCAAAAGATACTTGAAGATAATTTTAAAGAAAAAAGGGTTTTAAAAATGATTTATTTTTTTAAAGATTCCATTATATGTTTTAAAATATATTTTCAAAGCAAAATATTTTTTGAATTTTGATGTTATAAAACATTTTTTTCAAATAAGAAAGGATATATTCCTCAAAAAATGATTTAAAAAGGACTTTTAAAATTATTTTCCATCTAAGATAACATCCATTTCTGTTGGTCATACCTTTATGCTGAAATTATCCAATGTTTACATTCATATTCATTCTGTGAATTGATTATGTTTTGAAGGAATGATGTTTATGAATCATGTTTCTCAATCACGGGTTATATGATTTTGATATCCTTTTCTTTCCATGGGTTATGAATATGATGAAAATATATGTAACCTTTATCTTACCATATTTTGTGATATGTTTAAATTTTTATGATAACAATTTCATTTCAGGGGTTATGATATGTTTATTTATGATCGTTTTGAACATGTGTATATGATTTAATTATATGGTGGGTGGGGCCTATATCTCCCTCTGATGCTTTGGGTAAAGATTTATGTATCATTAGATAAAAAAGGGCTAGAACAAGGGTTAATCAGTTCAGTAATATAGGGATGTAATAAGGGTTACTCCATTCTGTAATACAGGGATGGAATAAGGGTCATGTGGTTTAGTAATACGGGGGTGGAATGAGGGTTAGTTGATTCAGTGAAGGACTTTGTCCACTAAGAGGGTCTTTCTTGTGATGACACATCTTCTATTGAAATCCATATATTCTTATGTGTTTCCACAAATCCATGTCTTGCTCATTTTTTATTCTTTTATGACTAATGTCCTTTACATTATTTTAATTCATGTAATATGAACTACCATGATTTATTCCATGATTCATGTATGTGATCTTTGATATGTAGGGTATTATCTTCTACTTTCATGATCATGTTCTTATACTCTTATGATCGTTTTTATGATTACATGTCTCCCTTGATTACCCATACTGAGCATTTGAGCTCACCCCTTTTTACATTTCCTTCCTAAGGTCATGAATATATGTATTATGTTTGATGTGTATTTTTTGTATAATGTTTATGTATTCCGCAAAATTTATAAATGTTAATTTCTGAAAAGTAATGGGGACTATGATGGGTATTAGAGAAATGTTATAGTTAAACTTTGGAAACTATGGTGAGAAAGCCTTAGTGAGGACCCTAAGGAACATGTCTAGGGATTAGTTAGAGGGATACAAAATGTATAAGAAAATTTCATGAATTTTGGAGAAGGATCGAGTGAGTATTTTTCCTAAAAATATGAAAATTTATGGATATTACAAGTGGATGTGGATGTATAATAGATTTATGTGATGGTAACAACTCTAAGAAAAAATTTGGGCTTGACTCGTGGTAATCTAGTACATACAGTGGGCCTTGCTGCACACCTAGTTTGAAACTCCTAGGGGGTATGCTTTGTAAATTCACAAACTCTTCATGAACCATTATGAAGTATTTAAACCTATATTAACTGTGAATAACTTAGGATAAAACTAAGGTGTCACAGATTAAGGAAAATTTCATAACTTAGACATCATATAAGTGATATTTCATAATTATGTGGTGCCTCATTATGATAACTATTTCATATTCTATGCTTTTGGTTTTAGTCAATTTCTAGAACTAGAAGGAACTATTTTATTGGAGATTTAAATGGAAAATGCAACTATTTTTCTATTGAGGAACCAAATGATATGGAAGCTAGAATAAAAAAAACCTATTTCTATACTCAGATAGATTTCTCAAGCTATGAATCATAGAGGAATTACAAATGAGAAAAAGAGGGAACAACATTCTATTGTGTCTTTCATGAGGAAACATCCAACTTATTTCAAAGGGTCTTCTGATCCACTTATTTCTAAACAATGGATAAGTACCATGGAAAAGGTACTCTCTGTTATTTAGGGTTCGAAGAATAAGAATGTAATTATGGCTATTTATCACTTCGAATGATAATCATATTAGCGGTGGACTCCAATAAAGAATACGAGGAAGCATGAAGATATTGAATCCATGGTTTGGGATGCGTATAAGAACAAATTTTTCAATAAGTACATTCCTTGAACTCTTTGTATAGACATGGTGAAAGAGTAACTTGAGTTAATGAAAAGGGATGATGAGTCTATTGGTACCTACGAGGATAACTACATGAGACTTTTGAGGTATGCTTCATGAATTATGTTGAAACCTGATATCAATGTTGATTGGTTCTTCGGTGTCTTATTACCATGTCTCATATGGGAGTTGAGTATAAGACAATAAAGTATCTATAATGATATTTTTAATTGTGCAGTCATGGTTTAAATGGATATTGGAGTCACGTACCAATATCATGCAATTGACAAGAAGAGGAATATGGATTTCAAATGAAACTCTAAAACCCATGAAGATAAAAGGATAAAGATTCCTTTATGCTTGACGTGTGTGAAGACTCATGGATTAAATTGCATTAAGGGGTATAATAAAATTATTAAGTGTATAAGGGAAGGCCATCAAAAAATTTATTTCCAAGGTGATGGGAAGAAGTTTTCTTAAAATTAAAATGGAGAAAAGCCACACATAATACACCTCTCACAATTTAGTGCTTCAAGTGAATGGAGAATGGGAATTATGCTAACTATTTCCCAAACCCGAGGGTTGGTGATGATGAAATATTTGATAACCTCTTATGCCAAGGGATAAGGGGAAATATCATTCAATCTCTATCTCTAATGAGGGGTGTGATAATGATGTGATGAAAGGTACACTTACAATCCACTCTATAACAACTAATGCCATAATTGATTTTGGATCTACTGAATCTTGCATATCTAAATTATTTTATAAGTATGTTATGATTCCACTAAAGAAATTATATGTGGAATAAGAAGTATGAACTCTTAATGGTGTGATGATTCCATATCAAGTCTATGATTCCCCTCTAATTGATGTCATTGGGAATGTGCTTCCTAAAAATCTTGTCATTATTCATTTGGTCGAAGATGATGTCGTATTAGGAAATTATTGGATTTCTCTATATAAATCTAAGATTATTTATCAAAGAGGTGATGTAATGTTTGATATTTCAAACCCTCCTATGATAATCCAACAATGTGATGATATGTCTAAACATCCTATGCAGATTGCATCCAGTGTATGGGTCTTAATTTACATTCAAAAGGGTTGTTTATCTCACATGGTTGGTGATAACATTGAAATCTATGATATACATGTTTTTTAGGATTTTTTCATTTTTGTTCCAGATTATTTTCCTAGTATACCACATAAATGTGAAGCTGATTTCTCAATAGAACATATACTTGGTTTCACACCAATTTAAAAGAATCATTATAGAATGTAATCGATTGAGTTTTCAGAAATAAAGAAGAAACTCGAAGAAAACCTTGATAAAGGATTCATTTATCCAAATGTGTCACCTTGGGGTGCAATAGATCATTTTTTGAAGAACAAAGATGGATAAATTCGACTCTTCATTGATTATTAGGAGAGGAACAGAATCAAAATCATGAACAAGTATCCTCTTCCCATATAGATCAATTTATTGATCAACTGTGTGGAGATCAATAGTTTCCCAAAATTGAACTTCAATCGGGAAATCATAAATTGAGGGTCCAGAAGGAGGATACACATATAAAGGCATTCCATACAATGTATGGTAACAATGAATATATATATATTCCCTTTGTTCTCACTAATACCCTTGTTGTGTTCATGGATATAATGAATGTTGTCTTTATAGATTACCATTATATGTTTGTGTTAGTATTTATAGATGATATTCTTATATATTCAAAGGGAAAATTAATTCATGAAGATCAATTGAGAATTATTCTATAGACCCTAAAGAAAGATAAGTTATATGAAAAATTTTAAAAGTGTGAATTTTGGCTGAAAATTGATTTTTTTGGGTCGCATAATCTCAAGAGATGGTATAGCAGTAGATCCATAAATGATAGAGGCTATTAAAAGTTGGCCTAGACCAACCATGGGGATTGATATCTGTAACATTCTTACTTTAGATGAATATTATTGATGGTTTGTGGGTAATTTCGTACAACTATCTAATCCTCTGACCATGTTCCCTTAGAAGGGTGTGACGTTCCTCTAAAAAGAAAAATGTGAGGAAAAGTTCAAGGAAATAAAGAGAAGGATGGTCAGTGTACATGTTCTTACATTAACCTATAGTATAGAAGGGTTTTAAATCTATAATTATGCATCCAATAAGGTATTGGGATGTGTTCTTATGAAAAATGACTTGGTTATAAACTACGCCTCATGGAAGATGATGATTAATGAGAAAAATTACCCAACTCCTGATTTGGGGTTAGTGGAGGAAATCATTTTATTAAAGATATGGAGTAATTATCATTATGGTGAAATGTGTGACATATATAATGATCATAAAATTATGAAATATGTATTCCCATAGAAGGAGTTGAACATTCTCCATAGAATATGGTTAGAGTTGATAAAGGATCATGAATACTCAATACATTACTAAACTGGAAAAGAAAACTTGGTGCCTGATGCTTTGAGTCAAAAAGATAATGCTAGATTATCTATGATGAGGACCACAAATGATACAATATTTAAATATTTGAAAAGGATGGATCTAAAAATCATGATGGAAGGGGAAAGATCTTATCGTTCTCAAATGAATGTTCATAACTCTATCCAAGTGAAGATTAAGGAGGCACATAAGGAAGATGGGGAGCTGAAAAAGAAGGTTAGAAATCTTCATGAGATTAATTATGATCAAGATGGAATGATAAGATTGAGGTACCCTGTATGTGTTTCTAAAATTCCAGAATTTAAGAAGGACTTGTTAGAGGAATATCATAGTTCTTCATTCTCTATTCACCTGGGATGTGTGAAGATATATAGGGACATGAATGAATACATCTGGCGGGATGGAATGAAGAGAGATATCACATATTTTGTATCTAGATGTTTGTTATGCCAACATTTTATGGCTGAAAGACAAATGTCTGAAGGTATGTTTCATCTATTACACATACTAGAATAGAAATGGGAGAATATATCTATGGATTTTTTCATTAGACTACCATAAACCTCTAAAGGTTTTAATTATATATGGTTGGTAGTTGATCGCTTTACTATTTCCTCACACTTCATTACGATCAGATAATATTTATCTCTTGATCGTCTTTCCAGAGTATACATTAAGGAAGTGGTACGTTTTCATAGAGCACAACATTTTGTCATATCAGATCAGGATATGAGGTTTATTTTAATTCTCTTGAAAAGTCTACAGAAATCAATTCATACAAAATTGATTTTCTGTACTGCTTATCATCATCAAATGGATGGTCAATCTAATAGAAAAATTAAAACCCTATAGGATATTTTGAGGTCTTATTCTTTGGATTTCAAAGTTGGTTGGGATCAACACATTCCTCTAGTTTAGTTTTCTTACAATAATATCATTCACTCAAGTATTTAGATGAAACCTTATGAATACCTACATTGGAAGAAATGTAACGTTACAATGTGTTTGGATGAGGTTGGACAAAGAATTTTGTTAGGGCCTAAGATCACTGATGAAGTGGTTGATAAAGTGAGAACCATTTAAAATAATATCAAGGCAGCTCAAAGTTGGAATTTTTTTATGATAACCATTGGCATGACCTGGATTTAAAGTTGGTGAAATGGTATTTTAATAATCTCACACCTGAAAAACGTTATGATATTCTGGAAGAAGGGTAAACTGATCCCTTGGTATATCAAACCCTCTGAAATTCATGATCTTATTAGGACTTTATCCTATCACATGGTACTTCCTCCAAATCTCTCTCAGGTCCATGATGTGTTCTATGTATCACTCTGGATGAAATACATACCTAGACCTTCACTTGTACTGAACTCATAGATCATACCACTGGTGTCAGATCTTTCTTATGAGAGGCAACCTGTTGAAAATCTAGATTTCTTAGAGAATGTTTTACAAAATAATACCACTCACCTATTAAGTATTTTTTTGGAGAAATCGCCAGTTATAGGACACTACGCGGGAATTTTAGGATATGATGAAGCCAAAGTATCCTTACTTATTTTTACTCGTGTGAAAAATCATGTGGGTAAAATTCATTTTAAAGGGGGTAGAATCTAATACCTAGAGTTTTTAGTGATATTTTTTCTGAATAAATTTAATTATTCATTTATATATTGAAATTCACGATGTCAAATATTCCTTTCACATGGAACTGACTTGGCGTACATTCCACACAACACCGACATGGCATACGATGCATGAAACACTGAGTTGTCATACGATACACGTAACATTAAGTTTCTACAAAAAAATATATTTTTATTATTTATGTTATATAAATAATATTATTATAACCTATCGGTTATACAAAGTAATATGAATAGTAATAACTAATTTTCAATTATTATTTATAATTTTTTATATAAATATAACATATGAATTTTGGTAAAGTCCTTTTTTATATTTAAAAACAGTGCATTCTGGAAGGAACTACTTCTAATAATAAGAGTAATTTTAAACACATTTACAAATTTAATTTTATAATATTAAATTCATTATTTAATTAAGAACATTGAAATTATCTTAGGGTGAATTTTTTGGATTTTTCTGACAAACTTCATTTTTGATGAATAGTGATAAATATTGATTTTTAGTTTAAAACATTATTTTTATGATTAATTATTAATGATAAATGATATTATAAATTAGTTTAAAGGTCACAATAGATAAATATTACATATAATAATATAGTTAAATTCATTAATATCAATTCCACTTTGATACTGAATATAAAATATTAACAAACATTTGAACTTTTTCCTACATTAAAACCTCATTATTCCGTCCCATCTTTGGGATTAAAACTAATCTAAAATTTTCCACTTCTATGAATTGAATTTCAGAAATATGCCCTAAACTATTTTATTCTATATAGTATTTAGAGTCTAATGATACCATGTTAATTTTTGATCAAAATTATTAGTAAATGTGGTTAAAATTAATCATAGCAGTTAAGGACAAATTAAGCATAATTAAGGACTAAAACTTAAAATTAAGGGTCAAAAATGACCTAAAAACTTGTCCAAAACCCATTTTCCATTCCTATTTTAGACTTAAACCTTCCATTATTTATTGAGGTTGTTTTTGTATACTTTTTTTAGGTATGAACACGTGAACACTTACATTGTCTCTAAAAATTCCATGTGAGTCCTTTTCCTTCCCAATAGAAGGCCCCCACCTCTACCCATTACTCAAAGCTCTAAAATATTTTAATTTGTCAAAGATCATCCTATGTAGCCTCCAAAAACCCTTCCTTTTACCTTGATTCTTTCCATTGGTATGAAACCCTCTCAAATATTCCTTTTGGGAACAAACCAGAAGGATTTACCTAATTTAGAGGTAATGTATCCATTCAAGCTCCTTTCCTTTTTTTAATTCTTCACCTTTCCACTATTTTTATTCCATTATTGTGTATAAAAACAAGTAAATTCTATATTCTAGGATTTTTTATGAAATTTTTTTTTACCTACACTTACACACACCTCTATCTAAGGGATGTTGACCATTCTTTTTCTGTGTGTGGTGAACTACTTCCTCACGAAACAATGATTGTTCATTTCTCTTCTTCAAACAATGATTGTTGAAATTATGAAGGAAAAATTATATATATATGTTATATAAGTAATCGATTATATTTTTTATTTATTTAATCTTCTATATTACTTTTACAACACACATCTTTTTACCCTCTTATTGGTAATAATATGATAATATTTTTTGGGGACGTATGGACTACTGCCCCCTCAAAGAGATGTGAATCATTCACACACCACATAGGATGTATTAAGGATGAGTTTAATAAACTTATATGATATTTTTGATATATCCTTGATATAGTAATAATTAAATAAATATACATAAAAATATATATATTTATATATGTCATTTTATTTAGTTCTTTAAATACAATAATTAAAAATGGAAACATCGTTCACGCGTATGTATGGCTTACCGTCTCCATGAATGGTCTATTTCATTTCATAAATATATGTTCTATAAATTATTATAATATGAATATAATGGATATAAATTATATTTATATCATGATATACATTCTGGAATTAGGATATAAGTATAAGGACCAATGATATAACAAATTAAGACACATGTGAAGAACAACGTGAATATTACCCAAAGTGAAAACATAACGAAGGATCATTAACAAGTGGGTAATATAAAGTCATAATAAAACCATATATGGTATTCTGTATAACTATATGATTCTATAATATATTTATAATATAATTATATTTATAATAAATGAATTTTTTATGAGTAGGGAGAGAGTCAAGACACATGGTAAGTGTATTTTCATACCACTTTTAATTTCTATGAGATACAATCTATGTTAGACACTCTTTCCTTTTTTGTGGGGTATGTACTAACCATGATTTTATTACATTAATCCTATAATTAAATTTATTGGTATTCACATATTCATTATATTATACTTGTTTCATTGGGTTTAACTTTAAAAAGATACGAAATTGGTAAAACAGTTTTCTCTCAATTTTCTTTCTTTGAGACTCTGATTTTTTATGCACATAAAATCCTCTTCAAGGTGTATATAATTCCATTTTACAATTTATATCATGAATATAATTATTTTCATGATATATTAATCTTAATTTAATTTCTATTTCATGAATGCATAATAATATCCCAAGTCACTAAGTTATTAGAGGTTATTCTGAAAATCATATCATTTTTTGTGACTGTTTATATTTATGCTTCATTTATGGAAATCTGTCGATATTATTCATGAGTTTCCATATAATGTGTTTATTAAATTTAATTTAATATTATAGTACCATTTTTTCACTCTTTGGTACTCAATATAATCTTTTTAATAAAATCGGACCGTCTCTCTCTTGAGTCAAAAATCCATTGTATTTTAAAGACATCATTTCAAAACTGATTTCAAAAGATACATGATTATAATTATCAAGGAAAAAGATTTTTAAAAAGGTTTTACTGTTTTAAAATATTAATTTATATGTTTCCAAATATATTTTCAGATATAGAGGTTTTGAAAAGGTTTCATGTTATAAAAATCTATTCTTGAAAGAATAATGAATATTTTCCTTAAGAAATGTTTTTAAAAGACCTTCAAAATTATTTTCCATTTAAGATAACATAAATTGGTGTTTATCATGCCTTTATAGGGAAATTATTCAATTATTCCTTTCATATTCTTTCTCTGAATGGATTATGTTTGGATTACTTGTTGTTTATCAACACCATTTCTCTTTCACAAGTTATATTATTTTGAAACCCACATCTTTTCATGGGTTCTGTTTATGATGTGATGATTATGAAACATGTATCCATCAACAGGTTACAATATGATTATATTTTTTGGATAACCATTTTATTCCAAGTATTATGATATGTTTATTTATGATCATGTGGAAAAGGAATGTATAATTTCATTATGTGATGGGTGTGACCTATATCTCCCTCCAATGCACTGGGTAATGATTTATATTTCATGAGATAAAACATGGATGGAACGAGGGTCACTCAGTTCGGTAATAAAAGTCTATAATGAGGGTTACATAGCTTAAAAATACATTTCTTGAAGTAGGGTCACTTGGTTTAGTAATATAGGGCTCGAACAAGGGTTACCCAATTAATTAAAAGACATTTTCCACTAATATGGTCTTGGCATTGATGCATTAGGTAGTATGGAAATATGTATATGATTTTTGGTTTCAACAATTCCACATCTTAATCCTATGTCATGCTTTTATTGGTTATATCCTTTACTTATTTTTGATTCATGTAATATGAACTACCAATATTTAAGTCATGATTCATGTATATGATCTTTGATATGCAGGGTTTGATCTTCTATTTTCATAATAATGTTCTCATACCCTTATGCTCATATTTATTCTTATGTGTCTCCCACGTTTACACTTATTGAGAATTTAACTCACCCCTTTTTATGTTTCTTTCCCCATGATATGAAGATATGTATTTTTTTGATGTGTATATGAAGGGTTTTAGTCCCGAAGAACCTAGTGGGAGATAATATAGATCACTTATGTACTAGTGTTTATGATTCCATGTTTCTAAAGGCACTATACCAACTATGTTATTTGGGTGTAATTTTTTATAATTTTCATGTATTCAACAAAAGTTATTTTATGTTCATGTTTTAAAATAATGGGTCTCTATATTAATAATCATTAATCGACAATAAATAGATTATCCAGAACATACTTTTCTTCTACTGATTGAATTTTTACATTAAATATTTATGATTAGTATATATATAACATATTTATCTATAAGTAGAAACACGCAAAATATTTAAGGAATAAATTATCATAACTATCTTAAAAATATTATTAGGGGTAATATTTCTTATGAAACATTAATTTTCAAGAGGAAAAACATATAAAAATATCATTTTTCATGAGAATAAATACTCAAACCTTCATCAATTCATCACTATAGATTACAAACCTACTACATTATAGGGAAATGTAAAGACAAGTTCATGGAAAAACCTTTAATTCCATTCCTTAAAATTATCATCACATTCATCAATATAAAGTAACATGGATCCTTTTAGAGATAATTTAGAGATTTTATTTGATTATTGCCACAAATTTTCCACAATGAATTTATAATATCTAGGTAATGCAAAAAAACTATGGATCGTATTCATAGTGGTTGGTATAGTCCAATAATAAATAAAATAATTATGTGATGGATCCATTGATATAACCTTGCTTGAGATTATATAACAAAAAACGAAACATTTTTGTTACCAAAATTCACTCTTTGAAATTTTTTCAAAAAAACTCTTCTTCATTAGAGTATTTAGTACAGTTATTAGGTAATCAATATGCACCTATTTTTTAATTTAATATTTAATAATGTAGTTTATAAATACTCCCAAAAATTGATAAAGCTAATATATAAGGACTTTATTCATTAAAGAAATGAAGATATGTGGGGTATTTTGAAGACCAATTAACATCAATATATATTCATAGAGCCCATAAATTTTATGGAATTATACCATGGAGACATCCTTCCTATTGACACTCAATTGATGATATATAGAATGAAGATCAGTCATCGAAAAGTATTGATCTCCATTAGACTGTCCAAACAAGTATTCAGTATGTCTAATATGATTCTTATTCTTGATTGTGATATTATTATATTCCTGATAATCAATGAAGAGTCACATTGATTCATCATTATTTATAAATAATAATATTTTCACCCCTTGGTGACACAGTTGGATGAATAAATCCTTTTTCAAGATTCTCTTGGAGTTTCTTTTATGATTCCTACTATAGTATCAGGGACAATCTATATGGAGTCTTTGAAATTGGGGTGGCACCATGTATGGGGCCTATTGTGAAACAAATATCATGATTCAATGTATAACAGAGAAAATATTCTACAATGTCATCAACAAACACCCACACAATAATAATATCATCGATTTGGATTTCATCCTCAACCATTTGAGATAAAATCCTTTTTATAAGAATCCTGACCCATAAAATGTATGAACATTTCATTGGATGTTCATATATATCATCACACTATTATATGATCATAATTTGTCATATAATATAAAAAATTACTTCCATTCATCATAAATAGATATTCTCTTTCTGTGAACAAATCGAATCCATTCCTAGAATAACATGAAATTAATCTAGAAGGAGAATAACAATATTTGAAAGAAGAATTTTCCCAAAAAAAATGAACAATTGATGAATCATACCCTTGTTATTTGATCATCATACCATAAGCATTGTTCCCCACTAATTCAAAATCTAACCAATGAGTTGGTACTGTGATACCCTTTTTAAAATCTCTAGATATAAAAGAGTGGGTAGAACCTAAATGAAATGATTAATTAGTAGTTCTACAGTGAATGGTAAGTGTACCATTAACATCTTTATTATCAACCTCACCAGTAGTACTTCATGGGATATCTATTTGTCACTAGGTGTAATAGGTTTATGAAATTCATCACCATTATTAATCTTTAAATATATATACACTAGTCATCATAATTCCCATAATATTTATATATCAAACACTGGTGTTTGGGTGGTGCATTATATGGGGTTTTATCTCAATCATTTGTTAACCTATTCTTCACATCACATTAGAATTCAATTTTCCGAACAGCTTCCTTTCCATATATATAATATTATCCTATACCCTTAAAGACATTTTCCACCATGTTTATATCTATAGTTCAAGAATAAATGAAACCTCATCAACTTACCTTCACGGTTTTTTTAATTCTCATTGAATTATAAAATTATTTTCTTATTAAATCCATGATTTTTATGGGTAAATACTACTTCATTATCCAACTTCATAGAAAATAAAATTATTTCATCATAGATGATAAAGTCTATTATTGACAATTCCCTTTAGAGACTAGGTTTTCTACAATCGATGATTAATAAAACATTCCTTTAGGTTCGATGATAACAAAGGAAGTTCACCTTGAATTTCTCATAAAAGTTTACTCACATGTACATATGATATCATCATCCTTATACATTAGCTAATAGAAATATATCTCCATTTTTATGAACAATATTTTTAATTTAATTATTTAAAAATATTCAATTAAATGCATCTCACTCCATGGAGTCAATTTCTATCCATTGTCTCATGTTGTAGATAACATCCCACTATTGATCTAATTCTTATTCCAAATGATAGTTGTCCAAAATAAAATTTTCAGGTTCTAAACACTATAGAATGTAAAATAAATTTAATTGGTATCAATTCGGTACATTTCAATTAGTGAATCATCATAACCTTTTATATAAGGAGTTCATTATCTAATGAGGGAATAGAAAGAATTTTTTTCCCTCATTTGATCATTTGCATGTTTATAATGATTCATAGCTTGAGAAACATTCATAATGATAACATCATGAATTTTCATTTAACATACACCAAAATTTTATTTCATAAGTGGAAAATCATTGTATAATCCACATAAATCAATATTGACCTGATTCCATTATGTTACAACCATTGATGAAAACTAGAAAGTATTGTGTGGGAAATAATAATCATAGTGGGAAAAAACATATTCAAGAATTATCATTTATAAAAAGACTAATTCTTGAAAAATTATTTTCAATTTATGAAACCGTATATTTACCCTAGGAAATTTAAGGAAATAACCTATTTAAATCCATTATAATGGTTCATAATGAAAATGTGAGTTATCCAAGCATATCTTATGAGAGTGTGAAACCAAATTATTTGTAAGGTCACACACACTGGGCACCTAAATGATGGATTAGATATAGTCAACTATCTATATTTGGTATTTTTACCCATATATTCATTTATTCAAATTTTATTTACACTTATTTTATCGAGACAAATATATTTATCTAGAAAAAATAAACTCATTTATTTATAAAAATTATGGTGTTTTCCAAACCATAGGATTATCTTATGGGTTATCACTAATGATTTATCATCCTTGTTTCAAAACCTTATTAAAAATTTCCCCAATACCAACTATAGAGATTCATACTCTTTATTCATAAATATTATATTTTATTAGATGAATATTCAATTCAAAACATTTTGATCCTCACCAAAATTGTATAGTTCTAGTATCATCAGAAAGAAGGAAAAATATTAAACTTGTAAATATGAAATCTGTATCACTCCCCCCTATATTATTAATAAATATAACCCATCATTAAAATTTCATACTTAAAACCCCATTCTTCAGAACAAGGGGAAGAAAACCTAAGAAATGGTGATCTTGGATTCTCAGTTTAGTAAAACAATGGAGACGTGAATGGAAATGTATTATTTTTTTGAGAATTAGTGTATGAGAACATGTTCATAACATTTTAAAAACCATTCATTTTATAACAAACATCATACTATTGATTCACGACCTGAAGCATGACAGTTCATAAGTTATAAATCATAATGTAATCCAATAACATGAGCAATGATAGCAGAAAATTGGAATAAGACAAAGGGTTGTGGAATAAACATAATCATAGAAAATTATTTCCATGATAGTTGAGGCACATATCTTGTGATACCAAATTTTATTAGATTCTCTCCATATTCCATTAAAGTTGTTACAATTCACTCTCAATACCATCCGAGATATTAGATTCTGGTACTGAACTAGGATAACTCCCAAATATAATGTTATTAATATCATGACATCTCTCTCATTACCCAATTAATTATAGGGATATATAATTATGGGCCCACCAATAATATTATGAAAATCATACATATTTTGTGGCATGATCATAAAACATTCATCATTTCATATCCTATAAAAAATAAATGAGTTTCATAAACATTCCATCAATTCATATTAGAAAAACCAATAGAAAATAAAAGGGTTTCATAATATTCATTTCATAATAATAATAAAATCATATTGATAAATAATAAATATGGAATCCAATTATCATATCCCTAGTAAAAAATATAACATCAATGGTTTTTATCATAATTTAACATACATTTAAAAGAACAAATGGAATATTATTTTTTGAGGAAAATAAAATTGTAACTTTGAAAACATGTTTAAAATTGAAAATTTCAAAACAAAATTATGGAAATAATTTTATTTGATATTATACATGAAAAAAGTTATTATAATATTCAATTTATTGAGTGATAAATATGGTGTGTAATTACCTTAATTCTATATAAGTTAAATTAAAACATTTTTAACATACATTGTAAAAAAATCAAAAGGTACCAAATTTAGAAAAAACATAGAGATTACTTGTAATTTTTTAGAAGTAGAAAATTATTTTACAGAACATTAAATAATTAATTTATAATATTAAATAATTCAAAAAAATAGTTTTAGAGAAGATGTATATGTATGAAAAACATTTTTTACCGAAGACATAAATAAATCCAATTTTTTTGTATACTAACTTAGTAGTAAAAGGATAATTAATAGAAAACATGTAATAAAGGAAATAAATATATGAAAATAAATTTATTTAGTTCCCGGAGAGTTAAATCATGAATTTCATTGCGAAAAACCTAATTGTAAACAATCTCAGTAAACGAAGAGATATAACATAAAACCCTTACACCAGGTTTGAATTTCTTCAAACATGATGGAAACTCTTATATAATGAATATATATTTATAGAAGAAATTTTTCAGAACCATTTTAATATATATCATACCATATATTGTTTTTCAACTACCTTTTATCACCTTTTTATTAATTATTCTTTATTAATATCATTGTTCTAGGTGATAACTGCTTAGTTTTTCATGTATGTTTTTTGTTCTGTAGTTTATGTACTTTTACATCGATCCTTATTCCCTAATATATATAATATTTTCCATGTTATTAATATAAAATATTATATATATATATATATTCATCCAAAAAAATTTAGAAAATTGAAAATTGAATTACACTATTCATGAAGATGGTAGGTCGTATATACAAATGAACACTATTATCACATTTTGACAGATGAAATGAATGAAAGATGAAAAATAATGAACATGAAGAATTGTTATTATATCATACACATATAATTTTCTCTTAAAATCAATCTTTATTACAATCTATGTAAATTTTTTATTAAAAACAAATCAAATATATTCATAAAGGTGGTTTCCCACACATATAATTTAGTGACATTATCATTTTCAAAATGATTTCAATGTAATGATGTAGATAAGATATTATCATTAAATAAGAATAATTATATCATTAATATATATTATAAACATTAAAAACATCATAATACCATTCATTTTAAAATTATTATGAAAAAATTATGGTATCATTATGTGGAGACGGAAAGTCATACATACGCACAACAACACATTGGTGTAAAAGTTGATGTGAAAGAGGATGAATAATGATGGTTTTATAATCATAAAATTCAATTTTATTTTGGATAATAAATTTATTATTTTATGAAAAATACCACATATTTATGAGAGGTAAAATAACATGTAAAAAATGAATGTGATCGGTTATAGTGATTACATATTCCTTGAACAAACTCATTTAGACATTCTATTAAGAATCACAGGGTTGGACTTTTTGGAATACCAAAACATTTATAATATGGATAAGGATGTTGAGAAGATAAATGGGTTGGGTATTTCATGACATAAGTCTCAATGTGCTGTAATGAAGAGAGATTAAGGGCTCCCTTTTATAAGGGAGGGAAATGAAACCCTAGTAATTATAAAACAAAATTAAATATATTTAAGTAATATTCATGTAAAATATTTGAAAATTGAAATATATTTGGTGAAAAATACACTAAATTTGTGATATAATCTACTAATGAAATTTATATAATTTTTGGTTCCATTTTAAACCTTAATTTGATTATTAACTACTTTGTTGGCCATTTTATTCATTGGACACATGAAAAACTATTTCACTATTAATGGTTTAAAAATGTAACCATTAATGAAAAATTTACTCGTAAACTGGACATGATTTATATTTTCAAACATATTCAATTCACATGGATGAAGATATTTTTTAATAAATTTTAGAACATTTAATAAATTATTATTTATTGTAAAATATCATTAATGATAATTTTGGTACTATTCATTTAATTTGACGTTAAAGCCACAATGAAAAAGTTGGAATTCAGAAATAATACATCAAAACATAAATAATATGTTATTTATATCTATATAATTCATTAGACTCTATAAGACACTTAAAATATTTTATTTTTAATATTTATTAAAATCATTTATTTTATTTTGTGTATTAGTTAAATAAATATTGTGTTGGTGTTACATAACCCATTATGTTCATTAAATAATTTCTAAAAATTTGAAAAAACTAACATCATGAAAATAATTTCATTAGAAAAACAATAACTGATAATTTTTTTTATAATTTATAGTTATCCCTATGTGAATACATTAGAGTTATTTAAAATTAATGGAATGGAATTTGGTATTTTCATTGCATTAAATATTATAGTGGTAATTTTCATGTATTGTGAAATTTCTATAAAATTACATTTATTTAAAAATAAAGATGTTGTAAAATAACATTCTGATAATATCATGAAAATATTTATAATAATTTCCATTAAAAATTGGTTGTTTTCATAGGTTAAGATTCTTCAATATCCTTATAGGTTGTCTTACCACCATGAAGATCTATTATCTATTATAGAGTTAGTGTATTGAATGAATATAAAATAAAATTTTAGTTAAACAGCCTAAAATAAATAAATATCATTATTATCGTCAAATTTATATACATTTTATTATATTTAATGTTTTATCAGAAAATACAAAGGAATGTAAACTACAAGATGGGGTGAACTGTACATTAGGAAAAAATAATTTCCTCCAACTTAATTATTCAAATGAGAATACGTAGGAAATACTGATCAAACATCAGTGTGTAAAATTAAAACCATTGTGTAATTAAATAAATATGATGTTTTGGTACATCTAATGATAATTTAAGGACATTTTATATATAAACATTAAAATAACATAGTAAAAAACAAAGAGTTTTAAATTCAAATAGAGGGAAGTCATTAAAAGGTTGTTATGAAAAACCAACACCCTCCTGTATGGGTATTGTTTTCTTCAACCAAAAATGGAAAGGTAGTGTACAACCAAACTCTTGGTATTCTATTTCTAAACAATGGTTTTTTATAAAATATATTGATATCATAAAGTCTCATTATCTTATGTAACCAAAATACCTCAACTACAATCCTTTTGGATAGATTTTTGTCTTCATCAAGGAATCCCATGATTATAAAAATTGGAAATGGATATATATTCTTTAGCTGGAAGCCCTCAAAATAATTTTCAGAAATAACTATGTAATCCTTACCATATAGACCACAATTATGATGATTTTAAATACAATTATTATAACATGAGAACTCAAATTATATAGAATAAAATTCTATAAAACCGTTGATTCATGAAAATCAGTGAAATAGGCAAACATCAATGATCCAAATCCCAATTATGAAATAATAATATGAAAGTATTTATATCTAATAGAGTTAATTAAGAGTAACATCAGTGCTCACCAATTTGATATAGTAATAATATTTATAAACTTGTTTCCAAAGTATATCTCGTTCCCTTAATTGGGTCAATTAAAATACATTTATAAATAGCTACGGAATCTTATAATGAATTCAATTTGCTTATATATATTGTGATATATATAGTAAGTTCCACTAAAACACTACAATATATAATGAACAAAATTGAACTAATCTTTTTTGTTCTTGAAAATAAATGTTTTTTAGATCAGTTCTATAGAAAAAATATTACTAGAATTATGTTTTTCATAGTGGATATTAATAAATAAAAATATTAGGATAAATTGTTTTCTATAAAATTATATTATTATATTCCTAAAATTGGTAAATTTTTTGTTTCCAAATCTACACTACACTATGACGCCGATAATAATATATTTCCATCCGTATTTATATTCCACAAACCCAACCAACCAACATGACTTTTTATAGAAAGTGACTACTAGTGAAACCACCAGACCATCATCCCGCCTCTATCTCTATCAGCTTCCCAATATATTAATGCTACCAAATTATCATTGAATCATATATGTATATTAGTATTTTCATTTTTATATAATTATTTTTGATTCCTTCATTGATGAACTTTTGTAAAACTATTACCACCACTGGGTTGGATTCGTAAACTAGCCACCGTATATGTTTATCAAAAACTACTCGATAATAAAATCCACATGCTTCCATAATCTGTTATATTCCCCTAACAATAAAATTTTCTTTGTGATCAATCCATGAACATGAACCTGCATGATATCCACCAATACTCATATGAAAAAAACATAATTCCAGGTCGTATTTCTCGAAGGGGTCTATATCATGAGCCCTAGAAGTGGTTCTAATAATACAGAGATTTTTCAAAAAACTATATTTTAATTATTGGGAATATTTATTAAAAAAATATTACTTAGATATCAAAATCATGTTTTATTTCATTTCTCATCATCTGAACACTCTTTCATTCCAAAACAATACATATATCATCATGTCCTGCTAGTAAAACACAATATATTAGGTACCTCACACACTTTAACTGAGGTATAATCCTGATTCCACATCCATCACTCCATGCCACTCAACCCATTAAACTTTCATATAAACCAACATTAATTTTAAAACATTTCACATTTCATAACGAGGTCACAAATTATGTCTCATATGAGATAACCATCTCAAAATCGGAAAACATTTTCACGACTACTTGGTTATTCCACTATCACTCTACAAAGTTGTTATTCCATACATCTTGCATACCCTCATAATATAAGATTTATAGTCCTAAAAACACATGAACATACACCAATTAATAACTTTCATTATCCAACACATGTCATAACAATAAGGACCAACCCACATTTCTTATTCCATAAATTCCACAAGGTGTATCAAACCATTCTACTATAATATATTATATGATCAGAATAAATTCATTCTTCATAACCAATACCATCAACTATCCATGACATATCCTCATTTAGTTGAGTAATTATGAATTCATGGACCTCATAAAATCATGTGAGCACCCCATAGGGTTGTAAACCCGAGACAAGTCTCAAGGGAATAAATATATAAATCCCAAACCAGCAAATCCACATAATATAAGTCATAAAATGAAAGCACTATGTGTTTCAATTTTTCAATACATCCCTACACTAGGAGACACATAACGTACACAAATCTATCTCTCAATCATGTATGTTTCCTAAAATACAACAATTGACATTTCCCTCGTGTAATCAAAAGCTAATCAAGCCTAATTAGACACCAAATGTACCAACATTAACTTAAGATTATGATTTACTAATTCACTTACCATGTATGTTAAAAAAATCGCACTCGCTTAACCCATGGTAAGATAGTATTCATCCAATAAATATCATAATTATACTTATCTTCCCTAGTTACCCACATAAATCATTCCTATGTTGGAATACACCCCATTAATACCACACCATAACATTCAATATAGTCATTCTTGAGTTGTATTGTACCAATAATAGGTGCACAAACCTAATTCACCAACTAAACACATATAAAACACATGTTTATATCATAAATATTTATCCTTATAACCCATTAAAAATTTTGTAGATGGATCCCATGCATTTCGAACATTCCATAACACAAGAACTACCCATGCCTTTGCAGATTCCGAGCCCAGAAGAAGTGCGGTTGCGATTGAACCCAACATTGATTTTTATTTAATTAATGATTATTTTGGGATCGATACAACGATGAATGCCAGTATCCATTTAATATAATCATTGAATTAGATGAAGATGGAAGAGGCGTGAACCCTTTAGAGATGATCATGCAGATCACATTTATAATTAATATAATTAATTTCATAAAGAAAATAATACATGGATATTTGGTATATTCATTATTGATGATGGTGACTGTCCGGAATGACCCTTCCAGATTATCGTGTTGCTCTTGCAAGGATCCAAACTAGAATCCCTCTAGTGGTGATCTTCACATGCTCTGATGGCCTCTAATAGACACCTCACGTTCTCTTGGTGCTAGAATGATGTAGGAAGTGTATTCTGTCAGTCATTCTTGAGGGCTTGTTCTTTATCCTTGAAAAACATCTCTCATTCTTAAGAGTTGTAGGAAGAGGATTCAATATAGAAATTTTTTAGCAAAAAAATTCTTAATTCAGCTGGTGTGTGGTTCAGTACGTGGAATGATAGATTTATGTGTCTATTTATTGACAAGCAGCTTCAATTACAATATTTAATTGCGTAAAAGAAATTAAATACAATCATAACCTTATAAAAACCCATGATATTAATAATAATACTGCATCATTATTTATGGTGTGCCAACTTGCAAAAAAGGGAATTGTAAATAAAATTCTACCTCACAAAATAATAGCAGCATTATTTTAATTTGTGCAAACTAGTTAAATAATTATTTATCGTCTTGTGAATAATTATTGTACTATGAGACCGGCCTTGGTCCTCCCGAACTCCACTTCTATTTATTGACCACCCGAATAAATAAATAAATAATTTATTCTCTTAAATAAATATTTTATTAAAAAACTAGTAAATAAATATTTATTAAATGTTCAATAAAATAAATAAATATATTTTAACCACAATCCGATGAATAAATATTTATTTAATATATGCAATCATTTTATATTGAATTATACTATTCCATTGTCTTGATAATAAATCTATTAATTAAATTCAAATATAATTTAACTCAGACCACTAGAAAAACATTCTGTGTGAGACTCTATGATTCATTCTTGTTTGCATTAGATAGGCTTGCGTAAAGTCCAAGAGTACTATCTAGCAATGGGTAAAGGCACCCAAGAGAAAGAACATAAAGTCACAACAATGACATCCACATATGAATGCTCACTGTGTAATATGATCCAATTGTAGTAATATCTCATCAAGAAGGTTTCATGATAATGTCATCAACTTTTATGCTTGATACGTCATTCATTGACTACCGGAAATAAACTCATTGTTACACCATGTCCATGGAAATTCACATGATGATTCTATTTTAATTAAAGGGCCGAGATATAAACTTCCATAAATGGATGGGAAAAATTATTCCTTGACTTATGCATTAACAACGTGGAACTCGTGATGCACCCAACATACCGCACATCACGCCAACTGTTTGCGTGATGGTATTCATTAATAAATCAAATTGTGTGAGTCGTGACAAGTATTAATGATAATATAAAAGTCTAATGATCCTTACACATGATCGAAGATATAAATATCCGAGGACAACATAACATGCAGAATTCTTACTGGTGGGTCTATTCTCATAATATTTTTTTATTGAGATTACCATGTGTGAACATCATGAGAGGAAGTCTCATATTCTTACAAGTAGTCACACCGGATGGTCTGCATGCTATGTTTCCCATCATATTATTTCATCCAATATTAGACATATATTTAAGAATATTGTTATAGAATTTAAAGGTTCTTGTCATAGAGGGGAACTTCCATGACCTTATCAATAAAAAAATACTCTATGAAATTATTAAATCATAGTCATACCGAATAATGAACAACATATGTTAAGATTTTTAATATTTAAATACATTAAATGTCCACGTAATCAAAGTAAAACCAATTGGTTCTAGGAAACCAACTCTTAAAAACTATCACATTGACTAGAACAAACTACCTATGAATTTCAGTCCACTAGACCTCACATGGTGATCATGTTTCTCCAGAGTCATGGCTTTAGTCAAGGGGTCCTCCACGTTGTCATATGTGGAAATAATACCCACTGCAACTTCACCACTTTGAGAAAAATCCTTTAAGAGATGATACTTCTGATGTCTGTTCTTCTTCTGCCGATGTGACCTTGGATCTTTTGCGAGAGCCACCACTGTAGTATTATCACAGTATAGTGTTATGAGATCATCACTGCTAGTTTACACATCCTACACATGGATGAAACTTCTTATCAGAACTGCTTAATTTATTACCTCAAAATCTATGATATACTCGGACTCTGCTGTAGAATCAGTGACAACACTCTTCTTGGAGCTCTTCTAGCTCAGTACACCTCCATTCAAAGTGAATATTTATCCTGTTTGCGAATTCATGTCATCTCGATTGGTCTAGAAAATAGCCTATTCATATCATTTAATGACTAGTTCCTAATCTCCTTCATAAACCAGGAACATATCCTTAGTATGCATTAAATACTTTAGGATAGTCTTGACTACCATCCAATGGTGGTCACCTGAGTCAGCTTGATATCAACCTACCACACTAAATTTTTAGGCGACATCCAGCCTAGTATATATCATGGCATACATGACTGACCCAATCGTTGATTTGTATGGATTCCTTTCCATTATCTTTATTTCATCATGTGTGAGAGGACACATTTTATTGGAAAGATAAAATCCATGTGATGCTGGAAACAATCCCCTCTTGGATTTTTCCATACTAAATCTCTTTAGTATGTTATCAATTTATGTACTTTGACTTTAGCCAAACAATTTCTTTGATCTATCACGATGAATCTTTATCCCAAAAATATATACTGCCTCACCTAATTCTTTCATGGATAATCATTGTTTCAACAATGCCTTAATAGACTGTAAGACTGGTATCTCATTTCCAAAATGTAATATGTCATCAACATATACTATTAGGAAAATGACTTCACTCCCACTAAACCGTTTATAGACACAAGGATCACATTTATTCTTGATAAAACCAATTTTAATTATGTCTTCATCAAAATGAATGTTCTATGACATGGATGCTTGATTTAATCCATAAATGGATATCTACAACTTTCATACCTTATTGACATCCTTTGGAGTCTCAACCCATTCTAGTTTTGTCATGAATGCATCTTCTTGCAGGTTCTCATTTTTGGTAGGTTGTGTTGAAATCCATTTTCGAAATATCATAGTCAGGGTAAGAGGCAATGGCCAATAGAATTCTGATGTATTTCATCATTGAAACTGGTGAAAAGGATTCATCGTAATTAATGCCTTGACATTTTTTGAACCCTTTTGTGACCAGTCACGCCTTATAGGTGTTGACTTGTCCTTCCATGACCATTTTCTTCTTCAATACCCATTTTCATCCAACAGGTTTTACATCAACTGGAGGATCTACCAAAACCCAGACATTGTTTTTGTATATGGAATCCATTTCATAATTCATTGATACTTTCCACTTGGAAAAATATATGCAACATGCTTCTTCTTTATAGGTTATAGGATCATTATTATCAACTAATAATGTGTAACCATCCTCTTTAACTAGAAAACTGAACTGTTCTAGTTCTGTAACCTCTCTTTTACTCCTACGCAACTCTGGTTTCTCTGGAACAGTTCTTTCTTCCATAGGGTATTGTAGAATCTATTTCTGTACCAACTCGTGTGTTCCTTGAGCCTTAACTTTATCAAAATCTATCTCACTCCCACTATTTATTTTTTATATGGTCTCTCTCTCAATGAATATGGTGTTTCTTTCCACTATAACATTTTTTCTTAGGGGTTGTATAGGTAATATCCCCTTGTTTCCTTGGGGTATCCTGTAAATGTACACTTATTCCATGTGGTTCAAGTTTATTACCTGAAGAGGCCTTGAAAAATTCATCACTTCCCCATGCATGTAAATTCAATAATATGGCTTTCTTTCCCATCCATGACATGTATGAAAACCCATTTATCAATTTAGTTGGTACTTGGTTTAATAGGTGTTCTATTGTTTGTAATGCATATCCCCAAAAAGATAATGGAAGACTCGCATGAATAATCATTGATCTCACCATGTCCAATAGGGTATGGTTCCCCCTATCGCTCACACCATTCCACTGGGGTGTGTATGGAGGGATGAGTTGGGATAGGATCCCAAACTCCAACAAGTAATCAATGATGTCTTGATTAAGATATTCTCCAACTTGGTCTGAGCAGCGTTCCTTAATATTCATACCAAGCTGGTTCACAACTTCATAATTGTATTATTCGAACTTATCAAAAAAATCTAACTTAAACCTCATTATGTATATATATCCATATCTACTAAAATCGTCAGCAAAAGTTATGAAGTATGAGTACCCTCCCCTAACTTCAACTGGATGTGGTCCAAACACATTGGTATGAACCAATTCAAGAAGTTCTGTAGCCCTTTCACCATTACCACTAAATGGGGCTTTGGTCATTTTTCCATGTAAGAATGTATGACATACACCAAGTGGTTTTTGTTTGAAAGAATCTAAATATCCATCTTGATATAACTTTGTCAAACATATCTCTTTTACATTTCATAGTCAGTCATTCCAATGTTGGGTGTGGTATGATTCATGTGATGTATCTTTTTTATCTATTACAATTACTTGGTTTGTGTAATTGAACATGTAAAGACCATTTTATAAATGCGCCCTACCAAAACCAATACTATCTTTGTAAAATAAGTAGAATTAATTTACAAACATGAAAACAAATCCATCTATATCTAATCTAGATACATAAGTAATGTTTTTAGTAACAGATGACACATAAAAACAACCCTTTAACACTATGATCATTCCATTTAGAAATGCGAGGTGGTAGTCCCCGACAGCTACAATAGAAAGTATGAATCTATTGGATGCTAGTAGATCTACCTACCCTCAGTTAATATTCATGAATATAACTGGTTCCTATATATGTATATATATGTGAACACCACAAGCTGTATCTAATACCCAACTTGTATAAACTGATATATTGCATTCGATAACAAATGCACCTGAAGCTTCCCCTTTCTTCTTATACTGGGTGATTTTCTTCATCCAGTGACCCTTCTTGCCACATGCAAAATAAACAGCCTCATATTCCCTTTCCTCCCCTTTGATCTTAATTTTCTTATAAGGTCATGAATATGCTTTGGGATTAAATCTCTTTTCCTTCCCTTTCCTCTTATTCACCATAAGGACAGAAGGCTTTTCGTGCTTCATATCATTTTCCACTTAGTGAATGATGATAAGAAGATCAGATAGAGTCTTCTTAATGTTGTTCATATTGAAATTGAAAACAATGTCAGAGAATCTTTGAGGTAGTGGTGAGATAATGAGTTTGGTGTCTAGTTCTATGGGGAGTTTAAACACTAGAACCTATAGTCGCTCAATGTAGCTAATTATCTTGACTACCTGAGGCTCAAATGGGTTACCTTCACCAAGATTCCTCTGAAAGTGTGCCTTAGATATCTCAACCCTTTCATGTATTTCACACTCCTGGTAATGACCGCGGGGGTGATCGAACAATCTATAAGCATTCAGGTCTTGATGAGACTTCATGAGCTCAATATACATTGATGATAGCAGAAAAAATTGAACATTGACCGCGTCATTAATATATTTATGATAGACTAGGAAATCCTCATCGCTCGCCTCTTTGGCAGGAAGATATGGTAATGCTGACTATAGTACGTAAGACTTCCGTTCATGGCGTAGGATAACCTAAAGGCGTCTAAACCATTCCTAGAAGTTACTGTCGGTGAAGATATTGTAATTATCTAGAATTGATCACATAGATAGTGTGGTTGGTGAGATTTTTTTTATTCTACAATTAAAATATCAGATCCTTAGTACTTTTTTGATTTAATTTTATGAGAAATAATAAATTTTTATTAAGTCCCCCACTATTCTATGAAGTCCCAATGGACCTCACTATTGAATGGGGATTGTCTAGTGTTCATGACATTATTGTATCAAGGATCCATAACCCTCTTCACATAACCCAAAAAGGGTTAGCCAAGCTATTAGAAGGTGTTTAGGTAGATATTTCTTTTCTATCTGTGGGATTTTAGATCCATGATCGTTTTAGTGGACTCCCCAATCCTAAAATCAAGACATTGTATTTCCTCAACTCTTGCCAACAATATTAAACCAATTATAGTAAGGGATACTTCTGTTGATGTAATATGGTTAATTCAACCCAAAACCTCTCATAAGGACTTCCTGTATAAATGTATGTGTCTCAAAAAGGGTTGGTCAAACACATAGTTTTATTGAGTTTTGACGTTATTAAAGTAACAGAAGGCTAGGTCTGACTTAATATTTTATTTGATGAATTTTTATCTCTTATGAGTGAATTGTTTATTATCATTTTCACATGATTTTTTAACATTAGGTGGATCTTAATTAAGTGATTAACCATGTCTTGATAATATTTATGCATAATTATGCTTCATTTTAGATCTATCATTCATGATTGTTTAATTCATTAATTATGTGATCGTGACAACACATCAATAATGATAAACCGTGAAACTAACCGAAATAAAATAAAAAGAATGATCATGAGATTTTCTAAAGGTTAGTTTATCTAGTGCTTGATAATCTAACAATGACATAGGGGAGAAACATCATAAAAAATTTTGGTTCGTGTTTATAGATTTCCACCTGTGCACCTTTGTATCTCATGGAATTAGATTCTTCTCATCTCCTTCTTGAACCGCGTCCACTAGCTTGGGAGTTCCATCTATTACATGTGAATTTTTTTAACTCACATGCAGGTGAGGGGTATAAATTGGTTTTACATAAAATAAACCATGGGCACACAAGCCCTATATATTAATTAAGGGAAGTCTTGTAGGCCAACAAATATAATTTAAATAAATAAATTACAAGAAACCATCCACATACAAAGGACTTGGTCGAGATCATGACCATCCATACATGCAACAATATTTAAACATAAATAAAACTATAATTCAATTCTTTAATTTTTCTTATTTATCATAAATCACGCGTGAATCAATTAATTATCATATTTAACTAATCAATCATTTTATCTTAAATCATTTTCTTAATTTCCTTGAGATTCTCATCCATCATAATTTTAAACAAATAAAGTTATTTAATTTTTTTTAGATAACTTGTACCATGGAGGAAACCCAATGAATTCCTAATCAAAACTACCCAATGAGCAGAAATGAACAATACACATAGGTAAAATTACACACACACACACACATATATATAATACCTATAACGTGTTGTGCCTTAGCTTTACGCCGAAACAATGGTACATGTCTCAAGGGTTTTTATAATATTATAATGAATTCTATTAAAAATGAAAAATATGGATGAGTACACGGAGTATAGTTACAACTACACAATGTGTACTATTTTTCACCATCCATCCAATGTACATGCATGTGGAAACAACATGTGTGTGTAATTCAGAAATATTTGGAGTACACGGTGTGCCAAGTAGGCCACACACCATGTAGTTCCTCATTACACGGTCTCCAGATGGGCAAGTCATGTATGAGGTACATGGTCCAATCCTAACCCGAATGGACTACATATCATGTCCAGTGGTCCACATAGCTTGTAATCTAGAAACTATGTCCCACCTGTTCCTGGTCAACACATAGAGTCATTAAGGATTAGACAAAATCCAATGGAACCACTTCATTTGGCAGACAAGACCTGGTGTATTGAACCTTGGCTACATGCCATGTACTTCCAAATACATGTCGTGTGTTCTTCTGTTTTACAGACATGACCCTTTAGAACTTCTAGATGTGACCCCCTATTTTATTTTAATCAAAATTAAAAGAATATATCATTTTTGTAAGGTGAATGAGAAACGAAAGAGGATATAAAGATCTCAGAATTCATATTTGTAGAACGATGGACTTAAATTGAAACAACGTAATTATTAAATTCTTAAATCATCAACAAAATATTGAAATAATTATAAACAATGATGTAACAGCTCTGATACCACTTGAAGGTTCTGGGCACAGTAGAAGCATGGTAGGGACAGATCTAAACATTGGTTTTTATTTCATCAATGATTATTCTAGTATCAATATGATAATGAATACCAGTCTCCAAGGAATAGAATAAAAAATTTATATAAATAAGGAAGAGGCCTGAAACCACTAGATTGGATCTCATGCATCGTTTATATAATTATTTTAATTAATGAAGAATATAAAACATGGATCTTTGTTATTTTATATGTTGATGATATTGATCATCCGGAATGACCCTTCTGGATTATCTTGTTGTTCTTGGAAGGACCCATACTAGAATCCCACTAGTCGTGATCCACATGTGCTCTGATGGCCTCTGATCGACAATGCTCATTCTCTGGGTGCTAGCGGTTTGAAGTGAGTTTGTTGTGTCGGTCATTCTTAATCTCTTGTTCTTCAGGCTTGAAGAAAGTCTCTCATTGCTGAGAGGGGTAGGAATAGGATTAGAGAGGTGAATTGTAAAGCACAATTATTCTCAATTCATTGGGTGTGTGGTTCGGTTTATTGCATAATATACGTATGTGGCTATTTATTGACATGGGGATTCGATTACAATATTTAATTCTGTAACAGCAATTAAATACATTCATAACCTTATAGAAAACCCATTCTATTAATAATAATAGCACATAAATATTTATGGTGCACCGACTTGCACCAAATGGAATTGAAAATAAAATTCAGTGTCATAAAATAATAGCACCACTATTTTAATATGTGCCAAATTGTTATATAATTATTTATAGTATTGAAAATAATTATTTTACTTCCAGACAGGCCTTGGTCCTCTCAATCTCATCTTCCATTTATTGAACACACATGTAAACAAAAAAATAGTTTATAATCTTAAATAAATATTTTATTTACAAACTTGTAAATAAATATTTATTAAATATTCAATAAAATCAATAAATATATTTTACCCACAATCTGGTTAATAAATATTTATTTAATTTACGCAATCTTTTTAACTTGAATAATATTATTCCATTATCCTGAGAATAATATTTATCAATTAAATTCAAATAAAATTTTTCTGATACCACCCGAAACACTTAGTGTGTGACCCTCTAGGATTCATTCTCGTTGGAATTAGGTAGGCTTGCCTAAAGTACAAGAGTACTATCTAGCCACAATTCAAGGAACCTTTGATAAAGAACATAAATTCTCAACAATGAAATCCACATATGACTGCTCACGATGTAATACAATCCATTTGTCGCAATATCTCATCAAGAAGGTTTCATGATATTGTCATCAACTTTTATGCTTGATAAGTCATTCTTTGACTACCTGAAATAAAATCACTGTTACACCATAGCCATGGAATTTCAGGGAATGGTTCTATTTCAATCAAAGGGATGGGATATCAACTTCAATAAATGGATTGGAAAAATCCTTCCTTGATATATCCATTATTAACATGCCACTCGTGACACACCCAACATACCCTACTTTCTGCCAACTATATGCGTGATAGTTTTCATCCACAAATCAAAGGGTGCAATTCATGACACGTATTAATGATAATATAAAAGTCTATGGATCATTACAAATGATTGAAGATTGAAATATCTGATGACACCAAAACATGCAGAATTCCTACTAGCGGTTCTGTTCTTATAATCTCCAATCATGGATATTACCATGTGTGATCTTCATGAGAGGAAGTCTAATCTGCTTACGAGTACTCACACCTAACGGTCTACATGCTATGTGTCCCATCATAGTATTTCATCCTACCATATAACTATATTTAAGAATATTGTTATAGAATTTCAATGTTCTCATCATACCGGGGAACTTCCATGACCTTATCAATGAAACAAATACTCTAGGACATTATTACATCATAATCATGCAGAACAATGAACAATATGTAATATGATGTTTAATATTTAAATACATTAAATGTACATGTATTCAAAGTACAACAATTAGGTTATAGGACACCAAATCGTACAGCTTTCATATCCACAATACCAAAGGAATATCCATGCATATTCTATATGCTTGAAAGCACCTCTCATATAGAAAAATCAGCACACATTGTCAAAAACTGTTTTATATTTTTTGAGTCACTCATAGGAATAGGATAAACTCTCACTTAGGTTAGAATGGTATTTCACAACTCATATATAACAGTAATATTAAATTATCATATTAATCAATCACAACTCATGACTCACCAATATCTAAATTATCATTACAATGATATATGCTTCTACAACCTAGAGGAGAACAACACCCCAATGGATCACATATAATGGGTCTATATCAACACTACCATTTGGGATATAATAAGAAAATTAAAATATCAATTAACCCTCTCTAATGTAATTTATAAAATCATCATAATTATCATGATGACTGCCCGATACAATGTTAAAATCCACACCATCAATTTACATAACAAATTAAACCCTCAAGGACTATGTTCGCATCTATATTAATATAAAATAAACCATCATATAGTGAACTCTATCTAGAAAATCATACGATCATTTTTTATTAAGTAGAATTTGACCAAATTGTTATTTGGTAAAATTACTAATAAGTATTTTTTTAATGTTTAAATAACCAGAACAAAATTTTCTCTATTAAAGGGTGTTATCACAATATTATATAAGAATATAAATGGAATTATAAGAACCATTCCTAGTATAATCAATGAACTGGTGTTTAATTCCTCGTTATTTAATGGTCAAAAAACTAAAATAAAAAAATCCAAAATATTATTCATATCAAGAACCATCTAATGTGTTACATTGAAAACCAAGAGTAGTGATAAGAACTCCAAGGAAACATGGAATTAAACTCATCTAGGTGCTGGATCATAACATGACATATCATACATACCATGTTCTAACTAGTCTTATAATTTTTCCACCCTATCATAAATAGTATTGATGAAAAATATTTGATATCACGTTCTTGTATATCAACAATTCCCACTAATAATTGTTTGTATTAGAGGTCTGTGTGACCTTAATCTCTCATCCTTGTATGATGGAGGCTAAAAACCATAATATAGGTCTAATGTGTAATTTTTGGAGGATTATCCTCATATATTATAATATTATAAATACTGAAAATTATGTAAAACAAGTCCAAAAAATAAGGAATTGAATAAATGTAGAACCATATCCAAAGCCAATGAAAACTATATCTTATCACAAGATACAATAGGATCTATTTTCCAAAATTTCACATGAATTAGGAAGATTTCAATAAGAACTCCATTGATCAGATCATATACAACTGAAATAAATATAGATAAAGATTAAAAACAAATTTGGTCACTAGTCCTTACCCAATCCCATATCCTATGTGTACCCATGTTATCCATCTCAAAAATCAAAAATTGGGATTCTTTTCTACCTATACCCATAAAAAATTAGTTTGGGTAAGAATTTATTGAGGCCACCTGAGTAGGGTTTATGTATAACTCACTAAACCATCACCAATATTGTTCCTAACATAAGCAAGATATATATTGCCTATAAAATGGGGTATGATGGAATAAAATAAATATATAACTATATAGAAATAAATATCATGACCAAGGGTACAATCTTAGTCCATCATGTATGACCATTCCTACATCAATAGGTGGTGGATAAATCTAGGAATGTCATAAATTAGAACTAGGAGGTGTAATAGCACCCACCCATAATCCCATCAACATACATCATAATCATTTAGGGGGAATGACACCAAAACCATAAAAAAATTCATATATTGTAACCATCATGGGAATAATTTATTCCCCGTATAATAATTATATAGCCTAACCATTGAGGGAAGAACACTAACCATGTATGATAATCATATATCTTTGTATTGGATAACACCCACCCCATATACTATTATATATCATTGGAAAAACTATTTACCACCTCATACACTATCATCTATCATCAGAGGGAATAGATTCCACCATGTGCAGTATCATATATCATCAAGGGTATTTCCTTGTATACTCTCATATATCATCGAGGGGAATCAAGAATAACCCATTTACTATCATATATCATTATATATAATGATACATTCTTTGTTTATCATCATATATAATTATGGGGAAATGTACCCATTATGTAGGCCTTTATATATCATTATGGTGAATAGTGTCCACCTCGTATATAATTTATTATCATTATGATGAATTTTCTCTCCCATGTTTATCATCACATATCATTTGGAGGATTAAATACCAAATTTTATACCCCCATATATCATAAATTATTCATGGGATATGAGTATTTCTATGATATCACCATATATCATATTTCCTATACGGGATAAGAGGCCCTCCCAGATATCAACATCTCTCATACACATCAAGGGGATAATGATACCACAAGGATATCACCATATATCATAATATTATGGGCCTGAATCATTCACAATCCAAATAAAAATTACCTATGTTGTCCTGTCAAAAATAAAACTTATTCTCACCATTCCATTAATATATGGATATAATTTTACCTTCTCACTAATATTAGACATGTCTAGAGTCAACACAGGATTGGATCACCCACTATGATTTTCTAGGACACATCAAGGACTATACTCTTTATAAGGGTTTATCTAACTTATTCTCTATCTTTAGGTCCTAGTCTGTTAGTTGAGGGGCATCATTCTATTCAAAATATACTATCTCTTATCATGGAATAATCAATCATGTTAGAAACACAATTTTGAACAAACAAAAAGAGGTGTAATAACATTCCTATCACATCTAATGAAATGAGATGCTTATCCCCATAAACCCAAAATCTATATAAATTATTTAGATACTATCTCTAGTTCGTTACACACACACTACTATGGGAATAACAATTTCCCCATCCTATAATCATCAATATAAAAGGATCTATGATATCTCATTTTACTATATAGCCGACTCCTAGGACAATAATTTCATGTTCATTACACTCCCATTCTCATAATAAACTTTGTTCAATGATATATATGTTTTTTCTGATTCATTCGTGAGTTCAAACCCTACTTTTGTCTATATATCACATTATAAAAAATTTAGTTCAATCACACAATCAATGAAGACTAATACTTCTATATTAGTTATCAAGGGGCTATTTTGGCACAAGTCAGTTTTTTTAATTATGATGTTATCAAAGATACATCATATTTATATGTCATGGTTGATCACAAAAAAGTGAATGGACCTTGTACCAGATGTCACATCACATCATTTATAAACCATAGTGCTATTTTTAGAGACCATAACCCTCATTATTTGTCCTTTACCTTAAAGAAAATTATAGCTTCCATGATTGGCCATTGATCGACCTATCTTAATCCATCAAAAGGAGGACCTAACATCCTTAAAACCCCATCTAATCAATTATAAACCAATTACAATTTATTAAAAAATTACTAAATATTAATTCCAAAATTATTAAATATGGAATGATGAAAAAATCCCTAGGTGGTCTCTCATGAAATAAAACTTGAGAAATGTGTTGTACACCACCCATGGAATCCACCAAGTCTTCTTGAATGTAAAATCCCAAAATTATTATTTAACACATCTATCAAATTAATCCAAATCAATTGAAAATTAATACATAAAAAAAAATTGTAATTTAATTAATACTCTCAAAACTAAGGGTGTTCATCCTCCCAATAAATCATATTAGTAAACTACATTGAAGTATCATCATATCAGTATGATTACATTATTTCAGGGGGTATAATTACTTTAACCCTATATTGGATAAAAAATAGTTAGTGTATAAAAATGGATATGATGGATAAAGTATTAATAATTAAATTGTTCCATAAATGATGAATGACATCACCTTTAATAACCATAAATCACGACTTTTTTAGGGGAGAGGGGGAGGAGTGGAAGAGTAATATAACCACCCCTTCTTTTGAAATCCCAAATACGAAGAATCTTCAAGGGGGTTTATATTTTAAAATCATAAAATACTATCGTTCACTTGAATTAAAATGAAAACTAGTTATAAATTCCATTATGACCTGACCTATAGGGATAACTGTGAAATTTTTATTCTATTCTACCCATATAACATGATACATATAGTCATAACATGATGAAATTCCCCAAGTCAGAAACAAATAATCATGAAATCAATATATAAGGTTATGTTGTGGTATGGACCACTCCATTTCTATAACCATCCACCTATACCATCTTAATGCACCTACTACTAGAGGACCCCCTAGTGTAGCCTTCCAAATATAGTTTAAGACCTATCCCAAAATAAACCAGCATCTTACATCAAAAGGATTAAAATACTTATTTATCCTTCAAGCTAATTTTTTTTTTCATATTTTAGAGTCCAAAATTATTGAGTAGCCATTACATACCATACCCAAATATATCATAAACTCCCTTATGTATCATCCAGATCAAACCTTACATAATTATATTACAATTTTATCTAAGTCTTACGTATCACAGAGTGACCATTTGGTATCATAACACTTATATATCCCATGGTGATCTAGATTTCATGAAAAAAACAAGATATTGAATTTTTTTTACGTTGTTTATCAATATTTTAATTCACACAATTTCAATAATATAAGGGAAAATAATATATTCTTTAACCATTAGGAATTTTTTGGATTTAATATGAAAATAGATTAGAAATTATTTTTAAATGATTTTTTAAAATGTTAGAATAAAGCCTAAATTTATTTCTAGAAGTTTGATGACATTTCAATTAGAAATTCATTACTCGTGTGAGATTGGAAGTAAATTAATAGGTTTTATCAAACATTCTATAATGGTTTTAAATTCATATGGAAACACATATATACATGTAAAATAATACATATGAAATTTTATGGTAGATTATTTGAAAATTTGCCATTATTTTTAGAGACCAATTCTTAATATGTAAGAAACATTAGTATTCCGGTCAATATGATACTTCAGAAATTTCATTGTGATATGTAATCTCTTGAATTGATGCATTAAAGTTCCATGACATGATACATAAAAGTACACATATTTATGTATCACCCCGAACCTATAACACCGAAACCTGTGCATTATTTTAAGTCATTTCCATGATTACAAGGAATCATGTCCCAAAGGACCTATCAGTTTAGAAGACTTAAAAAAATAGATTATATACATGAACATTACATCACAATTTCAAACATAAAAACATAATAAATAATCCTTTGATAACTCCATTATTCTCCTAGATTAACCCTTCATATAAAACATTAAACACTTCATGGAATATTGGGATAATAAAACATAAAAAATTGGTGAGCTCATATGATTAGTAAGGATAATAAATATTGGGAAAGCTATCAGAAATGAGAGTAAACTTTTAAGGAAAGGTATAAATCTAAAATAGAAGTCTTTTAAACATAATCATCAGTATAATATGGAATGAATTAATCCAATAATTAAATTTTAAATTACACAAGTATATTCTAATAGTCGAATAATCACTTGAAATATCAAAAACTAATCTCATAATGATGGAATTCATAATGTCGGACATCAGAAACATACCATCGATGCCTTAGCCAAGACATATAAAAATAAATTGTTATGGCCTCAGCCAAATCGTTATTTGTAGATAAATGGGGAAGGCCATAGCCAAGTCCATATCTAGTTTATCTCATGAGACATACCGATGCATCAAGGGTCTAAAATAGACCCTTCCTATAACATACTAATTCCAATTCATTCTTCATATGAAAAGGCAGAAACAAAATATAAACATTTGTTTTAAAACTAGATTATTAAATGATAATACATTAACTATAAACCATGAATGGTATAAAAATAGTTCATCCATAACCAAAAATATCATAACTCATTCAACATAAGATGGAATATTTTATTATAATAAATAAAAATGAGTCAATAATAATATCCAATAATGGATGTTGATTTTGTTTAAAATCATCAGTAAAACTCCTTGAAAAAAATATCATTTTGTTCGTGAAATCATTTAAAAATCTCAAAATTTATAAAAGAATTAATTTAAAAGGGATTTTTGAATCAAAGTGTCACATAAAAATTTGAATATATTGAAATGAATTATTATTTTAAAACAATCATGTCCGTATAAATAAATCCTTAAAATCATATTGAAAACATGGACATTATATAAATAGATATAGAAAAATTAATCTTCCAAACATTTAAAATGATGATATAGTTAAAGTGTAAATTCCATAAAACCATAATAGAATCCATTTTAATACATTTTTATGATACATGGATATGGTTGATAAATATTTCCCATTAAATATTTATACATAAAAAATCTCAGATAATAATGAGATTGAGGAATTAACCCTTACCTTAGGTCTGATACTCTCTATATGTGTTTGAAACTACTATATATCATTTTTAAACAAATTATTAACTTATATAATAATAATAATAATATTTATGATATCCTATATGATACTTTTATTACTTTCTATTATGCATTTAATAACAATTCCAAGTTAACGAAAATTTCAGGTAATAATTGCTTTGTTTATCATATGTGTTTTGACTTGTTAATCTTGATCATATCACATAGATCATGATTTAATTACTTCCAGAATGTATAACCTGATCTATATATCACTAATATTAATAATATAAATATACATAATATATATATGTGTTTGTGTGAGTGTGTGTGTGTGTGTGAAATGGAATACACCGTTCATGGATATGGTAGACCGTACGTAAGCATGAACGTTGTTTCTGTGTTCTTATCATATTAAATTGAAGTAATTGAATGAAATATATGAACATACATATACATATATATAATTAAAATAGCCTTAGTATTTCATATATTTTATAATTATGCATAATATATTTTCTTATAATAATTCTTGGATGGTGAACGTGGAAAATGAGTCTCATCGCATTATGGAGATGGTAAGATGTACGTACGCACAAGCAACGATATCATTTCCATATTGGTTTAACAGTATATATTTGGATGTCATATTAATTATAAATAAATAATTAAGTATTATATTTGATATATAAGTTATTTATATACATCATTTTACCCCTCAAAATAAAGTATATATGAAAAACAGTTTACACCCCGGTGTGGAGATAGTAAGCCGTACATACACACACATGGTGGTATTGTTTTCCTAGGATGGGTAAAAGGATGAATAGTTTTGTAAAATAATAATAATAACATATAAACATATATTCAATTCTTAAGATATTATCTTATTATGTTAACAACTTAAGAAGGGGACGTAGAAGAAGAAAATACCTTTGAAAGAAGGGATAAAATGGTTACCTCTTCTTCAGGTGTCTCCATTTGATTTTCAAAAAAGGACTCCTTAAGTTCGTTTTCTACCAAAACTGTGTCATATTAGAGGAATTGGGGGAATTTGGGAGGTTATTTGGGATGGGTTTGTTTGTGAAAAAATTTCGATGGTGGTGTGAATTAAGTAGAAGGAGAAGTTCCCTTTTATAAGAAAGGTGAGAGGTATTTTAGGAGAAGCTTAAAATATTAATTTATTATAAATTTATTTATGGATTATAATAGCTCCAAAGAGATTTATTTCTTGTATAATATTGGTATGGGTCGAAAATATCTCATATAATGATTTTTATAAAATATTAGTTAATGAAATTAACCTTATCTTTTGGGATTAATCCTTAGTTAAACAATTTAACTCTTACCATGTCATCTTTTGTTTTTAAATTATATGGTTAATACAGTTTCTATAAAATGTTTAAAGGACCTCAAGTGTATATTTAATGAAATTTGAAACATTATACATTTCATTTGTCATAATATTATGTTTTTTGGATCTTTATTTCATTTTATAAAATAGTATTGGTTTCAAAAACTCATTTATGTCAATTTTGACATTATTTAGTAATTGATTTTTGGTTAAAGTCATAACAAATAGATTCTATCAAAAAATGATTTAAATAAAATATGACATGTCATATTAGTCCCTAAAATTATTGGATGACATAAAAACATTAAAAATAAATTTATTTTAATATTTATAATTACATGTTTTTGGGTTCCTTTATTAATAAGGAAAATACTACATCTTAATTGTGTCCAAAATAAATTTAATTTTTTAATGTCTAAAAATTATAAATAAAATAACATGATATATGAAAACTTTTTATCTTTTTATTTACTATTTATAGATGAATATTTCGCTTTTAAAACTTAAATTAATATTTTTTTAGTAATAAGATTCTTGTTTATGTTATATTTCCCTTTACATTCAATTAATTATTCTAACATGTCATTTTTACACCCAAGTGGCTCCATTGGGTCCTTAAATAGACCTAAGGATTCTAATGGTGAGACATATATTATCCAATGGTATTAGGACACATGTTAGGGTTGTTTTATATTTTTATAATATTATTTTTTACCCTTATTTACCCGTTTTACCCTTTAACCATTGTAAACAGAAAAATTACAGAAGTTTCTATTCATAATGTCCAAAAATGAAAGGTACTGATTTAAAAAATTTGGACCATATAAATCCAAATGTGGAATCTATTTTTCAAAATACAACACATTTAATTGGTAGAAATTAAATTGAAATTAATTCCCGTTGTCCAATCCAGAAAATGGGTTTTTAAGAAGTAAAAACTATCAAAAGATTGACATGTGTTTATTCCCAATTTCAATGTGAAATTACATAAAATTACCAAAAAAGGATTAAATGATTAAAACATAATCATGATAAATTTTTAAACCAATTAAAATTATAACATAAAAAAATATAAATATTTGATGAAAAAGTAGTTTTGAATTAAAATGCTGTATTTTTACTTATCATTAAAATATGAGAGTTATCCGAAAAACAACAAAAAATTTATCCAAACTAATTTTTTATGTCTTTATTATAAAGAAGAATTTCATTTCTTCAAACTGAATATAAAATTTTCAAATATTGGATTTTAAAATGGGTCATCCATTAGGTGCTGCAAAACTGCATTTTTTTGAAAAATACTTCTTCTATCTGAAAAATTGAATTAGACATTATATAATGTATAATAAAGACATAAGATTAATTTTAAAATTATATGGAATCTATAAAATTCAAAATGTGGTTAATACTATTCATAACCATTTTTAAATTGTCTATTTGATCAATCATGGTGTGCTCAAACTCGGTATTGCGTGTAGCGCATGATATTGAATTATTAAGAAGAGGTGTACCATGGAAGCTTGGGGTTTCACATTATCCCATCCTTAAATAAATCGAATCTTCACAATTTAAAATCAGAATCGAAAACTATGGGTTGAACTTTTGAAAATATATTTATTAAAATCCCTCATTAAAAATTGTTTAATGAGACCTCCATTTTATAATAGAGAAAGGGAAGTATGAAGGACACTAGAGATAATATATTATAGTATTCCATGATGTAGAATGTAGACATAGAAGAAAAAACTAATGATCATGTTCTGATAGAGAGTGATATAGAACATGATTAGGAAAATTTTAATAACCACAAAGTTATAAATTTATGATTATCCAAGGGGCCATTTGATTCATCAAATAATAATGTAATAAGAAAACATTTTTGGTTTTGTGATACTTTCCCTATAGATTATGAATTACTTCATAGACAACGAAAAAAAGGAATCAGCCTTAATTAACATGTCGAGTTTCATCCATTAAGTAATTCCAAACACAAACTCATGTTTCTCTTTAGAAATTAATAAAACTTATAAAAATATTCTATTTATCTTAATCGTATAAGGTTACATATATAAACATATACTATTTAAATAAAAAACTGTGTTATAAAAACCAAGTACATCCTTTAGGCATATGGTAGGTGATAAAACCTTGTCTAACTTCAGTTGTATGTTCGATTCCCTAAGCCTTTTCCAACGTGACATGTTGTTGCCTGGCCTATGGGTTTTCCTTTTTCTCAAACAATATTAATATAACATTCCAGAAATTTCCTTAAGAAGTGTTATATCCTTAAAAAATACTATACAATGTTCAACTTAATCCATTCCAACATTCAGAGTTATCCAAAAATACTTTTGTGCAAGCTCCGTCTAAAAGGACTCTAAATTTCCTAAATCAATTATAACATCATATTCCCAAAACAATGTAATGTTTATCTTATTTTCACATAATGAATATATTATTCCCTTAATAATATTAAAACCTTAATGAAAACAAAAGAGTACTACAGTAAAATCCCAATATATCACATTTTTCTTATAACCAAAATATAATTCTTCAATCCAATAACACAAATACATTAATTATTCCACTTCGACCATAGTAACCGCATAATCATGACCTTGACCCATTTTCTTCTTCTATGAAATATTTACTTGACACTTCAAAAAATAATTTTAATAATATCCCATATCATTACAATTTTATCCTTACACAAATTATTTATCACCTTTACAATCATGATCATGGTGACCATTTTCTAAAAATTTGTAACAAACTCCCATTCCTTTCAATAAAGTACAATGGTGTTTCCTCCCACAATTATCTCATATGAAGAATCCATATATCCCTTTTCACTTTATATTTCTCTTATTCCACCATTATCTTCTTCTTTTGATTTACTTTAATATCGTAATACATAGAGAAATCATTTTCCATCATGATAGAACATGAGACTATATCTTCCTATGATGAGAAAGATTGGGAGTCTAGTACCCATTATAGGAATAGTTTAAAACATCAAATAAAATATAAATATTACTTATTTGGTTACGTATGAAGTCTCAAACATACCTTTCTACCCTTGTGATTTAAGCTTTATACATTTCAACATTCTCATTCTCATTCTGCCTCAAACTCAGAAATTTCCTTTCCATATCATCTTTTTTTTCATGAGGAATGTACTTATCTAAGAAAATTTATTTAAACTCCATCCATTACATATTTAATAATTATTAATTCTCCATTGTGTTTTGAATTAATGACCACCATTGATCAAGTTCTCATAAGAGATGGTAAAATGAGAGGACAAATTTCTCCCTCTCATTATATCTGCATGGAAGAAATATTTTCCCTATAGAACTTATCTATTGATCAGGGAAAAATGGATTTGTAGTCCCATTGAATGTTGAAGTTTTCTGTCTCAGGACGAATTCTGACAATTATCCACTGTATTTTGGATCAGGGTGCTCCATACAGGTAAGGTTTGTATTCATAACCTATGTCAGCAGTCCCAGTATGTTTATAAGATGTTCAGCACCAATTGTATCTCCAGCTCTACTATAATTATCTTACAAATGAGGGAAATCCCTACATGTATTAAGTGAAATGATATAGTTTCTATTACTTAAAGTATGTTCCATTTCTAAACAATGGCATACACTAGATTAGTTTATGAATCATAATACATAATTCCAAACAAGGAAAATACTTAACAGAAATTCATAATTTTAGGTATATCTAATACTTAATCATAAAAATTGTTCCTATAAGGACATATTCACTCATAAATACTTCATAATTGGTTTTAATGAAAATATGAATTATCCTAACCATGTCCCTTAGGAGTGTCAAACCAAGTGTGCAGTAAGGCCCATTATCGTGTACCCAGTTACCCTGAGTCAAGCATGTAACACCTTGTCAGTGTTTTCACTCCTAGATACATCTCTACTAGAAACATGTCCACTTTTAGAATCCAGAAATAGAAGTATTTATTATAATATACACGTAATACATACATTACAAAAATTATAGGGGGTTCTTATATAAATATACTCAAAGTCTATCTTAGGGTAATGATCCCTAATCTATGTTTTATAAATCTATTTCTATGGTTCTTGCTGAACTTCCTTTGATACCAAATGTAACACCCCGACCCTAGAATCCAAGAACCTATTAATAATTTTAATAAATTGGAATTATTACATGTAATCATGTCTTGAAGGACTGATCAGTTTATCATTCCTAGGAAATAGATTACAAACATGAACATTACATAACAATTTCTAGCATAAATCACAACATAGATAATTCTTTTTAGAACACCATTATTACCGTATCGTAACCCAAAATATCAATCATAAAAAACATATTTTAATCCTGTGAAAATAAAACATAGGAAAAAGGAGAGCTCAGATGCTCCGTAATCAAAAAAATATAGTGGAACCTATCATAAAAAATCCTAAACTTTTATGGAATAGTAAAAAAAATGGAACACAAGATTTTAAAACATAATCTTCAATGCAATTTGGCAAGAATAAATCAAATAAATCCATTTAAAATTTCACATGGATATTCTACTCCTCGAATAATCACATTTAATATCAATAAATAATCTCATAATGAGGGAATGTGTAATGATAGACATCTACAATATACTATCAAGGTCTCAGCCATGACATCAAAAAATAAATGGTTATATCCTGAGACAAATCCATATTTGAAAATAAATGGGCAATGCCTCAGTCATTTCCAAATCTATTTTGTCTCATGAGACCTACCAATGCATAGAGGGGCTATATAAGGCCCCTAACATCACATACTATGTCCAATTAATTTCTCATATGAAAAGGGTGAAACATAACACAAAAATTCAAATTAAAAATAGCTTAATAAATGTCAATACTTTAACCATTAACCATGAATGGAATAGAAATAGTGAATCCATAGTCATATATATTATAACTCATTCAATAAAATATGTCTGTTTGTATTATAATAAATCAACCTCAATCGAGAATAACATCCATTAAAGGATTTTGACATAGTTGAAAATAATGAGTAAAACTAATTAATAGAAATATCACTTTTTCAAGAAATCATTTAAAAGTATCACAATTTATGAAGAAATTAATTTAAAATATAATTTTGATTCATAGTGTACAATAACACTTTGACACTTTTTAATGAAACTGAAATATTAAATCAATCATGTTTATATAAATAAATCCTTAATTTTGTTTTGAAAACATGGACATTAGTTAAATATATTTAGAAAAATAAATCATTTAATATTTTAAAATGATGATATAGTTAAAGTGTAACATCCATAAAACCTGAAAATTTTCATTTTTAAAAAAAATTTATGAGACATGTACATGTATGATAAATATGTCATAGTAAATACATAAAAAACAATCTTGGATAATAATGAGATTGACGAATTTACCCTTACCTTAGCTCTAATACTCTTTGTACGTGTCTGAAACTCATGTATAATGTTTTTAAACATATTATTAACTTATATAAGAATCATATTAACATTTATGATATCATATATTATAATTTTAGGAATTTATAATAACAGTTTTTCAACAATTCCAAGTTAATGCAACATTTCAGGTAATAATCGCTTTGATTATCGTACTTGTTTAGACTTGTTATTCATGAGCATATTACTTAGATCAATATATAAATACTTCCAAAATATTAATATGATATATATATATATATATCAAATATATTCATAATATAACTATATATAATAGATAGATATATGAAATGGAATACACAATTCATGGAGACAATAGACCTTACATACGCTTGAATGTTGTTTCCATTTTCTTATCATATTGAATGGAAGTAAGTGAATAAAATATATGTATATATATATATCATTATATTTGAATTTTTATGTTATATATTTTATAATTATTCATAATATATATTTTTTATAATCATTATTGGATGATGAATGTGTAAGATGAGTCTCATCGCGTCATGGAGACTGCATGTCGTACGTATTCACGAGTGACAATATAATTTTGTTAATAGTTTAATTGTTTTTATTTGGACATCATATGAATTTTATTGAAATACTAACATGTTTTATTTTTTATTTAAGTCATTTAAATTCATCATTATACACATATATATAATGTATAGATGACAAACAGTTTACACCTCGGTGTGGAGATGGTAACCAATATGTACGCACACATGGTGGTATTGTACTTAGTAGGATGGGTAAAAGGTGCAATATGGTCATACCATTAAATTAAAAACATATCAACATATATTAGATTCTGTATATTTTATTTTATTATGGTAACAACTTAGTAAGTGGATGTAGATGAAGAAAAGAACATTGAATGACTGGATAAAATGATTACCTCTTCTTCATGTGTCTCCTTTTGATTTTCACAAAAAGACTCTATAAGATGGTTTTATAACCCAAATATAGACTCTGGGATGAACTGAGGTATGTTGGTATGATATTTTGTAATGGTTTGGCCGATTAAAAGTTCTTTGGCTGTTGGAATTAAATAGAATGATAAGTATCGTTTTATATGAGAGGTGAGGGGAACATTAGGAAAATCCTGAAATAATAATTTATTATAAATTTATTATAGGTTTATAATAGCTATAAAGTAATTTATTTCTAGTATAAGATCATTTTTTGTTATTAAAATTTCATCCAATAATTTTTATACAAGTTTAGGTCATGAAAATAACCTTATCGTTTTGGGATTAATCCTTAGTTAAACTGTCTTCTTTAATTTTTATAATACAAGGTAAACATATTTAATATAAAATGACCAGAGGACATCAATTGGATCATTAATAAAATTTTAAACATTATATAAGTCATTTTGAGAGATCGTATATTTTTAGGATTTTGAAATCTTTTACTAAAATAGTATTTGTTTTAAAAATGAATTTATGTCAATTTTGACACTATTTAGTAGTTGATTTTTTTAAGTTATAAAAATATTATTCCTTCCAAAAAAAATTTAAATAAAATATAACATGTAATAGTCATATATAAAATTATTTTATGGCATAAAAACATTGAAAATACATTATTATAACAATGATAATATAATTTATTTGATTCATTCATTAATAAGGAAAATACTACATCATTATTGTGTTATAAATAAATTTAATTATTTAATGTATATAAATTAAAAATAAAATTATGTTATGTAGGAAATATTCTTATATTTATTATTATTATTTATAGTTTAATATATCACTTACATAACTCGAATTAATTTTTTTTTGTAATAAGATACATGTTAATATTATATTTCTCTTTACATTAAATTAATTATTATAACATGTCATTTTCATACCCATATGGATCCATGTGGTCCTAAAATAAGCCAAATGATTCTAATGGTAATAATGATATCATATAATAGGATTGTACAAATTGTTATGGTAGTTTTATATTATTAGATGTTTATTTTTTAACCTTATTTACAAATTTAACATTTAATTGTGGTAAATAATAAATAATTACTAAAGTTACTATTAATAATGTCTAAAAATGAAAGGTACCTTTTTACACAAATTGGAACTTCTAATTAAAAACATTTATTCCATTTTTTAAAATTGAAAAATTATTATTCGTATAAATTAATTTAATATTAATTCCCATTGTCAAAACAAGAAAGTTGGTTTTTAAGAAGTAAAAATTAACAAAATATTGACATGTTTTTATGTCCAATTTCAATGTAATATTACTTCCAATGAAAAATATAGGATTAAATTATAAAAAAAAAAAATAATACAATAGAACTAATTATAAATATAATCAAACTATATAAATAATTTATATGAAAAAATGAGTTTTGAATTAAAATGCAGTATTTTTTACTATTCATTAAAAGATGAAAGTTATCAGAAAACACCAAAACATTATCCACAATAAATTTATATGTCCCTATTCTATTTAACAACTTAATTTTATCGAATTTAATATAAAAAAATTCAAATATTTTATTTCGAGATGATTCTCCATTAAAATATGAAAAACTGTATTTTTTGAAAAATACTTGTTTTATCCAAAAAATAAATTTTTCTTTATATTATGTATAAGAAACACATAATATGAATGTTAAAATTATATTTAACATATAAAATTTAAACTTATGTTAATACAATTCATAACAACTTTTTAAATGGCTAGTCTGATAGGTCATGGTGTGCTCAAACACGGTGTTGCGTGTAGAGCAAGCTATTGAATTATCAAGAATAATAATACAGTGGAAGCTTGGGGTGTCACACTGGATACGTAAAGGATACCTAATAACTCGAGAGACATGAAAGTGGAATTCCATTGTAGTGGGTACAAAACACTTGATTCTTATAGTTCATGTGGCCAATATGTAACAGTTTCCTGATAGATGTATCATTTTGTAATTATTTTTCCTTTATAATGGGAATATTTACAATCCATATGTATGATTTTTCATTGATAGACTAGTACATATGGTATTTTTTCAATTAATAAAAGAGAAAAACCATTCCAGTAATACATGAAGGTTTTCATGCTTTCAAAGAGATATGTAAAGGGTAAAAAATCACTCCTATGATATGTAAAGTACCACCTTAGATAAGAATAAATATATAAATTTTATAAATGTTAAAAAATTCATAGAACATAATTTCACCTGAAAAATTAAACATTTTTCAAAAATACTCTACATGGAAGATGATACGTGAAAAATGGGAGAATAAGATCATGAACTATAACTCATGACTAAGTAAATCCTTCGAGAGTAAGGCATTCAATGAGGATTATTCACAAATAAGGATTATGTTACATATTCTAATACCATATATCACTATGAACATTCATTGTACTTCTATTTAAATTATTCTTCATCAATTATAAATTGAGTTTACTCTAAAACCATATCCTTTCAGTTGGCTGCCAATTTTTTTTTGGGTTTTACTGTTTTTCCATTATATAGTTAACATTAATACATTTTTAGTTGAAGTGTTCATTCATTATCTCTCACTATAATTCTTCTATCATACTCTTTATGTTATTTTACATTGATCATTAATATTCAAGATGGTGACGAACTGACCTATAGAATCTAATGGGGGGAGAATATAGTGATGAATCAGATTATATTCTTACTAATTTTTAATCTATTTTATATTGGTTGGGTATTATTAAGGGTGATTAATAGTGGAGAATGTAATTTTTATTCTTTTCTACAATTTTCTTTGAGTGAAATTTTTATCCACGAAATATTCTCCCCCCATTCACTTTACCATCATGGTATATGATGGAACCTTGATGGCATAGTGTTGAATACGTGTGATTACATACTATGAAGATAAATTATAGAGTGTTCTCGACTAAGGAAACCTCTAGCATGTAGATTTATGAGGCAGTTGATGCATAGTGTGATTGGTGTTTTTTAGAAACTTGGTGCATTCATAAACTGGAAAAATTTATGTTGACCCCACATATGATGGTGTGTGATCAATGAGTAGGAGAGAGAATATAAAAGTTAAAATGGTTGTTCATGTCATATTGTTATCCTAAGAGAATCGCATTTCTTTCAAACTTCATTCTATATACATTTGTGTATGCATGTTTATTTTATATTTTAGTTACATTTTCATAACACCCAATTTCCATATATTTTGTAATATTTTAAACATAAAAATGTGAATGAATAATAAGTGATCCAAAAAATTGTCATGGAGAGATGAACCTAGACAGTTACTATGATACTCTAGGAGAAATAAAAATATTATTTTATATCCCCCTATAACATGTGTTTCAGACAACTATTATTTATTACATGGTAACCATTATGTACCAAAGAATCAACCCTTATGTTTCTTAGGGTAAACATTACGCAATATAGGTTAACCCTTATATATATTATTATATCAATACATATCCATATTCGTAATTTTCATGGTCTAGTAAACCCTTACATATTGACTTCATTACAGGTAAATCCTTACATATAAGGCAGTTTACCCATATATATAGAATTTTATATTTTGTATTCTATATGTTCTAGAAAGCCCTTATCTATCCGGATGAATATATCATATCTATTTATCTATTACAACCCTTTTTTATCACATTCCAAAGACATTACATTAAATCCCGCATAGGGACTACCAATTTAGTACCATTCCAACATAATGTGAAATTATTAAATCCTTAATAAAATTTATACCATGTATCCCTATCACACAATGGTACCCTTACATCATATCATGAACCTCTTCTTTCATTCATGTTTTAATCCCTCATGATGAAATACATTCTAAAATACCTCATGTTATGGAATGATATACCACCTATAATTGAATCCAACTATAGGGTCACCCAATCTATACACTGACACTTCTCATGTATCATCCTACCCATCATCCATTGGCTTCGGAAGAGGCTGGTGATTTTACTAGAATTAAGTAAAATCCCCTTGACAGCAAGGTCAATAAATAAATTCAAAGTTGTTCGATGCCATTTATAGGATGATTTTCAGTTTGATAGATAAACATAAAAACCATAAAAGAATAATTATTGAAACTCGATATGACACATTTTTACAAAAATAGAATAGAAAAAAAAACTAAAAAACTATCATATTAGCATACAAGTGAAAACCATGTGAAATAACCTAAGGAAAAAAAAAGGAAAAAACCTGAAGACACAAAAGATGTCCAACTAGGAACTCCTAACATTCTCCAAGCTCTAAATAGATAATCCAAGTCCATTGTATAAAGAATATTTTCAAATACACTAGGATACATTGCAATTCCCTATGTCTTGATAGATCACATGTATAAAGACAAATTTATTCCAAAAACTGGGTTATTCTAAATTCAGTAATATTTCCCCATTGAATTCCCAACTCATGCCATTTGGATAAAACTATATAGAACAATTTAGTGAAATTAATTTAAAAATGATCTTATATTTTATATCAAATACAAAATAGTTTCCATTTAAATAAAGTAAAACATTCATTAAAAGAATTATCATTCCATTTAGAACATCCATTCCATCATTCCATGAATCCACAAATATATACATGAAATCCTGGGTGACAGTTTCGTACTCATGAGTTTTCACCAATTGATCTACCTTGTTTTCAAAAGGTAACCAATACCTGGTTCAAAACTTCCACACAACCATTCCATAGTGTCATATATAATTGGAATGAACCCATACCAACTGTTTATTCCAAAATCCATCCCAATCCATTTCGCATAAAACCATTATTTCTTTAAAAAAAATTCTACAACCATTTCCCATATATCAAATAAAAACTTTATCATTAAAATTTCAATTTTAAAGTTGTAATCAGAGTGAATATTTTACAAAACCATAAAATTTCCATGATTTTTCAACACCATCATAATAGTGGTTTCTTACAAGTATAACATAAATATTTTAAAATAATTTCATGAAAATTTTATATCATACTACGCCTTCATGTTCTAATCTAGTGGAGTCGATATTTAAGCAACATAACACACAAATATTGGTAAAAACATAGAACAACAAAATGATTCTCAATATCCAATCCTGAACAAAATTTTATCCACTATGTCCAACCATAAAAAATCACAATTCCCATTAAGGAAGATGGATCTATCAACAATGGATAAGATCTATGGTTATGGGAAGGATAAGTAGAAGAGATCTTTGAAAAAAATCTAATAATGAGGAATTTCCGATGATTCAGGATCTCCAATGAGCATCCAAATTCCTAAAGCATGATCTTATATTGAATTGAATCGACTTTCACACCATGGGATAAAAATATTTCATTATTATGAAATATTAAGAAATTATACATGATATTGATACATAATCATTGTTAGATCTACAATTTTCAGATCTAAAACCACATGGTGCACATTTAAGGTGCTCGATCAGTAAAATTATGCTTTAAAAGTGTATAGGATGATGCCTCAATGATTGTTGGTCATCACGGTTTTTCCTTAGCACCCACTCAGTTTGAAAAAAAAACATTATGCTAACCATTTAGATCAATTTCCACAAGTTAACCCTTCTCACGGTTGGCTATCATAGTTAGGTAAACTGTGTGCCAACTATGATTTTAACACTATTTAGGATTCCATGATTTCGCCCAAGGAATCCACATTGTTTTTCAAAACTATGCTCTAAAATGAATATATACTATCCCTCCTTCCAAAAACTACTTGATTTCCCTAATGGGGTACATAGTTTGTATTAACCATGTTTAAAACCTACACCACTGAAAAAGCCTCCAAATGATTTTGAAAACTCATTCTATCCTCTTTAAATGAACCTGATCATTATATATAATTAAACTAAATAAATAATGGTTCATATACATGATATCTATGGGTGTCACACTCTTCCCACCATTGGCCTTTCCATCCATAAAATGTAAAAACAAATATTTTTTGGGAAGATCTTGAGTCACTAGATCATCATTTCCTTTTGATTCCCCCATGTTTCTTTCATAATCATAATATGTTGTTGAAAAACCCATAATAAACTATTTAATTTTGAACATAATACATTCTCTTCCCTATAACATTTTTTTACTGGCACATGTATAAGCATTACATCGCATTCTATGTCAATTTGAACACATTAAAAGTAACACCCCAAGATTTTACGAAAACTATTCTTTTTAATTTCATTAATGTCTTGTGTTGTATGCTACACCGAAAGGAGCTTTCACAACACGCATCCCTGACTTGGCTTGCCTTACATGCAAGCGAAACCTTCCACGATAGCGTGTGTTGTACGCAATACAAAGTTTCTCTAAACAACGATATGCTATTAAAATATTATTAAAACTAGCTGTTATGAATAGTAATAACCACTTTTTGAAATTTTATAAATTTTTTTTTCAAAATGGACTTCATTTTTGGATTCAGAATATCAAAATTAGCTTATGGTGAAATTTTTGTACTTTTCGGATAACTTTCATATTCTAATAAATAGTGAAAATTAATAAATTTTAATTAAAAAAAACTTTTTTAATGAAAATAATTAATAGTGATAAATTATTAATTTTAGTGGTTTTAAAGTATATTTAGAATATATTTTTACAATTTAATACAATTTTGGTCATTGGATGTAATTTCACATTTAAACCAGACATAAACAAGTGTGAATCGTTTGATAGTTATTATCTCTTAAGAACACACTATTTGCGTTGACGACGGAAATTAATTTTTACATTAATTAATGCAACTGATATGTTTTGAATTTGGTAAAATAGAAATCATTTTTGAGTTCATAATATCAAATATACCTTAGGCCTAATTTTTGGTATTTTTCAAGAAACATTCATTTTTTGATGAATAGTGAAACCACTAAGTGGTAGTTAAAAAAATGAATTTTTCATAAAACATAATTTTACCGCTTTTGTGAGTGGAATTTCAAAAATCCGAGAGACACGGTTGAGGTCAGTAAGTAAAATGTGGTTCAATGAGATGAAAATAATTTTTGGTGAATAGTAACTTTTTACTTTTGTTTACCACGGTTAAAAGTAAATAGGGTAATTAAGGGTAAAAAGGATATTATTATTACCCTAACACATGTCCTAATTCTATTGGATAAGATTAATTCGACGAAAAACAACCTTATGAATAAAATATGACCATTTAGGCCCACTTGGATTTGATTAGGACATTTATTATTATTTAATTCAAAGAAATGTTAAAAGAGTTAAAATCAATGTTTATTTACAAAAACATTTTTAATATAGGGTTATACATAAGATAAATTCGATTTTAATTATTCATTACAAATCTAATAAGATTTCCTACATAATTATATTTTATTTATAATTTTTATACATTAAATTAATTTATTTATTTATGACACAATGATGATGCAGTAATTACCATAATAGTGAAAAATTAGATTAATTGATATTATAAATACGCAAATAAATATAATTTCAGACTTTTTATGAATTACAATAATTTTATAGGTTAATATGGCATGTTAGGATTGATTTAATTAACTTTGGTCGAAGTAATCATTCTGTTATGAGTTTCACAAAAATCAACTATTGAATAGTGTCAAAATTGCCATAAAATAATTTTCAAAACAAATATTATATTATTGATTGTTAGTTTATTCCTAAAAATCTAAGGTTCGGCCAAGATACTTATATCATTATAGGTGTATCATTAATGGACCAGTTGGGGGTCTCTTGGATGTATATGGTATGTTTATTAACTATGTAATATAAAAATACAAATTTTCATGGTAAATGTCAATCTAATTAACTAAGAGTTAAAACTAAAAGATAAGGTTAGTATAATGACCTGAACTTGTCTAAATTCTATTGGATTAGAGTATTGCGACCCATACCCACCTTAGCTTCGAAATAAATCAATTTGGAGCTATTTAAAACCGAATTTGGCTTTATAATAAAATAATATTTTTAGTTATTCCAAAGGTGCCCCTCTCCTCCATTAGAAAAGGGAACCTCCTTCCCATCTTCCTCACACCACATTGAGCCTTCAAGCCCGGCCAAACCCTGCCCATTTAACTTCCCCACTTCCCTAGTAATATCCTAGAGGTCCTGGTATTCTTTAAAAACCAATTTTAGTGCCCTAAGAAGAGGACTCAAATAGCCACTTCAAAGAAGAGGTAATGTCCGTTACCGATTCTTTCAACTTTATTTCTTCTTCCACTTCTTCTTCTTAGGTTGTTTCCTTATGAAGTAATAACATCAGTATCACTCATATACTGATATGTTATTATAAGTATGAAAAAACCCTATTTCACCATCTATCCATCCTACGGAAAACGAAATCACCGTGCGTGCGTACGTACAGAATACCGTCTCCACGCCAAGGTGTAATCTATTTTCCAACACCACCTTACTTGGATGGGTATAATGGTGTAAATAATAACTATATATGATTATTTTAAATTGGTATTGATTCTGAAATAGTATACTTACACTCCAATACAGTCCCACGATCATGAGAACGATATCGTCGCTCGTGCGTACGTACGGACTACCGTCTCCACGACGCGTTGAGATTCATTCTCCACATTAAACATTCATAAATGATTATAAAGTATATATAATATGTAATCATGAAATATATGACATAATAATGATACTGTATTTAGGTGTATATATATGTATGTCATCTACTTAATTCCATTCAACTCAATAAGGAAACGAAAACATCGTTCATGCATACATACAGCCTACCGTCTCCATGAGCGGTGTATTTATTTCCATTTAATGATTTATTATATATATATGTATATTCTGAATATATATTATATATAAATCATGTTTTATATTCTTGAATTAAGTAATCATGATCTAAGTAATCATATCAATAATTACAAGTCAAAACACAGACGACAAATGAAACAATTTTACCCAAAATGCTCTTTAACATGGAATTTACAAATGAACGGGTAATATAAAGTCATAAGTGAACCATATATGATATCATAGCAATGAGTATGATTCTGGAATAAGTAAATGACATTATTTAAATAATTATACAAGAGGTTCGGACACTTACGAAGCAAATCAGACCTAAGGTAAGGGAAATATCACAATCTCATTTTTATCCGAGATTGTTTATTCTTTGGAATTTACTGGGGTGTATTTTATCATCCAAATCCATGTTTCCTCAATATTTAATATTTATATCCTTATACAATAGTTTATATCCAATTTTACACTTCGGTGAGTTTTTAGTAAAAGATCTGAAAGGAATTTTTTGTCGTTTTTCGAACGAGGTACTTTTTGACTTTTCTGACAAAAGTACGAGAAGAATGTTTTTTTAACTTATATGGCATGAATGGATTTAAAAAAAAAATATTCCCAAGAATCTTACTTTACAAGTTTTCAAGTTTATTTTTAATCAACTTCTTTTATTTTAAAATTGTATGACATGTTAAGAAAGGAAAATTATTTTTGAAGTAAAAAGGATATTTTCCTCAAGAATGGAGTTCAAAAGTTTTATCAAAATCGTTTTCTATCTAAGATAATATAGGGTTCTGTCTCTATACCTATTATTACATTGATTTGATTATGTTGTGGTGGAAATATTTTTAAGAATTCCTTTATCTTATATGAATTGTTTTATGATGTCCCGATGTTTAAGATTCCCATTTTTATTACATGGGTTATGCAATGATGTATGATTTATGATTTTGTGGCACACAGAAGAATGGTATCATTATGAGATGGGTGGGACCTATATCTCCCTCCAATGAATTGGGTAAAGATTTTATATCTCATGAGATAGACATGGCTGGAATGGCAGGTTATACCGGTTCAGTGAAACAGGACTGAAACGAGAAGTGAACTCGGTTCAGAAATGGACTTTGTCCACTAAGATAGTCTTGGAAATTAGTCTTGACTAATAAGAAATTATTATCTATGGTTATGAATGTATGACACAAAGTTTCATGTTTTAAGTTATTATTATTGTTATTACATTTCACTACTATGATTTATCCCATGTTATGATATTATGATCTTTTTTGCAGGTTAAGATTTCCAAAATGTTACGTTCTTATGAATATGATGTGATTGATATTTCTTTTGTTTACCCTTATTGAGCATTTGAGATCACCCTTTTATGTTTTCTTTTCCCCAGGATATAAATAAAGGTTTTAGGTAAGAAAAAAAGGGATGATCTTTATTGGGAGATGTTGAAGATCTTTCACCACGATTAGAAGATTTTATTCTGAGTTTCCAAATACACTAAACTATTACGGTCCTTGTGTGACTGTTTTTCTTATGTATTAAGTATTCCGCAAAAGTAATGTAATGTCCATGTACGTTAAGATACGGGTCTCTACAGTTGGTATCAGAGGAAAAGGAGGTAGGAATGTGTCCGATCCTTGGGAACACTCACGTGTGAGCGTTGGACGAATCATGGATCTCCGCCCAAGGGCTTCATGAGGAAATGGCTTCCACTGGGGATGGTGGTGTGTCCCACCCAGGGGGCGTAGCCACCCATGGAGTGCCCTGATAGGTATCAATTATAGTCCACTTGAAGTACTTCCAGACCATTATAGTTGGTATCAGAGAAAAGGTTTAGTCAACCTTTGGAAACTAGGACGCGAAAACGTTAGTGAGATCCTAAGAGATATTTCTATGGTATGTCTAGGGATGTCCCTAAGGATAAGTATACGTATAGGATATAGTCTTAGAACTACGGTAACGATCTTAGAATTTAACCTAAGAGGTTAGATATTGAAGGTACTCCCCCTTTATTATATTGTTTTCCCTAGCTTGATTTTTTTACCTCTCACACTATTCTTTTTGGGTTTTAGACGATGGCTGGAACCCGAAGGAACCGTGTTGATCAATGTGATGGAAAATGCAATGATTTTCCTCATGAACAAACAAATGTTATGGGAGATGGAGTGCAAAATCTTATTTCTATACTTACACAAGCTATGAATCATTCTGGACTTCCAAATGAGCAGAGAAGGGAACAATATTCTATTGAGTCCTTCATGAGGCAACGTCCACCTTCTTTCAGTGGGTCTTCTGATCCACTTATTGCTGAACAATGGATCAGTACTACTGAAAAGATATTTTCAGTTTTTCAATGTTCTGAACATGATAAAGTCATCTTAGCAGTATATCGTTTGGAAGGTGAAGCTGATCAATGGTGGAATCTTATCAAGAATACAAGGCCAAGAGATGAAATTGAGTCCATGGTATGGGACAAGTTCAAGAACATATTTTTAAATAAGTACTTCCCTGGTATTCTTCAAACAAAGGAGGAGAAAGAGTTTCTTGAACTAAAGAAAAATGATGATGAATCTGTTGGTATATACGAAGCAAATTTTACAAGGCTTGCCAGGTATGAATCTGGATTTATCATCCAACCTAAATGTAATGTTGATCGATTCTTCAGTGGCTTCAAACCAAATCATCGAAGGGAATTAGCTATAAGAGACTTCAGTAGCTATGAATAAATTGTGTGTTGTGCAATCAAGGTAGAAATGGAAGTTTGTGTTACATATCCATATCATAGTTTTGACAAGAAATGAAAGATGGAGTTTAAGGAGAAATCTCAGAATAATGGTGAAAACAAGATGAATATTTCCTTATGCTCAATGTGTGGAAAGAATCATGGTGGATATTATCTTATAAGGACAAGTAAATGTTTCAAATGTGGAAAGTAAGGTCATCGGGCATTTGAATGCCGCAATGATGGGAAGAAGATGTCTACTGATGCAAACAAAGGAAGGGATACACAGAATGAACCTACTACACTTCAATGCTTCAAGTTCAAGGAAATGGGGCATTATGCTAATAAATACCCTAATCCAAGGGTTAGTGATGATCAACATGAGCAACCACTTAAGGCAAAGGACAGTGGGAAGTCACATGCGATCACTATTGGCGATATTGAATATGACAACGATGTGGTGGAATGATTATGTGTTTATGTAATGGGATTCCAAAATAATGTTGTATACAGTATCATGGAATATTGGAATATTTATGTATTGGTATATTGTGGTTTTCAATGGTACCGGTAACCATGCAATGTGATTGATATTTTTTTGGAAAAAGAAGATGATATGCGCATAATGAAATGAAAATGAGAAAATGAAATGTTTGACCGTATTCATGAGCTCATGACTTCTATAAGGAGAAGGTTATATCATGGTTTGAGTATATAGAATTTTTGGATTTTGGTATGTGGAAAGAGTTAACTTTTGACTGCATTCATGTTTTCACTAAGGTTCAATGGGTATTCATTCTTCAAGATAATACATGATTAAGGTATTCACATGTTTGAAATTTGACCAACAAGACATATCTTATGATATATAGGGATCAACGATGGTATTAAATATCTGGTAATCATTTTCACTATATTATGAGAGTGGACTGTAGTATTATGGATAAGACTAAAGATTGGAATGGATTATGTTGGACATAAGTTAGTATTGTTTATGGATAGAATTTTTTTCGATATTATTGATGGGATTTTATAGTAATATAGTTTTAGAAAAAGGACAACATGCAGGACGGGCGATAGCCCATCGCGTCGGACAAGGCTGTGGGAATCGAACCCACAACCGAAATGCGATTGGCCTTTATCGCCTACCACTGGCCTACATGAAGTCCCTGGTTAGTAGAAACTAGTTTTATTTTATTAAGCGGTATGATATATGAAGTATAAGTTCATTTTTGGATCCATATACGATTAATCAAACTATAAGATGGACTTATAACATTTTCTAACCTTTTTTTTGAAAGAGATGTAATGAACCATCATTCTATCACATGATCTGCTAACACATCACGAATAACAAATTCAACTTCATTTCTTTATGGGATGAAGTGGAAATTGTTCAATTCATGAACAACAGTGAGATTGTACCAAAATCATGTAAGTATTTCTTTTAATTCATCAACTTTAGGGAAATGATCTTGAAAACCAAAAACGTTGTCCAAGTTCCCTTATATCCGATGAATCAGATGGTACCTTAGATCATCACAAATCTATAGCTTTGTGATAATTGGCTTTTTCAAAGCCATGTTCTCTACCACTCTCCATCTGAACCTGATAGTTATATTTTTCTTCCATATCCATATTTTCACCTATGTTCTCCTACGTGGAATCCCAGTGATTAGTTAATTTGGGTAACCATTGCATTTCATACTTTAGTCTTTAAAGACATGTTTTGGTATTCCTTTTTACGATGTGGGATTCTATTAAAGAAACTTTCGAGTAGTAAACCATTTATAACCCCGACAAATTTCGAGGGCGAAATTCATTTTAAGGGGGGTAGAATGTAACACCCCAAGATTTAACGAAAAATATTCTTTTTAATTTCATTAATGTCTTGTGTTGTATGCTACACCAAAAGGTTCTTGCACAACACGCATCCCTGACTTGGCTTGCATTACACGCAAGCGCGACCTTCCATGATAGCGTGTGTTGTACGCAATACCAAGTTTCGCTAAACAACGATATACTATTAAAATATTATTAAAACTAGCCGTTATGAATAGTAATAATCAATTTTTGAAATTTTGTAACTTTTTTTTCAAAATGGACTTCATTTTTGGATTCAGAATATTGAAATTTTCTTAGGGTGAAATTTTGGTACTTTTCGGATAACTTTCATATTCTGATGAATAGTGAAAATTACTAAATTTTCATTAAAAACAAATTTTTTAATCAAAATAATTAATATTGATAAATTATTAATTTTTGTGGATTTACAGTATATTTAGAATATATTTTTACAATTTAATACAATTTTGTTCATTGGATGTAATTTCACATTTAAACCAGACGTAAAGAAGTGTGAATCTTTTGATAGTTATTATCTCTTAAGAACACTCTATTTGTGTTGACGACGGGAATTAATTTTTAAATTAATTAATGCAACTGATATGTATTGAATTTGGTAAAATAGACATCATTTTTGAGTTTATAATATCAACTATAGCTTAGGCCTAATTTTTGGTATTTTTCTGGAAACTTTCATTTTTTGATGAATAGTGAAACCACTAAGTGGTAGTTAAAAAAATGAATTTTTCATAAAACTTAATTTTACCGCTTCTGTGAGTGGAATTTCAAAAAACCGAGTGACACGGTTGATGTCAGTAAGTAAAATGTGGTTCAATGAGATGAAAATAATTTTTTTGTGAATAGTAACTTTTTACTTTTTTTTACCACGGTTTAAAGTAAATAGGGAAATTAAGGGTAAAAATGATATTATTATTACCCTAACACATGTCCTAATTCTCTTGGATAAGATTAATTCGACCAAAAACAACCTTAGTAATAAAATATGAACATTTAGGCCCACTTTGATTAGATCAAGACATTTATTATTATTTAATTCAAAGAAGAGTTAAAAGAGTTAAAATCAAAGTTTATTTACTAACAAATTTTTAATATAGGGTTATACATAAGATAAATTCGATTGTAAATACTCATTAGAAATCTAATACGATTTCCTACATAATGATATTTTATTTATAATTTTTATACATTAAATTAATTTATTTATTTATGACACAATGATGATGCAGTAATTACTATAATAGTGAATAATTAGAATAATTGATATTATAAATACCCAAGTAAATATACTTTCAGACTTTTTATGAATTAAACTAATTTTATAGGATAATATGGAATGTTAGTATTTATTTAATTAACTTTGGTCTAAGTTATAATTCTGTTATGAGTTTCCCAAAAATCAACTATTGAATAGTGTCAAAATTGACATAAAATAATTTTTAAAACTTATATTATATTATTGATTGTTATTTTATTCCTAAAAATCTAAGGTTCGGCGAAGATACTTATATCAAGATAGTTGTATCATTAATGGACCACTTGGGGGTCTCTTGGATGTATATGGTAAGTTTATTAACTATATAATATAACAATACAAAGTGTCATGGTAAATGTCAATCTAATTAACTAAGAGTTAAAACTAAAAGATAAGGTTAGTATAATGACCTAAACTTGTCTAAATTCTATTGAATGAAAGGCTTTCGACCCATCCCCACCTTAGCTTCGAAATAAATCATTTTGGATCTATTTAAAACCGAATTTGGCTTTATAATAAAATAATATTTTAAGTTATTCCAAAAGTGCCCCTCTCCTCCCTTATAAAAGGGAACCTCCTCCCCCTCTTCCTCACACCACATTGAGCCGTCAAGCTCAGCCAACCCCTGCCCATTTCACTTCCCCACTTCCCTAGAAACATCCTAGAGGTCCTGGTCTTCTTCAAAGACTAATTTTAGTCCCATATGAAGAGGACTCAAAGAGCCGCTTCAAAGAAGAGGTAATGTCTGTTACCGATTCTTTCAACATTATTTCCTCTTCCACTTCTTCTTCTTAAGTTGTTTCATTATGGAGTAATAACATCAGTATAAATCATATAATGATATGTTATTATAAGTATGAAACAACCCTATTTAACCATCTATCCATCCTACGTAAAACAAAATCACCGCGCGTGCGTACGTACGGAATACCGTCTCCACGCCATGGTGTAATCTATTTTCCACCACCACCTTACTTGGATGGGTATAATGGTGTACATAATAACTATATATTATTATTTTAAAGTTATATTGATTCTGAAATAGTATACATACACTCCAATACAGTCCCACGATCATGAGAATGATATCATCGCTCGTGCGTACGTACGGACTACCGTCTCCACGACACGATGAGATTCATTCTCCACATTAACCATTCATGAATGATTATAATGTATATATAATAAGTAATCATGAAATATACGACATAGTAATGATAGTGGATTTATGTGTATATATATTCATGTCATCTACTTAATTCCATTCAACTCAATAAGGAAACGAAAACAGTGTTCATGCGTACGTACGACCTACCGTCTCCATGAACGGTGTATTTCTTTCCATTTACTGATTTATTATATATATGTATATTCTGAATATATATTATATATAAATCATGTTTTATATTCTAGAATTAAGTAATCATGATCTATGTAATCATATGAATAATTACAAGTGAAAACACGGACAACAAATGAAACAATTTTACCCAAAACGCTCTTTAACATGGAATTTACAAAAGAATGGGTAATATAAAGTCATAAGTGAACCATATACGATATCATAACAATGAGTATGATTATGGAATAAGTCAATGACTTTATTTAAATCATTATACAGGAGTTTCAGACACTTACGAAGCAAATCAGACCTAAGGTAAGGGAAATATCACAATCTCATTTTTATCCGAGATTGTTTATACTTTGGAATTTACTAGGGTGTATTTTATCATCCACATCCATGTTTCCTCAATATTTAATATTTATATCCTTCTAAAATAGTTTATATCCAATTTTACCCTTCGGTGAGTTTTTAGTAAAAGATATGAAAGGAATCTTTTTTCGTTTTTCGTACGAGGTACTTTTTGACTTTTCCGACAAAAGTACGAGAAGAATGTTTTTTTAACTTATACGGCATGAATGGATTTAAAAAAAAATATTTCCAAGAATCTTCCTTTACATGTTTTCAAGTTTATTTTTAATCAAATTCTTTTAGTTTAAATTGTATGACATGTTAAGAAAGGAAAAATGTTTTTGAAGTAAAAAGTATATTTTCCTCAGGAATGGAGTTCAAGAGTTTTATCAAAATCATTTTCCATATAAGATAATAAAGGGTCCTGTATCTATCCCAATTATTACATTGATTTGATTATGTAGTTATGGAAATATTTTTATGAATTCCTTTATCTTATATGAATTGTTTTATGTTGTCCCGATGTTTATGATTCCCATTTTTATGACATGGGTTATGCAATGATGTATGATTTATGATTTTGTGGCACACATTTGAATGGTATCATTATGAGATGGGTGGGACCTATATCTCCCTCCAATTCATTGGGTAAAGATTTTATATCTCATGAGATAGACATGGCTGTAACGGCAGGTTATATCGGTTCAGTGAAACAGGACTGAAATGAGGAGTGAACTCGGTTCAGAAATGGACTTTGTCCACTAAGATAGTCTTGGAAAAGAGTCTTGACTAATAAGAAATGATTATCTATGATTATGTGTGTATGAAACAAAGTTTCATGTTTTAAGTTATGATTATTGGGATTACATTTCACTACTATGATTTATCCCATGTTATGATATTATGATCTTTTTTGCAGGTGAAGATTTACAAAATGTTACGTTCTTATGAATATGATGTGATTGATATTTCTTTTTTTACCCATACTGAGCATTTGAGCTCACCCTTTTATGTTTTATTTTCCCCAGGATATAAAGAAAGGTTTTAGGTAAGAAAAAAAGGGAAGATCTTTATTGGGAGATGTTGAAGATCTTTCACCACGATTAGAAGATTTTATTCCGAGTTTCCAAAGACACTAAACTATTACAGTCCTTGTGTGTCTGTTTTTATTATGTATTAAGTATTCCGCAAAAGTAATTTAATGTCCATGTATGTTAAGCTATGGGTCTCTACAGTTGGTATCAGAGGAAAAGGAGGTAGGAATGTATCCGATCCTTGGGAACTCTCACGTGTGAGTGTTGGACGAAGCATGGCTCTCCGCCCAAGGGCTTCATGAGGAAATGGCTTCCACTAGGGATGGTGGTGTGTCCCGCCCAGGGGGTGTAGCCACCCATGGAGTGCCCTGATAGGTATCAATTATAGTCCACTGTAAGTAATTCCAGACCGTTATAGTTGGTATCAGAGGAAAGTTTTAGTCAACCTTTGGAAACTAGGATGCGAAAACGTTAGTGGGATCTCAAGAGATATTTCTAAGGTATGTCTAGGGATGTCCCTAAGGAAAAGTATATGTATAGGATATAGTCCTAGAACTATGGTAACGATCTTAGAATATAACCTAAGAGGTTAGACATTGAAGGTACTCCCCCTTTATTATATTGTTTTCCCAAGCATGATTTTTTACCTCTCACACTATTCTTTTTGGGTTTTAGACGATGGCTGGAACCTGAAGGAACCGTGTTGATCAATGTAATGGACAATGAAATGATTTTCCTCCTGAACAAACAAATGTTATGGTAGATGGAGTGAAAAATATTATTTCTATACTTACACAAGCTATGAATCATTCTGGACTTCCAAACGATCAGAGAAGGGAACAATATTCTATTGAGTCCTTCATGAGGCAACGTCCACCTTCTTTCAGTGGATCTTCTGATCCACTTATTGCATAACAATGGATTAGTACTACTGAAAAGATATTTTCAGTTCTTCAATGTTCTGAACATGATAAAGTCATCTTAGCAGTATATCGTTTGGAAGGTGAAGCTGATCAATGGTGGAATATTATCAAGAATACAAGGCCAAGGATGAAATTGAGTCCATGGAATGGGACAAGTTCAAGAACATATTTTTGAATAAGTACTTCCCCCATATTCTTCAAACAAATATTGAGAAGGATTTCATTGAACTAAAGAAAAATGATGATGAATCTGTTGGTATATACGAAGCAATTTTTACAAGGCTTGCCAGGTATGCATGTGGATTTATCATACAACCTGAATGTAAAGTTGATTCAGTGGCTTAAAACCAAATCTTTGAAGGGAATTAGCTATAAGAGACTTCAGTAGATATGGAGAAATTGTCTGTCATGCTATCAAGGTAGAAATGGAAGTTGGTGTTACTTATCCATATCATAGTTTTGACAAGAAACGAAAGATGGAGTTTAAGGAGAAATCTCAGAATAATGGTGAAAATAAGATGAATGTTTCCTTATGATCAAAGTGTTGAATGAAGCATGGTGGAGATTGTCTTATAGGGACTAGTAAATATTTCAAATGTTGAAAGTAAGGTCATCGGGCATTTGAATGCCGCAATGATGGGAAGAAGATGTCTACTGTTGCAAAAAAAGTAAGGGATACACAGAATGAACCTACTACACTTCAATGCTTCAAGTTCAAGGAAATGGGGCATTATGCTAATAAATACCCTAATCCAAGGGTTAGTGATGATCGAAATGAGAATCCAATTAAGGAAAAGGATAGAGGGAAGACACATGAAATCACTATTGGCGATATTGAATATGAAAACGATGTGGTGGAATGATTAAGTGTTTATGTAATGGGATTCAAAAATAATGTTGTATATAGTATCGTGGAATATTGGAATATTTATGTATTGGTATATTGTGGTTTTCAATGGTATCGATAACCATGGAATGTGATTGAGATATTTTTGGAAAAAAAGATGATATGCACATAATGAAAGGAAAATGAGAAAATGAAATGATTGACCGTTTTCATGAGCTCATGACTGATATAAGTAGAAGGTTATATCATGGTTTGAGTATATAGATTTTTTGGATTTTGGTATGTGGAAAGAGATAGCTTTTGACTGCATTCATGTTTTCACTAAGGTTCAATGGGTATTCACTCTTCAAGAGAATACATGATTATGGTATTCACATGTTTTTAATTTGACCAACAAGACATATCTTATGATATATGGGGATCAACGATGGTATTAAATATCTGGTAATCCTTTTCACTATATTTTGAGAGTGTACTGCAGTATTATGGATAAGCCTAAAGATTGGAATGGATTATGTTAGACATAAGTTAGTATTGTTTAAGGATAGAATTTTTTTCGATATTATTGATGGGATGTTATAGTAATATAGTTTTAGAAAAAGGACAACCTGCAGGACGGGCGACAACCCATCACGTCGGACAAGGCTGTGGGAATCGCACCCACAACCGAAATGCGACTGGCCTTTATCGCCTACCACTGGCCTACAGGAAGTCCCTGGTTAGTAGAAACTAGTTTTATTTTATTAAGCGGTATGATATATGAAGTATAAGTTCATTTTTGGAACCATATACGATTAATCTAACTATAAGATGGACTTATAACATTTGATAACCTTTTTTTTGAAAGAGATGGAATGACCCATCATTCTATCACATGATCTGCTAACACATCACGAATAACAAATTCAACTTCATTTCTTTATGGGATGAAGTGGAAATTGTTCAATTCACGAACAACAGTGAGATTGTACCAAAATCATGTAAGTATTTCTTTTAATTCATCAACTTTAGGGAAATGATCCTGAAAACCAAAAACGTTGTCCTAGTTCCCTTATATCTGATGAATCAGATGGTACCTTAGATCATCACAAATCTATAGCTTTGTGATTGTTGGCTTTTTCATAGCCATTTTCTCTACCACTCTCCATCAGAACCTGATGGTTAGATTTTTCGTCCATATCCATATTTTCACCTATGTTCTTCTACGTGGAAACCCAGTGATGAGTTAATTTGGGTAACCGTTGCATTTCATACTTTAGTTTTTAAAAGCCATGTTTTGGTATTCCGTTTTCGATGTGGGTTTCTATTAAAGAATCTTTCGAGTAGTGAACCATTTATAACCCTGATGAATTTTGAGGGAGAAATTCATTTTAAGGGGGGTAGAATGTAACACCCCAAGATTTAACGAAAAATATTCTTTTTAATTTCATTAATGTCTTGTGTTTTATGCTACACAAAAAGGAGCTTGTACAACACGCATCCCTGACTTGTCTTGCATTACACGCAAGCGCAACCTTCCATGATAGCGTGTGTTGTACGCAATACCAAATTTCACTAAACAACGATATGATATTAAAATATTATTAAAACTGGCCATTATGAATAGTAATAACCAATTTTTGAAATTTTGTAAATTTGTTTTTCAAAATGGACTTCATTTTTGGATTCAGAATATCGAAATTAGTTTAGGGTGAAATTTTGGTACTTTTCGGATAACTTTCATATTCTTATGAATAGTGAAAATTACTAAATTTTAATTAAAAACAACTTTTTTAATCAAAATAATAAATAGTGATAAATTATTAATTTTAGTTGTTTTAAAGTATATTTAGAATATATTTTTACAATTTAATACAATGTTGGTCATTGGATGTAATTTTACATTTAAACCAGACATAAACAAGTGTCAATCTTTTGATAGTTATTATATCTTAAGAACACACTATTTGTGTTGACGACGGGAATTAATTTTTAAATTAATTAATGCATATGATATGTTTTGAATTTGGTAAAATAGAAATCATTTTTGAGTTCATAATATAATCTATAGCTTAGGCCTAATTTTTGGTATTTTTCTGGAAACTTTCATTTTTTGATGAATAGTGAAACCACTAAGTGGTAGTTAAAAAAATGATTTTTTCATAAAACATAATTTTACCGCTTCTGTGAGTGGAATTTCAAAAATCAGAGAGACACGGTTGATGTCAGTAAGTAAAATGTGGTTCAATGAGATGAAAATAATTTTTTGTGAATAGTAACTTTTTACTTTGTTTACCACGGTTAAAAGTAAATAGGGCAATTAAGGGTAAAAATGATATTATTATTCCCCTAACACATGTCCTAATTCTATTGGATAAGATTAATTCTACAAAAAACAACCTTAGGAATAAAATATGACCATTTAGGCCCACTTGGATTAGATTAGGACATTTATTATTATTTAATTCAATTAAGAGTTAAAAGAGTTAAAATCAAAGTTTATTTACTAAAACATTTTTAATATAGGGTTATACATAAGATAAATTCGATTGTAAATATTCATTAAAAATCTAATAAGATTTCCTAAGTAATGATATTTTATTTATAATTTTATACTTTAAATAAATTAATTTATTTATGACACAATGATGATGCAGTAATTACCATAATAGTGAGAAATTAGAATAATTGATATTATAAATACCCAAATAAATATAATTTCAGACTTTTTATGAATTAAACTAATTTTATAGGCTAATATGGAATGTTAGGATTGATTTAATTGACTTTGGTCGAAGTAATCATTCTTTTATGAGTTTCACAAAAATCAACTATTGAATAGTGTCAAAATTGACATAAAATAATTTTAAAAACATATAATATATTATTGATTGTTATTTTGATCCTAAAAATCTACGTTTCGGCCAAGATACTTATATCATGATAAGTGTATCATTAATGGACCACTTGTGGGTCGCTTGGATGTATATGGTATGTTTATTAACTATATAATATAACAATACAAAGTGTCATGGTAAATGTCAATCTAATTAACTAAGAGTTAAAACTGAATGATAGGGTTAGTATAATGACCTAAACTTGTCCAAATTATATTGGATGAGAGTATTTCGACCCATACCCACCTTAGCTTCTAAATAAATCAATTTGGAGCAATTTAAAACCGAATTTGGCTTTATAATAAAATAATATTTTTAGTTATTCCAAAGGTGCCCCTCTCCTCCCTTATAAAAGGGCACCTCCTCCCCCTCTTCCTCACACCACTTTGAGCCTTCAAGCTTGGAAAAACCCTGACCATTTCACTTCCCCACTTCCCTAGAAACATCCTAGAGGTAATGGGCTTCTTCAAAGACCAATTTTAGTGCCCTAAAAAGAGGACTCAAAGAGCCGCTTCAAAGAAGAGGTAATGTCCGTTACCGATTCTTTCAACTTTATTTCTTCTTCCACTTCTTCTTCCTAGGTTGTTTCATTATTGAGTAATAACAGCAGTATCACTCATATAATGATATGTTATTGTATGTATGAAACAACCATATTTCACCATCTATCCTTCCTAAAGAAAACAAAATCATCGCGCGTGCGTACGTACAGAATACCGTCTCCACGCCGTGGTGTAATCTATTTTCCACCACCACCTTACTTGGATGGGTATAATGATGTACATAATAACTATATTTGATTATTTTAAAGTGATATTGATTCTTAAATAGTATACATACACTCCAATACAGTCCCATGATCATGATAATGATATCATCGCTCGTGCGTACGTACGGACTACCGTCTCCACGACGCGATGAGATTCATTCTCCACATTAACCATTCATGAATGATTATAAAGTATATAGAATAAGTAATAATGAAATATATGACATAGTAATGATACTGGATTTATGTGTATATATATGCATTTCATCTACTTAATTCCATTCAACTCAATAAGGAAACGAAAACAGTGTTCATGCGTACGTACGGCCTACCGTCTCCCTGAACGGTGTATTTCATTCCATTAACTGATTTCTATATATATGTATATTCTGAATATATATTATATATAAATCATGTTTTATATTCTGGAATTAAGAAATCATGATCTATGTAATCATATGAATAATTACAAGTCAAAACACAGACGACAAATGAAACAATTTTACCCAAAACGCTCTTTAACATGGAATTTACAAAAGAATGGGTAATATAAAGTCATAAGTGAAACATATATGATATCATAACAATTAGTATGATTATGTAATAAGTAAATGACATTATTTAAATCATTATAGAGGAGGTTCACACACTTACGAAGCAAATCAGACCTAAGGTAAGGGAAATATCACAATCTCATTTTTATCCGAGATTGTTTATACTTTGGAATTTACTGGGGTGTTTTTTATCATACACATCCATGTTTCCTCAATATGTAATATTTATATCCTTCTACAATAGTTTATATCCAATTTTACCCTTCGGTGAGTTTTTAATAAAAGATATGAAAGGAATCTTTTTTCGTTTTTCGTACGAGGTACTTTTTTACTTTTCCGACAAAAGTACGAGAAGAATGTATTTTTAACTTATACGGCATGAATGGATTTTAAAAAAAATATTTCCAAGAATATTCCTTTACAAGTTTTAAAGTTTATTTTTAATAAAATTCTTTTAGTTTAAAATTGTATGACATGTTAGGAAAGGAAAAATGTTTTTGAAGTAAAAAGGATATTTTCCTCAAGAATGGAGTTCAAGAGTTTTATCAAAATCATTTTCCATCAAAGATAATAAAGGGTTATGTCTCTATCCCTTTTATTACATTGATTTGATTATGTAGTGATGGAATTAATTTTATTGATTCCTTTATCTTATATGAATTGTTTTATGATGTCCCGATTTTAAGATTCCCATTTTTATTACATGGGTTATGCAATGATATATGATTTATGATTTTGTGGCACACATAAGAATGGTATCTTTATGAGATTGGTGGGACCTATATCTCCCTCCAATGCATTGGGTAAAGATTTTATATCTCATGAGATAGACATGGCTGGAACGGCAGGTTATACCGGTTCAGTGAAACAGGACTGAAACGAGGAGTGAACTCGGTTCAGAAATGGACTTTGTCCACTAAGATAATCTTGGAAATGATTCTTGACTAATAAGAAAGGATTATCTATTATTATGTGTGTATGCCACAAAGTTTCATGTTTTAAGATATGATTATTGGGATTACATTTCACTACTATGATTTGTCCCATGTTATGATATTATGATCTCTTTTTCAGGTTAAGATTTCCAAAATGTTATGTTATTATGAATATGATGTGATTGATATTTCTTTTGGTTACCCTTAATGAGCATTTGAGCTCACCCTTTTATGTTTTCTTTTCCCTAGGATATAAATAAAGGTTTTAGGTAAGAAAAAAAAGGAAGATCTTTATTGGGAGATGTTGAAGATCTTTCACCACGATTAGAAGATTTTATTCCGAGTTTCCAAAGACACTAAACTATTACGGTCCCTGTGTGTCTGTTTTTCTTATGTATTAAGTATTCTGCAAAAGTAATTTAATTTCCATGTACGTTAAGATGCGGGTCTCTACAGTTGGTATTAGAGTCAAAGGAGGTAGGAATGTATCCGATCCTTGGGAACTCTCACGTGTGAGCGTTGGACGAAGCATGGCTCTCTGCCCAAGGGCTTCATGAGGAAATGGCTTCCACTGGAGATGGTGGTGTGTCCCACCTAGGGGGTGTAGCCGCCCATGGAGTTCCCTGATAGGTATCAATTATAGTCCACTAGAATTAATTCCAGACCGTTATAGTTGGTATCGGAGGAAAGGTTTAGTCAACCTTTGGAAACTAGGATGCGAAAATGTTAGTGAGATCCCATGAGATATTTCTAAGTTATGTCTAGGGTTGTCCCTAAGGATAAGTATACGTATAGGATATAGTCCTTGAACTACGGTAAAAATCTTAGAATTTAACCTAAGATGTTAGATATTGAAGGTACTCCCCCTTTATTATATTGTTTTCCCTAGAATGATTTTTACCTCTAACACTATTCTTTTTGGGTTTTAGACGATGGCTAGAACCCGAAGGAACCGTGTTGATCAATGTAATGGACAATGCAATGATTATCCTCCTGAACAAACAAATGTTATGGGAGATGGAGTGAAAAATCTTATTGCTATACTTACACAAGCTATGAATCATTTTGGACTTCCAAATGAGCAGAGAATGGAACAATATTCTATTGAGTCCTTCATGAGGAAACGTCTACCTTCTTTCAGTGGGTCTTCTGATCCACTTGTTGCTGAACAATGGATCAGTACTACTGAAAAGATATCTTCAGTTCTTCAATGTTCTGAACATGATAAAGTCATCTTAGCAGTATATCGTTTGGAAGGTGAAGCTGGTCAATGGTGGAATCTTATCAAGAATACAAGGCCAAGAGATGAAATTGAGTCCATGGAATGTGACAAGTTCAAGAACATATATTTCAATAAGTACTTCCCTCGTATTCTTCAAACAAAGATGGAGAATGAGTTTCTTGAACTAAATCAAAAGGATGATGAATCTGTTGGTATATACGAAGCAAATTTTACAAGTCTTGCCAGGTATGCATCTGGATTTATCATCCAACCTGAATGTAAAGTTGATCGATTCATCAGTGGCTTAAAACCAAATCTTCGAAGGGCATTATCTATAAGAGACTTCAGTAGTTATGAAGAAATTGTGTGTTGTGCTATCAAGGTAGAAATGGAAGTTGGTGTTACTTATCCATCTCATAGTTTTGACAAGAATCAAAAGATGGAGTTTAAGGAGAAATCTCAGAATAATGGTGAAAAGAAGATTAATTTTTCCTTATGCTCAAAGTGTGGAAAGAATCATGGTGGAGATTGTATTATAGGGACAATTAAATGTTTCAAATGTGGAAAGGAAGGTCATCGGGCATTTGAATGCTGGAATGATGGGAAGAAGATGTCTACTGATGCAAACAAAGGAAGGGATACACATAATGAACCTACTACACTTCAATGCTTCAAGAGCAAGTTAATGGGGCATTATGCTAATAAATGCCCTAATCCAAGGGTTAGTGATGATCGACATGAGAAACCACTTAAGGCAAAGGACAAAGGAAAGTCACATGCGATCACTATTGGCGATGTTGAATATGACAACGATATGGTGGAATGATTAAGTGTTTATGTGATGGAATCCAAAAATAATGTTGTATATAGTATCATGGAATATTGGAATATTTATGTATTGGTATATTGTGGTTTTCAATGGTACCGGTAACCATGGAATGTGATTGAGATATTTTTGAAAAAAAAGATGATATGCGCATAATGAATGGAAAACGAGAAAATGAAATTTTTGACCGTATTCATGAGCTCATGACTGATATAAGGATAAGGTTATGTCATGGTTTGAGTATATAGAATTTTTGGATTTTGGTATGTGGAAAGAGTTAACTTTTGACTGCATTCATGTTTTCACTAAGGTTCCATGGGTATTCATTCTTCAAGGAAATACAATATTAAGGTATTCACATGTTTCTAATTTGACCAACAAGACATATCTTATGATATATGGGGATCAACGATGGTATTAAATATCTGGTAATCATTTTCACTATATTATGAGAGTGGACTGCAGTATTATGGATAAGACTAAAGATTGGAATGGATTATGTTGGACATAAGTTAGTATTGTTTAAGGATAGAATTTTTTTCGATATTATTGATGGGATGTTATAGTAATATAGTTTTAGAAAAAGGACAACCTACAGGACGGGCGACAACCCATCACGTCGGACAAGGCTGTGGGAATCGAACCCACAACCGAAATGCGAATGGCCTTTATCGCCTACCACTGGCCTACAAGAAGTCCATGGTTAGTAGAAACTAGTTTTATTTTATTAAGTGGTATGATATATGAAGTATAAGTTCATTTTTGGAACCATATACGATTAATCTAACCATAATATGGACTTATAACTTTTCCTAACCATTTGTTTGAAAGAGATGGAATGACACATCATTCTATCACATGATCTGCTAACACATCACGAATAAAAAATTCAACTTCATTTCTTTAAGGTATGAAGTGGAAATTGATCAATTCACGAACAACAGTGAGATTGTACCAAAATCAGGTAAGTATTTATTTTAATTCATCTACTTTAGGGAAATTATCTTGAAAACCAAAAATGTTGTCCTTGTTCCCTTATATCCGATGAATCAGATGGTACCTTAGATCATCAAAAATCTATAGCTTTGTGATTGTTGGCTTTTTCATATCCATGTTCTCTACCACTCTCCATCAAAACCTGATGGTTAGATTTTTCTTCGATATCCATATTTTCACCTATGTTCTCCTACGTGGAAACCCATTGATGAGTTAATTTGGGTAACCGTTACATTTCATACTTTAGTTTTTAAAGACATGTTTTGGTATTTCTTTTTACTATGTGGGTTTCTATTAAAGAATCTTTTGAGTAGTAAACCATTTATAACCCCGACGAATTTCGAGGGCGAAATTCATTTTAAGGGGGGTAGAATGTAAAACCCCAAGATTTTACGAAAAATATTCTTTTTAATTTCATTAATGTCTTGTGTTGTATGGTACACCAAAAGGAGCTTGCACAACACACATCCCTGAATTGGCTTGCATTACACGCAAGCGCGACCTTCCACAATAGCGTGTTTTGTACAGAATACCAAGTTTCGCTAAACAACGATATGCTATTAAAATATTATTAAAAATAGCCGTTATGAATAGTAATAACCACTTTTTGAAATTTTGTAATTTTTTTTCAAAATGGACTTCATTTTTGGATTCAGAATATCGAAATTAGCTTAGGGTGAAATTTTGGTACTTTTCGGATAACTTTCATATTCTGATGAATAGTGAAAATTAATAAATTTTAATTAAAAACAAATTTTTTAATCAAAATAATTAATAGTGATAAACTTTTAATTTTGGTGGTTTTAAAGTATATTTAAAATATATTTTTACAATTTAATACAATGTTGTTCATTGGATGTAATTTCACATTTAAACCAGACATAATCAAGTGTCAATCTTTTGATAGTTATTATCTCTTAAGAACACGCTATTTGTGTTGACGACGGGAATTAATTTTTAAATTAATTAATGCAACTGATATGTTTTGAATTTTTTAAAATAGGCATCATTTTCAATTTCATAATATCAAATATAGCTTAGGGCTAATTTTTTGTATTTTTCTGGAAACTTTCATTTTTTGATGAATAGTGAAACCACTAAGTGGTAGTTAAAAAAATGAATTTTTCATAAAACGTAATTTTACCGCTTATGTGAGTGAAATTTCAAAAATCCGAGAGACAGGGTTGATGTCAGTAAGTAAAATGTGGTTCAATGAGATGAAAATAATTTTTGGTGAATAGTAACTTTTTACTTTTTTTTACCACGGTTAAAAGTAAATAGGGTAATTAAGGGTACAAATGATTTAATTATTACCCTAAAACATGTCCTAATTCTATTGGATACGATTAATTCGACCAAAAACAACCTTAGGATTAAAATATTACCATTTAGGCCCACATGGATTAGATTAGGACATTTATTATTATTTAATTCCAAGAAGAGTTAAAAGAGTTAAAATCAAAGTTTATTTACTAAAACATTTTTAATATAGGGTTATACATCATATAAATTCGATTGTAAATATTCCTTAGAAAGATAATAATATTTTCTACATAATGATATTTTATTTATAATTTTTATACATTCAATAAATTAATTTATTTATGACACCATGATGATGAAGTAATTACCATAATAGTGAAAAATTAGAATAATTGATATTATAAATACCCAAATAAATATAATTTCAGACTTTTTATGAATTACAGTAATTTTATAGGTTAATATGGCATGTTAGTATTGATTTAATTATATTTGGTCTAAGTAATCATTCTGTTATGAGTTTCACAAAAATCAACTATTGAATAGTGTCAGAATTGACATTAAATAATTTTTAAAACAAATATTATATTATTGATTGTTATTTTATTCCTAAAAATATAAGGTTAGGCCAAGATACTTATATCATGATAGGTGTATCATTAATGGACCACTTGGGGGGTAGCTTGGATATATATGGTATGTTTACTAACTATACAATATAACAATACAAAGTGTCATGGTAAATGTGAATCTAATTAACTAAGAGTTAAAACTAAAAGATAAGGTTAGTATAATGACCTAAACTTGTCTAACATCTATTGGATGAAAGGATTTAGACCCATAACCACCTTATCTGCAAAATAAATCAATTTGGAGCTATTTAAAACCGAATTTGGCTTTATAATAAAATAATATTTTTAGTTATTCCAAAGGTGCCCCTCTCCTCCCTTATAAAAGGGCACCTCCTCCCCCTCTTTCTCACACCACTTTGAGCCTTCAATCTCGGCCAAAACCTGCCCATTTCACTTCCCCACTTCACTATAAACATCCTAGAGGTCTTGGTCTTCTTCCAAGACCAATTTTAATTCCCTAAGAACAGGACTCAAAGAGCCGCTTCAAAGAAGAGGTAATGTCCGTTACCGATTCTTTCAACTTTATTTCTTCTTCCACTTCTTCTTCTTAGGTTGTTTCATTATGAAGTAATAACATCAGTATCACTAATATACTGATATGTTATTATAAGTATTAAACAACCCTATTTCACCATCTATCCATCCTACGGAAAATGAAATCACCGCGCGTGCGTACGTACGGAATACCGTCTCCACGCCGTGGTGTAATCTATTTTCCTCCACCACCTTGATTGGATGGGTATAATGGTGTAAATAATAACTATATATGATTATTTTAAAGTGATATTGATTCTGAAATAGTATACATACACTCCAATATAGTCCCATGATCATGAGAACAATATGATCACTCCTGCGTACGTACGGACTACCGTCTCCATGACGCGATGAGATTCATTCTCCACATTAACCATTCATGAATGATTATAATGTATATATAATAAGTAATCATGAAATATATGACATAATAATGATACTATATTTATGTGTATATATATGTATGTCATCTACTTAATTCCATTCAACTTAATAAGGAAACGAAAACAGCGTTCATGCGTACGTACGGCCTACCATCTCCATAAACGGTGTATTTCTTTCCATTTACTGATTTATTATATATATGTATATTCTGAATATATATTATATATAAATAATGTTTTATATTCTGGAATTAAGTAATAATGATCTAGGTAATCATATGAATAATTACAAGTCAAAACACGGACGACAAATGAAACAATTTTATCCAAAACGCTCTTTAACATGGAATTTACAAAAGAACGGGTAATATAAAGTCATAAGTGAACCATATATGATATCATAACAATGAGTATGATTCTGGAATAAGTCAATGACATTATTTAAACCATTATACCGGAGGTTCGGACACTTACGAAGCAAATCAGACCTAAGGTAAGGGAAATATCACAATCTCATTTTTATCTGAGATTGTTTATAATTTGGAATTTACCGGGGTGTATTTTATCATCCACATCCATGTTTCCTCAATATGTAATATTTATATCCTTCTACAATAGTTTATATCCAATTTTACCCTTCAGTGAGTTTTTAGTAAAATATATGAAAGGAATCTTTTGTTGTTTTTCGTACGAGGTACTTTTTGACTTTTCCGACAAAAGTACGAGAAGAATGATTTTTTAACTTATACGGCATGAATGGATTTTAAAAAAAAATAATTCCAAGAACCTTCATTTAGAAGTTTTCACATTTATTTTTAATCAACTTCTTTTAGTTTAAAATTGTATGACATGTTAAGAAAGGAAAAATGTTTTTGAAGTAAAAAAGGATATTTTCCTCAAGAATGGAGTTCAAGAGTTTTATAAAAATCATTTTCCATCTAAGATAATAAAGGGTTCTGTCTCTATCCATATTATTACATTGATTTGATTATGTTGTGATGGAAATATTTTTATTAATTCCTTTATCTTATATGATTGTTTTATGATGTCCCGATGATTAAGATTAACATTTTTATTACATGGGTTATGCAATGATGTATGATTTATGTTTTTGTGGAACACATAAGAATGTTATCATTATGAGATGGATGGGACCTATATCTCCCTCCAATGTATTGGGTAAAGATTTTATATCTCATGAGATAGACATGGATGGAACGGCAGGTTATATCGGTTCAGTGAAACAGGACTGAAACGAGGAGTGAACTTGGTTCAGAAATGGACTATTTCCACTAAGATAGTCTTGGCAATGAGTCTTGACTAATAAGAAATGATTATCTATGATTATGTGTGTATGAAACAAAGTTTCATGTTTTAAGTTATGATTATTGGGATTACATTTCACTACTATGATTTATCCCATGTTATGATATTATGATCTCTTTTGCAGGTTAAGATTTCCAAAATGTTATGTTCTTATGAATATGATGTGATTGATATTTCGTTTGTTTACCCTTACTGAGCATTTGATCTCAACCTTTTATGTTTTCTTTTCCCCAAGGTATAAAGAAAGGTTTTTGGTAAGAAAAAAAGGGAAGATCTTTATTGGGAGATTTTGAAGATCTTTCACCATGATTAGAAGATTTTATTTCGAGTTTCCAAACACAATAAACTATTACGGTCCTTGTGTGTCTGTTTTTCTTATGTATTAATTATTCCACAAAAGTAATGTAATATCCATGAACGTTATGCTACGGGTCTCTACAGTTGGTATCAGAGGCAATGGAGGTAGGAATGTATCTGATCCTTGGGAACTCTCACGTGTGAGCATTGGACGAAGCATGGCTCTCCACTCAAGGGCTTCATGACGAAATGGCTTCCACTGGGGAAGGTGGTGTGTCCCACCCAGGGCGTCTAGCCGCCCATGGAGTTCCCTGATAGGTATCAATTATAGTCCACTGGAAGTAATTCTAGACCGTTATAGTTGGTATCTGAGGAAAGGTTTAGTCAACCTTTGGAAACTTGGATGTGAAAACGTTAGTGAGATCCCTAGAGATATTTCTAAGGTATTTCTAGGGATGTCCCTAAAGATATGTATACGTATAGGATATAGTCCTAGAACTATGGTAACGATCTTAGAATTTGACCTAAGATGTTAGATATTGAAGGTACTCCCCCTTTATTATATTGTTTTCCCTACCGTGATTTTTTACCTCTCACACTATTCTTTTTGGGTTTTAGACGATGGATGGAACCCGAAGGAACCGTGTTGATCAATGTAATGGACAATGCTATGATTGTCCTCCTGAACAAACAAATGTAATGGCATATGGAATGAAAAATCTTATTGCTATACTTACACAAGCTATGAATCATTCTGGACTTCCAAATGAGTAGAGAAGGGTACAATATTCTATTGAGTCCTTCATGAGGCAACGTCCACCTTCTTTCAGTGGGTCTTCAGATCCACTTGTTGCTGAACAATGGATCAGTACTACTAAAGAGATATTTTCAGTTTTCAATGTTCTGAACATGATAAAGTCATCTTGGAAGTATATCGTTTGGAAGGTGAAGCTGATCAATGGTGGAATCTAATCAAGAATACATGGCCAAGAGATGAAATTGAGTCCATGGAATGGGACGAGTTCAAGAACTTATTTTTCAACAAGTACTTCCCTCGTATTCTTCGAACAAAGATGGAGAAGGGGTGTCTTGAACTAAAGAAAAATGATGATGAATCTGTTGGTATATACGAAGTGAATTTTATAGGCTTTCCAAGTATGCATCTAGATTTATCATCCAACCTGAATGTAAATTTGATCGATTCTTCAGTGGCTTAAAACCAAATTTTTGAAGGGCATTAGCTATAAGAGACTTCAGTAGCTATGAAGAAACTGTGCGTTGTGCTATCAAGGTAGAAATGGAAGTTGGTGTTACTTATACATCTCATAGTTTTGACAAGAAACGAATGATGGAGTTTAAGGAGAAATCTCAGAATAATGGTGAAAAGAAGATGAATGTTTCCTTATTCTCAAAGTGTGGAATGAAGCATGGTGGAGATTATCTTAAAGGGACAAGTTAATGTTTCAAATGTGGAAAGAAAAGTCATCAGGCATTTGAATGTCGTAATGATGGGAAGAAGATGTCCACAGATGCAAACAAAGGAAGGGATACACAGAATGAACCTACTACACTTCAATGCTTCAAGTGCAAGGAAATGGGGATTTATGCTAATAAATGACCTACTCCAAGGGTTAGTGATGATCGACATGAGAAACCACTTAAGACAAAGTACAAAGGGAAGTCACATGCGATCACTATTGGCGATGTTGAATATGACAACGATGTGGTGGATTGATTAAGTGTTTATGTAATGGGATTCCAAAATAATGTTGTATATAGTATCATGGAATATTGGAATATTTATGTATTGGTATATTGTGGCTTTCAAGGGTTAGTGATGATCGACATGAGAAACCACTTAAGACAAAGTACAAAGGGAAGTCACATGCGATCACTATTGGCGATGTTGAATATGACAACGATGTGGTGGATTGATTATGTGTTTATGTAATGGGATTCCAAAATAATGTTGTATATAGTATCATGGAATATTGGAATATTTATGTATTGGTATATTGTGGCCTTCAATGGTACCGGTAACCATGGAATGTGATTGAGATATTTTTGGAAAAAAAAGATGATATGCACATAATGAAAGGAAAACGAGAAAATGAAATTTTTGACTGTATTCATGAGCTCATGACTGATATATGGAGAAGGTTATATCATGGTTTGAGTATATAGAATTTTTGGATTTTGGTATGTGGAAAGAGTTAACTTTTGACTACATTCATGTTTTCACTAAGGTTCAATGGGTATTCATTCTTCAAGATAATACAATATTATGGTGTTCACATGTTTGTAATTTGACCAACAAGACATATCTTATGATATATGGGGATCAACGATGGTATTAAATATCTGGTAATCATTTTCACTATATTATGAGAGTGGACTGCAGTATTATGGATAAGCCACAAGATTGGAATGGATTATGTTGGAAATAAGTTAGTATTGTTTAAGGATAGAATTTTTTTTTGATATTATTGTTGGGATGTTATAGTAATATAGTTTTATAAAAAGGAAAACCTGCAGGATGGGCGACAACCCATCGCGTCAGACAAGGCTGTGGTAATCGAACCCACAAAAGAAATGTGATTAGCCTTTATCGCCTACCACTGGCCTACAGGAAGTCCCTGGTTAGTAGAAACTAGTTTTATTTTATTAAACGGTATGATATATGAAGTATAAGTTTATTTTTGGAACCATATACGATTAATCTAACCATAAGATGGACTTATAACTTTTGCTAACCTTTTGTTTGAAAGAGATGGAATGACCCATCATTCTATCACATGATTTTCTAACACTTCACAAATAACAAATTCAACTTCATTTATTTAAGGGATGAAGTGGAAATTGTTCAATTCACGAACAATAGTGAGATTGTACAAAAATCATGTAAGTATTTCTTTTAATTCATCAACTTTAGGGAAATGATTGTGAAAACCAAAAATGTTGTCCTATTTCCCTTATATCCGATGAATCAGATGGTACCTTAGATCATCAAAAATATATAGCTTTGTGATTGTTGGCTTTTTCATAGCCATGTTCTCTACCACTCTCCATCAGAACTTGATTGTTAGATTTTTCTTCCATATCAATATTTTCACCTATGTTCTCCTACGTTGAAACCCAGTGATGAGTTAATTTGGGTAACCGTTACATTTCATACTTTAGTTTTTAAAGCCATGTTTTGGTATTCCTTTTTACGATGTTGGTTTATATTAATGAATCTTTCATGTAGTAAACCATTTATAACCCCGACGAATTTCGAGGGGGAAATTCATTTTAGGGGGGTAGAATGTAACACCCCAAGATTTTACGAAAAATATTCTTTTTTATTTCATTAATGTCTTGTGTTGTATGCTACACCAAAAGGAGCTTTCACAACACGCATCCCTGACTTTACTTGAATTACACGCAAGCGCGACCTTCCATGATAGTGAGTGTTTTACGCATACCAAGTTTCGCTAAACAACGATATGTTATTAAAATATTATTAAAACTAGCTGTTATGAATAGTAATAACCAATTTTTTAAATTTTGTAAATTTTGTTTTTCAAAATGGACTTCATTTTTGGATTCAGAATATCGAAATTAGCTTAGGTTGAAATTTTGGTACTTTTCGGATAACTTTCATATTCTGATGAATAGTGAAAATTACTAAATTTTAATTAAAAAAACTTTTTTAATCAAAATAATTAAAAGTGATAAATTATTAATTTTAGTTGTTTTAAAGTATATTTATAATATATTTTTACAATTAAATACAATGTTGGTCATTGGATGTAATTTCATATTTAAACCAGACATAAACAAGTGTCAATCTTTTTATAGTTATTATCTCTGAAGAACACGCTATTTGTGATGACGATGGGAATTAATTTTTAAAATAATTAATGCAACTGATATGTTTTTAATTGGGTAAAATAGACATCATTTTTGAGTTCATAATATCAAATATAGCTTAGGCCTATTTTTTGGTATTTTTCTGGAAACTTTCATTTTTTGATGAATAGTGAAACCACTAAGTGGTAGATAAAAAAATGAATTTTTCATAAAACCTAATTTTACCACTTTTGTGAGTGGAATTTCAAAAATCCGAGAGACACGGTTGATGTCAGTAAGTAAAATGTGGTTCAATGAGATGAAAATAATTTTTGGTGAATAGTAATTTTTTACTTTTTTTTACCACGGTTAAAAGTAAATAGGGTAATTAAGGGTAAAAATTGTATTATTATTACCCTAACACATGTCCTAATTCTATTGGATAAGATTAATTCGACCAAAAACAACCTTAGGAATTAAATATGACCATTTAGGCCCACCTGGATTAGATTAGGACATTTATTATTTTTTAATTTCAAAGAAGAGTTAAACGAGTTAAAATCAATGTTTATTTACTAAAACATTTTTAATATAGGGTTATAAATAAGATAAATTCGATGGTAAATATTCATTAGAAAGATAATAATATTTTATACATAATGATATTTTATTTATAATTTTTATACATTAAATATATAAATTTTTTTATGACACAATGATGATGCAGTAATTACCATAATAGTGAACAAATAGAATAATTGATATTATAAATACCCAAATAAATATAATTTCAGACTTTTTATGAATTAAACTAATTTTCTAGGTTAATATGGCATGTTAGTATAGATTTAATTAACTTTTGTCGAAGTAAACATTCTGTTATGAGTTTCACAAAAATCAACTATTGAATAGTGTCAAAATTGACATAAAATAAATTTTAAAACAAATATTATATTATTGATTGTTATTGTATTCCAAAAAATCTAAGGTTCGGCCAATATACTTATATCATGATAGGTGTATCATTAATGGACCACTTGGGGGTCTCTTGGATGTATATGGTATGTTTATTAACTATATAATATAAAAATACAAAGTCTCATGGTAAATGTCAAACTAATTAACTATGAGTTAAAACTAAAAGATAAGGTTACTATAATGACCTAAACTTGTCTAAATTATATTTTATGAGAGGATTCTACCAATCCCCACCTTAGAATCGAAATAAATCAATTTGGAGCTATTTAAAACCGAATTTGGCTTTATAATAAAATAATAGTTTTAGTTATTCCAAAGGTGCCCCTCTCCTCCCTTATAAAAGGGAACCTCCTCCCCCTCTTCCTCAAACCACTTTGAGCCTTCATGCTCTGCCAAACCCTTCCCATTTCACTTCCCCACTTCCCTAGAAGCATCCTAGAGGTCCTGGTATCCTTCAAAGACCATGTTTGGTGCCCTTAGAAGAGGACTCAAAGAGCCGCTTCAAAGAAGAGGTAATGTCCGTTAACGATTCTTTCAACTTTATTTCTTATTCCACTTATTCTTCTTAGGTTGTTTCATTATGAAGTAATAACATCAGTATAACTCATATACTGATATGTTATTATAAGTATAAAACAACCCTATTTCACCATCTATCCATCCTATGGAAAACTAAATCACCGCACGTGCGTACATACGAAATACCGTCTCCACGCTGTGGTGTAATCTATTTTCCACCACCACCTTACATGGATGGGTATAATGGTGTAAATAATAACTATATATGATTATTTTAAAGTGATATTGATTCTGAAATAGTATTCATACACTCCAATACAGTCCCACGATCATGAGAACGATATCATCGCTCGTGCCTACGTACGGACTACCATCTCCACGACGCGATGAGTTTCATTCTCAACATTAACCATTCATGAATGATTATAAAGTATATATAATAAGTAATCAGGAAATATATGAAATAAAAATGATACTGGATTTATGTGTATATATATTTATGTCATCTACTTAATTCCATTCAACTCAATAAGGAAACGAAAATAGCGTTCATGCGTACGTACGGCCTACCGTCTCCATGAACGATGTATTTATTTCCATTTACTGATTTATTATATATATGTATATTCTGAATATATATTATATATAAATCATGTTTTATGTTGTTCAATTAATTAATCATGATCTAAGTAATCATATTAATAATTACAAGTCAAAACACGGACGAAAAATGAAACAATTATACCCAAAACGCTCTTTAACATCGAATTTACAAAAGAACGGGTAATATAAAGTCATAAGTGAACCATATATGATATCATAACAATCGGTATGATTCTGGAATAAGCCAATGACATTATTTAAATCATTATACAGGAGGTTCGGACACTTACGAAGAAAATCATATCTAAGGTAAGGGAAATATCGCAATCTCATTTTTATCCGAGATTGTTTATACTTTGGAATTTACTGGGATGTATTTTATCATCCACATCCATGTTTCCTCAAAATGTAATATTTATATCCTAATACAATATTTTATATCCAATTTTACCCTACGATGAGTATTTAGTAAAAGATATGAAAAGAATCTTTTGTCGTTTTTCGTACGAGGTACTTTTTGACTTTTCCTACAAAAGTACGAGAAGAATGTTTTTTTTACTTATACGGCATGAATGGATTTTAAAAAAAATATTTCCAAGAATCTTACTTTACATGTTTTCAAGTTTATTTTTAATCAACATCTTTTAGTTTAAAATTGAATGACATGTTAAGAAAGGAAAAATGTTTTTGAAGTAAAAAGGATATTTTCCTCAAGAATGGAGTTCAAGAGTTTTATCAAAATCATTCTCCATCTATGATAATAAAGAGTTCTGTCTCTATCCCTATTATTTCATTGATTTGATTATGTTGTGATGGAAATATTTTTATGAATTACTTTATCTTATATGAATTGGTTTATGATGTGCCGATGTTTAAGATTCCCATTTTTATTACATGGGTTATGCAATGATGTATGCTTTATGATTTTGTGGAACACATAAGAATGGTATCATTATGATATTGGTGGGACCTATATCTCCCTCAACTTCATTGGGTAACGATTTTATATCTCATGGGAAAGACATGGCTGGAACGGGAGGTTATACCGGTTCAGTGAAATAGGACTGAAACGAGGAGTGAACTCGGTTCAGAAATGGACTTTGTCCACTAAGATAGTCTTGGCAATGAATTTTGACTAATAAGAAATGATTATCTATGATTATGTGTGTATGAAACACAGTCTCATGTTTTATGTTATGAATATTGGGATTACATTTCACTACTATGATTTATCCCATGTTATGATATTATGATATCTTTTGCAGGTTATGATTTCCAAAATGTTATATTCTTATGAATATGATGTGATTGATATTTATTTTGTTTACCCTTACTGGGCATTTGAGATCAAACTTTTATGTTTTATTTTACCCAGGATATAAAGAAAGGTTTTAGGTAAGAAAAAAACGGAAGATCTTTATTGGGAGATGTTGAAGATCATTCACCACGATTAGAAGATTTTATTCCGAGTTTCCAAAGACAATAAACTATTATGGTCCTTGTGTGTCTGTTTTTCTTCTGTATTAAGTATTCCGCAAAAGTAATGTAATGTCCATGTACGTTAAGCTACGGGTCTCTATAATAAATCACTTGGTTTGGATATAGTTGATACTTCTTTAATCGATATACATGAAACTCACTATGAAATGAAATAAAAAATGGTGAAAAATAAAACTATAATTCCAACTCACAAACTCATTAATGTTTCTCAAAAGGGACTATGTATTGAGGAGAAAACATTCCATGAAACTGAGAGTTTCTCAAGAAGACATGATCACTCACCTCAAATGATACATCTCATTGATCATGAATCTCATTTGATTTATGGATACTCTAATCCATCACCATAAGCTTCTTGATCAATTGAATCATCTCTATTATCTATTATATAAGATTGGTTCAACAAGTGAAGGCTTACCCATTTCTACACAACTAAGTGGAGAACACTAAATATTACTATACAATGTTTCAAAATAATTATTATGTATAGAGGCCTGATATCTATTGTTGAGAGAGAAATCCACTAATAGTATGTGGTACTCCCCTGTGGCACCAAAATCCATTACACAGGGCCTATTAAATACCTCCAATGTTTAGATTTTCCTTTAATATTGTTCATCCATTTGAGAACGATATTACATTCTCATTTTCAATTGATTACCAAGGTCATTCGATAAGAATATACAAAAAAATTTAGACCTTGGGTATTGTAGAGATATAATTTAAACTGAAACACCATGAAGCATTATCAAATTATGGATATAGATTTTTTAAATTTCCAACATTATAATAGATTCAAAAATAGGAATAGAATGAGATAACGTAATGATTCGATCCACAATTACCCGTATGGAATCAATTTTGGAAACCATTCTTAGAAAACATGTTAAAAATATATTGATTTCTTCTCTTCATTAGACATAGGAATTGGTAAAAGCTACAACATGGTCCCTAGACATTGGTGTTCTTCCTTGACCTTGTGACTGGTGATGCCACTTAAAACTAACTCTATCGATGCCCTTTTCATTCATTCGCACCAAAACTAAGATTTCATCTCTCTATACATATTTTGAATTCATGGGTGAATAATGCAATTAGAATGTTGGTAAGAATTATTATGTTGCTATTGAAAAAAAAGATACAATGATCTAATCTCAAGGAATAAAAAAACTCCCATCCAATTTCGACCCCCCAATGGTGTCCCAAGCAATAGGTTTTGGCCTCATACAAACACATTCAGAATCAGATATCTACACCTTTTTTACATGCTCTTCAAAATTACGAACAAATCAAACTAGAAAGAAAATTATTACACCACCATAGTCAGTACAATCCAGTTGAATGTCTAATATCACTGAAATTAGTTTCCACTGAACTGAGGCTTCATTATCCATTAGATTATACTAATTCCTAAATAGTGTATCCCCTAATGAATTTCCATTATCCAGTGTATACATCACATCTAAGTCAAACATTTGAAGCCATTACATCCATAATCCTTGTCTTATATTCAAATATCACTGTGAGAAAATGTTCTTCAAACTATGATGATAAATAAATAGTGAGAATTTATTTTCAAAAAGATAATGGAGACATGTCTTCAAATAATGGACTATAGAAACTAACTCCAAGTTGATTATTGGGTATTTATTCTTATATATCCCTAATTATCATGATAAATAATATACAACATGATCTTATTGAATGAAAACACATCCCAACATATATACTAATTCATCATAATAAAATACATAGCTATGTGTAGACATTATAAATGTAAGGATATTTTATATTGTAATAATAACCTTAGGTTCTTGGTAGAATTTCTAACTTTCATCATTCCATTGGAATGGAAATTCTTCCCTTATAGATGTTTTCATTGGTGATTCCAAATTTGAAATGTTACATTAAAATGTAAATAATATCCAACCAAACAATGGAAACTATATATCTCAAAGAAACTCATTAGTTGTTTCCAAGAGATAAAAACTTTTATGTTTTTTGGTTCTATGGAAGCTCCATTTTCATAAATGATATGGAAATGGATCCATAACACTTCTATTAGTAAATAAAAATTTGATAAGTTTCAATAATGATAATTCCCCCATAGGATACCCAACACTAGAGACAAGTATTGTTCATGATCCTCCAATGTTCTAGAATATAATATTATATAAAAAAACCACCACAATGGAATATTGATACTATTGAAATATATGAATAATCAATTCCATAAACATGTCTGGTGCTTTCATAAGACCAAATTACATAAAAAACTCATAACGAAAATATCTACTTCTGAAAGTTGTCTTTAGAATATCCTCTTTGTAAACTCACATTAGGTTACCAAATATGAATTAATTTTAGAGAACCACTGGGCTCCCTTAAATTTATCGAATAGATCATCAATTAATGAAATATTATACCTATAATTTAACCTACCATGATTAATATTATGATAATGTACACAAATATGAAGTGTTACATCTACCTTTACTACAAAAATAACTTATGATTCCCATAGTGACATTCTCTGTTAATGCAACACTTTATTTTCCAACTATTCCAAATGATCCATCAATTCACTCAGTTTTTTTGTTCCATCTGATATGAAATAAGGGAAATATGACTGGTCCCTAGAAGGATATTATTCATAAACACCACTTATCTTTTGTGTGAAAAAAATAATATATTGTTAGGAAAACATTATTAAATTAGTCCAAAGTGGTTATAAAATCTATATTCATGATATCATCAATTTAATCCCAAACAAATACTATTAACTATAATGAGATGGTTCTAACCAGCCATACCAATGGTCTTGCTCTTCTTGTACCCACTGCCAATTTTTCATTAAGTAGATGCCAAACATCATCATAACATTTGAAACTCACCTACTATGCATCAAAAATTGGTATGGACATTAAATTTCATCATCCAATCCATTATATGAATCAAGTCATAGACATAATTCTCTATAATAGAGAAATCACAAACCACCACAACCCAACCATTGTTATGTAAAAAACTACACATCTCAAGGATTAACAAACTCATTACCCCAAAGGTGTTTTCAGTTCCAAAATAGAAGGAATCATTTACACATGAAAACCCCTCAAATGTATCTTTTTTCCACTCTTACACTAGTGAAAATATTTATATAATCCATAATAAAAAGGGAGAAAATCATTGAATGAATTTATGGGTTCAACTCCAGATCAAAAATTTCTTCATTCCAGGATGAAATAACAGAATACAATGATGAAAATCATTATAAATTCATAAAATTAGCTTCATACTCTATTACGTAGATGTTCTGCTGGTTCAAATTATATAAGTACGTTGTTCTAGAAATTATGAATGTTTCATGATAAAACTATCTATTAAACAATTATTTTAAATCCTCTAATTCCTTTCATCGGTAAAATTTAATATTAACATCTAAATATCACCAATGGAATTCTAGAACCACTAGCACGTACATCACCAAATTTACATTCAACTCTACTATTTTCCAAAGGAAATAAAATAATCAATTTATCCTATTGAACTAGACATCCACATTTTCCACAAATGAATCACCCCGAATGATGGGTTGATTTTTATTTTGGAAATGAAATAAATGATCCACTGGTCTTGGTTCATCCCTTCTATTCCATTTATCCATGCCCTGAAATTCTTTTATAATACATTAGAAACAAAATTATTTCTCCTATTTCTTAAGTGAAATTATATTCTCAGAAGGCCCTTTATTTTGGTTCTTATTGTGCCTACCCAGTTACATTCTCTAAAACCAGCATAAATAAATTTTGTCTCACTCCCATGAAAATGAATTCATATCTATTTCATATGACCACAATTCCATATATCACAATTTAGGATTATAAAATCATTTCTATCCATAATTAACCATTTAATCATTTTTCAAAATACATCCATCAATCCTTTTTTCAAATCACATCATTTGATTAATTTTCCATGATTTTCGAAAATAATTAATTTTTACCTTTTCCATAATTTATTATCTAAATAATTAAAAATTAAATCATAGTGAAATTCATACTATCAACACATTATAGGAAACTCTCATCAGGTAAACCCATGATGGTGATTTGATAACTGAGCTATAAGATTCTTAATGAGTTATATACTTGAACACCCTAGAAACATGACGTTCAACAGAAAGTGGTTATATACACCTTTATATTGTCTACATTTCCTGTTAGAATAATCTTTCTTCTTGCTACCATCCCATGAAAGAGGCCAACATAATAATAATTAAACAATTTCCAACTCTAGTAATTATCACAACTAATACCCAATGACTGAAGAAACTAATACCGTTTAAAACATCCCACCCCTCAACCATTATATTGAGAATAGGTAGGTGGTGTTATGAGCCTTAGGTGATATCCCCAAAATACCCAAGGCTTCAAAAAAATTCCAAAGGCCTGAATATTAATTGGGTAATCGTTGTCCCTTTGAAAGATAAACTTCGATACCACAAAAATATAATTAATAAAGATATATATGTTGTATGAGTATAAAAATGAAAAAAATTCAATAAAATAACCATGTCATAATAATATATGAAAAAGATTGATCTAACAATAAGAGATAAGGGAAAAACCCCAAATACACCAAAGGAATCGTACCAAAAACTCCAATCAAACTCTATGTTCTAACATGACAAGACACAACAAGGGTGTCAATATTCATCACCAACAATATGGGATACTTTACATTTACCTAAGTCTCGATAGATGAAATATGAAAATTCACTATAACTCCCATGTATAGGGTGAGTCTAAACTCAGTTGGATTTCACAAGTTCCATTCCAACCCATGACACTTGGGCATGAATTAGTTAGTAAAATTTAAAAAAAATAGTTTTAAAATGTTAAAATATTTTATATCATATCTACAACAGTTTTCCATGGAATGAATGGAAAACTCGTTTAAAACATTATCATTCGATTTGGAATGCCTATTCCAACAGTCAACCCATTAAGACACCCACACATTCATCAAAAGGTGATACTTTAATACTCCTTAGTGTTTTCATGTCTATCTACCAAGTCATCACAAGGTAACCACTAATAGGTTCCCTAATGGAAAACACCCATTACATAGGGTCTTGTCTATGAAAAATGAACTCACACGAAATTTGTATTCCAAAATCAATGACAATAAATTTCACATAAATTATTATTTTTTAAAACATATCAACAACCTTTTACCGTGTATTAAATCATGAAAATATTTAAAAATTCCATTCTAAGATTATCATCTAATAATATTTTCCACAAAACCATCCAATATCCATGATTGGTCAAAACTATCACTAAAGTGGTTACAAACAAGAATAAAACATGATTTTAGATTCATTTCAATAAAAACATTCACATCAAACTAAGTATTCATGTTCTAATCTAGTTAATCAATAGGGAAGCCTCCGACATCTAAAACATCAGCGATAATGAAGAATATCAAAATTATTATATCAATACAGTTACAAAATACATTTAATTAAATATTGAAAACCATAAAACCATACAATTTCCTTTTAAGGAACATTTATCTATACTTAAAAGTCTAGAATTAATGTCCTGTGAAAGAGAAAAAGAAGAAGAGACCGAGTAAGAATGTGTACGAATGAAGGGTTACTTGTGAAAATGGACCTCCAAAGGGATTTTAAATGCGTATAACATACTACAAGATTGTATGTATTCACCTCTCAAATATTTTGAGGAAAATTAATTTATGATTATGAATGATTCTCTAATTAAAAGGGTTAGGGATATTTAATCTGAATAAGATCCCTAATTTTCTTATCTATAGCAGCATGGTACATAGTTGGTCGAACCAGGATTTAATCATGTACAAGATACTATATCCAATGTAATATTATCATAATGTTTCTCCAGCAAAACCCACATAGTTTGGAAAAACTATGTTCCAAACATGAAGTGTTACATTCTAATGCGAACCATTCACACTGTAGGCTCTAGGGATTAGACAAAATATGTGCCAGCTATACTTTTCCCCAGACCTTTCATTATATGTCCCTTCAAGGCATCCACATAGTTTGGTCAAACGATGAACTAACATGTAGATCTACAATCCCCCCATCCATAAGCCACATGGTTTCATGGATGGGTTTTATGGTTTTTATATACTATGATCAAAATATGAACCCCCAAAATAGCCTTTAATGTATTCCAAAACACCATAAAAACTCCAAAAACACAACCCAATAATTGTATTTATATAAAATAAACAATAAAATGTTCACATAAATAAAAATGAGGGTTCAAATTTCTCCCCACCATTGGACTTTCCATCCATCAAATTTATAAAACTAGAGTTGTCATGATAGAATTCAATATACCAGTCCAACATTTATTTTTAATAATCCCAAATTTATTCCTGAATCCAACCATATTTTGATAAAACCCACACTAGATCGATTCTCTTCCAATGTATGAATTTCTCATTCCTACACATAATCTATAACTATACATGAATTATCATAACATATAGCTAAAGGTCAACATGATCCTATGAAATCACATGGTTAGAATTTAGTTGATACTTCTTTAATGGAGAATCATGAAACACATAATGTACTGAACTAGTAATTGGTGTCATAGCCAAATGATATTCCCCCTCAAAATCTCATTCAAGTATCCTAAAGGGACTTATGTATTGAGGTGTAAATTTTCCTTTCATACTAAGAAGACGACTCCCAAAACCTATAGAGGATCCAAAGATAACATGGTCACTCAACTTGTAACGACCCAAAATTTCATTAATGGAAAATCCCTCTTGATCCAGTTAAATGTTTCTTTATGAAAAATGTTTTTATAAGATATCGACTTTTTTAGTTTTACTTTAAGATTTGTGACCGTTACTTTTATAGCCGTTGAACAGTGATCATCTGGGTAGTTTAAATATAAGGCTTTAACGAACCAATTTTCTACTCAGACAAAGGAAGCGATGGCCTCATCCAGTAGAATTGCCCCTTACGAAGCCCATTTATCGGAGCTCGGAAAAGAGGTGGAGTCTTTGGGATTTGCCCTTGACAAAGCCCAATATGAGCTTCATCAAGTCAAGCTCGAAAGTGATTGTCTACGGGAAAAATGGAAGTTGATAGAGATTACCACTCGAGCGATGTTATCCGAGCAACCCCAAGAGTCTGTCACCATCGCACACCTTACCCTTAGGTCTTATGCGGCTATTTTAAGGGGTTATGTAACAAATAAGTAGCACCATGTTCATTTACATTATTTTTTTTGTATATAATAATGAATATAATTTCTAGTCATTTTTGATACATTGTAATTAGTTTTTAAAGTACAAATGGTGTTTTTAGTTATTATTTAATTAAGAATTATATTTTATTAAATTAAAGGATTTTTGAAACAAATAATATTTTAATAAAATATTATTATTAATATTATATTAATTTTTTATTAAATATTAATGATCTTATAATTTTATGAATGCAATTAAAATTTTTATTAAGGTTTGAAAGCCATTTCTGTCAAAACCCGTGAATTTTTTATAAATGTCGGTTTTTTTAAAAGTGAAAATTCACATATTTAGAAAATTATTTAGATAAAATAAATATTATTTTTGGAATCAGGACGTCGAAATTATCCAACGGTGAATTTTTCATAATTTTCTGAGACAGTCAAATTTTTGGGTAAAAATTAAATACCATTTAAATATATAATGTGTTTTATGACATCATAATTACCCAATGGTGATGTAATAAAATACCATAATCCTTATGTTCGGACAATATATGTTTTATCATTAAAATAATGAGGTTTTGGGTTTGTTTGACTCACTTTTCAAAGCATTAATGGATCCCTCAAGACTTATTCAACACTTTGCCTTTTTAAATTAATTTCCATGGGAGTGTGACTCACCTCCACATAAGCAACCCTAATTTTTTAATAATTTAGGACCTTGGACTTGTAAAATATTGTTTTCCTCTTTCCTTTTCCAGAAACCATGGGCAAATACCATGGGATGGTTTGTGGTTTGGATTATTTTAATATAAGGGGTCCCAAACCTAAATAATAAAGAATTCTCTCACCTTTCCTATATAAACCCACCCAAGCTCCCACTTCCTCCTCACTCAAAGCCCTTGAAGTTCGTCCAACCTCTGCCATACTCTCTCTAGAATCCTCTCAAGGTGCCCCAAGCTCCCAAGAAGCCTCTCACAAGCCTCTCTCTAGCCTTTGGAAGCACACTTCCAAGTAAGGGGTTTTCTTCTTTTCTCATTTTTTTTTCAATTTTCTTTAAGTTGTATTTCCCTTTTTATTTCAATTATGAATGTTGGGGTATGGTTTCAAACCTCCCCCATACTTCCCTATTATTGTTTGAATGATGGTAGAACCCTTTATCTCTCCTTAAATGCCTCCCATGTACACCCGTTACTATCCCGAAATTCCGAAAGGAACTTCTCTCTCTTCTTTTACATTCAAGCAATAATTTTGTATCATGAATCTAAATTCCATTTCTATTGTTGGGACATGTATATATATGACCTCCTTACTGTCCATTACATGTAAATATTATGAGGAAACACTTTCTCTCTCATCAACCTTTTTTATGAATTCTTATGTCACGCCGTTACGCTGCCGAAATCGCACCGATTTTCTAAGCCAATGTCTTTGTGTAGTGAATACCATGCCCATTTCTCCATCAAAGGTATTCACCTTTATTCACATTTACATATTGATTATAATGTTTCATGTATGAATTCCACTTTCCTTTATCGTGGAAGAAATTATTATGTTTTATGAATCCATGTTTTATGATCCATGTGGCACACTTATGCATGAAATGAAATGTTTAAGAAGGGTGCGCACTTTATAGCGCTCCAATGCATTGGGTAAAGTATAGTATCATGATACGTCATGTGCAATGAGTTTTTACTCATTCTAATTCAAGTGCAACAAGGGTTTACTCGTGCTTCAAGTGCAATGAGGGTTTTCTCATGCTCCATGTGCAATGAGCCGTGGCTCATGCTAATTCAATGTTAAGTGTTGTTGCCACGTTTCCATGATATGATTATCATGCTTTATCATGCCTTTATGTTCATGTTTCTCTTATGCTCTATTGATATTCCTATTTCCTAACATTTATTGTACTCCTCATGTTATTCATTGTGTACTCCCTTACTGGGCTTTATAGCTCACCCTTTTCTTATGCATGTCCTCAGGTTATCCCATGCTATGCTAAGTACGAAGCAATGTAGTGGTCATGTAAAGGAAGTTTTCAATAAAGATTTTGTATTTCAAGTTTAAAGTTTTTATGTAATGATCCTAAGCCCCAAAGACACTAAACCTCTCGATCTTCTTTGTTGTATCAAGTGAAGTTTTATGTAATAAAGCATGCTTAATTTGTAATAAAAAGCAGGGTTGTCATAGTTGGTATCAAAGGATAGGTTTAGTTATTTTTGGGATTAGGAAACCCTAGTAAAGCCTTAGATACAAGACTAAGCATAATAAAAACATCCCTATGTTTTGGTAAATACTAATTAAGTGGTTTATCAAACAAATACATCCCTGTCTGGATACGAGCAGGTAGAGGCGGCTCTGGCACAGATGTATCCTAGGGGTAAAACCCGAAAACACCGCTTTGAGCTAGACTCGAACGAGAACTGGTGCACGACAACGGGCCTTGCTGCACTCTTGGTTACGACACTCCCGGGGGATATGTTTTGATAAATTTCCAATCTTAGTATGAACCCTTATTAAGGGAAAAATTCCCCTAAGAATATATGTTAAAGGAAGATCATGAAAAGTCTGGATTGAATCCTATAGACTCATGAGTTAAAGAGATTACAGTTTATTTATAAGTCATCAACTTTTGTCTTTCGATTACCCTCTATGTGTTACCCCTAACTTTCATTTTATTCCAGCCAATGTCCGGTAATAGGAGAACTCGGGCTAACAACCATTGTGAAGATCAGTGTGATGATTGTACTTATGAGATGCCCAATCCAATGGGAGAGGGAATCGCGAACTTTGTCACACTTCTCTCTCAGCTAACTCAAGTTTTGAATAGAAATACTGGTCAAGAGGAACGTTCAACCCCCCCTACGAAAGAACAAGTCACTATTGAAAGCTTCATGAGACAAAGGCCTCCTACTTTTAGTGGATCATCTGATCCCACGATCGCTGAACAATGGATCAACTCCATTGAGAAGATATTCTCCATCCTCCAATGATCTGAAAAAGAGAAGGTTCTCCTAGCGGCTTATCGTATGGAGGGTGAAGCTGATCAATGGTGGACGTTGATCAAAAATACGAAGCCTGAGGAGGAGATCGAGGCTTTGGAATGGAAGGTATTCCGGAAGATGTTTTTCGATAAATATTTTCCACGCACCCTCCGTCTTAAGATGGAAAGGGACTTCCTTTCCCTCAAGCAGAAAGATGAGGAATCTATGGGAGCGTATGAGGAAAACATCACAAGGATTGCACGATACGCTTCCGGCTTTGTCGTTACCCCCGAATGCAAGGTTGACCGCTTCTTTGGTGGGCTGAAGCCTAGCTTGCGGAAAGCATTAGCGATCCGTGACTTCGACAGCTATGAGGAAATTGTCTGATGTGCCCTCAAGGTTGAAGTGGAGATCGGAGAATCACAGGGGTATCATGGGGACAAGAAGCGGAAGGTGGACTTCAATGCTGGTGGTCCGATGGATAAATCCAACGGCGCTAAGAAATTCCAGCACCCCACTTGCCAAAAGTGTGGAAAGAAGCACCCTGGAAATTGCCTTAGGGGGACAAGAAAATGCTTCAAGTGTGGAAGAGAAGGGAACCTAGCTGTTAACTGTCAGCAAGATGGACTCGCGGCTGCGACAGAGGAGAGGAACGCTCCGTTCGAACCTCAACGCGTTGTTCAATGCTTCAAATGCAAAGAGCCGGGTCATTTTGCGAGTCAGTGCCCTAATCCAAGGGTTATCGGAGGCAATCAACAACCTCCAAGACAGCAAGGAAGAGCTTTTGCCATCACTTCTGCCGAAGTGAACCCCGACAACGAAGTGGTGACAGGTACGCTAGTTATTCATTCAAGAATAGAGAACATACTTTTTGATTCAGGTTCTACGCATTCTTTTATATCTCAAAAGTTTAGTAGAATAATCCCTGCACCACCACAAATCATGGAAGTAAAGATGTCGGTGAGTACGGAAAATGGGGCAATCATTTCATCCCATGAGTATAAGTCCTCCCCTGTTATAATCTGTGGATTGAATTTCCCAGCGAACCTCGTCATACTCCCTTTGGTGGAATTTGATGCAATTCTTGGCATGGATTGGCTTTCCTTATATAGAGCCAACATAAATTGTCGGGAGAGGGAAATCACACTCCATATGGAGAATCGACCCCCGATTCTTTACAAGTGTCAGGAGGAAGATGAATCTCTTTTAGCTCCATCATCTCAAGCATGGATATTACTGCCTTATGAGCACGCATATCTGGCTCAGATGATTAAGTCCAAGGAAGAAACCACCCTTGAAGAAATGCCTATTGTGAGGGAATTCGCTGAAGTATTTCCCGAGGAACTTCCTGGTCTTCCTCCAAGAAGAGATGTTGAGTTCTCAATTGAACTTATACCTGGGGCGCTACCAATATCCAAGACTCCATATAGAATGGCTGTGGTTGAGCTTGAAGAACTGAAGAAACAACTACAGGAGAATCTGGATAAAGGGTTTATACGCCCAAGTGCATCACCATGGGGTGCACCAATCCTCTTCGTCAAGAAGAAGGATGGGTCAATGTGGCTTTGCATCGATTATCGTGAACTTAACAAAATAACGATAAAGAACAAGTATCCTCTCCCAAGAATCGATGACTTGTTTGATCAGCTGCGTGGAGCACAATACTTCTCCAAGGTCGACTTGCGGTCGGGATATTATCAAGTAAGGGTGAAGAAGGAAGATATCCCCAAGACTGCTTTTCGTACAAGGTACGGGCACTATGAATTCATAGTAATGCCTTTCGGACTCACCAATGCTCCAGAAATATTAATGGACTTGATGAATAGAGTCTTTAGAGATTACCTAGACAAATTTTTGGTAGTCTTTATAGATGATATTCTAATATACTCCAAAACCAAGGAGGACCATGAGGAGCATTTAAAAACTGTACTAGAGACTTTGCGCAAGGAGATGCTCTATGCAAAGTACAGAAAGTGTTAGTTTTTGTTGAAGGAAGTCTCATTCTTGGGTCATATCATCACAAGCAATGGGATATCTGTGGACCCCTCCAAAACAGATGCAATTGAGGGATGGCCGAGGCCAACATCGGTAACTGATATCCGTAGCTTCTTGGGGTTAGCTGGATATTATTGATGATTTGTGAGAAATTTATCACGATTGTCCAACCCTCTTACCAAGCTAACTCGAAAGGGAGTAAAGTTTGCTTGGGGTGATGAATGCGAAGAAAGCTTCAAGGAGTTGAAAAGGAGGCTTATCACTGCACCTGTGCTCACTTTACCCACAAGTGGGGAGCTTTTTGTGGTATTCAGTGATGCTTCGAAGAAGGACTTAGGATGTGTGCTGATGCAGAATGATAAAGTGATATCCTATGCCTCGAGGCAGTTGAAAATCCATGAGCGAAACTATCCAACGCATGATCTGGAGTTGGCGGCGGTGATCTTTGCCTTGAAAATCTGGCGGCATTATCTCTATGGAGAGAAATGTGAGATATATACTGACCACAAGAGTCTTAAATATATATTCACACAGAAATAGCTTAATATGCGCCAAAGAAGATGGATAGAGCTCATCAAGGATTATGACTATTCAATACATTACCACACTGGGAAGGCGAACAAGGTGGCGGATGCCCTAAGTAGAAAGGATCCAGCAATTCTATCAATGATGAGAATTGAGAAGGATCCAATCTTCTTAGACTTGATGAAGATGGACGTGGGAATCATAAAGAAGGGAACATCATCAATCCTTTCACAAATGATTGCTCAACCATCTCTTTTGGAAAGGTTAAAGGATGCTCAAAAGGATGATGCAGGAATTCAAGAAAAAGTGGAAGCTATCAAAAAGGGAAAATCCTCAGAGTTTAATGTTAATGAAGAAGGAATTTTGCGGTTTGGGAAAAGACTATGTGTTCCATCAAGTTCGGAGCTGAAGAAATAACTTTTGGATGATGCACATAGTTCAAATTTCTCTATTCACCCAGGCAGCACAAAGATGTATCAAGATCTCCGAGAAAACTTTTGGTGGGATAATTTGAAGAAGGAGATCGCTGAATATACATCAAAGTGCCTGGTGTGTCAGAAAGTGAAGGCAGAGAGGCAGAAGTCTAAGGGGATGATGCAACCATTGCCCATACCAGAATGGAAATGGGAGAACATCACCATGGACTTCGTCACTGGACTTCCAAGGACATCCAAAGGCAACAATGCAATCTGGGTTGTTGTGGATCGTCTTACAAAGACTGCACACTTCATTGCTATTCGAGAGGATTTGTCTTTGGATCAACTGGCACAGATATATATCAGGGAAGTGGTACGGTTGCATGGAGTACCACTATCTCTTGTGTCTGACCGAGATCCAAGATTTACCTCTATGTTTTGGAAGAGTCTTCAACATGCTCTGAATACTGAACTGAACTTCAGTACGGCCTATCATCCTCAAACTGATGGCCAATCCGAGTGGACTATCCAAACACTTGAGGATATGTTGAGAGCGTGCTCAAGGGACATTAAAGGAGGATGGGATCAACATATTCCTCTAGTTGAGTTCTCGTATAATAATAGTTTCCACTCGAGCATCAAAATGGAACCATATGAAGCCCTGTATGGGAAAAGGTGTAGAACACCGGCATGTTGGGATGAGGTTGGTGAACGTAAGCTGCTTGGACCAGAAATGGTCAAAGAAATGGTGGAGAAGGTGAAAACCATTCAGCAGCATATCAAGGCAGCCCAGAGTCGACAGAAGAGTTTTGCAGATAATCGTCGACGAGACCTTGAGTTTAAAGTCGGAGACATGGTGTTTTTATGCATATCTCCGTGGAAGATGGTCATGAGGTTTGGAAAGAAAGGGAAGTTAAGTCTAAGGTACATCGGCCCCTTTGAGATTCTTGATCGTGTTGGGGCTGTGGCCTATCGACTAGCACTTCCACATACTATGGCCAAGGTGCATGATGTCTTCCATGTATCCCTCTTAAGTAAGTACATACCAGACCCTTCACATGTACTCTCTTCCGAGGTGGTACAATTAAAAGACGATCTTTCTTATGAGGAGCAACCAGTGAAGATCTTAGATCGTAGAGAAAAAGTTCTACGAAATAAGACAATACCCCTCATCAAGGTGTTGTGGAGAAACCACAAGATTGAAGAAGCAACTTGGGAGTCGGAGGATATGATGAAGCTAAGTTACCCACATTTGTTTTAGTGTGGGAAAAGGAAAATTTCGAGGGCGAAATTTCTTAAGGGGGGAATGTTGTAACGACCCAAAATTTCATTAATGGAAAATCCCTCTTGATCCAGTTAAATGTTTCTTTATGAAAAATGTTTTTATAAGATATCGACTTTTTTAGTTTTACTTTAAGATTTGTGACCGTTACTTTTATAGCTGTTGAACAGTGATCATCTGGGTAGTTTAAATATAAGGCTTTAACGAACCAATTTTCTACTCAGACAAAGGAAGTGATGGCCTCATCCAGTAGAATTTCCCCTTTTGAAGCCCATTTGTCAGAGCTCGGAAAAGAGGTGGCATCTTTGGGCTTTGACCTTGACCAAGACCAAGATGAGCTTCATCAAGTCAAGATCGAACGTGATCGTCTACAGGAAAAATGGAAGTTGATAGAGATTACCACTCGAACGATGTTATCCGAGCAACCCCAAGAGTCTGTCACCATCGCACACCTTACCCTTAGGTCTTATGCGGCTATTTTAAGGGGTTATGTAACAAATAAGTAGCACCATGTTCATGTACATTATTTTTTTTCGTATATAATAATGAATATAATTTCTAGTCATTTTTGATACATTGTAATTAGTTTTTAAAGTACAAATGGTGTTTTTAGTTATTATTTAATTAAGAATTATATTTTATTAAATTAATGGATTTTTGAATCAAATAATATTTTTATAAAATATTATTATTAATATTAAATTATTTTTTTATTAAATATAAATGATCTTATAATTTTATGAATGCAATTAAAATTTTTATTAAGGTTTGAAAGCCATTTCTGTCAAAACCCGTGAATTTTTTATAAATGTCGGTTTTTATTTTAAAAGTGAAAATTCACATATTTATAAAATTATTTAGATAAAATAAATATTATTTTTGGAATCAGGATGTCGAAATTATCCAACGGTGAATTTTTTATAATTTTCGGAGACAGTCAAATTTTTGGGTAAAAATTAAATACCATTTAAATATATAATGTGTATTATGACATCATAATGACCCAATGGTGATGTAATAAAATACCATAATCTTTATTTTCGGCCAATATATGTTGTATCATTAAAATAATGAGGTTTTGGGTTTGTTTGACTCACTTTTCGAAGCATTAATGGAGCCCTCAAGACTTATTCAACACTTTGCGTTTTTAAATTAATTTCCATTGGAGTGTGACTCACCTCCACATAAGCAAACCTAATTTTATAACACGTTCGGACCTTGGACTTGTAAAATATTGTTTTCCTCTTTCCTTTTCCAGAAAAAATGGGCAAATACCATGGGATGGTTTGTGGTTTGGATTATTTTAATATAAGGGGTCCCAAACCTAAATAATAAAGAATTCTCTCACCTTTCCTATATAAACCCACCCAAGCTCCCACTTCCTCCTCAGTCAAAGACCTTGAAGTTCGTCCAACCTCTGCCCTACTCTCTCTAGAATCTTCTCAAGGTGCCCCAAGCTCCCAAGAAGCCTCTCACAAGCCTCTATCTAGCCTTTGGAAGCACACTTCCAAGTAAGGGGTTTTCTTCCTTTCTCATTTTTTTGTCAATTTTCTTTAAGTTGTATTTCCCTTTTTATTTCAATTATGAATGTTGGGGTATGGTTTCACACCTCCCCCATACTGCCCTCTTATTGTTTGAATGATGGGAGAACCCTTTCTCTCTCATTAAATGCCTCCCATGTACACCCGTTACTATGCCGAAATTCCGAAAGGAACTTCTCTCTCTTCTTTTACATTCAAGCAATACTTTTGTATCATGAATCTAAATTACATTTATATTGTTGGGACATATATATATATATGTCCTCCTTACTTTCCATTACATGTAAATATTATGAGGAAACCCTTTCACTCTCATCAACCTTTTTTATGAATTCTTATGTCACGCCGTTACGCTGCCGAAATCACACCGATTTTCTAAGCCAATGTCTTTGTGTAGTGAATACCATGCCCATTTCTCCATCAAATGTATTCAACTTTATGCACATTTACATATTGATTATAAAGTTTAATGTATGAATTCCACTTTCCTTAATCGTGGAAGAAATTATTATGTTTTATGAATCCATGTTTTATGATCCATGTGGCACACTTATGCATGAAATGAAATGTTTAAGAAGGGTGCGCCCTTTATAGAGCTCCAATGCATTGGGTAAAGTATAGTATCATGATACGTCATGTGCAATGAGTGTTTACTCATGCTAATTCAAGTGCAATGAGGGTTTACTCGTGCTTCATGTGCAATGAGGGTTTACTCATGCTCCATGTGCAATGAGCCTTGGCTCATGCTAATTCAATGTTAAGTGTTGTTGCCACATTTCCATGCTATGATTATCATGCTTTATCATGCCTTTATGTTCATGTTTCTCTTATGCTCTATTGATATTCCTATTGCCTAACATGTATTGTACTCCTCATGTTATTCATTGTGTACTCCCTTACTGGGCATTATAGCTCACCCTTTTCTTATGCATGTCCTCAGGTTATCCCATGCAATGCTAAGTACGAAGGAATGTAGTGGTCATGTAAAGGAAGTTTTCAATAAAGATGTTGTATTTCAAGTATAATGTTTTTATGTAATGATCCCAAGCCCCAAAGACACTAAACCTCTCGATCTTCTTTGTTGTATCAAGTGAAGTTTTATGTAATAAAGCATGCTTAAGTTGTAATAAAAAGCAGGGTTGTCATACAACTAAAATGATAACAATCCTCGATGATGTTCTCCAAATTATTCATAATTACTCTAATGCCATAGATTTATATTCGTGATCCACAGAATCATCTTTGTTGTCTATTATATAATTCTTGGTACAACCCGTGAAGTCTCACTTATTTCCACCCAACAATGTTTATATCAAAAATGAAACCCATAAAATGCTTCAAAAGGATCCATATGTATTGAGTCCTAATAACTTTTTTATTGGAGAACTCTACTACAGGTATGATCTCCTCCCATGTGCCATAAAAATCCATAAAAAAATCCCTATGAATCTTTTAAAACATTTGGATCGTCCTTTAGAATTGTAAATTTTATTAGTATGATACTCCATGATCATGGTCAACTGAGTCCCAATGTCTTACTATAAGGATTTATAAATATGATACGTAAACATAGGGGATCATTCAGACACAATTGATACTAGAATGTCATGCATCTTTTTCACTTATCAGATATAGAGATTGGAAATTTTTTCCACTGTATAAGATTCACGAATAAGAACAAAATAAACTAACATCATGATATGATTGATAATTTCCAATATGGAATCCCATTTCCTAACCTATCATGTTAAACTCGTCACAAAATCAAAGGATATATAATTCTATTTTCACAAGGGAATTGGTAAATACTGCAATATTCCCAAAATTCATTGGTATTCTTCCATGACCAACTAACAGGTGAGGAATATCAAACAAAACACTATTATAACAATTTTTATTCATTACCACAAAATATTACAGTTTGGTCACTCTATTGATCTTCTAGATGCTTGGATGAACAACCCATTTTGAATGGTGGTAAGTATTAAGAAGTTGTTCCTAGAAAACCAAAGCTATCGTGATTTGATCTAGAATCCTCAAAAATGAACTCTCATCATGTTTCCATACCCAAATTGTATCCCCAGCATTGAGTTTTTACCTCCTAGAAACACATTCATAATTAGATATTTGATCCTTTAAAACATTATCAACCAAATCCGGAACCAAAAAAACTGGAAAGAAAAATACAACATCACCCTCATTTGTACAATCCATGTGTATGTTTATTATGACCAATATCATCTTCCACTGATCTGATACATCATTATCTAACTAATTATATGGCATCTTTTATAATGCATCGTCTATAGAATTACATTTACTTTTGTATACATCATGTCAATGTTCAATATTTAAAGGCATTCAATCCATATTCGATTCTTTATATTTAAAATTCTATGTTATAAAATGTGTTTTAAACACTAATGAAAATAATAGAGTGTAACTTTATCACCAAAATGATAATGATCCAATGTCAACAAGAAATTTACATCAACATCAAATTCCAAGTTATTTTTTAGTTAGTTCAACTAATACAGCTTTAACTAATTTGAATAATAATAAAGGAAGTGATATTCCAACATGAGAACTCATTATATCCCAAATCACGATGCATCGAAATAATCTATATATATCTATGTATAGGATCATGGAATGTAACGATAGTTTCTAAAGTTAGTTTAACACTATTATCTTGGATGGATTTCTGACATTCATCATTCCATTGGAATGGAATTCCTTTCTTTGTCAAACTTGTCAATAGTGATTCCAAATATCGAAAGTCCCATTCAATATATCAGTAGTAACCCTCCATGAAAAAGAGAAATCATATCTCAAATACACTCTTCAGTGGTTTCCATGAGAAACTATTTCTATATTTTCTAGGTATAAGGAATCCCCCTTTTCAGAAATGATATGGCCAAGGAAACATACCTTTTATATCATAAATTACCACTTTGATAACTTTTTATATAGTCAATTCTCTTAGAGGATATGCAAAAATCTATCCAATTGTTGTTGATGATCTGACATTGTCCTAGAATACACCGATATATTATCAGCAAACAAAACTAAAAAGGAATAAAAATACCTTTGAAATGTCTAATGCATCAATTCTGAAAATATGGTTAGTGAATTCATAATATCAAATGAAAAAACATCAAACTCAAAATGGATATTTCTACTTATGAATGCTATTGTGAAGATTCAGACTCGGTTAACTTTTGAGTAACAAAACATGGGTGGATATATGGAATCTATCAAGCCTACCAATATTCCAAAGGCATCCCACTTGCAGCGAAATCCTAGGTTCTGTCCACGTGAAGACTGTACTCACTTGTAAGAGTGGATCATAATTTTGAAAAATAGGATTAAAAAAGAGTATCATTTTAATAGTGAATAATTTACAATAAATAGTAATAAGAAAAAATGAAATAAATAATCACATAAATCTATAAACTATATCATTTACAAATGATGATTTCATGTCTCTACAATAAATGGAAATAGGCATACTTGGTAGTGTGTAGACAATATAGTAAATGTTATACAAAATAATCCAAATGGTAAAATCTATTCAAACATCTTGATCATTAGATCAGTCATCTATTACCATGATTCCATCCTAAATCAAGAATTATAATGACCAAAATGAGACACATACCTTTGTCCACACTTGTGACCATATAATCTACATGGGTTCCAACGAAGATAAAGATAGTCTATTAGATAAATATCATCCACCCAAATATATTTAAATCTAAAAAAAAATTGAGTATGTGATAATAATTATATGGTGTGTAGGTATATAAAAAATAAAACAGTGTGAATTTAAACAACCTACATATACATCAGCCACATTTAGTGCTCCTAAATATGAATTCATTTAATTAATAAATTTCAGTTTATAATAAGAACAGAATATAAAGGTGTTAGTATTAATATAAAAGATAATGATTATAATAGAGGGTCCAATGTCAAACTAAGGAATACCTTACTATAGTAGTTCATGGATGATCAATGTATACAAAAAAGTTTCTTTGGGTAAGGGAATAAGTGTAATAAAAGAGGTACACACACGGTATTTGACTGTAAGAGATTCTAACTGAGTCTATGGAGCACATCCACTATAAATAATTGGATAAGAATGACTAAACCTATAGATAATGGTCCATGGAATCACATATTTGTAGATGTTAAGCTAATTCTGAGGAGTGTATCTAAGGAATTCTATATTTCTAAGAATGTGAATGGATCCTACGATGTAATGATGAAAATACACTAATAGAAAAATAAAATGTTCCAAAGTGGGTATCTATCTTCGTAACAAGATCAATTAAGCAGAATGGTATCCTTTGAGTGCTCAAGGCAATACCTTGGGAATCAGAGGCTGGCTTAAGTCAGACGATTAATATAATGATGAAAAAGACCATATGAAATAGTCACCATAAACATTTAAAATATATCATAATCAATTTAATGTTTTGTAATACTCATTCTAATTAAATTTTCATTAGGTTCATTCCATTACCTATAATCATACATGATAAGGTGAAATAATGTAAATGTAACCATTTATCAAATTAATTATTAATAATTAGGTCCATATTATATCTATACATATATACATTGAATTTAATTATTCTTATGTCATTTAATTAATAGACATAGTTATCATAACAAAGGACCAACCAAAATACCCTAATGGTGATTTGAGTGAATATATTATTAAACTCCAATAGAATAATGAAGAAGACACCCTACGTAGGGTGGTAATCATTGAAATTACAACATCCAATGGTGTAAAAAGGGGTTATTAGAGACTTAGAATACAGTCTATAGAAATTAATTTAAGTCATTTTATTATATAAGATAATCATTGAGACTGAAGGACTAACAACTATAACAATTTATAAATGATAATACATTGACGGAAAATTAATATAAAGCATATTGTAATCCAGTATTACCCTCCCCATCTATTATTAGACTCTGATTAAGAATAGATTTGAAGAAAATAGATAACTATAAACATGTACTGAAAATACAAAATATTAGATCTCAACAAATTAACATCATTGATGACAAGAAAAATGATAAAATGATCTAATGGAGTAAGAATCAAAATAGCACATACCCAACATGATAGACAAATCATGATATTGGGTCTGGATACATAGATGGGATCAATGCATAGATTTAAAAATTTTCGGAGGCTCTTATGAAGGGTGTTCTAATAAATATAATGAGGTAGAACATAGTGAGGAAAATTTAAAATAAGTTTATCCCCATAAAAATAACTCCCAAAATTTACAGAACATCAATATTTTTACACATCATGTGATTCTTAAGATTTTCAACATATGGTAAAAACAAATGCATGGTGTGAACTTCGATTTTACTAACCAATTATTAATGTTTATTTTTAATTCACATCATCATTTAATCAATTTATTGGATTTTCCCAGATGAATTAATGTAGTTAATTTAAATTTCATGTTGTGTATTTATTATATAACCTAGCTCCGACCCCCTTCCACCATCCCAAGGTCTACTGACCGACCATCCTAAATTCTCTATCACAGGGTCTAGTCCAAAAGTAATAATAGGATAAGGGAATCAAAAAAATATAATATATCCTTACCTTATATATAACTAGGATCATAAATTCTCTCCCCCTAAGGAATCTTATCCTTAAGTTTCCCTTCCAATGATGTTAAAGCATCATCTAAAAAAAACGCATGCCACTGAAAATGACTTTGACATATTTCTCCCATGTCTCATCTTGTACAAGACCATTCTTCCATATCTCCTATACTAGTGGTAAAAACCTTCCTCGAATAGAATTCATGCTAGGAAAAATGATGTGAATGGGATACTCCTCAAAAAAATAATCAGAATTAAATTAAACTTACTTGGGATAAAAATAGTGAGATGGGTTTGTATGATAAATATGAAGCTGTGAAATTTGGGAGTCACTATGCATGGATTGATTCCTAAGAGGAAACAACAACTAAAAACATACTATTCATAATCATTAAATGATCTCAAAAGGCCCCAAAAATTAGGCGATAGCTTGCCTTGCCTCCATATCAACCTATACCCACACTTGGTTGATGCTTGTAGGTAAACACAATACATGACCTTATACTATAGAGGTAATTTTTAATGATAAAAAAATTATTTCTATATATATTGAGTAGTATCCATCTAATTTATGATCAACTAGACCTACTATGATGTCTCCTCCACAATATTAGGTCCTAGTAAGACCACCTCCCTTGCCTCTAGCCATAATAGAGGTAACTATCATGGCCTACCATATAAGGTCTCATAGGGATCCATGAAAGTATCTCATGAAATATATTATTGTATTAAAACATGATGAGGGTTATAAGTTTCTCCCATGAACACCCTAAATCAAGGATTCATTCTTGGATCATGTCCCCCAACTCTTGTATAGTTTGTTTTGACTGGCCATTGGTATGAGGGTGAAAAGCTATTGTCAAACGATCCTATGTATATAGATATTTTTGTAACCCTTAATAAAACATAAATATGAAATGGAAATCCATATATGAAATTATTGTATGACATAACACATGTATGTGTATAATCTCTCAAATGTAAAGTTTTCCAAATCATCCCTTGAGAAGTTATTCTTAATAATAAGTAAGTGGGATATATTTTTCATCCTATCAACAACTATCCAAACTGTGTCACTACCTCGAGAGGACATTCAAAAACCAGTCAAAAAATAAATCATGGAGTTATATCATTTCCATTTTATGATTTCTAGGGGTTTTAATAAGGCAATGGTCAACTAGTGTCCCCCTTCACATACTTAAAGGTGGAACACGTTGTGATAAAACCCGTGATCTGAAATTTCATCATAGGCCACCAATACTGGTGGTTCATGTCATGATACATCTGGGAGATAAATAGAAACACTTCCCACTATGAAGAATAAGGTTGTCACATTATCTACTCTCATATGAATGTAGGAACCTAGATACATCCATGGACATGTAAAATCTCATCTACATTTACGGACCAATTTGGGGGAGGGTTATCACTAGATATAGTTTTCCATAGGATAAAACCATGAGGGTTTGAAAATATATTTCTATTCACCCATTAAAAGTGTCAAGAAATAATTTCATTTGAAGATAGGAAAGGATGTTTATGAATATATTGAAACTCCTTATGAAACTCTGTCAATAGGGAAATAAACATTAATTCATCACTGGTTTACTGAATAGCTTGTGCCAATGTTTTCTAGATCAGGGAAACAACTACCTCATTGTACTTTCCAGGTGTATAAGAAAAAAGAAACTCAATATAATAATGGTATTCGATCCATATTCACTATTTGAGATTCAACTATCACTACATAATGATATATTTTTGGATCTAGTTGTCCATAAACACTAAAAATCTCCTTATTGTAAGATAATTTCATCAAAAACAGAATGTATGAATGACTGATTCAAGCTCGAATTCTTTAAATGGGTAATTATGACATTAATGAATCAACTCATGAGACCCATAAAAAAGTTATCATTTCTCTTTACCCAGAACTATAACCAACCCAATTTCTGATGCATTACATAACAATGTAGAACACATTTCATGATTGGCCAGAATCAGGACCGATGATGATGCATGTATTCCTTTTGTCTCCTTAAAGGCCTTCATGCATGATTTAGACCATAAAAAATTGCACCCTTCATCGTCATACATGTCATATGTTCCACACTACTTGAGAATTTATGTATAAAATAGATTTTATATAAATAATTCCTAATGAAACGTCATTTATCAAACAAATTCATACAATGTTCGCATGAAAGAACAATATTATCCTTCTCTATGTTAACCGATACTCCTCATTGCATGATAATATGATCAAAGAGAATAACCATATCGATCTATAATTCGGTCTTTTGATCATAACATATAACTAATTCTATCATATTGAATTCAATTTGATCTGATGATGTTCAACATGGTCACTTTGATTATGAGAATACAGTAAGATGTCATCAAAAAAAGGCAATGATTAAGGAATCTATATAGAGGTGTAAAATCCAACACATCAAGTCTGTGAAAATAGATTGTATGTTTCTAATACTTAACAACCAAACTAGAAACTCATATAAACTATACCCTCTTCGGAGGACTATACATGGAATTCCTGAAGGCCTGACATATGCCTGTTGATAGCCTGATCTCAGTTTGATCTTCAAGAACAATATATCTCCTTAATGCAGGTGGAAGAGATCATAAATTAAAGTTAACGGATAATAGTTTATTATTGTAAGATGGTTCAACCATCATTAATCTATGAAATGTTGTAGGTTTCAATCAACCTTCTTGGAGAAAAGGATAGGAAAACCTCCTCAAGTGAAGTAATAGGCAGGATAAAACCAACATATTATGTATCTTCCAACTCTCTCCTGAGATTCTGGAGCAAGGTAGGTTTCATAATATATAAAGGTATAGATACTAGAGATTCTTCTAGAATTATTTCAATTGAAAACCCCACCTCTCCCTCAAGAGGTTGTCCAAAGATGTTGTCTTGGAAGACATCCTTAAAATGATCCACTAATGGATGAAAAGTTATCTGTTGCACCATCAGTTCATGGATGAAAAGCGTAGTAATCTATGTTGTCACTCATCTTGTACCATAGTGCTCTATTTTGGATCAACCAACCTTGACATACCATTTACCCTTATCTACATATCTAATGATGAGTTTACCATATGGCATTTTTATTTCATGATTTGTCAAAGAAAATTAAAAAAGAATAAAACTCAATATATGAAACTTAATTATGTAAGATATATATAGTAGCATCTCATGATTGATCCATATAGATGGTGAAAATATTTTTTTTAGGTTTTTAAAAGATTTTATATTATTAAATTGAAGAAATAAGTGAGGTAAGAATTGATTTACTGACTATGAGAAAGGGAAATAATAAAATCAATACACATTGGTTTTTTGAATATAGATTTTTAATGTTTTATCGGGATTTTTAATTTTAGTGTTTAGGTGGAATTTTATTTTAGAATATTTACTTATTAATTCATGATTGGTGTTTTAGTTGAGATAAAGAAGATATAATGGTTATGGTATCCCCTCCTTGACATGAAAATCCATTATTTCCCTTTTGTCTTGAAATTAAGGGTTTTATTAAATCATGTTTTTCTCAACATTGAAATTATACTAGATTTCCCACAAATTGGAAAATAGCCTTTCCTCTTTTAGGTTTGATAGTTACACAATTTTGAGTTTTTTTAGAATTAATTATCAATTATCATTATTGTAGTATAATAAAGTGATTGAGATATGATTTAGAAATTCAAATAATATATATACAAGAATAAATAAAATGAAATTAATCCAACCAAACTTCCACCTTATATTGTAAAACCATAAAAACAATGATGGTGTACCATGTCATTCTAGTGATGATAGAAAAAATGGAAGGTAAAGAGGAAAAATTATACAATGAAACCAAATATGATATAGGGGATGCCCCTCTGTAACATAGCTTCTCAATCAATGATTTGGTCTTCAGGATCTCCCAAAAATTAGGTGGATATATCTCAATTAATAAGTTCTAGATTTTCTCTATTATTAATAATGTTCATTAATTATTGGTCCAAAAGTTGTCTAGGGTGGGTCCTAGTAGTTAAATTGAGCAAAAAATCAAAGACTAATCAACTATGGGCACTTTAATCCCATCTCAACAATTTAAAACATTTGTAAATTTATTTTTAGCTTTTATTCACAACACGTTGTGTCTCTATTTCATTTATTTCATTGGTTCATGATTTGTAATGATTACACAATGTGTAATGTCATTTTTCTACTCCAAAATGAAATTTTTTCATTGTTACTTAAATTATGTGCCTTAGAAATGATCTACGATCATCCTAAAAAAGCATGTGTCAGACCATGATCCTTTTTTGAGGAGTGATGTTCCATTTCCAACTTTTCTCAGTTATATATTATATCCTTCAATATCAAAAATAATTATGAGTAAAACCATTCCAAAATTTTAAAAAAATTTCATTCAAATACATAATCGAATAAATTAAGACATCATAAAATACATGAATGATATAAAGATATCGACCACCCGTGGTATGTGTGACATTAACCCATCACAAATACAAGTCAATGTGGGAATGATAAGTCATGATCTATCCCATACCAACTATGACATAAAAACCTATCATCACAAGGATAAATATATTCCCCAAGAATAAATAACTAACATTCTTAAGAGGAATGTCTGTGCATTGGAGTATACCCTCTGTTCATATAACCACCTATGTGTATGGGGTCATAAACCCCACAAAAGTATTAAATTTTAGTTTCCAAGACTTCCCACAATCTATATAGAGACAACAGAGTGTGAGGAACCTATATCGAAAACATAAGATATGATGATGTGAGCTACTAGAATAATACCTTGTATTGTAGAAGATATTTTACTCTGATAATTAGGTATTCACTATAATTTATACATATAGTCGAATCCACAATCCTAATCTATAGCTAGACTACCCTTATCATGTCAATTTTGCTGGTGCCGAAAAACAGATGTCCAACTACATTGGCCATGACCTCTTCAAAGGCTTGTTCGATTCTACTATAATAATGTGGAACAGTCTGAGAAAAACCATTCAATATTACCCATAAGAAATAATGAATGTTACTCTAGTGGGTCTCTATCAAACTATGGCTTCACATACACATGTCATACACATTCATGGAAAACAACAAAGATACCAGTTTGGCGACTCTAGAAGCCACTATTCTAAAGAGTATCCTTAAAAAAATAATTACTTCAATTGGAAGAGTTACTACCCTATCTCAGCATTAACCCTATGTACCATAAACTATAATTTCCCTAAATTTTTGTTAATTAATATGATCTTGGTTCATGATCCTAGAAATGGTATACATTTAGATGAAATTAACATGAGAGTGTATTGATTACCTAAGACCATCTTGAAATCATCTCACTTTTGATAGATATACAAAAAAATGATTACTTTAAAAGTGTTGAGGATCGGTGAATCATGATGAGTAGTTGATGATATACATAGTACCCTACTATAGGTTCATAAAATCCTTGTCTTGGTTACCTCTCAACATATCAAGGACGAGTTAATCGTGCAAGGAGTTCTATAAGTTCCACTAAATGATTCATTGATGAAGAGCAGTGTTTATAACCACATCCCACTAGTTCTTGGTAGAATCACACTACATGTTGGTTGTGAGCATGACCCTCTACTATAGTGGTTTCTTTGGATGCTCGAAGATAGAAAAAGTGTAATTTTTTCATCAATCAGCATGTTGAGGTCCTCCATCCATATAAAATATTTGAGGATGTCGATGTTGGAACTAAAGAGTATGATTATACATCATATGTGTAGGACACTGATCACCCTGAATAGATTGCATCAAACATATAAAACACTCTCAAATCTGAGCATTGGTTTCTAATTCAGTCAAATTTGGTTGTTCTATAGGTGTAACTTCTAGAGGTAATAATGTTTTCCAAATGATTTCCACCCTCCTAGTGCATGACTCAAGGATACCATTTTACAATACCTATATAAATTCCATGAACAAAACTCAAAACAAGATTTGATTAAAATATGTGGAGATATCTCATTCATAGTGTGAAAATTATGTATCCCCATCCACCGACATTCACTTATAAATACAAGTTAATAATAGTGTATTACGACACAAGGAACACAATAACAACTACCTTGGTCTAAGGATAGGGTATTATTATATAAATATGTTTTCAAACACATGGGTTTTGATATATGGGAGGGGTCAATTACAAGTTATGGATGAAACATCTAGTTAATATTAAATTTCTCATCCCATTTACTGAAGATAATTTTTTTTTAAATCTAAATTAATATTTTAAGTTATTAAGTGAGTATATACATAATACATGTTTAAATTAAATTGATTATCATCTCTATTTTATAAATTCCCATACACTTTATAAATGAGAATGAAACCCATGATATTTTAACCATCGCACCATATAGTTGGTCACAGAATGTAATGGAAAACATACGATGTCTCGATTCAATGGATAACCCATTCCAATTTATAATGTCCCATACACGTTATGAAATATAATTATTACTCATATATATATATCCAAAGATCATCCCATTCAACCAACGGTATATAGATTATATGGTTTGAAATTGGATATTTATGATTCCACCATAAAGATATATAATTAAAAACGTTTTATTATTATAGTTACATCATAAAAAAAAATCCCTTCCTATAAAAGAAATTTAAGGAATAAACATACATCAACACCAAGTAATAGTCAACAATAAAAAGAAAAAATGGAAATTTATGTAACAAAATTCACCTATATAGAATGGAATATGTATGAAATTTTGGATCCAGAGATTCCTATGATGATACATGTCATCATTCTCCATACAATACCGGGCCAAAGTAGAATATCCATAAATCATAACAAATACCATTACTCATGGGAATCACCCAACGGTTAAAATATATCACCTATAATTAGAGGGCTATAAATAAAAAATTTAATATTAATTAGAAACATTTTTATACCCCAAATTTTGGTTAGATACTCCCAGGAATGAAATATAATCTTGTTCTAAAAAGTTCCAAATCTCCTATCAAAATTTCCCAAACAATAATACAAAAAAATAATGTCTCTAATACCACATTGTGAAATCCCAAACCCAATTCACTATTGTGTAACAAAACCAAATTGGTCACATGGCCTCAAGGACACCTCCATGTATGCCAGTGTATTCCAACTAGAAACAATGGCATATGGTGTGTCAGTGGGGAGGACAAGCCCTTAGGTCAGAGTGGATCAAAATGGTTAAAATGATAGGATCATAATAATAAGGAATGAAGTAGTGTATAGAGGCATAATCATCAATTAAATAAAAAATAATAAAATTTTATAAACTGTATCATATTTAAATTTTGATGAAATGTATCTATAATAGAATATGGGAATACAGGGAAGTAGGAAGGAAAAACAATAAAAGATAAAAAAAATAATCAAAAGGGAAAAAGTGTCCAAAAATCATGAGCACTAGTTTAGACTAATAGTACCAAGCTCTCACCCTAATGAAAGAAGTAACGTGTCATGAACATGAGACTTCAGTTTTTCCAAAACTATGATAATTTAATTTTCTAGGTATCCAATGATGGTTTATATAGGGTGTGAGACAAATCATAGTATTATATCATCAATAATGTCACTAAAAAAAATTTCAGTGAATATAAACCATACTTTGTATAGGTAAATGAAAAATAAAATAATTTGTATATAAAATACCCCTACATTATTCACCCTAAGCTAGTGTCTCTTAATATTCTTTATGACAAACCTCCTTTTTATTAAAAATTAAACATGATTTATTACATAAAACATCACTTGATACAACAAATAAGATCAAGAGGTTTAATGTATTTGGGACATAGGATCATTACATAAAAACTTGAAACATGAAGTACAACATCTTTATTGAAAACTTCCTTTACATGACCACTACATTCCCTCGTACTTAGCATTGCATGGGATAACCTGAGGACATGCATAAGAAAGTGTGAGCTATAAAGCCCAGTAAGGGAGTGAACATGGAATAACATGAGGAGTACAATACATGTTAGGAAATAGGCATATCAATAGAGCATAAGAGGAACATGAACATAATGGCATGCTAAAGCATGATAATCATAACATGGAAATGTGTCAACAACACTTAACATGGAATTAGCATGAGCGAAGGATCATTGCACATGGAGCATGAGTAAATCCTCATTACACATAAATCACGAGTAAACCCTCATTTCACTTGAATTAGAATGAGTCAACAATCATTTCAAATGACGTATCATGATACTGTACTTTACCCAATGCATTGGAGCACTATAAGGGCACACCCTTCTTAAACATTTCATTTCATGCATAAGTGTGCCACATGGATCATAAAACATGGATTCATAAAACATAATAATTTATTCCATGATAAAGGAATGTGGAATTCATACATGAAACATTATAATCAATAAGTAAATGTGCATAATGTTTAATACCCTTGATGGAGAAATGGGCATGGTAATCACTACACAGTGACATTGGCTTAGAAAATCGGTGCGATTTCGGCAGCGTATTGACGTGACATAAGAATTCATAAAAATGGTTGATGAGATATAAATGGGTTCCTTATAATATTAACATGTAATGTACAGTAATTAGGTCACATAGATACATGTCCCCACAATTATAATGGAATTTAGATTCATGGTACAAAAGTATTGCTTGAATGTAAAATAGGAGAGAGAAGTTCCTTTCAAAATTTCGGCATAGTAACGGGTGTACATGGGAGGCATTTAATGAGAGAGAAAGGGGTCTCCCATCATTCAAACATAAATATGGCAGTATTAGAATTGTTCAAAACCATACACCACCATTCATTATTGAAATTAAAAGTGTGAAACAACTTAATGAAAATTGGAAAAAAATGAGAAAGGAAGAAAATACCCTTACTTGGAAGTGTGCTTCCAAGGGCTAAAGATAGGCTTATGAGAGGCTTCTTGGGAGATTGGGGCACCATGGGAGGATTCTAGAGAGAGTAGGGAAGAGTTAGGACGAACTCCAAAGGCTTTATGTGAGGAGAAAGTGGGAGCTTGGGTGGGTTTATATAGGAAAGGTGAGAAAATTCTTTATTATTTAGGTTTGGGTCCCCTTACATTAAATTAATACAGACCACAAACCATCCCATGGTTTTTGCCCATGGTTATTGGAAAAGGAAATAGGGAAAAAATATTATATAAGTCCAAAGTCATAACTTCTTAAAATTATAGTGATGATTATGTGGAGGTGAGTCACACTCCCATGGAAATTAATTCAAAAAGACAAGGTGTTTAATAAGTCATGAGGGGTCCATTAATGCTTTGAAAAGTAATTCAAACAAACCCAAAATAACATTATTTTAATGTAAAAACATATATTGGCCGGAAATAATGATTATAGTATTTTATTACATCACTATTGGGTCATTATGATGTCATAAATCACATTATATATTTAAACGGTATTTAATTTTTACCGAAAAATTTGACTGTCTTAGGAAATTATGAAAAATTCACCGTTGGATAATTTAGAAGTCCTTATTCCAAAAATAACATTTATTTTATCTAAATAATTTTCTAAATATGTTAATTTTCACTTTTAAAATAAAAACCTACATTTATCGAAAATTCACGGTGTTTGACAAAAATGGATTTCAAACCTTAATAATAATTATAATTGCATTCATAAAATTATAAGATCATTTATATTTAATAAAAAATAATTTAATAATAATAATATTTTATGAAAATATTATTTAATTAAAAATACTTTAATTTAATAAAATATATTTCTTAATTAAATAATAGCTAAAAACAGTATTTGTACTTTAAAAACTATGTACAATGTATCAATAATGATTAGAAAGTATATTCATTATTATATACAAAAAAAAATAATGTACATGAACATAGTACTATTTATTTGTTACATAACCCCTTAAAACAGTCGCATAAGGCCTAAGGGTAAGGTGTGCGATGGTGGCAGACTCTTGGGGTGGCTCAGATAACATCGCTTGGGTTGTAATTTCTATCAACTTCCACTTCACCGGTAGATGGTCCTATTCGAGCTTGACATGATGAAGCTCAACTTGGGCTTGGTCAAGAGCGAAGCCCAAAGATGCAACCTATTTTCCGAGCTCCGACAAATGGTCTTCGTATGGGGAAATTCTACTGGATGAGGTCATCACTACTTTTGTCTGCGTAAATTGGATTTTTTAAAGCCCTATATTTACACTAATCATGTGATCACTATTCAATGGATATATTAGAAATGATAAAAAATTCTTAACATAAAACTAAATAAGTTGACATTTTATATTATCATAAAGAGACATTTAATTAGATCAAGAGGGGTTTCTATTAATGAATATTTGGGTCGTTACAATATACCCCCCTTAAGAAATTTCGCCATCAAAATTTTCCTTTTCCCACACTAAAAAAGATGTGGGTAACTCAGCTTCATCATTTCCTCCAATTCCAATGTCACTTCTTCAAAATTGTGGTTTCGCCACAACACCTTGACAAGGGGCATTGTCTTATTTCGTAGAACTTTTTCTATACGAACAAAGATCATCACTGGTTGCTCCCCATAAGAAAGATCATCTTCCAATTGTACCACCTTAGAAGAGAGTACATGTGAAGGGTCTAGTATGTACTTCCTTAAGAGGGATACATGAAAGACATCATGTACTTTGTCCATAGTAGGTGGAAGTGCTAGTCGATAGGCCACAACCCCAACACGATCAAGAATCTCGAAGGGGATGATGTACATTGGGCTTAAATTCCCATTCTTTCCAAACCTCATGACCTTCTTCCACAGAGATATGCGTAGAAAAACAATATCTCCAACTTTAACCTCAAGTTGTCGTCGACGATTATCTGCATAACTCTTCTACCGACTCTAGGCTGCCTTGATATACTGATGAATTGTTTTCACCTTCTCCATCATTTCATCGACCATTTCTAGTCCAAGCAGCTTACGTTCACTGACCTTATCGCAACATGTCGGTGTTCTGCACCTTTTCCCATACAGGGCTTCATACGGTGCCATTTACATACTCGAGTGGAAACTATTATTATAAGAGAAATCAATCAGGGGAAGATGTTGATCCCATACTCCTTTAAATTCCATTATGCATGCTCTCAACATATCCTCAAGTGTTTGGATAGTCCGCTCGGATTGGCCATCAGTTTGAAGATGATAGGTCGTACTGAAGTTCAGTTCAGTATTCAGTGGATGTTGAAGACTCTTCCAAAACATAGAGGTGAATCTTGGATTTTTGTCAGACACAATAGATAGTGGTACTCCATGAAACCTTACCACTTCCCTGATATATATCTGTGCCAGTTGATCCAATGAGAAATCATCCTCAATAGCAATGAAGTGTGCAGTCTTTGTAAGACGATCCCCAACAACCCAGATTGCATTTTTGCCTTTGGATGTCCTCAGTAGTCCGGTGACAAAGTCCATGGTGATGTTCTCCCATTTCCATTCTGGTATGGGAAATGGTTGGATCATCCCCTTAGTCTTCTGCCTCTCTGCCTTCACTTGCTGGCACACCAGGCACTTTGATGTATATTCAGCGATCTTCTTCTTCATATTATCCCACCAAAAGTTTTCTCGGAGATCTCGATACATCTTTGTGCTCCATGGGTGAATAGATAAATTTGAACTATGTGCATCATCCAAATGTTCCTTCTTCAGCTCCGATCTTGATGGAACACATAGTCTTTTCCCAAACCACACAATTCCTTCTTCATTAAAATTAAACTCTGAAGATTTCCCTTTTTCGATAGCTTCCACTTCTTCTTGAATTCCCACATCATCCTTTTTAGGATCCTTTAACCTTTCCAAAAGAGATTGTTGAGCAATAATTTGTGAAAGGATTGATGATTTTCCCTTATCTATGATTCCCATATCTATCTTCAACAAGTCTAATAAGATTAGATCCTTCTCAATTCTCATAATTGATAGAATCACTGGATCCTTTCTTCGTAGGGCATCTGCCACCTTGTTTGCTTTCCTAGGGTGGTAATGGATTGAACAGTCGTAATCCTTGATGAGCTCTATCCATCTTCTCTGGCGCATATTAAGCTCTTTCTATGTGAATATATATTTAAGACTCTTGTGGTCAATATATATCTCACATTTCTCTCCATAGAGATAATGCCGCCAGATTTTCAAGGCAATGATCACTGCCACCAACTCTAGATCATGAGTTGGATAGTTTCGCTCATGGATTTTCAACATCCTTGAGGCATAGGATATCACTTTATCATTCTGCATCATCACACAGCCTAAGCCCTTCTTTGAAGCATCACGGAATACCATAAAAATTTCCCCACTTATGGCTAAAGTGAGCACGGGCGCGGTGATAAGCCTCCTTTTCAACTCCTTGAAGCTTTTCATCACTCCAAGAAAAAATTACTCCCTTTCGAGTTAGCTTGGTAAGAGGGATGGAAAATCATGATAAATTCCTCTCAAATCGTCGATAATATCCAGCTAAACCCAAGAAGCTATGAATATCTGTTACCGATGTTGGCCTCGACCATCCCTCAATTGCATATGTTTTGGAGGGATCCACAGATATCCCATTGCTTGTACTGATATGGCCCATGAATGAGACTTCCTTCAACCAAAACTCGCAGTTTCTGTACTTTTCATAGAGCTTCTCCTTGCACAAAGTCTCCAGTAAATTTCTTAAATGCTCCTCATGATGCTCCTTGGTATTGGAGTATATTATAATATCATCTATAAAGACTACCAAAAATTTGTCTAGGTAATCTCTGAAGACTCTATTCATTAAGTCCACGAAGATTGATGGAGCATTAGTGAGTCCAAAAGGCATTACTATGAATTTATAGTGTCAGTATCTTGTGTGAAAAGCAGTCTTGGGGATATCTTCCTTCTTCACCCTTACTTGATAATATCCTGACCGCAAGTCCACCTTGGAGAAATATTGTGCTCCGCACAGCTGATCGAACAAGTCATCAATTCTTGGGAGAGGATACTTGTTCATTATCGTGATTTTTTAATGTTCATGATAATCGATAAAAAGCTGTATTCACCCATCCTTCTTCTTGATGAAGAGGACTGGTGAACCCCATGGTAAAGAACATGGGTGCATCAACCCTTTATCCAGATTCTCCTGTAGTTGTTTCTTCAGCTCTTAAAGCTCTACAATAACAATTCTATATGGATTCTTGGATATTGGTAAGGCCCTAGGTATAAGTTCAATTGAGAATTCAACATCTCTTCTAGGAGGAATACCAGACAGTTCCTCCGGAAAAACATCAGCGAATTCCCTCACAAAAGGTATTTCCTCAAGGATGGTTTCTTCCTTGGATTCAATCATCTAAGCCAGATACGCATGCTCATAGGGCAGTAATATCCATGCTTGAGATGATGGAGCTAAAGGAGATTTATCTTCCTCCTTACACTTGTAAAGAATCGTGGGTCGATTCTTCATATGGAATTTGATTTCCCTCTCCCAAAAATTTATGTTATATCTATATAAGGAAAGCCAATCCATGCCAATAATTGAATCAAATTCCACCAGAGGGATTATGACGAGGTTATCTAGGAAATTCAATCCACAGATTATAACAGGGGAGGACTTATATTCATGGGATGCAATGATTTCCCCATTTACCGTACTCATCGACATCTTCACATCCATGATTTGTAGTGGGGTTGGGATTTCTCTACTAATCTTTTGAGATATAAAATAATGCGTAGAACCTAAATAAAAAAGTACGCTTGATATTCTTGAATGAATAACTAGCGTACCTGTCACCACTTCATTGTCGGGGTTCACTTCGGCAGAAGTGATGGAAAAAAGATCTTCCTTGCTTCCTTGGAAGTTGTTGGTTGTCTCCAAAAACCCTTGGATTAGGGCACTGATTTGAAAAATGACCCGGTTCATTGCATTTGTAGCATTGAACAATGAGTTGAGGTTCGAACGGAGCGTTCCTCTCCTCTGTCGCAGCCGCGGGTCTTTCTTGCTGAAAGTTAACAACTAGGTGCCCTTCTCTTCCACAACTGAAGCATTTCCTCATCCCCTTAAGGCAATTTCTAGGGTGCTTCTTTCCGCACTTTGGGCATGTGGGGTGATGGATCTTCTTAGCACCATTGGATTTATCCATCGGACTGTCAGAATTGAAGACTACCTTACACTTCTTGTCCCCATGATACCCATGTGATTCTCCGATCTCCATTTTGACCTTGAGGGCACATCAGACAATTTCCTCATAGTTGTCGATGTCACGGATCGCTAATGCTTTCAGCAGGCTAGGCTTAATCCCACCAAAGAAGCGGTCAACCTTGCATTCGGGGGTAACGACAAAGCCATAAGCATATCGTGCAAGCCTTGTGATGTTTTCCTAGTACGCTCCAACATATTATTCATCTTTTTTTCTTGAGGGAAAGGAATTCCCTTTCCATCTTAAGTCGGAGGGTGCACGGAAACTATTTATCGAAAAACTTCTTCCAGAAATCCTTGCATTCCAACGCCTCGATCTCCTCCTCAGGCTTCGTATTTTTGATCAACGTCTACTATTGACCAGCTTCACCATCCATACGATAAGCCACTAGGATAACCTTCTCTTGTTCAGAACATTGAAGGATGGAGAATATCTTTTCAATGGAGTTGATCCATTGTTCAACGATTGTGGGATCAGATGATCCACTAAAAGTTGAAGGCCTTCGTCTCATAAAGCTCTCGATAGCGACTTGTTATTTCTTAGGGGGGGTTGAACGTTCCTCTTGACCCGTGATTCTATTCAAAACATGAGTTATATAAGAGATAATCATGATGAAGTTCGCGATTCCCACTCCCATTGGATTGGGCATCTCATTAGTATAGTCATGGCACTGATCTTCAATTCGGTTGTTAGCCCATGTTCTCCTATTACCAACCATTAGCTGGAATAATAGGAAAGTTATGGGTAACACATAAAGGGTAATCCAAAGACAAAAGTTTATGACTTATAAATAAACTTTTATTTTTTTTAACTAATGATTCTATAGGCTCCAATCTGGGATTTTCATGATCTACATTCAAAGATACATTCTTAGGGGAATTTTTTTAATTCCCTTAATACGGGTTCATACTATTCTTGTGAATATATCAAAACATATCCCTCGGGAGTGTCGTAACCAAGAGTGCAGCAAGGCCCATTTTCGTGCACCATTTCCCGTTCGAGTCTAGCTCAAAGCGGTGTTTTTGGGTTTTACCCCTATGATACATCTGTGCGAGAGCTGCCTCTACCTGCTCGTATCCAGACAGGGATGTATTTTCTTGATAAACCACTTACTCAATACACACCAAAACATAGGGAATTTTATATTGTACATAGTCTTGTCTCTAAGGCTTTACTAGGGTTTTCTAATCATAATCCCAAAAATAACTAAACCTATCCTCTGATACCAACTATGACAACCCTCCTTTTTATTACAACATAAACATGATTTATGACATAAAAAATCACTTAATACAATAAAGAAGATCGAGAGGTTTAGTGTCATTAGGGCTTAGGATAATTACATAAAAACTTGAAACATGAAATACAAAATATTTATTGAAAACTTCCTTTACATGACCACTACATTCCCTCGTACTTAGCATTGCATGGGATAACCTGAGGACGTGCATAAGAAAAGGGTGAGTTATAAAGCCCAGTAAGGGAGTACACATGGAATAACATGAGGAGTAAAATACGTTTTTTGGAATAGGCATATCAATATAAAATAAGAGGAACATGAACATAAAGTCATGATAAATCATGATAATCATAACATGGAAATGTGGCAACAACACTAAACATGGAATTAGCATGAGCCAAGGCTCATTGCACATGGAGCATGAGTAAATCCTCATTGCACATAAATCACGAGTAAACCCTCGTTTCACATGAATTAGCATGAGTCAACACTCATTGCACATGAAGTATCATGATACTATACTTTACCCAATGCATTTGAGCGCTATAAGGGCGCACCCTTCTTAAACATTTCATTTCATGCATAAGTGTGCCACATGGATCATAAAACATGGATTCATAAAACATAATAATTTATTCCAAGATAAAGGAATGTGGAATTACTACATGAAAAATTATAATCAATAAGTAAATGTGCATTAATGTTAATACCCTTAATGGAGAAATGTGCACGGTATTCACTACACAATGACATTGGCTTAGAAAATCGGTGCGATTTCGGCAGCGTAACAGCGTGACATAAGAATTCATAAAAATGGTTGATGAGAGAGAAAGAGTTTCCTCATAATATTTACATGTAATGGAAAATAATTAGGTCACATAGATACATGTCCCAACAATTTTAATGTAATTTAGATTCATGATACAAAAGTATTTCTTGAATGTAAAAGAGGATAGAGAAGTTCCTTTCGAAATTTTGGTATAGTAACGGGTGTGTATAGGATGAATTTAATGAGAGAGAAAGGGGTATCCCATCATTCAAACATAAAGAGGGAAGTATTAGGGTGGTTCAAAACCATACCCCAACATTCATAACTGAAATTAATAGGGTAAAAATACTTAATGAAAATTGGACAAAAATGAGAAATGAAGAAAAAACCCTTACTTGGAAGTGTGCTTCCAAAGGCTAGAGAGAGGCTTATGAGAGGCTTGTGAGAGGCTTCTTGGGAGCTTGGGGCACCTTGGGAGGATTTTAGAGAGAAACGGTCAGATGTTAGACGAACTCCAAAGGATTTGAGTGAGGAGAAAGTGGGAGCTTCGGTGGGTTTATATAGGAATGGTGAGATAATTCTTTATTATTTAGGTTTGGGTCCCCTTACATTAAATTAATCCTAACCACAAACCATAACATGGATTTTGCCCATGGTTTTTGGAAAAGGGATGAGGAAAAAAATATTTTATAAGGTCAAAGTCCGAACTTCTTAAAATAATAGTGTTTATTATGTGGAGGTGAGTCACACTCCCATGGAAATTAATTTAAAAAGACATGGTGTTTAATAAGTCATGAGGGGTCCATTAATGCTTTGAAAAGTAAGTCAACCAAACACAAAATCACATTATTTTAATGGAAAAACATATATTTGTCTAAAACATAAAGATTATAGTATTTTATTACATCACTATTGGGTCATTATGATGTCATAAAACACATTATATATTTAAACGGTACTTAATTTTTTCCCAAAAATTTGACTGTCTCAGAAAAATATGAAAAATTCACCATTGGATAATTTCAACATCCTGACTCCAAAAATAGAATTTATTTTATCCAAATAATATTCTAAATATGTTAATTTTCACTTTTAAAATAGAAACCTACATTTATCGAAAATTGCAAGGGTTTTGACAAAAATGGCTTCCAAACTTTAATAAAAATTATAATTGCATTCATAAAATTATAAGATCATTTATATTTAATAAAAATTAATATAGTAATAATAATATTTTATTAAAATATTATTTAATTCAAAAATCCTTTAATTTAATAGATTAGTTTTCTTAATTAAATAATAACTAAAAACACTATTTTTACTTTAAAAACTATTTACAATGTATCAATAATGACAAGAAAGTATATTCATTATTATAAAACAAAAATAATGTACATGAACATAGTCCTATTTATTTGTTACATAACCCCTTAAAATAGTCGCATAAGCCCTAAGGGTAAGGTGTGCGATGGTGATAGACTCTTGGGGCGGCTCGGATAATATCACTTGGGTGGTAATTTCTATCAACTTCCACTTCTCCAGTAAACGGACCCGTTCGAGCTTGACATGATGAAGCTCAGCTTGGGCTTGGTCAAGAGTGAATCCCAAGGATGCAACCTCTTTTCCAAGCTCCGACAAATGGGCTTTGTATAGGGAAATTCTACTGGATGAGGTCATCGCTTCTTTTTTCTGAGTAAATTGGATTTGTAAAAGCACTATATTTATACTACTCATGTGATCACTATTCAATGTCTATATTAGAAATGGTCAAAAATTCTTAACATAAAACCAAAGAAGTTGACATTTTATATTATCATAAAGAGACATTTAATTACATCAAGAGGGATTTATATTAATTAAACTTTGGGTCGTTACATTCTTTATTTTAATTAATTATTTTTTATTTTGTAATTATTATAGAAAAAAGTGGTGTTCGAATTATTTTATAAGATAGAGATAGAAAAAGAGAATCCAAAGTGATTGCATGGAATCCTTGACTATATACAGTAAAAGCATCTCAATGTATATAATGAAGAATCCTAGTGTAAGATACTAAAATTAATACAATGTGTAAACCAAATCATTCCACTGGAAGTGTTTCAACCTTATTATATGGAGGACATCCATAGTAAATACTAGGCTAAAGATGACTTAACCTGTTGATAATGGTCCAATGCATTGATTGTTCATAAACATCATGTTTAATCCAAGGAGTGTATCCAAGGCATTATAATTTCAAGATATAATATTAATGGATCCTAAGACAACATGGAATGAATCTACTAATAGAAAAAGACAATATTTGATGGGGTTATCTTCCTTGGAAACCAGATAAATGAATCAAAATGGAATACTATTAGTGTGGAGGCATTCCGTCGAGAATCCACGGTTGGATCAAGTCTGGAAATTCCTACAAATAATAAACATTATAATTTGTTGTAGGAACATTATAGCTAAAATATATATCATAATTCAATTAAGTCCATGTGATAATCATTCCAATTATATTTTCATTGGGGATTTCCAATACCATTCGTCATACATGACGAGTGGAAATAAAGAGAAATAACTAGTTATCAAATTAATTACAAATTATAAGTTCGAAGTGATATATATACTTATATAATTTCCATTTAATTATTTATAAATTATTTAATTAAAATAATTTCTTACCATAACAACATTCACGTCAAAACAACTGAACGACGTACCGGGTAAACACATTATTTTTTACAAAGGAATAACGAAGATTAAACTCTACATGGGGTGGAAGAAATTGAGGTTTCAACCTCCAATAGTGTCAAATAGGGTCATCTGGGTCATAAATTACTACCTAGAACATTTATTTAAATGATAAGAAATTTTAGGGGAAACACCTGCTGATACTAAGATGCACATAATGAATAAAATTATTAAATATTGAGAATTTGACGGAAATTTCATTGACCACCGACCTTAAGAATTTAGTACTGTACTCATCCAATATCAAAATCTTAATTTTTCTATATTGGATGAAAATAGAGAGATAGAAAAATTACCTAAATATAGGGAATATTATCGCACACTAAAATAACTTCATCGATCGCAAGACAACCGAATAATCTAGATAAAGGAATGAAGACCTTACTAGTGTCTACCAAACACAACAAATGGATCTTGATTTGGATTCTAAAAGGGGGGATGAGATAAAATCCTATATTTAGGCCATTTAATAAGATCTAATAGAGTGAGTGTTATGAGAGAGAATGATATTAGAGAGTTGAAGAAAAAGAAAGATGGTGGGTCTCTACCCCTCAAAAACTCATGAAATTTAAATGTTGTGTAAGGCTTGAGGTTTCCATCCTTTGGAAAAACTGACCCATAGTGTGAACTTGGTCTAGATTGAAAAATCCACATCATCAATTCCGTGGCTTAGAGGACTTTTCCATATTATTACACATTTTGAATTTCAATTTCACACCATGTATTTATTTTGTAGCCTAGCTCTAACCCCCACACCACCTTCCAAAAGACTAACTAACTAACCATCCTAAAGACCTATTAACTAAAACGAAGACATGTAGAAAAACTTGATCAATATTTAACTAAAATTTAAAAATACAAACATCATAATAAATAGTACCATATAGCTATATTAGGAATATCGTACTTACGAACATGTAGATCGTGATATACCAAAAACAAATCAGTTTTGGAGAACCACTCGACACTCAACAATTGATCAAACACATATTCAATGTGTGGAAATGGATATTGATTCTTTATGATAACTAAATTTGAAATTATGATAATCTATAAAAATACTTAGAGATCCATTCACATTCTATACAAAAGAACTTGTGGTGCACGTAGAGTTGTGCTCGGACAGATGAGACCTTTACTCTCCATATATTCAAGATGATACAAAAATTTCCTTAATTCCCCAATTTCTATCTGCTAATATAGAAGGGAAATAGTACCAGTCCCTATTAGGAGATCAATCATAATCTACACGTCTATTTTGGGTGGAAACCATGAGCTGTTTTTTTGGAAAATCTTCATTGAACTAGTCCACTATGGTAGGAAAATATTTACTCATGATCTAATATACTAATGCCAAAACAAAGTATATTAATTGTAATTGATACTTCAAAAATCCCATACCAAGGTTTATTCTCTTCTTGAAGCCACTACCCAATCCTCTTTGAAGAGATTTCTAACATCAGTAGAAGGATTGAAAATCACATTCATTTAAAAATAATCGATATGAGTGTTAATTTTCATTACCCAATCCCTTCCTAGAATCAATTCATAGACATACAACACCATAAAATAGAAATACCATACCAAATCAGTCTAGTTGACTATTGTAAAGTTCAATGCACATTTTAAGACTCAACACCCTTTTCTCCCAATAGGAGATTGGAGTTTCAAAATAGATGGCACCATTTCAACAATTAAACCCATTAGATGTTTCTTTCTTCTAATGTCACTCTACTAAAAAATTTATATAATTCATAAAATAATGGATGTAAATATTTAAGAAAATATAATATTTCAACACTGATATAAAATTTTGTTCCTTCATGAACTCACTTACAAGAAATATCAATGCAAAGAGGACTAAATTAATAAATTTATTTTCTTAATCTATCACCCATAGTTTCTACTATTTCAAAATGAATTATTCTTTTGTTATAGATATTATAAATGGGTAAGGATAGATTTCTCTATTGAAAAATTATTCAAAATCATAAAATTCCAAAACTTCAACCAATTAATCATGAACTATTAAATCCCCACACTTCCATGGTTGATACTAGAGCTTGCACATCACCAACTTTACTATCATATCTGTTAGTGTCCCATGGAAATTGAATATTCAATTCTTCATATTTAACCACACTTTATCTTTTTCCAATTTCAAATCACCCCAAATTATTGGAGGATTATGTTTTTAGGAAATAACCAAACGATCCACCTTCCTTGGTTCATCCTTTATGTTCCCTCAATTCATGGAATGATAATCCTGGAAAATAATTTAGACCAACTATTATTTAAAATTTAGCTCTAGTGAAAACAAAATTTTTAGTAGCCTGTTCTAGTTGGTTTTACAGTTCCAACCCATTTCCATTTTTTAAAACCTGAACAATCTCAAATTTATTCTCAATTTTTATGAACTGAAGGCATTTCCATTTCAAATTTCCACACATAAACATACCACCAAAAATATTTACACAATAATTTAAATATTAATAAAACATTTTACCTATTTTCAAAAATAAACCATTAAACCTTTTATAAATATCACCATCTGAAAAAAATTTCAATCCTTTTTGAAAAGTATTACTTTTTCATTTCCATAAATCATTAAAAAAATAATGAAAAATGATATCCTAGTTTTAAATGATACTATCAAGGCATTCATTGTAACTCTAACCAATTAAACCCATGATGATGAAGTGAAAACTCACCTAGAAGTTTCCAAAAAACCTTTATACCCAAAAACCATGATAACATAATGTTAAACATTAAATGGGTAAATTTACCTTTTAATTCCCTATATTTCATGTTCCAAGAAACCTTCTCATTTATACCATAATATATAAAATATTAAAAAACAATAAGTAATAATATTTAAAACTATAGGACTGAACACAACCGATTCTACACGATAAAAAAAATTGATACCATTTGTAACATCTTGCCTCTCACACATTAGTTTAGGAAGATATGGGTTGTGTTACTAGCCTAAAGAGACATACTGAAGACATAAAAGTACAGAAATAAACTCATAGGGCCTAAAGAACATTTAAGAGTAAATTTTCCATTAAAAGATAAACATAGAAACTATAAGAATATATATAATATAACTTTTTATGATAGATGAGTACAAAAATTCATCTCAAAACATTATGAAGAAACAACCATATCATAGTCAAATCATAAGTTGAGTGAAATAACTAGAGGAATCAAAAGGAAAATAATTACAAAAGACACCAATGATATCCAATCCTGAACTTACAACCTTCTCCAAGATTCCACTCAGTAAGCCATGCCCACGGTATCATGATTAAGCACTAAATAACTGAGATTCATTTCCTTTACCCATGGCTCAATATATGACATTTGAAAATTCAAAAATCATTCCAAGATGAGGGTGACTCCAAAATTAGAAGGATTCCCCCAATGACTTCTCGACTCACATCACTAGAACCAGAATAGTTTAGCATAATTTATTGAAAATTTATATATAATTTATATTGTTTTTACATAAAAAAACATAATTACCTGGAATGAAAGAAAAAACCTTTAAAACATTTCTTATTCCATTTTGAGTAACAAATCCATCATTCCAAACATCCACAAATCTACACATGCATGCCCAGGTGATATTTCTATTAATATGTGTGGTGTCTCATCGATCTACATAGTCATCATAATGTAACCAATACCAGGTTCCCTAATGTAACGTGCCCGTTGAACATGGTCATGTATAAGTCGAATGATCTCACAACATCCATATATTGAAAATTCAATTCAATCCTTTTCAATTAAAACCATTAATTCCATAAAAAAAATTCAAGATCCATTTTCCATGTATTATTTCAAAAAAATAATTTTAAAATCTCGATTTCAAATTTATCATCAAAGAGGGTTTTCTAAAATACCATCAAATTTCTATAATTTCTCAAAACCACCACTAAATTGGTTTCTAAAAATAATCACACGAAAATTTCACAATCATTTCAATAAAAATTGTCATTGAAATTTGATATTTCATGTTCTAGTCTAGTGTAGCCAATAGGGAAGCCTCCAACCTCACGAAAATTTGGAAAAAATGATGATTATCACTACAATTTTCTAGATACCATAACCAAACCCCATTCCATTCCTACATCCAATAATAATACACAAATTTTACCACTATAGGGAATTGATAATTAAATATAGGACATTATATATGGTTCATGAAAAAATAATAAGAATACATCTAAGGAGAACATCCAATATAGGAGACTTATTGGAAAATCAAGATGTCCGACGGGCATTGAAATTCTTAAAACATTATCCCAGGTCAAATTGAATCACCTATAAATCCTTGATAGAAAATAGATTTTGGGATAATGAAATTTCAGACATTTAATGGGGGTATTATGACTAAATATGATGTAGATCCACAATTTTCATACCTACAACTACACATTGCACAGTTAAGGCTCGTGGTTAGTCAACCAATGTGCTAATAGTGCACAAGATATTATCACAATGATTATATGATTTCATGGTCTCTCATGAGTAACCTCATCGTTATCCCAACCCGTGCACCAACTATGTGGTACTATTATCACAAGACAATCATTCACATTGTTGGCTTGCATGGTAAGAAAAACCATGTGAAAATGGCGATTTTCCCTCTTTCCAGTATTGTATGGTTTTACCAGGGAATCCATAGTGTTTATGAATACATGTCACCAACCATGGTGTTTTACTTTCCCTTTTGGAACAAGCCACATGGTTTCTAGGATGTTGTTCATGGTCTGTACTAACTGTTCTCAAACTATGCACCTCTAGACAATACTCAAATGAATTAAAAAACCCATATTATCCTATTAAAACAAAACATGATTACTATATATACATAAAATAACTATATAAAGGGTCATGTATAAAAAAATAGATTTGTTACACATCCATCCACCTGGGACACCTCCCATACCTATGGACATATCACAAAATGCCTCTTTTTTTGTTCTAACTCTTAAGGTATTGTTATGATTCCTATTTAAAAAAATTACCTCACTCATTATAAATAAAAGAAAATATAATTTTCACCAACCGTTAATTATGCGGGTCATTCAATTGTAGGTATGTCATATGGCTTGATATGATATATCAGGACACTGCCTTTCACTTGATAATATTTTATAATAGATTGGCATTTCATGTTTTACGGAATGAATCAAATTCACTATATGATTAAAAATATTGTTGAGAGTTAAGTGTTATCATTTGGGTATTATTTCACATAATTCAATCAATTACCTCCAATATTTTGTATGATTAAATATATATATAGATTTGAATGAATTTATATAATAAAAACATTCATGATAATTTTATTATTTTCAAATAATTTTTAATAACATTCCATTTTCTCATATGTTATGATTGTACATGTAAATTTATGGATTTCTCGAGAAATTTCATCATGACCAACATAATTTTATTTAAGGTCTTGAAAATAGATTTCATCCCTTATGTTGATTCACCCAAGCAAAAAAATATATTCAATTTCTTCATTTTATTCAATACTTACCAACATATAGTGGTTGCAAGAAGAATCCCAGTCCAACCATTTGTTGAGACACCAGTGATGATGGAATCCATTTTTTACTTCTGAATGATATTTATCCAACTCATGTTTGATGAAATGATATTTGACCAAATATGGTGTAAGGTACACTTGTTTTTCATTTTATATTATGCTTGGGTTTGGTTTCCTAGAATAGTGGTTTTGGGATTCCTGATGTCATTCCTTGGTAATTTATGTGTTACTAAATCCAAAGAAAAATATTAGGTGAGCCAATGCCATATTGTGATTCAAGTTAATAATTATATTAGGTTTCGAAATGAAGAAAATGTAAATTTTCTTACATATTATTAAATAGTATGTAGATATTTTTATTTGGAATGAATTAATATATAGGATATCATAAGAAAAAATATAGTCCCAAAATATAATATATATTATTATATCTAGTGATATTGTGAAATACTTCAATTTTCAATGGATTTTAGTGTACGATAGAGGGAGTGTTGTAAATAAATAACACAAAATTTCACTAATTTCATGACATGAAATAGAGTATCATATCATCATTATAATAATGATTCATGTCATATATGTAATTTTCAATTAAAAGAAATCATGAATGATTATATGGAGGTTTCATAAAATATAATAGATTGGGATTGTAGTATGTATTTTAAGATATAGAATAGAAATTATGGGTTGCAATATCAGTGATAACCATAATTGCAACATATTATATAGATATGTCATAGTATACAATATAATGAAAAAAAGGTTTTTAAATTTTTAATTATTTAATTAAATTATATATTTTAATAATTGTATATTAATTTAATAAAGAGATATTTTTTATCTATTTATTTAATTTATAGAGTTGATAAATTAATTTTTTATAATGTTTTTATAATTATATATTAAATGTTTTTGAAACATTTAATAAATACCTATCTATAATATTAATTTCTAAAATTAAGTATCTTTGAATTTGTATGGGATGAATTAAAATTTATATATATAATATTTTTATATAAATACAATTTTATATTTATAAAATGTTTTAAAATTATAAAAAAGGAATAGTTAAAATGAATTTATAGTGAAATATTGAATTTTTCATAAAATTTTATTTGAAATTATCAATTCAAAGGCCATTTTTGAGAAATTATATAAACTATATCAATAGGTGTTTTGATGAGTTTTTATGTTTACTGTTTGATTAATATTGAAAATGAGAATTTATATTAATTAAAATGTTTTATAAATGAAATTAAATATTAATTTTTTATATTTTAAATATCATATATTTATGTAAATTTCATATATGGGATAATATGACAGATTTTATATTATAAAAAAATATAATTTATTAATATTTATTTAAATATAGAATGTATATAATGAAAGGAATAATTATAATGTCTCTATAATTTAATTATTTATTGATTATTTATAATATTTTATCTCATGTAAAATTTTATAAATTGCCTATTTGGTTATTTTTACACCCTTATTTTAAAAATAAAATATGTTTAATATTGTGAATGGTTTTATGATCTATTTTAAAAAGTTAAATTTATTATAAAATTAATATCATACATGGATTTATGGAGTCAAATATAAGGTATGATATATTTTTTAGAATTCTTCAATGTTGAATTTGGATTATAATAGATTATAACAATGAATTAAGAATTCAATTATAGTATATATATATTAAGTGTAACAATTTAGTTGGAATTGAGGTCTCCCATAGTTAAATAACCATGAGTATAGGGACTTTGGAATAAACTGTTCACTAACCTGGGGTATTATTCTCTATCTAGAATAATGGATGATGGATACTTATCCCTCCAAGCTTACTAGTTTGGGGATTTCGGCCTTAAATGATTATAATAATCTTCATTTACAATTTCCATATACATTATTCATTTGATTCATTTGGATATCTGTAAATATATATTTCATTAAATTTTGTTTAGTAACACATGATATGAGTGGTGTAAAAAGTTACTCATCAATATGGATTGAACATATTGATTTTTTTGAAGAAATTTTGATTCAAAACTATATCACTGGAATAATTCTTATATGTGATGTAATATATAATATAATATGTTAAGATTTAAAACAATATAACATTATATGCATTACATTCCTTCCAATGTAACAATATTCACGGACTTGATCATCCTACTCCGAATGTTTTTTCAAAGTATGTCGTTGATGGATTATCTTATATACGGAAAAAAAGATACAGGTGACCCTAATAGGATTATATTCCCATAATTAGAATATTATTTGGTTTAAACATGTCTTGGAGACACTAATGATAATAATACCAGTGGAATAGAGTTGAGGTTTTTCTTATGTTTAATTGGACATGGGATTTTCTGCTCAACAATCCAAGATTCAAATATTATATTACTTGAAAGATGACTAACCAAAATAACAATGTGGTGAGAGAAACTAGTGAAATATAGACCTCCTCCATCTAGTGGATATGATGAAATTAAAAACACGTCTTCATTGCATTGGGATTCAATTTAATAAAATTCCATATTATATTAATGTAAAACAATATACTCCTATGATAAAAACAGATATTATAGATATAATAGATTTATCATTGTCAAAAGTGACTTAGAGATAAATGTTTAAGAATGAAAAACGTAATAGAAGAAAATTTTAAGAATTTTTTGAAACATAAAAATAATTAATATGAAAGAGGGAAAATTATATGTTAAAGAGATAAGATCCCAAACAACTAATAATCAGAATATTTTAATAATGTTTATGGGGTTATAAAATCATAGGTAAATTCATGGATTCAAATGAATTTTTTAACATCCATTTGACTTATAGTTTTTATTATCTGATCCTAAATAAATATGATTTTTTATATTAATGAATTAGAGAGATGATAAGAGTACTCAAATTATTGTTCAATATATGGATTTAATTGTGCATTCGTAATTGGAAATGTTCCATTGGTGTTGATGAGTTCCAAAAAAGTATAAGCTAAAATTTTAATGTATTTATTATATCTATTTTGGGAATTATATGTAAATATTATTATGTTATATTTCTATAAAAATAATTTAATGTTCAAACAACATGAAATAATGTCTATTGTGAAGTCGAATATTGTTTCATTAATTCATCAATTGGGGTTATTAAAAACGAAATAAGATTTTAGGAAGGATGTACAATGTTTCTCTATGTTAGAATTGTTTGGAATATATAATTAGGCTTTAAAAAACTCCATGTAAATTATATATTATATAAAAATGGTTTATAAATAAATTATTTTATTTTTAAAGGTTTGTGATACCAAATAATTTACTATTAAAATGGCAAAAAAATTGAGAGTTCAAAGAGAAGGTAATAATTAATTATGACTATATATTTAAATACCCTCCATTCTCATTAAAAATTATAACTTATGATTTGATTAATATTCAACATTTAGCATAATGAACAATTCTAGAACTATATGGTTCTACTGAAATTAAAATCATTGATACATAAACAATATGTTCTTAAGTGAACTACATCATCTCTCACTAAATTCTTCATAATTTAATCCCTTTTTAGACTTATAATACATAATACCATTTTCCATTACCTAGAAAAGGAATCATAACTAATGTTGGTATCATACTCTCAGTACAGGTAAACATGGGATAAATCAATCGACAATCATATGAATGTATTAGATAAGATTAATGGAATTAAATCATGAATATAACATAAAATGTTCATACCCAATCTATCACGGATCATAAACATGATCTATGGTATAAGACATTATCCTTTCAATTTAAATAATAATAAGACTGAGTAATCATTAACAATAAATCATGAACCCTGTGTTCATGTCATATTCGTCTTAAAATATCATATATATATATATATACACACACAAATTCATATTACATTGTTAACTACAACTACCATCAAATTATAATGGACTAGGAATCAATACTTATTTCCCATGTTATAGAAAATCAAGAATCATCACATGTTTCCTAAAGGGGATCATGCACATCGACTTGTTTCCCACAATGTATAAAACACATTAAAATTTTTTCCAAAAAAGTGGAAGCACATCATCTTATTTACCATATCTACCTCATGATATATAAAACTATTCCCAATTCATTGCAGGGCTATATAATTTCAGTCCAACCCATAGCATAATGAATATTAACATATGTGTTCCAAACATTCATTTAAAATTCATAATATTTACACAATGATATTTTTCATAAAATCATGTTAATATATTCTATTGTATTTCAATAATTTTCAATGAATATTCACATGAATATAAATATTTCATTTAAAAATTCGAAATTTAATAATAATGATATTGAAATTTATTTATTTGAATAAAATAATTTATACAAATGGGTTTTTATTTTATTTATGAATTTTTTATTAGGATTTTTTAAGTGATTATAAATATATCACATAATCTTCAAAAATGTTAAGAGTTTACTAGAAAAATGGTCCAACAAAGGGATATCCCTTAATAAATAAACCCACAAGAACATATCCATATTCATTGAAGAGTTAATTGAATATATAAGGATAGTGAGAGAGCTTTGTCAACGAAAAATTTGTGCATGTGTTCCAACGAGAGTAGCCCACGTGTATGATGGGGTTTAATCCCCCGAGAACCAAGTTGTGCATCTCAATCCATGCTTGTGTGGGGGTGTTTCTGGGAGCCCATCCCATTATAGGACTCTAAGATATAATCGTTACACATTTCATTTTTAACACTAACAATTACCATTTTATCATTCCATGTGGGATGATATTGAGCCTGTTACTGTTCAACATAATATAAATTTCATGGTTCCACTACACTTTAGAGCAAAGCCCCCCATAAATTTCTTGATCAATGATCTCCACCACCCATGAACACTCAACACCACCACCAACCATTTCATATCATATGGATATTGCATGGAAACATATAGATAGATTTTTGTTGAGATAAACTACCTCTAGTAAAGTATGAGGTAGCCAGGGATCATTTTCTCCACTATGGATGACCACCATGATGTACTTTTGATGACAACATAAGACATGAATGAAGTTTATCATATCGTTCAACTAATATAAAGGCCTTCTGACTTTAGGATGATTATTTACACTATTATTACTTAAACACCACATAGAAATCCCCATGTACATCCTATTAAAGCCATTCATGGATAGAGAAGACTTATGCTTCCCACAAAAATTTCTTCATGCCAGTAGTTTTTTGAAAACATAAGCTCCTAAGAAAATTTTAGAAAACACACGAGGTCCTGGGGAATTGACTTTTCAGAAATAAAATATTTCATTGATATAAAATATTTTGAAGTAATGTGAGTTACATTTTCCACTCTATCTACAAATCGGGGGAGCGTAACCAAGATGAGGGAATCAACACACATTTGGACACTATGGTGAGGAGGCCTCACTGCCTATTTTTTTCATTTACATTTATATATTTTGTTTTATTTTTATTTTATATTTTCCTATCATTCAATTATATGTTATTTTAAAATATATTTTTATAAAATATTTAATTTATGTTTTCTATTCAATTTGTTTTCACACCGAAAACTTTTTTTTTCTTCGTCTATTTTTTATTCCTTAACAATTTTATATTATTATTATAATTTAATCAATATTTCCACCATTTTATATTTTTCCTCTTCTCTTATTATTTTAATTTTCTTATTATATCTTTCCCTTCTTCCTCTATTTTTATTTTCTTGATTTCATGTGATTTATTTCTTCATCCTTCCCCATTCTCTTCTCTTTTATTTTATTATTCTCTTGATGTTGTTATTTTTATTATTATTCAATTATTTTATTCTATATTTCCACCCACTTATCTCTAACCCTAGAAAATGAGGGTTTGAGATAAGTCTTTCCATGGGGGTGTTTAGGTTTTATTGAATTATAATGAATTTATGTTATTTTAGATTCGAGTGTCATGCATGGCTGTGGAGATTTTCTACCATGACATGAAACTCAATTATATTTTTATTTTATTATTATTTTTATTTCTCCTCCATTACATTGATAATAATAACTTCAAATGATGGATTTGATCTACTCAATGGATAAAACAACATATGATGGAGCTGGGCTTGGGAAGATGTCGCACAGTCAATTGAGCTGTGGCATCAACCTAGATTATAGTAGGAGGTGGAATTTAGACTTCTTAAGGCATAATTATTTTCAAAACACTAAATAATAGGACATTAATTCATGAATGATATTTCATTTTTATATTATAAAATTAATTTATACAACTAAAGGATTATAACGATAGAACTCAAGACCAGACCTAGGAACATGTTTTTTAATAATACCATTTTTTTAGCATTTCATGATAATTTTGAAATTCCTTTTTTTATTATATACAAGTCCCAAATTTTACATTACATTAATGGAATAATACAAGAAAATTATCTCTTAAAAAAATTAGAATAAGAAGATGAAAAATTGTGAATCTACTCATGTAATATAACCTCACTATGCTTCTTTACTGCACTAGTAAAAAAAGATATTTTCTTTTTCTGTGAATTGAGACATGACTTCATCAAAACATTCATAGTTTCCATTGTCTGAATGGATCCAAGGCCTTATTATTTTATTTTTATTATAGATAATACCCCTTTTAAGGGTTGAAGGGGAACCCGTACATGACCCATAGACCCAAGGCACAAGGCCCGACATGACACGTAATACATGACCCGAAGGCCTAGAGGCATACCATGCCCAATACATGACCCGTAGGCCCAGCCAACCAGAACTACCCCTCCCCAGCTTCTGCATCATTTATTGCCTTTAGCTCCCCACCTGCATTGTTGGTCGACTAGCATTGCCCCATACAAAGTTGTATGGTGTCTGGTCCTGATGGTAGTTGACATACCCTCTCATTCTTTCAATTCGGTTAGCTTTGCTTCTGGTGACTACTTTTGGTGCTCTGATCCTCATCTGGGGCCTTCTCTATGTGAACTGGGAAACTTCATGGTCTTCAATGGCCCGAAGTCCCTGTGGCCCAATGGCCTTTGATGTCTGAAAGGCCCTGAGACCCATAGGCCAAAACCGGTGGCCCGAAATCCCAAATCAGGTGAATAGTCCAGCTGCTACGGTACCGAACTGTGCCTGCTACAATGCCTACTACAGTACTGCTATAGTACCCCGTAAATTATCCTCCACCCGGTTTTGAACTGGGGTCTCTTGGATTCCAAGCAGGAGCCCTTACCACTCGGGTACGGTCTCCTTGGATCCTCGTTTACAGGGTCTAGTCACTAGTTTGCTTAATTTTTTTTCATAAACATAAGAGAGTTTTCAATTTATTTTTATTAAATCAAATAAAATTTTTAATTCACTCAGGTCTATGGAATATTGTGTTGACCTATTTTCTACGTATAGTAGGGGTTCCTGAAGCCCAATTAACCAATAGGATGAATTAAAGGACAAAATCCTAGAATATAAAGAGACCCTTGAACTACCATTAGAGAAAGGATTGGATTTAAAATTAATTAAACTCTTGTAGTACTTCCCAAATTTTTATCAATGAAGAGACAACACATATTAATATTTCTCCTTATTTCCTGCCAACAATTCTAAAGTAATTCCCTAGGTAAAATTTCAAGAACATGTGGGTAACAACAATTTCAAATATTTTATTTGATTGAATTAAAAAATGGAATAGTATCTATATGGAATAATGGATTAGCTAACTATGCATTTCAATGTCTCCCACAAGCATACCAAACCAGTAATAGAGGAAGTTCCACTAGTGTTTCCCCATTTTAATAAATCTGTAAATGAATTTGAGTCCCACCATAAGGTTCATCAATAGCCCAACCAGTTAATGAGATAGATCTAAGTTGACAATAATAATCTAGAGTGGATTCAATATGAGGAAGGCTTTCCTTCTAATCTATGTGTAGGAGATCCAAAACAAATAGACATCTTATGGAACGAGTCTTAGGTACACCATGATCCCTCGAGTCACTAAAAAGTAGAATAGAATTCACAATTGAATATATTTCCAGCCACATAATAAGAGGAAGGCGACCATGTTGTGTAATTTTATGAAAATATTTTGGATATTTTAAAAATACTTCAATCCAATAAGATCATAAATCGCGTGGAAGACATTAGTGAGAAATATATTGAAAATGAAACATCTTTGGGATATGATATTGTTTTAAATTCTATCTCATTGGATTCTATTATATCTAATTTGACTATCACTCAACATATTTTTTTGTACTTTTCATATTTGGCCAATCCATGTTATTACTTAGAGGATGTTAAAGAAATTGCACCAACATCTATAGAGTTACTCATGATGCTTCGAAATTTTGATGAACATGCAGATGAGGAAACCATTGAAGAATTCCAATTGGAAATGATTGAGTAGAAAAAGAGACATGCTGCTCATTTTGAAAGGGATAATTTTAGTTCTGTCCAAGTGATATTATAAGATTATATTCCTTCTGATCATTCAATCCCTACACCCTGTAGTATGAAATACTTTGATTAGAAAAATAAAGTATTACATGTAGAAACAAAGAGGGGGTATGATCCACACTTCATTCTATCCTCATCAGGCAAGTTAAAACTAATTGTGAAGTGCAAGGATCTTGTATACTTTATCCATGGATCATTCATCACAATAAAATAATAAGTGAGTATTGGGAAATGCCATCTCTGGTGGTTCAAATCCAAAAATATCTATCTACCAATAGATTTTAGATAATTTTTTGTACTTCCCATCTAGAGGAATTAAAAATAAAAGGCCCGTGTGTGGGATTATACCAAAATTTATCTTTATTTTATTTCTAGTATTTCAATTTAATTATTATTACTTGTTCAACATGTCTCTGACTCCCTCAATTCTTTTTTACCATAAAAAAACTTTTCCATGTGGTTTATTGATTGATCTACATTTTTGTCCAAGATGGCAGGAGGCATCCCCCAAATAATTGAGGAATGTGAATAAGGATTCATGGATAAATGAATTTCACTTTTTAATTTTATTTTTTTAGAATCACTGTAATATTTTTATAAAAACATATTTGGAGCTGTAAAATTAAAATTCAAAGGTCCTGATTTGAATATATGCATATCATGACTTATCTAGTATACATAATTTTCATAAGAACCCTATGATTACATGATTTGGATTTCAATTTTAATGATAATGAATCTGTAAGATGGAAAATTTAATGATTAGAGTGATTCCAGGATACTAAAATGAGCACTCATAATTTTTGGGTAGTAGTCGATTCAGGGAACTGAAATTTACATATAATTTTTCAATTCATTGAATTTATGAAATCAATGTGTATTGATTTTTTATTATTATTCATTCCATGAGTGATTATCAGAAATCAAATTTTCCATTATTGAGAGCGTTTCTATATCAAATAATTATAATTTTTTTCTGGATAAAATATCTTCAGTTATCTTGGTACAATCATCTACATGAACATGAATTGAAACTTGTAAAACCAATAATTTTGTAATAACTCATTTTAAATGATTTAGATATCTTTTGATAAGCACTTACCTTGAATAACACCCTATAGATTAATCCTTATTTAACAAATAGAGACCATGAATAACCCTGTTAGGAATGAGCCATGTTTCACCAATTTTATCTATTCCAACAGTACTCATATTATTTACATGATATTATTAAATTATATTGTGGGGTTTGGGAAATTCATGTTAAAAGGGATACAATATGTAGTACTGAAAATGTTTGGAGGTGCTAATTTTGTTATGGGAAAGGTTTTTGATTATTTATTTCACTATAGTTTTTTCTCTTCTTGAAAATAATTAAAACGTGGAATGGGTTGTGACATGTAAAAATAAAAAATAACTATTTGTAAACTGATTAGTTGTATCCTATGTGGTTAGATGTTGGCTGTGAAATTCATTTTAAACATACCATTCAAAAAAGGAAAAAAGGAAAAATTATATTGATGAAAAAATGTATCAAACTATAGTAAATTAAAGAATTGTCAAATAATTCATTATGAGTTAGTTATTCATGAGAATACATTGATATCATGATGTTGGAGTTCTTATTTTGAAGAGGATAATTTCATTGAGATTTTAAATTTGATGTCCTGATTTTTACTTGAAGAGATGATTCTCCACCCAGAGACTTAATTATTAAACATCAATTCCTACCACTATTAATCTACAGATTCATTAGAACCTTAATTGAAATAACTCATGATTTTATGTTCTGTTTCCCATTATAAAGTAGAGGATTTGGTTCCTTTATAGTTTTATGGATATAGTGAACATTCTAATGATATGTGCATGACTCTACATGAATTATTAATGTGAGTAATAAGAGGGATGATTTAAGAGAGAGGTAGATCATAATTTTTAATTTATAATAATAATTAATTGAGGAACATGAATTTATAGATAAAGAAGTCCCATCATTTTTCAAAAAAGATAATGTAAAATACATGGATTAATTTCTTCTTTTAAAAGTGTGAAATTAAATTGATATCATTTATGGAATTTAAAATTAAATTTTTTTATAATTATTTAATCTAATTAATTATAATTTTGAATATCGTAAGAATTTATGACTTCTTGAAATCAATGTTGATAGTTTATTCTTAAGGGAAATCATTAAAAAGTGTGGGGTAATTTGACCCAGTAATATTTTCATTATATTTTGTTAAAAAATTATATTATTTTTCAATAATTTTCAATGAATATTCCATTGAATTTCAATGTTTTATACAATATTAGGGATTTAACAATATTTATATTCAAATTTATTTAATTGAAACAAAATAATTTTGATAATTGGATTTCAATTTTTTTGAATTTTTTAATTCAATTTTGTTAAGTGATTTGAAATATTTTTTATGGCCTTCTTCTAATTCAAGAGAATACTAAAATAATGGGCCATCCATAGGCTATCCCTCAACTAGCCAAACCATAACCACATTTTCAGCCTATTTGATGAAGCTGAAGGGAAAAACAGGAAACCAGAAGAGCTATCCCAAGGCAGACGTTGTGCATGAGAGCCTGTGGGAGAATCTCATATGTATGGTAGTTCCTATGCCCGTGTGGAATGAGTGGTTATGCTCAAACTATGTATGCGACCATGTGTATCCGGGAGCCCACCTTGGTGTAGAATTCTGAGCTGGGATCATCATTTGGTTCATTATAAACCCTCACTGAAACCATTTACTCCTCCAATGTGTGATGGGATGGAAACTATTCATCCTAATCGAAACTTCTATGTTCTTCTCAACATCATTGCGCACCCATCTCGGACATACCACGAGAAGTCTTATCCACTTCCCATAACCACTCGACATCACCATACACTGCTAAATCTTAATTGGAAATGTTGTGGTAGCACTAGGAGAGCCCAAATCCATGAACCACTACAACTACAAAAGAAAGAAGAATCCAAAGATAATTTTATCCACATCATACAACCACCCAAAATACTTTTTTATGATGACCAAAACCATTCATGATGGATCTAAATCTATCTATAAACTATGGAGTCTAAATGACTTGGGGGGATTATTTTATTTTTTATTTTCTTAAACACCGTTTCCAGATCCCCATTTATCCACCATGAAATTAATTGATGGATTGGGAGGACCAGGTATGTTGGGTAAATATTTCTCCATGCTAGTTGGGTTATGAAAAATTGATATCCTCATCAGCTTTTAGGAAAACCCCCATGTATATTGAATCAATTTTAAATATTTAAACAATTTATTAGATATGGATGATTTTGAAGGGTTTTGAGATACATGGTTGGATCCCTCTATAATTAGAGGGAAATTAATCAAAGGGAGTTGACCACTAGTTGGACACCATAGGGAGGATTCCACACTGAATGAAAATCTTATCCTTTTTTCTTATATGTTATATTTTATTTTAATATTATATTTTAATTAGTTTTAATTTATGTAATTTTAAATTTGATTCATACAAAAATAATTCATTAATGTTTTATATTCAATTATGTTTCCCAAAAAATTATTTTCTTCTTACTGTCCTTATTTTTTTATTCTATTATCTTAATAATTTAATTTTATCATTGTATTGATCATTTTATTTTATTTTATCTTCTATTTTTTTTGTTTTTATTCTACCTTTCCCTCTATATTTTATTGTATTTTCGATTTTAGGTGTCTTTTTCTTCTTCTATCATCATTATATATTCAATTATTTTAATATTCCATATCTCTTATTATTTTTATTTTTATTCTATAATTATATTCACTCTTTCAACCTAGTAATCTCTTACCTAGAATAATGTGGGGTTGGCCCGAGGATTAACCTAAGTAAGGTTTGGTGTTCTTGAATTAATTATTAATGTTTATTTTATGTTTTTTTCAGATATGAGTGGCATGAATGGGTGTGGAAATTTTCCACCATGACCTGAAACTCAATTATATTTATATTCTTATATATTTATCTTTTACCTAACATCCATTGATCATTATAGATTCAAAAAATTAAGCTAATATGATCAATGGATGAAACAACATATGATGGAGTTGGGAACTAGAAGATGTCACACACTTTATTTAGGTGTTCCTTTAACCTTGATTATTGTAAGTGGTGAAATTCAGATTTCATAATGAATTTGAGAGTTTAAAAAACAAAATAAAAGGATAAAAATTCATTATTTATATTTCTTAATAGGATTATCAAATGTAATTTATAAAAATAAATGAGAATAATTATAGAACTCAAGGCCAAACTGATAAGAAAGTTCATTCTTTCAAATAAAATTATATTTAGCACTGCATGGTAATTTAGAATTTTAATTTATTTTATTACAATAAAAGTTGATATTTTTCAATAATTTTATAGGAAAATATTAACAAGGTAGAAATTTACTGAATTATAAAAAATAGTTCAACAACTATGAATCTCCTTAAGTGAGAATACCCTTGTAAGCCACTATGATTCACTAGAAAAAACATAGAAATTAATTTTTCAATGAAATACAATGTTATGTGTTAAATATCATCATATCCCATACCATGAAATGAAACAGGTATTCATAAAAATTTCATCAATCACTCTAATCATAACCCATGGAAAATAAATTGGATTCACAAGTAGCACATTATCATAATCATAATCCCCCAAGTGAACTAGTAATTCTTCTATAAATGAATTATATTCCTTGTAAAATATATGAAACCAAAATGTTTTTTATCTTTTATGAAGATAAATACCACAAAAAATCATTAAAATATTATTTAAGAGAATATAATTTTCATTTTGAAATAACTTCCTTAAAATAAAAAAAAATCCAAAATTTTAATGGACATAATTCATTTAAAATAATAATAGAAACATTTAAATAATTTTTTAAATAATTTAGTGGTCATAAATAGGATAAATAATTTATAATCCATACCAGTTAAAATAAATAATCATTTTTTGGTTTTCTCTAAAATTTAAAAGTACCCCATTTGGGAATCCTCAAGAAGAATCCTTATAATTTTTTTTAAAAAGTCAATAATGTGAAAAAGTTACCTTAAAAAATCATTAGTTGATAATAAAAAATTTCTATAATTTTTTTATAAAACATCGACATTGAAAATAAAAGAATTTTCAACCCCAAAGTGAAATAAAAATTATTTTTCCCAAACACATTGATTTGATGTATTTTGTTTTTAAAGAGGGTAAAATGAAATGAAAATATTTATTATATATAAATTTCAGTATGATAATAATATTTATGAGTTTATTTATTTATATATCAAAATATTTCATCATCATAATGTTATTCATAAATAATCCTGATAAACAATTGGATTGTAACATAAAACCTAAACCACATTGGTAACTTTTGACTCATTATCCCCATAAAATAGAGAAATATAGATTGAAATTGTAATCCACATATAATTCATTAGAATCATAAAAAATTAAATTCATTGGATATACATAAACATGCAGAATAAAAAAGTGGGTAATATGGCATGTGTATCATAGAAATAAATGTGAGAGGAAAATACATTACATGGTTTGTTTCGTAATACCCATAAAATTATAAATTTAATTTAAATAGTAAATATTTTTAGTATAAATAAATTCATGGTATAATTTTTCAATGGGTATTTATATACACCTTATAAAATTATTTAGGATTATAACATAACATATGTCCCAAATAAGGAAATTTTAGATGAAAATCCCTTACCTCAAATATCAACTTTCTTAATACACATTTGGACCTCCTATAGAATAAATATATGATTGTATTAAATAAATTTATAAAAAATTACCCATACATATCCTACCAGAAATTATTTAATTATGAAAATATATTACACATTGATTAAAAATTCATCATTAGAAGCCTGCAATAGGAAATAATTATAATGTTTTTCTTGTATGTTTTGGTTTAGAAATTTTTGTCCTTTTAATTTGATAATTATTAAATAATTTATAGAATTTTAAACTAGATAAAAAATTTATATATTATATATTTTTCTATTTATATTAATCAGTAAAATTTTGAAAATTATAATGAATGACATAGTTCGGAGAGATGTTATAGTGTACGTATATATGAAATTTTTTCAGTTTTAGAAATAGATGTAAGGGAAGGATGGTAAATAAAATATCACATTTAGATAATATTTTTATGTCATATATATAATATATATTCATCAAATCTATTATTATTATCATCCACTTCAAAATTAAATGAAAGTGAATCACAATTTTTGTGAAGGTGGTAGTCCACCAGTGCACAAGAGCGACATTATCATTTTTCAATGGATTGGGAGGTTAATGATATATGTGATATTATAAATATAGGAGAATAAATTTTCTATAAATATCATATATATGATTTTAATTCATCTTTATAAGAACCCTCGACATTTGTTAGTGGGAAATTAATTACATCAGTTCGCGAGGCGGTAACCTTCCATAAACACGAAAAACAGTTTCATTTCCCATTTTTTGGTAGAGGAGATGTATATTTTTAATTTCATATACATAATTACATTTTAGTATATAGTTTATAATTTATTTTTTATGTCATCATTGTTGAAAATGATTTGAAGGAGGTGAAAGATGATATAAAAAAATTGTTTGATCAATAATGTTACATCTTCTCCATACAACCTCTTTAGTTTTTCACCAAAATCCTTATTATAAGGGATTTATAATAAAAATAATTCCTATAAGACATGAGGGGATAAGTAAGGAAGATATTTGGGTAGCTATTTTCTTAACCAAATGGATTTTTAATTCTTAATAGGAGAGGATAGGGGGTTCTCTTTTTATGTATGGGAGAGGATACAATTAGAATATTTGAAATTAAAATGGTTTACCCATGTTTTAAAAAATAAAAAATAAAATAAAACTTATTATTATAGATCCATAGATGCTATAAGGTATAAATAATTCCATAAAATAGGATCAAGATTAATTTTTATTGAATTTAACCCTTATGTTCTTGGTACAACCCTTGATAAAACCATTTTAACCTTAACCATTATAATTAGTTTTTCCCTTTTTACTATTCATTATGAAAAATAATTAGTATGAACTTATTATATTATATTAATTATTATCATTCACAATATTGAATTCATTCTGCCAAACTTAATTAAAATTATTATTAAAATTTTATTTAAAATTTAACTTGAAGAAGCAATAAAAATATGGTTTTCCAAAGATTTTTTTTTTCAAAAGATTAAAAATGTATATGAAAATTCAATGTGGAATTGATTTCAATGAACTAATTGGATAAATAATATTATAATTTAACCAATTTTATTTTTAAATATTTTTTAATAAATATCTATCTTTTTTAATACATTAAAAAAATTCATTTTTTAACCAGAAGGTTATTCCTATTCATAACTCCATGTTTAAGGACTATGTAATAAAAACCATGTTTAAGTAATAATATAATAGTATATTTTGGTTTGTTAAAACTTAGTGTTGAATGTAAATAAAGATATCAGTGAAAATAAATTTGTTACCAAAAAAACAATAAATCTTGGGCTGTTACATTAGTTTACATTAAAGAGATGATGAAAAGGATTGTTAAAATATAGAGTTGGATATAAATAAATATATCCAATTCCCATAAGTTAGAATAATTGTTTTATACATAAGTATGACTTATTTTATATGATAATATTAATTAGTTTTTAGTAATGTTTTGTTAAAAATTAAATGATATAATTTTTTGATACCCATGGATTCTAATTCATCAATAAACATAACATGTTTTATTATAAAATTGGGATACAAATGATTTATCCATGATAAAAGGATTTGTGGATGACTTGGGATAAGTTTTTAAGGAATGAGTTATTACTGTCATCAGAGTAATATTTTTAAATTTAAATTTTTTTTGCATAATGTTACTCTAATCATATAGAATTCCATCTGTGAAATGGTAATTAATAGTTTATTTGTTAAATATTATCATTATGAGAAATAAATTTTATTTCTTGAACATAAAAAAGTGTTTAAATTTAAACATGATATTATAGATAGAATTTAGTTTTTAAGATGAAGTGGGAATAAATTAGTACCTAGAGGAGTTTTGGGATAAAAATAATCGATTATACTGGTTGACAATTAATGTTAATTTCACATCATATCCTAATAGTGTTTAGGGTATGTTGGTAAAAAAAATAATGTCAATAGTGCTGTTTTGATATCATTATGATCCTAAATAAGAGAATGATTAGAAAATATCAAGATAATGATTGTGATTAACCTGGAAAGAGTTATAAGTTGAAAAAAAATTTAAATACATCATAACATTAAATGTTGGGAAGATAGAAATTTTGAGTACATATTCTAGGAGTTGAACCTTAGGAATATTATTTATAAATCTCACCATTATTCCAAAATCACTATAATTAAATAATTTCATCACTAAAAGAATTTAGTTGCAGATTTTCACATATGGTCACAAATATAATTGGTAATAATTAGATATATATGTAATGAGTTTATCAAAACACTAAAACTAACGCAAACATAATGCCTCATTTGTGTTCTATCATACATTACATTAATATATTGATGAATAGGTGTGATCTATTAATATATTTAGAGGAGACTGAGAATATAAAAATCTATCATATTATAAAAATATTCATGTTCCACATTCTCACACATTCATGTTTGTTGCATACACTATATAAAGTGAAGTGATAATTAACCTCTTATAGTATGAATTTCAACTATATATAAATGATGGTTTTCCAGAATTATTATAAGTTATAATGAAATGTTAATTTTAATTTGGGTAGGATTACATATATAATTAAAAAATATTCTTATAATAAATAAAAGAATAATTTCATGTTGCAATATTTTCAATGATGACCTCATGAAGGTTCATACACATTGTCTTTAGTGTAAAAAGGGTGTGTGTTTCATATTGAACCCATATACCGATGGTTGGAAAAATCTCATACCAAAAAAATTTTATAGCATCAAACCACTCTTATTCCATCTTTAAGGTTGAGCTAATTAGTTGGTATTTGGATACAATATTGATCATTTCATCAGATGTGGCTCAAACATGATGGCTTTTTTCCTATACAATATTTGGTATAACATATTACCTGTCTACTAAGATAAACTAATGAAGTATATGGCCATACCTAGAGATTAAGTATATGATGTAGATATAAATTTTATTAGGAGGTATGACATGTTCACTTCCACATGGGTGAGTTTCATGTGATGTGATCATCCATTTTATCAGTCTAAACATAGAGATTTGAGAACATATGACTATGATATATGTGATTGAAATAATCTATGTCCCATAGTCACTCCATATCATAGAAAAGTTATTAGATGATTACTCATGCATGTATATGATACAATGTTGGTACACATTTACAAGGATACATGTGTTCAATAAATATACCATCAAATCACTATATAGCTTGAGTGGAATTAATTATTTGTAGGAGGACACTGTTTACAAAAATTTGAGATCACATGAAATCGTATTCTTTTCAATTCTATAATGGCTCATCAGGTCACACTTTTTATTGACAGAATAAGGGATTCATTTTACAAAATCTAGAGAGAAAATATATAAATGTTTTAAAGTTAACCAAAAGGTATTTCAGATTCATATTCACAAATTATTTCATATTTTTTTATATATGATGTAAACAATGATAGATTTTGATAGGTTTGATAGAAATATCATAAAGGTTTTTCGATAAAATTTCAAAAGTTTTTGTAAATGAAAAAATATAAGTTGATATTGCACAAATTTCAAGTGGCTAGAGTATAATTGGTTGATTGATATAGGAATTACCTAAATCCAATTTTACCTATGATGTATTTTGGTTATATCTTTTTTGATAATATGGTGATTTTCTATGGTATGACATAAATGAACTATGGTATATTTTATTCCAATGGTTTGGGTATATTGTAAGGCATAGTATGATATATCATGACCCTATCCATTAATATATAATATTACATGATTTAATGGCATCATAAATTTTTTGATATATGCCAATAAAATTGTACGACTGTATAATGTAGTCAAATATTAAGTGATAATGTTTGATTAGTATTCAATTTAATGTTATTTGTGATTGAAAAATGATTAATATGATGAAACATAATGATAATCAAATGTTTTTCCCTAATAAATGAATGCATGATAAACCAATACATTAAAAATATGTAATAATCCCATATAATTTATTAGTTTGTTATGACTATATTAGTAAATACATGGATTGATCTGGTAGAATACACAAGGCCTAAATAAAGTTATCAATGGACATGAAAATGGAATACATGATTTTTGATAATTCACTTTGACTGAAATATCTCTTCTCCTTCCATTCCTTTGAGAGGAACTAGTATACTATGGTTTCCCTGATAATGTCACCTAAGAATTGGTTGACTCATCAACATAAGGGTAAAACAAGGATGATTAAAACCATTTGTTACATTATATATATATATATATATATATATATATCAAAATAATGATTTAGGTTAGAAGAATCAGCAAACATTTTTGAAAGTAACACATCTTCGTCATTTTACATTATGAATGGATTCAATATCATATCATTTTTTTGGATTTGGTTTTCTTGATGTCCTATTATAATTGAATAAGTGTTATACTATTTGGAGAGACACATTAATTTTATATTTTAAAATCCATTTACAATAACATAAAATTTATCATTTTATTTACAAATAAAAAAAACATCAAACTCCTGTTTTATTAATTAATTTTTAAAAATTATTAAATAACCAAACATGTTTAACCATATACATTCTTCCAACCATTAATTCATATTCACTCTATCTCTAATAAATCAAAGATCATTTATCTCCCAAATTCACTCTTATATTTTATTTCACCATAACAAAGAATAATTATTTGGTTTAAGGAATGTTTTTTTGAAAAATAAAGGTAAGGATTTTCTTTATTATTTCCTTAATTTAAATATTTATGTTCATTAAATTCACCATGATCTCAAATCATTGTTCTTCAAGACCATAGAAGATCATGTTTTATAAAGGTATAAATATATTCAGGTATAAATTAAATTGATAATGTAATAAAAATTAGGCAGAGAATCAACCATGGATTTAATGTGTGTGTATAATTGGTCTACCCCTTACTAGGATGTTTTAAAAACTATTGCAAAGTATTACTAAATCAACCCCAGCATAACCATACATATAATTGTCAATACATTATAGAAAAACCGATACAACCATTGAATTATTAAAAGTTATATATAATAAATATTAATGGAAAAGGAAGGAAACCAAGTGAGTTCATCGCTATATAAACTTACATTATCAAAAAACATCATGTTCTTTGTATATAATCATAAATTTTAAAAGCATCCATATTCATATATAAATCCAATGTCTATTACCATATAAAATAATTTAGACCACATTAAATCAGGGAAAATTCTATTAGTATGTTGTCTTAATCCAATTAATATGACATGGGAACTATATTTAAGTTCATCCATAAGAGTATAGAGCTGGGAAAAAAATTCACTTCCCAAATTTTCCATGCATCATCTCTCACATTGTAGGGATTGAGTCAATTTCATAAGAAAATATAAATAATAGTGAATTTTACTTTTCTTCCTAAAACTTATTCATTGGATTTACTCTCTATCACATGATATATAGAAAATAATCTTATTGATACTTATATATAAATAAAATTCTTCAGTTTCATTAGAAACCCCAGAGAAATGAAAATCATTACAGACCTAGGAGGGTTATAAATAAATATTCTTTTTGGTGGATTTAGACCAATTGATTTGAATATTATTTGAAGCATCAATGGAAGAACCTTTAACACCAAAATATATTTCATCTAATTCTAAACATAGAATATATAATCAAAAAAACATCATTTATCCTACCATCATCCTCCCTTCTCATATGTTAACCTTCAGATAATATCTCTACGTGAGGTGGAACTATAAGTTACTCAGGTGGGTATGTATAAATTAAAGTTTTATCTAAAATAAAAATACCATATCATATAAGAAGAGATTTCATTTTCACAAAGGGATGTATGGATAAAATAAATAATATATCGATAAAAACTAACACTCTCCAATTGTTTGAATACCTAGAAACAATAATGTTTATTCAAATAATGGATATAACTACTTCATTTCCCCAAAATAAGAAACTTGAAAAATATAGATTAATTAGATATGAGAGAACATCACTATTATCCAATGTTTCTATAAATTTATTAAAAATACCTTAAACATAATTATAGTTTATGTTCGTACAAAAAGGAACACAATTGAGAAAGACACATATGCATGAAAGAAACGTAACATTAATTATAGAATCAAAATTTTAGTGATAGATAAAAAATGAATATCATAATATTATAAGATTAGATAAAAAATAATTTAAAGTAATAATCATGGATATATGTACTAATTCCTACATTTTTCTCATCCATAGGAAGGATATGTAAAATGTTACTATATTTTACACCATCACATTAATGGATAGAGATCACCTCGCCAATCCTAACTCAAAAATTTGATCTAAAAACTTTTTTCATCCTAATTATTAGATTATCTCATCATTAATTAAATATTTTAATGTTTATCATGACCTTATTCTTATGTACCTGAATATAAATAGAGATATTAGAAATTATAATTAAAAAATAATAAATAATAATTTTTTGAGTTTTTAGATCTAAATCGTTCTTTATCCGTAAATATCCATAGTTTGGAATAAATAATTAAAATTCATTTAATATAACTATAAATTATAAAAAAATGGATTTACTTTATATTATTGTCAACTCTAGAGGATGAACATAAAAAACAATATGAAAACATATACAAAAAATATGATAAAATTAGAAAACATAGTTAACATAATAAACAAGAAATTGTCTCTCATTAATAAAGAAAAATTCATATGACTATATTGATTAATTAAAAAAATATATAATGAAACAACAAAAAAACTAGATTAAAGGCTACCAATACTGAAAAAACCATACATATATCGCACTTATAGAATATAATAAAACTAATGTAGAAAAATTGAGAATCCCAACGGATACACCAGAAGTCAAAAAATAATTCATGTTCAATCCATTATCAGAATTGTGTCACCTTCGATGAGTTTCACCTTCTCCATGGTATTAGGATGAAATCAAACCATACAATTATAAATATTTAGGGACTTATAAATTACAATATTTTTAGTAATGTTATTATCCTACACAATAGTTGTACTAAAACCACTCTATGTTCCCTTATTGAAAAAAAACATTATTAAAAAACATAATAACCAATTAAAAAAATGAAAATAAAATTAACAACAAGAATGATGATTTTTATTTTAAATCCACGGGAACACCCATCAATAGAGATATTGTTTGATACAACATGATTGAGAAGACACATATAAATTGAATCACATCAAAGTCTTGGATTGGGAGTGTTTTTCTGATTTTTTTTGCTTTTTAATTTTTGAAAAGGTTTTCAAGGGTTGGAAGAAATTTGGTGCTCTAGATTCCTATAATGGAGTGAAAAATGATTTGGACCTCTTTCAACAATATTTTTTTAATTTTTTTAAAAAAATATATAGATTATTAATTTTATATTTTTTAAATTTTAAATTATAATATTAAAATAATTTCTGAAATATGTTTTTTTATTACTAAATAAATTATTATTTTTATATAATTTTATTAATTTTTTCCAAATGGAAAGTGTTTTAAAAAAAATAGTAAGTATTAAAATTATATAAGGAGTTATTTTGTTAATATATTTTTATCAACTATATGATTTATTATTCAGTTATATATATATAAACATACCTTAGATAAATATATTTACTTCTATAATAGTATATGTATTTTTTTATAATTAAATTAATATTTTATTATATAACCAGATCAAAAATAAAAAATTATTTTCATAAAAAACATAACAGAATTATAATGATATCGAAATAGTTGTTTCTTAAAAAATAGTTCTAATTTGTAATAAGTGATATAATATTATTTTATTATTTGTTTTATTGACCCATGTGGTATATTTTTGTAAATATTATATCCATTACAATGATTATGAAAATAAGAAGAAATGTATGAAGATAATGTTTGTGTAATATATTGTATAATGTTATTTATATTCATTGATTTATCAAAATACATGAATATAGGTCATTATATATTGGATATTTTTTAAATATTGATATATACTGAGTGATATTTATATTATGAATACTTTTAATCCCAATTGGTATATCAATATTCTAATTTCTTATTATTGTGACAATGATTATAAAATTAAATATCAAAATAGTGAGGTTGTCTAAAAAATAATTTCCCTCGTTGCAGTTTTATTAGGTTTATATAGTTTTATTCAAACGAATTTAATGATTCTTACAAGGTGGGTATGGGTATATGTTTAGTTATCCTAATTGGAAAATAGAAATAAATGTTAATTTAAAATTTATTTGTATTATCACTTATATTGGATTCTTGATTATTAATTAGTATCATATTATTTTTTACATTCCAATAATTATTCCATGGATCCGTTTCTCATTATAAATGATTGAAAACATGACCTAAGATCATTATTAGGACAATGAACAACATTAAACTATTGTAATTTTTTATTTTATACCTTCTATCGAAACCCAATGATGTTAAATATATAGACATAGGGTATTAGAATCAAAACCCCCAATAACCTCACCAACATCGGATTTTACAAGATATAAAATTCTTATAAAACATTCATGGGTTGAAAAATTTGTCATTATGACCACAATACATATCCTATTGGAGTGTATGAAAGTGGAACTATCACTATAAAGGTATTTTACTCATATCATGATAGATGATTCTATAGGTTGTGCTTTGTAGTAGTAAGGGAAATTTTTCCACCAGTGAGGCCACAATTTTCTTTTGGATTAGAGGCATCCTCATCCTAATGGTGAAAGAGGACGACTGAAAGGAATTCTTCAGTGTCTCATGTGATTCTTGACTTGATGAAATGAATCACCAATTCCTCGTTCCTAAAAAAATTTCATTTTTATATTGGTGTTACATTAGGATGATTTTTTAGGTAATCATCTATATCATGGGAGATTAGAAAATATGTTTTTAGTGAAGTTCTTAATTATTCCATGGAGGAGGATAGTATTTCATTACATTTCATTTATTAATTTAGAGTATTGAATTCATAATTGAGGTGTATTTTCTAGTTGTTGTCTTATTTAATATTATCACTCACATAAAATTATAATTATTAAAATATTTTGATTTGAAAAATTATATAGGAAAATAGAAATTAAATGAAAATTTAATTACTTATGAAAAAATATGTATTTATGTATATAATGTGCAAAATATAATAATTCAATGATATCATATCCTAGTTCCATAACTCATAATATGAACCTCACACCCCTTATGAATCTGTTGTGCATGCTGCTTTAGTGTACTTCAAATAAGAGAATGTTTTGGTTATGTAAATACTTCTACCTCAATATGGGGAACATAAGACTTTTTTGAAACTGTATTATTTTATAATATATTTTATTTAAGTAATTTATATGATATCTTGTTGTATACACAATGTCGAACATAAAATTAATTGTGATATATAATTATTAATTAAATTTAAACATTAGGAACTATTTGTTAGTTTGATGATAATAAATAGGAATAATTGTCAGATAAAATATAAGTAGAATATTCTTCCACAAAAAATTATTAATAAATCTTTTATCTGTTACCAATTTAGTGGAAATAATCATAAAATATTAGAATTATAAAATAAATGATTTTATAATATTTATTTATTGTCTATGATGTATTTTACCTTAATGGATTAAAGTTAACACTTTTTATAAATGATACTAATGATATAATTATAATATATATATATATATAATTTAAGGTGTTAAAATTCATTAATTTATGGTTATTATGAATCTAATACGAATTACATCATCTTATGATTTAAAAATTATTCAAATTAAATTTAATAAAATTAAATCTAAATTTAGATTCATCATGTCAAAATTTGGTAATGATTTGACATTCATTTTATTGTTATAAATTGTAACATTCAGAAAAAATTCAGTTACCTCCATACGAGTCAAAATGAGTTCAAAAAAAATAAAACTAAAAATATTTACGTTTAAAATTAATTAAAACTCATATAATCATATTTATAACAAATAATATCTCGTATTATATTATGATTCATTTTTATCCATTTATTCATGAGTATTGTTGTAATATATTTTTAATATTTTAAATAAATTCATTTGTGTCTCCCTCCCCAACAAATTCAATGAAACCCTATCCTCTATACTATCCACACACAAAGATCCTATTATCATAGATAATTCCTACCAAAATATATTACCAACATCCATCCCTATATACTTGAGGATATGGTATGATCATAACATAATTCTAGGAATCATGTTGTTAAAAACCTAAGGAGGTTGTTCGAAGAATATATATTGTTCCTAGATGAGAGTTTTTGTTATTCTTATAACTCCTCTAAATATTCCTAAAACTAGTTGAAATAATAACATCTTTATTAAATGTACATTTTAATGTTATTATGTTTATGTTACATCCATTTTTCCTATACCTAATCACATAATGATAGTAAAAACACATCGCTTAAGCGTACATTAGAACTACAGCCTCACAATATGATGTATTTTATTTTTCATCAACGAATATTATGGTTGGTCATAATGATTGATTGAAAACAAATAATATTATATATAATATATATATTTGATTCCGTAATGTTACATAAATTTTATAATTTTTTATTACCTTCCATTGGGAAATGAAAATGTCCCCCATGTGTCCCTGCAGACTACCACTTCATGGACCAATGTATTTTCTTTCTCTCATATACCTATTGTGGTTTATATATATGTGTGGATTTAAATAAAAAATATTATATTTTTATTTAATAAGATTTTTTTAAGAGAAAATTATACTCACGTTATTTCCCTCATAAATTTTTAAAAATGGAAATGTTAATCATTTGTGCGTATGACCTACCATCTCCATCATTGTAACAAAATTCATGTTCCATAACCATCATTAATAATTTGTTATTAATGTTTAATAATTTATTGAGAATGATAATTATAAATTTATTAATATTTCAAAATGATATAATGAAGATTTATTGGACCAATGTCATCCAAATTTATTCATTTTGGACTAATGAACCCAACATCCACAAAATAGTTAATGTAAACATAATTTATTAAGAAATTATTTATGACATAGATATAAATTAAATAAAATGATTAAAAAACTTAAAATGGTTATTAAGAATATATGTAGTTATCTTTATTGTATTATTTATGATGAAAAATAACATATGTGGAAAATCAAATTAGAGGTGAGGGACACATTACCTTAAGACCACATTTTAAATTTTATAACAAATTATTTAAATAAAATTATTAATCAATATACTTATTATTATTTTTTCTTAATGAATGTATTTATATATATAAATGAATTAATGCAGGAAATTTTATATCTCATTATAATTTGATACAAATGGTTTAAATAGAATATTTTTATTTATTTTATGCAGAACATTATGATAAAAGAAAAAAATAATATTCTATTTTTTTTGTATATGAAATCAATATATTTTCATGATGCCATAATAATTATTTAATTTTTCAATTAATTTATACGATTCAATGTTTTCTTCAATGAAATATCCAACATCCCATTGTTTAGAGTGTTTTTTAGTCTATTTTTTAATGTAAAAAGATATATAAATATCCAAAAATGATTTACTCACGGGATCAAAAATATATTTTAAGATATTTATTTTGGGAATGAAAGATTTTAGGTGTTTTGGGGATATTATTTTCCAAGAAAATTGTTTACAATGATGGGTGAGCTAGATATATATCTTCAAGTCCTATGTTAATGATTATGTTCTATGTAGAATTATATTGGACTAAACCAAGTAGTATATTCCATTTTTTAGTATTCATGAAAGGGTTCAATAAAGGTGATTTCAGAAAGAACCAAAAAACATTTCTATCCTTGTTAATGATATTTTATTGATATGAAATGATTTCACAAGGTAAGATAATTATTTTTTAAAGTAATGATTATTCCTTTTTAGAGTAAAAACTCATTTTTTCAGGAAACCATTTTTCATGTGATCTCAAGATTCCTAGGAAACCCATATAGTTATGGTTATTGAATTATATTTTATTATATTCAATTTAAGAAAAATATTCACCATTAATCTTATTTCGTCTATAAGTAATCAATTATTTGAATTTTAGATTTATTTTGAAATAGGAAAAAATAGAAATTACCCAACACGAACCACTAGTTTTGCGGTAGAGAGCTACAAGAACTCCTTATTACATACTCATACACAAGAGACTACAGATTTTTATTAAGGGTTTGAATGAATTTAGTGAGGAGAATATACTCTCATTATCATAGTCATACATAGAATTTAAATTTAACAAGAAAGATTAATTATGGATTATAAATATAAATTATGTAGGTGAAAGAAGAGACATAAAAATAAATAAATATATGATCTTGATGTAGAAAGAAATACCACGGTATAATGTTTATGTAAATAAATGAATAAAACTATGAAAAAATCATTTAGTGTCCTTCATGGTTCTAATACCATCTCCATGCTCCATAACTCGGTTTTCTACTATTATCCCCTCCATTTACTGGATCCATATTCATGATGTTTTCATGTGCATTCAGATAATCGTGTAGGGTGTCAATAATAAAATTCACATAGATAATGAAAATTAATATTTATAGTTGTTAACAAGTAAAAAATTTCACTATATGAAAACAATAAATTAAAAATAAGGAATAATCAAACCTGTTATGACAACCCATGCAGTAACCAAGTCACAATGATCCTGACCGTACCTGTTTCATTTCTATAAAAAATGAGGTAACAAGAGATTTCATAAGTTTTCAATAACTAGCCAAAATGATGGTAAAAATTTTAACTAGTATACTTAAGGATTACAGTCTTAGGTATGGCCACAAATCCAACTACTGATCATGTACGTGATATTCTCAAGGCATCATCTTCTAAAAATTAATTATATGTAAACATTTCATCGAGTTCTCAAGAGGAACATAAGGGTGTCATACTTCTATAACATGTATATGTATTCTATTTTAATCATTGAATGTGGTGGTGACTCCACCTCTACGAAATATTAATTCAAGATGGTGAACCTATCATGAGTAACAAGATGATACCACCAATGGTGTGGAAAATATATGCAAAAAATATAGCATTGAATAGAAAAGCATAGTATGTCTTGATGAGAATATAACAGAAACATATAAATCCTTTATTAAACATATATCCATACAAGATACTCTAAAAATAATCATTAAATCAAGAATCCAAAATGGGTCTCTTGAATATACACACTATAATGAATCATAATTTTATCAATTGAATTTCCCTTATTATAATTATGTCAGGCAGTATAAAACCGATTCATCACATAGTGGTAAGAAAAAATAATTATTCCACAAAATGAATAATGATACATTAGTTATGAAATAAAATAATATTAATTATCAATTATATATAATGAAAATAAAAGGAAAATAATATAATAATTATATGAAAATTTTAATCACTTTGATCGACTAAAATAACCACACTCATAAACAATGTTGTAGAAAAAAACATAATTCTAATAATAGAATATAATTTCTGAGGATAGCAGTATATTTAATAATTATATAAAGTATTAGTGAATTAAAAATGAATTTAATAAGTTCTATTTATAGGATGACGAAAACCCATATTACTGTTATAAATCTAATTGTTGTAATAGTAATCTGACCATTGGAATAATAACCTGACCATTGAAATAGAAATCTGATTGTTAGGAAAAGTAATATTACCATTAAAATATTAAACTCAACTATGTAAATATATAATAATATTTAGGTATATTATAAAATGAAAATATGATATATTTATATAAGTTACAAGTAAATAAATTTATAAAAAATGACAAAATAATGGGTTTTCATTTTGTAAATCATAAATTATTTAATCGTACCTTTATACCAAATATAATTTTTTAAAATTAATTTTTTTCATAAAATGTCTTTTTAAATTTATAATTTGTTTTATTTTAATGATATTATAATTTTCTGAGACAATAAATATTTTTCAAAGGGTCCTAAAATTGATTATAATATTACAATCAATAATTTTTGAATAAGATGTGATTTTATTTGATAAGTAAACTTATCATATTAAGTAAATTATTTACATAAAATTGATTCCAAATTTGAAATGGAAAAAAACATGAAATACGAATGGTGAATTTTTTTTATTTTATTAGAATAGATAAATTTTTGTTTAAAAGTAGAATACTGTAATTTATGGTATTTAATATTTTAAGCCAAATACATGAATTTTTGAATCATGAATGATATATGTAAGAATTACGTAAAATTTACATGCACTAGTTACTATATGTTGTACTAGGAATCAAACTTATTTGATTGTATTGGGGAAAAATAATAAATTAAATAATATAATAATAATAAATACCCATTTTCCTCTATTTTTAAATACCACCCTCACCACACCTTCTCTACACACATTATAAGACTATATTGATTTCCAATATCTTTCCCAATTCCATTCCCAAAAATCTTCTCCATGACATAATGTTTATAGTATCACCAAAAGACTTATTCCATGTTCTCTAAGGAGGCTCTCATTGAGATGGCATTCAAAAGGTAAAATCCACCATCTTTCTCTTTTGAATTATTTCATCCTTCTACTTTATCCTCACCCACTATAAAAAGTTACATGATAACTATAGTATCATATATATACTATAATTTTATTATTTTAAAGTAATATCCACCACAAAATACATTCTCCCTCCTTTTATTGTAAAAACTAAAACATTATTCGTAATATGTCTGTTCACCCCCTTCATGGAAGATGTGTTTTCGTTTTATATTACCTTCATCAAGGATAGTCATAAAAACATCGTTATGGTTAAAATGGGTTTTAATCTGTATATTAATGTTAATTTCATTTTTTAGAACTAATATTTTTTCACGACCCGACCTGCTACGGTCTGAACGATGATTACCCCATGCCCGCCTCAAATAGGCCAGGTGCTGGTGACCAATGATGAGTAGGAATATACCACAAATGGGAGGAATTTTACTAATGTATCTATAAACACACACACACAAACATATCCAATACACATAGTGTTGGAATGTAAAAAAATATAAATAATTCATGCATAAAATTAAATCCCACAACCGGAGTATGATAAGAAGTAAAGGAAAAGTAAAAAAGGGCTAAATACAAGCCCACCAAAAGAAGTCTGTAACTTGATTCCAACTACAAATTTAAAGAGTCCAACCTAATATAAGGGAGAGTTATAAGTAAAACGTATACTCATGGTAAACACCTAGGTGCTCAATTATCCAGTTATGCTCCACCCACTCCATATCTAGGACACTTCCAAAAAAGGGATTCTGTCTACAGAAGTCACGAAACGTGCAGGCAACTGACATGCAGGGGTGATCGTAAAAATACACTATTGGATTCTACAAAAACAATAAACATGAATCACCTTGTTTAGAAAGAAACAAATATATACAATCAATGTAAAACTTTTAAAAAAATAAGAACATGTTATACTCAATAGATACACCCCACCATTATGAGTTCTTAACCAACTTCTAGCCATAAAATTCTTCTCGATGCAATTCTAGTTATGAGAGGTCTCACTCCACAATCCATTCAGTCATAGGATATATTTAAGAAGAGATAGAACTTATTTGAGCCCCACACAAAGAGAATGTATTTGTTTAAGGGTAACATGATAGGAAGATAGGGGGTCAGATCTAGAACCACTAAGGGGAACCTTGAACCCATTCTGGATCAAACCGCTACACAGGGGATCATTAGTCAATTATTCCAAAACCCCTACTGGTATGGCCTACTATATGTAGGATCAATTAAATACACTATGAGGCTACAATAATTCCAAAAACTCCAAATATGGAACATGAGTGAGAGAGGATCAGACTCTAATCTCATAGAGGGACCCCACAACTCTATCTGAGACTCAACCTCTAGGGGGATAACAATCCTGTGATTTTCATGTGATGTCGCATTATAACCTCAATGAAAAGGATAAAAATAATTTAATAAAAAGGTACTGGTCCAAGCTATAAAAATGATGATCCTTAATCACTCTTATAGTGATTATACGGTGTTTCCTAAGGGGTACACAGGGTGTCCTGCATTCCCATGTCCTTCTCATGTGGTAGAGCCTCACACGCCTTGTGGTTTTCATATACAAAGAATTTATAATGATTAAAAATTATGTAGACACACACAGTTGCTTTCCCATATCACCTAGACATGTCCATGTTTTGTTCTGTGTATGTCATGCCATGTCTGTGTGGGAGTACTGGGTGTGTATATTCCCATGTACACCAACCCCAATCAATGTACATCCTAAGTACACGATGAGTCATCCTAGAAGGGTCACACATATTTTGAATGGTGTCACATATCATGTGACATGTGTCACATGTTTGGATATCATCATCTTCATCCTAAAACCCTAGCCATCCCTAAAGGGGCCCCACATGCCATGTAATCTCGGATTACATGACGTGTGTTACAGGATTTTCCAGAATCACAGATCCACTATCAAACGCCTTCTCTAAAACTCCAGACATCAGTTTGTGGTCATGAATTTCCATAAAACCACGTTTCTAAGGTCATCCAATATGTTACAACACCAAACAATATGTTCCTCAATGTATCCACACTAAAATCATAACAAAATTGTGTTCTATATGTCTCGCTGAAAAACACTGAAGAACATGGTTTTGGGATTTTTTCATTGTTTGATTCATTTCTTAAACCACTATCACACCTTCATAAAATTGTGATGATTTTAGATCAACGATATCAGATCATTTTTCCATGAATTGGGCATGAAACAATCGATTGATCGAGTTGTGTCAATCCCTGGGCCAACGAAGAATTCTCCGGGTGAAATGTGGAATTGGGGGAGAAAAGAACAATCAATAAAGAATAATGAACAATGATAGATATTCTTGTCAATATTGGTCTGCTTATATATGAATGGTTAAAAAAACCATCACCAAATTAAACCAAATAGTTCCTCCCATAAATTCATTCAATATAAATCAAATCCTGCAAATAAGAATGATTCATGAATCAATTTGTTCATTGAATGGCTCACATTCATTGTCAAAATGAAGAAATAAAAGAATAAAAATAAAAATCAACATCAAACCAAGATTTGGATTAGTGGCTAATGAAGAATGATCATTGTGTCATTGCTATGGGAATGATCTGTTGAAAATAAATGCGCATTTATTTTCGATCCACGATCATTCATCATCCTTTATAACATATTCCCCAGATCTCTCTCCAATGATCCTTTAGATGTTCCAGGGTCATGCGAGTAACACTATAATTTTTACATAAGTACAAATTTATAGAAAAAATCAATATATCAACATAGTGCATAAAAATTGTTGTTAAATTATTTTATTCATTTATGCTTGCAAAAAAATAAAAAATAATCCACACCGATAAATGTTGGGTCGCGCCTAGGGTAAATCAACCATTCCTTTCTTAATGGTTCCATTATATTTCTGACCTTTTTATCCTTTTAGTTGATATTTAACTTTTAATAAAAACCGGAAATCCATGATATTTAACATTTTAACATATTTCACACAGTTATTATGCACACATCAGGCCTCAAAATTGCATGTTTTCACAGTTCTTGGTCTCAAAAATAATCCAAATAATATTTAAAAATAGTATTTGGAAATTGAATGACATAAAATTCTCCCCACATTGGGGATTTATGTATCTTAAAAGAAAAAACAATGTATACTCAAAAAATGAGTATACTGGGCACAAATCTAAGCCTCCCACTCCCAAATTCTCTCTAGGAGATTCTCATTTAGTAATCAGACACACACCAAAGTAATCGATTCCCCATGAAGTATCATCTCCTACCAATCCATGATCTCTACTAGGTACTAATCAAAGGGCTCCCCATCCTTGATACCCATCTCACCCCAATTAACAACTTGTGATGGGTCTTGAACGTAACTCCTTAGTTGTGACAGGAGGAAGATTTCACGTACCTAGTCTAACTGCGGTTGTAGAGATAATCCTTACACCACATCTCAAACTCTACATAGTATCTAGAAAGGGATGATGAACATATGAGATAACTTTGTGACTTGACTAAATCTCTATGAGCCCTCTAGAGGTGAAACCCAATGGAACATATGATCTCTTTCCCCGAACTCAAATGGCCTCTATTGTCCTTAATCATATGACTTCCTGCATCATTGTGGAGTATTTATTCTATCCTGGATGATCTTCAACATATCTATAGTAGCTCACACCAACTCATGGTTCATGAGTAATGACTCTACTGGGTCAGTCCAGCAAAGTGGTAACCTACATGTCCACTTTTGAAAATCCTTGAATGGTTCCATACTAATGGTGGAATGGTAGTTGTTGTTTAATGAAATCTCCACTAGTGGTATGTGATCTTCCCAACTATTAACAAATTCTATCATCGAAGCTCGAATCATGCCCTCTAGAACCTAAATGGTCCTCTCTATCTGGCTATTATATTTTAGGTGATACACTATGATCAAGCTTAACTGGGTCCCAAAATTCTTCTTGCAATCACTTCCATTACCCGGATGTAAAGAGACTATCATGATTAGAAACAGTCATCAATTGAAATCAATGGAGTAAAAATATCTCCCAAACATAGCTGAATCCCAAGAATTATACTAAAATATTCTCTCAGATATCCAATAATTGGGATGTCTTGGTGATTGGGACAATGATCACCCATATAGAATCATTTCCCCTAGACATATGTGGTATGACCATCCCAAATTTCATAAATATCTCATCCCACTTCCTCTCCTAGACCTTAAGGGGTTGATCTAAATCCACTTGAACATTATGATCATCCTTAACTTGCTGAAATGTAAGGCATCTAAAGACAAACTATGAAACACCATTCATCATCCCTAGACACCCAAGCTACCGGAAAAGGTCATAGTACACCATTTCCACACCATACAAACCACCAAAGGGGATGTATGAAACTCCCTCAGAACCTCCTACCAAAATGTAATTGGTATCATCCTTATTCCAATGATAATAAGAAAAGTATCCCCACCATTAAAAAAATACTTTAGGAGCATGTCTAGGGGATATCTAAGTATGATGGGTCTCATAGTCAATATCCCCAATTTGTGCCTCCCTAACTTTCTGTAAATGTGTGGGGTGACAACCATTGACTGGAGGTAAGCTGATCCATCTCGATCCACAAAAGATAACTACAACAAGGATAATTACACTAATTCCTCGTTCATAAACAACAATCTATATCTTCTACTGAGATCATCCTCTACAAATACCACCTTACTAGGATTATAGACAATCTCAATTTCATAGTATATATGGATCTCTAACCATCGCCTTTACCTCATGTAAATATCCTTCTAATATAAAATTTACATGAGATTATTTTGGATAGATTACATGATAAATCTCTCACCCATGATGTTCTATCTCCATATCTTCAATGTGAAAACTACTATTACTAACTCAAGGTCAGGGGTTGTGTAGTTCTACTCATGTGGTCCCAACTGGAGTGAACCGTAGTCAATAAATTCTTTCATATACATCCAAAAATAACCAAGTCTATTCCTCGATGCCTCGTAGAACATTACGTAATCAACACGTTCAACTTGTAACCTCACGATGGGAGTGCTCAGCAACCACTACCTCAGCTCCTAAAAGCACAAACAACACTTTTCTATCCACATGAATGGATACCCTTTCTTGGTCAAGGATTTAAGGGGTTATGAATCCCTAGAGAAGTCATGTAAAAACCCTATGATTGTACCTAACAAGTACAAGGAAACTACGCATCTCAGTAACACTTTTGGGTGGCTCATACATAGTAACAAAATCTACCTTCACTAGATCCAATGCAAATTTCTTCTCTGAGATGATGTGTCCTATAAACTTATTATCTCAAAGCCAAAACTGACACTTTGAGAGATTCTAAATAGTTGGTGCTCTCAAAGTGTGTCTTGGAACACCATCATGGTTCTAGTGTCCTCCTCCTCAATCAATGAACACATTAGGATGTTATCAATAAAAATACAAAAAACCAGTCTATGAAATGAATAATGATATGGTTCATAACATCCAAGAACATTTTTTGGGAATTATTCATTCCAAATAGCATCAACAAATGCTCATAGTGATTGTAGTGAAATCTGAATTTCATCTTCAATATATCCTCATCTTGTACTAGCATCTGGTGATAAATGGATCTGAGGTAAATCATTGAGAACCATCATGCCCCTTTTAACTGATCAAAGATAACACAGATCCTCAGTAGTGGATACTTATACTTCACAGTCACTTGATTCAAGGGCTAGTAATCTACACATAACCATAAGCTCTTATATTCCTTTTTGTAAAACAAAACATGGGTTGCCCAAGGTGAAAAACTATTTCTCACGAATCCCTTACTCTTCAAGTCTTTCAACTGAACCCTTACCTCGCAAATCTCTGTAGGGGAAATCTGATATACTAGTGTAGATATTGAATTAGTCTCAAGGTATAGATCAGAGTGGAATTCTATCTCCTAATGGGGTGGTAATCCTTTAATGTCTCTATGAAATACGTCCTCATACTCCTCTACCACTAGAGGAAAATGAGGACTCATAACATACACTACACTAAGTGTCGGGCTAGCTAACTGATTAGTAATCGGATAAACCCTCCTATGCATGAGTCCATCATGTGATATATGGGTTTTCTTTTGACCAAAAAATGATAAACTTGTTCCATACCTATTGACACACGACACCCATTTCCGTAAATAATTAATATGAGCATGAAATATTGATAACTAGTCCATAACAATAATGGCATCATAAAGCATTGACTCTAATACCAAGATATACCAACTGAAACTCTCACCTCCAAGAGTCAATTCACACCATCGGTGTTATATCATGACCCTTGAGTCTCCCACGTTTGGTTTCTCTATGTATAATGGTCGAGTCAATAGTTCTAATGGAATCTCTGAATCTCAAAAAAAATTGATAAATGAAAATAATGAACATCAACGATTTCAATTAGTACTACAACTAAGGTTCATAAGACCCAGATCATATGATGTATCACTCCTAGATCCCCTAGTTCATTAGTCTCCTAGCCGGTATCTTGCCTCATCCATTCCCACCAACTCCTAGAACCTTACGTAGTCCCCCTTGGGGTGGTGGAGATAAATGTCAAAGGTTTGTTTTTGATGAAATGAAATCACATCACTTTGTTTTTTTGGCAAAAAATGTTTTCGTATTTTTTTTAAATAATTGGACTCTTTCTTTGTAAATAACCAGACTCACATTGTATGACCATTTTTATGTGGAATTGATTAGTTTATTAAAAGAAAGAATCGGTTTTTTTGAAAATGTATCTTGTGGGAAGTGAATTTTCATCAATTTCACAATGGAACCAATGGGAAACATGTGTTTTAAAATATGATGATGCATTTTTTATTCATATTTCATATAAATCATAAAATGAATATAGAACTTGTGATGCATGATTGAAGGAAGAAAGATATAGTGAAAGTGATTTTTCCTATTAGAAAAAGATTGTATCCAGATTTGTCGTATTTGTGTGGTAGAGTGAAAGAAGTGGTATCAATTTTCATTCAAAACAATTGTATCCAGGTGAAATTAAAGTAAAGGGGTTACTGTTTTGAAATATGGTGTTATTTTAAAACAAAGTGTTTTTCTAAAACATGGTGTTTTTTTAAAAAGATGTTCCATTTTAAAATGAAGCATGATTTTAAAACATGATGTTGTTTTGAAAAGTGGTGCTGAAACAAAGTTAGGTTGATGGAATGTGGTGATGATGAATGGTGGTGGAGATTAAAGGTGATGTTGATGAAATGAGGCACTAATGAGAAGTGGTGTTGAATGAAAATGTATTGTTGATAGAGGAGTAAGATATGGTGCCTATTTTTTCTAGAATGATCTTAACAAGAATGATCATGAAAATAATGACCATAAATAGATATTATCGTATCCAGAATGACTGTATCCAGAATGATCATAACCTGAATGATCGTAACCTAGAATGATTGTATCCAGAATGATCTCATCTAGAATGATCATATTTAGGATGATCGTATGCCGACCATTTGTATTCAAAAAATATCATTCATGGGTTGAGATGAAAAAAAATAATGAGGATTTAATTGAAAGATAAAATACTTTCCAATTGAAGTTAGACGATGCTTAAGCTAATCCTCACTGATTTCAATATTTTGAAAGTAGTCAGGATAAAATCATTGGTTTTTGAATTATGTATGGTTTCTCAACTGTTTCAAGAGAAAAGAAAAGGGAAGGATATTTTTCAATTATTTTTCGAGGGGGAGATGATCTTTTAAATACAAGGTTTTGATTCAAATCATTTGTGAGAATCGTACGTAGAAATCACCATGAGGAATCCATCTCAGTTGATCAGACCAGTGTATTAGTAACAATATAAGGTGGGGCCCACACGAGCATCAAACCCCCTTAACCCTCTTAAATATTGAACTCCCCATTTATGTGGATGAAACTCTCTCTCATTAATTGAGCCTCTCCACCATCCCAATTAATTTTGTGCCAACCCAATCAATTAATTAATTTAACTTCTCTTAATTAATTGGAACAATTTGAACTCTTTTGAATTCATGTCAAGAATAAAATAATAGACAAAGCTATTATTTTTTTGGCACATAATACTTTAGTGGAGCCATGGAGAAATAGAGAGATCATTCCTCCCATAAACAACACAAAGAACGTCTCTTCATCCACCGAAGCATGATGACGCCATCTTCTTCCTTCTTCATCGTTCTTCAACCGAGGTAAAGAAAGGAAAAGACATCACCCGCGAAGAACATCTCCAACGATGACATCACCTCCAAATGCTCATCCACCAATGACAAGTACCCTTCTTCCTTTCTGATGCATGAGCGTGAGTATTGAGAGTATGTGACGAATACGACAATCGACGAATCGACATCCCCCCTTTTTTCAAGATCATCAATGAATGACAAATACGAGGTAGGGGGTTTTGAATTATTTTTAAATATGAGATTAAACCTCTGTTATTCATCGTACAAGTCTAAGGTTTGGAATGAAAAATGATATCGTATGACGAGGAGGGATCGGACCGCACGAACATGGCCCGACCCTCCCCCCTTTGTCTGTTTCTGTTTGATGATGATGGAGGTGGACTGAAAAAAGGAGCCTGTGACACAAGGCCACTGGGTCTTCGCATGGGCGTGACACCGCCAAGCCATGCAAAGGAACTGATCTGTGGCTAGGTAGGCCGCGGTGGTGCCAAAAGGGAATGGTGTTGTCGCACCGCGCCGAAGAGGAACCGCTACCGGGAGGGCCGCGATGGAGGAAGAAGTGGGGCGTAGTCACGCCGCGTTGTGGAGCAGAAGGTCACGGCCATGTCAGGATGCAGCGGTGGGGGAATGACACAGTCTCACAGCATGGAGGGAAGCATAAACATGGCGTCGTCGCGCTGCGGTAGATTTTTGGTTGTGGCTGGCCAGGCTGACTACCGTGGAGCCGGACAAGCGGGGCCACCCGGGTCCCGCGTCTCCCGAACCGGCGCAACGCGCCGGTTCCGTTCGACCAACCATGGGGGGCGGCATCCCATTTATCTGTGTAGCCAGCATGGCAGCCACGGCTGGGCCGCCACGGCCGGGCCACCCCTCATCTGGGCCGCCCCTCGGCAAGGCCGTCATAGCCAGGCCGCCACGGTTGGGCAGCCCCTCGTTCGGGTCGCCTCAGGCCGGGCCGCCCCTCTGCATGGCCGTCGCGGCCGGGCTGCCACGGATGGGCCTCCCCTCGGTCGGGTCGCCTCAGGTCGGGCCGCCCCTTAGGGTTGGGACACTCCCTTGGTTGGGGCCTCCCACTCGGGCCGGGCCGACCACTCGGGTCGGGCCGCACCCGCGGACCGGGTGAGACCCCGGTTTGGACCGGATCGGGCCGGGTCAGCCCGACTGGGTCGGACCAAACCCGAACCCACTATGGCTATTTACACCTTGTGTTCGTATCATGGGCTATGGGTGTCCGATCAACGAACCACCTATAGCGTTGGATTTCATGGGTTAGGACGATACTTTTGGCATACACCACTTGAGGTTAGGATGCAGTTGGGGTATAGTCAGGTTACTTTGAGCCTAAAACCCAATCGGGCCCCTCGAACAGAAATGCCAATAACTCACAGACCGGGTGTCTGATTAACATATCGTATGTCGCGTTGGATTCTTTATGACGAGACAGAACTAAAGGATACTTCAAACCATAACATTGTGGTAGTTGATGTATCGACGCATGGTTCGAGGAGAGGACCCTCTCGGAATCGAGTTTGTTGTGTGCGGGAACCCTAGAGCTGGCTGCGACTGAGATGATAGGATCCTCCATGGGTTCGACAACGACGATACTATACTAGGATCCTCCGTGGGTTCGACAACGATTAATTCTGTACCGGGATCCTCCGTGGGTTCGACAGAGGTGACTTCTATACCGGGATCCTCCATGGGTTCGACAGTGGTGACACCTGTACCGAGATCCTCCATGGGTTTAACAGCGATGACTTTTGTACCAGGATCCTACGTGGGTTCATCAGTGCTGATATTGTTCCAGGATCCTACGTGGGTTCGATAGAAGAAATGATTCAGAGGCTATAACTAATCGTCTTCACCCCTCTAAATGAGTTGTATACCTGTGTGAGTTGTGTCTTGTCTTTCAATCATTATCATCGAGGTGATTGACTTTACTTCTTGTGTGTACTGGGTTGTGCTTTGGATCGAGAGTTGGAGTCGGACTATGACTGGTAACTTTGGTATATGTATGGTCATATACCTAAGTAGGGTTGGTTGATAATACATTATTGTATCTTTCTTCATTGGTTTATCCTAAGTGGATTCTGGGAGACCTTCGGGGGTCTCGAGGTCCCCTACTGAGTATTTTTATACCCACCCATGCAGGGGCTTCGCACGTCCGTTGTTGTGTCCTGTGCAGACGACGATCAGTAGTGATCAAGGCTGAGGGTGATGGATAAGAGGCTGATCAGAGCTGTACTAGATGGGACATACCAAAGGGATGAGCTATTTGAGATCTATACCTATCCTTCATGTAGGATTCCCCTGGTGGATGATCCAGGAGATGTTGTTCTTTTTACATGTACTTCTACTTGTTGTTCAGTTGGGTTTGTATACTGGCCCACTTACATTCAACACAGTTTTATTTTCTATATTAATACTTCTTTATTCTACTGCTTATGTTCAGAAAGTGTGTGTAACAGGTTTAATGGAAATTCTTTCAATTTTATCAGGATTACTCTTTTGGTTCTTATCGCCAGCCCCTGGCATATGGATGGTGGGCTTGGGGTAGTCTCGGAATGGGCCTCGAGGACGAGTCCTGACAAATTGGTATCAGTGGAGTCTGTTCTACCGTACAACATGGACTCTGATTCATTTAATAGAAATAGTGTTAACTGTTTTGGGTTTGGTTATCAGTTTAGGGAAACTGGTGTTGGTGCGGGGCCCAACATATCCATACACAAGGACTTTGACTTCTGATCTCCAACTCAGTGAATGAAAACACTGATTGTGTGTGTGTTTCCATTGAAAAAAGTTTTCTTTGTGATTACTTTGTTTCAACTCACCGAGTATATTTTTTTGACTGAGGCACACCTGTTTCTTTCCACGATGACCCCTCGAAGGCAGCCAGATCGGGTTCTGAGATTCGTATGAGATGGTAACCCACCAAGCGATGAGTCCTCGGTGTCGGGACCCATCTCAGCACATGTACCAGCACTACCACTTCCCACTGGGACAACAATACCACCATCTCCAATAGTAGAGATTGCATGCCACATGATTGCGTTGCATGAGTTCCAGCCCCATAGGATGCCCAGGTTCCGTGGAGATACGGACCCACAGGCAGCTGAGGATTGGATGGAGATTGTTGTGAGAGTTTTTAGTTTGGTAAGTACATCAGTCGACCTCATCGTGATCCTTGACACAAGTCTCCGACATGCATACGAAGAAAGATGGTGGATCCTGATGCTCTAGGTGCATGATGTGGCATCACTACTCTGTGCGGACTTCGAGAGTCACTTCCGGTCAGAGTTTGTTCCAGACACCCTTCGTGCAATGCGGATTCAGGAGTTACTTCATCTAGAGTATGGATGCATTACAGTATCTCAGTACTCAGCGAGGTTCACCGATCTCTCAGGCTACTCCACTTATATGGTATGTGACCCATTCTTGAGGGCTCGGACCTTAGAGAAGGGACTCGGGCATGGGATCTGGGATTTGATGATCTCCCTTAACATCCTGACGTAGGCGGGGGTGCTCGAGTGAGCGCTTCTTGTGGAGAGTTCTCTCATTGAGCAGTCATCAGTAGTGAGACCCACCACAGGGCGACACGTAGTGGAGTCTTCATCAGCCAGTAGTAGATAGATGTCTTAGAGGTCCAAGAGGACCATGCCATTAGGTGGGAGACCCTAGGATACAGGTTCAGTTGTGCGGGGAACACGAGACAGAGCCAGCCATACAAGGAGTAGGTTGTGCTATGCATGTGGCGGGCATGGTCACATGGCTCGAGACTGCCCATATTTCCATGCAGATGAGCATCAGATAGCAGAGGGACCTCCTAGGAAGAGGCAAAGGTTTGATCGTGGTGGTCCGTTGGGAGTAGGCGGACGTGGCAGAGGAGCTGGCCAAGCAGCAGGTGGGGGATGATGTTTCGAGGCCCTACCACCACCACCACCAGGAGGTCCACCCCGACCACATAGAGTTGGAGGATATAGGTGGGCTCAACTCCAGGAAGTCAAGTCCTATGACCTTGGTGCACCTGAGATGATTCGAGGTACAATTTGTGTCAACTCCACCCTTGTTGCATTTCTTATAGACATAGGTGCAAGTCATTATATTATTTTCACTGCCCTAATTTGGAGTTTGGAAATTTTGACGGAGTCGTTGGCTCAATCCTTATGACTAGAGACTCCTATGAGAGCATTCTCGACGATTACGCACTTGTGCCGATAGTGTGAGCTTACTCTAGGAGGTGAGAGCTTCGGCTGGGATCTCCTCATAGCGGTGTCGAGGCCTTACGATGTCATCTTGGGTATGGACCAGTTTTCCACAGTTCATGCTCAGATTGACTATATTTTGTGGAAAGTACGGTGTATCCATGAGTATGGGATGAGGTTTACCTTCACTGGCAAAAAGGGAGCCTTTGCAACATAGGATGGACTTACCCAGAAGAGGGGGCGGTTGATCACACAAAAGTTGGCTAGCCGCATTCTCGGAGCAGTTGATGTGCATAGTCATAGTTTTCCTGTTGTGGTGGATCAGTACGCGGATGTTTTCCCTAAATATGTTCTAGGACTACCTCCTCACAGAGAGGTGGACTTCTAAAATTACTTGTACCCCGGGACGACAGTGATATCTACTCCAACATATCGAATGGAACCCCCCGAGCTTCGTGAGCTTTGGGTACAGCTGGAGGACTTGTAGGGGAAGGGATTTATCCGACCCAGTGTTTCACCCTGGGAATCCCCAATTTAGTTCTCCAAGAAGGCGGATGGGAGCTTGCGGCTCTCTATAGACTACCTTGGCCTGAACTAGGTGAACGTGAAGAACAAGTACCCACTCCCAAGGATTGACAACCTCTTTGACTAGCTCAAGGGAGCACGATGGTTCTCAAAGATAGACCTTAGGTCAGGCTATCAGCAACTCAGTCTTCGAGATGAGGATGTGCAGAAGACGGCCTTCAGGTGTCCGTATGGCCACTACGAGTTATTGGTTATGCACTTCAGTGTAAATAATTCTCCAACAGTGTTCATGAGTCTCGTGAACAGGATCTTCCAGCCTTACCTCGATCGTTTTGTCATAGTCTTCATCAACGACATACTGATCTACTTGACTATTGAGGAGGAGCATGCCTACCATTTGTGGGTAGTACTGGACACACTCTGAGAGCACCAGATTTATGGTAAGATCTCAAAGTGCTAGTTCTGGATTCGGGAGGTTCACTTTCTAAGACACTTCATCTCAAGGGATGGAGTTGCAGTGGATCCGACGAAGATTGAGGCAATGCTTTCTTGGGAGCCAACCAGGAGTGTGACGAAGGTACGATGTTTTCTGGGAATGGCAGGGTACTATCAGAGACTTCTGCCAGAATTCTCCAGAGTTGCAGCATAGCTTTCAGCATTGACGAAGAAGGGGCAACCCTTTGTTTGATTAGAGAGATACCAGCAGAACTTTCAGGAGATGAGGCATAGATTGACCAGGGCGCCCATCTTGAGGCTTCTATAGGAGGGCGTGGGGTACATAGTATACTATGATTCATCAGGGACCAAACTCAAGTGTGTCCTTATGCAGGAGCGAGCAGTGCTCGCATGTGGTTCTCATCTATTGAGATAGAATGAGCATAACTATGCTACCCACAACCTAGAGTTAGAAATAGTTGTATTATCCTTGAAGATGTGGCGGCACTATCTCATGGGAGAGTGTTTTACAGTCTACACTGAACACCAGAGTCTTAGGTACATTTTCTCGTAGAAGGACCTGAACATGAGACAGCGGAGTTGTCTTGAGTTCCTTCAAGACTAAGACTTCGAGATAGTCTCTACTCCAGGGAAGGGGAATGTTGTAGCAGATGCTCTCAGCAAGAGCTCATGAATTCAGCTACTAGGAGAGGCGATGGTGCAGCTGGCCATGTTGTAGATATCCTTTGTAGATAGAGATGGAGCAGCCTTTCTACAGTCTCTCACAGTCACTCCTACACTTTTTCAGAAAGTCAGGGAGGCACAGCATGGGGAAATCTACTTTGAGATATGACGTTTTCAGATATCCACAGGGCAGGCACCTGATGAATTTTCTAAAGGTGGGGAGCACGTCATCCTTTTCAGAGGATGTACCATGGTACCAGTTGCGCTTCAGGAGGAAGTGTTGAGGGAGTTCCACACTTCCCCTCCAGCGGTACATCCAAGAGTGGAGAAGATATATCAGGACCTCTGACGACAGCACTAGTGGCTAGGTATAAAGAAGGTATTAGCAGAGTTTGTCTCATGATGCCCCACTTGTAAGCAAGTGAATGTAGAGCAGCATTTTCCAACAGGATTGGTTCAGCCCTTAGAGTTCCTAGAGTGGAAGTGGGGCGGGATATCGATGGATTTTTTGACGGTACTTCCACATACATCCAGAGGACACGACTCTATCTGGGTGATCGTAGACCAAATCACCATGTCAGCATAATTCCTACCAATCAGAGAGCAAGGCTCAGTAGATATCTTGGGATGCCTCTACATATAGAAGATCGTCTGGCTTCATGGTGTGTCGTCGACGATCGTCTCCAATCGAGATGCTCATTTCAATTCCCGGCTAATGAAGGGGTTGTAGGAGGCTTTCAAGACGTAGCTTCTCGTGAGCACCACCTTCCATCCTCAGACAGATGGTCAGACTAAGAGGACCATTCAGACACTTGAGGACATGCTCTGTGCATGTGTCCTCAAATTTGGTCGCATCTGGGGGGATCACTTACCCTTGGCAGAGTTTGCGTATAACAACAGCTACCAATACACCATCGAGAAGGCTCCTTATGTGGCACTGTACGGCCGACCTTGAAGATCGCCTATGTGCTGGACTGACCCAGGGGAGTCAGCACTTGTATGACCAGAGATGGTGTAGCCTACAATGGAGAAGGTTCAGATCATCCAGGAGCGGAAGAAGACTGCACAGTGCAGGCAGAAGTCATATGCTGATAGGAGACAAAGACCACTGGAGTCGAGGATGGTGACTACATCTTTCTACAGGTCTCACATAGATGAGGTCTACAGAGATTTGGAAGAGATGTCAAGTTATCTTTGCGATTCATCGAACCTTTTCATTTCCTCAGCAGAGTATGCGAGGTGGTTTACCACCTGGCCCTTCCACCTCAGTTGGACCGAGTGCACGACGTCTTCCATGTACCTCAACTGAGGAGATACGTGCATGACCCGTCCCACCTCATCGCCCATGGGGAGCTGGACATCGATGACGGGGAGATATTCACGGAGGTTTCAGTGGAGATCGAGGATCAATAGGAGCGGGTCCTGCGTGGATGGTCGATACCTATGGTGTGTGTTCGCTTGCAGTACGAGAACCTCCAGGCGAGCACATAGGAGCGGGAGGCTCAGATGCATGCTCAGTACCGCCATTTGTTTCCCTAGTGTGTGTTATAGATTACAGGAACGTAAAGCCCTTAGGTGGGGAGAATGTAATGACCTAGAAATTAGATGGATTCTTTTAAATATATGGGAATTTTATGAGTCCGCAGTTTCTGACGGCGCTTGATTCTGAGGCCCAGTGTTCCCAGAATCAATTTCTGAAGTTCTGTTCAGGTACGTTCAATAAACGTATGAGCGGGATTTAATAACTTTTGAACCGGTGCTCAGAATCGAATTTTGAGGTCACCGTTGAATTCACAGCATCAGTGATTTCTTAGTGAGACCTTCACCGTAGTTGCGTTTTAGCGTGTTTGGAAGTTAGTTTTTTGGGATTTTAATTAAACTGAATAAAAATATATGTTTACCATATTTTTATTTGAGGTGGTAGTTAGAACCTCCAAGGGGAGGATAGTGAAGGGGCCCACCCGCACATAACCTCCCTTGGGTGGATGTTATATGGTGGGGCCCGCACGAGCATCAAACCCCCTTAACTCTTGATCTCCCCCTTTATGTGGATGAAACTCTCTCTCATTAATTGAGCCTCTCCACCTTCCACATTAATTTTGTTCCAACCCAAGTAATTAATTGATTGAATTTCTCTTAATTAATTTTCACAATTTGAATTCATTTGAATTCATGCCAAGAATAAAATAATAGACAAAGCTATTATTTTGGTTGTCACATAATACATTGGTGGAGCCTTGGAGAAATATAGAGAGCATTCCCCCTATGAAAAACACGACGAACGTCTCTTCCGACACCGAAGCACGATGAAGCCATCTTCTTTCTTCTTCATCGTTCTTCAACCGAGGTAAGGAAAGGAGAAGACATTACCTGTGAAGAACGTCGCCAATGATGACCACACCCCCAAACGCTCATCTGCCAATGACGAGTACCCTTCATCCTTTCTGGCGCATGAGCGTGAGAATTGGGAGTGCGTGACTAACGCGGCAATTAATGAATCGACATCCACCATTTTTCTGATATCTTCAACGAACGACAAATACGAGGTAGGCGGTTTTGAATTATTTTTTAATATGAGATTAAACCTCCGTTCTTTTTCATACAAGTTTCTAGTTTTCAAATCCTAATGATATCGTATGATGAGGAGGGTTCGGACCACACAAACAACGCCTAAGACTCCCCCTTTTTTTGTTCCCGTTTGATGATGACAGAGGCGGTCTAAAAAAAGGAGTCGGTGGAGCAAGGCCTCCAGATCGCCTCAAGGGCGTGACACTGCCAAGACGCGCAATGGAACCGAGCTGCGGCGTTACCGTCGCACCGCGCCAGAGAGGAACTGCGGCCAGGTGGGCCATGGTGGAGGAAGAAGTGCAGAGCTGTCGCACTGCATGGTGGATCCGAAAGCCGCGAACATGTTAGGCTGTGGTGGGGGTGGCGCAACGCCATGGCGCGGTGCGGAGGGCAGCAGAACCGCTATGTCGTCACGCCATAGTGTAGGTGCGGTAGAGGCCGACCGGGTAGGCCACCATGGAGCCGGACAAGCAGGGTCACCTGGTTCCCGCGGCTCCCGAACCAACGCATCATGCCAGTTCCGTTCGACAAACCGGGGGGGGACCTCTCACGCATGGCTGGTTAGGCCGCCACGGGCCGGGCTGCCCTCAGGGCGGGCTGCTCCTTTGGTCCAGGCCACCCACTCGGGTCGGACCAACCACTCAGTTCGGGCGGCACCCACGGACCGGTTCAGACCCCGTTTCGGACTGGGTTGGTCCGACTGGGTCGGACCGGACCCGGACCCGCTATGGCCATTTACACCATATAGCCATATCTTGGACTAGGGGTGTACGATCGACGAACCGTCCATGGCGATGGATTTCATGGAGTGAGATGAATCTTTTGGCATACTCCACATGAGGTTTGGACGTAGTTGGGGTATGGTTGGCTGGGTTTGAGCTAAAAAACCAACCTAGCCCCTCGAACCGAAATTCCAATAACTCACAGATCGAGTATCCGATTGACGCACCGTCTATTGTGATGGGTTCCTTATGATGTGATGGAACTACGAGATAAATCAACTGAAGACTTTGTTTTATTTTATGTATCGACACTTGGTTCGAGGAGAGGACCCTCCCGGAATCGAGCGTGCTGTTTGCGGGAACCCTAGAGCTGGCTGTGACTGAGATGACATGATCCTCTGTGGGTTCGATGGCAATGATATTATGTCAGCATCCTCCATGGGTTCGACAACGATGACATCTGTACTGGGATCCTCTGTGGATTTGACAGTGGTGACATCTGTACTGGGATCCTCCATGGGTTCGACAGCGATGACACCTGTACCTGGATCCTCTGTGGGTTCGACATCGATGACTTTTGTACTAGGATCGTAGTGGGTTCGACAGAGGAGAAGATTCATAGGGTACATATAATCATCTTCTCCCATATAAAAGAGTTTTATACTTCTATGATCTGAGTCAAGTCTTTAAATCATTATCATCGAGGTGATTGACTTTACTTCTTGTGTGGACTCAGTTGTGCCTGGGCTTGAGAGTTGGAGCCGGACTGTGACTGGTATCTTAGGTATATGTTTGGGAATATACCTAAGTAGTGTTGGTTGATACTACGTGATTGTATATTTCCTCTTTGGTTTATCCTTAGTGGATTCTGGGAGACCTTCGGGGGTCTCAGAGTCCCCTATTGAGTATTGTTTTTCTCACCCCTGTACGGGCTTCACCCGCACCTTATTGTGTTATCCGCAGACGACAGTCAGCAGAGATCGAGGTTGAGGGTGACGGACGAGAGGCTACTCGGAGCTGGATTAGACATGACGTACCACATGGATGAGCTGTTCGAGATCTGTAACTACCCTTCAGGTAGGATTCCCCTGGTGGATAATCCATGATATTTTTTCCTTTTTACTTGTACTTGTACTTGTTGTTTAGTTGGGTTTGTATACTATCCCATTTATATTCAACAAACTTTTTTTTCAATATTTTTTCTTTTTTCTTTTATTTCTTGGGTTCAGACAGTGTGTGTTTCAGGTTTAAAGGCAATGCCTTCCCTTTTATCGGGATTACACCTTTGGTGCTAGTCGCCAGCCCCTGGCCTATATAAGGCAGGCTTGGGGTAGACACCGCACGGACCCTGAGGACGGGTCATGACATTTTTTTCAATTGAAAATAAACATAAAACAAAAATAGAATCCATGATTTACCCCTCCCCCTCTCAGTGACATAATACATTGACTGGGAACTTTCATATAGTATTAGAGGGAGGTTCACTTCATTATTCCTTGTTGACAGAATATTGGGACCATATCAATAGTAATTTTTTCCACTATCTAATGGAAACATTATCATATATAGAAGTATATAGTGATTCTATATCTCATTTCTATTATTTAAGATGTTCTTGAAGCTGCAACAATTGGGATTCCTCCCATTGATGACAAAACTACAATTACTACTATTGACAATATTTTTATTGAGAATGATTGAAGGGCTAAGAATGATATATTATCATCACTTTCTGAAATTGAATTCTTCAGAGTGAACTATATTTCAAAAAACAAAGGTACATGGGACAAACTGGAAAACATATACGAAGGCAATACTTAACTCAAGAAGGAAAAACATATAATCCGGAGGTTATGGTATGACGAAATGAATATTGGTGAACATGAATCTATTTTGGATTTCCTTAATAGAGTAAATGACATGGTACGAACTGTTAGATGAATTGGGAAAAGCTGGATGACTCTACAATGGTTGAAAATAATTTTAGAATCCTACTTGAAAAATTGGATGAAATAGTTTCCTCATTAGAAGGAAGAGACTCTGAGACATTATCTCTTGATGACTTGCATAGAAAAATTATCACTTATGAGATGATAAGAGAGAAATATATTAATAGATATAAAAAAGTTGACCATTAAAATTTATTTCAAGGCTATGAACAAGGAAAATTCTATGAAGATTCTTATCGAAGAAGAAGATAGTGATCCCAACTCTGAAAACGAGGTGTGGAAAAATATTAATGATGCCTAATCCTAGTTTTCTAATAATTTGAATATAGGTATAAGGAAATAAAAATGGAATCATCCCTTTAAATTCATTGAATGTGGAGGTTTTGGTCACTATACAACTAATTTACCTTGAAGGAATAATGAAGAGGACAATGATGATGAAGAAAAAAAATCATGAAGATCATGGAATAAAAAAGGAGACAAGGGAATGAAAATGAAATTCTTCAAAACAAAAATAAGAATTTTTTTTTCCAAATATAAAGAATTATAATTTAGTGATGTTGATTCTAAATAAATATTTGAGTATGGTAATTAAAATATATTCTTTGATGCATTGAATGATGAAGAAATTAGAATTCAGTATTTTTTAAGAAGAAGAATCTCAACTTGAAATGCATTTTAAAGAAGAGTTGAAAGAATGTCTGAGAAAGATAAAAATACGTTAAAATAAAAACAAAAATGTGGATGAGGAACGTCCATGCCACCAAGAACGTTTTTCTAGGGATAAATAAAATCATTTTAAATAGTGTGATGTTTTGAAGATGTATTTTAAAGATGAAAATAAACCAAATGTTCATTTGGAAGTGAAGCTGAAGTAAAAAAGTATATGATTTGGATGTTGTCTAAAAATACTCTCTAAACACTAAAATAAATGTCTATGTTTCCAAAACCCTATCACAGAAGTTTGTGAATTTTATTGTAATGAAAAACATGACAAGGTTCAACAATATTTACATTAAAAGTGTGAGAAGAAGAATGGAATTGTGTCTGAAAAGAATAGTGTTGGGAAAGTTTTGTATATGGTCAAAGTAAAGAATTTAGATGTTAAAAAAATTCCTCAGTCTAAAAAGTTTTTATCTAGATCAAGAATGGGTTCAAATACATTTGATCCTATCAAAGCTAAAAAGATGAGTAATAATCTAATTGAATTTAAAAAAGAATATAGTTGAGAAATGTTTTCACAATTTTGATTAGTATGATGGTTTCAAAGTAAAATAATCTTTCTTTGGGTATTGCTGGAATTGTGGGGGATTCGAAGAGACAACATGTTTGTGTTGGTTCAATCAAAAATATTAATAATAACACACAGGTTATGAAAGGTCAAGATTGAGGGGGATTGAATCTCATAAAATAAAGAAGAATGATAATGTTGTCATGAAGAAATATAAAAAGAATGAATTAATGATTTAAAATAGGTTCCAACCCTTGGAATCAAGTTGTGAGAGATTTGATCGACCTAGACACCTTGAAAAGGGATTTATTGTTTTGTTACCTGATCAATAAAGGATTTTCAATTCTCAATAGCTGAAGGTGATTAAAGAAAAGAATCGAGAAATGGTGTTTGTTAATGAAACCACATTGAATGCCACAAAAGGATAATGACTCTAGATACTTTATAGTCGGTGTTCCCCCACATGATAGGAGAATTGAAATTTTTGAAGGTTGTGAAGGATTTTAAATAAGACATGTCGGCATTTTTCAATGATGAATCATTGAAAATCAATGGTGTTGGTTCAGCCATCATTGGAAATGAAAAGATGAAATCTAGGTAATCATTGTATGTTGATGGGATGAAACACAATCTGCTAAGTGTTTCACAATTTTTTGATTTGGATAATAAGGTTATCTTAAAGAAAGATTTATTTTTTGGAAATATTGATGAAAATTTCAAGAATGTTACGAGAGTCCAACGTACGAATGAAATTTTTTTAGGTTGGTGATTCACAAAACTCTTGTTACATGAGTATGGTGGTAGAGAATCAGTTATTCTATAAAAGTATTGAAAATATGTGTTAGAGCAACATGAGAAAGCTCTAAAAAAAGACAATATTCTAGAAATTCCTATTTTTCCAACAAGAAGAGATTGGGTTTTCACTATTTTCCAAAAAGGAAAGATTACAAATGTTGTTTATAAGAATGTTGATATTTGTTTAAAAAACCCAGAGCTAATAAATTCCAATATATGTGGGATAATGATTAAAAAATCAATACATGGAGATAAGTACTTAATTACTTTCATTCTTGATTTTACTCTCATTATATGTGTTACGTATATCAAAACCAAATCTTACAGTTTGAAAATTTATAAAAGTTTTAGAAGAATAGAAGATAAAAATTGTGGGTATTCTGGGTAGGAATAGATAACTATTAATGGCAGTGAATATAGAAGTAAATATTTTTAATAATATCTTAAGAACCATGGAATGTGGATTATGTATAGCTCTCCATAAACTCCCCAACAAAATTCTTGTTTCTTATAGATATAATAGAAGCCTAATGGAAATGGAAAGAACAATGTTACTTGATCATAGAATTTCTTTTTACTTTTGGAGGCAATCCATGAGTACTTTTGTTCATATTCAGAACTGTTTTTTCAATATGCCTCAATCTGGTATGACTCTCTATGAATTTTTTATAGAAAAACACCAGTATTTAAATAATTTTTAGTTTTCGGGAGTCGATATATTAAAAATAAGAAAGGTGGATACTATGGTATGTTTGATTACAAAGTTAAGGATATACTAATTTTTTATACTCTTTAGAAGGAAAATGATACATATGCTATAACAAAGAAACAAGAAGAATTTTTGATTCAGTTTAAGTGAAATTTGTTGAAGTATATGATACAGAGAAACATGTCACGAAGAAAATGAAGTTGAGAAATTTGAATTAAAAAATCCTGATAAGAATAAAGATAATTTTATTCATTCATAAGAAGATGAATTAGACATAGCTATTTCAAGTGATGAATATGACAGTCGAAAAACTCATCCAAGGGTGAGGAACCAAGTGGAATCTCAAAATATAATTGATGATAAAAATAAAATGGTTCTAACAAGAAGAAAATAAAATAAATTATGCATAAATCATTGTCTTCAAAAGTTGATCCGAATGATATAAAAGAATCATTAGAGTATCCAGAATGGGTTCAGTCCATGAATGAAGAATTTGATCAAATTGAAAAGATCAATACATGGGAACTCAAACCCAAGTCTGAAAACAAATACATCATTGGAACAAAATGGGTTTCTTGAATAAGATGAATGAAGAAGGTGAGGTTATATGAAATAATGAAATATTGGAATGAAAAGGGTATTCACAAACTGAAGGAATTTATTTTGATGAAACATTTTCTCCAATGGCCAGATTGGAAACAATTAAAATCTTTCTTGCTATTTCACCACAACAAGGATACAATATCGTTAAAATGGATTTCAAATCCACATTTCTAAATAGTTGTCCTGGAGAGGAAGTTCATACTGAACAACCAAAGGGATTTGTTGTCGGGAAAGATGATAATTATTTATGTAAATTGAAGAAAGCCTTCTATGGAATAAAATATGCTTTGAGGGAATGGTATTCCTAATTGGACACTTTCTGAAGAAAGTTGAACTTCATGAAATGATGAGTGGATAAAATTTATATATCAGGGAATGTCAAGAGTATTCTATCATTGTGATCATTTATGTTGATGATATTTTCCTTGTAGGGAATAATGAATGAACTAGTGAATGATTTTTGAAGAAATGATGATGGTATTTGAAATGTCCTTGCTGGGGGAAATGAAATACGTCATTGGGTTAAAAAAATTCAAAAGAAAGAATATATTTTTCTATCCCAAGAAAATTATGCTACGAATATTCTCAGGAGGTTCAGCATGGAAAACTCAAAACCCATTGCCACACTAATTTCAGGGGGAATAAAGCTGAGTAATGATTGAGATGGAAAAGAACCAGATCAGAATGTGTTTTGAATGCTGATTGGATGTCTTCTGTATTTGACTACCTCAAGACCTAACATTATTTTTCTTGTTACCTTATGTGAATGATTTCACAGTTCTCTAAGATAATCACATCTTATTGCTGGAAAATGATTTCTCAAATACATCAAAGGTACAAGAAAATTCGGAATCAGGTATTGCATCTCATATAGTATTGATTTATTTTGGAATTTAGATAAATATTGGGAAAGAAATGTTGATGATAGAAAATCATTATCTTGTGGGATATTCTTTATGGGAAATAATTTTTTTGGTGGCATTCAAAGAAACAAAATTCAATAAATCTCAGTATGGCTGAAACTGAGTATGCTGCTTCCACTCAAACCACTACTCAACTCTTGTGGATGAAAACACAATTGAATGACTTACTTTTCGAAGTGAAGATACCCTTGATCTTGGGTTTTGACAATAAAATCACAATCAATATCCCCAGGAATATAGGTCAACACTCTCATTCGAATAATATTGATATAAAATATCATTTCATCAAAGAGAATGTGGAGAAAAATTAATTAATGCTATAGTATGTTTCAACATCAGATCAAGTCGATGATATTTCCACAAAACCCATACCTAATTAATCATTCTCAAAATTGAGGTTGAACATGGGTGTCCAACCACTTTCTCTTCTAGGACATGGTATATTTTTTGTCCCCACTCACTTCTTTCCTTTGGATTGTTTTTTCAAGGGGTAGAATTATACTTTTTCAGAAATCTATTTATTAAAAGATAGAGTTTTTGGAATGGTATGAATTTAATATTACTTGTGTGTGAACTATTATAACTATTTTGTTGGAGTGGTTGTACGAATGATTTTTTTGACTTCCATGAATAACAAAGAAGAACAGTGAAGTCATCATCACTTTTTGGCCATCAAGGTTTTGCTGTTAATGAATCTTATTTCCTACAATGATCTTTCTCATGTAGACATAAAGTTGTTGATATTTAATCCATTGATTGAGGTCAAAAATTTTAACGATTTATGAAACATCGTAGATAATAAAATCCAAAGGTGAGGATGTTATGACAAAGCTAGTGATGAAGTTGTTTTGTTTTAATTTATTGTATTTTGTTTTCAAGGATTATTTTATGAAACAAAATCACATCAAATTTTTTGTTTGGGAGGAATTGTTTTGGGATGTGTTTTAAAAAGAATTGGACTCGTGATTTCAAAAAAATCAGACTCACTCTTTCTGTCCATTTTTATGAGTAATTGATCAATTTCTTAAAATAAATATTTTGTTTTATGGAAAATGATTCTTGTTGGAATTGAATTTTAATTTGTTTCACAATAGAACCAATGTGAAACATGTGTTTTAAAATTTGAAAATTCTTTTATGACTCTTATTTCATATAAAACATAAGTTGAATTGAGAAATTATGAAGCAAGATTGATGGTAGAAAGAGAGAGTGAAAGAGATGTTGCCGATCAGAAAAATTCTGCATCCAGATTTTTCATATTTGTGTGGTAGAGTTAAAGAAGATGTATAAATTTTCATTCAAAACAATTGTATCTGGGTGAATGTAATATAAAGTAGTGACCTTTTTGAAATATGGTGTTTTTTCAAAACATTGTGCTGTTTTAAAACAAGGTGATATTTTAAAAGGATGTTATATTTTAAAAGGATGTGTGCTTTTAAAACATGCTGTTGTTTTGAAAAGTGGTGTCCATAAAAATTTGTGTCGATGGAATGTGGTGATGATGAAAGGTGGTGTTGATGAATGGTGGTACTGATGAAAGGTGATTCCAATGAAAAGTGGCACCGATGAAAGGTGATGACGATTGAAAAGTAAGTGATGATAGAAGAGTAATATATGGTGAGAATTGTTTTCTAGAATGATTGTAACTAGAATGATCCTAACCACAATGACCATAAAAAATGATCATATCCAGAATAATCATATCTAGAATGATCATAACTAGAATAATCGTTACCAGAAATGATCATAACAAGAAATGAACATATCCAGAATGATTGTATCTCGAATGGTCTTATTCAGGATGATTGTTTTCAGACCATTTGTTTTCAGAAAGGATCATGCTTGTGTTGAGATGAAATTAAAGAAGTAGGAATGAATGTAAAGTTTCAATAATTTCCAATTGATGTCATATGATGCTAAATCAGATCCTCAATGAAGTCAATTTCATGGTGGTAGTCATGATACAAACACCAGTTTTTAATGATGTATGGTTTATCAAGTGTTTCAAGATAAAAAAAGGAAGGATATTGCTGAATAATTTTTGGGGGGGAGATGAACTTTTAAATACACGATTTTGATTCAATTTTGTTCTAAGAATTGTATTCAACAATCAGCATGAGGAATCTGATTTATTTGATCAGAACCAAGTATTCCAAGAAATCTAAATTGATCTCACCAATTAGAATGGGAGTCTAAAGAAGAAGAGGTTAAGATTTTTTAAGTTTCTAGAAGAATTGAGAAGAATTGATGAATTCATATTTGCTCCGAGATATTGGGAGAAATTCAAATTTGGGACAATTTATGTGAGGGAGAACATGTTTTGGGATTCCCGACTAAACTTGTTTTGGGTCACCTATAAAAGAAAAACAAGTACATCGTACTCTTTAATGAGTTGTATTGTTCATCGTAGAAGAGAGAAGAGATCTGAGTTTTTTGTGAGAGAAATTGATGCCATTTTTCATTTTATGGAATACATTTAGATGGGGATTATATTCGGTTGGGTTTGGTATCAGACTGAATTAATCAAAATGGGATTTTCCTTACTGGGTATCCTTGTATTGAAGATTTATAGACTAAGGATGTTCCGTATGGATTTTCATCGTACTCAGGTATTGATGTGGTGTCAATATATATTCATTTTATTCAATTATAAAATCAGTCTGGGGGTATTGTTTTTTAATAATTTGACTCAGAGGAATCAGACACAGAAAAGATCGGACTCAATGTTTCATAAAAAAATCCATGTTGTTATTACCTTTCATCTGGGTAAGGAATTGGTTGATTTTATTTCAATTGAATACATTATTTTGAATTAAAAATATTCTCATGTATCATGAGTTGGTACAAAAAAAATGTATTACCCTATTGTGCTACATGGGTGCACATGCACTAGTGGGACTGATTCATAGTGCTACATGAGTGTGAAGTTATATCCTACTCATTTTAATCCATGAATTGTTTTATCAGTGGATTTTATGGTATTTGATCATTTCCAAACCATACCAAGGACGTAACTATTATTTTTGAATAGTGATCCTTATAAATCTTTGGGTTCATGTGGATCTGTGTTGAGTTTCTTTTCAGAAGGGAATTGAAATCACTAACATGAGGTGAAGGTTGATTCAATTGAAAATAAACATAAAAGAGAAAGAGTATCATAGATTCACCCCTCCCCCTCTCAGTGATACAATACATTGACTGGGCACTTTCACCCACCAGTTCCCATAGCCTCTCATGGGCCACCTAGGGGTGTTGGAGGTAATAGATCAAACCTCCAAACACATCCTGCTCCCATATATGCCCCTATATCACATATTCCAACCTATATACCACCCCAGTCCGACCTATGTTTCGGTCTCGATATTTTCTTGACCTTATCCCGATCAGATTTGTGAAGGGTTGGTCAATAACTTTCTAGATATCCCAGGTTGTCATAAGAGAACCACTGCTTATCCCTTTGTTGATTCGATCCACCCTGGGAGCGCTTTTCTACTAACCCAGAGTCATAGGATCAACTCTTAATGATTTTTACATTCTTGAAACACTCAACACTAATTCCCTAAACCAATCTCATGGACTCCTAGTCCAAATTTAGAACCAACCTTCTCTGATACCTTTTTATAATGACCCAACCCGCTAGGGTCTGACCCGTGGCTACCCCAAACCCACCTTCAATATACCAAGGTCTGGTGACTAGTTCTAAGTTGGCATATCCCCCAAATGGGAGGTATTAGCCTAAAATATATGTACAAATGCAGATAACTCCAATCAAAACAATGCTAAAAGTTAAAACAACTGAATGAATGCATTCATACAACTATGATTCCATGATCCAGGTTTTACTAGATGTAAAGGAAAAATTAACGGGGCAAAATAAATGCCCACCAAAAAGATTTTGTGACACAAGTATAACTAAAACTTCAACAATTACAACCAACTCAAAGGGAATGAACTAATTAAAAGTATTTGACTTGTAAATACCTTGGTATTCAAAACACCATCTATGTTACATCCACTCCATTCCCCCCTATGACACCATCAGAATGGGTATTTGTTTTCACAAGACAAAACATATGTGGGAACATCCTGTGTAGGGGTGAGTATAACAATACTCAATATGACTCTTTAAAAACACTAAACATGAAGAACCAAGTATAATCATCTCAATACAAGATATAACACTCAATATAGAACATGAAAAAATAGGATGAAGATATACTCATGAGAGACACTACACCATCATGTGGGGATATCCAAATTCCATCCACCAGATTTTTCATGAGGAAATGCGTGTTTATGGAGATATCATCCCAAGAGCCCTGAAATCATTAGAGAAACTCGACTAAGAGGTTTATCCCATTAGTTCCCTTTCAAAAGAAAACACATTGGTCTAAGGGTACCACGATACACATACAGGGGATCCCCACCAGAACCACTATGGGAGACCATGGACCTAGTCTAGATCAACCTTCTATGTAGGGGATCATACATGAACAATTCCACAAACCCTACTTATATAGCCTACTAGATGGAGGATCAAAGCACTGATATGGGAGTTCATGCTAACTCCAAAAATATAACTAGGGAAAATAGGTGATATTGGATCACACTCTAGTCCTAAGAGGGGACAACACAACTCTATCTGAGACTCATCCTCTAGATAGGATAACAATCTAGTGATGTGGAGGAAATTGCACACATCACCCTTAAAGAAAAGGGACATGGGAATGAATTCAACCTATAATATTCGAAACTAAAAAAAAGAAGATCCTTAAGATCTATGTTAGGGACTACATGGTGTTTCCCAAGGGGTACAAAGCATGTCCACCTATGCCAAGTCAAGCTCATGTGGAAGAACCTCACATGACATGTAATATCTATATACATAATGTGTAGAATGAGTACACTATGTGGGGAGACACATGGTTCTATTACCATTTCATCCTTCTATGTCTATTTATTGATGTTGTCTCCGTGTACCAGTCTGTTGATGCAAATTTGTGTCCATTTGGGAGTACCCAACGTCTCCATACAAGTGTACTCCAACTCGTGTTCATGTACATCCAAGTTACACACTATTGCGAAACCCTTATGTATGATGATATTATTTTTTGTCAACAGTTGTCAATGATGGTAAAAATGAATAAGGATATGTTGAATGACTCCAATGATAATGATTATAGGATGACATGAGGATTCATGGAGAATTATTATTGAATCCTAGAATTAGATTTCATTATTGGAAAATTCTCCATGAATTTTTAAATCAGACGATTGATGCACTGATCTCTACATTCAAATAACTTGTGTTAAAGGTGACACGTTGTTTACAAAAATGAATAATGGTGATGTATCATCCATATAAGGATGAATGAAGATGAAATGGTGGAAGGTAGTGTTTTTTGTGTGATCATGTACAAGAAAATAATTATGTTATTTTCATGAAGATGAGAATGAGGTAAGAGTGTGCATTTAGTTTGGTTGAGAACACATCATGCATGCACTCAGGTGCATAAATTACTAACACCCAAACCAAGGGAAAAAGAAGTATATAGAGGTGTCCATGAAAGATCTTGACATTAAAAATGTACATTCAAGAGATTAGAGTTAAAGTGATGCCAATCCTATTAAGTTATTATTGAAAAGAAAGATGTTGTTGTATGATATTGAAGTTAGAATACTTTACTCTATAAATATGATGATGGTTTTCGGGTCCTTATTTCACAAAGAACATAAGTTGGTTGGAGAAAATATTATGAAATCATTATAAGGGAAAGGGGGAGAAAATATGCATCCAATCAACATGGTTGGTCTTGCATAATAAGGTGTCTACGGTGAAACATTTTTCCAGTGTCTGCCAAATTTTTGTGGTCCAAAATTTGGAGTTGGGATATCATTGAGAAAAATGGAATTCCTTTACGAGAATTTCAAAATATGGAAAATGAATTAATTTCAAGAAGACAGTCGTCATGAAGTATATTTCGAAAAAAACATGATGAATATTTACGGTGTTCTCCATGATTACAAAGAGCTTCGCGAATGGCGTAGGTGAAGAGCTTTGCAAGTAAGATCTATGGAGCAATGGAAGACGAAGCATCACGGTGGTGAAAAGGAAGAAGGTGCATCATGGATGCACAATGGAATAAAGAGCATTGTGGTGGTGCTACATATTTGATGGAACACTTCACGATTTAAACGAGCTTTGTGAATATGGAAAATAGCCTTGGTACTTATTGAAACAGAGTGAATTTCAGTGGAAATTATGGATATTTGCGATTTGGTGTTGACATCGAACTGAGGTGGATAAAAGTTTATAGAGTCGGTGGGAAAAGCCTATAAATAGTCCCCTAACTCCTTGAGAGAATTATAGATAGTTAATGATAATTTTATAGGTCTTGAATTGTGAAGAAGATTCACAATGTATGTTTTTCCATGAAGCCATCATGCTTCGCGATGACAGGTTGTGCTGTAAAGGATCAGTAAGCATTGAATAGATGTGAACTCCGTGAGGGAAGTTTTATTTGTAGTGAAATTGGGATTATCAATGGTTATAACCTCTGAGAAGGCAGAGTGATCATCAAAGGAAATTATCTTTAAGAAATTTTTGGGCTCTACGAAGGAAGGGATCTTCACGAAGGTGTGTGGTATGCGAAGTCCAAAGATCTGTGAAGTAGTGCACTCTATGAAGCAATGGACACTGGGAGGCATTGTTCTCTACAAAGGAACTCATCAAAGGAGATTTGTGATGGAGATTTTCATACAATAGTTTTAAATACCTGGTTTATGTGAACCAATTCTAGGGAAGACAACACTACATTATTCCATATTACAATGCATCTAATAGGAATCAAGTGTGGACCCATAGAGACTCATTATTACTCAGGGAAGAATTATTGTGGTGATGATAAGTTGATCTTGAATTAATTGATTTAAAAATCATATAGATGATCTTGTGATTCTTGAAAGAAGAAGAAAATGGTTCAGTGTAGTTGGTGTTTCACAGAAGGAGAATGTTTGAAGAAGAACAGGTTTTAGTGTAGCTCATTTAGCACTAAATAAAGAGATAAAGAAGAGTGTACAACTTATATGTTTTCTATTGAGAAAGAAGGGGATTGTTAGTTTCATGATTCTTTGAAAGTAACAAGTGAAGAGTAGAAGATAAAGATGTTGTGTGACATCAAACAGATCTCAGCATATGGAGGACTCTATTGGTGTTACAAATGATATTCATCAGGGAGAAGACTATTTTCAGAGGCAGTATAAAGAACCAGTAAGGAACTGGAAGTTGGACTAGGATATCACCAGTCTAGGGAAGATTATTGTTTCCCAACCCCTCCAATGTTTAGGAACCACACTAACTAGATGATTGTTTTCCAAGTCACTCCACTGTAACAACATATCACATTATACTAAAGAATCCATGCATTGGTAATTCCCATGCATGGCGTGGACATAACTTCTCTTATTGAGTGGTGAACATTGTAAAATATCATGTGCAGATTTTTACTTCATTATATTACTATATATGATAGGGAAAAGAGAATAATAGAATCAATATCCTAACAGGTCAAGATGTATAGGTATATAAACATTGAATTGGTTTAAAAAGTCCCCAACACTAATTCACCCCCACCCAATGTAAGGTACATCCAAAACTGGTCCTCTCACACACCATTTCAGTCGGGAAGGGTATCATGCTATGTGAAAGGTGTCACATGCTGTGTAATGATCATTTCATCCCAAAATCCTAGCCTCTACTGAAGGGTCCCCTTACGCCATGTAATCGTGGATTACACTTAATGTATTATAGGATTTTCCAGAATCCCAGATCCACCATCGCGTGCCTCCTCCACTACAACAGCCATGGATTTGTGTTCTCACCTCATCAGAAAACATGAGATCTAATGTTGTATTAGCCATGCCATCACTGAACAATGTATTTATTACTAGATCCTCTCACAAATCTGTTCAAATCGCCATTCCTTCTCTCTCATTGAAAACACCGAACATGTGATTTCTGGAATCGTTTGTTGTTCAATTCACTACCACACCCACCTTTACACTTCCATCACATCATTATGATCCCATATCTTCAATATTAGATCATTTCACCCCAAATATTCTACTCAATTATTGGTTGATCAGGATTTTTCCAACCCCATGCCAATAAAGAACACCCGTAGTGAAATGAAAAATTGGTGGAGAAAAGAAAAATCAATAAATTGGAACAAACCATGACCGATTTTCATGTCAATATTTTTTCATTTCCATTAATATTTTAAATGAACCATCATGAAATTAAACTATACAATATCTCCAATAAATCCCTACAATAAGAATCCCATCATGAAAATACGCACAATTCGAGAATAAATCCATTCATTCATTGATTCACGTTCATAATAAAAGTGAATAATGGGGAAGAATTCACATAAAAATAAATATCCAACCTTGATTTCGATCTAGGGATAAAGAAGAGTTTTCATTTCATCATTGTCAGAGGAAAGATATGTTGGAAATCAATGTGCCTCGATCGTCGATCCATGATCCATCATAGTCCATTAGAAAGGATTTTACATTTCTCTCTCCAAATATCCACTTGAAGTACCAAGGTTATGTGGCTAACACTAGAGTTCTTATATAAGAATACATTCAATGAAAAATAATTTGCTTCCTCAACACAAATTTTTTTTATTAAATTATTTTACTCATTTTATTCCCATAATGAAGTTTTCACAAATGACCTGCACAGACCAATGTTAGGAAAGACATAGGTTTGAACAACCATTATAAACTCAATGGTGCCAATATAATACTAATATAAGTACACATTTAAAATTTAATCCACTTTTTTGTAAATCTGCATGTGTGTTCTATTTAATATTTTAACATGCTTCAAAAATGTATTCTGCGCAAACCAGGCCTTAGAATCACATGTCATCATAGCTCCTGCTCTCAAAATAATTTATATAAAATTTTAAAAAAATACATGTAAAATTTGATACATTAAATATATGGATATAATATTAACTATATCGATACTATTTCATGTTGGTAGTAAAAAATTCCAAAATAAACTAATCATTTGTAATTAATATTTTATCAAATGAGTAATCACCATTTTCATAAAAAAACAAATGATACATGAGCCCATTTAAAATTTTTAATGTGGATGAATAACATATAATTTTAATTTTTTAGAAATATTCCAATTTTATATGAACCTTAATAAATTTACACAAGTTAACAAACCATGTATCAATGAAACGAATGCTTTCGGAATGAGGAAATTCAACCTTATAACTCATAAAAATCGATGTAAGTGGAATAATAAAATTTAAATAAATAATTTATTTGTAGAATAGGTTTTAAATTAAATTATTAATGAATATAAAATAATTATCTATGATATTAAGTGGACGTATTGATAACATTCGTAGAAAATTTGAGTGAACTCATCAAACCTCTAATTCTCATTTGGGTTACACTTTAACTCTCTTCGGCCCAATATACATATTAATTGTTCTTTTATACCTCTACATTATTTTATGTATATTTTCCAAATACATATTGTTAAATATATTAATCCTTATTTTTGGGGATATACATTTTTGTAAAGGTTCCCTTCTCATTTACCCCTGATAGGAAAACCCTATTAAAAGTGGACTTCTCTATATCTTACACCTTTTTAGGAACACTAAAAAATGATCTAAGGAAATATAATTTTATGAAATTAATAATTTTTTATTGAATAAAAATTATAGTTCATTTTTAGTTTAATGGAAATAATTATGCCCTTATCACTTTAAAGACTCTTCATACTTTCCCCTAAAATTATGCTGAAGTGGAATATTCCAAAATATAATTATCCACACTATTTCAAGTTTTCACTTCAGTTAGACATCATTATTCAGGATCAGTTGTTATATTTACTTATTAAATTACATGAATAATTTAAATTCATTATAACATGGATACCATTATTATATTCCCTTTGGTTATGAATTACGACATGATTATGAAACCCATTTCATTTCCTTGGAAACCATAATGTTTATCCCTTATGTTTGATTTCTTTATGTTTCCCACATATGCATGTACATGTTATGATGGGTTTGACTAGAGATCACCCAAATTCATTTTGTAAACTTTCAGTCTCACGATAAATTATGTATGGGATTACAAGGTAAACATAATCCATTATAGAAATTTGTACACTATGTTATGTAGTCTTGGCAGTTAGATTTTACATAGGTTTATATCATGTTATATTCTACTTCATTCAATTATTTTCAAAATCATTTGATTTCATTTTCAATATTTTATTATCCATATGTTTATTCATGAAAATTATATTTATGTTATCATGGTATTCCTTCTTATTCATTATTTATACATTGTTTCAATGTTTATTTCCTTACTATCATTTTTTTCTCATCCCTTTTATCAATGAATTCCTCAGGAAATTATAGGATTATGTTGGATAAAGGAAGGTTGAGCTCATTATAGATATTAATAAAAATATGTCTTATTATGGTTTCATGTTTTCTAATTATATTCCTAGTCTTATAAAAAAATTAGATTATTCCATACTTTTTTCCATTAATGGGATAATTATTCATAAAATCATATAATAATCTGTGTAGAATTCTAGGGTTTATATAGTTATTATCATAAAATGATCTATTTTTTAGGATTAAGACTATAAAACTTTAGAAATAGCCATACAGATAATTTTATCACCTTTTATAACATAGATTGAATCCTATGGAATACTAAGTTATGATATAATTTTCATTTATAAATTTATCCTTCAATGTTCATCGTTTCCCATTTTTATTCTATTTAGTTATGTATTCACCGCCCCCATTTTAGTATACTTTATTTTGTTAATGGAAGGAAATATCAAAATCCATGCCAAGAAACAATATGAAAGAAAATGTGATGGTTTCCCTAATGTGATGACAACCCTGCTGGTAACTGGAGTTTAAAATGTCATGATAGTACTGGCTCAAATAACTCATGCTATGAAATATTAATTCTATCAGGTGGAATAAACTCCTCCTATGAAATATAATGTTGCGTTCAAATCCATTATATCACAAGGGACTATTAGATTTAGTGGATCAACTAATTCCCTCATCATGGAACAATGGATTGACTCTATTGAGAAGATATTCTCTGACCTGTATTCCTCGAAATAAGATAATGTTGTTCTTATAATATATCATTTTGAAGGGAAAGCTGATCAGTGGTGGGAACTATTCGAAAAATATGTATAAGGATGAAATATATTCCTCAGAAATGGAAGAATTCAAGAAACTATTTTTCAATAAATATTTTACCCGAAAAAACCTTCGTATGTTAGATAGGGATGTACTCAAAGTAAATAAAAATAAAGATATGACTATCATGTAATATAAGGAAAATTTTACAAGGCTCACATGATAAAACTCTGGATTTTTCTTGAACACTAAATTTAAGGTGAAGTGCTTATTTATTGGATTAAACATGAATCAATGAAAAGTATTGGTGATTTGAGACATTGATTGATATTGTGAGATTTTCCATTGTTCCCTTACTATTTAGATGGTTATTTAAGACACCTAATGATCATGTGGAATTATATAATAAATGATTAAATTATAGTTTAATATGGGAGGATCAATAGATGAATTCCATGGAAGAAAGAAAACATTAAATAAAACATGTCAATAGTGTTGGAAGAACCATCATGGGAGCTATCTAAAGTGATGAAAAAGATGCTTAAAATGTGAATTGGATTAGAATTATGATAATAATTTCTGTAGGGATATGAATAATCCCACAAATGTAGAAAAATAATGATGGGTTATATTAAAAATCTCCACCAGTATAATGTTTCAATTATAAGCACCATTTAAATTATACAAGGAAATTACCTAATCTGTAACGCCCCAACCCCGGTTACCTAGAGTCGGTGCATTATTATATAACATTGGCATGATCACAAGAAATATCAAATCTCGAAAGACCGATTGGTTTAGTAGCCTTGGAAACACTAGATATATTTATAAGTCTTACATTACATCATAAAGTGAAAAACTACTACAACAAAATATTGTCTCCATATTCCTCACTCATATCCCCACATAATATCCCTGCAGTTCATTCATAATTTACTTCTTCACTTCCTGGGAAAAAACATGGAAAAGGGGTGAGCTAAAATGCCCAGTAAGGATAACAATATAGCGGAAATTTCATAAATAAGAATAAACATTTAAGGCAATGTATAACTAAAAAAGCCTTTTAAACTTGAACTTCAAGATAGTATGGAAAAAATAAAATGAAATAATTCCATATAATTTTTCACATGGATATTCTACTAATCTAATAATCACATGAAATATCAATAACCACTTTCATAATGATGGAATGCATAATGCCAGACTATCATAACCACATAGCCAAGGCCTAATGCCAAGAATACAAATAAATTTTTTCCAAAGCCTTGTGCCAAGACACTAGTTTGTCTCATGAGACCTACCGATGCATCGAGGAGCTATAGCGGGCTCCACCCATCACATATTAAGTCCAATGCATTCCCATATGAAAAGGATTAAACATAACATAAACATTCGTATTAAAACTAGCATACGAAATGTCAATACTTTCACCATAAACTATGAATGGTATAAAAATAGCACATCCACAGTCAATCATATCACAAAACCTTCAACAAAATATATAAGTTTTGTATCATAATAAATCAACTTCAAATATGCGTAAAATCAATCAAAAGATGTTGACATAGATGAAATCAAGACTCTTTTTAGAGAAATATCTCTTTCTATTTTGAAATCATTTAAGAGTCATATATTTATAAAATAAAACATTTTCATTGAAAATTTTCTTATAATATTGTAAGGGAAACTTCGATGATTTTATAATGGCAGAATATAACCGCAACCGCCGTATAAGATTAAAAAAACATTCTTACCTTAATTCTGTCGAAAAGGTTAAAAAGAACCTTGTTTGGAAAACGAAAGAAAGATTCCTTTATAAAAATCTTATAAATGTCAAACAAGGGTATAAATGACTTTAACCCATATTCTTTTAAATAGTAAAAAAAATTTGAAATAAATTTTTAAGAAACATGGATGTTGATGATAATGAAATCCCAGTAGATTATTACGTATAAACAACCTCGAATAATGAAGAGATTGCGAAATAAACCCTTACCTTGTACTTTTCCTTGGTTGGGGTAGGTTAACCTACTTTATAATGGTGAAATAATTGTTAATAAATTATAAAAGAATCATATAAATTAATATGATATCATATATGATCTTTTAACATTGATTTGTTATTAATATCTTAGTATTATCGTTGTTTCGGGTGTTAACTTACTCATTTTCTTTTATATGTTTTGTTATGTAAGCCACGTTTGAAATGGATAGGATGTATCTTAATCATATCCAGAATGATTTCAAGTCCTTAGATACTATTATTAATCATCAAATGGGAATGATACTTGAATGGATACGATGGAGAATGAATCTCATCGCGTTCGTGGAGACGGTAGTCCGTACGTACGCACGTGCGACAATATAATTCTTTTGATATTAAAATAATATATAATTTTATGGTATATCGTATATAAAGAATCATTATCATGTTACATTTATTGTTTACATGAATTACACATCATTATTATACCCATCCAAATAATAATTTATTGAATAACAATTACACCACGACGTGGAGACGGCAAGCCGTACGTACGCACGTATGGTGACATGTTATTCAAAGGATGGATATAATACTTAATATGATTGTACCATATTTATAATAACATCACAGTATATATATGATACTGGAGTTATTATTTTAGAATGGTAACAACAAAGGAATAATATGTGGAAGAATAAAGGAACTTGGAAAATGGTGGTGAAATCATTACCTCTTCTTCAGGTTCTTCCTTTTGATTTGATCAAAAGGGCTCCATAGGTTGGCTTTCTGATCAAACTAAGCCATCTAGGATGTAGTGGGGGAAGTAGGGAGAGTATTTGGGCAGAGTTTGGCCGAACCAAAAATCTTTGAAGGTGTGAAGAAATGAGAAGGATGAGTGACCTTTTATAAGAGGGGTGAGGGGCACCTTTGGAAAAGATAGAAATATTAATTTATAATAAATTCATATTCGGTTTCTAATGGATCCAAAGTGGATTATATTAATTTTAATGTGGGTAGGGGTCTAAAACCACTCAACCAATAGAATTTAGACAGGTTTTGGTACTTATATTAACCTCTTCATTAAGTATTAACTCTAATATAATCAGTTTCACTTTTACAATGTCTCTTTGTATTTTTATATTATATGGTTAATAAACATACTATATACATCCAAGAGACCCCCAAGTGGTCCGTTAATGATAAAAATATCATGATATAAGTCTTTTGGCCGATCCTTAGATTTTTAGGAATTTAATATCAATTAATAATATAATATGTTTTTTAAAAAACTCTTTTATGTCAATTTTGACACTATTCAATATTTGATTTTTGTGAAACTCATAACAGAATGATTACTTTGAAAAAAGTTAATTAAATCAATATTAATATGTCATAGTATCCTAGAAAATTATTTTAATTCATTAAAAGTCTCAAATTATATTTATTTGGTTATTTATAATATCAATTAATTTAAATGTTCACTATTATGGTAATTACTGCATCATCATTGTGTCAAAAATAAATTAAATTATGTAATCTCTAAAAATTATAAATAAAATATCATTATGTAGGAAATATTGTTATCTTTCTAATGAATATTTATAGCCAAAAATCCAACATATATAACCTTATGTAAAAATTGTTTTGCTGAAAGATATATGCTTGTGTCATTTTTGTATTCATTTTAAATTAATTAAAATATAGTGTCCCTATCACCAACAAGTGGATCCATGGGGTCCCCAAATCCACCCAAATATGACCATGGTCGACCATGTATCAACCAACAGGGTTAAGACACGTTTTATGGTAATTTAGTATTATTATAAAATTATTTGTTTAACCCTTATTTACCCGATTTACCCTTTAACCATGGTAAATAAAATATTTGCCGAAGTAATTATCCAAAATGCCTAAAAATAAAAGTTACCTCTTTACACAATTTGAACATCCTGATTCCAAATATGGAATCCATTATTCAAAATTCCAAACACAGAAGTGGCAGAAATTATTTTAAAATTAATTCCCGTTGTCAAAATAAAAAGCGTGTTTTTAAGAGATAATAACTATCAAAAGATTGGCACTTGTTTATGTCTGGTTTAATTGTGAAATTATGTCCAATGACAAAAAATATATTAAATGGTAAAAATATATTCTAAATATAATTTGAAACCACTCAAATTCAAAATTTATCAATATAAATTATTTCTATTAAAAAAGTTGTTTTTAATTAAAATTTAGTAATTTTCACTATTTATCAAAATATAAGTGTTATCCGAAAAGTTCCAAAATTTCACCCTAGGCTAAATTCGATATTCTGAATCCAAAAATGAAGTCCATTTTGAAATATAAAATATATATAATTTGAAAAAGTAGGTATCACTATTCATAACGGCTTTTTTGATTGGTTGTGGTGTGTGTTAGAACTCGAAGTTGCGTACAACACACGCTAACATACGATGGAAGCTTGGGATGTTTCATTTTAAATTTTTGATGTCCCCATTTAGTAAAAAAGTTTAAAATATTGTATTTAAAAAGGATTCACTATTAAAAGTTGGTAAAAATGCAATATTGAAAATGAATTTGTTCTTATATTATGTATAAGAAATTCATAATATGGATTCTAAAATTATAAGGATTATATAAAGATTAAAATTTATTTAATACTATTCTTAACCTCTTTTAAACGGCTTGTTTGGTTAGTCATGGTGCGCTTAAACTCGATGTTGCGTGTAGTGAAAGTTATTGAATTATTTTGAAGAAATAACACACTATGAAATCTTGGGGTGTTACATTCTCCCCTCCTTCAATAAATTGCGTCCTCGCAATTTGAAATTGTTCTTCAAAAATAAAAGGTTGAAAATAGAAAATATATTTGTGGGAAAACCCACATCGGAAATTGGGTTACTAAAATTTAGTCTTAATTTAAGGAAAAGATAAATGAATGGGTCACCACCAAATTATGATCTCGATTAAGAGAACGTTGGTGGCAATTAGAGACATATAATTGGGGAAAAAACGTAAATATTTATAGGTAGTGATTGAGGTCATCAATCACAAACAAGTGTAAAATTGAGGTCCTTAAATTCATCAATCTATGATGATTTGAAATACCATCCGTTCAACAAAACATAGGGTATTAGGATAACACATTTCTGGTTTTAAGATTCCTTAAATAAAGTATAAGAATTAATTTCATCATAGAATAAGAGAAGAAGAAAAATATATTCTTGACAAGTAGAGTCCCATCCTTTAACTAATTTCTACCACAAACTCATCTTTCACTCTAAAAGATAATAGAAAGTAAAAAAATATTCTATTTATCCTATTCTTATAGGGATACAAAAAAACGAATTTATAATTCATCTACCAGATCTTTTAAAAAAAACTACATTATTTAATCTTGGACATCACGTGGGTCAGTGGTAGGTGATACACCCTTGTCGCCCTTCGGTTGTGGGTTCAAGTCTCGCGGCCTTGCCGGACGCGACGGGTTGTCGCCCGACCTCCGGGTTGTCCTTTTATGGAAATCCAAAATAATCCAAACTAGAAATATCCAAAATACTTCAGTCCAAAATTTATAAGGAAGGTAAACACAATGACGATCCTTTTTTCAACGTAATAACATGTGAAAACCTTCATCATGTATTCTTTTAAAACATTTCAACATCCTAAATTACCATAAAACCTTATTGATTACATTAATGATCCCTTATTCCTTAAAGAATAATAGATATACTCCTTCAATCCAAAATTTTTTTAAACCCCAACAATGATGGAATATACAAATCATTAATCAGTTTCAAGGTAGCCAAGAATATGGAATATAATTTATCCAAAATGATAATGTATTATTCTAAAATCACTACCTTAGTATCAGAACCATATTATGGTTTATCTTTCTCTCAACCATATATTTTCCAAAAATTTAACCTGCTATTGAGTCACATTTATTTGTTCCACACAATCTCAAGTCCATAATGAAATAGTACTGCAGTACAATCTTTATATACTCCATAATTATTATATCAAGTACATTGTTGATACAACAATCAAATGACATAATCAACATAAGTACTCTAATCATTCCTCTTCATCTGTGGTTGTATCATAATTTGATTGTTATCTAATAGCATCATTTGCGGCATAGTCTGATTACTAAGACATAGGTTCGCGTAGTGTCCAAACTCCTTGCAAATGAAGCAGTATACATTTGAAACCATTTTCTTACCCTTGCAGTCACGTACTTTGTGCCCTTTCCCTCCATACTTATAACAAACTCCCATTCCTTTCAGTCAAGTTCCAGGGTGTTTCTTTCAATAGTTATCACATATGGGAAAATTCTTCTTTTCCCTCTTCCCTTTATCTATCTTTATCTCTTCCATCCTTTTCTTCTCTTGCTTCCCTTCAGAGCCATAGGACGAAGTAAACTCTTTAATTTTATTATCAACACATGATATTATTTCTTCATAAGATGATAATACATGCGAGACTATTTCTCTTATAAATTCTGTCTTAAGACCATGAAATATATGATCCTTCTTTCTCTTTGTATCATGTGCATTGCTGGAGTTCTCATTCCTTCTACTGGTAGCCATTTCTAAACAATGACATACACTAGATTAGTTTATGAATAAAAATACCTAATCCCAAACTTGTCAAACACATAACATAAATTAAATAGTTAATGGATATAATCTATAATCATAAAAATGTCTCCTTTGAGGAAGTATATACTCATAAACCCTTCATAATGGTTTGTAAAGAAAATGAGAATTATCCTAAGCAAATCCCCCAGGAGTGTCGTAACCAAGAGTGCAGCAAGGCCCGTTGTCATGCACCAGTTCTCGTTCGAGTCTAGCTCAAAGTGGTGTTTTCGGGTTTTACCCCTAGGTACATCTGTGCCAGATCCGCCTCTACCTGTTCGTATCCAGACGGGGATGTATTTCTTGGAAAACTCACAAAATTTCTACAATACCAAAATTCTAGGAAGTTATTCTATACTAATCCTGAAAGTTCATCTTAGGTCTACATGTTCTAATCAGAGTTTATCTAAATCTACCTTCCAAGGTTTGTACTAAACTTTCTCTAATACCACCTATAAAGCCTCGACCCCAGTTACCTAGAGTCGGTGCATTATTACATAACATTGGCATGATCACAAGAAAGATCAAATCTTGAAAGAACGATTGTTTTAGTAGCCTTGGAAACACTAAATATATTCATAAGTCTTACATTACATCATAAAGTGAAAAACTACTACAACAACATATTTTCTCCATATTCCACACTCATATCCCCACATAATATCTCTGCAGGTCATTCATAATTTACTTCTTCACTTCCTGGGAAAAATAAAACATAGAAAAGTGGTGAGCTCAAATGCCCAGCAAGGATAACAATATAGCGGAAACATTCATAAATAAGAATAAACATTTAAGGAAATGTATAACTAAAACAAAAGCCTTTTAAACATGAACTTCAACATAGTATGGAAAAAATAAAATGAAATAATTCCATTTACTTATTCACATGGATATTCTACTAATCGAATAATCACATGCAATATCAATAACCACTTTCATAATGATAGAATGAATAATGCCAGACTATCATAACCACAAAGCCAAGGCCTCGTGCCAAGACTACAAATAAAATTTTTCCAAGGCCTTGTTCCAAGACACTAGTTTGTCTCATGAGACCTACCGATGCATCAAGGAGCTATAGCAGGCTCCACCCGTCACATATTAAGTCCAATGCATTCCCATATGAAAAGGTTTAAACATAACATAAACATTCGTATTAAAACTAGCATACGAAATGTCAATACTTTCACCATAAACTATGAATGATATAAAAATAGAACATCCACAGTCAAAAATATCACAAAACCTTCAATACAATATAGAATTTTTGTATCATAATAAATCAACTTCAAATAAGCGTAAAATCCATCAAAGGATGTTGACATAGATGAAATCAAGAATCTTTTTAGAGAAATACCTCTTTCTATTTTTAAATCATTTAAGATTCATATATTTATAAAATAAAACATTTTCTATGAAAATATTCTTATAAGCTTGTAAGAGAAACTTTGACGATTTTATAATGGCGGAAAATAACTGCACCCACCGTATAAGTTTTAAAAAAACATTCTTACCTTAATTTTGTCGAAAAGCTTAAAAAGCACATTGTTTGGAAAATCATAGAAAGATTCCTTTATAAAACTCTTATAAAAGTCAGAAAAGGGTATAAATGACTTTATCCCTTATTCATTTAAATAGTACAAAATGTTTTGAAATACATTTTTAAGAAACATGGATGTGGATGATAAAGAGATCCCAGTAGATTATTACATATAAACAAACTCGGATAATGAAGAGATTGCGAAATAAACCCTTACCTTGTACTTTTCCTTGGTTGGGGTAGTTTAACCTCCTGTATAATGGTGAAATAATATTTATTAAATTATTCAAGAATCATATACATTAATATGATATCATATATGATCTTTTAACATTTATTTGTTAATAATATCTTAGTATTATCGTTGTTTCGGGTGTTAACTTACTCATTTTCTTTTATATGTTTTGTTACGTAAGACATGTTTGTAATGGATAGGATGTATCTTAATCATATCCAGAATGATATCAAGTCCTTAGATTCTATTATTAATCATCAAATTAGAATTATACTTGAATTGATACGATGGAGAATGAATCTCATCGCGTTCGTGGAGATGGTAGTCCGCACGTACGCACGAGTGACAATATCATTATTTTGATATTAAAATAATATATAATTGGATGGTATATAATATATAAAGAATCATTATCATGTAAAATTTATTGTTTACATGAATTACACATCATTATTATACCCATCCAAATAATAATTTATTGAATAACAATTACACCACGACGTGGAGACGGTAAGTCGTACGTACGCACGTATGGTGACATGTTATTCAATGGATGGATAGAATACTGAATATGGTTGTACCATATTTATAATAACATCAAAATATATATATGATATAGGAGTTACTATTTTATAATGGTAACAACAAAGAAAGAAGAAGTGGAAGAAGAAAGGAACATGGAAAAGGGTGGTGAAATCATTACCTCTTCTTCGGGTTCTTCCTTCTGATTTGATCAAAAGGGATCTGTAGGTTGGCTTTATGATCCAAATAAGGCCTCTAGGTTTTAGTGAGGGAAGTTGGGAGAGTATTTGGGTAGAGTTTGGCCGAACCAAAAGGCTTTAAAGGTGTGAAGAAATGAGAAGGAGGAGTTCCCTTTTATAAGAGGGGTGAGGGGCACCTTTGGAAAAGCTAGAAATATTAATTTATAATAAATTCATATTCGGTTTATAATGGCTCAAAAGTTTATTCATTAAATGTTAAGGTGGGTATGGGTTGAAAACCTCTCAACCAAGATAATTTAGACAGGTTTGGGTACTTATATTAACCTTATCTTTAAGTATTAACTCTAAGTTAATTAGTTTAACTTTTACAATGTCTCTTTGTATTTTTATATTATATGGTTAATAAACATACTATATACATCCAAGCGACTACCAAGTTGTCAATTATTGATAAAAATATCATGATATAAGTCTATTGTCTGATCTTTAGATTTTTAGGAATTTAATATCAATTAATAATATAATATTTGTTTTAAAAACTCTTTTATGTCAATTTTGGCAGTATTCAATAGTTGATTTTTGTGAAACTCTTAACAGAATGATTACATCGAAAAAGGATAATTAAATCAATCCTAATATGTCATACTATCCTAGAAAATTATTTTAATTCATTAAAAGTCTCAATTTATATTTATTTGTGTATTTATAATATCAATTAGTTTAACTTTTCACTATTATGGTAATTACTGCATCATCATTCTGTCATAAATAAATTAAATTATGTAACCTCTAAAAATTATAAATAAAATATAATTATGTATGAAATCGTCTTATCTTTCTAATGAATATTTATAGTCGAAATGAAAACATATATAACCCTATGTAAAAATTGTTTTTCTAAAAGTTATATGCTTGTGTCATTTTTGTATTCATTTTAACTTAATTAAAATAAAGTGTCCCTATCACCTACATGTGGATCCATGGGGTCCCGAAATCGACCCAAATATGCCCATGTTTGACCATGTATCAACCAATAGGGTTAAAACATGTTTTAGTGTAATTTAGTATTATTATAATGTTATTTGTTTAACCCTTGTTTACCGGATTTACCCTTTAACCATGGTAAATAAAATATTTACCGAAGTAATGATCCAAAATGTCTAAAAATAAAAGTTACCTATTTACACAATTTGAATATCCTGATTCCAAATATGGAATCCATTTTTCCAAATTCAAAACACATAAGTGACAGAAATTAATTTAAAATTAATTCCCGTTGTCAAAACAAAACGTGTGTTTTTAAGAGATAATAACTATCAAAAGATTGGCACTTGTTTTTGTCTGGTTTAATTGTGAAATTATGTCCAATGACAATAACTATATTAAATGGTAAAACTACATTCTAAATATAAATTAAAACCACTCAAATTAATATTTTATCAATATAAATTATTTCAATTAAAAAAGTTGTTTTTAAATAAAATTTAGTAATTTTCACTATTTATCAAAATATAAGTGTTATCCGAAAAGTTCCAAAATTTCACCCTAGGCTAAATTCGATATTATGAATCCAAAAATGAATTCCATTTTGAAATATAAAATATATATAATTTCAAAAAGTAGTTATTACTATTCATAACGGCTAGTTTGATTGGTTGTGGTGTGTGTTAGAACTCGAAGTCGCGTACAACACACGCTAGCGTACCGTGGAAGCTTGGGATGTTTAATTTTAAATTTTTGATGTCCCCATTTATTCAAAAAGTTTAAAATATTGTATTTAAAAAGGGTTCACTATTAAAAGTTGGTAAAAGTGCAATTCTGAAAATGAATTTGTTCTCACATTATGTCTAAGAAACTCAAAATATGGATTCTAAAATTACAAGGATTATATAAAGTTTAAAATTTAGTTAATACTATTCATAACCTCTTTTGAACAGCTTGTTTGGTAAGTCATGGTGTGCTTGAACTTGGTGTTTCGTGTAGTGTAAGTTATTGAATTATTTTGAAGAAATAACACACTATGAAATATTGGGGTGTTACACAATCCAGTGGTTTTTAGTGAAAATAAATGACAACAACCTCTGAGGAAGCAAGGATGGGAATATTTTGTCACTTCTTTTGAGGTGGATCATGATAATGATGTGTTAACATGTATGCTAGTTGTACATTCAAGAATAGGAAACATACATTTTTATTCTAGTTTTACAAGTTATCTAAAATATTTTATGTTTAGTATAAATATAAAAACACCAATACAAAATATAGAGGTCATGTTATCCATGAGAACAACTAATGGTGCAATTATTTCATATAATTTATATTACTCCTCCTCAGTCAATTGTTATAAACTAACCCTCCCATAAATTCTTTTCTTACATATTATTTTGGAGTTTTATTTGATATTGGGAATGGATTTGATATCTTTAAATAAATAAAACATCAACTTTTGTGAGAGGGATATCACTCTTCACATACCAAGGCCTCCTCAAATTTTGTTCAACTATAAGGATTGGGAGGAATCTCTTCATAATCATAAACACACATGTGGATATTATTTCCCTATGATAAATAATATCTAGCTAAAATTATTGAGAAAATATATAGGATCATGATTGAATACAAGACCATCGTGTGTGACTACACTAATATATTCCATGAAGAAATGTCTGTTATTCCTCTTGACCATGAGGTTGACTTCGCAATTGAACTTATACCTAGATCTATTCCCATATGAAAACATCATTAATTATGGAAACCATTGAGTTAGAATAACTGAAGAAATAGTTATTATAGAATTGGGAAAATTGTTTTATATGCCCATGTGCATCACCATGGGGTGTGTTGGTCCTCTTATTTATAGAGAATAATGGATCAATGAGCCTCTACATTTACTATCGTTAGCTTTAAAAAAAAGGTATCATATACCATAAATATATGACTTGTTCAATAAACAAAACTGGGCCGAATATTTCTCTATAGTAGAGATTCTGTTTGGATATCACCAATTAAAGTGAAAAAGGAAGATATTCCAATCACTAATTTTTGAACAATGTATGGACACTATGAGTACATATTTATGGCCATAAAACTCAATAATTACTACGAATTATTCATGTATTTAATCATTATTGTCTTTATAGATTACCTCGTAAAAAATTTGGTAGTCATTATACATGAAATTTTGATATACTCAAAGAGAAAGGAGGAGCCCAAGGATCATTTGAATAAAATGCTAAAGTCATTTCGAAGGGAGAATCTATATGCAATATATAGTAAATTTTTCTTCTGGATATAGGAATTATCATTCACAAGGAATTTGATCACCAATAAAGGGATATCTATAGACCCTTATAAGATAAAGGAAATTAAGGAGTGACCTAGTCCATCATCTATAAAGGAGATCCCATTTTCCATTCATCTAGCTGGGTATTGATGATGATTTCTGAGGATCATCTTGTGAATTTGAAACTCATTGACTAAGTAGACTCTGAAGGGAGTAATGAAATTCTAGACTAGGGAATGTGATGAATACATTAATTATATGAAAAAAAGACTTGTCACTAAACTAGTACATGCACTAACCAAATCTATGGAACTCTTTGTGGTATATAGTGATGAATCAAGGAATGGATTAGGCTGTTCATATTTGAAATATGATAAGGATATATCCTAAATCGCAAGGAAGCTAAATGTTCCTGGGAAAAAATTTCCCACACATGATTTGAAGTTTGAGGTTATTTTATTCCCATTGAAAATATGGTGGGACTATACCTATTGGGATACCTGTGAGATATATATTTACCACAATATCCTCAAATATATATTCACATAAAATAAGCATAATATTATCATGTGATGATTGTTACAAGTTATCAAGGATTATAAATTCTCAATCAACTACCATACTAGTATATAAAATAATATGTAAGGCACCCAAAGTAGAATGTATCCTATAATTTTATCAATGATTATAATTGAGAACGATCCATTATTCTTATTCTTGCAAAGGACGGACCTGAGAATCAAAGAGGAAGGAACATCATCATTCCTTTCTCAAATTATTTCTCAACCATACCTTTTAGATAAGAAAATGGTTTCATAAATATATGATATGTTAATTAAGAAAATTTGGAAGATATTAGTAATGGGAAATTCAAAAATTTATAAATTTATGAGGATGGAGTAACAATATTTGGGTCACAATAATGAATACTGTAATATTCTGAGATAAAGAGGGATCTTATGAATGTTTCACAGTGGTAAAACTTCTCAATCATCCCTAGGAGCACAAAGATGAACCGATATCTCTCAGATCAAATTTGGTGGGGAAAACGAATAAAGATATCCCTGAATATACAATAAATTTCTTCATTTGTGAAAAAGTGAATGTTAAAAGAAAAATATTATAAGTCTTTTCTGAAACCATTACCCACAAGAACATTAAAATGGGAAAACATCATGATGGAATTTGTCTCTATATTTAAAAATAAATCCAGATGAAATAATGTTATATGTGTTTTTTGGATAATCCTACAAATACTACTCATTTCATCACAATTCATGAGGACTTAACACTTAGTCAAATTGCATGGATGTATATCATAGATGTGATACATTTAAATGGATTTCTATTTTCAATTGTATCCTATTGAGATATGATATTTTCCACTTTGTTCTGGAAAATTAACCCATTTGATCTAAACACTGAGTTGAATTCAGTATGTCTTGTCACCCTTGGACTAATTGATAATCTGAGAAAATTATTTATACATTGGAAGATATGTTGAGATCATAGTAAATGGAGATCAATGGATGATGATTCCAATAAGTTCCCCTAGTATAATTATCTTATAAAAATAGTTTCCACTAAATAATAAAAATGGATATATATGAATACATTTATAGAAATAGATATAGAACACATTCATGCTGAGAATATTTTTTAAACATTAGTGGATGAGACCTGAAATGGTCTATGAAATGGTCGAAAAAGTGAATACCACTCAAATAAAATCCATATCAAATATGACTGAAGAGCTATTTAAAATATAATCGACATGACTTGGAGTTTGATGATAGATATAAGGTATTACTAAACATATTTCCATGGGTTCAATTCATTATATTTGGTTGTTAAAGGAAATATAATTCATAGTTACATCAAATCTTTTCAGATTATAGTTTTTAACAGATCTATGGTGTTTCAAATAAAACTTCTACAAAACATGTATCAAGTAAATGATATATTCTACATATCCCTCGCAAGGAATTTCATACCATAACCCTCACATGTACTGAATTAAGATGGGGTACAACAAGAAAATAATATCCCTTTTAAAGAGCATCCAGTGAAGATCTTGGACAATATAGATAATGTTCTACTCAACCAGACTACTCACCTAGTCATTGAACAATGGAAGAACAACAAATATTAAATGGTAACATGGGAACTCGAGGAAGCGATAAAGGGTATGTACCCTCAATGTTTTTCAAATTATTTTGTAAAATGATATTTTGAGCATGATATTTCATAAGGGGGGAGAATGTAATGACTAATAATTTTATCAATGGATTTTCTCTTCTTATAATTATATCATTTAGTATAAAACAAATATATCACCTAAAGGAACCAAAAAAAATATTACTAAAAACATATAAATAATCATTAGTCTTAAAATAAACCAATAAGAATTCCAAATTTTTTAGAATGACAATATATAGATAATAAGAAAATAGTTATATGAAAATTTGGATATTCTTAGTCCACTATAATGACTGCACTCACGGACGAAGTGGTAGAAATAAAACATAATGTTAATAATAAAATAGTCAATATGAAGAAGAATGTATATATAATAATGACAGAAATTACAATAGTATTAATAATGAATGGAATAATATGAATTTATTGGATGTGGGAAACCCATATAGCCGTCAGAAATCTGACTCTTAGGATAGTAATCTAATAGTTGGAATAGTAACATAACTGCAAGAAAAGTAATATGACTGTTATGAATAGTAATATGAATATTATAATAGTAACCACATATATGGACATGAAAAGTAGTATTTTGGTATCTTTTAAATTGAAATTATGAAATATGTATTTCAAGGAATAATAAAATAAATTTCTTAAAAATGATAATTTAGTTTTTTTTTATTTTTACAAAACATAAATGTTATAATCACACCTTTATAATAAATATAATGATTTAAAATAATTTTTTCTTTCCTAAAATGGATTATTAATGAATATAATGTTATATTTTTATCATAGTACAATTTTATTTTGCCATATATAATTTTTCAATGGGTAAAAAATTGAATATAATATTAAAATCAATACTTATATAATATTTGTTAATTTTTTTAAAATATTAAATTTCTCATATATAGAAAATTATTTTCATAAAGTGGATTTAGTTTTTTAAATTTACACATTAAAAAAAATTTTTGGTGACTTTTTGAGATTTTTATAAAATAAATTAATTTTTTATGAATAGTGAAATAAAGTAATTTATAGTACTAAACATTTTAAGAAAAATACATGATTTTTAAGTCAATGATGATGTAAGGAACCATTATTTATAACTCACATATACTAGTTAAATTATGTATTCACAAGAATAAATACTATTTATACTCTTCGGACAAAATAAAAAATTTATAAATATAATAATAAAAAACTCCCCTCTCCTCACCATATAATTATAACCCTCACCATCCCATCTCCTCATAGATTAATAGCTTTAGATGATTCCAATATGGTACCCAATATAACTATGAAGCCTCTTCCCCATGTCTAAGTGTTTTTGGTCTCACTAAAATAACAATTCCATGGGCCTTAAAGAGATTCTCAGTGATATTACATTCAAGATTAAAATCCTCCATCTTTCACATTTAAATTATTTCTATCTTCAGCCTTATCCTATCCCCCAATAAAAAGTGACATGATAAATCCAGTATAATATTTATACTGGAATGTTTTTTTATTAATGGAATATTCATCATCAAATTCATTCTCCAATCCTTTTATTGTAAAAATTATAATATCATTTGTAAGTTGTCGGCTCACCGCCATCATCGACAATGAGTTTTTGTCTTCCATTTCAACCTTGAAGGCTGTTTTTTAAAAAAAAATTATGGTTCAATGTTATTTAAATATATATTTTATAAAATTCTTCTTGTTTAGAAAAAAATATATAGAGAAATTATTAAATCAAATGATACTAGTTTGTGATGGTTTAAAAACTATAGAAATAAACAAATCATTGGTCATTGACAATTTATCAAATAAATAATCCTTATTTTATAATAAAATGATAGATATATATATCCATTTTAACATATAAATGATAATTAATAAAATATGAATTCACTTCTAGATAACTATTCCAATTTTACAAGAACAACAAAAAATATACCCCTGTTAACCGACTATGAAACTCTGAAACAAACACTCCGAGAATGATGAAATAGAAATTATAACTCATCAAAATGGAAATAAATGAACTTAATAAAATTAATAAAATTAGATGTATAATATTTTTTTAATTTAATTATTCATTAATCTAATTTTATTATCCTGGAAATTATGTTTAGTTGAGGAACAAACTCAAGCATAATGTGAGGGATCTTATAGAACCCCCATTTTACCTTCGGCTCACACATTCTCTCCCTTCTTCCCAATGAACTTCTTCATTTTTATTTTATACTTATAATTTATTATGTGTATCTCTTCCAAAAACATGTATTTGTATCTAATAATATTTCATTGATGGGAAACACATATTTTAAAAGGATCCCTTATCAATTTCTCACAATAATCAAACCTGATTAAAAGGGAAAATATCTGTTTCTTCTTAAATTTATTATACTCTGAAAAAATATTTATTCCATCATTATTTTTATAAAATAAAAAAATACATTAAAAATACATTAATTTTTTTGGTTTTGTGGAAATAATTATTCCCTTATCCACTTCCAATACTCTTCAATGATTTCCCGAAAACTATGCTTATGTGGAATATCTAGAAACAAACTTAGAAACACGTTCTCATGTTCTCACATCAGTTGGACTTCATTATTCATGAAATATAATTTTGTTTCATTTATTAATGTAGAAGAATAATTTAAATCTCATCTTTGAAGGATTAAATCTTGATACACCCCTTGGTTAATCCGTGTGACATGATTATGGAACCCATTTCATTCCATGGGTAACCAATATATTTATCCCTTTGTCTAATTTCATTATGTGGAAAAAATATGCTTTTATATGTTATGATGGGTGAACCAAAAATACCACCATAATAAATTGGGTAATGTGTTAGACTCAAGATATGTTATATAAGTGTGTATGGAGTAAACATAATCCATTATGGGACTTTTTCCACCATGTGATTTAGTCTTGGAAGTTTGACTCAACTAATTTTTATGTCATGTTATATTCTTTCACATTCTGTTATATCCATGATCATATGATTCCATGATCTATATTCTATTCCTCCATATGAATAATCAAGAGTCATGCCTTTTTTGATATACCCTTATGCCTTTTGATTCGACATTGATACTTCATTTCGTTTTTTATTCCGTTACAGGGATTTTTATCTTATCAATTTTGTTCATTTATCCCATAGGTAGTCCTATGTAGATGATGGAGTCCAAAGAAAGTTAAGATATCATTATTGAGATTAATAAATTAGTTCTTATTTTTTCTCATGTTTAATAATTATGTACCCTATCTTTTAATGTTTCTAGACTATTCGATCCATCATTTTTATTCAAGGGATTAATATTATCAAATATAGATATAATCTGCTTAAATAGCTATGGTCACTATAAACACACCCCAAATACAAAATGGTAATACACGGGGAACATAAAATTCCATCACATTATAAAATTTTGGAATAATTAGTTTACAAGGGACCCAAATGTTAACGAACATCCTACCACAAGGTTGTTGACAAGAACAATACAATTGTCATGTTCATCATCACACAATACACATTTTAACACCCACTTAATAAAGATCACACTTCAAGAAGTCCTAGAACAAGTTCATAATCCAACATGACAAGGGTTTTTGAGTAAGATAGACAAGAAAAATCAATGGGGAGAATACACACATGTCCAAAATTCAATAGTTGTTAATGGTAATCTTGAAATTTAGGTGGAGTATGAAGGACATTTTTGTTCATGGATGATAATGATCTAAGAGAGATGAGGCTCCAATAAGTCTTAATCAATGACTATAACCTCATTCCATGATCAGTCAATACAGAATAATAGAAACTCCTATAAAGTAAGAATAAATCATTAGATTCCATCACTAAATAATTTAAACTATAATCACATATAATGTAAGGTGAACAGGTCCCTTAGATTGGATAGGATGGAAGAATTGATCAATCTATGGAAAAAACTATTCTTAGGCGAAGATCTGGCAATATCAAAAACAAGTTCATATATTCATTTCAAAAACCATACGGAAATTAGAGGAACCACGAAGGTTAGGAGAATTGATATTTAAGAGTGGTCAAATGGACATAATAATGTACTAATATACATAAAGTAAGACCAAAAACATTTTCTCTTTTTTCATATGAAATATCTGAGAATAGATCCCACCATTTTTTCTATTTCAAACCTATCTTAATTGTCACTACAACATCCACCATGACCTATCCAGTTTTATGGTGTTGTAAAAAATTCTAGGCCAAAAAATCCTTTTCCATATAGTGTTTTCAACATCCAGGATATTTTCAGCGATGAATGGAATATGAAATGACTTTACATGACATTTTAACTTTCTGGTTTTAAACATGTTTAAACCAGTGAAAAAACACTATTCCTGAGGTGGTGGTGATGGAATTAATTAATAGTGAGTTCACTAAAACCAAATTATTTTCTTTCTATAGCTATAAAATACCTTCTAGGTTTCATCAAAGCACGGATCCACCTAAAAATCAAATGAAAATGACCAAAAATGGGTATTCAAATATGTGAAACAAAAATATAGTCCATTATCAACTCCCGAAAATGATACTTTTCTTCCAAAATAAGAATCTAAAGGAATTATTCTCAAACAACTCATGCTACTAGTCCTGAACATTTTCCACCAACTCCTATTTTGCATCATAGATGTTTCCATTCCGCCACAAAATATTGATGAGTGAAAATATATTTATATATTATAAATTTCCACTGTAGTATACAATATTAGATGGTAACTCCACATTTGACACATCAAAATCGTACTCGGGATCCTAAAATTTGATTACTTGTGTATGATCGACCATGTACCATCATAGAAGTGACACATGAAACACATCATGCATACCATAATAGCAATAATAATGGTTCTGATAATAAATCACTATCCCAATCCATTCAGTAATCTCAAAGGGTCTAACATATCATGGTGTTCTAATCCCATACTTCATCAAATTTTTTTAGAATAACCAATGAGTCACACGTAGAAATACTTAGTCTACTCTTAATTTCTACATACACAAGTTCATAAATTCTTTTTCATTTCAGTTTTTTTCCCTTTTGCATCATTTATTTTCTGCATTATTAATGAAAATATTGTAAATATGTCTGTTTTTACATCAGTTATTTAATAAATTACATCAAAAATAATATACCATGTTGGTTATTATATATTTGATGTGTAAAAGATTCGCAATTAAGTTTTTTTTTCATTGTTTGTCTTATAATAAACATAAAAAACCAATTCCACGATAGTTTCTACATAACTGATGTGAAAAGTTTCTTGATGAATTGTTTTTTACATTGGTAATTTTATAACAATTGTTAAAAACAATTTTATTTTATGTTATTAAATAACCAATGTGTAAAATCATAAAAATCAGTTTTTGATGTCTGTTATTTTATAATTGACTTAATTTTATTAAAAAATATATATTTAATTTAAACCTTCTTCTCCACTACCGAGTAAACTAGAAAAAAATATGAAGAAAAAGAAAAAAGCTACCAAATACACATTATCAATTACAATTTTTAAAATAAAAATATTAAATAAAAAAATTAAATCCAATCATAATAACTAGAAATTACACATTTACAATTATAACATTAAAAATTACAATATTCACTAAGAATATAATAAAATACAAACAAACCTATAAAATTATTTTTCCATTCCTCTAGTAAGTGTGTGAGCTCTTGTGCACTTTATGATTGAGATTCATCAAAAATATTCAAATTAAAAGGAATGTCTTTAAAAAATATAATTAATAAAACAAATGAAATATTAATGAATAGTTTATAAAGAAATATGACCTTTTTGATCATCGTAACTGTTCTAGTTGTAATTATTTCATTCCAAAATCTTAACAAATAATATATACAATCTTTGACATCATCATGTTTATGAAAATGATGTTAAAAATTATTTGGTCAATTCAAAATTAAATTTTTATGTAATATATCCATATTTACTAATTATAAATGATAATTCACATTTACTTTTACATTTTTGATCTTGGAAATCTTTTTCATTGTGGTCACATGAAATAAATGTCATCCATTGTTAGATAATATTAACAATAAATTAAATTTTAAATTATTTATAATATAAAAATTTATTAAGAAATTGAAACATATAGTTCAAATACATTCTTCTTTTATTTCGTTTTTAACAAATATTAGAGTTGAAATCCATTTTTTGGTATTTTAAAAATATACATTAATGTAAATTTGGAACCTCACATTCAACATTATTCCACCAATCCACCAGCATGATTACATAGTAAAAAAAGCATGATGTAGTAAAAACTAGCATCCAAAATTTGAAATTAAAAAAAAACAACAGGTCCACATGCACATCACCTCAATACCCTAAATCTCGGGTGGCACTCTTCCTTATGCTACACCCCCTAATATTACCACATCATTAGAAAGAACCCAACAGAAGTATCTACCATCACAAAAATCCCACCACATCGTTAATTCATATTTATTTTCATAGTTGACACTGACATCCAGTATCTCCCAGAAACAAACATCACCAAAAGAAGAAATACAATCTGACTTAAACACCAAACGATCATCAAATAGAAGGAACTCACTCAATGAGTCACTAAATATATTCACTGATTTCATTGAGAAAGAATCAAAAATAAAAAACTGATAAGAAAGGAATCGACTTCAATAGAAAATACCACCTCATGATGCACCTGGCACACCAGCAGCCACCGATCCACACATCCCATAACCTCAAAGATTCAACCTCTGTATTTCTGACTCAAATAGGTGTTGAGGAATGTGAGGTCAGAGCAGGTTTGATCTAAATATGTTACACGATAATTCCATCTTCAATGAAATTCCATAGCATAGATGACCATAAAAGTGTCTTCTCCCTTGAACAAAATAGACCTAACATCTAGTGTCCATTGATATAAAATCAAATTTAATTTTAGTGGTTATTCTGATAAAAATATATATAAAACCTTATTAAATAAAATTTTCTTACTCTTGATGATATGGAAACATCGATCGCTTAATAATTACATTGTTTTGAAATATTTTAGCAATATAAATTGTTTTTCTCACTTCATTCCTTGTCCTCTCTATAGGTGAAATGGACCATGGGTCTATAAATCCATAAACATATGTGTAACTCCCAGACCCTAGTTACCTAGAGTCAGTGAATTATTACATAACATTGAAATCATCATAAGAGATCATGTCTTGAAAGACCAATAAGATTAGTATCCTTGAATGTACTAGATACATACATATGTTTTACATTACATTTATGAAATGAAAAAATAAACATATTGTTTCTTTTGATCACACTCATATCCCTTAGCCTATACCAACAGTCCATTCATAATATACTTCATCACATACTGGGAAAAATTAAACATAAGAAAGGGTTTATCTCAGGTGATCACTAAGGAGAACAATAAATGAGAAGCTATCATAAATAAGAATAAACATTTAAGAAAATATATAATACTAAAACACTAGAAATTTAAACAAAAACATCAGCATAATGTGGAAAATATAAATCAAATAATGTAATTTACTTATTCACATGGATATTCTACTAGTAAAATAATCACATTTATTATAAATAGCTAGAATCATAATGATGTAATGCATAATTTCCAAAATCATAGCCATATAGTAAAGGCCTCGTTCCGAGACTATAAACAAAAAATAATGTCAAGGCCTTTTTCCAAGACACTAGTTTGTATCATGAAACCTACTGATGCATCGAGGTGCTATAGCGGACCCCACCCGCCACTTACTATGTCCAATGAATTTCTAAAATAAAAAGGCTGAAATATAACATAAACATACGTATTAAACTAACAAACGAAATGTTAATACATTAACCATAAAACGTGAATGAAATAAAAATATCACATCCACAGTCAAACATATCATAAAACTATCAATTAAATATGAAATATTTTATCATAATAAATCAACATCAATTTAACATAAAATCTAACAATAGATGTTGACATCGATGAAATCAATCCAAAAACTATTTGAGAGAAATATCTCTTTCTAATTTGAAATCATTTAAATGTCACATTATTATAAAAGGAAACAATTATTTTGAAAATATTCATATAAGATTATAAGGAAATCTTCAAAGGTGTTATAATTGTGGAAAATATCCCGACCTGCCATATTAGTTAAAAAATATTTTTCCTTAATTTTTAAAAAATGTCAAAAATTACCTTGTTTGGAAAACGATCGAATGATTCCTTTAACAAAATTATAAAAGTTAAAAGAGTGGTATAAATGACTTTAACCCCTAGTATATGAAATATTAAAAATGTTTTGAAATGCATTTTTAAGAAACACGGGTTTGGATGATAAATATGTCCAAGTCGATACTTACATATAAACAACCTCGAATAATAAAGAGATTGTAAAATTAATCCTAAACTTGTAATTTTCTTTAGTCGAGGGCACATTAAACTCCTATATAATGGTTATGGAATTTTTATTCAATTATACATGAACCAAATACATAAATATGATATCATCTATAATCCTCTAATATTTCATTGTTGATAATATTTTAGTAGTTTCATTGTTTCGGGTGTTAACCGATTCGTTTTCCATTATATGTTTTGTTATGTAATTCATGTTTTTTATAGATAAGATGTATTTGATTCATATAAATAATGATATTAAGTTATAAAAAATTATTTTTTAACCATAAAAATAAAATTATTCTTGAATGGTTATGATGGGAAATGAAATATCATCACGTCATGGAGACAGTAATCCAAACGTACACACGAGCAACAATATCATTCTATTAATGGTGAAATTTTATTTAATTGGATGGAATATTATATATATAAAATAATTAACATGTTCTATTTATTATTTACATCAATTATATCTATTATTATACCCATCCAATTAATGATGTTGTGAATAACATACTACACCATGATGTGGAGAGAGTAAGTCGTACGAACACAGGTATGGTGACTTTTTCATTCATAGGATTGATATAATAATGAATATGGTTGTACCATATTTATAATAAAATCTCAGTATGTATAATTTATAGTATTTATTAGTTTATTATTGGTACAAAAAAACAAATAGGAATTGGTAGAAGAAAAGATCTTTGAAAGTGGTGATGAAATAATTACCTCTTCTTCAGGTAGTTTCATTTGATTTGAACAAAAGGGCTATATAGGATGGCTTTATGATTAAATTAAGGCCTATTGAATTAATTTAGGGTATTTAAAAGGATATTTGATTAGGGTTCGTCCAAGAAAAATGTCTTTTGAGGTGTGAATTTAAGAGAATGGGTAGTACACTTTTATATGAGAGGTGAGGGGCACTTTAGGAAAAACTAGAAATACGAATTTATTGTAATATTATTTTTTGGATTATAATAGATCCAAATGGATTTATTTCAAGGATAAGGTGATTATGGGACGAAACACTCTCAAAAAATACGTTCTAGACATGTTTAGGTCCCCATATTAACCATATCTTTTAGACTTAACCCTTAGTTAAATAGTTTACCCTTTACTATGCATTCTTGTAATTTTATACTACATGGTTAATATAGTTACTATAAAATTCCTTGAGAAAATGAAGTGGTTCATTAATGAAATATATAACATTATCTACTTAATGTGACCAAATATTATATTTTTAGGAATATTATGAAATTTAATAATATATAATTTGTTTTAAAAACTCATTTATGTCATGTTTGACAGTATTTAGTATTTGGTTTTTCTTAATTTTTAACAACTTGATTCATTCAAAAAAATACATTGAATCAATCCTAAAATGTCATATTCATCTATAAAATTCTTGGATGGCATTAAAAGTTTAAATTTACATTGTTTTTAATATTTATAATATCAATTATTTTAATCATTCATTAATTAGGCAATTACTGAATCATTATTGTGTCATAAATATCTTAAATTATTTAATGTCTAAAAACTATAAATAAATTATAATGATTTATGAAATATTTTTCTATCTCTAATGAATATTTATAGTAAAATTTATCTTATGTATAAACCTATATTAAAAATTGAATAGTTATTAAATTTTGAATTGAACACTTTTAACTAGTCTTTAAATAAAATAAAATAATTATCATGATCTAATACAAGTGGATCATAGAGGATCATATTTTTTTCCTAAGTTTTATTTTGGTCGAAATAAACTTATCCAATATAATTAGGACATGTTTTTAGGTAAATAAAATATTATTTTTACCTTTAATTACCTTATTTACTTTTAACCATGGTAAATAAAATTCAAAAGTTACTATTCACTAAAAAATTATTTTCATCCTATTGAACAAAATTTTCCTTTCTGATTACAACTATGATTGTCATATTTTTAAAATTCTATTCATATAAGTAGTAAATTTTTTTTATGAATATTTAAAAATGTGCCTAGAAGGTCGGTAAAATACCTTTAAAAGTTTAATAAAAATGTATATATCTAATCTGATTATAAAATGTCTCCAATGAATTAAATTGGACTAATATATGTATTATGTATCTATATTGAAATTTAAAAAATCAAATTAAAAAAATAATTATTTAAATAAAAAGTATATTTTAAACACTAATGTTGTGTTTTTCATTATTCATCAAAAGATTAAAGTTTTCAAAAAAATACAAAAAATTCACCCAAAAATAATTTAGATATTCCGAATCAAAAAATGATTTCCATTTTGAAAAATAAACTGTATAAAATTTCAAAAAGTATGTATTACTATTCAACACTACTTTTTAAATGTCTAGTTTGATTGGTCGGGATGTGAAAGAACTTAGAGTTGCGTACATGTCAAGCTATGGTATTATTCAAAGAGACACATACCATGGAAGCTTGGGGTGTAACATTTTTCCTTCCTTCAAATAATTTCATCCTCGAAATTTCATGAATATTACTACATAAAATGATTTGGTTGGTTCTTTATTATAAGTTCCTCAGGTTCCCACATATCCTCTTTCATTTTATGGTTTCTTCAAAGAACATTTACCAAACGTGTCGTCCTATTTCTCAACACTTGCTCTCTAGCATAAAAAATTATAATAGGATCATCACAATAAGACAAATCTGGTTCTAGCTCTATTTATTCATAGGTGAGTAAATGTGTTGGGCCAGGCATGTATTTTCTCAATAGTGATATGTGGAACACATCGTGAACTTTTGAGAGACTTGGCAGCATTTCCAAATGGTAAGCTACAACTCCAATTCGTTCTAGAATCTCAAAAGTTCTGGTGTACCTGGGACTTAATGTTTCCTTCTTCTGAAACTTATAGCACCCTTCCATGTAGAAACCTACAAGAAACAATAATCTCCTACTTGAAATTCCAAATCCATCACGTGTTTATCGGCATAACTATTTTTCTTACGTTGAGGTCCTCTAATGTCTTTTTGGATAATATTCAACTTTTCCACTATTTCTTCAACAGGTTCTTGGCCTACAATTTGTCATTCACCAAAATCATCTCAACAAGATGGTGTACGACATCTCTTTCCATATAACACTTCATATGGTGCCATTTTAATACTTTAATGGAAGCTATTTTTATAAGAATATTATACCAGAGGTAAATATTGATCCCACACACCTTGAAATTCATGTGAAAAAGATATCAACATGTCTTATATGGTTTGAATAGTTCTTTATAATTTTCTTTCAGTTTGAGGGTTGTAGGCAGTGCCCAAGTGAAGTTCAGTATCGAGGGGTTTCTGAAGGCTTTTTTGGAATCATGACGTTAAATGGGCATCATGATCGGAAACAATCGATAGAGGTACACCATGAAGTCTTCAAAATTCATTAATATAAAGTATTTCTAAATGATAAAGTGGTAAATGTTCTCTTATATAAAGAAAATGTGCAGAATTTTTAAAATGATCGACAATAACCAATATTTCATCATTCCATCTAAGAGTATTTGGTAGGACAATGACAAAATCCATCACAATATCATCAAATTTCCACTCAGGTACGGGAAGAGCATTCATGAATCCTCTTTGATGTTGTCTTCTATCCTTTAACTATTGAAAAACCATACATCTTGACACATAATCCACAATCTCTCTGTTCATGTTGTCCCACCGAAAATGTTTCATCAAATCTCTATACATATTAGTGCTACCAGGGTGTATAGAGAAATTGGAGCTATGAACATCATCCAAAAATTCCATTTTTTAGATCAGGTATTTCGGGAACACAAATCCTCTTGCCAAAATTCAATGTTCCATCTTCATATATGAAGTCAATCAATATCACATCATTCACAGCTTTAATTTTCTTTTGAAACTCCCCATCATCAGTCTGAGAACTTTTTAACCATTCTAGAAAATATGTTTTGGAAAACATTTGATAAATTATTGATGCTTCACATTCCATGATTATTCCAATATCCATATTTAGTAGATCCATGAACATAGGTTCCCTTTCAACTCTCATCTTGTTTAGAACTGCGTGATCCTTTCTGATCAAAGCATCCTACACCTTATTTTCCTTCACTGGGTGGCGGTGTATTAGGAAATCATAATCCTTGAGTATTCCAAGCCATCGACTTTTCTTCATGTTGAGTTCTTTCTGAGTGAAAATATACATCAAACTATTGTGATCGGTATATATCTCACATTTTTCGACATATAAAAAGTGTCTCCATATCTTCAAAGAAAATATTATAGCTGCTAACTCAAGATCATGAGTGTGATATTTTTGTTCATGATTTTTTAGTTGTCGTGATTAGAAATAAATAACTCTATCATTCTTCATAAAAACACTGTAAGAACCCGGTTTTTCTATAAAATACTTTGGAATATTCTTGATGTTATTCTAGAGCAGTGCCTTCAGACGGCGTGCGATTCCGATCCCTAGTGTGACCGGAATTAAATTTTCAGTGTGTTCACATTGGGAATGCCAATTATGTAGAATAACTCCTAAACAGTAGCTCGGATGGAAAAATAGAGGGCACCGTTGAGTCTGGAGCATGCCGTTTACCCTCAGAGGGGTGTAATTTTCGCGGGTGCAGGCCTCCTATCAAAAATGCCACCAGGGGGGTTTCCGTAATTTTGCGGCATTAGAAGTTAAGTTTTATAACATTCAAATAGAGCCTCGGATTGAAATTCCGAGACCTCTTTTGTGCTTGGGAGGTGGTGTTTACCCTAGGGGAGGCTTAACCTCGACCCTGCTAAGAGTTCGGGTATGGGACTTCTAGTGGGTATCAAAAAAAAATAAAAGATGATTTATTGTAGGACCCTGGGACACCCTGAGAGGGGAGGGGTGAATCAGGGTGACAACTTTTTCTTTTAAAGTGATGGATCTTGTTCCCATGGTGGTAGGAACTTGTTAAACCTGTAAGATGGATATGATCAGAAAGCAAACATTAACATGCAGAGAGATGACACAACACTTTTTACTTGGTTCACAACTAAGGGCTACATCCAAGGTGCATATGCCCTCTGGTTTTAGGTCATACCAAACTCTGCTAAACTTCACTAGATGTGGATTACAAAGGTTCAGGCACAGTCACTCTATCCCAGGCTCACTACCTTTACAAAAGTTCAGGGATAGCTCACTGCGTCCCACTGGTCATCCCGTTGACTCCCCATGGCTCACTTCATTTGGTGAAGTCCCACCCAGTTTATAGATGTGAATGTCTCTTCATCATCGCTAATGAATACATCCTATGTTGAATGTATATGCTCTTTTGAAGTCCAACTTCCACCTGTAGACTAATCTCACATTGCACCAACGGTATCAAGAAAACTTTGAAATTTCGCGCAGCCCCAGAAAGACCGGCGTACTTCAACCACAATAGGTGCACTTCTCTAAGCCCGATGCACAAGTTTCAAGATGGCACGCAAGTTCACCTCTCCCACTTACGCGACACTCAATTTTTCAACTTCAAACTTACGCGACTGACATCCTTTTACGCCCAAACCTATTTTGGCGTTCAACTACGAACTGTCATGCTTCTTCAAATCCTAGAGCACAAGTGTCACCAGACCACCTGCACGTCACCTCCTTCACCAACTCCAAACATGGGGGAATCAATGCCTTTGTCACCCAAAACACCTTGGATGCACAGCAAACAACTATCGCGCAACTTCAACTTTTGCGACCCACCACCACTTCTGCGACCACAACACCTGCACTATAGGTGCTCTGATTTTCTCTAAGTCTGAACTTCATGCTGAATGAGGAGGGGTCGGCCTCTTTTTATAGGAATTTGGATACCCTGTGTGACGGCGTGCAAGGCTTCCCTCGGCGCTCAGGTTTCAGCGCGCAAGTCTCTACCGCACAAGTCACTTGCGTGACCAAACATAAAACTTGGTCACCCTTCTCCCTTTTACATATTTTCAGGTTCTAATCATAAAAAACAAATGGCGGACAAGTTTATTCTCCTTCAAGACAACGGCGCACAAGTATCCATTCCAAAACTACTTTTCTCCATTTGTCGATTTTCAGGCCCAAAAAATTGGCAAACACAAGAAAATGGTGCCACCGTCAATACTGTTATCTATTAGTTTTGTATAATCACTTTTCTGGAACACATTCTAAAATTCCACTAAGGATTGACAACAAACAAAAACCATACTCCAATTCATGCAATGAACAACCACGGTTCCAACATTTATTTCCTAACATAATCCATAACCCAATCCACCCTTCTTCCCCATTTCACTTCCTCTGGAGAAATCCTTTCAAGGGAAGTTCATGACCTCATCCTCCCTCTAAAATCAAGGATATCTCAGCTATGGAGACGAATGATCCCTTGTGAAGCAATGGGCTATGCCAAACAAGGTAAGATCGTGGGTATTTTGTTTTAAACTTCTTCACAATCTTGAAATTAATATATATTCATCGAGTTTCAATTATCTTTTCGAGAGAATCCCATATATTCATAGGATTTGTTCTAAGATTTATGATTCAATTTTTGGATTCGAAGTCTAAGTCCCGAGGCGACCGTAGTGGTCTGATGATGTTTCGGTGGTTTTCGGGTGGTTTTCGGGTGGTTCAGGCTGGTCCAGCGGTGGCTCGGCTCAGGCAGCACGACAGCGGATGGCGGCTCGGGGCGGCAGTCAGCAGTGGCTTCAGCGAGGCGATCGGCTACGGGCGTCTAGGACGGCGGCTCGGCGAGATGGGGAAGCGGTCAGGCAGTCGGCTACAAGGGAATGGTTGTGGATGGCAAGCGGTGGCCACAGGCGAGCGTGAAGACCGACCGATTGTCAGTCGGTCGGCATGGAACACCTGGGTCAGCGACACCGGCCAACGGATAGCGTACCCGCCCTTTGCGGGTCCCCGAGTGCAAGGAAGACCGGCCTTCGGGCTGGTCCAGATCATGGGACCGCGGTACGCACAGGAAAACAAAGGTCGGCGTAGGCGAACCGCTACCCACGGCAGCTCATCCGATTGAGTCACGGGCCGGCCGGCTTGGGCCGGTCTAGGGGCTGTGGACCGGCCGGACCGGTCCGATCCACCCCCACTTGAGTCCGATGACGATTAAACTGGTGTAACTCCTAAACTAGATGTCGTATTCATGTACTGACTGTGGGGACGTGTTCCTTGGATCAAGAAGAATGTTTTGAGTTGGTCTTGGAAATTTTTAATTCTTGAGATAGGGGCTCGGTGGCACGACACGTCCACTATGTAATTTTTTATTTTCTTTCCGAGATTTTCATTCGGTCGGGGCGGGAACATCTAAAGTCCGATTTTGGCACTCCCAATGGCGTTGGGACCCTAGCGTCGAGACGGAGTTTTCCAGGGTGGTTTCAAGCGTCGAAACTGATATTGAGTCATGGGCCCCACGGCCCGTCATTCAAGCTGTATGAAGCAATTTTTAGGTTTTTCATCGGACGTCAGTTTGGGGCATGCGAGCAGTCGTTTTTTGGGTGTTTTTCTGAGGGCATCACAATGGCACAATTTGCCCTCTTTAATTTCACACAGTGGTGTGGGCCCAACGAGGGGGAGTTAGCGGTGATTTCCATCTTTATCATCGGGTGTCTATTTTGTACAATTGATTAGTCAATATTCATTACTTTTTCGAGAGGATTTCAACGGTGTGATCCATTTGTGTCATTTCAGGACCGTGATGTGGGTCCCATGTAGCACCGCTTGTGTGCAGTGTGGTGAAATGCATCTTCTTCATAGGACATCGGTTCCATGAAAGTAAGCAGTCAATTTTACATGTTTTTATGAGGGCATCACTGTGGTGCAATGCACCCGACTGTTTTTGGGACCGAGGCTCGGGACCACGGGATGTCGTTCAGGCGTAAAGCGGTGTTGGACGACTTTTTCGTCGGATTTTCATTTGAGGCGAGTAAGTGGTCTATCTTGTGTGTTCTTCCGAGAGGATTACAACAACACGATTTGTTTGGATGTGCGGAGACTCATTCGAGATCTCATTAAACGTGGAATCATGAAAGGTGTACTGGTGGAGGTTCTTCCTGCGGTGTTTGTAGGAATCCCTTGGCGTCTGATCGTGATCACTCCTGTGGGAGTGAAGTAAATGCTTAAAGGGAATTATTTTTCCATTCTAGGGCCATGGAGGAAGCAATTTGGCTATGTTAAATTTACACCCATCACGTTGACATTGGTTGTTGTCTGAACGACAGCCTTTGGGCTAGAAATGTGGTATACACTAGGAGTATATGAGAATACCTGGAGGTGCATGCTGTGGTTTTTACCGAAGGACATTTTTTCTTGGTTGAGAGATGATTTTGGGCCACATGTCATGAGGATCCATATGCGCGTCGTGTTCTGTTTTACATACCTCTGATCTCTCACGACGTAGAGGGTCCCTCTGTTCACGATGGTTTAGACCAACAGGGTTGAGTGGTTTCACCTAGTTCTGTTCTCAATGGTGTGATCAGTGGAGTTTTTTGAGTTTTATTTTTTCCTTTATCCACGTGGGATTTCAGTATAATGTCCCATAGTGTTCCCTGGTAGTGTTTTGGACGATTCGGTGTGACCAATACTCTACGCGGGCACCAATCCTCAACCGAGGAGGATGTTTCCCGAAGGGTGCAGAGCCCAGTGAGCCCTGGGCGTAGACTCCCTCACCGAGTATCGAGATCATATCCTCCTTCAACGATCTATCGTGATGTGTTTACCTATGTCGAGCTCCAGGTATAGGCGTGACCCATACTACACGGGCATTGAACCTCTACTATGTGAATTGTTATGGAGTTGGGAGGTTTGTGTGATACCCACTTCATGTTCTATTGGCAAGTGTTGTACAATCCAGTAGGGATGGCCATAGTAGTTCTAGGTTTACCCTTTAGCAGGGCTGTGCAGTGGGTTTCTCATCGTCTTTTTCGGGTGTAACCTCCAGCGGGGCTTGGCTGTGGGTTGCTCATTGACTTTTTAGGGTTTACCCTCTAACAGAGACTTGGCAGTGGGTTACCCGATGACCTCTTAGGGTTTACACTCCAGTAGAGACTGGGCAGTGGTTTGCACGATGACCTCTTAGGGTTTACACTCTAGCAGAGACTGGGTAGTGGGTTACCCAACGAACTCTTAGGGATTACCCTCCAGTAGAGACTGGGAAGTGGGTTACCCGACAACCTCTTAGGGTTAACCATCTAGTAGAGACTGTGCAGTGGGTTACCCGACGACCTCTTATGGTTTACTCTCCAGTAGAGACTTGGAAGTGGGTTACCCGACGACCTCTTAGGGTTTACCCTCCAGCGTGGTTGGGCAGTGGGTTACCTGACGACTTCTTTCAGACTCACTCCTTTCTACTAGGATAGTCTATGGATTTTCTGACTACCAGAGCAAGACCCTTGGTTATACGGTTTAGTGATGTGATAAATTTGAATTTGAGAAGACATCTCGACTATGTGACAGTGAAGAGGTGTGGTTTGACTTTCCCCAGAACTCTCAAGTACGAGGGACGCTTTCCCCACCAACATGCATCCTTGTGACGCGACCTAAAATAGTGCGGGTGAGTAAGTGCCGCCCTAAGAGGATAGTGTCAGGGTGTAGTGATTTGATCCCCTAGGCTTGCAGTTCAGGGCAGACATGTAGGATGTTGGGCATCGATGATGGTTACTTCTGGGACCGTTGGCTACTCACTTTCCTGGGCTGAGCTACGGGATTGATATCCCCTTATGATCTCAATTGGGTTTCTTGATTGAGCATATGGATATGTATATACCTTGTTCCAGTACCCACTCCTTGGGTTTGGTTACTCTCCTTCCAGGAGAGGCGAAGATGCACGGGGTATGCCACGTGCTTTCTGTGTCTAGCATCTCATGGTGGGATGAGACTACTTTCCTACTATAGGTAGCGAAGACTCGATGAGAAGTTTCATCTTTTCACTGTTTCTAGCTCCTTGTGTTTGGGTGAGTCTATATCATTTCTCTTGTTGGGATGATTTTTTACTCTAATATACTCTTCACTGCACTCTCTATCGTTCTCATTTACTATTCCTTGCTCGATCTACTGCTCATTCTTGGGTACCTCCTTTGTTTTTCCCTCAAGATTTTGGTGTATACTACTAAGTATTTTTATACTCACCTCTACTTGGTATTTGCCCACAATTGGTGTGCCCTTGTAGACGACAGACAAGTTTCTCGTGACTATAGAGGAGATTAGGATTTCGGGTGCACGGACAATGTGCGATGGTCGTAGTTGGGTTCTAGGTGTGGGACTCTCCTGACTGATTTACTTTTGTTTACTTGTTGCCGGGTTGTGGGACATTTCTGGTTGGGTGTGTGTTTTTCCCTTTTTCTTTTCAGTTTAGCTTCAGCATTTTCATTGCACTGTTTAGAAGTCAATTCACTTTTGTGGTTGTTTATAGCAGTTAGTACTTTACTTTTCAGTTTACTCTTCACTTCTTCATTGAGTGGGCTGTGTGTGTTTGTACAAGTACTTAGGAAACGGCCTCCCCGAGTTGTTTAGCCTTAGGCACTTGTCACCAGCCCCTGGCATATGGAGGTGAACATGGGGTAGTTATGGATCAAGCCCAGGTAGGGTCGGGTCATGACAAAGTGGTATCAGAGGTGGTTCATTCCTTGGGATGTTGTGCAGAAATCCCAAAAAAGGAATTGGTTTGGATTTAGGGAAACAATGTCGACATGTCTCGAGAGTGGCTCTCAGGCCAGGGAGTCCAGTGATGGTGCGGTGTCCGACGTATCCATTCACCAGGACCCTGATAACCCGCTTGTCGACTCGGTATGTTGAGACACTGGTTGCAGGGAAATTGGTTTGTGAATCACATATGATTGAGTCTTGACTGTCCTTCTTGAGTCATCTCCCCATTGTTGTTACTATTATATACATATATTCTCATCAGACTATGGCACTCCTTGATAACATTCAGGATGTCTTCACGAAGACGGCCATCCAGGATACCAGCATTGATTCATGAAGACGACCCTCTGAGCGACGAGGACTCAGTCCAGGACCCATCATGCGAGTCCCTTTCTCCGGGTGGGCCAGTAGCAGCACCCCCACCTGGTGAGCAGCAGAGTGCTCCAACAGAGCATACATAGCTTGAGTTCAGGTTGGGAGTGCTCTCTAAGTTCTAGAAACAAAGAATGCTGAGGTTCAGTGGTGAGCCAGACCATCAGGCAGCAAAGCATTGGCTCGAGACAATTGTTTTCCTCTTCAGTCTTGCGCAGACAACGACAGATCAGAGGGGGTCTTTGGCAGCCATCATTTTCCACGGAGCAGCTGGGCGTTGGTGGATTCTAGTGACTCGGTTACTTGATGAGTTTTCACATTCTTGATTGACTTTCAACTGCTGTTTCATGAGGAGTTTTACCCCTCCTTCTTACGTTTCGTTCAGATCCAAGAGCTCCTGCAGTTTCAGCAGGGAGGTATGACGGTGACTGAGTACGAGACTAGTTTCACAGACCGTGCATGTTTTTACATGGAATTGGTCCATGATGGAAACTTCCGAGCACGGATGTTCGAGCAGGGTCTCTGTAGAGTGATTTGTGCTATCATAGTACCATTGGGCATTCCAACTTATGTCTAGGTGCTAGAGCAGGTGCTAGTGACATAGATCTTTCTATCATGTTCAACAGTTTGTGGTGGCAGTAGGCACGATGAAGCCGAGATGTCTGCCGCAGCTAGCAAGCTTCAGTAGACAGAGCCTCGACGTAGGCGGCCTTCCACCCACCGGTTTCGGATACGTGGTCGTGCACCATTGTGGTGGAAAATCACAGGGGCTCAGCCGAGGATACCCTTCCGTGAGCAGACCCAAGGGCAGTGTTGTACACCAAAGTGGCGCTGGAGGGCACCAGGGAAACCTAGAGAGCATCGGTTCAATGCTTGCGATGGGTGAGGTCAAATGACATGGGACTGCCCATCCAGGTATGCTAAGAACTTCAGGCAGGCAGCAGGTGCACCACCATGGAATAGGCAGTGCCATGATCGGAGTAGTGCCCAGAGAGGTTGTGCTTGCAGATGATTGGGAGGATCTAGAAGTGGGGGACGGCATTACGAGGTCTTCCCATCACCACCAGGCAGTCCACGTCAGGCCCCGGGAGCTAATAGTTGGGACCGGGGATAGGCGCGAGCTTTGTATGTCTACGATCCTGCTGAGAATTAAGTGACTACAAGTACGCTTTACTACTCTTCCACTTTTTATTGTATAATTGTTATACTTTTTGCGTGAAATTATTTTTCTCCCTTATCATTTCTTTAGTTGTTACAAGGGTGACACAGGGCATTGGGTGTAACCCTATGCTGGTATAGTTGTAGGAGTAGAAAATTGTTCGTTAGTTGATGGTGTTTACTCAATCGCTTTCCGAGTGTGTAAGAGTGTCTTGGTTGTTGGACATCGACTGTGAAACCTTGCGTGACAGGATATCCTTGGGTGTTTTACCTTATGAATATTCTAAAGGAGGGAATCACTGGGCTTTTTCCCATCTCCAAATAGTGATTCCTGTTGCAGCGTGCGATGTGGGGGGTTCATCTGGGGAGGTGAGCTACCCCTGATGGCCTTCGGGCAATTTGAGACCGTGTGAAGTGATGACGAGGTTGTCTACCACCTTTCCCTAACCCCCAAAGTCTGGAGTGGGTGCACGATGCCTCCCACATGACATGCCTGAGGAGATGTGTGTGTGCACCTATGCACGTCATCGTCGATGGAATACCCCATGCAAACGGACCAAATCCTTTGGTCCCTGTGCAGTGATGTAGAACTGTGCAAGAGTTCTTCTGGGTATGGGAGAGCCAGGTGTTGGCTTATTACCCTGAGTTGTTTTCCTAATTTTTCTTTTTGGGGACGAAACTCTTGAAGTAGGGAATGATATAAGAACCTGATTTTTCTATAAAAGACTTTGGAATATTCTTGATGTTATTCCAGAGCAGTGCCTTAAGACGGTGTGTGATTCTGTGCCCCGGTGAGGCAAGAATTAAATTTTTATTGTGTCCACACTGGGCACTCCAATTAAGCATAATAAATCCTAAACGGTAGCTCAGATTAGAAAATGGAGGGCACCATTTATTCAGGATCATTCCATTTACCATAGGAGGGGTGTAATTTTTGCGGGTGTGGACCACCTATGAAAAATGCCACCATGGGCATTTCCATAATTTAGCGGCCACAGACGTTAAGTTTTATAACTAAATACGGAGCCTCAGAATGAAATTTTGAGACCTCTGTTGTGCTCGGGAGGTGGTTTTTACCCTAGGAGAGTCTTAACCTCGACCCCGCCTAGTGTTAGGGTATGAGACTTCTAGTGGGTTTTAAAAAAATTATTAAAAGTTTATTTTATTTCCTTACATAAGCCATAACCCACTCCACCCTTCTTCCCCATTTCACTTCCTCAAGAGAATCCCTCTCAAGTGATTCTCATGACCTCATCCTCCACCTCCTATCAAGGAGATCTTGGCTACAACGATGGAGGATCCCTCGTGAAGTGACGGGCTACGCCCAACAAGGAAGGATCGTGCGTATTTCGTTTTAAACATTCACACACTTTTGAAATTCATATATATGCATCTAATTGTCATTATCAGGTCGATAGAATCCCATAGATGCTTAGGATGTTTTCTAATCTTTCCGATCTATTTTTTGGAAACGAAATCCGAGTCCCGATGCGACCGTAGCGGTCCAATGAAGTTCTGGGGGGTTTTCGGGTGGTTTTACGGCGGTTCTGGCTGGTCCAGCGGTGGCTCAGCTCAGGCAGGCAGCGGACAGCGGCTCAGAGTGGCGGTCGGCAGCGGCTTCAGTGAGGTCATCAGCTGTGGGCGTCTGGGATTGTGGTTTGTCGCGAACAGGAGGCATCCGGGCGGTCGAATGTGGGGGCGTGGCTGCGGACGGCGGGCAGTGGCCGCGAGTGAGCGCGAAGACCAGCTGACCGTCGGCTGGTCAGCGAGGAAGACCGGGGTCAGTGACTCCAGTAGGTGGACAGCGGACCCACCCTTTGCGGTTCCCCATGTGGAAGGAAGACCGGCCTCCGGGCCGGTCCAGATCTGCGGTCCATGGTCCACACTAGAGAACCGCAGGCCGCAGCGACTCAGATGGCGGAGCCATGGGCCGGCCAGCTTGGGCCGGTCCAGGGGGTGTGGACCGGTCAGACCGGTAAGGTCCCCCCCTCCCCCCCCACTTGCGTCTGATGACATTTAAACTGGCGTAACTCTTAAACCGGGTGTCTGATTCACATACCGTCTATGGAAATGCATTCCATGTATCGAGAAGATAGTTTTGAGTGGTCTTGAGAATTTTTAATTCTTGAGATGGGGGCTCGGTGGCGTGACATGTTCGTTAAGTAGTTTATCTTTTTCTTTTAGAGATTCTTCTTTCGGTCGGCGCTGGAACATCTGAAGTCCGATATGGGCATCGTCAGTGGCGTTGGGACCTTGGCATCGAGACAGAGTTTTCCAGGGTGGTTTCAAGCATTGAAACCGGAGTTGAGGCATGGGCCTTGTGGCCCGTCTTTCATGCTCAACGCAGAAATTTGCATCATTTTCATCAGACGTCCATTTGGGGCAGTCGATCAGTCATTTTTTGGTGTTTTTCTGATGGAATATAATTGGTGCAATCTGCCCGCTTTAATTCCGCACGGTGGTGTGGTCCCCACGAGGGCTGTTTTGGGAGTTGGTAGTGATTTCCATCTTTATCACTGGCTGTCCTTTTTGGACAAGTGATTAGTCAATCTTGTGTACTTTTCTGAGAAAATCACAACGGTACAATCCGTTTTTGCGTTTCAGGACTGTGATGTGGGCCCCACGTATCACCGCTCGTTTGCGGGGCGACGAAATGCACCTTTTTATCTGGACATCCATTCTATGCAAGTAAGTAGTCAATTTGATGTGTTTTCCTGAGGGCATCGCAGTGGTGCGACAAGATCGACAGGTTTCGGGACCGAGGCTAGAGACCATGGGATGCCGTTCAGGCATAAAGCGGTGTTGGACGACTTTTTCGTCGGATGTTCGTTTGAGGTGAGTAAGTGGGTTGTCTCGCGTATATTTTCGCGACGATTACAACGGCACGATTCATTCAGATGTGTGGAGACTCATTCAAGATCTCATTAAACGTGGAAGCATGAAAGGTGTATCGGTGGAGGTTCTTCCTGCGGTGTTTGCAGGAAACCCTTTACTTGTGATCGCGTTAACTCTGGTGGGTGTGAAGTAAATGCATAAAAGGAAGAGGTTGGCCATGCTAGGGCCATGGAGGAAGCAAGTTGGCGATGTTACATTTACACCCTTCATGTTGACGTTGGGTGTCGTGTGCATAATGGCCTTTGGGCTGGAAATGTGGTATACTTTGGGAGTATACAGGAATTCCTGGAGGTGCATGTTGTGGTTTTTACCCAATGAAATTTGTGCTTGGTTTGGAGATGAGTTGGGGCCACACGTCGTGAGGGCCCTATATGCACATCGCATTCTTCTTTACATACATTTGATCTCCTGAGACGTAGAGGGTCTCTCTATTCACGATAGTTTAGACCAGCAGGGTTGAGTGGATTCCCCTGGTTCTGTTCTCGATGATGTGATTGGTGGAGTTGTTTGGGTTTCCTTTTTTTATTTAGCCATCTGGGATTTCAGTATCACGCCCCTTCGTGTTCCCTGGTAGAGTTTTTGAGGATTTGGTGTGACCAATACTCTATGCGGGCACCGATCCTCTACCCCGGAGGTTGTTTCGAGTATGGGGCAGAGCCCAGTGAACCCTGGGCGCTGACTCCCTAGCCGTCTATCGATATAATATCCTCCTTCTATGATCTACCATGTCATTTATCCCTAGGAAAAGCTCCAGTTATCGGCGTGACCCACACTACACAGGTGTTGAACCACTACTGGGTGAATTGTTCTTGAGTTGGGTGGTTGCGCGATACCCACTCTGTGTTCTGTTAGACAGTTTTGTACCATCCAGCATGGATGGCCAAATAAGTTTCGGGTTTACCCTCCATCGGGGTTGGGCAGTGGGTTGCTCATCGACTTCTTCGGGTTTACCCTCTTGCGGGGCTGGGAAATGGGTTTCTCATGGAATTCTTACGGATTACCCTTTAGCATAGACAAGGGAGTGGGTTTCTTATCGACTTCTTCTGGTTTACCCTCTAGCGGGGCTGGGCAGTAGGTTCTTCATTGACTTCATAGGGTTTACCCTTCATTTGGGACTGGGAAGTGGGTTACCCGATGACCTCTTATGGTTTACCCTCCACTAGAGACTGGGCAGTGGGTTACCTGACAACCTCTTAGGGTTACCCTCCTGTAGAGACTGGGTAGTGTGTTACCCGACAACCTCTTAGGGTTTACCATCTAGCGGAGCTAGGCACTAGGTTACCACAAAACTTCTTTATGACTCATTACTTTCTACTAGGCTAGTCTATGGATTTTCTCCGTGACTTCTGGAGTGGGACCCCTGGTTGTACCGGTCAGCGATGTGATATCTTTGACATTGAGAAGACCTCTCGACTATGTGACAGTGAAGAGGTGTGGTTTGAATTTCCCCAATACTATCAAGTACGAGGGACGCTTTCCCCACCAAGACGCATCCTTGTGACGCAACCTAAAACCGTGAGGTAGAGTCAGTGTCGCCTAAAGTGGATAGTGTCAGGGTGAACTGATTTGAGCCCCTTGGCTTGCAGTTCGGGGCAGACATGCAGGATTCTAGGCATTGATGGTGGATACTTCTGGGACTATTGGATACTCCCATTCTTGGGATGATCTACGGGATGGAGATCTCCTTACGATCTCGTTCAGGTTTCTTGATTGAGCATATGGATATGTATATACCCTGTTCTAGTACCCACTCCTTGGGTTTGGTTACTCTCCTTCCAGGAGAGGCGAAGATGCGTGGGGTATGCCACATGCTTTCCGTGTCTTGCTTCTCGTGGTTGGTTGAGTATACTCTCCTACTATAGGAAGAGAAGACTCGATAAGAAGTTTCATCTTCTCACTATTTCTATCTACTTGTGTTTGGGCGAGTCTACTTCCTTTCTCCTGTTGGGTTGAGCTGTTACTCTACTGTACTCCTCATTGCACTCCCTGTTGTTCTCCTTTAATATTCTTTGTTCAATCTACTTCTCACTCTTGGGTACCTCCTTTGTTTCTCCCTCGAGCCTCTAGGGTATCCTACTAAGTATTTTTATACTCAACCCAGCTTGGTCTTTGCACACAAATGGTGTACCCTTGCAGACGATGGCCATGTTGCTTGTGACTACAGAGGAGCTTAAGAGTTTGGGAGCTTGGACCGCATGTGGTGGTCGTAGTCAGGTTATAGGTGTGCGACTCTCCCTATTGTTTTACTTTTGATTACTTGTTGCCAGGTTGTGGCAATTTTCTGGTTGGGCTCATGTTTTTCCCTTTTTCTTTTTAGTTTAATTTCGGCATTTACTATTTACTGTTTAGAGGTTGATGCACAATTGTGGTTGTTTATAGCTGTTATTACTTTACTTTCCCTTTTACTCTACACTTCTACATTGAGTGGGTTCTGTTTGTGTGTACAGTTACTCAGGAAATGGCCTCCCTGAGTTTTTTAGCCTTCGGCACATGTCGCCAACCCCTGGCCTATGGAGGTGGGGTTGGGGTAGTTGTGGCCCGAGACCGGGTAGGGTTGGGTCGTGACAGACACAACCATGTCCTTTCCTTGATACATCAATATAAATAACAAACCCAAAATTACCTAATGGAAGAGTCGAGATAGAAGCATGGACTAATATTATCTTCCATTATTCAAAAAATCCTTCACACACTTTTTTAATAACTAATTTGTCCCCTTTACATGTGATCATAGTTAATGGGTTATCCAGCCAAGAAAAAGTCTTGACAAAATTCCGATAATAACCTTCTAAACCAATAAAACTGAATACATCATTTATACTTGTCGGTGATGACCATTCATGGATTTCCCTTTTCTTCGAAGGATCAATAGAGATTCTGTCCTAAAATAAAATAAGTCCAAGAAAGGAAATTTTTGGAATCCAGAATTCACACTTTCAAAAAATTCCGTACAATTCTTTTCATCTTAAAGTTTTTATAATAGTACGCAAATGATTCTCATGATCATCGTAGATTTTGGAGTATACCAATATATCATCAATAAATTCAACTATATATTGATCGTGATATTCCTTGAAAATTATATTCATTAGATCTCTGAAAACATAGGGTAAAATAGCCAGTCCAAAAGGCATTACTGTAAAATCAAAATTCCCATACCTAGTTCGAAATAATGTCTTCGGAATGTCTTCCTTATTCACACACAAATGATGGCATCCAGATCGAACTTCAATCTTTGAAAAATATTGAGATCCATGAATTTGATCAAATAAATCATCAATGCGAGTTAGGGGATACTTATTATTTATTATTATTTCATTTATCTCCTTGTAGTAAATACAAAACCTCATAGATCCATCTTTCTTCTTAACAAGACGAAAAAGGGATCCCCTAGGAGAAACACTAGGGAGAATAAATCCTTTATTACACAATTAATCTATTCATTTCATTAGTTGCACTAATTCCACAGTGGCCATTCTATAAGGGATTTTATATATGGGCCATGAACTAGGAATTATGTCAATAGAAAACTCAATTTTCCATTATGGATAATGTCCAGGTAAATCCTCTATAGACAGATCGTCAAATTATTGAACAATAGGTACATACTATATTTGTATATTTATTTTCTAACCCATAGTTATTTCACTCCCTTCCTCCCCAATAATTGAAGTTTGTAGATCTACTGGGGGTGGATCTAAATGATAATTAGACGGTGATGTTTCTACTCTAAAGATAAAGGATACCTAATCATCATCAAAAATTTAAACCTCCTACTTCTTAAAGTAAATTATTGCATCATGGTATAAAATCCAATCGAGGCCGAGGATTATATAAAATTCAATCATGGGTATGACAATATGATCAACAGATAAAGCTTTTTTATATTCCATAATGTTAACTGATTGACAAAACTTTTTTGCTATGATACTTCCCTTATGATTTTTGACTGAGAACTCCCATGATTAGTCAAATTTGAAATATATAATTTTTGGTGAAAAATGGGAAGATATGAAATAATATGATGTTCTAGAATCAAATAAATCATTGGAAAATTTTTAGGAAATGATTAAAATACCTATCACCACGTCATTCGGAACATTAACCTTAGTAATAGTGATCATATAAGTTAAGCCTTTCTCCCTTGGAATTTTTTGAGGTATGCTTTTTTGAGGCATCGGAAATTAATTTTCATAATTTCCCATTTCATTAAAATTGTATCATTGAACATTAAAAGCCTCTTTCTTTCCCTTTCAATCACGATCATGGTGTCATTTTTCTCCACACCTGTAACAAACTGCCATCCCCATTAGGCAAGTACCCGGATGTTTCTTCCCAAAATTTTTTCAAGATAGAAATTTCACTTTTCCATTCTTTCCCTTATTTTCTTTTCTAGAGTGTTTAACATGTCACTTCTTCTCTTACTTCACATTATAGTCATAAGATATAGAGAAATCATTTTCTATCTTGATAACAAATGAGACTATATCTTTGTATGATGACAAGGACTGTGATAATAATGCTCGATAGAGAAATGGTGTTAACCCATCAAATATTTCATCAATATAACTTCTTGGGTTACATATATAATCTATTGAATTCCTATCTATCCTTTTAAAGATTGCCTCATACTTTGCGACATTCTAATTCGCTTTTTTTCCATATACTCAGAAATTTCATTTCTATATCTAATTGTTGTTCACTAGGAAATTATTTTTCTAAGAAAATCACTTTAAACTCCCTCCATTCCATAATTGATACTTCTTCATACTCTTTTTTTTAATTAATGACCACTTTTGATCTGCATCTCCCGAGAGGCAATGAAGTACCATGATAACCTTTTCCCTTTATCTACTACCCAAATCATGAAATATTTTCTATAAAGATCTTATCCATCAATCAACTACAAATATATTTGTATTACCATTGAATGATAGTGATTTTTTCCTAATGAAGTTTTCTAACATTGATCTTATTCATTGTGAATCAGGATGCTCTATATGGGTGAGGTCATTATTCACAACCTGAGCGAGTTATTCCAGTATGGTTATAAGATGTTCCGAACTAGTGGCATCACCATCTCTACTATAATTATCTTGAATAGAAGGGAAATAACTGCATGGATTATATGCATTGATATGGTTTACATTCCTTCCACTAGGTTCCATTTCAATATAATGGCATACACTAGATTAGTATATGAATCACAATTCATAATTCCAAACATGTAAAATATATAACATAAATTGAACATTTTATGCATATGTTCTATAATCATAAAAAAAAATTTCATTTGAGATGTATTTACTCATAAATAATTCATTATTTTTTTTAAATAAAATGTTAATTATTCTAAAAATATCCCCTAGGATTGTAAAACTAGGTGCACAGTAAGGCTTTTTGTCATGTACCAGGATACCTCGAGTCAAGCCCGAAACCCCTAGTCGGAGTTTTCACTCCTATGTTCATTTTTTCCAAAACCACATCTACATGTAGTATCCCGACATGGATTTATTTTTTGAAAACCCCAAATAATATCTATATTACCAGAATTTTGGGATATTGTTCTATACTAATCATCAATGTCTATGTTATGGTAATTCTCTCTAATCAAGATTTTTCTAAATATAGTTTTCATGATTTTTACCAAAGTTCCTATGATACCACCGGTAATGCCCCGATACCAATTAACCAAAGTCGGTGCATTATTACATAACATTGGAATGAACACAAGAGTTTAATTCCAGAAAGAACTATAAGTTTAGTGGCCTTGTAAGTACTTAATAAATACACAAGTTTTGCATTAAATTTATGAAATGAAAAGGAAATATTGGGTATCCTTTGATCACACTCACATCCCTTTTCTTATCTCTATATTTAATCCATATTATACTTCTCCACATCCTAGAAATAATTAACCATAAGAATGGGGTGATCTCAAATGATCAGTAAGGATAACAATATAGAAGAAACTATCATAAATAAGCATAAACATTTAATTCAATGTATAAGACCAAAACAAAATCCTTTTAAACTTAAAAATCAGCATAATATGAATATGATAAATCTAATAATTCCATTTACCAATTCATGTGGATATTCTAATAGTCCAATAGTCAAATGTAATATCAATAGCTAATCTCATAATGATGGAATGCATAATGCTGGACATCCTGACCACATAGTCAAGGCCCCGTGCCAAGACTATAAATAAAAAATATTATCATGCCCTTATTCCAAGACACTAGTTTGTCTCATTAGACCTACCATTACATAGAGGGGATATAGTGGCACCCACCTATCAATTACTAAGTAAAATTCATTCCTTGTATAAAAAGGGAGAAACATAACATAAACATTCATATTAAACTAATATACGAAATGTTAATACTTTAAATTATAAACTGTGAATGAAAAAAAAAATTCACATCCATAGTCAAAAATATCATAAAACTATCAGTACAATATGGAATATTGTATCATAATAAATCAAATTCAATTAAACAAAAAATCCAACAATGGATGTTGACATAGATGAAATCAATCCAAAAACTATTTGAGAGAAATATCTCTTTCTACTATTAAATAATATAAAAGATGAATAATTATAAAATAGAACATTTATTTTGAAAATATTCATATAATCATGTAAGGGATTCTTCAAAGGTGATAGATCGGTGAAAAATAGCCACACACACCGTATAAGTTAAAAAAATTCTTTCCTTAATTTGTTGAAAATTTCATAACATACCATGTTTGAAAAACCAATGAAAGATTCCATTCAAAACATTTTCTAAAAAGTCATACAAGTGTATAAATGAATTTAACCCATAGTCAAGAAAATAGTTAAAATGTTTTAAAATACATTTTTAAGAAACATGGATGTGGATGATAAATAAGTCCCATTAGATATTTATATATAAACAACCTCAGATATTAAAGAGATTGTGAAATAAACATGTACCATGTACTTTTCCTTAGTCGAGGGTATGCTAACCTCTTCTAAAATAGTTAAATAATTTTTATTAAATTATACAAGAACCACATACATAAATATGACCCTCTAATATTTCTTTATTTATAATATATCTATAGTGTCATTGATTAAGGTGATAACTGATTCGTTTTACTTTATATGTTTTATATGTAAGTGATGTTTGTTATGGATTGGGTGTATTTGATTCATATAAAAAATTATATTATGTTCTTAAGCATTATTTTGTAATCACAAAATGAAAATTATTCATTAATGGTCCCTATGGGGAATGAAATATCATCGTGTCTTGGAGACGATAAGTCGTATGTACGCACAAGCAACAATATCATTCTATTGATGGTGAAATTGTATGTAATTGGATGGTATATTATATATAAAAAATCATTAAAATGTTATATTTTTTATTTTCATAAATTATACTAATTGTTAGACCAATCCAAATAATGAAGTGGTGAATAGAAAACTACAGCACGACGTGGAGACGGTAAGTTGTATGTATGCATGTATGTTGAGTTTTTCATTAATTGGATGGATAGAATAATTAATATGGTTGTACCATATTTATAATAATATCTCAGTATTTATATGGTACTGTATTTATTATTTTAGTATGGAAAAAACAAATAAAGAGGATGTGGAAAAAGAAAAGAACTTTGAAAGAGGTGATGAAATAATTACCTCTTCTTGGGGTGCTTCCTTTTGAATTGAACACAAAGGCTTCTTAGGTAGGATTTGTGATCAATTTAATGACTCTAAGATAAATTGATGGTAGTTATATGTATATTTTAGTAGGGTTTGACCAATATAAATGGCTCTGGTGGTGTTACTTGAAGTGAAGGGGAAGTACCCTTATATAAGAGAGGTAAGGGGAACTTTAGGAAAAGATTGAAATATTAATTTATTATAAAATTATTTTAGGGTTCTAATTGATAAAAATGGATTTATTTATAGGATAAGGTTGGTGTGGGTCTAAATCCTCTTATAAAATATATTTTAGATATGTTTAGGTCACCATATTAACCTTATCTTTTAGATTTAACCATTAGTTAATTTTTTAACTTTTACAATGTCTTCTTGTGATTTTATACTACATAGTTAATATATTTACTATAATATTCCAAGAGAAACTCATGTTGTTATTTAATGAAATATATAAAATTATCAATATCATTTGGCCAAATCATATATTTTTTAGAAAATTATATCATAAAATAAAATAGTATTTGTTTTAAAATCTCATTTATGTCAATATTGACACTATTTAGTATTTTGTTTTTGTGAATGTCATAACAACATGATTCCTTCAAACGAAATACTTTTGAATAAACCCAACAATTTCATATTCACCCAGAAAATTCATATATGGACTAAAACGTTTCAATAAACATTTATTATAATATTTACAAATTCAATTATTTTAATCATTCATTAATAAGGTAATTACTACATAATCATTGTGTCATAAATAAATTTAATTATTTAATGTCTAAAATTTAGAAATAAAATACCATGATGTATTAAATACTTTTATATTTTTAATGAATATTTATTGTCAAATTTATCTTTTGTATTACCCTATATTAAAAATGGTTTAGTTATTAAAAATTTGAATTTATCCCTTTTTACTCTTCTTTAAATAAAATATAATAAATGTCAAAATCTAATCCAAGTGGATCCAAGAGGATCATATTTTTATACAAAGTTTATTTTGTTCTAAATAATCATATCCAATAGAATTAAGACATTTTTTCGGGTATTATAATATTATTTTTACCTTTAATTACAATATTTATTTTTAACCGTGGTAAATAAAATTCAAAAGGTATTATTCATAGAAAATTACATTCATCTTATTGAACCAAATTTTACTTACTGATTTAAATTTTTTCTATTATTTTTTAAAATTCAATTCACAGAAGAGGTAAAATTATGGTTTATGCAAATTTTCTAATGTTTCTAGAAGGCAGGTAAAAGGCATTAAAAAGGTCATTTATATTTTATATATCTAATCTTATTATAAACTAATTCCAATTAATTACAATAAACTAATTTAGTTATTATGTTGCGATTGTGACTTTAAAATAAATTTAAATTAAAAAATAATTATTTAAATAAATTTTTTATTTAAAGAATTATGTTGTGTTTGTCACTATTCGTAAAAAATTGAATGTTTTTAGAAAAATAAAAAAACATCACCCTAAGATAATTTTTATATTCCAAAAAAAAAATGAAGTCCATTTTGAAAAATAAATTTTATAAAACATAAAAAATTGGGTATTACTATTCATAACTACTTTTTATATGGCTAGTTTAATTGGTCGAGACGTGCTAGAACTTAAAGCTACATACAACGCAAGCTCTTATATTATTAAAAGAGAAGAGTCCAATGGATGTATGGGGTGTTAAAATTTTCCTTTTCATTCTCCTTGCATATTGTATAAGAATATCTAATGAAAAAAAAATTCATATATAAATTAAAATACCTAAAATTAAATGAATGTAATGATTTATGTTAAAAATTACGAGTAAAATTTCAATCATGTTGATTCCCATCTTATCTCCAGTTACAAGCTCCATTATTTCATTTTTTAAAACCCCTATAGTTATTTCATGTCCTAAATACATTATCTTCCATTGGAATCTCATTATCACCTCACAAAATTTTTGAATATCTTGACAATCTATCCGGACTAAAAGAATTTATATCTGAAGTCATCGCCCTTTGTATTTTTTGTTGGTTATAAAATATTTCATTAAATATAAATTATTCCTGTAATTAAATAAATAAATATATTAATTTTAAAATGTTAATAAAATGAATAAAAAAATGATATAAAAGTTAAAATATACACATTAATCTATCATAATATGTCGCACCAGTATAGATGGAAAAACTAAAAAGACGATGATACATTTTCCAAATGTTCTCACATTATCTATTGGTATCAGAACTCTAATATATATATATTATCTTATAAAATAACCCTATGATTCTCTAAAAATAAATGCCCATGATTAATAGTATGTATAATATAAAATATCATCTCATATGCAACAGTATGATAATGAGGATCATTGTAAAACCCCGAGATTTTATGAAAAATATTCTTTTTAATTTCATTAATGTCTTGTGTTTTACGCTACACTAAATGGAGCTTGCACAACATGCAACCTTGACTTGCCTTTAATTACACGCAATCGCGACCTTCCTTGATAGCGTGTGTAGTACGCAATACCGAGTTTCACTAAACAACGTTATGCTATTAAAATATTATTAAATCTAGCCGTTAGGAATAGTAATAACCACTTTTTGAAATTTTTTAATTTTTATTTTTCAAAATGGACTTCATTTTTGGATTTGAAATATCGAAATTAAATTAGGGTGAAATTTTGGTACTTTTCGGATAACTTTCATTTTCTGATGAATAGTGAAAATTACTAAATTTTAATTAAAAAAACCTTTTTAATAGAAATATTTAATAGTGATAAATTATTAATTTGAGTGGTTATAAAGTATATTTATAATATATTTTTACAATTTAATACAATGTTGGTCATTTGATGTAATTTCACATTTAAACCAAATATAAACAAGTGTCAATCTTTTGATAGTTATTATCTTTTAAAAACCTTGTATTTGTTTTGACGACGTGAATTAATTTTTAAATTAGTTAATGTAACTGGTATGTATTGAATTTGGTAAAATAAACATCATTTTTGAATTCAAAATATCAAATATATCTTATGCCTAATTTTTGGTTTTTTCTGGAAACTTTTATTTTTTGATGAATAGTGAAACCACTAAGAGGTAGTTAAAAAAACTAAATTTTTCATAAAAATTAATTTTACCTCTTTTGTAAGAAGAATTTAGAAAATCAGAGAGACACAGTTAATATCAAGGACTAAAATTTGGTTCAATGAGATTAAAATAATTTTTGGTGAATAGTAACTTTTTACTTTTTTTTTACCACGGTTAAAAGTAAATAGGGTATTTAAGGGTAAAAATGATATTATTATTACCATAACACATATCCTAATTAAATTGGATAAGTGTAATTAGACCAAAAACAACCATAGGAATAAAATATGACCATTTAGGATCACTTGGATTAGATTAGGACATTTATTATTAATTTATTTAAAGAAGGGTTAAAATAATTTAAATCAAAATTTAATAAGTAGATAATTTTTAATATTGGGTTATACATAAGATAAATTATACTATAAATATTTATTACAAATCTAAAAGATTTCCTACATAATGGTATTTTATTTGTAATTTCTAGACATTAAATAATTTAATTTATTTATGACGCAACAATGATGCAGTAATTATCGTATTAATGAAATATTGACATAATTGATGTTATAAATACCCCAATAAATGTAATTTGAGACTTTTTATGAATTAAAATAATTTTATAGGATAATATGACATGTTAGTATTGATTTATGTAACTTTTTTCTAATTAATCATTCTGTTATGAGTTTCACAAAAATCAATTACTAAATAGTGTCAAAAGTGACCTAAAATAGTTTTTTTAAAAAATATTATATTATTAATTGTTATTTTATTCCTAAAAATATAAGGTTTGGGGAAATGACTTAGATAATGTTATATATATTAATAATAAACAACTTGGGGTTCTTTTGTCTTGTTATAGTAATTTTATTAACCTTATAGTGTAAGAACTTAAAAAGACACGGTAAAAGTAAAATTATCTAACTTAAAGTTAAAACTAAATGATAAGGTTAAAATAGTACAATAAACTTGTCCAAATTCTATTGGATGAGAGTATTTATACCCATACCCACCTTAGCTTTTTAAGTAAATCAATTTGGAGCTATTTAAAACCGAATTTGACTTTATAATAATATAATATGTTTAGTTTTTCCAAAGGAGCCCCTCTCCTCCCTTATAAAAGGGCTCCTCCTCCGCCTCTTCCTCACACCACTTTGAGACTTCAAGCTCGTCCATACCCTGAAAAATTCTCTTCTCCACTTCCCTAGAAACATCCTAGAGGTCCTGGTCTTCTTCAAAGACCAATTTTAGTGCCCTATGTGGAGGAATCAAAGAGGCGCTTCAAAGAAGAGGTAATGTCCGTTACCGATTCATTCAACTTTATTTCTTCTTCCACTTCTTCTTCTTAGGTTGTTTCATTATGAAGTAATAATATCAGTACCACTCACATAATGATATGTTATAATAAGTATGAAACAACCCTATTTCACCACTTATCCATCCTACGGAAAATGAATTCACCACGTCTGCGTACGTAAGGAATACCGTCTCCACGCCGTGGTGTAATCTATTTTCCACCACCACCTTACTTGGATGGGTATGAAGGTGTAAATAATAACTATATATGATTATTGTAATGTGATATTTATTATTAAATAGTATTCATACACTCCAATACAATTCCACGATCATGAGAATGATATCATCGCTCGTGCATACGTACGGACTACCGTCTCCACGACGCGATGAGATTCATTCTCCACGTTAACCATTCATGAATGATTATAAAGTATATATAATAAGTAATCATGAAATATATGAAATAATAATTATAATGTATTTATGTGTGTATATATTTATGTCATCTACTTAATTCCATTCAACTCAATAAGGAAACAAAAACAACGTTCATTCGTACGTACGGCCTACCGTCTCCATGAACGGTGTATTTCTCTCCATTTACTGATCTATTATATATATGTATATTATGATTATATATTATATATAAATAATGTTTTATATTCTGGAATTATGTAATCATGATCAAAGTAATCAAATGAATAATTACAAGTCAAAACACGGATGACAAATGAAACGATTTTACCCAAAACGCTCTTTAACATGGAATTTACAAAAGAACGGGTAATATAAAGACATAACTGAACCATTTATGATATCATAACAATGAGTATGATTCTAGAATAAGTCAATGAAATTATTTAAATCATTTTATAGTATTTTCGGACACTTACTAAGCAAATCAGACCTAAGGTAAGGGATAATTTTGCAAACCTCATTTTTATCCGAGATTGCTTATTCGTAAGTATTTACTAGGGTTATTTCTATCATCCATGTCCATATTTTATAAAAGTTTTTTCATGAATGTTTAAAGTCCTTTTTACCCATTTTTGAATTTTACTACATGGTATGCAAGGAATCTTTCTTTTGTTTACGTTATGAGGTGATTTTTTTGACTTTTCCAGCAAAAGTACGAGAAAAATGTTTTTTAACTTATACGGCACGAACAGATTTTTACGGTTTTATAAAGCCTTATTTTCATGAAGCTTCCTCCAAAATATTTCATGACTATTTTCAACAAAATCCTTTTCTTTTAAAATTTCATGATGTTTTGTGAAAAGAAATTGATTTTGATGAAGAAAGGATATTTTCCTCAATAATTCATTTCAAGTGTTTTATCAAAACCATTTTCTTTCTAGGATGACATTATTTCATATGTGTATGTTTCAAGTATAATGTCTCTATGATTTACATGGTTTCAATTTTCTTATGATGAAATATCCATTTGTTTTATATGGATTATGTGATGATGGGATGATGTTTATGAAACCCTTTTTATTCTTTGGGTTATGATGAATGATTTATGTTTATTTTGTGGCACAAGTAAGAATGATTTCACTATGAGATTGGTGGGACCTATATCTCCTTCCAATGCATTGGGTAAAGATTTTATATCTCATGAGATATACATGGCTGGAATGGCAAGTTAAACTGGTTCAGTAATACAGGACTGGAACGAGGAGTAAACTCGATTCAGAATGGGACTTTGTCTACTAAGATGGTCTTGGCAGCAATGCCTTGGCTACTATGGAAATCATTACATGTGATTAATGGATGCCACAATTACATGTTTTATTCCCATGCTATGTTATCATGATTTATGTTCCATTATGATCTATGCCTTATGTACTTCCACGTTTTAAGTCGTTTCTCAAGATTTTGATGTTTAAACATTACGTTCATGTTTTTAAGTTCAAATGTATATGGTATGTTTATTTTATCAATGCTTACCCTTACTAAGCATTTGAGGTCACACATTTTATGTTTTCTTTTCCCCGAGGATTAAAAGAAAGATTTTAGGTAAACAAACAAAAATGGAAAGATCTTTATGGGAGATGTTGAAGATCTTTCACCATGATTAGAAGATTACGTTCCGAGTTTCCAAAGACACTAAAATATTACGGTCCTTGTGTTTGTGTTTTTGTAATGTACAAAGTATTCCGCAAAAGTAATGCAATGTCTATGTACGTCAAGCTTCGGGTCTCTACAATCATCAACATATAACTAACAGTAACTATGAAGCATTGGAGAAGGGGTGTAGGAGTACGATAAAAAGATCGGTGTTCCGGTAGAGGTGGAGGAGTAGAATCTTCTGGAAGGTGTGGAGGAGTGGAAGCTACAATCTGAAATTATCTTTTCATGTCTGAAAAAATGGACTATGCCGATGTTCTGTTATTATCCTCCATCATCACAATAATTTTCTAAACTTTAGAATCCAAATTTTATATTTTTTATAAATACCCTCCCTCAAATTAGATAAAGAACATGGTAACACATTTCTCACTGATACGCCTACTGGGTATCCACGTTCACAACCCGAGTGTTCGGGTTTTCCCAATGCTAAAGATAAAATACCCAGCCTGCCCTCATCTATAAACATCCCATGTGTTCTTTACACCTCAATATAATCTTATATGAATTATTTTATAAATTCTATAATGATTCAAAATATATAAATAATTTAATTAACTTAAATAATTAAATAAATATAATAATCATCTTAAAAAACACTCATCTACAACCCTCGATTCTTACAAAAGATATTTCCCTTGTTTCAATAATTTGATCCATCTTCCATTTATTATGTCTAGCTGAGGGGATGTAGGGGGAACCTCTTCAAATATTGAAGTCACATCTCATAGTTTTTTAAAATTTTCAGCAGTCATTTTTTCTTCCAAAATATTATACCCTCTATAAGATAATGTATAAGTGTTTACATTTCTAGATTTGATCTCCTAGTTAGATCTCGTAAATTTCTAGAAATTAATGACACTAAATCATTTATAAGATCATTAATATAAGAAAACATCTATAAGTTTACATTTCACTTAAAAAATGATTCTTGACTTTTACATTAAACAAATTCTTTCCATGTTACATCATCTATAATATGATTTATATCACATGGATTCTAAGGTTTCTTATCCCTAAAAAGAAAATCAAGTGTGAGGGTTGATATGAAATCTCTCTATCTACTATCAACCCAAGATAAACATTTCTTCTTAACTCCTCTAGTTTCAGGTATGTCATATGTCATCTGACATTAAGGGGGAAACATTTAGTAATATAATAATTTCAATATTAGTAAAACAATAAAAAACAAGCTTACCAAAATTCTCTCCCACTATCCTCTGGTCCTAGCTATGAGTAACTGATAATTTTGGGAAATGCCTACTGCCACATTTACCAACCCTCAAACTCTTCATTGTCTCTATGGGAGTTTATTAATCTTGTAAATAAAGGTGAGGATCATTAGGAGGATCATGTGAACAGTCCTGTATAATGGTATGAGTACGCTCAGCTTCATAAGTGTGTGTTTGATCAGCTGATTGATATTTCATTATCATTATAGATGAAGCCATAAAAAATTAGTACACAAATATTAAAATTCAACAATTACAAAACTAATGTAAATAAAAAATGACAAATTACAAAACAAAAATGTAGACAAAGACTTTACACATTATCATTCATATTTGTTATTGTCACACCCCGACCGCGGATGTCAGTAATTGTTCTCCTTTCTGGGTCCCGATTTAAATTTTTCGAAGATTTAATTCTGATTGATGGTTTCGCACCGGTGCGCTGTCATCGCATCGCTAGCGGTGATCGTGCGTTCGGCCCGGGTGACCACATGTTCGCCCGGCGGTTAAATTTTTAACTTCTACTTTATGTTCATAGTTATTATAATTAGTATTGTTAAATTATTTTATTATCATTATTATTTTATTTATTAAGTTTGTTATTATTATTATTATTGTAAATTTTATAATTATTATTATCTTTATAAAAGTTTTATTATTATTATTAATATAAGTTCTATTATTATTATTATGATAAATTTTATTATTATTAAATGGTTTGATTATAATTATACTTTTTATTATTGTTATTATAATGTTTTATTATAATTATTAATATTATTATTTTTATCATACATATATATATATATATATACCTAAAACGACCTAACCCTACCCCTAATCTCCCGTAGCCGCCACTCTCCCCACTCTCTCTCTCCCTCCCCTTTCTTCTTTTCCTTCCCTCCTGGTTCGGCCAGCCCCGCCGTCTCCTTCCTCATCCCCGCCTTCTCTGCCTTGTGCCAACGCCGCATCGCCCCGCTCCACCCCGTCCCGGCTCGCCCCGCTTCACCCGCGAACTCCCCAGCTCCTGCCTCCTGCCTCGCGCCGCGCTGCAAACCCCCACGAGCCGACGTCCTGTCTCCCCTTCGCCGGCCGCACCGTCTTCCCCTGTCCTGGCTTTCCCCGCGGCCGCGCCCTCCCTGTTCCGGCCTCCTCCGTGCGCCCCGGCGTCGCCCGCGCCGTCGTCCGACCCTCCCTGTCCCGGCCTCCACCGCCTCGGCACCCTCCTCCTGCCCTGCTCCCTTCGTCGCCGCAACCGCCGGCACGCCAGCCGACCGTCGGCCTCCCCTGCGCTCCCCCTGCGCACTCTGCCTCAGCCGCACCCGGCCTCCTGGTCCGCAGCCCCTCCTTCGCCAGCCGACCTCACCCTCCGGCCCTGCTCCTCCCCGCTGGCCTCCCTCTCGCAGCCGTCCGGCGGACCTCCCGCCAGACTCGTCCTGCACCTGCTGCTCCCGGCCTCCGGGCAGCAACCGGCTCCACCCTCGCCTTCGGCGCTCCGCCTTGTTGCACCCTGGACCCCGGCTCCTCCCGCACCTCCTGTCCGGCTCGCCGTCGCACCTCCCGCTGCGCCAACCTCCGGCAGCGACCTCCTTCTCCCCCTCCAGCCCGCTGGCCCCCCCCGGCGGCCCTCTCCTTCAGCGCCGACCGCCGACCGCCGCCCCGGCTCCTGCCCCGTCGCTGCACCAAGCCGCAGTCGCGCCCTCCCCTGTTCCAGTTCTCCCCGCGGCCGCACCCCCTCCCATCCGCTGTAAGTTGTTTATTTTTATTTTTATAATGTTTTAATATTTTCTTTTATCATGTTAATAATGATGTTATTATTACATTATTATTATTATATCATTATAATTATAATTATTGACATTATTAGTATTATCATTATTATTAATATTATTACTATTATTATAATTATTATTATCATTATTGTTAGGATTATTATTATTAATATTTTAATTATCATATTATTATTGTTATTATCATTTTATATTATTATTATTATTTTATTAATATTATTATATTATTATTATTCATTATTATTATGATGTTATTATTACTACATTATTATTATTATTATCATTATTATTATCATGTTATTAAGTTATTATTTTTATTATTATTGCTATTATCATATTATTTTTATTATTATTGTTATATTATGTTATTCTTATTATTATTATTAAATTATTATTATTATTATGCTATTGTTATTATATTATTATTATTAATATTATTATGTTAACATTTTTTTCATATTATTGTCATTATTATATTATTAATATATTATGATTATGTTAAATTGGAATTGTTCCTATTATTATTATTGTATTAATATTATGATATTATTATTATTATTATTATTGATATATTATAATTATGCTAATTATATTATTATTGTTATTGTTATAACATCATTATTATTATTATTATGTTGTGTTATAATTATTATTGTGATTATTGTTATCACCGCGGTTACTTTCACATTGTTATTATTATTAATATTATTCTGTTATTAATATCGTTGAGACCGTTTAACGGTCTTTTGTTTTAGGACCCGCGCAGGGCGTTTCCGACAAGGCGCCATCGCTGCGCCTTGTTTCCGAGGTTCTGCCATCTCCGCGTCTCAGTTTCGAGAGTGTTGGACTTTATCACGTGGCTTCGGACACACATCGTGTCATCGCGCCTTGGTTCCAAGGTCGTTTTACCGCCGCGCTTGGATCTTGAGGTAGGTCTCCCTTTGCACTCACCTTTAAATTTAGAATTTATTTATTCCTTGACTTTTTATTAAGTTTCAGCAAATTCAAAAGTATTATTAAGTAGTTATCTATAGTTTGGTGATCTGCTGATGATAAAAGTTGTTTTAATTCTAGCGTTTCATTAAAAGCATTTTCTTGGATTTAATTATGTGCTTCCATGGTAGTTTTGCTAGATGGTTCTTCCTGAATAATGAAAGTCATGTTAAATTGTGTTTTGAAATGTTTTTGGCGTGTGTAAATTTGTAGATGTATTGTTTATGGAAAATGGTGTTTTCTTAGAACCTTGATTAGAGAAAACGTCGTGTGACCTTTGAACATGTTTTGGAAACCTTATGTGTGGCTCTTGGTTGATGAAAGATGTTTTCCTTTGTTACGCGAACAAAAGTTTGGTTTTCATTTGGGAAATGGTGTCCCTTCAAAAAAATGATTAAAGGCCCGTTTGGCTCTTGATAAAAGTGGGGTGCGTTTGGTGATTGGAAAGTGACTCTACTTGTGATACAAATGTGTTCCAGGTTTAAGATGCTAATTTGAGTTTCTTAAATAAATTTCTAAGTGCGTTTCTGGTTTTCAATGAAATGGCGTGGGTCATCCCTCTTTAAAAATGCTTTGGTCTTAGATGATCAAAATGTAAGTGACATGACGGCCCGGTTGGCACTTTATCAAATGTGAAGTGATTATATATATATATATAGACGTACTTGTGAGGGAATTTCTACAGGGGGACTTCCCTTCGAGGGTTGTCGTGTAGCGATGTCCGTGTAAGGGGTTGGCAAGTGCGGTGAGATGAGTCACGCGTGCGCGGGTCTCCCACTTACACAGTGTTACAAAAACTACTATGGGTTCCTGGGCGTCTTGTAGATTATCGAGTGACGGTTGCTTGGTAACCCTGATTAGACGGGTTAGTACCCCCTGGAGTTACAGACAGGCCAGGAGGGATGTGCCACTAGTTGGCTGTTAGGGCGGCCAGTTGGTTATTGACTATGGAGTACCATGCCGGCAGGTAGTCTGAACCCGAGTACGTCCAGGGGTTTTCTAGGGATGTTCAGGATTGCCCATGGTTATTGCTGATAACTTCTGGTTTACTTTTGCTTGCACTTGGTTTTCCTTGCCTGCTTACCTTTACTTGCACTTGTTTTCCCTGCTTGTTTGCCTTCAGTCATATTTCACAGCCTATACTGTTAGACTTTGGGAAAAATGGTTTTCAAATGAAAATGCTTTATTCTCTTTGGGTTAGATTTGAAAATGTAACACTTTGCTTATCAGATTGAGCTTAAAACTAATGAAATGGAACTAACATTCGAAAAAGGAATAAGGGAAATGTCTCGTGTTTGATTTTCAAGTAAAGCATTGTGAAAACTTACTTTTATACATTATAGTTCAAACCTCGATTATGTAGATTCTTTATTTACTGGCGGTGCATTGGGATTTATTGTGGGGCTCACCTACTGAGTACTTTTGTGCTCACGCCTATCTTTTACCATTTCAGTCGCAGGTCTTCTGTTTTGAGTCGCTCAGTGTTGGAGCGAGGTTGCTCTCTAGTTGGGTGGTGACCTGAGAGGTCACATGGAGGTACGTGGTTGTGTGGTTTTTATTTCTTTTCCGCTGTTAGTGTTTATTTATTCTGTTCTATTTACTTTTGATTTGGGCTGAAATCGTTCCCAACGATCAAGTCTTAATGCCCGGCACTTGTTGCCAGCCCGTAGGGATCGGGAACGCCCCTCGGGCCATGCCGCAGACTGGCTCGGGTGACCGGTTCAGGGTCGATTCGGGTTGGTTCGTGACAAAATGGTATCAGAGGCAGGTTCTTGTTATTTGGGTTGTCCGGTAGAAGAAGATTAGGACTGTCGGAACTCGAGGGGTAGGTACGGGAAGAGCGTCGCGAACTCTTGCTCGCACTGATCCTCGGGTTACCAGGGGTAGTTCGGGAATTGTGTCCTTGTCTTTCCTGGTTTGTCTTGGATTGAGAGATGATAATGGAGGCAAGCCGATGTCACATCGTAATTTCACATGGAGTAGTGACCCATGTGGAGTTCGAGTACGTGGTTTGAATTCCTCCTAGTGGTCGACGCTGACTTGGGACATGGCCCACTACCATGTCGCCAGGTTGAGTGTGACTACTAGTCCCTCATTTCAGTGGTTGATGCAAATTTGGTTGCTGCTTATGTTTTGGTCTGTGTAAGTACGTTGTTGGAAATGAAAAAGGTTTTTGAAAGATTGGACTGGTTCTTTTAAAGGACTTTAAATATATGAAATGGGTTTAAAAACTGAAATCTCTTGTTTTGGAAATCTGTTGCTTTCTTGGAATTGGATAAGAATGATTTGGATTGAAACCTCGGTTCCTCTTTATGAACGTTTGCACATGTGTGAGAATGCATGGAAAGAGTGTGTTGACGCACGTATGAATGGAATGTGGATAAAGACATGTGCAACGGTTCATGAGATTACCTTGGTGTGTATTTGAAATTAAGGGCTTGATCTTGTTTTCTAAATTGGGTTTAAAGAGGAAATGTTTTGGAAAGCTTTTGGTTTGAAAGTGGATTGGTTTTTGGAAAGTGATCTTGAGAAAGGGTGGTTTTGAAATCAAAAATGAAAAGGGAATTTTAAAGAAGAAATTTTATTTTGGGTTGTGTTGTATTTGTTCGGTCTTGTGCCGACTGTTTTTGATGAAGGCGCTTTTATTGATGTTGCTTTGATTTGATATTGGTTTTGGCCTTGTGTTTTATATGTCGCTCAGGAAATGCCGCCCAGAAAGGTCTTTAAGGATTCGGATATGTCATGCCCAGTTTTTAGTCCTCCTCAGACTTTGCCTATTCTCCATGGTGATCAGGGTCCGTTAGAGGCAGTGGAATGGCTCGAGGAAGTGGAGCGCGTCTTTAGAATGTTGGGAACTCCTGATAATGTTAAGGTTCGTGCAATTATAGAGTTGTTTGAGGGTCCAGCACTGGACCAGTGGAAGATGGTTACCCCACCGTCAATGCGAGGTGAAATGACGTGGGATGTCTTCAGAATCGTTTTCATCCAATGGTTTGTACCTGAGGAAGTGAAGCTGAAGAAAAAGAGAGGGCTTGCGCATATTCAACAAGGCCAACGGACGATGAAGGCATATGTTGACCATTTGAAGGATCTAATTCCCTTTTATCTAGATGTAGCGTCACATGAGCTCATGAAGGCCTCTCTCTTCACTGGGGGTCTTCGTCCAGAGATCAAGGAGCGAGTCCTCCCTTATAAAGACCTTTGTTTCGAGAAGCTGGTGGAGGAAGCATTTGTAGAGACCCGAAGCCTAACGTACATGAACATTACATTACTTTTGCGGAATACTTAATAAATAACAAAAATATACACACAAGGATCGTAATAGTTTAGTGTCTTTGGAAACTCGGAACATAATCTTCTAATCCTGGTGAAAGATCTTCAAAATCTCCCACAAAGATCTTCCTTTTTTTTACCTAAAACCTTTCTTTATATCCTGGGGAAAAGAAAACATAAAAGGGTGAGCTCAAATGCTCAGTAAGGGTAAACAAAAGAAATATCAATCACATAATTTTCATAAGAACATAACATTTTTGGAAATCTTAACCTGCAAAAGAGAGCATAATTTCATAACATGGGACAAATCATAGTGATGAAAATGAAACCCTTACTTAAAACATTACTCATTGTGGCATACACACATAATCATAGAGAATCATTTCTTGTTAGTCAAGACTCATTGCCAAGACTATCTTAGTGGACAAAGTCCCTTTCTGAATCGAGTAATCCTCGTTTCAGTCCTGTTTCACTGAACCGGTATAACCTACCATTCCAGCCATGTCTATCTCAAGAGATATGAAATCTTTACCCAATGCATTGGAGGGAGATATAGGTCCCACCCATCTCTTAATGAATCCTTTCTTATGTGTGCCACAAAATCATAAATCATACATCATTGCATAACCCATGTAATAAAAATGGGATTCTTAAACAACATGACATCATAAAACCATTCATATAAGATAAAGGAATTCATAAACATAATTTCATCACAACATAGTCAAATCAATGTAAAAATATGGATAGAAACAGAACCCTTTATTATCTTAGATGGAAAATAATTTTGATAAAACACTTGAATTGAATTCTTGAGGAAAATATCCTTTCTTCTTCAAAATCAATTTCTTTTCACAAAACATCATGCAATTTTAAAAGAAAGAGATTTTATTGAAAATAGTCATGAAATCTTTTAGAGGAAGCTTCATGAAAATAAGGCTTTATAAAATAGTAGAAATCTGTTCGTGCCGTATAAGTTAAAAAAACATTCTTCGTACTTTTGTCGGAAAAGTCAAAAAGTACCTCGTACGGAAAAACGACAAAAGATTCCTTTCATATTATTTACTAAAAACTCACCTAAGGGTAATATTGGATTTAAACTATTGCAAGAGGATGGAAACAATATTACATATTGAGGGAACATGGATGTGGATGATAAAATACACCCCAGTAAATACTTACGAATAAACAATCTCGGATAAAAATGAGATTGTGATATTTCCCTTACCTTAGGTCCGACTTGCTTTGTAAGTGTCCGAACCTCCTGTATAATGATTTAAATCATGTTATTGACTTATTACAGAATCATATTCATTGTTATGATATCATATATGGTTCACTTATGACATTATATTACCCGTTCTTTTGTAAATTCCATGTTAAAGAAGCGTTTTGGGTAAAATCGTTTCATTTATCGTAGGTGTTTTGACTTGTTGTTCTTGACATCATTATTACTTATATCATGAATTACTTACTTCCAGAATATAAAATATGATTTATATATCATATATATTCAGTATATATATATATATAATAGGTAGATAAATAAAATGAAAAACACCGTTCATGGAGACGGTAGTCCGTATGTACGCATGAACGCTGTTTTCCTTTCCTTATTGTCTTGAAATGGAAGTAAGTAGATGACATACATATGTATATATATACATAAATCCAGTAGCTTTATAATGTCATATATTTCATTCTTATTTCTTATATATACATTATAATCATTCTTAAATGGTTAACATGGAGAATGAATCTCATCGCGTCGTGGAGACGGTATTCCGTACGTACGCACGAGCGATGATATCATTTCTATAAATATTGAATTGAATTGGAGTGTATTATACAATATATCAGAATCAATATGATGTTGTAATAACTATGTATAGTTATTCTTTACACCATTATACCCATCCATGTAAGGTGGTGGTGGAAAATAGATTACACCACGGCGTGGAGACGGTATTCCATACGTACGCACGCGCGGTGATTTCTTTTTCCGTAGGATGGATAGATGGTGAAATAGTGTTGTTTCATACTTATAATAAAATATCAGTATATGAGTGATACTGATGTTATTACTTCATAATGAAACAACCTAAGAAGAAGAAGTGGAAGAAGAAATAAAGATGAAAGAATTGGTAACGGTAATTACCTCTTCTTTGAAGTGCCTCTTTGAGACCTCCTCTTAGGGCACAAAAATTGGTCTTTGAGGAAGACCAGAACCTCTAGGATGTTGCTAGGGAAGTGGAGAGGATAAATTGGCAGGTGTTGGCCGAGCTTGAGTGCTCAAATTGGTGTGAGGAGGAGGGGGAGGAGGTGTCCTTTTATAGGGGAGGAGAGGGGCACCTTAGGAATATCTCAAAATATTATTTTATATTAAAGTCAAAATCGGTTTATAATGGTTCCAAAGGGTCTTATTTCGAAGCTAAAGTGGGGATGGGTCGAAATCCTATCAACCAATAGGATTTAGACAAGTTTAGGGTATTATTTTAACCTTATCAATTAGATTTAACTCTAAGTTAAATAATTTAACTTTTATCGTGTCTTTTTGTTTTCTTTCCCTATATGGTTAATAAACTTACTATAACATGCCAAACGAACCCCAAATTGTATATTATTAATAAATATATCCTTATCTAAGTCATTTGGCCGAACCTTAGATTTTTAGGAATAAAATAACAATTAATAATATAATATTTGATTTAAAAACTATTTTGTGTCAATTCTGACACTATTTGATACATGATTTTTTTGAAAGTCATAACAGAATTAAATGTTCAAACCAAGTTGATTAAATCAACATTAATATATCATAGTAACCTAGAAAATTAGTGGAATTCATAAAAAGTCTTAAATTACATTTATTTTGGTATTTATATTATCAATTATGTGAATATTTCATTAATAAGATAATTACTGCATCATCTTTGTGTCATAAATAAATTAAATTATTTGATGTCTAAAAATTACAAATAAAATACCATCATGTAGGAAATCTTTTTAGCTTTCTAATGAATATTTACAATCGAATTTATCTTATGTATAACTCCATATTAGAAATGATTTACTTATTAAACTTTTATTTTAACTATTTTAACCCTTCTTTAAATAAATTAATAATAAATGTCCTAATCTAATCCAAGTGGGCCTAAATGGTCATATTTTATTCCTAAGTTTGTTTTTGGTCGAATTACACTTGTCCAATAGAATAAGGACATGTGTTAGGGTAATATTAATATCATATTTACCCTTAGTTACCCTATTTACTATTAACCGTGGTAAAAAAAAAATAAAAAGTTACTATTCACCAAAAAATTATTTTCATCTCATTGAACCACATTTTAGTCCTTGATATTAACCGTGTCTCTCGGATTTTCGAAATTCCATTCACAGAAGCGGTAAAATTAAGTTTTATGCAAAATTCAGTTTTTAACCTACCACTTAGTAGTTTCACTATTCATCAAAAATTGATGTTTTTCAGAACAATGCCAAAATTTCATCCCAAGCTATATTTCATATTCCGAATTCAAAAATGAAGTCTATTTTACCAAATTCATAACATAAAAGTTGCATTAATTAATTTTATAATTAAATCCCGCTGTTAAAACAAATAGCGTGTTTTTAAGAAACAATATCTATCAAAAGATTGACACTTGTTTATGTCTAGTTTAAATGTGAAACTACATCCAATGACCAACATTGTATTGAATTGTAAAAATATATTCTAAATATACTTTAAAACCACTCAAATTAATGATTTATCACTATTAATTATTTCGATTAAAAAAGTTGTTTTTAATTATAATTTAGTAATTATCACTATTCATCAGAATATGAAAGTTATCCGAAAAGTACCAAAATTTCACCTTAGGCTAAATTCGATACTCCGAATCCAAAAATAAAGTTCATTTTGAAAAATAAGATTTACTGGATTTCAAAAAGTGGTTATTACTATTCATAACGGCTAGTTTTAATAATATTTTTATAGCATATCATTGTTTAGTGAAACTCGGTATTGCGTACTACACACGCTATCGAGGAAGGTCGCGATTGCGTGTAATGCAAGTCAAGTCAAGGATGTGTGTTGTGCAAGCTCCTTTTGGTGTAGCGTACAACACAAGACATTAATAAAATTAAAAAGAATATTTTTTTATAAAATCTTGGGCTGTTACATTCTACCCCCCTTAAAATGAATTTCGCCCTCGAAATTCGTCGGGGTTATAAATGGTTTACTATTTGAAAGTTTCTTTAATAGAAACCCACATCGTAAAAGGGAATACCAAAACTTGGCTTTAAAAACTAAAGTATGAAATGTAACGATTACCCAAATAAACTAATCACTGGGTTTCCACATAGGTGAAAATATGGATATGGAAGAGAAATCTAACCATCATGTTCTGATGGAGAGTGGTAGAGAACATGGCTATGGAAAATCCAGTAATCACAAATCCATAAATTTGTGATGATCTAAGGTACCATCTGATTCATCAGGTATAAGATCACTAGGACAACATTTTTGGTTTTCAAGATCATTTCCCTAAAGTTGAAAATTTGAATTAGAATAAATACTTACTTTATTTTGATACAATATCAATGTTGTTCGTGCCTTGAACAATTTCCACTTCATCTCTTAAATAAATGAAGTTGAATTTGTTATTCGTGAAGTGTTAGCAGATCATGTGATAGAATGACGGGTCATTCCATCTGTCTCAAACAAAAGGTAAGCAAAAGTTATTAAATATACATAAGTCATTCTATAGTGAGATTAATCATATATAGTTCCTAAAATGGACTTATACATCATATATCATACTGCTTAATATAATAAAACTAGTTTCTACTAAACAGGGACTTCCTGTAGGCCAGTGGTAGGCGATAAAGGCCAGTCGCACTTTGGTTGTGGGTTCGATTCCTACAGCCTTGTCCGAAGCGATGGGCTGTCGCCCGTCCTGCAGGTTGTCCCTTTTTCTAAAACTACGTTACTATAACATCCCATAAATAATATCGAAAATCTTCTATCCATAAACAATACTAACTTATGTCCAACATAATCCAGTCTAATCTTTAGGCTTATAATACTGCAGTCCAATCTCATAATATAGTGACAACAATTACCAGAGATTTAATACTGTCGTTGATCCCCACATATCATAAGATATGTCTTGTTGGTCACATTCCAAACATTCAAAGTCCTTAATCGTGTATTCTCTTGAATACCTTAGTGAAAACATGAGTGCAGTTAAAAGTTAACACTTTCCACATACCAAAATCCTCAAAATTCTATATACTCAAACCATGATATCACTTAGTCCTTATATCAATCATGAGCTCATGAATACTATTAAACATTTCATTTTCTCATCTTCATTATGCGCATATCATCTTATTTCCAAAAAATATCTCAATCACTTTGAATACCACATCAATAAATATTGCAATACTCAATGATACAACATTATTTTGGAATCCCATTACATAAACACTTAATCATTCCACCACATCGTTGTCATATTCAACATTGCCAATAGTGATCGCATGTGATTTCCCTTTGTCCTTTGCCTTCAGTGGTTGCTCATGTTGATCATCACTAACCCTTGGATTAGGGCAATTATTAGCATAATGCCCCATTTCCTTGCACTTGAATCATTGAAGTGTTGGCGGTGCGTTCTCTACAGTGTTTTCTTTATTCACATCATTAGAAACCCTTTTTCCATTACTTCGACACTCAGCTGCTCGATGACCTTCTTTTCCACACTTAAAACATTTTCTAGTCCCTTTTAGACAATCTCCACCATGCTTCTTTCCACACTTTGTGCATAAGGAAACATTCATCTTCTTTTCACCATTATTCGGAGATTTCTCCTTGAACTCCATCTTTCGTTTCTTGTCAAAACCATGAGATGGATATGTAACACCAACTTCCATTTCTACCTTGATAGCACAACGCACAATTTCTTCATAGCTACTGAAGTCTCTTATAGCTAATGCCCTTCGAAGACTTGGTTTTAAGCCACTGAAAAATCGATCAACTTTACTTTCAGGTTGGATGATAATTCCAGAAGCGTACCTTGCAAGTCTGGTAAAATTTGCTTCATAGGTACCAACAGATTCATCATCCCTTTTCTTCAGTTCAAGGAACTCTTTCTCCATCTTTGTTCGGAGAATACGAGGGAAGTACTTATTGAAAAATAAGTTCTTGAACTCGTCCCATTCCATAGACTCAATTTCATCCCTTTGCCTTGTATTCTTAACAAGATTCCACCATTGATCCGCATCTCCTTCCAAACGGTACACTGCTAGGATGACTTTATCATGTTCAGAACATTGAAGAACTGAAAATATATTTTCAGTAGTACTAATCCATTGTTCAGCAACTAATGGATCAGTAGACCCGCTGAAAGAAGGTGGACGCTGCCTCATGAAGGACTCAATAGAATATTGTTCCCTTCTCTGCTCATTTGGAAGTCCAGAATGATTCATAGCTTGTGTAAGTATAGCAATAAGATTTTGCACTCCATCTCCCATAACATTTGTTTGTTCAGGAGGGCAATCATTGCATTGTCCATTGCATTGATCAACACGGTTCCTTCGGGTTCCAGCCATCGTCTAAAACCCAAAAAGAATAGTGTGAGAGGCAAAAATCATGCTAGGGAAAACAACATAATAAAGGGGGAGTACCTTCAATATCCAACATCTTAGGTTTAATTCTATGATTGTTAGCGTAATTCTATTACTATAACCTATACTTATACTTATCCCTAGGGACATCCCTAGACATACCTTAGAAATATCTCTAGGGATCTCACTAACGTTTTCGCATCCTAGTTTCCAAAGGTTGACTAAACATTTGCTCTGATACCAACTGTAGAGACCCGAAGCCTAACGTACATGAACATTACATTACTTTTGCGGAATACTTAATACATAACAAAAATATACACACAAGGATCGTAATAGTTTAGTGTCTTTGGAAACTCGGAACGTAATCTTCTAATCCTGGTGAAAGATCTTCAAAATCTCCCACAAAGATCTTCCTTTTTTTTACCTAAAACCTTTCTTTATATCCTGGGGAAAAGAAAACATAAAAGGGTGAGCTCAAATGCTCAGTAAGGGTAAACAAAAGAAATATCAATCACATAATTTTCATAAGAACATAACATTTTTGGAAATCTTAACCTGCAAAAGAGAGCATAATTTCATAACATGGGACAAATCATAGTAGTGAAAATGAAACCCTTACTTAAAACATTACTCATTGTGGCATACACACATAATCATAGAGAATCATTTCTTGTTAGTCAAGACTCATTGCCAAGACTATCTTAGTGGACAAAGTCCCTTTCTGAATCGAGTAATCCTCGTTTCAGTCCTGTTTCACTGAACCGGTATAACCTACCATTCCAGCCATGTCTATCTCATGAGATATGAAATCTTTACCCAATTCATTGGAGGGAGATATAGGTCCCACCCATCTCTTAATGAATCCTTTCTTATGTGTGCCACAAAATCATAAATCATACATCATTGCATAACCCATGTAATAAAAATGGGATTCTTAAACAACATGACATCATAAAACCATTCATATAAGATAAAGGAATTCATAAACATAATTTCATCACAACATAGTCAAATCAATGTAAAAATATGGATAGAAACAGAACCCTTTATTATCTTAGATTGGAAATAATTTTGATAAAACACTTGAATTGAATTCTTGAGGAAAATATCCTTTCTTCTTCAAAATCAATTTCTTTTCACAAAACATCATGCAATTTTAAAAGAAAGAGATTTTATTGAAAATAGTCATGAAATCTTTTAGAGGAAGCTTCATGAAAATAAGGCTTCATAAAATAGTAGAAATCCGTTCGTGCCGTATAAGTTAAAAAGAAACATTCTTCGTACTTTTGTCGGAAAAGTCAAAAAGTACCTCGTACGGAAAAACGACAAAAGATTCCTTTCATATTATTTACTAAAAACTCACCTAATGGTAAAATTGGATTTAAACTATTGCAAGTGGATGGAAACAATATTACATATTGAGGGAACATGGATGTGGATGATAAAATACACCCCAGTAAATACTTACGAATAAACAATCTCGGATAAAAATGAGATTGTGATATTTCCCTTACCTTAGGTCCGACTTGCTTTGTAAGTGTCCGAACCTCCTGTATAATGATTTAAATCATGTTATTGACTTATTACAGAATCATATTCATTGTTATGATATCATATATGGTTCACTTATGACATTATATTACCCGTTCTTTTGTAAATTCCATGTTAAAGAAGCGTTTTGGGTAAAATCGTTTCATTTATCGTAGGTGTTTTGACTTGTTGTTCTTGACATCATTATTACTTATATCATGAATTACTTACTTCCAGAATATAAAATATGATTTATATATAATATATATTCAGTATATATATATATATATAATAGGTAGATAAATAAAATGAAAAACACCGTTCATGGAGACGGTAGTCCGTACGTACGCATGAACGCTGTTTTCCTTTCCTTATTGTCTTGAAATGGAAGTAAGTAGATGACATACATATGTATATATATACATAAATCTAGTAGCTTTATAATGTCATATATTTCATTATTATTTCTTATATATACATTATAATCATTCTTAAATGGTTAACATGGAGAATGAATCTCATCGCGTCGTGGAGACGGTATTCCGTACGTACGCACGAGCGATGATATCATTTCTATAAATATTGAATTGAATTGGAGTGTATTATACAATATATCAGAATCAATATGATGTTGTAATAACTATGTATAGTTATTCTTTACACCATTATACCCATCCATGTAAGGTGGTGGTGGAAAATAGATTACACCACGGCGTGGAGACGGTATTCCGTACGTACGCACGCGCGGTGATTTCTTTTTCCGTAGGATGGATAGATGGTGAAATAGGGTTGTTTCATACTTATAATAAAATATCAGTATATGAGTGATACTGATGTTATTACTTCATAATGAAACAACCTAAGAAGAAGATGTGGAAGAAGAAATAAAGATGAAAGAATTGGTAACGGTAATTACCTCTTCTTTGAAGTGCCTCTTTGAGACCTCCTCTTAGGGCACTAAAATTGGTCTTTGAGGAAGGCCAGAACCTCTAGGATGTTGCTAGGGAAGTGGAGAGGATAAATTGGCAGGGTTTGGCCGAGCTTGAGTGCTCAAATTGGTGTGAGGAGGAGGGGGAGGAGGTGTCCTTTTATAGGGGAGGAGAGGGGCACCTTAGGAATATCTCAAAATATTATTTTATATTAAAGTCAAAATCGGTTTATAATGGTTCCAAAGGGTCTTATTTCGAAGATAAAGTGGGGATGGGTCGAAATCCTATCAACCAATAGGATTTAGACAAGTTTAGGGTATTATTTTAACCTTATCAATTAGATTTAACTCTAAGTTAAATAATTTAACTTTTATCGTGTCTTTTTGTTTTCTTTCACTATATGGTTAATAAACTTACTATAACATGCCAAACTAACCCCAATTTGTATATTATTAATACATATATCCCTATCTAAGTCATTTGGACGAACCTTAGATTTTTAGGAATAAAATAACAATTAATAATATAATATTTGATTTAAAAACTATTTTGTGTCAATTTTGACACTATTTGATACATGATTTTTGTGAAAGTCATAACAGAATTAAATGTTCGAACCAAGTTGATTAAATCAACATTAATATATCATAGTAACCTAGAAAATTAGTGGAATTCATAAAAAGTCTTAAATTACATTTATTTTGGTATTTATATTATCAATTATGTGAATATTTCATTAATAAGATAATTACTGCATCATCTTTGTGTCATAAATAAATTAAATTATATGATGTCTAAAAATTACAAATAAAATACCATCATGTAGGAAATCTTTTTAGCTTTCTAATGAATATTTACAATCGAATTTATCTTATGTATAACTCCATATTAGAAATGATTTACTTATTAAACTTTTATTTTAACTATTTTAACCCTTCTTTAAATAAATTAATAATAAATGTCCTAATCTAATCCAAGTGGGCCTAAATGGTCATATTGTATTCCTAAGTTTGTTTTTGGTCGAATTACACTTGTCCAATAGAATTAGGACATGTGTTAGGGTAATATTAATATCATATTTACCCTTAGTTACCCTATTTACTATTAACCGTGGTAAAAAAAATAAAAAGTTACTATTCACCAAAAAATTATTTTCATCTCATTGAACCACATTTTAGTCCTTGATATTAACCGTGTCTCTCGGATTTTCGAAATTCCATTCACAGAAGCGGTAAAATTAAGTTTTATGCAAAATTCAGTTTTTAACCTACCACTTAGTAGTTTCACTATTCATCAAAAATTGATGTTTTTCAGAACAATGCCAAAATTTCATCCCAAGCTATATTTCATATTCCGAATTCAAAAATGAAGTCTATTTTACCAAATTCATAACATAAAAGTTGCATTAATTAATTTTATAATTTAAATCCCGCTGTTAAAACAAATAGCGTGTTTTTAAGAAACAATATCTATCAAAAGATTGACACTTGTTTATGTCTAGTTTAAATGTGAAACTACATCCAATGACCAACATTGTATTAAATTGTAAAAATATATTCTAAATATACTTTAAAACCACTCAAATTAATGATTTATCACTATTAATTATTTCGATTAAAAAAGTTGTTTTTAATTATAATTTAGTAATTTTCACTATTCATCAGAATATGAAAGTTATCCGAAAAGTACCAAAATTTCACCTTAGGCTAAATTCGATACTCCGAATCCAAAAATAAAGTTCATTTTGAAAAATAAGATTTACTGGATTTCAAAAAGTGGTTATTACCATTCATAACGGCTAGTTTTAATAATATTTTTATAGCATATCGTTGTTTAGTGAAACTCGGTATTGCGTACTACACACGCTATCGAGGAAGGTCGCGATTGCGTGTAATGCAAGTCAAGTCAAGGATGTGTGTTGTGCAATCTCCTTTTGGTGTAGCGTACAACACAAGACATTAATAAAATTAAAAAGAATATTTTTTTATAAAATCTTGGGCTGTTACAGCATTCTTGGCTGAGTTGGTTTCCGGTGTGCGAGTGGCTACTACTACAGCGTCCCCTGTTGTTCGTAAGAGTTCCCCCTCTGGTGAGGAAAAGGCGCCAGAGATGCCTGTTCCTAATGAGTTATCCCCTTGGGTCCCAGCTTCCAGTTCATCAGATCGTTCGATGGTGTGCTATCAGTGTGGTCGTTTCGGGCATTTAAAGCCGTCTTGTCACAACCCTCCGAAGACATGTCATTGATGTGGTTGTCTGGGTCATCTGGAGAAGTTTTGCAAGAAGCGTTGCTTAAAGAGGAAGCTGCGATGGGAGAATGTCAGTACCTGACTGTGAGGCAGAAGATGCTTCAGCCATCAGAGCCCCAGCCACAAGTCTCGGGGTGAAGCTCGCGCACAGTCAGGAGTCCCCAGGGTTGTGAAGCCTTGGTCCAGGTTTTTGTGTTCCGTGTTAGCAGTGGAACAATCAAGATCTTTTAGTACTTGTTTTTCTGCTGTTAGGTTTTGACGTAGTTGTATGTTCATTGTTTTACCATGCGGTTATCATGGACTTGTTCTATTATAATCCAAGTAGTCTGGTTTATGTAAATGTGTTGTTTTTCTAAAAAGTGGCAATGGACTTGTTCTATGATAAATCTAAGCGGACTTGTCATAAGAATGTAATATTCCGAATCGTGTGTCCTTCTTAAAAGTGTGTTTGACTCTCGTGTGGGTTGACCTCGTTTTAGTTATGTTGTCGATGTGGTTATGTTTTGTGGACTTCGGTGGATCATGCCTCTAATTTGATGTCGGTTAAATGTTTTTCTATAGGTTTTCCCTGGTGTTGAAGGTTGTTGACTCTGGTCGAGGATTTAATGTCTTGACGGAAGTGTTGTTTTAATCGTGCTAGAGGAGTTGGTTTGAATTGGTTGGGAGTTCCCGCGTCGACCCCTTTTTTCCCAGGGTTTTCTATTTAGATGATCAACTATTCTGCACTAGTTAAGTTCTTGTGGTGGGGAGAACCCCTTCGTGTTCTCCCCTCAATCTCGGACCCCAGTTTTTCTCTTGAATCGGTCGGGTGTGACCTGTGCTGAGTAAGGTCATCCCCGAGATTCTCAGTTCTCTTCGGTTCCTTTAGTTCCGTCTGGGCATAGACCTGAATCTGACGACTTTTGGCCTGGTGACTTTCTGGGGGCAGAAAGTGTCTGTGGTGGGGAGAATTGTCACACCCCGACCGCGGATGTCATTAATTGTTCTCCTTTCTGGGTCCCGATTTAAATTTTTCGAAGATTTAATTGTGATTGATGGTTTCGCACCGGTGCGCGGTCATCGCATCGCTAGCGGTGATCGTGCGTTCGGCCCGGGTGACCACATGTTCGCCCGGCGGTTAAATTTTTAACTTCTACTTTATGTTCATAGTTATTATAATTAGTATTGTTAAATTATTTTATTATCATTATAATTTTATTTATTAAGTTTGTTATTATTATTATTATTGTAAATTTTATAATTATTATTATCTTTATAAAAGTTTTATTATTATTATTAATATAAGTTCTATTATTATTATTATGATAAATTTTATTATTATTAAATGGTTTGATTATAATTATACTTTTTATTATTGTTATTATAATGTTTTATTATAATTATTAATATTATTATTTTTATCATACATATATATATATATATACCTAAAACGACCTAACCCTACCCCTAATCTCCCGTAGCCGCCACTCTCCCCACTCTCTCTCTCCCTCCCCTTTCTTCTTTTCCTTCCCTCCTGGTTCGGCCAGCCCCGCCGTCTCCTTCCTCATCCCCGCCTTCTCTGCCTTGTGCCAACGCCGCATCGCCCCGCTCCACCCCATCCCGGCTCGCCCCACTTCACCCGCGAACTCCCCAGCTCCTGCCTCCTGCCTCGCGCCGCGCTGCAAACCCCCACGAGCCGACGTCCTGTCTCCCCTTCGCCGGCCGCACCGTCTTCCCCTGTCCCGGCTTTCCCCGCGGCCGCGCCCTCCCTGTTCCGGCCTCCTCCGTGCGCCCCGGCGTCGCCCGCGCCGTCGTCCGACCCTCCCTGTCTCGGCCTCCACCGCCTCGGCACCCTCCTCCTGCCCTGCTCCCTTCGTCGCCGCAACCGCCGGCACGCCAGCCGACCGTCGGCCTCCCCTGCGCTCCCCCTGCGCACTCCGCCTCAGCCGCACCCGGCCTCCTGGTCCGCAGCCCCTCCTTCGCCAGCCGACCTCACCCTCTGGCCCTGCTCCTCCCCGCTGGCCTCCCTCTCGCAGCCGTCCGGCGGACCTCCCACCAGACTCGTCCTGCACCTGCTGCTCCCGGCCTCCGGGCAGCAACCGGCTCCACCCTTGCCTTCGGCTCTCCGCCTTGTTGCACCCTGGACCCCGGCTCCTCCCGCACCTCCTGTCCGACTCGCCGTCGCACCTCCCGCTGCGCCAACCTCCGGCAGCGACCTCCTTCTCCCCCTCCAGCCCGCTGGCCCCCCCGGCGGCCCTCTCCTTCAGCGCCGACCGCCGACCGCCGCCCCGGCTCCTGCCCCGTCGCTGCACCAAGCCGCAGCCGCGCCCTCCCCTGTTCCGGTTCTCCCCGCGGCCGCACCCCCTCCCATCCGCTGTAAGTTGTTTATTTTTATTTTTATAATGTTTTAATATTTTCTTTTATCATGTTAATAATGATGTTATTATTACATTATTATTATTATATCATTATAATTATAATTATTGACATTATTAGTATTATCATTATTATTAATATTATTACTATTATAATAATTATTATTATCATTATTGTTAGGATTATTATTATTAATATTTTAATTATCATATTATTATTGTTATTATCATTTTATATTATTATTATTATTTTATTAATATTATTATATTATTATTATTCATTATTATTATGATGTTATTATTACTACATTATTATTATTATTATCATTATTATTATCATGTTATTAAGTTATTATTTTTATTATTATTTCTATTATCATATTATTTTTATTATTATTGTTATATTATGTTATTCTTATTATTATTGTTAAATTATTATTATTATTATGCTATTGTTATTATATTATTATTATTAATATTATTATGTTAACATTTTTTTCATATTATTGTCATTATTATATTATTAATATATTATGATTATGTTAAATTGGCATTGTTCCTATTATTATTATTGTATTAATATTATGATATTATTATTATTATTATTATTGATATATTATAATTATGCTAATTATATTATTATTGTTATTGTTATAACATTATTATTATTATTATTATTATGTTGTGTTATAATTATTATTGTGATTATTGTTATCACCGCGGTTACTTTCACATTGTTATTATTATTAATATTATTCTGTTATTAATATCGTTGAGACCGTTTAACGGTCTTTTGTTTTAGGACCCGCGCAGGGCGTTTCCGACAAGGCGCCATCGCTGCGCCTTGTTTCCGAGGTTCTGCCGTCTCCGCGTCTCAGTTTCGAGAGTGTTGGACTTTATCACGTGGCTTCGGACACACGTCGTGTCATCACGCCTTGGTTCGAAGGTCGTTTTACCACCGCGCTTGGATCTTGAGGTAGGTCTCCCTTTGCACTCGCCTTTAAATTTAGAATTTATTTATTCCTTGACTTTTTATTAAGTTTCAGCAAATTCAAAAGTATTATTAAGTAGTTATCTATAGTTTGGTGATCTGCTGATGATAAAAGTTGTTTTAATTCTAGCGTTTCATTAAAAGCGTTTTCTTGGATTTAATTATGTGCTTCCATGGTAGTTTTGCTAGATGGTTCTTCCTGAATAATGAAAGTCATGTTAAATTGTGTTTTGAAATGTTTTTGGCGTGTGTAAATTTGTAGATGTATTGTTTATGGAAAATGGTGTTTTCTTAGAACCTTGATTAGAGAAAACGTCGTGTGACCTTTGAACTTGTTTTGGAAACCTTATGTGTGGCTCTTGGTTGATGAAAGACGTTTTCCTTTGTTACGCGAACAAAAGTTTGGTTTTCATTTGGGAAATGGTGTCCCTTCAAAAAAATGATTAAAGGCCCGTTTGGCTCTTGATAAAAGTGGGGTGCGTTTGGTGATTGGAAAGTGACTCTACTTGTGAAACAAATGTGTTCCAGGTTTAAGATGCTGATTTGAGTTTCTTAAATAAATTTCTAAGTGCGTTTCTGGTTTTCAATGAAATGGCGTGGGTCATCCCTCTTTAAAAATGCTTTGGTCTTAGATGATCAAAATGTAAGTGACATGACGGCCCGGTTGGCACTTTGTCAAATGTGAAGTGATTATATATATATATATACGTACTTGTGAGGGCATTTCTACAGGGGGACTTCCCTTCGAGGGTTGTCGTGTAGCGATGTCCGTGTAAGGGGTTGGCAAGTGCGGTGAGATGAGTCACGCGTGCGCGGGTCTCCCACTTACACAGTGTTACAAAAACTACTATGGGTTCCTGGGCGTCTTGTAGATTATCGAGTGACGGTGGCTTGCTAACCCTGATTAGACGGGTTAGTACCCCCTAGAGTTACAGACAGGCCAGGAGGGATGTGCCACTGGTTGGCTGTTAGGGCGGCCAGTTGGTTATTGACTATGGAGTACCATGCCGGCAGGTAGTCTGAACCCGAGTACGTCCAGGGGTTTTCTAGGGATGTTCAGGATCGCCCATGGTTATTGCTGATAACTTCTGGTTTACTTTTGCTTGCACTTGGTTTTCCTTGCCTGCTTACCTTTACTTGCACTTGTTTTCCCTGCTTGTTTGCCTTCAGTAATATTTCACAGCCTATACTGTTAGACTTTGGGAAAAATGGTTTTCAAATGAAAATGCTTTATTCTCTTTGGGTTAGATTTGAAAATGTAACACTTTGCTTATAAGATTGAGCTTAAAACTAATGAAATGGAACTAACTTTCGAAAAAGGAATAAGGGAAATGTCTCGTGTTTGATTTTCAAGTAAAGCATTGTGAAAACTTACTTTTATACATTATAGTTCAAACCTGGATTATGTAGATTCTTTATTTACTGGCGGTGCATTGGGATTTGTTGTGGGGCTCACCTACTGAGTACTTTTGTGCTCACGCCTATCTTTTACCATTTCAGTCGCAGGTCTTCTGTTTTGAGTCGCTCAGTGTTGGAGCGAGGTTGCTCTCTAGTTGGGTGGTGACCTGAGAGGTCACATGGAGGTACGTGGTTGTGTGGTTTTTATTTCTTTTCCGCTGTTAGTGTTTATTTATTCTATTCTATTTACTTTTGTTTTGGGCTGAAATCGTTCCCAATGATCAAGTCTTAATGCCCGACACTTGTTGCCAGCCCGTGGGGATCGGGAACGCCCCTCGGGCCATGCCGCGGACCGACTCGGGTGACCGGTTCAGGGTCGATTCGGGTTGGTTTGTGACAGTTATAGTTAACTAAAATTCTAACAACTATAATGATATATTTAATTTCATGTAAATTAATGAAAAAAATTCAAAAATTGGTGTTGGAATGTTGAAAATGATCCAACAAAAAAAAAATTTTACACAAAAAAGAACCTTTTTTCAATATAATATTATAAAATATTATTGTTTTTATTTAATATATTATTTATAAAATAATTGAATTTCAAAATAATTAATAAATATATAAGTTACATAATGGTAAACATGGTAAAATAAACAAAACTAAACTGATATAAATTTTTTTTAACATATTATCTTTAATTAGTGTCTTAATAAAGAAAAAATCAACACATCTGACATTTTATGAAACATATTAATGATAGTGAGAAATAAACATATGTTACCTATAATATTAAGAATGTACTAAAGGATTTTGGCCCCAAATTCCTTCATCATGATCAATTTTTATAGCCCAACCCATGTTAATGATGTGCCCATCATTATTATTTATTAATATTTCCATATAAGTATGGATCTCACATAAATCAGAATCTTTTTCAAGTTGATCATCCCCAAAATATTATTTGTTTCCTTGTAAAACAATATACCATTGCATATTATATTTATCAAGAACATAGAAAATATTTTTAGAACCTGTTTCTATTATAATAGGATCAACTATGTTTTCTAATCTATTCAAGTTAATAAGTGTCATTCAAAATTCATCATGTCTGACACTATTTTTGTTGATAAAAATTTTGCAGTTAAAAACTGGAAGATTAAATTTAATTGTATCAAACTCCATTATTTCCTTAACGACTCCATAACATTCACATTATAAATAAATTGGGGTTTTGTCTTTTGAACATGAAAAATGCATTTCTTCTGTGAACACCAATTCACCACTATTTTGAACTACACTTCTATTATCCTAATATATTGTATGAAATTTATAGCTATTAATATCATACCCAGATTATGTCATCACATTTAAACGTCGACCACCCACTAACCATATTATTGTTTCTAATGCATCTGATCGACCATACATGGACTTTTTGAGCCATGGAAAAAAGATTTGTTATGCTCATTCAAAATCTACATTTATTTCTTCTTTAAATGAAATTGTATCAATACATTAATATGAAATGTTATATATGGTTGATCATCACATAAATTGTTCAACATGTATAAATGTACCTTATTTCTCTATTCAGCTGACAAATATTTTCCATTCAATCCATGAATCCCTTTGACCTCATATTTAACTCGTACATGGATAGATGAAGGAAACCCAGTGTGCTCCACCACAGAAAAGTATCGTGTACAATACACTATAACCTCCTAAAAATATAATTTTCAACTATAGAGAATTTAAGTCGATAAGGATTCTTAACATACCAATTAAATATCTTCATATACCATTCAAAAGAATACATCTAATATAGATATATCGGTCTTAAAATCTTAATTTCTAAAATAAAATGAACCATTAAAAGAAAAATTATATCAAAAAAAAGATGGTTGGAACTAAATTTACAATTTATAAATTATATAAATTGGTCTGTTTTCTAAATTGTTCAATCAATTTAGATTAGTAACCATATTACAGATTGACTTGAAAAAATAGCACACCTTCATGATAGAATTCCTGACACATATGGGAAAAATTCCACACAATGAAACCAGTTGAGGTTTTTGCATCATGATGTGAAAATTATGATATCTCATACCTATCAAATTCAAATATATTAATGAAACAAAATTATTTACATTATATGAATTACCATTTGGCACTTTCATATCATTAAGACACTACAAACTAAAACATTATCCCTCTTGTATATTGTATGAAAAGCTGGGGGAAGAAATTTTAACCTTCCATTAGGTGTGGTAGCTAAATCCAAATTTATCCTCATTGAATGTAAGTCCAATCTTGTATTCAACCAATCTTCATACATTCTTTTAATATCTAACAATGTTTCAATCCATCTATCACAAATATTCTTCTCACTTTGCATGAAATCATTATTATCTTTCACCACATGATATCTCCAATATGGTTGCTCAAAAAATATTGACCATTTAATCAAAATATTTCTATTATTACAATATTTATGTGTCTTTAAAGATTTAACATCATGGTTTTTCACCATCTCGAAGTACTGATCATTGGATAAAGGTTTTGGAGCAATATAAAATTCTTTTGATCCATTGAATTACGTTTTTAATATTTTATAAAAGTGATACATAGAAAAAAATTAAAATGACTCATGTATACTATTTTTATCTCATTAATAAATTGGTAATACAAATACTTTTGTTTAGAAATTGTACATGATTTATGCCCCTTAAAATTGTATCCAGAAAAATTTATATACTATGGGATGTAATTTATAATGAACATTATCATTGCATGCAGTTGAAAATATTCCATTTTATAGAATCATAAACCCTAATACCATCCCACCATAAGAGTTTGAAATCATCAATTAATGATTACAAGAAATCATCAATATCATTTTGAGGATGTTTTCATCCAGAGTTCATTAAATTCAACATGACATATTTGCACGTCATACAATTTTCAGGCGATAATTTTTAAATTTACAATAAAATAGTCCATGGACTATGTGTGATACTATTTATTAGATATGGATTCATTCAACCCATGCACATTCCATGTATGATATTTCTAATGTCATTTCTGAATGTTGGAAACTACTGATCTTTTTTCATCAATTATAGAAAATTAACAATATGTTGTATTTTTTTCCTCACATATCTGCTCTTTAGAATGCCATCATTACCTTTTTTTTTCAACATGGGAATTAGAAAATAAACATTTCAAATGAAGGATTATAAGAAGATAACAAAATAACTATGAAGTGGTCTCTTGAACCTCTAAATCATCTGGTGTTTTTTATTTCAACTTGTTCTGTTATGTCACTAATTTAGGATGATCTGACAGAAATTTATATTCCAACCAATATAACACACAATCGTTCGGGAAGGCATGTAATTTTTTTTTGTACCATAATCACATTTTTATATTATTTCATCACTTTATAATGAGAAATATGAAGATAATTTTCTTTAAAAATAAAATCTTCCAACAATTGAAGAAAAACAGTAAAATGTTTTTCACTGTAACCTTGTTTCACCATAATGTTAATCAGTCCTAACACAAATGATCAAACCATAAAATTCATAAAACCATGATACAGTGGAATTTTAGCATCACCATATAAACACTCAATTTTTAGAGATTTTTCTATTACTTCTGCTTCAATATCATGAATCATTTCTTCACTTTTATAAGAGTTACCATCATGTAAAGCATCTTCGTCTATTGAACTGAAACTCTGACCAGTTTCACGATGCCAAATCCATGGTCTATAATTAAGATTAAAAACTTGCCAAATTAAATTATCTTTGATCTCCCTACTATTAAACATCTTCATATTTAAACATTTCAGGAAAGGACAGAAAAACATTCATTGTTTGGAATATTTTGATTAGAAAATTCCAAAAAATCATCAACACCTTAATCATATACATCACAAATTTGATGTTTTTAATCCAAAATCAACTCATTATTACCTATAAAGGTATCAAAAGTATATATACTATTAATATCATACAATTTAATATTTATATGAAATATTCCATAATTTGAAAGTAACTCAATTATTAAATATAAAAAAATTTGAGTATATGGAAACTATAATTATAAATTCTATGCAATAGTGTAAGATAAGATAAAATAAAAATGGTAAATAATCAAAACATATTCAAAGAAGTATTTCAAAAATTAAAATATAGTTAGATAAAAAAATTACAAATTTATTTTAAATATTCCAAAATTTGAAAGTAACACAATTTTGAAAAATAATACAAATATATGCACATTTTTATATTATAATTATTAATTCAATATAATAATGATGATAAGATTAAATATAAATGTTCAATCATAAAGAAATATGCATGGAAATAATTTAAAAATGGAAATACAATTAGATAATCCAATTTATATTTATATGAAGTATTCCATAATATTAAACTAACACATTTTTGAAATATAAAACAAATATATGTGTATTTGAAAATTATAATTACTAATTATATAAAATAATAGAAGATAATATTAATTGTGGGAGTTAAATCAGAAAAATAATACATGAAAATTATTTAAAAAAGAAAATGTAGTTAGACTATATTTTTCATTTAACATACAGACACATTGAGATATTAGATATGCACATTCATCAGGGTTGTAAGTAGTTTTTTTGGCAATTGGTTTAGTTAGGGAACCATATGTAATGAAAGTGAAACTGGTACAAGGATAAAAAATATATGGAAATTATAATACATTTAATGATATTTCCCTATTTCAATTAAATTTTTATAATAATTCACTCACTTTTTAGTGATATTGTTTTTGAGAAATAAGATAGAAAACCACTATGTAAAAATAAATTACCGTCCACTAGTGTGATGTATTATTAAACCATCAATTATTTTGTCAATGTAACTCATGAAAAAATAGATGAATAAGAATAAAACCATTGAAGACATATAATAATTCACTCACATTTTATGTAAAACTATAGTTTAACATGTTTCTATAAGACATGGTATATTAATAATGTCCAAGGGTTACCAAATTTAAATCATCTTCTATAATTTATTGTAACTCAATTCATGGATGTGAATTTCAGGGGGTGTGGAACCGAACTCAATGAAAAAAAATTTAAAATGATGGAATTCATCATATGTACAATATATATATCACCACAGGTATACGATACTTTTTTGATGTGTTTATTAATGCATCATATGAAATAACTATAGTTTATAAGACACTATTTTATAAATAAAACATGATAAAATAACATGTTGAAATATATTGTCTGTACGTATAAATCTATATAACAGAACCCATATAATTTAATGAAATACCTATGAAACTACAAAGTGAAATATGAGATTGTATGATCAATGAAATTGTATAAAATGAATTTCATAATTGAAAATAAAAATAAAAAACATGTGTAAATGATAACTTGTTTCATAAAACATATAAAACCAATCGTTTCTCATCCATGAAAAAATTATCAAGAAACATTCATGGACATTCAGAATTACAATAGATCATTATTGAAACTTTTATGAGAAAATGATTATATTTTATGGAGACAATTCCATGTTCTAGATATGGATGCAATAAGATAACATGATATGATTATACAATATGGTAATGCTATATTTCTGGAAACAAAATAAAAAAATATATAGTTAGGGAATCCTCAAAATTGAATGACCGAAAGTAAGGTTTATGAGGCATACTTGAGATTTTTGAGTTGATCAGATAGATGTGCCATTGAAAAAGTGGAATAATGAAGCTGGAAAACGAGGTTAGAGGCCACTGGATGAAGGATATTATTTTAGGGTTTCAATGTGAGAGAGATTTGAGTATATTGTTACCCAATCTGAAAAAACCAAAATGACTCAAAATGTGAATTCATAAAATTTTATGTGATTTATAACATAATTTATTACATAACCAATGTGATAAATATATTTTAACACAATTTATCACATCAGTTATTGTATAACTGATGTGAAAAATTTATTAACCACATCATTTATCCAATAACCAACATAAAAAACGTGATTTATCTTGTCAGTTAAAGAATAACTAACATGATATTACAAGATAATTAATTTATCACAAAATTTATAGAATAAACGACATGATAAATTAATATATATGGATTTTCACATCAGTTATAAACAATCTATTTGAAATGTATGATCTGCTAAATAATTTTTGTACAAGTGAGTGGTCTTCTTCTGTAGTCCGTGAATGATCATTTCTTCTTCTATTCTCTGATCAAAATCTCCTAAATCAGATTCACTCTATCTGAGGAATTTTTAACCATTCTTTCTCACATCCCATTAACTCACCCAATAAATAAAAAACAATATGTTTCATGGGGTGTACTACTATAGAGATCCTCGTAAAGTTCCATCTGAATCGAAGACAAATAGCTATTTTCAAATTAAAAATCCACCAAGGAAATGTGATCATAAAAATATCCAATAAACTCTATTAAAAAAATCCAAAATAATATCCCAAAATATATGCATCTTATGCTCTAAATTTCCATCAATTTAGAGATGTTATGTTGTGCTCAAAGATAGCTGAGTCCCTAAGTCCTTATGCAACCCATCAAAAAAAAATAATGTGAAATTTGAATATTTCTCCGATATAATTATCAATGTAACTCCATGGATAAATAAAATTGTATAGATATATCGATTTCAAAAATAATTTTTTGGATAGTTTTGTTCATCTATTATATATGAGAAGAATTCATTAGATTATCGATAATCACCAAAACAACAAATTCATGATTTCTCATGGGCCTAGGTAACCCATGCACAAAGTCCATCATGATTTCCTACCACTTCCAAAATGGAATATGATGCGGTTGGAAAAAAGAACAATGAAAATGGTTCTTTATTTTGGTTTTCCTCTGGTAGGTATGTCATCGGGAGATAAATCTAGCAATGTCTCTCTTCATTACAGGACATTAGAACATTAGCCTACTTTCATGGTACATATTTTTTAGTCAATGGTAGATAACCAATTTAGAGGTATGAACAGTTCTAATATTCTCTTCTTTGGAATAATTATATACCAAAACTCTAAAATTTAATAGTTTCACATTATCCCTTTCTGATAACTACACATGTATCATCTCAGAGCCTGCTAGTTTTTCTTGTATCGTAACACACTATGGGATATATTCATAACTATCCAACACATGTTTTACTAGAGAATATATAATCATTAAAATTTAAATATTCATTTATCCCTATTCCTAAAAATAATACATCCCCTAAACATTAAAAAAACTCACACATTGACATTATTCCTATGAATTCCTTTCACTAAGATCCCGAGCCACCTTCATCTTATATATAAGAGCATCTATAATGAAGTTACCTTTACCTATTGAATATTTCAACTCAAAATAGAACATTTATAAGTAATCTACCCAGTATACCTTCCTCAAATTGAGATGCTCTGATATAGTGAGTGAGTGGATCCTCTTGAGGTCTCTGTATACAAAAAACCTCTTAAAGAAGAGATAGTGTCGCCAACACTTTTATTAGTGCGAAAAAAAATCATGCTCCAACTCATGTGTATGCTAGTTCCACTCATGGGTTCATTGTTGAAGTGATTCATAGGAGACTACCCATTCCTTTTGCATCATTACTACACAAAAAGAAACTATTGATGAATTTTAGTATACATCATATCGATCCCATTCTCTGGAAGATTCAACAATGAAGATATAGTTGAATTCCTCTTTATATCATGAAATGAATTTTCAATATGTTTTGACCATTGAAACATCCCCATTTTTTCACTAACATGGTCTGGGGTGATGATAAATTGCAATATGCTAGGATTAAATGCGACTAAAACCCAAATAACCCCATAAATATCTCTATCTAAAACCTATTCTGAGGATATATGTTGTACATAACCACATAGACATTCTCCGGTTACAGTAAACCATATTCCTCTAGAACATAACCTCTTTAATAAATATGAGGGACTTTTATATATTGGTATAAAGATGATTTTACAAATGTTTACTTAGAACTATCTCATGATGTAAAGAATTATGCTATGGGGTTAGCTTGTAGAGGAGGGAATCATAAATAGAAACTATAAATAATGAGCCAATGTATCAGTGAAGAATCATATTCATGAGATCCATGAACACTACTAGTGCATTCATTAACCTAAAATACATAAACATGTACTTGTATATCCCATACATGCTCTTAAATTCCATATTTGGTATATCCACTGCCCTAACCCACAACTAATCATAGATGTTTCTAAGAATAATCTTAGAGGACCCCTGGGATCTCGACAAAAAATCATAAAAACGATGTTCTAATTAAAAGGGTACATATTATTCTTGGTCACTTATCTTTTATTTTGTTAATCTTCATAGAGTCAAATCCTACCATCTATGTTTTTACTGAACAAAAAATACCACCCCATTGTGATATAATCAAACTGATAAAACCCATGTCTTATAAGTTCTCAAGAAATTCATTTTGTTCCTTCTAATCAAATAACACCATACATTTAGTTGGTATAAAAATGGGCGGTGTACCTCAAAAAAATTATTTCTCAAACTCAACTCATATAAATTGGATGTCATGTAAATTTATATTGAATGACCTCCTAATAAAGATCCAAAAGAATTGGAAATGATAATGGGGAAACCATTAAACCTTATAGAATATCCAATTCAACAATTTATGTCATTATAATCCCATGATGGATCATTTAAATATCCAATCAAAATTATCCTTACACTTATTCACTGATCGCCATAGACTTGATTCCCTTGGGTGATATAAATAATTCATGCCTCCAATTTTAGTCATTATGGGCTCGAATGATGGTCTAGGAGTATATTCCATGAATCACATTGAATCTCCTCATCTCTATAATCATGAACTACCATTGATTTCCTTAATTTGAAATTTAAATAGGATAATTTTGCCATCTCTTAAGATGGTATATTTCCATGGCCAATTGTTATTCATGGACCAATTATCAGAATTCAACTTGACTGGAATAACAAGTACAAAAATATATTTTGATGATATAAATGAATGTGAATAAATAGAATCAAACAATGAAATATAATGAATAGAATTTATCAAGAGAATACCTTGAACTATATATGATGCCCCACCACCATCTATTCGATTCGGGTCCACTATACATACCTAGCCTAACTCATCTCCATGAACATCATTCCTAGATACAAAAAATTCATAATTAATATTCCTCTAAGACCATATATATGGATCCCACAAAAATCCCAAAGTTATAAATTGACCCCATAATTCACCCATCAAAAAATTTATCCTCAAAGCCCTATATGAGAACTACTTGGGATTACCAATATTGCAACATCATTGGAACTTTTTTTATTTTCTGTGTAGAACACGTGAGAATTTTAAATATTCTCACATTTTTGTGAACCAATGAAATCTTACTATGGGGTTAAGGAGTACATACACTACTCCACATTCATACCAATACCCATATGTATGTCCTAATAATTATTTTCCTACTACTTGAAGATAAACTCATCACAATAGTTGGAGGTCAACCATCCCAAGCACTAATGTGTAGACTAAGACTAACTACTCAATCCTCCTTCGATCATTTATAAATATTCAAAGACTTGTATAAATCCTTGGGGTATGTCATTAGGTTGAAAGTCATAACCAAATGTCTAATGTTGGGATGAAAATTTATCTTGAACTTCCTGGACTTTTGAGCCTAAATTCTTTCCAAGAGAGGAACATAGTGAAGTAATTCGACTAAATGATCACAGTTTAAAGACACATTCATATATCCATGTTGTATCTTCAATAACTTCTCACATATTAAAGATTCCATATATTAGGAATTAATTCCCTTAATAATATTCCCTTGAATTCCTCCCATGCATGACTTTTATGTCTGTTGGCATTTTCCATCACACCCCAATGTCTCATGGTGTGTCCCTATTATATGAAAGACGTTATCTTTATCATTTTCGGGTTTATATCTCGAGAAGATAAATTAAACCCTCAATGTTTTATTTATAGTTCCCTCTAGACTATGTGCCTCAATTGAGTGGAAAGGCTATTGTATTTTTAATCTAGAGGTGTCCGGAATTATTACCCATCAACCTCAGTTCCCCACCCAAGATATGTAAGAGTGTACAAACTCTCAAAAAATGTTTCCATATGTCGTTTACTACTAGATAATGTATGTGAACATGTTCTGATTCACCGTTATTCACATCGTGTGGTGGAATGTAGGATTCTTTTCTAGTAAAGGAAGCTCCACCCACATCTGTTGGTTTCCTCTTTAGAGTTATTTGAGATTGAATATTCTATATTATGTAAGAACATTTAGAATTTGTAAATATATTATGATAGCTACTCATTAGTCTATATGAATTACCCAACACTAGTATCTTTGAGTAAGTGGATATGTTATTCTGTTCGTAATATATAATATTTTTCACATTATAAAGGATTGAATTGTTCAGTAGTCCTTGAAAAATAAAATACATATATGAATCTCACACAATATTTGAAACCATAAAATTAAATAGTGAATTTTCATTGAAAAAATAATTATTCCCTTTAATATAACCCTATATATTAATCATAATATACTTCCTAGAATCCTGTGGAATTGAAACATAAGAAAATCATGAGTTTAAATGGTCAGTAAGGGTATTCATATAATAGAAGCTAATAAGGCATGAATAATTTGAAAAAAATAATTGATAATAAAATAAATTCACATAAATAATCCCATGATCTGGAAACTTATACATGGATATCAAAGAAAATAAAACAATCAAATTGACACCACTAACTTAATTAATAAACATGGAATGCGTAAATATAGAAATATAAAACAAACTATCGAGGCCCTATGCCAAGATACCATACATCAATGGGTAAGGCATCGACTAAATAAAAAATATATTTTGTCTCATTATACCTAATGATGAATTGAGATTTTATGTAATCAAATCCCCATATTCCAGTTAATATATCTAATTTATTGGTCATATGAATAAATAATAAAACATAATCATCATGACATAAGATTTAATAATTGTCCATCTTGGAAGAAATAGAATACAGAATATCAAGACATTCCCAATTCAAACTGAATAAAATATCCTAACAAATATAGTGATTTTAATTGTTAGATTATATCATCATAATAATATTAAATAAATGATTTTACATCTATTTAAATATATTAAAAAGATAACTGTAAAATTTCGTTAGGAAAATAACCTTTTTACATTGATATCAAGTATTTAATGTCAAAAATATTATGAAAATATTAAATAAAAAATTTCCTTGTAAGTAATATTATAATAATTTTACATAATCATTAATATAATAATAAATATTTGTGTTGGGAAGTAACATTCATGTCAAATAAGTTAAAGAAAAGATCCAATTCCTGTTTTTGTAAAAGGGTCTTAATGTATATCTTTCAGAAAACAACAAGAATATTTGTTTTAAAACATATTTAAAAAAATATAATATGGATTTAAATTAAATTAATAATTTATCAATGGATTTTATAAATATTCTTATAAAAAATTCAATGAATTTATGGAAATTAAATAGAAGTATTTTTGACCAAGTAGAAAATGCTAGGAAAGTTTCCATTAAAAAATTATTTCAATATATTGAGTATAAAAAGAGAGGAAAATGAAAGGAAAAAATTTTAATTTATAGAAATATATATTTTAGAATAAAATATATTAGGTCTAATATATAAAAATCATATAATACTCAAAATGGATACGTAAATATAAACAATTTTGAATAGGGATGATATTGTGAAATAAACGCTTATATTAGGTCCAACTTCTGTTGTAAATGTTCTCATCACTAGTATATTAAATAAATATTATTTTGAATATATTATAGAACCATAATCCTATATATCGTATCATATATGAATTACTTATAACCATTTATCACAATTTTATTAAAAAATCATTGTTAAAATTTCTTTTCGGGGTGATAAATATTTTTTTGCATGTGTAATCTGGTTCAATAGTCCATGTACGTGTACATTAGTCATGGTTACACAAAAAATATAATTTTCATCATGATATAAATATCATATATTTTCATTATATACATATTTATGGTAACCCATAACACTTATATATAGAAAATTAATTACACCGTTCATTGAGACTGTATGTTCTACATATGCAAGAACGTTGTTTTCATTTTTGAATGGATGGGAAAAAATAAATATAAAAAGTATTTAAATTTTACAAATTCATTATAATATCATATATATATATACTTTAATCATAAAATATACCCTTATTACCATCCTTGGTTAGATTGAAGGATATATTTGCCACATCGGTTTGTGAAGGTGGTAGTCCGTAGGAATGGATGAGTGATATTATAGTTTTCCAAAAGATAAGAAGTTAAGAAGGTAGTTGTGATATAATAATTCTACAATTATTATAATTTCCTAAATATTATATATATATACTATTAGTATGATTATATCCTATAGTCAGAGGTGGGGATTAAAATTGAATTACACTGATTTTTAGGGTTGTGTCTTTCGCACACAAGCTAAAATGTTTAATTTCCCATTTCTTGGAAGATAGTATGGGTATCAGTTATACAATTAACATCGTAAAATAATTTTTACATGGGATATAATTTTATTATTATTTTTCCATTTATGAAAATTATTTTACGGAGTTAGAATAATAAATTAAATGAAAAAACATGTTTAATAACTATACTTCTTCATAAGACAACCTACTTTGGCTTATAAAAAAAATAATTCATAGGACCATAATGTGGTTAAAACATGGACTATAGGTCATGGGGAGGGATATAAGTATGTGACTTGGGTATTTTTTTGAAAGATAAAAAAGGATCCTGATGTGTGGAGAGGAGGTAATTTGAGGTGTACTCTTATAAGATGGGAATAGAATACATTTAGGAGTTTTGAAATGAATAAAAATATTTAATGCCTTATTAACACCAAATGGAATCAAAAAAATATAAAATTCCAGAATATTAGATGATATAGGGTATAGATATGGACATCCAATAGAATATAAAATATATTTGTCCATTTTAAGCATTTTTTCTTTTGTTTAACCACTAGAAAACCTCTTTTAATGTCAACCATAGTAACATATTTTTACTTTTGTTTCTACTCATTATGACCTAAAACTAAGTTCAATTTAATACATATTATAAATTATTTTGATTCAAAATAAATATTACATTTTATCAAATTCAATTCAACAATTTTTAAAATTCCATTTAAATTGAAACACACAAATTAAATAAAAAATGGATTTCAAGTGAAACGTTTTCTTAAGTATAAATGATTTTACAACAAAAATAAATATAAAATTGATTCAAATTAATTAAATTGTATTAATAGTAATTCAATAGCCCAAATTGTTTTAACGCAATTGGGGAAAAATAATTTTTTAAATTCAATAATAAAAATATAATTTAAAAAAATTATTATTTTTCACTATTCATTTAAAAAGTAACCATTTCAAAAATTATCAAAGAGTAACTCTAAGATAATTTTTAAATTTTTATTTCAAAAATTATATTAATTTTCTATAATAAATATTTAATATCTGTAAAATTTTAATTGTATTATATTATAACAAATAGAACGAAGACCCATTTTAAGGGAAGTAAATTTTTTGGAACATATAAATACTTTACTAAAAATCATAATACATCTAAAACATCAATAAATATTTATAAAAAAATTATTCATATTCATACAACCAATTTAACATAATGGTTATAAAGTCATACTATATAATGATTTTTTTATACCTGGGGTTATGGATGGAATAGTCTATCGAAGGGATTATTTTTATTCAAAAATAAATATATCATAAACTTTTATGCTATCACATTCTTCCAAATAAAATTTAGTTCCACCATATAAATTATATCACTCGTAAAAAATAATGATATAATTTTTTTATTACATGCTCAGTTTTCTGATTAGCTTCATCAAGTTTCTGATTCCTATAGAGAAAATTAACATGGTGAGTAGTCTTATTCCAAAAAACATTAACCCTATCATCTAAGATTACTACTGGATGATCTTCATAAGAAATATCCTAATATATTTGAGTTCACTACATGTTAATAATTTTTTATGTACTTCTTCAAGAGAGATACGTAGAACAGATTGTGAATATGAGAGAAGTTTTCTGGAAGCACCAAGGGATATGCAACTATCCATATCTGATCATGAATCCCAGAGTGGAAAATAGATATATAGAAAAACATTAAATTCTTCTAAAATCCCATAAAATTCATCCATTTATAGATTCACAGAAAAACCTTCTCACCAATATAAAACTAAAAAATATCATAGGTGATAATCATCCTATCTTTTCTCTAGAATCTGACCTTCATTGATGTGATTTTTAATTGTTCAAATAGTATCTTCCATTTCGATATCTATATCATGTCAAAATTTCCTAATTTATCATAATTGATCTAGGAATGTAGTTATTATTTTCTTCTTACCACAAATATTCTCATATGGATCCATTTCAATTCTTGAGTGAAAGGTATTTTTGCAATAAAACTCAACAAGAGGAAGGTTTTGATCCCATCCAATATTGAAATCTTCTTGTAAAGCAGTTAACATTTATTCTAGATATTCAATGGAAATATCATAATGACCATTTTATTGTTGATTATACGAACGTAAACTCAAATAAACATATGGAGATCATTGAATACATTTCCAAAACATCATAGTGAACCCCAGATCTTTAATAAATGCAATATATTATTAGAATCCATGAACCATTACCTTTTAATAATGATACATTCTATATATATGATCAAGGGGGGAATATTCACTAATATAAACAACTTTTTCTTACTTCATATGGCTATCCATAATAACCAAATATATAATTGTATCCTTTCAATAAAAATTGGATTCCAGAAAAAAAATCCTTGGTGATGTTTTCCCATTTCCATTTTTTATATGGGTAATGGTCGTAACATCCCTTTATAATTCCTTATATTATCCATAACATTCGATCTTATCATGCACTGATATTCATACTCTAAAATATCCCTCTTCTCATTTTCCCACTAATTACACTCTATATGATCTTTATACATCTTTGTAATTGTAGGATGAATAGAGAATGATGAAAAAATAAAATTATCCAATATCTCTGATTTTAATTATTGTATAGAATGGAAATTAAAACATATTATTATATCATGATCATGGTTGAACTCTGGAACATGTGAAACATACATATGAAATTAACCATATGCATTTATTTCCTTATTAATAATATCATGGTTAGAGGGATGATCGTTAATATGATAAAGATAATACCTCTCCCATTTTATCATGATTTCACTATCCAGTATTTTTAATTCCAGAAATATGTATCTCTTTCAATCCTCATCAGGGAAAAAATACCTTGTCATTTCTAACATAGATCATCATTGACATTTTTCTCCCTCCCATGGTGTATTTCGATTGAGAAATCATAATCTTTGATTATACATAACCAACATATTTAGTACATATTCAAATCCTTTTATGTAAATATATACTTCATTATATTATTATTAGTTTATATATCACACATTTCACTATATAGATAATGCCTCCAAATAATCAATTCCATAATTACCACTTCTAGTTCAAAATAATGAGTCATGTAATTTTTCTCCTGGTATTTTAATTAGTGAGAGGCATATTATCTCACCAATTTATCTATAATGAGGAATCTCCATGATCCATTATTTGATTCATTATTACTATCACAAAACATTCTTTGTTGTATTATATTATAAATATAGGTGCATTGGATAAACATATTTTTATTTCTTAGAATATAACTTCAAATTAAACTATCTATAATCACTTAACCAACTTTCGATTAAACTTGGTTTATGGGTAATATATTCATGAGAAATATCTCACAATTACATAGGTTGTATCCATCTAATTCAAGAAAACTATGGATTTCATTTACCTTGGTTGGTATCAACCATTCCTCAATTAATATCATCTCCTATAGATCTATCTATATTCCCTCACAATATATTATTTGACCCAATAATTAAACATATTAATGCCAAATTTCAATATTCATGAATTTTTCATACAAATTATCCTTCCTGTGGGATTTCCAAACAATTCCCAAATTTTTATCAATCTGTAAATTACTCTATTAATATATTATAATGTCGCCTATAATGACTTCCAAAACCTATTCAAGGAAATATTTAAAGAATATATTCATTAAATATAGGAATATAGTTGGATAATTGGTTATTCCATGTTTCATTACTATAAATTCATAATGACCATACCTCATACGGAAGGCTATCATATAATTATTCTCCTTTATTCTTACCTGGTGATAACCATTTGGAATATCAATCTTGGAAACCTATTGATCCCATTATAGTTGATCAAATAGATTATTTATACATGGTATAGGATACATGTTCTTATTAGTGGAATTTTTATTTTCTCTATAATCACTGAAAAGATGAATTGATCCATATTTCATCATAACAAAAAGAATATGTCATCCCCATGGTTAATCATTAGGCCTATTTAATCCCCTATCATGATTGATTGTGATATTATTTTTCAATTACATCAAATAAATTAGGGCCATTATATATATATTATTTGGAATAGGTGTTGCACTAGGTATGAGTTCTATTAAAAACTCATCATAATTATTTTTTGCATGTTTTGAAAAGTCCTCATAACATACAACATCATATTCCTGAAAAATAGGATTATTTTCAATACTGAGTTTCTACAAAACCATTTTTGGTAAATATCCCTCATGAATTGGTATAAAACCCATAGGTTTTAAGTGGTTCTCATTAAGTGTTCAGGTTCATCCTCACATTGATATAAAAATGATTTTTTTAAAAAACAAATTTATATTCCATTCCTCAAAAATTGACATGGGATCTATTATGAGAGATATAATCCATAACCAATGTTATAATGAATTCAACATGTTTAATAATAAAAATATTTAATGGAATTAAATTATTGAAAATTTTTATACAAATTATTTATATACTTGAGATGCGGTCATTGTTCTATTATAATTTTTCACTAAAACTAATTTTTTAACTATTATGTGATGATGTAATACCCATAAAAACTAAATTGTATGTAAAATATAGAGTATAATGTAAATAAAATAAAACATTTTCAATCCCTAAGTAGATGGTTAGTGTTCCTTTCACCGCATTGATAGGATCTTCCCCAACAAATGTAGTAATTGAAAATGTTTTTCCTTCTCACCTTGTCTTCCATTGTGGTAAGTTCCCTATATTATTTGGAAATTAGAATGAATATTACCAAATATTATTAAAATGGAAGAATTGTAAATTCATGGATTCTCCCTTACTATTAAATTCAGAATCCTGATAACCTTTTTATACAAACACATAGAAAACTCATTTTACATTAGGTGGGATGAAAGGTTTTTCTTTCTATGTGCATCACATGTTTTCAAATACCCTTTATATTCTTCTCATGATTTATTTATTTTTTCTATCATCCTATTATTCTCATTCCTTCCTTGAATTTATAATTCGTGAAAAATTCAATCGTTTTCATGATGGAAAGTCATACTATATCATATTATGATGAAAATGATTGGTAGAGTAGTTCCTCTGATTTTTTTATTCATAATGGAGAAATAATGAATCATTATCTTTGGATTACATGTTTATTCCATAGAATGCCTTGATGACCATGTAATTTAATCTTTATACATGGAAACATTTTCCTCTCCCTTTTGTATCATAATCAAGAATATTATCTATATATCGCCTTATTTTTCAGGATGAAAATATTTTACTAAAAATATTGCTTAAAATACTTCCCTTCCAAGATTTCTAGTTCCTCCTCATCCTTTGTGCTCTGAATCAGATTCCCCCAATGATCTACATACCCTAAGAGATGATAAAAATTAATTGAAAAAATATCCATTTCAATACATCCCATTATGGGAAATATCATTCCTAAGGAACTTCCCTATTTCTCAGTTAAAAATTAATTTTTAGTCTGATTGAATGATTGAGGTTGTTGACCCATGATGAATATTAACATTGTTGCAATATGTTTTGGATTTTTGGGATGATCCTTATATTAATGGTTGTTTGTCATAACGTATGCCCAGTTCTCTAATGTAGTTATAATTTATTCATCTCCATATTAATTATATATCCAAGGAACTCAATCCCTACATGGATTACATGTGTTGAAAGTTTTCCATTCTTTCATATAGGTTCAATTTAAAAAAAAATTAATGTAGATTATATCACAATATTATTAATCATAATGAATAATTTTAAAAAATAGTGAAACAAATGACATTAATAAGAAAATTACTAATATAAACTCTTAGAATAATAAACATGATTTGTTTTGTGAATATTCAATAATCACAAAAATATTGTCAAGTAATTTATAATTTTTTTTATTAAAATTTTAATAAACTCAATAATAACCATTGTGATTTATAAACTTGGGTTGTGGTAAGGGAACACTCACCTTGTAATAGAATGATGGCCAAGATATATTGAATAAATCATTTTTCATGGTTATTACCCCTAGATGAATCTATGAAAAAACCACATCTATTTGCAGTATGAAGAAAGTGATGTAGATATAGTAAACCCATATAATATATTCCTTACCAAAATATGCGGATTTTATCCGAGAAATTTAGTACATCCTTAATGTTAGTTATAGGTATTTATTCCCTAATAGTGTTTTCAAATATCTAGTTCCAAATATTTCAACGAAACATTTCTCTGATACCAAATATAAATTACCATACCACAGTAACATTGTGTTAATGATTGCTTTATTATATTGGTAATATATATATGTGATCACATCCTAAGGGATCGAATAGTTTTGTAGCTTTTTAAATCAAGAATACATACTTGTATCTCACATTACATTTGAAAAATTAAAATATAACATATTATTTTCATTGTGAACACCATATTTCTTATAAAAATTTATTTGTATATAAATCCTAATGCAATTCTTGTAATCCTAGGGAACAGACACAAAAGAAAAGAGTGAGCTCATATTGTTAGTTTGGGTATGTGTAATGTAGAAGTTAAAAAATGAATGAATAATATGAAAAAATGATAATCAAATATTTCCATATAAATAATCACATGAGATTGATACATTCAAGGTATATAAAAACTAATCAAATGATCACATGAAAAAAACATATTCATAATAATTAAATTTATTATGTTAGAAATCTGAAACATTATATCGAGGCCCCATGTCAAGACAACATATATAAATGGGTAACACTTCAGCTAAATTCTGAATATTGTTTGACTCATGTGTCATATTAATTCATCATTTAGATATTTAATTCCAAACCCCACCAATAATATAATATGTCTAAATAATTCCACATATGAAATAATATTAAATATCAATGATCAATATTTAAAACTCAATAACTAACCATATTGAAATAAATTGAATAAGAAATAAAACGTCATTCCCTTAGTAAAATTGATCATAAAAAATAGTGATATATCATTGACGGTAACATTTAAGTATATACATATCCTAATATTCATTAATGAGTTTTAACAGAGATAAAAATACTATAAAATTATAAATAAAAAATTTCTTGAGGAAAAATTACTTTTCAATTTGAAATCACTTATTTAAAGGCCAAAAAATTCCGAAATATTAAGGAAAACATTTTCATTTAAAATAACCATATAAAATTGTGATGTAAAATCAAAATATTGAATGTGGAAAATTCTATTCATTCCATATAATTTAAATAAACATTTCTTGGACACATTCATAAAATGTGTAAAAATTCATCATTTATAAAATCATAAGATGATGTTTTCTAAAAAAATTATTAAAAACTATAAATGGGTAACATTTTATTTTAAAAAACATTTGGAGAATTTTAAAAACATTATTTAATATAATTAATAGAAAATTAGGACATGGAAGATATATATTCTTCATAGAGTATAAAATACAAGGGTCGTTTCCCTTAAAAACATTATTTCTATATATTGAAAAAATAATTATAGGAAATAAAAGGAAAACATGTAATTTAGAGAAATTACCAAATTTTAATAAAATAAATTTCTATTAAGATATCAATATAGAATAATAATCCAAACCATTAATTAAAAATAAACAATCCCATTTAATTTTAACGACTATTTATCTTTTATGTTTTGGTTTAGTAGTTTTTGACCTTATACATTGATCATAGTTACATCATCTATATAATTTTAATCATTATATAAATATCATATATTTTAATTATATACATAGTTATATTTAACAATAATTTTTATAGATAGAAATAATAATTATTCTGTTCATGGAGACGGTAGATCGTGCTTACACATGAATGCAATATCCATTTTTAGAAGGATGGAACCAAAAAAAAGATAAATAGTAATTAAAATTTTAAAAAAATTAAATAAATTGCATATATCATATATATATATATAATATATATATTTCCATCCATTTCAAAATAAAATACAAAACGAACCACATTGCTTAATAGAGTTGGTACTACACATATACGCACAAGCAACATTATCATTTTCCAAAAGATTGGATGGTAAGAAGGTTGATGTGATATTATATTAACATAAGTATAGTAATTTCCTAAATATCATTTATACATTCATTAAATACATAATTATATCTAAACATGAGTGTTGGTGAATAAAAACAAATTATATCTATTTGTGAGCTTGTAGTCCATCATGCACATGTTCGATGGTTTTTTCTACCATTCAATGTATGTGGAGATAAGTATATGTGATATCTTTAATATAATAACATCATAATATATTAGATATAATAGTGTTATTATTTTTGTATAGTTGAAGAATTTTTGAAAGAGGTAGATTAAGAAATAAATTGAAAACTCGTTGTAACGAACTATACACCTTCTAAAGACAACCTCTTTAGGTTTATATAAAATGCCTTCCTATGATAGTTTTTTGATAAAACTAAGAAATATAGTCTATAGAGAGGTATCTAAATAATGGACTCAGGTTGTTATTTGTTATTCCTAAAAGGATAATGATTCGTGGAGGGTAGAGGATATGGGGTTCCCTTTTTGAAGTGGGAGATATAACGTATATAGAATTTTTTTTAAAATAAAATATATTAATGTCTTGATCAAACCACATTACTCCAAAAATTCTACCTACATAAATAATAGATTATATTTCCATAAAATATTTCTAAAAAAAGTAATTTATAATTTATTTAGGTAATTATAAACATTATCTCTTTAGTTAAACACCTCGTAAACCTATTTTATCATTATTCTTGGATAAGTATTTTTATTGTTATTGAAATTTACGATGAATAAAAATGAATTTGAAGAAATTAAATAATATTAAATTTTATTATTCCAATTAATGAATTTGTCATATACATATTAATTTCTAGAAGTGTTAAATTTTAATTTAAATTTATACCTGCAAAAACGAAGAACATATGGTTTCTAAAGAAAATAATTTCTTATATATAGTTGCTTTTTAAATTAAATATAAAATTGATACAATTAAAATTAATAGTATTAATGACAATATATTTTTTAAAATATTACTTTTAAAACTATTTTCAAATAAAATGTAACTTTGTAAATAGTATTAATTGAATGAATTTTTTTAATAAAAATATGTATTTTTCTCTATTGACCAAAAAATTAATCAATGATGAAATTTCTAAAAAGATCACTATAATATAATTTTGATATATTTTTTTCAAAATTAAATTTCATTTTATCATATAAATTACATAAAATTGAAAATTTTTAATTATATTATTTTATCACCTAACGAAATAAATCAATTAAGGGAAAAGTATCTTTTTAAAACTTATAATCTCATTACCAAAAAAATATTTTCCTTATTTAGAACATTTATAAATATTACTAAAATTTGGTTATTACAATTCATACTAAAAATTTAACAACTACATTATATCGACATATATTATTAATTATCAATTAGACTTAGGGTTTCACGTATTGCATGTGATCAAAGTGATTAATTTTTTTTAAAAAAATATATCATAAAAACTAGAGGTATTGTAGTCTATAGAACCAAACAATTATTTACTCAGGAGGTTACCCCTAATTTACGGTATATAAATCCATGTAGAAACCATGTTTATCCATCCATTTATTTTACCCATAGTCATATACATACAAACATAACAACATGACTATGTTAAACTAATTTATTCCATCATAGATTTATCACAGAACATAGAATACATGTCTATATCTAACATAAAACAAAAATCAAGGAATTAAATTAAAAACTATTTTTTTGTAGAGAATAGTCATATATAATTCATGTGATCTTCATGCCTACTAATGATGAATGAAAACACCCAAATCACATAAAACAATAACATTAATCCAACCAATAGTAACATGGAGGTTTGTTACACATGAGTTGGTTGGGAAATGTAAACTCCACCACCCAATAACTATAAATGATATCTCTATTATAGCATATCATGTCTAGTAAAATTAAAAGAATAAAACTCTAATCTAATAAAATATTTTAATGTTATGACTTGAACCGTCAAGAACATTCAAGATAGACAAAAGTTTTGATTCAAACCTCAATATATATTTGAGGCTTCCAACTAGTAGTGAGAGTCCAAATATTATTAGTGGGGAAACTATAATTGTAGAAACCCTATATTTAGAAACATTTCCATTACATAGCTTTTTGAGAATACATAAAAATTATAAAAAAAGACTCCCAAAGGCTGAAGTTGGTATAGTGTGTTTGGAAACATGGAAACATAAACACGAGTACATATGTGAGCTACATCATCTCCCACTAGGTTCTTCTTGACTGGAATCTTTCTTGGACATATCAAATATAGAATATATCATCATAACCCAGGGGAAAAGAGACATAAAATGGGTGAGCTCAAATACTCATTAAGGGTAAACGAGGGATATATGTACGAATAAACATGATCATAAGGGTATGAGAATGTGATCATGAAAATCGAAGGTGATACCCTACATATCAAAGATCATATACATGAATTATGGCATAAACCTTGGCATTTCATAAGACATGAATCAAAACAGAGTAAAGTACATAAGCCATGAAAGAATAACATAAGAGTAAGACATGGAATTGAGGGAGAACATAAATATATAATTATGTTTATAGTATCCATGACATCACTACCAAGACCATCTTAGTTGAAAAATTCCATTACTGAATAGGGTAACCCCCATTCTATACCTTTATTATCGAACCAAGTTTCCCCCATTCCAGCCCTATATTACTGAACTGTTTAACACTCATTTCATCCATGTATTAGGCAACTGAGTAACCCTCATTCTGTCCCTTTTTTATCTCATGAGATATAAATATTTACCCAATTCCTTGTAGGGATATATAGGTCCCACCCATCACATAATGAAATCATGCCTACATGTTCCACAAGATCATTAATGAGCATATCATAACCCATGAAATGAAATCGGTATCATAAACTTGTAAAACTATTCTAACATGTAGAAAGAGACATGATTCATAATCATTTCATCATAAACATAACCCATGAAAATAAGTGGGTTTCAAAAGAATATAAAATGTGGAAGAGAAATGGGCTTTATAAACATCATTCCATCAAAACATAATTCATTAAGAGAAATAATATGAATGTAAACATTGAATAATTTCCCCATAAAGTCAAGAGCAACTCCAAAGGATGTTATATTAGATTGGAAATAATTTTAAAAGATATTTTAAAAACATTTCATGTGTAAAATATAATTTCTTTTATGAAAAAATGATTTTTAATACATAAAACCATTTAAAAATAATTTTATTAAAAAGTAACAAGAAAAAATCAAAAGAATACATGAAATCATTTTGAAAACCATTTTCCTTTAAAAAATTTAAAATATTCTTCAAAACATTTTAAAAAACCTTTTCATTCAAAGAACTTGAAAAGATTTAAATAAAGAATCAAAATGATTTGAAAACCATTTCCTTGAAAATACATTGAACACATATAAAGAAATCATGAATACATTTTGAAAAGAATTTTTTTCTTGAAAACATAAAAAGAAGATTGAAAATGTTTTGAAACCCATTCCTTTGAAATAACTTTGAGGACTTGTTAATAAGACTTGAAAACATTTTTAAAATATTTTTCCATGAAAAAATATAAAAGAAGATTGAAACCTTTGTGAAAAAAATTTTCCTTCAACATTTCTTTTAAAAATATTTTCTTAATGAATAACCATTTTAACAATACAAATAGATATTAGAAGAAATAACATCATGTAAATCCGTACATGTCGTACGAGGTCAAAGGAACATTTCTTTTGCATGGTAAAATTGATATAAATGTTCCATGTTTTAGAAGAAAAAATAATATTCCATTGGAGATAATTTTAAAAGAAAAAATGGGTAAAAAATTATTTTATATATTAAATGTGAATGGTATAATAGTCTCGGAAACTCTTTTTTAAAAACATTGATTTTAGACAGAAGAGAGGGTAAAGTCAGTCATTCCTAACAAGACATTCTGATCTATATTAGGTACCAAAGAGTAAAAAATTGTACCAATACATGAGTATATCATGAAATAAAAAATGATAATAAAACTCATATATATTCTCGAGATATGGATCATAATGTTCCATCAAAGGAAGCATAAATAAAAATAATCTTGAAAAGAAATGAGATTATATCAACAAACTCTTATAACATGGTATCTTTTAATCATGATATTAATGTATGAAAAAAAATTAAATGAATCATATATTACAATTTAAATATTTATTTTCATTATATGGCTTGTAAAATTTAACTATATTCACTCCAAAAAAAGAGTTCAGGTGTATTACAAAACATGAGTCTCAAAAAAGGAATATTGAGAGAAAACATTTTAACCAATTTGGTATCCTTTGAAACATAAAGACTGTGAAATAAGGATAATAAAATGGGGATGTCAAAATCCATAAATTTAAGTAAAACATATATATAATAAAATCATGGGTAGCACATAAACCACCAAAAAGTAAAGAGTGGTGAACATAGCTTGTATCTCACAGAAATTAAAAGTGAGATGAAATCCCCTTACCTTGTGTCTTAAATATTTCTGTACTGATACAAGATTATTATATAAAAAATATGAGTTTATTATAATTATTTTACATAATAATATTCTAATATCTATTATCATATATGTTTTTATTATAACCTTGTATTACCCTGTTATTAATTATCCTATGTTAATGTTTCACTTTATGTAACATTCTCATTGTTCTTCATATGTTTCTTCTATTGTTATATCGTTGATCCTTGTACTTATATCATTATAATATAATTTAGAAAATTATATAAATATCAATTATATATATTATAATGAATTATAAAAATATATAGCTTAATCATGTACATAATGGAATACACCATTCATGGAGATGGTAAGTCGTACGTACGAATGGACACTATTTTCTATTATTATTGTCGTATTGAAGGAAAATATGAAGCTTTCTTATGTATATATATGTATGTATATATATAATTATTAAATTATAGTTAATATATCATAAAATTTCTTTAAACTCATCTTTAATACATTAATTGTGGTCTGTGAACAAATCACATCGCGTTGAGGGGGCGGTAGTCCACACTTCCTCAAAAGAGATTATTGTTTTAACAGAAAATGGAATGTAAAAATATGTGTGTTTTAAATGGAATAAATAATATTAAATACATAATAAATATAATATATTACATATATAAATAGATTTTCTTTCATAATTTACACCACAATTGGTTGTAAAGTAAAAATGAACAATCATTGTTTCGTGAGGCAGTAGTTTTTCATATATAGAAATAGTATATTTGACATCCATATGATGAAGGCCTGTGTAAGTGTCGGACTGAACCATTTCATAAATACATCCTAGTATATGTAGGATAATGTTTTTGTCACGCAAAACTTTAATAAATATAGTGGAGGGGTGGAGTATGAAAATAAATGGAAGGATATTGAGAGAAGATGTTACCTCGTAATCGGGTAACCCCTTTTGGTTTGTGCTAAAAGGATTCCCTAAGTGGGTTTCTTCTCAATATAAAGGGTTAAAAGTTGAAGTGATTTTTTGGGAGGATAAATTTTCATATATTTGATTTTTTTTATCTGTTTTCGGAATGGGTAAAGTTGGTGGCCTTTTATAGGGAAGGAAAAGGACTCACATGGAATTTTTGGAAACAAATTAGGTGTACACATGTTATTACCTAAAAAAAGTTTCAAAACCTAAAAAACTAAATAATAGATGTTTAATGGACTAAATATGGAAATAATATGGGTTTTTTAAAAGTTTATTTGTAATTTGGGCCCCTAATTGTATGGTTTTGTCAAAAATTAATCTTAATTTGGCCTTAACTAATGTGATTAATTTTAATTACTTTTACAAATATTTTTTTCAAAAAATGACATGGTCTTATTAAAACTAAAAATTTATACTGACTCTAATGGTTTGTGTAGGATTTTTAAAATTCCAATAAAAGAAGTGGAAAAATTAATATTAGTGCTAATCCTATAGACGAGATGATATAACGGGGTTTTAATGTAGGGAAAAGGTCAGAAGTTTGATAAGATTTTAAATTCAATTTGAAATTGAAATTTATTATAATGAATAAAATTGTATTAATATATTTAATATTAATTTAATTTTACCATAAATATTATTTATAATTTCATTTATATTTAATAACTAATTAGATAAAAATGTCTTTTTAACTAAAAAGCTGTATTTTTTCACTATTCAACTGAAAATGAAGTTTCTCAGAAAAATTTAAAAAATTCACCCTAAGATAATTTAGAAACTATAAATATAAAAATGATTTTTATTTTTTCAAATTCGATTTCTAATTTTGTCTAAAATAACATTCATTATTAGAAATACATCATTTGAGAAAATGATGTTTTTAATCATTAAAATGACTTTACAAAAAATATTATCATTAATTATCAATATTATTAATTTATATAAAACAAAAATATTTGAAGATTATTTTTTACTAATTTTATCTTCTATGTTATTATTATCTTATTTAAATAATTTAAATAATGAAAATAAGTGTTTCTTATAAACTCAGTGTTTGGTGCATCGTATGCCAAGTCGATGTTGCTTGTAGTGCAAGCCAAGTTGGTATTGCATGTGGAGCATGGAAAAATAGTATTGTGTGTGAAATGAATATTTAACATAGTGTTTAAATATATATATATATATATATATATATATATATCTATTTCTCGAGTCATGTGAAATGAAAAAAATTGAAAAGTTAAATTAATTTGAAAAAAAATAATTCTCAAAATCTTGAGGTGTTATTTACCCCACCCCCCTTAAAATTAATTTATTCCATGAAATTCATCTAGGTTATCAATGTTTTAATACATGAATGTTTTATTAGTAGAAAACCACATCATAAAAATAGATACTCAAACTTCCCTTAAAAATGAAAATTAAAAACCATAACAGTTACCCAAAGTAACTTAGAACTAGGTTTATACATAGGAGAACATAGGTTGGGAGTGAATATTAGACATTAAGAAAAATAGTATATATTTATAAGGAGTGATTAAGGTCATCAATCACAATCCATTGAATGATAAAATGAATGTTTAGGGTCTCAATGTCATAAATATATGATAATTTAAAAGGTCATCTTCTCAACAAAAATAAAGGTGTTAGGACAATAATTTTTTATCCCTTTCTAAACATTCAGTAAATATTGACAAAATTCTATAAACAAAATTCCATTCCTGGGTTGTGCATTGAAAAATTTCTAATTCATACATTACCCCATTTAATGAATGTCTAGAAATTATCTTTGAGGATTGAAGCACTAAAATAAATATTTAACAGATCATAAGGCCCATAAAAGAATAAAAAGTATAACTATTTGTCTCTAAAAAACAACATTCATTGATCTATAAAATGTAACACTAATAGTTCATTATGAATATTTAATAATCCCAAATAAATATAAATTAACTTGGACATCGTGCGGGTTAGTGGTAGGTGTAAAACCATAATTATCGTTCGGTCATGGGTTTAAGAACCACAACCTTTCCATGATTGATTTGTTATCATCCGATATACATGTTGTATTTTTTTAAAACCACACTAATATAATATAAAATATGGACATCCTTGAAATAATTCTATTCACTAATTATCCTTTTATGTAAGGTTTTCAACACAATCTCAGTACACAAATACTTCCTCCAATGTTTAACATTTACTTTATCTTGTACAGATAACATTATAACCCTTCAGGAAGTTGAAAATCCAAAACCATAGAAAGAGATTTCCAAAATCATATTAACATTGATTCCCCTATATAACATAATGTATCTCTTGGTTTTCACATTCCAAGCATGTGACTAACCTCCTCATATATTCTCTTGAAACATGGTAACAACTTGAATTTCCATAAATCCTTTTAGAAAACATGCATTCTTCCTCATTCCAAAGTATATTGTATTTAATCCATAAATCCAAAAATGTTATAAAATTCATTAGTGTTAGAAAAAACCACCTATAAACTGGTCCTTACATAGTTCCACAGTTATCAATATTTTTTGATTTTCTGATTCATGTCCCACATATATTTATCCATACAACATTATCTCATCATAATGAACATGTTAAGGGTTACCCTCAATTAGTAAAAATGTTAACATTCATGAGATAACCTTTTTAGTCCAACACGAACATTCAAAAAATTCATGTCAATTCTTAGGAAAACATAAAGTGAACAATCCTTACAGAATTCACCATTCTTAATTCTGTAATCCAAATACATAAATACTTTAATTATATCATCCATATTCCATTAAAAATAATACCTATTTACTTTCACATGTCATCAGTAGTCAATTCATAATCATAAATGTAACCATTACTCAAACCACCTTGTTGATTCTCTTTAGAATCATTACACTTGGGATATTGAGTTTCATAATGACCATTTTCTCCACTATTAGAACAATTAACCTTCTTTGAGGTCATAGGGAGGAAAAAATTCTAATTCATTTCGTTAAAGAAACTCATTATTTTTCCCTTACAATCATTTTATTTGTTTCCTTCTTTTCAAAAGTCAAAACACCTTCTTATTTCTATAATATATTCACATAGGTGATTATTTCCACATTCTTAACACAAAGAAAATAGAATATTCTTTCCTTCGTGGTCTCCATTATCCAAACTCTCAATAAACACATTATTTCTCTTCCTTGTTGAGTATGAGAGTTTATTAGGGTATACATTATTCATCATGTTCCCTGAAAACTGATTATGCATGATCACTACTAATTTCACTCAGGTGATCACCACACTTGAATTCTCATCATAAAATCTTCCATCACATTCAGCATTAATCTAGTTCCATTCGGTTCTTGTCATTGACTAAAAATAGAATCATAGTTTGAGCATTAATTATCTTATAATAAAACCACATAGTATGAAAATAATTACTTATATGATGTCTAAATACAGAAACCTTCCATAATCTATGACACCTTGGGTTAATCCTTGGATATTCATAACTCACATATATATAAATCCTTCATTTTCATGAAGTTTTTGCGAATTCCAAAAGAATATCCCTTGGGAGTGTCAAACCAATTGTAAATCAAGGCCAATTATCAAGTAACATATTATCCCGAGTCATGCTAGGAACATATTTTCATAGTTGTTACACGAAGGTACATCTTTTCAAGAGCGACATTGACTTTTAGTATCCCGATAGGGAAGTATTAATAGGAAACTAGTATCTCTATCCTTTACTAGAATTCCAATATATTTTTCTAATTTTTTACTCATCCTTATATTTATCTTTAGAGACATAACTTGAAATATATTTAGAAATAAACCAAGGGATCTCACAATGATTTTCTCATCCCAGTTTCCAAAGGATAGCTATACCTTTTCTATAATACCAACTATAGCGACCCTCACTTTACAAACATTTAATTTATAGAAATTTTTCTAAATACTTAAACATTATAAAAATATATTCCCAAAGACCATAATTGGAATAGTACCTTTGGAAAAATGGAATCATAACCACTGGTACATTTTTGGGATACATCATTTCCTACTAGGTTCTTCTTGACTTGTACCCTTCCTAGACATATCAAATAAAGCACATATCTTCATAACCTAGGGAAAGGAAACCTAAAAGGGGTGAGCTCAAATTTCAGTAAGGGTAAACTTGGGAGACATGTAAGAATAAACATGATAATAAGGGTATGAGAATGCGATCATTAAAATTAAGATCATTCCCTTCATATCAATGATCATATACATGAATCATTCCACAAATCATTGAAATTCATAAGACATGGATCAAAAGGTTATGAAGTATATAATCCATGAATGCATAACATATGAGTAAGACATGGAATTATGGAAACACTTATGCATATAATTATTTCCATAGTAGACAAGGCATCACTACCAAGACCATATTAGTGTAAAAAGTCCGTTAATGAATTGGGTAACCCCCCTTCCAGCCTAATATTACTGAACCGAGTGGCCCTCATTGCATCCGTATAGTATTGAACTGAGTAACCCTCATTCCAAACCAATATTAAGACACCAATTAATCCTTTTTGTAGTCCTATTTTATCTCATGAGATATAAATATTTTTCCAATGAATTGGAGGAAGATATATGTATCACTTGTCATATAATGAAATCATACATACATGTTCCATAAGATCATAAAGGAAAATATCCTAACAAATTAAATTAAAAGGGTATTATAAACATGTAAAAATATCATAATATATGGAATGATAAGGGTTTCTGAATCATATCATTGTTAATATAGCCCATGAAAAAAGTGGGTTTCAAAAGAATATTACTCGTGAAAGAGAAACTAGGTTCATAAACATCATGTCCTCAAAACAGAATCCATTAAGAGATATAATATGAATGTAATCATTGAATAATTTCCATGTTAAGGAATTAGTAACAATAAATGGATGTTACCTTATATGGGAAGTGCTTTTGAAATGTTCTTTAAATACATTTATTGAGGAAAATAACATTTTATGTCTGAATTTTTTTTTAAAACATAAAACAATTTGAAAATAATTTTCATAAAAATTTCCTTGAAAACATATAAAGAATATAGGAAATAAATTTCTAAAACTTATTTGTTGAAAAATTTTAAAATAATCTTCAAAACCTTTTAAAAACCATTTTATTTCGAAGCACTTGAAAATTTTTAAAGAAAGATTAAAAATGTTTTGAAAACCATTTCTTTGAAAATACTTTGAAAACATATAATTATATATTGAAAACCTTTTTAAAATAATTTTTTTCATGAAAACATTTGAAGATGTTGAAAAACATTTTGAAAACCATTTCCTTGAATGCACTTTGAAAACATGTAAATAAGAATTGAAAACATTTTGAAAAAAGTTTTCCATGAAAAACATATAAACTAAGTTTGTAAAAATTTTGAAAAAAATTATTCTTGAAAAATTATTTTTAAAAAAATTAATAAATATTTACTTTATTAACAATGCAAGGGGATCTTTGAGGAAATGATGGCTAATAAATATGTATATATCGTATGAGGACAAAATAACATTCCTTTTTCATGGTAAAAATGATAAAAAAAAGTTCATTTTTTGGAAATATAAAATAATACTCCCTTAAGGTGATTTTTAAAATAAAAAGGGGTAAAATTTATTTTATAAATTATAGTGGAATGGTATAATATTTCAGGAAACTGTTTTTAGAAAACATTGATTTCTGACCGAATAGAGGGTAAAGTTAGGCTTTCCTATAAACACCTTCTTAAAAATATTATATAACAACGAGTAGATAATTGTACCAACACATGATTATATCATGAAATAACATAATATAAGTAAACTCATGAGTTATTTTTAGATATGTATTATCAGAATTAATCAAATCAAGAATAAACATAAACAATCTTGAAAAGAAATGAGATTGTCTCAATAAACTCTAATAACATGGTATCTTAGGATAATTATCTACATGTATGGAATGGAAATAAAATTAATCATAATATGTCATTAAAATAATTTTATTCATGATATGTCATGTAAAATGGAAGTATATTCACCCGGAAAAATAGTTTTGGTGCATAACCAATCATGACTCTCAAAGAAGGAAAATTGAGACAAAACATTTTTACTAATTTGGTAACTTTTGAAACATAAACCCAATGAAATATTTATCCTAAAATAGTCTTGTTAATACCCATAAATTTGAGTACATGTTACATATTATACAATCACTTTATGTACATACACTACTCAATAGGAAAGAGTGGAAAACCTAACTTGTATCTCATGGAAATTAAAAGTGAGATGAATCCCCATACCCTACATCATGACTCTCTTAGAACTCATGCAAGCTTCCTATATAATAAATATAATATTATTATAAATATTTTATAGAAGAATATTTTTATATTTATTACCATACATTGTTTTATTACGACATTATATTACTCACTTGTTAATCATCTTATGTTATGGTTTCACTTCATGTAATATTCTTTTTGTTCGTCGCATGTGTCTTAATTTGTTATATCGTTGATATTTGTACTTATATAATGATTTTTGAATGTATAAAATTATATAAATATCAGTTTTATCTCATATAATTATATTATAATAATAAATATCATAATGATGTATGTTATGGAATACATTGTTCATTGAGACGATAAGTCGTACATACTCTTGAATGTTGCTTTCTATTTTTATTGTCATATTGAAAGAAAGCATGCAAATTCCATATGTATATATATATGTATATATATATATATTTATTAAATTATCATTTATATATCATATATATATATTATAATATCATTAAACCCATCCTTAATACATTTTATGGGGTGTGAGAACGAATTACTTCACTTTGAGGGGGCGGTAGTCCACAATTCCTCAAACGATATTATCATATTAATACTAAATAAAAGGTAAATAGATGTTTTTTGTAAAAAGAAAAATGAATCATAAATAATTAATAAATAAAATATATTACATGTATAATGATATTTTCCATTATAATGGAAACCATCATTAGTGGTAAAGGAGAAATTAACAATCATCGTTTTGTGAGGCAGTAGTTCGTCATACATAGAAAGAGTATGTTCAACAACCATTAGATGGAGGTGTGGGTAATTTTAGGTCATAATGATTTCATAAAAACATCATTTTATATGGATGATAATTTTGGTAACATAAAATAATTACATAATATGTTGGAGGGGTGTAGAAGAAAAATTAAGCGAAGGTTCTTGAGAAAATATGTTACCTCTTCATCGGGTAACTCCTTTTGGTTTGTGCCAAAAGGCTTTGATGAGAGGGTTTCTGCCAAAAAGGTATAATTCTAAGTATAAGGGAGGATTTTTTGGAGGAATATTTGTTAGATCATGGAATAAATTAAAACGATTGATATGTGTAAGGAATGTATAGAGGTGGTGGCCATTTATAACAATGGAAAAGGACTCAGATGTAATTTTTAGAAACAAATCAGGTGTGCACATGTTCTAAAATATCAAAAAAATGAACAAACAACAAAACTAATTAATTAAAGGTTTATGGGTGAAATATAGAAATCCAATGGATTTTGGAAAAGTTTATGTGTCATTTGGGCCCTTAATTTTAAGGTTGAGTCCCTAATTAATCTTATTTTGGCCTTAACAGTTAAGATTAATTTTTATCACTTTTACTAATTATTTTGGTAAAAAATTACATGGTATTATTAGACTATAAATATTAGTATTAATACTATTGTTTATTTTTGATTTTTTACATTCCAATCATAGAAGTGGAAAAATTAATATTTATTCTAATCCTGCTGATGGGGTGAAATAATGGGGGTTTAAAGTAGGAAAAAGTTCAAAATCTTATTGATATTTTATATTAATTTTCAAAGTGAAATTTATTTTGATAAATTAAATTTTATTAATGTATTTATTAATAATCTAAGATGACCATACATTTTTTTTAATATTATTTATCATTAATAATTAATTATACAAAAAGACAGTTTTAACTAAGAAGCAATATTTTTCAATATACATAAAAAATTTGTGTTTCATAGAAAAACTCAAAAAATAACCCTAATAGAATATATAAAATATGAATTAAAAAAATTAGTTTATTTTATCAAATTAAATTTATAATTGTATAAAACTACATTCATTATTAGAAGTAGTTCATTCAAGAAAATAATGTTTTTATATACAAAAAGGACTTTACCAAAAATATTATCTTTCATTTTTAATAAGTTTTATTTATATAAAACAAAAATATTTATTAAAAATTTTAATTTTGAAGGTTATAAATATCTTATTTAAATAATTATGGCAATAAAAAGAGATGTTTCGTAGAAACTCAGTGTTGCGTGTATCATACACGAAGTTAGCATCACTTATAGTGTAAGCCAAGTTGTTATTGTGTATGGTACAAGACAAGTTGGTATTTTATGTGAATGTAATGGTTGACTTAGTTGTTTAATATATATATATATATATATATAACTATTTCCAGGGTCAAGTTAAATGAGATATATTTAAAAGTTAAATTCATTTGAAAAAATAAATATCAAAGTCATGGGGTGTTACAATATCCTCATTATAACTTCCATAGATAAGAAATTAAATATAAATACATAGTATAATGGTGAAATATTATAATCCAAATTTATATGTAATAAAATACATAAAAATAAATAAATATAATCTCCCCAAATGGAAACTGAAATGAGGGAATAATGTATAATAAGAAAAATGAAAAACACTCTACAAAAATCCTTCATCGCCCACCTCTGTTCTAATAGCAAATAAACAATTCAAAACAAATCTATCTATGATAGTCCCCTTTCCCTTTAAAGGGCCCTTAAACATTAATTATCCACACACATTAATATTCTCATGCAGTGTGTGAGTAATAAAACTATGTATGATGCCAATGATATGTCCTTAAAAATTGTGAACAGGTGTAATATGTGTATTCAATGATAATAATAAATTTGAAAAAATCAATTTTTTTTCAAGAACCCATGTATTAACTATTCCACAATGATCTGAAACACGTCTACTTCATCTATATATGGTAAGAGTAGTAATATATGTAGTAATTCATCAAGAAATAGTTATAAGTCAAGTGAATTTTTCACACACTATCAACATGTATTTGAGTCTCAATTCGAGACCTATGGCCAACTAGTTAACATTTACTCGATATCATCAAGGAATCGAGTTTTGGATTTTCGACATGCTATATAAAATGCAGCATTCTTTGGATTAGTCCACAAAACTACCACACTCCTACCTGTTAATAGGTCCATCATCATCATTGGTCCATTCCATGGGCCCTCATCCACTAAGGGATTCTCATACATTAGAGTGAACCTATCACGAGTACGAAGACAATACCTACAAAGGGATGGAAAACAATTTCTATAAGATAGTGATAAAAATTAAAACATATTGTTCCATCATGATAATATAATTTTAATATAAAAATGTAAGACTAACATTAAGAATAGAAATATACCACTCTAATAACATTCTTGAAATGAATAATCATCAATGGGTCTCATTACATCACACACCCATATGAAATCAGTATAATACATTGTCAAAAAGTTTTTCGATCAAATTTTGAAATCAAGGTAACTTTAATAAATAGGGGACACATATGGTAAATAACATTCCACCTTAATGTTTGCAACATCAACATTTTTATTTTCAATGTCACTGTCACGTAAAAATAATTTCCACATACACTAGATTAACATCACATTCCAAAGTCTCTTAAAACCATTTCTAGTACTATATGAAAATGGTTCTAGAAAATGTTTGAGAAGTATCATCCAAGTGTCTATTCAACACTTACCCAAATATTAATTACCATCAACGGTATTATATGATTCCTTATAAAGGAATAAAAACATCATCATTCATGGGTAATGAAAAAAATAAGAGAGTATAGGATTCAAAATGTTTTAATAAATGTGAAAAACATCATTCCATGATAAATAAATAAAAATAGGAGAAATTAATCAAAACCATGAAAAACTCAACTGGTTTTCCACCAATTCTCTTCAAAAATGATATACCAATAATGGAGGACAAATCAAGGACATTGATTGATAAAAGGGAGTGTGTAATCTATCAAAACAGGAATAAAGATGGGATCTTCTAAAAATCATACAATACTAGAACCTAGGTCAACTTTGTATTTGAAAAAACATCAAAAATTTTATGGAACAACTAAAGGGGTACATTAGATTGATTAATAAATTTAATAATCTACATAAAAACTCATTACACACATCCATTAAATCCACAAAACACTTTATCCATTTATATATTCATAATTACAGAAGAAATCTATACATTTTGTTTAATTCAAGGAAATATCATTCATCACCACACCTACCCATGGCCTAGCCAATGACATAGTGTTATTGAAAATACCAATATAAAAAACCTTATTCTATGAAACTTTTACTAGATAAAGGCCATTTTGGGCTCACTAAATCCTCTAAAATGGCTTCATATTTTGTTTTCCATTCCTATTTTACACATGACAAAACTGAAGCTAAAATGAGATGATCTAAGGTGTGTTGTTAGCCATTTTTAAAAGCATGTTCATAAAAACCCAATATTAATCTTCCTATAGCTACAAAAATCCCACTAGGATTCACCCATGCATGACACCACCTAAATGAAATATGAAAAATATGTAAAAACACTCATCACATATATAAAAAATGAGACAACAACAAAACTCTCTCATATGGTATAATCATTTTGAAATGGACTTACAAGTTATTTCGTTCTTTCTATGTGCCCTATAATAATATTGTTTTGATCATCCCAGATTTCCTTTTTTAATATGTTTACAAGGATGAGTAAGAATAATGACGATGAAAAGTTAAAAATAATTATTATTATTTTATGATATGAAAAAAAATTATTTTTAAAGTACTGTATTGTTGGAAAAATGGATACTGAGTAGTGTTGATAAATTTTTAATCTGTGGGTTAATGATAATTTTTATGCATTTATTCTCTAGAAATATAAACCTATAAAGTACCTAGAGGATTATAGAATCAAATTTCTGGTTTAAAAAAGAAATTATGGGTTGAATAAGGGGTACACCGTTATATTTCATATTGATTTAATGGTTTAGATAACATCATAGGTAATGATATTATTTTATAATTATTTAAATTTCCTATACAATATCAATGTTTATGATCTAATAGATAATTTATGTTATTTTGGATTAATCAAAAGTGGTTAATAGAATATAGCATAAAAATATATATATTTATGATTATCATCCAAATAAGATGTTTTATTATGATTATATTTTATTTGCACATAATGAAAATTTTAGTTTTTGTATCTTTTTAGAACTAGAAATTAAAAATTTAATAATGTATTTTAATGAAAATGAATTGGTTGTATGAATAACTAACAAAACATAATGTCTTATATAATGAACTATCTTAAAGAAACTATAAATGTCACCCAAGGTGGTCCACCACAGGGTGAAGTAAAAAAATGAAGAAGAAACATGCCTTAGGATAATCCTAAATTAGGAAAAACAATAGAGTACAATGATGAAGCAAGATAGCATATTCATGAGTCATGAAGATTCAATATGAACAATAAAAACTATAATTATAATATAAGACAATAAAAACAAGTTGATATGTGGCCACATGCTGGCACCAAAGTATCCCACTATGAATATTGTAACAAAAATAGAATACTACATGCAATATAATTCCCTTAACTCTACACGGTTCCTAAAAAAATCATCCACAACTACCCCAAGTTAATAGTAGGGTGTGAGGACCCATCCAAGTAAGATACCAGCAATGAATATATACAATTTAAAATATCAATAATGAATTACTTTCAACCATAAAAATAAACTAGTTAACAATTCATTTTCATAATTTAATCACATTTTATAAAACATTCCATTGGTTTTCATAAAATCATTCAATATCTTCAAGAAAATCTATGAATAACAATTTTATGAAATAAAACATGTAATAAACCATGTACATACAATATGATAATCATTTGAGAAAAGGAAAATGAGATATAACATAATGTGAAAAACTAGTCATAATTGAAAAATCACATTATTTGGGATTGAACCTATGTGTATATATGATAGGAATGGTGGAAAATCTCCAATACAAGATTATGGTATATACAACACTTATCATATCTGGTAAAATTTCACACATTAATGTGACATAAAACCTGTTATTATATTACACACCCCAAGAGTAAAAAATATAAATCTCAACTCACCCAAGGTCACCCAATGTTCTAATTTTTCTAAAATCCGTCTAAAAAAACCTCACATTTAGTAACTTATCTTTACATTTACTTGATTTCACTTCTATTCATGATGTTACATTTTAGAAAAACCTACAACATAATGATATCAATTAAATACTTGGTTAGTGGAAATCCTTTATTCATGAAAACCTATGTTCAAATGAAAATATGATTCAACAAATCAATTCCAATGAAATAAAATTCATTTTTATTGAAAAAATCAAAGTAATATACAATAACTTACAAAAATTCAAGAATTAACACACTAAATATAGATAAATTCCTAAATAATTGATAAACCTAATCACATTAATAAAAATAGATATGATACAAAATGAAGACCTCCAAATGATATGGAAGAAAATAAAAATTGGATGAATTGATCAAGATCACATCCGAGTTATAATATCATAGGAAATATGATGCACACATTGATATGAAATCGCTATCAAAAAGAAAAATAAGGGGATATGAGATATAAAATTATGTAAGGAATAAAAACCACCACAATGATGATAATATAATCATCGAAAAGTGATCTATAGGAGGGGGAATTACCCAAATATGTCTGGGAGAAATTAGGGATCATGGGACAGAGATGCACCATGAGAAAATAAAGGTTTTACCTGAGTAGGGAATAAGAACTATTAGGAATGATAGGTTTTTGATTTAAATCTCATTATTATGTCATAAATTTCACATAACTCATTTATACAAAGAAAAATTCATCATGTTATTTTATCCTCAAGTTATGATTGTACATCATGCTAATGGTTTTTCCATGAACTGCTATATTATGGCCTAAACAGTTTTCCGGCCAAAGGGACATAATCCTATTATAACTAGCACTGAACTTATGCTATAATTTAGACATTTATAGAGTAAATATATCATATAGGTAAAAAAGGGAATTGTTTTACCTCAAAGTAACTTCTATCAATGATTTATAATATTAACAAGTTTCTCAAATATAGTGGTGTTTGGATCATGATCAATATCCTCCCATTAAATAATAGGGGAAGGATATTATAGATACCTCATTATCTTGAAAGAATAAAATATGGTATGGAATAAATTCAAATGAGATGAAAAGTCCAACTAATACACCACCTTTCTATGATTCTATATAATGACAATGTGGCTAACCTACCAAATTGGGTACTCTCCTTATCTACCCAACTGAGTGTTACCCAATTACATGAAACTATGATAAAAAATCCAATAACCAACATTAATCTTGATTTTCCTATTATTATTGTTGAATGATTATTTTTCATGCCCATGTACTATGATAACCCACTTTTAGGTCAACGAGACCATTTCTGTCATTTTGTGAACAATGATCTGTCCAACTAATGATATCTCCCGCAATATTTCCCAATTCTAGTGAGATTGACCCGGACACCCCTAGAATGCATCAAAAGGATCCATATTAATTTATTTCTAATAAATATTATTATATTAAAACTCGATGGTATGAATACAATTTTTTTATGAACCACAAAAATCCGGAATATATACCCATAGCATATAGTAAAGAACATGAATAGCTCTCTCTCTCCTTCTCTCAATTCATCTAGAAATTCCTTTCCATTATCATTTTCAACAGGGAACCATAAACATATTTCAAACCACTGCAAAACCAATATGTGAACCTAGGGTAGATGTCAGAAAAAATCATAGTGGAATCCTATTAATGTCTCACCACCTCGGGGACATACAAGCCTTCGAGTTGTCCAACATTCCTCATCTATCTGATAGGGATGAAATATTCTAATCATGTTAGTCAATAAATTTTCAATCATATCACATCATTTTAACTATGATCATATGGTAAACCTATATCAAAATCCATTTAAATTACACCCCACTTCCATATTAGAATGGGTAAGGGATATAAAAAACCTGGAGGTATCTGGTGATCCACATTAATTCATGGATATGTAACACTATTCCACAAAATCAGAAACCAAACATATAATTCTCTAAAAGCAATACAAACTTCTTATGTCATAATACATCTTGTTATTCCCACAAATTAATAAGAACAATGTCCAAAATCCATAAAATCCTACCTCATTGAAGAAGGAACAACCAACCTGCTTCAAGAATACAATTTATCACAAGATGTTTGAGAACATTCACTAGAGGTCACCCCAATATTTATGATTTTATTAATGTAATGGATCTTTATGTCTGGTACCTGCATGAGATGAACTCACTCATCAAACAATGGTTAAACCATTATCAAATACATGTACAAATTCCTACAATATCTTCCTTTCTAAAATTCAACTCAGAAAAAAAAATCATTATAGACTACTCTTCTACTAATTCCTTCAAGAATTTGGTCAATAATTTCATTCAAAAGTCATCAGAAAAAATAGTCCATTTCCCAAGAGTATAATGGTTGTAGAATTCAATATAGTGGACAGACTCAACCTAGGTTCTCTATCACATGTTAGGACCATCAAAATTAAAATATACATAAGTATTTTATTATTAAAAGATATAGTAATCCAATCCCTAATTTGTTGTTAACACCATGTTTTCAGTGCATGAATAACTATTTTTAAATCAAGACCATGGTTAAGGTAGTTCATTTAATTATGGAGTTACTAGTGTGATTTGTAGTCCACCATCTATATCACCTACATCGAAACACTCCCCAAATTAATTCCATAAGCAACATAGAAAACATCCTAACTAGAACCTAGTCCTTGAGGAATCAAAACCGTAGTTGATATCAAACTCTTATTAAATTCCTCAAAATATCTCTGATATTGTTCAAAATGTCAAAATTTACACCCTTATGGGCTAAATCTACCATCTAAGATGTGAAATAAGAGAAATCATGAACAAACCATCTATTATTACTAACCATCCTAGAGAATATACAAATTTCAAAAACATTTTTGTAATTATGGAATGAAATATCTACATGTATCTTGTAAAGATCTACTTAGATGCTTCTCTTATAAATAACATGTCCCATTAATATAACTTACAAAAATCCAATAATCATATGTGGATGTCTTATCATACATAAGGTATTACCTCATGGTTCTAATGGTTAAATCCAATTGTACCCTATGTTCCTCCTCTTACATGGAGAAAAAAAATATTATCCAAAAATACAACAACAAATAAAATTCCCTGAAATGATGAAATTTTTGGTTTATCAATTCCATAAATACTTTAGAATAATTATTTTGACTGAATGGAATTACTAGAAACATAAAATTCTCAAACTGGATCTTAATACCTATCTTAGGTACATCCTTTTGTCATATGATCAACTGATGGTACCCTGATAGAAAGAATAGCTGGAAAACCAATGAACCTCTCTAAGATGATCAAAGAGATAATCAGTCATATGTAAGGGAGAGTGGTTCTTAACTATCACCTGATTTAGCTTTTGATAATCTATTAAATGTATAATTATCCCATCTATCTACTTATAAAATAGGATAGGATAACTCCATGGTGATGTGCTAGGTTGAATAAGTCCAATGGCCTTGAGTTTTTCAAGGTGAACATTATGTTTCACCACCCTAGTAGGTTCCATATGATAAGATGTAAAATAAATGGGAATTATATGAGATTGTAGTTCCATAGTAAACAATTCCTTTTTTACGTTGTTAAACAAGAAAAATAATCTAGGAATACATCAAGGTTTTCAAACACCACATTAGGAAGTATACTAATAAAAGAAATATCACCAAAATCAAATAAAATTTCCAATAACTAACATATGAACTCCACATTATATAGAACAACAAGCTATGATCTCCCAGACATAGAATATAACACACCCAAAAAAGACATGAGTGACCCCATTGGGAGATAAAAATAGAACTATATGACTATCATAGTCAATGTGGGCCTTCACTTTTGTCATCCAATCCATGAAAATAATTCGGTTGAAGTCATCATGTTCAAGCACCAAGAATTTGTGCTCCACCTCATGGTTGGATACCATCAGTCGATATGTTGCATACATAAAAACCAATTTTTATATCTCTATCCCAGTGGATTATAAGGATCCAAAAAGAACAAAATAACATTTTAAGACAATATCATCCTATCAAATGACATTAATAATATAAAATAATTAGTTAACATTTATCAAAAAATATATCACCATAGAAAAAGAAATATACAACTTACATATAGTATTAGTCATCCCTGATTTAGATTCCTCTTGTACACACTCCACTACATAAAAATATATAATATTACCTCCAACCCTAGATTTCTTAGTGTTATGAACATCCCCATTGGATAGAGGATAATACCCCCCCCCCACTGTTGGTAGCATAAAAACAAACCAGATAACCCTCGGTGAGAGTTGATCCAACCATACTTCCTTTAGACATCCTAGCACAAAATCACCTTAGATGGCCAAATTTTCAACAATGATGAAATTTCTTGGGAATCTGTAAGTAGTTAGGGTTGGTAAGATAATGCATTGCATAATGATAATATAAAAACATCTACTGCCTAAAAAAAGATCTTATAACCGGTATTGAAGAAATATGGATACCTTTTCACTTCTTTTTTTTATAGAAGTCACACCCTGGCCAACAACAACACAAACTAAAGCTCCTCCCAAACCTATATTCCCAGATATGTCTACTTCTACAAAAGTTTACTTATCTAATACCGCTACAATGGTCGGGATGAATAACAGAATTATCATAGAACAAATATTATCCCATAAATATAATTCAAATATCTGATACTTTAGGTAATCATTAGTGACTAAATCATTTCTTAATTTCACAGTCTCAGAAACATTTGTGGAAAAATCAATAAAGGTACTCTCCCCTTATTCCAATTATTGAAACTCTCTGTTCATTACCCCATTTAATTTTGTGGGATAACAGTAATAATTGGTGATTTTCATGAAATATAACCATTTAATATCCTCATGAAATATATATTTCATAATAAAGTCCCAGAATCTCATTTCTGATCCCTTAGTAATATACATAGAAAACCTAACATAGAGTTCTCATGGGTATTTAAAAGGACGAATATCTTTTCAATAAAACCATTCCCTTCCACTAATTCCTAGGATCTGTTGAAACCACATAATATTGGTGGATTCTTCTTGGTAAATAATTATTCGTGGTCTACAACTCAGCCTCGTTTCCTAATTCCCACATGGCCAAAATTTTGAATTGTGAAAGTTACAGCATCTACCAGAGAAGTTTCCATTGGAGGATTCTATTGTAGAACTTCTTTCACAACAACCTCACTCAGATTTGGATGAGCTCATTGAGGAATAATTTTCTAATAATCTAAATACAGAAACAAACCAATAATGAGAAGATTCCAAAAATAATAAGACCAACATTAGGTATAGATATCAATTCATTTAATTGAAAAGTGCTTAATTAAATTTTGGATTATACAAAAAAATATTGAACAAGATTAAATAATAGTCCCATTTAAATAAAACCCATATCCTATTTATTCAAATAACCTCAACCTATAATTATAAATCTTGGTAAAATCCCTAAACATCCATGGTATCTCGAATTTAGTCTTGGGATTGAGCTATTTAGGCCCCTTTTCTACACATAATATATGAATTCCAATGGTCCTAACTATGTTTTACCAAGACATGAGACTAAACCCATATTTTTTCATGAAACATTAGGTTGGGTATTATATTTGATCCTAATTTGTAAATAACCAACCCATGGTAGCTAGGAAAGTCTCCCAAGGTGGTCCGTCACATGGTGAAATATGAAAAAGAGGAAGCAATGTGTGATAATCATAAACAAGGAATACAAACAAGGAAAATGTGGTAGAAAAAGAATATATCCATGAGACATACAAAGTCAAGATGAAAATTCCAAATAGAATGATAAATCGTGATAAGTCTATCAATCCTAAATGTGACAATACTTCACCACCAAATCATCCCACTAAAAATTCGATGAGAGCAAGATAAATTTTTAGGCTACAAAATTCCCTTCACTTTACCGGAGTCCTATAAAACCACATATATAAACGAACAAAGGTGAAAGTCGGGTTAGTGCACAAATCCGAATAGGATACCATCAAATCATCTTTACATGTTATAATATCAAGAAGAAATTAGTTCTAGCATTTAAACCAATCATGTCAATAATTATTTTTCCTTAAGAAAAAACATTTCAAAAAAATCATTCTATATTCACCAAATCTTGGAATATGCTATGTATGAAAATATAGGCAAGCTACAATGGATGGACCTTGGAAAAGAATGTGAGAAAATTAACATGAAATCTAATATCATGTGATAAACCAATCATAAATGAAAAATGAGAACATTTTAGATATATCCTATGTGTATACATGTTATACATGATGGAAAAGACCTATTAAAGGACTATGTTGTATCCAAATAATAAAACCACTAGTTTCAACTCACACACTAAAGTGACATAAAACCTATTGTTGGATTACAAACACAATGAGTGAAAATTCTAATTCCATATGTACCCACAGTTTACTAATGGGGTAAGTTTTAGAAAAAACAATCAAAAAAATTCTCACATATAATAAAACATATTTTCATTTAATCCATTCAACTTCTAGGATTTAAGGATGGTTTTAAAGATAAATTTACCATTTTGAGAATTCAATCAAATACATGGGGATTGAAAATAAATTTTTAAATAAAACTACATTAAAAACATGAATATAATTCAAGAATACCATTATAATGAAAAATAATTCATTTTTTTAATAGCTAAAATGTATTTATAAGAAACAAAAACGTTCAAGAATTAATCCGTTGTGAAGAGAATCCTACATCATTAATAGAGGAAACCTATTAACCATTAACAATGGATATTTTAAACAAGTAGATAGACCTCTACAAGAAAATGCATCTGTTAAAAATGCTAAGAATCAATTAAAATCACATCCAGGTTATTATTACTTTGAAATAATGTATAACACCCTATATCCAAACCAATATAATAAAGAAAACAATAAACAATATAGATCACACATACTTAAAGAAAGACTACCCACCACACTAATGATTAACCAATCTAATAAAAGTGATTTAGAGGAGATAAAATACCCAATAATAGATGAGAGAAAATAAGTCTCAAGGGAGATAGATGCAAGATGAAAATATAAGTTAGTTATGTGTGTAGAAAATAAAATTCACTAGGCATGGGGGTTTGAAATCATAAATCACATTCTTAATCCATAAATTTAATTTATATAATATATTATGAATGCATGTTTCCATGGGTTAATTTTTCCACAATAGGTGATTTTACATCATAAGAGTGGTTTTATAGAATGAGAACATTTTAGAAACAAAAATGATTTACAGCCCAAAGAGGTTGCTCGATAAATTCTTATTTTTGAACATACACCATAATTGAGACTGTTTAGGAATAAATATATCCTATAGGAATTAAAAAAAATACCCATATAGGAAATTACCAATAAGGTCCTGATAACCTCCAAATACTTTAACACATTTTTACCTAGACTCCATTAATTAAAACAAACCAACATCCCTATACATTAGGTCATTTTCCCAAAAAATTCCCTTTTTCCTTAAAAGGTCTAAAACAGAACCAAACCAAAAATGGATCAAATGAATTTTCAATAAATACCTTAAATGTTTTAATAGGATGTTATAATAGCTATAGCAATAACACTAAAAGTTATTCTTACCTATCTATCACATGTTATCATTAACAACCTAAACCTATGTGAATTTCAAAAATCCCTGCGTAAGTGAATAAATGAGTTATGTGGATGATTGGTCGATAATGATCTTAAAGGTGAATGGATTCATGGGATTATTTGTAAATAATGTGGGGCTAGCCACACATGGAATTATCTTAAATAAATGGTATGGTATTTTATGTTTGGTAACTAAGGGAATATAATTATAAACATCCAAGGAAAAATGAATAGATCATTTTACACCATGAAAATGAAAATTTTTCTTCTCATGTAATCAATTTAATGATTTAAATGGGGGAGTTTCGGAATAATTAAAAAATATTTCCTTATAATAATTATCAATAATTGTAATATAAATAAAATATAGAAAAGGGTTTAGCAATGTCTAATTCCATTAGAAATGATGATGATGAAACTATGAATGACATATTAGAGGTATATATTAGGTTTTTCATATGTTTTTATATTGATGAATCTTTGAACATGATTTATATTTTTTATTATAAGAGTGAATTATTTTAAAATAAGATGGAAATTCATGGTTATTAGATTATTATTTTCATTAAAAGGTGGATTTATCTAAATTTTTTGATTCAAAAGTTAGGATAGAGTGATAAATTCCAGGAGGATCAATACATTAAATTTATTGATTATATTTTGGATTTTTTATGTCCTAGGAGAACTTTGGGAGACATTAATTGAGATTTAATAAATGTTATAGGTATATGTAACCCCTATGGTTAAATTTTGATTTATCATAATGGTTATTTGAGGAATAATTCACTAATAATTTCTGGACATATGTTTAAATGTATTGGTATCCTTTAGGTTTTAGATGATTTTTAATGTTTTAGTAACAATGATTAATTAAGGATTAAATATTTTTCAAATTTTTGGAATATATATATATTTATATATTGTATAGAATATCATGGGGTTGAAATGATTTTTGTTGACTATGTGATTATAGTTATTTTTGAAGTTGTCTTCTATTTTTTGGAAAATTATGTAGTTAATGTAAATGGAAATAATTTTAGATAAGATGGTATTTTATTTTCATAATAATGGGTGAATTTTATTTCGGAATTATATATGATTTTATCTTGGATTTATGGTGATCATGTTATTTATGGAAAATATTAGGAAATATTTAGGATTATATGATTTGGGAAGATATATTTTTTAGTATATTACATTAAATGTGACTAATGTTGTTTTGGAGATAAAATATAAAATAATATTTTAGGAATATATGTCCATGTCATCCAGATTTTTGGGTTTTTAATTTATTGATAAATATTTTGATGTTTATTATTTTTAGCTGTTTATGAATATATAATTTTTAACTTATTGATTTTTCATTAAGGATTTTATGAATAATGTATTATTTCTTATAATTTGATATTATCTTACATTGGGCTAAATATTTTGTTTTTCGTAAATATTTAATGATATGATGAATAACATGTTACCCGTTTTTTGATTATGTGATCAATTTTAAGTTTATTTTAGTGATATGGGAATGAAATATTCATGTTCAATATTCATTTTATATAATAACATGTGTGGTAGAATTGGAAATTGTTTGATTCACAAAAATAGGATATATCTTGTAACAAACTTCACCCTAGTAGTATAGATCTTGTGATTTTTATTATTACATTGAAAAAAGATACAAGAAATAACATCTTACCGGACTGAATAGTTTAGTAGTGAAGTAAAAATAGATATATACATGAAACCCATTTTACAATGAAAATACATAATAAAATAAAATAGAGGAATTAAATTTTCATCATTGATATCACTAAAGATCTCTTTTTTTAATATGGGGAAATGAAAAAAATAATGGTGAGCTCTGCTTCTTTATATGGGTAAAATACACCGGATGAAATAATGAATCAATGAGAATAATATATATGTAATGTAAAATAACTAAAAACAAACATTGTTTAATTTATAATATGAGAACGAAATGAATCTAAAGATTTTATCATAGCGAAAATCATCTGGATAATTTAGAATAAGTTCTAAATGAATGAAATTATTAATTATTGGATGTCATGTGTCTATCACATGAACCACTAATATCAAGAAATTTCCCAATACAATTTAATTTAAAGGTAAGAACCTTCTTAATGAGAGCTTAACTGATTCATCCCATGAGACTACCAACACATCTAGGTGGATGTCTATGACCAGGCCCCACCACAATTCTATAGTCCAAATTATTACATATAGTTTAAATAATTGATTTAATTAATAAACAATCAACCAAATCATCAAATATATATATTGAATAAAATACACATATTTATCAATATTTGACAAATTAATAAAATAACATTCAATATAAAAACCAAATGTAAAAATGGAATATTGTTTTTGATACAATCATATCCATCATAGAATAATAAGGATACATAATAGAAAATTAATTTAAAAATGAAAAATTATTACAATAAATTTACTATTTCAGTAGAAATTTAACAACCATAAATGAAAGTGATATTGTGTAATAAGTTTAATCCCTCGTTAATTTTCAAGTAAAATCCCATTGGTTGAAATAATTAAAAGTGAACCTTAAAATACCGTGAGTAATAAAGAAATAAATATATTACATGTAATATTTTTAAAATACACACTAAATATATGTGTATTTAAATATAATAACAAAGAAGTCACAATGAAATGTAAATTGTGAGGGAATCCCCCACCTCTAATAATCAGTCTAATGGTATTCCCCAAAAAGGTTCTAATTATAAAATTATACATTTAATAAAATTATTATAATTAGATTCATGATAATATATATCAAATTTATGTATACATACACCACACATAATAAATTAGTAGATAAAAATGCATATATCTCACTGAAATAAGAGTGAGATGAGAATACTCTTACCCAACACTTCCCTTTAGTGGTGTGTAAATTAACCTAATATGTAATGGTTTAATGAATGTTATTGATTCATTGCATAAATATATTAATATTTATAATAATTAATTTGATTATTTTATAACTTATTGTGACCCATTTGATCGATAATATTTCATTATTGTCATGATTTTGTGTGTGTTTGTTACATGGTTTAATGATCTATTCACAAGTATATTATTATGGATGTTCTTGTAAAATTTCAAGATGACTACATAGGTGCATTAAAATGAAAATAATGAATTTTAATAAGTATTAATGGTCCCATATATAATTATTTTTAACATGAGGATGATTCATTTGACATAATGTTAACGATGCATGATTAGTTTATTATGGTGGGTTTTCCGAAGATCACGAACTGATTTTGTTTTATTTACTATTATGAGTGTATATTATTCATCTGACATGAAATAGGAAATAATATATCTAATAAAATATTATTTAATTATAAAAATACTATTTTTACCATCCATTGTGGTGGTACTAAAAAATGAACAAAATCATTATTCATAATGACAATTGATCTCAATGTCTTGGACAGTGGTTTAATTTCTATAAATACGAGGATGTGATAAAAGTTTGGGATATAATATATTTCATTAAAAAATAAAATTAAACTATTTAAATTATTATGGAATTTTTATCCCTTTATGGATGAATGATATGAGGATAATGCCGAATAATAAACAAAAATAAATGAGCTGTTTTGAGAAGATTAACTCTTGAATATCACCTCATTGGAAGACCCCTTGATGGCCTTGGATTTAGTCTTTTGGTGTGACCATAAATATTTTGGCATGGGGTGGAGAGAAAGTAGGATATTTTTTGGATTTGATTTTATGATATTTGTATATTTTTATTTAATATGGGGGGTATTTATACATGAGGAAAGTTGGGATTAAGTGATTAAATAGTGATTATTTTTTGTTTAAAGCCAACCACATTTAGGATTCATTGATTTTCATGACTATAGATGATCATTAATGTTTAAAATTTTTTTATGTTTGAAAAATATATCAAAACCCCATTTAATATTGTATTTTTATATATTTGACACCTTTCCCTTTTATCTTTAATAGTTTTCATTGTTTTACCGATACTACGATATATAATTTTCTTACCATGGTAACATTTTTATGTATAAAAAAACCTCAAAATTTTATTTGGAAATTCTAATTCTAAATACATATTTCATTTAACTAAATTAAATTCACAATGTCTACAAATTTTCATTTAAAATTAATCCGACAAACATTACGAAAAAAGGTTTTTAAATTGTAAAAGATGAAAAGTCTGATTTTTTTTCAATTTCAATATGAAACTGATTAAGATGACATAAATTGGTTTATTGATTTATAATTGAACTAATTACACTTTATAACCAATTTTAAATACTTTTTCACATTATAAATTATTTTTGTTAAATGTTAGTTTTCAATTAAAATGAAGTATTTTTCACCTTCTATCATAAAATTTAAGGATAAAAAACACTAAAAAATAACCTAAGATAATTTTTCCTATAGAATATAAAAAATTAACTTAATTTTTTAAAATAATAATTATAAAATTTTCAAAATATAAATTTAATATAGGTTCACTATTATAAGTTTGAAAAATTTCTTTTTGAAAAAATATGGCATTTATGATTAATGTTGGATCTAATCATATCTTAATCCTATTATACTTATAGGATGAATTTAAAAAAATGTATATATAACTTATATATTTAATTAGAATATTTCAGAAATAGTGATTAAATTTAATTTTTTATGATAAAATTACATTACGGACATAAGAATATGATTTTATAAAAAACACATCCTTTAGGTTGAATATTATTTTATTTTCAGTTCAAAATAACATTAAACTAATCAATTCATTTGATAAAAACATGTAAAAAATATTTTAATAATCTATTTTATCTCATTCATACCCACCATCCTAATGGCTCTGTGATAATTATCACAATTAAATAATAATATTTAATCATTAATTTAATCTTAATTTCTTTGTAATGTATGTTATTGAGGAAATTGAATTTTCATTAGAAGTGACATAATGTAAAATATGTGGTCGTTACATTCACCCCTCCATCAATAAATTGCAACCTCCTAATTTTATGTTTCACTTCAAAATTCAATGCTTTATAATTGAAAATACCTTTGTAGAAAATTGACATCATAATGAAGGTTTACAAAATATCCCCTTATTAAGAGGGAAATTGAAATGTGAAGGTTACCACAAAATTATGCTTTCTAATATGATAATTTTATTGATAATTGTAAACTTGTACATGGAATAAGATTATAACCATCATGTTCTGATGTAGAATAATAGTGTACATGGGGATTATAATGTTAACCATCACAAAGACATAAATCATGTGATAATTTAAAAGATAGTTAATTTATTTTTAGCAATAGTAAATAGATAACATTTTTTTATGTCATTTACCTAGGGTTTAGGGATTAATTTAATATATATGTATGAAGTTGAAGAAAAATAAATTACCTTATTTTTATTCAATGTCATAATCATAATAGTATCCTTTGGTTTTTCATTGATTTATTTCCACTTCATCTCTTATACAGGAAATTGATCTTCAAGCTGATTTTTTATGCTTGAAGTAACATAAGGAAATCATAAGATACAAAAGTCATTTCTATAGTCTGTAAATATTTTCTAAACCAAAATGAATAGAACATGTTAAACAATATGATAAATTTTATTTTAATCATGGACAATAATATTCATGGTTATACATAATCCATCCCACATATAGTTAACCTCATGACCCATTCAAAATAAATCTATCAAAATTGATCATCCAAAAATTTATAAGGAAGGATGATGAATTTCAAATAACAATATTAGTTTCCCCAAACAATATAATGTAATTTTTATTTTCAAATACCAAATATATTAATACATTGACCTCCTTAAAACCTCAATGAATACAATAATTATTCCAAAAATAAAATCTTTGGTGGTTGAATATATTCCATAAAACCAGACAAATAGTAGTCCTATAAAAGTTTAATTAAACATCAAATCAATAACCAATTTTATTATCACCAAAAAATCACATAAACATCCCTTTGTGTCAATATCAGTAACATATTATGGTTATCTAACACTAAATAATGTTTCTTTAAAAAATATCTACTTTACACATAGTAACCTTCCTTGAGTACAGGTAATGATCGACACACACTTTTAAATCCTTTATGGGAAATTATTTCATTACACTCATTATACATTCCATAATTCTTATAACAATGATATAATAAATAATATAATATAACCACATTATTTAAGGATCCAAATTAAATATTAAATTAATCATTCCACTTTACCTATATCCATAACATAAAATTGACCATGATTCGACATCTTCTTCTAAGGTATATTCTATTAACGCTTGGAGAATTCATTTCTATTGTAATGCCCTGACCCCATAGTCTAGGAGCCTATGCATTATTTTAATAAATTTTCATGATTAAAAGGAATAAATTCTCAAAGGACCGATCAGTTTATCTGTCTTGGAAACAAGATACATACATAAGATCAACACTACAACTTTAAAAGAAAAACAACACAAATTTATTTTATTAGAAACATCCAAGCTTCCAAGATTATTCCAAAAATTCACTCTTAACTAACTTTTCATATCCTAGGAAAATGATACATGAGATAGGGTGAGCTCAAACGGCCAGTAAGAGTAAGAAATACAGTGAATGATAACATAAACATTATGCATGGTGAATAATTGAAAAAACACGACTTTACAAATAATAAACATGAACACATTATGATAGGAATATGAGCTGAGTAAATAATTCCAAAATAAAACATATTCATCGGTATTATACCAGTCGAATAACCACATGAAATATCATTATCTATTCTCATAATGATGGAATGCATAAATCCAGAAATCCTAACCACATAGTCAAGGCCTCGTGCCAAGACTAAAAATAATATTTTTTCAAGTCCTTATGCCAATACACTAGTTTGTATCATGAGACCTACTGATGTATTGAGGAGCTATAGTGGGCTCCACCTGTCACTTACCAAGTCCAATGTATTCCTCATATAAAAATTGTGAAACATAACATAAACATTTGTATTAAAACTAGCATACAAAATGTCAATACATTATCCTGAACCCTTGAATGGTATAAAAATAGCATATCCACAATAAAACATAACTCATTCAATACAATATGGAAGATTTTATTGTAACATTTAACAACAATATAGAATAATGAAGGATATTGACATTGATTAAAATAATAATCAAAACTATTTGAGAGAGATATCCCCTTTTTCTTGAAAACATTTAAAAGTCAAACTATTTTTCAAGAAGCCGTTTAAAAATTTATTTTTGAATAAAAGTTTCCCATAAAACATTGAACCTTTTAAAAGGTTTTTTAATTTTAAAATTATAATGTCCATATAAATAAATCCTTAAAACCATTTTTAAAACATGGACATTAATGAGAATGATTTAGAATAATAAATCTTTAAAACAATTAAAATGATATTTTAGTTAGAGTTACTAACCAATAGGGAGACACATGAATACAAATAATTGAGGTAATAAAAACATTATTATATCATGAGAATAAAGGGATTCATGATATACTATGTCAAAGTACATTATATACACTATATAAAAGTGAACTGGTGTATAAAAACAAAGAAGTCTTAATGGAATGTAAACTGTGATGAAATATCTAATAATGATCATATCATTAGGTTAATAATAAATCAACAACATAATTATGTGTGAAAAATATAAATACCCTTAATCTGATTGGATATTTAGTGTAAATCAATCAGATAACATTCACACATATTCTTTAAAAAAACACCAATGAATTGAATTTTTAACTCAATAAATGAAGATTGAGTTGAAATTACTCTTATCAAGTTCATATCGATGACTTGAGAATTTATCAATGGAGTGATTATGTGTATCAAAATTATATCCATAGAAAGGGGAGTGTAAATTTCTACAAATAATAAATAGTTATTCCACACATAATAATGGTGTAAAATAATCAATGAAATATGTGTAAAGAGCAATGAGTGGAAATTGAAATTTGAAATTCCCTTACTGATTTGGTAACTTATAAAACATACACCCCATGAAAGAAGTATCATAAAATGAATATGTAAATACACATAAATTAAAGTATAATACAAAAAGAATATAATCAAGGGAATTTCATACTCCACACAAAAGGAAATAGTGTCTAGTATAACATGAATCTCACGGGAATAAAAGTGAGATGAAAACCTCTTACTGCGTTGTAATCAATCGAGACATATGAACGATAGTTAATAACCACCAAATGAATTATATAATTCCATGAATATAAATATAATCATGATAATATATTTAAAATTTAAGTACACAATACACCACATTCAATAAATAAGTGTCGAACAATGGAAGTCTCATGGAATTAAAAGCGAGATACGAAACACATTACCTCATGTCTGACTTGTCTTGCATGTTACTTGTTCTTCTTGAAAAATAAAATTATGTTAATTTATAATTGATTAAGAAACTTTTTCAAGTTTATTATTCATTTTACATAACCTATTACCTTGCAATAACAATTAATTAATTATTTGAGTTCGTATTGGATACTTTATCGATGTTTGTAATTTGAGTCAAAATTGAAATTGTTATAACTACAATTTTTACATGTGGTCAAAAGTACATTATATCCAAAATGATATACATGATTTAGATATCATATATATATATATTATATCCAATATATAAATATATATATTTATAACAATACATAACATTTGGAGATATGAAATGAAATGAACCGTTCATGGAGACGGTAACCCATACGGACGCATGAACGCTACTTTAATTTCTATTTTGTTTATTAATGAAATTAAAACATAATGATACATAGGTATATTATAATTACAGTATAAAATAATATATAATATCCTTAATTCCATCCTTTATACATCTCAAATAAGGAATTAATGAGTCATATCATTTTGAGGGGGCAGTAGTCTGCACTTCCTCAACTGAAATTATTGTGTTTTACACATAATGTAAACCATAAAATAATGATATAAATGGAAAATAAATAAGCATAAAGAAAACATAAAAATAATTTATATATCATATATAAATATAGTTCCATATTATTGTCCACCATGAGAGGTGGTAAGATATAATAGAACAATCATCGTTTCGTGAGGCGTTAGTTTTCCATCCACGGAAACAGTATGTTCTTCCCCCATTAGATGGATGTGTGTGTAAGTGTAGTTGTAATACTTATCCTATAAAAATACTATTATATTGAGGATAATGGTGTTTTTATAAAATAAATTAATAAAATGTTTTTATGGGGTTTTAGAAGTAAAATAATGCAAAATAAAACCAAAGAATTTAAGAGAAAGTGTTACCTTTAATTTTGGTAACTTCCATTGATTTGAATCAAATGGAATTCCTGAAGTGCCTTATACCCAAGTTAAGGCTTCTATAAGGAATTGGGGGATCTTGAGAGATTATTTTGGTAGGGTTTGGATGATCCAAGGGGCTTGAGGGGTATGTTTAATGGGTTAGAAGTGGTGACTTTCTATAAGGGGGAGGAGGAGATATTTATGTAAGTGTGAAAATATTATTTTATTATATAGTGATATTTGGTTTTTAAATGTCCAAAACTAATTAAAGTCTAAGATAAGATGACTCAGGGTCGAAATAAAAATATAAAATAAGAATTGGATAGGTTTTGGATATTATTTTAGTATTAATAATCATATTTATTTAAATCATTTATTAATGAGGTAATACTACATCATTATTTTGTCATAAATAATATAATTTATTTGATGTATAAAAATTATAAAAAAACTAAACATAATGTAGTAAATCTTCTTATATTTCCAATTATTATTTATAGTCTAAAATATGACTTATATAACCCCATGTGGAAATTGATAAACTTAAAGACATTTCTTAATGTCATTTTTGTCTTTACTTAAAGTTAATTCAAATAAAGTGTCCTTATCATTCTTAAGTGGATCCATGGGGACCAAAAATAGATCCAACGATGCCCATGGTCGTCCATTAAATATCCAATAATTTAAGGACAAGTGTTAAGGTAATTTTTTATTATTATAATATTCTTTTTACCTTGAATAACTCTATGTACCTTTCACCGTGGTAAATAAAAGTTAAAAGTTACTATTCACCAAAAAATTATTTTCATATTATTGAACCAAATTCTACTTACTAATAAAAACCATGTATGTCATTTTTTTGAAATTCTATTTACAGAAGTGGTAAAATTTCATTAAAAAGAAAATGTCGGATTTTTAACTACTACTTAGTTGTTTCACTATCATCAAAAAGTGATGTTTTTCATAAAAATACCAATAATTCATCCTAATATATATATGATATTCCGAATTAAAAAATTATGTCTATATTAACAAATTAAAAAAATAGATGTTTGATTACTTAAATTAAAATTAGTTCTCGTTGTCAATACAAATAGCGTGTTTCTAAGAAACAATAACTATCAAAAGATTCACACTTTTTTATGTATAATTTCAATGTGAAATTAATTCCAATAACCTAAATTGGATTAAAGGGTAAAAATATAATATAATTAAAAATAAAAAAACAATTTAAAATATAATCTAACTATATAAATAAATTAGATTAAAATACTATTTTAAATTAAAATACATTATTTCTCACTATTCATAAAAAATGAATATTATTAGAAAAATACCAAAATTTCATCCAAAGTAAATATCAATGTCCTGATTCTAATGAAGAATTTTATTTTGACAAAATTAATATGTAAAAGGGTCAAATATTGGATTTAAAAAGGGTTCTCCGTTAAAATGTGGTAAAATTGATTTTTTTTTGAAAAATACATTTTTATCTAAAAAATTGATTTTGTTCTTATAATATGACTAAGAAACACATAATACATAAGTTATAATTATATGGAGTATATAAAATCCAAAATCTATTTAATACTATTCATAGCCGCTTTTGAATGACCTGTTTGGTAAGTCGTGGTTTGCTCAAACGTTGTGTTACGTATAGCCCAATCTATTGAATTTAAAGAAAATAACTTAATTTGAATTATTGGGGTGTTACATTCTTCCCCCATTTTTGAAATTGTGTCCTCGTAATTTTTAAATTGGGCTTGGGAACTTCATTGAAAGTCCCACATCAGAAAAAGAGTTAATAAAACTATCACATGAAAAGAAAGAATGTGAAGTAAAGAGGTCACCCGAGAGAACCCATAATAGGATTCCATGTATGAAAACATGGATATGGAAGATAAACTAATGTAAGGTTTTTATGGAGAGTGATAGAAAACATGATCAGGAGAATGTTAACAATAAGAAAACCACCATCTTGTGATGGGCTAAATGGTCATTAGTTTCCCAGAAGAAAAAGTAAATAGACAAAAAAAATTGTTTTAAGATATATTTCATATGGATGAGGAATTTATTTATGAGATTGACTAATAACATAACGAGATATACTAACTTTTTAAGTATAGTTTTATCCTTTTATCAATTCCTACCACTAACTCATCTCTTTTTCTGAACGATGATTATTCAATATGACTTGGTCACACCTGGAGCACTAGAATCAACTTCTAGAGAATCAAATGATCCATAAAGGATAAAATATATATTTCCCTTGCCTTTACAGATTAACCAAAACCAAAGTGTTTAGTACAAAATCAGATGATCCCAAAAAAAATATTCTTTTATAGAAAAAAAATACTAATCTTATTTTCTAAAATTAAACCAACAATACCCAATGTTCAATAAATACCATTCAATAATCAATTGTCCATAAAATATTTCAAAATAATCCATTCTAATATTGAAACCCAAAACTCAAAAGAATTTTCTTACATAGTCATCCACATTAAATTGTATCTCTAAATAACATCTACTACTATTAAAGTCACATACATAAAAGTAATTAACCTAATGACATATTCTGTATGATAGGTTAATCATTTTGATAAATAACCCAAATTGCTATAAATCCACTAAAAAACATAGATATAAACCCACCATTACTCCTAAAATGAAATCCCATAGTATTTTATTTTCCTTAGGACAATATATTTACCTAAAGAGAAGATATCTTCCATAATAAACTTTATCACTTAATCACCAAATAATTTTCCTATACTAAGGATACATCATAAGTTCACAAAGTCAACATATTCAAGATCCAAAAAAATCATTTAACTAAAAATGAATTAGTCATACTAACCCTGGACTTTATGTAGTCCAGTGGTAGGAGATAAATCCCGGTTGCACTTTGGTTGTGGGTTCGATTCCCATAGCTTTTTCAGACATGACGGGTTGTCACTCAATCTGTGTGTTGTCCTTTTTCAAAAACTATATTTTATAACATTCCCTAAATGAGATAGATACCTCAAAATTATCATAACATAATTTAACCACAAATGTTATCTCATACTTTTCATTTTTATCCCAAAATTAATAACCTATAATTGCCACAAATTCCAGATTCATATAAACCAAAATGGTTTTTTATAAGTATATCCACAAAAGAAAAGGTAATTATTACTAGAATAAAATTTTCACATAACAAACTGCATGGTTACACAGATAAGAGAAAATTAATCCAAAGTAATCTCATCAATATAGAGCACTAATACCTTTAAACATTTTTCCATCCATTTATTTCCACATATGTTCTTCCTTGACGAAGAGGTTATCCTGTAGAATTGGGCATTGACTTTGGTGATGCCAAGGTCCCTTAAATTTATGATAAATGGCCATAATTGGATTCATAGTATCATATTTATTTTTTTCCATAGTACTCTTCATTTTTCTTCAGAAATTATTTACTCTATACCCTTCTTCTACACACATAAATCATTTCTTTGTTCCATTGAGACACTTTATTGGGAGTCTCCTTCCACATTTCTGGCATGATGGAAATTGATCTTTCTTCCCTCCCTGGTCTCCAATGCTAAAGCTCTTATCATTCACCACCTTTCTCTTATTTTTTGAGTACGAGAGTTGGTTAATATATATGTTGATGATCATATTTTTGGAAAACTAATTCGTCATGAAGATAATATCTTTTACGGCTATCAACATTCCATTTCGTTTCTCATTTCCACCATTGTTCCCACCTTGTACATCATGTTCAATGTTACTATGACTTCCTTGTAATCCAGCCATTAACTAAAACTAGAAAGCATTGTGTGAGTAAGAATCGTTATAAAATTATTTAGAAAATATCATCACACCTTATTTTTAATCTAAAACACCCTAGTATTAACCAAGGTTATTTATTATCATCATATATTAAAATACTTCAAATCAGGTTGTAATGAAAATGTGAATTATCCTAAGCGTATTACCCAAGAGTTTTGTAACCAAGAGTACAACAAGGCATGTTATCGTGCACCAGGATACCCCATGTCAAGCTCGAAACTCTATGTCAGAGTTTTCACTCCTTGTTACATCTGTGCCGGAGCCGCCTCTACCTTCTCATATATAGACAGGGATGTACCACTTTGAAACTTTTAAAAGGAATTTTAATTTTAAAACATTAATTTCTATATAAATAAATCCATAAAACCATTTTTAAAACATGGACATTAATGAGAAAGATTTAGAATAATAAATCTTTAAAACATTTAAAACGATATTTTAGTTAGAGTTCCAAACCAAAAGAGAGAAACAAGAATACAGATAATTGAGGAAATAAAAACATTATTATATCATGAGAATAAAGGGATTCATGATATACTATTTCAAAGTACATTATATACACTATATAAAATTGAATTGGTGTATAACAACAAATAAGTCTCAGTGGAATGTAAATTGAGATAAAATCTCTTATAAAGACTATATCCTTCGGTAAAGGATAAATCAACCACATAATTATGTGTGAAAAATATAAATACACTTAATAGGGTTTGATATTCAGTGTAAGTCAATCAGATAATATTCAAACATTTTCTTGTAAAAAACTGCAATGAATTGGATGTTTAACTCAATAAATAGAGATTGAGTTAAAATTACTCTTATCAATTACATATCGATGAATTCAGAATTTATCAATGGAGTGATTATGTGTATCAAAATTATATCCACGGAAAAGGGAATGTAAATTACTAAAAATAATAAATAGTGATCCCACACATAATCATGGGGTAAAATAATCAAGGACGTATGTGTAAAGCCCAATGAGTGGAAATTGAAATTTTAAATTCCCTTACCGATTTGGTAACTTATAAAACATACACCCCATGAAAGAAGTATCATAAAATGAAGATGTAAATACCCATAAATTTATGTATATTACAAAAATAATACAATTAGGAGTAGTACATACTCCACACAAAAGGAAATTGTGGCCAATATAGCATGAATCTCACGGGAATAAAAGTGACATGAAAAACCCTTACATCATTATAATCAATCGATTCGTTTGAAAAAAATTTAATAAACAAAAAATGAATCATAGAATATAATGAATATACAGAAAATCATGATGATATATATCAAATGGCAGTATACAATACCCCACATTCAATAAATAAGTGGCGAACAATGGAAATCTCACGGAATTAAAAGTGAGATAAGAAACCTCTTACCTCAAGTCTGACTTGTCTTGTTTGTTCCTTGTTCTTAATGAATAATAAAATTAAGTTAATTTATAATTGATTAAGAACATTTTTAAAGTTTATTATTCCTTTTGTATCACCTATTACCTTAATATAACAATTAGTGAATTATTTTAGTTCATATTGTATATTTTATCGATTGTCGGAACTTTAGTAAAAAATGAACTTGTTATAATTACAATTTTTCCATGTGGTCAAAAGTCCATTATATCCGGAATGATATACATGATTTAGATATAATTTATATATTATATATCCAGTATATATATATTTATATTTATATTTATAACAGTACATAACATTTGGAGATATGAAATGAAATGCACCGTTCATGGAGACGGTAAGTCGTACGTACGCATTAATGCTACTTTCATTTCTATTTTGTATTTTAATGGAATTAAAAAATAATGATACATAGGTATATTATAATTCTAGTATAATATAATATATAATTTCATTATGTACATCCTTTATACATCTCACATAAGGCATTAACGAGTCATATCATTTTGAGGGGGCGGTAGTCTCCACTTCCTCAAAGGAAATTATCGCGTTTTGCCCATAATGGAAACCATAAAATAATGATATAAATGGAAAATACATAATAAAAAAAGAAAAAATTAACATAATATATATATATCATATATAAATACAGTTCAATATAAATTTCGACCATGATATGTGGTAGGAGATAGTCAAACAATCATCATTTCGTGAGGGGTTAGTTTTCCATCCACAGAAATAGTATGTTTTTCACCCATTAGTTGGAGGTGTGTGTAAGTCTAGTTCAAATACATATCATAAAAACATACTAGTATATTGATGATACTTGAGTTGTTATAATAGAAAGTGATAGATTTTTTTAGTGGGTTGGATAAGTAAAATAAAACAAAATAAAACAAAAGAATTTAAGATAAAGCGCTATATTTAATTTGGGTAACTTCTTTTCGTATGAATCGAAAGGAATTCTTGAACTGCCTTCTGCCTAATGTAAGGATTCTAGGAGGAATAGGGGGATATTGGGAGATTATTTTGGTAGGCTTTAGACGATCCAAGGGGCTTAAGGGGTGTTTGGAATGGGTTACAAGTGGCGTCCTTTTATAGGGGGGCTTTATAGGAATGTGTGAAAATATTATTTTATTATATAGTGATATTTGGTTTCTAAAGGTCCAAAACTAATTAAAGTAGAACATAAGATGACTCATGGTCTAAATAAAATCATCCAATAATAATTGGACAGGTTTTGGATTTTATTTTAATATTAATAATCATATTTATTTAAATCATTATTTAATGCGGTAAATAATACATCATTATTGTGTCATAAATAATTTAATTTACATGACGTCTAAAAATTATAAATAAATTACCATAATGTAGGAAATCATTTTATATTTCCAATGTTTATTTATAGTCTAAAATATTACTTCTATAATCCCATGTAAAAATTGATATACTAGAAGATATTTGTTAATGTCATTTTTGTCTTTACTTTAAGTTAATTAAAATAAAGTGTCATTTTCATTCTTAAGTGGCTCCATGGGGTTCCCAAATCAACACAAGGATGAAATTGGTTGGCCATTACTCATCAAATAAGGTTAATACAAGTGTTATGGTAAATTTTTATTATTATAATATTCTTTTTACCTTAAATTACACTATATACCTTTAATCGCGGTAAATAAAAGTCAAATGTTACTATTTACCAAAAATTATTTTCATCTTATTGAACCAAATTTGACATACTAATAAAAACCATGAATCTTGGTTTTTATAAATTCAATTTACAGAAGAATTAAAATTTCATTTAAATGAAAAAGTTGTATTTTTAACTACTACTTAGTGGTTTAATTATTCATCAAAATTTAGGTTTTTATGAAAAATACCAAAAAATCAGCCTAGGCTATATTTGATATTTTGAATTCAAAAATGTTGTCTATTTTACCAAATTAAAAACATAGAATTTGGATTAATTAATTTGAAATTAATTCCCGTTGTAAAAAATAGTGTGTTTTTAAGAAACAATAACGATCAAAAGATTGACACTTTTTTATGTATAATTTCAAAGTGAAATTAATTAAAATGAGCTACATTAAATTAAAAGGTAAAAATATAATATAATTACACTTCAAAACTAATTTAAAATATAATATAACCATATAAATAAAATTTATTAAAAGGAAGTTTTGAATTAAAATACATTATATCTCACTATTCATAAAAAATGTATATTATTAGCAAAATACCAAAATTTCATCCAATGTAAATTTTGATGTCCCAATTCTAATAAAGAATTTTATTTTTTTCAAAATGTACATGTAAAAGGGTCAAATATTTGATTTAAAAAGGGATATCCATTAAAATGTGGTAAAATTTATTTTGTTTGAAAAATACATTTTTTATCTGAAAAATTGAGTTTGTTCTTATAATATGTCTAAGAAACACATAATACATAAGTTATAATAATATGGAGTATATAAAATTAAAAATCTAGTTATTAGTATTCATAACATCTTTTGAAAGACTAGTTTGGTAAGTCGTGGTTTGCTCGGACTCGGTGTTTTGTGTAGCCCAAGCTATGGAATTTAAAGAAAATAACTTACTATGAAATCTTGGGGTGTTACATCTATAGTGCACCATCTCCTTGTAGTTACAAAACTTAATATGAGCCTTTTTATCCCTACCATTTTATTCTTATGAATGGTGAACCTTATTTACATAATTATAACGAACACTTAGTCCCTTTAAGAACATCATATTATATTTTTTCCCCAACTATAACATGGGGGGAAAATCCTTTTTTCTCTTCATCCCTTTATCCCTGATTCTCTCTATTGTCATATTATTCAATTTTTTTCCATTGAATTTTGATGAATTGTATATTACATTATCTATCATGATGGAATATTAAAATATTTCATCATATTTGGGAATATTTTAAAACATAATATCCCTTTGTAGAATTGGATTAATCCCATCAATGAAATGGTCAATCCTACACATTGTGTTGCATATAAAAATTTTAGATTACCTAGATATATTTATAAAGGTAGCATCATAATTTGTAAAAAAAATTCTTTCCCTTTTTCATTAAACTATGTAACTATCCCTTTATCTCAATTTTTTCCGCATATGGGAAACATTTATTGAAGAATGTAGTATTGAAAGTAGTCTTTTCCATGAGTTATATTTCCTCTTCCTCCTTATTATTCTAGATCAATGGCCACTATTGGTCAGCATTGCATTTTAGGAAATATTCATTAAGTGTGAACTATTATTTTTTTCCACATCCTAATGTTAGAGATATTTTCTATGAAGATATAACACATTTCTCATATGTAATTGGATTAATAGTCCCACTAAAGGATGGGAACTTATATCGCATACATCGATCCAACTTCGGAAATTCTAATTGTGGAATATATTGCTCCATATAGGCCTGGTAATTTTTTATAACCTGATTATGAAGCATAAAAATAGTAATAATGTACTGTATTCTCATACTATTTGTATTAGTTCCCTCAGTTGATAAATCTAAACATTATCTACATGTAATGGTACCATTATTCCTTCCATATTATATTTCTAAATAATGAAAAATAAATGATTTGATCATATTATTGTGAAACATAAAATATAATCTAAAAAATAGTGAACACATTACATAAATTGAAAATTAATGTATAACTAATCTATAAATAATAATATTGGTTTCTCTGGGAATATTCTCAATGTCTGTTATATGGTTATTTTTTCTCATTCTATGATTAACTAAATCTAGTTCCCATGGTTTCTAATAATCTTTCTCTGATACCAACTATAAAGTCCCTGAACCAAGTATTCTATAGTAGATGCCATGATTTTTTACATTGGAAAAATATACACAAAATCATATATCAAGGGTCCAAATAGTTTATTAGTCTTGGTAAACTAGATACATACAAGAAATCCATTTTATATTCAGAATAGTAATAAAACATAAAAAAAGGAATGTAATTTTAATTCATGAACTCATTCAAGACCTCTTAATCATAATTTTGGGAAAGGAAACATATTAAGGGTGATGAGAAATTCTCACATATGTTTAAACACAAAAAATAAATAATTAATCATTGAGAAAAAATAAAATGGAAAAGTAAATAACTGAAAACCCATTCCATTTTACCAATAAACTGAGAATGAAATTCATCCATTGATTTTTTTTTCACGATGTAAATACTATGGATTAAAATAACTAAATTCTAAATATAGGAAATGAATAATTATTTTATGTCATGTATATCGTACCTGAACAACTACTATCTGGACCATTCACAATATGGTTTAATCTATAGGTAATAACCTATTTAATGATAACTTAAATGGTTGGTCCCATTAAACTACCAATGCATAGAGGGGATATCTATAATCAGGACCAAAACATTTTATCCAGTCCAAAGCATTCCATGTATATAAAATAATCTATTTAATTAATAAACAATGTGAATTATCATCAAATATCCATATTAAATAAATGACATATATTTATCAATATTTCCTTAAGTAATCAATTATATATGAAAGTAAGAAATATATTTAAAAATGTAATTAGGTTTTAGTTATAACAATATGTATCATAAAATAATATTGTTATTTAAGAGAAATGTAACATCCAATGAAAAATGATTTCAATAATGAGATTATTTCAAGAGAAATTTAATAATCACAAAATATTGTGATATTGGGAAATAGATTTTATCACATAGTAATTTAAAAGTTAAATCCCCAAGGTTTAATTAAATAAAAATGAAATATAAATTACCATGAATAATGAAACGATCTTGACAATAAATGTAAAAGGGATAATATATACACCAAAAACAAGTGAATTGGTGTATAATAACAAATAAATCTCAATGGAATGTGAATTAAAGGGGAATCTCATACCACATATAATCAGTGGAATAATATTACCTATAAAAGTATCAATTATAAAATAATAAATTGAATAGAATTAATATAATGAATATAATAATATTATACATCAAAGATAATTTTTCATACATCACATAATAGAAATAAGTTGTGGATGAGGATTATATATCATAGAAATAAATTTGTGATGAGAAATAAAGTAATTATATTTTCTCATGTCTTATATCCCAATGGAAATAAGAGTACCACTACTCTAGGAAATTGATCACGAAATTAGAATGATTTTTAAGATTATATCTGATTAATTCAAGGTCTATACAAATATAAAAAATATAATGTTATATGATAAATGTAACATCATTACAAGGCCATGTATTCACTTCATAATAATGTTCCCTTTATATGGAAACCTAATTATGTGTTATTACAGAATACCTTCTTATTTATATTTTCAAATTGATTATTTCATATTCTTTTTATGATCTGGGTTTTCAAAAAAGTTTTTTTAAATATTAAAAATGTATATTCCTTTAATAATCATAAATTTAAACATTAACTCTATGAAATTTTTTATACTCTTTATCAATAATGAGAAAACAATTCCTTGAAACAACTTCGTTAAAGGATATAGTGTAACACCCTAAAATTTTAGACTTTATTTTCTTTATTTAATGTTTATGATAGTGTTTGGTATATGAAATACTAAGGATAAAATGAACTATGACATTATATTATTATTTAAATATGACTATTATGACCTAGTCATTTTTTGGTGGGTATAAATAGAAATAAAGATAAAAAATTTTGAAGTTAAAATAGTTGTTTTTCGTAAACAATTAATATGAAAAATTTGTTTTTATCATTAAATATTAAATTTATCACTATTTTAAATGATTTTAATTATAATAATAACTAATTAAATGATAATAATGCAACTCAATGCTTCAAAAATACATTTTCTTCATAAATGGGTTTAATTTAATTTTCTATGTTGATTTTTTTTATTAATTTCATCCACTATTATATATAATATTTTAAAATTTGGTGATCAATTTTTAATTAATAATATCTTAATAGAAATAATATGATAGTATGATTTTTTTCCGAAATGATTAATTTTCAATGAATAATGAAAAATATAATTTAACAGAAAATGGTCTTTTCCATTCATGTGTTTAAAAAGTAATTTTTTTATTAATTTTTAAATTTGATTAGTTCCTTTAAAAAAAATTCCTTATAATCAACATTATATGTGAATTTTTTATCGACGCATTTTTATACATAAAAATTCCTTTTTTTGAAACCCATTTTTCATAATGTTTTACAAGTTTGTTTTGAAAATTATTTCCATCACATGTAAAAATAAATTTTTTTAAAACAGAATCATTAATTTAAATTTTTTTAATGACTTCATTTTCATTTTTCGTCATTATAAATAGTAAAATTTGTTAAAAATACAGTTACCAAGTTAGGAGGAAAATGGGATAAAAGGGTTAAAATTGAAATGATAAAGTTTAAAATGACATGAAAATAAATTAAATAATTTGGATTTACATATTTAGATAGTATTATAATTCCTCATCATATATTAGTCTCTTTTGAGGAATAATTATTGACTTACACATTATTATTTTTTAATATTTTTTAAAAACCAATGGTGTCCTCACCCTTACTTATAAAAGGAATCCCCCTTTCCTCTCTTTCCCACACTTCAGAAGCCTCTTTTATTTACAAATTCCATCAAAAATAACATTATAAAATATTTCCACAAATCCTATTGTCTCTTTTTTGATCAAATTCCAATCCTAGGTAGGGTGAGGTATAAATCTAAGGAGGTTGTTTACAGAAGAGGTATAGTTCTTAATATAGAATTTTTATAATATTCATTTTTATATGTCAATAAAATATTGATAAAATATGATGAAATAATATCACCATTATAAAAATTTTACTGTAATTTTATTATTTTTATGCTATATCCTTATTTAATCAACTTAACCACCTATAGAACAATAAAAACATCACTCTTTTTTATGGGTTGACTACCACCACACAAGATGATGAATTTAATTTTTCATAACATAATTATATGGTTGTTAATAATGTGGGATAAAATTTAAATATTACATTTATACATATATATATATTGTAAATTATATTTTTTAGTGATGATTAAATTTTATACTTCTTTATTTACCATTCAATGAAAATTAAAAAACATCCATCATATATACATGAAGACTACCACCTCTCAAACCGATTTATTTTACTTATCATCTCCACCTCACTTTGATTATATATATATATAGATTGATTTAAAAACATAATATGATATTTATGATGTATGTTCGCAGGTTTTTCGTAAAAATGTTTTTAGTTTCAGTGTTGTCTTTGGTATCTGCTTTACAACTAGATAATTGCTTCCCAATTTCAGGCGGGGGATTTGGGTGCCTCGGGAGCTTGGGGCATGAATAAAAGATCAATCAGTCCAAGCAGTGCAAGGAGCATGGTCTGCACAAGGTTAGGGGAAATCGTGTGGGTAAACTGTGCCGACAAGCCTTCCTCGGATAACATCATTTGCACTATCTATGTATGGTTAGGGAAAACAATTTGGGATCCCCAGGAGACTATGTGGGCTGGACTCTCATAGATATTAGTTGTCGCATGGTTTGCGCACGGTTTGGAAAATCGTGCATGTAAACCATGTGACTCAGAAAAGTTGGAATCTTTACAAAAATGAAACCCTATGATTTTAAGGCCCAACATAGGATATTAATCCTCCTTCACCCTTGAAACCCTAGGATCGAACCAAAGGGACCAATATCTCCTAATTATCGTCCTCCATTGATTCTTGACCATTTTGAGTGCCGTTGGAACATAATCGAAAATCCGGTTGAGTCTAATCTCCTCATACTCTCTCTTTTTTGGTTTATGTCTTTTATTTTGTGAGATCTCTATCCAAAGATCTCAACCCTTTCTTTTTCAGTGAGATCTAGGTTTAGTAATCAAAGGTATGATGAATTGGGATCTAAGGCCTTGTTTGGGAGGGCGTTCATCAATAGATCCGAGGTAGGGGGTCTATATGTTATATCCATGGAGTTTGATAGAGATTTATGCATGTAGTGTTTTGAATCTTAGCCTGTTGGGATGAGTTTGTCATTTCATTATTGTGATGTGCATTTTAGGGTGTCTAAAAAACTAATGGAACCATCATGATCCCTATGGGATGCATGGAGGATGATGCGACCAATGTCATGGCCACCCATTGGGTGTGCCCGAGTTCTCGGACATAGAGTTTAGATAAGTAAATGTAGGGCTGTTGTGAAAGAACAGAGATCCTAGGCTGAATATTATATTAAGGTTGAAGGATGAAAATTTGTGTCGTATTAATACACCTTTACTAGATGGTGACCTATGTGGGTGTTGGTAGGATTAGAATGTGGTTCAGTGGGATAAATTGAAATTCTAAGGGCTTTTCATTACACATGATTATGATTAGAGAGATAAGAATGTGGTATAGGAATTGGGGATGAAATTGTGGAATGGGTTAGTACATTAAAATTAGGTGGTACACCAAAATGATTGAATGTAATGAAGGGATTGTGTTATGTGATATTATAATTGTACTTGAAATGCATATGTGGGTAAATTCTTATAAGATGATGAATGGCTAAAGGGTTCAATATGTGGAAATGATTAAAGACCATTATGGAATGGATTATGAGCCTTGTAATGAATCCTAGTGAGTTAGTAATGTTGAACTAAGGCTAATAAGATAGGCACAATGAATGAATGCTTAGTTAGATAAGCGTAATAAAAGGAAATGTGGAAAAATGGATAAATGATTTGAAATGTGGTAAATATGTTAATGGGTTAAGGCATGGGATTAACTCTCATGTTTTGTTATGACTAATGTTTATCTTGGGAAATGGTTTTGATTTTTTTGATTGGTTTATGGATATACATATATATAGCATGTTCACACATCTTGGTAGAGTGGGGTATTGACTTGAGGTTCCATGCCCATAGGTTGAGTTGAACTAAGGCTTTGAACTCCACCACTAATTCATGGGTTACAGAACCGGAATGAGGCTCTATTCCCATAATGGTTGCATTCCACCTGGATTGAGGTTTCTAGGTGCGGTTACTGTATTTATTTCATTCGAATCAGACTGAGGCATTGACGTGAGGAAATGTGTTGATGTGATATGTGTATCCATAGTGAGTTAGGGACTTGACTTGTTTCCCCTATGCATTGTGATCAATTTCCATATACCCTTGGGTAGAAGATAATTGTTTCTATCCCAAGGAATAGGTGATCAAAATGGATTATGTAATTAATATGGTGTAAGATATGGTTTGGGATATGGTTTGGGATAAATGTTGTTCAAGAAATAAATGAACCTTATTAACTAATGGCACATGAACCATCCATTTATTCCTTGCCATTTATTTTTTACTTTCATGCACTAACTGTTAGATTGTATATTTGGTAGACATTGTTGGTGGTGGCCAACTGAGTTTTTTACTAACAACCTGTTCAGGACGCTGTTGGGTACCCGAGTAGATCTCTTGGTTGCAGGTCTGGGCAAGGGATGAGGCCCTAAAATAATATGTTTAGATGGGCTCGGGATGTACATGGAGAAGGATCCAGCCATAGAGTAAGTTCCCCTTGGTAGTATTGTCTATTTGTTTTATTTTTAATTTTCTTCTCTTGAACTTCTACTATAGAATGACATTGTTGTATTTGATTGGTGTTTGTACCCCACTAGTAAACATTTGGTTATGCATGTTTATTGGGTGTTTCATACGGTTTCTCTTATTTATATTGTGATCTACTCTGGCTTACTCTAGTAAAGAGGGTATAGTATCCCTATGTGGCTTATTAGACCCACTCTGCTAGTCAGCAACCTTTTCCCTATGGGGATACGCGCTTTAGGTCATTTGATGACCCAGCACAGAGGAACAGTTTAGTGGCTTCCGGATCGAGGACATTACAAAGTGGTATCAGAGGAGTTCTTTTCACGTTGTTACTATTTGGGGAAGGTAGAATGGAGATTAGGATATGTCGGGCCTTGCTAATGAGATCATTCTTGGGAGTATCTAACCCATTTATGTGGGAAAACCCAGGTCACTCTAGGTGGGAATCATTGTTCGTGATATGTGTTGTTATAGTTGGATGGTATCTCATTATTGGGGGATGAACATGTAGTGTGATTTGATTGATTTATGATATTTTTATCATTTCTAGAATGGCATGGGTATGTTCATTCATGCATCATTTTAGGCACCTATGGATATAGGTGGCCTTCAATAGTATAGGCACACGCATGGGATGAGTGTGTGGGGCATGGATAGTGGAATACATTTTACTACCACAATATGTATGAAGAAAACAATGCTTAATAATTGTGATGAATGATGGTGAATGAAAATAATGCGAAGGAATAGTTAAATAATATCTTGTATAATGAAATGTTTTAACCAGGTTAATGTTTTGTGTTATTATAAATAGTAAACTTTGTTCTGGTTTCTAAATGAAAATGGGTGCATAATGATAGTAAAATTGTTAATGTATTTTTCCTAATGAAATGTGTAAATGAGTTAAAATGATGAGTTTAACAGGTTGTGAAATGGTAAATGTGCCTAAGAGGAAGGGATCGTGTTGTAAAAGAAGAGTTGGTTGGACATGTGTTGATGAGGGACTTGTGATTAGGTAAATTTGTTAACCCCAAGTTGACCATGACCCACGGTAGGTATGGTGGAGGGTAGTGCTCAAAGTGTGATGTTGACCATTGGGTTAGGGTATGAAGAATGGTTTGTTTATGGTTGATCGTGTTGGATCTTTCCATCTATAGGTAAATCATGTCTGTCATTCTTCAAAGTGTCGAGCGAATGAAAAGTTTGGAATGAGAATCTTTGGGTGAAAAGGTGGGAATCCTGTGTGTTGTTAGTTTGACCCTTGAATGCTTGGGTTGGGTCAGTGAGAGTGCCCTAGTTGAGACTTTGGTCTTGCATTGTGAAGAATTTATGGTTATGATATGGACTTGGTGGTTTGTTTATGAAACCGTTTGTAGGGTTGTGGCCTCTGGGTTGCGAGGCATTGCTTGGTGAGGTGATTGAGGGAACTCTCCGGGTCTGTGACTATCCAGAGTACATGATGGATCCTAAGGATGGTGCCTAGGTCTCGGTGAACTTGTGAGTAGAGACCACGCGAGTTGTGTCTTGAATCCTAGAGAGGATGTTTTGTTCTTGGTTCCAATGAATGTGTACACATTCAGTACAGAACCTAGAGTAAATGATTGTTTAGGGTACTAATCATAGTGGGCGTCAGAATGGGAGTTAGAGTTCCATTCACGGGCATTGCTTTGTTCGTGTCCTGAAAAGAGTGGTTTGGAGAGAGGGCCAATGGATTTTCTTGGTTGTGACTCCAGTCTATGGAGTTAGTATCATTCAACCTTTATGGTGTCATATGAGAGAGGTCGGACAGATTCTCTAGTGCCTTTGGGTGTGTCTTCCACATGTAGATGCTTGGACTTGATAGTGGGACTCAGGGTGTTCCATGGTGCGGGATTGGCCTTGAGGGCCTAGTTGGAATGTTGATGGTATAGTTGTTCTGGTTCCTTCACAATGAAATCCTACTATTTGTGATAAGATGTAAGGTTTGTTTCGAAGGGTTATATCGCATGAATTCCTAACTCACCTATTTGGGGGAGGATTAATGGATGTCTGGAAGTTGTTTTAAACAAAAAAGAAATGGGTGGCTGATGTGTGGTTATATGCATTAGCTCGATGGTGGCACCCATGGTGAGGGTGGTCACATGGAAGAAATTGTTAGTATAGATGGGTTGGTTGTTGGCTGTGATGAAGAGGCCGCCTCATGGATGAAAAGGCTAACTAACCAAGAGACGTGGTTAGGTAAGTAAGAAGGAGATGTGATATGTGGAAGATACGGTTTTTTTTGAGAGATCGTTGGGTAGATTGGCATAATAGACTTTTTTGATTCCTTTTTAGCCATCAGGGATGCATTGGAAGAACTCGATTAGTGTGTTGGGAGTAGTTCCACATGAAACATTGGCTTACGGCTATTTGGTGATTTGATTGTCGGGTGATGGTTAAACTTTCTCGGCAATCATTCCATAGTGGTGGGGTTAAGTGTTTATGTGAAGCGTTTGATAGGGAGGCATGAAATCCATGGTATTTCATCGTGTCCCATAGTTCGACATCAGCAATGTATAAGTTGGTGGTGGTGTTCTTTGACAACTTCTTAGTGTGCCACAGCTAGTGACAAGCATCACCAATTCCTTGACATTGTCCCAAGTACATTGAGAAGCTCCAGCTCATGCCTAGATAATGTAGGTTTCATATTGGATGAGGGACATCATGGGGTTTATGCTCATGGAAATGGTATTTGTGAAGCCTGAGGATGGGTTGAATGCCCTATATGGCTTCGGGTGAGGTCCTCAGGATAGAATGAATAGAGAGAAACGCCATGTTTTTAGTTCACAGAAATGGAGATGGAGCACTAGGTGATGTTCGTTCCCTTGTTATGGGAAAATATGTACGAACATGTTTAAGGTTGAGTATTGACTTGTGTTCAGTATAAGATGTGGTGGTTGAAATATGCTTTGGTGATCAATAATAATGACACTACTAAGGTGGGGAGTGATACCGGGTTGTAAGGAGGAGAACATTGAGTCAATGTAGTTGCACCAGAGATCCAATTAGGAACCAGTTAACTGTATTTCAGGTTCCTTGGAGAGTCATGTGGGCCTTGGATGTGGTATCTAAGGATCCAAATGTTGGATTCGACCTCATGTTGGTACCATGTGAAGCTCATGAGGTTTTTGTTGAAGTCAAAGGAGGATGTGGTTGGATATGACAACAAGTTGTGGCAAGAGAAGTTGGGGTATTATTACTCCAACTATGTCTAGCATTATACTTGGGTAATTTTTCCCTTGTATTGTTTTGGAGCATCTGGATGTTGAGTGAACCTTGCTCATGTGATGTGGTCACATGACAAAGGTGAATTCGATGATATTCTAGATGGAGGTAGTTCCGTGATGATGGAATTCCACTGGAATTATGGAAATGACCTCAGTGGATGCATGGAATGATAATGATGGACTTCAAATAAGTAATCACCTTAGGAAGGAGATAAAGGAGTAACATACCATCATTGGAAGGTGGGTGTTTTGGGGAAAGCCAGTCGAAGGTGATGTTTCCTGATATGGTAAACTTGAATGGGTTAGGTGAGAGTGACCCACCTCTAGGTTCATGTTATAGTGGAAAGAACCTTTCGAAACGATGTTGTACCTATGTGAGGTCAGGATGGTCTTATTCCGCGAATGGATAGTGTAGGAATGTCTTCCCAATGGATGAGATAGTGTCGATGGATGCCAAGGAAAGGTAATGCTCTTATGGATGCATGGATGTGGTGAGTTGGAACATGTTCAGTGATGGGGATGTAGAGTTGAGTTATGGTGGTATTTCATCAAAAGTGGTGGTTCCAGGTAACTGAAGATGCTGGAAGGAATCAAATCGGACAAATGGTTGGTTGGTTACATGATCATAGTTTCGAGTTGGAAGGACTCGAGTAGTCATCATTCATGTGAGTTGGCCATGGTAGAGAGTGTTGTCATGGTTTATCTCATCGAGTAGCTAAGAGTTTTGAGTTGTGTTTGGATGTATTGTTGTGGAATGAAATATTAAGGAACTATAGTTGGAGGGTCGTGTGTTTTCCTCTAGGTGATACTGGGATTGGTCACCGTTAGAGTTGGGTGAACAAGAAAATGATGCCAAGTGATTTGGGTCCTGAGTTGTGTAGGGGATTGGGGTGATGAAGTTCATATTGGTTCCTCTATGTTGATGTGATGTTGTAAGCTTCCATGTGTTGTGAGTTAGGTGTTTTCACTTATGGTTTCCCCCTGAAGTTCTTGTGGTGAGAACTGTTGAAATTGATAAGTCCATGAGGAGTTTTCATCTTGTGTTGTGGTTGTGGTGAGGACATCTTGAGTGGAAAGTTTGCACCCTTAAAGCATGTTTTGTGGACTTGTTATGTGAAACCAGAAACATGTAATGTTGGTGGATAAACAGGCCTAGTTGAATGACTTTTAGTAATGTAAGCATAGTAGTACTTGGAAGGGTTCCTCGGGGGACCACAGTTATAATGTGGGGCGGTTTTAAGGTCCATGATTTTTTATAAAGAATGTTTTTGGTTAAGTGTTCTCTTGGGCATCTTCTTTGTGTCTAGATGAGTGTCTCACAAGTTTAGGTGGGGGATTGGGGTGCCTAGGGAGCTTGAGGCATGAATAGAAGAGCCACCAGGACAATTAGTGAAAGTAGTACGATCTGTGCACGACTAGGGGAAAACGTGTGGGTAAACCTTGTGGACCAACCATCCTCGGAGAATAGCATTCACATGGTCTGCATAGGGTTAGGGAAAACCATATGGGATCCCCATGAAACCGTGTGGGCTGGCCTCTCATGGACAGTATCTATCGCACATTTTGTGCATGGTTTGGAAAACCATGTGGCTGAGAAAGTTGGAAAAAAATTACAAAAATTCCATCCTGTGATTATAAGACCCAACTCAGGTTTTTTCTTCCTCATCCCCCTTTGTAGACCTATGAACTAACCAAAGGGACCAATAGATCCCAAGAATTGTCCTCCTTTTATTATTGACCATTTTGAGTGTTGTTGGAAGCGAATCAAAGATCTGGGTGAGTCTAATCTCCTATTCCTCTCTCTTTTTTTGTTTAGGTCTTGTCTTTTGTGTGCACTCCATCCAAATCACTCAACCCTTTATTTTTTAGTGAGATCTAGTTTGAGGCTTCAAAGGTGTTTCATATTGGGATTCAAGGCCTTGTTTGAGAGGTTTTTCATCTATGTATCTGATGTATGTGGTCTACAAGTTATATCCCTTGAGTTTGATAGAGATCTGTGCATGTAGTGTTTTGATTATTACCCTCTCGTGAGGAGTGCGTCATGCCATTATTGTGATGTGATGTTTAGGATGTCTAAAAAATCTAATCGAACCCTTGTGATCCTCATGGGATGTATAGAGGACGATGTGACCTATGTCAGGGCCACCCGTGGGGTGTACCCACGTTCTCAGAGCTATAGTTTTTCTAAGTAAATGTAGGCCCATTTTGTGAGAACATATAGCCTAGGGTGAATATGATATTAATATTGAAGGATAAAAATGGGAGTCCTAGTAATACACCATGGTTGTATAGTGACCTATGTAAGTGTTGGTTGGATTAGAGGGGGTTAAGTGAGATGAATTGAAATTCTAGGGGGTTATCTTTACACAATGTTCTGCTTAGTGAGATAAGTATGGGAAATGAGAACTGGTGATGAATTTGTGGAATGGGTTGATACTTGAGAATTAGGTGGTACACCTAAATGATTGAATGTAATTAAATGATTGTGTTATGGGATATGAGAATTGTACTTGAAATGCATATGTGGGTAAATTCTTGGGAAATGATGAATGGATGAAGGGTCCAATATGTGGAAATGATTAACGACCGTAATGGAATGGATTATGAGCCTAGTAATGAAGCCCAGTGAGTTAGGTATGATGAAAAAATCCTAGTGAGATAGGTAAAATTAATCAATGATTAGTGAGATAAGCATAATAAAAGGGAATGGGAATAAATGGATAAATGTTATGAAATGTGGTATATGGGTTAATGGGTTAAGGCATGGGATTAACTCTCATGTTTTGTTATGAGTAATATTTTCCTTGGGAAACAGTTGTGATGTTTTTTTAATGGTTGATGGATATACATATATATATATATAGCATGTGAACAAGGCTTAGTAGAGTGGGCTATTGACTTGAGGTTCTACGCCCATGGGTTGACTTGGAATGAGGCTCTTAACTCCACCCCTAATGCATGGGTTATGGAAGAGGAAAGAGGCTCTATTCCTTTAATGATTTCATTCCACCCGAACTGAGGTTTCAAGGTATGGTTAATATATTGATGTCATTCCACTCGGACTGAGGCATCGAGTGGAGGAAATGTGTTGATGTGAGATGTGTATCCCTAGTGATTTAGGGACTTGAATTATTTCCCCTATGATCGATTTCCTTGTACCCTTGTGTATATGATAATTGTGCCTAACCCATGGAATATTTGGTAAACATGGCTTTTTTAATGAAGATGGTGTAACAAATGGTTTAGGATAAATATTGGTCATGACTTAAATGAACCTTTTTAACTAATGGCAGTTGAACCATCCCTTGCTTCCATTCCATTTATTTTGTATTTCTTGCACTACCTGCTAGATTGGATATTTTGTAGACACCGTTGGTAGTGGCCAATGGAGTTTTGTACTCACACCCTGCTCGGGCCGTCATTGGGTACCTGATCAGATCTCTTGGTTGTAGGTCTGGACAATGACTGAGGCCCTATACTAAGATGTTGAGTCGGGCTCAGGATGTACATGAAGAAGGATCTGAACAAAGAATTGGGACCCTTTGGGTGTTTTGGCCATTTGTTTTATTTTGGGTTTCCTTCACTTTCATGACTAGTATTGCATGTCATTTTTGTATTTGATCTTTGTTTTTACCCCACTGGGATACATTTGGTTATGCATTTTTATTGTGTGTTTCACACATTTTTTTATTTTTATTGTGATCTGATGTGTCTTACTCTGGTAAAGAGGGTATATTCTCCCCAAGTGGCTGATTAGACCCTCGCCACTAGTCGGAAACCTCTAGTGTGTGGGGAGATGCCCTTGAGGTCATGTGATGACTCATCACGGAGCACCGGTTTAGTGGATTCTATGGAAAGGATGTTACATATGACATAATCATAATTCTATAAATATATTATTATACATACCTACTTTTACTCATGTTCACTGAAAAATTTAAAAATTATCTATGTTTTTGTTGGGCTTATAGTCTACAGGACAGTAATGTACTACATTTTTCAAAGCAATTGTACGTAGTTGTTTATAAAATTATAATTAATGTATATAATATAATTATAACATAATAAAAATTCTGGAAATAATATAACCATAATCCATTTTACCAAAGACAATTTACAATAACAATTTTATACATATGAACCAAACACCCTCAAAAGAATGATGTAAATTTAATTAATTATGTAATTATTTATAACATGGATATTAGTGTAATAAAATGAGTAGTATATTTGAAAATTTAAATAAAAATAGAATATAATTTACAATTTCTTATTATTAAACATGATAATTAATATATGTGACATGTTGGACTCAAGTTAAGAGTAAATTTACCAAAAAAATTAGTTTTATATTTTTTTCATCATTTACTTTATAAATATTTTTATTCCATATATATATATTCATACATTTAGGTCTCTTGTTACATTAACTAAAAGGTTTTCAAAAGGAATAACTTTATTTATCTAATATGGAATGTTTTTTCAAAATGAAAAAATAAATCCAAAAATTTAATATATATAATTTCATCATTTTTCTAAATTCATAATTATTATTTTACTTTTCGGATCCATTACAAGATTTTTTGTTTTTCATAAAAAAACGTTCGTCTTTTTTTCTGGGAATTTTTTGTCTTGGAATTTTTGATTTTATGTGAAAGGATTTATGAATATCTTGAAATGTTTTGCATAGGGGTTGAAATTTTTTGTTATGATATTGATGACTGAAATGAAATAATTTATTTTTTTCATGTATGATATGGTCATTGGAAAATAATTATGGTGATATTTGAGCTCAATATATATCTCCAATGCACTGGGCAACGACTATATTATCTATAGAATTATATTAGAATGAATCAAGAAAATAATTCCTACTAAAAGGGGTCTATAAATATAATGTGTCACGGTGGAAAATTGAATTTTATATTCTTTATATAGAGTTTTATTGAAATATTTCTATTTCATAAGGTACAATAATGGTATTTTTATATAAAAATATTATTACTCCTCTCTAAGGTAAAATGTTATGTTTTTAATATTTTGTTCATGTGTATCTTTTTTATAAAACAATAATGATTTTTATTTTTTCAATATTTTTTCTTATAGTGTTATTTATGAAAAACATTGGGACATAAAAATGATTTCTTGAGTAAGTACACTATTATTTGATCTTGAGTTTTATTATATAAATGGTGAACACCTTATTTTGATATCATTATCTTGAAATATGCTAAAATGATTATTTTTTTCTTTTTATATGTCCCATTATATGATTTTTGTTCCCATACCATGTTTTAAAATGTTTTTTAAAAGTTTATAAGGATTATCCGCAATAATATGGAATTAAATATGAAAATCATGAATCTTTTTTAGAAAAATTAAATGTGTTTCATATTAAATGTTTTGAATATTTGGTAAAAGGGATACTAAGTGAAAGATCACACTTTATAATATATGAGTTTATAACGTAAATTTATTCCCTAATTATCTAAAATATAATCCAAAATTTTTCCACAAAAATTTAATAAATTAATTTTTAAATGAAATTATGCCTTTATTAAGTATTAAGTTCATATAGTTCTACTACTAGTATCTTAGAATACTGCAATGCTCTTGTGGGAACCTAAATATGCACTAGTGCTGGTGTATCCGTATAGTGCTAAGTAGTGGACATCCTAACATAATATGTGGTGTAAATGTATGTGATTATGACTTCCTGGTAGGATCCACTAAATACGAAGTTAATGATTTCAACATATTAAATAAGAAACTGTAAGAAAAATAATTCCTAGATGATAGTAGAAGCAATGATATCATAGCCATGTCCCATTAAATCATAGCTACTAGGATATCAATCATATAATTTTCTGAGATAATGATGGCACATAAGGTCATTTCCTATCATATCCCTATTATGCATGTTCCAATTCCTTCAATGTGTGTTTCACTCTCTATGGTAAATAAGCTTGTGCAGTAGCCTCTCTTGGCTATTACTATGCATTTCATTACAAATTAATATATCATTATCCTATAGCTAATAGAAGTGGTGGTAGTGTGTCATCCCCATCAATATTAGTAGGAAAATCATTATGCTCGGGTCTGTAATATGTAGCATGTGAATCATGGTATAATTGTGCATTTTCATTATATACACTCTCACATTGAAAATGAGGAGTATCATTTAGAGACACTATATTTGAGTAAACTACTTCCTACACGATAAATTCCTCTTATGGAAAAGTTATCTTTATAAATCACTCCATCATGTTTAACTTTAAATCAAATATACTTCATGTTTATTAAAAAATATGAAATAAAAATGATAAAATGAAAATAAAAAAACACCCAAACTAGTGAACATCAATACCCAGGTGGGTTAAGTATATGATTGTGTGACACTATTACCAGTATTCAAACTCTCCCTAATCACCTAGATAAAGGCATACTTTATGATATTAATGCCTAAATATACTATACTATGCATGTTTTCCAAAAAATCAATATATTTATAACAACAATGCAACCAATCAGCCACCTGGATATCTATATGTATAATGCAATGAAATACATCAGGATATCATGGTGTATAGAGGATATTCTATAATCACCAAAACTAGAAAATGGCTAGAGCTTGTTTGTGCAACTAAGTGATGTGGAAGTGGATAAGTCTAACCACTAATTGATGGTCACAAACCATAATAATGTTGTTTGGTGGAAGAAACATAAAGAAAAATCTAGTATATGAGATCCATGATACCTTAAACAGCGACATAGAAATGTCTTAAAAAATTTACACAAATATATAGGTATGTTATCATTATAATATCCTATAAAATTAATAATAAAATATAATTTTAGATAGTAAAATTAAATTTTTAACATTCGTCTTTTGGATGTTCATATTCAAAAATATATTGAATGTTACGCACAATATGACTTAGTGTGTCGACATTATTTTGATCAGACTCTACCTGGGTAGAAAATATTAATATATAGTATATATTTTATTAATATTAATAAATTTATAAAAACATGAAAATTAATGATTTAAAAATACTATAATCCCTATGTTATGTCAAGTGCACAGTGTTGGGGAAGGGCTATGCTATCTCAAGAAGAGATGTGTGGAGAATTCTTATGTGCCCACATCTATGGTAGATATATACATCTACAAATGTTTCAAACCAATACTCAACATAAATTACAAACACATATATAGAAATGTGACAATATAGAAAAACACCTAATATATTTACATGTACTATCTATATACTCATGTAATGGATTGTATTTCATGTGTTCTAAAGAACCTAAGTTGTTGAAACACAATGTTCCTCCAACTATCCAGATAATATATACACAAAATTTTCAATCATTATCCCCTCATTGAAATCATATTGAATCATGGTGAAATTATCATCAATCCATCCCATCAACAAATCGGATCCATGAAATATATGTGGTTGACTGAATACTTCAATTCTGAACAAATGATGTCTAACGAGAAACTAGTGTTTATTGGACACACCCATAATTAGTTGAACATGGAAAGGTAAACCCATCATACTATCCATATCCTCTAATTTAATCAACATATCCCCCTTATAGAGATATAATATGTGTCTCTATCGTCACCATCTATCAACTAGTTCAATGATAAAGTGACGATCCATAATCTTGATGTCACACATGGTGGGTCTAGTATATCGGTCACATCTGAGGTATGGGAAAATGTATTCCAAAGGAAAATCATAGTGGAAATTATGCTCTCTCAAGATAAAAATATATCTAACAGGTAGTCACCCCAACAATTCATGTGAAACATCAGTTTTTTGAGATGTTATGTGATCCTCCACCATTGAATTGCTTTATTAAAATTTCATTAATTTCTAAATATGATAAATTGTAATAACATATTATATTTTTAACAATAACTAAAATTATACAGAAAATAATTGAAATCATTAGAAGTAATAATAAATATATTATAAAATATCATGAAAACTATATTTATATTAAAATTCCAATATTTTCTTAAAAGAACATTTACATTAATAATTATAGTATAATAATAATGTATATTTTTTTTGATTCACCGATACATTTACCAAAATATGATTGCTTATGATCTTCCTAGATATATAATCAACACCTCTTTATAGATGCCTATTATCTAGGATAATCCATATCCTTTGGAATTTATGTCAACTATGACCTCTCTTTTTGTTGTAACCAATTCTTGTTCTGAATAATTATAGGTGCATGAAAAGATATAATGAAATACATATATTCATGTAGAGCCATCCACGTAGAACTATAGAATTTTCTAATACTCTACATTCAATACACTGGATCAATGAACTTATCCCATGTTAATAATACATAAGAATACATTATGATCACATTTGTTTAGGTATATTATAATCTTGGAAGTTTCCATTTTCACAACAATTTTTCCTGATTCTTTCGCTAAGACATGCATCAGTCTATTGGAGTATGTGCAACTATTTCCCCGCATTCCATCTTTCCAAATGCGGGTGACATTCATCACTTATTCAGGGATGTTTTCTCCATGATCAAAACGGGATGATGGGATGTCGGTTCCTCCTTTCGTCAATTCCTACTCGGAACTCATCACCTTGTCATGTTCTCCATCATATATTAAGTTGTTGTTCGTGAAACTTTTTCTAGTTCCATAACTTTATGGATGTATTTTGATTACACTACTTATTTCAGGACATTCCATGAGGTCTGGTCAAGGAAGTAACCTTCAATCGAGGGAGTGGTCATGTTGGACATCACTGGCATGTCTCGATGCTGGAACACTGGTGCATCTGGGTTTATTACTTCTATGTTAGGGATTCTCAAGGGCATTTAAGAATCAGGAATCCCATGTATAATGTAGGTAATTATATTCCATAGTCATGTCTATGAGTTTTTCCTCATCTTCCAGTGTTTTACAATGTGTATGCTACGAGTTTAACTTCTGGTGGAGACAGATTGGACTGATCGGAACACTGATTAGAGTGGATCAGATGGGAGAAACCCCTGGAGGGAACACTGATTCTTGGAGCATAAAAAAAAGTGGGTGACATGATTTCACCGAGATGTGGCAGACCGAGTATGAATCAGGATGAACATGAATTATTAGGAGTGGATAAAGAGCGATATGGATCTGACGTGAGGGTGACAGTGATATTGGTTGTGATCCTGGAAGAGACTTCCTATGTGTCCCTATGGTTGGGAATCTAAGTCCACGTAGTTCGGTGAGGTGATGTGACACCTGAGGAGGCAGCCCATGAGAATGGATCCATGGATGGTTCCTTGAGGAAGTGGAATGTACGGGTTGGGGCATGACCTTCATGAAAGACATATGATCAAGGGAGAGACTGGGATGAGAAATGAGTGATGGGAATGAACCTCAAGGAGGATTCCTACGTACCTTTACTAGGAGGAAAGGATCAAAGTCCACGTAGTTCAGGATAGGTCATGGAATTAGGGTGTGCACATAGGACAACAACCTGATGACATTCTAGGAATTATGTGTGGTTATCTACCCAGATTGGTTGGTCTGATGATCAAGGGTCAGACCATAGATGTGGGTCCTAGAAAAGGGGGACTACAATATTTTATCATTGATAGGGAAAACATAATGTCTTACCATAGTTTGGGGATCAAAATGGCTTACCTCTGATTGGGGTTCCAACGGCTTACCGCTGGTTGGGGGGCACAATGGCTTACCGTCGATTGGGGGAGAACGACGGTCCACCATCGGTTCGGGAACACAACGAATTTCCATCAGTTGGGGAATACAATGTCTTACCATCGATTGGGGTGCACAACTACATACAACTGAATGGGGTAAAATGGATTACCATTGAATGAGATGCACAATGGCTTACCGCTGGACGGGGTTGAACCTTAGTAAGTATTCCTCTTTATCCTTCCTAGGAGATAGGGATCAAATCCCACGTAGTTCGAATGGGTAAAATTTTAACGTCATGTGGGACAAAAAAGTGGGGGTATAGTTTTACGTCATGTAAGACGAGGGTGGACCAATGTGAAGTGGTCGAGACTGATGGGTGTTGCAATTGAACTTTAGGGGGAATTCCTATGAACCCTGCCTTGTCATGGATCAATGTCCACATATTTCAAGAGAGGTGTTGTTGAACCGACATGAAGGGGTTCGGGACCAATAGGTGTTGGGATTGAAGATCAGGGAGGCTTTCTAGGTACCTTTCCTTGGAAAGGATCATAGTCCACTGAGTTCAGGATGGTTTGGTGAACCGATTTGAATGGGTTAGGACCAACAGGTATTGGTCTTGAACCTCAGGGAGGCTTCCTATAGACCTTGCCTTATCAAGAACCAAAGTCCACGTAGTTCAGTATTTGGTGTTATGAACTAACATGAAGGGGGTCAGGACCAATAGGTGTTGGGATTGAACCTCAGTGAGGCTTCCTATGTACTGTTCCATGGAAAGGATCAAAGTCAACGTAGTTTGGGATGATTTTTTGGGGCTTACACTCTAGGGAGGCCTAGAGGATGTCATGGTAAATACATACTCTAAGATCATGTGAGTCATGCTTGGTGTGGGAAAAAAGAGTCAGAAATGACTTGACGTACAAGGCCCCATCCTTAAACCTTACTTAATCTTGAGGTATTACAAGATTACACATTGAAGATCTTTTCAGGATTAGTGTTTTAGAGAATTAGATCATAAAACATGAAATACATTCCATATTTAAACAAAGTGGTTACATAAAAGATAGTATTTATTTTTCCCATCAATGGAAACATATTTAAAATAAAACATGGATTCTTTCTTGACACATCCTTGACACTATCCTCATATCATGTACCATTCCCCTGACCTATGAAAAACATTTCAAAAACTTGGGATGAGCATAAAAATCTCAGTAAGGGTTTTAAAAAGTATGGAAAGGAAACATGAGTACATATATACCTATGAATGAAATCATACATTACCCATAAAACATAAGCACTTTAACATACCTCATAAAATAATGAATAAATCATAGAAATCATAAGACATAAAGGTAACTTGAGGCATTCATGACATTCTTACATAGGGAGTAACCCTCTTGGATACGTTTGGAATACCCATCACAGTATATTCCCTAAATCACTTTGGAGAAACCTTAACGCTTAACTCCTTCGCGTTACCTAATGCATTGGAGAGCTATATCGGGCACACCTGCCCTTATTTTATCACGGAACCACCCGTATTCATAAACAATGCCCAAGAACCATAACATAATCATAGAACATAACATAAGCACAATGGAAAGATAACATTCCCACATTGTAATAACAATATGACATTTTAAGATATAGAAATAATGAATCCATTCTAAAAACCATTTTCAAAACCATTTAGAACATTTAATAAAGAGGTTTTTGAATCAAAGTATCCCAGAAAACATTGAAGCTTTTACCATTTTAAAACATTAATATCCATATAAATAAATCCTTAAGACCATTTTGAAAACATTTATATTAATGAGAAATATTTATATATATAAATCATTAAAACATTTAAAACGATATTATAGTTAAAGGGTTTTTAAAAAAATGGGAAACACTTGAATACAATAATTGAGGAATAACATTTAATCATAACATTATAATATCATGATAAATAATGGATTCATGATATAATATTCCAAAGGAAATTATATACACCATATAAGAGTGAATTGGTTCATAACAACAATGAAGTCTCAATAGAAATGTAAAATGAGATGAAATCCCTTATTAAGAAGCTATCCTTAAATTAAGTATAAATCAATCTCATAATTATGTGTGAAAAATATAAATACACCCAATATAAGTGGATATTAAGTGTAAAACAATAAATGGTCATTCAAAAATATTCAAAGGATGACATATTCAATAACTACAAGTTGAACCCAATGAAATCGAAATTGGGATAATAAGTTCTCTTGACAGCCTACCGGCATCACATAAAATATTAGAAAAAGAGTTGATGAGAGAGATAAAGGGTATCTCATCACTTGGACATAAAATTTACGGAAATAAGGATATATAAGAACATATCCCCAAATAAAAAGATTAAAATTGAAATACATAACAAAAGAAGTCTTTTAAAAGGAGGAGGGTGAAAGGTTCCCTTACCGATTTGGGTAACTTTCGAAACGTACATCCCATGAAAGAAGAACTATAAAAAATTGATTTAAATACTCATAAATGAAATTATGTTACACAAAGAGTAGAATAATGTAATGTACATACACCACTCAAAAGAAAATATTGGAAAATGTAGCATGAATTTCACAAAAACACAAAGTGAGATAAAAAGCCCCTTACGAAATTTTGGCAGCCTAACGACGCCAATTAAAACTTCCAAAAATGGATTTATGAGATCAAATAGGGTCTCTCATAATATGAAAATAAAAATTAGTGAATGAGGAATATAAAATAACATCCCCAAACACAAGAAAGATGAGCTTAAAAGAAATGACATAAAAGGGAGTACATAAAAAGAAAGAGAGAGGTGGGATCCCATACCTCGGGTCCGACTTGACTCGATCGTTCTTTAACCTCCTGAAAAAAAAATTGAGTTAATTTTTACTATCTTAATAACATTTTTCAAGTTCATTATTCCTTTAATTTCACTTACTACCATGCACTGAACACTATGTAATTACTTAAGTTAATAATGATTGTTTTTTAGATCATTGCTACTTGAGTCAAAAATAAACTCTTTATAATTACAAGTTGTTCATGTGGTAAAATATATATTACATCCAAGATTATATTCATTATGTAGATATCATATATATCATATATATCCATTATATACATGCATTTACAATATTACATAACATTTAGAGGTAAGAAATGAAATGCACCGTTCATAGAGACGGTAAGCCGTACGTACACCTGAATGCTACTTCCATTTCTATTTCTTATTTAATGGAACTAAAACATAATGATACATAATAGTATTATAATTCCAGTATGGTATCATATATAATATCGCGTTTAACCATAATGGAAACCATAATGGTATGCCATAAATGAAAAATACAGAAGCTTAAGTAAAACATAAACATATTATATATCATATATAAATATAGTGACATCTTAATGGACACCTTTGATGGTGTTAAATGAATATTGAACAATCATCGTTTCGTGAGGCAGAAATTCACCATCCACAGAAACAGTATGTTCTTTAACCATTAGATATAGGTTTGTGTACGTGTAGATCGATTCATTCTTATAAAAAAATCCTAGTATATTTAATATACTGTATTTTTTACAAAATAAATGAATAAAAATAGTTTAGAGGGTTGGAGAAGCAAAATAAAACAAAAGAACACAAGTGAAGACATTACATTAAAATCGGGTATCTCTCATTGATTTGAGCTCAAAGGCTTCCTTGGGAAGACTTATGCCCAATGTGAGGCTACTAGGAGTAAGAGAGGGATTTGGAGAGACAAAATGGGTAGGGGTTGGCCGAGCCAAAGGCTTGAGTGGTGTGGGTAACGTGGTAGAGGTGGGGGTCTTTTATAAGAGGAGAGGAGGGGCACTCTTGGAAAGTTACAAAATGTTATTTTATTTTCAAATGAGTTTCAGATTTTAAAGGTACCACATTGATTTATTTCGAGTATAAGGTGGTAAGGGTTCGAAATATACTCATCCAATAGGTCTTTGACAAGTGTAAGTTATAGTTTTAACATTATCTTTTCATTTTATTTAAATCCATTATTAATGAGGTAATCACTGCATCATCACGATGTCATATATAATTTAATATATTTAATGTCTAAAAATTATAAAAAAAAATCAGGATGTAGGAAATCTTTTTAGATTTCTAATTAATATTTATAGTCAAAAATATGACTTGTATAACCCCATTTAAAAAAATTGTTTTAGTAAAACAACTCATGCTTGTGACATTTTTATTTTAACTTTAAATAAAACGTTATTTATGTCATTTTCCAACCAAAGTGGCCCCATGGGGTCCCTTAGTTGACCCATGGATTTTCTCTGTCGGCCATGACACATAAAATGTGGGTAGGACATGTTTCTAGGTCATTTCATATTATTAAAACATTATTTTTACCTTAAATTACACTAATTACCTCTAATCGCGATTGAAATCTTTAAAGTTACTATTCACCAAAAAAAATTATTTTAATCCCATTGAACCACATTTTACATCCTAATGAAAACCATGTATGTAGGATTTTTTAAATTCAAATCACAGAAGTGGTAAAGATTTATTTAAACGAAAAAATCAGTTTTTAAACTACCACTTAGTGGTTTCACTATTCATCAAAAATTGAAGTTTTTCAGAAAAATACAAAAAATTCACCCTAAGAAATATTTGATATTCTGAATTCAAAAATGATGTCTATTTTACAAAATTCAACACATATATGTTGCATTGATTAATTTAATAATTAATTCCCGCTGTCAAAACAAATAGCGTGTTTTTGAGAAACAATATCTATTAAAAGATCGACACTAGTTTAAGTCCAATTTCAAAGTGAAATTAATTTCAATGACCACCATTAGATTAAATGGTAAAAATATATTATAAATACACTCTAATATAAATTAAAAATATTATCTATCCATATAAATAAATCAGATTAAGATAAGGTTTTGAATTAAAATGCAACATTTTCAATAAAAATGATCTTCATCAGAAAAATAACAAAATTTTACACAAAGTAAATTTTGATGTCAAGATTCTAAAGAACAATTTTATTTTTTCAAATAAATCATATAAAATTTTCAAAAGTATATTTAAAAATGGTTCTCCAATAAAAAGTGGTTAATCGATCTTTTAGAGAATATTAGAAGATTGATACTAAAAATTGGATTCATTTGCATTTTCAGCCTCCAACATTTATTGGATAAAAGTAAAAATATTTAAAAAACATATATAATCATCTTTTAGTAAGTTCTGTTCATTCCCGCCATTACAAAGGCTAGGCGTTAACTACCTTTTAAAATAATATTATTTTATTATTAGAGTGCAACGTAAGATTTCAAAGAAACTCGTTGTTGTGTATTGGGTACACCCTCGAGTATATAATTTCCATTAAAGTAATATTAATATTTTATTCATAAAGATGGATAAATATGAAAATGTCATATTCTTTATTTACCTGGGGTGTTACATCCTTCCCCCCTTTTAGGAATTGTGTCCTCGCAATTTTAAAATTGGGCTTTAAAGCTTCATTGAAAATACCACATCAGAACAAGAGTCAGTAAAACTATCACTTTAAAAGAATGGGAGAGAAGTAAAAATGTCACTTGATTTAACCCATACTAGGATTCAATGTATGAAAATATGGATATGGAGGAAAAAACAAAGGGTTATTTTCTGATGGAGAGTGATAGTAAACACTTCTAGGAGAAAGTTAAAAACAAGAAAATCACAAACTTGTGATGGGTTAAACGGTATTTGATTCCCCATTAGGAAAAATTAACAGAAAACATTTTTGTTTTAAGTTACTATTAATTGAGGAATTTATTTATGAGCTTAACTAAATCATAAGGAAGCATACTTAATTATCATGTTGACTTTAAAATTTAACTATATTTCATACACAAACTCATATTTTCTCCAAAAGACGAGTATTTAGGATGACTTGTTCACATTAAGAGATCTATAATCAACTTCTAGAGAATCACCTAATCCACAAATGAGAACTATATACTTCCCATGTCTTTAGATCTTTACCAAAACTAAAACCCAAAGTTCAACAAAGACCATTCAATAAACATCTATCAATAAAATTATACAATGTAAACCAAACGAAGATTGAAACCCAATTCTCTGAAGGATTTAATCACATAGTCTCCTAAGATAAATTTTAACATTTTTCTCCAAAATAACATCAGTTACTCTTATAGTATCATACTGAAATGTAATTAACCAAATCACATATCCACCATGATAGGCTAATCATTTCCATTGATAACCAAAAAAAATCAACTTACTCTTTATTCATAAAATCATCTAACTAAAAAGAATCATTCAAACTAACCATGGACTTCATGTAGTCCAGTGGTAGGTGATAAATACCAGTTGCACTTATGTTGTGGGTTTGATTCTCTCAGCTTCGTCCGACGCGACGGGTTGTCACACGGTCTGCGTGTTGTCCCTTTTCAAAAACTATATAATTTTATAACATTCCTAAAAAAGAGATAAATTCATCAAAAATAACCATAACATATTTTAACCACAAAGGTTATCTGATAACTTCCATCTTGCAACCCAAAATATATTAACCAGTAATTGCCTCAAATTCAAGGATCATATAATCCCAAATGGTTCATTACAACTATATCCACAAAAGAAAGGACAATTATTCCTTGAATAAAATTTGTGTATATCAAACATCAGGGTTTCTATAAAAAGTCTTGTAATATTACCCCATCATCAAAAGAGAGTTAATATATATAAGAATTTCACCATCCTAAAATCTACCATAACCCTTGAATCCCTTATATGATGATTTCTTACTCATTCAACATTATTCATGATCCATTAGCCATTCCTTTTCAACTTATTCTGAAATACTTCTTTCCTACAAACAAAATCATGAATCATATCCTAAGATTCCAATAATAGGAAAACATATGTTAAGAAATAATCCATACCTTTCATTCTTTATTGTCAGTTTCTTCATCCTCAATTGGAATGACATTAGGTATTGTTAAATGAATATTTGTACGATCTTGGTGACCCCATTCCTGAAACTTCATCATAGGACATGTGTTTGCATAACGACCATGCACACCACATTTAAAACATTCAATTGATATTTCAGAAAGAACTTTTTTCCCATTCCTAGATTCAACTAGATGCTTCCTTTTTCCATGGTTGGTTATTTCTTTATTACCATCATTTCCACATCTATATCATCTTTCTATCCCTTTGAAACATTTTCCTATGTGTTTCTTTCCACATATTTGACACATTGATTTTTGAACATACTTACCTTTATGATTATTACCTGAACTTCCGTTGGGATTTGTTTCTCGCATACATGATGCCTTATAAAAATCACTAAGGTTCAGGTGGTAAATCATGACTCCAGATAGTTGGTTGAGGATAACCACAAGATTTCTCATTATAGCTCCCATATCATTCAGTTTTTCTTTCATAAAACCATCACAGTTTTCTTCAAATCCACTGTTACTTTGGTGCCTGCTAGATCCAGCCATTTACTAAAACCAAAAAGGTCAGTGTGAGTATATCAGTAAAATCATCAAATAAAAAAGAGGAAGATAAACACCAAGATATACTTATCCATGTTATATCAAACTCATTCTAACTTTCAAAAAACGATGACTCCTTCTAATATACAAACCATTGTATATATACACAACTTGTCACTTTTTCTTAAACAACACTCTAACCTCTAAAGTTATCTAAATCAACCTCTGATACCAACTATAAGGCCCCAGCCTTAAACCTTACTTAATCTTGAGGTATTACAAGATTAAACATTGATGATCTTTTCAGGTTTAGAGTTTTAGAGAATTAGATCATAAAACTTTCATTACATTCCACATTTAAACAAAGTGGTTACATAAAAGATAGTATTCAATTTTTCCCATCAACAGAAACATATTTAAAATAAAACATGGATTCTTTCTTGACACTTTCTTGACACAATCCTCATATCATGGACCATTCCCTTGACCTGTGAAAAACATTCCAAAAACATGGGATGAGAATAAAAAGCTCAGTAAGGGTTTTCAAAAGTATGGAAAGGAAACATGAGTACATATATACATAAGAATGAAATCATACTTTACCCATAAAACATAAGCACTTTAACATACCTCATAAAATCATGAATAAATCGTAGAAATCATAAGACATAAAGGTAACATGAGTAATTCATAACATTCTTACATAGAGAGTAACCCTCTTGGTTACGTTTGGAATACCCATCGCAGTATATTCCCTAAATCTATTCGGAGAAACCTTAATTCTTAACTCCTTCGCGTTACCCAATGCATTGGAGAGCTATATAGGGCTCACCCGCCCTTAGTTTATCACGGAACCACCCGTATTCATAAACAATTCCCAAGAACCATAACATAATCATAGAACATAACATAATCACAATGGAAAGATAACATTCCCACATTGTAATAACAATATAACATTTTATGATATTGAAATAATGAATCCATTCTAAAAACCATTTCAAAACCATTTAAAACATTTAATAAAGAGATTTTTTATTCAAAGTATCATATACCACATTGAAGCTTTTAACATTTTAAACCATTAATATCCATATAAATAAATCCTTAAAACCATTTTGAAAACATATATATTAATGAGAGATATTTATATGTATAAATCATTAAAACATTTAAAACGATATTATAGTTAAAGGGTTTTTAACAAAATGAGAGACACTTGAATACAATAATTGAGGAATAACATTTAATCATAACATTATAATATCATGAGAATAAATGGATTCATGATATAATATTCCAAAGGACTGTATATACACCATATAAGAGTGAATTGGTGCATAACAACAATGAAGTCTCAATAGAAATGTAAAATGAGATGAAATCCCTTATGAAGAAGGTATCTTTAAATTAAGGATAAATCAATCTCATAATTATGTGTGAAAAATATAAATACACCCAATATAAGTGCATTTTAAGTGTAAAACTATCAAAGTTCATTCACACAAATTCAAAGGATGACATATTCAATAACTACAAGTTGAACCCAAAGAAATCGAAATTAGGTTAAGAAGTTCCCTTGAGAGCCTAACTGCGTCACATCAAATTTTAGAAAAAGAGTTGATGAGGGAGATAAAGGGTATCTCATCACTTGGAAATAAAATTTATGGAAATATGGATATATAAGAACATATCCCCACATAATAAAATGTAAATTATAAGACATAACAAAAGATTTCTTTTAAAAAGAGGAGGTGAAAGGTTCCCTTACCGATTTGGGTAACTTTCGAAATGTACACCCCATGAAAGAAGGACTATAAAAAATTTATGTAAATACTCATAAATGAAATTATTTTACACAATGAGTAGAAAAATGGACATTACATACACCACTCAAAAGGAAATATTGGCAAATGTCGCATGAATTTCACGAAAACACAAAGTGAGATAAAAAGCCCCTTATGAAATTTCGGCAGCCTAACAACGCCAATTAAAACTTCCAAAAATGGATTTATGAGATCAAATAGGGTCTCTCATAATATTAACATAAAAAATACATAATTATGAGTATAAAATAACATCCCCAAACACATGAAATATGAGCATAAATTAAATGACATAAAAGGGAGTACTTAAAATGTAAGAGAGAGGTATGATCCCTTACCTCGGGTCCGACTTGACTCGATCGGTCTTTAACCTCCTGAATAATAAACTTGAGTTAATTTATACTTTCTTAAGAACCCTTTTCAAGTTCATTATTCCTTATATATCACTTACTACCATGCTATGAACACTATGTAATTACTTAAGTTAATAATGGTCGTTTTGTAGATCATTGCTACTTGAGTCAAAAATAAACTCATTATAATTACAAGTTGTTCATGTGGTAAAATATATATTATATCCAGATTTATATTCATTAAATATATATCATATATATAATATATATTCATTATATACATGAATTTATAATATTACATAACATTTAGCGGTAAGAAATGACATGCACCGTTCATGGAGACGGTAAGCCGTACATACGCATGAACGCTACTTCCATTTCTATTTCATATTTAATGGAATTAAAACATAATGATATGTAATATTATTATAATTCCAGTATGTTATCATATATAATAGCATTAAATCTATCCTTTATATGTAACACATATGGTATTAACGAATCAAATCACTTTGAGTGGGCGGTAGAGCGCACTTCCTAAAATGAAGATATTAGATTTAACCATAATGGAAACCATAAAGGTATGCGATAAATGAAAAATACATAAGCATAAGTAAAAAAATAAACATATTATATATCATATTTAAATATAAATATAGTGAAATATTAATGGCCACCTTTGAGGGTGTTAAAATAATATTGAACAATCATCGTTTCGTGAGGCAGAAATTCACCATCCACAGAAACATTATGTTCTTTAACAATTAGATGTAGGTGTGTGTAAGTGTAGCTCGATTCATTCTTATAAAAACAACCTAGAATATTTAAGATACTTGATTTGTTACAAATTAAATGAATAAAAAGATTTTAGGGGGTTGGAGAAGCAAAATAAAACAAAAGAACACCAGTGAAGACATTACCTTAAAATCGGGTGTCTCTCATTGATTTGAGCTCAAAGGCTTCCTTGGGAAGTCTTCTGCCCAAAGTGAGGCTTCTAGAAGTAAGAGAGGGATGTGGAGAGACAAAATGAGTAGGTGTTGGCCGATCCAAAGGCTTTAGAGGTATGGGTAAGGTGGTAGAGGAGGGGGCCTTTTATTAGAGGAGAGGAGGGGCACTCTTGGAAAGTTACAAAATGTTACTTTATTTTCAAATGAGTTTCGGATTTTATGTAACGCCCCGACCCCAGTTACCCAGAGTCAGTGCATTATTACAGAACATTGGAATGATCACAAGAAAGATCAAGTCTCGAAAGACCGATTAGTTTAGTATCCTTGGAAACACTAGATGCAATCATAAAGTTTTACATTACAGCATAAAAAACATCTTGTCTTCATATCCCCTCATACTATCCCTGCAAGTCATTCATAAATTATTTTATTCATAATCCTAGGAAAAAAATAAAAAATTGATAGGGGTGAGCTCAGATGCTCAGTAAGGATAACATTATAGCAGAAGCTTTCATATATAAGCATAAACACTTAAGGTAGTTTATAACTAAAACAAAAGCCTTTTTAAACTTGACCTTCAGCATAAAATGGCAAAGATAAAATAAAAAAATTCCATTTACATACTCACATGGATATTCTACTAGTGTAATGATCACATGCAATATCAATAACCACTTTCATTATGATGTAATGCATAATGCCAGACTATCATAACCACATAGCCAAGGCCTCGTGCCAAGACTACAAATAAAATTTTTCCAAGGCCTTGTGCCAAGACACTAGTTTGTCTCATGAGACCTACCGATGCTTCAAGGAGCTATAGTGGGCTCCACCCATCACTTATTAAGTCCAATTCATTCTCCATATGAACATGTTTAAACATAACATAAACATTCGTATTAAAACTAGCATACGATATGTCAATACTTTAACCACAAACCATGAATGGTATAAAAATAGCACATCCACAGTCAAACATAACTCATTAGATACAATATGGAAGCTTTTATTGTATCACATTAACCTCAATCAAGAATAATGAAGGATGTTGACATAGATGAAAATAATCATCAAAACTATTTGAGAGAAATATCCCCCTTTTCTTGAAATCATTTAAAAGTCACACTATTTGTCAAGAAGCCATTTAAAAATATATTTTTGAATCAAAGTGTCCCATACCACATTGAAACTTTTAAAAGGAGTATTAATTTTAAAACTTTAATTTCCATATAAATAAATCCTTAAAACAATTTTTAAAACATGGACATTAATAAGCAAGATTTAGAAGAATAAGTCTTTAAATCATTTAAAAAGTGGTATTTTAGTTAGAGTTTCTATCCAAAAGGGAGACACTTGAATAAAAATAGTTGAGGTAATAAAAACTTTTTAATATCATGAGAATAAAGGGATTCATGATATACTATGTCAAAGTACATTATATACACCATATAAAAGTGATTTGGTGTATAACAACAAAGAAGTCTCAATGGAATGTAAATTGAGATGAAATATCTCATAAAGGCCGTATCCTTAGGTTAAGGATAAATCAACGACATAATTATGTGTGAAAAATATAAATACACTAAATATTATTGGATATTCAGTGTAAAATAATCAAAGGACATTCACACATATTCTAGTAAAAACAACACCAATGAATTGGATGTTTATCTCAACAAATTGAGATTGACTAAAAATTTCTCTTATCAAGTTCATACCGATGACATGTGAATTTATCAATGGAGTGATTATGTGTATAAATAGTTTATCCACAAAAAGGGGAGTGGAAATTATGACATAATCAAATGAATAGTGATTACACCCATAATCTTGGAGTACAATAATCAATGAAGTATGCGTAAAGCCGAATGAGTGGAAATTGCAATTTCAAATTCCCTTATCGATTTGGTAACTTATGAAACATGCACCCATGAAAGAAGGATCATAAAATGATGATGTAAATACCGATAAATTAAAGTATATTACACAATGAATACAATCATGGGCAGTACACATACACCTAATTCTATAAATAAGTGGTGAACAATAAAATTCTCACGAAATTAAGAGTGAGATAAGAAACCCCTTACCTTGTACTTTTCCTTGGTTGGGGGTAGGTTAACCTCCTATATAATGTTGAAATAGTTGTTATTAAATTATTCATGAATCGTATACAATAATATGATATCATATATGATCTTTTAACATTTCATTGTTAATAATATATTATAATTATCGTCGTTTCGGGTGTTAACTTACTCGTTTTCTTTTATATGTTTTGTTACGTAAGACGTGTTTGTCATGGATAGGTTGTATCTTATTCATATCCATAATGATATAAAGTTCTTAAAAATTATTTTTAAATCATCAAATGATAACTTTACTTGAATAGATATGATGGAGAATGAATCTCATCGCATTCGTGGACACGGTAGTCCGTACGTACGCACAAGGGACAATATCATTCTTTTGATATTGAAATAATATATAAATGGATGGTATATTATATATAAAGAATCATTATCATGTTATATTTATTTTTTAAATGAATTATACATCATTATTATTCCCATCCAAATAATAATATATTGAATAACAATTACACCACGGCGTGGAGACGGTAAGCCGTACTTACGCACGTATGGTGACATGTTATTCAAAGGGTGGATAGAATACTGAATATGGTTGTACCATATTTATAATAACATCACAGTATATATAAGATACTGGAGTTATTATTTTACAATGGTAATATCAAAGAAAGAAGAAGTGGAAGAAGAAAGGAACTTGAAAAGGGGTGGTGAAAACATTACATCTTCTTGGGGTTCTTCCTTTTGATTTGATCAAAAGGGCTCTTTAGGTTGGCTTTCTGATCAAACTAAGGCCTCTAGTTTCTAGTGAGTAAATTTGAGAGAGTATTTGGGCAGGGTTTGGCCGAACCAAATGGCTTTGAAGGTGTGAAGAAATGAGAAGGAGGAGTGCCCTTTTATAAGAGTGGAGAGGGGCACCTTTGGAAAAGCTAGAAATATTAATTTATAATAAATTAATATTCTGTTTATAATGTCTCCCAGATTGATTATTCAATGGTTAAGGTGGGTATAGGTCTAAAACCATTAATCAAATATAATTTAGACAGGTTTGGGTTACTATATTAAAATTATCTTTTAGTTTTAACTCTTAGTTAATTAGTTTGACATTTACCATGTCACTTTGTATTTTTATATTATATAGTTAATAAACCTACTATATACATTCAAGAGACCCCCCAAGTGGTCCATTAATGATATACCTATCATGATATAAGTCTCTTGGCCGAACCTTATATTTTTAGTAATTTAATATCAATTAATAATATAATATTTGTTAAAAAACCCTTTTATGTCAATTTTGACTCTATTCAATAGTTGATTTTTTTGAAACATATAACAGAATTATTACTTCAAATAAAGTCAATTAAATCAATCATAATATGTCATATTATCTTAGAAAATTAGTGTAATTCATTACAAAGCTTAAATTATATTTATTTGGGTATTTATAATATCAATTAGTTTAATTTTTCACTATTTTGGTAATTACTGTATCATCATTGTGTCATAAATAAATTAAATTATTTAATGTATAAAAATTATAAATAAAATATCATTATTTAGGAAATATTATTATCTTTTTAGTTGATATTTTCAATTGAATTTATCTTATGTATAACCCTATATAAAAAATGTTTTTGTAAATAAACCTTGATTTTCACTCTTTTAACTCTTCTTTGAATTAAATAATAATAAATGTCATAATCTAATACAAGTGGACCTAAATGATAATAAATTATTCCTAAGGTTTTATTTGGTCGAGATACACTTATCCAATAGAAATAGGACATGTGTTACGATAATATTAATATCATTTTATCATTAATTACCCTATTTACTTTTAACTATGGTAAATAAAAGTAAAAAGTTACTATTCACCAAAAATTATTTTCGTCTCATTGAACCACATTTTACTTCTTGATATTAACCATGTCTCTCGGATTTTCAAAATTCCATTCACAGAATAGTAAAATTATGTTTTATTAAAAATTCAGTTTTTTTTAACTACCACTTAGTAGTTTCAATATTCATCAAAAATTGATGTTTTTCAGAACAATGCCAAAATTTCACCCTACGATAGAATTGATATTCCGAATTAAAAAATGATGTCTATTTTACAAAATTCCAAACATATAAGTTGCATTAATTAATTTTATAATTAATTCCCGCTGTCACAACAAATAGCGTGTTTTTAAGAAACAATGTATATCAAAAGATTGACAATTGTTTAGGTCTAATTTCAAAGTGAAATTAATTATAATTAACACCATTGGATAAAATGGTAAAAATATATTGTAATTATAATTTAAAACCACTCAATAATATAATTTATCACTATAAATTATTTTGATTTAAAAAGTTGTTTTTAATTAAAATTTAGTATTTTTCACTATTCATCAAAATACAAGTGTTATCCGAAAAGTTCCAAAATTTCACCCTAGGATAAATTCGTTATTCCAAATCCAAAAATGAAGTCCATTTTGAGAGATAGAATTTATAAAATTTTAAAAGTAGGTATTACTATTCATAACAGCTAGTTTGATTTGTTGTGGTGTGTAAGAATCTGGAAGATGCGTACAATACACACCATTGCATTATTCAAAGGGAAATGTATTGTGGAAGCTTGGGGTGTTACATTCTCCCCTACTTCAATAAATTGTGTCCTCCCAATTTTTTAAATTCTTCATGGGAATATAATGGAAAGTCCCACATCGGAAAAAGAGTCAATAAAACTATAGCTTTAAAAGAAAGAAAGAAAGGTATAAAAGTCACCCAAGATAACCCATACTAGGATTCCATGTAAGAAAACATGGATATGAATGATAAAATAAGTGTCAAGTTCTGATGGAGAGGGATAGAAATCAGGATCAGGAGAAAGTTAACAATTAGAAAACCACAAACTTGTGTTGGGACAAAAGGTCATTAGTCTCCTAGTAGGAAAAGTAAACGGAAAACATTTTTGGTTTTAAGTTACATTACATATGGATGAGGAATTCATTTATTATATTGACTAAGAATATAAAGATATATACTTACTTTTTATGTAGAGTTTCAGTCTTTAATAAATTTCCACCACTAACTCATTTTTTTAAATGATGAGTATTCAAGAAGACTTGGTCACACTGAAAGAGCTAGAATAAACTTCTATTGAATCACATGATCCATGAAGGATAAACTATATATTTACATTGTATTTATTGATTAATCAAAACCAAAATGGTTAGTACAAGATCTAATGATCCTATAAAATAATATTCCTTGAGAGAAATAAACACTAATCTTAATTTGTAAAATTAAACCATCAATACCCCAAAGTTAAATAAATACCATTCAATAATCAATTGTCCTTAAAATCCTTCAATATAATCCAAACTAATATTGAAACCCAAAACATAAAAGAATTTGATTATGTAGTCTCCCATGTCAAATTGTATCTCCAAATGACATCAAATACTCTTAAAGTCACATACTTAAAATTATTTAACCTAATCATTTCCACAAACAACCCAAATCACTATAAATATATAATAAAAACATAGATAAAAATCCTCCATTACTCTTCAAATTAAATCCCATACTATTCTATTTTCCTTGGGAATATAGTGTTCATAACAATGCGAACAACTCCCAAAATAACATCTATCACATAATCACCAAATCATTTTCCTATACCAAGGGTATTCATTTAATAAGACATAAGAACCCAAATCAACATATTATTGATCAATAAAATCATTTAACTAAAATAATTAGTCACACTATTCAGGGACTTCACGTAGTCCAATGGTAGGCGATAAATCCCAATCGCACTTTGGTTGTGGGTTCGATTCCCACAGCTTTGTCTGACGCGACGGGTTGTCACACGGTCTGCGTGTTGTCCTTTTTCAAAAACTATATTTTATAATATTACCAAAATGAAATAAATTCCTCAAAATAACCATAACATATTTTAACCACAACTATTATCTCATACCTTTCATTTTCATCCCAAATTATGATAAATTATAATTTCTTCAAACCCAACGATCATATAAAACCAAATGATTATTTATAACTATATCCACAAGAGAAGAGATAATTATTCCTCAAATATCATTCTCACATGGAAAACTGCGGGGTTACAAATACAAGATAAAATTATTCCAAATTAATCCCATCAACAAGGAGAACTAATACTTTTTAAACATTTCTACAACCATTTATTTACACATAGCTTCTTCTTTGACCAAGAAAATATCCTATAGAATAGGGCATTCACTCGGGTAGTGGCCAGGTCCCCTACATTTACGGAAAATGACTGTAAATGGACTCTTGGGACCATTTTTATCTTCTTCCATAGTACTCTTCATTTTTCTTCGGAAATTCTTCACTTTATGTCCATCCTTCATGCATGTAAAGCATTTCTTTATCCCATTGAGACACTTTCCTATGTGTCTCCTTCCACATTTCCAGCATGATGGAAATTGAGGATTCCATTCTCTATGGTCTCCACTCCTGGAGCTCTTATCATTCATCACCTTTCTCATCTTTTTTGAGTTTGGGAATTGGTTAATATATATATTGTTGATCATATTTTTAGAAAATTGATTTGGCATAAAGACGATATCTTTTACGCCTATCAACATTCCATTTTGTTGCCCATTGCCACCACCGTTCCCACCTTTTACATCATTCTCATAGACACTATGAATTCCTTGGAATCCAGCCATTGACTAAAACCAGAAATCATTATGTGAGTAATAGTAGTCAAAAAATCATTTAGAGATTACCATGTCACCGTATTCTCAATTTGAAACACATTATGATTAACCAAGGTCATTTATTCTCATCTTATATATATAATACATCAAATTGATTTGTAAAGAAAATGTAAATTATACTTAGCATATCCCCCAGGAGTGTCGTAACCAAGAGTGCAGCAACGCCCGTTGTTGTGTACCAGTTCTCGTTCGAGTCTAGCTCAAAGCGGTGTTTTCGGGTTTTACCCCTAGGCACATCTGTGCCAGAGCCGCCTCTACCTGCTCATATCTAGACAGGGATGTATTGCTTAGAAAACTCACAAAATATCTACAATACCAAAATTCTAGGAAGTTCTTCTATTACTAATCATCAAAGTTCATCTTAGGTCTATGTGCTCTAATCAGAGTTTATCTAAATCTATCTTCCAAGGTTTGTACTAAACTTCCTCTGATACCAACTGTAATGCCCCGACCCCAGTTACCCAGAGTTGGTGAATTATTACATAACATTGGCATGATCACAAGAAAGATCAAGTCTCGAAAGACTGATTAGTTTAGTATCCTTGGAAATACTAGATACAATCATAAATTTTTACATTACATCATAAAAAAACCTCTTGTCTTCATATCCCCTCATACTATCACTGCAGTTCATTCATAAATTATATCTTCATATTCCTGGGAAAAAAAATAAAACATTGAAAGGGGTGAGCTCAGATGCTCAATAAGGATAACATTATAGCAGATGCTTTCATAGATAAACATAAACACTAAAGGCAGTTTATAACTATACCAAAATCCTTATTAAACATGAACTTCAGCATAAAATGGAAAAGATAAAATAAAATACTGCGATTTACTTACTCACATGGATATTCTACTAGCTGAATGATCATATGAAATATCAATAACCACTTTCAAAATGATGGAATGCATAATGCCAGACTATCATAACCACATAGCCAAGGCCTCGTGCCAAAACTAAAAATATGATTTTGCCAAGGCCTTGTGCCAAGACACTAGTTTGTCTCATGAGACCTACCGATGCATCAAGGACCTATAGCAGGCTCCACCCTTCACTTATTAAGTCTAATCCATTCCTCATATGAACATGTTTAAACATAACGTAAACATTCGTATTAAAACTAGCATACGAAATGTCAATACTTTACCCACAAAACATGAATGGTATAAAAATAGCACATCCAGAGTCAAACATAACTCATTTGATAGAATATGGAAGATTGTATTGTATCACATTAACCTGAATCAAGAATAATTAAGGATGTTGACAAAGATGAAAATAATCATCAAAAATATTTGAGAGAAATATCCACATTTTCCTTGAAATCATTTAAAAGTCATACTATTTTTCAATAATCCATTTAAAAATATATTTTTGAATCATAGTGTCCCATACCACTTTGAAATGTTTAAAAGGAGTTTTAATTTTAAAACATTAATGTCCATATAAATAAATCCTTAAAACAATATTTAAAACATGGACATTAATGAGAAATATTTAGAAGAATAAGTCTTTAAAACATTTAAAAATGGTATTTTAGTTAGAGTTTCTATCCAAAAGAGAGAAACTTGAATACAAATAATTGAGGTAATAAAAAAATTTTAATATCATGAGAGTAAAGTGATTCATGATATACTATTTCAAAGAACATTATATACACCATATAAAAGTGATTTGGTTTATAACAACAAATAAGTCTCAATGGAATGTAAATTGAGATGAAATCTCTCATAAAGTCAATATCCTTAGGTTAAGGATAAATCAATGACATAATTATGTGTGACAAATATAAATACACTAAATATTATTGGATATTCAGTGTAAAATAATCAAAGGACATTCACACATATTCTAGTAAAAACAACACCAATGAATTGGATATTTATCTCAACAAATCGAGATTGAGTAAAAATTTCTCTTATCAAGTTCATACAGATGACTTGAGAATTTATCAATAGAGTGATTATGTGTATAAAAAGTATATCCACAGAACGGGGAGTGGATATAATGACATAATCAAATGAATAGTGATTCCACACATAATCTTGGAGTAAAATAATCAATGAAGTATGCGTAAAGCCGAATGAGTGGAAATTGAAATTTCAAATTCCCTTATCGATTTGGTAACTTATGAAACATGCATCCATGAGAGAAGGATCATAATATGATGATGTAAATACCCATAAATTTAATTATATTACACAATTAATACAATCATGGGTAGTACACATACACCACATTCAATAAATAAGTGGTGAACAATGGAATTCTCACGAAATTAAGAGTGAGATAAGAAACCCCTTACCTTGTACTTTTCCCTGGTTGGGGGTAGGTTAACCTCCTGGATAATGTTGAAATAATTTTTAATAAATTATTCATGAATCATATACATTAATATGATATCATATATGATATTTTAACAGTTCATTGTTAATAATATCTTAGAATTATCGTCGTTTCGGGTGTTAACTTACTCGTTTTCTTTTATATGTTTTGTTACATAAGCCATATTTGTCATGGATATGTTGTATCTTATTCATATCCAGAATGATATAATGTTCTTAAACATTATTTTTAAATCATCAAATGATGATTATACTTGAATGGATATGATGGATAATGAATCTCATCGCGTTCATGGAGACGGTAGTCCGTACGTACGCACGAGCGACAATATCATTCTTTTGATATTAAAATAATATATACGTGGATGGTATATTATTTATAAAGAATCATTATAATGTTATATTTATTGTTTACATGAATACTACATCATTATTATACCCATCTAAATAATAATATATTTAATAACAATTACACCACGACGTGGAGACGGTAAGCCGTACGTACGCACGTATGGTGACATGTTATTCAAAGGGTGGATAGAATAATGAATATGGTTATACCATATTTATAATAACATCACAGTATATATAAGATACTGGAGTTATTATTTTATAATGGTAATAACAAAGAAAGAAGAAGTGGATGATGAAAGGAACTTGAAAAGCGGTGGTGAAAACATTACCTCTTCTTCGGGTTCTTCCTTTTGATTTGATCAAAAGGGCTCCTTAGGCTGGATTTATGATCAAACTAAGACCTCTAGGATGTAGTGAGGGAAGTTGAGAGAGTATTTGGTCCGGGGTTGGCCGAACAAGAAGGCTTTGAAGGTGTGACGAAATGAGAAGGAGGAGTTCCCTTTTATAAGAGGGGTGGGGGCACCTTTGGGAATGCTAGAAATATTAATTTATAATAAATTCATATTCGGTTTCTATTGGCTCCCAAGTTGATTATTCAAAGTTTAAGGTGGGGAAAGATTGCAAAAAATTCAACCAATAGAATTTAGACTGGTTTGGGTTACTATATTAACCGTATCTTTTAGTTTTAACTCTTAGTTAATTAGTTTGACATTTACCATGTCACTTTGTATTTTTATATTATATAGTTAATATACATAATATATACATCTAAGAGACCCCCAAGTGGTACATTAATAACATACCTATCATGATATAAGTCTCTTTCCCAAACCGTATATTTTTAGGAATTTAATATCAATTAATAATATAATATTTGTTTAAAAAACTATTTTTTGTCAATTTTGACACTATTCAATAGTTGATTTTTGTGAAACTCGTAACAAAATTATTACTTCAAATAAAATCAATTAAATAAATCCTAATATGTCATATTATCTTATAAAATTAGTGAAATTTATTAAAATTCTGAAATTATATTTATTTGTGTATTTATAATATCAATTATTTTATTTTTTCACTATTATGGTAATTACTACATCATTATTGTGTCATAAATAAATTATATTATTTAATGTCTAAAAATTATAAATAAAATATAATTATGTAGGAAATATTATTATATTTTTAATGAATATTTACAATCTAATTTATCTTATGTATAACCCTATATTAAAAATGTTTTAGTAAATAAACATTGATTTTAACTCCTTTAACTCTTCTTTGAATTAAATAATAATAAATGTCCTAATCTAATCCAAGTGGACCTAAATGATAATAATTTATTCCTAAGGTTGTTTTTATTCGAGATACACATATCCAATAGAATTAGGACATCTGTTAGGATAATATTAATATCATTTTTACCATTAATTACCCTATTTACTTTTAACCGTGGTAAATAAAAGTAAAAAGTTACTATTCACCAAAAATTATTTTCATCTCATTGAACCGCATTTTACTTCTTGATATTAACCATGTCTCTCGGATTTTCGAAATTACATTCACAGATGCGGTAAAATTATGTTTTATGAAAAATTCAGTTTTTTAACTACCACTTAGTAGATTCACTATTCATCAAAAATTGATGTTTTTCAAAACAATGCCAAAATTTCACCCTAAGATGTAATTGATATTCTGAATTCAAAAATGATTTCAATTTTACAAAATTCCAAACATATAATTTTCATTAATTAATATTATAATTAATTCCCACTGTCATAACAAGTAGAGTGTTTTTAAGAAACAATATATATCAAAAGATTGACAATTGTTTAGGTCTAATTTCAAAGTGAAATTAATTAGAATGAACACCATTGGATAAAATGGTAAAAATATATTCTAATTATACTTTAAAACCACTCAATAATATAATTTCTCACTATAAATTATTTTGATTTAAAAAGTTGTTTTTAATTAAAATTTAGTAATTTTCACTATTCATCAAAATACAAGTGTTATCCGAAAAGTTCCAAAATTTTACCCTAGGATAAATTCGATATTCCGAATCCAAAATTGAAGTCCATTTTGAGAGATAGAATTTATAGAATTTCAAAAAGTAGGTATTACATTCATAATAGCTAGTTTGATTTGTTGTGGTGTGTAAGAATCTCGAAGTTTCGTACAATGCACGCCATTGCATTATTCAAAGGGAAATGTACCGTGGAAGCTTGGGGTGTTACATTTTAAAGGTCCCAAACTGATGTATTTCGAGGATAAGGTGGTAAGGGTTCGAAATATACTAATCCAATAGGTCTTTGAAATGTGTAAGTTATAGTTTTAACATTATCTTTTCATTTTATTTAAATCCTTTATTAATGAGGTAATCGTTGCATCATCATGATGTCATATATATTTTAATTTATATAATGTCTAAAAATAATAAAATAAATTATTATTATGTAGGAATGCTTTTTATCTTTTTAATGAATATTTATAGTCAAAATTATGTCTTTTATAAACCCATTTAAAAATTGTTTTAGTAAAACAACTCATGCTTGTGACATTTTTATTTTAACTTTAAATAAAAAGTTAGTTATGTCATTTTCCTACCAATGTGGCTCCATGGGGTCCCCAAGTAGACCAATGGATTTTAATTATCATCCATGACACATCTAATGAGTGTAGGACATGTGTCTAGGTCATTTCATATTATTAAAACATTATTTTTACCTTAAATTACACTAATTACCTCTAATCACGATTAAAAACATAAAAGTTACTATACACCAAAAAATTATTTTAATCTCATTAAACCAAATTTCACATCTTAATGACAACCATGTATATCATATTTTTGAAATTCAAATCACAGAAGTGGTAAATTTTCATTTAAACGAAAAAATTAGTTTTTAAACTACCACTTAGTGGTTTCACTATTCATCAAAAATTGTCGTTTTTCAGAAAAATACCAAAAATTCACCCTAAGCTATATTTGATATTATGAACTCAAAAATGATGTCTATTTTAAAAAATTCAACACATATATTTTGCATTAATAAATTTAATAATTAATTCCCGCTGTCAAAACAAATAACGTGTTTTAAAAAAACAATATCTATTAAAAGATTGACACTAGTTTAAGTCGAATTTCAAAGTGAAATTAATTACAATGACCACCATTAGATTAAATGGTAAAAATATATTCTAAATACAATCTAATCTAAATTAAAAATATAATCTATCCATATAATGAAATCAGATTAAAAGGAGGGTTTTAATTAAAATGCAACATTTTCAATAAAAATGATCTTTATCGGAAAAATAACAAAATTTTACACAAAGTAAATTTTGATGTCCACATTATAAAGAAGGATTTTATTTTTTCAAATACAACATATAAAATTGTCAAAAGTATATTTAAAAAGGGTTCTCCATCAAAAAGCGGTTAATCGGCCTTTTAAAGAATATTAGAAGATTTAGGCTTAAAATTGGATTCATTTGCATTTTAAGCCTCCACCATTTATTGGATAAAAGTAAAAATATTTGAAAAACATATATAATAATTTTTTAGTTAGTTCCGTTAATTCCTGCCCTTACAATGACTAGGTGTTAACTACCTTTTAAAATAATATTATTTTATTATTAGAGTGCAACGTAATATTTCAAAGAAACTCGTTGTTGCATATTGGGTACGCCCCCAAGCATAGAATTAAATTTAATGTAATATTAATATTTTATTCAAAAATATGGATAAATATGAAAATTTCATATTATTTATTTACCTACGGTGTTACATCCTTCCCCCCTTTTGGGAATTGTGTCCTCGCAATTAAAAAATTGGTCTTGAAAGCTTCATTGAAAATCCCAAATCGGAACAAGAGTTAGTAAAACTATCACATTAAAAGAATGGGAGAGAAGTACAAATGTCACCCGAGTTAACCAATACTAGGATTCCAAGTATGAAAATATGGATATGGAGGAAAAAACAAAGGGTCATTTTCTGATGGTGAGTGATAGTAAACATGTCTAGGAGAATGTTAACAACATGAAAATTGCAAACTTGTGATGGGTTAAATGGTATTTGATTCCCCAGTAGGATAAATTAATAGACAACATTTTTGTTTTAAGTTGCTTTTCATTTAAGAATTTATTTATGAGCTTAAATAAATCATAAGGAAGCATACTTAATTGTCATGTTGACTTTCAAATTTTACTATATTTCTTCCAAGAACTCATATTTTCTCCAAAAGACGAGTATTTAGGATGACTTGTTCACTTTAAGAGAGCTATAATCAACTTCTAGAGAATCACCTAATCCACCAAAGCGAACTATATACTTCCCATGTCTTTAGACCTTATCCAAAACTAAAATCCAAAGTTCAAAAAAGACCATTCAATAAACATCTATCCATAAAATTCTACAAATAAACCAAACTAAGATTGAAACTGAAGTCTTGGAAGGATTTAATCACATAGTCTCCTAAGATAAACATTAACATTTTTCTCCAAAATAACAACAGTTACACTTACAGTCTCATACTGAAATGTAATTAACCAAATCACATATCCTCCATTATAGGCTAATCATTTCCATTGATAAAAAAAATCAACCTACTCTTAATTCGTAAAATCGTCTAACTAAAAAAAATCATTCAAACTAACCAGGGGCTTCACGTATTCCAGTGGAAGGCAATAAATACCAGTTGCACTTATGTTGTGGGTTTGATTCCCGCAGCTTCATCCGATGCAACGGGTTGTCACACGGTCTGCGTATTGTCCCATTTCAAAAACTATATAATTTTATAACATTCCTCAAATAGAGATAAATTCATAAAAAATAACCATAACATCTTTTAACCACAACGGTTATCTGGTAACTTCCATTTTGCAACCCAAAATGTATTAACCAGTAATTGCCTCAAATTCAAGGATCATATAAACCCAAATGGTTCTCTATAACTATATCCACAAAAGAAAAGATAATTATTCCATGAATAAAATTTTCGTATATCAATCATCAGGGTTACTATAAAAAGTCTTCTAATATTACCCCATCATAAAAAGAGACTTAATACATCTAATAATTTCACCATCCTAAAATATACAATAACCCTTGAATCCCTTATATGATGACTTCTTACTCATTCAACATTCTTCATGATCCATTAGCAATTCCTTTTAAACTTATTCTGAAATACTCCTTTCCTACAAACAAAATCATGAATCATATCCAAATATTCCAATAATAGGAAGTCATATGTAAAGAAAAAATCCATAACTTTCATTCGTCATTGTTAGTTTCATCATCCTCAATCGGAATGGAATTAGGTATTGGTAAATTAATATTTGTACGATCTTGGTGACCCCATTCCCGAAAATTCTTCGTAGGACATGTGTTTGCATAATGACCATGCACACCACATTTAAAAAAGTCAATTGATCCTACATAAAGAACTTCTTTCCCATTCCTAGAGTCAACTAGATGCTTCCTTTTTCCATGGTAGGTTCTTGCTTTATGACCTTCATTTCCACATCTATAACATATTTTTGTCCCTTTGAAACATTTTCCTATGTGTTTCTTTCCACATATTTGACACATTGGTTTTTGAACATACATACCTTTATCATTATTACCTGAACATCCATAGGGATTTGTTTCTCGCATAGACGATGCCTTATAAAAATCACTAAGGTTCAGGTGGTCAATCATGACTCCAGATAGTTGTTTGAGGATAACCACAAGAGTTCTCATTGCAGATCCCATATCATTCAGTTCTTCTTTCATAAAACCGTCACAGTTTTCTTCAAATCCACTGTTACTTTGGTGCATACTATATCCATCCATTTACTAAAACCAAAAAGGTCAGTGTGAGTATATCAGTAAAATCATCAAATAAAAAAGAGTAAGATAAACACCAAGATATACTTATCCATGTTATCTCAAACTCATTCTAACATTAAAAAAACGATGACTCCATATAATATACTAACCATTGTGGTTATACAAAACTTGTCACTTTTTCTTAAACAACACTCTAACCTCTAATGTTATCTAAACTGACCTCTGATACAAACTATAAGGCCCCAGCCTTAAACCTTACATAATCTTGAGGTATTACAAGATTACACATTGAGGATCTTTTCAGGTTTAATGTTTTAAAGAATTAGATCATAAAACATGCATTACATTCCACATTTAAACAATGTGGTTACATAAAAGATAGTATTCATGTTTCCCATCAACGGAAACATATTTGAAATAAAACATGGATTTTTTCTTGACACTTCCTTGACACTATCCTCATATCATGTACCATTCCCTTGACCCGTGAAAAACATTTCAAAAACATGGGATGAGCATCAAAATCTCATTAAGGGTTTTAAAAAGTATGGAAAGGAAACATGAGTACATATATACATAAGAATGAAATCATACTTTACCGATAAAACATAAGTACATTAACATACCTCAGAAAATGATGAATAAATCATAGAAATCATAAGACATAAAGGTAACTTGAGGCATTCATAACATTCGTACGTAGGGAGTAACCCTCTTGGTTTCGTTTGAAATACCCATCACAGTATATTCCCAAAATCTCTTCGGAGAAACCTTAACGCTTAACTCCTTCACGTTACCCAATGCATTGGAGAGCTATATCGGGCTCACCCGCCCTTTGTTTATCACGGAACCACCCGTATTCATAAAAAATGCCCATGAACCATAACATAATCATAGAACATAACATAAGCACAATGGAAAGATAAAATTCCCACATTGTAATAACAGTATAACATTTTAAGATATTGAAGTAATGAATCCATTCTAAAAACCATTTTCAAAACCATTTAAAACATTTAATAAAGAGATTTTTGAATCAAAGTTTCCCATACCACTTTGAAGATTTTAAAATTTTAAACCATTAATATCTATATAAATAAATCCTTAAAACCATTTGAAAACATGTATATTAATGAGAAATATTTATATGTATAAATCATTAAAACATTTAAAACGAATTTATAGTTAAAGGGTTTTTAACAAAATGAGAGATACTTGAATACAATAATTGAGGAATAAAATTTAATAATAACTTTATAATATCATGAGAATAAATGGATTCATGATATAATATTCCGAAGGATATTATATACACCATATAAGAGTGAATTGGTGCATAACAACAATGAAGTCTCAATAGAAATGTAAAATGAGATGAAATCCTTTATAAAGAAGGTATCCTTAAATTAAGGATAAATCAATCTCATAATTATGTGTGAAAAATATAAATACACCCAATATAAATGGATATTAAGTGTAAAACAATAAAAGTTCATTCACACATATTAAAAGGATGACATATTCAATAACTACAAGTTGAACCCAAAGAAATCGAAATTGGGTTAAGAAGTTTCCTTGACAGCCTAACAGCGTCACATCAAATTTTAGAAAAAGAGTTTATGAGAGAGATAAATGATATCTCATCACTTGGACATAAAATTTACGACAATAAGGATATATAAGAACATATCCCGACATAATAATATGAAAATTTAAATACACAACAAAATAAGTCTTTTAAAAAGAGGAGGGTGAAAGGTTCCCTTACCGATTTGGGTAACTTTCGAAACGTACACCCCATGAAAGAAGGACTATAAAACATTGATGTAAATACTCATAAACGAAAGTATGTTACATAAAGAGTATAATAATGGGCAGTACATACACCACTCAAAAGGAAATATTGGGAAATGTAGCATGAATTTCACGAAAACACAAAGTGAGATAAAAAGTCCCTTATGAAATTTCGGCACCCTAACGACGCCAATTAAAACATCCAAAAATGGATTTATGAGATCAAATAGGGTATATAATAATATGAACATAAAAAGTACAGAATGAGGAATATAAAATAACATCCCCAAACACAAGAAAGATGATCTTAAAAGAAATGACATAAAAGGGAGTACTTAAAAAAGAAAGAGAGAGGTGGGATCCCTTACCTCGGGTCCGACTTGACTCGATTGTTCTTTAACCTCCTGAATAATAAAATTGAGTTAATTTATACTAGCTTAAGAACCTTTTTCAAGTTCATTATTCCTTTTATTTCACTTACTACCATGCTATGAACACTATGTAATTACTTAAGTTAATAATGGTCGTTTTGTAGATCATTGCTACTTGAGTCAAAAATAAACTCTGTATAATTACAAGTTGTTCATGTGGTAAAATATGTATTATATCCAGAATTATATTCATTATGTAGATATCATATATATCATATATATCCATCATATACATGCATTTACAATATTACATAACATTTAGAGGTATGAAATGAAATGCACCGTTCATGGAGACGGTAAGTCGTACGTACGAATGAACGCTACTTCCATTTCTATTTCTTATTTAATGGAACTAAAACATAATGATACATAATAGTATTATAATTCCTGTATGGTATCATATATAATATCATTAAATCTATCCTTTATACGTACCACATATGGTATTAAAGAATCAAATCACTTTGAGGGGGTGGTAGTGTGAACATCCTAAAATGAAGATATCACGTTTAACCATAATAGAAACCATAAAGGTATGCCATAAATGAAAAATACAGAAGCTTAAGTAAAACATAAACATATTATATATCATATATAAATATAGTGACATCTTAATGTCCACCTTTGATGGTGTTAAATGAATATTGAACAATCATCGTTTCGTGAGGCAGAAATTCACCATCCACAGAAACAGTATGTTCTTTAACCATTAGATATAGGTGTGTGTAAGTGTAGATCGAGTCATTATTATAAAAAAATCCTATTATATTTAAGATAATGGATTTTTTACAAAATAAATTAATAAAAAGAGTTTAGGGGGTTGGATAAGAAAAATAAAACAAAAGAACACAAGTGAAGACATTACCTTAAAATCGGGTATCTCTCTTTGATTTGAGCTCAAAGGATTCCTTGGGAAGACTTCCGCCCAAATTGAGGCTTCTAGGAGTAATAGAGGGATTGGGAGAGACAAAATGATCTGGGGTTGGCCGAGCCAAAGGTTTGAGAGGTGTGGGTAAGGTGGTAGAGGTGGGGGCCTTTTATAAGAGGAGAGGAGGGGCACTCTTGGAAAGTTACAAAATGTTACTTTATTTTCAAATGAGTTTCAGATTTTAAAGGTCCCACATTGATGTATTTCTAGGATAAGGTGTTATGGGTTCGAAATTTACTCATACAATAGGTCTTTGACATGTGTAAGTTATAGTTTAAACATTATATTTTCATTTTATTTAAATCCTTTATTAATGAGGTAATCATTGCATCATCATAATGTCAAATATAATTTAATTTATTTAAGGTATAAAAATTCTAAAAAAACTATCATGATGTAGGAAATCTTTTTATATTTCTAATGAATATTTATATTAAAAATATGACTTGTATAACCCCATTTAAAAATTGTTTTAGTAAAACAACTCATGCTTGTGACATTTTTATTTTAACTTTAAATAAAAAGTTATTTATGTCATTTTCCAACCAACGTGGCTCCATGGGGTCCCCAAGTTGTCCCATGGATTTTATTGGTCGTAAATGACACATCCAATGATGTTAGGACATGTGTCTAAGTCATTTCATATTATTAAAACATTATTTTTACCTTAAAGTACACTAATTACCTATAATCGCGATTAAAAACATAAAAGTTGCTATTTACCAAAAATTATTTTAATCCAATTGAATGACATTTTAAATCCTAATGACAACCATGTATTTAGGATTTTTGAAATTCAAATCCCAGAGGTGGTAAAGTTTCATTTAAATGAAAAAATCATTTTTTAAATTACCACTTAGTGGTTTCACTATTCATCAAAAATTGATGTTTTTCAGAAAAATACCAAAAATTCACCCTAAGCTATATTTGATATTATGACTTCAAAAATGATGTCTATTTTACAAAATTAAACACATATATGTTGCATTAATTAATTTAATAATTAATTCCCGCTGTCAAAACAAATAGCGTTCTTTTAAGAAACAATATCTATTAAATGATTGACACTAGTTTAAGTCCAATTTCAAAGTGAAATTAATTAAAATGACCACCATAAGATTAAATGGTAAAAATATATTCTAAACACACTCTAATAAAAATTAGAAATAAAATATATCCATATAAATAAATCATATTAAAATAAGTTTTTGACTTAAAATGCAACATTTTCAATAAAAAAGATCTTTATCGGAAAAATAACAAAATTTTACACAAAGTAAATTTTGATGTCCAGATTCTAAAGAAGGATTTTATTTTGTCAAATAAAACATATAAAATTTTCAAAAGTAAATTTAAAAATGGTTCTCCAGCAAAAAGTGGTTAATTGACCTTTTAAAGAATATTAGAATATTTATGCTTAAAATAGGATTCATTTGCATTTTAAGCTTCCAACATTTATTGGATAAAAGTAAAAATATTTGACAAACATATATAATCATTTTTTATTTAGTTCCATTCATTCCCGCCATTACAACGTCTAGGCATTAACTACCTTTTAAAATAATATTATTTTATTATTATAGTGCAACGTAAGATTTCAAAGAAACCCGTTGTTGCGTATTGGGTATGCCCTCGAGCATAGCATTCCCTTTAAAGTAATATTAATATATTATTTAATAATATGGATAAATATGAAAATGTCATATTATTTATTTACCTGGGGTGTTACATGATGGTCACGTCGTGAAAGGTGAGTCTGTGGGAGGTGGAATGGGGCTTACACGTGGTTAGTGGCCCCAAAAGAAAATAGGGGCTTCGGTGCGATTAGCAGCCCAGGGAGATGGAGATTAGAACAGACTCCAGGATGGAGGCATGGGTGGCACCAAGCCCAGAGAAGTTTGTAATGGAAGAGAGGAGGGTTTTTGTGCCCATCCCCCTTACTGGTCCTTGGAACCGAAGAAGAAAAGAGGATTAAGGATAATACCTCTTTCAATAAAGCTAGGGGCTTACACCAAGATGGTTTCCATTCCTTACGGATAGATGCTGCTCCAGCAAAGAGGGTCTCCTTTCATGTGATGAATATTTCACTCCCGTGGAGACTAGTGGGAATAGAGAATGTTCGATATGGGGCACCCCGTGTATGTTTCACGGGGCAGAGTAACAATTTAGCATCATGTGCTGAGGATGATGGTGCTTGACAGTTTATTGTCCAACAACTCGGACAAGGTGGGATTAATCCAAACCCCTAGGACTTAATTAATTGATACCAACCTGCCCATGGGGAATGGAAGGCATCAACAATGCTGTGGAGAGGGGGTGTTGTGGGGTGATCCATTGAGGGGCCCACATTTTCATGTCTCTACGAAGAAGAAGTAGAAATTAGTGTTCTTATGGTGGATTGTGCAGGGATTACGCATGGATACAGCATGGGTGCCGTGAAGGAGTGGTAATGGTGGATGGGGCTTATGCATAAAAGCTGCCCATAATTTCCTCCTCATGTCTGGCCATGAGGGCATCCCAACTCACTTGTGTGATAAGGAATATAGTTGGGGCCTACACTTATGCACTAGAGCACAAGAGTGATAATTCCTAGGGTGTTAGAATTAATTCGAACATAGGGAGATGATATGTGTGAATCACATGCCCAACATTCAGAATGTGGCGAGGGTGGTATGACGATGGAGGATAACTATTTACTATGTTCGAAACGTAGCATCCATATCATGTTAGCCTAAAATGGGGACAATCAAATGAGGGTCGACTGTTGACCATGTTAGAAACACCTGACATGACTCAAAGTGTCGTCCACAGTGTTCTGGGGTGTTGGCCTAGAATGGTAGGTGGGATAAGGCGACATGGGACCAAGATGTTAGGGGGTCCCTTCAGACTTGAAAGAGGATGATGATATGAATTTAGGACACATGAATCATGAGATGGAGTGATGGAATGTTCGAACGGATTCCAACGCTCTTGAAATCACACAACTGCAATCATGGAAAGTAGTATCTTATGCTTGACGCATAAGGAATCTCTTATTTGGAATAAGTGGAATCCCATTATTGAATGATAGGGAATGCTATTGTTCAATGTCATGTAGCAAGGACTATTGGAATCTTATTCTTGGTGCATAAGTAATCTCTTATATTGAACAAGAAGCATCCTATGTTTGTCATATAAGGCGTACTACAGTTAATAGTTATGTAGAGATGACTATTGTCATCTTATGCTTGGTGCATAAGGAATATATTGTTTTTAGAAAGAGGCATCCTATATTTCTCTCATTGGGTGTACTACAGTTTAGAGGCAGGTAGAGAGGAGTGTTGGTATCTTTTTCTATGCACCTAAGGCATATCCTGTTTGGAGCAAGAGGCATCCTATATTTGTCACATATGATGTACTATAGTTTTTAGTAATTTAGAGAGGACTATTAGGCATAAGGGTTCTAGTAATGGTTGGTGTTGGGACTTATTCAAGGGCAGTCCTCTCGGGTCCAACCTGCCATAGGAGTCAGGTGATGGGGTTTAGATGAGTTTCTTATGGAATGGTTCGACTTAAGGTACACATGGAATTGATGATGAGAATCTCAAATCCTGACATGAGAACCAAAAAATAGGAATATTTCTACTCATAATATTTCATGGTGTGTGTAGGAGTATCTCAAATCATGGTATTCCATAGGCGGAAGGTAGATGCGCATAAGGCCGCAATGGAAAATGTTTGTGTCCCGGCCAGAAAAAATCATGGTGCAACTCTTTATTATTCATGGTGGTCAGTTAAAATAGCGAAGGGACAGGACCAGAGGCTCCGAACTGCATCCCGTCACTGAGGCCAAGAAGGGGTGTGAGGGCATAGCCCCTATAGTATGGACCAGCGGGCACATGCCTGGATACTGTTGCACATAAAATGCACCTCATGTAGGATGGGTTGCATGCAAGATTGCAATGTGCGGCATATGTGCATGCATGATTGTGCACCATGGAACCATTTCATTCAATATTGAATTTTTTCCCATAATTAGGAAGGTTGGGGAATAATAGGGAATATTGGCTCAAAATATGAGAGGCTTTCAGGCAATAGGGGAGGTGTTCACGAAATTGAACCGGTGCAGCACTGGTGCATGCAAAATTGGGAATAGTGGCACTGTTGCACACATTAATGATGTTGTGCATGAAAAATTGGGCGCATTAGTGTATTTTCGTGCAAGATTTTTGTTTTCCACGCCGGATGAGGGGTTTTCATGCAGGTGCAGAAGATGCGGACTTACGCGCATTAGAGTGGCGTCTGACCTCCGGGGGCCGTGAAGAAGAATAGGGTGCACTATTATTTATGTAATGCCCCAACCCCAATTACCCAAAGTCGGTGCATTATTACATAACATTGGCATGATCACAAGGAAATAATTTCTCGAAAGACCGATCAGTTTAGTATTATTGGAAACAAGATTCATACATAAGTTCAACTTTACAACTTGAAAATAAATACAACACGAATTTATTCCATTGGAAACATCCAAGACTCCTAAATAATGTCTGGATGTCAATCATAACTAACTTCTTCATATCCTGGGAAAATGAAACATAAGAAAGGTGTCTGCTCAAACACCTAGTAAGGGTATGAAATACAGCGGAAGCTAACATAAATATTAAGCATGGTGAATAATTGAAACCACAATCCTTTACCAGTAATAAACATGAATTATTTTATGGAAGGAGTATGATCTGAGTAAATAATGCCATAATAAAATATAATCATTGGTATTCTACTAGTCTATTGACCACATGAACCATCAATAATATTTTTAAAATGAGGAAATGTATAATGTCGGACATTCTGAAACATTTTGTCAAGGCCTCGGCCAAGACATCTAAAATTGATTAAGGCCTCGGCCAAAACCATATATCAAAATTGGGAAAGGGCCTCAGATAATTCCACATCTAGTTGTCTCATGAGACCGACCGATGCATCGATGAGCTATAGCGGGCTCCACCCATCACTTACGAAGTCCAATATATTCCTCATATGAAAAGTTTTAAACATATCATAAACATTCGTATTAAAACTAGTATACGAAATGTCAATACTTTATCCATAAACAATGAATGGTATAAAAATAACACATCCATATTCAAACATATCACAAAACCTTCAATAATATATGGATGTTTTGTATCATAATAATTCAACTTCAAATAAACATAAAATCCATCAAAGTATGTTGACATAGATGGAATAAAAACCCTTTTTAGAGAAATATCTCTTTCTATTTTGAAATCATTTAAGTGTCACATAATTATAAATAAAACATATATTTCTAAAATATTCTTATAATCTTGTAAGGGAATCTTTGATGATGTTATAATGGCGGAAAATATCCGCACCCGCCATATAAGTTAAAAAACATTCTTACCTTAAATTTGTCGAAAAGGTCAAAAAGTACCATGTTTGGAAAATGACGGAAAGATTCCTTTCAAAACCCAAAAGGGTATAAATGTATTTAACCCATTGTCTAGTAAATAGTAAATAAAACTTGAAATAAATATTTAGAAAACATGGATGTGGATGATAAAGAGGTCCCAGTAGATGATAACATATAAACAACCTCAGATAATATAGAGATTGTGAAATTAACCCTTACCTTGTACTTTTCCTTGGTCAAGGATTGTTTAACCTCCGGTATAATAGTTGAATCATTGTTATTAAATTATAAAATAATCAAATACATAAATATGATATCATATATGATCTTTTAATATTTCCTTGTTAATAATATTTTAGTATTATCATCGTTTCGGGTGTTCACTTACTCGTTTTCTTTTATATGTTTTGTTACATAAGTCATGTTTGTTATCCATAGGTTGTATATTATTAATATCCAGAATGTTATCAAGTCCTTAAAAAAATCTTTTAATCATCAAATGAAATTATTCTTGAATGGATACGATGGGGAATGAATCTCATTGCGTTCATGGAGGCGGAAGTCCGTATGTACGCACGAACGCTACTTCCTTTTCATTTTTCATTTTAAAAGGAATAAAAACCAAATTATACATAGGTATATTATTATTCTAGTATAATATAATATCTTATATATGTTACTTATGTTCATTAACACCATCCTTTATAAGGTCCATGTATGGTATGAATGTGTCATATCACTTTGAGGGGGAGGTAGTCCACACTTCCTCAAATGAAATTATTGTATATATATATACAACATGAAAAAAATAATGGTATGCTTTAAAATAGAATTATATAATATTATATATAAAATAAATATCATTAATATCATATTTAATTATATTTACATCATAATGGACACCATGAGAGGTGGTAGGAGATTATTGAACAATCATCGTTTCGTGAGGCGTTTGGTTGTCATCCACAGAAACATTATGTTTTTCACCAATTATATGTAGTTGTGGGTAAGTGTAGTTATAATAATTCTCATAAAAATATCCTAGTATATATATTATACTGGTTTTGTTAAAAAAGAAACCAATAAGAAGTGTTTAGTGGTTGGAGAAGTAAAATAAAAGAAAAGAAGCTAATAGAAATCATAACATTTAATTTGGGTAACTCCCTTTGGTTTAACCAAAAAGGACTCTTGATGTGCCTTATGCCTAAGGTAAGGCTTCTAGTAGGAGGATAGGGATGTAGGGAGATTAATTGGGAAGAGGACGGAGGAGCCAAAAGGCTTGAGAGGCGTGAGTAATTGGTTAGAAGTGGTGCCCTTTTATAAGGGGGGGCTCTTTAGGAAAGATTGAAAATTTTATTTTTTCATATAATTATATTCGGTTTCTAAAGGTCCAAAACTCATTAAAGTTGAAGATAAGATGACTCATGATCAAAATGAAATCCTCCAATAATAATTGGAAAGTTTTTGGGTATTATTTTAGTCTTCATTTAAATCATTTATTAATTTGGTAAACACTACATCATTACTGTGTCCTAAATAATTTAGTTTATTAGATGTCTAAAAATTATAAAAAAATACCATGATGTAGATAATCTTCATATCTTTATAATTAATATTTATAGTAAAAAATATAACATATATAACCCTACGTAAAATATATTTTTTCTAAAAGATATATGCTTATGCCATTATTGTATTTACTTTAACATAATTAATACAAAGTGTCATTATGACTTACAAGTGGCTCTGTGGGGTCCCAAAATCGACCCAAATATTTCCATGGTCGGACATGTATCAACCAATAGGGTAAGGGAACGTTTTAAAGTAATTTATTATTATTATTATTATTATTATTACCCTTATTTACCGGATTTACCCATTAACCATGGTTAATAAAATATTTAACAAAGTAATTATTCAAAATGTCTATAAATAAAAGTTACCTATTTACAAAATTTAGACCTCCTAATTCTAAATATGAAATCACTTTTTCTAAATTCAAAACACATGGAAAAAATTAATTTAAATAATATTTCCCATTGTTAAAACAAAAAGGGTATTTTAAGAGATAATTACTATCAAAAGATTAGCACATTCTTATGTCCAATTTAAATGAGAAATTATGTCAAACGAACAACATTTCATTAAATGGTAAAAATATATTCTAAATATACTTTAAAACTACTCAATTTCATAATTTTTCACTATTAATTATTTCGATTAAAAAAGTTGATTTTAATTAAAATTTAGTAATTTTCATTATTCATCAAAATATGAAAGTTATCCGAAAAGTACCAAAACTTCACTCTAAGATAATTTCAATATTCCGAATCCAAAAATGATGTCCATTTTTAAAGATAAAATTTATAAAATTTCAAAAATTGGGTATTAATATTCATAACAGCTAGTTTGATTGGTAGGGGTGTGTGTTAGAACTCGAAGTTGTGTACAACAGATGCTACTGTATTATTCAAAGAGAATCATACCATGGAAGCATGGGGTGTTACAATATATAGGAAAAACCATTAATGTCGGTGTGCGTAAAATTTTATTCCTGTTTTACACACAAATTCATTTTTTGAGAAATATATCATTCTTGCGCGTAGGATTCCTTTTTTGCACGCAAATCCCAACTTTTCCCCAAAATCATACTAGATGGCCATTTCCAGAAGTCTTCCTGTGAATGGCCATAACTTCTGATTTGTAACTTTGTTCATGGGCCATGACCAATTAAATCGAAGCCTGTAGAACAAGATTTTCTCTGAGTTCATTTCTCCCAGTAATCGGTGAATTGTATGGACATGTTTTCCAGTTCCAAAATCAATGCTGCATTAGATGAACGATATGCACCAGACTAATGTTACCATTGAATGGTTTATTGAACTACATATCATTAAACCTATGCCCCTCCCTATTAAATGAACAAAAAAATGTGTAAGATTCCAAAAGAACTGTATTGGTGTCTCACTCAAAATGGTGACCATATCACTACCCACAATTTAGAAACTATTTAGCCTATTTTTTCCATAATATACTTCACTATATTATATAAGGTATACTCCAAAAAGAAAACAATATAAATTTGAAACATTTTATTGAAATTTTATTTTTCACTTTGGGATACCTCATTACCATATAATATAATATTCATAGTTACTTGTGATGGGTATATTCAAAACTTCCTTATAGACTCCATTAATGCATTCCATGATGTTTGAAATCATATTTCCTTATCTATTCCAAAAAAAAATATTTTAGTGAATATTTATCCTTCCAAATATTCATCATATAGTTGTTTAGAATCTTGTTATCTCTAAAAATTCCATCAATATTTACCCCCATATGCTACTATTGAGAAAATTTTTCTAACAAATGAGATGAAATAAGAACACACAATAAATTTACTATTAGAAGGATTCTTAAAAAATGGAAAATATATACCAAAAATTACTCTTTCATTCACCATGGATTCATCCTTGATTTTAGTTTTCACATTTCTGGAAAAGTTAATAATAAAAAACTAATGATATGTATGGGGTGGTATCCATGACGACCCTTGACTACACTACCTCTTTGAAAACGAAATGTTGATTAAAAATTAGAAACATTACTCTGTGTCTTTCACAAAATATCAAAGGTATTATGGGAACCAACTCCATGATGATAAGTTCATCTTCTCAATAAAAAAATAATTACAAAGTATATAAGCACTATTTATAGCATCCCCAGATTTTTATACTTGGACATTACATCTTTTTATATGACTATTCAATATAGTACACAAACACATAAATAAGGACTATCATATTTTAGTGTATTTTGAGGCTAGGTACTCAATATTCTATAACAGTAAAAGATATTTCACATATCCCATAACTATATTATCCATTAAAATACATTAAAAAAATTCCGTACATAAAACCATTCTTAAGATTATGGGGAAAGGAAACATAACGAAGGGTGAGCTCATATGCTCAGTAATGGTAAATAAGGGAGATATGTAAGAATAACATGATGAAAGGGTATGAGAAAATGATAATAACTTATGAAAACTATATCCTTCAAATGAAATATCAAAATAAGGAGTCATGGTATACATATTATCAATTCAAAAGACATGATTCATAAGGAAATCAATAAAAATGTACCAAGGGACTATTACATTGGAAAAATACATGGAATTGATGAATACACATTATCATTGAAAATAATTTTCATAGAAGTCTCATATCACTAACAAGGAAGTCATATTTGAATGGGATCACTCCCCAAAACATCATTTTAGTGAAGGTTCAATCAAAATAACATTACTGTGGACAATGTCTCTTATTTAATGGGGTTCACTCCCCATCTAGTCTTATTTATTTAATGAGATGTAAGTATTTACCCATCGAATTGGAGACTGATATGGGTTCCACCCATAACATAATTAAAATCATACATAATTGTGGTGAAATATCATAAACCATTCATCATATTATAACCCATGAAATGAAATGGGATTCACAAATAGTTCATCATATCACAACATTTAGAAAAGTGATATGTTTCATTGTCAATTAATCATTTTTTCATAGCATAACCAATTAAATAAACATGGATTCGTAAATATTTTATCATGGTATTACCTAGATAAGATAAATGGGGTTCATAATCATTTTATCGTTGAATAACAACACAACAAGGACACCCAGAAATCACTCAAATATACTCATCTCAGAAACTATGTCTTATGTTGTTCCAACCTCATAGCCAACAACATGATTTTCTTCATAGGATGTAACCACAATATAAAAAATAGAGAACAGAATCCACAAACTCATCCATAAAATATGGAACCCATCCGAGAGATGCACTCCATCCCGAACAACTCTATTATACCAAATTGTATGTCTGAGAGAACATGCCCCATTGGGAACATCTTAGTGTGTCCCTCTCTAGTGCCTAGCCCCAAAGGTCCTGTCATTGCTACCTCGAACCTGGTGCAAGATAAAGCAACCAAAGTAAAGAGGCCCGACCCTAAATATATCACAGAGTTCATAGATCAATATTCTAGACTATGCACCTTGTGCATCCTCTCTAACAAGAGAGAACAAAGCAAGTCAGGCCTCACCATTTCCCCACAGTTAAGGGAGTACTTCTCTAAACAAACTCATGAAACATATGTCGATCCTATTTAGAGTAGCCCACACCTCATCCATTCGAGGTAGAATTAGCTCCTATCATGGTATTGTTCACATCAAGAGGAAGGTCCCACTCTTCATAACTATATCCAAAAAATGAGGGAGCTACAACTCCAATGGGGGAACCGCTCCAGAAAACTACTTGAAGGCATGGGAGTACGAGTCCATAAGTTAGGACCACTCATGTTTCCTAAATAGGAAGAGTTACATGGTATGTGTCAATGAACTAAACACATTGTAGATAGAAATTCCAAAAAAAAAATTCATAGAAGACCACAAAATTCACCCTGATTCAACAAAAAATCCACAGATCTACCTAATAGTGATCAATATCCATTGAAATCGTGCTCTAGAACCATAGATAAATGAAAAAAGAAAGGGATAATGACCCAAAATCAAATCCACATTCCTTGATTGAGAAACATCGACGATTCAGTTGAAGAAAAGTTCTTGGATTATCCTAGTTCTCAATCTGATGATGGTCTGTGTTGAAAACGGGGGTCAACAGAACCCCTCATCGATGATTAAATGGTGGTCTCGTTCATATCCAAAAGGAAGAAGGTAGAACAAGAGGTGTATATGGGAGGAATATATATCTCTTCTTGTGCACCCAAAATGTGGGGAGGAGTATTTAGGTTCAGTTTTTTTTAATTAAAAAAATAAATCTATAAATCCACCACAAACTAACCCGCCCAATCAACTTCATCTGAAACTCTTGGTGCGAATACCTTAATTTAACGCATATCGTATACATAGTGTTCCAAAATCAACAATGCTCTCAAAAATCCAATATGAGACTCTAAATGGGAGTTATAAATATTTTATGAGAAGCTATGCATGCATGAAAAAATATATTAAATATTTTTAATATCTCCACACCGACGCTCCCTAGGCCCCTGCATCCCACACTGACTCACCACCTAACTCCAAAAATATATTACAAAATATTCCAAAGTCCTTTAGGTAAAAACCGAGATCATTACACATTGATTAAAAATCTATGTAGTTATAGTATTTTTCAATATGAATCAATGATAATGTAGCATGTTCTGTTCAACTAAGACCATCAGCTACTTTGTTCACATTCCTGGAATGGTAGTGATTAGAGAAATTATAGACAATGATTAGCTCTAAATAACTTATTTGACAAAAATATATCTCATTAAAGGTGAATATATAAATTCAACTCTTATGATAATTATGTATTTCACACTTCTCAACATATTGATAGTTCAAAAAATCATTAAGGTGAAGATCTGACCTGTTAACTCTACATCATGTATCAAGTAGTTTTAATCCTAGATCGTAAACATTCATTAGGAATAAACTATAGCATTTTCATTATATATGACTGGTCAACCTATGAATTTCATTAAAGAATATTTATATATAAAAAATCTACTTATTGGAAGTATTAATATAAGTTTAGTTACTATCCTATTCTTGAGAATCACCATTTTTTATCAACTTATTCTATCTACACATGTTTTACCCCTTTTAGTGTTAACATAGTTACCAGAATTTAAAATTATTAGAAATTCAGCAAAAAATGTTGATAGTACCCTACTAATCATATAAAATTACATATTTCCATAAAAAGTGGGTCTAATCTATTTTTCAATTTCTTTTGTCTATGAAGGGTCTATAGAAATTACGTCACTCATCATAAAATAGACTATCAATATAAATTATTACATGAAAAATTCAACCTCAATAAACGTAGAATTCAGATTCCCCTTCTATAAAGAATCAAGTGTAATCCTTAGATACTCATCTTTTTCTTCCATACTCTGGGAGTAAATGAGAATATCACTGATAATCATTACCAATTTTTTGTGTTATTATCAAAATACATTATTTATCAAATACATGATGATTCTAGGGGATTTAGTATGTCCAATAGGAAATAATATGAACTCTTAGTGTGCATACCTTGTACAAAAAGATATATTCATACTATTTTCCATCTTAACATTCAGTTAATGAAATATTTAATAAATACCCACCTTTACTAAGCACTTATCTCATCATTGTTGATCGAAAAAGTAATCAATCCTTTTCATATGGTACTTGTTCTTTATGGTGCTCATGTTGAGCTCTCAGTAATTGATACACAACTACAGTTATCTATCCATTTTATATAAAAATAGCATTAGTGCACACTAATGAGGTGAACTATGTTGTATAAAACATTTTTATAAATTCTTAGGAAGCTTATTTTATAACACATTCGGTTAGATTAGGGATATCCTATAGGGGAACTCATAGATAGTTGTGTCTCTAGGTTTAGGTACTATTTTTAACTCTGCCTCAATATATATGGAAGATCATGTAACTTTTTGGGAATTACATTAGCGTGTTCCCTTAAAATTGGAATTTTCTCATGGTTGATACCTTCATTTGTCTCAACGATTTTTTAAAGTTATAATTCATCAAATGGTATAAATAAACACACATTAAATGGATTTTACAATTGTTATTAATGATGTTACATTAATTTTTAGCACCCCTATATACTATGAGAGGGGAGGGGTGAATAAGGGTTTTATCATTTTCTTTTAATATGATAGATATTGTTCCAACATTGATAAGACCATGTAAAACATGTCCTATTGAATAATGTAGTTATGAAACATTCACATGATGTAATATGAAAAAACAATTTTATAAGGTTCAACATAATGGGACAATCTATATATCATATGTCAATAGTGTGTCAGTTGTACACAAGTCTAATTAAATTCACTAGTTAGAGTGGAATAACAAATATTAAACACAATGAATCTATTCCACGAACACTTCATTTAAAATATTTTTAAGGATATCATTCTACCTCCCTCAAATGACTTTTTTTATTCCACATAGATCACTACCCTTGGAAAAGTCTCACACTATTTAATTACTTCATGACCTCTATAATAATTTTTTCATTTAATTAATAATCCCTAAATATCCAGAGACACTACATGAATCATAACCCTAAGTGGTTGCACTAGATAAGAAAGCTCACTGAAACCAGATTTTCAATTCTACTATTCTGTAAGCACAAAGTATTTGATAAACCACCTCTATATATTAGAGAAATTATAGATTTCATAATCCCACACACGATTTCAACCCTCCCAACCATCGTAGAACAATTATCCTTCATGAAGCAACCATCCTTTTTCAGGATCCAATCCTTTGAAAATCTCATAGCAATCAAGGAACTCATAGTATTAATGAAAATCCAAGTATTAATGAAACCCCATATTATTCTATTGAATAGACTCAATTATATCCATTCTTTTTGTGATTCTTATTCCCACAACAGATTTCTAATTCATGAATATTTACTGATTAGGTAGACCTTCTTAAAATAATTTTGATTTACTCTTTTATCAAATTCTATTCATGTAAAATAAAGTGGTCATGGATTCCTATTTATAGAAACTACCCTTTTTGAAGATAACATTCTCCAAGAGTTCTTTTTAAGAAAATATTTTCTCATTCTCATTAGTCCACTCTATTTGTAATGATCCATATAAATTTGACTCATTAAAAAATATTCGCATAGTATTGAAGATTTACCAACATAACATTTCTAATTTGGGATAATTATTCATGATGATCCACATATTCATGAATCTAAACCTTTAAGAAACCATGTATTCATGAAACGCATTCTAAACACATTTGATATGTGTTAAACAAATAAATCCCAAATTGCTTGAAGTATTATCCTTCATCCAGTTTTTAGCCAAAAAATTTAGAAATCACAAGAAAATGAAACCAAAATCAACACTATATGAATCCTGTGATGTAAGATCACATGCCTTATGGACTTCCGGATCAACATAGTGAGGATTGAAAACAAATAAAATCTAAAAAATTTTCCAATTATGAAAGGAATTGTTCCCAATATCTCCTCCATTAGGTTTGTTGTAAATCTTTATATAAATTTAATAGGGTTCCAAACATGGAAAAAACATAAATGGAATGAAATAACTAATCCATCACTCTATTACTATGTGAGAAACACTCAATATAGAAAACAAGTGTGGGAAACGGAAATTTCTTGCCACTATAGACCACTGACCAATCCTCTAGACTAAACACTCATTGAATTCCACTTATCTCCCATTTTAGAAATAAACTAAATGTACATATATTTTTAATTTTAGTCATAAAAACAATAAACCCCTAGATCATTTCTCCCCCATAAAACTAAACCACATCCCGTTTTAATTTCTAGATTTTTACAGAAGGAAATCCACTCAAGAATTCCATATTCATGGTTCCTAGTTCATACAATAAAGAAACTTCTTAATACTACAAACCATCAACTCATCATTTCCATTCATAAATCTCACTAGTTGATTAATGTAGTCTAATTATTTAATAAATCAATTTTATAATTCCTTTTTCACTTCCATCTGATAAACTTTTTACCCTCATTGAATTTCAATTGAATGGAAGAGGCTGATTAACTTTAGTCTAGCTACTGCATTAATGTTTCATAGATATAAATTCATTCAATATGTCCATTGTATTTAAACACAATGTGTCATTATTTCAGTTCACATTTCCATTTTTCAAATAATTTTTGAAAAAAGCCTCATTTTTCTTATAACATTGAAATTTTCAAGTCTCATAACCAGTTCCCATGCTGGGATCTTGTCAATGTGATCCAGTTCTTCCTTCATGGCCTTGACCAAGAATTCAAACATCGACGATTCTTAAAATGTGATTTATTTAAATGATAATAGTAATGAAATAAGTGATTATTTCATCATTATCCTTCTTTTTGAAGGATTAGTATGAAGCCCAAAATGTGGAAATAATGCATTTATGCCCTTCTATTTTTCCAGTGATATTTTGATGATTTTTCTTATGTAATGATTTCATATTATAACTCTTCTTCCGAATGATCATCATTTTGTGAGACATTAATGTTTTCATGCCTTCCACTATTTCTAATTTGAATCTCTATATTGTCCAAACTATTCTAAATCTAGAATAATAAAATTATATGGGATCATAGAGGATTTTACGGTTTTATCCTCAATGATATTGAAATCACTACTTCCCACAATATTTCTTAATATAATTGAATAATTTTTAGTATTTGATCTTCATTGAATATCCACAGAATATTCCTTCATCTTTAGAATCACCAATATTTCATTTATTTACTTTTTTGTTTCTTATGAAACATTTAGTTCAAAAAAAATGAACATAATTCAAATAAGGCTTCTTTCAATACAATATCTCATATAGTGTCTTAGTGTTATACAAAGAAACATGTATTATTTTGAGTGTATAAAACTACATAAACAAGTTATTTCTAGTAATGAAAACAATCACAACTCTCATTCATCATAATTATAGCCATATTAATCCCCTATCTATTTCATCATTCGGAACCTTAATAGTTTAAGGGTTCCCACTGAAGACAACTCATTCTTTAACCCATGATTTCCCATATAATTTTCAACTTCATTGGATTTGTTATGTCCTCCAGTATCTAATTGTATTATAATAATTGTGTGGAATGTTTCATTCTCATCTCTTTTATGATATCAATTCATTCAATAAAGAAAATATTTGTTCCTCTACATATACATTACACAATTTCTTCTACTATAATCATAAATAAAAAAATTAAGTACATTTCTTCATTTGTTCTAGAAACATTCCTTAGAAAAAATAATTCTATGTGGAAATGATCAATCATACATAATGACTTTTGTTCTCCGATACATATGAACTCCCAACCATCATTTGTCACATGCATGTATCATATGTATTCTCATGATCACACAACAGATTTGGAATTTTGACAAGTATCATATTATTAGATATCTATTCCATTCTATGTTAATTAATGTGACCCAACATCCAGTTCCACAAGTTATTTTCTTCTTCAACAATTATGTAACATGTGTTCTCTTTACTATCAAACTGGTATAAATTTCCAACTTTTCTACAAACACTCAAGAGAGAATTACATACCTTTCCTTCGATATTGCATCATTTCGGATTAAATGTCACTATCTATGTTATGCCACAGAGTTCACTCACAATCATAGATTTTGATGGAAACTGTCAATGTATAGAACCTTAGTTTTTATCAACTATTTATTTTCCAGTTCTATATTTTGGCTACCTTTGATCATTAATTAACCTTCTTTTTCAAATATAACTATTTAATCATCCTTTTTCATAGCATTTTTCATTAAATCTATATTTTATATCATGTTCGATTAGCATCCATTATCAAGAATCTAGGTGTTATTCATCATTGTAGCATTGAGAGCTATTTATACAAGGTAAGATTTCTTTATTTTCTTTTTTTCCTTCCATGATATACTTGATTGGGGGGAAGAAAATTATGGCCTTTACAATCTATTTTCAATATGTGTGGGTCTATCATACTCATATTATTCTTATAGAGGATAATAAATAATTTAAACAGTAACACCACTTGGTTTGTGGGTATTTAATTCTCTCAGTGTTCTATAGGTTCTTTTCATCCCTATCCTACTTGTAATGAACTGATTTATGGCTATTTTTCTAAAAGTGAAAACAATGTCCATAGAATCTATTTCCACTATATGATGAAGGATATCGTCTTATTCCACTTTTTTGACTTCTAGTCACTTATCCAATTATATTCCTCATTTCCATTTCACTATAAGGAAATGTATGTCTAATAAATACAAAATATTGACACTTCAAAATAGGAAATGTCTTTTCACTTCCATTACTCTTTATTTACCCTTATTTTGTAATGGAATTTGACTAGCAATACTCTTGAGAAACATGAGGGTTATTTTTAAATATTGTTTTTATTTGATTTGAAACACTATTTTTTGGGACAATAGGTGCCTATATGATAGGTCCAAATTTCTTCATCCCTTTATTTTGGCTCATCTCGTTTCCAGCCAGTAATGTTTTAGTAACACAAAAAATTCCACTTTCCCAATAATTATGGATCTATGATTATTCAAGGCCTTATATACTCTATCAGAGCTAGATTTATCTATTTATATAAGCTCTACATCACAATAATTTTACGAACTATAATTTCTTATATGTTTCCATTTATTTTGATTCAATTTCCAGCTTAATCCTTAGAGTGGCAGCTTATGATTCACGTCCATCATCTATCATAGTTGTTTCCTCCAGTCTTTATGTATGGTCATTCATAAATTTTAGATTCCATTAAATCCTATGTTTAATTTAAATAACATCATATGAGATTTAATGTGTTATTACATGTTCATATGAATCTCCTTTCATTTGATTTATTTCCTCTTTAACCCTATCTACAAACATTGAGGAATTATTCAGTATAGATCCCAAATTTCTAATTCTCTTTCATTGATTTTAATTCTCATTAATAGAACCGTAAAGCTCCACCCTGAGATAAAAAACACTAATAAAATTATCATCTTCTCATTTTATATGTTGTATAGTTCATCTATATCCAATAGGGATGCTTTATGATTGGTTTTAAAATCTATTTCTACATCCTCAAAAAATCATTATCATCTTGTTCTTCTTTGCAGATGAATCTATTTCCCTAATATTTCATTCTTGATTTGAGATCTCAATTGTTATAGATCCTACTTTGAGACTTATCCACGATTTATAATTCACATTCTACGTCATCAAATATTATTAGACATTTATAGGTAATGTGACCTAATTTAACACACTCTAAACAAGAAAAAATAATCTTTCCATGAAATATCATTTTTTCACCTTTTCAATTATATGGAAAAAAGCTAAAGTAGTTATTCTTCTTAATTATAAATTAATCTAGAAATCTCATATTTTCCAATTTGTTTTAATTATATTTCCATTCATACGATATTGGGAGCATCTTTAATTTTGACTCTCATTTCATATTACACTAGGCTTCATAGAATTTCATAAATTAAGAACATAGATAAATATCATTCATCATGAGCCAAAACGTTTTGATTATACAGATATGGGAGACTTTTAAATATTTTAATCAAATTTTAAATATCATTAATTTATTCACAATTCCATATAATTGTTTCAAAAAAAATTAGTTATGTGATTAAATAAGCTATCTTTATTTTTAGGTGGATGCAATTTCAGAATAATGAACTGACTATTCAAGACATGAATATTGGACTCTTTTTTTGTTTTCAACTACATATATATTATCTAGTTTCTCCCACATAGACTTTGTTGTAGTGAAAATCATCACCTTTATATACATATTATTGGAAAGTGCATCAGTAAGATAATTTTATGTTTTCACATCAGTATTAAAAATTTTATTATATGTTTTAGTAATAGATTGTATGATCGCATCATTGACTTGAATCCCTTTATAAATAGAAATATAATCATCCATCCTATGGGAAAAACATCGATATTTAATTATATTATTAAAAATTTATTTTCTCTTCCATCAATAAGTGTAACCCCCTCTATATTCATCAAATTATTCATAACAAAAGAAGAAAAATTTAACACCAACAAACTGTTCTCTCTAATATCATTTGTGGGTCCCTAGAACACCCAAAAAATGGAGGTTTGAATTTGGGAGTTATCTTTTTATTTTAATTTGAGTTATTTTTTTCACATGTTGGTAGGAACTTGTAAACCCCATATAATGGAATCCGGTTGTTATTAGACATTTTAATGTCAAGAGATAATAAAAAATTTACATTGTTTACCACTAAGGGCTAGTCCAAGGAGTATATGCTGAAAATTTCTCATTCGTACCAAAATGCACAAAGCATCACTATTTACAGTGGAATAAAGAAAATAAAACACAATAAATCTATTCTAGGCACACTTCCTTTACAATATTTTTATGGATTTCAGATTACAACCTTAAGAAAACATTTTTCGACTACCCCTAGCTCACTATATTGGTTGATGTATCACATTATTAAATGATCCGAAGGTGTCACCAGTTCATTAGGAATTTATGCTATTTCCCCTGAATAACAGGATACTCTTCTTGCACCATAGTCCTATGTTGATCCACATGAAATAATTGTTCACTAAAACTTTATGTTCAATAATAAGGCTTTTGATGATCATTAATTTTGAGGGACCAAATTTTTTACCAAATAAATTCCATAATTCTCAAAATAGTACACATTTGGGAAAAATATATTCTTCACAGAGCAATCATCCTTTGTAAGGTAATCAGCCTTTGGTCATATCCCATCCATTGAAAATCTCTCGACCTACAAAAATATCAACACCATAAAGATCTCACATTATTCATGAAACTACCAGTCTTCACAAAATATACATGTTTGATATTCTATTACATCAGTAGATAATATTCATTCCTTTCACGATTCTTAAGATCAAAAAGGATTCTTGATTCATGATGATTTCTTAACAAGGTATACCTTCCTAAAATCAAATTGATTTAGGTTTTTATCCAATTCTATTGATTCCAAATGATGTTGGTGTCTACCTTATTTATAGGAAAAACCCTTTACAAGGATCCCATTATTTTAGCATCCCTTTCACAATCCTCTTCAGGTATGCTCGTGAAGATCCTATATTCTTGAATATCTAGTTAATTTTAATCCATTCTTGAAGCTTCTTTTAGTTTTGAATATTTGATATCATCCCATCACACATTTTTTATGCTTCTTCATGATTCTTGACATCATCGTGAATATCATCTTTAATGAAATATAGTATTAGGGAAACATATTTTTTTTCATATTTGTGAAGTGTTAAACAACGAAAACATCCTTTAATAAAGCTTTCTCATTCTTCCTAGTTTTTAGCCCAAATTATTGGAAAACAATGTGTAATGATTCCACCTTTATCACTTTAGTCATCTTATATGACAAGATTACTTTCCCTAAAAACATCGTGGTCCACCCAGGGTGGATTAACAAAAAAATCAATCTTGATTTCTTTTCCAGATATGAAAGGATATGTTTCAAAAAACATCTTTAGAGAATCATGGCGTGGATCAGAATATGAAAATAGTTCCTCTCAAACTCATAGTTTATGTGTGATCTCTATAATGAGATCCAATCAATTCTTAGTATAAAGTAAAATTACACCAATGTATGTATTATCGGATTCACTAGAATAATCATAAAAAATGTTCCAATAGAATAATATTCCAATACTTAGGATGAAATGATCACATCACTAGGTGTTTTTATCGATATATCTACTTTATAAAATCATGGATTCGATTCAAAAGTTTTTTAAAATATTCATCTTTTAAAATATTTCTTTGTTCTATAATCAAAGAAAACATTTTTCATTAATTAGTGAATTGGAAGTGTACCATTTAAAAATTCATTTTCATTCTCTACTCGATTAATAGTGATGGAATACGTTTTTTCTTTTCTCAAGGGGCTTTGGTGATTTTTGATATTTATTACCCTCAAGGACTCGTGTTTTAGATCTGGGTCATGCATAGTTCCCTTTCCCCCAAATGTTGAGTCATTAAACCATGGGTAGTTCATTAATATGTCAATTCCTTTCCTCCATCAGGGTGGTGGAATTCTTCATGTCTTTTTAATAATCAAGAGCTCGGTGGCCTTGTCTCCAACATTTGATTCATTTTCCCATCCCTATGATGATACTCCAAAGATATTTATTCCCACATTTTTTACATGTTGGTTGTGGGATACATCATCCTCCATTATCATTTGACCCAGTAGATTGAATGTCCATTATTGTTTTCTTATATTATTAACCCCATGACCATTCTCCAAACTCCATTTATACATTGATAGAACATCGAATAAACTTATTCATAAATCATGATGTCTTTGATATCTAGAGCCTTTTAAAGTTTTTTGTTTTAAAACACCAAATAATATGTATATTTTTATATCTTTATTGATAAAAAACATTTTTCATATCCTGAAATAGGGATGATGAAACCCTTGTAATCTATACCAAATTCACCACTCTTTTTATTCTGTTATATGAATTACCTCTCCATAAAAGTTCTATTAGTTGGAGGAAAATACATGTTTTGATATATTCTCTTAAATTATTCCCACACCATATATTCCATTTCATCCATTCAACTTTGTGTTCTTTATCAATTAGAACCACTTATTGTCCCCCCGTCTAAGCAATATATGGGATAATTCACCTTATCATTCTAAAATCGGTAAATCATAAAAAAATATCATCTACATTGATTAAAACTAGTTTTTTATAATTAGTTTATAGAAGGATACACTAATTGTCGGTGTTCATCGCCTCATAAATTAATTAATGGGTAAATGATCTTTATTCGGTAATAGGGTTCAATCTACAAGGATTGGGATATTATTCATATCCCTAGACAACTCGTTAAGAAATGTGGTGATTCATTCAACTCCACCTCCCATAGAATTTTGGATTTTAATAAGGAAAGTGTTGAATTTTCTATAAAATGGGATAGTGTCCTATTTTCACCTCATTCCACCAATTTATAAAATAGAAATTGATTTATCCAAATATAATTCCAAAAAGAAAGATTATATCTACTACCATTTTATTGAATTAGCATTAATGGAATTTCTCATGGTATCTCTATGATTATCATTTTTTTCTAAAAAATTAATCATGGATGTTAATTTATACATACATATATCCTAAGAGTTTTCTATAATTTTATCTAATCATAATTCCGAAATTACCTAAACAGTACCTACGCTACTAACTATAGTGACGCTAGATTTTTACATGAATATAAAATCATTTTATAGATAATCAACATAATATTTAAATATTAAAATGTTGAATGGATTAATATATTGGTAAAATTAGGATAATAAATCACTTATAAATAATAATTCAAAAACACTTATTTAATGTGTCTCTTTTTACTTCTAAACAATCTCATTATACTTTGTACATATAGCCACCTGATGATATACATAAAATAATGTAGTGATATAATATAAATGTAAGAGGATTAATATGGAATATGAATCTATATATCATTAGTGAGAATAAATGTCATAATAAGTTCCTAAGAAGAGGATAATCTAAACAATAATAAGGGAAACATTTGATAAAATCCTTGAATGTGGGGATGCATAAAAATGAAACCTCATTTAATAGTTTCAAATTCCACATATAGTTGAGAACAAACCTAGAATCTTGTTTACACAAATCATATGTGTATAATAAAAACATCACCATTGTTAAAAATCATACAGTAAATACATTCATAATAAAAATTAACTCAAGATACACATCACATTACCTAATTCATTGGAGGGATATATCGTAGAGACCCATACTTGACGTACATGGACATTATATTAATTTTACAGAATACTTAATATATAACAAGAACTAACTCTCAAATATCGTAATAGTTTAGTGTCTTTAGAAAATCGGAACATAATCTTCTAATCATGGTGAAAGATCTTCAATATCTCCCATAAAGATCTTACCTTTTGTTTTTGTAACTAAAAAAATTCTTTAAATCCTTGGGAAAAGAAAACATATAAAGGGTGAGCTCAAATGATCAGTAAGGGTAAGTAAAGAGAACATAAAACAATCCATAAAAATTTGAATGTAAAAACATGAGCATAAAATCTAAACATCAAAATCTTGAGCAATGACATAAAACATTGCAGTACCTAAGTAATAGATCATAAAGGAACATGAATAATGATAAACTAGCATGGGAATAAAACATGTAATTGTGGAATCCATTAATCACATGTTATGATTTCCATAGTAGCCAAGGAATTTCTACCAAGACCATCATAGTGGACAAAGTCCCTTACTTTATCAAGTTCACTCCTAATTCTAGTCCTGTATCACTGAATCAGATTAACTTGTCTTTACATCCATGTCTATCTCATGAGATATAAATGTTTACCCAATGCATTGGAGTGAGATATAAGTCCCACCAATTTAATAATGAAATCATTCTTACTTGTGCCACAAAACAATCATAAATCATTCATCATAACCCAAAGAACAAAATGGGTTTCATAAACATAATCCCATATTAACATAATCCATATAAAAAATGGATGTCATTTCATAATAAGGAAAAAAACCATGTAAATAAAAGAGACATTATAATTGAAACATAAACATACTAAATAATGTCATCTTTGATGGAAAACAGTTTAGATAAAACACTTGAAATGAATTGTTGAGGATAATATCCTTTTATCTTCAAAATCATTTTATTTTCTAAAAATGCCAAGAAATTTCAAAATAAAGGATTTTGTTGAAAATAATCATGAAATTTTGTAGAGTAATCCTCATTTAAATAAGTCGTTATGTAAATGTAAAAATACATTCACGCCGTATAAGTTAAAAAACATTCTTCTTTTACTTTTGCAGGAAAAGTCAAAAATTACCTTGTATGGTAAATAAATGAAAGATTCCTTCAATAAAAAAATGTAAAAGTCAATGAGAGGTAAATATGACTTTAAACATACATAGAATAATATTAAACAGATTATGAAAGACATTTTTTTTGGACATGGATGAAAAATATAACCCCGGTAAATACTTACAAATAGACAATCTCGGATAAGAATGATATTGAAATAATTATCCATTACCTTATGTCCAATTTCTTCCATACGTGTCCGAGACACCTGTATAATTGGTTTAGACATATTATTAACTTGTAACAGAACCCTAATAATATAAATGAAATCATATATGATTCACTTATGACATTATATTACCCGTTCATTTTTCAATTCCATGTTAATGGATCGTTTTGGGTAAAATCATTTCATTTGTCATACGTGTTTTGACATGTAATTATTCATATGATTACTGAGATCATGATTACATAATTCCAAAATGTAAAACAGGATTTATATATAATATATATTCATAATATAAATATAAATTATAGATCGATAAATGGAACGAAATACACCGTTCATGGAGACAGTAGACTGTACGTACGCATGAACGATGTTTTTGTTTCCTTATTAAATTGAATGGAAGTAAATGAAATATATATATATATATAATACCAGTATCATTATTATGTCATATGTTTCATGATTTCTTATTATATATACTTTATAATCACTCTTGGATGGTTAACATGGAGAATGAATCTCATCGCTTCGTGGAGACGATAGTCCGTACGTACGCACGAGCGACAATATCATTCTTTTGATTATATAATTGTATATAATTGGATGGATTATAATATATAAAGAATCATAATAATGTTATATTTATTATTTATATCATTTATACTCATTATTATACCCATCCAACTGATTAAATGTTTGAATAACAAACTACACCACGATGTGGAGATGGTAGTCCATACTTATGCACATGTGGTGACTTTTTCATTTATAGGATGGAAAAAATAACTAATATGGATGTACGGGTTTTATAATAACATCATAGTATATAGAATATACTGGAGTTATTATTTTATAATGGAAACAATAAAGACGGAAGAAGTGGAAGAAGAATGGATCTTGAAATAGGTGGTGAGACATTTACCTCTTCTTCGGGTTCTTCCTTTTGATTTGATGAAAAGTGCTCCATAGGTTGGATTTCTGACTAAAGGAAGGCCTCTTGGATTAAGGGAGGAATGTTTAGAGGGTATTGGGCCAAGTTTGGCTGATCTAAATTGCTTAGAGGTTGTTAATTAGTGTGAATTGGCAGTTCCCTTTTATAAGAGCGGTGAGGGGAACCTTAGGAAAAACATAAAATATTATTTTATAAAAAATTTATATTCACTTAATAATGGTTTTAAAGTGACATATTTAGAGGCTAGGGTGTGTATGGATTGAAATAATCTCAACCAATAGTTTTTATAGAAGTTTAGCTTACCATTTTAACCTTATCTTTTAGATTTATCTCTATGTTAAATAATTTAACTTTTACCGTGTCTTCTTGTACTCTTACACTATATGGTTAATAAACATACTATAAACTACAAATAGAATCCAAATTGGTTAATTAATGTCATATATATTATTATATAAGTATTTTGGACTAACCTTAGATTTTTAGGACCATTATATCAGTTTATAATATAATATTTGATTTAAAAATGCTTTTATGTCAATTTTGACACTATTTGGTATTTGTTTTTTTATAAATTCATAACAGCATTATTACTTCAAAAAAATCATATAACCAACCTAATATTTTATATTAACCTATAAAATTAGTTTAATTTATAAAAAGTCTCAAATTACATTTATATGGCTATTTATAATATAAATTAAGTGAATATTTCATTAATAATGTATTTAGTGCATCATCATTGTGTCATAAATAAATTAAATTATTTAATGTCTGAAAATTATAAATAAAATAACATTATGTAGGAAATATTTTTATCTTTATAATTAATATTTATAGTAGAATTTATATTGTGTTTAACCCTATATGAAATGTTTTTTAGTTATTAAACTTTGATTTTAACTCTTTTAACTCTTCTTTGAATTAAATAATAATAATTGTCCTAATCAAATACAAGTGGACCTAAATGGTCATATTTTTTTCCTAAGGTTGTTTATGGTCTAAGTACACTTATCCAATAGAATTAGTACATGTGTTAGTGTAATAATAATATCATTTTTACCCTTAATTACATTATTTACTTTTAACCGTGGTAAATAAAAGTAAAAAGTTACTATTCACAAAAAAATTATTTTCATCTCATTGAACCACATTTTACTTACTGATATCAACCTTGTCTCTTAGATTTATGAAATTCAACTCACAGAAGTGGTAAAATTATGTTTTATGTAAATTTTCAAATGCTCCTAGGAGGTGGGTAAAAACGGTAAAAAGTTCAATAAAATTTTTATATATCTAAAATTATTATAAAATGACTCCAATAAATTACATTGAAAATATATAGGTTTTATGTATCTATTTTGACCAAAAATAAAATAAAATTAAATAAATAATTATTTAAATAAAAATTCTGTTTTAAACTATAACTCAGTGTTTTTCACTATTCTTCAAAAATTGCAAGATTTCAGAAAAATACCAAAAATTCACCCTAGGCTAATTTCGATATTACGAATCCAAAAAATGAAGTCTATTTTGAAAGATAAAATTTATAAAGTTTCAAAAAGTGGGTATTACTATTCATAATGGCTAGTTTATATAATATTTTAATAATATATCTTTGTTTAGTGAAACCCGGTATTGCGTACTACACACACTATCTAGAAAGGTCGCGATTTCTTGTAATGAAGACCAATTCAGGGCTGTTTGTAGTGAAATATCCCTTTGGTTTTGCGTATAACATAAACAAAACTTATTTCATTTATTCATTAAACAAAATCTATACATAATGTTTAGTAGAATAATTTCTATAAAACGAACATGAAATTGTGTGTAACACGAGCCAAGAATAGTGTTGCATATACTGTAAGCTAATACGGTGTTCTGTATAGTACAAGATAATATTGGTGTACAATAGAAGGCATCAAATAAATTAAAAAGAATATATCTCATAAAATCTTAGGGTGTTAATTTCTACCCCCTTAAAATTAATTTCACCCTCGAAATTCGTCGGGGTAATAAATGGTTTACTACTTGAAGGTTTCTTTAATAGAAACCAACATCATAAAAAGGAATACCAAAACTTATATTTAAAAACTAAAGTATAAATTGTAATGGTTACCCAAATTTACTAATCACTGGGTTTCCACATATGAGAACATAGGTGTAAATATTGATATGGAAGGGAAATCTGACCATCATGTTATAATGGAGAGTGGTAGAGAACATGGATATGAAAAATCCAACAATCACAAGTCCATAAATTTGTGATGATCTAAGGTACCATTTGATTCATCATATATGAGGGAAATAGGACAACATTTTTGGTATTCAAGAACATTTCCCTAAAGTTAAAAAATTAGAATTAGAAGAAATACTTAATTGATTTTGGTACAATCTCACCGTTGGTCATTCCTTAAACAATTTCCACTTCATATCTTAAAGAAATGAAGTTTTATTTTTCATTCGTGAAGTGTTAGAAAATCATGCGATAGAATTATAGGTCATTCCATATGTTTCAAACAAAAGGTTATCAAAAGTTATTAAATATACATAAGTCCATCTATGATGAGATTAATCGTATATGGTTCGTAAAATAGACTTATAATTTATATATCATAACACTTAATAAATTAAAACTAATTTATACTGACCAGGGAATTCTTGTAGGCCAGTATTAGGGGATAAAGGCATGTCACACTTTGGTTTTCGGTTCGATTCCCGCTACATTGTGCGACGCAACGGGTTGTCGCCCGTCCTGCAGGTTGTCTTTTTTTTCTAAAACTATACGATTATAAAATTACCTAAACAATACTATCTATTGTCCAACTTAATCCATTCCAAACGTTAGGCTTATCAAAAATACTTCTGTCCAATCTAATAGAGTAAAGAAAATTACTACAAGAAAGTTCATTTAACAAGCATTAAATACCATCATTTATCCCTCATATACCCTCAGATATATCTTGTTGGTCACATACCATATATGTGAATTCTTTAATCATGTATCCTCTTGAAACATGAAATACCGAATAATATTTGTGAAAACAAGAATGCTGTCAAAAGTTTACACTTTACACATACCAAAAGACCAAAATTTCTATATACTTAAACCATGATATCACTTTGTCCTTATATCAGTCATAAGCTCATTAATACCATCAATCATATCATTATCTCATTATCCCTTCATTATGCGCATATCATATACTTTTCAAAAATATCTTAATAACTTTTCATGGTTAACAGTACCATTCAACATATAATTTCAAATAATTTAGTAAAAACAATAGTGTAACAATCCTTAGATGACCCTTTATTCCATAGTACAATGAGATTACTTATACAACATTACTCTTTATAAACATGTAATCATTCCACTATCTTCTTAAACCATTGACCGAGCTTCAACAATTATTTCATATCACATATCATTTGAAGTCTCTTCATTATCAAAAACATAAATATTACCCATACAACCATGATGATTATATTCATGAGACTTTCCCTTAGGCCATTGGTTTACATAATGCTCGTACATTCCACATTTAAAAAATTTATCCATTGTTGATGTCTTAGCAATACCATTAACCTTGTACAATGTGTTAACTGAACCTTTTCCTTTTCATTTACTGGCTTTGTTTCCTTATTTTCCACAGCCAAAGCATCTTCCAGTTCCTCTTAAATATTCTCCTTGATGCCTCTTCCCACATGATTTAAATGAGGGGAATTGTACTTTATTATATCTATGATCATCATGAAAATACAACTTTCTCTTATTAGCAGTGTCCAGAACCTTACCAAAGGTGAGATTATTGATCATATTATGAGATTTATGATTAGGCATAATAACAATATGTGGACTTACAGGTCCAATTTCATTTGGTGTCTCACGAAGAATATCATTCCACTATCCATCATATTCTCCATTATCATGAATCATCCTGTTTCTAACCATTTTTCAAAAACATAAAAAAATAGTGTGAGAGGTAAAAAAAATACTAAGAAAACAACATAATAAAGGGGGAGTACCTTAAATATCTAACATCTTAGGTTTAATTCTATGATCATTACCGTAATTCTAGGACTATAACCTATACTTATACATAACCTTAGGAACATCCCATGACATACCTTAGAAATATCTCTAGGGATCTCACAAAAGTTTTCGCATCCTAATTTCCAATGTTTAACTAAACATTTCCTCTAATACCAACTGTAGAGAACCATACATGATGTAAATGGACATCACATTACTTTTTCGGAATACTTAATTCATAACAATAACCAAAACTCAAGGACCGTAAAAGTTCAGTGTCTTTGGAAACTCAGAACATAATATTCTAATCGAGGTGAAAGATCATCAACATCTCCCATAAATAACATCCCCTTTTGTTTTCATACCTAAAAACATAATTTAAATCCAGGGGAAAAGAAAACATATAAATTTTGAGCTCAAATTCTCATTAAGGGTAATCATAGAGAACATAAAACAATCCATAAACATTTGAATGTAAAAACATTGGCATAAAATTTAAACATCAAAATCTTGAGCAATGACATAAAACATTACAGTACATAAGGAATTGATCATAAAGGAACATTAATCATGATAAAATTGCATGGGAATAAAAAATTTAATTATGGCATCCATTAATCACATGTTATGATTTCCATAGTATCCAAGGCAGTGTTTCCAAGACCATCATAGTGTACAAAGTCCCTTACTGAATCGAGTTCACTCCTCGTTCTAGTCCTGTACCACTGAACCGGATTAACATTCTATTCCATCCATGTCTATATCATTAGATATAAATCTGTACCCAATGCATTGGGGGGAGATATAGGTCCCACCCATCTCATAATGAAATCATTATTACTTGTTCCACAAAACAATCATAAATCATTCATCATAACCCAAATAATAAAATGGGTTTCATAAACATCATCATATCTTTATATAACCCATATAAAACAAATGGACATCATTTCATCATATGAAAAAAATAAAACCATGTAAATAATAGAGACATTATACTTGAAACATAAACATACTAAACAATTTCATCTAATATGGAAAATAGTTTTTATAAATCACTTGGAATGAATTCTTGTGGAAAATATACTTTTATCTTCAAAAGCATTTTCTTTTCTCAAAATGCCATGAAATTTTAAAATAAAAGGATTTGGTTGAAAATAATCATGAAATTTTATAGATGACGCTTCATTGAAATATTTTGTTATGAAACCGTAAAAATCCATCCACGCCGTATAAGATAAATAAACATTCTTCTTATACATATGCCGGAAAAGTCAAAAATTGCCTCATATGGTAAAAAAAGATTGATTCCTTCCATAAAAAATGTAAAAGTCAAAGAGGGGTAAACATGACTTTAAACATACATCTAATTATATTAAACACTATATGAAAAATATTTTTTATGGACATGGACAAAAAATAAAACCCAGGTAAATACTTTCAAATAAACAATCTCGAATAAGAACGAGATTGGAATAATTATCCCTTACCTTTTGTCCAATTTCTTCTGTATGTGTCTGAGACTCCAATATAGTTGGTTTAGAAATATTATTGACTTTTAACAGAAACATAATAATATTTATGATATCATATATGATTCACTTATGAATTTATATTACCCGTTCATTTTTCAATTCTATTTTAATGCATCATTTTGGATAAAAATCATTACATTTGTCGTATGTGTTTTGACTTTTTATTATCTATATGATAACTCAGATCGTGATTACATAACTCCAATATGTAGAACATGATATATATATATATAATATATATTAATAATATAAATATATATATAATAGATCGATAAATGGAATGAAATACAACGTTCCTGGAGACGGTAGACCGTACATACGCATTAACGTTGTTTTCATTTCCTTATTAAATTGAATAGAAGTAAATGACATATACATATACATATATACAGTAGCATAATTATATCATATGTTTTGTGGTTACTTATTATATATACTTTTTAATCATTCTTGGATGGTTAACATGGAGAATGAAACTCATCGCATCGTGGAGACGGTAGTCCGTACATATGCACGAGCGGCAATATCATTCTTTTGATATAAAAATTGTATATAATTGGATGGTATATAATATATAAATAATAATCATAATGTTATATTTATTATTTATATCATTTATACTCATTTTTATACCCATCCAAAAGATGAAATGTTTTAATAAAAAACTACACCACGACGTGGAGACGGTAGTCCGTACGTACGCACATGTGGTGGCTTTTTCATTCATAGGATGAATAAAATAACTAATATTGTTGTACCCATTTTATTATAACATCACATTATATACAATATACTAGAGTTATTATTTTATAATGGAAACAACAAATAAGGAGGAAGTGGAAGAACAATGGAACTTGAAATAGGTGGTGAGACGTTTACCTCTTCTTCGAGTTCTTCCTTTTGATTTGATCAAAAGGGCTCTTTAGGTTGGATTTATGACTAAATTAAGGAATCTAGGATTAAGGGAGGACAGTTGAGAGAATATTTTGGCAGAGTTTGTCTGATAAAAATGGATTAGAAGGTGTGAATTAGGGTGAAGGGGAAGTTCCATTTTATAAGAGGGGTGAGGGTACCTTAGGAAAAACATAAAATATTATTTTATAATAAATTCATATTCGGTTCACAATGGCTCCATAGTGACTAATTTTGAGGCTAGGGTGGGGATGGGTCGAAATCCTCTTAATCAATAGGTTTTATAAATGTTTATATAATCATTTTAACCTTATCATTTAGATTTAACTCTAAGTTAAATAATTTAACTTTTACCGTCTCTTCTTGCATTCTTACACTATATGGATAATAAACATACTATAAAGTGCCAATAGGACCCCAATTGGTTCCTTAATGTCATATATATTATTATATAAGTCTTTTTGCTGAACCTTAGATTTTTAGGACCATTATATCAATTAATAATATAATATTTGTTTTAAAAACTCTTTTATGTCAATTTTGACAATATTTGGTATTTTGTTTTTTAATAAACTCATAACATCATTATTACTTTGAAAAAAATTCATCTAACTAACCCTAATATATTATATTAACCTATAAAATTACTTTAATTTATAAAAATTCTCAAATTACATTTATTTGGCTATTTATAATATAAATTATGTTAATATTTCAATTATAAGGTAATTACTACATCTTCATTATGTCATAAATAAATTAAATTATTTAATGTATAAAAATTAGAAATAAAATAAAATAATATAGGAAATATTTTTAGCTTTATAATTAATATTTATAGTCTAATTTATATTGTGTTTAACCCTATATTAAAATTGTTTTATTTATTAAACTTTGATTTTAACTCTTTTAACTGTTCATTGAATTAAATAATAATAAATGTCCTAATCTAATCCAAGTGGAACTAAATGGTAACATGTTATTCCAAATGTTGTTTTTCATCGAATTACACTTATCCAATAGTATTAGGACATGTGTTATGATAATAATAATATCATTTTTACCCTTAATTATCCTATTTACTTTTAACCGTGGTAAATAAAAGTTAAAAGTTACTATTCACCAAAAAATTATTTTAATCTCATTGAACCAAATTTTACTTACTAATATTAACTGTGTCTCCCAGATTTTTGAAATTAAACTCACATAAGCGGTAAAATAAAGTTTCATGTAAATTTTCAAATGCTCCAAGGAGGTGGGTAAAAGAGGGTAAAAGGTTTAATAAAAGTTTTATATATCTAAAATTATTATAAAATGACTCCAATGAAATACATTGAACTTATATAGGGATTATGTATCTATTTTGACGTAAAATATATTTAAATAAAATAAATAATTATATAAATAATAATTTGGTTTTGAACTATAACTCAGTGTTTTTCACTATTCATCAAAAATTGAATGTTTTCAGAAAATACCAAAAATTCACCCTAGACTAATATCGATATTCAGAATCCAAAAATGAAGTCTATTTTGAAAGATAAAATTTATAAAATTTCAAAAAGTGCGTATTACTATTCATAACGGCTAGTTTATATAATATTTTAATAATATATCATTGTTTAGTGAAACCCGATATTGCGTACTACACACGCTATCGAAGAAGGTTGTGATTGCGTGTAATGCAAGACAAGTTAGGGCTGCGTATAGTGAAAGTTCCCTTTGGTGTTGCGTATAACATAATCAAAACTTAATTCATTTATGCAATAAACAAAATCTATACTTAATGTTGCGTAGAATAATGTCTACAAAACGAACTTGAAATTGTGTGTAACACGAGCTAAGGATAGTGTTACGTATAATGCAAGATAATACAGTGTTGCGTATAGTACAAGATAATCTTGGTGTACAATAGAAGACATCAAAGAAATTAAAAATAATATATCTCATAAAATTTCTGGGTGTTACATATATAATTTTGGGTCCTCCCATCACATCAAAATATTTATATAATATTGCACTTTCACCTATAACATATAAAAATCATAGTCCCAAAATAACCCACAGAAATAAATTGGTTTCAAAAATATTTAATCAAGCATAAATAAATTCATAATTATGGTGCTCCCAAATAAAAAATTGAAAAAAAATACTTACAATAGAAATCATCATTCTTAACTGAAGAAGGCACAAATCAGGATAGGTAAAAGAAGTGTTTTGAAATGAAGATTATTTTTTGAAAACCTATGTATTTATATTATAAATCATGTTAGTAAAGTTTTTATACCTAAATTAAAAGGGAATAATGGATATATGGCTTTCCTGGAACATTATATCAATATTCATATTGAAGATGACATGAATAAGGGATTTCCCAATGAAATGGTGCTGGGTTCATGAATCCTCATACGTAAAATCCATCTTTATTTCATCACCTTTCTGACTAATGAATAATAAAAATATAATCATTAAAATAGTTATCTAGATGATAATTATTTTCATTTTACCATGTTTTAAATTGTAATAATTTGATTATATATCATAATTTACTTTTTTTAAAGGAATAAATTTTAATATCAAGTTTTTCTTAAATATTTCATGTTTTTTCTTTGATTTTAATATTTTATAAATTTAATTTATAATTATTATTGATTAATTATATATGATATGAAATAATATTTATAAACATTTACATAACTTATAAAATTTAAAATAATCAGACATTGGGATAGTTATATGAGAAGTATTGGAAATTTACTCATTGGTGTTTAAACGACCATTAGTGGGAGACTATCAATAAATAGAGAAAGCCATGATTGAAAATTATATAAGTCATAATATTGAAGATTTCATGAGGCCAATATCATTAATATAATTTCAAAATATAATTGGAATAAAATAAGTGAAGATGAATAAGAGAGAAGACTTGATAGAAGGTTAATCATTCATCAGTATAGCTTCTCTTCTATGGAACTAAAACTCCCATGATGTTCATAGTTCGTTTACTCTAGAATAACCCAATGTATTTTAAGGGGCCTAAGAGGGAAGAAATTTTCAGGTATTTAACTATAGAAATAGTGGGAGGAGCGACTTTCCAAGGGTTGTGAGAGTGGATCTTTATATGCGAGGAGATGTGTATTTTTAGAATATAATATTAAATTAAATATTATATCAAAGTTAAAACATATAATATTGAATTTTATAACATATAAATCATACATGAATATAATATGATATATTTTTATTAATACATAAAACTAATTTATAAAATTAATTCATTATAATTAAAAACAAAATTATAAAAAAGAAATAATTGATATTTTAAAGGATCACTTCTAACTTTAGGATTTGGAAAATGATTTTTTTGTTCAGAAATAAATTTTATATTATATTAAGGAATAATTTATGAAATTAAATATGATTTTATAATCATCATGTTTTAAAAATTCTTAGTTCATTATTACCTAATGAATGATTTCGTTTAAGTTACATTTGTTACATGAAAATAATATTTGTACAATTCACCTGAAAATAGACATATTTCAAGAAATAACCATAAATAACCCTCTATCTGTTTCATCATTATGATTTAAAAAATGTGATTCATTTTACAAATAAAAATTTATAACATAGAAAATTTAAATTTTTGATACTAATTATTATTTTTATGATATATGTTAAAATTATTTTTATTAAAATGTGCTAATATTTTCTTTGAGTTTTAAATCATGATCTTTTTATAGTATTATAAAATTTATATCAATATATATTACTCCAAATAAATATTAGTTATATAAAAAATTATTATTTTGAGTTAAAATTATTATTTCAATGGCCAAGGTACTATTCTCAAGGGTTATGTTACTATTCCCAATGGGCATGTTGCTATTACAACGGTCACATTACTATGCATATGACCACATTAAGTACAATAAATACCAATTAAATATTTCACATGAAAGTCTATAAAAATCAAACCATTGTTATATTTTTTTCATTCTAACATATTTCTATTCATTTACTAGTATTTTTTTTACTTTCTTTAGTGTTGTTCATGAGAGTAATGATTCTAACAGATTAGTGTGATCCATATATTCCCATTATATATATATATATTTTTTATTTTCCCATTTTAAATAATTCATGTTTTAAGGGTTTATTATGGATCAATTATAATTATATTCGTTAATCAAATAATTTTTTTACTCTTTCTGTTGTATATATATAATACGTTTATAATATAATATTACACACATTTATTTAAATAGAAAACTTTCAATTGGAAAAATTTGGTCGTTACATATGTTATTAATATTTTATTGTGATTAAAGTAATAATAGGACATTGTATTGAGGTTCACATTAATTATATGTCAAAAAATTATTATTTTAATTATGTATTCCAATACTAAATCTATAGCAGCATGTACAAATAATAACCCAAAACATGAAAAGATAACGATTTCACATTATGAAATATTTATTAATTTTTCAGAGTATATGATAAAATATTATACTATGAAACTAATTGGGAATAACATGAGATTTTTTTGGGAAATTAAATCCCCGTAAAATATTAATTTTTATATTCCTTCTAAAAAAGAAACATTGAAGTCCACGATCATTCAATAAGATATTTCATGCTAAATTCGGGTGCCCTTGGATTATGGTATATTGGTGAACCATGGATGGATAACTCATGGTAATCCATTGGTGGTTAATTATAAATAATTATTCCTTTATATTGACCTTTTGTTGCACGTTGATGATTTTTTTTATTTACAAAATATAAGGTAAACGAATAATATTGGGTTATAAGAAGAATATAGTGGTGCTTCTCCATATGATTGATTGGGAAAAGATTTTTCCACTCAACCATTCATGAGTAATATTTTATATGAATGGGATGATTCCCAAAATAATTACTTCTGTTATGGGAGAAACACTTACGTGACCTTGAACATTGTAGAATATTGATTTTGGCCCGCTAATTAGAAAAGCATTTTTTAAAAGAGTTTATCTTTTTTTGGTATCCAATTTAAGAAAATTTCATATTAAATGTTCATAAAATACATGATACTCACTTGATAGAAAAGATTATATTATATATAAGTATATCATTGTCATAAAATGTATCATTTATATTAATCCAATAGTTTAGATAATTATAATATAAGAAACATGAAAGATAGTTAATTTATAAAAATATGTCATGAAAAAATCAATGTGTTTAATGATTTCCATATAAAGTAACCATGTCATTAAATGTTTAAAAATGAATCATGATTCATATAAATCATAAAAATAATCATGTTTGTTTAAAAGATATTAGATTTGTGTTTACATAAGGAATTATAATCTGATATGATAAATAATTTTTTTTGTATTGGAGATATTTAATATAATTATATATGATAACAAGATTGATGGATATAAATTGTCTCTCTAGGTTTTTTCTGGTTCTGAAAATTATTCAATCTTCATCGATGGAAATTTTTCGACAATGTGAATAAGTACATGAAAATTTAAACCAATATTAATTAACTAAAAAATTGTACTATATGATCTATAATTTTATTGGTTGATCAAGTGGATAAAATATAAAAAAAGTAGAATAATTTTTTTAGAGACTCTAAAATTTTTTATTAAGATTTATGGGAAATGAGATTGAAACATAAAATAAACTAAAAAATAAGAAAAATAATTTCATATTAGTAATTTATCTAGAAAACTCTAAGATTTATCATAAGCCTAATGGTGAGTCTATAGAATGTATAAATTTTATTGAATTCTATTATAAAATTATGATAGGTATATGATTATAACTGTAAATTTTAGAAGAAATTTAGGATTATAGGATTTCAAAAGATAATAAATATTTAATTATTAGAGGCGTACGTTTCTATTAATGTATTATAGGAAATGATTGGCTTCATATAAAATTTTAATACTTCAATCATGGATGGGCTTATAATAAGATTTACATTATCTATATCATTTTTCTCTTGGGAAGGTCAGACAAACAATTACAGTATAAATAAAATAACAGACGTGTATTCTATAAAAATGTTTATGTTTTTTTAAATTCAATTACATTCTTTAATGTCTTATAAAATGAGATTTTATAGTTAGGTAACTATCTCTAAACTAATTTGTGGATGTGATTAGATAATAGAATTGAATTTAAATATTTTTTACCTTTACTATCAATGTATTAAGGAATGAATTAGCCCAGACATATAATGTCTAAAAATAAGATATGTGAGGAAAATGATAATTTGAAATAGTTTAATCCATATAAATTTTGGAAGATATCATTTAAAATCCATGTAATTTTCTTTTTAGGTGATAATATTATATAAATAAATTGATCAATTTTGAATCTTTTATGATACAAAATTTTTTCTTGAAAAGTATTGGAATTAGGTAGGAGGTAAATTTCCTATATGAATTTATTGAGATTTAAGTCTTCAACAAAAATATGTAATATTTAGTTTCAACATAAAGGATTAAAATATAATTGAATATTCTAGGAACAGTTGAATATAATTATACTATGTGTATTTTCATCTCATTTGTCTTATTTGGTATATTAATTTATTTTCTAATCATTATTTGTTATGAACAGATAAAAAATTAATATTATCATAAAAGTGTTTTATGAATCATTGGATTCTATGACACATTTTTAAATAAAGAAAATAAGATACAAATATTATCTAAGGCAATGTGTTTATAATATTGTTTCCTAAACTACGATGGAATTGAATTCCCCCCAATTAGGGGCATATTTTACTAAATATGTTTTTATTAAATTCATTTATACACAATTAATACCATATTTTATATCTAGAAAAATATTATTATCCAAATATACCTATTAAAATAAAATTTAATGATATATGCTAACAAAAAAAATATGTATCATGAAACATTATTCTGATAAAAGTATTATTTCATAGAGGATATTGGGAGTATGTTTAGACATATATATTATCACTCTTAAGAAATAATTAATTGTTGTAGTCTTATGTTTATGTGATTTCCTCAATATATCCAAGATATTTGTATTTGTGATGGTAAAAAAATTATAAGGAAATAAATATAGTGAAAATTGAAATTTAATATCACCATTCCATAAAGTATTGTTTCAATAAAGCTACAAAATTAATTACATATAATATCCTAAAATAGTTTATTGTACTACTATAAAATTAATTATAAACAATTATTGTAGTTTTAATAAAAAATTTGATGCCATGTTATCAAAAAAGTATATTATGATGTGATGGTAAATTAGTAATATTAATAATAACAATATCTATTAAAATATTTCCAAAAAAATATTATGTAATGAATTCAATTGATGATGATTACGAACAAATAATTATTATTAATAATAGTTAGAATTTAATAACCTAACATTTGATGTTGTGATATTATGAATATTTTATAAGTTTAATTTATTGAACATTATGAATATAATTTATAGGTCCACTATTTTTTATGAAAAATTTCTTCATAGATATTTCACAATAAATAGTTTATTGGGATTGTTTTTTCTCATGGTTACATATAAATGATGTTGTGGTTACATATAGATGTAATTGGTTAACAAAACCCTAAAACGTTTACATAAATTTATAATATATCTATTTATTATATATATTGAAATAGCATGGTGCTTTTGTTTTGTTTGATAAGTATTCAAAATAGGGATTTAGAGTAAAAATGTTTCTTATAAAAGTAAATATCCATTTTACCATTCCTTCATGTGGGAAAAATAAATATTTATATACATATAGATTTCATGACATGTCATACTATTTGACCTATCAATGTATGACTTTGAGTTATCCATCATCGATTTTCATCATTGAGTATTATCGGTTATGAGTAATTGAAATGTTTGGAATGAGAAGGACTATAGTAAGGATACAAATTATTTTTTTCATTAGATTAACCATGATGTATTAAAATAGATTGTCGTAAATTATATCTGTTGTATTCTTAGGGTGAATGGATCATATTTAGTTCCCCATTTTCTGAGTTTAGTGATATACCAAGAAAGATATCCATCGTAGATTGATATCATACTTTCACATGTCTATATGTTGACATAGCTAATTCAAGGATGTCGGAGTATGTTGTTCTCCATGTTTTCACTTGGAGTATAACCAATATAAGATTCACCCTCTCATAAGATATATATCAAATTTGGTCCCTCAATTTAGATATATTATGATGTATGTGAATGCAACTAGATATTATAGTTTATGTGATCATCTACATAGATTAATGGCATGTGATGTGATTATCAATGAATGGTTATAGGCCAATGATGTATTCATAATCTAGGGAAGTTAATTCTATATGAATCATCACCATATAATTAAATTATATTGGATTAAAATAATCCATTTCTCATAACCACTCAATAATTTTTGTAGAGAGATAATGTGAAAATTCCACCTTCATGTGATGTAAAATTGTTGACATAGGTTACAATTTTCCAAAAAATTTGGAATCAATGATCAAAATTTATTATAAACACCGTAAATTCTCATGTGATCATTCATTTTTCATGACTGAATGGGGATTGAGTTTTACTCAAAGAGACACTCTAATATTTTTGTAGAGTTAATCAAATAGTTTTTTGGATGGGGTTTCAAATGTTATTTCATATGATGTAATACATGGTAAAGTTAATAATTGATTTCCAAAAGGGTTTTTTAAGATATCCAAAAGGATTTCAAAATATTATTTTTTATATTATTCAAAATGAAAAAATATAAGTTTAAATTGAACATTTTCTAAAAGAATTTATTTTAAGAGTGTGATTTAATGGAATATACATGAAATATATTTTCATGAGATAAGTAATATTATTTTGTTATACAATATTTATATGATTCATGTATATATCATATTACATATTATTTCATGTTACCAGTATCAATTATCTATAAAACATAAATAATCCTTATTCATTGTTATCTAATGACCTATTTCAAATGTTGATACATGAGGAATGAGTTTTATACATTCATGTGATTCATGAACTACCCAAGGGAATTATCTCATGGGACTTAATGAATTAGTTAATGAAATATCGCCAAAGGAGAATCCTTGGGAGATATATAATTCCACAAATATGGGATGTATGTTTTGGATTGTATCTGCATTCTCAATTTAAACTACATAAAATCTACTTCACTATTATCCTACATCCATAAATCCTAACTCACTATCATGTCTTGAATTATTAAATGATCCCAAATATAGAATATCTACTTCATAAAAACCAATGAGTTTATATAGAATTATTATATCATTTTTCAATATATGGTGATATCTATCAATCAATATGAAGATAGTATGACATTGGTGAAATGTATCCTTGGTGTATTGTATTCAATTTACAGATGATTGATCTTGGGGAAAGGTTTTAATTACTTCTTCACATTATAATTATTTTTATTAGAATCTTATTAATACTTATCATAAAGAACATAATGGACATCAACCTTGGTCCCTCCTCCTTCCAAAAATGAATTCCTCCACAATACACACCAACCCACTATAGTATACTTCCACCATCCTTTAGCCATGGAAACCACTGTATAATAATTACAAAGGGGGTGTGGAAAACAAGGTAGTCATCTATCCAATGTCAAAAAGTTAGATATTTGATAAAACACATAGAACCCAAAACATTTAATTAATAGTGATGTACTAAAGCTATGTTGGGATATGTAGTCAAATAATAAGAGGATAAAAATATAGTTGGTACACTCTATATCATTGTATTAGTTCAAAATAAATGACCATAGGAAGAGAACATATAGCCTCTACACCACCATAAATACATAAACAACATGATATTCCTTTTATACAGTGGAACTAAACCACAACATTGAGATAAAATTGTTGCACTACAAATCCCAACCTCCAATATAATCACATCAACATGAAATTATAGTTAACCCTTTACCAGTTCAATTATGTTCATTAGGAAATTAAATTTCAATTTTAAATCTAAAATATTCTCTTACCTTAAATACTATATATTCAATAATATATCACACTACTCCATTTTATTTTAATATTTCAAAATAATTTTCCATTTTATACATGTAATAATATTTTATTTTATCCCATTCACAAAATGTAATTTAATTTTAACTACCCTATACAATGTATCATTTCTAATTGAGCCTCATATCATTACCTAACCATTCTCCAAAACTAGTTACTCTTTCCTAAAATATACGACATCACTATCACTATATAAATCATGTATAATCACACCACATATCATAGACATACTAGAATAATATTATTTTATAACCACACTTTCATGCATAAGAGTTATTAGAGGATAACATAACCATTCACTCTTTATATATTATTCAAAAATTATATTTTATTACCCTCTAAAAAGAACATTTATTAATGCATGTTGATTATATAAAAAATCATAAAAATATTCCTTGGTTTCAATGTCATGAAATTTCATAGAAAACATGGAGATCACAGTAACAAAATATTGTTAAAAAGATGTTCTATTAAATTTATAAGGAATAAATACCTTATAATTTTTAAAATGTAAGGGCCTTCTTATTTTTAAATAATTATTAAATATCATTAATAAAATTATTAATCATATTATATTATTATAGATATATTGAAGCAACATACGTTCATAAAAAACACATGAAATATTGTTAAAATATATGTTCATTACATCCCATTAAAGATACTAATGTTACTATTTATTTACCATCTTTAAGATGCTTCATACTAATTTCACAGTATAAAACAAAATGAAATAAAATCTTATAACTTAATAAAATGAAATATTTTATGTTATGAATCCACTACCACTAGAGAAGAATCATGGTTTTGTGCATTAACTATAATGAGTTAGAGACAATCTAGGCTCACAAAATCATTATATAGGTCTTGAATTTATTTATGAGGCCTAAAAAACTCAAATGGTGGGGATTAAATAATCTATTCATGAGGAAAAAATAAGTAAGATTGAAGGGGGATATTCACGTATTAAAATAGAAAATAGTTATTATCATAGATAATTCCATAAAACAAGATCAAAACTCACATTTAATTTTCATTAACATAATAAATGGATTTTCCCCACATAACCTATTTACATATCATTAAAATCACTGATATAGAAAATTTCTACTCATCCATCATAATAAATATCATATATATTTATTCAATCACTATTCCTATTAAATTAAAAAATATATTTTTTAGGTTATTTAGGAATGGAAATTATTACCGTGTATGACCTTTACATGAATCCCATGAAACTTATAAAAAACTATTTTTTCTAATCCCCTTACATGAGATCCATATATAGGAACTGAATTCAAAAACCTGAATTCTATAACTTGAAATAGTATTCCATATTTGGATAGGATACCCTTATGTGGATTCATATTCATGTTTCCCATTATGTGGAGTGTGAATAAACCATATGTTGGGATAAAAATCCTTTATCAATATATATAAAGATCAATTTATATGGGATTTTCATATGTTTGTCATTTTTAAAATATTTACACATATCATTACCTTTACCTAATTACTTTTACATTACCAAAAATTCCCTTATAATAATTTGAAAGAATATTAAAATTAGTCAGATAATTTCTAAAATGAATAAAATATCAAAATGATCTCATAATTTTTAAATATACCTATAAATAAAATTTCAAATAAATTAAAAAACCCCATCCATGACTACTTAAATCAATATTAATCATCCCCGAAAACACCCATTTCCAGAAATGACCAAGGAAAGGGATAATGTAAAATTAAATACATTAAAAAATTATTATAAAAACATATAAATCCATTCCCATTCCCACACCACATGGTATGATGAATGTATTTTGATATCATATTTTTCACTTTTTTATGTGTATACATCTTATTACCATTTCTTCTTAGCTATATTTTAATATACTTTCTCCCTTTATCCTATTTATAATGTTTTTTATCACTATTATGGTATCTTGTAAAATTGTGTAGTAAATAAACATAAATAATATTGAAAATTAATCTACAATGGTGTAAAAAATAATATTTAATGGAATAAAATTTGAGTTAAATTCTTCCAATGATAAAAATAAAATCCATATTCAATTTGAATAATATTAAAATAATAAATATTTATAAACCTTAAATTTGAACATATAAAACTACTCCCTTATTTATTTTATACAAAATAGAGTTGGATAATTACCAAAAAATAGTATGAAATTAATATTCCCTCTTCGTGTTATCCTCAATAAATCCTAATACATTATTGAAAAATAAATTATGTTCCAACACATTTCTAACACCATTAATTATAATAGAATATAGAACAGAGAAGTTTGGGTATAATATAATATTAATTTATTTTTAATGATAACAAATCCTAACTAAAACATTCTATAATAAATACAGATGGCTTTAAAATCCCAGAAATTCCAAAAATTATTGACTATTATTCGACCACATGAACTTTTACCATATAAAATCTTATAACATTTTTCCTTTAATGTAAACCAAATATTTTCTCATTGAATTACATCAATGTATAATTCTAAATACTATATGTTATTTAAATTTATAATTTTTCACCACTAAGCTAAATATCATTATAATACATGGAAGCCTAAAATACACTCATGGAATACTTCATCATATATAAAAAAAATATTCGAGGAATGTTTCATCGTGTAGTAGAGTGTAAATTATAAAATATTTATTTTTTAATTCATGGAATATATTATTAAATATTTCATATAATTAAATAATTACGACAATGGAATTAATCATATTACATGATAACAAGAAAAATTATATCTGAAATCCTATAGATGAAATTATAATAAAAACACCTTAATAATTTTTATGTACATTTTATGTAGAAAATAAATCCACATATATAATGTTTCAAGTGTGACCTTATAAAACGTCATATCACTGTTAATAATCATGAATTCTTAAATAATATATAAAATGAATATCTAGCCTATAAAAATATTATTTTTACTTATGTTATTCATGGATTTGGTGTGGACTTTATCAAAAACGTGTATACTAATTAAAAAATTGTCTAGTACATCAAGTATATCAAGGATAAAGGAATAATTTTAAAGTTGTACATAAACACTCATTAATTATTACAAATCCAAGTAGATTGGAAAATATATTTTAATAAATAACATTTCAATTGTCAAAGTAGATGAACACATCAAATTTTAATCAATCATGAATGACTATATATAAGGCCTTAGCCTTAAACATTACTTAACATTGAATTAAATGAATAATTCCCATTGAGTATCTTTTCAGGTTTAGAGTTTTAGAGAATTAGATCTTAACTATTACATCTCAAAAGATTACAAAGTAGACACTTCTACTAAGTTTCCATAAAATAAAAACTCTTAAAAAGAAACATTTCTAGTTCCATGTTTTATATAGGATGACTTTCCCTTGATCACATCCTTAACACTATTCCACATTATGTCCTGTGAAAAACATTTCAAAAAAACATGGGGTGAGCATAAAAAGCTCAGTAAGGGAAACACAAAGAATGAAAACTGTTATTTTTTTTAAAACAACAAGTAAACCATGTATACTTTATTAAAGTAACACATTTCACCTTTATGAAGTAGTAAAAACACTTCACTAAATAAAAGATAAATATTTAACCTTTTGTAACCAAAAGATTACCATAAATCCCATATAAAGAACACATAACATATAAAGGTATCTTGGGACATAAACATACTTAAATGGAATAACCAAACGGTCGACTTCTACACTATCACTTAATGGAATAGCCATACGGACGACTTCCATACCCAATGCATTGGAGGTTATAACGTAACCACCCGTCTTGGTATTCACGGCACCACCCGTCATATGGTTTATCACGTAACCACCCATCAAATGTCCAAGTACCAATATAAAATCGTAAGACATAAAACAAATATAATGGAAAGAAAATATTTCCACACTTTGATCATAATATATCACATAAATATATTGACATAACAAATCCATTATAAAAACCATTTTCAATACCAAAATATATAAAATAGTATATGATATTTATTTTATTTTAAAAACATTACGTCTTGTTGAGGAAGCCAAAGACCAAATAATACTCGCGGTGGCGGAAAAGGTCGTTGTCACCGCGTATGTTAAAAGAAACATTCCTTTTTGTCATTTAGTAAAACGCTTCATAGAAAAAGATTCCTTTTGTATAAAAGTAAAATTAAAAGCGGTTTATACACCGTATAAAAGAATGTTTTTTATAAAATGAAATATGCCTCAATGAAAGGAGATTGAGACGAAGTCCCTTACCTCGGGTCCGACTTGACTCGATCGTTCATTAATGTCCTGAATAATAAACATGATTTAATTTATACTTTCTTAAGAACCTTTTTCAAGTTAATTATTCCTTTTATATCACTTATTTCGATGTTATAAACATTATGTAATCATTTATGTTAATAATGTTTGTTTTGTCGATATTTGGTTCTTTAGTCGAAAGTGGACTTCTTACAATTACATGTTGTTCATGTGGTCAAATATTAATTATTTACAAAATGATATTCATGATTTTGATATCATATATATCATATATATACAGCATATACATGTATTTATAATATTACATAATCATTTAAAGGTAAAAAATGAAATGCACCGTTTATGGAGACGGTAAGCCGTACGTACGCATGAACACTACTTTCATTTCTATGTCATATTAATGAAATTAAAACTAAATGAGAGATATTTATATTTTAATTCCAGAATTATATTAATAATTTATATGTAACATACATCATATATATCCATTATATATATGTACTTATAATAGTACATTACATTTGGGGATAAGAAATGAAATGCACCGTTCATGGAGACGGTAAGCCATACGTACGCATGAACGCTACTTTCATTTCTATCTCATACTTTAATGGAAGTAAATAATAATGATATAAATTTATATTATAATTCCCTTATTAAATCATATATAATAACTTTAAATCCATCCTTTATACATCCAACATATGTCATTAATGAATCAAATCACTTTGAGGGGGCGGTAGTCCGCACTTCCTAAAATAAAGATATCGCATATACCCATAATGGAAGCCATAAAGGTATACCAAAAATGAAAAATAAAGAAGCATAATGAAAACATAAACATAATATATATCATATATAAATAGTGTGACATCTTAATGGCCACCATTAAAGGTGTTAAAAGAATATTGAACAATCATCGTTTCGTGAGGTAGAAATTCGCCAACCACAGAAACAGTATGTTCTTTAACCATTAGATGTAGGTGCGTGTAATTTTAGCTCGAATTATTTTTAAAAAAACATAATAGTATATTTAGGATACTGGTGTTGTTATAAATGAAATGAATAAAAAGTTTTTAGGGGGTTGGATAAGCACAATAAAAAAAAGAACACAAGTGAAGACATTACCTTAAAATCGGGTAACTCTCTTAGATTTGAGATCAAAGGCTTCCTTGGGAAGACTTCTGACCAAAGTGAGGATTCAACGAGTAAGAGAGGGATTTGGAGAGGAAAAATGGGCAGGGGTTGGCCGAGACAAAGGCTTTGGAAGTGTGGGTAAGGTGGTAGAGGTGGGGGCCTTTTATAAGAGGAGAGGAGGGGCACTCTTGGAATGTAAAGAAATGTTACTTTATTTTAAAATTATTTTCAGATTTAAAAGGTCCCACATTGAAATAATTCTAGGATAAGGTGATGAGGGTTTGAAATCCACCCATCCAATAGGTTTTTGACATGTGTAGGTCATAGATTTTACATTATATTTTCATTTTATTTAAATCGTTAAATAATGAGGTAATCACTGCATCATCATGGTGTCATATATAATTTAATAAATTTAATGTCTAAAAATTATAAAAAAAATTACTATGATGTAGGAAATATTTTTATCTTTCTAATGACTATTTATAGTCAAAAATATGACTTGTATAACCCCATGTAAAAATTATTTTCGTAAAACAACTCATGTTTGTGTCATTTTTAATTTGACATTAAATAAAAAGATATTAATGTCATTTTCCTACCAAAGTGGCTCCATGGGGTCCCCAAGTTGACCCATGGATTTTCTTGGTGGGCCAGGACACATCTAATAAGGTTAGGGTATGTGTCAAGATCATTTCATAATATTAAAACATTATTTCTACCTTAAACCACACTAATTATCTCTAATCGCGATTAAAAACTTAAAAGTTACTATTCACCCAAAAATTATTTTAATCCCATTGAACCACATTTTACATCTTAATTATAACCATGTATGTCGGATTTTTGAAATTCAAGGCACAGAGGTGGTAAAATTTCATTTAAATGAAAAATTAGTTTTTTAAGTACCACTTTGTGGTTTCACTATTCATTAAAAATTGATGTTTTTCAGAAAAATACCCAAACTTCACCCTAAGCTATATTTGATATTCCGAATTCAAAAATGAAGTTTCTTTTACAAAATTAAAATCATATATGTTAGATTAATTAATTTAATAATTAATTCCCGCTGTCAGAGCAAATAGCATGTTTTTATGAAACAATAAGTACCAAAAGATTGACACTAGTATAAGTCCAATTTCAAAGTGCAATTAATTCAAACGACCACTATTGTATTAAATGGTAAAAATATATTCTAATTTAACTTTAAACACAATTCAAAATATAATCTAATCAAGGAAATAAATTAGATTAAAATGATGTTTTGAATTAAAATACAACATTTTTCACTATTCATTAAAAATGAACTTTATCGGAAAAATACCAAAAATTTACACAAAGTAAATTTTGATGTCCCGGTTATAAAGAAGAATTTTATTTGATCCAACAAAATGTATAATAGTGACCAAAACTATATTTATAGATGGTTCTCCATCAAAAGGCGATAAGTCGACCTTTTTTGAATGTTAGAGGATATATGCCTAAAATTGAATTCTTTTCATGTTTTAAGCCTTTATCTTTTATTGGATAAATTTAGAAACATTTAATAAAACATATATAATCATATTTTAGTTATTTCTATTCATTCCCACCAATATAACGGCTACGTGTTAACTACCATTTAAAATAATATTATATTATTACTAGTGTGCAACGTAAGATTTCAAAAAAAACACTTCGTTGCGTATCGGGTACGCTATCGAACATAGAAACCACTTTAAAGTAAAATTAATATTTAATTCAAAAATATATTTAAATGATTTATTCTATATTTACCTGGGATGTTACATCCTTCCCCCCTTTTGGGAATTGCGTCCTCGAAATTTTATTCACTTATCAAAATAAGTGGGGGTATTTATCCCTCATAGCATTTTCAGATTCCAACGTTACCTCTTCAACCATATTGTTTTTCCACAAAACCTTTACTTGGTGAATTACCTTATTTCACAACACTTTCTCTCTTCGGTGAAGAATATGTACTGGTTGTTCTTCATAAGAGAGATTCTCTTCCAACTGAACTACCTCTAGGCTCAAAACATGAGATGAATCTGGCATATACTTTCTCAACACTGAAACATGAGAAACATTGTGTACCTGAGATAAACTCGAAGGTAAAGACACTCGGTATGAAACTAATCCAACTCTCTCCATAATTTCATATGGTCCAATAAACCATGGACTCATCGTTCCTTTCTTACCAAATCGCATCACACTTTTCCATGGTGAAACTTTGAGAAAAACATGATCACCTACCTTGAAAGATAGATCTTTCCTCTGGTTATCCGCATAACTCTCCTGCCTGCTCTGAGATGTTTTCATGGGTTTCTAAATCAACTGAACTTTTTCGGCCATCTCTTCTACCAATTCTGGTCCCATCGGCTTTCTTTCACCTACTTCATCCCAAAAAACTGGCATTCGACACCGCTTCCCATATAATGTCAAAAATGGTGCCATCTGTATACTGAAATGAAAACTGTTATTATAAGAATACTCAACCAAAGAAAGATGTTGGTCCCAACATCCCTGATAATCCATAGAGCAAGCTCGTAGCATATCCTCCAAGGTCTGAATTGTTCGTTCTGACTACCCATCTGATTGTGGATGAAAAGCTGTACTAAAATTTAATTCAGTACCCAATGACTTCTAAAGGCCATTCCAAAAGATAGAAGTAAACCTGGGATCATGATCAGATACAATGGAGTGGGGAACTCCATGAAACCTGACTATATCATTAAGATACAATCGATAATGTTGATCTAGAGAGAATGTATCTCGAATAGGAAGGAAATGAGAAGATTTAGTCAATCGATCAACAATAACCCAGATTGCATTATTACCTCGATATGTCCTCGGTAATCCCATAACAAAGTCCATGGATATATTTTCCCATTTCCACTCTGGAACTGGTAATCGTTGAAGCATCCCTTTCAGTAACTGCCGCTCTGCTTTAACCTACTGACAAGTCAAACACTTCAATGTAAAATCAGCAATATCTCTTTTCATTCCATCCCATCAGTAATACTCCCACAGATCTTTGTAAATCTTAGTACTGCTAGGATGAACTGAAAATGGGGAACTATGAGCTTCACATAACAACTCATTCTTCAACTGTGAGTCACCAGGAACACATAATATCTTCCCAAGCCTCAAAACACAATCATTATCAATGTTAAATTCAGTCAACTTACCCTTCTAAAACAGCTCTACCTTTTTCTGCAACACACTGTCTTGCTTCTGTGTTTGTTTGATTCTATCTGATAGAGAAGATTTCACTGATACCTAAAAAAACATAAGGACTTCTTGTACAAAAAACTTCTATGCCAAAGCTCATCAAATTCTTAACCAAAGGATCATGTTCCAAACACAACATTGTTAATGAAGCCTTACTTTTTCGACTCAAATCACCGGCCACTTTATTTGCTTTTCCTGGATGGTAATGAATTTTACAATCATAATCCTTGATTAATTCTAGTCATCTCCTCTGTCTCCTGTTCAATTCCTTCTAAGTGAATATATACTTTAAACTCTTGTGATCGGTATATATTTCACACTTTACTCCATAAAAATGATGCCTCCAAATTTTTAGAGCGAAAACAATAGCAGCCAATTCCACGTCATGTGTAGGGTAATTTACCTCATTATTTTTTCACTGATGTGAAGCATATGCAATTACCTGATCATTCTGCATAAGGACACAACCAAGTCCTTTCAATGAAAGATCACTGTAGATAACAAACTCACCATTTCTGGAAGGAAGTGCCAAAACTGGAGCATTCACCAATCTTTTTTTCAACTCCTGAAAACAATCATCACATTCTTTTGTCCTGATAAACATAACTCCCTTTCGAGTTAGCTTAGTCATTAGACTAGATAACAGTGAAAACTTTTCAACAAACCTTCGGTAGTAACCTACCAAACCAAGAAAACTACGGATCTCGGTAACATTTGTGGGTCTTGGCCATTCTTCAACAACTTTTGTTTTAGCAGGATCAATAGTTATGCCATCTTTTGAAACAATGTGACCTAGGAAAGAAATTTGTTGTAACCAAAACTCATACTTTCTAAATTTTCCATAAAGTTTCTTTTTATTTAGTGTTTTCAAAATAACCCTTAAATGAATTTCATGCTCCTCTTTACTTTTATAAAACACCAAAATATCATCAATAAACACAACCAACATTTTTCACATGAGTCAACTGAGACATCATTGCAACAAATCTTTAGTTCTGATTCTGACCATCTCAGGGTACTGAATTGAAAGGTCATTTCCCTCTGTATGCCTTCCCGAAAAAGTTGTTCTGTTTCCTCTACGAAAAACCATTCTTAACATAGAACTATCTTAGGCGAAACAACATGGTAATCTTTAAATGCTATATCATTTTAATCAGACCATAAATTAATTTATAATTTAACAATTTTCTAACCCTAAATTTGTTTAAACCGACCTCTGATACCAACTATAAGGCCCCGGCCTTAAACATTACTTAACATTGAATTAAATGTATAATTCCCATTGAGGATATTTTCAGGTTTAGATTTTTAGAGAATTAGATCTTAACTATTACATCTCAAAAGATTACAAAGTAGACACTTCTACTAAGTTTCCATAAAATAAAAACTCTTCAAAAGAAACATGTCTAGTTCCATGTTTTATATAGCATGAATTTCCTTTGATCCCATCCTTGAAACTATTCCACATTAAGTCCTATGAAAAACATTTCAAAAAAACATGGAGTGATCATAAAAAGCTCAGTAAGGGAAACACAAAGAATGAAAACTGTTCGTTTTTCAAAACAACAAGTAAACCATGTTTACATTATTAAAGTAAAACTTTTCACCTTTATGAATTAGTAAAAACACTTCACTAAATAATAGATAAATACTTACCCTTTTGTAACCAAAAGATTACCATAAAACCCATATATAAAACACATAACATATAAAGGTAACTTGGGACATAAAAATACTTAAATGTAATAAACATACGGTCGACTTCCACACATATCACTTAATGGAATATCCATACGGCCGACTTCCTTACCCAATAAATTGGAGGTTATAAAATAACCACCCGTCTTGGTATTCATGGCACCACCCGTCATATGGTTTATCACGTAATCACCCGTCAAATGTCCAAGTACCATTATAAAATCATAAGACATAAAACAAATATAATGGAAAGAAAATATTTTCACACTTTGATCACAATATATCACATAAATATATTGACATAAAAAATCCATTATAAAAACCAATTTTAATACCAAAATACATAAAATAGTATGTGGTATTTATTTCATTTTAAAAACATTACATCTTGTTGAGGATGCCGAAAACCAAATAATACTCACGGCGGCAGAAAAGATCGTTGTCACCACATACATTAAAAGAAACATTCCGTTTTTTCATTTAGTAAAACGCTTCGTAGAAAAAGATTCCTTTTGTATAAAAGTGAAAGTCAAAGGGGTTTATACACCATATAAAAGAAAGTTGTGTATAAAACTAAATATGCCTCAATGAAAGGATATTGAGACGAAGTCCCTTACCTCGGGTCCGACTTGACTCGATCGTTCTTTAACATCCTGAATATTAAACTTGAGTTAATTTATACTTTCTTAAGAACCTTTTTCACGTACATTATACCTTTTATATCACCTATTTCCATGTTATAAACTGTATGTAATCATTTATGTTAATAATGTTTGTTTTGTCGATATTGGGTTCTTAAGTCGAAAGTGGACTTCTTACAATTACATGTTGTTCGTGTGGTCAAATATTCATTATATCCAGAATGATATTCATGATTTGGATGTCATATATATCATATATATCCAGAATATACATATTTTTATAATATTACATAATCATTTATAGGTAAGAAATGAAATGCACCGTTCATGGAGACGGTAAGCCGTACGTACGCATGAACGATACTTTCATTTCTATGTCATATTAATGGAATTAAAACTAAATGAGAGATATGTATATTTTAATTTGAGAATTATATTAATCATTTATATGTAACATAAATCATATATATCCATTATATATATGTACTTATAATAGTACATTACATTTGGGGATAAGAAATGAAATGCACCGTTCAGGGAGACGGTTAGCCGTACGTACGCATGAACGCTACTTTCATTTCTATATCATTCTTTAATGGAAGGAAATAATAATGATATAAAGGTATATTATAATTCAAGTATTACATCATATATAATAACATTAAATCAATCCTTTATACATCCCACATATGGCATTAACGAATCAAATCACTTTGAGGGGGCGGATGTCTGCACATCCTAAACTGAAGATATCGCGTATACCCATAATGGAAGCCATAAAGGTATACAACAAATGAAAAATACAGAAGAATAAGGAAAACATAAACATAATATATATCATATATAAATAAATTGACATCTTAATGTCCACCATTAAAGGTGTTAAAATAAGATTGAACAATCATCGTTTCGTGAGGCCGAAATTCGCCAACCACAGAAATAGTATGTTCTTTAACCATTAGATGTAGGTGTGTGTAAGTGTAGCTAGAATTATTCTTATATAAACATCCTAGTATATTTAGGATACTTTTTTGTTACAAAAGTATTTAATAAAAAGAGTTTATGGTGATGGAGAAGCAAAATAAAATAAAAGAACACAAGTGAAGACATTACCTTAAAATCAGGTAACTCTCTTAGATTTGAGCTCAAAGGCTTACTTGGGAAGACTTATTCCCAAATGGAGGCCTCAAGGATTAATAGAGGGATATGGAGAGACAAAATGGGAAGGGGTTGGCCGATACAAAGGATTTGGATGTGTGGGTAAGGTGGTAGAGGTGGGGGCCTTTTATAAGAGGATAGGAGGGGCACTCTTGGAAAGTAAAGAAATGATACTTTATTTTAAAATGAGTTTCGGATTTAAAAGGTCCCACGTTGATATAAATCTAGGATAAGGGGATAAGGGTTTTAAATCCTCCAATCCAAAAAGGTTTTGGACATGTGTAGGTCATAGATTTTACATTATCTTGTGATTTTATTTAAATTGTTAAATAATGTGGTAACCGCTGCATCATCATGGTGTCGTAAATAATTTAATTCATTTAATGTCTAAAAATTATAAAAAAAATACTATTATGTAGGAAATCTTTTTATCTTTCCAATGACTATTTATAGTCAAAAGTCTGACTTGTATAACCCCATGTAAAAAGTGTTTTACTAAAACAACGCATGTGTGTGTCATTTTTATTTTAACATTAAATAAAAAGATATTAATGTCATTTTCCTACCAAAGTGGCTCCATGGGGTCCCAAAGTTGACCCATGGATTTTACTGGTCATCCATGACACTCCAATAAGGTTAGGACATGTGTAAATGTCATTTAATAATATTAAAACATTATTTTTACCTTAAACCACACTAATTACCTCTAATCGTGATTAAAAACGTAAAAGTTACTATTAACCAAAAAAATTATTTTAATCCCATTGAACCACATTTTACTTCTTAATGACAACAATGTATGTAGGATTTTTTAAATTCAATGCACAGAGGTGGTAAAATTTCATTTTAACGAAAAATCGTTTTTTAAGTACCACTTAGTGGTTTCACTATTCATTAAAAATTGCAGGTTTTCAGAAAAATACCAAAACATCACCCTAAGCTATATTTGATATTCTGAATCTAAAAATGAAGTTTATTCTAAAAAATTCAAAACATATAAGTTACATTAATTAATTTAATAATTAGTTCCCGATGTCAGTGCAAATAGCGTGTTTTTATGAAACAATAAGTATCAAAAGATTGACACTAGTTTAAGTCCAATATCAATGTGAAATTAATTCCAACGACCACTATTGGATTAAATGGTAAAAATATATTCTAATTTCACATTAAAAACAATTAAAAAGATAATCCAATCATGTAAATCAATTATATTAAAAATATGTTTTGAATTAAAATACAACATTTTTCACTATTCATTAAAAAATGAACATTATCGGAAAAATACCAAAAATTAACACAAAGTAAATTTTGATGTCCTGATTCTAAAGAAGAATTTTATTTGATCCAATAGAATGTATAAGAGTGACAAAAACTATATTTATAGACGATTCTCCATCAAAAGGCGATAAGTCGGCCTTTTGTGAATGTTAGAGTATATATGCCTAAAATTGAATTCTTTTCGTGTTTTAAGCCTTTATCTTTTATTGGATAAATGTAGAAAAATTTAGAAAAACATATATAATCATATTTTAGTTATTTCTATTCATTAACGCCAATATAACATCTAGGTGTTAACTACCATTTAAAATAATATTATTTGATTACTAGTGTGCAACGTAAGATTTCAAAGAAACTCATTATTGTGTATCGGGTACGCTATCGAACATAGCAACATCATTAAAGTAAAAATAATATTTAATTCGTAAATATATGTAAATGCTTTATTCTTTATTTACCTGGGAGGTTACAGTATACATGTCTTCGGTCTAACTCAATTGAGGGAGAAAATTAATTAATTTTTATATAGTATGACTAATTTCAAATTTATAATATGAAAATGATTTAATATTTCAAAAAAAAACTCAACCACACCTATGTTTCCTAATAATTATGATTTACATAACAAAAAAATCAATATATGTCTATTTATATAGAATATATGTGTTTTTTATCTGGTAATGGTAATTATTAAAATATACAAACCCGACTACTACTAATGAAATATACATACACTACTAAAAAGGGAATCTTTCCCCATGCATATATCCCCACAGTTTAGATAAATCGTGGGGATATGAGTTTTTTTATTATTTATTCTCCAGGATTTATTAAAACAATAGGTAATCAATCCCCAATTCCAATTTTCAATCGCGCTCCTCCTCCCTCGTCCATCACGCTCATCCTTCACACTTCCATTATGCTCCCCACATGAACCCTCCTTTACCTGATCTCCTCCACCATGCCCTCTCCTCACCTCCCCAATAACTATGTCCCAGACATCCGACCTCCGCCTCCCAGCCCTCTCCTCCCCTCACCGACCACCACCTATGGGCTATTCGACCACTGTGTCCCGGCCATCTCCTCCCCTCTTTGGCCTCTGGCTCCACTCCCGACCTCGACCTACCGGCCTTTGCTTTAGCCTTAATGTCTCGGACTCCACCTCCCTACCCCTAGCTCCGGTGACATCCCCCATACCCCATCTTGGCTCCCTCTCTTCTAAAAAATTCCCCCCTCGACTCCCTCTCCTCCTTGCATTCGCTTCAACCTCAACTTCCCCCATCTCTGGAAATGTCCGGTCCCAGCCTCCGCCTCCCTGCCCCCAGCTCTCACATCTAGTTATGAAATTTATTCTCCTTACTTTTTATTCTTTTTAAACTAATCACTTTTTCTTATATTAACAGCCTCAACATGTTGACTATAAAATTTCTCTTTTTAATTGTTTATTTAATCAATAATCATTAATCATAAAGGAAAATTCTACTTCCTATCATTATTATTGCGACATCCATTTTCATTTACAATGTTTTATACCACTGCATTTTTTTTATTTAGATATAACTGAAAACATTATTAATTTAGGATCATGTTAACAGCCTCAAAAATTTAACTACACAATTTATCTTTTTCATTGTTTATTTAATAAATAATCATTCATCATAGAGGTAAATTATACTTCCTCACATATTTATTGAAAAAAAAACCTTTTCATTTAAAATGTTTTATATTATTGTATTTGGTTTTTTGGATATAATTGAAAACACTACTACTTTAGGATCATGTTGTTGAGGTCCTTTATAATATTCCCTTCCCACATAAACATTCCATAAAGTCTCCCATATGTTCTTCCCTATTAATTTAGGATCCATAAGTTATTTAATTTCATCTGATTATTCATAGTATTGGAAGTAAAAATTTTCATCAATTTCCTAGATTCTTGAGCCACAATCATTGAATACAAGTAATTAAGAGACTGATTTTTATTTCCCATTGGTAGAAATATTCTCTATCTAGGTCTCCTTCAATTGTTGGTTTAAATTGGTTCTCATATAATGACAACCATATTTGCTTCCAATTATTAATTTAACTATAGCGTCTTGTAATCATCAACTGCACCGGATCACTCATGAGATTTTTCTTTAATCAAGTATGGGCCTTTATTATCGAGTTGCAGTTTATTCCTTAGTGACAGAGAAACTCTAATGAAATACCCATAAAATTACACCATCTCTTTCTTATCTTTTTTCTAGTGTTAGTATCGATGTGTGACGTTATCCACCACCGCACCCATCTTCTTTTCTGAGACATTAAATTCTTCTAGAATTATGAAAACATATTCTAGTAACTACTCAAATCCTCTGATATACAAATCATTCTCATATATATATATATATATTATTGAGTTTCCCCCATTAATTGATCATTAAACTCCATTTTGGTTCTTTTCTTTTCACTATATAAGATATATTCTACTATAATGAAAAATATTTGGGTCCATACCATTTACAACACCAATAAAACCCTTGAAATCTTCAACTTTTAGGTTGACTCAAGATCAATCCAACTCCATGTTCTAGTTTTCATGATGTAGTGTAAGACTACTCCACCATTGAAACGCTGTATTGTATCTCCACACATGGGTGGCTCCAATATTACATCAAAACTCAGTGGCTACATGATCATGAACAAACTTATCATGAAGACTATATCCAAGATCCAATGACCCACATTTAATATATAATATTCACACATGTCCCAAAAACTATACATTCCTATTATATATTCCAATATCCTTAAGCAAAGAGAACCCTTATTGTTTCCTAAAACCACAGGCGTCTCACCATGTCAAACCATGTAAATAGAAACTCATAATTATATAATCATTTTATAATTTCACTAGAGTTCATTCATAGTATCACCAGAGTTATAAAATCTTATCTTGATTTTATAAGGTCATGCGCATAATCACTTTTCAATTGAAAACTGTAAACTCTATCGAAACTCTAACTCATAGAGTGTACTCATCTCAAGATCACCAGGTATGTCCTTATGCCTGAACCCATACTCCTCCATGAGTGTTATTACCCATGGTAAATGGACATTCTATCCACCATGAATGTGGTTGTTATACCTGACATGTACCAATGTCACATAGGCTAGGAATCTGAAAGCGAATTCCCTTCCCGAAACCATCCATAAGGATGAAGGAACTAGCACATAAGTAATTATCATAGAGAACCCAAGTCACCTAAAACATCTATCATAAATACATTTTCAAATTTTTATGAATTGATATCATAAATTAATGTTTTTACTTATGTCTCACACACCTAAATGTTCCTATAAAATGTCCAACCAGTCTGATGGGTTACCCTCAAAGGTCAGAATTTACTAAATTCCAAACATAGAGTCATGATAAATATGGTAACCACTCTTTAAAACCTACTTCACATGTTATACCTAACAGAGGTCATAACAATGGGTTGAACTTATCCCTATCTCAAGTTAACAAGGCCTTTAACATTCCAAATACGTACATTTATGTTTCAACCATCCATTGAAATTAATTTTGATCTACACACTCCCAGGTCAAGAATAAACTAATAGTTTCACAAGTAATCAATATACATCACAAAACAAGATCACTCACACTATGACCTACATAAAAATTCACTATAGTTTTAGAGTCTCCTCATCATAGGGATACCACATAACTATAGCACTCTCAATATCCCCAACCACCCAAACATAGGGTCTATATATACAACTAACCATGACACCAATATATATATATATATATATATATATATATATATATATATATATACAGTTCATAATTATTGTCATTAAACATTAAAATATTATATTAACCCAAAAATACCAAAATAAGGGAGTAGATAAATAAAATTTCAGTTAAATTAGTTCAATTATATAATATAATAGTATAAATAGAAATTTAGGCCTAGATAACATGGACATTTCTCATACATGGGTTGGCTAGTTTCTTGGAAAATCTCAATACCACGTCTTAACACATTTTTATTCTATTTTGTACCTTTAAAAATAGTACGACTAAAAAAACCTCTAATAACATTTTTTAGGTCCTACCACCATTCGATGCTTACACCATTGGTAGATATAATTCCCCAGGAATATCTCCTCGTATGATGGAGGATGCTGACTAACAGTGAGGGTGTCATGTAGTACGGTGGGAGACTTTACTCGCATATTTGATTAGAAAAATTTATAAATAAACATATTAATAAAAACATGTGTAAATAATACATTCAATTATACAATGAAATGTCTCAATAATAATAAAAATAATCCACACAAGAAAAAATTAATTTTACGCAATACATTCAGGTAGTCATAATGTAACAGAAATATCAGAAGATAAAACTATGAAAACTATGACAAATGGCCTTGAGTATCAACCTTGACCCAACACCCATGATTAATCTTAGAAACCACACAATAAAAAACATCAAGTGATTTCCCAAATCTAAATATACAATATAATATTGATAACAACTCAGATGCCCAAATTCCATCGCAGAAACTGTAGGGTTTTATTATAACTCAGTAATACTCAAAATATAGTGTCCTTAAAATTAAAATTAATTTTTTTTCATTTAGATGTGATTTAATAATCAATTATTGATCATCATATTAATATTTGAAAATTTTATAATTTAAGTTATAGTTAAATGAAAATACTACTGAATCTTTATCTCTATAATAGAAATCAACATAATTTGGTATCTACTTTTTCCATCATTAGTGATTCTATATTCATTGTACATGTCAAATCCCAAATGGTTACATTGTAAAAACCCAAGGAAACCAAGGTAATAACAATCCATGTGAACCCATATGGATCAATATAGTATTATCTCTCAATAAAACTCATACAAAATACAAGGGGGTGAGCCTTTTCATCCTTCCTAATCAATTCATCTAGTCTAAAATTAAGGAAACATCCTTGAAATTTTGAATAATGGTGGTATTATAACCCATAGCTTATGATAGAGGTATTCCAACCAAATAGATCAATTCTAATCCAGTTAACTCATCATTCAAAATTAAATGGGGGTACTCTATATGAATCCAAAACAGTAATCGATGACATTTGATACATAAGACATTACCTAAATCCCAAGGGATATTCTACTAGTCACTTCACATAAATTTCCATCATTTTCAGTCCTTATAAGTACCCAAATCATGGTGTGTGTTTAGTTTTCTATATTAATCTAATAATGTGTAATTGATTTTTCAATTGATTTTAAATTCATTTATTTTACCAAAATAACTTTTTATTTTTAAGAGCCTTGTTCTGAAATGTTCCACTTTGTATAAAGTAGGTGTTTCTGGATAATTATTTTACTAAAAATAATCATGAAGTAATTTAGTTTATTAAATTCATCTTCTAGGATATTTATATCAATATTTGATACCCACAATTGGTTTATATAAATTATCTAAATTATTTTCATTCTTAGAGATGAAGTGGTTTTCTTTAAATTTTATTTCCATCATTGAATTAAAATTTTACCCATGGAAAATATTAAATTAAATGAATATGGGGACCATTTATAATATTTTTGATGATGGGTGAATTTTTTATCTCTCCCTTGATTTTTAAATGATATAAACCATGTTTAAGGGTGTGTTTTAATGTTAAAAATTGCTTTTTTATGTTACACCTAAGGCATAAAGAACTTTTTTATCTCTCCCTTAGTTACACAATAAAGACACATACCACTATATCGTAGACATTAATCCTTTCCTGGCCCATTATATTTTACCTTGTTTATCACCCCTATATAGGATAGAGGTAATAATTTTCTTTTGATACTGAAAGGGTTGAAATTTGTTATAAAAATAAAGGCACTTGTAATAAAAATGTGAATTATCAATTAAGTTTTTTTGTTCTAATATTTTTATTTTCTATAGAACATAACCCTTTTTTAATTATGGTTTAAATTTTCAATTGGAAGATAACTTTTTTTCTTCTAATATAATTGATAGAATTTTTATGTGTCGTACCAATAAGATTTCAACCACGTTTCAAAATAATTTGGAGAATATTTTAGATTTTTCATTTTTCAATGCTTCAGATGACAGTTGTATACAATGTCCATGATATAAATGTATTAGAAGACCATAGTTAAGCTGGGAATAAGTTAGTTACCATATAACCAAATTTTTATTTCAAACAAATGATTATGTTTGTACCATAATGGAGAGACGATTCAATGTTCTACAAGTCATGAACAAAATGAAAGAAGTGTCATGGAGAATTCGATATTTGATTGGTTTCCATTTTCCATCATCGTGACGGAGATAGTATTCTAGTGAAAGAAGAGAATGACATCAATGCACAAGAGGAAAATACTAAAGATGATAATGAGAGCGTGAAAAATGTATTGGATGATGCGAGAAGTCCATTATATTAGGAATGTAATGAAATGACCAATTTGGAATTTTAAATATGGTTATATAATGGGAAAACCATATAAGGAATTTATAATACTTCTATTGATTGTATTCATACATTTTTGAAGGAATGACTTCCTCATGGAATAGATATTCCGTGAAATCATTACAAGGCATGGAAGGTAATTACGATTCTTGGATTTGATACTAATAAATTCCATTCTTGTCCAAAATATTTCCATTTATATTGAGAGGAAACACCGGACCATAATGACTATAAAGAATGTGGTACATATCAATGGAAAACAGATGCAGAGGGAACACCATCTTTTGTAGCACAGAAAGTCATGTGGAACATTCCGTTGATTCCTAGACATCAAAATCTATTCATGTCTGTTGAAATATCATCCATGATGCAATGGAATGATGCTGTGCGAATTAAAGGTAATGATGATTTCTTTCATCTTGTGGATGGATTATCATGGAGTACAGTTGATGCACAACATCTCTATTTTTCATCGGAGGTGCATAATGTGAGGTTGGGTTTATCTTTTTATGGTTTTAATCTGTTTGGTAATATGCTTATTTCTCATAGCACGTGGCCAGTTTTTATTAATGTTTATACTCTTCCTCCATGGATGTATATGAAAAAACCTTTCAATTTCTTCAGTATACTAATATTTCCACCTTGTTATCCTAGTAATGATATAGATTTCTACTTGCAGCCTTTAATAAGATGGTTGAATCAACTTTGGTATTTGGTTGTGTGGATATTTGATGCTTCTTCAAAGAATACGTTTCAGATCCCTTTTGGCCTTCTATGAACCTTAAATGATTTCCTTTCTTATTCAATGATGTCTAGGTGGATCATGAATGAAAAACTATCATGTCCCATTTATATGAATAATACATGTCTGAGAAGTCTTAAATATTTTCTTAGTTTTAGTTTCATGAGGCATCGACGATTCTTTCCAATGGATCATCAATACAGGAAAAATCGTCATAGGTTTGATAAAACAGTTGAGACTAAAAAACGACCTCAATATATGTCTATAATTGATGTGATTATTGAATTGAAAGATTTCAGCTTTCATTAGGTAAAGGTTAGTTGAAATCTAAAAAGAGGAAGAATGTTGATACTGAAACAACTTACAATTGGAAAAATATGATTATTTTTTTGAAATTCCATATTGGTCTACCAATTTGTTATGACATTATTTAGACGTAATGCTTATTGAAAAATATATATGTGAAATGTTTCTTGGAATTCATTTGAATATAAAGGGGAAGACCAAAGATGACTTCTGATCTCTTAGGGTCTTTTTTTATTGGGTTATTCGACCAGAACTACATCTTGTGTGAATCAGTCAAAAAAAAATAGAAAGTTCCTTGTGCTTATTATGTGATGTCACAGTCAGAGAAATATAAATTTCTAGATTTATTGGAGAATATCAAGGTTCTTGATGGCTATTGCAGCAAAAAAATCTAAACAAGTCAATATAAGATATGTGAAACTAAAAATCTCTGAAAACTCATTATTATCACATCCTTATTCATGAATTGATTCCAATAGAAATTTGGAATTTTCTATCCAATAAGGTAAGGGTGACATTGATTCTCTTGTGCCATTTTCATGGAGACCTTTAATATAAAAGGCTATCCAATTCATTCTTGATAAAAATGCAGCACGAGGTACCATTAATTTTACATGATATGGAAAATATTTTTCCTCCTTCTATTTTCACTTGCAAGTTGAATTTAACGGTTCATCATCCAACTGAAACACTTCTTGGGGGACCAGTTGCTTTTATGTGGATTTATCCTATTAAGAGAAATATGTGCACAATTAAATCATATGTCCGAAACAAGAATTATCCTGAAGGTTCGATTGTGAGGGGTTTTCTGGCTCAAGACTGTATGGATTTTTGTTCAATGTATTTTTCTGAGGTCACGACAAGACATAATCAACCAATGAGAAATGAAGATGACCAATATGGGGAAATTGATCCCTCATTTTCATCTCTTCCCTAAACAGGAGTAATTTTTGGGTCATATACATTGGCTACATTAATTCTTGAATTGCAGGATATGGCACATCGCACATTCTAGTTTAACATTGGTTTGTTCGATGACTATATCAAGTAAGTAATTTTTATTTTAATATGTTATCTCATATTATGAAATTTCATATATACCTTACACTTTTATTATCATTTTATGTAGGTAACATAAAAAAATTATAAGTATAGTTCATTGATCTTTATCTTTGACAAGGAGAGAGGCTTTGTATAGCCTAGAGTTTCCAATTTGGTTGAAATCAAAGGTATTACCATTACTTTAATTAGTTTAAAAAATAGATATACATTTTATAATATTATTCATATAAATTTCAGCTGTTGAGTTTAAATATTGACTTTGTTTCTCAGGAATTGAGAGCTTTGGCTTTTGGTCTTAATTATTTGGGACTAGTTGATTAAATATTGTTATTGGATTACTACTCTAAAGGTAGAGTAACTATGATGAAATGTAAATGGTTTGATTCAATGAGATGACATGGTACATTTATTGATGACTATGGATTCATAGTAATTGATATGAGTCGATTCCTAAGTACCAATGGACCATACATTTTGGCATCAATGGCTAAACAAGTGTTTTATGTGAACGATCATTTGAGACCCAATTATGGTGTCATTAATGATGTAATCCCAAGACATATGTTTCATGATGTTGGTGATGAAATTTCCACCATTAACGTCCTCGTTGGTTTTGGCCAAAATATTTCATTTGATGAATCAAATTTTCCCATTGTGAGAGTTGATGTTGAACCTGATGTAGTGGTTGGTAATATATAGAATCTACCATATATGTTCAATGTACATTTAGTTTACATTGACATGAGTTTCTCAGGTAAGTATTACTATAATTACTTTAATTATGTTTCTCTTCAGAATGATATGTTTGTTTTTTTATTTTTTGGTGTTGTTTCATTAAATCAGATTTATTTCAATATATAAAACATGGTTTAAATATATATTTTTTTAAAAATGTATAACTTGGTAATGTAATTTTAAAAATAGTGTTATAAATTTTCTTTTAATAATTTGTACAAATAGTAATTAAAATAATTCAGATTGTTTCCTCTCATAAATTGCTTATATATTTATTTTGTATGCATGATTTTTAAAAAAATATTTCTAAAAAAATTACATTTCATTCTTATGTAGATTATGCCAAATACTACCAAAGTTCAAAGGAAGTGAAAATTTGATCCTGATCGACTGGGGCATGAGTGTGTGTTGCCTTTTCTTCCATCAGTGAGTATTATAATTGTAGTTTTTTTCTTATTCATTACATATAATTTCATGTTAATATTCTTTATCAATTTTTTAAGGGACATTCAGTTCCACCAGATTTGACTAATAATCCGGTTACCATGGGTATGAGTGGGGATGCTTTTAAACCTAGACAAAGCACCTGTCATACCCATTTCCACAATGATTTACCAATGAACACCCTTTCCACCACACCATTACATACTCCTCTTGAGTCTTCGGGGATGTTTTTATCTATGCCTCCATCATCATCCCAACTACCCTCATATTCACATGCCTTGTCTTTGCCACATTCAGGGATGATCCAACTGATGCCTCCATCATCTCATTTTTCTTATTCTTCCCATACAATGACTACACCACCTCCAGAGATGTTTCCACCTTTACCATATCCATATCTGATGATGTATCCCCCATCCTACTACCCATATGCTGCCATGTCTACACCACCTTCAATTCCAACAATCTAGCCAGCATCTGGTGAGTCTATTCCATTAGCTTCCCCTCCAGTGCATGAAGTTCACCCATAGCATAAAGGTTACCATGATTTTGATGATACTAAAATTGAGTCTTATTATTGATGTAAATTGTATTTTTGTTTTGTTAATATGTGTAATTTTATTATGCTGTGCAGTTTGATTATTGGAATATTGAATTGTATTGCATATTTTGGTCTATTTCTACATATATTGAATTATTGTATTATGACTTATGTTTGTTTATGTGGTAGATAACATTTATTATTATTATATTGAATTGTATCCTCATCTGATACGACCATCTTACCTCCTCACATATTTTTCTCTGAGGTGACCCCTCTATCTCCTTTAGCACATCTCTGATGGTATGTAGTTCAATTTTCTATTTTTACTGATTCTTTTCTCTTTGTACTATTAGTTTCTCCCCCTCATTTTTCTATCTTTTTAAATTATTATGTAGGTGAAACCATTCCGACGCACCTCTAAGTATATGTTTTTTATGGCATGAAATTTTAGTGTGGGATACTTATTTTCAAATATATAATATTCCATAAAATAGTTTAATTGCTTATTTGTAACTGCATTTTTTCATTGATAATATGCTCTTTTTTGTTCCAATCTTATTATAATTAGGAGATAGAAATAGCCAATCGAGTAAAAATGTGTGGACGTCATAAAGAGTATGAAGAGTTTTGGAAACTGGCTGGATGTTTTAGGCATTATGTTCTTTGCATTCAATTCACATAAATGTTATATAATCGATATTCATTTCTATAATCACACAATCAAGACTCGTTTCAGAAAAAAAAATTTCTGAAATTTATTTTTTATTTACTAGGGGTTGGGTGCAAGCACATCCAATGAATGAAAATAATACTTTAGTGTGCTCCAAAAGCACTAGAATGAATTTATATGGGTCGATGATGAATATAGAAATGAAATTGAGATTTCATTCATCAAGAAAAAGATAAAATCTAAAAATAATTGGATTCTGAAGTTTGAGGTTCAGAATTGACATTAACAATTGATTTATAGGGTTATATGTAATGATATTTTTGTGCCAATTAAAATTTCATTTGTTATCCCTGATGAAGTCAGCTGTGGGTTCCAAAGGTATCACAGTAGGTGGGTGACATTGTTTGAATTCCATCCCACAAATAATGCAATTCCAATGTCTGGGGATAAGGATGGTTCTTTAATTTTCATTTTGAAGTATATATTCTGAGAAGTATATATTTTATGATGTTTATTTATATATTTTTTGTTTTCTTGGTTCCTTTGAAAATAATGGACAACTTGGTGTTTGGTATTACAATATTGTTTATGAAAAGATGGTGTACAGAAACATACACAGCTGCATACTCAACAACATGAGGTGAGATATATTTTTATTGGAATACATGGTATAACTTTATTTATTTATATAAGATGCACACTTATTGTTCTTCCTAGGAAGAAACATGCATGTGATCACACTCACAAATTAACACCACTGTCCATATATCAGAAGAAACACCAATTTTTTTTTTACCGTATCAAAATTTATCATTGATAAGTTCTATAAGAAGTGCCGTCAAACATAGCCTTAATGATTTTCACCCCACCTCAACTATTTATTTTCTACTTAAAACTAGATTTTCAATTTGTGATATGATTAATTTGACAAATGATGGATCGGTATATAACACATCCACATATGGAACTATTTGTTGCACTGACATGGAAAATATAATGGCAGAATCTTTAATGGACCTTAATCCCAATGGATGGAAGGTAGTTCTTTTCCAATGGATAAAAATTTTGTTCCATTGTATGACTTATTATCAACTTCCAATTCATTATATGGTTTGTGATTGCCTCTTAATTGACCATCAGGAGTTATGGTCGTATAAATTTTCAATTTTGACTTATAGATGCCTTTTTTGTTGGGACCAAACAGTTTGAAGACGCTATGTGGTTTGGATGTTAACATTGATAAAGGTGTAGTTCATGTTATAGATAATTATGGGTTTCTTTACATGTAAGTATTCTGATTATGAACTTTTTAGTTTTACCATTGGTTCCTCTGTTAAAAAAATTACAATTTACTTGATATGGTATTTTAATTATGTAATTAGAATGCCTGAAATAAATTCTTACATGAATATCTATGTTACAGATTTTTTTATTGGATTCATAAAATTTGGGCTCATTAAAAGCATATTGATTTAGTTTCATTTTTATCCATGACATGCATCTTTTTAGATCTCTATTTGGAACATGTATACATGGTTTTATTTACCATTCAATGTTAGTTGTTGATATATGATTCAAATTTTCTACCTCAAGGCTATTACGAACTTGGGCTAGGTTTTATTACTCATTCTATGTTATTTGTTGGTTTATGATTCAAATTAGTTACCTTAAGGACAGAATTATATTTGAAAAAATTCACTGATATAGAAAACTAGAATTGTTGCATAGAGGGGATATTTAATGTTTACATTCCATTATAATTGAAATGATTTATTGATATAGACAACATAAATGAACTCTGAAGAGACAGGGGATATCGGGGGGGGGGGTGATGTTGGGGAAGAGCGAAGGGGCGTGTGCAAGAGGAGGGGGCTGGTGTGTGTAGGGTGAGGGGGTGAGTGGGGAGGGGTGTGCAGTGGGAAGGGGGAAATGGGGGTGTGTAGGGTGAGGGGTGTTTCTACTAGTATTGGGTGATGGGGCTGGGGAATATGGAAGGGGGTTTGTAGGGGAGGGGGGATGGTGCTGTGGAAGAGGTCATTGGTTTGTGCAGGGGAGGCAGGGTGTGCTGGGTGTGGGGGGAGGGGTTGTGCAGTGGGAAGGGGAAGTGGGGGTGTGCAGTGGAAGGGGAAGTGGGGTGTTCAGAGGGAAGGTTAAGTGGGGGTGTGTAGTGGGAAGGGCACAGTGGTGGTGTATTTAAAATTATTTAGGGGAGGGGTGGCTGGTGCTGGGGAAGAGGGCGGGGTGTGTAGGAGAGGGTGGGTGGGGGTTGGTGTGGGGGAAGAGGGTAGGGGTGTGTTAATGGGAGGGGGGAGGGGGGAGGGGGTGTGCAGTGGGAAGGGGGCTGTGAGGGTGTGCAGTGGGAAGGGGGAAGTGGGGGTGTGCACGGGGGTTTACAAGTATTCAAGGGTGGTGGTGCTTGGGAAGAGGGAAGGGGTGATGGGGAAGATGGTAGGGGTGTGTGAAGGGGGTACAAGGTGAGGGGGATGTCCATGATGGAGAAGGGTGTCTGGGGAGTGATGGGGGGCAGTGTGCAAGGGGGGGGGGGGGTAGGGGGTGTGAATATATGAAGGTGAAGGGGGGTTGGGGGTGAAGGGGGTGAAGGGTTTGGAGCTTTGGGGTAGTGTTCAAGGGTGTGGGGGTACAGGGGGATGGGTAGGAGTTTAGGGGTTTGGGGGGATGGGGTGGGATATCCAGATGTGTAAAAGTGGCAGGGAGGGGGCATGTCAAGGAGTTTGTAGGGGGGTAGGGAGGCTGCAGTAAAAGATTGTGTAGGGAGAGGGAATGGTGAGGTAGGGCAGTGGGGGTCCAGTGGGGGCCATGAATATATACAACTGAAGGGGGTGGGGGATGGGGGTTGGTGAAGTGTGCAGGGGGTGTGGGGGTGTATGGGAGAGGGGGTCGGGGGTGTTGGGGTGCATGGAGAGGGGGTTGTACAATAGTGTGAAATTTCCAGGGAGGGTGGATGTCCACCAGTGTGTAGGGGGTAGGGAGGGGGAAATACAAGAGTGTGAAAAGAAGGGGCAGGGTTTAGGGAATGTGGGGGTGAAGGGGGAGGGGGTTGTACAGGAGTGGGGGCTATGAATATAAACATGTGAAAGAGCTCAAAAGAGAGTTTGGATTCTAGTTTTTGGCTTCCTAATGGATTTTCCTTTTTGATCATTTTTTGATTTTGATGACTTGTATTGTTATGTGGGAAAGGGATGAATGCTATGTAGAGAACTAGAAAACAAACATAGCATATGCAGTTTATTTCCATCCACAACATGCAACTGGGATTGACATGAATAGAAAATTCAGGAGGTAATGGTTATTTTATACCATTTTTTTCAAAACATTTGTAAACATGTTTTTTGTTTTTAATAATTTTTTTTTGGAATACACCATGCTTGTAAAATTGATGATTTAGAGTTTACTCATTGAGTGTGAAATATTCTATCTTTTGGACATTACTTTGTATAATGATTGGATAGTTAATCCCCAAGTATTCACTTTTGAATCCTGTAACTTATATTTTTTTAGAAAAAAAATATTTTATACATTCTTTCAGTTTATTGTTTTCCTTTTTCATTATTCTTCTTGACACTTCTTAATATACGTTTTTTCACATATATGCATGCATGGGGTGTCCTGGGGGGTTTGTAGGGGTGTCAAGGGTGAGGGGGTGTTCAATGGGGTGTCTAGGGGGTGTCCAGGGGGTCTAGTGGTGGTGTTGAGGGGGGTGTCCAGGTGGGTGTCTAGGGGGGAGGGGTGACCATGTGGGAGTCTAGGGGGAGGGGGTTACCAGGGGGTGTTTAGGGGTGTCTAGGGGGTCCTGTGGGGGGTGTCCTAGGGGGTTTCCTAGGGGTGTCCAGGGGATCTAGGGGGTGGCTAGGGGGTAGGTGGTGTCTTGTGGGTCTCCAAGGGGGTGTCCAGGGGGTCCAGTTGGGGGTGACCAGGGGGGTGTCTTGGGCGTCTAGTGGGGGCATCCTCGAGGTGTCCAGGGGGGTCCAATGGGGGGGGGGGGGTCTAGTGGGGGGTATGGGGGTGTCGAAGGGGGTCTAGTGGGGGGGGTGTCCAGGGGGAGGGGGTTCAGTGGGGGGTGTCTAGGGGGTGTCCAGGGGGATGGGTGTCTAGGGGGATGGGTGTCCAAGGGGAGGGGTGTCCATGGGGTGGTCAGGGGAGGGGTGTCAAGGGGTGTCCAAGGGGGCGGGGTGTCCGGGGGTGTCTAGAGGGAGTGTCCAGGGGTCCAATGGGGGGGTGTATGGGGGGTCTGGGGGGTCCTGGGGGTGTCCAGGGGGTGTCCAGTGGGGGTGACCAGGGGTATCCATGGGGTGTGAAAGGGGGAGGGGGTGTACTGGGGGGGTCTATCCAAGGGAAAGGGAGGGGTTTTCGGGGGTGTCTAGGGGGAGAGTGGGGTGTGAAAGTTGGGAAGGGGTGTGTTGAGGGGGTCTATCCAGGAGGGAAGGGAGGGGTGTATAGGGGAAGAGTGGGTCTGTGAAAGGGGGAGGGGTGTGGTTTTATAGTGGTTTGCATACTGTTTTTTATAAGTAATGTAAAACCATGGGGGGAGCTGCTATTTTTCGTAAAACCACCTATACGCTAGTTTTGAAAAATTGTTGGTATATGTACTTCTGTGAAACAATCTATGCCCACGGTTTTTTGAACCATGGTTATGTGTGAGGTGAAGAAACCTTTCTATACCAAATATTTACTTAAACGTGGGTATATAATTTCTTTTTTAAAAATGTATACCTAGAGTTCAGTAAACCGTGGGTGTATATGTATACCCATGGTTTACAAGAACTGTGGGTGGGATAAAATTTCAGTGGGCTATACCTATAGTTTCTTCAAAATTGTGAGTATAGGGAAATCATGATTCCTCAAGAACCCACAGTTCATCAAACTGTGGGTATATCCTATACCCAAAGTTGGATAGGCTATACATAGTGTTTGAAACCGTGAGTATAGGGAAATCTTCGAGTAGTGACATGAAATTTAGTATAGTATGATTAATGTGGATGAATCATGGAAAAATTTTAATATTGTGATTCATTCTATGTATCTGGGTAGTGTATATTAAAATATCATCACATAACATTTCAATAATACCATGTATCATAATAAAAAATACAATATTTTTAACAAGGATTAGTCATTTATATAGTTTTAAGGACATTTCAATTTAGTGATTAAAAATATTAAAGAAAAATCATTAATATCAAAACCATACAATAAAATTGTATTCATCCCCTATATATAAAAATTTTCAAAAAAATTGAATTCATAATATTAAAATATTTTATATTCAAAACATGTTAACATTAATTAAGGAAAATCCTCATTGTGATTGATAAGTATTTCTATAATTCCTAATCATACTTAGGAAATAATTTTTTTGAAACATGGAATAAGAACAAAGAAATTAATGGGATGTAAACATAATTTAAACATATTGGTCCATTTTAAAATTTATGAAAATGCATAAGAATGAATGAATATTTCGTAATTAACATTATACAAAATTAATCATTTTCATAAAAAATCAATCAACATATCTATATTTTTTTTAATGAAACATACCATAATAAATCATAAATGAAAAATAATTACCAATAGGGTTTCATTTAAAATATGATCACTTATGAAAACATTTTATTGAAAAACAAACTTCTCACCCATAAACGGTGTGTAAACTATCCATTAAAACAAATGAACATAAGAATAACTTATGAAATCAAATTAATTACATAAAAATATATTTAAATAAAATCATATTATATTTTGGGAAATTATCCACAACTAAATATTTAAAATAATACTTATAATGAAATTTCTTAACAAATGTATTCCCATATCTCTTTGAAGTTACTTATCATCAATAAACTATTTTAGTTTATAAAATCTATTAGAGATATATAGAATCCTCACCCATTACAATAGATATATTAGTCTCAAACATTATTTATATAAAATTTTCAATAACCATATCTGGAATAAAATATATATTTCATTCAATTTAGTGCTAAAGACTTTTTGAGTTTTCATTCAATCGCATAATAAAAAACACTTTCAGTTATCTCAAAGAGAGGAAAAATGTATATATTACCCATTAATGCTATTAATCTTGTAATTCCTATAATATTGAGATAAATATTTTCATTTAAATTTACCATTTAATATTAAAAAGTAAAAAATGATAGGAAATATTGGACATGACAACAAAGAAGTATGGTCATCCAGTTTACGATAAAAACATTCTTTTTTTTTAAATTTTCTAAAATGTAGAAAATATACCATAATGAAAATGGTTAAAATTTTAATTTTTAATCATTGATAAATAAAGAAAAAATAAAATTAAAATGGTAGTTATCAAACATTTAATAATATCTTTGAAACATTTAAAATAACCTTGAAATGGAATCAAAATAATTTGGGGAAAATATTAGAACAATTTTTTTAAATAAAATCACTTTCCTTAATTCAGACATGCAAAAAACTTTTAGAAAATTAATTATAATAATAATATTTTATGTTTATACATACCGATGAATAATTTCAATGATTTTTATAGTGATATTATCACTTTTTAAATTATTACCATTCAATTCATTATTGGTAAATTAGTTAATTGAACATTTTATGTTTTGAGGATGTTCAATTCATAATACCAAAACAACATTTTTAGGTTGAACTTGGTATAGAGTAACATTGATCCATCATATCCAGAATACTAATCAATAATTTATATAAAATTTATATATTATGTTTAATTTTATCATATTCCATTAATATCATATATGGGGAATAAATATCACTATTATATACATATTGTTGTCTATATGTATGTGTTAATGATGTTTCTTTTCCACGTGTGATGGAAGAAGGTGATGAATAACGCATGAAACAAAAAAATTAGATTTAATTATAGGGAAGATAATAATAATAATATATTATCATGGTTTAGGATAATTTTAATGTTATAGAGGAATAAATAAAATGAAAGAATCTAGCTAAGAGTTATTGATCATATTATTAATCCCTCTTTGGAATACAAATAAATCCAATTAGGTTCGTTAATTAATGAAAAGAGAGCCTCTGAGAGTAGTGGTGAAAGGCTCATAACTAATATTCAATATTAATATTCAAGATATGTGTCTCACAAGGTGTTTAAAATGGATGGGGAGATGTTCCATTTTATAATATAGGTGGCCAAAAAACTTTTAATTATTCATGGATTTTAATTAATATAAGGTCTGATTCAATGTCATGTAGAACCAAGCAACTGCATATAAAAAATAATATGTCACAAGATTTTAATATACTCAAATAATCACATTTGAAAATTTATTTGAGGTATTTTATTCCTTAAATCCTAGATATTTTCCATTTAATCCCAAGTTAATCTTAACTATTATAACATAGATTTTTATGATCATAAAAAAGGTGTAGGAACAAAAATTAAAGAGAAATTCTAACAATACTTGCTAATTAAAATTATATATTTTCTATCACTTTTATGACATTAAAAATATATTGGTGTAAGATATTACTATTAATATATGTACACTAAATGCATGAATGAAATTTTTTAATCATACACATGATTTATGAAAAAATAATAATTTCACATTGAAATATGGTAAGAATTGGAGTTACCTGAATATTTATTCTTAAAAAACACATAAATATGGAATTTACATTTTTGATCTATCAAGAAATGAATTGAACTATCATTAATCAAGCTGGGTCAACCCTGATCTGGTCTCCTGAGCCAATCCTCAAAACGACCTAAAGGGAATTCCCAATTCCCATGGGCTGGAAACTAGTGGCTAGGTATGAAAATTATTCTTTGGGAGTGATTTCACATATTTAAATAATATAAATAAAAATTACAATAATAAGTAAACAAAACAAAACATGGCACACCAATTTTTTATATTCATGGTTTTCCTAATTTTGAACAAAACTGATCACACTACAATATTGTGTGATCAACAAAAATATTAAAAACCCTCCACAAAAAAAGACATATCTGACACTCAAGAAACCACCACCAACCTACCACAAGAGGGAGACTAGCAACCAAAACCTCCAACATCTCCAAGATACAACTTTTCATTACCAGATTCATACATAACAAGGCCTACATAGACCCAAAGGTGTATGTGTGATGTGATCCAAATCCCAGTAGGAAACAACCCAATAAAAATGGATCCATTCTATAGAACTGAATGAATACTTATCATGAAAACTAATACAAAATCCATTGAAACATTTTTAGACAGTCTTTTTAATGGAGAATTGTTTTCAAGGGAAAAGCTTTAAAGATACCCTTTCCAATTAACATTCCTAAAAAATTTAATACACTCAAAGTCCACCATATTCCGACATATGGAACCATATCACATAGTCTACATGTCAAAATAGAGCACTGTGGGGGAATCCTTATGGGTAATCTCACACTATGTTGAAAATAGATACTTTTACCTTGGTGAAATGTGGTATAAAAACCACAACCATCATCTTTTTCAAGCACGATCCTCTAAGAGGTAACATCCAATTGGACCAGTGGTCTCCAACCATCATCATTGTTCAGTTAGAGTTGTATGCATTAATCATGCTTACTAAAACTGGGCTTTTCCACTTCTGAATCACAACTGTACTATATCAAGATAACGCACCTAGAAAAATTGGGATTCTAATCATGCTCAAATCTCAATTTCACATGTAACATAACCATCACTTTCAAATCCACATCCCAAGATGCATAAGCACACAAGGAAACTACACTTTTCCTCAAAATAAAACCACCTTCAATTTCACACACACCAATACCATTTCAAAAAAAAAATTATATCACTTTCACATTTCATAGACCGTTTCTAATATTAGCACATGAAGAAACATAATTAATTTTAAAGTTTCTATGGGCCAGACCCCATTAAAATCATTACATAATCCAATTTCACTTTAAAACATATTTTCCAATATTACAAAATTCACAACCCAAATTAAAAGTGCACAAAAAGGAGTACATCATGCAATAAATATCCATTATATTGTGAATAAATTCACTTTTAAATGAATTTTCACCTAAAGTGTCATTGAAAACAAGCTTCACACCTTTCAAAAAACCCATAAAACATTTCTTTAAATATGAAAATAGAGAACACAAAATATCTTACCAATTTTCCTATATAAAATCTGTTCCAATAACATAAGCATTCCAAACCCTTCTAAATCAAATTTTAGGCAACATTAATAGATCATAGAGTAGGTAAAAACTAACCATGAAAGTATATCAAATCTTCTAAAAAAGATAGAGCATTAAACCACCAACCTCACACATGGAAAACTCTATAAAATGATGTGAAACCTCAACCGCGTCACCGAAAATCCATAAAAAGTGAATATTTAACAAAAAATACCAATATATAACCCTAAAGAAATATATTGAACCCTAAATAGACCATCCATCCTGCTGGAGATATGAAACCCCAATAGAGAATAAGAGAAACCCTGAAATAGAAAATAAATCAAGATGAAATGGATCATACTTGAAGAATCTTTTCAAAACCACGACACTAAATCCACCATGAAATTGGAGATACAGAGGAGATAAAAGAGGGGGGAGGTGCATTTGGTTGGAGAAGTCAAGTAGGGAGAGTAAAAGTTATATTAGGTTCAATACAAAAATCCATAAATAGAAATTTTCAATTTATAATGACCTAGACAACACACAAATTTTTCCCACATTGTTTGAAAACCCATATGAAAACTATTTTCCCCTCTATGTCTAACTACAGCAAGAAACATGGTTACCCAGATTGCTCCCTGCATGGTTTGAAAAACTATATAGAAACTGTGTGATTTCACACTAACTAAAAACAACACTTGGCTGTAATGATACATAGGAATGGGTTCACGGTTTTAGAAAACATGTGATAACCGTGCTCCACCTTCTCTTAACTATAAACCACCATATTTCACCAAAACTAATGGGGAAACCCCATGGATAAGAACAATTCTTGAAATATATATTTTAATACCTCGGTATGTGAAACCTATCACACCCATATCACATGATAAAAAAGAACAATAATTCAACCAAGACCAAGGATGGAAATAAACTCAGGTGTGACAATTCTCCCCAACATGAAAACATTTCATCCCAAGGAAGTCACTCCAAGGATTTATCTAAAAAAATAACACTCCTCTATGGCTCATGAAACTTCTGGACCAATATTGAATGAGGAGAAAGTCTGAACACTATGAAAAGAGACAATGAAAAACAAAATTTGACTCAGAAGCCCAAAATGGACTCACCAGCATATGCCTTCGATCCCTAGAAATCCCCAACACCCCCTGTTGATCGATAAAAACAAAATCAATCCTATCAAACAAAAACTCAAACTTATAAATACATGTATATTTTAGTAATTACTAAAAAACTCATGACACCTTCGTGACATGAATTTGTGCACCCAACCCACTTCTTAAATAAATATTTTCACAACATTTTTCCCCCATACCATTGAGTGTACTCCTACTTCATCGTTTATTCAATAGAGGAATATGAAATTCCTCATATCCAAAGTAATGTTCGCACTATTATGCTATCACCAGAAACTGAATAGGATTATCAATATGGGAAGGCATAAACCAAATCCCCATCATTAAGAAAGAACTAACAATAATTTAATATATGAGAAACATTAAAAGAGACTATCAGTTGGTCTCCCCACCATGTGAACCAACCATCTTAACCAACCACTAGAATTAAATAATCCAACAAACCTATCTATTCATGCGGGAAGCACAAAACCATGAGATAGCCTAAAACCAAAACCAATTTATGAAGGCCAAATTCCCAAGGGAAACCGCACAAGGACCCATACCTAGAAACGTGAAACCATTGTAATTACACAAGGGTAAAACCCCAAAGCATTCTATGTTAAGGAGGAACTTCCAACAATAATAAAAATTTATGCACAAACCTTTAAAATACCCACACACAAAAGGTAGATATCAAAGTCGCGTTATGGTTTCCCATACACTTGGTGGTTTCTTGAATATTCACTAGATTCACTTTGCGGCCTATGTATAAATCCCTGATGTTTTAACCATATCCTTCATTGAAGTTAAGAAATGAATATTCCTTCTAGAACTCCTTCTTTTACCTTCATGGTTAACCCCACCACACTCTAGGAAGAAACAAAAGAATAAAAAACACTAGGGGACTCACTTTTCTCCATCAGTAAACTGTCACAATGAAAATTACATAGAAAATTCAGAAGCATATTCCCCTTTCACCATAATAAAAAAAATTAAAACAAGATTTCCACAACATACACCTCCATTTAAAACATAAAAATTTCAGAATTTTCAAAGGAGAAACACACTCCCATTAGATTAGGAATTCTCAAAAGGATCACAATATAACTCTAACATATCTATTCCAAGGGAAAAAATGAAACACTACTAGATACAACCATTACAACCATATAGTTATTAAAATGATAAGGGATTTAAAACTGACTCCCAAACAATATAGTACTCTGAAAACTATGTAGGAATGTTCTTGGAAGAGGTAGAATTAGCTCCATGAAACTTCTTGGAAACACCTTAGAAGAGCTACTACTAGTGACTAAGGCATCTATAAGCATGATAATTATTTATAGCATTATGAAACAATAGCCTTATATGAGAATTATTTCCACACTAATGGAATAACATTATCCAAATCCTAAAAGGAGCTAATGAAAGATAGAGAGACCTTTTTAATTCTGCATCCATCACCAATAGCTTCAAGACGATTCCCCATCTCATTAACGGAACATCAATTAGTGCTACTAGAGAATGGAGGAAGAATGGCTACCTCATCCACTCTTACATAACACCACACCAACATGAATTGAATGCCTCACCACCTCCTAAAAGGTGGTCAAAAAAACACTAACCACATCAACAATAAAGGAATAAAACATCACTTTCAATGACTAAGAACAGTAAAAAAAATAAAGTTTTATTTCATTTTCCATATCCATTATTCCTATTTAAAACAATCCACTTTACCATAAGTGATTGGAGGAATTAATATTCTAAACTCAAGGAGAATGTATTTGTGTTGATCAACTAGAGGGTCTGCCAATTGTGAGATACTTGTGGTCACACCTTGAATATCCAAAAAATCTTCATGGGGGAAAATTCTAGACAAATAGAGAACAAATAACCCAAGAAAAATAATCCATTGGAAAAAAATATCAAAAAAAAACATTTAAAAATCAAATGGAACCATCTAAAAGGCTTCATAAATCACTTCCCATATGAAACCACTAACCATTATCTCAAAACCAATTCATCGAAAAGGACTCAAACATGAAGCATAATTTATAAAAGATGGTTTATCAAACTCCAAATACCTCACAAGAAAAACTCCCAAATTACAAGAAGACACACCACACAACCAGTGGTTTTAAAAACATCATGCATTTCATTAAATGAAATTTTGAAAGGAAGACAGGCTTGATGGATTTCATGCACACCAAAGGTGATCCATGGAGCCTCAAAAATGCATATTATCAGGATAAACTGTGTACTCATCCACTTTTCTACACATATCCATGAATGTGGTCACTAATGGAAATACCAAATGTTAAAAAAAATCACATCTCAATAAAAAAACATTTAACCCACACTTTCAACTTCTAAATCCACTTACAATTTCAAAAATTCACGAAACTTTTCAAAATATTGCTAACCACCAATACAAACTCCATTTGATTTAAATTCATTTCATCTCATTTGTATTGAATTCTAAAATCTTTCTTGAAAATAATTTTTGTTATTTAAACAACCTATTTCAATAAATCTCATGTTTTAGTTAGAAAAACATAATTTCCAATAAAATCATTCTCACTTTAACCAAAAATAAATTTACAAAAATAAACTATTTCGAAGCATTCATCAAAGAGATTATGAAAACTCATTTTCAGTGTTTTTAAAACAAACCATTTCTAATTTAAAACCTATTTTTTATAATTTTCAAACAAGGGTTTCAAAAATAAATTTCATGATCCAATAAGACACGTGATGATTCAAAAAGGAGAAAGTAGCGTCGATGGGTGACATGGACATATGGTTGGAAACCATCTGTCAATCATACCACCATTGCAAAGATTATTATAAAACTATTTCTTAGGCTCCAAATGTCTTGTCAGGACATACGATTTCAATAAGACCATTATCCCAATAATCACTTCATTTTCATACTCAGAATAACCTACAATAATGAAAGAAAGAAAAAAGAAAACTGACTTCCCTTGGTAACTCGAGTCCCATCATGGGGTTTACTGTCCATGAACCCCACTCACAACCAAAACATCTTGTCCCGATATTTCTATCTCTAGTCTACCTAAACTCTTCCCAAAATACCATTACCCAAAAATAGTGTGACCTAATTTGATACAATTTTTTCACAAACAAACCAGGGTTGACCATGTTCCAATCAACCGAGCTAATCCACAACACGTCCCAAAGGGAATTCTGGATCCACATGGGTCGGAAACATCTGCATGGGTATCAACAATATTATTTCGGTATAATTTCAACAATAAAATTTATAATCAATTTCAAAAATAAATAAGGATCATAATATAATATTATAATTATAATAATGGTATATTAATTTTTCAAATTAGTGTTTTTTAAAAAATTTAACAAATAAAAATTCATTACAACAGAACGAAAACCAAAAAACTCACCAAAACTTCTATTAAACAAGAGAGACATCTCCCTCAATCCACCACAACCAACCTAAAATAAGAGGTACAATTGAAATAAGAACCTCCATCTTCTCCATAATACAATAAGAATTTACATGATCCATATATAATACATTCTACATAAACTCAATGGTGTATATAGGGTGTGAGCCAAATTCTAGTAGGATTGCCCTCGAAATAAAAGGTTCCATTCTATAACATTGAAAAAATAAATAATGTGCACACTTATAAAAAATCCATTGAATCATTTTCAAGATATATTTTTAAAGGGGAACCATTTTCAAGGGAATGATTTTAATAAAAACCATTTCTAATAAACTTTCTTAAAAAATGAAATACACTTGGGGTCCAACATCTTCCAACGGATGGTACCATATGTCATGACCCGTCCCCCGGGGACCGTGTTGTGACAACCCCAAGCCCGCATTCTGTAGGCCATGGCATGGAGACTATCACTGAAAGGAATATTCCTTAAAACCACGAAGGCATTTCCTTTATATCATGTAAAAAAAATCAACCATGAACACAAAATGTTACGAACACAAGTAAATTGTATACTACAAAGAAGTGTGTACAGTATGAAAAAAGGGTCCAGAATACAAGCCCAACTGGAGAGTACAAGAAAACTAGAAAGCACAAGTAAACTGAACAGATCCTATGAACAACACCAAGGATCCTACATAAAGGGTAGGTACAGCTCTCAAACGGTCGTCTCCATAGTATGCCTTGTCTATGGTCCTCCATTGAGATACCTCCAGTCCTGGTTCCATCTTCCTCAGTCAGCGATTTCTATTGTCTGCACCAAACACAACAAGGTGCGGGAATAACCCGTTTAGGGTGAGTATAAAAACACTCAGTAGGGACCCCAAGACCCTCTAAGGTCTCAAAAAATCCTCAAATGATAATCCAGAAAGCATGAAAACAAATGAAAACCTAAATTAGGTATATTCCCATAAATATACCAAAGATAACATGTATAGTGGTCTCAATCATGAAGAAACTCAAGTCCCAAATCCTTAGCCAAAGTACAACTATTCCACGAACAAAATAATACCATAAAGGTAACACCACCAAGGTAAGTACCACAATGGAAACGCCACATGGAAGAGTACCACAAAGGTATCACCAAGATGTTACGTTCCACAAAGGTAAAACCAAAATGTAAGTCCCAAATAGGCAACACCACACAGAAGAATACCACAAAGGTAAGTACCACATAGGTAACACCACACATAAGAATACCACAAAGGTATCACCACAATGGTAAGTACCACAAAGGTACACCACATAGAAGATTACAACGAAGGTAAAGACTTATCTAACAATAGGTATAACATAGGTATGGTAGTAAAGATGATTAGATGTAACTATTGAATCATCTTACTCTGTTAAGAGGCAGACCCACGTAGGATCCTAAATCATCGGATCCACGTAGGATCCCAATTCATCAGACCCACCAAGGATCCTAATACTGTAGACCCACGTAGGATCCTAGATTATTCCCACGTGGATTCCTAGAGCATATCCCAGAGGGATACTGGAACAAAGACCCATGTAGGATCCCAAAAAACAGACCCACATAGGATCAATTTCTCATTATATAGCCATCTACAGGGTTCCTGCACTATACTCGCTTGATTCAGGGAGGGTCCGCTCCTCAAGCCATAGGTCGATACTCCAACTGCTAGGAAGTCCCACGAAGTGGTATCCCAAAGGACCTCCATGTAAAAGGGGTCTCAACACAACATACAGTTCGTCAATCGGATGCCCGATATTTAAGTTACTAGTGTTTCATCTCCGAGGTCCCTGTTGGATTCACAGTTGATCCAACCCGGCCATATTCCAACCATATCCAAAACTCAAGTTGAGTATACCAAAAGGACCATCTCTATCCAAGATTTCTTTTTTCGTATAAGGTTTTTCAAACAAATTCATGTTGCTTATGATATGGTTGAACGAGCGAAAAGTGTCAAAACTGGTCTGGGTCCGGTCTGAACCGGACCCACCCTACCTAGGAAAACTTGACCTAGTTTGGGTAGACCCAGCCCACCCTGGGTCTGGCCCGGCCTAGCCGCGCAGGGTTATCCGCTGGGTTCTGTGGTGGGGGCCACGTCGGGCAGTCCGCTCGGTCCCCCCGCTGGCCAGACGACCAGCATACTCCGTGCTGCGCGGTCGCACGTCGTGCCATCACCGGTGGCTGACAGCGAGCTTGCCACCATCCACCACTATCGCGGCCTCATGTCGCGGCTTCTGTACTCAAGCGGCGTGGATGCACGCTGCTGCCTCCCCTTCACACGGCTAGTTGCGCGCATGTCGCCGCATCTGCTCCACCGCGGATAATGGGCCGCATCCCTACTCTGACGGTGTGGTTACGCAGCCACAATCATCACTGCCAGAAGGAGTGTCATCTACCACGCCCAAGTTTCACCAGTGCTAGTCATCGGCACCGGTCGTCATCCTCCTACATCGCCAAGAATGCATCAAAAACCATAGAGGTTGTGGAGTGGTCAGGCAATGTTTGATTGGCATGCACCCTCCCCATTAGAGTGGTATCAAATGGATTATTTGGTCTTGAATCATGATAAACATCAGTAACATGTTAGAGGTACTCAAAATAAAAAACCCTACCTTGATGGTTCCATTAGAGATCGTCCACGGTTGAAGACAGATTGGTGTTTTTCGATCCCAAAGCGAGCATCCTCCAACGACGCCACTTGTTTGACGATCCTCCATTCTTCGGTTCCTCCTTGGTGAGAACGGATCATCCTCAAGAGTCTCCTCCATGAACAACCTTTTCCAACTATTCCCCAAAACCCAAGGGTTGAAATTCCAACTTAATAAGTTAAGTCTATTAATTAATTAATGTAGGCTTAACTAATTAATTGAAGGTGACATAAATAATTAATTGAGTTTGGCACAATTAATTGGGGATTTCTAAGGGTCTTCCCCCACAATAATGAAGGGATTGGGTGGGACCCCCATTGAATTCAAATTGGGATGATTGAATCTTTTATGGTCCCCACCTACATAAATCAAAAGTATTTTTCAAGAAAAATAAAAATGTTAAATATTTTTATTTTTCTTCGTCCACAAAAAAGTGAAAAAACTAACTTGCACCCTCGACCTACTATGGTCGAGGTGAAGGTCTCCTTATGTAAATACCAGCGCAGCGAGTTCAACGATGTCCTCGGATTTTAATTCTAAGAACCAGTTCAATTTTTTAAAAAACCTACTTACACATTTACTGAACATACTTAAAAAAAGGTCAGAATTTTATTTTGGGAACACCGGGCCTCGGAATCACGCATCGTCAATTTTCGGTGACTCATAATATTCCCATATAAATAAAAAGAATTACATGGGAAAATATGGGCCATTATATTCTCCCCACCTCTTGGATTTGCATCCCCATAAGCCACAACTCAAACTACAGAAACAAGGGGGTATTGAGCATGTATTTGAGCCTCCCACTCCAATGTGCTCTCTTGGAGGTTCTCGTGATGACAGCGAACGTGCACTAGAGGTATCGACTGCCCATGAAGGACTCTCTCATGTCGATCTACAATATCCACTACAACCTCTATAAATGTCGCCCCATCATCGATGTCTAACTCTCCCTAGTCAATGATGTGTCCATGGTCATGCACGTATCTCCTCAGCTGGGATACGTGGAAGACGTCGTGCACCCGGTGCAACTGAGTTTGAAGTGCTAGGCGGTAAGCCAACTCGCCAACTTGGCTGAGTACCTGAAAAGGTTCGATGAACCTCGGAGATAACATATTGCCCCGACCAAATATCTGAAAACCTCGTCAAGGTGAGACCCGTAGAAAGATGTGGTCGCCATCCTTGAACTCCAGAGGTCTTTGTCACCTGTCGGCATAAGATATATGCCTACTCTGTGCAGTCTTCATCCGCTCATGGATGATCTGCACCTTCTCTATGGTATCTTGTACCATCTTTGGTCCCACGAGTGCTGACTCCCCTGTGTCAGTCCAGCACAAAGGCGATCTGCAAGGTCATCCATATAGAGCCTCAAATAGTTCCATCCCAATGGTGTAGTGATAGCTGTTTTTGTACGCAATCTCCACCAAGGAAAAGTGATCCTACCAGCTACAACCGATGTCAAGGATGCAAGCACATAACATGTCCTCAAGGGTTTGAATGGTCCCCTAAGTCTGGCCATCTGTCTGAGGATGGAAGGCGGTGCTCTAATGAAGTTACATCTTGAAAGCCTCCTACAACCCCTTCCATAGACGGGAAGTGAAACGTGAATCATTATTGGAGACATTCGTCAAGGGTACTCCATGTAGTCGCACAATCTCTGGCGAATAGAGGCATCCATGCTCTCTACTAAACCCTGCTCTCCAATCCGTAGGAAGTGGGCTGACTTGGTGAGTTGGTCGATGGTCACCCAGATCTAATCATGACCCCTGGATGTACGTGGAAGTCCTATCATGAAGTCCATGGATATCCCATACCACTTCCACTCTGGGACCTCTAAATGATGAACTAAGCCTACTGGTACCTTATTCTCTGCCTTCACTTACAAATAAGTGTGGCACCGAGAGACAAACTCAGCTACTGATTTCTTCATTCCCAGCCACCAATGTTGTCGTTGGAGGTCCTGATACATCTTTTCCACTCTTGGATGTACCTCTAGAGGGGTGGTATGGAACTCCCTCAACTCTTCCTCTCGAACCAACACTGGAACCATGGTATGTCCTCTGAAGAGGATGATGTGCTCCCCACCATCATAAAATCTATCAGGTGTCTTCCCTATAGATATCTGAGCACGTCAAGCCTCGTAGACAGTGTCCCCGCGATGCGCCTTCGTGACTCGCTAATGAAGTGGCGGGGGGGGGGGGGGTTTACTATAAGAGACAGAAGAAAAGATACTCCATCTCATTCCACAAATAATATCTATAAAACGGTCAGCTACTCCGTCACCTCACCTAGTAGCTGGATACCAGATCTCTAGCTGAGTGCATCTGCTACAATGTTCCCATTCCATGGAGTATAGACCATCTCAAAGTCATAGTTCTGTAGGAACTCAAGCCAACGTCGGTGTCTTAGTTCCAGATCGTTTTTATAGATTATATACCTGATACTCTTGGGATCATAGTAGACTGTAAAACAGTCACCATTAGATAGTGTCTCCACATCATCAAGGGGAAGACCACAACTGCTAACTACAGGTTATGGGTAGCGTAGTTCTGCTCATGTTGTCTCAGTTGTCGTGAACTGTATGTGATAACTGCTCGCTCTTGCATCAGGACACTTCTAAACCTGGTTCATGATGCATCACAGTAGACTACGTACCCAAATCCCTCCTCTAATAGCCTCAAGATGGGGGGCACTAGTTAGCATCTACCTCAGCTGCTGAAAACTCTGCCGGTTTCTCTCCAACCACGCGAAGGGTTTCCCCTTCTTCGTCAACACTAATAAAGGTGCTGCAACTCTAGAGAAATCTGGAACAAATCCTTGGTATTATCCGGCCAATCCCAGGAAACACCGTACCTCCGTCACACTCTTGGGTGGATCCTAAGAAAGTAATGCTTCGATATTTGCTTGATCCACCGCAACTCTATCCTCTGAGATGACATGTCCCAGAATGTGAACCTCTCAGATCCAGAACTAGAACTTCAAGACCTTACCATAAAGTTTGTTCTCAGTGAGTGTGTCCAAAACTATCTGCAAATGATAGGCATGATCCTCCTCAGCAGCCGAGTAGATCAGAATTTCATTAATGAAGACAACCACAATGCGATCAAGATATGGCAGAAATATCTGGTTCATGAGTCTCATGAACACTTCTGGAGCATTGTTCATGCAAAACGGCATGACCAGTAACTCCTAATGACTGTATCTACATCTAAAATCAGTCTTCTGCACATTATCATTTCGTACTCTAAGCTGGTCATAGATTGACCTGAGGTCTATCTTTAAGAACCATCGTGCTCCCTTAAGCTGATCCAAGAGGTCGTCAATCCTCTATAGTGGGTACTTGTTCTTCACGGTCACCTCATTCATGCACTGATAGTCAAAAAAAAGTCTCAATCTTCCATCCTTCTTCTCGGAAAACAAAATCGGAGCTACCCAAGGAGAAACACTGGGCCGGATGAACCCCTTCCCTTGTAAGTCATCCAGCTGTACCTGTAGCTCACAAAGCTCCGTGAGAGCCATCTGATACGCTGGTGTGAATATCGATGCCATCCTAGGGGTACAAATCAATGTAAAATTCCACCTCTCTATGAGGAGGTATACCTGAAACATCTTCATGGAAGACATCCACGTACTGTTCCACCACTACTAGATAGCTCGGACTCTCCACATCAACCGCTCCAAGGGTAAGGCTAGCCAAATGATGAGTGATCAGCTTCACTCTCCTCCAGGTTAGACCATCATGTGCTGCAAAGGCTCCCTTCTCATCGGTGAAGGTAAATCTGGTCTCATCCATGTGGACACACCATACGTTGCACCTAATACAGTTAATCTGAGCATAGACGATAAATACCTATTCAATACCCAAGATGACGTTGTAAGGCATCGACACCACTACTATGAGATCTCAGCCAAAGCTCTCACATCCTAGAGTAAGGTCACAATACCAGAATTAGTGAGTAATCGTCGAATCTGCTCCCATTAGAGTCTCTAGCTGTAAGGATCGAGCCAACACCTCCATCAGAATATAAGTGCTTTGACCGAGGGACATTTAATTAAAATAATTACGAGCACCTATGTCAATAAGTTCTGCGACTAAGGTGGAGTAGGCACAGATCGTACAACGTATCATACTTGAAGCGCCATGGTCATAGGCCTTAGCTGCCTGGAGCTAAGCTCTCTCTAGTCCACCTAATCTCTATGGTCGGGTTGGACCACCTAGTAATGGTGGCGGAAATATCTCGAATCGTCTCCCACCACCTGTTGCATGACCAGCTTCACTACCACATCCGCCTGCTCCCTATGGACCTCCTCGGTCGAACCTCTGTCTGTTCCTAGGTGGTCCATCGACCATCTATTGATCATCTATATGGTCGTTCGGGTAGTCATGAGCCATGTGACCCTACCCGCCACATGCGTAACACTACCTTATCCTTGCATGATTGACTCTGTCTTTGGTGCCCCCACACAACTGACCCTAAATCCTACTGTCATCCACATGTTGGTCTGATCCTCTTAGACCTCTGTGACATCTATCTGCTTCCAGCTGCAGAAGACTCTACTACGTGATGACCGGTGGTGGGTCTCACTGTTGGTGATTACTTAGCAAGAAACTCTCTACTAAGTGGGCTCTCTCTAACACCCATCCCTGCGTTGGGATGCTGAGAGAAATCATCGAAGCCCTGATCTCCGGCCTAAGTCCCTACCCGATGGTCTGGGCCCTGAAGAATGGGTTCCTCACCATATCAGTGGAGTAGCAGGAGAGGTCATTGAACCTTTCTGAGTATTGAGCCATAGTCATGTTGCCCTATTGCGGATGAAGAAGCACCTGAATGCACACTGCATGAAGGGTCACTGGGACAAACTCTTCCCAAAACAGGCTCTCAAAGTTTGCCTAGAGAAGTGTCACCTCATCGTGAACCTAGAGAATCAAGATCCACCATATATCTACTGCTTCCTATAGAAGGCTGGTGGCAATGATCATCATGAGATCAGCCGGTGTCCCTACCAGTCGGAACACTCTCACCACAGCCTCCAACCAATCCTCAGGTGCCTGTGGGTTTGTCTCATCCCTGAACCTAGGTGGCCTCTAGCACTAGAACTCGTGCAACATGCTCTAGTGGAATGCACCCTATGATGCTTGGTCTAGTGGAATTAGTGTCTCAATGGGTAATGGTACCGCTGGTGCCTCCACTGGTGCCCCTACTGATAAAGGCCCCTACATTGAGTCCTTGTTGCTCGGTGGGATATCAACTTGTACTATCCTTGGAACCCTAGCTGGCTGTCTGCATGGAGGCATCATGAAAAGAATGAGGTATACCCTAGTTAATAAGTTATACCTAGTGAGCTGACTAAATGTGTACACAAAGAAAACTATTCAAAACACACACGCAATCAGTGTTTTCATGCACTGAGTAAGAAATCAGAAGTTAGGGTCCTAGTGTATGGATACGTCGGACACCACACCAACATTGGATTCCCTAAACTGACAACCACACTCACATCACTTAACATTATTTGTTGTTCAAAGATCAGAGTCCAATGTTCTATGGTATAAATAACTCATCTAATACCAATTTTTCATGACCCATCCCCCGGGGCCTATGTCGTGACTACCCCAAGCCATCCATCCATTGGCCATGGGATGGTGAATATCACTGAAAGGCGTATTCCCTAAAACCAAGAAAGCATTACCTTTATATCTTATAAACACACTCAACCAAGTACACATCAGGATACGAACACAAGTAAATTGTATAGTAAAAAAGGAGTGTGTACAGTAAGAAAAAGGGTTCAGAATACAATCCCAACTGGAGATTACAAGAAAACTAGAATGCACACATAAACTGAACAGCTCCTGTGAACACCTGCCAAAGATCCTACCTGAAGGGTAGGTATAGCTCTCGAATGGCCATCACTATTGTACGCCACGTCTAAGGTCCACCTCTGAGCACCCTCTAGTCTTAGTACCCTCATCCCCAGTCAGCTTTTTCCATCATCTACACCAAACACAACAATGTGCGGGCGTATCCCATGTAGGGGTGAGTATAATGATACTCAGTAGGTACCCCAAGAACCTCTAAGGCCTCACAAAATCCCCAAAGGATAAACCAAAAATCATGAAATCAACTGAAAATATTTCTTAGTTATATGCCCATACATATACCTAATTTATAATGTATACCCATCTCAATCATGAGGAAACTCAAGGCCCAAATCCTTAGCCAAAGTACAAGTGTTCCATGATGGAAATAATACAACGAAGTTAACAACACAAAGGTAAGTACCACATAGGTAACACCACATAGAATTATACCAAAAAGGTATCACCACGAGGGTAAGTACCACGAAGGTAACACCACAAGGTAAATACCACATAGGTAATGCCACATAGAAGTATGCCACAAATTTATGTACCACATAGGTAACAACACACAGAATAATACTACAATGGTATCCCTATGAAGGTAAGTACCACTAAGGAACGCCACACAGATGATTACCAAAAAGGTAAAGACTCATCTCACACCAGGTATAACATAGGTATAGTTGTAAAGATGATTAGATGTAACTACTAAATCATCTTACTTTTTTAAGAGGAAGACCCATGTAGGATCTGTAATGTCCCGAATCCGGAGCAACTCAACTGGTGCCCTGTGCCCGATTTACCACATGACCTCAACCGCATTTTCCCAAATGCCCGAGGATGCCGACTAGTAGTGAGGGCCTTGGTAAGTTATTGGAGAAACTATGCCCTCATTTGGTAAGTTATATAAGGGAAAATAAATAACAGTAAATAGCGGATGCAGTAAATGATATGCAACACCTGAAACCAAATAGCAGAAGCAATGAATATATATAGTAATGATGATAATGATGCAGCAGGTACAAGTATCTAATGAAATAATCAAACAAAACAATGTACTGAAATACAATTGAAAACAAGTACTAAATGTAACAATAACTTCAGTAGCATCGCAAGCCTATGTGCGGTCTTATGCTCTCCAGCTCCAACCAGCAATCATGTTCTTGAAGTAGAAGGGACACAATCCATATCCACACCTGCAACCATATAACCTGTTTGGGATGAAAGGTAGGACCAAAACAGGGTGTGGGACTAATCCCAATAGGCAATCATAACAAGATCTGTGCCCTACTGTCAGTGAAGAAAATAGAAAATGTAAAGGAAATAATGTAGCAGAGAAACAGAGGTACACCAAAGTAACAATCCTAAAAATATAAATTCACATTTATTTATTAATTTAATACAATCATTTAATTATCAACCAAGGATTCTAGAAAACAGCTCTATATTCTCAAGGCACAGCAAGTAACACAACATGTATCTCAACAGACTACCTAGACAACAAGTAGTACAAACCCAACCTTGTTCTTTGGCTTGGTAAACTCATCACAACCAACTAAAATAATAATAATACTAACTCTTGGGTGGATCCTAATGGAAGATCCATCTAGTCAAATAATCATAGAAGGAAAAGACACTATGGGAAGCTCTCACCATCAATTCCCCTATGGTCTTGCAACAATAGCTACAGACTCTCCGAGGAAGCACTTACGTCTAATTCCTCATGTGGTATCGATACATCCATAAACGAAGGAAACTCTTGGGAAGCACAATTTCCAATTCTTGTAGGTCCTTCGTATGAATCTAATTTATAACAGACTCTCTAGGGAAGCCCTTATTCGTTAATTCCCTCTTTAGTCTACCTCACCAGGTTCACACAGCCCTGAGCAGTCTAGTCATGTGTAATCGACTGTCAGCATCCCTAAGTATGTTCAACAACTACTTGTCTAATAGCTACAATGCATCAAAATCATATAAACATCAGGAAATACATGCAATCATCTATAACAAGGCAGACTAACAATGCTACAATGTTTGCCTCACAGGCAACACAAGACAAATGACAATAAACAACCAAAGCACGGGAAATCACCCATGGGTGATCCTCGATCATGAAACCAAGCATATATTACTCTAAATTAACCTCAATGAAACATGAAATCTAAGGAAATTAAATAATGGAATCAAAATCCCTAACATGGGATACCCGATACATGGGTATCCGACACTTTTTGCACAAAAAATCAAAGATATTCAATGTAGGGAAACAAACCACCTACCTAGATCCTAGGAGATCAATATAATTGAGCCACAAATATTTATTCTCCTTTGAATGACGAAGATCTGAGAAAACGTCCAAAATACTCAACCCATGATATCTTGAGAATGAGGGAAAATCATGGAATGAAACTCAAGAAGAAGGGAGAACTCACCGATGCGATTCCAATGCAATCGACGACGTTCGATTTGGGTAGCTGGTGAAGGATTGGTGGTTCGGAGAAGAATCGGCCTCCTCGGATTCTCTGGAGAGAATTAGGCGTAGAAGAAGATCGAAATAGGGATTATACATGACCCTAGTCTGATTAATGAAATAAAAAGATAAGTACATGGCGTGTAATTCATGAGTACACGGAGTGTACTCTCCCCTTCCATACACTTCATTAAGCGGCCTCCACCTCATCGCTACACCCCGTTTGTGTGGCCTGGACATGGCCAGCACACAACCTCGCGTGGGAGAAAAGTACACGGCGTGTACTCATAAATTACACATCGTGTACATCAAATATTTCCAAAAACTCCCCTTTTCTCAAAAACATTAGAAAAAGGAGAAACATAACTAAAAATAAGATCTGGGTTCTTACAAACTTCCCCCCTTAAAGAAATTCATCCCCAAATTTCCCTAGCAAGGTGGCGAAGAAGAAAGCTCGAACAACTCTAGACACTGTGATCGCATATCAGCCTCCCTCTCCCAAGTCTCGTCCTACAGACGGCTGTGCTGCCATAGAACCCGTACCAGAGGAATAGACCAGCCACATAGTACCTTTGTGCTATGATCATCAATCCTGATAGGATGCTCCTTGAACGATGCATCATTCTCCAGCTCAACCTTCTCAGGTCGAAAAACATGAGACGGGTCTGAGAAATAGCATCGAAGCTGAGAAACATGGAAGACGTCGTGCATATCCTAATATCTATGAGGTAACTGCAACCTATAAGCAACCGGCCCAACTCTCTCCAGAACCCCAAACAGCCCGACGTATCTCGACGAAAGATTACCATGTCTCCTGATCCTCTTGTGTCCTATCCTCGGGGTAACACGTAGGAAAACCGGATCTCCGACCTCGAACTGCCGAGGTCATCTCCGCTGATCAGCATAAGATTTCTAACAAGACTATGCGGTAGCCATCATCTTCTGAATAAACTCTATCTGCTTTGAGGTTTCTTGAACAAGAAGAGGTCCCAACAAAGCTGCCTCTCCCGCCTCCAGGCAGCACAAAGGTGATCAGAATGGCCTACCATACAAATCCCCGTAAGGTGCCATCTTAATAGTCTCCTGAAAACTGTTGGTATAGGAAAACTCCACAAGAGTAATATTCTTTTCCCAAGAACCTACAATGTGTAGAATGGAAGCTCGGAGCATATCCTCAAGGACCTGGATCGTGCGCTCTAACTGGCCATCTATCTGGGGATGATAAGATATACTCAGATGTACTTGTGTACCCAAAGATTTCTGTATCCCCTGCCAAAAATGTGAATTAAATGGGGCGTCCCTATCCAAAATGATAGTACTCAGAACCCCGTGCATGTGAACAATCTCACGGACATACAACCGTCCAAGATCATCGACACAGAAAGTTTCCTTTACCGGCAAGAAGTGAGAAAATTTTGTGAGCCTATCAATGACAACTCATACCATGTTGTTCCCTCTTGACGATCTCGGTAACCCTATCAGAAGTCCATCATGAAATCATTCCACATCCACTCGGGAATGGGTTACTACTACAAAATCCCTGCTGGCCGCTGTTGTACTACCTTCACCTGCTGACAAGTGGAACATCTCATGACAAAACCAGCCACATCTCTCTTCATACCTGGCCACCAGTACAAGCAATGTAGATCACAATACATATTGGAGATGCCAGGATGAACTACCCAGACGGGGGAATTAAAGTCTCGTATGAGCTCCTCACATATATCTATCGGCACCCATACGCGTCCCTAGAATCGCATAATCTCATCCTCACCAACGGTTCATCATGGAAGAGGGTCCTCTCCTGACACGCTTTCCCATAGAACTGATTTTTCATAATCTGCTAGCTGCCTCATTTGAACATGGTAAAGAGGCGCATAGGGAAAAACTACAGAATATAGGAAAGTCTGCCCCTACCTGTCATGTACCTCCAAATGCATTTCAGAGAACAGAGCCATAAGCTACCACTCACTACTGGCCTCCTGAACTGCATGTATCTGAGTTCTCCTACTCAGTGCATCAGCCACTGCATTGCCATTCCCAGGCATATAGGCATGCTCGAAGTCGAAGGACTGGAGATACTCGACCCACCTCCACTGTCTCATATTCAGTTCACGTTGCGTGAAGGTTTACTGGAGACTATTGTGGTCAGTATATACCACAAAATTCTCTCCCAGAAGGTAATTCCTGTAACAACGCAAGGAATGAAAAACTACTGCCAACTCCAGGTCATGCATAGGATAATTCATCTCATGTAGCCTCAACTGCCGAGATCCATAGGCAACAACATGATCCTCCTTCATAATCACTACTCCTTGCCCGATGCCAGATGTATCAGAGAAAACTATATAACTGCTGCCCGTCTCTGGAAAAACTAGAATCGGTGCCGAAGTCAACCTACCCTTAATCTCTTGAAAGGCTAAATCACAGGCTTCTGACCAGACATACTTTAGCCCCTTCTTCTTCAAGCCCGTCAAAGGCACTACTAAGCATGAGAAGTCCTGTATAAACCGCCTGTAGTAACCGCCCAGCCCCAAGAAACTCCGTACCTCAAAGACATTCCTCGGCTGCTCCTAGGAAACTACTGCTCTCACCTTCCCTGGGTCTACTGATACCCCTATCTTTGAGATGACATGACCTAGCAAGTGGATCTCGTCCATCCAGAAGTGGCACTTTGAGAGTTTAACATATAACTGATTCTCCCTCAGTGTACTCAAAACGATCTCAAGATGGGTTTCATGGTCATGTCGAGTGTGAGAGTACACCAAGATGTCGTCCACAAAAACCACCATGAAGGAATCCAAGTAAGGATGGAACACTCTATTCATCAGTGCCATGAAGACTATCGGAGTGTTCATGAGACCGAACTACTTAACCATGTACTCATAGAGACCATACATACTCCATAGATTTGTAAGGGGTATATCATATGGACTGACACGTAATTGATGATAGCCAGATCTCATGTCGATCTTCGATAATACTCTGGCTCATCGAAGCTGATCGAAGAGATCATCTATACTCTATAAGGGATATCGGTTCTTGACCGTCAACTGGTTCAACTTCTGATAATCCACGCAAAGCCTAAGGGTACCATCTTCCTTCTTCACAAAAGGACAGGCGAACCCAAAGGAGAAGTACTGGGTCAAGTGGAACCCTTTGCCTACAACTCCTCCAACTGCTTCTTGAGCTCCTGCAACTCAGGTTTAGCCATACTATAAGGAGTAATGGACACCGGTGCCACTCCTGTCACGAGCTCAATAGAGAATTCTACCTCATGCTCTGGAGGTAAACCTGAAAATTCCTCTAGAAAGACATCTCGGAAAAGATCCACCACTGGAGGAAAGTCTAACTATGAAGTCCCAGATAAAGACTAGAAAACTAGTCTGTAACCTCTTCTAGCCTATGATTCTCTGGTCCATCTCTACCTGCCTGGACATCCCACTCACCTCTATGAAGAGAGGACATGCCTTCTGGTGACACGAAACTCACCCTACGACAATAGAAATCGACGACTACCTCGAAGGGAACCGGCTAGTCCATCCTGAGAATGACATCGTAGCCTGTCATCTCTAGGACATAGAGGTCCCATAAGAAGTGAAACCCTTAAACCTCTATAGGGAATTCATTGAACTGACGTACACTAGATAACATCATTCCCAAGGGCGTGTCGAGAGTCAACATGTCAGCAGACGAAAAGACACATAGCATCAGGCTCACCATGACAGAAACAGAGATAAAACTATGAGAAGCACTAGTATCGAAATGAGATGAAGATGAAACTGAATCTACTAAGATCATACCTCAAACGGTAGAGGGTTTGGGATCCTGATCTTGATGAATCTTCTCTACAGAAGAAGTCTGGCTTGTACCACGGCCCGGTGTAGTAGCCTGAAATCCTTGAGATGCTCCTCCATGAGCCTGACTGCTGCGTCCACGGCCTCTACCCTGACCTGGACGACCTGAAGAACTCCATCCCCCAGTCTACTGTGGAAGTGGTAACCCTGCTCCTGTATACGGGGTCGAAACTGATCCTCCATCACTAGCTGCTGGAAGGGGAACCTTGCAGAAACGCGTCAGATGACCGATCTTGCTGCAATATCGGCACTCCACTGGGTCTCTCGGGCACCGTGGCTTCTTATGCCTACTCCTCCCACACTGATAACACACCACTTGGGTAGCAGAAGGGAGATCTCGTCTACCAGAAGGAATAACTCACTTCCTCAGGTCGCCTCGGGTAGACTCTCAGTGGAGCTTCCTGCTGTCTGTCTGAAAAGAATCAGCCCTGGATGTTGAACCGCCCTGGTCACAGCTCCAGTATCTCCGAGGTTCCTTTCAATGATCAGATCCTGGTTGACTAACAGAGTAATAGAAGTCAACTGGAAGACATTCACCTATGATCTGATCTCTGGTTTGAGTCCCTCCTCAAACTTCCTTGCCAAGAATAGCTCGTCATTCCCTAGAAAGGGAGTGAAACTTTGTAACTCTCTGAAACGGGAGGAATAATCCATAACTGAAAGAGTACCCTGCTATAGGATCATGAACTCCCTAGCTCTGTCAGCCCCCAGTGTCACTTGGAATAAGTGGTCGTAGAACGTACGTTGGAACTCATCCCAAGCCATAGTCCGTTGGCGCCCTGCTTGAGAAACTACGTCCCACCATCTTTCGGTGGAGTCTCGCAGCATGTAAGTCACGAGATGACCCTTCTGTTTGGGCATGTCTCGAGATGGTAGAAGATGGATAACATGTCTTATATCCATGACTCCGCAGCCTGAGGTACTCCATCCCTTGTTAACGTGGGAGGATGCTACTGCTGAAAAACCCGCGTCAGCTTTTCCATAGTCAGGGCAGGATGCTGAACTCCCTAGAAGGTCTGGATGAATCTCATGAAACCCTCTCTGAACTGAGTGTCGACACCAGTGTCCAAAATCACTAGAGGTGCCATGTACAGAACGATAGGTGGAACTACTGGTAGTCCCGATCGGTCGCATTAGGCGTACGATCCCTGCCTGGTTCCTGTCATGCAACGGGATGACGTCTTTTGTGCCATAGCTCTGAAAGATCAAACCGCACCTTCATTAATGACGAACACAGTTGTTACATAACAGGGTAAAATGGAAAAGGAGGGAAGAACCATTAAAATTGGGAAAAACATGACTAGATGGCGTGTAGTATGGCTATACGGCATGTTTCCAGAAATTTTACCATGGGCGTGTACCTTGGCCATACACAGCGTGTTCTCAAACTACACGGCGTGTACTAACCCTTTTCTCCCTGACCGGTTACTCCTACACGACTAAGTCACATGGACTGTCCCAGCCGAAGACTACATGGTATGTCGGGGAAGACATGGCATGCACTAGACATGCCTTACCTAGCCAGTGTTGTTAGAGACACATCCTGACACACGGTCGACACTACACGACATGTTCCTAAGGGACACAGCATACACTTTAAGGAAAACGACGGCCCGTGTGTTTCATTACATGACTGATAACATGGCTGACCCTTATACAGCATGTTTTGAACAAACATGACGTGTATATGAGAAGATAACATCGACCGGTGTTGTTCGTGACATAGCCAATTACATAGAACAAGACTACACGGCATGTTCATACCAAACACGGCATGTACTACCGAGTTTTCCTGAATTGTGTTGTCAGTGACATGGTTGGCTATATAGTTTACCACTACACGGCGTGTTTCTAAAGACTCTTTTACAGCCCTGTGTCCTTGTCCACACAGTCAGTGACATGGCCAAAAACTACATGGTGTGTATTTATAAATTACATGCCGTGTATTCTAGGTTTTTCTGAATAGTCCCCATAGAACTGAACGAGATCCTAGAAAACACAGAAAACAGAGGTTAAGGTTCCAAATTCCGATCTGTGGGGGCCCATACTCCTCGCGAATCAAATCCTGGCATCATAACAATGAATATAACAAGCAACAACATAGAAAATTCACGACCCACCAAATTCCGATCCTCGAGGGCCCATAACACCTCTAAGACCAAAGTTTGGCATCCGTGATATGGAGCTCTAAACAACAGATACCCTATTCATATAGCAGGTATTTTATCATAGCAGATATCACAACATCATGCATTGTCTATCACTAATTCAATAACAACAACATGAAAACTCTAATTCAACCTAGATGGCATGGAAAAATGCATGGCATGTGATTTTCTAACATGTGCCTATATGATGCATGAGATGGAATACCCTCATCTCATTAGGTTGCAAAAAAAGAGAACCACAATAATATAAACAGTAACAGCACAAAACAAGTGCATCACCCAAGAGTGAAATCAATTAAACTGTGGCATTTGATGAACTTGAAAATTACCACATTCAAGGTAATCTGAGTTTTTCCCTGTACATGGGCTCTAGAATGCTCGGGCATAGCTATTTACCATTTACCTATTCCATCCTATCCCTGTCTAATGTTGCCAAATATTACGTCAAATAGAAAAGGAAGAAACTCCTTTGATACCACTTTGTAACGACTCGTATCCGGATCCACTCAACTGGTGCCATGTGCCCGGTTTTCCACATGACCTCAAGTGCATTTACCCAAACTCCAGAGGCTGCCAACTTGCATCGACGACCTTGGTAATTTATTGGGGAAACTATGCCCTCATTTGGTAAGGTATACAAGGGAAAACAAATAACAGTCAATAGCAAAAGAAATAAATGACATACAACAACAGAAAACAAACTGCGGAAGAAATAAATATATATTATAATGATGATAATGATTCATCAGGTACAATTATATAAGTAAAGAAACAAACACAACAATGTGCTGAAATACAACTGAAAACAAGTACTAAAAGTAACATCAACTCCAGCTGCAATGCAAGCCTATGCTCGGTCCTATGCTCTCCAGCTCTAACCAGCAATCATGTACCTAAAGTAGAAGAGACATAATCCCTATCCACACTTGGAACCATATAACCTGTTTGGGCTGAAAAGCAGGACCCAAATAGGGTGTGAGACTAATCCCAATAGGCAATCACCACATGATCTGTGTCCTACTGTCAGTGAGAAAAATAGAAAAAGTAAAGAAAATAATGCAGCAGAGAGACATAGCTACAAAAAATTAATAATCCTACAAATCTCCATTCAAATTTATTTATTAATTTAATATAATCAGTTAATTATCAACCAAGGAGTCCATAAAACAGCTCTATATTCCCATGGCACAGCATGTAACACAACATGTATCTCAACAGACTACCTAGACAACAAGCAGTACAAACCCAAGCTTGTTATTTGGCTTGGTGGACTCGTCCCAACCAACTAAACAAATAATAATAATGACTCTTTGGGTGTCTCCTACTAGAAGAACCCTCTATTCAAATAATCATACAAGGCACAGACACTCTGGGAAGCTCTCACCGTCAATTCCCTTATGGTCTTGCGACAATAGCTACAGAGTCTCTGAGGAAGCACTTACGTCTAATTCCTCATGTGGTCTCGATACATGAGTAAACTAAGGACAGTCATGGGAAGCACAAATTCCAATTCATTTAGGTACTGCGTATGAAGCTAATTTATAACAGACTCTCTTGGGATGCCCTTAATGGTCAATTCCCTATTTAGTCTACCGCACCAGGTTCACACAGCCCTGAACAGTCTAGTTGTGCGTAATCCACTGTCAGCAACCCTAATTAAGTTCAAAAACTACATGGATAATAGCTACAATGCATCAAAAAAATATAAAAAGTAGGCAATACATGAAATCAGCTATAACAAGGTAGAAAAACAATGATCCAAGGTTTTCCTCACATGCAACCTAAGCAAAATTGGTGATAAACAGCCAAAGCAAGTGAAATCACCCATGGGTGATCCTCGAACATGCAACCAAGCATATATTACTCTCAATTAACCTCAAGAAAACAAGAAATCTAAGTAAATTAAACAATGGAATCAAAATCCCTATCCTGGGATACCCGATACATGGGTACACGACACATTTTGCACAAAAACTCAAAGACATTCAACGTGGGGCAACAAACCACCTACCTCGATCCTAGGAGATCGAGATACTTGAACCACGAAGATTGATTGTCCTTAGAACGAAGAAGATCTGAGAAAAATTCCAAAATTATCAACCCATGATATCTTGATAAAGAGGGAAAATCATAGAATGATACTCAAGAAGAAGGGAAAACTCACCACTGCGATTCCATTGCAATTGACAGTGTTCGATTCGGGTAATTGGTGAACGATCGGTGGTTCAGAGAATAATCAACCTCCTCAGATGCTCTGGATGGAATTATTCATAGGAGAAGACGAAAATAGGGATTATACGTGACCCCGGTCTGATTAATGAAATAAAAAGAAAAGTACACGGCATGTACTTCATGAGTACACGGCGTGTACTCGCTCCTTCTGTACACCGCATTAAGCGGCCTCCACCTCATCTCTACACCCCGTGTGTGTGTCCTGGACATGGAGAGAACACGACCTTGTGTGGGAGAAAAGTACACAGTGTGTACTCATAAAGTACATGGTGTGTACTTAAAAAATTTCTAGAAACTCCTCTTTTCTGAAAAACATCAGAAAACGGAGAGACATACCTGAAAAGAAGATCCGGGTTCTTAAGGGATCCTAAATCATCATACTCATGTCGGATCCAAATTCATCAGACCCACGTAGGATAATAGTACATCAGAACCATGTAGGATCCTAGAGTAGTCCCATGTATATTACTAGAGCAGATCGAAGAGGGATACTGGAACACAGACCCACATAGGATCCCAAAACACAAACCCCCATAGGATCCATTTCTCATGATACAACCAGCTATAGGGTTCCCGCACTAAGCTCTCTTGATTACGGGAGGGTCCTCCTCTAAATCCATAGGTCGTTACTCCAACATCCCTGAAGACTCACAAAGATGTATTCCAAAGGACCTCCACATAATAGGGGTCTCAATTCAATAGACGATGCATCAATCGGATGCCCAGTCTGTATGTTATTAGCGTTTCCACTCCGAGGGCCCTATTGGATACGAGTTCGATCCAACTCGGATGTACTCTAACCTAATACAAAACTCAAGTGGATTATTGAAAAAGGTCTATCCTGATCCAACATTTCTGGTGTTGTAGATGTTTTTTCAAATAGATGCCCATAGCTCAAGATATGGATGAAAGAGCGAAAGGAGTCAAAACTGGTCTGGGTCCGGTCAGACCCTATCGTACCGACTCGCCCCGACCCAGCCTGGGCAGGCCCGAGCTGGTTAGGGTCAACCCAGCCCAACCTGATTCTGGCCCTGGGTCTGGCCCACCCCGCGGGCATGGCCCGGCCCATTAGGTAGTCTGCTGGGTTCTGCAGTGCGGTCCGCGCTGGGTAGTCTGCTCTGCTCCTCGGCTGGTCGGACGACCAGCCTCCTCCACGCAACGCAGTTGTGCGCTGCACCATCACCGGTGGATGACAGCAATCCGTCCACCCTCCACCACCCTTGTGGCCTCGTGCCGCAGCTCCCGCACACCGGCGGCGCTGATGCGCGCCGTCTCCTCCCCTTCACGCGGTCGGTCGACCGCCGGTCGCCGCCTCTGCTCTTTCACGGCCAATGGGCCGAAACACTTATCTGGCGGCAAGATCGTGCCTCCGCCGTTGTCACGGCCAGTAATAGTGTTATTCGCCGTTCCCGAGTCCCACTGGTGCCAGTCTCTGGCACCGGTCACCATCGTCCTCTATCGCAAAAAATGCATTAAAAACCACAAAGGTTGGGGAGTGGTCGGGCCAGGTTTGTTTGGCTTGCACCCTCTGTGTTAGATCTGTAGCAAGAAGATTATTTTTTCTTGAATCATAATGAACTTCAAGAATGAGTAAGGGGTATTCAAAATAACAAACCCTACCTCGAAGTTTTTGTTGGATATTTTCCGTGGTTGAAGACTGATTGGTGTTATTCAATCCCAATACTTGACTCCTCCAACGACGCTACTTGTTTGACAATCCTCTGTTCTTCGGTTCCTCCTTGGTGACAACTGTTGTTCCTCACGAGGATCATCCAAAAACACCCTTTTCCAATGATTCCCTAAAACCCAAGGGTTGAAATTCCAACTTAACAAATTAATTCTATCAATTAATTAAAGTTGGCTAAATTAATTAATTGAAGTTGAAACAAATAATTAATTGAGGATGGCACAATTAATTGGGTAATTCTTGGAGTCTTCCCCACATTAATAATGGGTTTGGGTGGTCCCCACCATTGAATTCAAATTGATAGGATTAAAGCTCGTGTGGTCCCCACCTCTATAAATCAAAAGGAGGTTTCAAGAAAAATAAAAATGATAAATATTTTTATTTTTATAATTCCAGGAAAAAGTGAAAAAATAACTTCATCTCCTGACCTACTACTATCATGGTGAAGGTCTCCTTAAGAAAAAATCGGTTCTGCGAGTTCAATGGTGTCCTCGGATTTCAATTCCAAGAACGGGTTCAAAATTTACAAAACCCCCCTCACACATTTACTGAATGTACATAGAAAAAGATCAGAATTTCATTCCGGGAACACCAGGCCTCAGAATCATGTGTCGTCAATTTTCACTGACTCGTAATATTTCCATATATATATAAAAAAATTACATGGAAAAATATGGGTCTGTACACCATATCACATTATTCACGTGTCACAAGAGATCACCATGGGTGAATTCATATGGTTAATCTATCTCGAGTGAGACATAAGAACCTCATACATCATGGAAACATGGTTTTGAAACCCCAATCATCAACTTTAACAACTACAATCCACAATGAGGGAATATCCCATGGTCCTAGTGGTCTCCAATCATCATCATGGTGAAGTTAGTGTTGAAAGTGTCAATAATACTAAGTGAAACTGGGATTTTCCACTTTTGAATAAGAAGTTTACCATATCTAGTAATCCCAACTAAATACCAATGGAATATCATTGTACTAAAATTCTCATTCCATATGTCACATAACCATCACATACACAACCACAAGGCAAGCCACATAAGAAAACAAGGGAATACATATTTTCCTTATAGAAGACCACATTCCTTTTCAAACACACCAAAACCATTTCAAAAACATAATTTATTTTCACATTCACATTTCATAAACCCTGTTTAATAGTACCATAAGAAAAGAACATAAATAATTTATCAACAAATATGGGAAAATCCCTTTACAAATCCACATATAAACCAATTTCATATTAAGACATATTTCCCAATAATACACAAGTCACAAGTAAAATTAAAATTCCACAAATGGAATCCATAATTCAATAAAAATCCATTTTATTTGAAAAAATATACTTTCAAATTCATTAACTACTCATGTTCCCATGAAAAAATGTTTCATTTATTTCAAACAACCCATACAACAGTTATACAAAACACAAAAATAATGAACAAATAAAAAAATAGTCATTTTCTTTTATAAAATCCATTCCCATCACAAAATCCTTCCAAACCCTTCTAAATTACAATTTTTACAACAAAAAAATAGAGAATATAAAAATTAACCAAGAAAGAAAGTAAAGTAATCTAAAAATGTTGGAGCATGCAACCACCTACCTTGCACTTGGAAACATTAGGAAAATGTTGTTAAACATCAACCAAACCCCCAAAAGACCCTAAAAAAGAACGACTTAACAAAAAAATCACGACTGAACATTAAAAAATATATTCATAACTAAATAGACCATTACTCGTGCAAGAGATATGAAACCCCATGAGAGAAGAATAGAAGCCCTAGAAAAGAGGAGAAATCATGATGAAATTTCACCTACATATAGTATCATGGAGAAACCACAATAATCCACCAATAAATTTGGGATCCATGGGAGCCAAGGTAGATGGATGAGGGGTCTAGGGATGGAGAGGTTGAGTGGGGTGAGAAAGGGGGTTTGGGGTTAAATCCTGAGAGGACACAAAATAAATTTACCAATTTTTAATGAATTGGACAACACACAAAATTTTCCCATATATTTTGACAACCTATATAGAAAATGTGTGCCTCACTCTATCTAACTACAATAAGCCACAAAATTACCCACACTATATGACAAATCGTGTGGCAACAATGTGATTTCCCAATACCGAAAAACAACACATGGTCATATGGTTACCTTGGAAATGTTTCATGACATTCCAAACCATGAACTAACTATGTTCCACCTACTATTAACCCAAAACTCATATTTTATTACCAAAAATCATTGGGAAACCCCATGGATATGAACTGTGATAAAAATAAATAAATAAATACCTCATGAATTGCAACCGGTCACACCAAAATCTTGAGAGAAAAAACTTGGACCATTATTGTACTGAATCCATGGATAAAAACAAAAACATGGGTGTGACATGAACCTTCCAACCATACAAGAAAATTCTATGTGAAAAAATTAGTAATTCATTTGGATTGAATATATTTTTTGTTCAAAAATGTCATGAATGATTTTGAAAATTAAAAATAGTATCTAAAATTACATTATTTATCCATTTAAACATATATTACATTGTTAAAACACATAAAATATTGAAATAGATTGTTATATATATATATATATTAACCCTTTCACCTAATTTCTTAGCCCTGATTTACATGTTTTACCACTGTAGACCCTGACCCTAGTAGAGGGGAACTGGCTACTTAATTCATTACATTATTCGTATGAATAAGTGTCTGTGTCACAAAGGATATAATAGTTTCATAGTTTTAGAAAACCATATACAAACATATATTTCTTATTACATCATTCATGAAAAAACAACATAAAAAACCTTTCTAAATATCCATAATTTCCTAGATTATCCAACCATGTCATTAATAATATACATATCTGCATCCTGGGAAAAAAACATAAGAAATGGGTCAGCTTAGAAGCTCAATAAGGGTAATTAATAAATCGTAAGTTAATATAAACAACAAGCCATGTGGAATGAATTAAAACACAATCCTACAAAACAAAATCATGAGAATAATATGGTAAGAATAATATCTAAGTAAATAATTCTATATAAATGATCACGTGAATCTAAACCATGGATATTCTAATATTAAAATAATAGCATGGTTTATCAATTAAAAATTTCATAATAAGGGAATTAATATTCTGAAAATCATGAACATACCCTCATGGGGTCATCTAGGAATTTTGAAATTAAATAGTTAATTCCATAGCCTAAATCTATTTATATTATGTCTATTGAGACCTACTAATGCATCAATGGGTGATAGTGGGCCTATATTTTCACTTTTTAAGTCCAATTCATTCCTCATATGTTTAATAAAAATAAATATTTAAATTAATGTGTCCCATACCACTTTTAAATGTTTTAATCATAATCCTAGATGTAAATACTCTTATAAATTCATTGATAAATTCATGGGTAAAATAATCCTAAAACATTCCAATGTTTCCCATACCACATAGAAACATTTAAATCATAATCACTATAAATGAATACCATTAAATATATATAAAATGGAAAATAAGACTCATTATTATATATATAAAATGGATGTATATAAACCAAATGCATAGAATAAGTGGTGAATAATGAATAATTTTCATATAAGTAAATGTGAGATGAGAAAATCCATTTTTTCATTGGAAATAATAGTTATTTTGGAAAATCATTTTAGTTTTTCATAAAATCATTTTTTTAAGATTTATCACCTAGAAAATAAAATTTAAGGGCAATGAAATTACTTTTTAGGAATAAATGATGACCAATGGGATGTGAAAAAATATAAAAATAGTGCTTAAGAATCAAAAGGTAAGAATCTTTTTAATGTGGTTAAAGGAAAATCATAAAGAGTCTTTAAAATGGGAAAAGGTATAACTAATTTAAGAAAACATGAAATGAACCATGATATTTTATCATGATATCGTGGTTGATTTTTGAAAAATAATGGTGTATTATAGCTGATTATGGATAGCACAATAGACTGGGTAAGAAATATGGAAATTCCCTTCAATCAGGCTTGCTTATCAGGATGATTTGGGAAGGGAACCATTCTAAACAAATTACACATAACATAAGGATGATATGATCTAGATATATTTTTTTGGAATATATAAAAAAATGTAGAATATGCAAACAAAAATAAATACTCATTATATTATAGAAAAGATAGATAAAGAGTAACCCAAAGGAAAAAATGACGGTTCCTGTAGAATCTCTTACCTTCTGTCCAAATGTGCTCTATACTTGACCTTACTATGATGGAAAATCAAATTAAATAAATTTATAATTTTATTAAAAACCTTTTATAAATATATTTTATTTATAATAATTTTAGTAAGTTTATTTATGGACCTTTTTAAGAGTTATATGATTCAATTTATTCATTCTGAAGTGTTTGTTTCCTTGGTTTTCATGATTTGTTCACTTGAATACCTACATGATGTATCATCTGAAATGGAAATAGATATACAGTATTGAATTTTTATGTTACTAATATAATTTCGAAATATAAAATTCCTATATAATTCTTTTGGTTTTTTGGGTGATGATGAAAAATAAGATAAGACATCAGTGACAATCGTTTAGATTCATGTTGGTGGTTTTGTGATCATCAAAAACTAGTTTTGTTATATTTGTTAAAATCATGTGTATGAAATGTTTCCTAAACATTAAATAAGATTTAATAAAGATATAATAATTTTTGAAACCATAATTTTTTTTATTTACATCCTATAATGCATTAATGGAATATGATAATGCATTGTTCATGATGTTGGTAAATTGACATACCACATGTGATCTTTTTATTTATTGAATAAAAGAAATACAAATGATTTTTATGATGGATATTCCATAAAAAATAAATAATTATAGAATATAAATGATATTAGGTTAATCATTTCTCTTTGGCCATGTGAGTTAAGCGAAGGGTATGAATTTAAAATAAATTTTGTAGAAAATAAAAGAAAAGAAATAAGAGTTTTACCTCTTGAAATCTCCTTCCTAAGAACATACTTAAGGGGATTTGTTTAGGACATATGTTGATATAAAATGATATTGTACTGGGGGAGGGTCTTTAGGAGAGTATTGGGAATAAATTTCAAACTCATTAATTCTTTGTAGTTGTGAGGAGATTGGGTGGTGAGGGGTGCTATTTATAGTGGAGTAGATGGGTGTGTTTGGAATATTTTATTCATTTTTATCACTTTTTCTCAACAAAATGAATATTTTTTGTCCTCTTCAACAATAATAGTAGCTATTTCATGTGATTTTGAACCAATGGTTCTTATATCATCCATGATTCAAGGAATTGTGTACTGTTCTTATATTGTATATATATTGTGTTATCATATTTCACTATTCACAAAAAATCCAATATTCTAGAAAACCCACATAAGTTCACCTTAATAATTTAAAAATGTTTAGAATTATAAAATGAAGTGCATTCTATGAAAAAAATCTCTAAATATGATAAATTAAAATTTAAATTAAATATATCATTTATTGAAAAAGGTTTATTTTAAAATTATAACTGATTTTATAAAATTTTGAAAAAATTAATTAAGGTATCATATAATTATATTTTATTCATAAGATAACTAAATATTAATTTTTTAATAAATTATAGGAATATAAATTTTATTTTGAAATATTATTTTAATAATATAATTGAATATAATAATATATGTTTAATAAAAATATCAACACTTAATTAATAATTTCTAAAACATTTATTTACATATATTATGTTATAAATATATCATCATTCCATTTAAGATGACTAAATTTTATTTATACTTTAATAGGGGAGGTTATTGTTATAATTTATATATAAATTTTCCAAAAGGTTATATTGTTATTCCAATGGTCCAATTACTATTTATAAAAAATGAATCTTCGCGTAACAATACAAAAAATTTAACTAATTGAAATATAGATATTATGCTTTAAAAATAATATATATTTTGTAAAATATATTTTTTAATGATTTAAAATTTATATTTGAAACAATTTCACCACTAAAAGGATATAATAATGTATTTAGAAATATATTCTTTTTACATATAAATTGGATTTATTATTATATTATGCCTCTATAAATGTAATGGATGAGTGTGAAAATATTTAACTTTATTTATAATATACACATTTCATTAATATATTAAAATAACAGTGATTTATTAGTATAAAATTTCACTGTCGGAATAAATTTTTTTTTTATAAAAATACATCCTTTATATTTTATTTCTAATTAATTTGTAGCAAAGTATTTAATATTATAAACATGTGTAATATATATTTTCCTAATATTCATAATCTCATTCATTCCAACCCTTTCCATTATCTAAGATATAAATGTAATAATTCATTCATAATATTTAAATCATTTTTTAAGTTGGTAAGCTTACTAATGAAGTTAAATTTAAAATGAGACATACTATAATATTATGGGGTGTCTCATTGTCCCCTATTTAAATAAATTTCATCCTCATAATATTAAATTCTTATAAATAAAATTGATTCTTGAAAACACTTTTGTTGGAAATCCACATCGAAAATAGGGTTAATAAAATATCCTCTTAATACGAGGGAAAGGGAAATGCATATGTCACCATAAAACTAAGAATTTGAATTCAATAATATTTATAGGAAATAAAAATATGGACATTGAAGAATAATATATCCATGATTTTCTTATGGATTTTGAAAGAGAACAAGGTCATTAAAAAGTTAACTCTCAAAAAATGTTCAATCTTATGATTGGTAAAAAGACATTTTATTTCATTGAATGAAAAGTAAAGAGATAAAATTTTTCATTTCATAATATTTTTTCCTATACTTTAGGGATTCTTTTAATATATAGAAAATAACTTGATAAAGTAAACTTACTTGATTACCTTCCATTTCATAATCATAATATCATCCATTGGTTGTGATTTGATCTATTTTTAAATCACCCCTTACAACTGGAAATGAATGTTCAAGATGATTTTTTTTAATATTGAAGAACTTTTTCTATGAATCATATAGTCTGTAAGTCATTCCTTTTACTATTTATTATTTACTAAACAAATAATATTATCATATTTTATCAATGAAATATAATTTCCAATGCTTAAATTCATGCATTCCACATGTATTTAATCTTAATAATCTTCTAAAACATGTCTGTCCTCATTCAATAGACATAATTTAAATGGAATGTCACAAAATTTAAAAATTCAATGTAACATAATATTCCGCAAAAAATATTTCTCTAAATACCACATACCAAATATATTATTACTTTTATCACCATTAAACCGTAATAAAAATTCATGCTTTCAAGAGTAAAATTCGCAGGTTGATTAATATATTCCATAAATAAAAACATCTAATAATCCAAAAAAAGATAATATAAAACATCAAATCACAAACTACCTTCATGATAGAAAATACTATCCCATAACCATACATTTATTATTATCTCAACATCATGAACATATTTAGTGTTATCTTTCCCAATTCATATTTTTCTAAAGGGTCAAATTTCCACGAAATCACTTTTCTTAGTACCATTCAACACACACATTCCTATCCATAAAGAAACTTTAATGTAGTAAAATCCTTATATATTACAAGATTATTATAACCAATTAATAATTGAAAAAATAATAAAATAAAATAATTAGTGACTACAAGAATGATCATATTAATCATTCCTATTCGTCTAAGGTAGTAACATAAGCTTGACCATGATCCATTTGCTTCATCTAAACAATATTCCAATAATATTAGGGAAATTCAGTTTTTTAGTTCCCCATATCCTTGTTGATGTATAATTTCGCATTGAAATTTTTTTATTACCATATAAATAACTAACATTATGTCTATTCTCTTCACACTTGTATAAAACACAAATTCCACTAAAGCATGTACTAGGGTGCTTCTTCCCAAAATTTTAAGATGTGTGAAAATACTTCTTTATATCCTTTCATTCATCCACAGTTTTTTAGATGTAATATTTTTTTAATGAATCCCACTGAATCCATAATATATATAAAAATCTTTCTCCTTATTTTTAGAACAATCTATTATCTCCTAATATGATATGAAAGTTTTAGAAACTATTTCCCTTCAAATGATTGGATTAATCCCATAGAAGAAACAATAATTCATACTCATTGGATTATGTGAATTGATGTGGTACCTGTTCATTCCTATATGTTCCATTTCTAAATAATTGCATACATTTTTTTTGATCTTAAAATTATGAAATATAATTTATAATCCCATAACTTGTGAAATACATAACATAAATTGAATAATTTATGTGTAGCTAATATCATAATCATAAACATGGTTTCATTGGAGATTTATTTACTTTTAAATCATTCATAATGGTTTGAAAATAAATTTTGAATTATCCTAATAATATCCCCCTATGAAGTGTCAGACTAGGTTCATATTAAGGCTTATTATCATATACCATGTTACCGTGAGTCAAGGCCGAGAAACCTTGTCTATGTTGTTACAACAAAATATATCTTATCATGAACCACATCCACTTGTAGAATCTATACCATGCTGTATTTCTAGTAATATCCCACATTATCTACCTTAAAAAAATTATTGGATGGTATTATATTATTATACTCAATATTTATCTCACGTTTTTTCCATAATCAATATTTTATAAATCTAGTTTCCAAAGATTCTGCTAAACTTATTATGATATAATCTATAAAGACCCTGACCCTAGTAGCCCAAATCAGTTCCTTAATTCATTACATATTTAGTATGAAGAAGTGTTTGCATCAAAATGTAATGAATATTTTATTTGTATTGGAAAATTAATTAAAAAAATAAGATTTACATTGCAACATGAAAATAAAAACAACATAGAAACTCTATTTGAAACATCAATAATGTCATAGACTATAACTAAAAGTCAATCATAATATACATATTCACATCACGGGGGATAATAAAACATAAGAAATGGGTGATATAAGGGTTTTAGTAAGGGTGTGTAATATAGAAGAAGATAATTTAAACAATAATTCATGGTGCATGACTAAAAATATAAGAAATTTGCTCATATTCAAAATAATAATATATAAAGAATAAAAGTTCAATTAATAATTACATTTAATAAATTACATGAATATTAACCATGTAAATTATACTAGTAGAATAATCACATGATTTATCAATTAATAATGTCATAATGAGGGAATTAATATGCCAGACATCATAAACATATAGTTATGGCCTCATAAAATACATCTAATAATAAAATTTTAAGGCCTTGGCCAAAATCCATTTATATTTTATCTAATTGGAACTACTGATGCATTGAGGGGAAATAGTTGGCCCCACTTGTCACATACTATGTCAAATGAATTTATCATATGTATAATAAAAATATATCTTTAAATACAACTTTCCCATAAAACATTGAAATATTCTAATCATAATCAAAGATGAAAATACTCTGATAAAATCATTGATAAATTATTTAGGAAAATAATATTTTAACATTATAAAGTGCCTTATACCACTTTAGAACCATTAAATATTAATCCCTGTGAAGTAATAACAATAAATAAATATCATAAGAATATTAAGTCTCATGATTTTAAAAATTTAAGGGAAATAAATAAACCAAATTAATGGAAAAAGTGGAGAACAAGTCATAAATGGCGTAGAAGTAAAAGTGACATAAGAATAACCCTTTTTTACTTTGGAATAAAGACTTATTTTGGAAAATCATTTATATTTATCATGAAATAAGATTGTAAACATGTATATAACAGAAAATAAAATGGAAGGACAATGAAATAATATTTTATTCATAAATGATATCCAATATAAGTGAAAGCAAGTTGAAAGTGTTTTTAATAATCTTTATAAATGAGCCTTTTTTATGTGGTTTAAGGAAAATATTAAAGATTCATTAAAATATAAAATGGGTTAATTTTTTGTATACAACCATATATAATAAATGATATATATTCATGATAAAATAAGTTATTTTTTATAAAAACATTTGTGGGTTAAAAAATATTATTGGTAGAACATGTGAATGTGTAAAAATCGGGAGATTCAATTTAATTGGGCTTGATTATCAAGAAGAATTGAGAAGGGAAACTTTAAAAAAATTATTTCCAAAGAAAATTAAGAGTATATGGCATGTATAAATGATTTTTTTAATATATAAATATAATTTTTAAGTATTAAATAGAAATAAATAATCATTATACTATAGTAATGAGAGAGAAAGATTAACCCGAAGGAAAATGGGGGTTCAGGTAGAATCCCTTACCTTATCTCCAATAGTGTTCTTCACTTGACCTTAGTGTACTGGATAATCCAATTAAATCCATTAATTAATTTATTAATAACCTTTTATAAATTTATTTTTTTTATTGTAATTTAATTGGGATTATTTACGTCCTTTTTGAGAATATATAATATTCAATTTAATCATTCAGAATTGTTTGTTTCGTTGGTTTTCAATGTTGGTTCACTTGTACACATGAACAAATGATAATGTGAATTAGAAATGAATACATAGAATCAAAGTTATATTTTATTAATATAATTATATATTAATAAATTATTAAATAAGTCATTTAGTTATTTTGGATGAGGATGAATCATTATAGAAGACAGTAGTTATAATCATTTAGATTATTTTTGGTGGTTTTGCGATCGTCACAAATATTTTTTCTCTTATTAGTTAACATCATGTGTATAAATTGTTTGTAAAAAATTAAATAAGATTTAATAATTATATTATAATATATTTAACCATAAAAATGGTTTTATTTCTATCCTATAAGCTGTTAGTGGAAATTGAAATTGCATCACCGATGTTGTTACTAAATTGACACATCACGAGCAATGATTTCATTTATATAATAAAATATATAGAGAGACAGAAATGTGTTCGGTGATCAATATTACATTAAAATTATGTAATTCCAGTATATAAATGATATTTTAGTTATCATGTCTCTTTGGAAAGGGTATGTGAGGGAAGAATATGAAAATAATAGAAAATGAAAATGAAAATAAAACCAATGAAAGATGATTTTTACATCTTTAATTATCCTCCTTTAGAACCTCATTAAAGGGATTACCTTGGTATTTTTCTGAAACCAACGGATCTCGGATTTGGGGGTGGGTCTGGGGAATATTATTTGCTAGAAATTTTACAAGGCTCAAATCTTGGAAGGTGTTAGAAGACGAGGTGGTATTTAAAGTGAATGAGAGGGATGTTTTTGGAATATTTTATTCACCGATTTATTATTTTGGTTTAGGATTATGAATAGTTTGGATTATTGTGACAGATTATAGTAACTAGTGCATATGTGTTTGAACCAATATTGCTCATATTAGCTATAACTCAAGGAATAGAGTATTTTATTATAATGTATATATACCGTAAATTACCTTCTATCACTATTCATCAAAGATTCAACTAATTTAGAAAAATCCCCTGACATCACCTTGACCTTTTTTCAAAGGATATAATTAAAAAATAAATCCAATTTTATGAAACTAATTTTATTAATATGAGAATTTTAATTTTTAATTAAAATCGTCATTTATTGGATAAATACTGATTTAAATATTATACGGATTTTATAACACATGGAAAAATTAATTAAGGTCTCACAAAATTAAAATATAGTCATTTGAAAAAATATATTAATTTTTTAATAAATTTTATGAACATAAATTTTCTTTTATATTAATATATGAATAATAATGTTGAAAGTAAAGATTTATGATTAATACAAATATCAAAACCTAATTAATAATTTTGATAACATTTATTTACTTATACTATGATATAATTATATCATATTACCATTTATAATGTTCTTAAATTTTATTTATTCATTCATAGGTGATTTTTTTTGTAATGTCCATTTTACTATGCCTAATGGTAATATTGTTATTCTAACAGCCACGTAATTATTCATCAAAAATAAAACTTATTAAAAGATGAATAAAAATTAACCAATATAAATTTCGATATGAAGATTTAAAAACAATATTTTTTAATATAATTTCTAAAAGTCTCAATATTTGTATTTAAAACACATCCTCCACTAAAATGTCATAATATTTTTCTTTGAAAAATATAGCCTTTTTTGTGTAAAATTTGATGTATTCTTCTCTTATTCCCCTAATTTTTTTTGGATGAATGTAAAAACAATTATTGAATATATAATATATAAATTGAATTAGTATCTTTAAATAATTGTGATTTATTAATATAAAATTTCATTGTGGGAATAAATTTTTATTTACAAAATACATCCTTAATATTCAATTGGTTTTCATTTCTAATTAATTGGTAACCAATAAATAAATTTTATAAACATGTGTAATATATATTTTCATAATTTTCTTAATCTCATAAATTCCTGAAATTCTATTTATATAGTAGACAAAAAAATAATTAATTATATTATTTCAATCATTTTTAAGATGGTAATCTATCGAAAAAGTAAAATTTAATCGGTGGAATAGTGTGAAATCTTGGGTTGTTACATTACCCTTACATAGGTGAAAATATTTACATTGGATATTATTCATAATGACCATACATTAAAGAGACATATTTAACAAATATGCACCACAAAATTAAATGTATGGATATACTTTTTTCATATTCAATTTATAGAAGTTGAATAAATAATTTTTATTATAAATGTTTTAAATGTAATAAAAAATAATTTAAAAACACTCTTTTAATCCTAAAAATAATCTAATATAATAATAAAGTATAGTAATGATTCCTATGTAAATAGATATAATAATTCTAATTAATTATATTTATATTATTTTATTGTCAAATTAAACCAAAACAATATATTTAAATTACTTGAATCAATTAAATTAAATGAATTTTTTGAAAAATAATTATTTTTTACTATTCAATTAAAAATACATATTTTTAGAAGAACCAAAAATACATTATTATAACATTATTAAATAATTATTTCCAAATTGATGTTTAATTTTCAAAATAAAATTTTATATGGAAGATATTATTTATATTATCTCTTCATAAAATGATATAATAACCATTATTTTAGAAAATGTATTTTGGGACCAAAAAATTACATTATTATAATTTTATTAATAATGAAAATAACTTGTTCAATATTAATTAATCAAATTATTTATATAATATAATCATTTCATTATAATAAATTATAAATAGTTATCAGTTAAATATTTTATTACAAATAAATTACTGATGTTAAAACAGTACTATAGGAAAAATTTATTTTAGAATCAAATTATTTATCTTATTTTCAATGAAATTGGTAATAAATTTATTATTTTTCATTTATTTGATTATGAAAATATTGTTCATCAAATATTTTATAAAATATTTATTCATGTTCATACCCATTAAACCAATATCTATGTCATAATTGTCATATTAAAATTACTGTATATGATGGTCGATACTAGATCTGTGTCACTTATACAACTACAAAAAATATTACATAAATAATAAGAATTATAAAACATTAGGGTTTTACATTCTACCAGCAATAAATAAATTTAATCCCCTAATTCATACCTCAAGTCTCATGAGTTATGGTTTTAAAACATTTTCACCAACAATTTTATGTAGCAGAATAAAATTTGAAATAATGACAGTAAAATTGGTTTTAATATTTAAAATTACCTTTATTAAAATTCCATATTGGAAAATTGACATCAGAACAGTGTTTTGAAAATATTATAAGGTAAATTGGATTATCACCAAGAATAACACATAATAGTGATCCAAAATAATAAAAGAAAGGGAGTGAATTTAATACACTAATGTTGAAGGAATTGTTATTTAAGAGACAAACCTATAATTTTATGACAAGATAAAAGTCCGTAAAATTAATATAAATTGTTGTAAGAGGATGAATTTTTCATTTTAATAATTCATTTCATGATTTTAAGGATTATTTTTCATTATGATTCATTACATGTTTAAATACACATAAATGGATTCTTTTTAATTATAAAAGAACAATCTTAATCTCTTGATGATCTTTGAGAATTTTTCCCAGTAATATCTCATATCATACTTCAATAAATGAATATCATTATGAAATTTTAATTCAAAAAATTTCTAAATTTTCTATTAAAGGGTCACTAAATATAGAAAAGGATAACTTGTTATTATTACCATCAATAATGGTTATATAAAAATAATTATTATCAAAATTTATGAAAGTATCCATTATTAATATAATCTTCATTAATCTAGAAATCCCCAAAAAAATCACATAGATAATTATAAAAATAATTTCATTAAAATAATTTCATCCCACCAATATACGCTAGACCTAAACTGAAACCCAATATGGACTGTCGAGATTTTCTTACATATATATCTCATCACATAATATTAATATTAAATAAATAAAAATATAATTCTCCCTAGAACCATAAATTTTTATAGACCGTGAGGAATATATATATAATATTATTATTTTTTTAATTATCCTAAAAATATCCCATAATGATCTTCCCTTATAGCATTCTTCACTAAAATACACCGTTAAAAAACATCCTAACATGGGGAAAGAAGACATAAAAAAATGTTGAGTAAAGAAGCTCAGTTAGGGTAATCGTGAGAGATATTGATCATTAGTCATATTGAATAAATACATAATAATTAATGTATGCGATAATGAATATAAATTAAAAAATAACATCCCAATATGATAATGATAAAAAAAATGAGGTATTAAATACTTAATTTTCATTTGAAAATACAAGATTAACACTATTTATAACTTATAATAACTCAATCATGAAGCATATGTTAATTTCATAAATATGTGTGAAACCATAATTTGTTTATAAACAACTCAATATTTAATGTATTTCTACCAATACATTCAATTAATAAAGAAACAATTGTCTCCTATTATAGATCAAGCATATCAATAATATTCTCATAACTCTTCATGCACTTTAACTTATTTCCCATAACAGATCATGCACCTGTACTTGTTTCTAATAACAATATCGTAATATTTAATACATTTCCCATTTAGTTTTAGGGAGATATAGGTCCCAAAAATCACATAATTAATATCGTACATATGAGTGCCATTTTATCATGAAAAATGTTTCATATATGAAACCATGAAACAAAATGGGTTTTAGAAACATTTCATCAATACATAACCCATAGAAGTGGGTTATATAAAAAAATTTCATCATAACAATAAAACAGCTATAAATATAATATTGATGGTATATTTGGATCATAAGCCTGGTATATATTATTTTTAATCAAGAACATTTTACATTTATGAATAGATATTGAGCTAAATAGTCATTAAAACATTCTTTAATAAAATACTTATTGAAATTTAAATATCAATTTTTAAAATATATAATTGTCACATGTATTAAAGAAACCAATTATTTTTAAATAATATTATAAACAAGTAATATATTCTTCATAACATTTAGTATTTATGATAGTGGGAAATTTCATCAATTCATTATATGTTAAAAAACATTTATTCCATAATTTTTTTCTGAAAAATAAAAAAATTGCCTCTTTTGTAAAATGACCAAAAAAATAATTTCAACACATTTTTAAAAAAAAATATAAATATGGTTATAAATGAATATAAAAAATGATAATAATGATAATAATTCTTCAAAAAAATTATTAAACATGGGTATAGGATGAAAATACTTCCCATTGGATACTTAAACATAAACAATCCATAATTTTGGTGAGATTTGGAAATAAAACACATACCAACATTGCTACCTTTTGAGTTAAATACACCATAGAAGAATGAAAAATATATGGTTATTTAAATATCATAAATTTAATTTTATTTATCATAAATTAAATTCATTGGTGGAATATAGACCAAAAAAATAAACAATTGGTGAATATGAAACATATCCCACTGAAATAAAAGTAAGATAAAAATCACATACCAAAAGTATCACCATTACAAATTAATGTTTCATAAACATGTATAATAAATATGGTATTATTGTAAATATATTACATAAAAAGTTTGATATCTATAAACCCATGTATGGTTAATATATGATATCTTACCACCAGTTTAATAATAATTTTTAATCAATATCAACGTGGTCCGTGAAAACTATTTTGTTTTCCTAGCTTGTTTCAGTTCTGCAGTCAACATCCATATACATTGATAAAGGATCAATCATTTCTATAATTTTATTCATGGTATAAAAAATATTATCGATTTATAAAGACATATATATTATAATTCATAAAATGTAAAGATATTAATATGAGTTACAACATTCATGGAGATTGTGGGTCGTACATATGCATAAACACAATAATCATTTTTAAAAGGATGGAATGAATGAATGATAAATAATAATTCATACCTTAATAATAATTATTTATTCATATATATATAACTATTATATTTATAAAATTAATCCTCGGTATCGTCAATGTAAATTATAAATGAATGGTGAATCGCATGACTTCATAGAGGTGGTTGCCCAAAAAACACATGAATGAAGTTATTATTTCCAAAAGGATTTGATTTTATTACGATATATGATATATTATAGTTATATATGCTTACTTATATCATAATTATCACATATAAAAATTAATCCCATAATTATAATAATCCATAATAGATGTTGGTGATAAATGAATTGTATCATTGTGTGGAGACAGTAATTCACACATACACTTGAGAAATACATTCTCCTCTCATTTTATGGGAAATAGTTTTTATAATGGAGATATCAAAATCAGGATAAAATTTAATCATATTTAGTAATATTTATTCATGATGTTATGACTGATACCACATTTTTAGAGGAGGTATGTAAAACTATAAATTAATATGATCAATTATGGAGATTACCTCTTCATTGAAATTACTCATTTATATCTCCACTAAAGGGGTCTATATTTTTTATATTTGGAAGAAAAAAAATTCTACCATGTCGATAAGGAAATTTATAAGTCAAATTTAAAAAGTTCTATGTATTAAAAAAGCTCAAAAATTTGTAAAAGAGTGATGGTGGAGGTACCATTTTAAAATTTAGGTGAGGAGAGCTTTCAGAATTTCTTATAAGATAAAATTATAATAAATTAATTCCCCTGAAAAATGATTCCAAATTTTAATGGATTCAAAGATAAGATTGTATTTGTTTGTAATAAAATCATGAAAGACTATTTTGATAGGTTTTGGTGTAATTTTAAAAATTATCCTTCTGATTAATCAACGGTTAATGAATTTAAATTTTATCTTTGATAACATATTGATTTAATATTAAAGGGTCATAATTTAATATGGTATAAAATTAACTATAAATGATCCATTCATGAAATTTTATACATAATCATAACCATAATTTCTTATTTCAAGATATTTATGGTTTTTATATAATTTAATAAAATATTGTTTTTATAAAATATCATTACTGTATATTTTTACACTATCCATTTCATTTAGTATTAAATACAACAAGACAATGGTGTAATTAAATTTTAATTCTTTTACACCTACATAATATGACATATATATATATAATATTATTGGGTCAATTAAATAATTCATATTTTATAACTTTTAGTAATTTGAATAACATTTTTTTATTAATTAGAGAAGTAATGCCTTAGTGTTGCATTAGTTAATAATTCCAGTATATAATTAAAAAATTAAAATAAATATATATAATTAATATAATTTTATTAATCTCTATATAGCCACTTATATACATTCATAACTAACGTTTTTCCTATATCTAGATTCAGAAGATATATTTAATCGTAATAGAGTGAAAACTTGTAACATAAATGGATTTAAGTAATTTATAAGTAATTTCAATCTACACATGTCCAATAAACAACAAAATTTAGAGCCTAAGGTGTTAATTTTGGAATTATATTATACCAATAATAATTAATATGAACAATTATTTCCTTATTTCTTATTTTTAAACTAGATTAACATGATTAACAATATATAGAGTTGATAAATTTTACGAGTTACGATTCATATTGATCTAAAACAAAATGGGTTTAACAAAAAAAATTAAAATAGTAATTATAAAAATGAAATTTATCTTATGTAATTAAATACCTATAACAATGAGAAATTAATTTTTTTGTATGTCTATGAAATGTGATGATATATTTTTTCAGAAAAACTAAATTTTAAAGAATGAAATTGGATTTATTACTATCTGATACCTAGATTAATAATATATTATAGAATAAAAAAATTTATTAACGTGCGTAATATACATATATATTTCATAAAAATAATTCATGAACAATGATTATTTTAATTTATCAATATAGAAATACATTCAGTGTATAAAAATAATTCTTCAAAAAAGCATTAAATTGTTTATCAGCGAATTTATTTTATTATATTAATTTAGTAACTATTGAATTAATTTTATAAATGTGTGTACTATAAATTTTTAATAATTTATTTATTACTATTTACACCCACCAATCTGAGTTTTTGGTAATAACAGAAACATAATATTTTAAAAATTTTGTGTTGTTTACCAAAACACACAATTTTGTGTAACTCAGACAACTAAAAAAATTAAATTATTCAAAGAGAACTATTTCATGAAATATCATGGTGTTACATTCTACTCCCATAAAATTAATTTCCACCATTAAATTCGTCAATGTAATATAAAATAATGAGGGTATATCTATTTCATTACATCCTCAGATTCCCATGTTGCATAATAAATGTTTTGGTTTCTCCATGGAACTGAATCCACGTGAGTTGTCTTTTTCTGTAACAATTTATATATATGATCAATGATATCAATAGTTTATTACACATAAGAAATATCGGGATATAGTTGTAGTACCTATGAGTTTTATAACCTTGTAAGGATTTGGTGTTGCCTTCTCAAGATGTGTTCATGGAACACATCATGAACATGACTGAAATTCCCTAGAAGAGATGAGAAAAAAAGATATAATCCTCACACGATAATTAATTTCAAAATGTCCAAAATACCTATGGATTATCATCACTTTCACACCGAATCTTATAACCTCCTTTCAATAGAATCTTAGTTAACTTGATGAGATTTTTAATATTTATAACATTCTATACCATTTCCTCATCAAGATTAGGAAATAGTGGTTATATTTAACAAAATTCATCCCATTAGTTTTTAGTTATAAAACTATTTAAATAATGGGATTCTTAAGGATCTTTATGAACACATTAGTGAAAGCTATTATTGTAATAAGACTCCAGTAGGGGAAGGTGTTACCCATACACAATTTAAATTCATATAAATATAACTCAACATATCATTCAGGGTTTGAATGGTTCTCTCAGACAAACCGACTATCAGAAGATAATACAGTTTACTGAAAATCCACTATTTATCCAGATCCTCTTGAGTACTTCTCCATAGCATCAAGGTAAACATCAAGTCCTAATATGATATAAGGGAGTTTCAAACCCCATTATATCTTACCACTTCATAAATATATATTCTATGAATATGATCAAGGGGGAATTCATCTATGATATTAAGTATGTGTATGACTTCATTAGAAGATCTTCAATAACCAATATAACATTATTTCCTTAAGATATTTTTGGGAGTCCAATTCCAACATCTGTGGTGATGTTTTCCAAATTAAATTAATGAATTATTAATGGTTATAACATACCCTTATACTTATGTATCTCCACATTAAATTTATTATAAAACAGCTCCTAGAGAAATATATTATACAATATCTCTTTTTGTTCCATCTAACCAGAAATAATCCTTCAGGTCTATTTAAATCATTATCGATCCAGGATGAATAGAGAATGATGAACTAGAATACCCATCCAATAGATATTTTTTCAAATATGGTATGTACCGTAAACAAACAAGGTTCTTGAACCATATAATTCCATCACCAAAATTGTTAATCCCATGAAAATTTCTCACCATATTTTGTTGCTTAACATCTTCCATTATCACCACACTAATCCTCAGTTGGCTAAATAATTAAACATTCATCTAAAAAATATATTATTTTCCCATTATTTTAAGATTTAATGATTATTCCTTTTAATATTCATAAATATATAATCTTTTTTGATCATCATCATAGAGAGGCTAGCAATGTCCTTTCTACTCAAATCATAAAAAACCTCATTCACCATCCAAGGGTGGTAGTGTATTAAGAATTCATAATTACTAATACCTTCTATCCATATTCATTAGTTCATGTTTATATATATTTTTTTATGGAAAATATACCATATAATGTTTTAGTCAAAATATATATCAGACCATTCATCATAGTGATAATTCCTCTATATCTATAATGAAAAGATAAATATTACCAATTTGAAATCATTTGATGGTTAATTTTTCTTCCAATCCTTCAATTGGAATCATATATAAGCTATAATTATATCATATTTCATTAGAACTATAAGGCCTCAGCCTTAAACCTTACTTAATATTGAATTAAATGAGTAATTCACATTGAGGATCTTTTCAGTTTTAGAGTTTTAGAGAATTAGGACATAACTATTACATCTCAAAAGATTACAAAGTAGAAACTTCTACTAAGTTTCCATAAAATAAAAACACTTAAAAAGAAACATTTCTAGTTCCATGATTTAGGTAGTATGACTTTCCCTTAATCCCATCCTTGACACTATTCCATGTTAAGTCCTTTGGAAAACATTTCAGAAACTTGGGATGAGGATAATAAGCTCATTATGGGATATAAAAATATGGAAAGGAAACATGGGTACATATATACATAAGAATGAAATTATACTTTACCAATAAAACATATGCACTTTAACATACCTCATCAAATCATGAATAAATCATAGAAATTATAAGACATAAAGGTAACTTGAGGCATTCATAACATTCTTACGTAGGGAGTAACCCTCTTGATTACGTTTGAAATACCCATCACAGTATATTCCCTAAATCTCTTTAGAGAAACCTTAACGTTTCACTCCTTCACGTTACCCAATGCATTGGAGAGCTATATCGGGCTCACCTGCCCTTAGTTTATCACAGAACCACCCGTCTTCATAACAATGCCCAAGAACATCAACATAATCATATCACAGAAAACATTCATAAAGGAAACATAACATTCCCACCTTTCAATCACATGATATCCATACAACACATTGATATAAAAACATTATGAAAACCATTTTCAATACCAAAATAAAATAAAAGTAAAACATGTTATTTATTTTTCGTTGAAAAAGATGGTATGGCTTGTAGAGGAAGCTGAAACTCAAATAATGGTCACGGCGGCGGAGAAGTCGTTTTCGCCGCATACGTATGAAAAAAACATTCCCTTTTGTCGTTTAGTAAAACGCTTCATATAAAAAATATTCCTTTTGGATAAACGTAAAAGTCAAAGGGGTTTATACACCGTATAAAAGAACGTTGTGTATAAAACAAAATATGCCTCAATGAAAGGAGATTGAGACGAAGTCCCATACCACCTTGAAGATTTCAAAATTTTAAACCATTAATATCCATATAAATAAATCCTTAAAACCACTTTGAAAAAATGGATATTAATATGAAAAAATAATTAAAACATTTAAAGCGATATTTTGGTTAAAGGGGTTCTACCAAAATTAGAGACACTTGAATACAATAATTGAGGAATGACATTTAGTCAGAACTTTATAATATTATGAGAATAAATGGATTAATGATATAATATTCCAAATTACAGTATATACACCATATAATAGTGAATTGGTGCATAACAACATTGAAGTCTCGGTAGAAATGTCAAATGTGATGAATTCCCTTATAAAGAAGGTATCCTTAAATTAATGATAATTCAATCTCAAAATTATGTGTGACAAATATAAATATACCCAATATAAGTGGATATTACGTGTAAAACAATAAAAGGTCATTAACACATATTCAAAAGATGACATATTCAATAACTACATGTTGAACCCAAAGAAATCGAAATTGGGTTAAAAAGTTCCCTTGGTAAAATTCGACAGCCTAACGACATCACTTCAAAATATAGAAAATGAGTTGATGAGAGATAAAAAGGGAATCTCATAACTTGGACATAAAATTTACATCAATAATGATATAAAAGAACATATCCCAACATAATAGTATGTGAATTAAAAGACATAACAAAATAAGTCTTTTAAAAAGAGGAGGGTGAAAGGTCCCCTTACCGAGTTGGGTAACTTTCGAAACGTACACCCCATGGAAGAAGGGTCTTACAATGAATATGTGACTACCCATAAATGAAATTATACTACACAAAGTGTATAATAATGGGCAGTACATACACCACTCAAAGAAAATTGTGGCAAATTTAGCATAAATCTCACGGGAATAAAATTGAGATGAAAAATCCCTTATGAAAACTCGGCAGCCTAACGTGGCCACTTAAAACATGAAAAATGTATTGATGAGAGGAAATAGGGTATCTCATCACATTACCATAAAGTTTAAAGAAAAATGAATATAAAAGAACATCCCCCATCATAACAAAGAGGAGCTTAAAAGAAGTGACATAAACGAGAGTACTTAAAAAGAAAGAGAGAGGTTATATCTCTTACGAAAATTCGGCAGCCTAACGGTGCCACTCAAAACATCCAAAATGGATTGATGAGAGAGAATAGGGTCTCTCATCATAAAAATTACAGAATGATTAATATAAATGAACATCCAAATAACAAGAAAGATGATCTTTAAAAGTAATGACATAAAAGATTGTACTTAAAAAGAAAGAGAGGAGTAGGATCCCTTACCTCGAGTCTGACTTGACTCGATCATTCATTAAAGTCCTGAATAATAAACATGAGTTAATTTATATTTGATTAAGAACCTTTTTCAAGTTCATTATTCCTTTTCTATCACTTATTTCCATGTTATAAACATTATGTAATCATTTAAGTTAATAATGTGTGTTTTGTCGATATTTTGTTCTTAAGTCGAAAGTGGACTTCTTACAATTACATGTTGTTCGTGTGGTCAAAGGTTCTTTATATCTAGAATGAAATTCCTGATTTGGATATCATATATATCATATATATCTAGAATATACATTTATTTATAATATCCTATAATCATTTAGAGGTAAGAAATGAAATGCACCGTTCTTGGAGACGGTAAGCCGTACGTACGCATGAACACTACTTTCATTTTTTTTGTCATATTAATGGAATTAAAACTAAATGAGAGGTATGTATATTTTAATTACAGAATTATATTCATAGTTTAGATGTATCATTCATCATATATATCCATTATATACATGTACTTATAATACTACATTACATTTGGGGATAAGAAATGAAATACACCGTTCATGGAGACGGTAAGCCGTACGTACGCATGAACGCTACTTTCATTTCTATCTCATGCTTTAATGGAAAGAAATAATAATGATATATAGGTATATTATAATTCCAGTATAACATCATATATAATAACTTTAAATCTATTCTTTATACGTCCCACATATGGCATTAACGAATCATATCACTTTGAGGGGGCGGTAGTCCGCACTTCCTAAAATTAAATTATCGTGTTTACCCATAATGGAATCCATAAAGGTATGATAAAAATGAATAATACAGAAGCTTAAAGAAAAAATAAACATATCATATATCATATATAAATATATTTACATCTTAATGGCCACCTTTGAAGGTGTTATATGAGTGTTGAACAATCATCGTTTCGTGAGGCAGAAATTCGCCATCCACGGAAACAGTATGTTATTTAACCATTAGATTTAGGTGTGTGTAAGTGTAGCTAGAATAATTATTATAAAAACATCCTAGTATATTGAATACACTGTATTTGTTAAAAATGAAATTAATAAAAAGAGTTTAGGGGGTTGGAGAGGAAAAATAAAACAAAAGGACTCAAGTGAAGGCATTACCTTAAAATCAGGTAACTCCCTTTGGTTTGAGCTCAAAGGCTTCCTTGGGAAGACTTCTGCCCAAAGTGAGGCTTCAAGGAGTAATAGAGGGAAGTGGAGAGACAAAATGGGCAGGGTTTGTCCTAGCCAAAGGCTTTGTGAGTGTGGGTAAGGAGGTAGAGTTGGGGGCCTTTTATAAGAGGAGAGGAGGGGCACTCTTGTAAAGTTACAAAATGTTACATTATTTTCAAAAGAGTTTCGGATTTTAAAGGTCCCACATTGATGTATTTCGAGGATAAGGTGATAAGGGTTCGAAATCCACTCATAAATTAGGTTTTGGACCTGTATAGTTCTTAGATATTACGTTATCATTCCATTTTATTTAAATCATTAAATAATGAGGTCATCGCTGCATCATCATGATGTCATATATAATATAATTTATTTAATGTCTAAAAATTATAAAAAAATTAATATGGTGTAGGAAATCTCTTTATCTTTCCAATGACTATTTATAGTCAAAAATATGACTTTTATAACCCCATGTAAATTTTTTTTAGTAAAACGTTTCATGTTTGTGTCATTTTTACTTTAACATTAAATAAAAATATATTTATGTCATTTTCCAACCAAAGTGGCTACATGGGGTCCCCAAGTTGACCCATGGATTTTCTTGGTCGGACATGACACATCCAATGTGGGTAGGACATGTTTCTAGGTCATTTAACTTTATTAAAACATTATTCTTACCTTAAACTACACTAATTATCTCTAATCGTGATTAAAAACTTAATAAGTTACTATTCACCAAAAAATTATTTTAAAACCATTGAACCACATTTTACTTCTTAATTACAACCATGAATGTCAGATTTTTGAAATTAAAAACACAATGATGGCAAAATTTCATTTAAACAAGAAAATCAGTTTTTATTAGTACCACTAAGTGGTTTCACTATTCAACAAAAATTGAAGTTTTTCAGCAAATTACCAAAAGTTCACCCTAAGATATATTTGATATTAAGAATTCAAAAATGATGTCTATTTTAAAAAATTCAGAACATATATGTTGCATTAATTAATTTAATAATTAATTCCCGCTGTCAAAAAAATAGCGTGTTTTTATGAAACAATAAGTATCAAAAGATTGACACTAGTTTAAGTCTGATTTCAAAGTGAAATTAATTCCAACGACCACTATTGGATTTAATGGTAAAAATATTTTCTATTTTCACATTAAAAACAATTCAAAATATAATCTAATCATATAAAAAAATTATATTAAAAAGAGGTTTTGAATTAAAATACAACATTTTACACTATTCATTAAAAAATGATCTTTATCAGAAAGATACCAAAAATTTACACAAAGTAAATTTTGATGTCCCAATTCTAAAGAAAAGTTTTATTTGTTCCAACAGAATGTATAAGAGTGAACAAAACTATATTTAATGATGGTTCGCCATCAAAAGGTGATAAGTGAACCTTTAGTGAAAATTAGGGCATATATGCCTAAAATTGAATTCTTTCCATATTTTAAGCCTTTATCATTTATTAGATAAAAGTAAAAACATTTAAAAAAACATATATAATCATATTTTAGTTATTTCTATCCTTTCCTGCCAATACCATGGTTATGTGTTAACTACCATTTAAAATAATATTATTTTATTACTAGTGTGCAACATAAGATTTCAATGAAACTCTTTGTTGCATATCGGGTACGCTATCGAACATAGCAACCCTTTAAAGAAATATTAATATTTTATTCACAAATATGGATAAATATAAAAATTTAATATTCTTTATTTACCTGGGGTGTTACATCCTTCCCTCCTTCTGGGAATTGCGTCCTCGCAATTTTAAAATTGGGCTCGGAAACATCCTTGAAAGTCCCACATCGGAAAAAGAGTCGGTAAAACAATCACTTTGAAATAAAGGGAGAGAAGTACAGAGGTCACACGAGTTAACCCATACTATGATTCCAAGTACGAAAATATAGATATGGAAGAAAAATCAAAGGGTCATGTTCTGATGGAGAGTGATAGTAAACATGTCTAGGAGAAAGTTAACCATAAGAAAATCAGAAACTTGTGATGGGTTAAACGGTATTCGATTCCCCAGTAGGAAAAGTTAATAGACCAAATTTTTGTTTTAAGTTACTTTTTATTAAAGAATTTATTCATAAGGAAACATAATCACTTATCATGTTGACTTTTAACTTTTATTAGATTCCTTACACAAACTCATATTTTCTCCAAAAGACGAGTTTTTAGGAAGACTTGTTCATATTAAGAGTACTATAATCAACTTCTAGAGAATCACCTAATCCAACAAAGAGAACTATATAATTCCCATGTCTTTAGGCTTTATCCAAAACCAAAACCAAAAAGGTTAGTACAAGATCAAATAATCCAGAAAAGGATAAACCATTAAAAAGAAAATCCATGCTTAATCTCCAAAATTTGTCCAACAAAACCCAAAGTTCAACGAGGACCATTCGATAAAAAAATTGTCCATAAAATTCTTCAAAGTAAACCAAACTATGATTGAAACCCAAATATTTGAAGGATTTAGTCACATAGTCTTCCAAGTTAAATCGTAACAGTTATCTCCAAACAACATCAGTTGCTCTTAAAGTCTCGTATTGAAATGTAATTAACCTAATCACATATCATCCATGATAGGTTAATATATTTCCATAGATAACCCAAAATCAACTTACTCTTAACTCATAAAATAGTATAACTAAAATGAATTAGTCAAACTAACCAGGGACTTCACGTAGTCCAGTGGTAGGCGATAAATACCACTCGCACTTTGGTAGTGGGTTCGATTCCCGCGGCTTTGTCCGACGCGACGGGTTGTCACACGGTCTGCGTGTTGTCCTTTTTCCAAAACTATATAATTCTTAAAACATTCTCGAAAAAGAGATAAAATTATCAAAAATAACCATAACATAATTTAACCTCAATTTTTTCTCATGCCTTTCACTTCCATCATAACATATAATAACCCATAATTACCTCAAAACTAAGGATCATATAAACCATAATGGTTACCTTAATAATTTTTACCTGAACTTCCACATCCATTGGTCATCTCGTACATGATGCTTTATAGAACATACCAAGGTACAAGTTTCTGATCATGACTCCTGGATAGTTGGTTTAGAACAACCACGAGTTTCCTCATTGAATCCTCCATTTTATCTAGTATCTTAATCAGAGAACCACCACAGTTTCCTTCAAACCTGTTGTCTCTTTGGTGCCTGCTAGATCCAGTCATTTACTAAAACCAAAAAGGGTCAGTGTGAGTATATCAACAAAACCAGTATGTAATAATGAGGATGAGAAACACTAAGATATACTTACTCATTCACTTTATCTAAAACTAGGACTCTTTCTGAAATCCTAACCATTATGGTAATGTCACTTATGCATATAGAATTCCCTAACATCTAAAGTGATCTAAACCGACCTTTGATACCAACTATAAGGCCCCAGCCTTAAACCTTACTTAATATTGAATTAAATTAGTAATTCACATTGAGGATCTTTTCAGGTTTAGAGTTTTAGAGAATTAGGACATAACTATTACATCTCAAAAGATTACAAAGTAGAAACTTCTACTAAGTTTCCATAAAATAATAACTCTTAAAAAGAAACATGTCTAGTTCCATGTTTTAGGTAGCATGACTTTCCCTTGATCCCATCCTTGACACTATTCCACGTTAAGTCCTGTGAAAAAATTTTCAAAAACTTGGGATGAGCATAAAAATCTCAGTAAGGGATATAAAAATATGGAAAGGAAACATGGGTACATATATACATAAGAATGAAATCATACTTTACCCATAAAACATAGGCACTTTAACATACCTCATCAAATCATGAATAAATCATAGAAATCATAAGACATAAAGGTAACTTGAGGCATTCATAACATTCTTACGTAGGGAGTAACCCTCTTGGTTACGTTTGGAATACCCATCACAGTATATTCCCTAATTATCTTCGGAGAAACCATAACATTTCACTCCTTTGCGTTACCCAATGCATTGGAGAGCTATATCGTGCTCACCCACCCTTAGTTTATCATGGAACTACCCGTCTTCATAATAATTCCCAAGAACCTAAACATAATCGTATCACATAAAACATGCATAAAGGAAACATAACATTACCACCTTTAAATCACAAGATATCAATACAACACATTTATATAAAAACATTATGAAAACCATTTTCAATACCAAAATAAAAGAAAAGTAAAACATGGTATTTATTTTTATTTTTTAAAAAAGGTATGGCTTGTAGAGGAAGCCAAAACTCAAATAATGGTCACGGCGGCGGAGAAGTCATTGTCTCCATGTGAAGACCCGTAAATTTCAGGGAAATTTTTTTTTCTAATTTTCTTTGAAATTTTACAAGAACGTAGTTTCTGACGACCCCTGATTCTGAGGCCCGGTGTGCCCAGAATCTTTTTCCGATGTTTGGCTCGGGTACGTTCAGTGAACGGACGAGCGGGTTTTTCTAACTTTTGAACCGCTGCTCAGAATCGAATTCTGAGGGCAGTGATGGAATCACAGCACCAGTAATTTCTTAGAAACGCCTCTTCCGGAGTTGCGTTTTCTCGGGTGTGGTTTTTAATTTTTTGGCTTAAAGTTAAGAAATAAAATAAATAGTACGACAAACATTATTTTATTTCACTTAAGCCGCTTGGAATCCACTTGAAGCCACTTAATGCAGCTCAACCTGAGTTGATGCGGATAGGTTTCTATCCAGAAATATCCTACCCTCTTGGTAGGATATTTGTGAGGTGGGGCCCGCACGAGCCCCACCGTTTCTTTCCAATAAGTAACGCACCCGCGAAAACCTGTCATTATGAAAGCCAACTGATGTGTTTTCTTAATTTCTTAATGCACCAATTAATTGGGCGGTTTTATTCATTGAATTAATTGGGCAGTTTTGTTCGTTGAATTAATTTGATGAATTAATTTATTCGTTTCTTAACCTGTTTTCAATCTGTTGGCGTAATAATAAAATAAGACCAATGCACGACATCTGGAAAAATGCTCGTTGAGTGGTTTTGAAAACTTTGTGCCTTCATCCTCCTTCGCGAAGAACGTGAAGAACGTGAAGAACGCGAAGAACGCCATCACCCTTGAAGATTGATGACGCTTCATCCGAGACTTTCTTCCCCGAAACGATCTCTGATCACCAACTGCTTGAGGTAGGAGATTTCGTGTTTCTTTTAAATCTTCTTTGTGGTTTATAACAACACATGGATTTAATCGATATAATTAAATATTCATGTTCATGAACCTCAGAGTTCGTCGACGCATCACCGTATTCCGCGACGACACGACACCCTTCCGTGACGACGCGACGCCTTTCCGCGATGACGCGACGCCCTTCCGCGACGACGCGACGCCCTTCCGCGACGCGACGATCGCCTCCTTCCACGGTGATCAAATCTGTGAAGAACGTGCGTGCAACGACTTGAAGAGGTAGGGGTTGTCGTGAAATAATTTATTTTCCCGTGATCGTTTCTTTTAAAATGAAGAACCCGGTTCATAATAACAATTTTAATTCATTAAAATTGATTTTGGTTATGTTTTCTATGTGTTGATTAATCCTCCCGATTGATACCGCCTAACGTGGAGGGTGAGGGCCAAACGAACAAGGCCCGACAACCCTCCGCAGTTCTTCGTTAATGTGCGGATTTGGAGAGCGACGATAAAACGTGACACTAGGGCGATTTGATGTTTCCGCAGTGAAGAACGGAACCCGGGAGGAGCTGCGGCGCAGATGGGATGGAAAACGGACCACCGGAGCAACTCTGGTGCCCGCAGAAGCCTCCGGCGGCGCGGGTCGCCGACAAGGTGGCGCCGGCGGGCGGAGGCAGCGGCGACCAGAGGACCCGCGACCGCGCGGGTCCGGCTCACACGCACGGGACGCGGCCTTTTCCGCGTCTGTTGACTCCAGCGCGGCTCCTCGAGGGTCGCGGCTTCTTCATCCCGCGGGGGCAGCGCCCCACGGATCCCTCGGTTGGCCGCTCGGCCGAGCCGAGCCGGGCCGGTCCGACCGGTTGGTCCACGCCCTGGCCGGACCGGACCGGGTCCAGCTGGGTCGGACCGAGTCGGTGGAGCCGGTTCGGCCGACACAGGGGGGTCGGGCCGGGTCGGCCTGGGCCCAGACCCCCCGTCTTCGGACCGGTTTCGGTCTTTTGCCTGTAACATGAGCTAAGGGACTCTGAATGACACACCGTCAGTGGTGATGCGATCCTTGGATCGAGACGGTCGTTTTGGTATATCGTACTGAAGGTTTTGGGAAACTTTGGGTTCGGCCGGGTTGGTTCGTTCACAAAACCAACCGGACCCTCGGAGTAGAAACACTCATATCTTGAGCATCGGACGTCCTATTGATGTGCCGTCGACTATGGTGAATTCCTCTAAGTGAGACAGATCTTTTGGCATACTCCGCCTGAGGTTTGGACGCAGGTGGAGTACGGTTGGGTTGGGTTTTCCTTAAAAACCAACCGGGCCCATTGGACGGAAAAGCTAATAACTCTCAGACCGGGCGTCTGATTGACGCGCCGTCTGAAGCGTTGAGTTCCTGTTGTCGATACGGAACTTTTGGATACATCAACTCTGGACTTTGTGCCAGGTTATGTATCAGCCTCTCGGCTCGTGGAGCGGACCCTCCCGAACGAGCTTGCTGTGTGCGGGGACCCTAGTGCTGGCTACGACTTCGACGACGACGACTATACAGAGATCCTCGGTGGATTCGAGTGCGATGATTATGAGAACAGTATGCGAATCCTCATTGTTTTCAGTAGTGACCACTACAGTACATCTTGAGATACATCTACTCTAGACTGCATGTCAGTTGATGCATCGACCACTTAGCTCGTGGAGTGGACCCTCCCGAAACGAGCATGCTGTGTGCGGAAACCCTATAGCCGGTTGAGACTTGACGACTACTGATCGAACGACTCAGTGTGTTACGGATAGCCCAGTGGGGAGCACTTGGTTGCAGCGGCAGACCCACGGTGGAGGAGCGCTTGGTTGTAGCGGCAGACCCGCGGTACTCAACAGAATAAGTACCTATGGAGGCTATGAGGGGGAGCTCATGGTTGTAGCGGAAAACCCACGACAGAGGTGTGCTTGGTTGTAGCGGCACAGGGGAGAGCTTTGTTGTAGCGGCAGACCCACGACAGAGGTGCGATTGGTTATAGCGGCACAGGGGAGCGCTTGGTTGTAGAGGCAGACCCACGATGGAGGAGCGCTTGGTTGTAGTGGCACGGAAGAGCGCTTGGTTGTAGCAGCAGGCCCGGTAGTACTCGATAGGTGGAGTACTACAGCAGTCCATGGTTGGAGGGAAGAGCTTGGTTGTAGCGGCATAACCACTGTGCTTGATGGAGAAGAAGTTTCCCAATAGCTATGGTTTCAACTTCATGATCGATCCTATGTGGGTCATTGCGGGGGTTAGTACCTACCAATCCTTTGTGAGTCTGACGGCTTAGATGAATCAGTGGCTACATCTAATCATCTCTATCGTCTTACAAAGAAGTATATCCTATGTGAGCCGAAACTCTATTTTACCTTTCTTTGTGGATTGTGTTGAGCTATCCTGTGTGGATTTACATTTTACTTTCTTTTGTGGATTGTATTGAGCTATCCTGTGTGGATTTACGTTTTACTTTCCTTTATGAATTGTGTTGAGCTATCCTGTGTGGATTTAACGTTTGGCTTTCCTATGTGGACTGGGTTGTACTTGAGCACGGAGGTTGGAGCCGAGCGAGTATTGATGACTTAGGTATATGTATGGGCATATACCTAAGCCGTGTCAGATGTTACTTTGTGATTGTATCTTTCCTTTGTGGATTATCCTTTTTGGATTTCGGGAGACCTTCGGGGGTCTTGGGGTCCCTACTAAGTAGCTTATACTCACCCCTGCATGGTCTATACCCGCACTTCGTTGTGTTGGATGCAGACGACGGACATCACTGATCATGGTGGAGGCTTGTGGAGCAGGACGGTACCTGGAGGTGGACCACTGGGCGGGACACACTCGGAGCAGTCGGCTGGACCCGAGGAGCAGTGGAGGCTTTCTGTACCCACCCTTCAGGTGGGACTTCCAGAGGACGGCTCGACGTTGCGGCTTTACTTTTCAGTTGATGTTTTCCCCTTTCGGTTGTACTTTACAGTTGGGCTTATATTTCCGGCCCCCTTTACTTTCCGCACTTACTGTTGTACCAGCTTTTACTTAGTGTTTACCTTTCCTCTTTCTTACTCTGTAGTGCTTGTTTACTTTTCAAAGGCAATGCCTTCCCTTTTACTGGGATTTTACGCCTTAGTTCTTGTCTCCATCCCCTAGCCTATGGAAGGCGGGCTTGGGGTAGTCACGACACGAGTCCCGAGGACAGGTCGTGACAAATTGGTATCAGAGGGAGGTTGGTTCTACCGTAGAACCTGATCTTTCTTCTATGTGAAGATATAGTGTTAAGCGTATTGATTGTGGTTATCAGTCCAGGGAGCCCAGTGTTGGTGCGACGGCTGACGTATCCGTACACCAGGACCCTGACTTCTGATTTCCGACTTAATGCACGAAAAAATTGATTGCGTGTGTTTTTCAAGTTTTATTTGTGATTACTTGTATCAGCTCACCAGGTATACTGTTCTGACCGTGGCGCACCTGTTTCCTTTCAGGATGGCCCCACGACGACAGCCAGCTAGGGTTCCGAGTCTTGTACGTGACGACAGCCCACCGAGCGACGAGGCCTCGGTACATGGCCCTTTGACAGTAGAGGCACCATCGGTACCTCTACCCGCCGAGCCACTGATGCTTCCAGCCCCAGCCGCTAACGATACACGTCACCTTAGTGCACTGCATGAGTTCCAGCGCCAGCGACCACCCATGTTACGTGGGGAGACGGACCCCTAGGTAGCCGAGGACTGGCTAGATGCAGTTTTTTGTGTTTTCAGGCTAGTGAGGACACCAGCGGACCTTATGGTGGTCCTTGCAGCGAGCCTCTTACATGCGGTATTAGGCAGATGGTGGAGCTTAATGATCCAGGTGCACGACGAGGCATCACTCTTTTGGACGGACTTTGAGAGCCTTTTTCGCTCAGAGTTCGTCCCAGCCACCCTCCAAGTGGTGCACATTCAGGAGCTACTACAGCTGCGGCAGGGCAGCATGATAGTATCCCAGTACACGGCGAGGTTTACCGATCTCTCGTGCTATTCCACGGACATGGTACGCGACCCATTCTTCCGGGCCCGAACCTTCGAGTAGAGGCTCAGGCGAGAGATCAGAGATTCAGTTGTTTCTCAAAACATTACGACATAGACAGGAGTGTTGGAGCGAGCCCTATTAGTGGAGAGTTTCCTTGCTGAGCAGTCTCCAGTAGCAGGACCCACCACTAGCCACCATGCAGCAGAGTCTTCTGCAGCGGGCAGTAGACAGATGACGCAGGGGTCCAAGAGGACTAGACCTACTGGTGGTCGACCGTGTGACACAGGGTCAATTGTGCGAGGCACCCGGGGTGGACAACGACTTACTATGAGCGGACAATGTTACTCCTGCGGCGGGGTTGGCCACATAGCTCGTGACTGTCCGACCCGCCATAAGGATGACCAACAGATGAACGAAGGACCTCCTAGGCAGAGGCAGAGGTTCGATCGAGGCGGATCACATGGAGCAGGAGACCGTGGCAGAGGAGCTGGCCGAGTAGCAGGTAGTGGACGACGCTTCGAGGTGTTGCCACCACCACAATCAGGAGGTCCACCCCGACCGCAGGGAGTTGATGGACATGGGAGAGCTCAACATCAGGCAGCTGAGGCCTTCGATCATGGAGCTCTAGGAGCAGATGGACAGGAGTGGAACTAGTGGATACGTCTTTTATACTTATAGTTCCTTGTTGCTGTTGTGTAGCGTCCTTGTATTATGAGCTGCAATAATAAAAGATGCATGCCTTTCTGATTTTTCATTCATGTCCTCTTTTGTGTTGTTACTAAGAGGTTCCAGTTTAGACTATTGACATGACCATCACTTGTGAGACATCTACTGGAGGAGACCCAGTTACCACACACTGATGCCGACAGTGTGACTCAACCCTTGGAGGTGAGAGTAACGGTTGGATCTCTTGGTAGTAGCGTCGAGGCCTTATGACATCATCTTTGGTATGGATTAGTATCATCCATGTCGGGATTGACTGTATTAGGTGAAGAACATGGTTCATCATGGGGATGAGACCGGATTTCTCTTATCAGCAAGGAAGAAATCTCAGCAGCTCTTGTAGGACCAGAAAGGTCCAATTCATCCATGAGCGCTTGAGGACAGCTCAGAACCGGCAAAATTCTTGTGCTGACAGGAGGCGGAGGCCACTAGAGTTTGAGGATGGCGACCACGTCTTCTTGCGTGTCTCACCTCGACGTCGATTACAATGATTTGGCCGAGGCGACAAGTTGTCTCCACGCTTCATCGGACCTTTCCAGGTCCTCAACAGGATTGGCGAGGTGGCTTATCACCTGGCTCTACCACCTCAGTTGCACCGGGTGCACGACGTCTTCCACGTATCTCAGCTGAGGAGATACGTTCACGACCCGTCACACTTCATTGACCATGGGGAGATGGATGTTGATGATGGGGCGACCTTTGCGGAGGTCCCGGTGGAGATCGAGGATCAACAGGAGTGGGTCCTACGTGGACGATTGATTCCTCTTGTGCGCATCAGATAGCAGCATGTGAACCTCCAGGAGATCACTTTGGAGCGGGAGGTTCAGATGCGTGCTCAGTACCGCCTTTGTATCCCTAAGTTTGTGGTGAAGCTTTACGGGGACGTAAAGCCCTGTGGTGGGAGTAATGTAAAGACCCGTAAATTTCAAGGAATTTTTTTTTCTAATTTTCATTGGAATTTTACATGAACGCAGTTTCTGACGGCACCTGATTCCGAGGCCCGGTGTGCCCGAAATCTTTTTCCAAAGCTTGGCTCGGGTACGTTCAGTGAACGGACGAGCGGGTTTTTCTAACTTTTGAACCGGTGCTCGGAATCGAATTCTGAGGGCACCGATGGAATCGCAGCGCCAGTAATTTCTTAGAAACGCCTCTTCCGGAGTTGCGTTTGCTCAGGTGTGGTTTTTAATTTTTAGGCTTAAAGTTAATAAATAAAATAAATTGTACAACAAACTTTATTTTATTTCACTGAAGCTGCTTGGAAGCCACTTGAAGCCACTTAAAGCAGCTTAAGCTGAGTTGATGCAGATAGGGTGCTATCCAGAAATGTCCTACCCTCTTGGTAGGATATTTGTGAGGTGGGGCCCGCACGAGCCCCACCGTTTCTTTTCGCTAAGTAACGCACCCGCGAAAACCCGTCATTATGAAAGTCAACTAACACGTTTTCTTAATTTCTTAATGCACCAATTAATTGGGTGGTTTTATTCGTTGAATTAATTGGGAGGTTTTATTCGTTGAATTAATTCTATGAATTAATTTAATCATTTCATAACTTGTTTTCAATCCGTTGGCGTAATAATAAAATAAGACCAACGCACGACTTCTGGAAAAATGCTCGTTGAGAGGTTTTGACAACTTTGTGCCTTCATCCTCTATCGCAAAGAATGCGAAGAACGTGAAGAATGCGAAGAACGCGAAGAACGCCGTCACCCTCGGAGATTGACGACGCTTCTTCCGAGATGTTCTTCCCCGCAACGATCTCCGATCACCAACTGCTTGAGGTAGGAGATTTCGGGTTTATTTTAAATCCTCCTTGTGGTTTATAACTACACATTGATTTAATCGATATAATTAAATCTTCATGTTCTTGAACCTCGGAGTTCTTCGACGCGTCACCATATTCCGCAACGATGCGAAGCCCTTCCGCGACGACGCGACGCCTTTCCGCGATGACACGATGCCCTTCCGCGACGACGTGACGCCCTTCCGCGATGCGACGATCGCCTCCTTCCACAGAGATCAAATATGCGAAGAACGCGCGTGCGACGACTTGACGAGGTAGGGGTTGTTGTGAAATAATTTATTTTCCCATGATCGTTTCTTTTAAAATGAAGAACCCAGTTCATAAGAACAATTTTAATTCATTAAAATTGATTTTGGTTATGTTTTCTATGTGTTGATTAATCCTCTCGATTGATACCGCCTAACGCGGAGGGTGCGGGCCAAACGAACACGGCCCGACAACCCTCTGCAGTTCTTCATTATTGTGCGGATTTGGCGGGTGACGATAAAATGTGAGGGAAGGGAAATTTGATGTTTCCGCAGTGAAGAACGGAACCCGGGAGGAGCAGCGGCGCATACGAGAAGGAAAACGGACCACCGGAGCAACTCCAGTGGCCCGCTGCCGCGGAAGCCTCCGGCGGCCGGACGCGGCGGCGCCCCGGCACGCCGCCGGACAGGGCCGCTGCCGTTGAAGCCACGGCGGCGGTGGCCAGCGGACCCGCGGCTGCGTGTGTCCGGCTCACACGCACGGGACGCGGCCTTTTCCGCGTCCGTTGACTCCAGCGTGGCCCCTCGAGGGTCGCGACTTCTTCATCCCGCGGGGGCATCGCCCCGCGGATCCCTCGGTCGGCCGCTCGGCCGAGCCGAGCCGGGCCGGTTAGACCGGCCAGGGCACACCCTGGTAGGACCGGACAGGGTCCAGCCGGGTCGGACTGGGTCGCGTCAACCCGGTTTGGCCGACCTAGGGGGGTTGGGCTGGGTCGGCCCGGGCCCAGACCCCTCGTCTTCAAACCGTTTTCGGTCTTTCGCCTGTAACATGAGCTATAAGCCTCCGAACGATGCGCCGTCAGTGGTGATGATATCCTTGGATCGAGACGGTCGTTTCGGTATATCGCACTCAAGGTTTTGGGAAACTTTGGGTTCGTCCGCGTTGTTCGTTCACGAAACCAATCGGGCCCTCGGAGCGGAAATGCTCATATCTTGAGCTTCGGACGTCCGATTGACGTGCCGTCGACTTTGGTGGATTCCTCTAAGTGAGACGGATATTTTTGCATACTCCACCCAAGGTTTGGATGTAGGTGGAGTACGGTCAGGATGGTTTTTCCTTAAAAACCAACCGGGCCCTTGGAACGGAAAAGCTAATAACTCTCAGACCGGGCGTCCGATTGACGCGCCGTCTGCGGCGTTGAGATCCTGTTGTTGATACGGAACTTTTGGATACATCAACTCTGGACTTTGTCTCAGTTGATGTGTCAGCCTCTCGGCTCGTGGAGCGGACCCTCCCTAACGAGCTTGCTGTGTTCAGGGACCCTAGTGCTGGCTGCGACTTCGACGACGACGACTATACAGAGATCCTCGGTGGATTCGACTGCGACGATGATGATAACCGTACGGGAATCCTCCATGTTTTCAGTAGTGACCAATTCGGTACATATTGGGATACATCAACTCCGGACTGCATGTCAGTTGATGAATCGACCACTTAGCTCGTGGAGTGGACCCTCCCGGGACGAGCATGATGTGTGCGGAAACCCTAGAGCCGGTTGAGACTTGAAGACTGCTGATCGAACGACTCAGTGTGTTACGGATATCCCAGTGGGGAGCGCTTGGTTGCAGCGGTAGACCCATGGCGGAAGAGTGCTTGGTTGTAGCGGCAGACCTGCGGTACTCAACAGATTGAGTACCTCTAGAGGATATGAGGGGGAGCGCTTGGTTGTGGTGGCAGACCCAAGACAGAGGTGTGCTTGGTTGTAACGGCATAGGGGAGCGCTTGGTTGTAGCGACAGACCCACAACAGAGGTGCGCTTGGTTATAGCGGCACAGGGGAGCGCTTGGTTGTAGCGGCAGACCCACGACGGAGGAGCGCATGGTTGTAGTGGCACGGGAGAGCGCTTTGTTGTAGATGCAGGCCCGCAGTACTCGATAGGTGGAGTACTACAACAGTCCATGGTTGGAGGGAAGCGCTTGGTTGTAGCGGCATAACCACTGTGCTTGATGGAGAAGAAGTTTCCCAATAGCTATGGTTTCAACTTCATGATCGATCCTATGTGGGTCATTGCGGGGGTTAGTACCTACCGATCCTTTGTGGGTCCGAAGGCATAGATGAATCAGGGGCTACATCTGATCATCTCTATCGTCTTACGAAGAATTATATCTTGTGTGAGATGAAACTCTGTTTTACCTTCCATTGTGGATTGTGTTGAGCTATCCTCTGTGGATTTACGTTTTACTTTCCTTTGTGGATTGTGTTGAGCTATCCTGTGTGGATTTACGTTTTACTTTCCTTTGTGTATTGTGTTGAGCTATCCTGTGTGGATTTTACGTTTGGCTTTCCTGTGTGGACTGGGTTGTATTTGAGCTCGGAGGTTGGAGCCGAGTGAGTATTGATGACTTAGGTATATGTATGGGCATATACCTAAGCCGTGTCGGATGTTACTTCGTGATTGTATCTTTCCTTTGTGGATTATCCATTGTGGATTTCGGGAGACCTTCGGGGGTCTCGGTGTCCCTACTGAGTAGCTTATACTCACCCCTGCACGGGCTATGCCTGCACTTCGTTGTGTTGGATGCAGACGACGGACAACACTGATCGTGGTGGAGGCTTACGGAGCAGGATGGTACCTGGAGGTGGACCACTAGGTGGGACACACTCGGAGCGGTCGGCTGAACCCGAGGAGCAGTGGAGGCTTTCTGTACCCACCCTTCAGGTGGGACTTCCAGAGGACGGCTCGACGTTGCAGCTTTACTTTTCAGTTGCGGTTTTCCCCTTTAAGTTGTAATTTATAGTTGGGCTTGTATTTCCGGCTGGTTTTACTTTCCGCACATGCTGTTGTAAGATCTTTTACATAGTGTTTACCTTTTCTCTTGCTTACTCTGTAGTGCTTTTTTACTTTTCAAAGGCAATGCCTTCCCTTTTACTGGGATTTTACGCCTTGGTGCTAGTCGCCATCCCCTGGCCTATGGAAGGCGGGCTTGGGGTAGTCACGGCACGAGTCCCGAGGACGGGTCGTGACACGCCGCATACGTATGAAAAATACATTCCCTTTTGTCGTTTAGTAAAACGATTTGTATAAAAAAGATTCCTTTTGGATAAACTTAATAGTCAAAGGTGTTTATACACCGTATAAAAGAAGGTTGTGTATAAAACAAAATATGCCTCAATGAAAGGAGATTGAGATGTAGTCCCATACCACCTTGATGTTTTTAAAATTTTAAACCATTAATATCAATATAAATAAATCCTTAAAACCACTTTGAAAATATTGATATTAATAAGAACAAATAATTAAAACTTTTAAAGCGATATTTTGGTTAAAGGGCTTCTACAAAAATTAGAGACAATTGAATACAATAATTGAGGAATAACATTTAGTCAGAACTTTATAATATTACAAGAAAAAATGGATTCATGATATAATATTCCAAAGTACAATATATACACCATATAAGAGTGAATTGGTGCATAACAACAATGAAGTCTCAGTAGAAATTTCAAATGTGATGAATTCCCTTATAAAGAAGGTATCCTTAAATTAAGGATAATTCAATCTCAAAATTATGTGTGACAAATATAAATACACCAAATATAAGTGGATATTAAGTGTAAAACAATAAATGGTCATTCACACATATTCAAAAGACGACATATTCAATAACTACATGTTGAACCCAAAGAAATCGAAATTGGGTTAAAAAGTTCCCTTGGTAAAATTCGACAGCCTAACGGCATCACTTCAAAATTCAGAAAATGAGTTGATGAGAGATAAAAAAGGCATCTCATCACTTAGACATAAAATTTACATCAATAAGGAAATAAAAGAACATATTCCAACATAATAGTATGTGAATTAAAAGACATAACAAAACAAGTCTTTTAAAAAGAGTAGGGTGAAATGTCCCCTTACCGAGTTGGGTAACTTTAGAAACATACACCCCATGGAAGAAGGGTCATACAATGAAGATGTAAATACCCATAAATGAAATTATACTACACAAAGTGTATAATAATGGGCATTACATACACCACTCAAAGGAAATTGTGGCAAATGTAGCATAAATCTCGCGGGAATAAAAGTGAGATGAAAAATCCCTTACGAAAACTCGGCAGCCTAACGACGCCACTTAAAACTTCCAAAATGTATTGATGAGAGGAAATAGGGTATATAATCATATTACCATAAAATGTACAGTGAGAGGAATATAAAAAAACATCCCCCATCATAACAAATAGGAGCTTAAAAGAAGTGACATAAAGGAGAGTACTTAAAAAGAAAGAGAGAGGTTATATCTCTTACGAAAATTCGGCAGCCTAACGGCGCCACTCAAAACTTCCAAAATGGATTGATGAGAGAGAATAGGGTCTCTCATCATAAAAATTACAGAAAGAGTAATATAAAATAACATCCCAATAACAAGAATGATGAGCTTTATAAGGAATGACATAAAAGATTGTACATAAAAAGAAAGAGAGGAGTAGGATCTCTTACCTCGAGTCCGACTTGACTCGATTGTTCTTTAACGTCCTGAATAATAAACTTGAGTTAATTTCTATTTTCTTAAGAACATTTTTCAAGTTCATTATTCCTTTTAAATCACTTATTTCCATGTTATAAACATTATGTAATCATTTAAGTTAATAATGTTTGTTTTGTCGATATTTGCTTCTTAAGTCGAAAGTGGACTTCTTACAATTACATGTTGTTCGTGTGGTCAAAGGTTCTTTATATCCAGAATGACATTCCTGATTTGGATATCATATATATCATATATATCTAGAATATACATGTATTTATAATATCACATAATCATTTAGAGGTAAGAAATGAAATGCACTGTTCATGGAGACGGTAAGCCGTACGTATGCATGAACGCTACTTTCATTTCATTGTCATATTAATGGAATTAAAACTAAATGAGAGGTATGTATATTTTAATTCCAGAATTATATTCATAATTTAGATGTATCATTCATCACATATATCCATTATATACATGTACTTATAATAGTACATTACATTTGGGGATAAGAAATGAAATGCACCGTTCATGGAGACGGTAATCCGTACGTACGCATGAACACTACTTTCATTTATATCTCATACTTTAATTGAAAGAAATAATAATGATATATAGGTATATTATAATTCCAGTATAAAATCATATATAATAACTTTAAATCCATTCTTTATACATCCCACATATGGCATTAACAAATCAAATCACTTTGAGGGAGCGGTAGTCTGCACTTCCTAAAATGAAATTATTGTGTTTACCCATAATGGAAGAAATAAAGGTATGATCAAAATGAATAATACAGAAGCTTAAGGAAAACATAAACATATCATATGTAATATATAAATATAGTTAAATCTTAATGGCCACCTTTGAAGGTGTTATATGAGTGTTGAACAATCATCGTTTCGTGAGGTAGAAATTCCCCATCCATGGAAACAATATCTTCTTTAACCATTAGATGTAGGTGTGTGTATGTTTAGCTCGAATAATTCTTATAACAACATCCTAGTATATTTAAGACACTGTATTTGTTACAAAATAAATGAATAAAAAGAGTTTAGGGGGTTGGAGAGGCAAAATAAAACAAAAGGACTCAAGTGAAGGCATTACCTTAAAATCGGGTAACTCCCTTTGGTTTGAGCTCAAAGGCTTCCTTGGGAATACTTCTGCCCAAAGTGAGGCTTCAAGGAGTAAGAGAGGGAAGTGGAGAGACACAATGGTCAGGGTTAGGCCGAGAAAAAGGCTTTGGGAGTGTTGGTAAGGAGGTAGAGGTGGGGGCCTTTTATAAGAGGAGAGGAGGGGTACTCTTGTAAAGTTACAAAATGTTACTTTATTTTCAAAAGAGTTTCAGATTTTAAAGGTCCCACATTGATGTATTTCGAGGATAAAGTGATAAGGGTTTGAAATACACTCATCCAATAGGTTTTGGACATGTGTAGTTCTTAGATATTACATTATCATTCCATTTTATTTAAATCATGAAATAATGAGGTCATCGTTGCATCATCATGATGTCATAAATAATTTAATTTATTTAATTTCTATAAATTATAAAAAAATAATAATATGGTGTAGGAAATCTCTTTATCTTTCCAATTAATATTTATAGTGAAAAATATGACTTTTATAACCCCATGTAAAAATTGTTTTAGTAAAACATCTCATGTTTGTGTCATTTTTACTTTAACATTAAATAAAAAGATTTTTTTGTCATTTTCCAACCAAAGTGGCTCCATGGGGTCCCCAAGTTGACCCATGGATTGAATTCATCGGCCATGACACATCAAATGAGGGTAGGACATGTTTCTAGGTCATTTCATTTTATTAAAACATTATTCTTACCTTAAACTACAATAATTACCTCTAATCGCGATTAAAAACTTAATAAGTTACTATTCATCAAACAATTATTTTAATCGCATTGAACCACATTTTACTTCTTAATGACAACCATGTATGTCGGATTTTTTAAATTCAAAACACAATGATGGAAAAAGTTTCATTTAAACGGAAAATCAGTTTTTATAAGTACCACTTAGTGGTTTCACTATTCATCAAAAATTGATGTTTTTCAGAAAATTACCAAAAGTTCACCCTAAGCTATATTTGATATTCCGAATTTAAAAATTATGTCTATTTTAAAAAATTCAGAACATTTATGTTTCATTAATTAATTTAACAATAAATTCCCGCCATCAATACAAATAGCATGTTTTTATGAAACAATAAGTATCAAAAGATTGACACTAGTTTAATTCTGATTTCAAAGTGAAATTAATTCCAACGACCACTATTTGATTTAATGGTAAAAATATTATCTAATTTTACATTAAATCCAATTTAAAAGATAATATAATCATATAAATAAATTAGATTAAAAAGAGGTTTTGAATTAAAATACAACATTTTACACTATTCATTAAAAAATGATCTTTATCGGAAAGATACCAAAAATTTACACAAAGTAAATTTTGATGTCCCAATTCTAAGGAAAAGTTTTATTTGGTCCAACCAAAAATATAAGAGTGAACAAAACTATATTTAATGACGATTCGCCATCAAAAGGCGATAAGTGAACCTTTAGTGAAAATTATGGCATATATGCCTAAAATTGAATTCTTTCCAAATTTTAAGCCTTTATCTTTTATTAGGAAAAAGTAAAAACATTTAAAAAAACATATATAAACATATTTTAGTTATTTCTATCATTTCCCTCCAATACAATGGATATGTGTTAACTACCATTTAAAATAATATTATTTTATTACTAGTGTGCAACATAAGATTTCAATGAAACTCTTTGTTGCGTATCGGGTACGCTATCGAACTTAGAAACCCTTTAAAGTAATATTAATATTTTATTCACAAATATGGATAAATATAAAAATTTCATATTCTTTATTTACCTGTGGTGTTACAAGAACAAATTAAATTCACTTATTCAATGCATCACTATAGACCATAGACCTTTCTCAACTATAGGGTAGTGTAGGGATAGTTGCATTGACTAACTTTCTTTATAGCTCCTTTTTATTCTCTTCACATTTGTCTTTCCATTTGAAATGAACTCACTTTCATGTCCACATTATCTGTAGATTAAATTATTCTAATAAATATCTCATAAAATTAAAATAATAACATTTCAACTAATTAAAACTACCGATTCTAGTTATAATGTCTGGTCAAGTCCATTTCTAAAAAACAAATATCTTTGAATGAACTACTGATATACACTCTCTTCAAATTATGTGACCCAATAATGAATCATTAATTAGAAAATTTCACACTTCATAAATTTTTATAAAATCTTATCCTCCCTCATGATCTTAGGCATAATACATAACTGATATTCATTCTCATCCATTATATTTAAAAATAAAAGAATATCATATATAATGAATAACACAAACTGAAAAAAAAATTACACAATGAATTTATTCATTAAATCAATAAAGAAATAGGGAATTAGTAAAACCAAATGGCATCACAATATATTCAGAGTGTCCATAAATTCTACAGAAATTCAACTTCGTATATCACCTTTTTTGACCCTCAAATGATCATATCCTTCTCTAAGATAAATGTTTGATTAGTATTGAGATTCATGTAATTGATAAAATAAGTCATCAATACAGTGTAGATGATACTTTTTATTGACAGAGATATTACTAAGATCATGATAGTCAATAAATAGTCTGACTGATTAAAAATTATTCTTACAAACAGAATTAGTGCCCCCAATGTGAGACACATGAATGAATAAATCCCATGTTTGGATTATTGTCAGGTTTCTTCTTCAATTACTATAACATAAATGAGACTTTTATATTATGGTTATTTGAAATAGGCATAGCACCTAGTTTTATTTCTATTAAAATATACACATTATAATTCATTGGAAGAACCAACAATTTTTCTAGAAGCTCATCAATAATGTCTTATACAATATATGTTCCCTTAATTTTGAGTTTCTCTCTAACAATATGAGATACATAAAATTAATTTATTGCAACTATGTCCAACAAGATGGACTAAATTTCCACATAAGATTATTTTCATCCTCAAATTATGAAATGATCATTGGTTCATTCCGAATATGAAATTTGATTTCCCTTCTATGGAAATTGATACAGTATCCATATAGAGAAACAAACTCAATTCTATGAATAACAAAGAATTAACCAAATGTGGGTTTAAAAATATTATATGAATCAATTTCCTATAATCATTAATTAAATAGAATTTGTAGACTTAAAATGTGACCATTGTGATATTATGTGTTTTTACTACTAACTCAACATTTAATTTTTGAGGTGATACAATGATACCCTTAGAAAATTGATTATAAATAAAATAGTGGGATGATATAGAATCAAATAAGACATTAGATATTATATAGTGCAAGATAACTGTACCTTTCACTATGTAATTCTCATAAACCACTTCAAAAGTTTTAGTTACATGAGATTTATATAGTCTTTAGACATAATCAGTTTTTTATTTGAATCAAAAATAATAATTTTATTCATGGAATGGTTGGAATAATTATAATACTCCTTGAATTTTAATCATTGGGGAATCAGTGGATCGTAAGTTGTTGCATCCTTTTCCCCTATTACATTAACAAGAATATTCATCACCTTTCAACATTCATGGGACTTCTTAAACCACCTTCTACTTTTTATGAACCATCAAGTTCAATTCATACATTTTCATTGATGTTTCTTCCCAAAAATCTATCATGTTGATGGATAAATTTCGTTTTAAGCATATTATTTATTTGAGTATTATTTATATTAAAATTTTATTTTAATATCAAAAACAAGGGAGTTATATCAATATACAATTTCCATCTATACATTTAGTTTACATAGATTGATTTTTTATTATAATTAATGTCTCTTAATGGTATTTCCTTAAAAAACTAGTATTTGAAAAGCTGAAGAATTGATCAATTATACATTCAAAAATGATAATGGAACTATTGGAATACATTTCATTCCTTGTAAAATTTTCCATATATGTACCAACGGATTCATCATCCTTTTTCTTTCACTCATGAAATTCCATATCCATCATTGTATATATTATACGAGGAATGTAAATATTGAATAGTATCCCCTTAAACTCCTCTAATTTAATGGATTCAATTAAAATTTCATATCTATTATTCTTTAAATATTGCACCCTTGATCTTCTATACCTTCCAGATGAAATATAGATTCGTAAAAAAATTATGTCTCGAGAATTGAAGAATTTAAAATATTTTCACAATGGTGATGATCCATCACTATACCACTAGTGGATAAGAAGATCCACTAAAATAAAGTGTATTTTTCCTTGTTAATGATTCAATATTATATTTTTACATGCATTTATTAATTTGAAACATATAATCATTCATATCCTAATAACGTTGTGTGATCGTATATGCAATATTCTTCATTCAAGCTCCCATTTCATTTGGTTTTAACAGTATTAAATCATTTCATTGTCTCTTACATTCAAAATTAATATGATTCATTATAGTTTTGGGAATCTAATTAAAGAAACAAAACCTCTGTGAGAGACAATATTCACAATGCAAAACCACATAAATCTGAAAGGAAATATACACAATTTCTAAATCAAGACACATTCATCTTGGAAATATTTGGTTTTCCCGAGGTCATTCATAGTCATTACACATTTTTTTGGATTTTATGCTATATATATTACTATATATGGGGTTTCAATAAAAAATTCCTTAACCTAAAATCCAATGATTAGATGAACCCTTATTTTATAATTTTTATTTAATTAAGATAATTTAATATATAAATATTATAACAATTTAAAGGATTATTCAATACATAACAATATGATCTATATAAGATCCATAAAGGTTTCAAGGAATTGAGGACTAAATTTAAAATAATCTTAATTTATGAATGATCTTTAACAAATATCATGAATATCTTCCATAATAGTAATCTTAATAGGTATACAATAAAAAAATCATTAATTGTAACCTGTCGAATGAAATCATATGAAAAGTGTGAGGTAATATTACTAGTAAGGATAAACATGGGAAAATCAATTGAAGATTATATTAAAGCATAAAATAATAATAATGGTATTATATCTTGACCATAATATAAAACAAATTATACCCAAACTAAAAAATACCAAAAAAACCCCAGGTATGGAATAAAAAATTTTCATTAAAAAAATGAATCATAAGGGTGATTACTCAACATAACACAATCATTAACTGTATCTCCATTTCATTAATGTTTTCAACAGCATAATAAATATAGAATCCATTTCATATATCATGGAATTCTATAAATATCATTAGGCAAGGCATAAAAAACCTTTTTCATGTTATAGATCAATCGTATTGAATTTTTCCCATATCAAATCATGAACTTCAACTTGTTTCCCATAATGGATCATGTACATAAAATTGGATCACATAACTACCTCATCATATATAATACATTACCCAATGAATTAGAGGGAGATATAGACACTAACATTCACATAATGAAAATTATATATATGAGTTCCAAAGGTCCATAAATCATTCATCATGTAAAAACCAATAAAATAAATTGGTTTTATAAATATTTCACCGTAGTTTATTCCATATAAATGGGTTTCATATATATTTTTCTTCAATCATAGTACATCCAGATAAAGAATAAGGATGGTATAATTCGATTATAACCAACATAAATTAAATGTATAATTAATTTATTTTTTTAATGATAAATTGAGATACCATGAAATTATAATTAAAACATTCTTGAGGTAAATACCATATGAAAGTTTAAGAAAAATTTGTAAATTCTAAAAAATGACCATGTTATTAGGAAAAAATTTTATTTGAAATAAACATTCTAAAATTTAATGGAATTTGAAATTAGTTAAGATATAATTAAGAATGTAATTTCCATTCTATCCGTATAATTTAAAAAACACACCGTCCATACTTTTGTTATAAAATTCACAAAGTACCTTTTTTGGAGGATTTAAAAATATTACATTAAAATGGATTTTTAAAAATTAAAAATAATGAAAAATGAATTTTAAAAATCACATTCTTATATTCAAAAAAATTATATAAAACATTTTTAAAAAACAAGATATGTATGGAATATATTCCCCCATGGAAACTTGAACATAAATAATCCCGTATTTTGGTGAGTTTGTGAAATAAATCCCTCACCACTATGGTATCTTTTGAATCATAATCCCCGTGAAATAATTAACCATAGATGGTTATTTATATCTCATAATTTTCATGAGGGAAATAATAAAAGGAATTCATGTTAATTATAAACACCACAAAAAATAAATATTTTTTGAATATTGCATGTGTACTGCTGAAGTAAATGTAAGATGAAAATCCCTTACATCAAGTCTCTCCTATATTGTATCATGTTCTACCCTCACATGTATTATATATGGATTTATTATAAATTTCCAATATAACTATATTCATATGTATCATTCAATTTATGATTTATTTAATATAATTTATCATCTATTTATTAATAATTTGTTTTGAAAATCAATTTCTTGGGTGGTAACTACACAGTTTTCAAATCATGTTTTGGCCTAGTAGTCTTGTCCCATATAAATTGATCAAGGATACAAAATTTTTATAATAATAATCATGGTATGAAAATAATATATATAAATTATATAAATATTAATAATAATTCAAAAAAATTAATTAAATAAAAATAAAAAACATTTTTTATGGAGATAGTAGGAAATACATATTCATGAAGATAAATTTTCATTTTAAATTTGATGGAACAAACGATAGGTAAATAATAATTTTCCATTACAGAATAAAAATTATGTTATAAAAATCATATTTATTTGTCAAATTTATCCATATTACCATCAACGTGAAACATAAATGGAAAACTAATCACATAACATTGTGAAGGAGTTATTACACATGTATGCAAGAATGGCATTAATGATTCCCAAAAGATCCAATGGTAAGAAGATGGATGTTATATTAAAATTAAGAATTTTAAATTTTTTCATAAGAATCAAATATAATTATTAACACTATAATAACATAAATTCATAAATTTAGGTGATGAAAAAATGAATTATATTGCTACGTGGAGACGTTGATTCGTACGTACACACAAGCGATACATTCACTAAGGGGGTTCATAATGGTGTGTTCATAATCATAAAAAAATTTAAAAATATTTATGGAAATGAATTTATTATTTTATGATAGATAGAATTTATTTAGAGGATGTATGGAATAGTAGAAGATATGGTGATCAGCTAAGGTGATGACCTATTGTTTCAAATAACACTTTTAGATATGTCTAAAGTGATCTGCTGTTGCATGTTTGGGAACACCAAAACCGAATAGATGAGTCCATTGAAGTTTTAATGAGAAATTTGTAGACATTTGTTGAGATGTAAGTCTAAAATTGGTGTAAATTTGTGAAGGATTAGGTGTATATGTATGATTTATTTGAGGGAAGATTATGGTATATTACAAATGATTTAATTATAATAAATTCATTCTCAATCCAAATTACTACAACTAAACATGGATTCCAAGATTAGGTATTATAGTGTAGTCATACCATAAAAATTATATGTTATACTATTTAGTGATTAATTATAATCCTAATCATATTAATTAACCATTAGATAGAAAATTTTAATTTTAAATATGAAGTTTTTTAACATTAATGGGTTGTATTTTTTTCAAATAAAGTGAAAATTCATCCATAAATGGTATATTTATGGAATTTTAGACTATATAATGTTAATATAGTTTTAATTTGAATATTTTTATTTTATTTAAATAATATAATAATATTCTAGTTTTATAAAATAACATTATTTTCATATTTTGACTATAATTATTTAGTTTAACATTGAATACCTCAATAAAAATTTATAAATTATATATAAATATATAAAAGTTACATAATATTTCATATTGATATATAAAATTAGTTTATCACATTAACACATTCATATTATGTCACTTATAATATTTCTAAAATAACTAATTATAATTATTATTAATTGGAGAAATATAAAATCCTTTTTACATAAGAATTTCATGTTATTATATAATTAATATTATTGAAAATTAAATTTATATCAGGAATATATTATTTAGTCTTATTATACACTCTTATATTCATCAATAACATACTTGTTTCCTTATATGGACACATTACATATATTAAAAATATTGATAGTAACATTTTGTGAGTTTCATTGTTTTAAATAATATGTAAGTAATTTTCAAGGAAAATTTCAATTAAATAATTCAATTTCGATCCTATGATTTTAAGAGTATAATTATTTTCAACCAATATGTATTATTAAGAAAAATTATATCCTTATCACTTATTTTTAACCAAGATTAACATAATTTACCCATTACCATGGTGATAAATTTACCATGTTTACTATTCATATTGACCAAATATAAATGGGGATAATTAAAAAATAAAATCCTCTAGAATATAAATTTTTAATTAATTTTATATAATTTATTTCTATAAAATAAAATATATTAATTTTAAAATAAGTGAGTGAAATGAGATAATTTTTTTTTAGAATAAACAAATTTAAAGCATCAAAATTGATTAATACTAATCCTTTGCATAGAAAACTATTCATTGAATATTTAAAAAAAAATCCTAGATAATAATTATAAATTTTGTTAATATAATTAATTAATATTTAATAATTTTATTTATTTATATAAAAATACATAATCTATGTAAAAAAAAATTTAGAAAAAATATTGGCTTTATTTTGAAATAATTTTTTCATTAACTATAATCATTTTTTAAAAAATGAATTCATTTTATAAATCTGTAGACCATATATTTTTCATAATTAGGTTAATACTATTCATTCCCTCAAATCCAATTATTACTTGATAAAGGAACCATAATATTTTCATAGTGCAATGTTGTAAATATAAACTCGATGTTTCAAGTAACTGAATCCATTAAAGAAATCAAAATATTTAAATAAAAATATTTCATAAAATATCAGAGTGTTACACAAAAATATTTGAAGGAATCGATCACACAGTGTTCAAATTTCAAGTTATAATTTATATTCAAATAACATATATCACTCATAAATTCATATAACAAAATATTGTATGAAAATATATTATAGCCTTAAAAATATGCTCATAACTTCCATAATTAACCTGAATGTCCATTCAGCATTAAAAAACTCATATATGATTCCAATATATAATTAATCCAATTTTCCACAAATAAACACCAATTTTATTGATTTTTTTTCATTTAACTTAATCATCTAATTCAAAAAATATATTTAACTTCATGGGAAATAAAATTAATCATTAAGTCCCCAAATCACATTTCAATCTAATGGTTATCTATATTATTAATCAAATATTCACAAAAATGTACAACACTTTAACCCATATTAAATTTAATTACCTCAACATTAAATATCATATTAACCAAAATGGTTATCAATACCTTTCAAAATATATATAAAAATAATAAAATAATTTTTTCCTCAAAAAAATTTCCCTTATTAACCATATGGGTTACATGAAATTCAATAATATTTTAAAAATTGGTAAATTTCTCTGTAGATACTACCATTAATTACATCCTAAAATTTTTTATCTATAATTTTAATCATATCATGAAATTTATATTTATCATCCCCTTATAGTATTAAATAATATTAAACTATCCTCATATAATTTATAAGCCTTGTAACATACCATATGAAATCAAAATATTTCCATTAAAACCCCTTAAAATCCTATCATGTAGTTATAATTAGAAAATATGCTTACATTAATCCATAAATTAACCCATATATTGAATAATAGATCCGGTAAATTCATGTATTACTTATGAGTAACCTATCAGGGATAAACACTGTCACATTACCTAATGCATTATTGTGTAATATTTGACATTTTCCATATAATATATTTAAATATTTTACCCTTAATTCATTTGAAATTTCAAAATATATATATATATATATATTTCATGACCATTAATAATTAAACATATTTCAAGTTTAATTTAGTCAAATAATAAATAACCATTATATCTATTTAATAGTGATGAAATAAATTATGTTTCATAGGAAAATATTAAGTATATAAATTTCTGTAATAATTTGAGAAGTGTTTTCATAAAAAATAAACATATAAAGTTTTAAAATATACTAGATAAAAATAGTATCTATGATGGTGAGAATGGGATTTAAATTTAATTATGTTAATTAACATACTTTTTTAACTTTTTTTAAATTAAAAAATATCCCAAAGAGAAAATGCTGAAAATATTAAAATTTTAACCATTAAAAAGATATTATAAAATATTTAAATTTGAAAATTATAAATTATTGAATAATATACATAAAAAATTAATATAACATCCACATTTATGAAAAATAGTTTTTGTAAAATATTAATACAATAATTTTAAAATAAAATCCAATACCATGAGTCCAAATATCCATTCATGTACTACAATATTTTTAGGTATATTTCTCTTTTATTTTCTCTTTTTATTTGATTTATTACAATGAATTTCATAGTCATTACATAAATTCAGTTTGTGTATGATGTTTTTTGTACATTCTATTTATAGTACCGAGACAAATTTGGATAATTTACCCTGGTAAATGAGATAATTATTAAAAAAATTATAAAATAATAATAATTAATCCATTATCATATTTATAAATTAAATAATATTTTTAAATAAACCATGAATTATGTTTTTAAGAATCAAATCACATCTCTTCATAGTATTAGTCTACACATACACATGAATTATTTTTACATTCCCCATATGATGCAAAAAATAGTTGAAATGTAAAAAATATAAAATATATATAGTTTAGAGACACTGATTTAATTATATAATCATGTTATAAGAATATTTTATTAATTTTAATGATGAAATAAAATGAAAATTAGTATTTAAGAGCTATATCTCTTGTTTGGGAAACTAGCATGGATTACATTATAATATATTTAGTTTTTTCAATTGAAGATACTCGAGACTCTAGTTCATGGGGTGGATGGATGTGAAGGGATTTGGGTTTAACATGTATTATCTAAGTTCCTCAAGAGTTGTGATGATGATAGGAAATATAGATCATTTTTATTAGTGAGGTGGGTGAAACATCTATAATTATTTCTTATTTTTAATTAATATATTGTCTTATTAATGATCTGGTTCAAAAAAGGTACCCAATATTAGTAAATAATATTTATAGGAAAAAATAAATATAAAGCATCACATTTAGTACATATATGGAGACTCTTTAAACAACATACTCTGGTCATACCCTCTATTATCATAATTTATCCTTAAATATGATAGCATATCACTTTATTGTGACATGATAATTATGCATGTAAAAATAACAGGTTCCATATATTTTATTTTGAAATTACAATAAAATTTTTAAAATCAATATGTTCCAAAAAATAATATTTAATTTTTAGAGATTACTTATAATATAAGAATTAAAAACTCATGGAAATCATTTTTCTGTAAATTCATGATTTAAGAATAAAAAATCACCTTGAATTCACGTAAAAATGTGAATTTAATATTTATAATTTTTTAAATAATAAAAAAATGGTTTTAAAATTTTGTATCACACAAAAATTGAATGTAATCTACAAAACATACAATAAAATGAAATGGAAAAAACTAGTTTTAAATTTAGTGAAAATAAAATTAAAGTTCACAACCATTAATCATGGATTCAAAAATTAAAAATAACATTTTATATTAGATTGTTAAAGTAAATACACAAATTCTGGTTCCAAAAAACTCAACTAGTTGGGTAAAGGCATGTGTAAGAGGGATTTGAAATCCGTAGTCAATAGTTTTACACTTATATTGGTTTCATTCCGTTACTATGGTTACTATTGAAAATTACTTAATATAAGGGGACATATTTAACATATTTTAACATTCTCAATTAATATATGGAATCTATTTTTAATGATTAAATATCTAGACAAGGAAAAAATAAAATTTAACAGAAATTTGTAAAACACAATAAAAATAATTTTTTATCATAAAATTGTTTTATGAAAAACAATTACCATTTAAATATCAAGTATAATATTAATTACATTGTTATTATTTAAAATATTTTAAATAAACATATTTTTCTGTTAGTTTAATAAATATTTCATAATAGTATTGTGGTATATTTTTTTGTATCTAATAACACTAACTATACACAAAATAATAAATTTTAAACCACTATCAAAGATCTCCCAAGAAGGTAGTTTTACAACCTGAGAATTTAAAAATAAGAATATTATGTTTGATAGCATGTTCAACATGCATCACCCAGCTTAAATGACTCGAGAGATACATTACCATTACAAAAATTCCATTTAATTGGTAGGTATGGATATTATTATATAATTTAGGATATATATATATATATATATCATATTAAATATTAATTTTTTGACATATTTGTGGTATATAATCAAATTTTTTGGAAAGTAATTTTTATATTCATAAATCATTGATCTTAAATGATTTATTTATTTATTTTTGCAAGATGATATTTTAAATAGACTCTAGAGATTTTTTATGAATTTATTTAGTAAAATTAACTTAATTTTTGGAACTATCATATACAAATTTATATATGGTGATAATCTATGATATTTTGGAAAAAATGGATTCTTTAATGAATAGTAAAAAATAAATATTTTTTTAAAAAATGGTCATTCGTTTAAAACAATTCTGTTTCTTGACATTTCTATTTTTTTATTGCATTTAACATAATGTTAAATATTTATTTTTTTGTTATAATTAATGAAATTAATTAAATTTTTATAATATTTATACTGAATTTTAGCATAAGTTTATTTTTTCTATTAAAAATGCATTTTCCTAAAAAGAATTAATGTACATAATGTTTTTACATTTTAATTGGTGAAAATAAAACATAATGGGATATAATTTAATTTTTTATACATATTATATATCTATATATATTGATTTAAATTAATATTAATATTATTGCATTTCATAAATATAATTTTAAATCATTTTATGCTGGAAAAGGAAATTCATTGAATAATTACTTTTTCGTAATGTATATAGATTTTATTTTAAATTATATTATGCCACTTGTATGAAATGATTTTTTATAGTGGATTACATGTTGGGAATTTTAATTGTTTATATTATTTATAAAAATCAACTTAATTTTTCTCTAAACTAATAGTGGATGCAGAAAAAAATACTTTTGTTAGGGTAAAAATGAGTTTACATAGGGTAAAACTAATAAGATAAGTGTCAGAATGTCCTAAAAAGGAAGAAAAATATTTTATGTCTACAATTAGAACACATGTCATCTACAGAAATATAATTTTCAATTTTGGGTCCTTTTTCTTGATAAAAACTTCAGTAGCCCTTTTTCTTTTAAAAAATTCTATCATTATCCTCTTCCCACATATAAAAGGCTATCCCATGCCTCTCTTATCCATGCAACCGAAGCCTATTGGATCATCCAATACCTAACTAAATTAATTCCTTAATATCAAAAAATATCTTAAATACCCTATTTTTTCATAAATACTCCCTATGTAGTTGTTTGTTGATAACATAAAGGGATGTCTGGTGAAGAGGTATCTAACATAATAGAGAGTTCTTATATATTTTTATTCTTCCACCTACAAAAAAAATCTACAATTTTTATGATATAATTACACCGGTATATACCATATTATGAAGTTTAATTATTCAATTTAATTACCTAAATCAACTCAACTTCTATCATGTTTGAAAATAAACCATCATTCATGTGTATAGTGGACTACCACCTCATGAACTATTGTAATTCAGATTTCATTATTTTATTTCATATAATTTTATAATGATGGATGTAAAGAATATATATTATATTTTAAACATAAATATACTATTGGAAGATTTATATCAAATACATATTCTTAATATCCATACCATGGTGGATATAATGACATCACTCTTGTGTATGGAGGACTACCACCTCGTGATGCGATGCGATACATTTTTCACTAACGTTATTCATGAAATGTAGCAAGGTGAAATTTAATGATTATTTTGTTTATTTATATTGAATAATTATTATATTAAAGAAATATTTATCAAGATGAAAATATATTATATCATTTAATTTTTACATTTCCATTCACTGAGAAATGATAATGTCGTTTATGTGTATATATGCATGTCTACTACCATGAAGCGATGTGATTATTTTTTCAACAAAAATTAACAGTGAATATATATATGTGTTTATTTATAGTTATACTTGATATTTATGAAATTTTAATATTTATGTGATTTAAAAATTATACTTATCATTTTTCTATAATGATCATTTAAAATTGGAATTGTTACTAATGCATACGTATGGTCAAATGTCTCTGGGATCATAATATAGTACATTTTTCAAAACCATTATTCTTGGTTCATTATAAAATTATATATAATTTATATAAATCATAATTATATCATTATTATCATTCATGAGATTATTGAAAAATTACTTCTTTTTCCTAGGTCAACACACTATAGCAATTTTGATAATGTGAACAGAACTTTATCAAAACACTTGACATAGAATAATATATTTAATTATATAAATCTTCCATTTAAATTATTTAATTATTATCTTCATTATAAGGTATTAAACCAGTAAATTATTCTTATGAATTCAAATAATATATATAATCTTATTATACATGAGTTTAATGATATACATGTAATGTATAAACTCATTGTAAGGGTCTTCATCTCAATTTACCATTATTGAGGAATATTTTAATGTTTTCCACATAATTTATTTTATATTTTCAATATATAACCCATTTTATATGTAATATATTTATTCAACTATAAAATCATGATAATTTTGGTTTCAGTTTTATCTTTTTCAACTAATTGGGTGTAAATTCAATGTTACCATGTGGTAAATAATTTTATAACTTGATTTATTTTAACTGAGATATGGTACATCATTCTTATAATTGATATTCATATATTATTTTGGTAATTACATTTTATTGTCTTATATTGTATTTCAAATTTTTTATGTAGATTTAAAATTAATACACATGACTGATTCATTAACTATTCCTCACTTCAATTTTATTATAATTTTAAGGGTTTCTCCTCTTAAATATTCTTTTTTGGAAAATTATTATTTCTTACACCCATCATATTTTATAAGGATTATATAATTTCATTTTTATAAGTTATAATATGAATAACCTTATGTTCTAGGTATGTAGTATTTTCAATTTTTTTATTCTTACATGGGGATTACAATTTAGTTGTTACTAAATTCCCTGACTTTATTATATGATCTACTTTCTTTTCCTGAATATTTTTCTTCAATGTTAATTAAGAAACAATAATATTACCTTATATTATGAACCACATATAAATTATTATCCTCTATTTATGAACGTGTTAAAAGTGTTTATTTTCCATTTCATGAAATATATATTCTAGAAATGTCAAGGATGTTTAGTCTATGTTATATAGATCATGTATAATTCTTTTATATCATGAATAATATGCTTTCATATAATTTTATTATAAATTCCTTTAGAAATAATTATTTTTTAAAAATACATGATTTCATAAATCTATTATGAATATCTATGAAACACATTTGAATTTTTTAAAAAATTAAATTTTATAATGTTCTTCAGATGGATAAATTTTACTCCCTTTAAAATTTTCTAAAGAGAATGTTTATTTTTACCATTCACAATATTAATGGATTTTTCGATAGTCAAAACCACTCAATGTTTTAAATATTCAATTTTTGGAATAAAATTTTATTTTTAATGAAAATTTATAATTTAATGTTTGAGATGTTTTTAGAATTTAAATAATTTTATTTTCAAAAATGATAAGATATTTTCTAGAATTAATGCCAAAAGTCATTTTTAAAAATATTTTCCATCAAATATAACATTCATTAATGGATATTAATGTGAAATGTTGATTCTCATTATGAATTGTTTTAATGATATTTTAATAGTTTTTTCATCCAACAAAACCAAAAATCCTTAATGTTATATATTCTCAACTAGTATATGTTTAGATGATACCTTACTTATTAAATCTGTTGATTTATTATTATTATTTCAAGCGACTATCCTAAAAGGAAATAATTTTCAATGGGATAATGATTTTATTAAAGGAATAATGGTTATTTCTATGAGTGTTATGATAAAATGAAATATTTATATACATCATTCATAATATAATTCTTGTAAATTGTTCATGAGGTTGGGTGGTTATTTTATAAACTAATGAAAATTGGTTATATTATTAAATAAGTATGGATGGGTCCAATATATCCCTACAATGCATTGGGTTCTCTATATATAGAAATAAAACATATTGGTTATTCCATTTTTCATAGTTATTTGAAGATGATATTCTAAGACACCATAACATTTTTTAATATTTTTATATAATTTTAATGATTCCATTTATTAATATTGATATAGTGTGGCATATGATTAAATATTCTTATGAATCTTGAATTTTAAAAACCATTATTCCATGTTTGATAATTAATGGTCCAGGAATTTAAGGGTCTAATTATTATTATGTTTTTCTGATGAACTATGAGTATGTAATCCTAATATTATGATCTTTTTATGAACATTGATGACATTAAATTAATAATTCTTTTATTTACCCATACTTAGAATTTGATATCTCACTTATTATATTTCATATTCCCATGGATATGAAGAATAATTTTTAAAAGATTTATTTATAGAAAGGAATATACAATGATGATATTTTTTGATATGATTATAACTTTACATTAAATATGAAAAAATTATTATAGTGGGAAAAATAATCCCTTCAATTCAAGGGTATTATATATATAAGAATTTTTATAAATTATTTAAAACTATTATCCTATAAGGTACTTTGGAATATTTATCATTAAATATTTACTTTTGATTTTCTATGTTTTTTATGGAAAAAAATTGGGACACCATCAATTTTATCCAAACATAAAATATAAGGTTTATGATTTCATAACCAAATATTTGAGTGTGGGTTTAGAACATTAATGGTTTGTATCATATAAATGATTTATATTACATTGTATACTATAATTTTTCATGTGAGTTTATCTTAAAGGTTATCCGTACCTTCATTGTTTTTGATGTTATGGTTGATCATAGTATTTACCGTATTCAGAGTAATTAGGGTTTAAATATTCTTTTAGGTTTAAGATTATTTTTTAGAATGTTCATTATAATTCTAGGAATTATTTAATGTAATTATTTTAGAAAATGGGAAACATGATGTCTGGGTGACAAACCATCATATTGGGAAAGGATGTGAGGAATGAACCCACAACTAAAGTACGAAAAGGTACGAAAACGGTGAAACCACTACAATAATCCAATGTGATGTCCGGGTTAGTATGAAATCATTTTATTACTCAAACTATTTGAAATATAATTTTGGGTAACATTATATTATTGGGGTAAAAATAATATTTTTAGAATTTATATGAGTATTAAGGATTGAATTATCTTTTGAAACAATATATAGTTGTATTTTATATTGTTTACACTTCAATTTGACTATGGAATGGATAATTATATCATTTAAATTATATGATAATAGAATATACATATTATTTATTGTTCATTGAACATGCTTGATGTTATTGGCAGATAATTATCAAATTACTCATTGATTAATATGGGGTAAAATAATTCTAATTTCTCGGTTTCAATCTTACTTTGGAATATTTTGATGAATTTTTAATTTATTTATTTATTTCATGATTTAGTTTTCAATTTTCTTATCGCTGTTTAATTTTGGAGATTAATGTAGTTTTCTTTATATAAGGGTATAATCATTTTTATTATTATATTGTGTTAAAATTTTCTGTTTTGGTAAATTTTTAGATAAAAATGAATAGATTTTAATCCTTTATGTAATATGTGATTCATTTTAATAGTATTTTATTGCTTCAGGGATGAAAATTTTTTCTTCAATACACATCATTAGAAGAAACAGATAATATTGTGGGGAAATTTTATTAAACTATGAAATTATACTAATAATGTAAGTATATTTTATCTCATCAATAGACTATATAATTTTTGTTTTCCTCAAATATAGAAAAATGATTATGAAAAAATCTTATCCTAATACCTTTAATAATAATAAAATTGATGGTTTATTTCACACCTAAATGGTGTATGGTTTGTGGATGTCTAATTTCTCATGATCATAATTTTTTTTAAGATTAATGTTCTTTATTACTCTCCAAAACTATTTGGGAACTATGATTTTATTCCAAATCCATATCATCACTTTCCAAAAAAATTCTTATATTTGGAAACCCAGTATGAGTTATTTAGTATTACTTTCTTACTTCTCCTTCTCTATTGTTAATAAATTATTTTAATCACCATTCTTAAAATGTGTAATTTCAATTGTTGTATTAAAAATATAAAACCATTGATCATTGGGAAAATATTTAAATATATATGAATAAATTTTTTATATTGGGAATAATTTAAAACTCTAATATTTTGAAAAATAAACACTAATATTGATAGTGTATTTGACACAAAACAACCATGTTAAATTTCCAATGGTATATATGATCATTATAACCATGTTGATAAATTTGTTTTTAAGAATATAATTAAATTTTTTTTCAAATATATATATATATATGTGTGTGTGTGTGTAAATATTGATTTATTTATTTCTTACAAAATATAAATTTAAAGTAAAAATTATTTCAAATAATCAATTAATTTTGAGTAATGAAATTTTAATAATCAAAAATATGTTTTCCTCAAAAAAATTTTGTTTTAAATTTTTTTGGATAAAATAATATTATTAATAATATAGATATTTTATTAAAAATTAAAATTATCATTATATTTTATTTAAGGCAACCAAAATAACATTGGTTGAATTTTTTTATTGTTCAGAAAATGTTGATTTTTTAGAGAATAGTGAAAATACAGATTTTTGTAAAACATTATTTCCTACAAATAAATTAATTAATATTAAATAAAATTTATTATTTTAATTTTATTTCACGTAGAAAATTATTTTTTAGTTATGTTTTATCATATTAGTTACATTTCAATCATGTTTATAATGAATTTTATTATAAGATTATTTTTGTGTTTTAAAATGATTTTTTTATAAAATTGTTTCAATGTTTGTAATGTTTCTCAATTTTATTTAGTCAAAATAAAACCTAATGATATATTATGAAAATTATTAATATAGACTTTTAATATATAAATATTTATTTATATTAATATAATGATTATAACCAGTCATATAGTTAATAAAAATTCATCTTATGCTTGAAAATGTTTTTCATGAGAACCCAATTTTTGAATCATCTACGGGTTTTCTTTCAAACACAATTTTTCTGTCAATTTTTATTTATTTATTTTAAAATGGATTATTTATTTTTATTAAGAACAATTTATATTTTATAATAAGTATAAATTAATTTATTTCCTACTAATTAGTGAAAAAAAATTACATCATTTAGGGTGAAAACGGTTTACCGGTTAGCCTGCAATGATATGGGTGAAACTGACCCCAAAAGTCTATAAAAAATATTTTATGGCCATATTTTAACCATATATCAATTAATTATTTAATTATTTTCATTTAGGATCTTTTTTAATGAGAAATACATAGGTATCACTTTTTCTAAAAAAAATCATGTGCATCCTCCACCCTACTTATAAATGGGAACCCCCTCTCTTCTGATCTTAATAGATCCATAGCATTTGGTATGTTGGGAAATATCCCAAATTACCTACCTCAATTCTCTCTCCATGACATAGATACCCTATTTTGATCATAATTCCATCCTATAATGTATTTAATGCTAAACTATGAAGGATGATTAAAGAAAATTTAACATGATTAATAGAGTGTTGTAATATTTTTTATTCTCCCAGATCCATTAATTATTTTTTATTATAATGATATAATAATACTGGTTTCATCTATATATTAAAATTTTATTTTTTATAGTAATAACCTATATCTAACACCTTTTCTACCAAATGGGAAATTAAATAATGATTCGTGTGTATGGAATACTATTGCCTCGTGAGCCGATATAATTCGTTTTTCATCATATCTGTTGAATAACTATTATAATGATGAAATTAAATAATATATATGATATTTGAAAAAAATATCCACAATTAATTTCTATATCACATATTTATTCTTACATTCCATTTAGTGGGAGATATGATAATGTTGTTTCTATGTACAATGGACTACCTCCTCCAAAAGAGATGTGATTTTTTTTCCCGAATGCTTTTGAATATAGGAAATAAGGATATATTTAATCAATATATGATATATATATATATATATGAAATAATTATTATATTACTAAAATATTTAAATTTTTAAAATATAAAATATCATTTACAATTTACCTTTCCATTCATTGTGAAATAATATTTACATTTGTGTAAACATGTAAACATCTATCTCCATGAAGTGAATTGATTATATTTTCATCATCAATCACATGGATTTCATATATATGAGTATTTGAAGATAAAATATGATACTAATTATACTGAGATCATTTTTTAATGATAAAATATTACTTACCATATTTGCATAATGATAGTTGAAATGTGGAATTGTTTCTCAGGTGTGTGTACGACCTACCATCTCTATGGTCGTAACATAGTTAATATTTCGTGACCTTATTCATGTATTATTTTAAAAGTATAATTCATTATAAAAAATTATAATTATGACTTTATTATTTTTTATAGTGGATTTAAAAATTACCCTTTTCTCCTTTATTAACACACTGAAGTTGTTTTCAAATAATAAACCGAATGACCTCAATGTACATGATGTATATTTAACTATTTAAATATTTAAATATTTTATTAAAATTAATAAAAAAATTATTTAATTATATTGTATCAAAAAAATGTTATTGTTTTTCATAATGATTCTCTCAAAAAGGGTGAATTGAGTGCCCAATATAGCTTTTCTTTTAAAACGGATTTAAATAAAATCCCAAAACAAAAATGAAACAGGATTGTTAGTTTAAATAGTAGTTTGATATATTTAATTACCTTTTAAATGGCTTCTCAGTGATTGATTAGATATCGATTAAAAAAAATATAATATTAATTTAACCATTAAAATCAATTTAATTGATAATTATTTTATGTAAACACTAATTAACACTAACTATCAAATTATTGGTTTTGTTTTCTAATTTAAAAACAAATAAAATTTTTAATTAAAAGATAAAAATAAAAAAAAACCCAGTGGAATTTTGAATACAATAGTTTTAGTCTCATCCTCATATATAGTCATCTCCACTTGGAAGTCCCCTCATACAATGAATTTTATATAATGTAATCTTATGATCAAGAACATGGATTGAGTTTTACAAGAGTATACAAACTACGAAGATTATACAAGGACTATTACATAGTTTCTATTGGAGAACAAATAAAAAAGGTCATAACCAGACCTCTACAACAACACGTGAGAAACATGTGTAAATGGTGTTGAGAATATATCTATGTGTATTCCAGTTTAAATTAGGATACAATGTGTTTTTTATAAAATAGAGTATATACATACACTACCCATAATATAATGAAAAATAAAATGATTGATCAAATAAAATTAGTGTAGGTATAGTATTTCCCATTATGTTATTATCTGTAGGTTCTGACTCTTGAATGTTGTTTGACTTAAGGCATGATCCACGTTTCAGAAATCAAATTTTGAATAGAGTTTCATGTACTCTTTTTTCATGATTGTATGTAGTATTTGAATACAAATTATACTTCATCCTCCTTGGCTGAGTGTAGCATGATGTTTCATGAAGTCTATCATAGTTCTTCCTATAAGGATCATCTAACATAACATGTAGTTATTTTTCTTTTCATTAGTCATAATGAACTCTATGTTTGTTTTAAAAATTTATTCTTCATGATATTTACATTGTAGAAGAATGAAATAGAATACACTAGATATTCCTCTCCTCATACTATACATTATGACACTAATTTTAATGCCTCTCTATGGATAAATGAAGTGAGAATTATTATAATAATCAAATTCATTAAATTTGATAGATTATAAGTTATATAAATTTAACTCAACATAAACAAAAACACTGGTAGTATTCCTTATGAATAGAGAAACATCGGGTGACGACTCCATGGAATGGTGACACTTTATCATGGTGTCTTAGTCTGGTAGTGAGACATCTGAATGGTTTCTTAATCTAGTTGTGTCTCCACCACCGATGAACCTTAGTTTGTAAAATTTACATCTCAGTGGACAATCATTACTATCGATGAGTATTTGGAATGGTGACAAGTCTGGCGGTATGTTTGTATAGGGGTGACTCTTCTAACTATGTTTTAACATGATGCTATCACATTTTCATTCTGGTGATATGAAATCATTAATGGTAAGTCAAGGTGATAGTGAGTCTTTTTTTATCATTCAGTCACTGTATGACGGTGATGTATACTCTGGTGGTGTCTCATAATTATGAAATTTTTTCCAATCTATATAAAATATAAAAAACTTACATAAAACATTAAACTCTTTAACAATCACAATAATCGTGATTTTATGATCATTAAAACTATAAGGTCAACAATCTCTTCCTTTTGATTATAAAAAATAATTGCATTTTATATAAATGGCATCAAAGTTAATTCATGAAATTATAAAATATAGTATCAGAGGGAAACATGTTTACATAAAATATTATGGTATCAAAATAAAATAATGAAGGAAAGATATCACATTGCAACAATGAAATTTAGAAACATATATGGTGGTATTTTAGTAATGAGAATTACTCATGAAAAAATTATATAATATATTTCTCTCCATTATAGGATAATCTAAAAGTGATATAATAAGAATAAAAAATTAAATCTAACAGAAAAATAGAATATATATTTACAAATAAATAGAAATAAAATAATTTCCATTCATAAAGTCAGAAAGGTTACAATCAAAATGTTCCAACAAACATATTCAAAAAAATAGTCCCATGAAAATCAAAACATTTAATGATCAACGCTGCTCAGGTTGGGTCCAATGAAACATAATTGATTTTCTCTTTTCATTATCTGATGCAGAAGCCTATAGAATATGTTTGTAAGTAATTATAGGAGTGGTTGAGGGTATGATAGGGAAAACTAATGTAATATTAGAAATAGATGAAGGAGGTTGAGGATCTAGAATGTTTATGGGCCTAAGTTTCATGATGGATTTGATGTAAGAGAAGGAAATGGATGAAATAAAGTTGGAATATGGGAAGGATGATCTCTGGACACTACATATCTGAAAAAATATGGATCAGTGGAAGGTGATATGAGATGGGTTGTCATTGGAATTGTTTCAGGAGCTACAATAGATTTAATATTCATATGAAGAAATTTTTTTGTAATTTGTATGAATTTCATTATAATATCACCATATCGCAATGTTGCGTAGTATAATTCTTTCTAGTCATAAATAAAAAGAATCAACAGAGTATTCAAGACATTCTACTCATCGACTAGTTACTTAATGTCTATGGGTACATGATATATCCACAGATTCTCATTCAAAAACATGAAATTGGAATCCCATCATGATTTTTATAGATCCAAGAGATATAATACTTGATTTCCTTAGAAATAGTATCTCTTTCAGACTTAATTTACTTAGTATATTCATGAATAATCCTATGGACAAATTCACTGGCATGCTCAAATATTCTCAAAGATTCCAAATGTAAGGTACTAATTCATGAATCACTACTTGAGGTATCCATATCCTCTTCACTAATAAATACTCAAAAAAACTATTCATCCAAAATTGAGGTGGAGAGGCATTAGAACTAGAAGAAACTGAGGAAAGATTCTCAAATTTCCCCAATATAGAATCCTTCATGGATAGAAAAAATACTACTCCCTCTTAAAATGGATTTTAAGGACTCCAAATCATTCTCCTATATTCTATTCTAAATTTAAACTTCTTGGATATAGTGTATAATATTTAGTTCATTGTATAGAATCACCATTCTAAAAATGTATTCAACATCTTGTTCACATAGCCTATAAAGAAGTGGAGATTCACTATTCAAAATCCTACAAAAATCAGAAAGAATATTTTCTATAAAATAATCCAGGTCACCCTTGGTGACCACATCAATAGTAGTAGGCTGAAAAAAAAGTTATATGATCTCTATATGAAGCAATATTCTCTAACAAACTAGCCGCATATATTTAATCATCCCCTGAACTCTTAGGATCTCTCTCTTCTCAAATGTAATGTTCGACATTATTTTGTGACCATCCAACCATACTAGAAAAATATCACATACCTCTATCATGGGAACAATCCATCTTTCATAAGGATTTCCAAGAGGCTCAACCACTAATGAAACAAAAACTATAGACACCACTAAATCAGGTACAACAGTTGAGCTCTAAATTGTTCTCTATTCAATAAATGGGTCATCAAATATCTACTAAAAAAATTTTTTATCTAAAGAAGACACATCTCTCAACTTTGTACCAAAAGTCTGATCAACATGCTCAAATTCCATTTCTTTATCCATGTGATGCTCAACATGAGAAATAATTCTCATTTCCTCAAAAACAATAAGATATAACTCCATCTGATCATTGGTGACAGAAACATGGTTTCCATCAATAGTATTATCAATAACATGATGAATTTAATGATTTGGGGATTGAAGCTCATAAATTGATGCATCTCTTTCTTTTCTAGCAGCCATATCTACTACACCATCAAAACAGGTCCTTTCATCAGATCTGGAAAAAAAAACTCCAGGAGAAGAAAATAGATTTTTAGGTGCCTCAACATCCTCTCTTCTAATTTTTCCACTAGAACCATCAGGATCCAATTCATCGTCACCATTTCCATATTCATCAATAACAACATTACCATTCTCATCATGTGATTTAGTATTGCTTTTGAACTGATCTTCTCCAAAGGCTTAAATAACTTCCTAAACAATTCTCACTAATATCTCCCTCTTAGGTAGAGTCATAGGTGTACTAGGAGTTCCATAAAATATATAAGGATAACTATGAGATAGTTTTAAGTCACTACCCTCATCCATGGGATCTTACTATTCTTATTCTTTAGAGGAAGCACCCTTATCTTCCTTATCAGAAACAGACTATTGAATAATCTCATAAAGATCTAGATGAGGTTCAACATGATATCCTAGACATTAGAGGTGATCCAAGGGGTTATACTCATCAAAATGATTTTCATTATCATCTACCCAATTCTGCGTCTAGGGGTTTCAATTGGTCTTCATCCATCTACAAATTATCCTTGTAATACAGAAATAACAACAATACCCAACTTGCTACTTTTCTTTAGTAAATAAATATTTTTCCATTTACATAGGTGAAATAATCAATGGATAGATAAGGAATTTGATCTATATATAGTTTGGATATTTCTGAAATATGAAGCATAGGATATCTAGAAAGATTAATATTTGGTCCTCTTTTAATAATACAAATAAAATAAACATCTTGAAATCTTATTGTAGAAAATTCACCCTTTATTGGACACAAAATGTGATGGATAAAAATAAAAAAAAACATTCATTCTATATTTAAATTTATGTTAATACAGCTTCTAACTATTCCACAAACTATAAACATGTCCAAAGCTTCTTCATAAATAAAATTATCACCATCATCTTGGATGGTTCGTTAACTTTTATTAGACACATCTTCATGTATAACTTGAAAACCATCTGAAAACTTCTTTGAGGAGAAAGAAATTATGTGGCCATTAATTCATAATTTTACCTAGTATTCTTCTTCATCTCCATAACCAAACTCAATATACTAATAAAAATTAAATCTAACCTAGGATGAAAAGGTCTACTATTTTTATAGAATCACTTCATCCATCTTTTCATCAATATATCATTCAATACTAGAAACTTACTAGTTAAAATCAATTCAACTTGAAATTATTTCTCTCCAATGACAACCCATTTTGAAAGCTCAAGGATTATTGGTTCTACATGTTCAAGTTAGCTCAACTAACGATTTTTTCCATTGAGGGGTGTGACTCATCAGATGAAGACTCTGAAGATCAATTCACTCTGGTCATTGAGGATGACCCAGTTGGCTTGGTTAAAGACAGAAGGGAGGTCGAAATGTTTGGATAGAAAAATATCATTTGGCTTAATAAAAAAATCTATGAGGAAATTTATGAGTTGAAACTAAAAAAACTTACACATTTCTTAATTGGTATTTTTAGGGATTTGGAAAATAAAAATCTAAAATCGACATAAAAATTGAAAACAAAATAATACGTGAAAATATAAGTGTTAAATAAAATATTAATCAAGTCCACAAAATCTAAATAAACCAAATTGAAAAAAACTAGTGGTTCAAAATAATGAATTTAAAATTTTAAAAACACCTAAAAATATTAACAGTGTGAAATCCAATGGTGAGAAGTCCAACTATGAGAAGATAAATAGTTGGAAGATCAATGGTGAGAAGTCCAATGATGAGAATTTCAATAGTGATAATATCAATAGTGAGATCTCAAATAGTGATAATTCAAAAAGTGGTACATTCACACAAGAGAGAGATTTATAATTTTGAGACATTCACAATGGTGAGACCCTTAAATTTGAACCTTAAGAAAAAAAATTTATACCTAATGTCTGATTGATTTAATTAATTCTCTTATAAGTCAAATTCTTAGTAAAAATATAAGCATGTTGATGTCCTGTATAAATTAATTAAAGAGTGATATCACAATTTTAAAAATGATCTATCAAAAAGTGATATCTTACATCTAGATGTTTTATTATATACTGTGACACCAGATTCATAGAAATTATTTTATCGCTTATATTATCACATCTTATAGGTACATGTTGTAATTGATATAAATTGTGTAGAAATGTGTGTTTAATCCCCAAAATATGTGTATAGTAGGTACCTACATCTATATATTCATCTTTGTTAGTAGACAATGCAGTATAATTATGTTTCTTACTACACCAAGAAATAAGACACTTTACTAAAAAAATCATGTTCTATAGGTTATATTTCTATGTAATGTACATCATCCAAAATCAGTATCTAGATAAATAAGTAAATAAATTTATTTCTATCTTGGGTAAAACACTCATAAATTGTATGTATATTTAAGGTATTTTAATCTTCTCTTTATAATAACCATGTTTGACTATTTTCAATTTTCATTGAGAAGGGAACTCATACAAACACTAAAAAAATATTAGGTCAGCTAAAAGTTATATAGAAAATAATACTAATCATAAATCTATAAATGGATTCATCCATTAGTTTCTCAGCTTCATCAAGATCCAATTTAAAGGTGTTACTCATAGGAGTATCGCCACATTTAATTTCAACCATGCTAAAAAAAGTTTAAAAATATTTTTATATTTTCATTGATTTTAAAAAATTCCTCATTTATTTTGAAAAATATGAAAACCAATAATGAATTTTAGTTCACCCATAAATCTCATTTAAAATTATTTTTAATTCATTTAAGAAAAATCATTTCATAATTAATTTTTTTAAGATCAAAAAAAAATATTTTCTATATATATTTGTACAGCTAAAAAATATTTTAAAATTTGGTTCATAAAAAGACTAGGATCATCTATACATTTTTAAAAAAACATTTGAAATAAGAAATGTGTTGAGCCTATCATAACAATATCTATGGTCTTATTTTAAAACCATAAAAATATTTAGTTAATTGGAAAACCTTATTTTGAAATTGTGGATTTTGAAAACTGAGGGTTGTTCTAAAAAACAAACTCAATTATATACCCATTTAATAATGAACTCTTGATATCCATTTTTTTAATGTATTAAAACTAGATGAGATACATAGGACATAAATATTTCAATGGATTTAAGTATTTCTAATGGTTAAAAGTTATATTTATAAAATATTCCATTTTTAAGACTATAACCTTGTGAAACTATACAAGACTTGTTCCTCGCTATTGTTACTGATTCATCTAACTTGATTCTAGTTACCCATCTTGTGCCTACTGTTATTATTCCCTTGGGTATATACGCAAGGTCCCACACATTATTTATTTCAAAATTTTATAATTATTCTTGAATTTCCATTACCCAGAATTCATCATTAATTGTATCATTGATGTTCATTGGTTTATGATGAGATAATAATGATTGACATTCAACCTCGTATATTATAAAAGTTGTAGTATCTATACCTCTATATATATATATCCAAATAAAACATATTGGGGATGGTATATAAGTGTCCTAACATCTCTAGTAAAAGTTTCTATGGTCATATCAGGTTCTTCTATAGGATAGGGTTTTGGATATTCTGAAAATTCCTCTGAGTTGGATGACTTTTTTTGCATCATAATATAATTAGTAGGTTTTGAATTTAGATTCATTATTGATAAATCATATTTAAGGTTTTTTAATGATGTATTGGGCTCATGTGGATCTATCTCATCAAATTTTATATGAACATATTCTTCCAAAAACATATTCCATTTTTCAAAAGCTCAATATGATTTATAAGAGGTTGAATAACCTTGGAAAATTCATTCATTACTCTTGGATGTAAAGTTAAAAATTATCTATAGAGTTAATAACAAAAACATTGCAACCAAAAACACAAAACTAATTAAACATAGGATTTCTATCATTCCAAAGCTCATAAGAGGTATTTTTCAAGAAAGGAAAAATTAAAAATCTATTAATTATGTAAGAACATAATTATACAACCTCTTCCCAAAAGTAGATAGGTAAATAATATTACTTTAGCAAAGTTTATAATATCTCTTGTAGAATTTTATTACATATTTCTGACACTCCATTCAACTAAGGTATCCTAGGAGTATATAAGTTATGGCTATATGAATTTTGTGAGAAAAAATATTCAAAGTATTGATTTTCAAACTCATTTCCATTTTTACTTCTTAGGGTATTAATATTATTCCCACATAAATTTTCTATATATCTAGATTAATTGGTAATGTGCGAACATGATTCACTTTTTAAGCTAAATATGAAACCCAATTATACCTAGAAAAGTCATCAACTAATATAAAATAGTTCTTAAAAATTATACTTGAAACTCCATATCATCCAAATAACATCATATGAATAACTAAATAGGTTTAAAAGTTTAATCTTCTTCATTTGATTTAAAAAACTATTGTGTTGTTTCACTTTTTGATAGGAGTTACAAATTTTTACATTTTGGAACTTTAGTTTGGGTTGATACTTAACTACCTCATTACTAATAATAATCCTAAGTTAGTGAATATTAAATTGGCCTAGTACCCTATGCCAAATCCAAAAATCTTTGTGAAATCTAGCTATGCAGGAAACATTTTGAGAAATTAACTAATTATGATAAACAACATAAACATTTTCATTCTATTAGGTAAAAAAACTAAACCATCATTATAAAAAAACACATTAAATAAATTATTATAAAATTTAAAATTAATTCCATCATCACATATTTGTGATATTCTATGTAAGTTATATTTTAAATAATCAATAAATAGTAATTTTGAAATTAAAATAGAATTGATGTTGCCAATTTTTCAAAGGTTAATTATTTTCCCATTAGCATTATCACCAAAGGTAATATGAACACCATCAACCATAATTAGGATATTTAAGATTGAATTGTATCCTATAATATTTCTTGAACATATTTTCTCCATGTAACATATAATTTTACTAGAGGAATTCAATAAGTTTTCCTACAAAATAAAATTTATACAAGAAATGATTTTGGTACCCATATTTTCATCAGTCCAGAAGTGTTAGTAATATGGTATTTAGGAACCAAATTTTTTTAATAGGATGATTTTAACAATATCTTTTATAATTTTTAAATAAATTTTTTTGTTCATCTTTTAAAATAACTAGAAATATCACTTTCTAATTTAGTTTTTGATACACTTTTTCTCCTAATTATTCATCAATGTACAAGTTGATATCTTATACCTATAACATATTTTGGAGAAATGTTTTTCCAAATATCTATATAATATTTTATCTACCACTTATAAAATTTTACAAATCCTGCATCAGTTGTTCATTAAATATTTTTTTTCAATATTTACCTTTTAAAATGAGAAGTTTCCACTTTCTTAATAGATAAATCAGATCCATTATTGGAAGTAAAATCATGTTGTCTTTCAATAAATTTTTACTTCTCCATAATACCATTAAAAGTTTCTTCATACATAATAAAATATTCAAACATTTAATCTTGAGACATTTCTTCATCCTTATTTTCACATTTAAAGTGGCAATAATTAAGAAAAGATGAGAAATTGGATAGAACAAGTACCTCAGACATATTAGTCATGAAGCACATATTGGCTCTCTAAGACTTTTGTTCAGGGGTAGAGTTTGAGTAACCTGATATTTTCTTTGAGGAACTATTTATTTCATTCATATATTTCATAAAAATTATTCTCGTTTCATCATATATATTTTTATATTTCAATTTTGGATAATCTTCCATCACATGTCATTTTTTCTTGCACACCTAGCAGGTAGTATCATTTGTGATGTCATCATTTTTTAGTCTTTTTTTCAAGTTCATTTTTATTCATGCTTACCTTTATAACAAGGATTTCTAAAAAAAATTCTTCTTCCTATAAAAGATTTTAAACCCTATAGAAAGATAGTTCATCTCCTTATCACTAAAAGGTGGTGACTTACTGTCACTAGAGTTTGTAGTTTGGTTCTTTTACTTTACTTATTCACTTTGCTTGGATGTATTAGACATAAATGTTGCTGAATTTATTTATGGATCAATATCCACCTCTTTATTGACTATTTTTTATTATTTTTACATAGTTAACATAATTATTTTTTAAATAGAAGTTTTTTTATGCAACAAGATTCCTTTATGATAAACATATTGTGTATCCCAGATTTCAAAAGTTGTGTTGATAATAAAAATTATATTAAATTATTCATATATTAAAGAAAAATATATGTAATTAATGGATTAAATATTATTGTTATATGAAGTTTTGGTAGAATCATCCCAAGTAACTATTATAGTTTTAGGTAATTCATATTTATCTTCTATGGGAGTCCAAATCTCAAAACCATTATTATCTATATGAATTTTCATTTTTATCTTCAACTGAGAATCATAATTAAAATTAAAAAAACAAGTTCTTCCAGTAGCAGTACCAATATTCCTATTATCCATTCAAATAATTTAATTTATAACTACAAAACATTTAATATCTTTAAATTATAATTATAATCACATTTCAAACGTTTTGAAAAACATTGACACAAAATGTCTTTCGGAGTGAGTAACTCAATAAAGGGAGTTAATTGAGTACCCAATAATTTGTTTTTTTGTTAAAATGAAATTATATAAAATCCGCCAACATAATTTTAATATGGAGGATATATAAAATAATAGTTTGATATATTTCTTGACCATTTAAAATAATTCTGAAATATTGGTTAGGTCTTGATAAGAACAATATATATATTTTTATAATAACCTTTAAAATAATATTAAATAATCTATACATTATATAAATACTAATTAAAATAAATATAATTGTACTAGATTTGTTTTCTAGTTTAAAAAAATACAGTTTTAATGAAAATAAATAAATTAAAACAGATAAAAAAAATGAAAATAGTGGAATTTTGACTACAAGATATTTTTTCTCAAGATGAGACTTTGTCCTATCCACTTATTAATCACCTAATTCCATGGATTTTACATAAAATAAACTTATGATCCAAAAATGGATCATGTTTTACAAAAATATACCAATCAACATGAACACATAGGACCTATTCAAAAGTTTTCATGGGATAAAATTAAAACAAGCCAAAGTAGAAACTCCACCACAACACATGTGAAACATGTGTAAAAGGTGATGAGAAGATATATAATTATCATCGAGTTTATATTTGTAGATAATGTGTGTTTTATTAGAAAGAGTATGAATATACATTGTTTTTAATGTATATATAAATAAATAGATTAATAAATAAAATAAGTGAATGGATAATATTTCTCAGTCAGTTATGTCCTCATGATCATGAATCTAGGAAGAAGTTTTAATTATGGATCTAGTTTTGTTTTATAAATCTTATGTAGAAAAAAGTGTTAGTGACACACTATTCTTGACTATAATAAGGCAGTGGATGAATTTTGTGTGTCGAATTCCCTGGTCGAGGGTAACAAGATATAGTATGAAATGTCTTTTAGTTCTTTCTATGAGATTCAGTTCACAAAACATGTAATGTTTTTATTTTCCATCAGCACAAAAAGCAATATTTGTATTTTCAAGATAGAGACTACATCATCTTTAAACTGTAGTTGAAGCAAAAAGAATCCACTAGATATTCTTCTCCTCTTGTTATATGTTATAACACAAATTTTTGTGATTCTATATCATGAAATATATGAAAAATCATTTTAATAATCAATAGAATTAAATTAAATAAACTATTTTTAGGTAAATTTAATTCAAAACATACCTAAACACTGGAGGATTGTCTTTTGAATGTAAACACTTTTGGCGGTGACTCCTTGGAACTATGAAACTATTTGGATGTGTCTATGTTTGGTAGTGAGACATTAGAATAATCTCTTGATCTTTTGTTTTCTCCACTAGTGGTGAATCGTAAATTATCAAATTTTATTTTCAATATTCACTCATTGAATATGGTGAGTCTTTTGAATAATGACAAGTCTAGTGGTATGTCAGACTGGTAGTGACACTTCTGACGACGCTTCATCCCAAAAGTATCAATTTTTTGTCTCGTCCACTTGACTTTCGTAACAGTGTCCCAAGGTGACTGTGAGATATTGTTATCAGTGATTCATTATATGACGATGAGACATTGTCTAGTAGTGTCTCATACTTAGGAAAATTTCCCCAATCTATATCATAATATAAATTTATAAAAGAAAAAAATAAAATCATTATTTATCAAAATTATCCTGATTTTATGACCATTATAACAAGTAGTTAAACAGTTATTAAAAAATAAAATACATGATATAATCTTAATATATAGTAATTAAAGTATTTACAGAGAAATTATTTACTCGAGGTAATGGAAATCATCTCAATTTTGATTTATTGAGGAATATTTTAAGATTATGCCCCTAATCTTATTTATATATTGTATATATTAATGCTTTTACATTTATTATCATGAATCCTTCATACATAATGATATTTATTATTTCAATTTAAATTATTTCATCCATGGGTATTTGAATATAATGAACCCCAGTGGTAAAGAATTTTGTAACTCAACATCTTTTTTTGGGTTATTTTACTTCTTTATTTATTTGGTATTCTAAGAATCTATGTGTAATGACTACCAATTTATGATGTTTTATTTGAAATTTTTTTATGTGAATTTTCATTTGATAAATGTAATATAAGAATTTTTTAATTATGACTTCAACTTTATGATCATTGTAAGGGTTCTTCTTCTCCACATTGGATCTTTAGGCATATGATAGGTTATACTCTTGTCTTCTTTTATTATGTGTGCCTACTACCAAGTTGATATATTATAACATGACTCTCCATATTCTAATGATGTATAATTTTTAATTTGATTTTATTCTTTCATATTGATTACAAATTACGTCTTACCAATATGGAAAATTCATTATGATACAATATACATTCTATTCAGTATTGTTTTTTTGGTTATATTGGATGAAATAATATGATATTATTTTCTACATCCACAACTCTTTTCTTCTCCAGTATTTTTGAAATTATTTAACAAACATATTTATTGAATAATTATCAATAATTTGGTTTGTAGTGATACTGATCTTACATAATTTTTTACATAATGATTCATTCAGTTCCATATTAATGTTTTATAAAGTTTCTATTTATTAATGTAAATGTTATATGATTTTTCATTCACATTGACCTTATTTAAATGAATTTAAAAACTAACTTAACAAATAATTTCCAAATTGGAAACCTTTAATACTATTATAAAAATGTTTCAAATGATTATTTATTTTAAACATCTACATCATGAATATATTTTCATGCTGTCATGACCACAAATTTTATAAAGTATCCTTTTTATGTTTCAATTGTAATTTTCAACTACAATTTTTTATTTAATGATAGAAATTGTTTTATATTTTAATTTTTTCGAAATGGTTAGAATATGATACTAAATACATTCACTATGTGATCATTCAGAATCCTTTTCAATCTATGATTACATCATTTGATTTTACTTAAATTGAAACAATTATTTTTCTAAATGACTATTTTTAGTTATATTTTAACTATATTTAAATTAATAAATATTAACATCACATGATGTTACATATTCTCCACTAGGATATGATGAAATAATACAACCATTATTCCATATATATATGTTTTATTATTGTTTGAAGATATTCTCATGGAACCCATTTCATTTCTAGGGGTTTATGAGGTTTTAAAAGAAATATTTCTTTTAAAAAGTGTTTTGTGATGAAACATAGATTTTATATTCAATATTCATGATACGGTTTTCAGAAATTACTCATGATTTTTTATGGTTCCATCATTAATAATGGAAGAGTTGATGAATTATACACCAGGGGTTGGTGGTTATGTAGAAACCTGGGGTGGTTGGGTTTGATCAAGTCCTATAATGGATTTGGTTATTTAGAGATAGAAGTTGAAAATTATTGGTTATTACATTTGTAAAAGGGATATGAAGATTAATTTCAATGATTCCGATACATTTTATTTTGTAATTCTATAGGATTTTAATGATTCCATTGAAAAAAATTGAAACCACAATGCTCATGATTAATTATTCCCATGACTGTGGAATTCCATAAAACTTCATTCAATGTTTGATGATTAATGTTCCAGTTATTAATGTGTATGATCATGAACATTGATTTTTCATCATAAACTTATTAAATTATTATTCTCACTGATGAAATTCAATTATTAATTCTTATGTTTACCCTTAATGATAATTTGAACTCACCCTTTGTATGTTTCGTATTCCCCTGGTCATTAAAAATGATTATTAAATGATTTTTTACTAGAAAGGATTCTAATACGATGTCGTTTTTGGGAGATGTTGAAAACATGATATAGAATATCAATAGTTGGGTATAAAGGAAAAAAATAGTCCATTGAATTCATAGGTATTTTTTATGGAATGATTTTCCATAATTCACTAATACATTAATCGTAAAAGGTCCACGGGTTTGAAAGGGATAAAATATTTCCTTTTAATGTTGTAAATTTGGGATGGAGATAGCTATGATACCTTAATAGGTATCAAATATTTAAATGTAATGTTTATGATTTTATCATTGGATTTATGAGTGCATAATCTAGTTACTTAAAATAAGTATGATAATATTTATAAAACTAGAAAATAAAAACTATTGTGTTAAATGACCATATCACAAAATGAAGTGTATATGACACATCATACTCGTCATTATATTGATTGAAAAAGATAATTATGTTTCAAATGAATCGTACAGTTATTTTATATCCAATGTATGACTATAATCTCTTGTTAACTAATCATGATCCATATATTCAATCCCAATGTGATTGCATCTTATATGAAGAGAAGGAATATAAAGTGAGTTATGGTTAATTGGGATTTTTCCACAAGAATGAGGATCTCATTCCATCATCAACTACCACAGTATAATAGTGATATAAATAATATAACCTAAGAAAACTCATTGGATGATGTTTCGTTTATTCATGTTTTATAAATAAGGAAAAATTTATAAAACTAAATTTGTGCTTCTATTAAATTAAGTAATTTCCACATATGATTAATTTGATGAATCAATAAATTAATAGTATTCCTAGGGGGAATACCAAAGTTCTGTTTCTTAGGTAAACCATACCACTAAAGGGATATAGTCCATTAATAAAAATAACATCAATATATATCATATAAATAAGGGTTAATGGTTATATCCATTAATATAACTCTTGTACTAAAGACTAAAAGACATTGTTTTATTCCACTATATATTGTATCATGTACAATAACATGATAAAAAATATCCTAATTTTTTTTATATCATAAAAAGTTAAAATTTGGAGGATATCATTAACATCGACATGTGTCTCGTCTTTTGTAATACCTTATGATCACCCATCCAAAAAAAATATGGATAAACTTAATAAAAATTAAAATATCTCTCTTAGTAAAAATAAACCCCCATTTAGTAATCCATAATTTGGTACACCATCAGGATTTATAGAATTAAAAAATATATATAAATATCTATATTCAAATATGAATCGAAGGAGAATCCTCTAGAAATAAACCAATGATACAAAATAAATAAAGGTATCTTGTATGACCATCATCAAGAAAATATACCTTAATAAATGTGTCTACCATTGTAAATCAAATTTAAATGTGAATTCTAAAATTATTGTATTTTATAAAACATAATGTGGTCATCATACATGGAAAATATTGATCCCATATATCAGACTCATCTTTTCTTGAATATCCTTGTAGACACTGATCTGAAAGTCGCATACTTCACTTGAGATTCATCCTTATTTATAATCACATCATAAGAAACTTATCCAGGATGACATATAAAATACCTATGTGCTACAACGCACTCCTAAATACTATCCAAATCAAGTTCCAAGATGTCACACTCATAATTTTAGAGGAAAAATTTCATCTTGGCTAATCCCTAAATGGAATCATGATCCAAAAAATTCCCCAAAACTCACTTTTACGGAAATTCATTATGTTGACTTATGTAAGTAAAGTATAAATGTATAAAGGATCCTAGGATAGGTATATCTCTAAACTCATATAATAGGGACTATAATATAATCCATGCAAACCTTTTATCCCAATGACATTATTTTGAAACTCTATTTGTTATACTTAGTAGGGAATCCATCACTCAAAAATAATCATATTCTTTTATTGTTACTATTGATCATATTAGGAATCTCTATACAATATTACAACACATGATAAACATAAATGTTTCTCTAAACATACAATACCCATTGACCAACATCAGTTAGGGAAAACTCAATTTCATACTTTATGAGGTCAATCAGCATTACACAATACGAAATTTATATCTATATATAAATTTTTGTATCAAATGTGAAAGAGTGATAAAATTGATGTTTGCCATTAATATGATACATTACTATTATTAAACCCCTTAAGAATACATATCCAAACAAACAAAACAATTTTTTCATCATATCTTATATGATAAAATTCTTTTTTATATTAATTCATTCTATAAATTCTCTACTTTTAACACATTATAACATTTTTAATCCATGTCACAGATCAGTCTAACCATATGACAAAACAGTCCCATTAAAATCTATTTCAAGAATAATTTATGATGATATCCAATTTGAATAAATTTTCGACATAGGACCAATAATCTTAATGCTCACATTTTTGAACATATTCACCCATAATTACTTTATAATATCATATGTTATGATGAGAATTTATGTTTTCTACTTAGAACAAATTCCATGTTCATAATCATCATTTGAAACACTTGCCCACTAAATTATTTCATAGGAATGATGTAACTATAGAAATTATTTTTTACCATTCCTCCTATACACATTAAAGGTTAATTGAAAATCTATTTAATATGGTAAATAAATGTATCTCTTACATTTCCCTTTATCAACACATCCTGAATTTTATTAGGATAAAGTTATAACACATTGTTATAGTATCTAAGGTAACTCTTTAAATATATATTTAATTCAATAAAGTAAACTCATTTTGAATATAAAATCAAACTAATTTTATCTTTTTACTGGTAAAATCATTCTTGAAATAGTTTCTTTCAACATCCATGACAACTAAATTAAAGACATTAATTTTTCATTATCGGATCATATCGAAAATGATTTTATGATATTGAGTTTAAAATAATTCCAAACATAAATTAATATAATGAATTTAGAAATAATGATATCCACATTATAATTAGTAACCATGTTTATCACATTAAATTACTATCATACATCAAATATCCTTAAAATTATAGGATATTCACTAAAAATAATTAACCAAAAGATTTGTGTTGTCCTTTATAAAATAATTTTGGACTTCTCAAAGTCCAAGAAGACTCTAACAAGCCTTAAATACACTATATTCCTTTCAAAATATCATTCCATGAAACGTAAAACATTTTTTGTTAGGAAAAAACATTTCACGAATTTTAGTAAGAATACTTTTCAAATGAGATATTATTTCAATAACATATATGTTATTTTTTCTGTTTTGAATAATTTTCAATTAAATAGAAAAAATCCTTAAAGTAAACCACTTATGGATGGTGGGTACACAATTAAACATATTATGAAAAATATTTGGATAAAAACATTATATTAAAGAAAACTCTTTTATCTATATATTTTTTCTCAAAACATATTATTGTAATTCATGACTAATATTCCAGGTGTATACAATTAATCATCTCATACTTATTCACAATAATTATTTGTAATCAATCATTATATCTTATCACATAAGGTAAATTCGATGAAGATAAAAATCATTTATTTACATTTATTTGATCTTAATGAAATATGTATTAATGATATACATGATGCATAAACTATTTACATTATCTCATGAATCCAGAAATAAGATTTTTCAAATATTCCTTTTATTTTTATGTCCGTTATATTTAAAAAAACTTTTTATATTTTTATCGATCACCACATTTGATTCAAAATAAATGATTCTGTTTTTATAATATCCATACATGAAATTGATATTCCATCAAGTTTCTAATACTCCATAATGTATATCTTGTAAAATATAATCATGTGGAATTCATATGATCCATTGAAAGAAGCCCATGGATTCAGTGGACATTATTGGATTCAATAAGTGACATTGTTATCATTTCAAACTAAATTTTATTGTTCATATTTGATCTGTTATCCACTTATATTATATATAAATTATTAAAATATAAAAATTATATGATGAGTTTATCAATATTCAATACATTGAGAATATGGGGTCATCTTTTTATGATTTCATTCAATTTTTCTAAAAATTTCTGTGATTGAAAATAGAACAAATTACATAACTAAAAAATACATTTCTAGTATCCCCGTAAGTCTATTATGAAATTTAGAAAATCACAATCCATGTTTATTAAAAACATTAGTATCATTTTAATTAAAGAAATAATATTTACATACATCTCTCAAGAGTTTAATGGGACAAAATAAAAATGTCGAGATGATTTTATCCAATTTTTAAGCATCCATGTTATTAATGATGTACCTCCTTTTAACCATTACATTAATGAAATATTCATGATCTAAAATTCAATATTCTAATCTTTCTATCCTTATCAATTAGTACCACATTTTATAATATATATAGTTGATATCATGTATCATTCAAAAAAATGTAAATTACTTCTATAACAATTAAATTTGTAAGTGACCTTTAGTCTCAGCAAGTCATTTAGTATATTCATTCATATTGAATATCTTGTATATACTCAATAATATATAGTATATGAGACTAAAAGCGTTAATGTGTCCAATAATATTGACTTAATGAGTGGGGGATATAATTATTTTTCATTTTTCATCTAAATCCTTTGATAAATTCAATGAATCATTGTATGCATCTATAAGAATATATATTAACTTTGTGAAAAAAATTAGAACCACGGTTAGTCAAGGAAGGAAATATTATAAAACATTTAATTTCCATTATTAACATTTCCTAAATCCCTTTTCCAGATTAATAAAATCTCATAATATCCTAGTAATACATGTAACTGACATTATGATTCACTTTATCATGGAGTAATCACAGTGTTCATCATAATGATGATGATGATGATGATATCTATAGTAGAATATTTTTATCAAATGAGTATCATGTATTATTAAATTTTTAATATAAACATTTATTAAATGGGGTCCCAATAAATTCATGAGCCCCACTATAATCCATTACACCCCTTAGTTGGAAAGATCAATATTATACTAAGAAAATGGTTCATCTCTCAAATGAATCTCCACGCTTAGTTATTTTTGTTGGTAATATTATCAATCATATCATATATGGATCTTATATTGTTTAAAGAAAAACATGTAATCCAATCAATCATATGGATAAACCAACTCCACTCTTTTCGTATCCCAACACATGGTGCTTCCAGGATACTGTTACTATTGAAAATTACAAATTTGAGCTAATATCAATGCAGTCTAGGGGAACCATGAAATGAAATGAAACTACCCAAGTATGATTCAGGGTCACTCATTAATTTCCTTCCATACAAATAAAATTTTAGTATAACCCCACATTAGCATTAAGCAAAGAGGGTTGATCATTGAGATCGTAAATAATTCCACTATTGGTAGAATGTCACACTTAGTATTTGAATGCAATTTTAATAACACCATATTATCTAATGTTATTTACTATTATCTATGAATGATTATTGTAATTTAGTTTGGAATATTATTTTATCCAGAAAATCAATATTTTCAAACCATATTTATTTCCAACTCCTTACATAACCCATATTTTTGTGTTTCTACCGAGAAATTGAATTCAAACATATTAATACATATGGTAATGAATCATATTAATAAGGTAAATCAAAAATTCATGTAATGTAATTTCTTTATCTACCTGATTAATCGAAGAGAAAAAATAGTTTTCCCACTTCATCAGTATAGTCGAGGAATATGCCTCCATGTAGGTAGGTAGTCTAGCCACATGTTCTTCTAACCGGTTATAGATTTATCAGGATAGAATAAAATTCATCCTTACTATAGAACCAATTATTCAAAAAATAAATTCAAAAAATAAATTCCTGTCCAAAAATTTACATATAATGTCATTGTAGAAGAAAAAATAATATAATTATAGGGACATTCATAACATATAATGAAAGGATCAATCTAGAAGATGTTTTGAAATCAATTCAAAAAATAATCAATATTCAAATTCCATTAATAATTTACTAAAAGTAAATATATCATGGAATTACCATATAAATAAAAGAAAAAATTAATCATATTAACATGAGAGAATGATTCCTGAAAAAATTATAAATAATAGATAATTATAAACATTTTATAATAACTGCATTAACATTTTTAAAATTCAATATTTTTTAATGTACAAATTTTATAATCATTTCTATATAATCTATTACATATTAATCATTGTATAGAATTTAAATTTAAAAAAATGACACTATTTTAATAATAACATATTTTTATTCAAATTCCTATTATATAAAAAAATTTCATAATATTAATATCTTATATATAATTTTTATTTAATCGTTGATCATATCACTCATCAAAATGATTTTTTTCTGGATTAAATAATGTCTGAAATGAGGACCCCTTAATTTTATCAACTCAAATTACTTTTTTTGAAAAAATAATAATTTAAAAATAATATTTTCATATCAACTATCTATATCTATACTAAATCAGGCATTTTCTTACTAACGTGTCACCACCAGAATCTTCCACGACGCTCCTCCTTATTTCACTCCCATTATTTCTTCCATTCACATCCCCTCACACCCACGATTTTCATTCTTGTGGCCTAGGGTTTCTGACTACCTCCCATTAAGCTACCTCCGTTTATCGTCTTCATCTCCGCCTGCGTCTCCGCCTGCGTCTCCGCCTGCGTCTCCGCCTGCGTCTCCGCCTGCGTCTCCGCCTGCGTCTCCGCCCGCGTCTCCACCACTCAATGTATCGTCGTCTCGGTCTCCCTCTCGACATGCATCTCCGGAACTCATCATCTTGTCGTCTCTCTCTATTCATAGAAATCCAGAACCTTGACTCTATAAATACTTCACATCACCTCAAATCCATATCTCTATTCATCTTCACCTCCTCTGTCTCTCAGCACCTTCGATTTACGGCTAAATACCTAATCTGTTCCAATATCTTCTCCACTTTCAACCACTGAATATGACCCGCGACAACCACTTCATGAACCCCTTTAACATCACCAACAACATGTTCAAAAATCCTACAGATCTACATCTCTTCAATAGGTATGTTCTCCCAATCCTGTGGAAATTTTATCCCTTCGACTTCATTTTGTTCCCAGATATGTTTGTGACAGCTTCATGGGAGATATACCATAGTCCGTCATGCATTCAACAACCACTATTCTTTTATTCCTTTGGGTAAATCATCAATTCATCATCATTTGATATTATATCCTAAAAACTAACAACTTTAATCCATTTTCTATTAAGTTATTCTAAACTAATTTATATTTACCCATGATTTGTTTTCAATCTATGTAATAATCTGCCGTTTTCATGCTTGGAGCCAAAAATTTATAGATTGTTGGTTGTTTGACTATTATGTGAGAATTATTGTTCTCAAATTTTTATTCAACATCAACTCAATAATCCGTTTTAGACTATGGATTGTGTAATCAATCTATGTAATAATCTAACTGTTTAATGTTTGGAATCATAACAATTTTTTTTGTGACACTAAATATGTCTATGTTTATTCTTCCCTATGTAATAATAGCTTTAACTATGTATTTTATAAACATTTTTATATGGGAGAGGATTTTTTTACCTTGATACCTCTGGGAAATTTTTTTTCATTATTCTCAATAAAATCATTCCATTTTATAGATTATTGTAAGATTTCTGATTCAAAGGACATCCATTTGCTCAGATGTGATAACAGAACCGGAATGGTTATGGTATGAAATAAGATGTGAGTACACTGACATGTTAACAGAGTACTGAAATCTTAACTAGAAAAGTTATCATTTACATTATCCTGTATAATTATTTTTTAGGCACTGTTTGATAACACTTATTTTTAATCAATTTTTATTGTCCAATTGATTTGTATTTTCTTTAACCCCTATCACCAGTCCTATAATATGTGTATAATCTGTTTCAATTTTTGTAACCATATTATCCTATATTCATTTCCATACTAGGGCTTCTATTTCATTTTGTTAACTGGTATTTCTTCACTAATTGATTATTCAATGCACGTTCTATCAAATGCAATATTATTCTTGATCTCTAATTTTATTCTACAATGCATGATTATTGAAATGACGTTCAATGACTTTACATGTCTACATTGATTCAAGTATCATTATCAACATCTCATGATTTACAATGTAATGGTATCATTGATTCAAGGTAATTGAATCTCACTATTATTTCTATTTCCATTTGAAAAATGTTTTATTTATTCGTTTGTTGTTTGACATCAATATTTGATTGATACATTATTTTTCTGCATATTCCAGGAAATCAGTGTTTCATGTACTTTTTGATATGTCTATTTTTTTCAATTGGTTTCTGATTTATTTGAATGTGGTGCTATTTCGAATGGAGATATTATTTGGTCAGATACATCAAGTTAGAGAAGCAATCAGGCCTAGAAAATCATCTCAGAATTAGGACTTCTGTTTGTCCCCAATGGAATTTTGGGTAATTATGAAGATTTTGGGTATGTACAATATATTAATGTTTTTGAATTGAAAAACAATGATTGTTTTTATATTTCATTAAAAATTATAGGTGTTTCCCTGTTTGGATAAAATGTCACAGGATCAGTTTTAGAATGGATACTGGTACTTTCAAGGTTAGTTTCACAACATATATGGTCCATTAAAGAAATTTTTCTATAATATGTTTTCTTTCTGCATTCTTTTTTTAACAATTTTGTAATATTAGTGTATATTGATTTGTGTTGGTCATTTAAGGAACTTTTTTGGATTTTTATTATCTTATCTATGAATTTTCAGTATACCTACTTAGTTGTTTTTTTTGAAACCCTAGGTTTTTTCTTCCACTACTCCAATAGTCAACCAACAACTCTAACACTTTCCATGTGTATTTTATTTACCTCACAAAATATATATACTTTTGGATGTTAATTATTCTCTTCTTGATAAGTATTTACTAAATATGGGTTGGTAGTTAATTCATGCGTTATTTATGGGTTAGAAATTAACACTCATGAGGGGTTTGCATCATAACATTGTTAGAGAATTGGAGAAATGAATAAAAAGTTTCTACTATAGCTGAATAGGTGATGAAACAATCATAGATTCAGAGCTATGTCGACCTGCCTTTTTTGGTATATGCTATTATATGTGTTGAATTGAAATATTTTATCTTATGACTATTCCATCAAAAAATGAATCATGAAATTTAACAAGAAAACCTAATATGAACCATGATAAGCAGCCTCTGATACAAATGGATCTTAATATAATTGACAGTGTCATACTTTTCATTTTAATTATTTTTTGACAACAATTACTTCTCTTAAATCATTTCAAAAAAATTAAGCTTCATTCTATAAATTTAGATTGGAACTTTGCTCATTATAATCTAATTTAGTCCAATTCAATATCAATGTTTCAAATTTCTCTCTATTCACACCAAATTTTAATGCTGAAATATGATATATTTTCATTCACAGATCAGTCAATAGGGATCCCCAATATTCGATCTTCCACCATTTTTATATGATTGTTTGTATTCTGAGACCCAATAGACCAAGCGCTAAGAAAAATGTGTGTTCTTCAAAATTTCATTATATGTTTCCACTAATCTCCAAGATTTAATAATTTCAGTTTAATATTATATTTTCAAACAATATTTTTAAACAACACCTATTACAGTTCAAAATTTACAGAATATGCTTCTTCTGCTTGGCAATTCTTACGTCATCTATTTTTTTCCATGGATGATATTGATTTATTCCGACATTTCAAAGAATCCTAAAATTTAGTAATGCTTAAATTATATCATTCAATATAAATTTTTCCAGTTTCATTCATGAAGATTCCCTGTTCCTGTGTTTCTGATTTCTATAAAAAATGTATTTACCAGTTCACTGCTTGCAAACCAGCCAACCATATGAATTCATTTCACAGATTTCTGAAAATAGAGCCATATTTATGTATTAGACATCACATTTTAGTACATGACCATTCATAAACTGATTCAATCATATAATTGCACTTTGCATCAACCATATACTCTTGTGGAATTAAAAATTTAGCCAATTTGGTGTTTTTCTTTTCAATGTACATTACATTCACTTTACATTCCACTGTGCATAATTTTATTTCACTGCACACCTTGAAAATTAAATATAAAGTAAAAAAATACAAACATGTCTTTTTTGTCAAACTCTAGATATGGAAGGTTACACCAGACGAAAGTTATGAAGGAACAACATAAAATTATTAAATTTTTCTTCTATTAACTATTTATTTTATGTTGCAGAAACAATATATATATTTGACATACCTATAATGGTTGTATATTTTAGAAAACTTTTACTTTTGAAGGAAGCATTTGTATACTATTAATTTTTTTTTCATCTGAAAAAATCATTATGATTATTTTTTTGTTCTAAACTAATGTCCATGTATGTTTCTTTGAAGTTGGTCTGTATTATTTCAATTACACATTCTCAATTAAATTTATTTTCAAAATTATCATTTTTATTTTTATTATTACATTTATTAAATTTAGGAATTTATTTCTTATTTTCTGAATTTTTATGTATGTGGCATTAGAAGTTGTTCTGCTATCTTTGGATTAAGTGATAATACAGACTCCTCTAGAAAGAATAAAGGTCGCCCATCAGCTCTACCATTGTTCCACTGAAATGGAGTGGGATGAAAAATAAGGAAATATCTGAAGACCAGTCAGCCTCTGGAGTCTCTTAAAGCAGAGTGAGGTCATCATTGAGGATGCGTAGCCAACTTCCAGCCTAACTAGGCCGGTTTCTGCTCCACCATGAACAGAAAATATCACATTTAATTTTTATGATAATCTTAATGATACCTTAATGTGTGTGATTGTGGAGTGAGTAATTTTAATGTTGGCGGGACCTTTTCTATTCAGATCCTTAACAGGGAGGATGCACATATCTGAGTTTATGTGGAATCTAGAAAATTTCAAGGATACAATTAAAGGAACACCCAATCATCTTCAAGGTATTTTATACCAATGAATATATTTTAGGCCTAAAAGTTCTTAACTAGAAGTTTCATTTTGGAAAAGTTGGAAATGGGGTCTGCCTTTTAATGATGACAATGATGACTATAGATGAGATTACTATACCACTTATAATCAATTGTTAGACCATGATGTTTAGGAATGAAACGTACCTGAGAACCAGGTAAGAGGCATCATCATCTTTTCAATGCATAATGTAGGAGTTTCTGTACCACTTAAAACTCATCAAGAGGACCCAAATGACAGGCATATTGAATGGGAGCAAAGGTATGATTCCAAAAATTTTGTTTTTAAATAGTAAATACTATTGATTAATTTCTCTATCCTTAGTGGATCAGTGAAGTAAGTTGTTCCTCCAGCGTATTCATCAGTCTTCTTCTTAATTTTAGTGTGATTTAATGCCACTAGCTCATTTAGTAGTTTTATGTTCGTTGATGTGCTTTCACTGAAGGGAATATCTCCACTAAGTACTCTCAGAGGGAATAGTTGTTCACTAGAAGCTATATTGTGTCATAATGGGAAATCAAACATGCACTTGGAGGAATTGGTCTCCCTTGTGTTGTGGTGTTGGTTGTTCAGGTTGGTCTCCCTTTTTTGAAGGTTGCAGTTTAATTTCAATTTCTCTTTGGGATGTAAGGCATTGTTTTTAACCTTTTATACTCATGATGATGTTTATTCACTTAAAAGGAAATATCTCAAATTCATTTCCCCAAGACCCCTGAAGTTCTCTCAAATATTCAATGTACATTACATTAACTTTACATTCATTTTCTATGATGTTTGGACTAGTTCTGGCATTTACAGAGTTCATGTGCTTGAACAATTTACCATTCCTATAGTAGAATTCTTCATAATTTGATGCAATTTCATATTTTCAAATTTCCTTTTAGAATGAAATTCTGTATTCACTTTTATCTCTACTCATATTATAGTGTAATAATACACTGTAAATTTTTTTTTCAATTTTTTGATTTTTAAAATTGTGTTTCCAGTTAAACTGATTTTCAATTTTCTTATTTTTCAATTTTTTTTTCTGCTACAGAGGTGGACTATAATGTGAAGGAAAAATTTAGGTGTGGATCTCCACTGAGGGAAAAACTCACAGATTTGGCACGAATTTAGTAACATGAGTTTCTATACTTTTTTCTGTTGTATCCGTACACCATAGAGTAACATATATTTTCTGCTGCTATTTCATTTCTTACCATTTGTTTTTCCATTGAAATTGTTATGTCTATTCCTACTATTATTTATGTCTCATTTATTTACATTTAACATTCCAATTTTCATGTATCATATTTCATTCTTATTTTCTATAATTTAAATTGTGTTATTTTAATACAATAGTATCAAAAACTACAAATATTTCAATATTCTTTCTGTACTTTCTCATTTTAACATAACATTAATTTTAATATATTCTTATATTTTCAATATAAAATTGAATTTTGAAAATAACAGTTCATTTATAATGTCATGCGTATGCACGGGCGGTGTACTAGTTTTTTACATATTCAATAATTTAAAACCAATTATAATTTATTACTTATTATTTCAATGTAAATGATTTCATTTCTAGGTCATATGACATTCCATATAATTTGATTAAAATGTTTTATTATGTATAATAATTTAATATTTAAAAAGAATATGTTCCATAAGCATTTGATACTTTGTTAAAAATTCAATATCAATTTATCTATAAAACATATATAATTTCAAATTTCACAAAATATTTTTTAAGTTTTTTTATTAATAATTTTACCAAAAATCATAATAATATTAAATTTAAAAAGAAAATTAAATAATTTTAAATCAATTTTGACAACCAATATAGAGAATCTCTATTATACGTAAGGATAACTACCTTTTACCCAGACACAGACTGTCTACTTAAATGTAGATACATATGAAACATATATAGAAGAGATTATGTAAGGGTAAATTTGGTCTTAACATTACATGGATATAAGTTAATACTAATTACCATTATGTTTAAATATTTCATGTAAGGGTAAACTCCATCATACCCATACATAAAATTATAATCATATGGGTAAAATATAATGACAGAAACATATACATATCTATATAAGGGTAAGGTGAGATGACCCTTACACACACCAATCTTCATAATGGTAAAACCTTGGTATCTTTTATAATGTGCACATATTTAATGGAAAAAAATTAATAATTTCACTCAAAAAGCCTAATTAAAAATGATATTTTCATGTATTCGTGTTCATTTATTCATAAAATTTCATAAATGTACATTTTTTGGTTCTCTAAAATACTATGACAAGGCATCATATAATTCTAATAACACTTATTATACGTAAAAGAATCAATTAGGGAAAAAATATGTGGAAATCCAATGAAATAAATATCATATTGTGAATAAAACAATAAATTAATCCCTTATTCTGTAAATGACAATACAATACACTTAATAGAATCTAATACACCTTTATCATGATCATATGGTTTGGTAAAAAAAATTCTCTCTAAAGAGTCCCTCCTCTATTGTGTATCCTAGAGCTAAACAGAATATCTAATCACACAAGAGGGATCCATCCTTCCACTAAAGATTCACTAGAATTTTATATACAATTATGGAATATATAGAGAACTATAGTTCTTGGGGAGTTATTTTCAAGAATAAAAATCCCAATATATCATCTAATACTTTTGAATGGTAGTGATATAAATATGATCACCCAAGGATAGTTCATGGGTTCTGTTTCATTAATTAATATTTTATAACACATGAATAAATTATATGATAACCATTATTTATATAATTAATAATAATTTTTCCAATACATTTAATTTAATGAAATTAGGCTTTAATAATAGTCTATGTTGGAATGCAAAATGGAATCTTGTCAGGAAATATTCCATTACAAAATGATATAGCCCATGCAAACAAAAAACATGATAATATCATATATATAAAAGGGTTTAGGTAATATACCCTATAAATGAAAATTTTAAATTACATTAAATAATTAATATTATTGAAAACATTGCAAAAATTTATAGTTTTTTCTATTCACATAAAAATTCATTTTAGAAAAATATAAAATATTTATCATAAGACGATAATGACATGATCATTTCAAAAAATTTATACATTTTTTCAAAAAAACATTTCAATGTTTGGTGAAATTAATTATTACATATTTTCAAAAATTAAAAGAAAATTGAATGAAATTTTATTTTTAAAAATAATGTTGAAATTATTGTAATTAATTTAAAAATTACCACAATTAACTGAAAATGAATTTACATTATTAGATATACAATCCACTTATATCATCAAATTTATTTATCTATAGTTATTAATTCAATATATTATAAAATATATATATTTCACAAAATTAATATAATTTTATGAAAAAAATATCTCTTTCCTTCAAATAATATTATTGTCATTTATGAATAAATTAAAATTAATTTTTGATTGATTAATAATTTTATTTAAAAAACATTCTAAAATTATTTCATTACAAAATTATTCCAATTCAATCCTTCAAACCCAATTTATAGGTTATAATGGTTGTATTTAAATAATAGTATATCATTGTTCCTATAGGCTTGGTGTTTTATTTAACACACACTAATAAAAATTTTTACTTCAGGAAAATAAATTCCAAAATCATGGGGTGTCACAATTACATTACATAATGACTATTGATATGGGAAAACACAATTATTTCCCATATGATAAAATTATCTTATAACATTCTTCTAATAAATTTTAATTACAGGAATTCATAGTAATAAAAAAATTACAATTAATAATAAAATGTCCATTCTTCCTAGAAATTAATATTTTATTTATAGATAAAATAATATTGTATTTGTATAGGTTTTAAATTTTGGCATGTCACATAGTTATAACATGTCTATAATATTGATATTATTTAATACAAATTTCATATATATACCTCAAATACTCAAACTGTGGTAAAAGGCCACTTGGATGAACTTTCCTTCCCATTACATGACCAACCCACATGACCCTTACATGGATATTATTAAGCTTAGTGTGCCACCACATGACCATCTCTAATAAGGCATGGGATGATGATAAGAACCAACATGGTATATCACACATATGGGACACCATATCCTATAAACCATGAGGAAACCATATATCTTAATAAAAATATGAATAATGAAAACCATTTATATAAAAAACTATATTAAAACAACCATGTGAATCATGATAAATATTCATATAATTTAATAAAAAACATTATTAGTAAATATGGGGAAATTATAGGCCTAAAATCCCATTAACCATCAAATTACAACTTGGATAAATGGACTCAATGTCATGATAATAATAACAAATGAATATTTATAAGGGGACATCACCATGTTCCACAATGAACAAGCACCAAAAACACTATTTAATCCAAATTCACCCCCAAACTCTTCATCATCATAAAAAATATAGCATTTTTGGTATAGAAATCATATAGGGATGACAATAAAAATTTCTGGTAATAATCCCCATGAATATACGTGAGAGAGCGTGAAATACATTGGATAATTTGAATAAACCCTTATATGCTTTTTAGGACTAGAAAACCATGGTAATACGGGACAAATATATTTATATCATTATTCCATAAAATTCATTTAAAAAAGGAAATTGAAATACCTAGAGAAATAACCCATATTAAAACATTCAACTCTTCCACCTTGGCCCTTTATAGTAGTAGTGAGGGAATTTCCCTGTATTGGAGAGTTCACATAATCAATTTAGGAAGGGAATATTGCCCACATTTTTTATGGGAATGGGGTGGATAGAAGGCATCTTTAGATGAGAAGATTTTTCTTTTATGAAAATGGTGTTATTGTATTAGGGACTATTTATATGTAATCTATGGAGGGTTTGACCTTGTTGGATTAGGATTTCTTAAATGATCAATTTTTAAATAAAACTATTATAGATGATTTTCTGATAGTTTAGATTCTTCAAATATAGATTCATAAATATATTATGGTTAGTGATTCTGTTTATAAAGAATAAAATTTAAAAAAAATTATATTAATAATATAGAATATTTATTTAAAATAACATTGATAGAAATCTATAGCCTCTCATTCCAAGCATTTTTACATCAAAATTTTTATAAATAATAACATATACACTACCATAAGTTAATAATTATTCATTATAAAATATCATTATAAACCATAGTGGAAAACATTAATCACTGATGAGAGTAATATGGTTATCTAGTGGGATCATCGTTACTAATATTCCTTCTAAAGGAAACATAAAATGATGACTAAAATTTGGACTCTTATTCATGGTGCGTCAAATATTGAAACATGGTTATAGGTCATAGATTGAAATAACTCCCCCCCATCCATATGTAACACGATACATATTAATTGAATTGCTTCATTCTAAGAATAAATGAATCATTATGCATGGCTGTAAAGGAGTAACCAACATCAAAAATGGGTTCTTTGTAAATACTACCCTGTCTAAGAAACTCATATAAAATTATGTGTCTTTTGATTAGAATTTCTCAATTTACAATGATGTAGTATGTAGAGAAAATTTTATTACCCTTCATCTCTCATATGAACACGGTATATATTATTCTAATTTTGTTTAGATCAATCGTGATATAATTACTTTTTTTCAAAAAAATATTGGAACTTCAACCGGATAACTATTGGATTAAATGATGATGTGAAAGAATACATATTTTTTTCTTCTCATTACATGCAACTTTTTTCTTGTATCCCCATAATACCATAGGGGTTAAATATCACATTACTAGTGTATATCAATCAAGAGGGAATAACCCCAATATATGGTATATGAATAATTGTGTGGTATGTGAATTAGTCATGTGATTACATAATATACAAGTGGAGGACTTGTGTTATACTCTTATGGATATTATCCACTCAACTATGCATCTCAAATTACTTTTTTCAAGTTTTTGGTGTGTCACTAGAGGGTTAATAATATTGTTTCTTCTCAAATAATATCACCCACTCTCAATAAAAAACTCATCCAGTTTATGAATGTATAAATGGTTGTATTACATAGAAAAATACATGCATAATAAATATATAATTACCATAACATTATATGATAAATTTATTGGAATGTACTACTTGTGTATATGATTCTGACACCCAAGTGGGAAAATATTTATAACACCAAGAAATACCTACTATGTGTATTCTTTCATGGATTACATTACACGTGTTTCTCAAAATTTGTAGGTTAAATGACATTTCAATTTTGTTCATGTTGAGTTAATTGAAATAAAATCACATTGGGGCACATTAAGTGTGGTACCTGCTAATGAACTAAGGATTATCTTTTTATTGTTTTTGAAATGTATCTAAAAAACCTGTCATGTACTCCATTTACATGATGGGTGGACCATATAAATAACTCATACATATATTGATATAGTAAACCAATCAAGAATTATAAAATACATGGTGTTTCTTCATTCTTTTAAAGAATGTCAGGCATGTGAATCAATCATTTAGTTACTTATAAACATGTTGAGGCATTCTATCTACAGATACATGGAGTGTGACCTAAGGTCATTCCCTAAGTGATATTAATATAAATTATTAATATTTGGTATCATAGGGTTGCATGATACATGATATAAAATGAATATTATTAAATGTTTTGTTAGGAATTTTTCCAGATCTGGAACATTTTGTCACGAATATTTTATTCCATGAGAATCACCATCAAACTCATATATATTCATGATTTTGGTTTCACTCAAATTTTAGACCCATAGACTTGTTATTTAATATTATCAGAGATTCACTAACCATCCATTGCAACCACTGTACATCACCACCATCTCACTCAATAAAATATTCTCATATGACTCGAAAGATTACATGTCATACACCCACATCCATTTTCAAACCATAGTAATCGACCATTAATTTATGTATCATCATTTAACAACAATTGAACCATATATGGATGAATGAATATAGTAAATTGTAAAATGGTGATTAATATAGTGTATAATCACACAAAAGTGGATTATCATACACATTCAATGATGAAACTACATGACAAGAAATGAATGAATAATTTTTTAATTGATAATTTTTTCAATATTTATCATTTTATCACCTATCGTAATGAATATCTATTAATTTTGTTATGATTAATATATATAATAATATAAGGAATAGAAAAATAATGTTATTATTAATACATTTATAACCCATGATATAATAGACTTCATATTTAAAAAATAATTAGGGTAAATATTTAAATAAAAATATGTTAAATTAATTCAATATATATATATATGAATAAAATATTTACATAAATAGTGATATTATATATATAATTTACAATGGATTTGGAATAAAAATAATATATTTTCGATATCAAAACAATATCGCCAAAAATTAAGGTAAATTGATATAATAAAATCCATGGGAAATTATATATAAAACAATTGAATTTTATAACATAATTAATGAACAAAAATGAAGGATTTTTTATGAATTTTCCTCCCTTGTTATAAATTTTCATTTTTCAAAACAATATCATGAAAAAAATATCACCTATAGTAGATGATTCCTCCTAAATAAATGATAATTAATAAGAGGATTATATCAACAGTTCTAACAAAATATAGCCAATAAATATCTAAAAATATTATGAAGAATATTTATAGGAATATTTATGTCATGAATTTCATCCATTCAAATATTATATTGAAACAAGAAAATTATCTATCCATTTCTAGAGGACCATCCACATGGATAATATTACTCCTCATTAAAATCACTAATTTAATACATTATAGAGATATTTAATTTTTATATTTTGAAAGAGTTTTAAATTTTTTATTTATACTTATTTTAATGACTAGAATAAACATATTTAATATATTACATATTTTCTTAAAGACCCATGGTTATATTTTAAATGGTTATGCTAAAAATATACATTTATTAAAACTATAAAAATTTATATAGGGATTTATAAAAAAATATCAGTCAATACATCCTTTCTACCTTAAAGTATTTTCATTAATAAAAGAAAAACTCCTAAAGTGATGTCAGGGAAAATGGATCATACCAAAATCTCATTATCCCATGAACTATTTTCAATATTATAATGTCACCATAAGATATTTAATTGTGAAATCTCTCACCCATGAAAGGTATACTATACAAGATCCTAAACACCCCTCTATTCATAGTTATGGTATTGTGATCATAAACATAAATATCATCCTAATTGATAATATGCATTGAATCATGAACATACTACCTATTCGATGATTCTTGGAAAACATTTTTCACATGGTCAATCTATCATTGTAATGAATGATATTATAAAATACCACCTATATATCTATGGATGTAAAAGTGGTCAATGAATCCATTAAATTGATTTCTTCACTAAAAAACCTTCGAAAACATGGATGTGATAGTACCTTTAGTAACCCTTGATCACTACACTCATCTACAATAGTCTCAATCTTCTTTCATTATGATACTTCTAATAAATTTTGGCAATCTATATATTCTCCCCAATTAGTCACACCTTCTCCTTCATTAACAATGCTAACATTGACCCCATCAGATACGAATTTCCAATTTTTTTCTAATAAATGGTTGATCTAAATGATCATATATGCATAGAATCTGAATTTACTATTTTAAATATTATAGTAATATATATTCTTATATTAAATCTCTAATAAATATTTTTTTATCAAAATGGTTCCAAAAAATTTTATGTGCATAATCTCACAACAAATCCTTGATCACATTAATGTTTTTTTGGGTATGACCATCCATACGGGGGTGGAACGTAGTATAAAACTATATTTGGATCCTAAAACCCTCCAACACGTTTCCTCATATCTAGAAAATGAATCTTGTATCATGGTTAATGAAAATAATTGTGAATATACCACACAATTTTATGTTCTGATCCAAGTATATGATTCTTAAACTATGAACCGTAATTTTCTCTAGGATGGGAATTATGTGAGGTGTCCTACTTATATGTTCAATTATAACACATATAGTTACATTATCCTTCATTTTTTGTTGACGTTAATTCATGAAATATAGAAAATATTATCCGTTTTACACTTTGTATCCAAGAGATGTTTGCTCAAACCCATATAGAAATAGTTCTTAGTTTTCACCTGAAGAAAAGTGTGGTGTTGTAAGATGAAATTATCAAACCCCTGATTCACACAATGATACCAAAAATTTGTATTATAATCTGATAATATCATTATAATGTTGGAATTAATCACAAAAAGGGTTGCAATAAACTTCTAAAATCTCATCATGCATGAACTCTAAAACTATTTCACATCCATGAATGTTGAAAATATTTTCCAAAACTTTTGAGATTACATCTAGTTCATCTATTTAGAAAATATAAACTCATTGATTCATAAAATTAATATAACTATTTTGGGACTCCCTCACTAGGTGGTGAAATATATTGACTACCACCATTAACCAATGGTTTTCAATGTCACCATCCTCTAAATAATCCAATTATAACAAGTCCATCTACTAAAAAAAACTCATATATCAACAGAAAATTATTTTTACTACTAATGGAATTCTACAAAACATTATCCTTTTCTATATTATTTAATATATCCAATTCATTGTCATGTAGAAACTCCTATAATCACCAATAATACAAATTCAAGGTTCTTTTTTTAAATTTATTCGATACACTTTGGATCCATAAAGACCACAAACCTCTCACCAAGAAGTTAATGCCTTCGTATGTTCAATGAAAATACTACCACCAAATTTTAGTAGTCATGGGTCATATATTTTTATATTTTAGGTTTCAAAATGCTATACCGACAATATAGGAAAATTGTAATTTTGCAGCACTTTTCAAAACTACCACAAAACTATTTATTTTTATTTTTTATTAGTGGTTCTAGAAAAACAATCAATTATTCAGGGTTGTTTATTTAAAACCATTTCCATTTAAATGTGGTAAAAACTTTTTTTGATTTTGAAATTTCTATTTTGTTTTATAATTCCTTTTATTTTAGTGGTGATTTTTAAAATGCTACTAGAAAATTAATGATAACTAATAATAAATATTATTATTAGTCTTTTGAAAGTGCAGTTAATTTCTAATAATTTAAAATTAATAAATTATTATTGAATTATTATGATTAATTTTTTAAGATAATTTATTATTTAACATATAATTTACTTATTTATTTTAATTAATTAATTATTTATAGTCATTAGTTAGTATTTTTTTATAAAATAACTTATTTATTATATATTCACTAAATATTCGCAATGAATTATATATATATATATATATATATATGTTCTCATATTCAAATGCACACAATCACATCATTATCCATGAAATCAAATACAAATTACCATAACATTTTTTTCGGGTGTCCGTTTATGCATTACAACCAATAAAATCAAAGATTATGGAATGAAATATGATCAAATAAGAGTAAAGTTTTTAATATTTAAGTGTAAAATATTTATTAATGTTTTAATAAAATATTAATATCATATTTCAACTTAAATATATAATAACTTTGGATCCATTTGTCCATTTTAGCTTTATGACCTAAAAATTTGAATCTAATAACATGATATATGATATTTAGAATAAAGGGAACCCAAATGGTAATATTTATTTTTCATAAGTGTCCCTGAAAGACATGAAAACTCATTTTTATGTTAAGGTATAATAATTTAATAAAATTTGATGATATTTTAAATTTTTATGGTGGTCTTCTTCACCTTTTTGGGGGGTATATGATTTAATTACTTATATTTATATTCCAATTGATATGTTGGTTTTAAAATTTTAGTTGTGCACATAATTTTTGTGATTTATTTACATATTTAATCTTATGTGGGAATGATTACTTTAGTGTGTGTGAACAATTATTCAAGAGGGATGTTTAGTGTTAATAATTGTGTTTCTATATGTATCTTTTTTGATATTTATATGAGTGTGTGTAATTATATTTACATAGTTATATTTATTTATTTATATTTATTTATTTATTTACATATATCTATGTGTGCTTATATATATGTATACTTTTATATATTTATGAAATTATATGTATACATGTTTATATTTATTTATATTAATATATATAAATATTTCTATTAATGTATAATTAAATATATATATATATATATTATTTATATATATTTATACATATATAGTCATTTATATGAGAATATATATAATTATGTATATTTATATTTGTTTATATATATATATATGAATATATATATATATATATAATTATATTCAACGATTCATTCCTATGTGTATTGATATGTATTTATTTAGACATATATATGTATATAAATTGGTGGGTGTATATATAGGTTAATATATGTATATTTATATGTTATTATATATATATAATTATATTTAAATAAAAATGTTTATATTTATTTATATATATTACTATAAATTTAATTATATTCACATATATATATATAAATATTTATTTATATTCATATACATTTAAATATAATTATACCCATATTATATATGTATTTTCTCTTTCCAAATATATTTATACTTATATATATATTTAATTTAATGAAAACATATATATCATTAAATATAATTAGAATATAATAATATATAATTGTATATGTTTATAAATGCATATATATCTATATATATATATTACTTTATATATAATTTAATATATATATATTAAAATTATAAATAAATATATGTTTTCTGGAATATCTATCTACATGAATTTATCACTATGTAAATAAGTATATAATCATTTTTCTAGTCACCCAATGAATGGGTTCGTGGATTGTTAATGGGTTGACTGAATAGAAAATAGGTATGAGGTTCAAATCTCAAACTATACATGTATATGATAAATTTTATAGGGTGGGGTGGGTGGGCCTTGGCTAGGAAAAGTGTCATGAGAAAGCATATTGTGTCAAATAGTGGGCCTAAAATAGTAATGATTTAACATAGCCTATGATAGGTGGGAACAATGACATTATTTTTAAAATATTTTATATATAATTTAAAATTGTTGAAAAAATAAAACCACTACTAAATATTAAAAACCACTAGTATAAAATCACCCAATTATGATTCAAGTTAGTTTTTTAAAAGAATAATGATTTAATTAATTAATTAGTAAATACTGGTTGTTTTGAAAAATCAACATATATCACTTCAAAACTATTTAAACTATCTCTAAACACACAAAAAACTATAAAAAATTGTTTTTCTTGTCTACTACCACATAAAATTACAACTCATATCTATATAAAACCCTAATTCTTGGGTTTTTTAGTTAGATATTTTTTTATTACAGTGGTATGAAATATATAGGATCACAATAAATTAGATATAATGGTTTTAAAATATAATGACATTATGTATGTATATGTGATATTTACATTACATTCTAAAAAAATTACATCCTGTATTTTTTTTAAAAAAATATACTTCTTCTATAAAAATTCATAGATTATTAATGTTACACTTATTAGATAATTAGGGAAAATAAAAAATAATAATTTGGTGACCTAATTTACTTTGTTAGTGGAAGAATATAATGAATGAATACATGAAATAATAAAATCACAAATAATATGAAATCAATATATAATAAAATGGATTCTAAAATTGAAAATTATGTACAAAAAATTTATAAAAATTTAATACATAACAATAAAAAATGAATTCATAGTGATGGTATAGTGACCCTAGTCTACTGTAAAGCTTAATAAATGGTTTGATGAATAATTATCCATTAAATTCAAACTAATGATTGAATAATATAGTTGATTTGGAAGACAACTTAAAGAATTAGAAAACATGAAACAATATTTAAACATATTTTATTTATCTACATAATGAGTTTCACACATATTTTGGACACATACATATATGAAGGACAACCTGGGAAATAAAAATATAATTGAGATAATATAAAAATACTAGTAAGGGAATAAACATGAAAACAAAGTATAAATCATGAATTAGAAGTCATGATGTGATAACATAAAGGGAATGCCTCATGAATAAAAAATTATAGGTATAACATATAGATCCTGGAATCATATGAACATGGAAGTAAATGATGTGGTAGCATATAGGATGACATAAATTTGAGTCGTGTATAACTATCAATATTATGTCACATGGTGTACAAAGTCACAAAATTTATTTGGTTTAATCCTTAATAACATACATAATGTATAATAAGGTAAAATCATTACCGAATGATGTTTGGAAATATCTGGGATTACCAATAATATCATGTACATGAATATATGTACCATATAATGAAATCAAACATAATTTTTAGATGTAATGGTCACCCATGGAATGAAATTGTCTTCATAATCATGTCACATGGCATAACAAAGGGAGTGTCATAATGGTTTCCATGAAATACAAGATTTAAATTATTCTTGTTCACTAATAATGGAAATATGAGAATATATTATTAATAATGAATTCCAAAATAAGTGAAAATATGAAAAAGTGTGACTACATTTGTTTATAAATGTTTTACTTAAAATTAGTTTTATGGAAAACAATTAAGAGTAATTATAGAGGAAAATAGAATGATTTTTTCCATAAATCTAGAAATGAAATAATTTTTTTTCAGGGTAAAATTATTTATTTTTGAAACAAATGGTAGATTAAATCATTTTATTGTAGCATACCAGAAAAGTATTAATAAACATAGAAGTCCCCTTTTAGTTGTGTTTTCTTATTGATAGTTATTGATAAAGGATTCTTTTAAATTACACGTTTCCCCATTAAAAAAATTAATAGATCAAGAGACATGTGTTGAAAACATTTACATAGAATAATTGGAAGGTATACTTGAATGATAAATATGTAAATTGGGGTGATGTGAGGGAAAGTGTAACCCAAATGATAAAATGGAGGTTCAGTCAGATCCCTAAACTTATCTACAAATGTGTTATTAAAATTCACTTAATGTCACATTAAAATAAATTAAATTATTTAATTTTATAATTTGGAACCTATTACACATATAAGTGATTTATTAAAAAATTATTATGTCCATTTATGACAATATTTATGAGTTATAATGTTCATGTTTTTTGTTTCATGAGCATTCATTTCTTTGTTCCATAGTTAGTTAACTTCTATATATATGTGGTTGTTCTTGTAAAATTGGATTCATTATCATTAAGTTAAGTTATATGGAATTATTCACATTTATTTTTTTAAAAGAAACCATATATTATTTTTTTTAAATTTGGATGATTCATTTGATGATATGTTAATGACAGGTGTTTTGTTTATTTTGGCAGTTTTTACGACCATCACAAACTAGTATAATTTTAATCAATATTGTATCTACGTTTTAGTAAATGGAAATTAATTAAGTTATAATATACATATTAAAATGTTATTTAATGAAAAAATGTTTTTATGACCATCCTTGAAGGTGATAATGGAAAACTAAAACATTTCATCCACGAAGGTGTTGAAGTGACATATTACTGATGATGTTTTAATTTTTAAACTAAAGGAGGACAGAAGGTACATTATGATATATATTCCATTATTAGTGTAAAATTACAATATGTATATATGATAATATATTTATCCTTTATATTTTTATATGGGTGAGGATAAGGTAGAACAATGAAATAATTTAAAAAAGAATGATCAAGGATTTTACCTTTATAATGTTGTCTCCTTGAGAACCTCCTTAACGCATATGGAATTGGTCATTTAGTGAGACGAAAAATATTAGGGTGTGGTATGTAAATTGGTATGGGAATTGAGTAGAATATATTCTTGCTCCAATACTTGGAAGGTGTGAGGATAATGGGTGGTGGGCGTGGTATTTATAATGGGATGAGAGGGTTATTTTGGTTATTATATTCATTAATTCTTTGTTTTCTCTCATGAATGTCAATAGTTTTTATTCTTGTCAATATATATAATAAATAATTCATGTATGTTCTAAATATTGGTAACATACGTCATTCATTACTCAAAATTCATTATTAGGGCTTAAAACGTTAAATACCATAAATTATTTTATCTCACAATTCCCAAAAAATCAATTATTTTATAGAAATACCAAAAACCGACAAACACCATTTTTTGATGTAAAATATTCAAAACTAGAATCCATTTTATGAAAATAATTTTATAAATATTAGATACTTAATTTTAAAATGAAATCATCATTTATTTTAAAATTATCTATTTTAAAATTATAGAAGATTTTATTACCATTTGATAAACTATTATGTTATCACAAAATTATATAATGAAAAAGATAAATATTAATATTATTTTATAAAACCATTTTTTTATAAATTATTATTTATCGTTGTTTTTATTATAAATTTTCAATTAAAATTTTATTTTTTATTAAAATACAAACAATTAATTTTTCATTATTAAATATTTTGTTTAATTATATGTTGAGATAAATATATCATATTTTCATTTTCTAATATACCTAAATAATATTTTACATTTTACTAAGTGAGTTTTATATTGTAACATTAATATTACTACTTTCAATAGTCAGATTAGAATTCATGTTGTCAGGTTAAAATTATAATGGTCATTTTTATATTCCAGCGGTCAAATATATGATGATTGTATGGGTTTCATACTTCTTATAAGCACCTCTTACTCAATTTGGAATTCCTTCACTTCTATATTCTCTAATATTTATATATGGATTGTTTTTTAGAATGTATATTGTACAATTAAAATTTTGTTTTATTTCTATAACATTGTTCATGAGTCCGGTCTTTCTACTCAATTGAGAAGTTCCAAAAAATTATCGTTATTGTATTATTTTCTATTTATTGACAAACAATAATATTTGTAATTATTATTGCTTAATTTTATTACTAATAGATTAATATTAATTTATGATAATAATGTTCTATTTGAAACTCTATGAGATATATATGTTTTATAATGCATGAAATAATTATAATAATGGAAATCATTGTGATAAAATTATGAGTCAATACATTCTCCTCCATATAAAATATTACACTCAAAATTTCATTTTACAAATTAAGGTGAAAATAGTTGACGATACATCTCATTCATCACTTCCTCCAATTACCATGTGTACTTTTCATATTTATTTTCCTTCCATAGTAAATTGACAAGTTGAGTAGTCTTGTTGTGTATAACATTATCTCTGTGGTATGAAATCCTCATCGGATGATCCTCATAAGAGAGATAATTTTCCATCTATACCACCACCTAATTTAGTACATGTAATTGATCTGGTATTCACTTCCTCAAGAGTGATAAATGGAATTCATCTAGGTCATGAGACATGGTTGGTGGAAGTGCTGGTCAATAAGCCACAACTCCAATGCGATGTAGATTATTAATGGGGAATATATACTAGGGACATACCATTCCCTGCTTCCCATGTATCATGAATCACATACAAGTAGATATATAGAGGAATACCTTATCACACAAACATCAAGTCCTGAGAATGATTATCTTAATATATCTTCTACCATATTGTGTATTCCAAGATGTAATGCAAGGCAATCTTAACCTTTTCCACCATTTCCTCTACCATTTTACATCTCATTTTCTTATGTTCAAAGACATAATCCCATTATACAGGTACTATATGTATCTTCCAATAAATTGTGTCATATGGATCCATTTCTATTCTAGAGTGGAAACTATTATTGTAAAATAATTCAACCATAGGGATATAATTGTCCCATCCACCTATGAATTCTACAGACTAAACACACATCATATATTCCATTGTCAAATTATTCCACTAAAAGTAGATATTATTATATAGGTTATAATAGTTATAGACTTTTAACTCAATTTTTAGATCTTTTACAAGACTTCTCTAGGAAATTGAGGAAAATTTAATATTAGAATTGTTTATATCTGATAATGGTACTCTCATAATCCTTTCCACTTATCTAATGTATACCAATTCAAGTTTATTATGATATAATTCTTCTTGAATTGCAATAAAATGACCTTCCACTATATAAAACCCCAATAAACCCATAGAGTATTATTTCCTATGGATTTCTTTATAAATCTAGAGACAAAGTCCATAGTGATTATTTCCGATTTTCATATAGGAAGTGAATCATCCAATGATACATTTTTCATTAAACCTTCTCTTTCAAAAATACTAGGAAATGTTATGTATATTTATATAACTATTTCATCAAATTCTCCCACCAATATTTATCTTAGATATTTTGGTAAATCATTATACTCCATGGGTTGATCGGGAAGGTCGTGCTATATCCATCATTCTAAATCTCCCTCTTTATCATGGGATTTGATAATACAAATAGTCGTAACAAAAATCTTATGACTCCTTCCTCATCAATTTTAACATTGAGGATTTACCATTTCTTATATCTTTATCATATATCTGAATATCCAGTTTATCTTATTGAGTATCGTTTTTATTGCCTAAAAGGGATGGTTGGGAAATAATTTGTGAATGTAATGAGGATGTTCAATCCTTGTTGATTCCCATGCCAATCCTTAACTTGTCAAAGAATATTGGATCCTTATCAATTCTCATCATTGATAACATTGTAGGATCCTTTCTAATTAGATAATTATACACTTTGTTTTCATTACCATGATGGTAGCGGAATCAGTAGTTACAATCCTGGATGAGATCTAACCATCATCACTGAAACATATTAATATTCTTCTATTTGAATATATATTTTAGGATCTTGTGATTAGTATATATCGAATGATTATCTGAATAGATATAATGATGGAAGATTTTCAATGTGGATATGATAGTCTCCAACTCCATATAATGAATTTGACAGACTTTCTCATGAACATTCAATATCCTTGAGGTGTTGGATATTACAAATAAAATTATCTTCATTACACAATATATGTAATTCATAGATACACAATTATAAACCCCAAATAGTTCCCCACTTGTGTGTAGTGTATGTATTGGTTTAGTGATAATACTATTTTTCAATATAACGATATAGTCTTTATATTAACTACTCCATAAATACATTATATGTAAACATGGTTATTGTATTTTACAATTAGTATAATTTCCTCCAAATTTTTTGATAATACACATATAGAACATGGAAACTACGAAACTCCTTCATAGATACTGAAATAGAAAACTCATCAATTGAAATTGGCTTAAAATGGTCCATATATATCCATTTATTAGTAATAACATGGCACATGAATTATTTTTCCTCCAAAAAAACATACATTTTATATAATGTTCATATAGTTTCTCACTATGAAAACTCTTTATCATAGTATTATTATTATATTCATTCTCCTATATTATCATTCAGTATATTAAGAAACCCTCAATAAATATGACCCTAAATTTTTCAATGTAATTCTCATTAACTGGCCCAAATAGGGGCTTGAACAAAAACAACACAAATTCCACCTCCATAGGCCAAGTGGTGGTGACAAGTACCAAAGTCATAAAAAACTCAGGGAGGTCATTGCCTATATACTTGTATTCACATACACAGTCTTATTATTGAATAACTATATAGGGGAAGAGTAAAAGAGTAAAAATGATTTAATATAAATGAAACATTCATGAACCTCTAGATAATACAAATGTACAGTACTATAAATTGAAAAAATAAATTCAAAAAATACACCCCCAAGAAGATATGTGTCCCAACCAGATAGAAAAAAGGAAATTTAAATAGTTGAAGGATCCTAGCTCCAAAATTCCAGGAAATAGTCACAATACATGGTCCAACAACACATGTATCCAAAATCTTCTCTATAATCATGGTCAACCTATACTTCCTCTTCATAAGACAAGACACGTGCAAGAAAAGACTATAAAGGGATGGGTAAATACATACCCAATTGGAAACCCTGAAAGATGATAGGGGATTAGTAATAGATATAAATGGAATGAACGATATTAGAGGAAACATAAATTCATAGATTATATCTCAACCTAACCATGAGTTAATGTATTCTTCTCCAAACATATGGGGATAAACAAGGTGAGTAGATGAACTACCCATTAAGTCTTCACCACATATAACATGGGAGTAGACTCATCCAATCACTATATGTTAAACATAAAAAGCACATGGAATACCTCATGCATCTCCGCCTATCTAATAAGGAGATTAACTAAATACAAGGTGTTGATATAGAAGAAGGATATATATATTGTTATTCAAAGAATAAAAAAATTAGAGAGGAAGGGGATCTCCATCCCAAAGATCATCCAATGAAGAAGTGTAGCCAAGAGTTTCAAAATTCCATCCATGTTTCCCAAAATCTCATGCATCCATCTAGTATAAAACAATAAATCCAAGTCAATAATATTCATTGTGTTGCACAGTCTAGGGGTATAATCTATAGGTATAGGACCCATGACCTAGTACAATAGGAGGGTTATACTATTATTTTCAATGAACTATGCCATAAAACTGTAGGAGGGTGCTACTCGGAAGGTGGAGAACACATGCTCATAATGATTGTAGGGTTCCACTGTAATCATTAGGGACCATGCCTTGATACCATTGGAGGGTGCCACTCAGAATTTTGAGCACCCATGCCCATCATAGGTACATGATGCCACTCTAAGTCATCGAGGACCCATGACCTATCTGGTAGAAGGGTGACACTAAAAAACATGAGGAAACATGTCTGGCCTGACTGGAGGGTTCCACCATAAGACATCAAGGACCCATGACTAGCCCCACAAGAGGGTGCGCTAAAAATGGATATGGTGATCTTGCATGATCACTGTTTTCGTCGACCATCACCTATGTATGTTTTTTACCCATAAAATTTCACATCTTATCTCTAAATCTACAGTAGATGTAACAATAGCGTTCTATAATGAAAAACACACAGGATTGGCTACTCATGGTCCAAAAAAAGTGTTCAAAAAAAGATGATACATAGCCTATAAATTTCCTCAATAAAGATCAAGGGGTACATGGCGTATGAGGCGACCCACATAGTATTTTCCCCAACTCCAATGTTAGTAAATTTCCATATCTGGAATGTGGATCCATCCCATGTAGTAGTACATGTCGTGTAGGAGGACTACACAATGTGTCTAGGATAATTGGGACTATGACGTTTCATGCTCATTGTTTTTGTGTAATGTACCCCGTGTCCATGTACCATGTCCTATATTTGTGTAAATGAGTATATGGTCATGTACCTAGTAGTGTACATTCACTCATTTTCCTATTCATGTGATATATTATGAGGGTTCCCATCTCAGGAAGGTGTACAAAACATGAAGGAGGACTAAATCTCATGACATTCTTTAGTTTTATGAAGCCCTAGACATCGTAGCTGATGGGGCTACATGTCGTTTGTTCATACATGAATACGACATGTGTACGATCAAAACGTACATATAGATGACTAAATACCTGAGGGGTGAAATGTAATTTTAAGAACTATAATTTTTAACATTATAATAATATTTTTTTAATATGATTAACAAAAAATTTATTCACAAAACCTATTATGTATTTAATATGTAATCTGATTGGGACCTTGGTTCTGATGATAAAAATAACGTAATGACTTAAATTTGGACATGTAATCCATAGTTTTAAATGATAAATTTATTCTAATGAATATAACAATATTCATTATGTGGTTTGATCATAATTTCTTCATATTCTCTATAGAGAACAATAATCTTAGTCTCAACGGTTATGATATATCATAGTAATACAAAAATTGTGATTTTATCTTAAATAATATAGAATAATATTCAATGTAAAATAGTTAAATCATAATCAAAGATGATATGATAAAAGAAATACAAATAGAAAGATGAATTAAATGTATCATTTTTTACTAAATACAACCGAAATGAAAAACATGCAATTAAATAAGTAATATAATTAAATAGAATTAATTTCACCCAAAGAGAAGGGTTTCTATTTACATTGTATAAAGGTAATTTATTTTATACTTTCATGAAATTATATCTCTATGTTACCAAATAAAACCCTTATTACGATGATTAGATTTACTATCTACCTATCCTCGACTTCCTTGGATCGAAGATCAGCTATATCTTGCTTTCATTATAACCCCTTGATCAAGAAGGTGATAAACTCTTGTTTCTTCCTTTCCTCAAGAATCCCCCAATAGATTTCACAAAAATCTGAATCACATGAATAACATAAAAAATTTATTATGAATATAGCTTGAAAATTATTCCTTAATAAAGACTCTCTCTAAAGAAATCTAAAATACTAGGAACAAGTTGTTCATGCTTTTTAAAATTTAGAAAAATGATTGAAAAATCACAGTGCACACAAACTTAAAAAAATCCCACCATTTACTCTAAACTATTAAAATTAATAATTATTATTGGAAAATCCTCAAAATGGTCCAAATTCTCAAGTTTTTTGCAACAACTTCGATAGCTGTCACTACAAGTCATATTACAATAGAATGTAAGAAGTAGTTTAACAATTCACTATTATATTGTTAAGAGTAAAATATTCCAATTATATAAAATATTTTTTCATATTTAGCATTAAAACATTAGTCAATAGGATGTATTTACTTATACATGTCATTATGATGGATGATCTGGATATAAATCAAGTGATTATTAGTTTCTATCAATCTGATAATTCTCTGTTCCATGCTGATTATGATAATCGTAATACATAATGATATCATGTTTTCTATGATACTTTAAAACTAATTCTATGTATATTAAAATTATATGTTTTCTATAAGAACATTGTAAAAATAATTTGGACATAAAACTATTAGTAATTGATTATTAAGAAAGAGTTTTTTATTTCCATGATAAAAGGAATGTAAAATTCCTAAAGAAACATTTTGACTCACCAATCTCCCCATTTTCATAAAGTACAAACCAAAATACATAAATAAAAAATAAAATTGAAAAAAATTAGCCCATTTTTATTTTTATGAACATTTGAATTCCAAAATATCCATTTATTCCTATCTACCCCTATGTTTAAAAATCATCTGAATGAAATAGTGAATATTACTAGCTACCCCATTGGATATAAATCCCCTAAGGGTCGTATTCTAATATTTAAAAGTTATTCCCTCCCTTTAATAAATTATCTCCCCCTTAGTATACAATTCTCCCTCATTGTATAAATTATTTTCCTTTTTATTTTCAAAAGGGAATAGGGAAATGTCCTGTAATACCTGAAAAATGTTAGATAACAACTATACGAAATTTAATGATCAAGTATAGGATCATCTAAAAATAAATGAAACAATTTTCAAACAAAATAAATAGATGAAATTAAATAAAATTGAATATAGATGAACAATTATCTCCTTACAATTCTAATAAAAAATACCAAAATATTTTTAGGTAAATATATATTTCTTCGGCATCATGAATCTCACAATTTTTTTCATCTTCTTAAACTCTATTTTATCTTATTTAACCTTTTCCATAAAATTATCTCAATACTTGTTTTTCATTCTAAGCTCATGTATCCTTTCCTGCTGGATATAAATTCTTCCATCCTGTTTGGTCACATTTTCTTCTTGATATTGATATATTTCATCCAAGTGTTTATTTTGATATTCTTAGGCTTTGATTGTTTCTAAGAAATCATCACAATGATTCTTCAAGGAAGAAATATCATCTCTATAAAATTTTAATCTAGAAATATCTCTAAGTATAAAATTCCTAATTTCTGGAAAATTTGATATATCATGAGTATAATTCATAGATGTTCTTCTGAATGTTTCAAGACATTTTACCCTTCTAGATATAACATTTTCTAAATCATTGAATGAAACACTGGTTTATTTCATAGAATTTTTATACTTCTCAAAGTTATCATCTTTAATTTTATATCTTAATCAATATTATGAGACCATTTCACAACCTTATTTTAGAACGTCCTTTGAGATTCATCATTTTCTTCAACTAGTTTTAAATCATCATCCAATAATATTAGAAAATCTGTAAAATCCTTCAATGAATCCCAATCATGGTATTGGTTTTCCACAACAACAAAAAACATTGATTTACAACCTTGGAATTTATGAAGTGTTTTTATCTAATATGAATAACGTAAAATAAATGTAATCAAGACCATGGGCTATGATCGTATTTAGAGATTCTAATTCAAACTGATTTTCTCTATTGGTGGTTCAAATATCTTCATGCATTTTTTCCATTTTCCATACTTAGTAACTGATTTGTAAACTATTTTCTCACCATTTTTAAATCAAATATTTCAATTTCATCATTTTATACTTCCTTCAGCCATTATTTTTTGATTTTGTTCATCCCTATTTGATTAATAAATAATTTCATGAAAATATAGAGTCTTTTGTTTTTCTTGGCTAACTGATTTATCATTACGATTTCCTAATGAAGAATTTTTTTTCTTATAGTCTTAATACATCCTCATAGAAAGTCTATTGGATTCTTTTGCTTCATATTTTTTTCACTTATTCTTCTTCTTCTCCTTAATTTTATTCTTATCCTTCTTCATACACTTCTATTTTCATAAATACATTACAATCATCTCCAATTACTTCATAATATTTTGAAAATCTTCCAAAGCTACAACTAGTTCTTCCATTAGATTATGAAAAAAATCATAAAGATATGGTTATGATCTCATATCGTCTTCTCCTACTTGACCAAATTCATTTTCAACAATGATTTCCTTGTCTTTATAAATAGCAGTTGTAACATCAACATTGTTATCTTATAAATCTCAATGAGTTAATTTTGAATTAAGGGGTAAAAAAATTTAGAAGATGATTCTACTCCTTTAATAAACATTTCAACCAAATATTCTCTATTCTATTTCATTTTCATCTTCCTTTCCTTTTTCTACTTTTCTAACACTTCTTCACTATGTAAAATCAAATAAAGAGCTTTGGTTGGGTCGATTATTATTTAAGGTTATCCTTCATTTCTTTTAGATTTAGTACTTCTCTATTCTTTCCCAACTTCAGTAAGTACATTATTTTTCTTTTTTTCATTTTAAAATAGAATAGAATCATCCTTTATATTCATCTTCTCATCTTTTTAAATTTTCTTTGTATTTGTAGAAGGTTCTTCCTGCAATGATGATACATGAACATATTTAATGACTGAATGACCCGAAGACCTTCTTTTTTTATTTTATTATGGATAATGCCCCTTTTAATGGTTGAAGGGGACCCGTACATGACCCGTAGGCCCAAGGAACAAGGCCCGACTAGGCTTCAATACATGACACGAAGGCCCAGAGGCATGCCATGACCAATACATGACTCGTATGCCCAACCCACTTGAGTTTCCCCTCCCCAGCTTCTGGGTCATTGATCACCTAGCTCCCCACCTTGCATTGCTGATCGGATAGCATTCCCCTGTACAATGATTCATGGTGCCTGGTCCTAATGGCGGCTGTCATACCCTTTCATTTTTCTAAATTCGTTTAGCTCTGCATCTGGTGGCTACTACTCTTGTTGCTCTGATCCTCATATGGGGCATGTTCTGTGTGAACTGGGCTACTCCATGGTCTTTGTGGCCTGAAGGCCCTGTGGCCCGAAGGCCTTTAATGAAAATATTATATTTGAATAAAAAACTTATTTGATCCTACTAATCATATCATCACTGATAAATATTATCTTTTCCCTTACTGGTTCAAACGTGGTTGTAATTTTGAAATGTGTCATGATCGATTCAATCATATTACTAATCAATCCGTGTATCATAATGAATTGATTCATGATTTATTTGGATTTAATATTCATCACTATAAAAATAAAAAATCTAGAAAAATATATCTTCCCCATATTGAAAAGATGATATAGAATAAAAATATCACATACCCTAAGAGTATCTCTATCACCCTTTTTAGGAATGTGAAATCCTTGCATCCAAATTAACAAAACTATGTGACCCGGTAATAAGTGAGCTAATATCCTCATCTCGTCTACTAATATGTTCAAGAAAAAGAACTTATTAAATATTTCTCTTACAAAATTACCTTCTGAATCCGGTAACATATGTGATATGGAAAAATCATCTCCTTTATCTGAAACATCATGAAACCTGGTGTAAGATATGGGAAACAACTTATAAGAATTATCGTAGATATGAAAAGAATAAATTTCTATTCCATATTACTTGAAAAAATTACAGAATCATAATAGTTATGAAATAAATCTAGATATAATAAATCATAATTTGAGTCTAAATATTCTCCACACAATGATTCCCATACTTGAAACTATATAATTCTTCTTAAAGATGAATCATGTTTCTCATTAATGGATCAAGAGATAATCGTTTCACAAAAAACCAACAACTTGTTATAATATTTTTTGGGAACCATCGTATTCAGGCTGGATATGGATGATTCATACATGAAGAAAGAAATCAGACCTAGATATATAAGGTTTTCGGTTCTTCAAGTTGAAAACATGAAATATATTATGTGGGACATGGGGGTCCTCTTTTTATATGAAATTTTGATCAATGTATTATCATTCATATTGATCTAGCAGTCAATATTTAATATCTCTGATCTGATGGTTGTAAAATTTCCTAAAGAAATATTTTTTAAAATATTATAATCTTTAGATTTTATAAATATTTTATCATAATAGGTGAATACTATTGGAAAATAAAAAAAATGGAAACAAAATGATAGAAATTTAAAAAAATAAGAGTAAAAATAATTAAAATGAAATAGTGTTATGTATAAAAGAATGAAAAATTCCTTCTAGAGTGGAAAAATTGATATGATAATTTTTTATTCATTGTTTTGTTATGTAATAGATTATGATAGTCGAAAAAATAGTTGAAAATTGTAGTTTTATTATCATGAAAATATATAAAATAAAACATTAATACATAAAACATTCAAAAATTAATTGAATTATGCTTGAATTCAAAAGAAATATTAAATTATAGAATCTGAAAAGTATGGTTAAAAAAATACAAGAGTAAAAAAACTTTTAGGAAATTGATTACAAAATATTATAGAATAACATGACTCTAATAATACTCATTAAGATAATAATAATCTGAAAAAAATTAAAATAATTAATTGTTTAAAAAATCATATATACTTCCCATTTGAAAATGAGTAAATCAATATAATTAGATGGCTTAAAAATTAATTTGATATGAATTATTTCTATATAGTGATCATTTTTAGATTCTCTCTAATTTATTCAAATATATTGGAAGGTAACAGTTTTATAAAAATATAAGCAAGTTATTGTTGCATTCCAATGGATAAAAAATGATATATCATTTTTGTGTTTGGTCCCTAATAAGTGATTCCTAATATCTATGTGATTTTCATGATACAAATGTCCATGTATTTAACTTTTGTAAATAGAAATACTATTATCACAATGTATTTTTGTTTCAGAAAACTCATTCCATAATCAGTTAGTTTGAATTGTTTCAACAACACTTGACCTAAACAACTTCTAGCTACAATATATTCAGTCATATTATAATATAATTCTTGACTTTATTTACAATACCTTATTATAGTGTTAAAAGTAAAATATTCTAATACAATTAATCATTTATTCATATTCAAAAGTAAATCCAATGTCAATCGGACAGATTCACTTGTACATGTCATTATGATGAACTATCTGGATATGAATCTAATTGTTATCAGTTTTAGTCTATCCAAATATTCCCAGTTCGAGTATTATTGTAATAATCATAATAGAAAATGGTATTTTTTTCTCGAATAATTTAAATCCATTTAAATGTATGTTAAAATTAGAATTTTTCTATAAAAAACTTTGTAAAAATAATTTGGACATTGACATATTAGTTATTGATTATTAAGAAAGTGTTTCTGATTTAGAAAACAAAATGAATGGATAAGTCATAAAAAATATTGACACAATAACCTGTATTTTAGTCCTTCACCTTATTTCTAGATTCGAACTGGAATCCTTGAATATTCTCTATTATCTATATATTTTTCCTTGAATTGCTTATATAATCATGGATATGGATGTATATTGCAGATCTCAGCCATCCCTTAATTGAAATAGGTAATTGTTCATCATGTGGTTTTAATCATTCATTATTCACACCTCAAAAGATTCTTTAATCAGTTTCATGCCCTTTAATCACCAAAATTATTATCCTTTCCTCACAATTATGTTTAATCTATGTTTGGTTTTTCAATATTCTCCTTTTTGTGAAAATGGTACAAATCCGGGGGTCAGATCGTGCTCTGTACCACCAAACAATTTTAAATCTAGAACATCATGTTCTAATTAGTAACTATTGTGAAAAAATAATGGGGGAATAATAAGAAAACAGTTTAAGTGATCGATTTCAATCATTCATGGACAATATATCATCAATGGGGACCCCAAATTTGAAAAAAAATGAAAAAAATTAAATTTTTATACACAAACGCATGAAATTGTCCAACAATTAGGGAAGATCCAAGAATAATGATGGATATGATAAAAAATAATATCAAAGGGTGTAAAAAATCATTTTAAAATTCTTACCCATATTATGGATCTTTTTTCATTGAATAACATTTCCTACAATAATTGTGAGTTTTTGTCTAATTCATTGTGTTCTGATCTCCTATAATCTAGAGTTTTATCATCATACGACATGATCCACCAATAGAGAAGGAAGTGAGAGATCTAGAATTCTCCCAGCTTTTGTGTGACTAACCCTGTATAATTTTGAATTTTGATATTTTTTTAAAATTTGTCAATTTCATTGAAACAAATTAATTAATTAATTTACATAATGTATCACCAAAGGGTGATGAGTCTCAACATCCTGTACTAACTCATTTAATGTGTCGCATATGGTAAACACCACATTCTGTACTCAACCATGGAATCAGATTTATGATCTAAGATTCTATTTAATATTTATCCCGTTATCTAAAATTTTTGATCATGTACAATATATAATATATTTAATATTTTATAAAGTTATTTTTGTTATCATCGGGCCTCAGAATCACACGCCATCTCACACAAGCTCTAGAAATATATATAGTTATATTTCAACATCTTATAGGGAAAAAACTAGTTCTCTAAATCATTCCAATCTTCAATATTTTTATCCCCCAAAATAATAACTATACAAAAAACATGTTATACTAAACTTGCACTTGTATTTCATACTCCTAGGAACTCTAATGAATATTCTCAAACTAGAAAAACAGGTACACCAAGTGGATGGTCCTTCCAAGCAGGGTCTGCTCCTACATATCATAGATCACCACTTGGTGCTCCAAAAAAGTGGCTCTATCCTCGATTTTCATCTCACCCTATTTGATTACATGTGTGGGTCATACAATTATCTCCTTATATGGAACCTATGGATGATGTCATGAACCCACTCTAGTTGTGGGCATAGGTTTAGGGGGTAGGAAACCTAGAAAACTCTCTACATGATCTTGAACAGTCTGATAAAACATTGTTATAGCTTGACTCCATTGATGAACCACTGCATTCTTTATAGTTGGGATACTCTTAGTAAAATGGGGTATCTATGCTCCAACTCCATGGGCCTACGAAGATGATCTATGTGGGATTTTTGTCTTCTCTAGGTCATCATGATACACTCATAGATGAACTGAAAATTCTCCATTGTCGCCTACACAATCTATGGGATGACAAGTAATGTCTCACCAATCTCTATCCAGCATAAGTGTGATAAGTTGGGTCTCTCATAAAAGGCCTCAAAAGGTTTCATGTCAATAGTAGAGTTGTAGTTAATTTTTTTGAAAACTCTACTAAGGTAGATGATGATCCATGCTCTATTTGAAGTATAACATGAATGTTCCCCGCATATACTTGAAAAAATGATTAGTGTGCCTATTATTCCAATTAATATAGGGTTTAAAGGTTGTACTAATCCATGTATGGGTTTCAAATACCTCATTTTAGAGTCTCCACAATCATTTCATAAACCACATGTCATGGTCAGATATAATTGTCGATGTAACCCTAGGAAGGTGAAAGATCTCCCACACATACATCTTCGCAAATAATTCTACAAAAACACTACTCCCTAGTAGCAAGGATGTTTTTTGACTTCATGAGTCGGTAAAAAAACACCCAGATTGCATTATAGCTCTTACCTATGTGTATAATCCCTGTTACGAATTTTATGGATTTATTGTCCGATTTACACCTCAGGATCTCAAGGGGTTGTGACCAACCTACGTGAACAATGTTATCAGCCTTCGTCTTCTAATAGGTGACGAAACAAGAGGGGAAATTATCTCTACATTGTCTAATTCCATACAACCAAATTTTCCTTTAATGTTCTATATACAACTTCCCCACACCAATATGAATAACTATGGGAGATGTGTCGAACTACCACATCACCTCCCCCCACAACATAACTGGAACCTCTATCATCCCATGTAATAAGATGATATGATTCCCGCATTTATAATATCTACCTGGGGGGTTTCATGAGGATATATGATCACATAAGACCTCAATGTCAATATATTCTAGTGGGTACACTCTCACATGGTCTAGTAGTAAAGGATTAAACACCATTGATTGTAGAAAACTTTTACCCACCCGCTCCACCGACATTAGCATCAGGGATGGTAACTACTCCAAAGCCTACTGCACTAAGTGAGGCCAGGAATTCCTGTTAATAGAATATGGTACAATTTTTCTCTTTCTTATAGAATATACTGTCTAAATGTCATATTTATTTATTAATTTCAAAAACGTTTTCTATCTCAGGTTCAGGTAACTCTTTGTTAATATGTACCTGTGACATTGGTGGTCTAATTAATTCAAAATATGATCCCCCAGAAGTCAGTGCCTCCAAATCCTTAGTTAGAAGACTAAATTTACTTTCTCTATGTCATGATTGATGTATTTATGCTCATTACGTATCAATATTATTAAAACTTATTCCTACCACTACATCAACATGAATCTAATCCCATCTCTTATGGAATCACAATACACTTCAGAATCAATTCCTTCCTCTGGAATTCTTGACACTGGTCCACTTTTCATCCTCATACTTAACTCCTAAAATTCCCTTTGGAACTACTCAGACTAGTTAAATGACACCCATTCCGCGTTAGAGTTGTCAGAGGGGCTATGATTCTATAAAAGCCTTCTAAAAATGTCCAGTAGTACCCTGCATTGACAAAAAAGATCTAAAACTCTGACAAATTCTTGGGTGGATCCCAATAAAACATTACATTGATATTCACTATATTCATGGGTAAAAAATTATAAGTAATGACATTCCCTAGAATTAGAACCTCTCTAATCCAGAACTAGAACTTCGAGATATTTTCATAAATTAGGGGCACTCGATGCAAGTATAGGACTATCCTCATGTTCTCTTCACGATCCTCCTCTGATGTAGAGTAGAACAATATTCCATCAAGGAAGATAAAAATGGTCCAAGTACATTTGGAAGACCCGGTTCATCCAATCCGTACACATTATAGGATAATTAGTCACATCAATGGGCATCACTGTGAACTAATTATGTTTTTAGCGACATTGGAATTCCATATTAAGATTATCAGCCTCATAAACACTCAATTGGTAGTAGCCAGACATGAGATTGATATTCATGAAATATATCACACCTCATAACTGGTTAAAGTGGTTATCAATCATCATTAAGGTTTACTTGTTATTTATATTATCTCAGTTTAAGTGATGGTAATCGATGAAAATCCATAAGATCACATTCACCTTTTCGATGAAGAGCACTATATCTACACAAGGGGACACATAGGGTCGAATCAAACGCTTATCTTAATGTTCCTCCAACTGTTAACAAAGATCTTGGAGCTTGATATAGCCCAGATAATATTCCACAGAATATATCAGAGCAATTATAGGATTCAATTCAATATACAATTTCATCTCCCACCTTTGAGGTAGTCTCGAAACATCCTCAGGGAAGACGTCCATGTAATCCTCTACAATTTAAGGATCACATATTCCTAAAGATCTTGTTCCACCAAGGGTCATACACGATAACTGATGGGTGATGGGATAAAACCGCTTGCTTTCCGAACTCATGGTCCCTTCCATGAGATTTATCTCCCCAGAAAAGGAGAATGTCACCACATCACAACTTAGAATTTGAATTATCTGTGGTGAAATTCGATCATGGATTATATTGGATTTGGTGGCCTAGAACCAACTAATTTATACTTTATTCCTTAAGAAATACCTTATAACATCTTGATTTTTCTTATTTGTGACAATGCATGTGATAATTTCCTAAGGATAGTTGTTGCACTAAAAAGTCATAGCAGATCCCTGCTATGATAAGAACCTGGATGTTCCATAACACTGTTCTTGAATATATTTTCTATGGTCGGATGATGTTATTTGAGGGACACAAATAATACAGGCCATTAAGGGTGAAAACTCATAAATCTTTCAGGCACCTTCTCATGGTGTGCACCCTTGGTAATTTCCTGGAGGATATTATGAGAACAAGACCCACCAGTTGGAAATCCACATTTCATAGTGTCAATGGATGTTCCTATCTTTTGACATGTGTATTGGTATTTAGACTTTTACATTATTATTAATGGGTATTAAAACTCACACACTTATATGTATTGAATAAAACTGTGATGCCACACTGTACATAGTGAGGTAGGTTATGTTGGGTGTGTCACGAGTAATAATGCATTAATAGATAATGTGATAAAGGATTTATCCCTTTTGCTCCATAACAAAAGTAGATATCTCAGGCCCTTGAATGGAATTGATATATCTGAAATAAACTCATTTCCATGGTAAGTAATGGGAAATTTCAATTCTGGGAAGTCAAATAAAGAATAATCGACCATGTGGGTTTATGGCACTAGCATACAACCTTCTTGATTAGAGATATAGAGACAAAGGGATTGCATTACATAGTAAGTGTTCATAGGATATGACACATCATTGTCACGTTAACTTATTTCTCTATGGGTGCCTTGCCGTGTTTCTATACACTGCCCTCATACATTAGGTAGGCTCTGCCTAATGCCACTAGTAAAGAATCCTAGAGGGTCACACACTATGTGTGTCCAAGTATCTCAGTTAAATATTTATTTAAAAAGTTGAAGAAAGATTATTCCTGAATGTGGTTTAATAATTATTCAAGGAAGCCTGATCGCATTTATTTCAACACTAGTTATTCGAGAGAATATAGTGTAGGAAAAATAATATATTTATTAGCGAGTAATGTAGTGATATTTTTTTAATAAATAAATAGTAATTATTCAAGGTCTAACATATGTAGTGGAGGAAAAAAAGACAATGGAAAAACAAATGTACAGGCTGTGAATATTAATATACACACCATGTAGTTTTTATCTGATTTTTGTGAAATAATATTATTTATTTCATTAAATTATATTATGTGTAATTCGTTGGGCGCATTACAAGTAATAATAATAGTCAACAGTTATTATTAGACATGGGATATTACTATGAATTAAATGAAATTAATAAATGATTTAGGGGAATTAATTCATATTATTATTCTATGAAATTAAAATCAAAATCAAATTATTATCATTAGCCTAGACACCCTTTGTGGTTTTCACAATGGATCTAGAGAATGATATCAAGCCCAGAGAAGATTCAGTTCTTCCAAGAATGTTCTCAAGCTACAAGAGAGATCCTCCTTCACTAGATCAAGGATGGCACTTTGCAAGATGATCTCAAGGAGATCGAAGGCGGACATCGCAAGGGAAGGATCTTCCGCACTAGCACCATGAGATCCCTTTAGCGATGTCCAGAGATATGTGGAAAACGTGTGAATCACCACTAGAAGAATCCAACACTTGGATTCTACGATGTAATGATGGATCACATCAGATCGTGACCAGAAATATCAATGGATAGAGAATTCCATCAAGGTAATTCTTGTATTTTAATTAACTTAATTATAACCAACATATGTTGATCCTCTCTGTGGTTCTGATACTCCCCTCTTTTCTTTCATACTTAATTATATTCCAATTATCTGTCATTTTATTATCGTGATAGATCTTAGATTAAATGTCATTAACAAGAAAAAATTAATGTTTGGTACACCCACCAACGTGCTTCTATTGTCCCTGGAACCTACAAGTGGTATTAGTGTGGTCATATAGTTGATTATAATTATTTAGTTTTTCATTGGTGATTTATGCATTTAATAATTTATTTTTTTCAATTAAATTTAATCATTCTATAAATCTGAATCTCTAGATCTATTCCTCCTCTTTCATTTCTCATTCACCATTGAGAAATGATTTTTTCTTTTAATTTTGTTTTAAATAAAATAAGGGATCTTATCTGGAGGTGCCAAAGCTTTCTGGCCATAGAACACCAGAACACATGATGTGTATTTGGTAGTACACACCGTGTAGTATAGGTTCCATACAACAGGATGGTCCTCCAAACTAGGTTGTGTCCTTGGATTCTATCTAAGTATTTAAGACACCATTTGTTGACCAGGAATAGGTGTAAGATGATTTCCAGATTACATTTCGTGTGTCCCGTTGAACACGGCGTGTGGTCCCTTTAAGTTAGGGTTAGACTGTGTACCCCATACATGGATTTCCCAGATGGAAACCATGTATCATGGATAGTACACAACATGTTTCCCACTGAACACACTGTGTATTATGAGTATTTCCAATGTACATCTACATGTCATATCCCTGGGTGTGTAATTCAAATGGATAGTGAACAAAATTACACGCCGGGTAGTCAGAACTACACACCATGTACTCATCCAAATTACGCATCGTTATTGAAATTTGTTATTATATTATACAAACCCCTTATATTTGTAACATAGTTCGGGCATAAAGTTGAGCCAGAACACATGATATGTGTTTTATAAATATATGTTTAATTTAACATCTCCACAATGCTCATTTCTACTCATTAGGTAGTTATAAATGGGAATTCACATGGTTTCCTCAAAGGTACAAGTTACGTACAAAGATAATTTTAATTGAGTTTATTTGATTAAAATTATGATGGATGATAATCTAAAGGAAATTTAGAAAAATTGATTAATATAAAATGATTGATTAATTAAAGTTAATTAATTGATATGAGAATGATTTATCTTTAACAATAATGATTAAATAATTTAATGCTAGTTTTATTTATGCATAAATATTAGTGCATGTATGGATGATCATGAGATAGACTAAGACCATTGTATGTGAATGGTTTCTTTTAATTTATTCATATAAATTTAATTTTTTGTCCTTCGAGCCATCTCCTCATTAATATGTAGGGAATGTGTGAAACAGGTTTCTTTTATGTATAACCATGTTTTACCCCTCACCCACAAGTGAGATAAAATCATATGTAATGGATGGAGATCCCAGGCTAGTGGAGGTGACTCAAGTTAGGAGCCAAGTTGAAACCAATCCAAGGAGATACATAGGTGAATATGTAGAAATCTATAAACACGAACCCAAAAGGTTCAAGGTGATCCTCCCCTAGGACTTGGGTTAGTTTATCAATCGCTAGATAAACTAACTATTAGAACAAGCTCATGATCATACCATTTATTTTATTTCTATCAGTTTCATGGTTTAGTTATTGTTGTTTTGCTGCCACAACCACACAATTAATTATTTAAAAACTCATGAAAGATGGGACTAAATTAATATCAGATTATGTGTAAATATAATCTAATACATGGTTAATCACTTAAGTATATCCCACTTAAAATTAACAAGAATTTAAGATGGATAATAAAATGGAAATTTATGTATATTGATAGAATCGCTCAACGAAATATTAAGTCGGTATAGCCTTCCATAATCTTGGTAAGAATCGAACCATAGTTCAAAGTTCTTGACCAAACCTAGTTGGGGTGGTTTCAATTATTGGGGAATTCTAATTCAAGGTTTTGGATTGAATTGACTTGGTTCACACCAAGGGCTAACAACCACAGCAGGACATGGTGTGACCTAGAGGCAAAGGTTGAGGAAATAAAAAATAAAAGGATTTCAGAATTGGGGAGTCCAGTCAACAGATCAAGGAGCCACGAGTTAATACATTTGGAATATGGAATTCTTACTTAAAACTCTTTAAGCTACTTTACTAACCCTGGTTGGGGTAATGTGATGGGAAATATGGATCTGTGCCAATAGAATATTTAGGTAAAAGAATATTCCCAAGACAATGGTGAGGGAAATTAGATTTCGATAAAATAATGGGGGACTAATAAGTATTAAATTATTTATTTGTCTCAGTTTTATCATGATAATGTACTAAACCTTTTCTCATATTAATTTGTAGAAATGGAAAGAAATTACTTCAAATATATCAGTATGAACCATAATTGAGAAGGAAAACCTTCCCATCAGCACCAATTTCTAAGAATGGCAGAGGCTTTTATGCGTCATCCTTCTCCACGAGAGGAAATTGTATGTGCTGGAAGAGCCTGTTCCAGTTTCAGCTAGACAAGAGTCCAGTGATGAGTAAATATCTCTCTATATAAAACATATGGATGATTCCACATATTTCTAATGTTTCAGGCTATCTTCCATATCTAATGATCTCATGAAGCAACATGAAAACATGGACGTGTATAGCATGATGTGTAACCTTATGGATATCTATGAAGAGATGTCAAGGCATGAGAGATATGAGATCTCCAATGCATTGTTAACAACTAATCCTAGAGTGTCTGTGCCATATGGGCCTCATGTATTCAAGATTATTGGTTACATTGAACGCTTGGATATCTTCGGTATTAAGTTCATGGATGAGTTGCGTACAAATACCATCCAATCATCACTACCCAATATCATCCCTAGCTTTATTGTCAACTACAACATGAGAATATATGAGAATAGTCTCTCAGAACTTATGACTTTAACTCTCCAGGTATATAACGACATGGGGCGTGACAAACCCACAGTCCTTATGGTGAATAAGGAAATGGAGGACATGGAAAAGGGTCTAAGGATTCCTAAATAGTCTTAATCCCCTATGATCCATCCCCCCAATAAGAAGAAGATCTAGAGGTAGGGTAAGGAATGGGAGGCGGTATTTTTTTCATGTGGAAAGCTAGGCCATTGGAAGAAAAACATCACCCAAAAGAATGGGGATGATAAAGGTGTGTTCGTTATCGAGTGTAATCTTTCCATTTCTACACATTTTTCATTAGATATATCTTCTGGGACTCACATTAGTATTCAAATGCAAGAAAGATGTAGATTTAGAAAGATTTCCAGAGGAGAGGTGGATCTTCGAGATGCCAATAGTGTGAGGCTAGCTGTGTTGGCCATTGATGATTACAATCTCTCATTTCCAACTAGAATGCTTTTGGTTTTACATAAATGTTATTATGTTCCAAGTTTTACATAGAACATAATTTCAATATCTTGTATGGATATGGATGGATTTACATTCAAATTTTGAAATTAGGGTTGTTTCTTTTATAAGAACAACATAAGTTTTGGTATGGAACATTTAAATAATAGTTTTTATGTATTAAATTATGAAAATCAAGTGTTGACAACCGATAACGAAGAAAATTCACTTGACTCAAACAAAGCCCAGTTGTGGCATCATCATCATGGTCATGTAAATGAGAATCCCTTGAAAAATCTCCAACATGATGGTTATTTAGACTCTATTGAGCTAAAACCACTTGATAGATGTCATGCTTGTTTAGAACGTAAAATGATGAAGATTACTTTCTGTGGACTGGGTGAAAGGCCCATAGATCTTCTAGGATTGGTGCACACGGATGTGTGTGGATCATTTCCAGTAAAAGCTAGTGGTGGATATTTTTACTTTATTACTTTTACTGATGATTTGAGTAGATATGGATATATCAAATTAATGAGATCTAAGTAAAAATGCTTAATGAAATTTAAGGAATTCAAGAATGAAGAAGAGAATCAATTTACTAAGAAGATAAAAAAGCATTGATCAGATCATGGTGGATAATATTTGAACCAAGAGTTCATAGATATTCTACAGGAGTCTCAGATTCTATCTCAGCTCACTCCTCCTTATACACCAAAGTGGAATGGTGTTAGTGAAAGGAGGAACTGCACCTTGTTGGACATGGTGAGGTCGACAATGCGTCTTGCAGATATTCCACTATCCTTCTGGGGATATGCATTAAAAATACAGCATGCACATTAAAATGAGTACCAACCAAGGAGGGAAATGGAATTCTCTCAGAGTTAATGAATGGAAAGGAACCCATTTTTTGGCACACATGTGTATGAGTATGTGAGGTGTTTGTTAATTCCTTCTTAGGAAACAAACTAGAACCCCTGGGAACGAGGTGTATCTTTATAGGATATCCCAATGAAATGAAAGGATATTACATATATAAAACATTAGTCAAGAATGTGACCATCTCCAGACAAGCCGTTTTTCTTGATAGGGATCACATCCTCAAGAAGGATAGTGGGAGAAATATTGACTTTGACGAAGTTAATTCTCACGATACAAAAAAGTTTTTACAAGAACATGTTCCACATGTCCCGATGGAAGAGTTTCCAGAAACACAAGTACAACGTATGAGCTCATGAGATGTAAGGGAACTATAAAGATTTTCTTTCCTAGTCACCAAGGATGGTGAATCATTATTGTTGGACAATGATGAACCTCTCTCCTATAAGGAAGTAGTACAGAGCTCAGAAGCTGTAAGATGGCTAGAAGCTCTGAAATCTGAGATGGATTCCATCTATCAGAACCAAGTATGGGTTTTGGTAAATGAGCTAGTTGATGTAAATCTTGTTGGATAAAAATGGGTACCAAAGAGAAATATGGACATGGATGTTCAAGTTTGCACCTATAAAGAAAGGCTACTGGCTAAAGGATTCTGACAGCGTCATGGAATTGAATATGATGAAACCTTCTCTCCAGTTTCCATGTTTAAATCCATAAGAATCATACATTCCATAACATCTTAACATGACTAAAATATTTGGAAAATGGATGTCAAAACAGCATTCTTTAAAGGGAACCTTCAGGAATATCTCTTTATGAAATAAGCAAAAGGGTTTGTGACACCAAGTGAAGAAAAAGGGGTTTTCAAGTTGCAGAAATCCATTGATGGATTAAAGCAAGCATCTCGGTCAAGGAACATTTGATTTTATGATTCCATAAAGGAATTTGATTTCATTAAGAATGAATGTGAGCTATGTTTTTATAAGGGGTTGAATGGGAATGTGGTTGTTATCCTAGTAGTATATGTTGACGACATATTGCTTATTGGAAATGATGTACTTGTCTTATAGTCTGTTAAGGACTGGTTGAAAAAGTGTTTCTCCATGATGGACTTGGGTGAAGCAGCCTACATTCTAGGGATTAAGATCATTTGTGATAGATCTAAGAGGCTTCTTGGAATAATTCAGTGTATATACATTGAACAGATACTAAAGAGATTTACTATGAAACAATCCAATAGGGTATTGGATTCAGTGTCACATGGCCTACATATTTCTAAGAAAATGTGTCCTCGGACACAATAGGAGAAAGATAGAATGATTAATATCCCATATTCTTCATCTATATGATCCATCATGTTTTCCATGTTATGTATCAGTCTTAATGTTGCCTGTGGACTGATCATGGTAGGAATATATAAAGCATATCCCGGAGAACAACATTGGACTACTGTTAAGACAATCCTTAAGTATCTGAGAAGAACTAAGGATATGTTCCTACTGTTTGGAGGAGATGAGGAGCTTTTCATCAGAGGGTATGTTGATGCTGGTTTTCAGACAGATCAGAACTATATGTTGTGGCAATCTAGATATGTTTTCTTTCTCAATGGAAGAGTCATGAGTTGGAAGAGTTCAAGGAAACCAGTTTTTGCTGATTCTACAATGGATTTCGAATATATAGCGTCTTCTGATGAAGCCAAGGTGTCCATATGGATTCGTAACATTTTCTAGGATGTTGATGTGGTTTCTAATAGTATGGATCCTATCACATTGTATTGTGATAATACTACAGCGGTGGTTCTTTCAAAATAACCAAGGCCACATCGACAGAAAAATCACATTCTTCAGAAGAATCACCTCTTGACATATTTCTATCAAAGGGGTAAATTTGAAGTGAGCAGAGTATCCATATAAGAGAACATGGAAAACCCCATGACTAAAGGCCTACTTAGCAGAAGCATGACTATCATGTGAGAGATAGTGGGTTAATGGTTGTTAGCAGTTGGATCTAGTCCAAGTGTGAATCTATTGGAGTTGGTGGCCTAGAACCAACTACTTTTTAATTTATTCATTAATAAATACATTATCAATTCTTTATTTTTATTCTATGGGAAGATGCATGTCATAATATCCTAAGGATAGATGTCCCACTAAACACTCAAAGTGGATCCCTACTATGATGAAAACCCGGAAGTTCCATAACACTGTTCTGGAATATATGTTATATGGATGGATGATGTTATTTGAGGGACAAAAATAATACAAGCCATTAGGGGTGAGGACTAATAAATCTATGAGGAAATTTTTCATGGTGTGAGCCCTTGGTAATATGCCGGAGGATATTAAGAAAACGATACCCACCTATAAGAAATCAACATTTCATAGTGTCATAGGATGTTCCTATCTGCAGATTTGTGTATTGGTCCTTAGACTTTATGATTATTAATAATGGGTATTAAAACTTGTCCACATAGATGTATAGATGAAAAATGTTATGACACAATGTATGCAGTGAGGTAGGATGTGTTGGGTTCGTCACGAGTAATACCACATTGATAGATATTACAAGAAAGGAATTTTCCCTTCTAATACATAACGGATGTAGATATCTCAGGCCATTTGATTGAATTGATATAGCTGAAATAAATCCATGACCAAGGTAAGGATTGAGAAAGTTCAATTCTGGGAAGTCAAAGAAAGAATAATTGAGAAAGTGGGTTGATGGAACTAGCATGCAACCTGCTTGATTCGAGATATCAATACAAAGGGATAACATTACATGGTAAGTATTCATAGGAGGTGACACATCATTGTGTCATTACGTTGTTTCTACATGGGTTCCTTAACATGATGATAGATACTAATCATGGAATTTAGGTAGGCGCTGCCAAATGACACTAAGAAAAAATCATATAGGGTCTCGCACTATGTGTGTCCATGTATCTCAGTTAAATATTCATTTAACAAGGTGAATAAAGATTATTCCCGGTTGTGGTTTAATAATTATTCAAGGAATCCGGATTGCATTTATTTCGACACTAGTTATTCGATAAAATATAGTGTGGGAGAAATAATATATTTATTAGTGAGCAATGCAGTGAAATTTATTTAATAAATAAGTAGTCATTATTCAAGGTCTAATAAATGTGGTGGATGAAATAAAGGCAATGGAAAAAACAAAAGTACACACCGTGCATATTTATATACACACCGTGTTGTTTTTCTGGGATTTGTGAGAAATAATATTATTTATTTCATTAAATGATATTAGATGTAATTCTATGCGAGCTTTTGAAGTAATAATAATAGTCCATAGTTATTATTAGACATGAGGTATTACTAAGAATTAAAGGAAATAAATAAATTCTTACGAGTAAATAATTCATTTTATTATTATAAGTAAATAAAATACCAATTATATTATTCTCATTAACCTATAAATTCATTGTGGTTGTGTATAAGGGATCCAGGTAATGCTCTCAAGAAAAGATATAATTCTTTTCTTCTACGAACTCTCTCAAACTATGAGAGAGATCCTCCACCACCAGATCAAGGAGAGCACTTTGCATGCTGATCTCAAGGTGATCGAAAGCAGACATCGCAAGCGAAGGATCTTCCACACTAGCACTAGGATACCCCTTCGGAGACATCCAGAGATACATTGAACCCATATGATTCACCGCTAGAGTAATCTTACACTTGGATTCTATGACGCAACGATGGATCACTTTGGATCATGACCGAAAACATCAATAGAGAGAGAATTCCATCAAGGTAATTCTTGTCTTTTAATTAAATTAATTTTAACCAATATATGATGATCCTTTATATGGTTCTTGGACTCCCCTATTTTATTTCATTCTTTATTCTATTCTGAACATCGTACATTTTATTATTGTGACAGATCTCAGATTAAATTTCATTATCGGCAAAAATTAATGTTGGGTACACCCACCAATGTGCATCCACTGCACTAAGAACCTATAAATTAGACCATGGATAGCCAATATATACCCAACATGACATCCTAGGGTTCCATCAGGAAATCCAAATGGTCTCACATGAACCTCCGTCCACTATGATATAGCTAGTACTACCATTAGATAAAATACACAGAATAAGTATTCCATGTATCATCCTTAAGAGGAAGATATTTGGATAGAGACTTAACTATGAGATACATCTCTCACCTGAGGAGTATATAGATATAGGAATGACTGGAACCTATTTCTACATACCCTAATGCATGATTAGAAATCCCATAGGTCATACCTATTGTAAACTCATGCATTATGGGATCATAGACATCCAATGGCTTCATTAATATATGGCCCCTACCAACAGATCCCTGAGCCTAGTGTTGGCCGCCTAGTGGTGGTGGGGGAGGATCTAAAAATAGTTTCAAAAACACATTGCTCCTACTACTCCTATGCTTGATCTATCACCCTGGGAACCATTGTGTCTTTTCTTAGGAGATCCATGGTCCTAGTGTTGCCTATATTGTTGTGGTCCATCAACTATCGGCTGAGGATTCTCTACACATATGTTCGGGAAGTCTTGTGTCATGTGACATCGCCCATCACAAGTGGAACATCGTCACTTTCAAAGATTCATTGGCACACTATACTTCCTCTAAGAATGTTCCTGGGTTTGATAACTAAATTTTCCTTTGCAGTGAGATCATGTGTTCTTGCATATTCTAGATACCATGGATGACTCACCTCTATGGCGCCCATTGCCAACTCCATCTGTCTAGCATCCCTATAATATAAATCTCTCTATCACAAGTACATTTTCCATCACACCAACATAGGGGGGGATACACAGGGGAACAATGCTAGCTCATATCTCTTCATGGAGTCCCTAGACAATCAAAATTTCTCATAAGTATCCATCCAACTCATGTCAAGGAATATACACGTAAGTTTTTTGAACCTCATTATATAATTATCCACCAATATCTCTCCCAACTATAGTTCGAGAAGCTCCTGGATCCAAACTAAGAACATGCATGAGGTGTAGTACTCCTCACGATGCATCCAATGGAAGTCATTCCATGAGAATTTTGACAAATCATGCATTTGTGAAATAAGGCTCCACCAATTCCTAGCTACTCTCTAGAAGATGCCTAATTCCTTTGAAACTACCTAGTTCATCGGGTTCTGAACAAGTTTTAATATACCAACAACCGACTCTAGAAAAATCGAATTCTTTATGATAATATGGGTCATTGGGGAACCTCATCATTCCCTAATTCTAGAAATCAAGGAGAATTCTATGCATGAACTCATACCCATCCTTCTCTACAAGAACTATCTGCTTCTTGATAGGATGAGGTGCTACAACCTTCCCATTTGGAGTAAGTAGAACAATGGATGGACCCTAAAGAGAGGACTCATTGATCATAAGGTCTTCATCAGGAATCAGAGATAATATCCTAGAGGGCTTTCATCACGAAGCCATCATGATTGTTATCAAGGAGTAATGTGATTAGATGAGATTATATATATATATCAATAATAATGGTGAGATAAATCAAGAAGGAAAGTCAAATATTAAATCTTATATGATGCATGTACCATTTAACCTTTCAACCAATGTCTCTATATGAGATGTCAACCAGCAAGTTTCTAAGGTCTTGGTGAATGGATACATAGCCGCTACAATATCACTAGACTCCCTAGTATGATATACACACTCAATACACTTCAAAAACATTTACATAAACCCTACTTAATTTTCATAAGGGGACAATTCTGAACAATGTCCCATGGAATGATCTTGATATGATACCAATCATTCACGACTCGACCTAAGTAGGGGCTTAATACACAACTACCCCAGGCCTACCTCTATAGGATTGGGGGTGTAAACAAGAATTTTAGGAATTACTATCTCGAGAATTAATTTTCCAAAGTACCTGTATGCACATGTATAGATTTCTCAGTGAAAAGTGAATAAGGAAAATGTAAAAGAAAGAAAACTTATATAATGTAAAAAATAAACATGAACCTATAGACAGTACAAAATTACGGTTGAGTAAAATGAAAAAAGTAAATGGGAAATTACATTTCCAAGCACGAAATTTTTCTTAACCTGATAGAAAACATAAAAGGTAAGAATCTAAGAGATTCCATCACGTAAATCCTAATATATGACCACTGTATAAGGTCCAAGCACCCAAGTATCCTTAAGCTCATATATAGTCATGGTCAACTAGTATTTCATTTGTATAAGACATGACATGTGTGTGGAAATCCCATAAAGTTTTTATTATATACATACCCACTGGGAAACTCGGAAAGTGGAAGGGGTATTAAAAAGAGATACAAATGGAAATAATGACAATAGAAGAAAGATACAGTTCAATAGTATAGCTCAAGCCAACCAAGATTGAAATTAAGGCATCCAAACAAAGGGGTATACACTTGGTGAGTATATTAACTAATATATGATTCTTCACGAACAATAGTTGGTGAGTATAATCGTCTATCCATGTGAAGCTAAACATATAAATAATAGGGCATACATCGTGCATCATCGCCTCTCCTATAAATAGAGTAACCAAATCTAGGGGGTGGATATAGAAGAATGGTATATATATGCATAGTCAAATAAGCCCAAATGAGAGTGTAAGGGGATATTTATCTCACCACTTAGACAAATAAGATGAGTTTTTGATAGATTCAAATGTTCATCCATGATACCCCGCATCTTTCGCATCTTCCCTAAATAAAACATCCAATCAAAGGAAAGCCTCTTCACTATGCCACAAAATCTAGGTGCACAATTTCTATATAGAGGAATTGTTCCCTTGTATAATATGAGGTTTACACTCTAATATTTGAGGACACATGCCTTGATACCACAAGAAGGTTCCACTCAATAGGTTGATGTACCATTCATAGCTCGGATAGTGTGTTCCACTCTAATAATTGAGCACCCATGACCTTGTACCATAGGTGGGATACACTAGAATGTTCATGGACCAATGACGTTCCCAGATGGAGGGTCCCACTATATATCATCAAGGACCCATAACCAGGCCTACCAAATAATTCCAAAAGGGGGTTGAGGACTCATTCCTAGCCTAGCATGATGGCTCCACTCTAATTCATCAATGACCCAGGCCCGTCCCCATAGGATGGTGCCACTCGTAATGTCTATAGTTATCATATGTGGTTACTACTGCCATTGACCAACTCCTAAGAAAGAACCATTCCCATATCCTTTCACATCATATCTTGAAATTTGAAATAGATGGATGCGTCGTGTTATACAATAAAAAACACAAAAGATTGAATTATAATGCGCCAATATCTGTGTTCAAATGAATGATACATGGATCCTAAAAAATTCCTCAAAATAAGTGAAGTGGTAAATAGAGTGTGAGGGGACCATGTGACCTGTTGTCTCAATATACAACAAAGATGTTTCCCTAGGAGGCACAGAGATCCATACCATGTATTATTACACACCTTGTGGGTGGATGACATGACATTCCCTGGATAACCATTTCCATTACATTTCCTACTTTCATTTTCTATGTACTGAACCATGTTTCCATATGTCATACCCCGTGTATATGTACATGAGTACACAATTTTGTACCTATACATGTACTTTCACATTGTTTCCCACCCATGTGATCCATCAAACAGGATCCCATACGAGGAAGGGTTAAACAACATCTAGTAGGACTGCATGATATATTATCCTTTTGTTTTATTAAACCTTAGTTGGTGAATATTAGAGGGATACATGTCAAGTGTTCATCCATGAACATGATTTGTAGTCAGGTTATTTGTAACACCCCAAGATTTCATAGTATGTACTTCTTCAAAACAATTCAATAACTTTCACTACACATAACACTGAGTTCAAGTGCACCATGACTTACCAAACAAGCTGTTAAAAAGAGGTTATGAATAGTGTTAACAAAATTTTGAACCTTATATAACCCTTTTAATTTTAGAATACATATTATGAGTTTCATATACATAATTTAAGAACAAATTCCTTTTTTTAGATAAAAGAAGTATTTTTTCAAAAATGCACTTTTACCAACTTTAATAGTGAACCCTTTTTAAATCTAATATTTTAATCTTTTATATATTCAATTTGACTAAATAAATTTATTATTTAGAATGGGGAAATAAAACAATTTACAATGTAACACCCCAGGCTTCCATGGTACACTTCTCTTTGAATAATACAGTAGCCTGTGTTGTACGCAACTTCGAGTTCTAACACACACTACAACCAATCAAACTAGCCGTAATGAATAGTAATACCTACATTAAAAAAATTTATAAATCTTATCTCTCAAAATGGACTTCATTTTTGGATTCAGAATATCGAATTTAGCCTAGGGTGAAATTTTGGTACTTTTCGGATAACTTTTATATTTTGATGAATAGGGAAAATTACTAAATTTTAATTAAAAACATCTGTTTTTAATAAAAATAATTGGTAGTGATAAATTATTAATTTGACTGGTTTTAAAGTATATTTAGAATATATTTTTACCATTTAATACAATTTTAGTCCTTGGACAAAATTTCACAATTAAACCGGACATAAACAAGTGTCAATCTTTTGATAGTTATTATCTCTTAAAAACACAATTTTTTTTAACAAAGGGAATTATTTTTAAATTAATTTCTGCCACTTCTGTGTTTTGAATTTGGAAAAATGGATTCCATATTTGGAATCAGGATGTTCAAATTGTGTAAATAGGTAACTTTTATTTGTAGACATTTTGAATAATTACTTCGGTAAATATTTTATTTACCATGGTTAAAGGGTAAATCCCTTAAATAGGGGTTAAAAAATAATATTATAATAATAACAAATTACCCTAAAACGTGTTCTAACCTTATTGGTTGATACATGTCCGACCATGGGAATCTTTGGGTAGATTTTGGGACCCCATGGATCCACTTGTAAGTGATAGGGATACTTTATTTTAATTATGTTAAAATGAATACAAAAATGACACAAGCATATATCTTTTAGAAAAACAATTTTTACATAGGGTTATAACTTTTGGATTTTAGACTATAAATATTCATTAGAAAGCTAACAACATTTCCTACATAATGGTACTTTATTTATAATTTTTAGACTTCAAATAATTTAATTTAATTATGACACAATGGTGATGAAGTAATTACCATAATAGTGAAAAATTAGAATAATTGATATTATAAATACCCAAATAAATTTAATTTGAGACTTTTTATAAATAAAAAAAATTTCTAGGTTTATATGAAATCTTAGAATTTATTTAATTAACTTTTTACGAAGTAATCATTCTGTTATAATTTTTACAAAAATCAATTATTGAATAGTGTCAAAATTGACATAAAAGGGTTTTTAAAACAAATATTATATTATAAATTGATATTAAATTCCTAAAAATATAAGGTTCTTCCAAGAGACTTATATCATGATATTTTTATCATTAATGGACCACCTGGGGGTTTCCTGGATGTATATAGTAAGTTTATTAACCATATAATTTGAAAATACAAAGAGACATTGTAAAAGTGAAACTAATTATCAAAGAGTTAATACTTAAAGATAAGGTTAATATAGTGACCCAAACCTGTCTAAATTATATTGGTTGAGTTTTTTTTCGACCCATCCACACCTTAACCTTTAAATAATACACTTTTGAGCAATTAGAAACCGAATATGAATTTATTATAAAATAATATTTCAAGCTTCTCCAAAGGTGCCCCTCACCCCTCTTATAAAAGGGCACTCCCCCTTCTCACTAATACACACATTCAAAGCCTTTTGGTTTGGAAAAACCCTACCCAAATACTCTCTCAACTTCCCAAAATTCATCCTAGAGGTCTTCCTTTAGTCATAAATCCAACCTATGGAGCCCTTTTGATCAAATCAAAAGGAAGAACCCGAAGAAGAGGAGGTTAACCGACCCCCAACCAAGGAAAAGTACAAGGTAAGGGTTTATTTCGCAATCTCTTCATTATCCGAGGTTGTTTATACGTAATAATATACTATGAAGTCTTTATCATCCACATCAGTGTTTCTTAAAAATTTATTTAAAAATAGTTTTACTATTTACTATAATATAGGTTAAAGTCATTTATACCCTTGTTGACTTTTATAAGTGGTTTATAAAGGAATCTTTCTATCGTTTTCCAAACAAGGTCATTTTTAACCTTTCTGAAAGAATTAAGGTAAGAATTTTTTTTATACTATGGGTGTGGCTATTTTCCACAGTTATAAAATTGTTGAAGCTTCCCTTACAAGCTTATAAGATTGTTTTCAAAGTAAATGTTTTATTTTATAATTACGTGACTTTTAAATGATTTAAAAATGAATATTTTAAGAATTTTTGAAAGGTACTCTTTATCAAGATCATAATTTTAAATGTTTTAAAGATTTATCTTTCTAGATCTTTTTAATTAATTTCCATTTTTTAGAAATGATTTTAAAGATTTATTTATATGGACATGAATGTTTTGAAATGATATTTCATTTCAAAATTTTCAAAGTGGTATGGGAAACATTGATTCAAAAATATCTTTAAAATTACTTCCTTTATAAATGTGTGACTTTTCAATGATTTCGAGAAAAGAGATATTTCTCTCAAATAGTTTTTATTTCATCTATGTCAACATCCTTTGATGGATTTTAAGCTTATATGAAGTTGATTCTTTATGATACAAAACTTTTTTATTGTATTGAATATTTTGTAATATGTTTTACTGTGGATGTGTTATTTTTATACCATTCATGGTTTATGGAAAAAAATTTGACATTTCGTATGCTAGTTTTAATATGAATGTTTATGTTATGTTTAAACCTTTTCATACGAGAATGCATTGGACTTAGTAAGTGATGGGTGGAGCCCTCTATTGCTCCTCGATGCATCGGTAGGTCTCATGAGACAAACTAGTGTCTTGGAATAAGGCCTTGACAAACTCTTATTTATAGTCTTGGCACAAGGCCTTGGAAATGTGGTTATGATAGTCTGTAATTATGCATTCCATCATTATGAAAGTGGTTATTGATATTGCATGTGATTATTCGATTAGTAGAATATCCATGTGAATAAGTAAATGGCATCATTTCATTTTATTTTTTCCATACTATATTGAAGTTTAAGTTTAAAAGGATTTTGTTTTAGATATACATTGCCTTAAATGTTTATGCTTATTTATGAAAGTTTCTGATGTATTGCTTACCCCTACGGAGTGTTTGAGCTCACACCTTTCTATGTTTTATTTTTTCCAAGGATTCCAAGATGTATATTGTGATTGATATGCAGGGTTAAGACAAGGTAATAATGGCATTCATAAAGGATTATTTATGTTGTTTTTAAGTTATAAAGTGTAATTTAACATTCATGTATGTAATATATTTTCCAAGAATGCTAAACTAATCGGTCCTTTGGGACTTGATTCCTTGTAATCATGAAAATGTATTAAAATAATGCACCGACTCTAGCTAACTAGGGTCGGGGTGTTACAGATGGTATTCGAGGAAGTATAGCAATAAACTTAGAAAATAGATTTAGATAAACTCGGATTAGAGAACATAGCCCTAAGATAGACTTTGAGGATTAGTATAGAGTAACTTCCTAGAATTTTGGTATTGTAGAGATTTTGTGAGTTTTTTGATCAATACATCCCTGTCTGGATACGGGCAGGTAGAGGCGGCTCTGGCACAGATGTACCTAGGGGTAAAACTCGAAAACATCGCTTTGAGCTAGACTCGAACGGGAACGGGTGCACGACAATGGGCCTTACTGCACTCTTGGTTACGACACTACTGGAGGATATGCTTAGGATAATTCTCATTTTCTTTACAAAACATTATGAAGGGCTCATGAGTATATACTTATTCAATGAAAACATTTTTATGATTATGGATTATATCCATAAGCTGTTTAATTTGCGTTAGGTATTTTACAAGTTTGTAATTATTCATTGCAATTCATAAACTGACCTATTTTATGCTATTGTATAGAAATGGTTCCCAGTAGAAGGAATGTGAACTCCGGTAATACGTATGATCCAAAGAGTAAGAAGGATCGTATCTTTCAAGGTATTAAGCCATCATTTAGAAGCGAAATAGTCTCCCATGTATAATCATCATATGAAGAAATAGTATCATGTGTGGATAAGATAACTAAAGAGTTTACTGAGTCCAATGGATTTGAAGGGAAGGAAAAGAATAAAAGGACGGAAGAGAGAAATATGGATAAAGGGAAGAGGGAAAAGAAGAATTTCCCCATATGTGATAACTGTGGGAAGAAACACCCTGAAACTTTCCTGAAAGGAATTGGAGTTTGTTGTAAGTGTGTAGGAAAAAGGGCACCAATTACATGAATGCAAGGGTAAGAAAATGGTTTCAAATGTACAATTCTTCATTTGCAAGGAGTTTGGACACTACGCAAACCTATCATCAGTCTATGCCGCAAATGATGCTATTGGATAACAATCAAGTTATGATACTACCACAGATGAAGAGGAATGATTAGAGTTATTATGTTGATTATGTCATTTGAGTGTTGTATCAGCAATGTACTTTTTATAATAATTATGGAGTATATAAGGATTGTACTGCAGTACTATTTCATTGAGGATTTGAGCTTTTATGGTACTAAGAAAAGTGACTCTACAGCAAGTTAAACTTTTTGGAAATTACATGGTTGAAGAAAAGATAACCCTTAATATGGTCCTAATATTGGGTTACTTATTTTGGAATAAGATATGGTTGATTTGGATAAATTATATTGGATATTATTGACTACCTTAAAACCAATTAAGTATTTGTATATTCCATAATTGTTGGAGTTTACCACATTTTTGGATGGATGAAGTATATCCAACATTCTATATGGAATAGGGGAGCATGAATTTAATCAATATGGATTATGGTAATTCAGGATGATTTAGTGTTTTAAAAGAATACATGATGAAGGTATTCATATGCTATTACGGGGTAAAAAGCATTTACATTATGTTTACCTTCCTTATAAATGTTGGACTGTGAGTTTGGAAAGAAGTATTTTAGATAATTATAGTTTGAGATTAAATTTGGATTGCCATAAAAGGACAACCCGGAGGTCGGGCAGCAACCCGTTGTGACCGAAAAGGCCGTGAGACTTGAACCTGCAATCGAAGGGCGACAAGGGTGTATCACCTACCACTAACCCACGAGATGTCCTGGATTAAATAATGTAGTTTATTTTAAGAAGGTTTAGTAAATGAATTATAAATTCATTTTCTTTAACCCCAAACGAATAGGATAAATAGAATTTTTTTTAAGTTCATTTATCTTTTAGTGTGAAATATGATTTTGTGGTAGAATTTAGTTAAAAGATGAAACTCTACATTTCAAGTATATATTTTTCTTCTCCTATTATTCTATGAAGAAATTAATTCTTATACTTTATTGAAGGGATATTAAAACCAAAAATGTGTTATCCTAATACCTTATGTTATGTTGAACCGATGGCATTTTAAATCCTCATAGATTACTGAATTTAAGGGCCTCAATTTTAAACTTGTTTAAGATTGATGACCTCAATCACCACTTATAAATATTTAAATTTTTCCTCCAATTATATGTCCCCAATTTCAACCAATGTTCTCCTAATCGAGATCATCATTTGGTGGCGACCCTTTCATTTCTCTTTTACTCTTATTAAGATTAATTTTATTAACCAAATTTCCGATGTGGGTTTTTCCACAAAGATATTTTCTATTTTCAACCTTTATTTTCGAAGAAGAATATCAAATTTAGAGGACACCATTTATTGAAGGAGGGAAGAATGTAACACCCCAAGATTTCATATTATGTACTTCTTCAAAACAATTCAATAACTTGCACTAGACGTAACACCGAGTTCAAGCGCACCATGACTTACCAAACAAGCCGTTCAAAAGAGGTTATGAATATTATTAACTAAATTTTGAACCTTATATAATCATTATAATTTTATAATACATATTATGAGTTTCTTAGACATAATGTATGTACAAATTCCTTTTTTTAGATAAAAGAAGTATTTTTCAAAAATGCACTTTTACCAACTTTAATAGTGAACCCTTTTTAAATCTAATATTTTAAACTTTTATATATTCAATTTGACTAAATAAATTTATTCTTTAGAATTGGGACATAAATAAATTTACAATTTAACACCCCAATCTTACACGGTATGCTTCTCTTTGAATAATTCACTAGCATGTGTTGTACGTAACTTCGAGTTCTAACACACACTACAACCAATCAAACCAGCCTTAATGAATAGTAATACATACTTTTTAAAATTTTATAAATTTTATCTCTCAAAATTGACTTCATTTTTGGATTCGTAATATCTAATTTATCCGAGGTTGAAATTTTGGTACTTTTCGGATAACTTTTATATTTTGATTAATATTGAAAATTACTAAATTTTAATTAAAAACAACTTTTTTAATCAAAATAATTGGTAGTGATAAATTATGAATTTGAGTGGTTTTAAATTATATTTAGAATATATTTTTACCATTTAATACAATATTGGTTATTGGACAAAATTTCACAATTAAACCGGACATAAACAACTGTCAATCTTTTGATAGTTATTATCTCTTAAAAACACGCTTTTTGTTTTAACAACGAGAATTAATTTTAAATTAATTTCTGCCACTTCTGTGTTTTGAATTTGAAAAAAAGGATTCCATATTTTGAATCAGGATGTTCATATTTTGTAAATAGGTAACTTTTATTTTTATACATTTTGAATAATTATTTCGGTAAATATTTTATTTACCATGGTTAAAGGGTAAATCCGGTAAATAAGGGTTAAAATATAATATTATAATAATAAAAAATTGCCCTAAAACGTGTTCTAACCTTATTGGTTGATACATGTCCTACCATGGGCATCATTGGGTCGATTATGGGACCCCATGGATCTACTTGTAAGTGATAGGGACACTTTATTTTAATTAAGTTAAAATGAATACAAAAATGACACAAGCATTTATCTTTTAGCAAAACAATTTTTACATAGGGTTATTTATGTTGTATTTTCGACTATAAATATTCATTAGAAATATAAAAACATTTCCTACATAATGGTATTTTATGTATAATTTTTAGAAATTAAATAATTTAATTTATTTAAGACATAATGGTGATGTAGTAATTACCATAATAGTGAAAAAATAAAAATAATTGATATTATAAATACCCAAATAAATTTAGTTTGAGACTTTTTATTAATAAAAATAATTTTATAGGTTAATATGGAATGTTAGTATTTATTTAATTAACTTTTTTCTAAGTAATCATTATGTTATGAGTTTTACAAAAATCAATTATTGAATAGTTTCAAAATTGACATAAAAGTGTTTTTAAAACAAATATTATATTATCAATGGATATTAAATTCCTAAAAATCTATGTGTAACGCCCCAACCCCAGATACCCGGAGTCGGTGTATTATTACATAACATTGGCATGATCATAAGAATGATCAATTCTTGAAAGACCGATTAGTTTAGTAGCCTTGGAAACACTAGATATATTCATAATGTTTACATTACATCATAAAATGAAATGTACAATAATATAGTCTCTATAGTCCACACTCGTATCCCCTCATACTATCCCTGCAGTTCATTCATAAATTACTTCTTCACATCCTGGGAAAAATAAAACATAGAAAAGGGGTGAGCTCAAATGCCCAGTAAGGATAAAAATATAGCGGAAACTTTCATAAATAAGAATAAACATTTACGGCAATGTATAACTAAAACAAAAGCCTTTTAAACATGAACTTCAACATAGTATGGCAAAAATAAAATGAAATAATTCCATTTACTTATTCACATGGATATTATACTAATAGAATAATCACATGCAATATCAATAACCACTTTAATAAAGATGGAATGCATAATTCCAGACTATCATAACCATGTAGCCAAGGCCTTGTGCCAAGACTACAAATAATATTTTGTCAAGGCCTTGTGCCAAGACACTAGTTTGTCTCATGAGACCTACCGATGCATCGAGGAGCTATATTGGGCTCCACCCTTCACTTACTAAGTCCAATTAATTCCTCATATGAAAATTTTGATACATAACATAAACATTCGTATTAAAACTAGCATAAGAAATGTCAATACTTATCCACAAACCATGAATGGTATAAAAATAGAACATCCACAATCAAACAAAACTTATTCTATACAATATGGGAGATTTTATTGTATCATATTGGCCTCAATCGAGTATAATGAAGGATATTGACATAGATGAAAACAATCATCAAAACTATTTGAGAGAAATATCCCCCTTTTTCTTGAAATCATTTAAAAGTCACACTATTTGTCAAGAAGCGATTTAAAAGTAGATTTTTGAATCAAAGTGTCCCATACCACGTTGAAACTTTTAAAAGGAGTTTTAATTTTAAAAATTTAATGTCCATATAAATAAATCCTTAAACCCATTTTGAAAACATGGACATTAATGAGCCAGATTTTGAAGAATAAGTCCTTAAAACATTTAAAAATGGTATTTTAGTTATAGTTTATAACCAAAAGAGAGACACTTGAATACAAATAATTTAGGTAATGAAAAAATTTTAATATCATATGAATAAAGGGATTCATGATATACTATTTCAAAGTACATTATATACACCACATAAATGTGATTTGGTGTATAACAACAAAGAAGTCTCAATGGAATGTAAATTGAGATGAAATCTCTCATAAAGGCTGTATACTTAGGTTAAGGATACTTAAATGACATAAGTATGTGTGAAAAATATAAATACACTAAATATGGTTGGATATTCAGTGTAAAACAATCAAAGGACATTCTCAAATATTCTTGTAAAAGCAACACCAATGAATTGGATGGTTATCTCAACAAATCGAGATAGAGTAAAAATTACTCTTATCAAGTTCATACTGATGACTTGAGAATTTGTCAATGGAGTGATTATGTGTATAAAGAGAATATCCACAGAAAGGGGAGTGGAAATTATGACATAATCATATGAATAGTGATTCTACACATAATCTTGGAGTAAAATAATCAATGAAGTATGCGTAAAGCCGAATGAGTGGAAATTGATATTTCAAATTCCTTTATTGATTTGGTAACTTTCAAACACATACACCCATGAAAGTAGGATCATAAAATAATGATGTAAATATACATAAATTAAAGTATGTTACACAATGAATACAAACATGGGCAGTACACACACCACATGTAATAAATAAGTGGTGAACAATGGAATTCTCACAGAATTAAAAGTGAGATAAGAAACCCCTTACCTTGTACTTTTCCATGGTTGGGGTAGGTTAACCTCCTATATAATGGTGAAATAATTGTTATTAAATTATACAAGAATCATATACATTATTAAGTTATCAAATATGATCTTTTAACATTGATTTGTTAATAATATATTAGTATTATCGTCGTTTCATTTGTAAACATAATCGTTTTTTTATATGTTTTGTTACGTAAGCCATGTTTTTCATGGATAGGTTGTATATTATTCATATAAAGAATTATATTAAGTCCTTAAACATTATTTTTAAATCATCAAATGATAATTGTACTTGAATGGATACGATGGAGAATGAATCTCATCACGTTCGTGGAGACGGTAGTCCGTACGTACGCACAAGCGACAATATCATTCTTTTGATATTAAACTAATATACAATTAGATGGTATATAATATCTACAGAATAATTATCATGATATATTTATTATTTACATGAATTACAAATCATTATTATACCAATCCAAATAATAATATATTGAATAACAATTACACCACGACGTGGAGACGGTAAGCCATACGTACGCAGGAATGGTGACATGTCATTCAAAGGATGGATAAAATACTGAATATGGTTGTATTGAGGGAGGTTGAGAGAGTATTTGGGTAGGTTTTGGCCGAGCCAAAAGGCTTTGAATGTGTGAATTAGTGAGAAGGGGGAGTGCCCTTTTATAAGAGGGGTGAGGGGAACCTTTGGAAAAGCTAAAAAAAATATTTTATAATAAATTAATATTCGGTTTATTATGGCTCCAAAGTGGATTATTTAAATTTTAAGCTGGGGATAGGTCGAAAACCACTCATCCAATATAATTTAGACAGGTTTGGGTCATTATATTAACCTTATCTATAAGTATTAACTCTTAGTTAAATAGTTTCAATTTTACAATGTCTCTTTGTATTTTTATATTATATAGTTAATAAACATACTATATACAACCAAGAGACCCCCAATTGGTCCATTAATGATACACATATCATTATATAAGTCTCTTGACCGATCTGTAGATTTTTAGGAATTTAATATCAATTAATAATATAATATTTGTTTTAGAAACTATTTTATGTCAATTTTGACACTATTCTATAATTGATTTTTGTAAAAATCATAACAAAATTATTACTTCAAATAAAGTTAATTAAATCAATCATAACATGTCATATTCACCTAAAAAAGTATTTCTACTTATAAAAAGTCTCAAATTACATTTATTTGGGTTTTTTAATATCAATTATTCTAATTCTTCATTAATTAGGTAATTACTACATCACCATTGTGTCATAAATAAACTAAATTATTTAATTTCTAAAAATTATAAATAAAATACTGTTATGTAGGAAATCCTTTTATCTTTCTAATTAATATTTACAATCGAATTTATCTTATCCATAACCCTATATTAAAAATGTTTTAGTAAATACACATTCATTTTAACTCTATTAAATCTTCTTTGTATTAAATAATAATAAATGTTCTAATCTAATACAAGTGGACCTAAATGATAATATTTTAATCCTAATATTGTTTTTGGTTGAGATAGATTTGTCCAATATAATTAGGACATGTGTTAGGGTAATATTAAAATCATTTTTTACCCTTAATTACCCTATTTACTTTTAACCGTGGTAAATAAAATTAAAAAGTTATTATTCACCAAAAATTATTTTCATCTTATTCAACCACATTTTACACCTTTATATTAACCGTGCCTCTCGGATTTTCAAAATTACACTCACAGAAGTGGTAAAATTCAGTTTTATGAAAAATTCAGTTTTTTACCTACCACTTAGTGGTTTCACTATTCATCAAAAAATGAAAGTTTCCAAAAAAATACCAAAAATTAGGCCTAAGATATATTTTATATTATGATTTCAAAAATGATGTATATTTTACCAAATTCAAAACATTTCAGGTGCGTTAATTAATTTAAAAATTAATTCCCATCGTCAAAACAAATAGCGTGTTTTTATGAGATAATAACTATCAAAAGATTGACACCTGTTTATGTCTGCTTTAAATGTGAAATTACATCCAATGACCAAAGTTGTATTAAATGGTAAATATATATTCTAAATATAATTTAAAACCACTCAAATTAATAATTTATCACTAATAATTATTTCGATTAAAAAAGTTGTTTTTAATTAAAATGTAGTAATTTTCACTATTCATCAAAAAATGAAAGTTATCCGAAAAGTACGAAAATTTCACCCTAAGATAATTTCGATATTAAGAATCCAAAAATGAAGTCCATTTTGAATGTTAAAAATTTTATAATTTTAAAAATTAGGTATTACTATTCATAATGGCTAGTTTGATTTGTTGTGGTGTGTTAAAATCTAGAAGTTGCGTACAATGCACACCATTGCATTATTCAAAGGGAAACGTACCGTGGAAGATTGGGATGTTTCATTGTAAATTTTTTTGATGTCCCCATTCTAAAAAGTAAATTTATTTAGTCAAATTGAATATATAAAAGTTTAAAATATTGTATTTAAAAAGGGTTCACTATTAAAAGTTTGTAAAAGTGCAATACTGAAAATGAATTTGTTCTTACATTATGTCTAAGAAACTCATAATATGGATTATAAAATTATAAGGATTATATAATTTTTAAAATTTAGTTAATACTATTCATAACCAGTTTTGAATGGCTTGTTTGGTAAGTCATGGTGCGCTTGAACTCGGTGTTGCGTGTAGTGCATGTTATTGAATTATTTTGAAGAAATAACACACTATGAAATCTTGGGGTGTTACATTCTCCCCTCCTTCAATAAATTGCATCCTTGCAATTTTGAAATTGTTCTTCGAAAATAAAATGTTGAATATAGAAAATATCTTTGTGGGAAAACCCACATCGGAAATTGGGTTAATAAAATTTAGTCTTAATAAGAGGAAAAGAGAAATGAAAGGGTCACCACCAAATTATGATCTCTATTTGGAGAACATTGGTGGAAATTAGAGACATATAATTGGAGGATAAAAATAAATATTTATAGGTATTGATTGAGGTCATAAATCACAAAAAATTGTAAAATTTAGGGCCTTAAATTCATCAATCTATGATGATTTAAAATACCATCAGTTCAGCAAAACATATGGTATTCAGATAACACTTTTTTTTGTTTTAAGATCCCTTCACTAAAGTATAAGAATTAATTTCATCATTGAATAAGATAAGAAGAAAAATATATAATTGACAAGTAGAGTCTCTTCCTTTAACTAAGTTATACCAAAAACTTATCTTTCACTCTAAAAGATAATGGAACTTAAAAATAATATTCTATTTATCCTATTCTTATAGGGGTAAAAAATGAATTTATAATTCATCTAGAAGAACCATTAAAAAAAGAAATTATTCAATCCTGTACATCACGTGGGTCAGTGGTAGGTGATACACCCTTGTCGCCCTTCGGATGTGGGTTCATGTCTTGTGGCCTTACCGGACATGACGGGTTGCCGCCCGACCTCTAGGTTGTCCTTTTATGGCAATCCAAAATAATCCAAACTAGAAATATCCAAAATACTTCAGTCCAAAATTTATATGGAAGGTAAACACAATGAAGATACTTTTTTCCGCGTAATAACATGTGAACACCTTCATCATGTTTTCATTTAAAACACTGCAACATCCTGAATTACCATAAAACCTTATTGATTACATTCATGATCCCTTATTCCTTATAGAATAACAGATATTCTCCTTCAATCCAAAAATGTTGTAAACCCAAACAATGATAGAATATAGAAATCATTAATCAGTTTCAAGGTAGTCAAAAATATCCAATATAATTTATCCAAACCAGTCATGTATTATTCTAAAATCACTACCGCGGTATCAGAACCATATTATGGTTTATCTTTCTCTCAGCCATATATTTTCCAAAAATTTAACCTGACATTGAGTCATTTTTCTTTGTTCCAAACAATCTCAAGTCGTTACTGAAATAGTATTGCAGTACAATCCTTATATACTCCATAATTATTATAACAAGTACATTGTTCATACAAAACTCAAATGACATAATCAACATAAGAACTCTAATCCTTCTTCTTAATCTGTGGTAGTATCATAACATGATTATTATCCAATAGCATCATTTGTGGCATAGTCTGATGACTAGTACATAGGTTCACGTAGTGTCCAAACTCCTTGCAAATGAAGCATTGTACATTTTTCTTACCATTGCAGTCACGTACTTTGTGCCCTTTTACTCCACACTTATAACAAACTCCCATTCCTTTCACGCACGTTCCAGGGTGTTTATTCCCACAATTATCACATATGGGAAAATTATTCTTTTCCCTCTTCCCTTTATCCATCTTTCTCTCTTCCATCCTTTTCTTCTCTTGCTTCCCTTCAAAGCCATAGGACTCAGTAAACTCTTTACTTATCTTATCAACACATGATATTATTTCTTCATATGATGATAATACATGGGATACTATTTCTCTTATAAATTCTGGCTTAAGGCCATGAATGATATGATCCTTCTTTCTCTTTGGATCATGTGCATTGCTGGAGTTCTCATTCCTTCTACTGGGCGCCATTTCTAAACAATGGCATACACTAGATTAGTTTATGAATAACAATACCTAATACCAAACTTGTAAAACACATAACATAAATTAAATAGTTTATAGATATAATCCACAATCATAAAAATGACTCAATTGAGAAAGTATATACTCATTAACCCTTCATAATGGTTTGTAAGGAAAATAAGAATTATCCTCAGCATATCCCCCAGGAGAGTCGTAACGAAGAGTGAAGCAAGGCCCGTTTTCATGCACTAGTTCCCATTCTAGTCTAGCTCAAAGCAGTGTTTTCGAGTTTTACCCCTACGTACATCTGTGCCAGAGCCGCCTCTACCAGCTCGTACCTAGACATGGATGTATTTCTAGGAAAACTCACAAAATCACTACAATACCAAAATTCCAGGAAGATCTTCTATACTAATCCTCAAAGTTCATCTTAGTTCTACATGCTCTAATAAGAGTTTATCTAAATCTAGCTTCTAAGGTTTATACTAAACATCATATGATACCAACTGTAACGCCCCGAACTCAGATACCCAGATTCGGTGCATTATTACATAACATTGGCATGATCACAAGAAAGATCAATTCTCAGAAGACCGATTTGTTTAGTGGCCTTGGAAACACTAGATATATTCATAAAGTTTACATTACATCATAAAATGAAAAGTAAAATAATATAGTCTCTATAGTACACAGTCTTATCCCCTCATACTGTCCCTGCAGGTCATTCATAAATTACTTCTTCACAACCTGAGAAAAATAAAACATATAAAATGGATGAGCTCAAATTTCCAATAAGGATAACAATATAGCGGAAACATTCATAAATAAGAATAAACATTTAAGGCAATGTATAACTAAAAAAATCCTTTTAAACCTGATCTTCAACATAGTATGGAAAAAATAAAATGAAATAATTCCATTTACTTATTCACATGGATATTCTAATAATCGAATAATCACATGCAATATCAATAACCACTTTCATAAAGATTGAATGAATAATGTCAGAATATCATAACCATGTAGCCAAGGCCTCATGCTTGGACTACAAATAAGATTTTGTCAAGGCCTGGTGCCAAGACACTAGTTTGACTCATGAGACCTACCGATGCATCGAGGAGCTATAGTGGGCTCCACCAGTCACTTACTAAGTCCAATGCATTCCTCATATGAAAAGGTTCAAACATAACATAAAAATTCGTATTAAAACTAGCATACGAAATGTCAATACTTATCCACAAACCATGAATGGTATAAAAATAGCACCTAAACAGTCAAACATATCTTATTCGATACAATATGGGAGATTGTATTGTATCATATTAACCTCAATAGAGAATAATGAAGGATATTGACATAGATGAAAATAATCATCAAAACTATTTGAGAGAAAAATCCCCCTTTTTCTTGAAATCATTTAAAAGTCACACTATTTGTCACGAAGCCGTTTAAAAATAGATTTTTGAATCAAAGTGTCCCATTCCACTTTTAAACTTTTAAAAATAATTTTAATTTCAAAACATTAATGTTCATATAAATAAATCCTTAAAACCATTTTTAAAACATGGACATTAATGAGCAAGATTTAGAAGAATAAGTCTTTAAAAAATTTAAAAATGGTATTTTAGTTAGAGTTTCTAACCAAAAGAGAGACACTAGAATACAAATAATTGAGGTATTAAAATCTTTGTAACATCATGTGAATAAAGGGATTCATGATATACTATTTAAAAGTAAATTATATACATCACATAAATGTGATTTGGTGTATAACAAAAAATAAGCCTCAATGGAATGTAAATTGAGATAAAATCTCTCATAAAGACCGTATACCTAGGTTAAGGATAAATAAATGACATAATTATGTGTGAAAAATATAAATACAATAAATATGGTTGGATATTCAGTGTAAAACAATCAATGGACATTCACAAATATTCTTGTAAAAGCAACACCAATGAATTGGATGGTTATCTCAACAAATCGAGATTGAGTAAAAATTACTCATATCAAGTTCATACTGATGAATTGAGAATTTATCAGTGGATTGATTATGTCTATAGAAAGGGGAGTGGAAATTATGACATAATCAAATTAATAGTGATTCTACACATAATATTGGAGTAAAATAATCAATGAATTATGTGTAAAGACGAATGAGTGGAAATTGAAATTTCAAATTCCCTTATTGATTTGGTAACTTAAAAACACATAAACCCTTGAAATAAAGATCATACAATGATGATGTAAATATACATTAATTAAAGTATGTTACACAATGAATACAAACATGGGTAGTACACAAACCACATGTAATAAATAAGTGGTGAACAATGGAATTCTCACGGAATTAAAAGTGAGATAAGAAACCCCTTACCTTGTACATTTCCTTGGTCGGGGTAGGTTAAACTCCTGTATAATGGTGAAATAATTGTTATTAAATTATACATGAATCATATACATTATTAACTTATCAAATATGATCTTTTAACATTGCTTTGTTAATAATATCATAGTATTATCGTCGTTTCGGGTGTTAACTTACTCGTTTTTTTATTTGTTTTGTTATGTAAGCCATGTTTATCATGGTTAGGTTGTATCTTATTAATATAAAGAATGATATTAAGTCCTTAAAATCTATTTTTGAATCATCAAATGATAATTGTACTTGAATGGATACGACGGAGAATTAATCTCATCGTGTTCGTGGAGACGGTAGTCCGTAAGTACGCACGAGCGATAATGTCATTCTTTTGATATTAAAATAATATATCATTAGATGGTATATATTATATACAGAATCATTATCATGATATATTTATTATTTACATGAATTACAAATCATTATTATACCCATCTAAATAATAATATATTGAAGAACAATTACACCACGATGTGGAGACGGTAAGCCGTACGTACGCACGTATGGTGACATGTCATTCAAAGGATGGATAGAATACTGAATATGGTTGTACCATATTTATAATAATATTACAGTATATAAGAGATACTGTATTCATTATTTTATAATGGGAATAACAAAGAAAGAAGAAGTTGAAGAAGAAAGGAACTTGAAAGAGGGTGGTGAAAACATTACCTCTTCTTCTGGTTCTTCATTTTGATTTGATCAAAAGGGCTCATTAGGATGGATTTCTAATCAAACTAAGGCATCTAGGTTGTAGTGAGGGAAGTTTAGAGAGTATTTGGGTTGGTTTTGGCCGAGCCAAAAGGCATTGAATGTGTGAATTAGTGAGAAGGGGGGCGCCCTTTTATAAGAGGGGTGAGGGGAACCTTTGGAAAAGCTAAAAAAATATTTTATAATAAATTCATATTCGGTTTATTATGGCTCCAAAGTGGATTATTTAAATGTTAAGGTGGGGATAGGTCGAAAACCACTAAACCAATATAATTTAGACAGGTTTGGGTCATTATATTAACCTTATCTATAAGTATTAACTCTTAGTTAATTAGTTTCAATTTTACAATGTCTCTTTGTATTTTTATATTATATAGTTAATAAACATACTATATACAACCAAGAGACCCCCAATTGGTCCATTAATTATACACCTATCATTATATAAGTCTCTTGACCGAACCGTAGATTTTTAAGAATTTAATATCAATTAATAATATAATATTTGTTTTAGAAACTATTTTATGTCAATCTTGACACTATTCTATAATTGATTTTTGCAAAAATCATAACAGAATTATTACTTCAAATAAAGTTAATTAAATCAATCATAACATGTCATATTCACCTATAAAAGTATTGCTACTTATAAAAAGTCTCAAATTACATTTATTTGGGTTTTTTTAATATCATTTATTCTAATTCTTCATTAATTAGGTAATTACTACATCACCATTGTGTCATAAATAAACTAAATTATTTAATTTCTAAAAATTATAAATAAAATACTGTTATGTAGGAAATCCTTTTATCTTTCTAATTAATATTTACAATCGAATTTATCTTATGCATAACCCTATAATAAAAATGTTTTATTAAATACACATTCATTTCAACTCTATTAAATCTTCTTTGTATTAAATAATAATAAATGTTCTAATCTAATACAAGTGGACCTAAATGATAATATTTTAATCCTAATATTGTTTTTGGTCGAGATACATTTGTCCAATAGAATTAGGACATGTGTTAGGGTAATATTAAAATCATTTTTTACACTTAATTACCCTATTTACTTTTAATCGTGGTAAATAAAAGCAAAAAGTTATTATTCACCAAAAATTATTTTCATCTCATTGAACAAAATTTTACACCTTTATATTTACTGTGTCTCTCGGATTTTCAAAATTCCACTCACAGAAGTGGTAAAATTCAGTTATATGAAAAATTCAGTTTTTTAACTACTACTTAGTGGTTTCACTATTCATCAAAAAATGAAAGTTTCTAGAAAAATACCAAAAATTAGGCCTAAGATATATTTGATATTTTGAATTCAAAAATTATGTCTATTTTACCAAATTCAAAACATATCAGTTGAATTAATTAATTTAAAAATTAATTCCTGTCGTCAAAACAAATAGCGTGTTTTTAAGAGATAATAACTATCAAAAGATTGACACTTGTTTATGTCTGGTTTAAATGTGAAATTACATCCAATGACCAAAGTTGTATTAAATGGTAAAAATATATTCTAAATATACTTTAAAACCACTCAAATTAGTAATTTATCACTAGTAATTATTTCGATTAAAAAAGTTTTTTTAATTAAAATTTAGTAATTTTCACTATTCATCAAAAAATGAAAGTAATCCGGAAAGTACGAAAATTTCAACCTAAGATAACTTCGATATTACGAATCCAAAAATGAAGTCCACTTAGAAAGATAAATTTTTTAATATTTTAAAATTTAGGTATTACTATTCATAACGGCTAGTTTGATTGGTTGTGGTGTGTTAGAATCTCAAAGTGGCGTACAATGCACGCCATTGCATTATTCAAAGAGAAACGTACCGTGGTGTATTGGGATGTTTCATTGTAAATTTTTTTGATGTCCCCATTCTAAAAAGTAAATTTATTTAGTCAAATTGAATATATAAAAGATTGAAATATTGGATTTAAAAAGGGTTCACTATTAAAAGTTTGTAAAAGTGCAATACTAAAAATGAATTTGTTCTTACATTATGTCTATGAAACTCATAATATGGATTCTAAAATTATAAGGATTATTTAATGTTTAAAATTTAGTTAATACTATTAATAACCTCTTTTGAACGGCTTGTTTGGTAAGTCATGGTGCGCTTGAACTCGGTGTTGCGTGTAGTGCATGTTATTGAATTATTTTGAAGAAATAACACACTATGAAATCTTGGGGTGTTACATTATCCCCTCATTTAATAAATTGCATCCTCGCAATTTGAAATTGTTCTTCGAAAATAAAATTTTGAATATAGAAAATATCTTTGTGGGAAAACCCACATCGGAAATTGGGTTAATTAAATTTAGTCTTCATAAGAGGAAAAGAGAAATGAAAGGGTCACCACCAAATTATGATCTCTATTCTGAGAACATTGGTGGAAATTAGAGACATATAATTGGAGGAAAAACATAAATATTTATAGGTATTGATTGAGGTCATAAATCACAAAAAAGTGTAAAATTTAGGGCCTTAAATTCATCAATCTATGATGATTTAAAATACCATCAGTTCAGAAAAACATATGGTATTCAGATAACATATTTTTTTGTTTTAAGATCCCTTCACTAAAGTATATGAATTAATTTATTCATTGAATAAGAGAAGAAGAAAAATATATACTTGACAAGTAGTGTATCATCCTTTAACTAAGTTCTACCAGAAACTTATCTTTCACTCTAAAAGATAATAGAGCTTAAAAATAATTTTGTATTTATCCTTTTCGTATAGGGTTAAAAAATAAATTTATTATTCATCTAGGAGAACCATTAAACAATGACATTATTAAATCCAGGACATCACGTGGGTCAGTGGTAGGTGATACACCCTTGTCGTCCTTCGGCTGTGGGTTAATGTCTCGCGGCCCTGTCGGACGCGACGGGTTGCCGCCCGACCTCCGGGTTGTCCTTTTATGGAAATCCAAAATAATCCAAACTAGAACTATCCAAAATAATTCAGTCCAAAATTTATAAGGAAGGAAAACACAATGAAGATCCTTTTTTCCATGTAATAACATGTGAACACCTTCATCATATATTCTTTTAAAACACTGTAACATCCTGAATTACCATAAAACCTTACTGATTACATTGATGATCCCTTATTCCTTAAAGAATAATAGATATACTCCTTCAATCCAAAAATGGTGTAAACCCAAACAATGATAGAATATACAAATCATTAATCAGTTTCAAGGTAGTCAAGAATATCCAATATAATTTATCCAAATCAATCATGTATTATTCTAAAATCACTACCTCGGTATCAGAACCATATTATGGTTTATCTCTCTCTCAACCATATATTTTCCAAAAATTTAACATTCCCTTTAGTCACTTTTCTTTGTTCCAAACAATCTCAAGTCCTTAATGAAATAGTACTGCAGTAAAATCCTTATATACTCCATAATTATTATAACAAGTACATTGTTGATACAACACTCAAATGACATAATCAACATAAGAACTCTAATCCTTCCTCTTCATCTGTGGTAGTATCATAACTTGATTATTATCCAATAGCATCATTTGCGGCATAGTCTTATGACTGGGACATATGTTCACATAGTGTCAAAACTCCTTGAAAATGAAGCATTGTACATTTTTCTTACCCTTGCAGTCACGTACTTTGTGCCCTTTTCCTCCACACTTATAAAAAACTCTCATTCCTTTCAGGCAAGTCCATGGTGTTTCTTCCCATAGTTATCACATATGGGAAAATTCTTCTTTTCCCTCTTCCCTTTATCCGTATTTATCTCTTCCATCCTTTTCTTCTCTTGCTTCCCTTCAAAGCCATAGGACTCGGTAAACTCTTTACTTATCTTATCAACACATGATATTATTTCTTCATACGATGATAATACATGGCAGAAAATTTCTCTTATAAATTCTGGCTTAAGACCATGAAAGATATGATCCATCTTTCTCTTTGGATCATGTGCATTGCTGGAGTTCTCATTCCTTCTACTGGGCGCCATTTCTAAACAATGGCATACACTAGATTAGTTTATTAATAACAATACCTAATCCCAAACTTGTAAAACACATAACATAAATTAAATAGTTTATAGATATAATCCATAATCATAAAAATGACTCCTTTTAAGAAGTATATACTCATTAACCCTTCATAATGGTTTGTAAGAAAAATAAGAATTATCCTAAGCATATCCCCCAGGAGAGTCGTAACCAACAGTGCAGCAAGACCCGTTTTCTTGCACCAGTTCCCGTTCGAGTCTAGCTCAAAGCGGTGTTTTCGAGTTTTACCCCTACGTACATCTATCCCAGAGCCGCCTCTACCTGCTCGTATCTAGTTAGGGATGTATTTCTTGGAAAACTCACAAAATCTCTACAATACCAAAAATATAGGAAGTTTTTCTATACTAATCCTCAAATTTCATCTTAGGTCTACGTGCTCTAATCAGAGTTTATCTATATCTAGCTTCCAAGGTTTGTACTAAACATCCTCTGATACCAACTGTAATGCCCCAACCCCAAATACCCAGAGTCGGTGCATTATTACATAACATTAGCATGATCACAAGAAAGATCATGTCTCGAAAGGCCGATTAGTTTAGTAGCCTTGGAAACACTAGATATATTCATAAAGTTTACATTACATCAGAAAATGAAAAGTACAATAATATAGTCTCCATAGTCCACACTCTTATCCCCTCATACTATCCCTACAGGTCATTCATAAATTACTTCTTCACATCCTGGGAAAAAAAACATAGAAAAGGGGTGAGCTAAAATTACCACAAAGGATAACAATATAGCGGAAACATTCATAAATAAGAATAAATATTTAAGGAAATGTATAACTAAAACAAAAGCCTTTTAAACTTGATCTTCAACATAGTATGTCAAAAATAAAATTATATAATTCCACTTACTTATTCACATGGATATTCTACTAATCGAATAATCACATGCAATATCAATAACCACTTTCATAAAGATGGAATGCATAATGCCAAAATATCATAACCAAGTATCCAAGGCCTCGTGGCAGGACTACAAATAAGATTTTGTCAAGGCCTGGTGCCAAGACACTAGTTTGTCTCATGATACCTACCGATGCATCGAGCAGCTATAATGGGCTCCACCCGTCACTTACTAAGTCCAATGCATTCCTCAAATTAAAAGGTTCAAACATAACATAAAAATTCGTATTAAAACTAGCATACGAAATGTCAATACTTATCCACAAACCATGAATGGTATAAAAATAGCACATCCATAGTCAAACATAACTTATTAGATACAATATGGGAGATTGTATTGTATCATATTAACCTCAATCGATAATAATGAAGGATATTGAAATAGATTAAAATAATCATCAAAACTATTTGAGAGAAATATCCCCCTTTTTATTGAAATCATTTAAAAGTCACACTATTTTTCATGAAGCCATTTAAAAATAGATTTTTGAATAAAAGTGTCCCATACCACTTTGAAACTTTTAAAAAGAGTTTAAATTTCAAAACTTTAATGTCCATATAAATAAATCCTTAAAACCATTTTTAAAACATGGACATTAATGAGCAAGATTTAGAAGAATAAGTCTTTAAAAAATTTAAAAATGGTATTTTAGCTAGAGTTTATAACCAAAATAGAGACACTTGAATACAAATAATTGAGTTAATCAAAACATTGTAATATCATGAGAATAAAGGGATTCACGATATACTATGTCAAAGTGCATTATATACACCACATAAAAGTTATTTCGTGTATAACAACAAAGAAGCCTCAATTGAATGTAAATTGAGATGAAATCTCACAAAAAGACCATATACTTAGGTTAAGGATAAATCAATGACATAATTATGTGTGTAAAATATAAATACACTATATATGGTTGTATATTCAGTGTAAAACAATCAAAGGACATTCACACATATTCTTGTAAAAGAAACACCAATGAATTTGATGGTTATCTCAACAAATCGAGATTGAGTAAAAATTACTCTTACAAGTTCATACTAATGACTTGAGAATTTATCAATGGAGTGATTATGCGTAAAAAAAGTATATACACAGAAAGGGGAGTGGAAATTATGACATAATCAAATGAAAAGTGATTCTACACATAATTTGGAGTAAAATAATCAATGAAGTATGCGTAAAGTCGAATGAGTGGGAATTGAAATTTCAAATTCCCTTATTGATTTGGTAACATACAAACACATTCACCAATGAAAGAAGGATCAATCAATGATGATTTAAATATACATTAATTAAAGTATGTTACACAATGAATACAAACATGGGCAGTACACACACCATATGTAATAAATAAGTGTTGAACAATGGAATTCTCACGGAATTAAAAGTGAGATAAGAAACCCCTAACCTTGAACTTTTACTTTTTTGGGGTAGGTTAACCTCCTGTATAATGGTGAAATAATTGTTATTAAATTATACAAAATCATATACATTATTATGTTATCAAATATGATCTTTTAACATTGCTTTGTTAATAATATCTTAGTATTATCGTCGTTTCGGGTGTTAACTTACTCATTTTTTATATGTTTTGTTACGTAAGCCATGATTGTCATGGATAGGTTGTATATTATTCATATAAATAATGATATTATGTCCTTAAACATTATTTTTAAATCATAAAATGATAATTGTACTTGAATGGATGCAATGGTGAATGAATCCCATCACGTTCGTGGAGACGATAGTCCGTACGTACGCATGAGCCACAATATCATTCTTTTGATATTAAAATAATGTATAATTAGATGTTATATCATATATATATAATCATTATCATGATATATTTATTATTTACATGAATTAAAAATCATTATTATAACCATCCAAATAATAATATATTGAATAACAATTACACCACGACATGGAGACGGTAAGCCGTATGTACGCACGAATGGTGAAATGTCATTCAAAGGATGGATAGAATACTGAATATGGTTGTACCATATTTATAATAATATTACAGTATATAGGAGATACTAGATTCATTAATTTATAATGGTAATAACAAAGATAGAAGAAGTTGAATAAGAAAGGAACTTGAAAGAAGGTGGTGAAAACATTACCTCTTCTTCCGGTTCTTCCTTTTGATTTGATCAAAAGGGCTCCTTAGGATGGATTTCTAATCAAACTAATCCCCTCGGTTGTAGTGAGGGAAGTTTAGAGATTATTTGGGCAGGGTTTTTCCGAGCCAAAAGGCTTTGAATGTGTGAATTAGTGAGAAGGGGGAGTGCCCTTTTATAAGAGGGGTGAGGGGCACCTTTGGAAAAGCTAAAAATAATATTTTATAATAAATTCATATTCGTTTTATTATGGCTCCAAAGAGGATTATTTAAAAGTTAATGTGGGGATGGGTCTAAAACCACTCAACCAATAGAATTTATACAGGTTTGGGTCATTATATTAACCTTATCTTTAAGTATTAACTCTTAGTTAATTAGTTTCACTTTTACAATGTCTCTTTTTATTTTTATATTATATGGTTAATAAAAATACTATATACATCCAAGAAACCCCCAAGTGGTCCATTAATAATACACATATCATGATATAAGTATCTTGGACGAACTTTAGATCTTTTGGAATTTAATATCAATTAATAATATGATATTTGTTTTAAAAACTATTTTATGGAAATTTTGACACTATTCAATAATTTAATTTTTATAAAATCATAACAGAATGATTACTTCTAAAAAAGTTAATTAAATCAATACTAACATGTCATATTGACCTAGAAAATTATTTGTATTTACAGAAAGTCTCAAATTACATTTATTTGGGTTTTATAATATCAATTATTCTAATTTTTCATTAATTACGTAATTACTGCATCACCATTGTGTCATAAATAAATTAATTTATATAATATTTAAAAATTATAAATAAAATACCATTATGTATGAAATCTTTTTATATCTCTAATGAATATTTACAATCAAATTTATCTTATGTATATCCCTATAGTAAAAATGGTTTAGTAGATAAACATTGATTTTAACTCTTTTAACTTTTCTTTGAATTAAATAATAATAAATGTCCTAATCAAATACAAGTGGACCTAAATGATAATATTTTACTCCTAAGATTGTTTATGGTCGAGATACACTTTTCCAATAGAATTAGGACATGTTTTAGGGTAATATTAATATCATTTTTACCCTTAATTATCCTATTTACTTTTAACCGTGGTAAATAAAAATAAAAAGTTACTATTCACCAAAAATTATTTTCATCTCATTGAACCACATTTTACTCCTTGATATTAAACGTGTCTCTCGGATTTTCTAAATTCCACTCACAGAAGTGGTAAAATTATGTTTTATGAAAAATTCAGTTTTTTAACTACCACTTAGGGGTTTCACTATTCATCAAAAAATGAATGTTTTTAGAAAAATACCAAATATTAGGCCTAAGATATATTTGATATTATGAATTCAAAAATGATGTATATTTTACCAAATTCAAAACATATCAGTTGCATTAATTATGTTAAAAATTAATTCTCGTCGTCAAAACAAATTGCGTATTTTTAAGAGATAATAACTATCAAAACACCGACACTTGTTTATGGCTGGTTTAAATGTGAAATTACATCCAATAACCAACGTTCTATTAAATGGTAAAAATATATTCGAAATATATTTTAAAACCACTCAAATTAATAATTTATCACTATTAATTATTTCGATTTTTAATAAGAATTTATTAATTTTCACTATTCATCAAAAAATGAAAGTTATCTGAAAAGTACCAAAATTTCAACTTAATATAATTTCGATATTAAGAATCTAAAAATGAAGTCCATTTTGAACGATAAATTTTATTTAATTTTAAAAAGTAGTTATTACTATTCATAACTGCTAGTTTGATTGGTTGTGGTGTGTTAGAATCTTGAAGTTACGTACAATGCACGCCATTGCATTATTCAAAGGGAAACGTACCGTGGAAGCTTGGGATGTTTCATTGTAAATTTTTTTGATGTCAAAATTCTAAAAAGTAAATTTATTTAGTCAAATTGAATATATAAAAGTTTAAAATATTGGATTTAAAAAGGGTTCACTATTAAAAGTTTGTAAAAGTGCAATACTGAAAATGAATTTGTTCTTTCATTATGTCTAATAAACTCATAATATGGATTCTATAATTATAAGGATTATATAGAGTTTAAAATTTAGTTAATACTATTCATAACCTCTTTTGAACGGCTTGTTTGGTAATTCATGGTGCGCTTGAACTCAGTGTTGTGTGTAGTGCAAGTTATTGAATTATTTTGAAGAAATAACACACTATGAAATCTTGGAGTGTTACACTATGGTTCAGCCAAGAGACTTATATCATGATAGGTGTATCATTAATGGACCACCTGGGGGTCGCTTGGATGTATATAGTAAGTTTATTAACCATATAATATTAAAATACAAAGAGACATTTTAAAAGTGAAAATAATTAACTAAGAGTTAATACTTAAAGATAAGGTTAATATTGTAACACCCCAAACTTCCACGGTACACTTCTCTTTGAATAATACAGTAGCGTGTGTTGTACGCAACTTCAAGTTCTAACACACACACCACAACCAATCAAAGTAGCTATAATGAATAGTAATAACTACTTTTTAAAATTTTATAAATTTTATCTTTCCAAATAGACATTGTTTTTTTATTCGGAATATCGAAATTATCCTAAGTTGAATTTTTGTAATTTTATGACAATTTCCATTTTTTTATAAATAGTGAAAAATACATAAAAACAACTTTATTAATCAAAATAATATATAGTGATAAATTATTCCGTTGAGTGGTTTTAAAGTATAATTAGAATATATTCTTACCATTTTATCCAATGGTGTTCATTAGAATTAATTTCACTTTGAAATTGGACATAAACAATTGTCAATCTTTTGAAATATATTGTTTCTTAAAAACACGCTATTTGTTGTGACAGCGGAAATTAGTTACAAAATTAATAAATGCAACTTATATGTTTGGAATTTTGAAAAAAGGCATCATTTTTGAATTCTGATTATCAATTATAGCTTAGGTTGATATTTTGGCATTGTTCTGAAAAACATCATTTTTTGATGAACAGTGAAACCACTAAGTGACAGTTAAAAAACTGATTTTCCATTTAAATAAAACATTACCACTTCTGTTATTTGATTTTCAAAACTCCGACATACATGGTTGTCATTAGGAAGTAAAATGTGGTCCAATGGGATAAAAATAATTTTTGGTGAATAGTAACTTTTAAGTTTAATTAATCGCGATTAAAGGTAATTCGTGAAATTTAAGGTAAAATGGTATTATAAAAATATGAAAATACCCTTACACTTGTCCTAAACCTATTGGATGAGTCATTTCCAACCAAGAAAATCCATGGGTCAACTTGGGGACCCCATGGAGGCACATTGGTAGGAAAATGACATTAAAACTTTTTATTTAATGTTAAAATAAAAATGTCACAAACATGAGTTGTTTTACTAAAACAGTTTTTAAATGGGGTTATACAAGTAAGATTTTTTACTATAAATATTCATTAGGAAGATAAAACTATTTCCTACATCATGGTATTTTTTTTATAATTTTTAGACATTAAATAAATTACATTTTTAATGACGCCATGATGATGCAGCGATTACCTCATTAATTTACGATTTTAATAAAATGGAAGGATAATGTAAAATCTAAGAATTACACTTGTCCAATGCCTATTTGATGAGTATATTTCTAACCCTTATCACCTTAGCCTCAAAATATAAAAGTGTGTGACCTTTAAAATCCGAAACTCATTATATAATAAAGCAACTTTTCATTGTTTTCCAAGAGTTCCCCTCCTCTCCTCTTATAAAAGGCCCCCACCACTACCACCTTATTCACACCATCAAAGCCTTTTGGCTCGGCCATCCTCTGCCCAAATACGCTCTCAACTTCCCACTATTACTCCTAGAAGCATCTCTTTGGGAAGAATTCATACCAAGGAAGCCTTTGAGCTCAAATCAAAAAGAGTTACCCGTTTTAAAGGTAGTGTTTTCTCTTGTGTTCTTATGTTTTATTTTTCTTCTCCAACCCCATAAACTATTTTTATTAATTTCTTTTGAAACAACACCAGTATCATAAATATACTAGTATTTTGTTACATGAAGTATTCGAGCTACACTTACACACACCTACATCTAATGGTTAAAGAACATACTGTTTCTGTGGATGGTGAATTTCTGCCTCACGAAATGATGATTGTTCAAAACTCATATAACACCTTCAAAGGTGGGCATTAGGATGTGAATATATTTATATATGATATATAATATGTTTATGTTTTACTTATGCTTATGTATTTTTCATTTATGGAATACCTTTATGGTTTCCATTATAGGTAAATGCGATATATTCATTTTATGAAGTGCGGACTACCACCCCCTCAAAGTGATTTGAATCGTTAATGCCATATGTTGGATGTATAATGGATGGATTAAATGGTATTATACATTATATTATACTGGAATTATTGTATACCTTTACATAATTATAATTTCATTCCATTATATACGAAATAGAAATGAAAGTAGCGTTCATGCGTACGTACGACTTACCGTCTCCATGAACAGTGCATTTTATTTCTTACCTCTAAATGTTATGTAATATTATAAATGCATGTATATACTAGATATATATGATATATATTATCTCTATATCATGAACATAATTCTTGATATAATGGATATTTCACCACATGAACAACTTGTAATTAAAAGAAGTTTATTTTTGACTCAAGTACCAAAGATCGACAAAATGACCGTTATTAACTTAAATAATTACATAATGTTCATAACATGGTAATAAGTGATATAAAAGGGATGATGAACTTGAAAATGGTTCTTAATCAAGTAGATATTAACTCTAGTTTATTATTCAGGATTTTAAAGAGCGGTGGAGTCAAGTCGGACACGAGGTAAGGGAACTTCTTAACCCAATTTCCATTCTTTGGGTTAATCTCCTACTTTAAAATTAAGTCATGATATTATTATGTCCTATCTTGTATTTATACTTCCTTTTTGTGTAATTATAGTGAATATACATAATATTTCTATTTTATTTAAAAAATGATCTTTGTATGGGACTTCATATCAATCTCCTTTCATTAAGGCATACTTTGTTTTATACACAACTTACATTTATACGGTGTATAAACCCCTTTGACTTTTACGTTTATTCAAAAGGTATATTTTTATACGAAGTATTTTCACTAAACGTCAAAAGGAATGTTTTGTCTTACGTATGTGGTGACAACGACTTCTCCACCTCCATGACCATTATTTGATTTTTGGCTTCCTCTACAAGCCATAGTTTTTTTAAATGAAAAATAAATACCATGTTTTACTATTCTTTTATTTAGGTATTAAAAATGGTTTTGAAAGTGTTTTTATTATATCAATGTGTTGTATTGATATCTTGTGATTGAAATGTGGAAATGTTATGTTTCCTTTATGCATGTTTTATGTGATACGATTATGTTATGGTTTATGATATGAATAAACATGTTCATATGAGGAATGCATTGGACGTAATAAGTGACGGGTGGAGCCCACTATAGCTCCTCGATGCATCGGTAGGTCTCATGAGACAAACTAGTGTCTCGGCACGAGGCCTTGACATTATCTTATTTGTGGTCTTGGCACGAGGCCTTGGCTATGTTGTTATGATAGTCTGGCATTATGCATTCCATCATTATGAAAGTGGTTATTGATATTGAATGTGATTATTCGTCTAGTAGAATATCCATGTGAATAAGTAAATGGCATAATTTAATTTTATTTTTTCAATATTATGTTGATGTTCAAGTTTAAAAGGGATTTTGTTTTAGTTTTACATTTCCTTAAATGTTAATGTTTATTTATGAAAGCTTCCTCAATATTATTATCCTTACTAAGCATCTGAGCTCACCCCTTTCAATGTTTTAATTTTTCGAGGATGTGAAGAAATATTTTAGGAATGACCTACAGGGATAGTCTGAAGGGGATATGTGTAACACCCCAGGTAAATAAAGAATATTACATTTTCATATTTATCCATATTTGTGAATAAAATATTAATATGACTTTAAAGGGGATGATATGCTCGATGGCGTACCCAACACGCAACAACGGGTTTCTTGGGAATCTTACATTGCACTCTAATAATAAAATAATATTATTTTAAATGGTAGTTAACATGTAGCCGTTGTAATGGTGGGAATGGAAAGAAATAACTAAAATATTATTATATATGTTTTTAAATGCTTTTACTTTTATCCAATAAATGATAGAGGCTTAAAATACGGAAAGAATTCAATTTTAGGCGTATATGCCCTAGTTTTCACTAAAGGTTCACTTATCACCTTTTGATGTTGAACCATTATTAAATATAGTTTTTTGAACTCTTAAACTTTCTTTTGGACCAAATAAAACTCTTATTAAGAATCGGGACATCAAAATTTACTTTGTGTAAATTTTTGGTATCTTTCCGATGAAGTTCATTTTTTAATGAATAGTGTAAAATGTTGTATTTTAATTCAAAACCTATTTTTAATCTAATTGATTTATATGATTAGATTATCTTTTGAATTTTTTTTAAAGTGAAATTAGAATATATTTTTACCATTAAATCCAATAGTGGTCGTTGGAATTAATTTCACTTTGAAAACAGACTTAAACCAGTGTCAATCTTTTGATACTTATTGTTTCATAAAAACACACTATTTTCTCTGACAGCGGGAATTAATTATTAAATTAATTAATGTGACTTATATGTTTTGAATTTTTTAAAATAGACTTCATTTTTGAATTCGGAATATCAAATATATCTTAGGGTGAATTTTTGGGATTTTTCTGAAAAACATCAATTTTTGATGAATAGTGACACCACTAAGTGGTACTTATAAAAACCGATTTTTTCGTTTAAATGAAATTTTGCCATCTTTGTGTTTTGAATTTCAAAAATCCGACATACATGGTTTTCATTAAGAAGTAAAATGTGGTTCAATGGGATAAAAATAATTTTTTGGTGAATAGTAACTTATTAAGTTTTTAATCGCGATTAGAGGTAATTAGTGTAGTTTAAGGTAAAAATAATGTTTTAATAATATGAAATGAACTTGACACATGTCCTAACCTCATTGGATGTGTAATGGCCGACCATGAAAAGCCATGGGTCAACATGGGGACCCCATGGAGCCACTTTGGTTGGGAAATGACATAAATTACTTTTTATTTAATGTAAAAGTAAAAATGACACAAACATGATATGTTTTACTAAAACAATTTTTAAGTGGGTTTATACAAGTCATATTTTTTATTATAAATAGGCATTGGAAAGATAAAAAGATTTCCTACATCATAGTAATTTTTTTATAATTTTTAGACATTATATAAATTAAATTATTTATGACATCATGATGATGCAGCGATGACATCATTATCTGACGATTTAATTAAAATGAGAAGATAATGTAAACTCTATGACCTACACTTGTCCAAAACTTATTGGATGGGTGGATTTCGAACCCGTATCACCTTATCCACAAATTATTTCAATGTGGGACCTTTTAAAACTGAAGGAAAATTTCAAATAAAGTAATATTTCTTACTTTCCAAAAGTGCCCCTCCTCTCCTCTTATAAAAGGCCCCCACCTCTACCTCATTTCACACACTCCTCAAGCCTTTGGCTCGGCCAACCCCTGCCAATTTACTCTCTCCACATCCCTCTCCTCATCCTAGAGGATTCCCTTTGGGCAGAATCGTTTCAAAGGAAGCCTTTAGGCTCAAATCAAAAGGAGTTACACTTTTAAAGGTAATTCATTCCCTCATGTTCATTTGTTTTATTGTGCTGTCCAACCCCCTAAACACTTTTTATTTACCTCTTTTGTAACAAAACCAGTATCTACAATATACTAGGATGTTGTTATAAGATTTATTCGAGCTACACTCTCTCACAACTACATCAAATGGTTAAAGAACATATGGTTTCCGTGGATGGCGAAATTCTGCCTCCCGAAACGATGATTGTTCAATACTCATTTAACACCTTCAAAGGTGGCCATTATGATGTCACTATTTTTATATATGATATATAATATGTTTATGTTTTCCTTAAGCTTCTGTTTTTTCATTTTGGGTATACTTTTATAGTTTCCATTATGGGTAAACACGATATCTTCATTTAAGGAAGTGCGGACTACCGCCCCCTCAAAGTGATTTGATTCGTTAAATACCATATGTGGGACATATAAAGGATGGAACTATGATATTATATATAATTTTATACTGGAATTATAATATACATTTATATCATTATTATTCCATTCTATAAAATACGAAATAGAAATGAAAGTAGCGTTCATGCGTACGTACGGCTTACCGTCTCCATGAACGGTGCATTTCATTTCTTACCACTAAATGATTATGTAATGTTATAAATGCATGAATGTACTGGATATATATGACATAGATTATATCTACATCATGAATACAATTATGGATATAATAAACATTTGGACACACGAACAACATGTAATTTTAAGAAGTCCACTTTCGACTTAAGAACCAAATATTGGCAAAACAAATATTTTTAACTTAAATGATTACATAATGTTTATGACATGGTAATAAGTGATATAAAAGGAATAATGAAATTGAAAAAGGTTATCTAGGAAGTATAAATTAACTCATGTTTATTATTCAGGAGATTAAAGAACGATCGAGTCAAGTCGGACCCGAGGTAAGGGATCCTACTCCTCTCTTTCTTTTTAAGTACACACTTTTATGTCATTCCTTTTAAAGCTCATATTTATTGTTATTGGGATGAACTTTTATATTACACATACTGTAATTTTTATGTTCATGTGATGAGATACCCTATTCTCTCTCATCAATCCATTTTGGAACTTTTGAGTGGCGCCGTTAGGCTGCCGAACTTTCGTAAGAGATCTAACCTCTCTCATTCTTTTTAAGTACTCTCCTTTATGTCACTTCTTTTAAGATCCTCTTTGTAATGTTGGGGGATGTTTTTTTATATTTATCTTTATGTAAATTTTATTTTAATGTGATGAGATACCCTATTTGATCTCATCAAACCATATTCGGAAGTTTTATGTGGCGCCGTTAGGCTGCCGAGTTTTCGTAAGGGATTTTTCATCTCACTTTTATTCCCGTGAGATTTATGCAACATTTGACACAAATTCCATTGAGTGGTGTATGTACTACCCAATATTATACTCTTTGTTTAATATACTTTCGTTTATGATTATTTACATCAATGATCTATTATCCTTCTTTCATGGGGTGTATGTTTTGAAAGATACCCAAGTCGGTAAAGGAACATTTCACCCTCCTTTTTTAAAAGACTTCTTTTGTTGGGTCTTTTAATTTACATATTTTTATGTTGGGATATGTTCTCATATATCCTTATTGATGTAAATTTTATGTCCAAGTGATGAGATACACTTTTTATCTCTCATCAACTCATTTTGATGTGATGCCGTTAGGCTGTCAAGTGAACTTTTTAACCCAATTTCGATTTCTTTGGGTTCAAGATGTAGTCATTGAATATGTCATCCATTGAATATGTGTGAATGGACTTTTATTGTTTTACACTTAATATCCACTTATATTGGGTGTACTTATATTTGTCAAACATATTTTTGAGATTGATTTGTCCTTAATTTAAGGATACCTTCTCTATAAGGGATTCCATCCCATTTGAAATTTCTATTGAGGGTTCATTGTTTTTATGCACCAATTCACTCTTATATGGTGTATATAATGTCCTTTTTATTATTATATCATGAATCCATTTATTCTCATGATATTATAAAGTTCTGAATAAATGTTATTCTTCAATTATTGTATTCATGTGTCTCTAATTTTGGTAAAACCCCTTTAACCAAAATATCGTTTTAAATGTTTTAATTATTTGTTCTTATTAATATCCATGTTTTCAAAATGGTTTTAAGGATTTATTTATATGGATATTAATGGTTTAAAATTTTAAGCTTAAAGGTGGTATGGGACACTTTGATTCAAAAATCTCTTTATTAAATGTTTTAAATGGTTTTGGAAATGGTTTCTTTTTGAATGGATTCATTATTTCAATATACTAAAATGTTATATTGTGATTGAAATGTGGAAATGTTATGTTTCCTTTATGCATGTTTTATGTGAAACATTTATGTTATGGTTCTTGGGAATTGTTATGAAAACTGGTGGTTCCATGATAAACTAAGGGCGGGTGAGCCCGATATAGCTCTCCATTGCATTGGGTAACACGAAAGAGTGAAACATTGAGGTTTCTCCGAAGAGATTTAGGGAATATAATGTGATGGGTATTCCAAAACGTAACCAAGAGGGTTACTCCCTACGTAAGAATGTTATGAATGCCTCAAGTTACCTTTTGTGTCTTATGATTTCTATGATTTATTCATGATTTGATATGCCTATGTTTTATGGGTAAAGTATGATTTCATTCTTATGTATACATGTACTCATGTTTCCTTTACATATCTTTATATCCCTTACTAAGCTTGTTATGCTCATCCCAAGTTTTTGAAATGTTTTTCACAGGTCAAGGGAATGGTACATGATGTGATGATAGTGTCAAGGATGTTTCAAGAAAAAATCCATGTTTTATTTTAAATATGTTTCCGTTGATGGGAAGAATGAATACTGTCTTTTATATAACCACTTTGTTTAAATGTGGAATGTAATGCAAGTTTCATGATCTAATTCTCTAAAACTCTAAACCTGAAAAGATCCTCAATGTGTAATCTTGTAATAACTCAAGATTATGTAAGGTTTAAGGATGGGGCCTTATAGTTGGTATCAGAGGTCGGTTTAGATAAGTTTAGAGGTTAGGGTATTCTTTAAGCATAAGTGACATTACCATAATGGTTAGGATTTCTGAAAGATTCCTAGATTTAGATAAAGTGAATGAGTAAGTATATCTTAGTTTTTATATTACTCATTAGTACATAATGGTTTTGTTGATATAATCACACTGACCTTTTTGGTTTTAGTAAATGGCTGGATCTAGCAGGCACCAATGTAACAGTGGATGTGAAGGAAACTGTGACAGTTTTTTGAGCAAGCAACTGAATGATATGGGAGCGGCAATGAGAACTCTTGTGATTATCCTCAACCAACTATCTGGAGTCATGATTGACCACCTAAACCTTGGATATTTCTCTAAGGAATCATATATGCAAGAAACAAATCCCTACGGATGTACAGGTAATAATCATAAAGGTAAGTGTGTTCAAAAACCTATGTGTCAAAGATGTGGAAAGAAACACCTAGGAAAATGTTTCAAATGGAAAGAAATATGCTATAGATGTGGAAATGAATGTCATAAATCAAGAATATGCCATGGAAAAAGGAAGCATCCAGTTGACTCGAGGAAAGGGAAAGAAGTTCTTTCTGAGGGATCAATTGAATGTTTTAAATATGGTGTGCATGATCATTATGCAAACACATGTCCTATGAAGAAGTTTCGTGAATGGGGTCACCAAGAGCGTACCAATATTCGTTTACCAAAACCTAATGCCATTCCGATTGAGGATGAAGAAACTGACAATGACCAATCAAAGGTATGTACTATTTCATGACTATTGTTTTCCTATTTTGGAATCTTATGATATGATTCATGATTTTGTTTGTAGGAAAGAGGTATTTTGGAATAAGTTGGAAAGGAATGGATAATGGATCATGAAGAATGTTGAATGGGTAAGATGCCAACATATAAGGGCTTCAAGAGTTATGGTGAAATTCTTAAGAGTATTAAGTCTCTTTTAATGATGGGGTTACATTAGAAGACTTTTTATATTATGTGTAAACCTGATGTTTAATATAGGCAAATTTTATTCAAGTAATAGTTATCTATTCTTTTGTGGACATAGTTATAAAGAACCATTTGGGTTTATATGATCCTTACTTTTGAGGTAATTATGGGTTACTATATTTTATGATTGAAGTGAAAGGCATGAGATAAAATTGAGGTTAAATTTTGTTATGGCTATTTATGATGATTTTATCCTTTTTGGGGAATGATTTGAGAATTATATAGTTTTGGAAAAGGGACAACACGTAGACTGTGTGACTACCCGTCGCGTCGGAAAAAGCTGCGGGAATCGAACCCACAATCAAAGTGCAACTGGTATTTATCGCCAACCACTGGACTACGTGAAGTCCCTGGTTAGTTTGAATGAATCTTTTTTTTAAGAGAAAGTTGATTTTGGGTTATTTATGAAAATGATTAACCTATCATAGAGGATATGTGATTAGGTTAATTACGTTTCAATACGAGACTTTAGGAGCAACTGATGTTGTTTGGAGATAAATGTTACGATTTAACTTGGAAGACTATGTGACTAAATCCTTCAAATATTTGTGTTTCAATCTTATATTGGTTTACTTTGAAGAATTTTATGGACAAATTGTTTATCGGATGGTCCTTGTTGAACTTTGGGTTTTGTTGGACAAATTTTGGCGAGTAAGCATGGATTTTCTTTTTAATGGGTTATCCTTTTCTGGATTATCTGACCTTGTACTAACCTTTTTGGTTTTGGTTTTGGTTAAAGCCTAAAGACATGGGATGTATATAGTTCTCTTTTGTGGATTAGGTGATTCTCTAGAAGTTGATTATAATAGTCTTAATGCGAAAAAGTCTCCCAAAATACTCGTCTTTTGGAAACATATGAGTTTGATTAAGGAATCTAGTAAAAGTTGAAAGTCAACATTATAAGTGATTATGTTTCCTTATGAATAAATTCCTCAATAAAAAGTAACTTAAAACAAAAAATTTGTCTATTAGCATTTCTTACTGGGGAATCGAATACCGTTTAACCAATCATAAGTTTGTGATTTTCTCATTGTTAACTTTCTCCTAGACATGTTTACTATCACTCTCCCTCAAGAACACGACCCTTTTCTTTTTATTCCATGTCCATGTTTTTCTACATGGAATCCTAGTATAGGTTAACTCGGGTGACCACTGTACTTATCTTCCTTTATTTTAATGTGATTGTTTTACCGACTCTTGTTCCGATGTGGGATGTTCAAGGATGTTTCCAAACTCAATTTTAAAAATTGTGAGGACGCAATTCCCAAAAGGGGGGAAGGATGTAACACCCCAGGTAAATAAAGAATATGAAATTTTCATATTTATCCATATTTGTGAATAAAATATTAATATGACTTTAAAGGGGATGCTATGGTCGATGACGTACCCAACACGCAACAACGAGTTTCTTGGGAATCTTACGTTGCACTTTAATAATAAAATAATATTATTTTAAATGGTAGTTAACATGTAGCCGTTATAATGGAGGGAATGGATTGAAATTACTAAAATATTATAATATATGTTTTTAAATGCTATTACTTTTATCCAATAAAGGATAGAGGCTTAAAATACGGAAAGAATTCAATTTTAGGTGTATATGCCCTAGTTTTCACTAAAGGTTCACTTATCACCTTTTGATGTTGAACCATAATTAAATATAGTTTTGTTCACTCTTAAACTTTATTTTTGACCAAATAAAACTCTTATTAAGAATCGGGACGTCAAAATTTACTTTGTGTAAATTTTTGGTATCTTTCCGATAAATTTCATTTTTTAATGAATAGTGTAAAATGTTGTATTTTAATTCAAAACCTCTTTTTAATCTAATTTATTTATATGATTAGATTATCTTTTGAATTGTTTTTAAAGTGAAATTAGAATATATTTTTACCATTAAATCCAATAGTGGTCGTTGGAATTAATTTCACTTTGAAAACAGACTTAAACCAGTGTCAATCTTTTGATACTTATTGTTTCATAAAAACACGCTATTTGCTCTGACAGCGGGAATTAATTATTAAATTAATTAATGTGACTTATATGTTTTGAATTTTGTAAAATAGACTTCATTTTTGAATTCGGAATATCAAATATAGCTTAGGGTGAATTTTGGGGATTTTTCTGAAAAACATCAATTTTTTATGAATAGTGACACCACTAAGTGGTACTTATAAAAACTGATTTTCCGTTTAAATGAAATTTTGCCATCTTTGTGTTTTGAATTTAAAAAATCCGACATACATGGTTTTCATTAAGAAGTAAAATGTGGTTCAATGGGATAAAAATAATTTTTTGGTGAATAGTAACTTATTATGTTTTTAATCGCGATTAGAGGTAATTAGTGTAGTTTAAGGTAAAAATAATGTTTTAATAATATGAAATAAACATTACACATGTCCTAACCTCATTGGATGTGTAATGGCCGACCAAGAAAAGCCATGGGTCAACATGGGGACCCCATAGAGCCACTTTGGTTGGGAAATGACATAAATAACTTTTTATTTAATGTAAAAGTAAAAATGACACAAACATGATATGTTTTACTAAAACAATTATTAAGTGGGGTAATACAAGTCAGAGTTTTTATTATAAATAGTAATTGGAAAGATAAAAAGATTTCATACATCATAGTAATTGTTTTATAATTTTTAGACATTAAATAAATTAAATTACTTATGACATCATAATGATGCAGCGATGACATCATTATCTGACGATTTAAATAAAATGAGAAGATAATGTAAACTCTATGACCTACACATGTCCAAAACTTATTGTATGGGTGGATTTCGAACCATTATCACCTTATCCACGAATTATTTCAATGTGGGACCTTTTAAAACCGAAACACATTTTCAAATAAAGTAATATTTCTTACTTTCCAAAAGTGCCCCTCCTCTCCTCTTATAAAAGGCCCCCACCTCTACCTCATTTCACACACTCCTCAAGCCTTTGGATCGGCCAACCCCTGCCCATTTACTCTCTCCACATCCCTCTCCTCATCCTAGATGATTCCTTTTGGGCATAATCCTTTCAAAGGAAGCCTTTAGGCTCAAATAAAAAGGAGTTACACTTTTAAAGGTAATTCATTCCCTCATGTTCATTAGATTTATTGTGCTTCTCCAACCCCCTAAACTCTTTATATTTACTTCTTTTGTAACAACAACAGTATCTCCAACATACTAGGATGTTGTTATAATATTTATTCGAGATACACTCTCACACAACTACATCAAATGGTTAAAGAACATACGGTTTCCGTGGATGGGGAAATTTTGCCTCCCGAAATGATGATTGTTCAATACTCATTTAACACCTTCAAAGGTGGCCATTATAATGTCACTATTTTTATATATGATATATAATATGTTTATGTTTTCCTTAAGCTTCTGTTTTTTTCATTTTGGGCATACCTTTATGGTTTCCATTATGGGTAAACGTGATATCTTCATTTAAGGAAGTGCGGACTACCGCCCCCTCAAAGTGATTTGATTCGTTAAATACCATATATGGGACGTATAAAGGATGGAACTATGATATTATATATAATATTATACTGGAATAATAATATACCTTTATATAATTATTATTCCATTCTATAAAATACGGAATAGAAATCAAAGTATCGTCCATGCGTACGTATGACTTACCGTCTCCATGAACGGTGCATTTCATTTCTTACCTCTAAATGATTATGTAATGTTATAAATGCATGAATGTAATGGATATATATGACATATATGATATATACATCATGAATACAATTATGGATATAATAAAAATTTGGCCACACGGACAACATGTAATTTTAAGAAGTCCACTTTCGACTTAAGAACCAAATATCGGCAAAACAAATATTATAAACTTAAATGATTACATAATGTTTATGACATGGTAATAAGTGATATAAAAGGAATAATTAACTTGAAAAAGGTTCTTAAGGATTTATAAATTAACTCAAGTTTATTATTCAGGAGATTAAAGAACGATCGAGACAAGTCGGACCCGAGGTAAGGGATCCTACTCCTCTCTTTCTTTTTAAGTACACACTTTTATGTCATTCCTTTTAAAGCTCATATTTCTTATTATTGGGATGATCATTTATATTACAATTACTTTAATTTTTATTTTCATGTGATGAGAGACCCTATTCTCTCCCATCAATCCATTTTGGAAGTTTTGAGTGGCACCGTTAGGCTGCCGAACTTTCGTAAGAGATCTAACCTCTCTCTTTCTTCTTAAGTACTCTCCTTTATGTCACTTCTTTTAAGCTCCTATTTGTAATGTTGGGGGATTTTTTTTATTCCTCTTTCTGTAAATTTTATTGTAATGTGACGAGATACCCTATTTTATCTCATCAAACCATACTCGGAAGTTTTATGTGGCGCCGTTAGGCTGCCGAGTTTTCGTAATGGATTTTTCATCTCACTTTTATTCCCGTGAGATTTATGCTACATTTGACACAAATTCCATTGAGTTGTGTATGTAATACCCATTATTCTACTCTTTGTGTAATATACTTTCATTTATGAGTATTTTCATCAATGATCTATTGTCCTTCTTTCATGGGGTGTATGTTTTGAAAGATACCCAAGTCGGTAAGGGAACCTTTCACCCTCCTTTTTTTTAAAAGAATTCTTTTGTTGGGTCTTTTAATTTACATATTGTTATGTTGGTTTATGTTCTCATATATCCTTATTAATGTAAATTTTATGTACAAGTGATGAGATACACTTTTTATCTCTCTTCAACTCATTTTGATGTGATGCCATTAGGCTGTCAAGGGAACTTTTTAACCCAATTTCGATTTCTTTGGGTTCAAGATGTAGTCATTGAATATGTCATCCATTGAATATGTGTGAATGACCTTTTATTGTTTTACACTTAATATCCACTTATATTGGGTGTACTTATATTTGTCACACATATTTTTTAGATTGATTTGTCCTTAATTTAAGGATACCTTCTCTATAAGGGATTTCATCACATTTGACATTTCTATTGAGGGTTCATTGTTGTTATGCACCAATTCACTCTTATATGGTGTATATAATGTCCTTTGGTGTATTATATCATGAATCCATTTATTCTCAAGATATTATAAAGATCTGACTAAATTTTATTCCTCAATTATTGTATTCAACTGTCTCTAATTTTGGTAAAACCCCTTTAACCAAAATATCGTTTTAAATGTTTTAATTATTTGTTCTTATTAATATACATGTTTTAAAAATGGTTTTAAGGATTTATTTATATGGATATTAATGTTTTAAAATTTTAAGCTTCAAGGTGGTATGGGACACTTTGATTCAAAAATCTCTTTATTAAATGTTTTAAATGGTTTTGGAAATGGTTTCTTTTTGAATGGATTCATTATTTCAATATACTAAAATGTTATATTGTGATTGAAATGTGGAAATGTTATGTTTCCTTTATGCATGTTTTATGTGATACATTTATGTTATGGTTCTTGGGCATTGTTATGAAAACGGGTGGTTCTGTGATAAACTAAGGGCGGGTGAGCCCGATATAGCTCTCCAATGCATTGGGTAACACGAAGGAGTGAAACATTGAGGTTTCTCCGAAGAGATTTAGGGAATATATTGTGATGGGTATTCCAAAATGTAACCAAGAGGGTTACTCCCTACGTAAGAATGTTATGAATGCCTCAAGTTACCTTTTGTGTCTTGTGATTTCTATGATTTATTCATGATTTGATATGCCTATGTTTTATGGGTAAAGTATGATTTCATTCTTATGTATACATGTACTCATGTTTCCTTTCCATATCTTTATATCCCTTACTGAGCTTTTTATGCTCATCCCAAGTTTTTGAAATGTTTTTCACAGGTCAAGGGAATGGTACATGATGTGATGATAGTGTCAAGGATGTTTCAAGAAAGAATCCATGTTTTATTTTAAATATGTTTCCGTTGATGGGAAGAATGAATACTGTCTTTTATTTAACCACTTTGTTTAAATGTGGAATGTAATGCAAGTTTCATGATCCAATTCTCTAAAACTCTAATCCTGAAAAGATCCTCAATGTGTAATCATGTAATAACTCAAGATTAAGTAAGGTTTAAGGCTGGGGCCTTATAATATGAGTGTGGAAAATGGAGACTATGTTATTGTAGTTTTTCACTTTATGATGTAATGTAACATTTATGAATGTATCTAGTGTTTCCAAGTCTACTAAACTAATAGGTCATTCGAGAGTTGATCTTTTGTGATCATGCTAATGTTACGAAGTAACGCATCGACTCTGGGTAACTGGGGTCGGGGCGTTACAAATATAGTGACCCAAACCTGTCTAAATTCTATTGGTTGAGTGTTTTTCGACCCATCCACACCTAAGCCTTTAAATAATCCATATTTGAGCAATTAGAAACCGAATATGAATTTATTATAAAATAATATTTCTAGATTCTCCAAAGGTTCCCCTAACCCCTCTTATAAAACGGCACTCCCCCTTCTCAGTAATACACACATTCAAAGCCTTTTGGTTCGGCCAACACCTTCCCAAATACTCTCTCAACTTCCCTCACTTCATCCTATAGGCCTTCCTTTAGTCATAAAGCCAACCTAAGGAGCCCTTTTGATCAAATAAAAAGGAAGAACCCGAAAAAGGGAAGGTTAACTGACCCCCAACCAAGGAAAAGTACAAGGTAATTGTTTATTTCACAATCTCTTCATTATTCAAGGTTGTTTATACGAAATAATCTACTGGGACATCATTATCATCCACATCCATGTTTCTTAAAAATGTATTTCAAAACATTTTTACTATTTACTAGAATATGGGTTAAATACATTTATACCCTTGTTGACTTTTATAAGCGGTTTATAAAGGAATCTTTCTGTCGTTTTCCAAACACTATCCTTTTTAACCTTTTCGACAGAATTAAGGTAAGATTGGTTTTTTATATGGTGGGTGCAGGTATTTTCCACAGTTATAAAATTGTCGAAGCTTTACTTACAAGCTTATAAGAATATTTTCAAAGTAAATGTTTTATTTTATAATTATGTGACTTTTAAATGATTTCAAAATGAATATTTTAAGAATTTCTGAAAGGTACTCTTTATCAAAATCATAATTTTAAATGTTTTAAAGATTTATCTTTCTAAATCTTTTTAATTAATGTCCATGTTTTTAAAATGATTTTAAGGATTTATTTATATGAACATGAAGGTTTTGAAATGATATTTCTTTTCAAAATTTTTAAAGTGGTATGGGACACTTTGATTCAAAAATCTCTTTTAAATTACTTCCTTTATAAATGTGTTACTTTTCAATGATTTCGAGAAAAGAGATATTTCTCTCAAATAGTTTTTATTTCATCTATGTCAACATCCTTTTATGGATTTTAATCTTATTTGAAGTTGATTTATTATGATACAAAACTTTTGTATTATATTGAATGTTTTTTGATATGTTTTACTATGGGTGTGTTATTTTTATACAATTCATTGTTTATGGAGAAAGTATTGACATTTCGTATGCTAGTTTTAATACGAATGTTTATTTTATGTTTAAACCTTTTCATATGGGAATGCATTAGACATAGTAAGTGACCGGTGGAGCCCGCTATAGCTCCTCGATGCATCGGTAGGTCTCATGAGACAAACTAGTGTCTTGGCACAAGGCCTTGACAAAATATTATTTGTCGTCATGGCATGAGGCCTTGGCTATGTGGTTATGATAGTATGGAATTATGCATTCCATCATTATAAAAGTGGTTATTGATATTGCATGTGATTATTAGATTAGTAGAATATCCATGTGAATAAGTAAATGTAATTATTTCATTTTATTTTTTCCATACTATGTTGAAGTTTAAGTTTAAAAGGTTTTTGTTTTAGTTATACATTGCCTTAAATGTTTATGATTATTTATGAATGTTTCCGCTGTATTTCTTACCCTTACGAAGTGTTTGAGCTCACCCCATTCTATGCTTTATTTTTTCTCAGGATTCCAAGAAGTATATTGTGATTGATATGCAGGTTTTAGACAAGGGAATAATGGCATTCATAAATGATTATTTATGTTGTTTGGTATGTTATGATGTGTAATGTAACATTCATGTATGTAATATATTTTCCAATACTGCTAAACTAATTGGTCTTTTGGGACATGATTCTTTGTAATCATGCAAATGTATTAAAATAATGCACCGACTCTGGGTAACTGGGGTCAGGGTGTTACATTATTCACCATAATTCCCAAACCAAATAACATTCCTTCAATCTGCTCAATCTTCCTTAGCTCCTACCATGAATTGTTCTGATAATAAAGAATTTTGTAATATATTTCATATCTCAATTGTCTCTTACCAAAAAAATGTATGCATTTCATATTGGGATTTTCATCATTAATTCTACACACTAAAAAATATTCTATGAATAGATTTCTTGATAATTATTCAAAAAATGGACATCCTTGCATCACACCAATCATAAATCTATTCTTGGTTCATCGATGCATTCATTATTAATGAATCCAATATGAATACAAGGGTTTGATCAGGCTCAGTACTTCCCAACAACTATTGAATATTAACCACAGAGTCTAATCGGTGGATAAAACGAAGAAACAAGTGGTAAAATCACAAGAAATAAGGTTATGTGAATGATTCCAAGTTTTCATGGATAATAGATCAATAATAAGGATTCAATATTAGAAATAAATATAATTTAATTTAATATTTGTACATGGGTGCATGCAATTGTCCAAAAATTGGTGCAAATCCAAAAACAAGTATGGACCTGCTCAAAAATTTAATCAAATGGAACAATAAACAAATGTAATGTCATACCATGATTATGTATTGTTCTTTATTGATGAACACAACCTCTAACGACTGAGGGGATTCATTCTATTCATTGCATCCTGATTTTTACTAATCTGAAGTTTCATTGTCGTCTAGCAGGATCTTCCAATGGATGAGAATGATTTTTCTCTAAAATTCAACAATGGGTTGTTCTAATTTCCATAGAGAATTAATGCTACAAATATTCATAGATATTTTAACCATTTCTTTGAAAAAAATAAATAAATAAATTTAATATTTTACTAATTAACCTAATGAATCTCTAACAAGTGAGGATTCTGAACAACCCACACCAACTCAATTTATGTCACACATTTATTAAACACCATGTTTTGGACTAAATCGTTGTTCCATATTCCCGATCTAATCATATGTTTAAATATTTATCCCATTTTAATTAATAATTTTCATGCAAGGAATATAAAATATATTTAATATTTTATGAAATTTATTACTGATACAACTAGCCTTGCAATCAAAAGATGTCTCAGTGCCTAACTCTGGAAATATATATTTAAAAATTTCAAAGTCTTACAAGGAAAAAATAGCTCTCTATATTAATTACTAAACACTAAATTCATTATGTACATGAAAATTGATATAACATAAGTGACTCTAAGTGGAATCACTGTGAACTCATATTTTCTATACCTCTTTTCAATGTTAGTCTTGAGAATAACTTCCATAATTATATTTAATTAGTGATATCCTAATCAATGGTCCATCATAGAGAAATACATTGTCCCATGTAGTTGATAAAAAAATCTTTTATCCATTGAAGGGGGTGTTTTTATCATTATTTTATTAATCTCATGATAATCAAAGTATAGGAACATGGATATATCTTTATTCTTCAATATAAGGTTCGGTTCACCACATAGTGGAGCACATGAGCATATAAAACTCATATCAGGATTCCATTGAAAGATTTTCCTTAGTTCTTGAAACTCAATTGTGGCCATCTTATAAAGATTCTTTGATGTGGGAAGATATCCAAGTATATTTTCAATTGGGAACTCAACCTCTCAGATAGAATGAAGACCATGAAATTCCTTAGGTAATATATTAGTGTAATCCCCTTCAATGGGAATGTATTCAAGCATGATCCCCTACTTCAACTAAATCATTTGAGATATATATTCTTTCTCATAGGTAAATAATATCAACAATTTATTTTATTATTCTCTAGGAGAATCAACCCCCTCCATACACTTGTACTCAAAAGGATGATCCCTTGGTATATGAAGACTCATCTCCTCCACCTAAAATTTGATGTTGGTTTTATATAAATACATACAATCTAATCCCAATATATAATTAAACTCCACCAAATTGGATAATAAAATATGTTATTGGAGGTTTAGTCCAAAAACATAGATTAGGGAAGAGTTATATACTATAAATGTAATAATTTCCCATTTGTTATTCCCCAAAAAACCTTGAACTCCATATTTTCAGGTATGTTATGTATAGTTATACTAATGATTCATTATTTGAATGAATGTATTGATATATAATCAAGATTTTATTTTTTTTATTCTTTAATAAATAACTAGTGTAACTATCACCACATCAATGAAAAGATCTACCTCATTTGTAGTGATTGAATTTGACCTTCTATACTTCAATGGTTCTTTTTACAATTTATTGCCTTTGACAACCCTTTTATGAGGGAATTATCTTGCATAATTCCGTGCTTCATTCATTTGAAACACTATACAACTAGATGATTGTTAATCTGAACATTTCTTTCTTCTTTGGAATTTATGGGATTTTTTATATCCCTTCAAGAATTATTTTCATGATGACCCTCTTTTCAAATTTGAATCTTCATTTGGTTCCCTTTCCATAGTTCCCAAGATAATTCTTCCCACACTTTTTTCATGTGCTATATTGGGTTTTCATTCATCCACGTGATTTATCTATTGATCCTCCCAATTTAAACAATATTTTCTCTCTTTTTTCAAACCCATGATACTATTAAGACTCTAAATTCTCAATATAAACCTTAATTTAAGTATTTAAAATCATTTCATAACCCTTAATGTCTCAAATCCAATGATTTAAATAGACATAGATTAAATTAATTAGTTATTTGATCCACCTTGGTTTAAGTGTTAATGAAAAATATAGAGGCATATCGTTCATATAACGACACAGGTATTTATAGAATAATACTTTTTAGTTTTTATTAATACTTATGAATATTATATTAATTAAATGGGATTCTTTTTACGATATCATACTCATCAAGTAAAAAGGGGTTTCTCTGAAATCTTACGTTGCACACAACTTTGAGATATACCAAAAAATAATATAATAATATTATTATTTTAAATGGCAGTTAAAGCATAGTCGTTGTATTGGAGGAAATGAATAAAACTGACTTAAATATGATTACACATGTTTTTTAAATTTATTTACATTTATCCAAAAATAATTAGAATCCTAAAATAAGAATGAATCTGATTTTAAGCATAAAATACTCTAATATTCTTTAGAATATCATTTTACAACCTTTTGATGGTGAACTCTTTTTAAATATACATTGTTTTCATTTTTATATGTTCTATTTGAAAAAATAATATAATTTTTTATAATTCGAAATTTAAAATTTACTTTGGATGAAATTTTGGTATTTTTCTGATAAAGTTCATTTTTAATGAATAGTGAAAAATACCTTATTTTAATTCAAAATTGTCATTTCATCGAATTTTTTTATATATTTAGATTGTATTTTTTTAAGTGTAATTGGATTATATTTTTATCATTTAAGACAATTTTGGTTATTATATGTAATTTCACTTTGAAATTGGACATAAATACGTGTCAATCGTTTGGTAGTTTTTACTTCTTAAAAACATGCTTTTTGGTTTTAACAATAGGAATTAATTTCAAATAAATTTCTATACATTCATTGCTTTGAATTTGGAAAAATGGATTTAATATTTGTAATTATTAGGTCCAAATTTTGTAAATAGGTAACATTCATTTTTAGACATTAGTAATAGTAACTTTAGTAAATAATTTATTCACCATGGTAAAAATGTAAATTCCTAAAATAAGGGTAGAAAATAATATTATAATAATACACTAGTAGAATACTAACCTATACCAACGGTTTGGAACCGTTGGTATAGGCCTCCAAACCGTTGGTATAGCCTATACCAACGGTTTGGAGAACCGTTGCGAAGTAAGCCGTTGGGATAGGTCTATACCAACGGTTTTCCCAAAACCGTTGGTATAGACCTATCCCAACGGTTTACAAAACCGTTGGTATAAGTAATATGAAAATCTATTCCAACGGATATAAAACCGTTGGTAAATGTATTTCAAAAAAAATACATGCGCTGGGATTTGATCCCACGACCCCTTGTTTATAATCGAACGACTTAACCACTAAGCTAACATCACTTTTGTAAACATAATTTCATAAATATATATATGTATTATCATAATTATTTAAAATTTAGATTTATATAATGTTCTCGGGTAGCAGACCTGGAAGAAATGAAAGAATCTATCCCAACGGTTCTCAAAACCGTTGGGATAGACCTATCCCAACGGTTCTCAAATGTGTTGGGATAGGTGGAAATTTGCAGGGAGGGTGAATGTGGGTTTTGGGGTGAGTTTTCCCAACGGTTCTCTCAAACCGTTGGGAAAGGGGGGGTCTTTCCCAACGGTTTGGGAGAACCGTTGGGAAAGGGTCCTCAAAACCCACCTTTCCCAACGGTTCTCTCAAACCGTTGGGAAAGGGGGGGGTCTTTCCCAACGGTTTGGGAGAACCGTTGGGAAAGGTGGGTTTTGAGGACCCTTTCCCAACGGTTCTCCCAAACCGTTGGGAAAGACCCCCCCTTTCCCAACGGTTTGAGAGAACCGTTGGGAAAGGTGGGTTTTGAGGACCCTTTCCCAACGGTTCTCCCAAACCGTTGGGAAAGACCCCCCTTTCCCAACGGTTTGGGAGAACCGTTGGGAAAGGGTATATATAAGTGTTGGGAAAGATCCGATTTCCAGTAGTGATATTAAATTACCCAACCGTCTATCGTAATCCTATTGGATGATATATATCGGAACATGGGCATCCTTGGGTTTATTTTAGGACCCCATGGAGCAACTTTTGTGTGAAGAAGACATTTAATTACTTTTAATTTAATGTTAAAGAAAATATAACCGAAACATATATCTTTTACAAATAAATTTTTATATATGGGTATATGAGTGATATATTCAACTATAAATAGTAATATTAAATTTACAAATATTTCCTACATCATGGTATTTTATTTATAATTTTTAGACATCAAATAAATAAATTTATTTATAACATAATAATGATGCAGGGATTACCTTGGTAATGAATGATTTAAATAAATGAGATTATAAATATTAAAATAATTTTTATTGGAAACATTTGATGCAATCTACGAATTTTTTGGTTTAGTGTATAATTTTATCTTTTAATTAATATTTTTTTTGCAATAATCAAGTTTTAATGAATTTATAAAAAGACATGATATGAATAGTATAAAAATTGACATAATTGAGTTTTTAAAAAATATTATTTTTTTAAATGATATAATAGTCCTAAAAATATAATATTTGTCTAAATGACTTATCTATTGTTTAAAACATCATTAATGAATCACTTTGTGTTGTATTTTAATTTTATAGTAACTATTTTAACCATATAGTATAAAGATACAAGAAGACATGGTAATAGTTAAATTTGTTATCTAAGGGTTAAATCTAAAATATAGGGTTAATTTTAAGACCTGAACTTGTCTAAATCAAATTTTATGAGATTATTTTGACCCATCCTCATCTGATATTTGAAATATATCACTTTGGAGTTATTATAATTCTAAAATAAATTAATAATAAAATAATATTTCAAGACATTCCTAAAGTGTCCCTCCACCCTCTTATAAAAGGACACAAACTCTAACCCATTAATCACACTTCTCAAGCCTCATGGCATGTCCAAAATTTTCTCCTATAAGTTCCCAAAATTCCTACTTTACAACTACAAGCCTTCCCCTAGGATGACGGTAATTCAATAAATCCCTTTGGCTCAAATCAAAAGAAGTTACATGATTTGATGTAACGTCTTCTCTCATGTTCCATTCCATTATTTTCCTTCTCCACTCCATATGATATTATTATTCTTTGTTTACATAAAAAAACCAGTATAATAAATACACAAGGATTATTTTATGATAATTATTAGAGATACACTTACACACACCTCTACCTAATGGGTATAGAATATACTATTTCTGTGGACAGAGAACTACTGCCTCACAAAACGATGATTGTTCAATATTATCCTACCACATCTTATGGTGATGGCACTATAATCATATATGATATTTATGATATTTATTTTATCTCTATGATTCATTAATTATCATTTAGAACATACCTTTATGCTTTTTATGTTGTATAAATACGATAATTTCATTTGAGGAAGTGTGGACTACTGCCCCCTCAAAGTGATATGAATCGTTCATTCTATACATTGAACATATTAAGGATGGAATTAATGAACTTATGTAACATATAGAAAAAAATGATATTATACTGAAAATATAATATACCTATGTATCATTATGTTTTCATTCCTTTAAATATAAAATAAAAGTAGCGTTCATGCATATGTACTACTTACCGTCTCCATGAACGGTGCATTTAATTTTTATCTCCAAATGTTATGAACTATTATAAATACACATATGCTATATATATGATATATATGATATATAAATCATTAATATCATTCTGGAGATAATGTACATTTTACTACATGGAAAATTTTAATTATAACAATTTTATTTTTTGAATCATGTACGGAACCTCGAAAAAATGACCGATATGAACTTAAATAATTATATAATTGTTATATAAAGTTAATAAGGGATATAAAATGAATAACAGGCATGAAAAAAGTTCTGAATAATGTAGAAATTATCTTAATGTTATTATTCAGGGAGATAAATAATGAACAACACAAGTCGAACACAAGGTAAGGGACTTCATCTCAATCTCAATTCAATGAGGCATGTTTTGATAATATACACTTTCTTCTTTTACATGGTGTATAATAAACCCCTTTGACATTTACTTTTATTATAAAGGACTATTTTTCTACAAATCGTTTTACTAAACGAAAAATAATTGTTTTTACCTTATTGCGATGACAACGACTTTTGTACCTCCGTAACGATTGTCTGATATTTGGCTTCTTCTATAATCATTAATGTTTTTAAAAGGAATAAAGAAACCCATTAATCCCTTTTTGGGTATTTTGGAATTGAAAATGGTTTTGAAAGAGGATTTACTCTTTCAATATCTTGAAATATGTCTTGTAATTTCAAATTAAATTTTATGATTGAAATGTTGATATTTGAAATCTTTTATGTTTGATGATTATATAATGTTACTTGGACATTTTTTGGGTAGTTACGTGATAAAGCAAATGACGGGTGGTTATGTGATAAACCATATACGGTTGGTTATGTTATAACCTACAATGCATTGGGTATGTAAGTTTGCCATATTGCAATTCCCTGTAGTGATATTTGTGGAAGTCGACCCTATGGTTATTCCATTTGAGTATGTTTATGTCCCAAGTTACTATTATATGCTATATGTCTCTTTCTACGCGCTTTATGGTGATCTTTGAGTTACAAAAAATGGTAAGCAATGACCTTATATTTAGTGACATGTTTTTCAACATCTTAAAGGTTAAAGGTATTAATTTATGATAAATTATTCATGGTTTACTTGTTGTTTTGAAAAACGAACAGTTTTCTATCTTTTTTTGTCCCTTAATAAGATTTTTATTCTCACCCAAAGTATTGAAATGTTTTTCATAGGAATTAAAAATGAATAGGGACACAGATGGGATCAAGTGGAAGTCATTCTATTTTAATCATGGAACTAAACAAGTCCCTTTATAAAGAGTTTTTGTTTTATGAAAAAAAATGGATAGTGAGTAGAAGTGTCTACTTGTAATATTCAAGTTGTAATGTATATCTTATGACCTAATTATATAAATCTCTAAATCTAAAAATATCCTCAATGTAAATTATTAAGGTAATTCAAAAATTTGTAATGTTTAAGGCTAGGGCCTTACAGTTGGTATAAGAGGTCGGTTTAGATAACTTTAGAGGTTAGAGTGTTATTTAAGAATAAGTGACATAACCATAATGGTTAGAATATTTTAAAGATTTATAGTTATTTTAGATAAATTGAATGACTTTAAGATAACATAAATATGTATATCTTTGTGTTTATCCTCCTCATAAGATATTATATGATGATTTTACTCATATACTCCCACTGACCTTTTTGGTTTTAGTAAATGATTGGATCTAGCAGGCACCAAAGAAACAATGAATGTGAAGAAAACTGTGGTAGTTTTTTGAATGAGAAACCGAATGAAATGGGAGTTTCAATGAAAACTCTTATGATTATTCTTAACCAACTATCTACAGTCATGATTGACCACTTAATCCTTAATGGGAATTTTCTACGGCATCATATATTCGAGAAAAAAACCCCATTGGAATTTTAGGTAATAACCATAAAGGTGTCTATATTCAAAAACCTATATGTAAAGGATGTGGAAAGAAACACCTAGGAAAATGATTCAAAGGGACAAGAAGATGTTTTAGTAGTGATAATGAAGGTCATAAAGCAATAACCTTCCATGGAAAAAAGAAGCATCATGTTGACTCCAGGAAAGGTAAATAAGTTCTTTCTGAAGGATAAATTGAAAGTTTTAAATGTGTTGTTCAAGGTAATTATACAAATATATTTCCAACAAAGAAGGTTCAGGAATGGGATCATCAGGATCATTCAAATATATGTTTACCAATTCCTAATTCCATTCCAATTGAGGATGAGGAAACCGAAAATAACCTATGAAAGGTTTGGATTCTTTCTTGGCTCATGTTTTGACATTACTGAAATCTTATGAGATTATGCATGATTTTGTTTATAAGAAATAATTATAAAATAATAATATTTAAAAACATGGATAAAGGATCATGAAGAATATTCAATGATTAATATTTCTAGGAATTGATGAGTTATATTGGATCTATGGATGATGATATGTTTAAATGTATTAATTATAGGATTACTTTGGAATAATTTTTCTAGTATGTGTAACCCTAATGTTTGATATTTGAAAATGTTATTCATGGAAGAATTATCTTTTATGGTGTGGACATAATGTATAACAATAGGGGTTCGTGTGATATTTTATTTTTTAGGAAATCATTGGTTATTAGTTTTTTGGATACAAAATGTGAGGTATGAAATAACCTTTGAGGTTAAAACGTGTTATAGATATTTTTATGGATTTTCTGTCATATTTTTAATGTTGTTATAATAATACTGTTTTTGAAAAATTGAAACAAACAAACCATGTGACAAATTTTCACATTAGACAAAGCTGCACGAATCGAACCCACAACCAAAGTGAGACTAGAATTTATCACCTACCACTGAACTATGTAAAGTCCCTGGTTAGTATGACTAATTGCTTTTAGTTAAATAATTTTATGGATCTAGAGTAAGTTGATTTTGGGAACTTATGTTTTATTAAATGCATATCCTTAGTATAGGAAAATTATTTGGTGATTAAGTGATAAAGCTTATTTTGGAACACGTTCTCTCTTTTGGGAACACTATGTGCCTAAGTAAAATAGAATACTATGGGATTTAATTTGTTGATTGATAGTTGAAATTTTATTTTGGAAAAATATATTTTTTTTATTGTGGAAATATGGAGATTTGGGTTATTTGTGGAAATAATTAACCTATCATAGAGTATATGTGGTTAGGTTAATTACACATCAGTATGAGACTTTAAGAGTAGTCGATTTTATTTGGAGATAGATTTTAAAATTTTTTGTGGAAGACTATGTGATTAAATTTTTCTAATTTTTGAGTTTCAATATTATTTTGGATTATTTTGATGAATTTTAAGGACAATTGTGTATTGAATAGTATTTTTTAAAATTTGGGTATTTTTTATTGAATTTTGGATATTAATAGTAGTATTTCATTTTAAAAAGGATTATCATTTTAGGGATTATCTGATCTCGTACTAACCATTTTGGTTTTGGATAATGTCTAGAGATATGGGAAATATATAGTTCATTTTTTGTGGATTATTTGATTCTCTAGAAGTTGATTATAGTTCTTTTTATGAGACCAAGTCATCTTAAATACTCATCATTTGGAGAAAAGATGAGTTTGTGGTAGAAATTTAATAAAGAATGGATGTCTACATAACAAGTAAGTATGTTTCCTTATTTTATTAGTCAAGCTTATAAATAAATTCCTCATCATTATGAAAAGTATATTAAAAAAATTGTTTGTTTACTTTTTCTACTGCAAAAAAAAAGACCGTTTAATCCATCACATTTTTTTGGTTTTCTAGTGGTTAACTTTCTCAGGATCTTGTTTTATATCACTCTCCATCAGAAAATGATGGTTTGTTTCTATTCTATATCCTTGTTTTCCCTCATTGAATCCAATAATGTGTTATCTTGGGTGACATTTTTAATTCTCTGTCTTTATTTTAAAGTGATTGTTTTATTGACTCTTTTTCCAATTTGAGATATTCAATGATGTTTCTGAGCCCAATTTTAAATTTGCGAGGACCCAATTTCCAAAAGAGGGGAAGGATGTAACGACCTAGGTATTTATAGAATAATAAATTTTAATTTATATTAATACTTATGAATAGAATTTAAATTAAATTGGACTCTTTTTCTGATAGCGTACTGAATAAGAAACAAGGGGTTTCTCTGAAATCTAATGTTTCACATAACTTCAAGATATACTGGAAAATAATATAATATAATTATTATTCTAAATGGTAGTTAATTCATAGCCATTGTGTTGGAGGGATTGAACATAACTGACTAAAATATTTTTACGCATGTTTTCTAAATGACTTTACATTTATCCAATAAGTTTTGGAGGCTTAAAATAAGTATGAATCTGATTTTAAACAAGCAATACTCTAATATTCTTTAAAAGGTCATTTTACCACCTTTTGTTGGAGAACCATTTTTAAATCTAGTTTTCGTCACTTTTATATGTTCTATTTTGAAAAATAACTTTCTTATTTAGATGTGGAACACCAAAATTTACATTGGTTGAAATTTTGGTATTTTTCTGATAAAGTTATTTTTTTAATGAATACTGAAAAATACAGTATTTTAATTCAAAACTGCAATTTCATCTAATTTTTTTATAGAGTTATCTAGTAAATTTAATTTCTTTTAAAGTGCAATTGGATTATATTTTTTATCATTTAATCCAATTTTGATAAATATATGTAATTTCACATTGAAATTGGACATAAACACTTGTAAATATTTTGGTTGTTTTTACTTCTTAAAAATATGTTTCTTAGTTTGGACAACGGGGATTGATTTTAAATTAATTTCTAAAATTTCTATATTTTGAATTTGGAAAAATGGATTCCATATTTTTAATTAGGATATACAAATTCTGTATATAGGTAATGTTTTTTTAGACATTATGAATAGTTACTTTATTAAATATTTTATTTACCATGGTTAAATGGTAAATCTAATAAATAAGGGTAAAAAATAAGATAATAATAATATTAAATTACACAAAAAATTTCCAAATCCCATTGGATGATATTTATCCGACCATGGGCATCCATGGGTTGATTTTAGGACCCCATGGAGCCTCTTTTGTGTGAAAATTACATTTAATTACTTTTATTTTAATGTTAAGGTAAATATAACCTAAACATATATCTTTTACTAAAATTTTTTTATATGGTGTTATATGATTGATTTATTCAACAATAAATAGTCATTATAAATATTAAAATATTTCCTATATCATGGTATTTATTTATAATTTTCATACATCAAAAAAATAAATGTATTTATGAGACAACGATGATGTAGTGATTACCTTATTAACGAATGATTTAAATAAATGTGATTATAAATATTAAAATAATTTTTTTTTGAAACTTTTTCTGCCATCAAAAAAAATTTGGGGTTGATTTTGACTTGTTATCTTTTAAATAATAAAGCTATTTATAAAGAATAAATTTATAAATAATTTTTAAAAATTCATGATATTAATAGTATAAAAACTGACATAAATTTGTTTTTTAAAAAATTATTTTATTAAATGATATAATAGTCCTAAAAATATAGTATTCTTTCAAAAACAAATATAATTTGTAACATGTAATTAATTAACCACTTGAGGTTATTTTGGAATTTTATATTAACTACATCAACCATACAGTACGAATATACAAGAAGACATGGTAAAAGTTAAATTAGTGACTAAGGGTTAAAGTTATAAGATAAGGATAATTTTATGACCTAAACATGTCTAAAACCAATTCACTAAGATTATTTCGACCCATAATCACCTAATATTTTAAATATATCACATTGTTGTCATTATAAATTGAAAATCAACTAATAATAAAATAATATTTCAAGACATTTTGAATGTGCCCTTCCTCCCTCTTATAATAGGACACCACCTCTATCCCATTACTCACACATATCAAGCCTCTTGGATCATAAAAAATCTGATTCAATATGCTCCAAGAATTACTACTTTACTATTATAATCCTTCCCCTATGAAGAAGAAAATTCAAGAAATCTATTTGGGTCAAATCAATAGAAGTTGCTCGGTTTGAGGTAATGTCTTCTCTCAAGTTCCTTTCCATTATTTTCCTTCTCCACTCCCTATGATCTTATTATTATTTGTATAAATAAAAACACATGTATAATAAATATAATAGGGTTTTTATGATTAGTATTTGAACTACACTTACACGCACCTCTGTCTAATTGGTATAGAACATTTTTTTCTATAGAGAAAACTTCTGCCTCATGAAACGATGATTGTTCAATCTTATCCTAACACCTCTTATAGTGGAAATTATGATGGAAATGAAATTATATATGATATTTATTTTGTCTCTATTCTTATGTAATTATCATTTATAACATACCTTTATTCTTTTCATGTTTTTTAAATATGATAATTTCATCTGAGGAAGTGTGGACTACCTCCCCTCAAAGTGATATGACTCGTTCATTCTATACATGGAATGTATAAAGTATGGAATTAATTAACTTATGTAACATATATATAAATATATTTTGTTGTAAATATAATATACCTATGTATAATTATTTTTTAATTCCTTTAAATATTAAATGAAAGTACTGTTCATGCGTACATAAGGTTTACCGTCTCCTTGAACAGTGCATTTCATTTATTATCTCCAAATGATGTGATCTATTATAAATACATATATAATGTATTTATATGATATATATGATATATAAATCATGAATATCATTCTATAGATAATATACTTTTGATTGTATGGACAATTTTTAATTATAACAAGTTCATTTTTGGCTCATGTATTGAACATCGACAAAACGACCGATAAAAACGTGAATAATTATATGATTGTTATATCAAGGTAATAAGTGATATAAAATGAATAAAAATTTTGAAAAAGGTTTTATATAAAGTATAAATTAATTTAATTTTATTGTTTAGGGAGATAAAGAACAGACAAGAAAAGTTGGACACAAGGTAAGGGACTTCATCTTAATCTCATTTCATTGAGGCATGTTTTGATAATATACACCTCCTTATTTTACACAATGTATAATAAACCCCTTTTAAATTTACATTTATTATAAAGTAATATTTTAAAACTAAGCAGTTACAAAGAAGGAATGTTTTTACCGTGTTGTGGTGACAACGAATTTTATACTGCTGTAACCATTATCTGATATTTGGCTTCTTCTATAATCCTTAATTTTTTTAAAAGAAAAAAAAGAAACCCATATTTCCTTGTTGGGGTATTTTGGTATTGAAAATGGTTTTGAATGTGTATTTACTATTTCAATATCTTGAAATTATTTCTTTTGATTCCAAATAAAATTTTACGATTGAAATGTTGATATTTTCAATCTTATATGTGTGATTGTTATATAATGGTACTTGGACATTTGAAGGGTGGTTACGTGATAAATAAAATGAAGGGTGGTTCCATGATAAACCAAAGATGGGTGGTTACATTATAACCTTCAATGCATTTATTATTGAATTATAACTTATGGATATTCCTTTTAGTGATATATGTGTGGTAGTTGACCCTATGATTATTCCATTTCAGTATGTTTATGTCCCATGTTTCCTTTTTATGTTATATGTTTTTTTCTATGTAATTTATGGTAATATTTCAGTTACAAAATAGGTTAAGCAATGAGAATATATTCAGCGAAGTGTTTTTTCTACATCTTAATGGTGAAATGTATTAAATTGTGATAAATTATTCTTGGTTTAATTGTTGTTTTGAAAAACTAATAGTTTTTCTTCTTTATGTATGCCTTAATTAGATTTTTATGCATATCCTAGGTTTTGAATTTTTTTCATTGTACATAAATATGAATAGTGTCATATTTGGGATCAAGGAGAAGTCATGTTGTTTAAATCATGGAACAAAATATTCCTCTTTTTAAAGAGTTTTTATTTTATGAAAAAAATTGATAGTGAGCAGAAGTATCTTCTTGTATTAGTCAATTTTTTTTTGTATAAGTGGTGAACTAATTATCTAAACCTATAAACCTGAAAAGATCCTCAATTTGAATTATTAACTTAATTCAATATTATGTAATGTTTAAGGGCATGGCCTTACAGTTCATGACTTGTAGTGTTTTCCACATACGGTATGATAATCTTGTCTTCCTTTTTCTCTAATCATAGGAACTCCCTCTCAATCTTAAGAAAGATAGTTCTGGTAAAATATTTAATGAAAAATATATTTATGAATTTTTTCCATTCCATTAAATCAACTACCTCCTTATAATTCTTTTTTTATCAATGTCCACCACATATCATCTTCCCCATCATAATGGAAATCCACTTGCACAACTTTCTATTTCTTTGAACATTTTAGGATAGTGAATATCTTCACAATGAAGTTAATCCATTATTTCATGATTAGGGGATCAAAAGTTCTAAAGAAGTTACGAATGCTTTCTAATATAAAGGATTCGACCACAACCTTATTTTTAATAGTATATTGAGGGGGTTATACATGATTCATGTTGTTATTCATAACTTGAACCAGTTGAGCTAGAAATTTCATGATGCTTTAAGATCTATCTCCCATAAGTTTTTGCATCTCATTAGGTCAGTCATTACAATTTTTATTACATTTTATGTTGTAATAAGTCATATTATTTCCCTCCATAGACTAAAAAATGAAGAATAAATTTATGGCGATTTAATAGATATCTAATGAGGAAATAAAATGTAAACAATGAACATATAATAATTAAATTATAAATGATAAGTATATCTGATCTAATGATTCTATAAATTTCAATCTATGTCTAATCCAAAAGAAAACGAGATCGCAATATGACAATAACTATATCAACCTCATAATTTTACATGTATTAATACATGACTATAAGCATAATTAAACATTAAATACAATACATGGATCGAATATTCTAGTGTATTTGGATGACTAGGTAAATTAATAGAAAACATGATGGTAGATTAAAATATCTACTATTAATCTCCATTAATATCAAATGAAATCCTTTGGACACCTATATCTGCTTAAGATATCTTAGGGAATATGTAAAAAAATGGTGATATAAAACCCCACTAATGGAATAAACATTTAAATTAAGTATAAAACGTGAGTTAGAGGGCATAACATTATAAAATAAAATGTGTATATCATGAATAAAGATAGAAAACAATAAAATAAAGACCATGGAATCAAATGATCATGGAAATTATGGAATAAGGTAGAATATGACATGACATAATCATGAGACAAAGATAACCACAAAACTATATCACATGGCGGGAAAAGTACCATAATAGATTATATTTACTTCCCAATCTCATACAAAACATCTCATAAGAATAAAAAATTTCCCAATTATCTGGTGAGAGATATGGTTTATACCATCTTAAAATTTAAAATCATAGGTTTAACACATAAGTAAATCAAAATAAGGATTAAACAAAATGGTTTCCCATTGAAAGAAATCATTTCCGTAATCATGTGACAAAGAAAAACCAAAGGGAATATCATAATAGTATCTATTAAAGAAGGGATTTAAATTGATAATGTTAATTAATTAAGGAAAAATATTAATAGATCATGATAAATGATGTTTGACTTAAGTGAAAACAAGAAAAAGAGTGGTTATGTAAGCTTAGACGTGTTCCACTTGAGCATAATTTAAGGAAAAAATGATGATTTATTAAAGAGGATAATGGAATAATTAATCCCATAAATACTAAAATGAACTAATTTGTATTTTCAATATTAAATTAGTGATTTTGGGAAAATAATGGTTGCTTAAATCTTTTTGTGTAGTGTAATAAAAAAGGTCTAAGAAATAGATATGTTCCCCTTTAATTAGGTTTGATTATTAGTTGGAATTGAGAAGGGAACCTTTTAAAATACGTATTTCCCCATAAATGATATATTAATATAAGTGTATATATGTTTTTGGAAAATATTCAAAGAATATAGTACAATTAATAAAGATTAATTGTGAATTAAGTTAAGATGGAGAAAGAGAATGTGTAACCTAGTAGAAAAATTGTGCTCTGGTGTGATCCCTCACCCTTTGTATGAATGTGTTCTTCACATGAACATAATTTCATGGATAATAAAATTAGATCCATTAATAATTTAATATATCCCAGATTCAATATATATTTGATTTATCAAAGATTCAGTAAGTTCTATTGTGACTATTGTGAAGAGTGATATTGTTTAATTTTCACATTTCGGGAGCTTACGTTTCCCTGTTTAGTGGCCGTTAACTTATGTTTATTTATTGAAATTTTTATCATTATGTAATAATTATAAAGAAGTAAAATTATATTTTATTTAGTAAATTTTAGATTTTTAAATAGACCCATATATCATTTAATTTCAAAAATTATGAATATTCATTATATAAAATGTTAGTGATAGATGTTTAGTTTATTTTTATGGTTCTTATGCCAATCAAGAACTAGAATCATTCTATTTAAAATTATATATATATATTATTTCCCGAAAATTAATTATTTTAGGATATATATATATATTAAATTATTATTTAACCATTATAATGTATTTATGACTATACATGAAGGTGCTTATGTAAAACAAATACTCGTCATCCACGAGGTGCTGACCTAACATATTACAAACGATATTGTTGTTTTTATAACAAAATTAGGAGATAAGGGATTTAATGATGGATTTTCCATTAGAAAAATAAAATTGAAGTATATATATTTTAATGGAGTTATCAATTCACATTGAATTTTGGGTGAGGAAAAGGTATAATAAATATAGAATTTAAAAGTTAAAGACGAATTATTTTACCTCATGAATGTTGTCACCTTGAGAATCTCTTTATGAAAATTGGAATTGGTCTTTTAGTGAGATCAGAGACACTAGGAAATGAGGAGGAGTCCTTGTAATTTAAATTTTTATAATATTTGAAATCCCCAAATAATTGAATATGGGAGGATAAGGGGTGGTGGGACATAGTATTTAATTGTGGGAGATGAGAGTTTTTGATTATCATATTCATTAATTTAATATTATGGCTCAAGACTATCATATAATTTATTATTTTAAATATATACATTAAATAGTTTATTTTTTTTAAATAATGGTTGATTATTTCATTAATTACTGAAAAATTCATGAATTTTTTAAGATGTTAAATATCGTAAACTATCATATTTCAATATTCACAAAAAAATAACTGTTTTAGAAAAGTCTGAAAAATTAACTATAAAAATTTGTTGACATAAATATTTAAAAAATGGAATCAATTTTTTGGAAATAATTTTCAGAATATTAGAATTTTTTTTAAAAATACATCATTTGTTTTAAAAATACGGATTTTAATATTGTAATCAATTTTGCGACCATTTGTAAAATTATTTATGATTTCACAGAACTATATTATCATTAAAATAAAACTATATAATTAATATAAATCAATTTTATGTTAAAAAAATAATTTCAATTCATTATATTAATTAATAAAAATTGATTAAAACATTTTTTTAATAAAATATGGAAAAATAATTAATAATTTTTTTTAAAAAATATTTACTTGTACCATGTTATGAATATATCATACATTCATTCTTATGATACATTAATGTTATTTTAAATTACCATATTTTATGTTACTAATCGAATGGTCACATTATAATTCATAATGATCAGATTACTTTTACAATGGTCACGTTACTATTCAAATGGTCCGATTAGTATTAAAATGGTATGATTTATAATAGTCATATGTGTTTTCTACATCATATAAAAACATATTATTCCATTTATTATTTAATCACTTATACGTTAACTCATGTTTATATATACATTCTTCTTCATAATAAATATTTTATAATTAATGTTATTTTATATTCCTACATCTTTTTTTATTACTGCAGTCAGTCTAGTGGATCGAGAAGATCCAAATTTTCCGATTTTTATTATATTATTTTTCATTTAATGTCCCACATTAATATTTTAAATTAAAATTTAATTATTTTTTTGACTAATTTATAATTATTTGTTTAAGGGTTTAATGTTTTTTTTGGTAATTCTATTTAATATATGTGTTTTATAATGTGTAACATAATTATTAGAAGGGAAATTCCATTTACAAAATTATGAGTCTTTGAATAAAGAATTCATAATTCAAAACATCATAGTCGTACTATCAATGCCTCAAATAAAAAATATGGACCATACCACCAAATACTTTTTCAATTTCATCCTGTAAAATATTGAAAATTTAAAAAAACACCACAAAATAGTTTTTCTTATAATACATAAGGACACACTAATGGTATACATAATTTAATATTCCACCTATAATATAGTAAGTCCAATAAATCCATCCTTTAAATGATTTTGGTAAATAATACATATCATAACATTCGAAATGGAACTACTAATATCCACATGCATTATTAATCAATACATGTCTATTTGGATATATTGGGTTTACAAACAACATTTGATTCCTCATTTAATTAAATTAAATTTCTATCATTGTGAAAAACCATCAATGTAGAAAGAGTTATAGGATAATAACATTGTGAAGGAATTTATCCATTATAATGGTGTAGTGGATTGGGACAACCTCAATGTAATGGGGTATTCATAAGAATTTTTCACTGGATTCAATATTAATATACTGATGTGATGGTAGAAAAATATTCATATGGAAATGTTCTTGGTTCTTGTTCATTCTATGATTGTTGGGACTATTAAATTTCATAATTATCTACTGGTAGTGGTGTGATCGGATGGTGGAAACTAAAAAAGGGTTTAGTGATTATTGTTTTGATCTGAATGTTCATTTTGATGTTTGAATAGTTAGTCATCGCTCAGATCTATTAGATATTATGTAATCTATACAAGGAGGTGGTAGTTACATTTCATTTTTATAATATAGATCAACGGTTTTATATAGAAATAAATGGACCTTTATGAATTGTAGAAATCACTAAAATAGGATTCCTTGGTGGGACACCAAATAAATAAGTGGTGGGACCACAATGTTTTAGTTTCTATAAGACACTCAGGTTTAGTTATGTATGATAATGGTTATTAATTGTGATTATAAATGTGTTGTTATAATTAAATTAGAATGTTTTATGTTTCTCTCATGGATGTAGGACTCAGTATCTTATCAATGTTAAATTGAAATATTCTTTCATATTTTTTCTTTTCATTATTCTGTGAATGTTTTATTTTTGTTGTGAGGGAAAATTTTTGATTGGGGTGAACTCTGTGTGGTGATTTAGATGAAGCATTTATTATATTTTATAGTGAAATAATACTCTAAGATTTCAATCTAGAATCATTTTTCCACAATTTTGTTTCCAAATAATTTAATGCCTACTGATTAACATTTTTTTGGAATTAATATCATTAACTAAATTTCATTAAAAAATTTCCCCTTTGTTCAACTTAGTCATATCTATTGAATAGGCTTCATGAAACCCAAAAAAAATCTATGATAATGTCAGATCCAGTGTGTTCCACAAAAACCTAAAATATTTTGATAGAATATAAACTACAAATTCACTAAATGATCCTCAGAACCATCAACTAACCCACATATAACTAAGGAAATGTGTTTCCTCTAATTATCATAGTCTATATCCATGGATTACATGTCAACTAATTTTTGTTTTCCAAAAGTCTTAAAATGATCTGATGATAAAATTTCCATATTTACCATGTAAAATTTTAATTGAGGTCAATTATATTTTTTCTATAAATGAAATTTAATTTTTACCATGTGGATTTCATAAAGAAAATCTTAGTAAAGAAATCTACTTTTTTAAGGACACACTATATGTTCCTAGAAGTCGCCTCAACAACGCTATGTCCTTTCATTATTCTATTTATACCATATGGTCATATTACATTGTAAAAGGAAAAATCGTAATTTGAATCTAAGTAATATAGAAGAACAATGTCCAACTGAATGAGAATTAATTTTCAATTATGCTACTCCAATATTCAGAGTCACCCATAAAATTCATGCCATGCTACCTCAATAACGGATTATTCTATATTTAATAGAGTTATGTATTATGTTACGTTGAGGTTTTTGAAAATACAAATGTTGAATTTCCATTGATCCTTCCCTGTATTCACCATCTACTTGATGTATACTCCTATTGGAGGAGCTATATGTAGTCGAATTCAAAAAATGGAATACATGCGACTTCCAACCACTAATTCATCTTGTATTCCCACCTTGGTCTTTTCCACATCCTCTATTCATGTTTTTTATCGAATTTAATTTAAAATTTATATCAAAGGGGGATGAGAGACCATTACATCGGGTCAATTAAAAAAATTAAACAAACATATAGATGTAGTCTCTAGGAGAAAAAATAGAACATTTCTTCTTCCTCTATCATTCAACTATCATTCACAATATCTTCTTCTTCAAAATTCTCATTATTTCCAAATTTCTTCAATAAGTCATCCTTTATCATGTGAATCTATATGATTGATAGTTACACTAGAAACATGATATTTTCATACAACTTCAAAATGATGATGATGACTTATTATACTCATTCTGATTTCTACCATGCTCTGAATTTCATTCTATCAAACCATTCTCCACCATGAAATAGTGGAACATACAATTCATCAAGGTCTTTTTTAAAACCATAGAGACTCATATTATGTTTGTAAACAACTGTTTATTCTTTTTATCAATGAAACCAGTATGATTATTCATCTATAATTTACCCATAAGATTCTATTGAATAAAATCCACATTTACATCAATTTTTTGTTCACATACTCCTTATGACCCCAATAAACATATAATAGATCAAATAGAGGTATTATTTTCTATAACAGATAAAATTTTAAACAAGTAGATTCCTTCATTCTGGTGAAAACCATTTACCACCAACATTTCCTTATATTATTTCCTTCAACCTACTAATCATTTTCTTCAGAAAACAAATATGTTTTCATATACCCTTTTTATATATGGTAAATCCACTAAATAATATATATTATTCACAAGTAGTTAATTCAACTCCTTCATCATAGATTTCTATCACTGTTGAGAAACACCTATTATAACTCTCTCTTCAAAAAAATTTAGTTCTGAAACTTCTATTTATATTCCAAAGTTCATATCAACTCCATTCCATTATAAAGGTAATTTAATTCATTAATATATACATAGAAATATATAAATCACTTCTATATATATAATCTTATCTTATGGAATTTTATTCCTTAAATTAGTTGACCTAGATTTCTCAGTTCCTGAGAACCCAAGTGTATCATTCACTAAATTTAATCAAGAACATTCAATGATATCCTCCAAATATTCTCTTATGATTTTTGAATTAATTATATACACAAATACATCATAATTTTTTAAAAAGTTAACTCTCGTGGAGAATTAATTTATATTAGAATTAACCAATGTTTAAGTTATTCCCATAACAACTCTTCCAATCGTGCTTCAGTTATTCATTCGAACCTATAAATTAAATATCACACATTTTCTCTCGGGCTCACTTATTTAATATCATCATCCCTAATTCAGGAACTAAATTTTCTAGGTTTGTATCCTTTAAATAATCACACATAATATTTTAATTCAACATTGTCTCTAATTTCATAAGTAAAATGCCTATAGGATAATCTTCTAGAAACATTGAGCTTGGATAAATTCAGTTACATATCTATCCCCATTCTTTTTAGAAATTGGCATAGAACTAGTGCTATAACAACTTATGATTTTCTATATACATTTTTTCTTCTATGTAAACATATTTTTGTTTGATTTTTTGACAAGAAATGTTGAACTAGAAAAATATAATACATATTATATATTGAAATTATAATAATAATAAACCCTCGTATAGATTGAACAATTGTAATCAATTATAAATATATAAAAATAACATTAAGAAAATTTAATTTTCTAAAAAGGTATTTTTAAAAAAAATTAGTTTTTATTTATATATATATTATATTTAAATAAAAATTTAAAATTTTTTAATATTAGTTTTTCTAAAAATAAAATAAAATTAAAATTTCAAATTTTTAAATGTTTTTTGAGTGAATTGCTTTAATTTTTATAACAAATTTTGTTTACGTGAATAATGAAAAAATATGTTTCTAAAAATATAATATTTTTGATGTTATAGTACCAAAATAATTACTGAAAATATTATAAGATATTTTTTATGTAAAAATTTATTTTTAATATTAAATTTAAATCATTTAGAGATATTCTTTACATTATAAAATAAATGTGTAACATTTTTAAAACACAAGTAAAATTTCACATTAAAAACTTATTTTATGATCTTACATTAAAAATTATATGTTTACTTATAGAAATTAAATATAGAAAAATTAAATTATATTTAATATTAACATATCAATATTATTTGAAAATTTAAATTTTATTTTATATCGTAGAAATGATAATACAATGTTTCATGTTGATTATAGTGATAGATGATAAAGGTTTATTTCCAAATAATTGATTTGTTAATTTTGTATAATTTAATCAACTAAATTAAAATTATCTATATTGAATAAAGTTTATATTATAATTTTCAAAATGGTATATAATTATATTGACACAACTTTAGTTTTTAATAAATTCTTAATATGAATAAGAAAAAAAGGGTGTTAAAATATCATTTTTTATTAAAAAAATTCTATATATAGAATTATTTCATTTAAAATTTAATTTTTAGTTTTTATAATTTTAAATGTATTAAATGGATATTAATTTTTTTAACCCAAATTTTTTATGGTGGATTTTTTTATAAATTTATCAAAACAAACATTTCATGAATAGTGTAATGATATCATTGAAAAGTAAAGCATATTCAAAAAAGTTCCATTTTCCTAAATTATAAAATGGGATCACTTCCACCAATAAAATTATACTCATTACATTATATTTATCCTTGAACCCCTAAAATTGTATCCAATAATTTATATATATTCTATTTTCTAAATCACCTAGAAAATACAAGAGGGAATACTTCCTTTAATTTTGTGGAATATACTAGGAGGAAGTTACAGGTCTCGATGTAAGTGTAAATATCTACGTACCTTTTCTTATTAATCATTTTCATCAATGATTACCCTAAATATATTAAAATTATGAGCTCGGTATCATTAATATAAATAAATGATATATTATTAATGTAAAAATAATTATTTAATCCTTTCAATCCACTTAGAAAAGTAAATGAACATCAATTGTGTGTTGTGTGAACTACCAGTTCCATGAAGTGGCATGTAACATTTTATAAAAAATGCTTATCTTCACTAGATATATTGATGGAATTAAAAAATAATTGTCATATATGTAACATAACTATTATATTTCAGATTCAAATTATATTCCCTATTAATGTTCATGAAGTGAAAATGTTAATCATGCATTATACGAACTTTCAACTACATGAAGTTACATTTTTGATATTCATAATGTTTTCCTTCATTATATAGACCACATAAAATAGAATTCAAAAACCTAAAAAAGTAAAACAATTCCATTATTCTCCATTAATAATGATATTATGCAATTATTTACCCACAATCACCCATCATCTTATAGCGTACTCTTGGTTGGGTCGGGTTGACCACATACGTGAACAACACTATAAAACCATATCATGGGTGAATATATGAACATAAATATAATTATATTTATCATTTACTAATGAAAAAATTATTTTTAATGGTTATGAAAATTTCACTTTATATAGTTATCTTATTTTAAAATTACTATATCCGATCTCTAAAATTACTAAAATAATAGGTAATAATTAATTATCCCCAAAAATTTAAAAAATAATAAAAAATGTAAAATAAAAAAAATTAAATTTGGTAATTAATGGTACATATTTATTGAATTATATATGAAAAAATTTCCTAATAAATTATATAATAAATTTAATTTTTATTATTCATGAATTTAGGTGTATGTATAGGGAGAAAAAGGATGTTGATAAGGGTTTCTTATCAAAATTTTCAACTCCTTGAGTCATACATTTTATTTTAAATTATTATTTGATTTTATTTCTATATAAAATAACAATTAAAAAAATCATATTACTCTGATTATTCATGGTATCTAATGTTTTATTTTAAGACGCATCCTTCATTGGGTTCTGATGTTGTATTTGGTGCCCTTTAAAACTATTATCCTACATGATTACATGATTTTCATTATTCCTGATGATTATTATCATAACATGATAAATAATATGAAATCTATCGGTGTGTGATAACTTTCTATTAATATGTTTCACACTAAAAGTGTCATTGAATTTATCTTCTATGATTAAAAACATGAGGGGGCATGAAATTATTTTCAAATTTTTGTTATATGGCTACATGATATTATCTATCTAGACATAGATGGTACATGATATTTGGGGTAAGATGATCAGAAGAAATTGTGAAAATATCTCATTTTTTTACCCTTGGTAAGATATATGATATTATGTTATGAGAAAAGACTCATTAGAGAGAAATCCATATTTCGTTATATCATTAGATATTCATTTCTATAGAGGTGTGTAAATTTCTTTAGACTTCCAACATATCATTAACTGATATCATGACTCACATACATTATGAAATTGATAAAAACCATGACTAAATATTCTCATGGGGTGGTATAATAAGTTAGTCTAACTATGAGTGATATTACCTTAATGGATAATACATGAAAGTATTTATCCTTTCTTCCCCTTAATGATTACAGATATATCATGATATTTGAGGGGAATGAAAATCATGAATAAATATTTTGACATTGTCTTCAGTGGGAATTCTAATTTTTAGAAATTCACGGAATGTTAATTCAACAATAGATGTTGATCTTAATTTAATGCAACTTGTTTGGTTTCAGATATCATGAAAAATGGATTACCTTAAAATGTAAGAATTTGAAGGAGGTTTCTTGTTACTGTGACATTAAATGAATTATTTATGGGTGAATTGTAATTTCTATAGATTATATCCATTTACTATAGCTGTTTATTCCTAATTGAACTAAAATTGGACCAAGAGGGTCACACACTATGTGTATCTTAAACCTCAATTAAATTCAAGTATTTAATTTAACAAGTTAGAATAAATAATATTTACTCCATTTTAGTTTTTCACTATAATTTAATCATATCAAATTTAATTGAATAGCAAAGTCAAAAAATATCAAATTTTTATTTTAATGATTTTGAATGAAATTTTTATTATATTAATCTAATAATAATGTGGTGAACTTTATTTATAAAATATTCAATATCTGACAATCAGAATTACTAAGGAGGTAAAGTGAATAAAGCATATTTTTTCAATTAGAAATGTTAAAAATATAATTTATTTATATTCTTAATGTGTTTCACATGAAAACATATCAAAAATTAAATTAATAATATTCTTGGAAATCAATTCAATTAAGAATATTAAATATGTAAAGGGGATTTTGTGGGGCATTCCAACCCTAAAAATTCTATAATAATTATCAATTTATATAACCTTCAAAATCACTTTTATTGTTGAAAAAGGATAGAGAGAGATTAAAACATAACATAGAGGTATAGTTCTTTATATCTATATAACACTCACTAATCCTATCCCCCAACCCATTGAGAGTACATGAAGATTTATTCCTCCATGAAAAATAATTTAGTGGTGATCAACCACAAAAAATTCAAGGGATCGAGATTAGTCATGCTACCAACCATTGAATCTACAACAACGTTAAGAGATTACAGTGCACATTTAGATCATTGATAGATGGATTCCTCACCCGGATCATATAGTGAAAAGACATAACAATGATATCAAGTTAGTATGATCATCAAATAAGAGGATTTATAGGTTCAGGTAATTTTATATCTACTAAAAATTAAATGATAAATTACATGAGAGGATCCTCAACTTTTGGTTTTGATATTATAATATAGTCAAGTAGAGAATTATTTTTGTTATACATAACATTTTAATCTTGTGTAGAAGAAAAAAATTGTATATTGATATTAAAATCTTAGTTGGTTATTCTATATATGTACGATTCCTCTTTTCCTCAAAACAATGAGTGGTATCATAGTGGTTATATGTTCAATTTATAATAATTTTTAATTCATTGATTTTTAAGTGGTTTTCATTGAATTTTACACATATTGATGCTCTCTATAATTTGACATCATAGTATATTCCTTCCATAATTATCATTAGTATAACTATAAACGATTATGATTAATGATGAATAGATATCTGAAGAATAGAATTTTTAGGTTACAACACCTCTTCGTGAAAAAATAATAAGAGTAAACTATCTGTAATTCCTATATTAAAGTCATGTATATTTTTTCTACACTAATATCTTACTAAATCATTGTACATCTAATAAATTGAATCTAAAATATGAAAAAATAGAAAATATTGATCTGAACTAACTAGAACATGACAGGAATATATATACGTTATGTAAGTACAATAAAAAATATTTTGGTACCATATTCTTAAATATGAGAACTTGGTGTGTACCAAGATTGTTTTTTATCAGATACACAACATGGGGTTCTACACTCCATTCAACCTTGAGACCGAATGTTGTGTATGTTAGACATCACACTATATATCTTGATCATTTCTATAGAATGAAACATGAAAAATCCAAAGATTCTGCAATGATGATGACTGTAATATAGACATAATTTTTACTATCGAACACCCCATGAAATCAACTATAGATAGTGAACATTTTTTCTCAAATAAAAAATAATTATACTGTCATACCAATTCATAATTCCTCCATGAGTCATTTTTTTTACAAAACATGCCATTTCAAGTGAAATATAACATATACTATATAAATTTTATATTAAAGTTTTTGGCAAGAACATGAAGTTTCCTTATAGTAAACTTGTGTCCTATAATGATTTCAAATGAAATTTAATTTTTCTAATTTATTTATTATAGTGAATTAATGAATCTTGGATGGAATTAGGATTAAATTCATTAAATGGATTAATTTATGGTGCATTATTAATTTAAATGAAATAATAGATTTAATTGAAAATAAGAGGAAGCTTTATGATCTTTTCATAAATTCTTGATGATCATGACACGACACCAAACCTTTTTATGTGATTAGATCCATTTGTTTTTTATTATTAAATTAAAATTAAATGGACTATGATTCATATATTCCTTATTTTGAAAGGGAACATGTGCTTTAAATTTATTTTATGTCAATAAAAAATTTACAATCCATTAGACCACATCACCAACATGTGAGTGAATGTTTTTATGGATGGAGCTAGAAGGAATGAAGACGTATTTTGATTAAATAATAACAGTTGAATCAAAGAATTTTTATACAAACGATTCAATGGTTCAATGCTGAAACAATAAATTTTATATGGTCAAAGGTGATTTCCCCCTGGTTGAAGGGATATTTTATCATCCTCTAAAAAATCTAATCATTAGTGAATTTCATAACCATTAAACTTATATTTTATTTAAATCAATTTCGGGGATGGATTTTAATGTTTTTGGATTATAAATGACCAGAAAATAAATTAATTAAAATGAATTCATGATTTAATAAAACATAAACAGATTTTGGATGAATTATTTATTATACATGGTTAATCACTTCTGTAAAATCTGTATAATATTTAAAAGGCATGTTAACAGATGAAATGGTAATTATATATAAAAATAAAAACCCCTAAATTGAAATATTAATTCATTGTAACCTTCCTCTACATAATGTTAGAATCAACAACATTTTACAATGTTCATAAGAAATATATTTTAGGTTGCATGAAATTATTGAGGATTTTTTGGTGTAGTGTTTAATGTTAACTTTACATAGATCCAACCATGGGTTGACTATCCACGAAATTATTGTTGTAACTAAGGTGTATGGGTTTATAAAATATTTAAAAAATTCTTTCAACAATGGATAGTCCACAAATGGAATTAATGAACTCCAAGTTGATCTATTCATAATGTTAAACCTAACTAAAACCCTTTAGTAAACTTTTTAGGCCCATTTTTTCAAATTATAGTATAGATCGTTTTCAATAGAATTTTTGAGAAAAATATATTTTAAAAATGATGGTGAGTTATATTGGTTTTTAAAAAAATATTTGGATATGAATGGATTTTAATTTTAAAATTATTAGTATTATTATGTTATCAAAATAAGTAGAAACTAATTACACATAATTATTTTAATTGAAAATATAATTACATTGAAAATATCACTAGGAACCATAATAATTATTGATATCTTTCCCGTTGGGGAAAATTCATTGGAATTGTAAAGGTTCATACATTTTATATTGAACCATGAATAAAAATATTATGTGTTGGTAGCCCCACATCCTAATTTCCTTCCCAAAACGGCTATTGAGGAAGATCAATCTCTTCATGTATACATGAGGAAGAAAAAAAAGTTTTATATTAATTGGATTCATTTATTTCTATTGGTATTTAATATAAATATAAGAATATGGATTTTTTTTGATTCATTCTTCCCCATTAGGATTTCTATCAAGATATATTAAAATAATATATATATGAGATCTCAAATTCAGTATACACATTCTTGAATGGAGATTAATCACCAATAGAGAAACACCTAGTCATGATTTTTGGATTCATTAATCATATAAACAACTTGGGATTATGATAATTGATAATTTGCATGTAGATCTCCTTAGATCCTTGCTACCATGTAAAATGTTTGATTCATTACACAATATAATTTTAAAAATAGTGAGAAGACCCTTTTTAAACCCAATACTCTTATATGAAAAGTTGAGAAAGTTATAGGGTGTGACAATCTTTTTGATCATATGGTATACAAGAGATTATGAAATATGGAAAAGTAGTTGGAGAATAGTCCAAAATTATAAGGATATAGAGGACCATCTTTAAAATTAGAATAATAGTCATCGGTAATGAAAGGAACATGATGTCTTTTGTTTTTCATATGGAAATAGGGGCCAATGTAAGAGGTGTTACACCAATCTAAATAAGAAAGAGGAATCATTGGGTGGGATTGTTATTTTGTTTAATAATTATTTATATAGAGGTTGGGTATTGAATATTATTTTTAGTCCTCACATTTTCATCCAAATATAGGTACGAAGTAGATTTTGGAAGGATTATAGAGGTATGTTGGATCAATTAGATTTCAATGGAGTGAATCTAGAAACTCTAGAAATTAGAGGCTATAATATCAAATTTAGGACATAGTTTTTTTAGGTTTCAAAGAACTGTTGTTATGTTCCTTATGTTTCCGAAAAATTATTTATATTTTTTTTATAAAGGAATGAATTCATTTTCAAGTTGTTAAGTAAGGTTTTATACTTTAATAATGATATCTTATGTTATGGTGTGTCATTATTGAATAATAGTATCTATGTATTATATAATTAAAACTAAATATTTTTAATTGATAATGAAACATATACTTGTTTAACATTTTACACCCAATTATAGAATCATCATCTTAGTCACATAAATGAGTGAATTTGTAAAATCACAATCAAAATTTTCAGTTAGACTCTTTTATAGAAAGCCATGTGAATAATGTCCTACTTATTTGTAGGGTAATATAACTAAACCACCATTCAGTTGTCAATGGGGAATGCCACATATATTATAGATTTTTAATGAAATTAATTGTTTAGACCTTTTAATGTATATTATAGGTATGGAATATGATATTTTATTAATTAAACTGAAGAATTAAGAAGGTATGGTTATATCTACATGATGAGGTATAAGTAAAAATCTATTTAAAAGCTCAAAGAGGTCAAGAGTAAGGTTTAGAATATGATCACTAGGAAGATAATGAATCTATAATTTTTTTATGGTGATGAATATAATAACTGATACTATTTACTTTCTACATGAATATTGGATTTTATCCCTACTCACCCACTTTGTATAGCATAGGGGAGTGGTGTTAGTAAAAGAAGTAACTACAAATACCTAGACATGGTAAGGTCAGTGATTTGTCATGCATGCCATCCATTATCATTTTACTGATATACATTAAAGAGAAAATCATAAATATAGAAATAACTATCAATTAATTAAAAAAATGGTGTCCCCTTTGAGTCATGGAGTATAATGAATCATTTTTTTTCACTTTTACATGCATGAGGTTTTGAGGTGTTTAAAAAGGATAGCATAAGAAACAAACTAGAACCCTAAGGGATGAAGTATATATTTTTAGTGTATCACATAGAAAAATAATACTAATATGATTAAAACCCATTAGAGATGAAGTTATATTTCATTTTTTGAGCCATATTTATTTATAGGGAAATCTTCTTAAAAAGGATAGTGTGAGAAATTTGGATTTTGAGGAAGTTGATTATCAAGATACAAAATGGTTTTTATGTGAAATGATTTCATAGGTAAACATGGAATAATTTTTTTCCCTCAACACATGTACTTTGTAAGACACAAAGGGATGTAATAGAAAAGTGGGATATTATTTTCTAATCTGGATTTATATGGATTTCCATTACATATAATATTTCGATGACTATGAGATTTAAAAAATGGATGTCAGAACTGCATTCATTAGTGGGAAGCATCAAGTGGAAATGTATATGAAAAAACCATAGGGGTTTGTGACTTAGTCAATTTCAAAAGGGTTTGATAGTTGTAGAGACCCATAAATGGATTGAATAAAAATATATTTCATGTATAATTAGATGTTATGGATCCATAAATGAGTGTGGTTTAATTAAGTACGAAATTCATTATTATGATTCCTAGAGGTTTATTAGGAGTAAAGTTGTGTTTTTAGTAGTATATGATGATGAAATTATACTATATAGAAATGATATACCATCCTTATAGAAGGATAGGGCATGGTTGGGAAAATTTTTATCTATGAAGAACTTAGGTGAAGAAGTATACATTTTAGGGATCATGATCATGCATGTTAGATTAAATAATCTACATAGACTATGTCAAGGTACATTCATTGATATGATACCTAAGAGTATCATTATGGTACAATCCAAGAGGAGATTGGTTCTACGGTCACATGGTATATATCATTTATAGAAATTATATCCACTAAAATAAGAGTAAATAGAGATAATGAGTATGATCCCATACATATATGCGATAATTTTTATCAGGTATTCCACGTTATTTGTAATGATTGATGTTTCCTATAATTTTATCATGGTATAAAGTTATCGAGTAGACCAATGTAAACAACATTGGACTTCTTCTCATGATACCCTTATGATTTTAAGATGAATCAAGGATATTTTCTAGGTGTGTGGATGAGGTGAATATTTATAGTTCATTGTTTATATATATTCCATTTTTTAGATAGATCATTGTGATATTATGATACAATTTGTATATATATTTTATATTAATATATTAGTAGTGAGAAGTAAATTTTCTATTAATCTAGTTGTTTTTTATTCTACTGTATATTCTAAGTATGTTGTCGTTTTTGATGTAGTCCGGGATGTAATTTGGAAGTGAAAATTTTCAAGGAGATAGAAGTTCTTTCTACCAATAATGTATATATCATAGATTAATATTATAATATGTTATTAGAAGATCACTCCAATTATCATAGATTATGAAAATGAACAAAGATAATAATTCATATATTTCATCTCCTGTGGTATTTTTACATAATGATTTGATGTTATGATGAGAAGATAGTCTATAGCCGAAAACATGGTAGACCTCATGAAAAGGGGTTTATCTCAAAAATATAAATCATATCATTTTAGATATACTGGAATAAATTATTTTTTTTATTTTGATCTACTGAAGACACAGTGTACTGGAGATAGGTCCTTGGAACTAAATTTCATTGTACTTGATTTCATATTTTCATTATTAATGACGTTTCTTATCATATCTGGATTTTATATCTGTATTAAATTTATATGTGGTAATTTCCTATGAATATTAGTCTCTCTGAAAGCTCATAATGAATTCCTATTGCAAATAGAACCCAGAGGACCCATGATTGTATTATTCAATATTTTTTTATGGAATAATGATATTATTAAAAAAATACAAGGAAGATATATTATATTGGTTGTAGGATTCTCAAATGACATGTAGAAATATTTTCATGGTGTTCGACCTTGGTAGTATTCATGATATGAGGTTTTGAGAATATAATCGCCAGTATCAATTCTATATTTTTGTGTGTCAATGGATTTCCCATTCTATGAATGTGTGTATTGATCCATAATATTTTTTATTATCCTTAATGAATATCCTGACTCGAATAATACGATGTATTGATTTAAATTACGGATTCATAAGATGATGGTGGGGTTGGATACCTTATGTGCATCATGAGAGATATTTCATTAATGGATAATGAAGGAAAGGATTTTTCACATCTATTCGATGAATGAAGTCGATATACTATAACTTTTGATGGGAATGATATACTAGAATAAATCAATGGAAATGGTATTTGGTTGTTGAGTTCATCTATATAATTTCAATCAAATAGAAATTTATAATATAGATTGATGGAACTAGTATAAATTATTCATTTTTTTTAGATACCATGGTAATATGATTGTATTACATCATAATAATTTTATGGAGGTATAACATCATTGTGACATTAACAATATTCTCAATGGGTTCCTTGTAAAGTATTTAAATGATAACAGTAGAAATATCGGTATTGTGCATAATTTTACTAAAAAAGAGGAAAAGTGGGTGACATGGTATGTGTATCCATAATTTCATCAAAAATCAACTATTGATTTTATCTTGATAGAATAAATAATATTTACCCTTATTTTGTAGATCACTATAATATAATCACAAGTTATTCTAAATAATGAGTGAGTTATATAATAAAAATAAATAGTTTTTTGATCTTTTATAATATATATTTTATTATTATATCATTTTAAAATGAATTGACATTTGTTTTTTAAATATTTACTATTGGAAAATTGGTATGTGTCAATGAAGGAAAATATGTCATTCTTAATAGTCGAATCAGAGATGGTATAATTGATATTTATTTATACTATAAAGTTGCTTCCCATGTAATGGGATTATCATTATTGTTATTATTATTATTATTATTTTTATTGGACATGGTTTCAACAATGTATATTAAAGATGATAAGGTAGTTAAATGTGATTTTACAAACCTATACCCACCATAATAAATATCTTATAATAACACTTTATCTAGTAAACTGTTTAGTGAAAAATGAATAGAGAGATAATATCACATACCTGTGAGAGAGAGATCTTGAGATCTTTAGTGCAGTTATTATTCCTCCACTATCAAGCCATCAATAAAAAATCATTATTTCTTCCAAATTCAAGACTAACTCATTAGCTATTAACTGTGATCAATGTAATCAAACAATATTGTTTGTGCTAGAAACATTATATTCTATAGTGAATTTGAGATATTTTGGCTCCAAATTGGAGCACAAATATTGGAATTTTGTTATTGGACCCTCTACATGAACAATGGAATGATGATATATAGTCAAAGGGATCATAAGTGAAAGTAGAATTACAAGATGTGGTAAGTCTATATCAACTAATAAATTATTTATAAATTACATGTGGAGATCCTACTTATAACGACCCATACTTTACATACATTGTTAATACTTCAAAATTGAAGCATACTTATTACAACATATAACAAAACCACTAAAGGACCGTATAGGTATAGTGTCTTTAGAAACTGGGAAACATAAACAACTGGTTCATAAATCTTCTACAGTGTCTCCCATTTATTTCATCATATCTAGGGTCCCTTTTAGCATATTCTACTTAATATTCATCTTCCTGACCTGGGGAAAAGAAAACATACAAAGAAGGGTGAGCTCAAATGCTCAGCAAGGGCAAATAAAGGAAATAAAAATCATATCATATCTTTTTTAAAATCATAACCTGCAAAAGAGATCATAATATCTTAACATGGAATAAATCATAGAAGTGAAAATGAGATCCCCATAATCATAACATAAAACTTGAAACTTTGTGGCATGCACACATAATCATGGAAAATCATTTCTTGTTAGTCATGACTCATTGTCAAGACTATCTTAGCGGACAAAGTCCATTTCTGAACTGAGTTCACTCCTCGTTTCAGTCCTGTATCACTAAACCGAAATAACCTTCTGTTCCAGCCATGTCTATCTCATGAGATATAAATCTTTACCCAATGAATTGGAGGGAGATATAGGTCCCACCCATCTTATAATGAATCCTTTCTTATGTGTGCCACATAATCATAAATCATACATCATCGCATAACACATGTAACAAAAATGGGATTCTTGAAACATCATGACATCATAAAACAAATCATATAAGGTAAATTACTTCATAAAAATAATTTCCTCAAAACATAATCAAATCAATGTAATAATAGGGATAAAAACAGAACCCTATATTATCTTAGATGGAAAATAATTTTGATAAAACATTTGAACTCCATTCTAGAGGAAAATATCCTTTCTACTTCAAAAATACTTTTCTTTTCTTAACATGTCATAAAATTATAAACTAAAAGAAGTAGATTAAAAATAAACTTGAAAACTTATAAATGAATATTCTTGGAAATAATGTTTTAAAAATCCATTCTTGCGGTATAAGTTAAAAAAACATTCTTCGTACTTTTGTCGGAAATGTCAAAAAGTACCTCATACGAAAAACGATAAAAGATTCCTTTCATATCCTTTACTAAAAACTCATAAAAGGGTAAAATTGAAGTTAAACAATTATAGGTGGATGGAAATAATATTACATATTGAGTAAACATGGATGTGGATGATAAAATACACCCCAGTAAATACCAAAGTATAAACAATCTCGGAAAAAAATGAGATTGTGATATTTCCCTTACCTTAGGTCCGATTTTCATTGTACGTGTTCAATGATCCTGTATAATGGTCTAAATAATGTTATTGACTTATTCCAAAATCATAAATATTGATATGATATCATATATGGTCATATTCTTAGATTCTTATTAGTAATATTTCATTGTTACTTGTTACTCGGGTCTTTATTGCCTTTTGTTCTTATGCGTGTTTTGCCGAATAAATTATTATTCTTATTTTAAGGTTATAGATACCTTATATCTAGAATGGTATTAGTGTAACATATATCATATTTATTCATTCAATTCATTTATATAATTACTATGTAATGATGATAATGTAGAACGAGTCGCATCACGTCGTGGAGACGGTATTCCGTACGTACGCACGAGTGATGATATCGTTCCTATGATCGTGGAATTGTATTGGAGTATATGAATACTATTTCAGTATAAATATAACTTTATAATAATCATATATAGTTACTCATTAAACCATTATACCCATCCTTGTAAGGTGATGGTGGAAAATAGATTACACCATGGTGTGGAGACGGTATTCCGTACATACACACGCGCGGTGATTTCATTTTTTCCGTAGGATGGATAGAAGGTGAATTAGGGTTGTTTCATATTTATGATGACATATCAGTATGTAAGTAATACTTATGTTATTACTTTATCATGAAACAACTAAAGAAGATAAGTTGAAGAAGAATGAAATTGAAAAGATCGGTAATGGATATTACCTCTTCTTTGAAACGTCTCTTTGAATCCTCCACATAGGGAACTAAGATTGGTATTTGAAGAATACAAGGACCTCTAGGATTATTCTAGGAAAGTGTAGAAGGGATTTTGGCAGGGGTTGGCCGAGCTTGAATGCTCAAATTGGTGTGAGGAGGAGGGGAGGAGGTCCCCTTTTATAAGGGAGGAGAGGGGCACCTTAGGAATATCTCAAAATATTATTTTATATTAAAGTTAAAATCGGTTTATAATGGTTCCAAAGGGTCTTATTTCGAAGCTAAAGTGGGTATCGGTCGAAATCCTATCAACCAATAGGATTTAGACAAGTTTAGGTTATTATTTTAACCTTATCAATTAGATTTAACTCTAAGTTAAATAATTTAACTTTTACCGTGTCTTTTTGTTTTCTTACATTATATGGTTAATACACTTACTATAACATGCCAAACGAACCCAAAATTGTTTATTATTAATATATATATCCTTATCTAAGTAATTTGGCCGAACATTAGATTTTTAGGAATAAAATAACAATTAATAATATAATATTTGATTTAAAAACTATTTTGTGTCAATTTTGACACTATTTGATATATGATTTTTCTGAAAGTCATAACAGAATTATATGTTCGAACCAAGTTGATTAAATAACCACTAATATATCATATTAACCTAGAAAATAAGTGGAATTCATAAAAAGTATCAAATTACATTTATTTTTGTGTTTATAACATCAATTATGTCAATATTTCATTAATAAGATAATTACTGCATCATCATTGTGTCATAAATAAATTAATTAATTTAAACTCTAAAAATTATAAATAAAATATTATTATGTAGGAAATATTTTTATCTTTCTAATGAATATTTATAATCTAATTTATCTTATGTATAAATCCATATTAAAAATGTTTTAGTTATTAAACATTGATTTTTACTATTTTAACTATTCATTAAATAAAATAATATTAAATGTCATAATCTAATCCAAGTGGACCTAAATGGTCATATTATATTCATAAGGTTGTTTTTGGTCGAATTACACTTATCCAATAGAATTAGGACATCTGTTAGGGTATTAGTAATATCATATTTACCCTTAGTTACCCTATTTACTATTAACTGCGGTAAAAAAAGTAAAAAGTTACTATTCACCAAAAATTTATTTTTATCTCATTTAACCACATTTTACTTACTGATATCAACCGGGTCTGTCGGATTTTCGAAATTCCAATCACAGAAGCGGTAAAATTAAGTTTTATGCAAAATTCAGTTTTTAACCTACCACTTAGTGGTTTCACTATTCATCAAAAATTGAATGTTTTCAGAAAAATACCAAAACTTCACCCTAGGCTAATTTCGATATTCTGAATCCAAAAATGAAGTCCATTTTGAAAAATAAAATTTATAAAATTTCATAAAGTGGTTATTACTATTCATAACGTCTAATTTTAATAATATTTTAATAGCATATCGTCGTTTAGTGAAACTCGGTATTGCGTACGACGCAAGTTATCGAGGAAGGTCGCGATTTCGTGTAAAACAAGCCAAGAAAGTTTTGTGTAGAAAAATATTTCTTTGATGATTTATATAACATAAAAGTATCGGGTGTTACATTCAACCCCTCTTAAAATGAATTTCGCCCTCGAAATTCGTCACTTTGTAACAAAGAGATGAGGATACCTCTCCTTCATCACATCCTCAAGCTCCCATATAGCTTCTAATTGGTGGTTCCTCCATAAAACTTTCACTAAGAGAGTGGTCTTGTTTCATAGGACTTTTTCACTATGATCCAGAATCTCTATCGGCTGTTCTTCATAAGAAAGATCTTGCTCCAGCGGTACAACTTCTGAGCTAAGTACATGTGAAGGATCAGGTATGTACTTTCTCAGGAGAGATACATGGAACACATCGTGAACTTGAGAGAGATTCGGTGGAAGCGCCAATCGGTAAGCTACCTTCCCAACACGATCCAGTATTTCGAAAGGACCGATATATCTAGGGCTCAACTTCCCCTTCTTTCCAAATCTCATAACCCTCTTCCAGGGAGATATTCATAAGAACACTTTATCACCCACTTCAAACTCTAGGTCTTTTCTTCGGTTCTCGGCCTAACTTTTCTGTCGACTCTGAGCTGCTCTTATGTGTTGTTGAATAGATCTGACCTTTTCTGCCATTTCATCAATGAGATCAGGTCCTAATAACATTCTTTCCCCAACTTCATCCCAGCAAGTTGGAGTCCTGTATTTCTTTCCATAGAGAGCTTCATAAGGATTCATCTGAATACTGGAGTGAAAGCTATTATTATAAGAAAATTCCACTAAAGGTAGGTGTTGATCCCAACCTCCTTTGAAATCCATAGAGCAAGCTCTCAACATATCTTCTAGGGTATGAATTGTTCTTTCAGACTGACCGTCTGTCTGAGGATGATAAGTAGTGCTGAAACTCAACTCTGTATCCAGAGTATGCTGAAGACTTCACCATAACTTCGAGGTAAATCTCAGATCCCGATCAGATATAATAGAAAGTGGTACTCCATGCAATCTTACCACTTCCTTTACATATATCCTGGCAAGCTGATCTAGAGAGAAATCCTCTCTAATAGCAATGAAATTTGCAGACTTTGTAAGACGATCAACTATGACCCAGATAGCATTATTGCCTTTGGATGTTTTAGGAAGTCCTGTGACAAAGTCCATAGTGATGTTTTCCCATTTCCATTCGGGTATGGGTAATGGTTGTAACATCCCCTTAGACTTCTGTCTCTCCGCTTTAACTTGTTGACAAACCAAGCATCGAGAGACATATTCAGCAACATCTCTTTTCATGCCATCCCACCAGAAGTACTCTATCAGGTCCCTATACATCTTCGTGCTTCCAGGATGAATATAGAATGAAGAACTATGAGCCTCATCCAGCAGCTCCTTCTTTAATTCGGGGATGGGAGGAACACAAACCCGATTCCTGAACTTTATTATCCCATCACAATCAAGGTTGAATTCAGGAACATTTCTCACCTTCTTTTGTAACTCGGCATCTTCTTTCTGTGCCTCTTTAATCTTCATATGTATAGATGGTTGAACATTCATTTGAGAAAGATAAGATTTTTCCTCTTCCATTATAATTCCAAGATCTATCCTTTGTAAATCCATAAATATTGGATCTTTTTTGATCCTCATCATGGATAAACTAGCATGGTCTTGTCAACTTAATGCAACTGCCACCTTGTTTTCTTTCCCAGGGTGGTAATGGATTGAGCAGTCATAATCCTTAATCATCTCCAACCATCTTCTTTGATGCATATTCAGCTCCTTTTGTGTGAAAATATACTTTAAAATTTTATGATCAGTATAAATATCACACCTTTCACCATAAAGGTAATGCCTCCAAATCTTTAATGCAAAGATTACTGCAGCTAACTCCAAATCATGTGTTGGGTAATTTTGCTCATGGATTTTCAACTGTCGTGAGGCATAAGCTATCACCATATCATTTTGTATAAGAACACACCCCAATCCCTTCTTGGATGCATCACTATATATCACAAACCTTTCTCCACTACAAGGCAGTGTGAGCACAGGTGCACTGGATAACCTTCATTTCAAATCCTTGAAATTATCTTCACATTCCTCTGTCCAGACAAACTTAACTCCTTTCCGAGTCAACTTGGTGAGTGGATTAGATAATCGTGAAAAATCTTTCACAAAACGTCGATAATATCCATCCAAACCAAGAAAACCTCGGATCTCAGTTACTGTTGTTGGTCTCGACCATCTTTCGATAACCTCTGTTTTTGCTGGATCCACAGATATCCCCTCTTTTGAGATTATGTGACCCAAAAATGCAACTTTTTGAAGCCAAAATTCACACTTGGTATTTTTGGCATAAAGATTCTCCTTTCTCAGGGTCTTCAATATAATTATCAAGTGATCTTCATGCTCTTCCTTGCTCTTTGAATAGACAAGAATATCGTCTATAAAGACTACCACAAATTGATCAAGATAGTCTTTAAATACTCTATTCATTAGATCCATGAAGATAGCAGGGGCATTAGTAAGACCAAATGGAATCACTATAAATTCATAGTGTCCATACCTTGTACGGAAAGCTGTCTTTGGTATATCCTCCCTTTTGACCCTTAATTGATGATACACTGAACGAAGATCAATCTTGGAAAAGTATTGAACTCTGCGTAGTTGGTCAAATAGGTCATCAATGCATGGGAGAGGATATTTGTTCTTGATAGTGATCTTGTTAAGTTCTCGATAATCAATGCAGAGTCTCATTGATCCATCTTTCTTCAAAACAAATAGAACAGGTGCTCCCCAAGGTGATGCACTAGGGCGTATGAATCCCTTATCAAGATTCTCTTGGATTTGCTTCTTCAATTCCTGCAACTCAACTGGGGCCATTCTATAAGGTGTCTTTGAAATAGGCAAAGCACCCAGTACGAGTTCTATTGAAAACTCAACTTCACGATTTGGTGGAAGACCCGGTAATTCCTCCGGAAAGACATCATCAAACTCCCATACAATGGGCATATTCTTAATCGCGATTTTATCACCAACCATTTGAGATAAATAACCTTAATTTAGTGGAATCAATACCCATAAAATGGAAGAAATTTCCACTAGAAGGTTATGTTCATCCTTGCATTGATAGACGATCATAGATTGATCTGGAATATGAAATGTGACTTCCCTTCTTTTGAAATTGATATGAGCTCCATATAAAGAAATCCAATCCATGCAAAGAATCACATCGAATTCCACTAAAGGAAGGATCACCAGATTTATAGGAAGCACTTTCCCACAAACTTTGATCGGAGAAGAATTATAAACTATTGATGCGATTGATGTTCCATTAGGTGTTGTCACAGCTAACTCAACATCTAATTGTTGAGGTAATACGGTGATACCCTTAGAAAATTCATCAGAAATAAAAGAGTGGGTGGATCCAGAATCAAATAAAACATTTGCTACTTTAGAGTGGATGGTAAGTGTACCTTTCACCACTTCGTTATCGTACTCCACATCACTGATAGAAATTTCATGTGACTTTCCTTTGTCTTTAGCCTTAAGAGTTTGTTGACGTCGACCATCATCATCAACCCTTGGATTTGGGCATTGATTGGCATAATGCCCCATCTCCTTGGACTTGAAACATTGAAGTATAGTAGGATCATTCTTGTGTATCCCTTCCTTTGTTTGCATTATTAGACATCTTCTTCCCATTATCGCGACATTCAAATGCCCGATGACCTTCCTTTCCACATTTAAAACATTTACTTGTCCCTTTAAGACAACTCCCTCCGTGTTTCTTTCCACACTTTGAGCATAAGGAAAAGCTCATCTTCTTTTCAGTGTGCTCTTTAGATTTTCCTTTGAATTCCATTTTCCTCTTCTTATCAACCCCATATGACTGATGGGTTACTCCAATCTCTATCTCGAATTTGAGAGCACATCGAACGATTTCCTCGTAGCTATTGAAGTCCCTTATGGCTAACGCCCTTTGAAGACTTGGTTTTAAGACACTAAAGAATCGATCGATCTTACTCTCATGTTGGATAATAATACCAGAAGCGTACCTTGCAAGTCTTGTAAAATTTGCTTCATAGGTACTAACAGATTCATCATCCCTTTGCTTTAGTTCAAGAAACTCTTTCTCCATCTTTGTTCGGAGAATACGAGGGAAGTACTTATTGAAAAATAAGTTCTTGAACTCGCCCCATTCCATGGACTCAATTTCATCCATTTGCCTCGTATTCTTAATAAGATTCCACCATTGATCAACATCTCCTTCCAAACGATACACTGTTAGGATGACTTTATCATGTTCAGAACATTGAAGAACTGAAAATATCTTTTCAGTAGTACTAATCCATTGTTCAGCAACTAATGGATCAGTAGACCCGCTGAAAGAAGGTGGACGCTGCCTCATGAAGGATTCAACAGAATGTTGCTCCTTCCATTTCTCGTTTGGATGTCCTGCATGATTCAAAGCTTGAGAAAGTTGTGTGAGCATGGCTACAAGATTTTGAATTCCAGCTCCCATATCGTTTGGTTGCTCAGGGGGACAATCATTGCATTTCCCATCACATTCCGCATTAACACGGTTCCTTCGGGTTCCAGCCATTGACTAAAACCAAGAAGAATAGTGTGAGAAACACTAATTATAATAGGAAAACCACATAATTCATGAATAAAATTTTCACGCTTAAGGTATTATCCTAGGTTATTCATGGCCATTTCTAAAACACTAAGATTGTGTTCTATGCTTAGACTTATCCTTAGGGTTCTTACTAAGGCTTTCACATCCTAGTTTCCAAAGGTTGACTATACCTTTCCTCTGATACCAAATATAATAACCCATACTTTACATACATTGTTAATACTTCAAAATTGAGGCATACTTATTACAATATATAACAAAACCACGAAAGGACCGTATAGGTATAGTTTCTTTAGAAACTGGGAAACATAAACAACTGGTTCATAAATCATCTACAGTGTCTCCCATTTATTTCATCATATCTAGGGTCCCTTTTAGCATATTCTACTTAATATCCATCTTCCTGACCTGGGGAAAAGAGAACATACAAATAAGGGTGAGCTCAAATGCTCAGCAAGGGCAAATAAAGGAAATAAAAATCATATCATATCTTTTTGAAAATCATATCCTGCAAAAAAGATCATAATATCTTAACATGGAATAAATCATAGAAGTGACAATGAGATCCCCATAATCATAACATAAAACTTGAAACTTTGTGGCATGCACACATAATCATGGAAAATCATTTCTTGTTAGTCATGACTCATTGTCAAGACTATCTTAGCGGACAAAGTCCATTTCTGAACCGAGTTCACTCCTCGTTTCAGTCCTGTATCACTGAACCGAAATAACCTTCTGTTCCAGCCATGTCTATCTCATGAGATATAAATCTTTACCCAATGCATTGGAGGGAGATATAGGTACCACCCATCTTATAATGAATCCTTTCTTATGTGTACCACATAATCATAAATCATACATCATCGCATAACACATGTAACAAAAATGGGATTCTTGAAACATCATGACATCATAAAACAAATCATATAAGGTAAATGACTTCATAAAAATAATTTCCTCAAAACATAATCAAATCAATGTAATAATTGGGATAAAAACAGAAACCTATATTATCTTAGATGGAAAATAATTTGGATAAAACATCTGAACTCCATTCTTGAGGAAAATATCCTTTCTACTTCAAAAACACTTTTCTTTTCTTAACATGTCATACAATTATAAACTAAAATAAGTTTATTAAAAATAAACTTGAAAAATTATAAAGGAAGATTCTTGGAAATAATGTTTTAAAAATCCATTCTTGCCGTATAAGTTAAAAAAACCATTCTTCGTACTTTTGTCGGAAAAGTCAAAAAGTACATCGTACGAAAAACGACAAAAGATTCCTTTCATATCCTTTACTAAAAACTCACCGAGGGGTAAAATTGGATTTAAACAATTGTAGGTGGATGGAAATAATATTACATATTGAGTAAACATGGATGTGGATGATAAAATACACCCCAGTAAATACCAAAGTATAAACAATCTCGGATAAAAATGAGATTGTGATATTTCCCTTACCTTAGGTCCGATTTGCTTTGTTCGTGTCCAAAGATCCTGTATAATGGTTTAAATAATGTTATTTACTTATTCCAAAATCATACATATTGATATTATATCATATATGGTCATATTCTTAGCTTCTTATTAGTAATATTTCATTGTTACTTGTTACTCGGGTCTTTATTGCCTTTTGATCTTATGCGTGTTTTGCCGAATAAATTCTTATTATTATTTTAAGGTTATAGATACCTTATATCCAGAATGGTATTAGTGTAAAATATATCATATTTATTCATTCAATTCATTTATATAATTACTATGTAAGGGTGATCATGTAGAACGAGTCGCATCACATCGTGGAGACGGTATTCTGTACGTACGCACGAGTGATGATATCGTTCCTATGATCGTGGAATTGTATTGGAGTATATGAATACTATTTCATTATCAATATCAATTTATAATAATCATATATAGTTACTCATTACACCATTATACCCATCCTTGTAAGGTGATGGTGGAAAATAGATTACACCACGGCAAGTAGACGGTATTCTGTACGTACGCACACGCGGTGATTTCATTTTTCCGTAGGATGGATAGAAGGTGAATTAGGGTTGTTTCATATTTATAATGACATATCACTATGTAAGTAATACTGATGTTATTACTTTATCATGAAACAACTAAAGAAGAAGAAGTTGAAGAAGAAGTAAATTGAAAAGATCGGTAATGGATATTACCTCTTCTTTGAAACACCTCTCTGAATCCTCCACATAGGGAACTAAGATTGGTCTTTAAAGAAGACCAGGACCTCTAGGATTATTCTAGGGAAGTGGAGAAGGTATTTTGGCAGGGGTTGGACGAGCTTGAATGCTCAAATTGGTGTGAGGAGGAGGGGGAGGAGGTCCCCTTTTATAAGGGAGGAGAGGGGCACCTTAGGAATATCTCAAAATATTATTTTATATTAAAGTTAAAATCGGTTTATAATGGTTCCAAAGGGTCTTATTTAGAAGCTAAAGTGGGGATGGGTCGAACTACTATCAACCAATAGGATTTAGACAAGTTTAGGTTATTATTTTAACCTTATCAATTAGATTTAACTCTAAGTTAAATAATTTAACTTTTACCGTGTCTTTTTGTTTTCTTACATTATATGGTTAATACACTTACTATAACATGCCAAACGAACCCCAAATTGTTTATTATTAATATATATATCCTTATCTAATTCATTTTGCTGAACATTAGATTTTTAGGAATAAAATGACAATTAATAATATAATATTTGATTTAAAAACTATTTTGTGTCAATTTTGATACTATTTGATATATGATTTTTGTGAAAGTCATAACAGAATTATATGTTCGAACCAAGTTTATTAAATCAACACTAATATATCATATTAACCGAGGAAATTAGTTGAATTCATAAAAAGTCTCAAATTATATTTATTTTTATGTTTATAACATCAATTATGTCCATATTTCATTAATAAGATAATTACTGCATCATCATTGTGTCATAAATAAATTAATTTATTTAAATTTTAAAAATTGTAAATAAAATATAATTATGTAGGAAATATTTTTAGCTTTCTAATGAATATTTATAATCGAATTTATCTTATGTATAAACCCATATTAAAAATGTTTTAGTTATTAAACATTGATTTTAACTATTTTAACTATTCATTAAATAAAATAATATTAAATGTCATAATCTAATCCAAGTGGACCTAAATGGTCATATTATATTCATAAGGTTGTTTTTGGTCGAATTACACTTATCCAATAGAATTAGGACATGTGTTAGGGTAATAGTAATATCATATTTATCCTTAGTTACGCTATTTACTATTAACCGCGGTAAAAAAAGTAAAAAGTTACTATTCACCAAAAAATTATTTTTATCTAATTGAACCACATTTTACATACTGATATCAACCGTGTCAGTCGGATTTTCGAAATTCCAATCACAGAAGCGGTAAAATTATGTTTTATGCAAAATTCTGTTTTTAACCTACCACTTAGTGGTTTCACTATTCATCAAAAATTGAAAGTTTTCAGAAAAATACCAAAATTTCACCCTATACTAATTTCGATATTCCGAATCCAAAAATGAAGTCCATTTTGAAAAATAAAATTTATAAAATTTCATAAAGTGGTTATTAATATTCATAATAGCTAGTTTTAATAATATTTTAATAGCATATCGCCATTTAGTGAAACTCGATATTGCGTACGACGCAAGCTATTGAGGAAGGTCACGATTTCGTGTAAAATAAGCCAAGCAAGTGTTGTGTAGAAAAAGATTCCTTTGATGATTTATATAACATAAAAGTCTCGGGTGTTACACTACTCTTCTAATTCCAGTCTTTTAATATAGTCAAGAAATATATAGTTTTCATTTGATATGACCTTTTAAACATGTTCATAAATGATTACATGTAAATTATTAGTAAAATTAGAGTTGGATGTGCAATCAAATGATGATTTGGGTGAAACTGAAATAGAAATTTTATATAAACAATTCCGATATCATAAGGGTTTTTTTCTAACTCAATTTCCTTCCAATGAGTTACGTGAATTTTTTTATTGACCAATATTGATATTTTTTTTAATTATTTATCCTAATGAGTAATTTATAATGTATTTTATCTAAAATTTCTAGAGTTTTAAATTTATTTATGGTATAATATTTTTTATAACAACCCTGCTATTTATTTCACATTACTACATGATTTATTTCAAAATATTAAACAAAATAAAACCCAAAAGATCAATAAATCTAGTGTATTTTGGAAATAGTTACTTTAAATAATTATTTTAAATAATATGAAAAATCATCTTTATTGATATCTTCCTTAACATTATCACACATGAAACTACATGGGATAACCAAGGGACATAAATAAGAATTGCATGTGGTATAAAGCCTAGTAAGGGAATAAACATGGAATGACATGAATAAGGTGATAAATTTTATATTAGATAAATATAAATGGGTAATAAAATGAGTGACAATCATAAAAATGAACAATGAGGCATGATATATCATGATAATATTAAGACAACATAGGAAATGTAGAAAACCTTTAAACACTATATCATAATCATATGTCATGGATAACTACCAAGACATCATAATGAAAAAAATTCTCATAAAAGAATCATGTTTACATCTAATACCAACTTGACTTATAATGATATTAATAATTACCAAATGCATTGGAACGCTATATAATTCTAGGCACAATCATCAATTTCATTTCATTCTCATGCTTAAGTGTGTCAAAAATGTCATACATTCTGGAATAATTCTTCATCATCATTTTTTCATGATCAAGGATTGTGAAAAACATAAATTCATGTGTCCTATAAAATAATTATGATTTTATAAGCTTGAACACCCTTTATAAGAATAGGTAATGGGTATTCAGTACACATTTTGTTGGCATGGAATCTCATAGTGAAATTTCGACAGCATAATGAGGTCCCAAAAATTTTAATTTGAGGGATTAATGAGAGTGTAAGGGGTATCTCAAAATTAATATGTTATTTTTAAAGTACGTGGGATGTGTAAAGACACACCTCAACATTATAAATTGAAAATAAAAGGGCATAAATTTATATTATTGAATAATGGTGAGAATGACAGGATCCCTTAATTGAGTGAGTTATAGTAAATTCTTGGGAGGAGATTCTTGAGATCATGGGAAACCTTGGGGGGACTAAATAGAGGGAGGTAAGAGTAAGGATGTTATTCAAGGAATTTTAGGCAACATAAATGGGTGATTGGGTTAGTTTATATAAGAAATGAGTTGGGATTTCTTTATTGTTTCTCAAACAAAGGTTTTGGACTCAATGTAATAAAATAACCAAAAAACAAACATTACCCGGGGTTTTTTCCATTGTTTCTACAAAATTTTAGTGGAATACACTATTTTATTATGTTAAGGGAATAAAATAAAATAAAAAATACCATTTAATATGTCGAAGTGAGTCATACTCTTATAGATATTATCTTAAGAACATAAAATATATTAATGGCTTTGGATGACCCATAAAGGCTTTATAAAATTGATAAAATAATAAAAAATGAAAAATAATATAATTTAAAAACGTATAGTTGGTCAATAATACCCTTTATAGTAGCTATTACATCACTTATGGGTCATTACTATGTAATAATACACATCGTATATTTATATGACATTTAATTTTTACCCAAAAATTCGATTATCTCAGAATATTATGGAAATTTCCCCATTGAGTAATTTTTATATTATGTGTCCCAAAATAATATTAATTTTATAAAAATAATTTTATAAATAAGTTTATTTTCTCTATTAATATAATTATTAATATTTATTGAGAAATTTAATGTCTTTTACAATAACAGTTTTTCAACCATTATAAAAATTATATTTAGAATCATAAAAATTATATGATCATTTATATTTATTAAAATTAACTTAATAATAATATTTTATAAAAAATTTAATAATTATTTAAAAAAATGCATTAATTAAATTTGAATATTGCCCAAAAATGTTATTTTTTATTGTTTGATAATAAAAACCCATTTATGAAGTAAAAATAATATGAGGAAAATAAATGCATTATTATATAATAAATATTTGCATATCCTAATTTTTGTGGTATTGATAAATAGCCTCTTAATAAATTAAAAATATTTCCTATGAGTAAGGTTTGCAACTGTGATACTTTCATGGGTTGGATCGACGTACATGGTGTGGGCCATGATATCGATGAACTTTGACTAATCCCATAATAGTTTCAATCATGCTTAAGTTGTTGAATTTAATATTGGTCTTGGTTAGGGGAAAATACCAATTATGATTTCTCCCTCAAAAATCTCTAATAAATGGGCTACATTGGGTATGATCATCCTGGTTGAGGCCATCAATTTTTTATGTGTCAATTGGATTTGTTAAAACCCTTTATTAAAAAAAAATCATGTGACCATTATTGAATGACTGCATTATTAATGTTAAGAATTCAGAAGTTTCATTTAAATATGATATGTTATAATAAATCCAAATAAGTGCATGGGTTTTATATAACCATATTACATATTAAATTTAATTAAATCATTTATGGAATTTGATATATACTAGTTAAGGTCATTCCAATCACCCCATATTCAGAAATTTCACCTTGAAAATCTTAATTTACCACACTAAAATAGTTGAAGGTATCTTTTGTTTCAACACTTCATATGGTTCCTGTGTTTCTTCAATAAACATGTGGTTTCCCCATAGTACTTTGACCAGGTGAATTGACTTATTTTGTAGAGCTATGTGTCTTTGATCTAAGATCTTCATTGTCTTCTCTTTATATGAGAGACCGTTATTCAATTTTACCACCTCTTGATTGAGTACATGTGAGGAGTTTGGTTTGTAATTCCTTAATAGCTAAACATGGAATATATCATGTACTTCAGATATTTTCTGTGGAAGTTCTAGTTGATTGGCCACTCTTCCAATGCTATAGATGATCCCAAATGTACCGATGTATCTTGGATTGAAATTTCCTTTGTTACAAAATCCCATGACTTTAATATATGGATATGTGCAGAGGAATACCATGTTTCCAACATCATAATCTAGGTCTCATCGATGATTTTCAGTATATCTCTTATTTTGGCATTGATAATCCTTGAGGTGCTTCTAAATAGTTTTAGCATTTTTCACCACTTCTTTGATCATTCCATGACCTTGATATTTGTGTTCCCCTACCTAATCCTATCATGAAAGTGTTTTTCATCTCTTCCCATATAGGGATTAAAATTGACCAATTTGGATTATTGAGAGAAAACATTTAATATATGAGAACGCGGCTAGAGGAATATGATGATCATGTCCTCCTTTGAAGTCAATTTAGAATTTTCTCAATATATCCTCATGTTTCTAGATAGTCTTCTCAGATTGTCCCTTATTTTGAAATTTATAAGCCATTCTAAAGTTTTACTCTATATTTTGAGAATATTGGAGATGATCCTATAACATAGTTGTAAATCATGGACCTTGATTGGAAATAATTGATAGTGGTGTTCTATATAGCCTCACCACTTATCTAATGTGTATATGTGAAATTTTATCATGTAAAAAATACTCTCAAATTTAAATTAAGTGTGAATAGTTTTTAGTACTATATACCACAACCCATACACAATTATTTCCTCTTGGTTATTTCATAATACTAGTAAAAAAATTCACAGTGATGTTCTTCCATTTTCATGTAAGTATGGGTAATGATTGTATCATCCCCTAGGACTGTTTCATTCCCCCTTCAATTTACTACATAAAAGACTTCATGAAGTATATTCTATGATTTTCAATTTATATATTCCCAAAAATAGTACTCTCATAGATATTGATATATCTTCATGATTCCAGGATGGATATAGAAGTTAAAATAATGTTCATCATCCCAAAACTCCTTCTTTATCCTATGATTTTGTGATACTCATAGTCATTACACAAATATTAAAACCCCTTCATCAACATTGAACTCTGAGGGTTTTCCCATTCTTATAGTTCCCACTTTCTTTAGAATGCCCACAATATCTCTTTGAGAATACATTAATCTCTATAGAAGGAACATTTGATCAATAATTTGTTGTTGGATAGATGATGATGCTTACTTTATCAATTGTGCACATTCAGATATTTCTATGTGAATATGTACATGATTATATGGTGATCTTTAGTTATTTTACACTTTTATCCAAAGAGATATTTCCACCAAATTTTCAATGATAAGATCACTAATGTAAAATTTAGATCATGTGTTGGGTAGTTCTATTCATGAATTTTCATCTAAGTGAAATTATCGGATATGAATTTTTTATTATGTATTAACACAGATCCCAATCCCATCCACAAAGAATTTTTGAGTACCATAAAAACGACTCTACTTGTGAGTAGTATGAGAACATGTGCAGTGATAAGCCTCTATTTCATCTGCTTTATTCTCTCTTCACATTCATCATCCCAATAAAACAAGACTCCCTTATATTTTAGATTAGTTATAGAGTTTGAAAATACAATGAAATTTCTCACAAATATATTATAATAACTAGTTAATATAAGAAAAATATGGGTATTTGTGACATATATTGGACTCATCCATCCTTCAATTTCTTCTCTCACTGAATATTCTACATATATAACTTTTCTTGTGATAATATTCCCCAAAAATGAGGCTTCCTTCAACCATAACTCTCATTTTTTGTACATTAAATAATGATTCTCCATTTTAAATCTATTTATCATTGTGCTCAGATTCTCCTCATGATCATCCTCATTATTGGAGAATATTAGAATATCATCTATAAATAATACCTCATATTTTTTTAGGTAATCTCCAAATAAACTATTAATTTTTTCCGTGAAGATTGATACTGCAGTATTGATTCCAAAATGAAATAATATGAACTCATAGTGCCCATACCTAGTACGAAAAATCAATGTGATGGATATCCTCATACACACATACTTTATAATATCCCATCTGAAGACCCACATTAGAGAAGTATTGTGATCCACATAGTTGATCAAACAAGCCATCAATCTGTGGAAGTGGATACCTATTATTTATTGTGATATTCATGATTTCATGTTAATCAATACAATGGTGAATCTACCTAACCTTCTTATTGATGAAGAAAACAAGTGCACCCCATGCTGAAGAATCTGGGCATATGAACCCTTTATCTGGATTCTCCTATATTTGTTTCTTCAGCTCCTCATGTTCCATAATAACCACTGTAAATAGATTCATGGATATTGGTAATTCCCCAAGTATAATATTGATTGAAAACTCAACTTCTCTACTAGCAGGAAGACTATGAAATCCCTTATGAAATAGTTCAATATATTCCCTCATAATGGGAATATCATCAAAGTTGTTATTTTCTTTCGACTACATAAGTTGAGCCAGATACACTTTCTTATAGAGAAATAATCTCCATGCTTGAGATTTTGATTCCAAATAAGATTGGTCCTCCGCCATTTACTTTTACCGAATCGATGGGTTGTTCACAATATAGAGAGTGATTTATTTCTCGTAGAAATTTATGTTGGATCTATATAGGGAAAGCCAATTTGTACCCAGAATCGCATCAAATCCCATAAAAGGTAGTATAAAAAGGATCACTAGGAATATTATCCCTCAAATTTTTACATGGGAGGAGTTATATACATGGTATGAAATAATTATCTATTTTTGGTTTTCATTGACAACTCCACTTTCATGCTTTGTGGTTGTGTTTGAATATTTCTACTAAACTTGAGGGGTATAATGGATTTCATGTAACCAGAATTTAGAAGAACATTATATATTATTGAATTAATGACTAGAATACCTACCACCACATCTTAGATGGGATCCACATTAGTTTTTATGATGGAAAATCCCCCCTATTATATTTCATGTTGTTGTTCATCTCTAAATACCCTTGGTTAAGTGAACTAGTTTTCAAAGTGAGAATGTTCAATACATTTGAATAAATAAACAATTATCGGAGATCATAATAGATAATTCCACTAATCCATCACATTTTTGTGATTCTCAAGTTTTAAATCACTCACTTGGTGCTCTTCCTTCCTGGGCCTAAATAATTTCCTCATCCCCCTTATTTAATTTATTGGGTGATTCGTTCCTCACCTTCAAAATGTACAGTGTTGAAATTTCATGGGAAAGGTATATTTCTCTATTAGACTACCATAATTAAACTCTAATTTCGTCTTCTTATCCCCATGATACCCTTGAGAATAATTGATCTCTATTTAAACATTACAAGAACATCAGACATTTTTCTCATAGCTATCAATGTTTCTGATCACTTTGTATTTTAATTAAACAGGTTTTATCCCACCAAACAAGTTGTAAACTATGTATTTAGGGGTAATGAAAAATCATGAGGCATATTGTGAAATTATTTTGAATTTGTTCTTATACACAATGATAAATTCATCAGGTTTTTGTATGAGTTAAAGGAAATACCTTTACATTTTAATATGGAGAGTGTGAGGAAAATATTTTTCTTTAAAATTTTTTTAGATTTCATTCAATCCATCTCATTGATCTCTTCCTAAAACATTGTATTATAATCATATATAAATACAAAATAATCAATCCATCATGATTATAAATTTACAATAAAGGAATTTGGTTTAATAAATGTCCCATAATTATTTTTCATGAGACTAAACATTACCCAATGCATTGAAGCTCCATATAATTCAAGGTCCTCTTGTCACTTTTGTTTCATTCTTATCCTTATGTGTGGAACATATATCATACAACATGGAATAATATTTCATTAGTTTCTATTCAAAAATAAAGGAGTTTTGAATATATACATTTATATTCACACTAAAATAATATTAAATCAATATATGTGAACACAATTGATAAGAATTGTGTATTGGTATTCCATAAATATTTTTTGGCATTTAATCCCACTGTGAAATTTCTGCAGTAGAATAGGGTCTCATTAATGTTCATGGGAGGGATTAATGATAGCGAAATGGGTCTCTCATTATATGTATATCATAAGGAAAGTATGGTGGATTCATTAAAACACAACCCAAACATTGGAATTGAAAATTAAGGGGCATAAATTGAAGATGATTCTTCTACAAAAGAGAGAAATAGAGGATCCCTTACTTATCTATGTGACACCAAATACTTGGTAGGAGCTTCATAATATCATGGTAGAACCTTATGAGGAACCAAGAGTGAGTAGGGAAGAGTAAGAACATGATTCAAGAATATCTAGTAAATAAAAATGGGTTTTTTGGTGGTTTTGTATAGTAAATGAGTGTGGATTTCATTAATATTTCTCAACCATAGTTTTTTCACTCTTTATAATAAAATAACCAAAACCACAAACCATCCCCCTATATTTTCCCATGGTTTCTACCAAATGGTAATGGTTTTCATTATTTAATTATTACAAGGGTATATAATTATAAAATAATATCATTGATTATGTGTAAGTTTGTTATACTCTTAAAATAAATTATTTTAGAACATTAAAATATATTAATAGTTTTGAGGGATTCATAAAATATTAATAAAATCTATAAAATAAACATGAAATCAAATTATTATTAATTTAATACATATATTTGGTCTTGGATGCCATTTATTGTATTTATTACATCACTTTTTGGGTAATTATAATGTCATAATACACATCGTATATTTATGTGGTATTTAATTTTTAAACGTAATTACTATTATCTCAGAAAATTGCGAAAAAATCACTATTGGAAAATTTATATGTTCTAATTAAAAAAAATATTAACATTAATAAAATATTTTTTAAAAAATTTTTATTTTTACTTTTAAAATTATAATCACTTTTTGTTAATAATTTTTGGGTTTTATGACTGTAACTATTTTTGAACCCTTATAAAATTTACATTTGACATCATAAAAATTAGATGATAATTTATATTTAATGTAAATATTATAATAATAAAATTTTATTAAAACATTATTTATTTCAAAATACAATAATAAATTAAACTAAATGCCATAATTGAATTTTAATATTTCCCAAAAATACTATTTTTGTTTTATTGTATCAAAATAAAAAATATTTATAATATAAAAATGATAAGATGAAAATATATTCATTATTCTATAAAATGTAATATACATACTCAAAATTATGTAGTCTTGACACATATCCCTTTAATAAAACATAAAAATCCCTAAGATAAAGGTGTACCACTATGAGACTTTCATGGGGTAGTTCGACATACATGGTTTGGGTCGTGATATCAATGATCATGAACATATCCCATAAAACATTTCTGTTACCAATAAGTTATTGGATCACTAAATGGGATTAGTTAAGGGAAAATCCAAGTGATTCTATCTCCAACGAAATCTCTAATGAATAGGCTTTATATGATATACTCCTAATGGTTGAGGTCATCACTCCCTTATCTATGTATATTGGATTTGTTAAAATCTTCTATATATACTAATCCTATTTTCTTGGTTCATCAAAAAAATTATCAATGATAATGATGGTTAATAGTCATTTAAATCTGTTAGGACATAATAAAACCAAATAAGTTCATTTTTTATATATTTATATAACAAAATTATTTTAATTAAATAATAAGGGAAATTTTATTTGTAACAGTTTGGGTCTTTAAAATTATAAAATAAATCATAATTCAGTTATTATGTTATATAAATGTTTTTTGTGTAAATTCTTATTCAATGAGACATACATCTTTTTGTGTACCAATTTATTTTTATATATATTATATAATATCTATTTGTTTTAATATATCTTGAATTGTATTTTTAATGTTAATTGATGTTCTATTTTATTTTCCTTGAAATTCTAGTTATTTCAATTTAAATTACATTAACTCTAGTTTTTCTTCACTGATTCGTAAATTCTCTACATGTTTATAATCATATGTTCTATCATTTTATCCTTCCATTTAAATTTTAAAATGGTCATTTCATTAATTATCTTGTGAATTAAATTCATATAATTAATATCATCAACATATATAAAATACCTTCTCTTATAAATGTTTTATATTTGTATGAAAAAATATCATTCTTTCCAACTATTGATTCTATGGCATATCCACATTTTTCTTCTTTCTAATGATTTCCTCAATTTTTGGGATCTCTAATAATGACTAATTCATGTTATCCTCTTAATTCCCATCACCAATTTTCAAATTAATATTTTATTTAACTATTTATAATGAGGGTTTTCAACAAATATGTTTTCAAAATATTAAATGGTTTTACATATCAAAGAAATATGTTTTATCTTTTATATTTCAGATTCAATATATAACCTTTATAAAATTCATAAGACTCCACTATTTTTGATTTCACAAATGTAATTTTTTTATATATCTCCAAATTTTCCTTCTAATCCTTTTTGAAAATGGAATTTTATAGAAAACTGGTGACTTATTCACTAATACATTTTTTATGAAAATAATAATATAACATTTTGATACTTATTCACAATATTGGAATTATTTTCATTTTGAATGTCCATTAAAATTTTTCATGGTTTTATCAATTAAATTATTTATAAATTATTCAATGTTATTATTTAAAAGAGGATTTTTATGTAAATGATTCATTTTCATCATTATTTTAAAAAAACTAAAATTTTCTATATTTATACTTAATTCTCCATTTTATTCTTTCAACACATTTAAAAATATGAGAACTGTAAAATATCAATACAAATAATAATTATTTACTATATGATTCTTGTTTATCCATATAGTGTTTATGAAAGTAATTTTTTAATAATTTATTTATTCTATGAAAACCTTATATATGATATATATTATTTTTGGATGTTCACTAATATTACTTTCATACACTGATGGGTTATTATTTATACAAAAATGTATAAAATTCATATTTATGGTGTATATACCATGTGTAATATTTTTTATGGATGTTCCCCTATAATTTTATTGAATATATTTTGAAAACCATTAAAATTTCATGGGATATCATGTTATGATTATTCATTTGATTAAAAATGATTTATTTATGTGATTATATATGAAAAAGATATGAAACGTATTTTAATTCATTAGGTTATTTATGATATGATGAAAAACTTTTTTTTCAGTTACTCCAATATGTATGGATAATAAAAGATGTGATCTAATATATCCCTACAATTAATTAGATAAGGATTTATTTATTTATGGATAAATATTTATGGAAATAAATTTCAATTTAAAAATAAAAAGGGAGTACATTGTTTGATTAATTCATAAAAATGGTGTAAATTCATATATTTTATCACAATGTTTTCTTTTGAATAATTTTTTATAACATTCTTGTGATTTTTTATAATTAGGTTGCTTTATCACGGCTCATGTTTGTTAAATCATGGTTTCACATAATATTGTTTAATTTTTTATATTATTCCATATCGTATTCGATGACTCTTGTTTAAGGATGTAATATTTTTTGGGGTTTATATTCTTATTTTTCTTGATTATGTTCATATTCTCTACTTATCCTAATAAATGGTCATTGATTTTATCTCTTATTTCTATCCCTATTGATCATTTCTTATCACCCCTTTATTATGTTTTCATTTTCCTTGGTATTTAATAAAATCAATACATATGATGTGTTTCAAGTGTAACTTGTTCTTAAAAAATTTGAAACATGATAAAGACTTTTTTTAGAAGATGCAATTTATTGTAGATTTAAATAAATATTATTTAAAAAATGGATTTTATTTTTTATTTATTGTTTCTCAAATTATATAAATACATAAATATAAATTTTTTTTGGAAATGAAATGGAATGAATTATTTTATTTAAGCCATGTATTTCATATATTCACTTTTGTGGGGTTGCATTATTTTTTATCATAGTTGGTTTTAGAAAACATTACAAGTTTGGATTTTAGTTAAGAATATTTTACTGGTTTATAAGTTAATATTAAAAAAAAAAAATTTAAATATAATCATTTAGTATTTTCTATATAATTTAGATTAATTTTTTGATTGTGATAGTAGAGTTTTAATTTAATATCTAGAGTAAATATAAGGGATATGTATTTATAATGGTCAATATCATAATTTTTTTGTAATGTAGAAATTTTTTGTTCTATTGAAAATTTCAACTCAATCTAGATACTACAAGTCGATAAAATCCCTCAAAAAACATACCTAGATGTAATATACCTAAAAAGGAATTTATTTATTAATTTTACATTCACCTGGTGCATGAAATGTAGGGATAACTATACAACTTTATTGATATAAAAAAGGGAAATAATATGGTTAATTAATGTTCTATTTAATGAAAAAGTATAAATGGTTCATGTATTTTGAAAATTAATTGGGTTATATAATATAATTTGATAATGACTATGAAATACAAATGATTTAACAATGAAAATAGAATGGTGAATTGAAAGTGTCATATGTTAAAAAATATTATTTTATAGGGGAAGTCATCATCATATAGATTTTTAGTATTCAAGTATTTTATATTATCATAACAATTTCATTTTTGTATACGGTTGAAAAAAACCGGGAAAATTATGTTCAGAAAGGTATTTATCTAGAAACTAATGTGGATTATAAAAAAGGGGAGAATACATTAATTGTTTTGAATATATTTATATTTTTATTGTAAAAAAAGTAATTTTCTAAGTCATACCAAAGACTATTGGGTTTATATCAAAATATAAATTTATTATGGAATACCATATCTGTTATCATTAGTGAATTATATTTATTGATGATATTCTTATATATTCCTAAATATATGTGGAATATATGGATCATTTATTCTTTTTTTCGATAGTGGTTTGGAAACATATATAAAATTTTATCAATTACCATGAATATTTAATTTTTTATATTTTTATATTATTTTATAACTATTGATGAACACATTATTTGGTAAAAAATGATCCTTCTGTATATATGAATGATTTATTTTTAGAATAGTGTGTTTTATATTTTTGATAACTTTGGTATCAATAATTATTATAATAAAATTTTTATCCCTCTTATTTTGGTTGATTTTATCTCACTTTTTCAATTTTGATATATAATTACTAGTGTGTGACCTAATGATCTTGGGTTAAATATCATTTTAGGGTCAAATACACATGTATGTTTTGAAAGAATGAATTTTTCCACGATTTTTTAATGTCTTGACGATTCTGTGGATTTTGAGAAAGGTGTGTTTTAGAGAATGTATGATTAGGATTTATTATTATTTGAGTATATTATTGTATGAAAGATAAATAATTTTTTGAGAAATTTAGGTAACTTAATATAGACTAAGAGATTAATTTAGATGTCAGGTTTTGAGATATATCTTAAATGGTAAATATGTAATGGATTTCGAGGAAAATTAATTTTCAGGGGGGATGTAACAATCAATGATTTAACTATATATTTTTTCATTAAATAATCATTGAGTTGATAAAATATTCCTCACTCAATAATGAACTAAAATAATGTAATCCGTATTTGATAAGAAAATTATAATAAGAATTAAAACTAAGGGTTTTAAAAATAATATAATCTATTATAAATGCATTAAAAATCATATAAAAATACTTAAATTTTTAAAATGTCTTTTTTCATACAAAGGGATTTTTTTATTAAACGGTGTATATTCAATTAAAATAAACATTTGAAAATATATTATTTTAATTTCCTAAATTGAAATTCATTTAAAATTGACAGTGTAAAAAATAGTTTATGGTGAATTTTTTATGTTTTTCTAAAATCATTGAATTTTATGCATATAGTGAAAATATATATTTTCCTAAAAACAATCAATTTTAGTTCTTTATCAAAATTCAATAATGAATAAAAATATTATAAATTTTTAATATTAAATATTAATATTTAATATGTAATATATATAATCTATAAATACATTGACTAATTTATAAAATGAATGATTAATAATTTTTAATCTCTCTAAATATTTCGCAATAAAAAATATTTTATGAGATTACATTTAAAATTACAGTTTATGAGTTTTAAAAATTAAAATAAAAAAATTGATCTCATATTTCATAACAATACTTCAAAACATACTCTTACACTATGTTAGTAGGGATACTAATTTTTGTCTCTTCATGTCTCAAAATATGAAACAATGTCCATGTATTGGTTGAATACATTAATCCCATCAATTTTATTCCAATATACCCCCATTAAGGAACCATTCACACCCCCACCAAAGGTAGTCGACTGTATTCACATGATGGAACATCCACATAACATGCCTAGTGAATTGGATCATGATCAAATATTCATTGAATTTCTCCAATTTCATCATTTTGAAATGAAAGATAAACATCACCACTTCATGGTCTACTTCAACATTCACCAAATATGTATGTGATATCTAAGTAATTCCATTAAGCAAGCCAAGTACATAGCCTTTTTCACTACAACTGTTCTTCCCTTCAACTGATCCATCTTGAATATTATGAGAAATTCAACCATAATGATACTCTAAACTATGATACATAGTCTTCCCAAAACCCTCTATAATGTCAAATTATTGAATTAATAACATCTCATATCATGAATGGTTCTCATAAGAAAACACATAACCACTAGTAACACACATTAATCATTAGCTCCATTTCACATAAGAAAATTCCATCATATGATGTAAAAACCATATAAAATATCCCAATATGGGTAGGAGCCTCATATCTCATGTAAATTAATGCCAAAATCAATGTTCAGTAAAGGGGATTTATCATCTATATCATGTTCATGAAAAAATTAAAATTACCCCAAATTCCAATGATTCCCTAAAACATACTATAGTTCATAATTAAAAAGGTTGTAGAATGATATTCAGGAGGGGTATAATTCGAAGAGTTTATAACAAATACACATAACCATAGAGACCTACTATCAAGGGTATATCATGATTCTCTAATGGGAATCATTCCAAGCACTATCAATTTGTTAGGTATATATCAATTAAAATGAATCTTCTAGGAGAATAATACTATGTTTATATGTATAGTTGACATATCTTGTATATGGAAAATTACATAATAAAATTAGGAGTATTTTGGCTTAGATTTATGAATCATACCAATTTAGATCCAATTGAATTATTCTACACGGAATCAAAATTTTAACGCGAATGGGAGAGTCCAAAATTTGAAGTGAGAGCCTTCTCATTTATTGGATATCAATGGGGGTATGTTTATAGAGGGGATTAAGTTAAATACTGTATTTGAGAAAAAATAATGTTGGAAACCTTAATTAAAAACAACCATATACACCACTATCTATCCAATGATGGGCCCCGACTAACCAATATTCCTAATAGAGGTGAAACACCTATGTCTTGATCACAGGTAGGTTCATGGAATTCCACTACATGGTTTTTGGTCCATATATAATTTTAGAACTATGTTTAGAACCACCTACTAGCTGATGGCCCCCACCAGCTACTTCTAAATCATTCATCATATATTCAAAATATTGATATTTATTCCATTGGAATCCTTAACACAGATTTACAATGTAAAGAAAAAGACTGAACTTCACTATAGAGTGTAGTTGGGATTTTGTATGTCACATTGACCCTAAAATAATGTAACTATATCATTTTAAAATAAATTGTACTGTCCTTATCCCTGAAAATTACTTCACTAAAGTGTGTAGTTTGGATTATGTATTTCAAATTGACCCTAAAATAGTGTAACTATATCATCAATGAATAAATTTTAATGTCCTCCTAGAAATGATACCAAAATAAAGTAGTGGAGATAATAACCCCCAAGTCCCACCTCCAGTAGGTACAATGTTGGTGACTAGACCCGAGGGAATTAAAATCTAGAAAATTAGAGTTATTTCCCTCTATAATAAATATGATCATGTGATATAATATCATTGAAAAATAAAATCAATGACATATTATAATAGGTAATCTAAAAACCACCCCACAATTAATGTATTAATAAAACAAGATATGGAAAAATGTCCCCATAGTAAGAAAAATTAATGTTAGGGAAGTGAAACAAAAACTACCCAATGATATGAGCTACTAATGTCTATAATGGTCCATGTAGTATTCCTGGAATACAAAAAATATGTTTATATATGTAGAGTGAGAATAAAAATATACTCAGTAGGAAAAGTCATAATCTCTCATGAACTTTTAAAAGATCATAAAAACACACCCATGAAAAAAAGACCCAAACATTCCCTCTATATTTACACTATCTAACCCATCATCACCACGTCTCAATAAACAAATAATGCATCTATATAAAATAACAAAATGGGAATCATATCAATAAATGGTACCCCATATAAATATAACTCATTACCCACTCTCACGCCCCTACAACAACTTCTAAGAACTCCCTCCCCTTCTATATAACATTTGATAACATCAAATCAGATCACATCATAACTATAGTCACATGGTAAGAAACATCTTTTTACTTATCTCCTAAAGTATCATGGGACATCAAATAAAATTGTATCACATAAAAAGTGTATTATGGTATCACGATCATGGAAGACATCAAACTTGGGCACTCCCCCTACCATGAAAGACCCCCACCATCAGACATCTCATCAAATATCACCTAAAGATTCATGGACCATCACATCACCTCTGGATAGAATCACTTTTAAATTCTGGCTATTTCAGTCGGTGCATGTCATCATCTCATAGAAGGGGGAATAGAGAAGAGAAGGTGTACATCCATCATCACCATCAGGATATTGGGAAAACACCTGAAAAATATTTTTTTATCGACACTAGTTCCTAAAAAGGGGTGGGGGTGTTTATATAAAATCACAACAATATAGAGCTCATATAATATCTTAACAAAATACACCATTCTATGGGATTAACAAAATAATATCAACCAACTCATGAATTTCCCTCACTTTGATGTGGCCTTTAAATTCACCACAAAACACCACATGATACAAATAATAAGAAACATTTCAAATTCTCAATATAATATAACTCAATTTTCAAATTTCTATTACCAACCTATTTCAATTGAAATAGTATGTTCATTGCACAATTTGCATCCCATTAATTTATATTTAACAACCTATCATTTGAACACATAACCATTTAATATTTAATCCAATTTTTTTACCTGAAAATTATTAATAAAACAATTTTAATTATAATACTACTAATGAATATAGAATTAACAAATCATATCATAGAAACATATGTCCAATAATTGACATACCAAAAATATGACATCCACTATTACAGCCTCACTACACAACAACCCCACAACCACCATCACATCCCTTCTATATAGACAACACAACATAGAAAAATTCCAAGAATAACATCCAAAAAAACAATCCACAACACACATATACTTCCACAATAACATTATACACCACACACACACAATGTATTCAATATTATTCATATGGGAATAATTTCAAATTCTAATTCATTATTTAAAGTAATTTCCATAAAAGACATATATCAAAGTGAAACCAATGCATTATGTAAGTATTAGTTATTAAGAATTTATTAACAATGGTGTCACAAAAAAACATGCAACATGTTCATCACAAAATATATAAAAGTGAAAGAAGGGGAATCCAAAGGCCATGATTTTTAGTTATACAACAAATATGGATTGATCCAACATTAAATTATCAAAAAGTCATACAAGCATGAAAAACATTCCCCTTTCACTTCAATCCAATTAAAAATATTAATTATCATCATTAATATCATGTATAATATCATCCCATATAATATTTTATGCATATACCCCAACCAAATTTTACAATTATTGAGAAATGAAGGAATACCCAAGCTAGAAGAAAGAATATTTATAGAATTTGATACACCAGAAACAGGTGGTGCACACACCGGAGGAAACCACATATAGAAAACTTGATCCAACTATAATGGCATTGTTCCATGAATCCTATGGATGAATTTTACAAAACCTCATTCCTCAGGAGAAGTAAAATAGAATTTAATAGATGAATGTTATTCACTTTAGAGTGATTTGATCTTGAACCAGTGGGATTTGATATGGTTTTAGTTGACATTTAATGTGGGATCTCATCAATTACACATGGTATAACAATTTAAAATTCATTGTACATTTAGGAAATAATTATAAATAATTATCCACCATTAAAATGACATTAAATTTCATTCAATGATGAAATAAAACCATTTTTCATAAAAAAATCATCAAAAGAGAAAAATATGATATTATTGAAAAACTGGATTAACTAAGATCTGCTACTACAAATTGACCACCAGAGATCTACCTCCATAGATCTACCTTTGGAGATCTACCATTACATATATACCATTATATATCTACCACCATTTATCTAACACAAGATACCTAACACCAGAGATCAAAATCTATAGATCCTTCACCATAAATGTACTGCCTAATATCTATGGCTTGGTATCAACCTTTGGATGGATCTTCCATTGGGATCTACCATTTTTATCTACATTCACCCTCTAAAACACAACTTTTTTCTCCGAAACACTTCAAAAATCATCCCTTTTATAGAAAACATCCATGTACATTCCCAAAAAACCTTATTCACCATAGTTGTAGTAATTTAATGAGATACAAAGTCCATGATATTACCTCAGATACCACTAAACTATTCTCAACCTCAATAATTCAAATCCAACCCAGAAAAAAAGTGATTAAAGGTCCAAAATACATCCCTCAATACACCTCTCATGAAACACATTACATCTGATACATTGCTTCCCACCAAACATTATAACATAATCGCCTTCAAAAACCCATCAAACTATACTGACCTGGCCAAAAAAATCAAGAAATTACATCCCCCAGGTAAATATATTATATGCTCAGGGGAGCACTGACTCACCCTCATGAGATTACTTATAGAATAGTATAATGAAACATAATTCATAACATTTTACTCCCTTTTTCATATGCAGAAAGACTTATTACATTCAACACATCTTAAAATATAAAATTTAATATAATACATCCTCGTCCAAACATCACATTAAATCACATCAACGATGTAAATTGAAGAAAATGACTCAAAAACTCTAGGTACTAGGAGAACCATTGCGTCCCATGATCCCAAATACTCTCTTATGACCCACCATGCCTTCACTACACACAGACCAATGAAATGGTCCATCCTTACAAATTCATATCTTTATTATCTTAGATCTCCACTAGATGCTCCTTAGACATCACATAATACTTTATATCTTTGTATCCCCATTTAATTAAATTGGATTCATTGTAAAGCTAGAGATAGATTTGAGTGATTAGGAAGATTTCATGTATCTAGTCTTGTCATAGAGGAAGTTAAAACTCTTAAGAAACCTCTCCAATGATCCCCAACAACTCAATGTGCTCCACAAATAAAAGATCAAGAGTTTACTCCCATATTCAAACCTCATGTACCCATAATGAGGGGAATAATTTAAGAACACACAGACTATAACATTTAACACCATGGTCCTCCTACTATGATCCACATAAAAAATGTTTATATCATCTGCCACATTCATCCTCTCTCGATCCTACTAATGCTTTTCATTCAGGATCCTCACTACATCGGGTCCAAAAATAACTGACTCCCCATCTTCATCCCAACACTGCAAATAATGGCTTCGACACCCATAGAAATCCAGAAATGGGGCCATAATAATTAATGAGTATTATATTTTATTATAATAATGTTACATAGTGGGTATGTGTCATTCCCACTAGCCACAGAAGTCCAACATATATTCCACCAACTTTTCCTCTAGCATCTAGATAGTTTTCTCTTTATGATCATCCATCTGATGGTGGAATGAAGTGATGATGTGTAATTGATTTCCTAAAATAAGTGTCAAATCCTCCTAACTCACAAGGTAAAAATTTCATCTCTATATAAGGTAATAGACTATGGGACTCCATATAGCCATGCCACATAATTCACACACCTCTTTTCCCAAACATCCACTACACCTGAATCCTTGATTGATAGGAATTAAACTGATTTTTCCATCCAATCCACAACTAACCAGATTTGATAAAAACCTTCTATATCAAGGGGTAAACATTTGATAAATTACATTGATATGCCATCATATTTCCTCTAAATATCATGCAAGGGCTGTAAAAAATCAGTCGAAACATGATGCATTGCCTTTACCAACTAGAGAACTAGACATCAAACCACAAATTATTCCTCTGACAGTTTTATCCTAGGACACAAATAATAAATCCCCATACAACTTAAGATATTTTAAACTCTTTAGTGTACCACTAAAGGCGATCTATAAAACTCAATGGGGAACCCTTTATAGGATTCCACCAAAAAAATACCCACAACTAAAACATCATCTGGTTCTAACCATCCTATGATAATCCCTCTAGAGAATCACCATGAAAAACATGATTTCACGTCACCACTACCTCTATGTATCCAATAAAATACCCGTCCACTTTCTACAATTGAAAATAATGAACTTTAATTAGAGAAAAAACCTCCTCCATCAACCACTACTGTAACTATGTGTAGGGATGTGAACGCCTGCATCACTCTCCATGAATTCCTAGAATATGGAACAACATCCTTCTGTGACTATTTTCTCAAATAATAGACCATAAAATTAACTTTTAGGAGGATTAGGTTATCTAAATATCATAATCCAAATTAAAATCCATCCACTTACATTGTAGAATATTTAGATTATGATAGAAAAATATATTTCTCAGGATTTTTTGATCCATGCAGACCAAAATGGTCTCCCCAATGAGTTAATGATTCCCCACAACTAATTTTTACACAATTTTAGAGAAAATACCAACACTGCTAGCTCCAAATCATGGGTGGAATATTTATTCACTATGGGAACAACTTCCTAGACCCCTATTAAATCATTATCCTCTGATTCATCAGCACACTCCCCCAAGCCTAGATGGGGAGCATCACAAAACACCTTAGATATCATACCCACCTCATGAAAATGAAGAAATAGAGAACATACCAATATCCCCTTGAGGTAATCTAATGCTGAATAGGATGAATTAATACACAAAAATCATATTAATTGCTAATAAAGTCTTCAAATGGGGCTACAACTTGAGAGAAATCATGCTCATACCTTTAATAATAGCTTATATGACCCATTATTCTATGGACCTCTACTGCATTCTTAGTTTCTGTATAGGAAACAACTTCCAAGAACATTGATTAGTCCACTTCTGAGAATTTATGAGATAAACCATGATCAAAGAAATTCTCCTATATTTTCCAAACCATACACATAGAAAACCATCTATAGTGTTGGTGGCGTTGAAGGACATGAAATACAAAAATGAGATGATCAGCATTCTCCTTTACTAACTTCGAGTAGATCAATAGTAAATTTATGAACACAAATAAGAACTAGTCCATGAATTCATGGAACATAGTTTTAAAGAGATACATGTGCACATATTATGCGTTAGTTACGATGAAATGAATGACCCTGAATTCATGGTTCCCATACCTACATCTGAAGGTAGTGTTATGGATATCTCCATTCATAACCCTCAACTGGTGATATCTAAACTGTAGAATGATCATGAAGAACTATCAATCTCCCCATAACTAGTCAAAAAGAACATTGATCCTTATAAGAGGATAGTGACACTTGATCATCCCCTGGTTCAACCTCCATTAGTAAAAGGACGACTTCATATTACCATTTTCCTAATTATAAAATAACACTAAAGCACCTTAAGTTTACAAACCAGGACAGAAGAAATAATTATACATCAGATCATCTACCTGAACCCTCAGTTCTCAAGACTCATAGAGTTCAGTCAAATAGTGATCCATTTATATAAGAGAAGTACCAGTCTATAGATCTATGTCAAACAAGACATCACATCGTGGGTGTACTTACACAACCTCGTTGGATAAAACATCTAGGAACTCCATGAAAACCTTTGGAGACACTTCTACCCCCACATCCCCTAAATCTACTGATATCTTCACCATTAAAGAAAAATGTAGTTCCACAAGTCTATTTCCCATGAAATGGACACAATCACCAATATTAACCACATATTGCACAACCAAAACTGACTACATGAAACTTCATTGAAAGAATCAAATGAAAACACAAATGGAATATGACATGTCAATGTTGAGAATGAAATAATACTAGTGAGTATTCATAAAAAGAAGAAACCGATAAGACTTATGTGGCCCCATTATCAGTATTCACACCCAGAAAACATTAAAAAATATATCCAGTTCTCTAAATAAAATAGAAAATACCAATGGAATGGGAATCCTACCTATGACTCGATCCAGTGCATAGACTAGATAAAGTGTAAAATAGGATAAAAATATAATAAACAAATAATTTTTTTTTAAAAGATAAAAAGAATAAACCTATAACAATCTATGGAACCTATGATGTTAATTCCTCTTCAACATAAAACAAACCATGCCTTACTCCACAACCTCTTTATGGAAAACCACCTCCAAAACCAAGCTCAGGTTAAGGTCACTGATCTTGAGGAACCTCCTGAGGTCAGACTCTACCATCCCCATATAATATTGGATTTTTTGGCCTAGAAAAAACTACTTTGTACTTTATTCATTAACAAATAACTTATCACATCTTGATTATTCTTCTGCGTGACAATGCATGTGATAATGTCCTAAGGACAACTGTTGCATTAAAGGGTCATAGAGGATCCCTACTATGATGAGACCCTGGAAGTTCCATAACACTATTTTGAATATATGTTCTATGGCCAGATGATGTTATTTGAGGGACACAAATAATATAGGTCGTTATGGGTGAGGACTCATACAACTATGAGGCACCTTCTCATGGTGTGCACCCTTGGTAATATCCAGGAGGATGTTATGAGAATGAGACTCGCCAGTAGAAAATCAACATTTCATAGTGTCATTATATGTACCTGTAGGATCGAAATAATGATGTAGATTCTCAATACACAAGAGGGGGGTGAATTGTACACTTTACAAATTTCCGTAAACAAGGAAAGATCTAAGTTTTACAAAGTTAATATAAGAAAATTAACAACACCTCTAATTCCAATTGGTGAATTGGAACAAGGTATGAAGATATAAACTTCTTGTTCTACACACTTTCTTAAATCTAGAATGTGAATCCGAAAAATCAGTTCTGGAAATATGGATCTGGAAAGATGGATCCGGAAATATGATTCTGGAAAACTGAAACTTAACCAATGTTTATAATATGAGATTCTACCTTAAAGCATATAGAATCTAAAAGAATCAGAGTACAAGTGTAATGAAATATAAGAAGGTTATACTTTCCTTACAATACAAAATGCAGCGGAAAAAACATGTAACAAAAACAAGTAACAAGATATAGATCTTTTACCCCAAAGAGAAGGGTATCCAACAACCTTGGATAAAGGTCCCTTGATTTATACTTTAAAGAAATTCTGTCTTACCCACACCCGGGTAAGCCCTCGATACGAAGATCAAAGTCTCTGTCTTGCTATCCCCGCACGCCCTCATCTTCAAGGTGGTTGGAACCTCTGTCTTCCTCAGCAAGGAAGCCCTCATCTTCAAGGTGTTGGAACCTCTGTCTTCATATCCCTGGAATCCCTCGAATGTAATCACCAACATTTAGAGTCGCACGAAGCAAGTCTACACAAGGAAAAGTTTGAACCAACTGTTCAATCATTCTGCATGAATCTTGAGAGTTGATAAGAACCTCTCTCTTTAGAAATCACTTCAACAGCAAGTAAGCACTGATGTCAAAGTTCAGTATTGATATCATTCAAATGAGCTCCTATTTATTGGCAAATTTCCAACAATTAGCTCCCTCCTCCAACAATCATATTTTCCTTAAAAATTGGAGGGACATGTACATGTGTCACTAAACCAACGGTTAGTTAGAAACAGAATGAAAGACATCGTTTTATAACAAAACATGTGTAACTGAAAGTACGACATCGTTTTATAATGAAAGTATTGTAATCATAAGCAACACTAAAGTTTTAAATATAAGAAAATGAATGTTCGGAGTCTAACCAATTTTGAATTCGAAGACTATAATAATAAGATATTTGGATTCTATTTTATTGGAATTCGGAACTTAAATTCTGTAGAAATCTGGAGTCTGAATTTCTGAGGAAATTCTGAGTCTGGTTTCACAAGAGTTCAGAAAATGAACATACATAGTTCAGAGTCAAACTCATAAAAGTTTGGAGTCAAACTGTAAAAAGTTCGGAGTCAAACTCATAAAAGTTCGGAGTCGAACTCATAATAGTTTGGAGTCGAAATCATAAAAGTTTGGAGTCGAACATATAAAAGTTCATAGTCGAACTTATAAAAGTTTGGAGTTAAACTTATAAAAGTTCAGAGTCGAACTCATAAAAGATCGGAGTCCAGAATTTGGAGATGAACTTTGTTAGAGTTCATATCCAGATTTTGGAATGGAACATTATTAGAGTTTGTATCCTAAATTTGTAGTGGAACTTTATTAGAGTTCGTATCCAAAAATCGGAATGGAACTTTATTAGAGTTTGTATCCTGAATTCAGAGTGGAACTTTATTAGAGTTCATATCCAGAATTCGGAGTGGAACTTCATTATAGTTCATATCTAGAATTCGGAATGGAACATCATTACAGTTCACATCCAGAATTCAGAGTGGAACTTCATTATAGTTCACATCCAGAATTCGGATCCTTAAACAAAATGCTTCATATATAAGAATTATATGATTCCAAGGTTTTGGGTATGAATCTGATTTTTTACACTTATGAAAAATGTTGACATGTATAAGGAAATCTAGGTTAGGTTAAATTTCTTTAATTAAGGAAATTTTCCTTATATAATTAAAATATATATTTGCTTAAGTATAAGGTGTTTGTGATTTTCAAAACAAGAAAGAATGGAAAATTCATAAGGAAAACCTTATTGATTCAAAAATCTCCCCCTCTTTGGAAAGCACAACCATCCATACAAAAAAGCATATATGAACTTTGAAAACTTTTCATTAGACTTTGAAATTAAAACTTATCTCCCTTTGTTCATGGATGATAGTAAATACATCCAACTCCCCCTTAGGCATTGAAACTCATTGGATTTTACTCTGAATTTCCGGAGTGGAGTTTTCATTACCATGGGAATGAAACACGTCGTAATGAGAAACTCCCCCTTACTCTAAGGATATCTTTTCTTAGAAATTTTTCCTTCATTATTTTAATTTTCCCTTCTCCCCTTTTGAGTAGTTATTTTTCTTTATCCCCCTTTGTGATTTCCAAAAAGAATTTAAGGGAATGAAAATGAAATGAATTACCTAAAACATTAGTATATAAAAAGATAAAACCAACCAAATTTTCATTAGAGTTGAGAAAATTTTAGAAGGAAAAACAAATAAAAAAAAATATCAGTGTGGATTTATTTGTCCTCTTTTTCCTTTGGAATATTATTCTTCAACAATGTTTTCTGTTACGTCAAATCTCTTTGATCCTCCTCAGCTTGCCTCTCCAATGCTTTTATCCTTTAATGTTGAGCTTTCAAAACTTCTTCCTAAGCCTTCATGGCTTCTTCTTTCATCTTTACTAACTCTTATTGCTTTACAAGTCTTTTCTCAAGCTCAATCTGGATATCTCTATCCCTTATAAGATTTTGAGCAAGAGAGTTAGCCTTATCATTCAGTTCCTTCACTTGTTGACTTCGAGAACTTTGTTCAATGATCAGCTCATCTTGAAGATTCTTAATCTTCTTATCCTCGGTGTCAAAGGAATCTTTTACCTCATTCTGAAAGCGATCAAAATCAGCCATGTCTTCTTCAATTTTCATTGACCACAATGTGATTTTGATGCATGATTTTTTATGTAGATCATAATTGATAGGGAAATTTCTATGGTCAGCTTCAATCTTAACACACTTATCCATCACCATGGATAAGGATTATGACTTCTGATTCAAACAATGTTGCATCATCTGGCATCTGGAGTCTATAGTGGGAAATATCGTAATGGTGTCCACCAACTTTTTCAAAGATTCAACAATAAAGTCATTACCATGTGATGATGACTCTGAATCAGAGGCTTTTCTTGGAGATTGCTCTTCCTTAACCTGCACAAGCTTTCTTCTAGAAGAACCACCCACTTCTCTCTTCTTGATAACATCTTTTATTGGGGTCTCCATGAGCACTTTCTTACCATTATCAGTTTTTGGAATGGGTTGATCATCTAGAGACTCTTCCTCACTTTTTGATAGTTAAACAATCTGGTCTTCATCTGTTTTCTCCTTTTCTGCTCCTTCTTCAAGAAAATTCTTCTCATAGAATTCTTCCTCATCATACAAAACATTTTCCTTCTCTTCTTCTTTCCTATCATCATCCTTACTACTTTCTTTCTCAACTACCTTTCCCAGAGTGACTAATTTTGCAGATTCAGCCTTTTCTTGATAATCTTCTACTTGTTTGATCAAGTCATCCAGATCATCACTTCCTTCTTCTTCTTCTTCTTCTTCTTCTTCAAAAACCTCTTCCTATAGTTTCTCACCAGCTATTTTTAGAACTTCTTCAACAAAATCTTTACACTTATACTTTTCTAGAGTGGGGTATTTCTTGCTAGGGGGTTCTGGTAAATATTGGACATCAAAGGTTTCCGGAATGGGAATTTCTCAGAGGCTATTTCAGTATCTCTTAACAGTGATTGTACAAGATCAGCTTCAGACACCTTTTTCTTCATATTTTTCTCTTCTTCTTGATTTTCTAACTCATCCGCAGCTTTTTCTCTTAAGGCCTTAGCTTCAGCAGGGTCCAATCCAAACTGTGGATCCCCTTCTTTCAACATCTCTTTTTCTTCCTTCCACATAGCATCCACTTCATCTGGGTAAGATTTTTGTTTCATTGGATTGGGAGGTGCAGATTGAGTTTCCTTACCTTTGGGGGTTTTGTCATCAGCAACCACTTTCTTAAACTTCCTATTCTTAGTAACTTTCGTTGATGGTTCAGCCTTCTCCGCATTTTCTGAAACGATCTCAGCCTCTCCTTCTAGTAAAGGGTAGAATTCTCTGGATTCATCAGAAATATCCATTTTTATCCACTTTAATGTATCATCACATACTAACATTACCTTGCAAATTATTTTCATGGAAGTGAAAGAAACTTTGAAAGAATCAAGACATTTGATGACAAGTTTAGAAATCAGGGCCGAATACATTATGATCTGGGCTTTCAAATTCCCTTCTTTGATATTCTTAACTATAATCAAAATATGCCTCATCAGATTTATCATCCTTAGATTTACCAAGAAATCTAGAACATAGATATCACTTTTCTTCAGATTATCCTTATCACCAATTCTTGGTACGAGAAAACATTGTACCCATAGCTGTAGAATCCGATTATTCGGAGTGAGATGAGCAATCTTAGCAGTCTTGGCATCATTATGTCCAAGACATTTAAAAGATTTCACCTTATTAAAACTTCCTTGCTCATCCAGAATCTTCTGTGAACAAAACTCAACTTCAACTTCACACTTCAAACCCACCAAACATGGAGCCTTGGTGTAAGATAATTTGTAAGTCTTTCCATAAGACTTGAAAGAAAAGAAATCTCTACCATCTTCCTTAAGGAAATAAACAGACTCGTAGAACTCAATGAGCAACTCTGTATAAACCGGATCATGTTTCTCTGGCTTCAATAGGAAAACATCCTCCCAACCATTCAATTTGATATTCTTAGTTATAAGAGAATCATACTTAAAGAAACTCGGATGCACTAAACTCTCCCTGTAAAATATCCATTTTGATATTGGTTTTGAGGTAGAAATATCTTGAGATGTAGCTCCAAACAAAATTCGGACTGGAGAGTTCTGGATGATTCGGAACGGGCTTTGACAAATATTTGAACGGTTCTTAAGAATAGAGTCAGGGCTTCGAGACACGAAAGCTTTGAAAAACTGATATGGGATGACCCTCAGGGGTCCCCTTTTTATAGGCGTTGAGACGACATTTCAGATTCCACGTTTGATCGAATGGTTGAGATACATTGAGATTTGATCTAACGGTTAGGAAATAAACCTCAAGGAAAGGTTGACTCCGATCTTTTGAAGTTTTAAGAAAAACAATCGGATTTCAGAAAACTAGAATCCGAGAAATTTTAAAACTCAATGTAAAATACCCGCAAGAAAAATATGATTAGGAAAACTTATGTAAGGAAATCATACCTTTCGGATTAACCAGAGTGTTTATTCTTAATAGGTGATATTCTTCTGGAAGAAAATTTTGACTACGAAAAACTCATTATGAAAAACTTATTACGAAAAACACATTACAAAAAACTCATTACAAAAAACACATTAGGAAAGTACTATTACGAAAATTTCATTACGAAAATTTCATTTCAGAAAATTTCATTATGAAAATTTTCAGTTCCGAAAATTTCCATTCCGAAAATTTCCATTCCAAAAATTTTCAAAAAAAACTCGTTATGAAAAATTTCAGTTACAAAAGATTAAAAGACTGACTACGAAAATATTTATTATGCTAACATGAAACGTACTCCCCCTATGAAAAGGAGTTTATTACTGGAAGGAGAATTTTTTAACAAGAAGTTACTGAAGGAATATTACCTCATGGTTATCATTCCTAACTTCTGTTTAATGTATTCAAATCTGTCGGAGGGTAAAGATTTTGTGAAAATATAAGCAAGTTGATCTTGCGTTCCGATAAACTGAAGAATGATATCCCCTTTAAGTGTGTGATCACTAATAAAGTGATGCCTAATATCTATGTGTTTTCCACGAGAGTGATGTGCAGGGTTTTTACTAAGGGCAATGGCACTTGTGTTATCACAAAAAATTTGAGTCTTAGTAAAACTAAATCCATATTCTGTGAGTGTGTGTTGCATCCACAACACTTGAGCACAACAACTTCCAGCTACTATATATTTAGCTTCAGTATTGGAGAGTGCTACAGAATGTTGCATTTTGCAGGACCAAGAAACTAATGAATATCCTAAGAAATGAAAAGTTCCGGATGTACTCTTTCTATCCATTCTACATCCACCAAAGTCAGCATCCGAAAATCATTTTAAGATAAAATCATTTCCAGAAGTATAAAATAATCCTAGATCCATGGTTAACTTTAAGTAGCAAAAAATTATTTTCACTTCCTTTAAATGAGATTTTATAGGATTCGATTGATATCTTGCACATAAGCATACTGAAAACATTAAGTCTAGTCGACTAGCTGTCAAGTAATGTAGACTTCCTATCATGCCTCTAAAAGATGTTTGATCTACTGGTTTCCCACCTTCATCAAGATCAAGTGTATTTGAGGTACCGATTGGAGTACTTATACTCTTAGTGTTGTCAAAACCATATTTTTTAAGAAGGGCTTTAATATACTTATGTTGGGATATGTAGATTCCTTCTGGTTTTTTAGAAATTTGAAAACCAAGAAAAAATGTTAACTATCCCATCATACTCATTTCAAACTCAGATTTCATTATACTTTCAAAAGAGTCAGTTAAAGATTGCTATGTTGAACCAAATATAATGTCATAAACATAAATTTGAACAATCAAAACATTTTTCTTATCTTTCTTTATAAAAAGGGTTGGATCTGCATTTCCCTTAACATAGTTATTTGGAAGTAAAAAGCCCGTAAGTCTATCATACCAAGCTTGTGGGGCCTGTTTAAGGCTATACAAAGCTTTGGTAAGTCTAAAAACATGATCAGGATGTTTTGTTTCTTCAAATCCAGGAGGACGTTCAGCAAAAACTTCCTCTTAAACATAACCATTACGAAAAGCACATTTCACATCCATTTGAAAGAGATTAAAATTTAATAATGCTTCAAAGGAAAGTAAAATATGAATAGATTCAAGTCTAGCTATTATAGCATAGGTTTCTTCATAGTCTATTCTTTCTTGTTGATTATAGCCTTTAGCAACTAGTCTATCTTTACTTCTAAAAATGACTCCATTTTCATCACACTTGTTTCTGAAAACCCATTTTACTCCAATGATAGAAGTTTCCTTAGGTCTTTCAACCAGGGTCCAGACTTTATTCCATTCGAATTAATTTAGTTCATCTTGCATGGATTTTATAAAATCATCATCACCAAAAGATTCATCAGTTATTTTTTGTTCTAATTGGGAAATATATGCTAGATGTTATACTTCATTTCTCAAGGAACTTCTAGACCATACAGGTTTATTGACATCAGCAATGATACTATCACTGGGATGATTCTTTAGAAACGACTGGTTTGGGTTTTTGTAAAACTTGTACATCAACATAGGGTAGAAATTCTTCTGGGGTAAATGTTTCAGAAATATCATCTTGAACATTTTCCTTATCAAAAGGATCTTCTAACAAAGGTTAATAATCAGTTTTTGAAAAAACATCTGCGGATGTAGGTTGGGATGATTTAAAAACAAAAGGATCAGATTCATCAAATTTTACATGTACTGTTTCCTCAACAGTACAAGTGTTTTTATTGAAAACTCTATAATCCATAGAAGTAGTGGAGTAACTTAAGAAAATTCCTTCATCAGATTTTGGTGCGAATTTGTGTAGATTATCTTTAGTATTCAGGATGAATACTTCGCATCCAAAAACCTTGAAGTAGTAAAGTCTTGGTTTTCTACCATTCCATAACTTATAAGGAGTTTTATTAAAAAAAGTTCTAATCAAAACTTGATTTATAGTATAACAAGAAGTACTTACAACTTCAACCCAAAAATTTAGAGCTATAGAATATTCACTCAACGTGGTTCTAGTTATCTCTTGAATAATTCTATTTCTTCTTTCAACTACACCATTTTGTTGAGGAGTTATAGGTGCTGAAAATTTTCGAGTAATACCTTTTCTACTACAAAAAGTTTCAAAATCAGAATTGTGAAATTCTCTTCCATGATCACTATGAATAGTTTTCAGTGGAAGGTTTTTCTCATTTTTAACTTGGGATCTAAAACTATTGAAATAAGAAAATGCTTCAGACTTCTTTGCTGGAAAATAGACCCATGTAAATCTAGTGTAATCATCAACTAGAACAAATACATAATACTTTCCCCCAATGCTTCAAGTTTGTATTGGACCATAAAGATACATGTGCACTAACTATAATTCATCAATTGTTGAGACTTCACTAATTTATTTAAAACTATATTTCTGTTGCTTTCCATATTGACAAGGATCGCAAATTTTGGAAGAATCAAATCTAACCACTGGTATATTCTTAACTAGATCATTCTTAGAGAGTTCACATAAGTTTCTAAGGTTACAGTGAACTAGTCTTCTATTCCATAAACAAGAATGATCTTCCATTTCACTAAGGAAATTTAAGTCTTGTCTCCTAAGGTCCTCTAAATTTAAAGTGTAAACATTCTCTTGCCTATGGGTAGAGAGAATAAACTCTTCCTTGGAATTGTGTACTAAGCATTTATCATTCCTAAAAGTCACAAGGTATCCTTCATCACATAATTGACTTATGCTAATGAGGTTGTGCTTAAGACCCTTAACAAACAAAACATTTGAAATCAATGTTTTACCAAGAAGAACAATATTACCTATACCAACAATTTTTCCCTGAGATTTATCTCCGAAATTTACTTTTCCTCCTTTCATTTTGATAATCTTTTTGAAATAGCTTTTGTTACCAGTCATGTGCTGGGATCATCCACTATCCATGTAGAAAGTATTGTTGTTGGTTCTTCCTTTATTTTCCTGAAAAAAAGAAAAGAATTAGACTTTCGGAATCCAAACTTGTTTGGATCCTAGATATTCAGACAACAAAATTTTGGGTATTCACATTTTTTTAGAGAAATAAGATTTATGAAACCCATGAAATTGAACTTTATTCAAAGAAATTTTTTTCTTCCAATGCCCACCACTATGACACTTAGTGCAGAAAGGGGCTCTAGAAGGATCAAAATAGTGGTTTTTGAAAACTGGTTTTTGGTGAGTATAATCTACCCCAGTAGTGTTTCCTTGAAGTTTAATTTGATAATACATCTTGTCAAAATTTTCCTTCCTAGAAGTAAATTTTGAAATAATCTTCTTAAGAGAAAAAATTTCAGATTTTAGTCGAATGACTAATTTCCTATCCTCAGGAATCATTTCCTTAGCGTTCCGTTTTTCCTCAAAAATTTTCATTTTTAAAATTGCATTCTTAAGAACTTTAGAAACTTCTTCCTTATAATAATTTTCTTTCTCAAGGTATTTAGAAAGTTTTTCTATAATCACTTCTTTATCTTTAATATCTGAAGAATGTTCTAAAATATCTTTTGTAAATATTTCTTCCCTAGTACTTTCCTTGTCTAATTTATTAGAAATTTTACAATTTTTCCTTCAAGTAACATGGAAAATATAGATACTTCTTCATATGAAGGTTCTTCATTTTCTAAGGATGAATTATCTTCATTAGAAGTACTATTTTTCAAATAGTAATTCTTATCAATAGATATGTTTGTTACTGCCTCAGCAGAGCGTACCCTGGACATGAGACATGTATGTGGAAAAGAAGTATTAGCAATGAATCCCATATTATTCTGAGCTGATGAATCATATTCTGAAGATTCACTTTCTGAAGAGTCTCCACAGCTATCACTCCAAGTAGTATTAGCTTTCAGACTTTTCTTAGCTTTGGATTTATAAAACTTCTTCATGTTCCTTCATAATTCATTTTATTCTTTCTTTCTTTTTAAGTATAGGGAAATCAGGTCATATGTGTCCACTTATCTTTCATTCATAGCACATGAACTATGAATATTTCTTATCTTTCGTTTATTCTTATACTTGGGTTGGAAATTTTTTTGACCATCTATCTTGTTCATTCTTTGAGCAAGATTAGCTAACTCATTTTCTAAGACTTCACTCTCACTGGATTCAGATTGGATAGTAACCTTATTATACTTGAATCTAGTTACTCTCTCATGAGTCTTTGATTTCATGTGATTTGATGTTATAGTAAAAGCAATGTTACCATTCCCATTCTTCTTTTTGATGTTGTCAACATCCCTCTTCATCCTTGTTTCATGTTGGAGAAGAGTTCCAAATAGCTCATCTAAGCAAATTTGAGTGACCTTCCTATTCTCATCGATAGCTATTCTCTTTGATTCCCACTCATTGGGCATAATATCAATGATCTTATCCAAAAGGGCTTCATCATCTAGACCTTTCTCTCCCATAGATTGTAAGCTATTTACAATAGTCATAAATCATTGTTTCACCTTACAAATTGGTTCTCCATAAGGAAAATTAAAACCATGGTATTCTTCTCTCAACATAGCTCTTCTATTCTCAATCACTTTAGATGTACCAAAATGACTAACATAATGTTTCTTCCATATAAAATTAGATATTTACAATGAATAAATTTGGCTATATATATTCCTAGTCATTGAACAATGTAGAGTATTGTGTACCTTGTAGCTGAGTCGATAATCATGCTTCTCTTGGTTTGTGAAAGTACTAACTTCCTTATCAGGAATTTGATAACCTCAAGTAAGCATAAAAAAATTTTCTACTCCATTTTTGATAATGAATGTCTTCATTCAATCTCTCTAGTATTCATAATCATTACCATCAAAAATTGGTGGTCTTGTAGGATTTAGGTTGTCGATGGAACCAACATTCAAACCAGCCATCCTAAAAAATATCTTTCTACACAGAAACTTGTTAATAAAAAAATTTCGAATTCAAGGAAAGTATTCCTATGAAATGGAAATATAGAACAATGAATAAAAGAGCAAGAAAAAATTATATGAGTATAAGTACTTCAGAGACATCCTTTGATACCAATTGTAGGATCGAAATAATGATGTATATGTTCAATACCCAAGAGGGGGGGTGAATTTTACATATTAAAAATTTCCTTAAACAAAGAAAGATATAATTTTAACAATGTTAAACTAAGAAAATTCACAACACCTCTAATTCCAATTGGATAATTGGAACAAGGTATTAAGTTATGAAATTCTACTTCTACACACTTGCTTAAATCTAGAATGTGATTTTGAAAAATCAGTTCTGGAAATATGTATCCGGAAAGATGGATCCAGAAATATGATTCCGGAAAACTGAAACTTAACCAAACGTTACAATATGAGATTCTACCTTAAATTGTATAGAATCTAAACGAATCATAGTACATGTGTAAGGAAATATAAGAAGGTTATAATTTCCTTACAATACAAAATGCAGCGAAAAAATTGTAATAAAAACAAGTAACAAGATATAGATCTTTTAACCCAAAGAGAAGGGTATCCAACAACCTTGGATAAAGGTCCCTTGATTTTTACTTTCAAGAAATTTTGTCTTACCCTCACCCGGGTAATCCCTCAATATGAAGATCTAAGTCTCTGTCTTGCTATCCCCGCAAGCCCTCAACTTCAAGGTAGTTGGAACCTCTGTCTTCCTCAATGAGGAAGCCCTCAACTTCAAGGTGTTGGCACCTCTATCTTCCTATCCCCGGAAGCCCTCGAATGTAATCACCAACATTCAGAGTCGCACGAAGTAAGTCTGCACAAGGCAAAGTTTGAACAAGCTGTTCAAACATTCTACACGAAGCTTGAGAGTTGATAAGAGCCTCTCTCTCTCTATAAATCACTTCAACAGAAAGTAATCACTGATGTCAAAGTTTAGTATTGATTCCGTTCAAATGAGTTCCTATTTATAGGAAAATTTCCAACGGTCATCTCCCTCCTCCAACGGTCATATTTTCCTTAAAATTTGGAGGGACCTATACACGTGTCACTAAACCAATGGTTAGTTAGAAAAAGAATGGACGACATCATTTTATAACCAAAAATGTGTACCTAAAAGTACGACATCGTTTTATAATGAAATGAGTGTAAGCATAAGCAACACTAAAGTTCATAATGTAAGAAAATAATGTTTGGATTCTAACCAAAATGGAATTCGGAGTCTATAATAATAAGATATTTGAATTCTATTTTATAGGAATTCGATACCTAAATTCTGTAGAAATCCAGAGTCTGAATTTCTATGGAAATTCAGATTCTGGTTTCACCAGAGTTCAGAATCTGAACTTACATAGTTCAGAGTCAAACTCATAAAAGTTTGGAGTTGAACTTTTAAATGTTCGGAGTCGAAATCATAAAATTTTGGAGTCGAACTCATAAAAGTTTGGAGTCGAACTCATAAATGTTCGGAGTCGAACTCATGAAAGTTTGGAGTCTAACTTATAAAATTTCATAGTCGAACTTATAAAAGTTCGGAGTCGAACTCATAAAAGTTCGGAGTCCAAAATTCGGAGTTGAACTTTGTTAGAGTTCGTATTCAAAATTCGTAATGGAACATTATTAGAGTTTGTATCCTGAATTAGGAGTGGTACTTTATTAGAGTTCTAGCCAGAATTCAGAATGGAACTTTATTAGAGTTTGTATCCTGAATTCGGAGTGGAACTTTATTAGAGTTCGTATCCATAATTTAGAGTGGAACTTCATTACAGTTCATATACAGAATTCGGAATGTATCTTCAATACAGTTCGCATCTAGAATTCAGAGTGGAACTTCATTATAGTTCACATCCAGAATTCAGATCCTAAAACAGAATGCTTCAAATCTAATCATTATATGATTCCAATGTTTTGGGTATGAATCCGATTTTTACACTTATGAAAAAATTTGATATTTATTAGTAAATCTAGGTTAGGGTAAGATTATTTAAGGAATGAAATTTTCCTTATAGATGTAAAATATATTTTTTTAAGTATAAAGTGTTTGTGATTTTCAAAACAAGAATGAATGGAAATGTCATAAGGAAAACCATATTGAATCAATAGTACCTATCTGTGGACGCGTGTATTGGTCCTTAGACTATATAATTATTATTAATGTGTATTATAACTCATGCACTTATATGTATAGACAAAAACTAGGTCGACACATTGTTCGCAATGATGTAGGATACATTGGGTTCATCATGAGTGATACTGCATTAATAGATAATGCGAGAAAGAATTTGTTCCTTCTGTTCCAAAACAGAAGTAGATATCTCAGGACCATTGATAGAACTAATATAGCCTAAATAAATCAATGTACATGGTAAGGAATGGGCTAGTTCAATTCCAGGAAGTAAAAGAAAGAATAATCGAGCACATGGGATGATGGAACTAGCATGAAACCTTCTTGATTTGAGATATCATGACAAATGGATTATATAATAAGGTAAGCATTCGTAGGAGGTTACACGTCATTACGGCATCAAATTATTTATCTATGAGTCTCTTGGTGTGTTGCAAGATGCTAACCATGGACTTTAGATAGGCTCCACCTGATTCCACTGGGAAAGAGGCCTAGAGGGTCACACACTAAGTGTGTCCATGTATCTAAGTTAAATATTAATTTAACAAGGTAAATAAATATTAATCCCGACTGTGGATTAATAATTATTTAAGGATTCCTGATCACATTTATTTCGACACTAGTTATTCGAACGAATATATTGTGGGCAGAATAATATATATTTATTAGCAAGTAATGAAGTTACATTTATTTCAGAAATAAATATCTATAATACAAGGTTTAATAAATGTGGTGGAGTAAATAAAGAAAATGAAAAACAATTACACAATGTGTATTAATGATTACACATTGTGTAGTTTTTTTTAGTCATGATTTTGAGGAAATTTTTTTTGTTTTATTAAATGATATTTATTATAATTAGTGTGGGATCATGTCAAGGAATTAATGATTCGACATGGGTGGTTTTCAATAAGAGTTAATGAAATAAATAAAACGTGTAACACATTTATTTATTTTCATAACTCTCTAACCTCAAACCCGATTATAAATATCCTCACAACCCCAACACCTTTCAATGAATCATTGTGCACAGCATGTCTGGAAAATTCTCTCAAGTCCAAGAGAACTCCTTCCTCCCAGAATGCTCTCAAGACCGAGAGAGATACACTTCCATCGGATCAAGGCGATCTAAGGTGGAAAACGCAAAAAAGGCTTCTCTATGCTAGGGAATGAAGATTCCTTTGGCAATATCTAGAGATACGTGGTGCATGTGTGGATCACCGCTAGAGGGAGTCTACACTTGGATTCTACGACGCAATGACGAATCATATCGAAACATGACCAGAAAACATCAACAATGAAATAATTCCATCAATGTAATTCTTTTAAATTAAATAAATTAATTATAACCAACATATGATGGTCCTCTTGATGGTTCTAGGACCCTTATATTTCTTTACATTGTTCATTCTATTATGTAGATCTGAAATTTTATTATCATTACGGATCTTGGATTTAACATTGTTTAATGATAAAATTAATGATTGGAAAACCCACAAATTCACTTTCGTTGTGCCCAGAACCTACAAATGGTATCAAAGGGGTCATATCATTGATTATAATTATTTAGTTTTTCATTGGTGATTTATTCATTTAATAATTTAGTTGTTTCAATTCATGTTAATCGTTCTTTAAATCTGAATCTCAAGATATGTTCCTCCTCTCTCATTTCTCGTTCACCTTACAGAAATGATTTTTTCTTTTATCATTGATTAAAATAAAATAGATGATCTAATCTAGAGGTGTCAAACGTTCCTAGCTGTACACACCATGTAGTCTAGCTTTAATGCATCAGACTGATCTGCCAAATCAGACCATGTATTGGAGTATACCTAAGTCATAAATGACACCGTGTGTTGACCAAGAACAGATGGCACATAATTTTTGGATTACATGCCATGTGGTCCACTGAACACGGCGTGTAGTCCCTTCGGGTTAGTGTGGGACTGTGTACCCTGTACATGGCTTTCCCGGTTAGAAACCGTGTAACACAAATACGACATGGCATGTGTCCCACTGAACACACCGTGTCCTCTGAAAATTTCTGAAGTACATCTACATGCCATGTCCCTGGTCATGAACTTCGGATGGACGGTGAACAAAAGTACATGTTGGGTAGTTAGAACTACACGCTATGTACTCATCCAAATTATACAGATTTATTATTATATTATATAAACCCTTGATATGTGTACCATAGTGCAGACGTAAAGATGAGGCACAACACTTGATATGTGTTTTATATATATGTATTTAATTGAACATCTGTGTAACGAACATGAATTGAGCGTGTTGAATCCAACGTACAACTTACGTACAAAGATAATTTTAAATGAATTTTTTTTAAAAAATTATGATGGATGAGAATCTCAAATAAATTCAAAAAAAGGGTTTAAGATAAAATGATGGATTAATTAAATATAATTAATTGATTCAAGCGTGATTTATCTTAAGAAATAACGATTAAAGAATTGAATGCTAGTTATATTTATGCCTAAATATTTTTGCATGTATGTATGATCATGAGCTAGACCAAGACCTTTGTATGTGAATGGTTTCTTTTAATTTATTTATTTAAATTAAATTTTTTTGCATGCGAGTCTTTTCCTCATTATTATGTAGGTCATGCGCACCCAAGGATTATTTTATGTAAAAACCCATTTTACCCCTCACCAGTGTGTGAGATAAATGCATATGTAATGGATGGATCTCCCAAGCTAGTGGAGGCGTCTCAAGTTAGGAGCCAAGGTGAAATTAATCCAAGGAGTTGTAAAGTTGGAAAGGTGGAATGTTATAAACACAAACCCAAATGGTTCAAGGTGTTTCTCCTCTAGGTCTTGGGTTAGTTTATCAACCACTATATAAACTAACCAATTGAACAATCTATAATCATGCCATTTATTTTATTTCTATCAGTTTTAAGGTTTATTTATTGTGGGTGTGTTGTCATGATCACACAATTAATGAATTAAACAAACATGCAAGATGGAAATAAAATAAGATCAGCTTATGCATAAATATTATCTTAGACATGGTTAATCACTTAAGTATATCCCATTTAATATTAACAAGCATGTAATCAATGATAATAAAATGGAAATTTACATATAAGGATAAAATCCCTCAAAGAAATATTAAGTCTGTATAGCATTTCATAATCATGGATATAATCAAACCGTAGTTCAAAGTGTTTGACCAACCCTAGTTGGGGTGCTTTCAATTATTGAGGAATTCTAATTCAAGTTTTTGGGTTGAATTGACTTGGTTAGCATCAAGGGTTGACTTCCATAGAAGGACTTGGTGTTATCTAGATGAAAAGGTTGAGGAAATCCAAAATAAAAGGATTTCAGGATTGGAAAGTCCGCTCAATGTATCAAGGAGTTGCGAGTTAATGCAGTTGGAATTTGGAATTCCTAACTAAAACCCTTAATGTTGCCTGACCAACCCTAGTTGGGGTAATGAGAAGGGAAATATGGATCCTCTCCACTAGAATATTTAGGAAACATAATATTCTGAAGTCAATGGTGAGGTCTATTGGATTCCAATAAAACAGTGGGAGACTAAAAAGTATTAATTTATTTATTTTTCTCAGTTTTAAAAAGTTAGAAAACCTTTTCTCATCATAATTTGTAGAAATGAAAAGAAAAATGACTTCATACATATCAGGGTGAACCATACTTATGAAGTAAAACCTTCTCACCGATACCAATTTCCAAGAGTTCCATAGGCGTTTATGTGTCATCCATCTCCACGAGAGGAAATTGTATGTGCTGGAAGAGCTTGTTCTAGTTGCACCTATGAAAGATGCCATTGATGAGGAAATATATCTTTATGTGAAACATATGGATGATTCCACATATGGCCAATGTTTCATGATATTGACCATGTCTAATGAGATCTTGAAGCAACATGAAAACATGGACGCGTATAACATGATGTCTCACCTTAAGGATCTCTACCAAGAGAAGGTGAGACAAGAGAGATATGAGTTATCTAATGCTTTGTTTACTACTAGTCTTGGAGAGTCTACACCAGCTGGGCCTCTTGTAGTCAAGCTTATTGGATACATTGAATGTCTGGACATCTTAGGGATTAAATTCTCAGATGAGTTGCATATAGATCTGATCATATCATCACTACCCAAGACCTTCTCTAGCTTTATTTTCAATTATAACATGAGCAACAATGAGAATAGCCTATCAGAACTTCTGGCCTTAATTATCCTGGTAGATAAGGACATGAGTTATGACAAACGGGTAGTCCTTATGGTGAATAAGAAAAGGAAGAACAAGGAAAAGGGGCTAAAGACTTATAAATGATCGGAAGCCCCTGAGTGTCATCCCTCCAAGAAGGGGAAGATCTAGAGGTAGGGTAAGGAACAAGAGGTAGTATGTTTTTCATGTGGAAACCAAGGCCACTGGAAGAGGAAATGCACCCAGAAGCATAGGGATTCTAATGGTGTGTTCGTTATCGAGTGTAATCTTTCTATTTCTACACACTGGGTATTAGATACAGCTTGTGGGGCTCACATATATATTCAAGTGTAGGAACTAGGTAGATTTTGAAAGATTTCTAGAGGAGAGGTGGATCTTTGAGTTTCCAATAGCGCAAGGCTAGCTGCGTTTTCTATTGGTGATTACCACCGCTCATTACCGAATGGGATGATTTTGGGTTTACATAACTGTTATTATGTTCCTAGTGTTACCAAGAACATAATTTTTGTATCTTGTTGGGATATGGATGGATTTATTTTCATGTTTGGAAATACGGGTTTCTTCTTTTATAAGAACAACGTATGTTATGGTATGGAACATTGAAATAATGGTTTTTCTTAATTATATTACGAAAACCAAGTGTTGGAAATTGATAACAAAACAAACATACATGACTCATACATCACCATGTTCTGGCATCACCATCTCGGTCATGTAATTGAGAATCGCTTGACAAAGCTCTTCCAAGATGGCTATTTAGACTCTACTGAGCTAAAACCACTTGATAGAGGTCACGCTTGTTTACAAGCTAAAATAACCAAGCCACCTTTTGGTGGATAGGGTGAAAAGGCCACTGATCTTCTAGGATTTTTGCACATGGATGTGTGTGGACCATTTCGAGTAGAAGATAGAGGTGGATATTCTTACGTCATTACTTTTAATGATGATTTAAGTAGATATGGATATGTATACATAATAAGGTATAAGTCAGAGTCCTTAGAGAAATGTAAGGATTTCAAGAATGAAGTAGAGAATCAGCATGGTAAGAAGGTAAGGAAACCTCAATCGGATCGAGGTGGAGAATATCTAAACCACGAGTTCATCAATCTTATACGGGATTCTGTGATTCTATCTCAACAAACTTTTAATTATCCACCACAGAAGAATGGTTTCAGTGAAAGGAGGAACCGCACCTTGTTGGACATGGTGAGGTCGATGATGATTCATGCAGATCATCCATTATCCTTTTGAGGATATGCATTACAAACTGCAGCATACACATTAAACTGAGTACCAACTAAGGTGGAAAATAGAATTCCTTCCGAGTTATGGAATGTAATGAAACCCATTTTGTCACATACACATGTATGGGGATGAGAGGCATTTGTTAAGGCCTTCTCAGGCAAGAAAATAGCACCCCGGGGCACGAGGTGTATCTTTATAGGATATCCTAAGGAAACTAAAGAAAATTACCTATATAAACCTCTAGACAAGAATGTGATTGTCACTAGAAAAGATTATTTTCTTGAGAGGGAGCACATACTCAAAAAGGAAATTGGGAGAAGGATTAACTTAGATGAATTTGATGCTCAAGATACACAAGATTTCGTACATGAACAAGTTCCATAGGTCCCATGGAAGAAGTTCCAAAAACACAAGTACTGCGTAGGATATCAAGAGAGGTATGGTAACCAGAGAGATTTTGATTCCTAGTCACCGAGGATGGTGAATCATAATTGATGGGAAATGTTGAACATATCTCATACAAGGAAGTAGTAGAAATCTCAAAAGTTTCAAGATGGATAGAAGCTATGAATTCTGAGATGGATTCCATGTATCAAATCCACGTCTAGGTTCTAGTCGATGAGCCAGTTAATGAAAATTATGTTGGAAGAAAATGGGTATTCAAGTGAAAAATGGACATAGAAAGTTAAGTTAACACCTATAAAGCAAGGCTAGTGGCTAAAGGATTCAGACAGTGTCAAGGAATTTACTATGATGAAACCATCTCACTAGTTTCCATGTTTAAATCCACAAGAAATATACTTTCAATAACAGCTTACTAAGACTACGAAAATTGGAAAATGGATGTCAAAATAGCATTCCTTAATGGGAAACTTCGGGAAGATGTCTATATAACACAACCAGAAGGGTTTGTAACACCAAGTGAAGCCAAACGGGTTTGCAAGTTGCATAAATCCATTTATGGATTAAAGAAAGCATATAGGTCAGGGAACATTCGATTTGATGAATCCATAAAGGAATTTGGATTCATTAAGAACAAATGTGAGCCATGTGTTTATATGTGGTTTAATGGGAATGTGATCATTGTCCTACTATTATATGTTGACGACATATTGCTTATTGGAAACGATGTACCAATCTTAGAGTCAGTTAAGGACTAGTTGAACAAGTGTTTCTCCATGAAGGACTTGGGTGAAGTAACCAACATTCTAGGGATCAAGATCATTCGTGATAGATCTAAGATGCTTCTTGGACTATGTCAGGTTACATACATTGACTAGATACTAAATAGATTTAGTATGGATAAATCATAGAGGGGATTGGTTCTAGTGTCACATGTCTTACATCCTTCTAAGAAAATGTGTCCCAAGACACAATAGGAGAAAGATAGAATGAGTAAGATCCCATATGCTTCAGATATAGTATCCATCATATATGTAATGTTATGTACTAGGATTGATGTTGCCTATTCACTAAACTTGGTAGGGAGATATCAAGTAGATCCAAGAGAACATCATTGGACTGCTATTAAGAATATTCTTAAGTATCTGAAACGATATAAGGATATGTTACTAGTGTATGGAGGAGACAAAGAGTTTCTCATCATTGGGTATGCTGATGCTGGTTTTCAAACAGATCAGAATGATTTGAAGTCACAATCAAGATATGTTTTTTGTCTCAAAGGAGGAGCTGTGAGCTGAAAGATTCAAAGAAACCAGTTGTTGTCGATTCTATAGCAGATTCCAAATATATAGTGGCTTCTGATATAGAAATGTAAGACATCTGGATTCAGAACATTATTTAGGATCTTGATGTGGTTCCTAGCATTAAAGATCCTATCATGTAGTATTATGATAATACTACAGCGGTGGCTCTTGTAAAAGAACCAATGTCACATCAACGTACAATGCATATACTCTGGAAGTATCACCTCTTGGGGTATTTCTATTAAATGGGCGAAGATACAGTGAGTAGAGTGTCCATGGAAGAGAACGTGGAGGACCCCATGACTAAAGGCCTATCTCAGCAGAATCTTGAATATCATGTGAGAGCTAGTAGGTTAAAGGTTGTTAGTAGTTAGCTCTAGTCCAAGTGGGAGTCTGTTGGAGTTGGTGGCCTAGAACCAACTAATTTATAATTTATTCATTAATAAATACATTACCACTTCTTGATTGTTCTTCTGTGTGACAATGCATGTGATAATATCCAAAGGACAGTTGTTTCATTAAAGGGTCATAGCAGATCCCTGCTATGATGAGAAACCAGATGTTCCACAACACTGTTCTTGTATATATGTTCTATGGTCAGATGATATTATTTGAGGGACACAAATAATATAGGCAATAAAGGGTGAGGATTCATAAAACTTTGTGGCAACTTCTCAGGGTGTATGTCCTTGGTAATATCCTGGAGGATATTATGAGAACAAGACCCGCCTGTAGGAAATACACATTTCATTGTGTCATTGGATGTTCCTATCTATGGACCCGTGTATTGGTCCTCAGACTATAATATTATTATTAATGTTTATTACAACTCACACACTTTATTTTATTGACAAAAATAGTAATGACACATTATTCATAGCGAGGTAGAAAACGTTGGGTGCGTCACAAGTGATACTGCATTAATAGATAATGCGAGAATGGATTTCTACCATTTGTTCCACAACAAAAGTAGATATCTCAGGTCCTTTGATGGAATTGATATAGCCTAAATAAATCCATGTCCATGGTAAGAAATGGTAAAGTTCAATTCCGGGAAGTCAACGAAAGAATAATTGAACACATGGGTGGATGGCACTAGCATGCAACCTGCTTGATTCGAGATATCATGACAAAGGGATTATATTCCATAGTAAGTGTTCATAGGAGGTGACACATCATTATGTTGCCAACTTATTTCTCTATGGGTGCCTTGGAATGTTTCTTGACACTAATATTGGACTTTAGGAAGGCTCCACCTAATGCCACTGAGAAAGAGGCCTAGAGGGTCCCACACTAAGTGTGTCCATGAATCTTAGTTAAATATAAATTTAACAAGTTAAATAATGATTATTCCAAAATGTGGTTTAATAATTATTTAAGGATGCCAGATTTCATTTATTTCTACACAAGTTATTTGAGAGAATATATTGTAGCTGGAATAATATATATTTGTTAGTGAGTAATTTAGTTATATTTATTTCAGAAATAAATATCCATTATTCAATGTCTAATAAATGTGGAGGAGGAAAAAAAGGAAATGAAAAACAAGTACACACTATGTATTAATGATTACACGCTGTTTGTATTTTTTAGTCGGGATTTTGAGGAAATGATATTGTTTTATTAAATTATATTTATTATAATCAGTGTGGGAACATGTCAAGGGATTAATGATTTGATATTGGGGTTTTTAATAAGAGTTAATGAAAAAAAATAAAAAATGTAACACATTTATTTACTGCTATAACTCTATAACCTCAAACCCGATTATAAATATCCTGACAACCCCAAAATTTTCAATGAATCGTTGTGCAAAAAAATTCTAGAAAATTCTCTCAAGGCCGAGAGAACCCCTTCCTCCAAAAATGCTCTCAAGATCGATAGAGATCCTCCTCCATCAGATAAAGGCTATCAAAGGTGGAAAATTCTAGAAAATTCTTCTCCACGCTAGCACTTGAAGATTCCTTTGGTGACATCCAAAGCTCAGTGGTGCATGTGTGGATCACCGCGAGATGGAGTCTACAAATGGCTTCTGCGACAGAAGGACGAATCACATCAAAATGTGACCATAAAACATCAACGAATAAAGAATTCCATCAAGGTAATTCTTGTCAAATAATTAAATTAATTATAACCAACATATGATGATCCTTTCGATGGTTCTAGGACCCTTCTATTTCTTTTCATTCTTTGTTCTATTCTGAAGATCCAACATTTTATTATCGTGGTGGATCTCGGATTGAATGTTGTTTAATGCTAAAATTAAATATGGGCAAACCCACAAATGTGCATCTACTGAGCCCGGAACCTACATATAATATATCTAGAGATAAAATAATATCCCCTACTATTTAAATGAATATTTTTTAATTGATTATGAAGAATATTATGAACCTATCCACCCCTACCAAAATGATCTTGATCAGCCACTTGGTATTAAACATGATGATGTCCATGAACCACACAGATGAATCACAATGAAATGAAGTCGACATGAAGATCATAGAAACCACTATTCATGTATAGTTAGATATGAATTAATTGAGTTCAACACCATAATGTTTTAAAACATGAAGTATTGATCACCTTATACCTACAACAAACAAATTTACTTGAGGATACCTACATCTTTCCATATCCTAGTAAGCCCCCTTGTGAGTGAATATGCTCGATCAAATCCACCTTCTTCTAATCCTCTAAAAATGATGGAAATGTAAAACATGTAATTGAATACTACATCATAGGATGAATTGACTAATCAATACTTATTTCATGATGACCCACATTAGTAAAAAGATCCATTTAAAACATTTTAGTTTATTGAACTTGATCCCAATCTCCCTCATAGAAATCCTCCATATTTTCATGGAGAGTAGCACCTTCCTCTATATATCCATTATGTTCGATGAAAGGAAGTCTTTCTAGAAATACTAATGGATGTCATCCATGGAATTATCTTCCTCCATCCACTCACTATGGTATAATCTCTACCACTTATGTGTATCTTCTCACATATGAGTATGTTTCATGGGGACACAGTTCTATTTCGAGTCCTAGATAAAAAAATAGAGATATCCATATTCAATATCCATATCTCTAGCACCACATTATAAATTAATCCTCTCTACTAATTTAAATCATGTTTTTTGAAATCATTAAACATCTGCTAACACTGATCATTATCCGCAGTCATATCAACCCTTTCGTGATAAATTGGATTGGCCTTCTGAACCTCCACTAGTTGAGTGACACAAAAATGATGAACATGATCTACAGATTAAAGAGAAGCAATGATTTTATAAACATTTTAGTAAATACTTTTATTATTTTTTGTTTCAATAATTTTAACTAATTTAAACTATCCCAAATCAAACCACCAAATTCAAATAGGAACACATGTCATCATGATTCATTACCCCTCATAATTATTTAACCTAAAAGTAGTTCCACAACATTTGTATGGTCAATAATCATAGATTCCATGAATAGGATCATTATTTGGGGGTGTTAAAATATCTTCTCCTACCCTGTCTCCCTAACTATATCATATACCATGGACAATGAGCGTTATTTCCCTATGAACTCATATATTTCTAATTGTTACTAACTCCAAAATCCATCATATTCCTCCACTATTAGCCTCTGATACCACTCTATCGTGACACTCCCTATCTAATGATAGCATAATAAAAGAAGATAGATAATTAACACACCACGTTCATCCTCTAGTAGTCCTCTAATTGTGACTAGAACCAAGGGTATAAAAACTCATAAAGGGGAGGCATTTCCTTATATATTAAATACGACTTGGATAATGTATATAATTGATAGACCAACATGTTGAAATAGTATATATAATTAACCTAAAACTTTTTCATTATGAATTTTTAAATAAAATTTTATACATAAAAAAGGCTCCAATGTAGAGTACCCAAATGTAAAGGCAATGTAGAAATAAAACAATTATCTAAAGATCTGTCCTAATAATGTCCATATTTGTTCTTGAATTCCTCTTGGAAATATAAGATTTGTTTATATACATACATTGAAAATAACTATTTACAAATTAATAAAAACCGAACTCTCCCATGAACATGAGATAAGTGAATACTAATTCACCTATTAGAAAATAGTAGAAACAAAAAACACATATAAATGTATAATGAACAATCGTATCCCCACTCTGTCTCACTCACCAAATAATTCATTCACTTATAATAACATAAAAATAATTATAATGGTTATCCCACTCCACTTTTCCAATGATTATCCACTCACACACCCCAATAGTAAAATCCCAGAGATTCAACCCCATCTATATTACATCAAAAAACATCACTTCATTTCACATCCCATCTGCAGAAACATGGTCCATCAAATAATATCATTTTTGACATGAAGACACATGGTACATCACATCACATCACATCATATAACTTGTGTATTATGGTTTCAGGATCATGAAGGATGTCATCCTCATGCCCTCTACATACCATACATGACCACCACCATAATCCATTTCATCACATCTCACTCGAAGAATAATTTATCATCACATGTCATCACATCCCATCTCGACAACGGTACTAATGAATTATGGAAAACATAGACCAATGCATTTCATTATCTCTAAAAATAGGGTGATGGGATGTGTGAGCGGCTATCCATCCATCCTCATCACTGGTATGTTGGAAAAACACCCAAAAACATTTGGTATCAACACTAGGATCTCGAAATGGGGGGTTTACATGTGGAATATCACAAGAATATATATGGAATATAATATCCCAAAAAAATATCATCCTACTAATTATAACAACTATATCAAACAAAATATGAATTTACCATACATTTATATTACCTCCAAATGAACTACACAAAACCAAAACCAACAAATCACATGGAAATTTTCATATTCTCATTATATTAAAAAAAATTATAATTAGTTTACCAACCCATTTATATTAAAATAGACTATTAATTACTCAATTTCTAGCCCATTAATTCGTACTTAATTTCCCTCCATTTAAAAAAATATCATGTTACTATTTAACCCAATTCGTAAAATTATATCCTAAACATTTGAGAAACACTTTTTATTCAAATACTACTCAGGAAACCTGTGTAACACAACACATCACATTAAAAGACATCCCAACATATTCATACTAATAAGAAGTTGTCCCATTTTTATTCCCAATACACAATTGTTCCACTACCACCATAAAATCACCATTTCACACACATCATATAATTTCCAATGTCTAACTTTCACATCAACATGTCCAAGGGTCAACATAGATCAACTTCCACACCACACATTGTATTTTCTAGATTAGGTATCGGGGATTTTATTCAATTACACCTCTTTATTTAAGGGTGTCATTAAATAATCAATATATCTAGGTGAAACAATTTAATAATATGAGTATAAGTGGTTAGAAAATTATTTACATTGGTATCACATAAATATAACAAATTTAGCATCACAAAATATATTTATATAATGAAAAAACATGGTCTACCAATATCAATGATTTTCAATGATTTAAAAATTTTATGGATTGAGTATCAAAATATTAAAAATCTATTAAATAATGTGAAACATTCCCCATACCATTTAATTTAATTAAACTAATTTAGTATCTTCATTGATATTATGTATACTTTATTCTAAAATGATAAAAGAATAATTAACCCTACCTGCATGTTTTAAATGATGATAAATGATATAATACCCTTCCAGGAAGAAAAAAGTGTTACAGAACATGTTGCACCAGAAAATGGAGGTGTACACATAGGAGGAAACCACATACATAGAACTAAATACAACTACAGTGAAATAGTTTTTTGATTCCAAGTGAAAAGGAATTTGTAACATCCCATAAGAAGAGTAAGAAATCTAAAAAGAATAAAGGATTTTACCTCACAATGGTGATATACAAAACCTGTAAGATTTGACAGGGTTTTAGTTTACCATTAAATGCAGATCTCATGAAATCTATGTTCAGCAAGAATTAAAAAAAATTATTCGTACATTTACAAACTTAATATTTATTTATCCACCATTAAAATGGCTATATATTCCATGAAATAATGATTTAAACCACTTTTCATCAAAAAATACATCAAAATGGGAATACTGGAGAATCTGGAAAATATATATTTACAATAGCTCTACCACTAGAGATATAAAACAAGATATATATCACCAGGGATCTACTAATAAAGACCATAGAACAGATATCTTCCACTAGAGATATATTTCATGAGAACTACAACTAAAGATCTACCACCAGAGATCAACTACCAATGATATACTAACTATGATCTACTATAATGCACCTTACATCATAGATCTACCACTGGAGATCTACATCCAAAGATCTACTGCCATAGTGATCTAATGAGGGGATCAACAATTGGGATCTACCATAATCCTCGAAAATACCCATTTATCTTTCAAAACGTGACAAAAGTCCTCCCTTCCTCCACCAAACACTTCTGAACATTCCATATAACCCACAATACCGATATTTATAACTATTTAATGTGTTCTAAGGTTCATACCATTACATAATTTGAATTCATAGAATTTCCATTTTATTGATAATAAATTATGATTACTTTCTCCCATTAATTTCTACACATTCTCATAGAACTATCAATGATCCCATAAAAATTATACTCTCCTAGAAGTTTATTTAATTTCTTATATTCCATGAACTCTACAAGATTTAAAAATTCCGTCAATTCTAAATATTTCATCATGAAGTATTTTAAGGTCTCAACATAAGTATTACAAATATCAAATATTTTATTTTAAATATACCAATTCCAAACATACCATAAGAAATGAAATTTAATGAAATTAGAATCATTAGTATATTTATTTTTTATTACATTAATTTAATAACACTTATTTATTCATTATCATCAACCTATAAAAATAAAATAACATTAATTGTGCATTGTGCGGGAAACTTCATCCATGAATTGACGTCTTCTATTTTTCAACACCATAAAAAAATTTAGTTATAAGGATTAAATTGATAAATAAATGTGAAATATAAAATATAATAATTTTTATGAAGAGGGAAATTAAAATACAACATAATTAATAATAATTCAATGTAAAACGAATTCATTAATCATCTATTGTGTAGACTGCAACCTTCATGGATAATGTTTTTAAATTTTCATATTGATTGTCATTATTTGTTAGAAAATACTAAAAATATAAACAAAATGTAAAAAAATAAAAAAAAAGTATCATTATTTTTTAATTTTAAGGATATTATACACTTCAATAAAAATAACCACCCAACTAGTCAAAGTGTCTTATTATTTGTCTTGGTTTAACCACCTACATAATAGGTGTTATATAAAAATAATTGATGACTATGGGAACCTATATACAAATATTATGATAATTTAATAAGAAAATAATGAATTATTCTAGTTTATAAAATTTCGTATTATGAATTATAATAATTATTAAAATTTCTTTTTAAATAACTATAATTCACATACTAAGTTGGTTCTGATTTAAATTAATATCATTTTTATAACAAAAAATACCATACTAAACTGATTATTATTCAATTTTTACTAAAAAAATATAATAAGAAACTATTTAATCAATAAATATATTATGTTAATAAATTTCATTATAAAATTTAATATATATTATTAAAATTCCTAAGATGTTATTTAGTAAACATAATCTAATTATTCAAGAACCCAGGTAAATGTGCATAGTGAATTAGGACAACAATGTAGGATTCTTATCATAATTTTCATCCACTTCATACATATATTTTATTAAACAAATTATTTCTGTAAAGTTTTATCAACCAAACATTTACCATTAGTTATTATGGTCTGATTATTATTAATAGTATTAAATTTTACATTGTTACCGGTTCCATCAAGGTTTTTTGATCATGTGTTTATTAAAAAATTAAGTGTTTTTCTAACTAAATTTTCTTCCATTGTGTTAAAATAATTCATATAAAATTACACTATTGAAGATTTCATTTATTTTAATTATATAATATTTTTTAATTTATGTCCACCTTCATTTATATGGTTTTACAATTATTCTTCTATTTATTTTGTATAATGATTCTCACCTCAATTATTAAGTATCTTAAAAGGGTTTCTTTGTCTAAATTCATATTTCATGAAACATTCTTATCTATAGGAACCGGTAAAAATTTTTGTGTAGTATATAAATTTTATTTATGAAACTATATAATGAATAATTTTCTTAGGGAAATTATGTGAAATTTCATGTTCATTATCATTCATGGTGTTTCTATTTATATGTCGCATATGATGTAAAATAATTCCTAAGTCGAATTGTTACACCATTTTTCATATTTCCTACATATGATTAGGCTCTTCTAACCACTTTTAATCATTAAATTTAATTTTTCTTAAGGTAATTTAAATTTCCATCTATGGAAGTTTTTTCACCTCATTAGTATCATCTTCATTGATGAAATTTCTTCTAAAATAAATGAATGGAATTTGTAATAATAATTTCCATTCAATCCAATAATTATTTATACTCCAATTTTCTATTTAAATTTTAGACAATATTTTACTATCTTTCTATACACACAAATAAAAATAAAATCATGAGATAACCTTATCTCCTATAAACACATTAATAATTGAAATTTTATTTCCCTATTAATTATATTGGATTTAAATTCAATTATTTTAAAAATATTAAATGACATTACATGACATGGATATTTTTCATATCTTCTATTATACATTTTATCTATATAAAAATTATGTATTTTTAATGTTTAATTTATTTTTTATTTCCTATAACATAATATTTTTATATATTTCAATGGTTTTCATTACACGATTTTTTAAACTAAATTTTTAAATAAAACTAGTGAGTTTTTCTCTTAATATTTCCTTATAAATAAATGAAATAAAATACTTTTTAAAATGTTAATGAATAATTGGATTTCATATAATATTTAAATTTATCTCCCATGATTCATGTTTTTATAAAGTAAATTATTATTCAATTATTCAATGAGTATTATTTTTTAAAATTGTTTTCATTCGAAAATATCATTATCATTAAGATTTTTGAAGTAAAATTATATTATTATTATATAAGTATTCTTCATGAATCTATTGATTCATCACTTATTAACTGAAATATGATCCATATTAAATAATTGTAAGATAAAATATCCATCAAATAATTATTCATTACTAGTCATCTTATGTGTATAACTATTTTTTTTCTTAAAATTTTATTCATCTCTGAATAAATATCTTCACTTCCTCTAATTTATTGGTGATCACTGAGATTCCATTCATACATTGATTGCGGAATTTTTTAAACAACATACCCTTTATCTTTACTGTATAAATACAATGTCTAATCTTATTGAAGATTAATTACCTAGAATGAAACCTAATATCATTGGATATCCATTTAATTTTTAGGTCTTATCATGTTATGAATATATAAGTAATTTTTAATGATTTCATTATGTGAATCCGTGTAAAAAATATATGAACACAATTTTCTTTCCAGGGGTTGTTTATGATTTGATGAGTAAATAATATTCAAATGGAACTCGTTTATATGGGTATGGTAATGTATGGGTCTTATATCACCATCCAAAACATTTAATAAGGATTTATATCTCATGATATAATGATTCATGGACATACATATTTTTTTCAAAACATAATGTTTAGAAACCTTTGAATTTTTTCAATACATAAATTGTGTATATACAAGGATTTATTTAAAAAGAGTTCCTATGATTATGTTTGTTCCATTTTATTATTCTTACTATGATTAATATATTAATATCTTAAGGATCATGATTATTTACTAATGATTCCATATTACCTTGATTTTTTTCATATTTATTCCAATGTAATAGTCTAGGATTCATGTTTTATGATGTATTATTTCATGGATATGATGGAATTATCAATCTTGATTATACCAAAAAAATCCTCTTATGAAAACTTATACCCCTTAAATATTATCTCTAATCTTTACCAATACTGAGTATCTAGGCATACCACATTCTTACATATCTATTTTTCCCATGTTACGAAGAGAAGTAAAATGTATAATGTGTTTATAAGAGTATATTTTGGAATGATGTTTTGAGATATTATGAAGGCGTTCTATTGAATGGGTGGTTTCTTATATAGTAAAAAAATGTTATTTTTTAAAAAACAAAGGTTTTGATATTTAATGTTTTGTCCTAATTCTCTAAAAATATATACCTAGAAGGTTACAAGATGTATTATACTGTTATATTTTCATTGTGTCTTATATTTGATATGGTCACATCTATAGGGCATTATCATTGATGATGGGATTATATGAATGACATATGCAATGGTACTGATTATATCAGGCCATAATATCTTTATCATTCTAGAGTAAAACATCTTATGCAAAGACCATTACATCAATTTCTCATATGTCCTATTAATAATTCATGTTTTTAGGATTTATGTGTAAAGTATTCAAATTCTTTTAAATGGCTCAGGTTTTAACACATATATATATATATATCCTCAAAATTTACTTGTTGTTTGATAACTTATATCCCACATAACACTAAACTAAAACGATCCATTATTTTTTTATTATTTTGTAAAACAATCAATAAAAACTAGGTAAATATAAAATATTTCAATCAAATATAAAATTAATACAAAATATAAATAAAAAAATAATCTTTTAAAAAATATTTTTTCAATAAAACATTTTTTCTTCAAATATATTGAATTATAAATTAAATGGTAAATTTAAAAATGATAGATTTTATTTTAATAAAATTCCTTCATTTTTTAATATCAAATAGTAGAAATAATTTTAGGTGAATGTTTTAGATTTTTTTAAATAATTTATTTTTAGGTGTATATAAATAAAATAATAATTTTTCTAATACCATCACAATTATTTAATTTGTTTTATTAAAATATGGTCATAAAACTATTCAATTTATTTTTTCATAATAATTAATTATTATAAATTAATTGATAAAATTATAAATTATTATATTTGACTTATGAAGTCTATGTTTAACTTGTTTTATTCTTAAGTAATATTATACTTTAAAAAATTATTCTCTTATATTTGAAAACTATTTTAAAAATTTACTAAAATTAAATATAAAAAATGGATTTCATATTATTCTTCATAATGTGTACATTTTATAGGAAGTACAATTATATTTTCTATATATAATTATGATTACTATGTTTAATTTTAATGAAAATAATGATCATAAACCATTTTATTTCAATAAAATGTTATATCAATATTATATTTTTTTTTATAAAATCAAAAAATTAATTTGTTCTAAAAAATGACATTATTATAATAATTAAGACTATATATAAATAAATTATAATACATTCAATTAAGAAAAAATAATAAATATTATTATTATATCTTAATGGTAAAAAATTAATATTTCTATAAAATGGATTTTTCATATATTTAATATTTTAATTGAAACCATAAATTTCACTTTTATATAAATGTAATTTAATTAAATAGAGTTTATAATTCTGTTCATCACACCTATTTTTTTTAAGATTTTATATTTTTATTTTTAGTAAAACATATATAACATAGTTAAAGACAAGTTACCTAGGTAAAATGGAAATCGTAAAATGTAAAAACCTAAAGAAAAATATCTTGCATCATGTATTAAATATGTGTTAAAATGTGTCGTACATGGTTTATTTACATTATCTGAACCAAAAATATTTTTTATATTACTTCTCAATCCATTTATAATTGAATAATGAAATTCCATTAAAAAAATATTGGGTTCTCAGAAAAGTTCATTTTTCTTCACTTATCATTAATCAATGGTAAAGAATCCACTTATTCTAATTCAAGTTAGTCATAAATAGTTGGAGATGTTTACAATGTGGTTTTGGGTGACCATATATCCCTATGAGATTCACAAAATTTATTTACTAAAGTAGGGGAGCACGTTATTATTTTTCCAGAGAAGATGGTAGTTCCTGTTGTACAATATGAGGAGGTGTTGGGTGAGTTTCATACCTCACCCTTGATGGTATATCTAGTCATTGGAATTATTTATAAAAACCAATAGTGATTTGTTTTTTTTTTGTTAAAATGTGGCAGAGTGTGTCCCTGTAGGTCTCTCAATACCTCAAATGTTAGCATGTAAAGGGTGAGCATTAATTTCCCCTAGGATTAACTCAACCACTTTAGATACCAGAATCACCCCAAAGAGATATCCAGACCTATAAAACAATCTAGGTGATTGAAGATATACTAAGATCCTATGTCTTTTAAATCCTCAATAGATTGGAGGATCACATTCCTTTTTTTGTTCTCTTATAATAATATTATCTCTCTAAAATAGACATGGAAATGTTTGAGGCCCACTACAGAAGTCCTTGTAGGTCACTATTGTGAGAGGCATAGATCAAATAAACATTAATTATTGGGGAAAATCATGTTCATGTAATTGTAGATAATTTTTAGAGGACATGTAATTGTAGAGAATTTTTAAATGATTTATGTGAATATGAGGACATGCCATAGTTGATAAAAATCTCATGCAGGACGATGTCGTATGACTTTTTAAATCATGATGGAAAACCATGTTTTCCGGAGAGTCACCCAATGAAGATGATTTTAGATATTTGGATGTGGATATACGATATCAGAAAGGTTCATTTGGTTATTATATATGTTATAGAGTGTTGGCGTGGATGCCTACCACTTGGAGATTTCACCATAGTTGGACCAAGTGCATGATATCTTTATTTTGTCATGGTTTAGTAGATATATGCATGAGCTGTCATACATTAATGACTGGGGAATGCAGACCATTAGGGATTAATAAACCTTTTTAGAGTACCAAGTGTAAATCAAGGAGTGATAGGAGGGGATACTCTATGGATGGACTATTCCTCTGGTTCAAGTGCTTTGTTATCATGGGAGTGTATAGGAGATATCTAAGGAGTGTGATTTCTAGATGAAGTATCAGTACTACCACTTATTTTTGTAGATTATTCTTTTTAAGGATGAATATCCTTTATGTATGGGAGAATTTTATTACTATAGTTTTCAACTTTTTCACCTTTAAATATTCTTATTTATATATATGGAATTTTCCTAGAATTTTCACTATATTAAGGGTCTTTAGTACCACATAATAAATATTTTGAAAATATGAATACATATTAATGAATGGGTAAGATTATTTTTAAATTAACTTTTTTCATATCAATTGGGACCTCTGTTAGGATATTTGATACTGTGGTTCTCTCTTGAAGATAGGATATACCCTCAATGGAAAATAAAGCTGGTCGTTGTTTTGTGTTTTACTAAAGGTGAGTGACAGCTGGTGAATTATGTAAAGTAATTAAATAATTTAATTAATTTTTAAATTTCCAAATACACTAATATATAACTATAAATGAATCATTATTAAAATTCCCTTGGTTTATCCACAAAACCCTTAGATGTTGGAGAGGAAAAGTGGGAGCCTCTTAGGCATTTTCATCCTAGGAATGTGGATCAATGATAATATTAGAGAATCATGGTAGGAATGATGAATATATCAATATTAAAACATGCATTTCTAGAGGGTGAATTCTAAAACAATGATTTTACCATTATTTAGCTTGCAAACGATATTTTTTTATTGATTTCTATCCTATGAATAATTTCTTAAGAATTGATCTAATATGATCAAATTTTTTATCTTTTATTATTTCATTCTTCACATGAGCCAAATTTTAAATATCATTATTGAATATATCTTTTCAAATATTTTATCAATATCAACCAATAATTTATTCACCCTTATATTCCAAAAAACAATGGAATTTTTTCAGGATCGCATCGACCAGTGATGATCAAACATTTGTTTTGTGATTTTCCCAGGACCATTCATCACATTCTTAATTGTTTTCCTATGAGGTTAGAGATTCGGCATTTTTGTTCTATATTTTAGAATAATCAAGCCCTCATATTTGTGGTGGATGTTTGGGTGAAATAGAAATTGGTTTTTTGTATATGGACCATGGATTTTTATGGGTCATAGGTGATGGAATTTATGATTGGGACCCATAATTGTGGAGCATGATTCAACATTTACATATCAGGAAACTGGAATCCTATATATCAACCAATATTATCTAGGAAACAATGATTAGTGATGTAATTTTTCATATTCTATCATTTTAGGTGGGTTAATCAAGGTTTTAAATTATAAAAAATGGTATATATGGAATCTTCTTGAAAAATGAATCACTTTTTGTTAATAATCCAACAACACATCTGTTTTTCCAAAGGAACACATGGTTTTAGTTTGATTTCTCGTGAATTATATTTTTTTAGATGAGTTAAATAGTTCACACCATGTGTCTTGGGAAACATGTCATGGGATCATCCTCGATCCGGAAATACATGTGCCAAATTCACTTGCATAGGACACTATTATTACTTTTTGTATAACATTGAGGGATATTCCCTTGGAATATAAATGGATAGCCAAGCCATGCACCATGATTATATTACATAGACATAAAATGAACATAAATTCAATGAGAACCAAGGTTCATTCTATGAAGAGCTTCATTTTCTTCCAAGTTGTTTCGGTGGAATAATATTCCCATGTGTCTAGGCAGAGTCACAGGTTGTGTGACATTATGTACACTTCATGTACATTACTCAGGAAAATCTACCATGTGTATCTCATTCTTGGGGTCATGAATTTAGGCCATCAATTATACTACCATGATTAGATTTCCCTTTGGTAACTGGTGGTTTTTTTTATTTTTGAATTTGAGATATGATAAAAAAATTATTTGTGGGAGGATTTATCCATTGATTATTGGTGGATAGAAGCGATTGGTTTGATCATCAGAAGGATGATGCGGTCACTAATCCTCTATTTCACTGGGAAATAGTTCCTTGATAATCATTATATAGTTATTTTTGGTACATGATCTAACTACAAAGGGTGTGTTACCTCTATAAATAGAGTTGTAATACACTATATTTGAGTTCTATCAGGGATCAAGTCATCCACTAGAGTTAGTGTTACCGCAACTATAGAGCATAGTGGGGAGGCCAAGGCCCTCCACCCTGAATCTTATGAGGTTGGGTGTGGTTTATAGCCTTGAAAATGAATACTTTGGGAGTAGTTGGATGGATCATCATTATTTGTTTTCTTTTAATATAGATAAACCCATTTCACATCATTTGTTAATCCTTTTGAGAATATCTATTGTTTAGTTATGTTATCATTTATCCATATGATTTGAGTAGAATGGTGTTATTTAAATTTCATCACTTTTGGTTTATGAATTTTTTTTGGGTATATATATATATTCCCCTATATATGGGAATGGATACAGAAGTTCTTTCTTTTACAGATAACAAGAATATTGGTGATGATTTTAGAGGAGCATAGTATTGCTTGGATGGGTTGATCCTGTATGATATTTTTCAATACATATAATGAAATGGGCCGTCTTATATTTTCAATTTTTCTATTTATTCATATATTGGGACCTCATTTCTGGTAAGGTGTATATTTTCACCAATATATATTGTATTTTTAATTAGTATGTTTTGATGTATATTTCCAAGAGATTGTTGATTTCATTTTTATCACCCTAGAATTTTTAGTTAGTTATTGTACATCACCGCTATTTTATGAATGTGTGTGTGAGTGTTTGTTTGTTTGTGTGTGTATTTATTTTTGGCTAAGGGAAAACATATATTTTTTCCCTACTCAGTTATCCTTTCCATCCCCTTACCTATTTTAAACAGTGTTGGGGAGTCACTCTAAGCATACTATTTTCCTATGAGGGGTCCAAAGTAAACTATTGGAATATGTTTTGGTATTAGGATTAGTTATAGGTTATGGAATAGATCTATCCAGGTGTAATAGCCCTAAATTTTTTGGATTGTGTATTAACTTAATCGTCACCTAGTGAATGAGGAGGAGGTCTAACTCAACAACAAGTCTAAAAATCCCAAGGGATATGATATAGTTAATTCATACACTCTGATGAACCATTATAAATTATTTAGAAGTTATGTTGAATAATTATCTTAGAAAAATTTGTACGAAAATGAAAATGGATAATCAATGATTAAATAAAGAGATTCAAAAGTATAACTGAGAGTACTATATGTAAAAAATGATTAATGGGGGATAACATATTCATATTATTCTTCCATATTAATATTTTGGATTTTTTTAATAACCATTTTGGTTTTATTATTTTGAAAAAACATCATCATGTAAATTATACTAAGGAAAGTATATATTCATACTAAAAATGTATAATATCCAAATTTGATACAATACTAAAATGGTAGGGAATTTTATTATGTTCTTATTATGATAGAAAAAGATAATTTCTTGGTCTTAACTATTGTAGTGAGGTTAATATCATAATAAAAATTCTATCATGATACTCTTATAAATATTTATTGATGATTTTTATGTATTTATGATATTAAGGTTTATTCTAAACTTATGAAGATTATTTTAGGCATCAAATTAATGGTATTTGGTAATTTTTCTTTAATTTTTATGCAATATATATTTAATGGTATCAATAACAATGAAAATAGATTTTATTACAAGGTCATATTTTTCTGGAGAAGTATTTATGAATAATTTATTACGATATGTATAACACCTAGATGGAAAATGGTTATTAAATTTGATGGTTTTTTTGATACTATTGATAAACATATATATGGATTTCATAAAATAAAGTATTTCCACAATAATATTTTTTTTGAACCTTATCTCATTTTTTGGATTATGATATATATTGAACAATTTGTATCATTATGAAAAAGTTTTTAATAACATTAATGATAGTATAAATTTCTGAATAAATATATGGTTTCATTTTAGTTCAATGTAATGGAAATTCATATGGCTTAAAGAAAAATTTATTTTCAAAGAATATATGATTAGGGTATACATTTACATAAGAATATTATTTTATGAATGATTATTAATTTTTCAGGAATTATATTTAACATTATATATCCTAAGATAGTATGTTATATGTGATATTAGAAGTTATAATAAGAGTGATGAATATCTTAAAATTATCCCCACATAAATTCATTAGTTAGTAATAATTAAAAATTCTCTTTCATAATATTAAGAATTGTTTTTCATATTTTTTTATTCATTTTCAAAATCAATACATTATTTTTTATTTATATAATTTTTATTATTCCTATATTTTCATAAAAATAAATCATATCAAAATACTATATAGTATTTATGAAACTTGTGGTCGATGGATTGTAAAATTATGTAATATTATTTTTTAAAAATATTTGTGTTCACTTATATAAAAAATTTGTTTTCATTAGATGTATGAATACTGATAATAATGTTAATATGCCTGATAAAGGTAAAACTATAATTTCAAAAGAATTTCTCAATTTATATTTGGTTAATATTATCCCATAAAATTATATTATATCCTCAAAAATGACATGAATATAATTTTTATTCCAATATCTAAATATATTATCACTAATTCAATTGGTAATATAAACAAAATAATATTATGAAGTCATAATGGTAAAAATAATATTATTCTAAAAATAAAAATATCTAAATATTTAATTATTTAATATAATAATTAATTTTCTCTTCCTTACAAATTTAATGGGGTAATGTTTATTTTAAATTTAGGATAATAAACCCAAAATTTCATAAGTGTGGTTTTCTATGTTTTTAGTAAAAAATGGTTTATTTAGTTTTAAATTTATAACCTATGGAAAAAATAGAACGGTTTATTAAAAAAATGTAATTTTAAATTACCCGATTCATATAAATGATATCTATTAAAATGAGGGGTAGAGGCATGGATGGACTTATCCCACCCCAAATATAATTATTAAACACATTGGGAGCATTTCATGCTTGAATAGTTTCATTCCATTTTCTAAAATATTGGTTGTTCAAAAAAGATCCACTTTCTTCAATTATTGAATGGGATCACTACCACCACATCATAAACAACCTATTTCATTTAATTCATTCATAAAAATGTTCCATTTTTTCCCACCTATAATCTTCTATGGTTTTTAAAGTCATATAGTCTCAATTAGATATAATTATACATTCATTTATTAGAAGGCATTCAAGAGAAAGTTCATTGTCCCAACATAATTAATACCTAATCCTTACACATTTCTCCATAATTTTACACTTATAAAACTATACATGAATGATTAATATAATTACCATAGTATCATTAGTATAATATCACAAAAATACCAAGGAAAACATCATAAATATTCCACAAATTATTTCTCACAATGACATAATGGAGTTCATGATACCCACAAGCTAACTTCTGGTACCATTGCATCAAAAAAAGAAAGAGGGAATAATTTCCCAAAAATTTTAAAAACAATTAAAAAAATGGTTGTTGATGAAGCCTCATTTTATTATTAAATGAAATACCTTTTTTCTGGGTAGAGGTAGACCCATTAAAAAGCCTAAAGGCCCAAGGCCAAGTGTCCTAAATACAAGGCTTAAAAGCCCATTTTTTGTTAAAGGGTCCTTCAGTAAATAGTATAGATACATTACCGAAACTGCTACAGTGACTACTACAATAACATTGCCACTAAAGTTCTAAGTATAGTGCCTCTGCCGCTACAGTGTCATTGATGCAATAGATCAGTAGCTGCTATGGTATTACTATAGTGCCCTGCTCAAGTACTACTACAGTACCGCCACTACAACAATGCCCTATTATAGTACTGCTATAATAATTCATAATTATAATGAAATATATAAAAAAAGAAAAAAATATTTTTAAAAATCCCCCAAAATAGGATAATTAAATCATTTAGACATATATAAGATCCAAAACATCAATTTCAACCATAACCATTAATAAGACCATAAATATATCATCCTTATAACTCCATGTAAAAATTTTATCACAAGTAACACCGGTCACCAACAACTCCTAAGAACCCACTAATCATGAAAATCCATCACATTTTAGTGGCTCTTATTCATATCATAATACTAGCATAAGAAAATATAAATAATCACTAAGTGAAAGGTAAGGTGTGATAAAAAATCCCTCTAGGATCACACCAAGCATTACATTAGAAATCTATAAAAATTATACAAATATTAAATAATTTTAAATAAAACATTACCTGGAAATGGTTTCTAAGTTAATTTCAAAATATATTTTATAAAACACATCAAATGTTATTATAAATTTATATTTTTATTCAATTTCTGTAAAATAATATAGATATAAGAATATTTATCGAAACAAGCTTGAATAAGAATTCCTTAAAAAATATACTAGTAAATAATTTCAACAAACCATTGACATTTAGAGTAATTTTCAATATAAACACATTATTTTGAGACCTATGGTTATATTAGTAGTGAAATCCTCACATATCATAGTGAAATTTGGATCGAGGTCTGTACATATTCCCGATATACAAATCCTAGTGGGAATATGAGAGAATCTAAAACAATAAACTCCAATAGATTAAGAATTTTTCGTTAGATTTTTCATCCTCAAACCTTGTTTTCTTCAATATTTACTACTATGGATACATTGTACTTTGAGAAAAGTAGAATATCTAAATGGATATCTTTCAGTTTAATCATTTTCAATAATTTTAAATAATCATTTAATTTTGACCCACTATCATGTCTCAAAAACATACCATTTAACTATAAAAACATGCATCAAATTATGTTCAACAAATGTTCATGACCATAATTTAAAATAATGAAATTTATAATAATAATAAAAATAATTCCATTTTTTCATGAAAATCATGTGGAAAACATCTCATTCAAATAACTATTAATTTGTTATAATCAAAACATAATTTTCAAACACATTATCAAGGGAATTTAGCCCGCATATCATTCCATTTCTAATATGAAATCAAAAGAATCAATTAAACCTTTGGAAATCAATTGGAACCTCAATTTAAATTGGATAGTTATCAATGGTTTCAATTTATTTAGATTTCTTAATTAAACAACCTATTTATACCAAGATCTATAACACTTACACATAAGTAACTAATAGATATCAAATGTATATAACGCTCAAAGGAGTGTGTTATAATCCCAATTCATTATGTCAAGGGTTAGATATATAAAATAAAGTCGGAATAATGTATCTCAAAGTGGTATAGAAAGGAGGAATCTTGGATCCATGATAAAATGGAGATTCCAATGTTTCTAGGTTCCAATATTCCCTATCTACCATGACATTGATGATGAAACATAATTAGAAATATCATAAAAAACCCCATTAAAAATAGATAATTTCAAATGGCATCGATAAATATTAGACTTTGATTTATATCATATTTTTGTAGTTACCATTTTCTATTGAAACAACTGAATAATTTTCATGGATTCTTGGGCCAAAATAGGTACAACCATTGAAGATAACCTAATCTGTAACAAACACAATGGATATCAATAAGGATGGGAAAAAATCTCAATGTGTTATTTATTCATGGAATAATTTTGATGATATTATTATAAAATTAGACTATAACCATGTGGAAATCTCAAGGCCTAGTACTGTAAAGAACACAAGAATAGATCATTTCTTCATCAATATTTATAACATGTATGAACATATGTTTGAGGATGGTATGTTGTTCTCATCATTATATAGGATCCTAGTTCCTCTTAGAGTGCACTCTAAAAACCATTATTGTACTATGGTTCCCTATATGAACAAATATCAAAAGAAAATCCATTTAACCTAACTATATCATTCACATTTACATTTATCAATTCCTCTAAATGTTCAATATGATGAATGGGAATAAAGTTCTCCAAATTGGTCAATTATTCCTTCAAAACCCATATATAATTATTTCTTCTATGTGTATTTAGAAACCCAAATACAATTTACATTGATATATAACCTCACATTCAAGTTCACACATGAATGGGATGAATAAATCATAAATCATTTTGATGCATTGCCTTAATTTTTGGATATGCTTACCATCGAGAAACAAAATCTTAAATGTCTAAGTTCATACATGACCATCAGAAATTATGCCTAATATGATAATAAATTTTTTTTGTTATAGGGTGGTTTTATAACTTCTAATTATTGGAGTCCCCCATCAAAAACCTCATAATAAGAAATTTATTGAAATAGAAGCACTATAATAATAGGATACCCATGGAAGATAGAGACCATTTTCTAATGGTATCCCACTTTATAAAGAATCAATAATCCTGTGGAATTGTTCCTCAATATTTTATTCATGGAGAATCATCCCTAGAAATAATTAAGTTAAATGAACACATGAATTAAACATGGTCACATCCTTCTGGACAATCAAGTAATATGATCAAATAGATCAATAATATTACATTACTCAATATATTCCTTTATGGAAAAGGATTGATGTTTTTTACTAAAATAATCACCAAGAAATATTCCCATACTTGGTTTATATGAAAAATAAAATAAAATATTTTTTGGAACTCCTCATATCACCTCAACCAAAGATAAAAATATTTCTATGATATGATATGACTCATTATATGGTTAGTTTTTATGGTAAAAAATTCATTGAAATGTTAATTTTGAAAAAACGTTAAAACAGGAATCACAATATTGTGTTTCAGATAATGTGTGGGATAGTTCCTCCCAAGTGGCTAAACCTAACTAGAATGAAAAGAAACTACATTTTAAAGCTATATAGAAAGACATCCCAATCCTAAACCAAATTAATCACAAAAGACCACATATCCTGACTCAAATTCAGCATTAGTTAAAATTTGAGATGATGAAAACATAAACTTCAATAGGTTAATGGAATCGATACATACGTTATCCCATATGTTTGTTACTCCCTTATGATTATGAGTGGTCATCAAAAAATCCAAATTTGATAAATCCTTTAAATAATAGTGGTTATACCCTACCATGAAAAAAATTATGAATCATAATAATGTTTGGTGGTTTATCCAATGTTGTAATAGCTTTCATCTTCTATGGATCAACTGAAATACCATGTTTGGAAACCATATGTCTCAGGAGCATTACCTCTCAAATACATAAACATCATTTATAATTATTGCATAATGTTTTTGATTTATAAAGATATCATGAACTAAGCATAAGTGGAAAACCATATCCTTCTTATTCATAGTTCAAAAGAATATGTATTCTAAAAATACCAATACAATAGAATGTAGGAACTGATGGAAAATAATGTTCATAAATTCCATAAGCATGATAATTGGACAAAACAAATTTCATAAAAAGGTGTGCATAATGCAAATACCAACACCTGATGTCATTCTAGGGGATATCAAAATCATTAATATTATTCTAGTGATAACCATATTGTAGATCAATTTTTTGGAACCATTTCTCCCTTTTCATCCTATAAACCAAATCATAAATTTAGGGAATCTTATATTTGGTAGTTACTATGACATAGATTCTCTTCATGTAACCAGCATAAATATGATTGGTTTCATTGTCCGTATTGGAGAAACACAATCAAAATGCCTATGGTGATATAATAGGGTGAATGAATACCTTGTACATAATGTCCTCATGTAATTTATTTAGTTCCTTCAATTATTCTAGTTCTATATGGGGAAATAGAATTTAAATATTTCATGTATCTATTATGATGCCATTTGAGAAATCAACTACCAACACCATTGGAAAATGAAAAATATCACATCGAAAAAAATCAGGAAAAATAATAGTTATTATTTGATGTTAACCACTCAAGGATTTCAGATCTAGTTCAAAAGGAAAAAAATTATATCATCCTTCCAAACTCTAGAATAGGAGGTTCGGCATGAGTCGGGCTCATGTCCCATTCTATCAAAATTACAAGTCACGCAACATCAAGGTTAATAGAAGGTTACCAATGAAATCTAAAAATATATACAAGATATATTTTTAATGAAACAATATACCCAAGATAAATATTCATAGTATTCATAAAAAGAAGTAAAAAATTCCAAAAGGATCAGTTTTTGAATAAAAAAATGTTTAAGAATGGAATAGAGGCCTTGTTCTCTCTTCATCCCGAGAGGAGTAACAATCAGGACAATTGAAGGTAGGATTTATCTATAATGTTTTAACACACATAATATGGTTTAAAAAAATTAATTATAAGTTACAATATTAAAAAATATAGTCTCATATATGTGTCCATGGTAATGGTTCCTCTCACAATCACAAGGCAAGCATTAGAATCCCCTAGAGGCTCATCTACTAGGAAAAGGAATCATTTCAAATTATTATGGTTGGGAAATATTTTTAGGAAGAATTTTACTTCCCCAAATATACATATAGTATGGTAAAGCCCATAAATTTATGAGATGTGGTAAATTAAAGGAAAAATCAGTGTAGATGACTTGATTATCCACATGAGTTATAGATATTCACTGCCTCTATTCAAACTTGGTTAGAGTTCTTAATTTACCAAACATGAATCAAGTATGTGGTCCTTTAACAGACATTATAGAACATTTAGAAAAATACTACTATCAAGATCTAGAAATAATATTTCCACCATGAGAAAAATAATGCGTACAATTACCTGAGAAATATACACTTGAGTTACCAATGAGAGTTGGAGGAACTCAAGTCAAACACGACGTTCCATCCATGAAATGTTCCACCAACCATGATTCTTCCAGATCCTCCATATATGACGTGATATTAATTCGGAAAAAATAGTATTGTATAGTTGGTCAAATACCCTTATAAAACCATTGGATTTTATGTTTCTCATTTTATACCAGATCAATTGAGAAATAAATATTCCCTACAAATCATTAAATAGACTAAGTCATAGATTGATCACATTTATTATGTTCAATGAACACTTTTTACATAGAATAAACCATCAATAATGGATATAATTGATCCATGAAAATATCACTAATGTATTCCAATTTGAATGCCAAATTCCCCAAATACTAAAAAAATAAAAAAACCTTCCTCCTTCTATAATTACATTCATGTAAAAATGTGACACATTTCACCTTAACTAAAAACGGATTCTCAAAAAACTCCAAGATATACCAACCATTATTCAAAACATAATTTATCTATTGTTTTTAATTAATACCCTATAATGATGGTGGATTTAAATTTTGTATCTCCTTGAAATGATTTCAACTATTTTACCTCCATGATACAACATTTGTTTCTTAAATGAGGACATATGAGGATACAAGGCCAAAATTTGGGACCACATAAACAATTACTTTCATAATGTCTAGAACAATGGGTGGGTTCACATGACATGGTTCATTGGAATAACCCTCATGTGGAATGTTCAAATGTCTTCATAATGGAATGTTAACACACCCCGTCAATAGATAAAAATAATTGATTATTTGTGAGACATGATATCATCAACTTTATCAATTTAATTTTAACTCGAAAATATAAATATTGAATGAAATAATAGGAATACTTCTATAATTTCATCAACCAACTTCTTAGAGACACTCTTTACCAAAGAACCCAAGGTATCATAAGTCTCGTTAGATGAGATATATTATGGAACTCTCTCATATCATAATCCCTTAATTCTAGATTATTCTTCCTATTATGTACCGCAATTTCCCAAACCATGATCTACATTAAATAAGAGGCCCTTATTCCTTTTGATACACACTTTTGGGAAACTGACCTTGATAAAACACTTAAAAATTAAACCAAATTTATTTTTCAATAGGCTAATGGGTGTTCCTAATACCCATAGGTAGATGATTCTCACCTAGGCATTAAAAAAGTAAGAGGGAATGATTCTAACATGAGAAAAATTAATAAAAATAGTTATGGATTTAAAATGATAAACAGAGTAAATTTTTTTCAAAATATTATATGTATGAAAATTATTGATTCATGTCTTAGAAATTATAAATTCAACTAGATTCCTCAAAATAACCATCCAAAAATCTTCATCAAAATCCCATGTAATAAGTGGATCACATGTTCCACCGGTCACTACAAACTCCCAAGGTCCCACTAATAAATTAGAAACATGACCACCATGTGGTGATTTAATTTTTAGTGGACCTAGAATATAAAAATTTATAAATTCCTGAATGATAAGGTAGGGTTTTAAAAATAAATCACAGTAGGATCTTATCAAGATTTTCAAAAGCTATATAAAAACCAAAAAAACCATTTCTCATTTTTATAAATTTATGTGGATATATTTTCATAATTAATATAAAAATATTATATAAAAAATAGGGTAATATAAAAAATATCAAACTTTATTTCTATAAAATCTTACATATATACAAATCTTAGTCAAAAATGAAATCAAAAATAATTTTTAACAAAACAAACCTAAGTAATTCTTTTCATTAAATCTTCAAAATCTGTAATCATTTTAAATAATAGGATAATAGTAAATAGAATTGGGTTTATATTATTTGAAGTATTATCTCACATAACAATGAAATATGGATCCATGTGAGTACAAACTCCCTATATCCCATGCATAGGGGTAATGTGAATGAATCTCAATGAATAAACTCACTATAATCATAATAGATTATTTTTCATATTCATTATCAATATATGTGTTCTCCGTAAAAAACTTCATAAAAACTCGTGTTATTAAATTTAAATAAATCATTTATTGGACTATCATTCAATTAAATAAATCTTAATAATATTAAATTATCATTTCAATTATCCCAAGTTGAATTTTAAAAAACAATTCTATTAATTCAATAACGAAGCATCAAATGATTTTCCATCAAAATTAATAATTTAATTTCAAATAAAATCTCTTCAAAACATAAAAATTTTCATCTATTTTTTCATTTTTGGATCTTTCTAATAAAATTAATTTCAAGTCATTATCATTTTTTCGAATGTAACACATAATATAAAAAAACATTTTCAAGTATATTCACCATGCTTCGAATTCCATTTCAATCAATTTACCAAGTTTTTTAATTAATTATTTGAAACTAAATTAGAAAAATAATTTAAATTTACTAGGGATCAAAAGTTTCAATTTGAGATAAATTTCCATAAAAAATAACCTTCATCAACCATGATCAAAAACACGAACATGGAAACCACCAAAAAAATTGAATGTATAGAGTACTCATTTAAAAATACTATAATCAAATTTAATTATTTCAATAATTAGATAGGTTAATTACATAATTAATCATCCCTATTAATGATGTCTTGAAAATAATAATGGTGGATTAATGATTAAATGGATGTTATACTTACAAGAATCTATCCAATGAACAAATTGACACATTAATCCACGAATAAAAGATATTCGGAGGGGAAAAAATTTCTATTGTGTCTCTAATGAGAATAGAGAAGAATGAAACTAAATTGAGGTTATTTAAACTTAACATTTTTATTAAAAAATAATAAAAAATGAGTCTTCCTTGACAAAAATCATCTTTGTCTTCATCGTCGGCTAACTGGTACCCTCCTCTGGTTACCCAGTGACACCTAGTAGAATGGAACGACTACAAGATGACCCACTGGATCATCGATGTGATTCGTTCAGCTACATGATGGGACATAAAAAAAATTTTCCTAGTAGATACTCCACCAATTGGGTGGTGGTATCTATCCAGCTAGCTGGTAAATTTCTTATATAGAACTTGTGTTGCTATCCGCCCACAATTTTCTAGTGGACTTCATAGCTAAACCATTAGTCCTCATGTTGGTTTTCCAGCTATGTTATCTTTTCCACTTTAGTAATAAAGGACTTTACCACCATTATAACTCATGAATACTAATTAAATCCACTCCCACACTACCCTAAAAATGAATCAAGGGTGAAAAGAATAGGGAAACATGTTAAAACCAATAAATGATGGAAAAACTATAGATCAATATTTTAGAAATGTTAATCAGGAAAAAAAGTATATAAAGAATAGAATGTAAAGAGATATAACATATACTAAAGTGTTATTATATTACTATAACAACCATTATTCATCACCCTATATTAACTTACAAAAAAAAGAACATTGATTGTGTGTTTTTCTGGACTAACTCCTCCATGATGTCAATTTATTAGTTTTTCATCATTATTAACATTTTTTATTAAAACCACTTTTAATTTATTTCAAACCCATAAAAACATAATAATATCATTATTCTTATTTTATAATAATATTATGTAAAAAAGAAATTTCTTAACCATACTCACCCATCGAATTACTACATGTCCACGCCTAGGATAATATAATCAGTTACATGAACAACTATAAAAAAACATTATCTTGGTTAACTATGGGAAATTTAATATTGATATTATTATATGTTAATACAAATATCATTACTAGTTTATGTTTGTATAGAATAGTTAAAATATAGTAATAAAAAATATTGAAGGAATTTTTTGGTAAAAAACCAAATTGACCAAATCTGATGTTGAGAAAAATTCATAAAATTACCTAAAAATAAAAAAACCATTACCTTATTCAATGCACACATGATACATCAAGTAGATACATTAATTCATGTCCCGGATGATGAAATTAGTTTATTGGGTGTGGTGGTAATTTCATAAACCCATAAAGGAAAATCATTTATGGGGTAAGCAATTAATTCATCTCCCACCAAAAATGATTTTCCTTTTTTGGGGTGAGAATGTAATTTCTCAACCCCCACAAATGAAAATAAATTATGGGGAGATACATCAATTTCTCAACCTCAAAAACAAAAAATGGATGTGATGAAATTTGACTTTTGATTCTAATAATATAGTGTCATGTATTATATGAGGCTAACCATTTCAGGAAGGTAGGAATTATCATTCTAGCTATAAATATTTTGATATCCTTCCTGAGGGGATGAATAGATAGAGATAATATAGGGAAGGGGGAGACACGAAAGTGATAGAGGAAAATAAATTCTATAATAACATAGATGTTCGAGTGAGCTTGGTAGGTAATCATTTTACTATATAAAACAACTAAAAATTAGACAGGAACACAAGGATCATCAGCTAAGATTCCCTTCATTAAAAATAGATACCCTTCATGATAAACAAAATCTACCTTGTCATCATTCAAGGGAACCCCCATTCATGATGGAAACCTATTGAAAATAAATCCCCTTCACTGAATAACCCCTTTCTGAAACCCTATCTCATATAATAACAATAATATAATGAATGGGGTATCTTTAGTGTTCTCAATTTTCACCCAAAAAACCATCCTTCTATGTATAATTACACTTAATATTATCCCCATATATAATGGTAACAAATGGTTCCCTCAACTCCATAAAAAATCCCTAGAATTCCAATAATTACACCCTCCTAGTGTTTAACAGATCTATTTGGCTCAAGGAAAACACACCACATCACGTATCTCTCTCAGTCATGTCAGTCTACGGTAATTGTGGACCCAAAATTATCCTCTCCAGTTGATGGGGTCCTCATAATGTAAACAATCATGACTTCATAGGGTAAAGATCATCCCATCCTAATAGATGGTGGTAACTATTTAGGCAGAGATAGTAACTTCTTACATGATGTCTAAAACAAGATGAAAATCATGAAGTATCCATGTATTAAATGGATTATTAATCCCTAACTAATAGTATATAAATTTCTTTGAGGATGGGAATGGGAATCCCCATTTTTATCACTTGAAACCACTCCATAGGCTTGCCCTCATCCCATATTTGATATGTAGTAAATATCCATTGTGGGAATCCATCAAAGATTAAGTCCATGCCCTTTCTTGTAGGTGAACTCATGCCTTCCTTATCCCCACTCTCATTCATCAGTGAGTGAGAATGAAATTGATACATTGTGCTTCAAATTCAGGTTTTTCCCTTCCCATATGTGTCAATGTGACATGGTGATCTGTTTTGGTATCTTGTTTCTCAAACGACGCATGTCTCAAGTGGGATGAGAGAAGAGTGGTGATCATATCACTAGAATGGTAAAAAAACGTTTTTGTTCCTCTCTAATAGGTGTAATCACAATGCTTTCCGAACTATATTGTATTTGATTCGTAGACCTATGCATTATGTATGAAGCCTACCTATGTTATAAATAAAACAATGTCATCCCACTACAATCCTTATAGGGCTATATTCCTGGTAAGATAATTTACCCCACTTTGGAGGCCATATTCTATAGTTTTCTATTTTACCTCATCCTCGTCGTCCAAAATTCATAGTGAGGGGTGTTCTTCCAGGACCTATTCCTCTATGGGTCAACTAAAATAATTATTTTGTAATATCCTCATTCCAACCTATGCATAGAAATTTTATCCTACAGATCCTCAATATATGATATTAAACTACATGGTCATGTCCTTATCACATTACTATAAAATGTAAGACATGTTTAATTTGGTGTAACCAAAATATGTGGTATTTTATTTCTTTTATGAGGATACATAGAAATAATTTCATAAATTCTTGATACAAACCAGGAAAAATCATATTCCTTTATAGATGATGGTAAATTCTAGAGTACCCCACTTTGTGGCTTAAAAATTTCATCTCAATATAATTAAACAATATTGATATCCACTGATATATAAAAATGGTACCATCAATCAAGTACATCTCATATATATATATACGTGTGTGTGTGTGTGTGATATGGTTGATAAGAACCTTAGAAACATTAATAATGTATTGTGATACAAAAATTCAATAAGGTAATGTTAATATTATGGTGACCATAATTTGTTAAGAATTCATGAATATTTATTAAATCTAAAATAGAGTCAAAGAGTATGAAATAATTCCCCCAAAAATAGCATGATGAGCCTGACATCCTATCCTCTTAACCAATGTGACTTCATAAGAATAATTTATAAAACACTCAATGATCACCCACAATTGGAATGCATGTCCATGACCCATCATAGATGTTATAACCATTGAGCGGTTCCTATTACCAAATAAAACCCCTCTAGAACCCAATCAAGGTGAGAAAAAATAAAAAAAATAGGGATACTAATAAAAATATTTTTTTAATAAAAATAAATAAATTACCATAATCTCATTAAATTTCATTTACAGAAATTAACAAAAATAAAGTGAGCCTAACATGAATCCTTTAACACAATCAATAGCATATGTGTGATCATTTATTACGTTATTTGATAAAATTAATCTATGTTTTGAAATATAAAAACAATTATAATTCATAAAATCTCACATTAATAAAAAATTGGGATCCTTACAACAATGAAAGACATACCCATCAGTGATTGGATGTGCAGGTCCCTCATCAGACTAGAGGACACAATCACATACCAATTGAATCCAATGTTCAGTGTGAAATACCCTTATCCAAGACTTCCAACTAAATTATATTATACCTTCATTAGAGGTTCAACTTGAGCCTTATAATACATTAATCCCCACCAATCATATTCCCAATGAAAACTAGGGGTAATGATGTTACCAACTCCCATTTCCATTTTAGAATGTTTTAGGTTCCAATTCCAAAATCGAACAAAAAAACAGTCCTTTAATGAGGGAGATGGGTCAAGATGTTTATTATTTAATAATTATAATAGTATTGGTTTCTTATCAATTTTATCCTACTAGTAGATGTCACCACCTACAACAAGCGATATTAAACCCTCGACCTATTGATGACAACTCCCCACGAGATATGTAACACCCAATGATTTTTAAAATAAATTTATTATTGAATGCATGAAACATTGAGTCTCTAAAAAATATCAATTTGTTATAACATGTCCATTAAACATAATTTTACCACCTCTGTGTTTTGAATTTTGAAAAACAGAAAAACAGAGTTGCGTTCTGAAGGATATTTAGAGTCTGATAAGACAAACTTAATTATTGGTAAATAGTAACATACCATTATGAGTATTATTATGAATAGTAATATGAACCGTATTAATATTAAATCAGATTACTATCTTAAGTTTATAAGATAATGGGATCTTGGACAATTTTTCAATGTGATATAAAATGAATTACAGTTTCAAAATTGTTATTTTTCGAATAAATTATGATTTTATTAAAAAAATAAATTAATCATATTTAGAAAAAAATTCAAAAAATTGATTCCATTTTTAAATTTCATACATTGAAATATTTTTAGAGTGAATTTTTTTATATTTTTCTAAAATACTTGAATTTTTGATGAATAGTAAAATATGGAAATTTACTGTATGTATATATTATTAGTTAAATTCACTATTACTAGCATCATGGATGATGTAAAAACACTCGGTTCAAACTAAAATAAAATTATTAATATTATGGGTCACATGAATCAATACATTTGGTTGTCATGAGGTAAATAATAAAATAATGAATAAGATATTCACAAATCACCCCTCTCCACCACTATAAATACCCCCTCGCTCCCTCTTCTATTCACTCGTATCAAGATTTGTGACTTATCTAAATTCATCCCAAATCTCCTAAAAATTTCCTACCATACTTATATCTACCTTTGGTGTCATAAAAATACCAAAACCTCTCCCCTAAAGAGCCCCTCAAGGTAGATTACTTCAAGAGGTAAAATTCTTCTTTTTATTTATTTTATTTCATGTTCCTTTATTTTTTTTATTTCCTTACATCCTTTCATCCAAATGTAGTGATGAATCCAGTACCTTATATGTACTATAATTATTTTATTAAAAAGGAATAATTCTTCATCGTCTCTCTTTTACCCTTCTATTATACAAGAAATGGAATCACTATCCGAGATGTGCTAATTTATCACATTTAAGGATGACAGGATTTCAATTTTCATTACTGTATTAAATTCTATCCATGAAACCATTTTTATGGTTAAGAAATACTATAATATATGTATTATAACTTATTTAAGGTTATTCAATCCTTTTTGACTCGTGATATTAATTTATAAATCAAAATGTGTTCATTGTGATCAAAAACCACTAATAAACCCAAACAATTGTACTTAAAGTTTTATATAATGATTCATATTCACTCAAAATAAGAAAAATAATTTTATAACCATATAATATTATGGTTTCTCGCTAATAAAATGAAACTTCTATTCTGTAAAATTGTTCTCACTCTGCATGTTTATCCTTATGGGAATATCAGTAAACTGATCATCAAAACCAAGGAAGAAAACGCTCCCAAACAATGAAATTGAATCTCTTAACCCATCAAAAGGAAATTAATTAACCTAATAAGTTAATAATAAATCCATTAAATATATAGGAGGTTCGGGAATGATTAATTTCAGAATCTAAATTTCATTATTCAGGCCATTAAGATCAATTGAGGAACACCAAGGTAAGGGTTTCTCACTTGAACCTCCATTTCCTTTTGGGTTACTCTTTATATCTCGTTATCCAAATTAATTTCTTATTTATTCTTATTTACTCCCCATAAATTCTATAGTACTGTTTTATGTATGTGTAAAGACCATAATCCGTATTTCATTCATGGGATTTACATGTTTTAAAAGGAACTTCCAAAATTCATTCTGAAATATAAACCCAATTCATGGGAATTTCTAAAATTCTTAACTATCTTAAAGGGAACTCTATAATCTGTTTTTAGTCACCATTATTTTTATAAATTCAATAATTTTTTTATAAAAATACTATATTACTTCACTTCTGGTTTTATACTAATATTTTTTCAAAATAACTCTTCAGATCAAAGTAAAAAAGTATTTATCTCAAGAATTACTCGGTGATTTTATAAGAGTATTTTCCTCTATTTCAACACTCTTGTTGATTATTATGTATTATTGGGACTAATATTTTAGAATATAAAATACCATATTATATGTAATGGTTTATGATCAATTTTAATATGGATGTTCTATTTTTATATCATTCATCTTACTACTCAAATTGGTTAGTGATGATGTTATATATTGGGAAAATTTATTTACATCTCATGTGTATTTGTTGTTTATATTTACCAAAATTCATATGATGAATGAATTGGACTTATTAAGTTAGGGGTGGGTCCCAATATATCCTCTATAAGCATTGGTAAGTCTCACGATACAAATAGATATGGTCTTGATCGAGACCTTGTCCATTTTTAGATATGGTTTTGGCCAAGGCCATAATCATTATTAGATGTATTGGATAAGGCCTTGACGGTATGTTTTAAAATGTCCAACATATTCATTGCCCTCATTGTGAAGCTATAAATTCATAGTTAACGAGGTTATTATACTAGTAGAATACCCATGATTATTTTTTATTGTGGAAAAATTTACTCATCTCATATTCCTTCCATATTATGTTAAAGTTTATTTTTAAAGGCATGTTTTTCAAATTATTCACTATGCCTAATGTTTATGTTATATTTAATTGTAATTTTTACCCTTACTGAGCATATGATCTCATCCATTCTTATGTTTCATTTTTCCCCGTACTTGATGATTTATATGATGATTGACTTTCGAGGATAATATTATAGTGGAGGATGTTCCCAACAGAACATATATTTTGTTTTTTATTACATGTTGTAATGGTGAACTTATATATGTATCTTGTTTCAAAATATACTAAACTACTTGTTTCTTTGGGATTAATATTCCTTATTCATATTCTAATGTAATAAAATAAGGTACTGGTTCTGGGAAACTAGTTTCGGGGTTTTTTAGTTTGTATCAAAGGAAGTTTAGTAGAAATCTTGGAAACTAGATTTTGAAAACATAGATTAGGGGAGAAACCCCTAAGATAGGCCTTCTGGATATACATACATGAACATCCTATATGTTGGTAAGGAATATATTATGTGGATGTTTCTAGAAAATATATTAATGTCTGGATACTACAAGTGGATGTGGTTTTGGCATAGATGTACTTTGGAGTGAACACATTGACAAGGAGTTTCGGGCTAGACTTGGGGTATCCTGGTACATGACAACGGGCCTTACTGCGCACATTTTTTGACACTCCCAAGGGATATTCTTAGGATAATTCACATTTTCGTTACAATAAATTATGAAGGATTTAAATGTAAATTTTTCCTCAAAGAAACCATGTTCATGATTATGGTATTAGTCATGTATAGGATTTCAATTTATTCTATGTATTTTGAAATGTTGAGATTGTACATTATTATTCCTAACATAATCTAGTGTATTACAATATTTATAAATGAAGCCTAGAAGAAGTAATGGAAACCACATGAACATGCATATCCCATTTAGGTATTTAACTCATATCAAGATAATGATGTTGGCTCTAGAGATTTGACTGGTGTGGAGAAACTTATAACTATATTGGGACAACTTACTTAGGTTATGAACAATAACTTTACCTGAATGGAGAATCCCGATCCACAATATAGATGATCTATGTTATATAACTTTATTGGAAAATAGGCTCCATCATTTAATGGGACAATAAACCCATTCATATCAGCTAAGTGGAAAAGATCCTTTGGGAAGATATTTCTCGCTTTGGGAAGTAATGAAATAGAGAAGGTTTTCATTGTAGTTTATCATCTATCGGGAGATGCTGATCAATGGTGATAACTTATTTAAATCACAATGGAGGAGTAATAAATTGAAAACATGGAATGGGGTGAATTTAAAAACCTTTTCTTAGAGATAAAGATTCCTCATGAACAAAGAGTGGATATGAAAAGATAGATTCTAAATTAGGGGAAAAATAAAGATAATAATGTTGAAAAGTAAGGATATAACTTCAAAATTATAGAAAGAATTTTTGTGGACTATATACCTAATACAAGTATCAAGATTTATCAACTCTTTGATGGCCTAAATCCATTCCTTTGATGTGAAATGGTCTTCCAAACATTCTTATAATATGAAAACATAGTCTCATGTGATATCAAGACAAAAAAGGAGTTATATAAGTCGTATGACATTAAAGGAAACCAAGAGAAGAAGAGGGATGATGAAAACTCTAGAAAACGAAATGGGGAAGAATGGAAGGTTTGTCTTTCCACCCTGTGACATTTCTGGAAGGAAACTCCATGGTTCCTAAATGAAAGTAAAAGGTGTGTACTGCAAGTGTGGACTGAAAGGCCATCATGTTGTTTAATGTAAGGGAAATAAAGATGATAATAATGATCAATTCTATAATTTTAAGTAAATGGGGAACTATGATAATTATGGTCAAAAGTTTTTAGGAAATGTGCCTTAGAAAAGGCCAAGGGAGCAGGGATAATCTTATGCGATTAAAACTATTCATATTGAAGTTCATAATGACATGGTGGCAGGTACTTTAATCATTTCCTCATATTTAGCAAATGACTTACTTGATTCTGGATCATCACAATCTTTTTTATCTTCCCAGTTTTCCAATAAAATTAGAGATGTCCAATTTTATTTAATAAAGGAGTTGTTAGTCAAAACTCATAGGGGATGTATCATTGAAAAAAAGATATGTCGATTAGTCCCCCCCCATGACACAAAAACATGCATTAGTTTCTATCCTCATCATCATACCCATGATTGAATTTGATATAATCCTTGGTATGAGTTGGATTATACATTATAATGTGAATATCTTTTGAAATAATTCGGAAGTTACAATTTTTTAGAATAATTTGGAATCCCTTATATTTAGAGTTGAAATCTCACTAGCTGATTCTTATCTAGATCCACCCCGATTAGTTCTACTGAATTAAATTATTGGGAAGGGAATTCAATAATTATGGGGGAGGAAAGGAATGTTCAAATAGAGGGTGTAACTACTATTCAATAATATGATAATGGGTATCCGTAATATTTACCTAGATATCCTATAGAGCATGACATTGAGTTTTCTGTTGACTTAATTCCTAGTTCAAGGACCATATCAAAGCCCGCTTATAGAATTTACAATGTGGAATTAGTATAATGGAAGAAACAACTAGACATATTGAGTGATAAAGGATTTATTCACCCTACTATTTCTCTATAGGGATCCCTTGTCCTCTTTGTTAAGAAGAAATATGGATTTATGAGGTTGTGCATTGAATATAGGGAGATTAATGCTATAATAATAAATAAAAAGTATCCCCTACATCGTTTTGATGATTTATTTGATCAACTTCATGGAGCCCAATATTTTTCAATGATTTACCTTCAATCTAGATATCATTAGTTTCGAGTAGGGAAGGAATTCATTCCAAAGACTGCTTTTCGAACCAAGTATGGGCATTACATGTTTACAATAATTCCTTTTGGACTAACTAATCCTCCCTCCATTTTAATATATCTAATGAATAGATTTTTCAAGGAATATCTTGATGAATATTTGGTGGTATTTATTTCTGACATCATAGTGTACTCCAACAGCTGTGAAGATCATGAAAGTCACTTGCACACTACTCTAATGACTATTAGAAGAAATGAATTATATCGGATGTTTGGCAAGTGTGAATTTTGGCTTCAATCAGTTTCCTTTCTTGAACACATTATCTCTATGGATGGAATATCTTTTGTTCCTTTGAAGAAAAAGGCTATTAAATAATAGCCTACTCCAATGAACATAATTGTGGAATGTAGTTTTATTCGTTTAACTTGTTATTTTCAATGTTTCATTCAAAACATAACCTGTTTAGCCAACCTAATAACCAAGATTACATGTAAAGGGGTAATGTTCGTATGGAAAAAATGTGAGGAATTGTTTTAGGAATTAAAGAGGATACTAGTGAATTCTCATATTCCGACTCTACCATTGGGAATGGTGGATTTGTGATCTATAATGATGCATAAAATAAAGTATGTGGTTGTGTCCTTGTGTACAGTGATATAGTTATTTCAAATGTATTTATGTAGTTAATAATTCATGAACAAAACTATCCTACTCCTGATCCTGTGTTAGTAGTTGTAATATTTTATCTAAAGATATGGATACATTATCAAAATGGTGAAGGATATGAGATATATATAGGTCATAAGAGATATTAATATATCTTATCATAGAAATAACTAAACATGAGTGTCACGACCCGTCCTTGGGGCCCGTGTCATGACTACCTCAAGCCCGCCTTCCATAGGCCATGGGATGACGACTAGCACCAAAGGCATAAATACCGATAAAAGGTAAGGCATTACCTTTATGTAAGTAAACAAACATAACCGAGTACGCAATCTGAAGTAAACACTAAGTAAACTGAGTACAAAAGTAAGTGCTGGAATGTAAATGGTCCAGAATACAAACCCAACTGAAAGTACATTACAACAGAAAAGAATGAACAACTATAGTAATGTACACTAGCAACCACTGAGTCATCCTCCGAATATCCAACTTGAAGGGTGGGTATAGATGGTCTCCTCAGCTCCTCGGGTCCGGCCGTCTACTCCGTGTACGTCCCGACAAGTGGTCCACCTCCAGGTACCATCCTGCTCCACTAGACTCCAACTCGATCAGTGTTGTCTGTAGTCTGTATCCAACACAACGTAGTGCGGGCATAGCCCGTGTAGGGGTGAGTATATGATACCCAGTAGGAACCCCAAGCCCCCCGAAGATCTCCCAAAATCCAAAAAGGATAAACCACAATGGAAGGATATAAACACGAAGTAACAACCAACTCTACTAGGTATATGCCCATACATATAACTATGTCATCAATTCCAGTTCAGATCCAACTCATGAGCCCAAGTAAACCCAGTCCACACAAGAAAGCACAACCCAATCCACACATGAAAGCAAGTCAATCACATTGATGATAGTGATTGAAAATCAAGACTCATCTCACATTGGTATACTACTAACGAAGAGGGGTGGAGATGATAGATGTAGCCTCTGAATCAACTCCCATGCCGAACCCACGTAGGATCCAAGTACAGAAGTCGTCGCTGCTGAACCCACGTAGGATCCTAGTATAGTAACTATCACTGTCGAACCCACGTAGGATCCAAGAATATTCTTCATCGCTGCTAAACCCATGGAGGATCCATGTAGAGTCTTCCTCGCTGCTGAACCCACGTAGGATCTAAGTAATGTTGTCATCGTCGTCGCAGTCGCAGCCAGCTCTAAGGTTCCTCCACACAGCACACTCGATTCTGGGAGGGTCCGCTCCATGAGCCAAGGGGGGTCGATACATAAACTGTCAAGAATTCTAGCGTTGATGCATCCCAAATGGACCGTCTCATCGAAAGAGTCCCAGTGCAGTAGAAGGCGCATTGATCGGACACACGGTCCTTAAGTTATTCACATTTAAGTGAATAACGTGCCCGACCCATTTATCCCAATGGGCCGACGGTTCAGGTTGACCAGGATTGATGGGTCCGACCCAGCAGGGGTGTCGGGCCAGTCCAAAGATAATACTCAACTCGGCCCGAAAGGACGCGGCCCGGCCCGGAGGGGCGTGTCCCAGCCTGGCGCGGCCCAGCTGGGCGTGCGGCCAGGCTGGCTCGACCGGCCTGCCGAGCGGGTTCCAAGGGAGGGAGGCCCCTCTGGTCTTCTGCACCGGTGGTGCTAGGAAGGGCCGCCCTTCCTCGAACCAGACGGTATTCTACGCACGCGGCCCGCATGGGTGGGCCACCGATCCTCCAACGTGGCGCCCTCCTGGGGCCGCGGTCCAGCTCTGCCTGGCCAGCCGATGGGCCGGCCGGTTCTTCCACCGAAGTGGCTTGTGTAGCGGGCCGCCTTTCTTCTCGCCCAACCGGTGCGACGGCGCTGGCCTCCTTTTCGTGTTCCCGGCACGGTGCGATGGAATCATGCATCATCCGCCTTTTCTTGCCAATTCTAAATAAAAAAAACAAGTTCAACGGAGGGTCGTTGGGCGGTGTTCGTTCAGCCCGCGCCCTCCGCGTAAAGCGATAGCAAAAGGCCGAGGTAAGCAAGATGCTCAACGACAAACCAAAGAAAAAATTTAATCCATTAAAATTGAAATTCACCCCTACATTGATAAAAGATGATGAACGTCGGCGTCGCGGTTGACGGCGTTGCGAGGGGAGGATTTGTAGACGTCGACGGAGAGCGTCTGAGGAGGAAGCGGCATCTTCCCTTTTTATCACGAAGAGAAGAAAACAGGGCGGACATCGTTGGCGAGTTTTGGCATCGGTGTTTCCTCCCTTGTCGCGGAGGAAGAGGGGGACGAAGAAACCGGGGTTTCCGAGTCAATGTTCTTCGTCAGAGAGTTTGGGTTCTTCGTTGAGGATGAAGTTCTTCAAAAACACTAGTGTTTTCCCAATTCCTCCTCACACAACAATTCCAACACAAAATAAAATAAGGCTTCTCCATATTTTATTTTATTTTACCATTATTTCAAATTTACAAATTCAAAATTCAAATTCACATAATTAATTAAACCATGACTTGTATAATTAATTAATTTAAAGGATGGCAAGATTTAATGAGGGAGAGAGGGGAGAGGAAGAGTTACACATTTAAAGGATAGAAAATTAATGGGGAGTTTCCATGTAATTAGCATGGGAGTTCAAGGGGGTTAAGGGGTTATGGAATGTGAAAAGGTTGGGGCTCATGTGGACCCCACCTCCCACTTAACCACACATGGGATGTTGGGTGGTTGTGGGACCCACCCACAACTTCCCATGGGAGAGTTTAACTACCAAGGATAATAAAATAAAATTGTACACAATTTTATTTACTTCTTATTTAAACCCCAATATTTGACTTATTCTCCCATGCACACGCATCTACGGTAAAAGTCCTCTTAAAGAAATACTAGCGCTGTGAGTTCATCGGTGCCCTCAGATTTCAATTCCGAGCATCGGTTCAAAAGATAGAAAACCCCGCTCGTTTGTTTACAGAACGTACCCAAGCTAAACTTCCAAAATTGATTCCGAGCACACCGGGCCTCAAAATCAAGTGTCGTCAGAAGCCACAGACTTGTAAAATTACAATGTATTTAAGAAAAAAAATTCCATGAAATTTCTGGGTATTTACATTACTCCCAACATAGGGATTTACATCCCCATAAAGCAACAACATAATGTAGGGAAACAAATGAAGGTATTGTGCATGAATCTGAGCCTCCCGCTCCAATATGCTCTCCTGGAGGTTCCTGTGTTGCCAATGAATGTGCACCAGAGGAATCGACTGTCGACGTAGGACCCACTCCTGTCGATCCTCAATATCCACCGAGACATCCGCAAATGTCACACCATCATCTATGTCCAGCTCCCCGTGATCAATGATATGAATCGGGTCATGCATGTATCTCCTCACCTGAGATATGTGGAAGACGTCGGGCACCCGGTGCAACTAAGGTGGAAGGGCCAGGTGTAAGCCACCTCGCCTACCCTGCTGAGAACATGGAATGGTCCGATGAAGCGTGGAGATAACTTTCTGCCCCGGCCAAATCTCCGTAATCTACATCGAGGTGAGACCTGTAAGAAAACCTGGTCACCATCCTAGAACTCCAGTGGACTCCGCCTCCTATCAGCATATGATTTCTGTCTGCTCTGTGTTGTCCTCATCCGCTCCTGGATGATCTGCACCTTCTCTGTCGTAGCCTGAGCCATCTCTGGTCTTACGAGTGCTGATTCCCCAGGATTAGTCCATCACAGTTTTGATCTTAATGGTCATCCATACAATGCCTCTTATAGTTCCATCCCGATGGTGGAGTGGTAGATGGTGTTGTATGCAAACTCCACCAAGTGTAGGTGATCCTCCCAGTTGCGACCAAAGTCAATGACACATGCACAGAGCATGTCCTCGAGTGTCTGAATGGTTCTCTCCATCTGGCCATCCGTCTGAGGATGAAAGGCGGTTCTCAGGCATAGCTGCATCCCAAAAGCCTCCTGCAACCCCTTCCAATGTCGGGAAGTAAAGAGAGCGTCTCGATCAGGGATGATAGATGATGTCACACCATGAAGTCGTACGATCTCCTGAACGTAGAGGCATCCCAAGCTCTCCACTGAGCCATGCTCTCTGATTGGTAGGAAGTGTGCCTACATGGTGAGTCGATCTACAATCACCCAGATAGAGTCAAGTCCTCTGGAAGTACAAGGTATCCCTGTCATGAAATCCATAGATATCCCATCCCACTTCCACTCCAGGACCTCTAAGGGATGCACCAAGCCTGGCAGAACCTAGTGCTCCACCTTCACCTGTTGGTAGGTGAGGCATCGTGAAATGAACTCTTCCACAACATTCTTCATACCCGGACACTAGTGCTGTCGTCTGAGATCTGGGTACATCTTCGCCACTCCTGGATGTACCGCAAGAGGGGAAGTGTGAAACTCCCTCATCACTTCCTCCTATAATGCAACTGGTACCATGGTACATCCCCTGAAAAGGATGATGTGCTCTCCACCTATAGAAAATCCATCAGGTGAATGTCTTGTGGATATTTGTGCACGTCGTATCTCATAGTCAACGTCCCCACACTGTGCCTCTCAAACTCACTGATGTAGTGGAGGAGTGACTATGAGCGACTATAGAAAGGATGCTCAATCTCTATCCATGAAGGATATCTGCAATGCTGCTAGCTGCTCTGTCGCCTCTCCAAGTATCCAAATTCCCGATCTCCGGCTGAGAGAATCAACTACTACATTCCCCTTCCTAGGAGTATAGACTATATCAAAGTCATAGCCATAGAGGAACTTGAGCAATCGTCGTTGTCTCAGGTTCAGGTCCCTCTGCGAGAAGATGTACCTGAGACTCTACTGGTCAGAGTAGACTGTAAAGTGTTGACCCATCAGATAGTGTCGCCACATCTTCAAGGTGAATACCACTGCTGCTAACTCTAGTTCATGGGTAGTGTAGTTCTTCTCGTGCTGCCTCAACTGTTGTGAACCATAAGTGATCATTGCCCGCTCATGCATCAGGACACACCTGAGTCTGGTCCATGATGCGTCGTAGTAAACTATGTAGCATACGCCCTCCTCCAGTAGCCTCAAGATGGGTGCACTGGCCAATCTCTGTCTCAACTCCTGGAAGTTCTTCTGACATCTATCTGACCACATGAAGGATTCCACCTTATTTGTCAAAGTTGAAAGCAGTGCTGCAACTCTGGAGAAGTCTGGCACAAATCTCCAATAGTACCCAGCCAGACCTAGGAAACTCTGCACCTCCATCATGATCCTGGGTGGCTCCCAAGCAAGTAATGCCTTGATCTTCACAGGTTCCACAGAAACTCCCACCTCATAGATGACGTGCCTCAAAAAGTGGACCTCTCGAATCCAGAACTGACATTTCGAGAGATTACCATAAAGCGGGTTATCTCGGGGTCTGTCCAGTACAACCCGCAAGTGGTAGGCGTGCTCCTCCTCAGAAGTTGAGTAAATCAACATGTCGTCGATGATGACTACGACAAATAGATTGAGGTAAGGCTGGAAGATCCGGTTCATGAGACTCATGAACACTGTTGGAGCATTGGTTATGCCGAAAGGCATCACCAGGAACTCATAGTGGCCATACCAACACCTGAAGGATGTCTTTTTCACATCCTCGTCTCGAAATCTGAGATGAGGATAGCCTGACCTCAGGTCTATCTTTGAGAACCATCATGATCCCTTGATCTGATCAAAGAGGTCGTCAATCCTCGGGAGTGGATACTTGTTCGTTACAGTCAATTGATTCAGGCAATGGTAGTCGACGCATAGTCATAAGATCCCATCCTCATTCTTGGTGAATAAAATTGGAGAATACCAGGGTGAAACACTAGGTCAGATGAATCCCTTGCCATGCAAGTCCTCCAGCTATACCCACAGCTCTCGAAGCTCAGCGGGAGCCATCCAATATGATGGAGTAGATATCGGGGTTATCTCTGGGTATAGGTCAATGTATAAGTCTACCTCTCTACGAGGAGGTAGTCCTGGAACGTTGTCAGGAAAAACTTCCAGATACTGATCCACCACAAAGGGAAAACTCAGACTCCACACATCAACTGCTTCGAGGATGAGACTGGCCAACTGATGTGTGATCGGCTGCACTCTCCTCTGCGTAAGTCCATCCTGCACTGCAAAGGATCCCTTCTCGCTGGTGAAGGTGAACCTGCTCTCATCTGTGCGGACTGGCCGCACTTTGTGCCTAATACAATCGATCTGGGCATGGCCTGTAGATAACCAGTCCTTACCCAAGATGATGTCGTAAGGCCTCGACGCCGCTACAAGAAGTTCCCAGTCAAATATCTCGCCTCCTAAAGTAAAATCAGACTACCGGAACCAGTGCGTAATCGTCGAATCTGATCCCGTAGGAGTCTCTAGCCGTAAGGATCGAGCCAACGGTTTCATCGGAATCTCTGAGCTCCGAACTAGGGCAGCCGCAAGAAAAGAATGACTCACTCCAATGTCTATAAGAACTGCAACAAGGGTGGAGTAGACACATATAGTACCTAGAATCATATCAGGTGCATCGTGGTCAAAATAATCCACTACCTGAAGCAGATCCTACCTCTATCTGACAGTTCCCTGTTGTCGGGGTGGACCTCCTAGTGGTGGTGGTGGTAGAGCCTCGAAGCATCGCCCACCACCCATTGCTCGGCTAGCTCATCTGCCTCGTCCGCCTACTCCCTGCGAACCACCACGGTCGATCCTCTGCCTCTGCCTAGGTGGTCCCTCAACCGTCAGATGTTACTCTGCATCGTTGTTCAGGCAGTCATGAGCCATGCTGCCCTGCCCGCCACATGAATAGCATTTTCTGCCTCTCTTATGACTGGCTCTACTGCATGTACCCTAAATCTCTGAACCAGTATCCTGAGGTCGCCCACCTGATGGCCTGGTCCACTTGGAACTCTGCGACATCTGCCTACTAATGGCTGCATAATACTCTGCTACATGTCGCCCTGCAGTAGGCCTTGCTGCAGGCGTAGGCTCAGTAAGGAAGCCCTCCACAAGAAGGTCTCCCTCTAGTACTCCTATCTCTGCCGTAATTCTGAGGGAGATCATCGAAGCCTTGATCTCATGCCTTAGTCCCTGCTCGAAGGTCTGAGCCCTGAAAAATCTGTCCCGTACCATGTCTGTGGAGTAGCGTGAGAGGTTGGTAAACCTTGTTGAGTACTAGGCTACTGACATGTTTCCCTGCCGAAACTGAAGTAACTCATGGATGTGCACCGCACTGAGGGTGGATGGAACGAACTCTGAATGGAAGAGGATCTCGAAGTCCGTCCAAAGTAGATATGCCTCATCATGAACCTAGAGAATCAGGATCCACCATCTACATGTTGTTTCATGTAGGAGACTCACCGTAAGGATCACCATAAGATCTGCTGGTGTCCCTACCAATCTGAAGACTCAAACGATAGCCTCCAACCAATCCTCGGCTACCTGAGGGTCTGTCTCTCTGTGGAACCTGGGCGGCATCTATCGCTGAAACACGTGCAGTGCACTCAGGCAGCGTGCACTCTCTACTGCTGGGGCTAGTGGTATCAGTGGCCCAGCGGGTAGAGGTACCGCTGGTGCCTCCATTGTAATGGGTCCCTACACCAAGGCCTCGTCGCTCGGTGGGCTGCCATCTCGCACGTAACTGGGATCCCTAGTTGGATACCATCGTGGGGCCATCCTGAAAAGAAACAGGTTTTCCACGGTTAAACAGTATACCTGGTGAGCTAACACAAAGTAATCACAAAGAAAACTTTTGAAACACACATGCAATCAGTTTTTTCGAGCACTAAGTCAGAAATCCGAAGTCAGGGTCCTGGTGTATGGATACGTTGGCCACCGCACCAACACTGGACTCCCTGAACTGAAAACCACATTAAATACCGTTAACATTATTGCTTCATAGAAGAAATTATCAGAGTTTTGAGTTCTGCAGTAGAACCGACTCCTCTGATACCAATTTTCCATGACCCATCCTCGGGCCCCATTCCGTGACTACCCCAAGCCCGAATTCTATAGGCCAGGGGCTGGCGACTAGCATCAAAGGCATAAATCCCGATAAAAGGAAATGCATTGCCTTTATATAAGTAAATCAACACAATAGAGTATGCAAGCTGAAGTAAACACTAATTAAACTGAGTACAAAAGTAAGTGCTGGAAACTAAATGGGCCAGAATTCAAACCCAACTGAAAGTACAGTACAATAGAAAAGAATGAACAGCTGCAGTAATGTAAACCAACAACCATTGAGTCGTCCTCCGGATATCCCACCTAAAGGGTGGGTACATATGGTCTCCTCAGCTCCTCGGGTCCGGCCGTCCACTACGTGTACATCCCGCCAAGTGGTCCAACTACAGGTACTGTCCCACTCTACTAGACTCCACCTCGATCAGTGATGTCTGTCGTCTGCATCCAACACACTGTAGTGCAGGCATAGCCCGTGTAGGGGTGAGTATACGATACTCATTATGAACCCTGATATCCCCGAAGATCTCCTAGAATCCACAAAGGATAAACCACAATGGAAAGATACAAACACGAAGTAACAACCATCTCTATTTAGGTATATACCCATAAATATACCTAAGTCATCAATTTCAGTATGACTCCAACTCACGAGCCCAAGTTCAATCGAGTCCACACAGGAAAGCACAACCTTGTCCACACGGGAATGCAAGTAAATCACATCGGTGATAATGATTGAAAATCAAGACGCATCTCACATATGTAAATTACTCACAAAGAGGGGTGGAGATGATAAATTTAGCCTCTGAATCATCTCTCCTGCCGAACCCACATAGGATCCAAGTACAGAAGTCGACACTACCGAACCCATGTAGGATCCTAGTACAATAACCATCGCTGCCGAACCCACGTAGGATCCCAGAACAGTACTCATCATGGCCGAACCCATAGAGTATCCAAGTACAGTCGTCCTCGCTACCGATCCCACATAGGATCCAAGTACAGTCGTCATCATCGTCGCAGTAACAGCCAGCTCTAGGGATCCCGCACACAGCACTATCGATTCCGGGAGGGTCCGCTCCATGGGACAAGGTTGGTCGATACATAAACTATCTCGAAGACTACAATTTATGTATACCAAAGTTATATCTCGTCAAAAGGAACTCAACGCAACTGACGGAGCGTCAATCGGACGCCTGGTCTGAGAGATATTGGTATTTCCGTCCCAGGGGCCTGGTTAGAAATATGCTCGTTTCTAACCAAGTCGATAACCAAATTCATCCGAAACTCACTTAGAGTATCAAAAAATTATCGTCTCATCGAAAGAGTCCTAGTGCAGTAGAGGGCGCGTCGATCGGATGCGTGGTCCTTAAGTTATTCACATTTAAGTGAATAACGGGCCCAACCCGTTTAGCCTAGTGGGTCGATGGGTCGGGTTGGCCCGGTTTGATGGGTCCGACCCAACAGGGTTGTCGGACCATTCCGAAGAAAATACTCAACTCAGCCCGAAGGGATGCGGCCCGACCCGAAATGGCATGGCCCGGCCCGAAGTGGCGTGGCCCTGCCCGGCGGGGCGAGACCCGGTTCGGCGTCGCCCGGCGCATCCCGGCGTGGCCCGACAAGGCTGGGCGTGCCGCCCAGCTAGCTCGGCTGGCTGGCCAAGTGGCTCAGTCGAAGCCGAGCAGGTTCAAGGGGAGGCGGCCCCCCCGGTCTTCTGCACCGGGGGCGCCGCCCTTCCCCGAACCGGCTAGCTAGATCGGCCGGTCTTCTGCACACGAAGCCTGCATGGGCGGGCAGCCGATCCTCTAGTGCGGCGCCCTCCTGGCACCGCGGTCCAGCTTTGCCAGGCCGGCTGATGGGCCAGCTTGTTCTTCCGCCGAAGAGGCCCTTGTAGCAGGCCACGTTTCTTCCCGCAAAACCGGCGCGATAGCGCCAGCCTCCTTTGTCGTGTTCCCGGCAGGGTACGACGGCGTCAGGCCTCCTCCTTTGCTTTCCAATTCTAAATAATATAAGCATGTTCAACGTAGGGCCGTCGGGCCATGTTCGTTCGGCCTGTGCCCTCCACGTAAAGCGATAGCAAAAGGCCGAGGTAAAAAACATGTTCAACGACAAACCAATGCAAAATTTTAATCCATTAAAATTTTACTTAACCCCTATTTTGATAAAAGATGACAAACGTCGGCATCGCGGTTGACGGCGTTGTGAGGTGAGGATTCATAGACGTCGACGGAGAGCATCCGAGGAGGAAGCACTGTCTCCCCTTTTTATAACGGAGAGAAGAAAACAAGGCGAACGTCGTTGGAGATTTCCTGCATCGGTGTCTCCTCCCTTGTCACAGAAGAAGAAGAGTATGGAGAAACCAGGGTCGCTGAGTTGATGTTCTTCGTCGGAGAGTTGGTGTTCTTCATTGAGGATGATGTTCTTCAAAAACACTAGTGTTCTCCCAATTCCTCCTCACAGAAAAATTCTATCCCAAACTAAAATAAGGCTTATCCTTATATTATTTTATTTTTCCATGCATTCAAATTTAAAAATTCAAAATTCAAATTCAATTAATTAATTAAACCATGAGTTGTCTAATTAATTAAGTGAAAGGTTGGAAAGATTTAATGAGGGAGAGAGGGGAGATTAAGAGTTACACATTTAATTGATACAAAATTAATGGGAAGTTGCCATGTAATTAACATGGGAGTACAAGGGGGTTAAGGGGTTTTGGAATGTAAAAAGGTTGGGGCTCGTGTGGGCCCCACCTCCCACAAAACCACACATGGGACGTTGGGTGGTTTTGGGCCCCACCAATAACTTCCCATGGGGGAGTTTAACTTCCAAGGAAAATAAAATGAAATTGTACAAAAAAAATTTACTTCTTATTTAAACCCCAAAATTTGACTTCTTCTCCCGCGCAAACGCATCTACGCTAGAAGTCCTCTTAAGCAAATACTTGAGTTGTGAGTTCATCGGTGCCCTCAGATTTCAATTCCGAGCACCGATTACAAAGATAGAAAAACATGCTCATTCATTTACTGAACGTACCTGAGCAACACTTCGAAAATTGATTCTGAGCACACCGGGCCTCAGAATCAAGTGCCGTCAGAAGCCACAAACTCGTAAAATTCCAAAGTATTTATGAAAAAAAATTCCCTTTAAATTTCCGGTTCTATATAATGAGGAAAATAGAATGACTTGAACTACTCAAGGATTATGATTTTTCCATACACTACTACCCAGGAAAGGAAAATAAAGTAGTTGATGCATTGAGCATTAAGGATCATGGAGTTCTAAAAAATGAGTATTTAAAGGGGTCATGTGTTTATGGATATAGTAAATTTATATATTGGAAATATCAATGAAGGTGAATCATCACGACGTTTTCATTTGGTTTCCTAACCAACTCTGCTATAAAGGATTAAAAATTATCAGTCTGATGATGAGAATCTTCAAAATAAAATTAAATGTATAAATTATCAGAAGTTGGTTGACTTCATGTGTGAAGATTAAATTATGAAATTTGGGAATAAGATTTGTATTCAATCTATACCCAATCTAAAAAGGGATTTATTTGATTATTCTCATAGTATTAATTTCTCTATATATCCTGGTAGCACTAAGATGTATAGAGATTTGAAGGAACATTTCAGGTGGGACAACATGAAGTGGGAAATTGCTAATTATGTATCAAGATGTCTAATGTGTCATAATGTAAAGGCCGAAAGACAACATCGAAGAGGATACATGAAACATATACTTATTCTTACATGGAATTGGGATGACATCATCCGAGATTTTTTCATTGTATTACCCAAAACTCCAAGGAAGAATGATCCGATATGGGTAATTATTGATCAGCTTACGAAATATGCACATTTCCTCGCTACAATGGAGGATTTTACAATCGAGAACCTAGCATGAGTCTATATCAATGATGTTTTGAGACTTCATGGTGCACCTCTCCCAATTGTGTCTGATCATGATCCATGATTTACATCAAATTTCTAGAAAATTATTTAGAAATATTTTGATATTGAGCTTCGATTGAGTACTTCTTATCACCCTCAAACTGATAGGAAATCAGAGAGTATGATCAATACCTTAGAGTATGTGTTGAGATCATGTTCAGTTGAATTACAAGGTACATGGGATCTATATTTAACTTTATTAGAGTTTTCCTACAACAATAGTTTCTATTCATGTATTCAAATGGTACCATCTGAAGCATTTTATGGAAAGAGATGTCATACTCCAACTTTTTGTGATTAAGATGGAGAAAGGAAGCTTGTGGGCTCAGAGATTTTAGAGAAAACAAAAAAAAGTTGAACACTATTCATAACCATATCAAAGAATATCAATGTAGGTAAAAGATATATGTCGATAATTGACAGAAGGATTTTGATTTTCAAGTGGAAGATCATGTTTTCATAAATGTGTCCCCATGGAAGGGTGTTGTAAGATTTCAGATGAAAGGGAAACTAAGCCCTAGGTAAATTGGAGATTTTGAAATCCAAGAGAGAATTGGATATATTTCATATCGATTGGATATGTCACCAAGCCAGTCTAAAGTACACAATGTGTTTCATGTCTCATTATTGAGGAAGTACATGCTAGACCCAACACATGTCCTCACTTTTGATGGAATAGGATTGGAACCTCACCTATCATAGTACGAAAAGCCTTTCCAGATTCTGGATAATAAAGAATAGAAGTTTAGGAATCAGACAACACTACTGGTAATGATACTTTGGGGAAATCAGAAAATCAAATAGGCAACATGGGAGCCAGAGGAGCTTATGATGAAGACCTACCCAAATTTTTTTATGAGGTAACATTCTATGAATTTTGAGGATGAAATTTTTGTAATGATAAAAGAATATAACACCCCCAGATTTTCCAAATAAATTTAATATTAAATTCATGAATCACTAATTCTCTACAAAACACCACTTTGTTATAACCTAGCCAGTAAACATATTTTTACCACCTCTATGATTTGAATTTTGAAAAACTGGCTTACACAGTTGCAGTCAGTAAGATATTTAGAGTCTAATAAGACAAACGTAATTTATTTCATAGTAACATACCCTTATAAATATTAATATAAATAGTAATATGAACTTTATGAATAGTAACTCATATTATTTTCTTAAGGTTATAATATAATGATATTTTGATTAATTTTTCACTGTGATATAAAAAGAATTATAGTTTTAAAATTGTTCTGTTTCGAATAATTTAGGATTTTATTTAAAAATTAAATTAATCATATTTAAAAAAAATCAAAAAATGAACATCATTTATGAATTTTACATGTCGAAAAATTGTTAGGGTGAATTTTATGGATTTTTTTAAAATAATCAAATTTTTTATGAATAGTAAAATACTGTAATTTAACATGTATATACTTTATTAGTCAAATTAACTATTCCTAGCATCATGTATGATGCAAGAACACTTTTTTAAAACTAACATGCTCTTATTACTATTTTGGGTCACATGAGTCAACATTATTGGTTTTCTTGAGGGAAAAAATAAAATAATGAATAAGATATTTACAAATCGCCCCTCCCCTCCACTATAACCCCCACCCACCCTCTTCTCTCAACTCCTCTCAAGCCTTGGTCATTGTATAAATTCTTCCAAATTACCCTCCCTAGCTCCTCCCCCACGTCCATCATCCCTTGGTCTCATAAAAGGTCCAAAACCTCTCCCCAAATGCAGCCCTAAAGGAAGATTACTTCTTGAGGTTAATTCCTCTTTTCATTTCTTTTATTCTGGGTTCCTTTCTTTTCTTTTTCTTTACTCACCTAATTTCATCCAAATGTAGTGATGACTCCAATACCTTACATGTACTATAATTTTTTTATGATAAAGTAATGATTATTGATTATCTCTCTTTTCCCCTTCTTTTATAATAGGAATGGAACCACCATCTGAGATGTGTTAATTTATCACATTCAAGGATGAAGGGTTTTCAATTTCAATTACCATCTTCAATTTTGGTCATGATACCATTTTGATGGTTGAAAAAGACTATAATATATTTATTATAACTTATTTAAGGTTATTTAATCCTTTTTTACACATTATATTTATTTATAAATCAAAATGAGTTCATTGTGATCAAAAACCACCAATTAACACAAACAATTGTCAATAAAGTTTTATATAATTATTCATCTTAACTACCAATAAAAAAAATAATTTTATAACCATATAATCTTATGTTTGTTCAATAATAAGAGAAAAATTATATTATGGAAAACCATTCTCATTCTATATGTTTATCCTTTCACGAATATAAGTAAATTGATCATGAAAACATGGATGAAAACACTCCCAAGCAATGAAATTGAACCTATTAACCCATCAAAAGGACATGAATGAACATAATAAAATTATAATAAATCAGTTAAATGTGGAGGAGTTTCTGTAATACTTAATTTAGGAACCTAAATTTTATTATTCAGGTCATTAATATCATGTGAGAAACACCTTTAGACATAAGTTTAGGATTTTCTACCTGAACCTCCATTTTCATTCAAGTTACTCTTTTTCTATCATTGTCCAAATTAATTTCATAATTATTCTTATGTAATCCTCATAAATTCTGTTTTAATATTATATGTATCTGTAAAAAACAAAATCCTTCTGTATTTCATGGGAGTTACATGTTTTAAAAGGAACATTCAAAATTCTTTCTGAAATACAATCCTGATTCGAGGGAATTTCTCAAATTTTTACCTATTTTCAAGGACACTCTATAATATATTTTTAGCAGCCATTATTTTCCTAAAATCACTCATTTTTTATGATAATAAAATCTTACTTCCCTTATACTTTAATAAAATTATTTTTCCAAAAGAACTCTTTTTTTCAACGTAAAAGAGTATTTATCTCAAGAATTACTTGATTATTTTATTGGAGTATTTTCATCTTTTCCAACAATCTTGTCGATTCTTATGTATTATTGAGAATAATATTTTATGATATCATATACCATATTATATTTAATGATTTATGATCCATTTTACTATAGATGTGCTATTTTTATAACATTCATATTACTACTGCAAATGATTAGTGATGATGTTACAGATTGGGGAATGTTATTTACATATCATGTGTCTATGTTGTTTATGTTTATCCCAGTTCATATGAGGAATGAATTGGACTTATTAAGTGATATGTGGGGACCATTATATCTCCTTGATGCATCGGAAGGTCACATGAGACAAATATATATGAACTTGGCTGAGTCTTTACCCTTTTTTGATATGGTTTTTGCTGAGGCCTTAATAATTTTTAGATGTCTTGGTAGAGGCATTGATGATATGTTTCAGAATGTATAAAATATGAATTTATCTCATTATGAAGCTTGAAATTCATATTTCATGAGGTTATTTTACTACTATAGTTCACATGATTATGTTCTATTATGGAAATATTAACTCAGGTCATATTCTTACCATATTTTATTCAAGTTTATTTTTAAAGGCAGGTGTTTTTAATTGTTCATCATGCCTAATTTTTTTGTCATCATCCATAGTAATGTTTACCCCTACTGAGCATCTGATATCACATCTTATTATGCTTCATTTTTTCTCTATATATTAATAGGTACATTATGTTTTACTTTTAGGGATAATCTTGGAGTGGTGGATGTTCCCAATGGAACTTATATGTTTTTTTTTCATTTCAGGTTGTAATGTTGAACATATGTATGTATATTGTTTCCAAATCTACTAAAATACTCTATCCATTGGTATTCATATTCTTTCTTTATATTCCAGAGTAAAAAATAAGGCCTCGGGTTCAAGAATTTTGGGTCGGGTCTTTATAGGTTCTGACACATGTCACCTAGGTCTGATCACACCAAAGTCTTAAAATACTAGAAAATAATTAATCAAGAATTGGATTGTACCCATGGTCCCTCAAAAGATGTCCCATAAAAAACTATTGTGGATATTTTTTTTCATTTAGATATAGTTTCTCATATTCCCCATGTCTATTAATATAGTTTGGTAACACTATGAAATTCATTAGTCTGTTTGGATGAAAAATAGAGGGATGGTGAATGATTCCACTCATGAACAAGACCCCTATTATTATATTATCAAGGAAGTAATTGAAGTGAAAGAATATTTCCCTTTAAAAATTATTCAAAAACCATCCATGATATAATTATAAAATAGTTAGTAGTTAAGGGATTGGAACCCAAACATACCCCTAAAATTGGAGTGACTCATTAGTATAATGTAAATGTTACTCAAGATTAGGCATAATCCCCCACTACCTTCTAGGAGGGTTTTTTTGGTAAACATTAGTGATAAATGAACAATAAGATCGATCATATATCCCCATTCAAACTGGAGAACATTGGTCTTTTTTTGACCTCTTAAATTCTAGCATAAATCCCTTAAAATATTTTAAATACATTCTTGAATAATCTATAAATATCTTGAGAGGAACTCAGGTGGGATCCCATATATTAAAGTCACTACACAAAATATATAACACCATCTGACTAAAGGAGATAAACAAAACAAGAAGTGTAACTAAATGAAATATTAAATTAATTTTCAAGATACAATCCATATATACTCCAGTCCTATATTCATGATTCCCTAATAAATATATCTATTTTTTCCTATGATCCAGTTCAATTCAGTAGTTTCAGTTGTGAAGGTCCTCCTCATGTCTTTCCTACCAATATCTCTAGAGGTCCTTCATGTGATTCCAATAATTAATTCCTCATTTATGATCATATTATGATCAGTAAACAGTACCCATATCATTGTGAGTGTTATATGATCCCTCCCCATAGTCATAAGATGAAATAAAAAATAGCTCATACCTTTTCAATCATTAAATTAGAAGTTACTCCCTATGGAATACTCTATTGGAATTATCCCTATGGCTAAATTGAATCAATGCTCTTAATCCTCCCCATGATTGTGTTCATTTTGAATTTCCTCCTGATAATGATGTTTCATTTTGATTGAATTGTCCTCCCATTTCTAAATCAATTATGAAGAATACCTAATATCGCAAGGAACGTGGGAGGTCAACCATGCATGATTCCATGTCATTGAAAATTAATATTCTTTTTCAAATAGAAGAAATAAAAAAATCATTAATTTAATGAAGCTTGTATTTTATTCTATCAAACATTTAATAAGAGATCACTACAAATACCATCATCTAAAAAAATCATGGAAATTCACTTGATGGGTAGAGCATGTGGAAAAATCTCCCAAAAAGATAATGATTATATGATTAATTTGAAGAATAAACTGGATAAATATAATACACCAATAATATTATTCCCCATATCCAATTCTATAAGAAGAATCCCAGAGAGGATGAAAAAAATATTATTTGAATGATATTTAGAACAATTTTTGTATGACACTCCATCATTTAAAAATGTATACAAATGATATACAATTCACATAAAATAAATAAATAAACTTTTTCCTCAAATTGACTTGACCAAACATTCATATGTATCATTCCAAAAATTTGTAATGAAATAAGAGGATATTCAGTGTAAAATTTTTAATGCATTGAGTAGGCTATAATGGTTGATCACCTATGCCCCGTCTATCAACTTTATTGGGAGAATGGATCAACATGGAGTATTTAATTTCACCTTAATCCCCTATGATAAAATACCATAATATGATTCATCATGTAATGTCATTTATTTGATTTGGATCTTAGAAGAAATATCTACCCACATAAGATTGTATCCCATAAAGGAATAAACATTGAACATATCATAGAAGAATCAGCCATGATGATATTGATCCATCAAAATAAATTCAAATAAAGAATCTAATAATGTCGAAAAATCTTCCTACTTAAGGAAGGCCAATCATAAAACAACATCAAGGCGTTCAGAAGAAATTCATTCACATGTTGATCATAAATTGAACCAAACTCATGCATGAAATCTTATTCACATTAATTATATGGTAGTTTTAATTTCCACATCCATTGAAACATGGGAGAAGACCTAGGACATTGGGATAGGGGGAAATATTAAAATAACAAATCCTTTAAAAGAAACCACATTTGGCCTAAAATATTATAGTAAGAATATAGTAAGAGTGGACGGCCACAATTTTATAGGAATAATTACCTTAAATTACTCCCCAATGTATGTCATCATTTTTTCATTTTGGAGAGGAATCATAGAGTGATGTATCCCAACTTCTCTTATAAGGTGACTATAATACCTCATTAGGAATTCATACAATGATTTTTTCCATATATTCTCTTCATTTCACTCTTTTCCAAGAATCGTTAGGATTATAATTGTGCAATCAGAAGTGGTAAAATAGTGTTTGTGATCAGTATCAACCTATTATGTGTAAAAAAATTCTTAGATATCATTTCCCTTTAAAGGGATATCAGGAGTGAAACTGGTCCTCCTATAATTTAAAAGATAACGGGATGCATGAAAATGCATTATATGTTAGTTAATGTCATCAGAAATTCTTCTAAAGATGATATAGAACATGAATCCAATATAGGGTAAAGAAATACGATATTTCCTTTTGAAACAAAATTAATACAAAAGTGAAAAAAGAAGGTGTTCAGACCATAATCAGAGGATAAATATGAGTTTTGGGAATCCTGTGAATGTTAATTTTACACCATTATGGAAGGAATCAATCACATAAAAGGGTAATGGTTTGGTTACATCCCACCAGTCACATGAGGATGTTGAACCTCTCACAGTTGAGGACTGAATTTCATAGTATTAGGTATATATTAAGAAACTCCGAATGATTGATGTAAAACCACTCAAAGTCATTATCCCTAATGGAAATGTTATTCAAATAGAACCACATCATAACATATCATTATATCCCCTTAAATAGAAAGATCATGATGTATGAAAAAATCGTTCCAAGGAACCGTCCCAGTATGGGATCTAGAAGAAAAACTTATTTGGATGAAATAAAAACAACATATTAATATTTTTCTCCACTAGGGATTCAACTAGAATCATGTTAGAAAAGTTCTTATAGGCCAACCCAAGTCGTTAATCGGCTATAAGTTCATGTAGAGAATATATATATTTTCCAACCTATGGCACTCCATTATCAAATTCCTTCAAAACCAGAAATCACACTAGGGTTTAGTGACACAATTTAGTTATTTTCAAGTGGGTCAGAATATTTGGATTGGTTTCATGAACCATTGTATTCTAAGAGGAATCTATACTCTGATTAGGTATATGAAAATATTCCCCAACCTACCTTTTGGAATCCAATGTTCCTAACATTTAATGGCTGTGAGGATCTAGATCATAACTTGGGTCATTTTAAATCAATGTGAAGATCTAATAAGGGGAATCTTGAAAAAAATAATCATTCATTCATAAGTTCTTTATAAAAAACATGGAAGGGACAACCTTTGCATAGTATACTTGTTTCTAATCTAGGTAGATCAAAGGGATATAAATATATCCATAGAACGTTTCTTTATCAACATAGACCAATACTATATATTTTAATGATCCTTGTCCCATAAAATTTAAAATATCCATAAAATGAGGGATTATAAAATTTTATTTTATGGTATAAGTATTTGACATAATCCATAAACATACCACTTCCTAAGTAATTTGTTTTTACCGTTTTATAGATAAACTCAATGAAATGTTGCAAATTCAAATTATCCTAGAATAATAACTAGGTGGATTTTATGAAAATTCAATAAACAAATTGAGTTTGGAATAAATAATTTGCTGAAACAAATCCATATCTCAACTAAGACAGTTTGTTCAAGGTATGTGAATGGTAAAGTGGAAACTATCACACTTTCAATTTAATAAGCTCTTAACCCTAGAATAACTCTGAATTACACACCTTATCACATGAAACCCCCACCTAAATGGTATGAAAAAAAATATCCCAATTAGGATGGGATAATGGAGTATAAAAGTGTTCCATTTTAGAACTTGAAAAATAGATTTTATCCCTTATAAGATGAAAATGTTTCTAACTACATTATATAATCATTTGAAAAAATATTGAAAAATTTCGAGATCCTAGATGTTATTATCATGTTAGCCTAATTGAATGAATAAATTATATCATATTTAACTAATAATTAAGACATACTATCTTGGATTGGGGTTTAATGATATTATAAAAAAGATGGTTGATTTAGGATAGGTAAAATTTAGAAAACCACCATCATAATTTTCATGTGTTTCCACTACTTCCCTAAAGAGAGAAGGTTAATAGTAAGAACTTAAAAATTAGGTTTCATTGAAGATCCATAATTGGATAACTATATTTATTATCATTAAAACTCACAATATCCTTAGGGAATTGTTAGTCTAACCAACTATAAACCAAGATTATTATTCTATGATGGAACTAATTTTCACATAACTTCAATCCTCCAAGACACAATCCTCCATGAATTGGTCTAATAAATAGAACTAGATATGTTTATATAAATATGAAATTGTAAAAATGAAAAAATAAATATTTACCCACTGAAACATTATTCCTCTTATGACAATACTATGGGAACCACCCAGCCAAATGAAATTCATAATGACTAATTATTTAATATTTTTTTTGATTAATTCTATTTGTTAATTGGACCACTTTTTCGATTTTTAGTATGTTTATAAATATGAGTCCCATATTCATGATTTGGGAACTAGATTCAAAAACTTCACGATATGAATTAGTGTTGGAATTTTTAGTCCTAGATAAACTAAATATGTCTCCAATTTCTGATAATAATTAATTTATGATGGATATATTCCTAGTAATTTTTTTAACAACCCTAAAATGAGAATGAAAATGCTCCAACACCCTCTAAGAGTCATCCATTATCAATTATTTAGATGACCAGATGGAGTGGTGAGATATTCTAATATTCTCAGATGGGTGGTATAACTATGTTGATCTAACCTAGTAGTGATGGATGTTACCATGAGTAATCATCAAAATAATTGCCCACCTACCTCAAATACTCCACCCCCTAAATCATGATCTAAGAAGATGTTTCATACCGGGAAGTAAAGAACATTGGATAAAAAATTTGAAATTTTAAAATTGGAATCCTTATTGTTTGAAATGATTTCAATCTTTTATTTTGTCAATTTATTAAATGACCCTTTGTATGTACTTATAGAATCCTTAGTGAGGCCCTAAGGGTTTGAGTAGGAGGTTACCACTATGGAATTATATCTTGTAGGGGTTGATCTCATGGATTGTAAAACTATTATATCATTAAAAACTAGTAAATTTATACTCTAATATAGGGAAAAATAAAGCCCTTATATATATATATATATAGTTTTTTATGATATTGACATCTAATGAGACATTCTTGATAATTTATTTGGGATCAATCTTATTATAGTAAAAAATATTAATCAATTGGGTTACAATGCCGAAACAATTTCCCCCTTTTCATTAACACTATTGGGGAATGAAAAAATTAGATTAAAGCCCTTGGTCAAATCAATATAAGAGCTCAATTTGGGGAATTTTCTTCTGACTCTAAATTCATGGTCGTTATGGATGGTAAAAAATTCAATGTTTTATGATAATTACAATTGTAGTTTATAATCCCATAAATTTATCACTAAATTCTCAAATATTTCTTCAATGGAAAAATAGGGGAATTACATGGTGGGAAGTCCCCATAAGAAAATAGTGAATTGAAATACATCGATGTATTTTTCCACTATGGATAAGGTAAATAAATCATGATAACTTATATTTCTCCTTTTATTAAACCAAATTGACAAAAAATGATCTCAGATAACCCATTCAATGATATTTGTAATGATTATTTTCTACCCATGAACAAAATCAAAGGCATGGTTCATATTTATGTATGTACTCATTAACCCTTATGATACCAATCATAGCAACTAATCCCAAAAAATATATTAGATATCTTGGATCCTCACAATGATGGAAATTCCTCATATGAAACTTCCATCTATTTTACCTTCAATCTTTAGTAGACCCCTATATCATATGTCAAATCAGAATGAACTATTATATGACTCATGGAGAGTAGGAATTCATATACTTTAACATGTGTATTTCAGAATATTTAATTTTATTAAAACTCTAATGATTCATATTAATCATCTATTATGCTTCATTTTGGTTTATATGAAGTGAAAGAAGATGAAGAGAACCTCAGTGGCTCCCCTCCAGTGTTTGAGGAAGGTGTATCTTCCACTATTAATGAACTCTGGGGGATAAATCTAGGCATGATGGAGAATTGTTCATAAACATTGATCAGTAAAGACATGTACACATACTAAAAAGTGGTACCTAATTCATTATCAATTATGCACTAAGATGTGATAATGTGGAATTAAATAGAAATGTATGGAATTAATCCTGATGTTTCCACCCATGAATTTGGTTCTCTAGAATATCATCACTATTATATATAAGGATCTCAAAGATAACATCCATCTCTTGCTGCCATGGTTCAATGTGATGTTGGTAAAATAATTATATCTAAATTCCTTAAAGGGGTATCGTACTCAATGTAGATTTCCAATATATCCCCATTCAATGATATTTATATATATATTATAGTTTTCATTGATTATATGGATCTCAATTGGTATCTTCCAAAATTTCATTTCCTAGTTTTTATTAAAGAACTTATGATTGATGCAACTTCCAATTATCAAGATCGTTTTTAAGGATGTTTACTCATGATACAAATAAATCTATTGGTCTCTAGAATATGAATAGGACATTTATTTCCTATCATCCTATGGAGAGTCCTGCTATTAATTGATTACCATAAGGTTATAAGGATGATGTCACTACATATCAATGTATCGAGAACTGTATTTTGAAGACATTTTTTGTAATGATAGTTGAATATTACATCAAAAATGAGGTAGTGAATTACTATAAATGTCATGAAAAACTTGTATAACATGACATACTATAAAAAATATTAGAACATATACTAATAATGAATCCCATTAAATGTATTTTCTATTTTTCCCTCAATAACATATTGTAGCATCATAGTACACCAAAGTGGAATCAATGTTGATATTGAGAAGTGAAATGATATACTGAATATGTGACTCCTTCAAAATATAAAATATTTTAGAGGTATCCATGTATATATATCCAAACTTGTATTCCTTATAGTGAATCTTAAGGGCATGTTTTTTCCCCTCACCAAGTTAATGAAAAAGGGATCTGAGTATTAATTGACTTACCACTAATAGGTTTGATTCTAAATACTAAATAAATATATTATTAGTATACTAATGTTAATGCCTCATGTTTAAGGAATGAATAAAATTATATATGTTACCACACTAGAGTGATCACTAAGAACTTTATGCATGCTAAATAATGACATAGAGAATGATTACATCCTCTATTATATCAGTAGATTCATGCTCAATACTGAGAGTTGATATTCATATATTGACATGTATTTATTCATGATAATATTTATAGTTCAAAATATAATATATAATATCCATCCTAATTATTTCAACTTTTTATCTCATGATGATCCACTAAAATATATCCCCAACCAACCTGTAAGGACTATAATATTGGCATGGTGGACAGTTATCATGCAGTAGTTGCACATTCAATTCTTAACACATAAGGTGATAAAAGGTTATGTTTTAGTCTATTTCCTTATATAAAATCCCTATATTGAAAAAGACCCACTGAATATGGAATTTCCATATGAAAGGAAATATTATGATCATGATTCTTCTAGATCTGGGAGATGTATAATGATGTCACATCTATATTCCTAACATGAAAGGTAATATAAGTCACCAGAATAAAAAAATCATTATGGGAGTCATTATCATTTATCTAATAATGGTAGTTCCACTGAATTCCATATTATAATTGTATGTATTCCATAATAATGAGGAAGAATATCATGATGTGATTAATTTTTTGGAATTGGAATTTAGAAAACCAATATACCACAAGAAGTTCAATAGTGACTCAAAGTTACTGATCATGTTGATAAATGGTGATTATTCTATCATAAAGGATGATTTGAACCAACATCATAAATATATGAAATGGTCAATGGAAAAATTACCCACATAGAAAAGACTAAATCATGTCTCTATTTCACTGAATCTTGGGGAAGATGCAAAAACTAATGTAGAAAAATCATTAGATGATCTAGATCGAAATGAAATAGTTATCAATATTTGTGGATCATAGAATTGTACCACCAATTTTTCGACAACATAGAAGAGATATATGAGATCTATTATGTACTCATACTAGATAATCATGAAAATGATGGATTATTCCAATATTGCACTACATATAAAATGGGTTTCATCCATCAGATAGAGTATAAAATTAGAAAATCCAACGACTATTGGTTAATTTCACTCTTTATGATAACTTGAATCACAATAAGGTCCTAAATAAATTATTCTTTGATAGTGTTCTCCTCTAATAAATTAAGAAAGAGTCAAATGTTGTTTTCCTATAAGAATCCCATACTAGTTCATATAATTACAATCTATCACGGATCAATATTTCTTATTAAATCAAGAGTCTTGGGTATTTCTATCCCATAATGAAACATTCTTGAACGTAATTCACCAAAATTTATCATTCATGTATGATACATGAAATAATTATACATTGATCCCTAGATAAGTTTCACACTGACAAATAATCCTATCCATTTTTCATATGATGGATGGATGTCTAAGTGAATGATACCCTAACTAAAACCAATTAGTTCATGTATGTCCTTATGGATATCGACTTCCTTTACAAATTGGAAACCGTAACACCCATTCAGGAGTTTTGGGAAAAAAATCATAATCTTTGTGAAATTAAACATCATCATAAGATTCGGTGTCCCCCACATAATAATGATAGATAATGGAACCCATTTTCACTTATAAATTGATAATTATAACACCCCAATCTTCCACGATACACTTCTCTTTGAATAATATAGTAGTGTGTGTTGTACTTAACTTCTGGTTCTAACACAAACCACAGCCAATCAAAATAGTCGTTATGAATAGTAATACCAACTTTTTGAAATTTTATAAATTTTATCTTTCAAAATAGACTTCATTTTTGGATTCATAATATTGAAATTAGAATTGAGTGAATTTTTTGTACTTTTCTGATAACTTTCATATTTCGTTGAATAGTGAAAATTACTAAATTTTAACTAAAAAAACTTTTTTTAATCGAAATAATTAATAGTGATAAATTATGAATTTGAGTGGTTATAAAGTATATTTAGAATATATTTTTACCATTTAATAAAATTTTGTTCATTGGACATAATTTCACATTTAAACCAGACATAAACAAGTGTCACTTTTTTGATAGTTATTGTTCCTTAAAAACACACTTTTTTATTTTGACAGCGGGAATTAATTCTAAATTAATTTCTACCACTTATGTGTTTTAAATTTGGAAAAAATGTATTCCATATTTGTAATTAGGATTCCAAATTTTTGTAAATAGGAAACTCTTATTTGTAGACATTTTGAATAATTACTTCGGTAAATATTTTATTTACCATGGTTAAAGGGTAAATCCGGTAAATAAGGGTAAAAAATATTATTCTAATAAGCTTAAATTACCATAAAACGTGTCCTAACCCTATTGGATGATACATGTTCGACCATGTGAATCATTGGGTCGATTTTGGGACCCCATGAAGCCACTTCTATGTGATAATGACACATTATATTAATTAAGTTAAAGTAAATACAAAAATCACATAAGCGTATATCTTTTACCAAAACAATTTTTACATAGAGTTATATATGTTATATCTTCAACTATAAATATTAATTAGAAATATAAAATGATTTACTAAATAATTTTATTTTCTTTTTAATTTTTAGACATTGAATAATTAAATTTATTTATGAAACAATAATGATGCAGTATTTACCTTATTAATGAAAGAATCAAATAAATGGTATTATAAATATTAAAATAAATATAATTTCAAAGTTTTTAGGAAATACACGAATTTTATAGGTTATTATGACATTTTATGGATGATTCAATGTATCATGTTTGAATTAATCATGTCGTTATCACTTTCACAAAAACAAAATACCAAATAGTGTCGAAATTGACATAAATTAATATTTAAAACAAATACTATATTATTGGTTGATATAATATTCCTAAAAACGTAAGGTTCAACCAAAAGGGTGAAATAATATTATATATGTCATTAACGAGCCACTTTAGGTTCTCTTGGAAGTTTAGAGTATGTTTATTATCCATATATAGTAAGAATACAAGAAGACATGGTAAAAGTTAAACTATATAACTAAGAGTTTAATATAAATGATAAGGTTAAAATGGTAACCTAAACTTGTCTAAAACCTATTGGTTGAGATAATTTCGACCCATAACCACCAAATATCTAAATAAATTCCTTTTTAACCATTATAATCCGAATATTATTATATAATAAAATAATACTTTAATCGTTTCCTAAAGTGACCCCACCCCTCTTATAAAAGGGCACTTCCATTTCTCTCAAAAAAACACCACCAAAGCCATTTCGCTCAGCCACACCCTGCACAAATATCATCAAAAAATTCATCACTTCAACCTAGAGGACTATGTTTTATCAGAAAGAAAACCTAAGGATCCATTTTGATCCAATCAAAAGGAAGAATCCGAAGAAGATGTAATGATTTCACCACCCTCTTTCAAGTTCCTTTATTCTTCCACTTGTTCTTTCTTTGTTATTTCCACTATAAAATAATAACTCAATTATCTTCTATATAGTGTGATGTTATTATAAATATTGAACAACTATTACTCATTATTCTATCCATCTTATGAAGGATAATATCACCATGCGTGCGTACGTACGGCTTACCGTCTCCACTCCTTGGTGTAATTTGTTATTCAACACTATGTTATTTGGATGGATATAAAGATGATTAATATGTATATAAATAATGAAAATAACATGATAATGTCTCTGTAAAACTAAAATACCATCCAATTCCACATGTTTAAGGAAATTATATTGTAGCTCGTGCGTACGTACGGATTACAGTCTCCACGACGTGATGAGATTCATTTCCACATTCACCATTCATCGATGATTATAAAAATATATATTACTAATATGTTGGTAATATATGACATAATAATTCAAATAGAGATATATATATCTATATATATATGTACTTACATATATTTTATTCACTTAGTTCCGTTCAATACATTATTAAAATGGAAACAACATTTATGCGTACGTACGGACTACCGTCTCCATAAACGGTGTTTTCCATTTCATATATATATCTATTATACATATTTATATTCTAAATATATATGATATATAAATCATGTTTTATATTCTTTATATATTTAAATCATGATCTATGTGATACAATTAAGAGTAACAAGTTAAAACACGTACGATAAAGAAACCGATTATTATCCGAAATGATAATTTAACATGGAAATTATTATTAAATGGGTAGTATAAAGTCATAAATTAATAATTTATGATATAATAAATATTAATATGGTTATGTAATAATTTAACAACATACTACGGTCTTCATACATGAGGTTAAACGTACCCTCGACTAAAGGAAAGTGCAAGGTAAGGGGTTTTCATCTCACTCCTTATTCATGTGAGATTGGTGCCATATTGACACTATTACCTTTTGTGCGGTGTATGTACTGCCCATAATTGTATTATTTCTGTAATACACTTTAATTTATGTGTATATACATATTAATTTTATGATACCTATTCTATGGGGTGTATGTTTCATAAGTTACCAAATTATTAGTGTTAATTTCACGATCTTTATTATTATCTGTGGTTGTTTTTACGTAAGTATCTATTGGGACATATTTATTATCCATGTCCATATTTCATAAAATAGTTTTCAAAGGGATTATTTTAAGGTACTTTTTACTAAATCATCATTTTAAATGTTTTAATGATTCATTCTTCTAATCCATTCTCATTAATGTATATGTTTTGAAAATGTGTTTAAGGATTTATTTAAATGGACATGAATGTTTTAAAATGTTAATTAATTTCAGAAGTTTCAAAGTGGTATGGGACACTTTGATTCAAAAATGTATATAAATGTCTTCCTTTCAAAATTGTGATACTTTTAAATGCTTTCATGAAAAAACAGATATTTCTCTCAAAGAGTCTTACAGATCATTATCATCTATGTCAAAATCCATTAATGGATTTTAAACTTATTCGAAGTTGATTTATTATGATACAAATCGTCCATGTTATATTAAAGGTTTGGTGTTATGTTTGACTGTGGATGTGTTATTTTTATACCATTCATGGTTTATGGGTAATGTATTGACATTTCGTATGCCAGTTTTAATAAGAATGCTTATGTTATGTTTAATCCTTTTCATATGAGGAATGCATTGCACATAGTAAGTGACGGGTGGAGCCTGCTATAACTCCTAGACGCATCGGTAGGTCTCATGAGACAAACTAGTGTCTTTGCACAATCCCTTGACAAAATCTTATTTTTAGTCATGGCACAAGGCCTTGAGTATGTGGTTATGATAGTCTGGCATTATGCATTCCATCATTATTAAAGTGGTTAGTGATATTGAATGTGATTATTCGACAAGTATAATATCCATGTGAATATGTAAACGGAATTACTTCATTTTATTTTTACCATATTATGCTGAAGTTCAAGTTTAAATGGTTTTTGTTTTAGTTATACATTTTCTTAAATGTTAATGCTTATTTATGAAAGTTTTCACTGTATTGTTATCCTTACTGAGCATCTGAGCTCACCCATTTCTATGTTTTATTTTTCCCATGATTCCAAGAAGTATATTGTGATTGAAATGTAGGGTTAATGCATGGGAATAATAGAATTCATAAAGGATTATTTATGTTGTTTTTTATGTTATAAAGTCTAATGTAACATTCTTGTATGTAATCTATTTTTCAAGACTGCTAAATTGATCGGTCCTTCGGGACTTGATTCCTTGTAATCATGCCAATGTATTAAAATAATTCACCAACTATGGGTAAATAGGGTCAGGGAATTACAGTTGGTATCAGAGTAAGTTTATAAATAACCTTGGGAGATATATTTAGATAAACACCGATTAGAGCACATATACCTAAGATAGACTTTGAGGATTAGTATAGAAGAAATTTCTAAAATTTTGGTAATGTAGAGATTTTGTGAGTTTTCCAAGAAAATACATCCATGTCTGGATAGAAGCAGGTAGTGGCAGTTCTGGCACAGATGTAGCCAGGTATAAAACCCAAAAACACCGCTTTGAGCTAGACTCAAACGGGAACTGGTGCACGACAACGGGCCTTGATGCACTCTTTGTTACGACACTCCTGGGGGATATGATTAGGATAATTTTCATTTTCTTTTCAAATAATTATGAAGGTTTTATGATTATATACTTCCTCAATGAAAAAATATTTATTATTATGGATTATATCCACAAACTGTTCAATTTACATTAGGTATTTTACAAGTTTGAATTATTCATTGCAATTCATAAACTAACCTAGTTTATGCAATTATATAGGAATGGTGCCCAATATAAGAAATGTGAACTCCTATAATATGTATGATATATAGAGTAAGAAGGATCATATCTTTGATAGTATTAACCCAACATTTAGAAGGGAAATAGTCTCCCATGTATTCTCAACATATGAAGAAATAAAATATCATGTGTTAATAATATAAGTAAATAATTTTCTAAGTCCTATAGATTTGAAGGGAAGCAAGAGATGAAAAGGATAGAAGAGAGAAAGATGGATAAAGGGAAGAGGGAAAAGAATAATTTTCCCATATGTGATAAATATGGGAAGAAACACCCTAGAACTTTCCTGACGGGAATGAGATTTTGTTATATGTGTGGAGAAAAATTACACCATGTACGTGACTGCAAGGGTAAGAAAAAGGTTTCAAATGTACAATGCTTCATCTGCAATGAGTTGTGACACTACAAGAACCAATGTAAAAAATCATCAGAGTATTCCCCAAATGATGCTATTGGATAATAATCAAGTTATGATACTAACACAACTGAGGAGGAATGATTATATTTCTTATGTTTTTATTAGAGAATTATGTCATTTGAGTGTTGCATCAACAATGTACTGGTTATAATAATTATGGAGAATATAAGGATTGTACTATAGTACTATTACATTAAGGACTTGAGATTGTGTGGAACCAAGAAAATTGACTCAATAGCAGGTTAATTTTTTGGAAAATATATGGTTGAGAGAAAGATAAACCATAATAAGGTTTTGTTACTGAGGTAGTGATTTTGGAATAATACATGATTGATTTGGATAAATTATATTGGATATTCATGACTAAGTTGAAACTGATTAATGATTTTTATAGTCCATCACAGTTGGTGTTTACAAAATTTTTGGATAGAAGGAGTATATCTAGTATTCTATAAAGAATAAAGGAGCATGAATGTAATCAATACAGTTTTATAGTAATTCTGGATGTTACCTTGTTTTAAAATAATACATGATGAAGGTGTTCACATGTTATTACATGGAAAAAAATCATCATTGTCTTCAAATTCCTAATAAATTTTGGATTGTGAGTTTGGATAAAAATATTTTTGATCAGTATAAAATATGGAATGGATTAAGTTTGAAATGTTATTTTTGGATTTTTATAAAAGGACAACACAAAGACCGTGTGACAACCTGTCACGTCGGACAAAGCTGCTGGAATCAAACCCATAACCATAGTGCGATTGGGATTTATCACCTACCACTGGACTACGAGAAGTTCTTGGATTGTATAATGTAGTTTCTTTTTTAAAGGGTCTGATATGTGAATTATAAATTCATTATATTTGGAACCCTATAAATAGAATTTTTTGAGATGTATTATGTTTTGGGGTGAAAGATGAGTTTGTGGTAGAAATTTATTAATGGATAAAACTCTAAATATAAATTAATTATATCTCTTTATGATCTTATCCAATCTCATAAATAAATTCATCAGCATTAAGAAAAGTAACTTAGACCAAAGACGTTGTCCTAGACGGTACCTTAGATCATCACAAATTTATGGCTTTGTGATTGTTGGCCTTTTCATAGCCATGTTCTCTACCACTCTCCATCAGATATTGATGGTTATATTTCTCTTCCATATCCATGTTTTCCTACATGGAACCCTAGTATGTGTTATTTCTAGTAACCTTCATACTTACCACTCTTTATTTTAAATAGAGGCCTCATTAATCCATTTTTTGATGTGGGATTTCAACTAAGATATATTGAAATGTCAACCAAATGTTTTCAATACCGAGCCTAAATTGTGAGGATACAATTTATTGAAGGAGGGAAGAATGTGACACCCCAAAATTCCATGGTGCGCTTCTCTTTGAATAATATAGTAGCATGTGTTGTACTTAACTGCGAGTTCTAACACACACCACAACCAATAAAACTAGCCATTATGAATAGTAATACCCACTTTTTGAAATTTTAAACATTTTATCTTTGAAAATGGACATAATTTTTGGATTTGTAATATCAAAATTATCTTAGGGTGAATTTTGGGTACTTTTCAGATAACTTTCATATTTTGATGCATAGTGATAATTAGTAAATTTTAATTAAAAACAACTTTCTTAATCGAATAAATTCATTGTGATAAATTTTGAATTTTAGAGGTTATAAATTATATTTAGAATATATTTTTACCATTTAATCAAATTTTTGTCATTGAACATAATTTCACATTTAAACCGGACATAAACAAGTGTCAATCCATTGATAGTTATTGTTTCTTAAAAACATGATTTTAATTTTGACAGCGGGAATTAATTTTAAATTAATTTCTTCCACTTTTGTGTTTTGAATTTGGAAAATGGATTCCATATTTGGAATCAGGATTCACAAATTTTGTAAATAGGTAACTCTTATTTTTAGACATTTTGAATAATTACTTCGGTAAATATTTTATTTACCATGGTTAAAGGGTAAATCCAGTAAATAAGGGTAAACAAATAATATTATAATAATATTAAATTACCCTAAAACGTGTCCTAACCCTATTGGTTGATACATGTCCAACCATGGGCATCTTTGGGTCGATTTTGGGACTGCATGGAGCCACTTTTAAGTGATAATGACACTTTATATTAATTAAGTTAAAGTAAATACAAAAATGTCATAGGCATATATCTTTTAGAAAAAAAAAATTACATAAGGTTATATATGTTATATTTTCGACTATAAATATTAATTAGAAATATAAAAAACTTTCCTACATAATGGTATATTATTTATAATTTTTAGACATTGAATAATTAAATTTATTTATGACACAATAATGATGCAGTATTTACCTTATTAATGACACAATCAAATTAATGCTATTATAAATATCAAATTAAAAATAATTTCAATGTTTTTATGACATCTATGAATTTTATAGGTGACTATGACATGTTTGGGATGATTCAATGTATCCTTTTCTAAGTAATCATGTTTTTATGACTTTTACCAAAACAAAATACCAAATAGTGTCAAAATTGACATAAATTAATATTTAAAACAAATACTATATTATTGGTTGATATAATATTCCTAAAAACGTAAGGTTTGGAAAAAAGGGTTAAATAATATTATAAATTTAATTAATGACCCACTTGATGTTCTATTTTATTTTTAATATATGTCTATTAACCATATATTTTAAGAATACAATAAGATACGGTAAAAGTTAGACTATTTAACTAAGAGTTAAATCTGAATGATAAGGTTAAAATGGTAACCTAAACATGTCTAAAACATATTGGTTGAGTGTAGTTCGACCCATTTCCACCTAAGGATCTAAATAAATTCATTTTGAACCATTATAAACTTAATATGTTTGTATAACAAATTAATACTTTAATCTTTTCCAAAAGTGACCCTCACCCCTCTTATAAAAGGACACTTTCCCTTCTCTTAAAATAACACCTCCAAAGCCATTTGGCTCGGCCAAACCCTGCCCAAATATCCTTCCAACTTCTGTAAATTCAACCTAGAGGCCATATTTTGATAATAAATCCAACTTAAGGATCCATTTTGGTCAAATCAAAAGGAAAAACCCGAAGAAGAGGTAATGATTTCACCACCCTCTTTCAACTTCCTTTCTTCTTCCACTTCTTCTTTCTATGTTATTTCCATTCTAAAATATTAAATCCAGTATCTTATATATACTATGTTGTTATTATAAATATTTCAAAACTATATTCATTATTATATTTATCTTATGAATGATAATTTCACCATGGGTGTGTGCGTACAGCTTACCGTCTCCACACCGTGGTGTAATTTGTTATTCAACACTATGTTATTTGGATGGATATAATGTTGATTAATATGTATATAAATAATGAAAATAACATTATAATGTCTCTGTAAAATTAATATACCATCCAATTCTACACGTTAAAGGAAATGATATTGTCGCTCGTGCGTACGTACGGATTGCCGTCTCCACAATGCAATTAGAATCATTTCCACATTCACCATTCATCGATGATTATAAAAATATATATTACAAATATGTTGGTAATAAATGAAAAAATAATTCTAATGGAGATATATATATATATATATATATATATATATACTTACATATATTTTATTCACTTAGTTTCGTTCAATACGTTATGAAAATGGAAACAGTGTTTATACGTACGTACGGACTACCGTCTCCGTAAACGATGTTTTCCATTTCATATATATGTATATTATACATATTTATATTCTATATATATATGATATATAAATCATGTTTTATATTCTGTATGTATTTAATCCCCGATCTAAGTGATATAATCAAGAGTAAAAAGTTAAAACACGTACGATAAAGAAAACGATTATTACATGAAATGTTAATTTAACATGGAAATTATTATAAATGGGTAGTATAAAGTCATAAATGAATAATTTATGATATCATAAATATTATTATGGTTCTGGAATAATTTAAAAATATACTACGGTCTTCATACAGGAGGATAAACGGACCCTCGACTAAAGGAAAGTGCAAGACAAGGGGTTTTCATCTCACTTCTTATTCACGCGAGATTCGTGCCATATTGCCACTATTAACTATTGTGTGGTGTATGTACTGAACATAATTGTATTATTTCTGTAATAAAATTTAATTTATGTGTATTTACATATTCATTGTATTATACCTCTTTCATGGGGTGTATGTTTTATAAGTTACCCAATATGTAAGGGTTAATTTCACAATCTCTTTATTATCCATAGTTGTTTTTACGTAAGTATTTACTGGGAAATATTTATTATCCATGTCCATGTTTCATAAAATAGTTTTCAATTGGATTCTTCTAAGGGACTTTTTACTAAACCATCATTTTAAATGTTTAAATATTTATTCCTCTAAACCATTCTCATTAATGTCTATGTTTTCAAAATGGTTTTAAGGATTTATTTAATTGGACATGAATGTTTCAAAATGTAAATTAATTTCAGAAGTTTTAAATTGGTATGGGAATATTTAATTAAAATAAGTATTTAAATGTCTTCCTTTATAAATTGTGTGACATTTAAATGTTTTCATGAAAAAGGGATATTTCTCTCAAAGAGTCTTACAAATAATTTTCATCTATGTAAAAATTCTTTAATGGATTTTAAACTTGTTTGAATTTGATTTATTATGATACAAATCTTCTGTATTGTATTGAAGGTTTTGTGTTATGTTTGACTGTGGATGTGTTATTTTAATACCATCCATTGTTTATGGGTAAAGTATTGACATTTCGTATGCCAGTTTTAATACAAACGTCTATGTTATGTTTAATCCTTTTCATATGAGGAATGCATTGGACTTAGTATGTCACGGGTGGAGCCCGCTATAGCTCCTCGATGCATCGGTGGGTCTGATTAGACAAACTATTGTCTTGGCACAAGCCCTTGACAAAATTGTATTTTTTGTCTTCGTAGAAGGCCTTGACTATGTGGTTATGATAGTATGGCATTATTCATTCCATAGTTATGAAAATGGTTAGTGATATTGCATGTGATTATTCGACTAGTAGAAAATCCATGTGAACAAGTAAATGTCATTACTTAATTTTATTTTTTCCATATTATGCAGAAGTTAAAGTTTAAAAGGCTTTTGTTTTAGTTATAAATTTCCTTAAATGTTTATGCATATTTATGAATGTTTTTGTTGTATTGTTATCCATACTGAGCATATGAGATCACCCCATTCTATGTATTATTTTTTCCATGATTCCAAGAAGTGTATTGTGATTGATATCAATGGTTAAGCCAAGGGAATAATTACATTCATAATGGATTATTTATGTTGTTTTGTATGTTATAAAGTGTAATGTTACATTCATGTATGTAATCTATTTTCCAAGACTGCTAAACTGATCGGTCCTTCGGGACTAGATTCCTTGTAATCATGTCAATGTATTAAAATAAAGCACTGAATCTGGGTAACTGGGGTCGGGGCATTACAAGAATTCTATATCAGGAGTATAATACAGAATTAAATCATTTATAATTTTATCGTGGTTTGAAAAAAAAATATAGATAGAGGTTTTAAAAAACATTATCTAATATACTCCAAAAAATAATGGGAAAAACACTAAATCATAGAATAAAAAATAATTTCATTCCATATGGGACTATCAAGACATATCCCTTTCTATTATAGAAGAATACTCATATTCGGTAATATATGAGGGGAAAATGTTCTCCCCATTAAAATCTAATTCCCTTCACTCAACACTATCATTTTCAATCGATTATCCATCGATGATAAATATCATAAGAGAATAAATGAATTTGAGTGACTTTATGATAAAATATTATGTACCCTAAATCATATAGTGTTCCATCAAAACTGAATTTGTTGTGAAATTAAAAAAATTCTCATTCATTAATTCCTCAATGGAGAACTGGATTCGGTTTTCAGGAATCTTATGATATGTAAGATAAAACCTCTAAGGTTGCTACCAAAATTGGAGGGACCTTATGTTATCAACAATTTATATAGCAGTGGTGCGTATACAATTATTAACATGTATGGGCATGTATCATGCACCCAATAATTTCTTGTACTCTTAGGAAATATTTTTTATAATAACACCCATGGTCAATGTTGCATTGCCTTAAAATTTATAACCCTCTACTATGGAACATGATGTTAAACTACTATGAATCATCCTATTTGCAGGACATTATACTGAGTGGTTAATGTTCCTTTCGCATGACATATAACAATGCATTGTTTTCATCAAAACCCTAGAGGACCTCTAATTATAGTTCTAGTTTCATACCACACCATCTTTATTTTATAAAGTACAACTTGATAAGGGTTCCACCAAAAATGCCTTGTATCTCACAATGATAATTGCTTAAGTGTGTTTAAGAATATATGTAATAACCCCCCCCCCCCCTATGGTTGAGGTTCCCTAATCCACCCATCAATCCATGAATCATGACTACAAATACATGTAACTTATTCCTAATATATTCATCTGGAATTAATCCTCATTGGATTTATTTTCAAATCAGGATTAAAAAAAATACTCTAACACTATGTAAACTCTTTTATAAGACTTCTACATACTAATGTTCCTAGATAAATGATCATAAAAGGATTTCCATCAATCAAAGGAATATGTCCAAAAAATACAACATCTATTAGTACTAGTTTCATGATTTTAAGGTATAGGAAAACATCCATATCATCATACGATAAAATATATGAAACCTCATCATCACTATATGACCTTAAACTACATGTCCACTGTCCTTTTCATAAGATTTTAAACAACATGTTTCATGTTAGCATCAAATACTGAAAATATATATGATGATTTTTCCTTCAAATGTGAGGACCTGTATTGTTATTATATATTTATTACCATTCCATTATATTTCATTTCAATAATAATTTTTGGCTTGATTATTACATCTACATGACATATACTAATGTACATATCATATATCTTGTTATATACTTCATATGATTAAGTGATATCTCCCCACCCATGAATATGAACTGTGTGGAAATCTTTATTACTATAACTATGTGTGTCTTGATTTTAAATCAGAAAATATTCATAGTGATGTCTGTATCTCTCAATTTTTGAAAAATGATTAATTTTTTTAAAAAAAATCACCTGACCCTACTTTTGAGTTAACCCAATATTAAGACTCTCCCATTTCATAGAACATCATGTGGCTTATTTCTAATTTCAATGAGATACGTAGTGTTGTCCATATTCATTACCCATGACCTGAATGTGAAAAAAACTCCAATACCCATGATCTCCTATATATGATTAGAATATATATATATATATAGTGGATTTTCCACCAACAAATTCCAAATTATACTATAAATTATTTCATCATAATTCAAGGTTATATTATTTCATAAATCACATTACATTTCCTATGAAACATTGATCCCCATGACCTTCCTTGGTCATCAGTGATAAAAGATTCCAACTTTGATGGTTTAATTTGTTTTAAATCTACATATTATTCTAAATTATGGATATAAATAATTTGTTCCCCCAATTTTTCTCATCAAACAGAGGAATTTTCATCCTTTTTTTAATGACCTATTATTTGCATATGCCTTGACTTCATCATAATAAAGGCCACATTTGAAACATGGCCTCAAACTATTCTTTATGTACCTATCCCATTTCTATTTCTCAGATTTTAGACCCAATGAAAAATATCAAAAAACTCTCCTTCTCACATCTAGATGTTGTTGGAGCCTTCATGGAAAGGCAAATTCCCTTATGAGATAATAGATCATTTGGTATATGTTGGGATGAACCCTAAAAAATTGATTAAATAATTTTGTAAAACACTATAATTTTCTATCATTTCTCACATTAATCATGATTCATGTATGTTTAGTGAATTTATAGGAATATCCTAATTTTTATAATCAGAACATTCCATAAAAAGGGTTAGTTAGTATTTAGTCCACAAAACATGTCCTTTAAATTTTTTTGAACATCCTTCCTCCTATGGTTTTTTATCCATATATATAATCAAAATCAATATAATGAATCATCCAAGAACTACATGTGTCTTGTTTCCCATTCCAACAGGATACATATTTAAATATGGATCCCACATCCAGACCTAGTTGTGATGTAATTAATATTCATATTTCCCCATATATATAAGCTATATCTATGCATGGAAATCGTTATGAGAGATATGAAAGATTTTTTCTTGGAATCTAAATGGGATTTTAATTTTAAAATCATGGTAGAATCAAGACAAAATGTTTATATCATAATTTCAAATAATCCTCTTTTCATAAACCACACTTCATTATTTTGGTAATATTAGATCCTAACAAACCTTGCATTATTATCAAGGATAAAGTTTAAAAATATGATTGAAACATTTTTTAACTATGTATACTACACCCAATGATGTCTAGGTATAATGTTCCACCCCAATGTGGCTTGTAAACAAGAAACATCTTCATCATCCAGATAATGTTTTTTATCACTTTATTCTTTGGTATCATCGTAAAAAAATATTTCAAATATTGTCAAATAATATTCCATGTTAACCTATCCCATTAAATTTCCGTAGATTTATTATCCCTAGGATCATGGTTTATAACTCTTCCCTTCACAATTCTTAAGATGGTATAGCATCCTTGCTTGTTTTCATAATCCTATTTCACCATACGGCTTGGTTTATATTACAGTAAAAGATTTATGACCTTAAATATCATCCATGATAGTAAAAATATAGTAACATAATTGTTTCCTATTGAAGTGTACTCATGGTGAAATCCAATAAATTTTTTCCTTTGAAAAATCCTTGTCATTCCCACTAAGTATTTTTTAAATCATGATTAGAAAAAAGTCAGGGAAATGATTTATAAGACACAAATCTTTTGGGTTCCACATAAGACCCCATAAATAATCATGTTATTCTCACCAATTTTTTTGTGCTAAATAATAGATATGTATATGCATATATCCAATACTAAAATTTCATTTAGGTTATTAAGAATACATGAAAATGCATGATAAAAGATTATTCATTCAGGCATGCCAAATCTGGTTTTATAATGATGGTAGTAATAAATATACCTATCCTTGACACATGTTAATAGAAATGATAAATGGATAATTTTAACTTTTTTATTCATAATTTTGGATGAAATTTTTATTCCATTGTTGAATGATGTATGATATCTTGATATTACAATTCAAATTTTGGCTTCTATTTCGGAAGAAAATATTTAATTATAATAATATATAGGTGATTTTGGGAAAAAAATTATTCATTAATCAATGGATCTAAAAGGATGAACTTGCATTACCCAAATCCTCCACTTTATACTATTAGTAATGTTAAATAATTAAAATATCTACAATAAACATTAAAAATATTTCTTCCACATATTGGGTCACTCTTGATGAGAAGAATTGAAGGACTACTCATGATTTTCTCTCTGATAAAATTTTCCTAGTCCGATGAGCATGTTTCCTTAATATAATAATATAATTCTTGATTAATTAATCTAATTACTTCTAACCATGATTTTCCATATGAAAACTTTTCCATTACTTTAGAAACCTAAACCTCATATTATCGCAACTCTATAATTTGTGTATTAATCTAATCATGTAGTTGTGAATCCCCATTGACATAATGATAAAAATCTATTACAAAATCATCTATAGAAACTAAATGATTTTTATAATGATTAAATGGGACATGGACACATTCATGGGCTTCCCACTATTACTAATATCATATAACATAATGGATAAAGATATGAAAACTTCAATAGTTGAACTCACCCATCACAAAGTCGTAATAGAGTTGAAATTTCATGTCTAAATTGTAATAAATATTCTCTAAATGGGATTCTATTACAATAGATAAAATTTGGAGCCCATTCCATTTCCAAAAATCCTATGATTCAATGGAATCATTCATATTAAGTGATTTTTAACTCGCATCAAAATATATATTTTTTGGAAATAAGTTCACTAAAGAAAATATTGATGCAATCAGTGATACTATGTTAGTGGAAAAATCGGTCTCTACATCCCAATTATATTAAGGTTTTGGGTCAATGAGCATGAAAATCCTTAAAGATGTTCCCAATTTCATTTTATTTGTGCTAAAGTCAGTTTGAAAACTAGAAATGATGGGAAAAAATGTTGATCTTGCACCATATTCATTGAAAAGAAAACACTAAAAATAAAAATTCCCCATGATTCTTCAAACATATAGACTTTTGATATTTTATTTCAAAAATTTGAGGTTAAGGCATAAAAAACATGGTTCCTATGGACATAAATGGTTTCTATTTCCATACAACCAACCTCTATAAATGGCCATCTAGATGATACTCTACACATTCATTGATACACTAATATGATAAGTATTTCAGAGAACTAATGCATTGTAGTATAATTCTGTTGCTGGTATCATCATGAATCAATATCAGCAAATTTCTAATAGAGGAAGGTTATTGGTGTATCATTATTAATCTAGTTTATTTGGAAATGAATATCTTATTTTAGGAATACATACTACCATACAAACCAATAATGTGTGTATGGTTCTAAAATTACCTCTCCATCTATCTGGGTATTCAGAATCCAATCAAAAAATTAGATAATGTACAAACACTATTATAAGTTCCCACTATCTTTATATTTTATTATACTAGAGGATGAAAATTATTAAATAAAAATAAACTCATTTGGATTAATTAGTTTATCAATTATGGAATCAATGCATTATTACTTCATGAAAACTTTAGTAATATTGAAAAATTTTGTTTAAAATAATTTAAGAAATTTTCTCGGGACATTGATATTCATAACACTGAATGTTATTCACTGTCAAACCTTATAAAATTTAGAAAATTCCACTTAAGGAATTTAGATAACTTCTTTTATCACATTAAATTGAATATTATATATAATAAATATGGTGGTTGTTAACTAATTTATGGGGTGTACTTGTACTAATGTGGCTTCAATCATCGTGGTTCAATCCCTAACCCTGGAGTAAGGATCACACGCTGAAAATATATTTACACTTAGGAACATGGGAATGAAATATTCTCGAAGAATATCTAAAAAATATATATCTATCAATATTGTTTAAACCATGTGATATGTTTACCCACATCGATTTTTTCACATTATGAGCTGAAGACAGAGCGAGGGTCTTTGGTAATGGGATTCCAAGTATGCATGACCTTCAGGTTTGGCCCGATATCTTTCATGAATATTATTACCAAGTCATGAAATTGTATAATTGACCAAATATGGATGGGGTGGCCCAATTTATTCTTTTTAGTAGTTAATAAGCATATTTCTAAGGATAAATATCTTCTAAATCAACAAAATTATTAATTGACGGTAGAAACTCATCACACATCAATCAGAGAAGAAATATTCATCCCAGATATCCTGAAAAGAATCATAAATTCACCTTTTTCTAGATAAAATTTTTTATTGTCTAGGCACTAATGGATCAAGAATTTAGTTAAGAGCCTAGATGGAAAATGTATTAAGAAATTTTAATTCCTCTTGACATGATACAACATAATGGCCTCTAATATTTCATAAGATTATATATGGTTTAGATATATCCCGAAATCATAGGTCCAGATTTTATAGAATATCCCATTAGATATTAGGTCCCACACCAATCTCTATTCCTAATTATAACAATAAATTTAAAGGTTGAAATGAATGTATAGTTTATATCATAAAAATGTTTGAAAATATCATTAAAAGCAGGAAAACCTTGTGTTTATGATGATCTATTTAGAACAAATATGTCCCCTTGACTCAACTATGATATAATATGGATTGTGGAATCCATGTTTACATAAACATGGTTTGAGGATCCCTTAAACTATGAACATAGAAAACACACTAGTGTAGAAAACGTTTTTTACGTCGGTTATTTTTCATTTTTTACGTTGGTTTCTAGCCGAAGTTAATACGGGCGATGTTATAAATAAAGTTTTCGAAGTCGGTTATTTTAAAACAGATGTCAAATACATAAAATCGCGATGTTTATGATGTCGGTTATTTTAGAACCGACGTGATAAATAAAATGGGAAGGGTTTATCATGTCGGTTATTTAACAACCGACGTGATAAAAGGCCTGGAAAATGGTTTATCATGTCGGTTCCTAAAAAACTGATGTGATAAACAGGGGGCGGGGGGTTTATCATGTCGGTTATTATAGAACCACCATGATAAACTGTGGAGGTGGTTATCACGTCAGTTATTAAACAACCAACGTGATAAACCGGGGGGCGGAGGGTTTATCACGTCAGTTCCTAAAAAAACCGACGTGATAAACCGGGGGGCGGGGGGTTTATCACGTCGGTTATTATAGAACCATCGTGATAAACTGGGGGGGGGGGTGGTTATCACGTCAGTTATTAAACAACCTACGTGATAAACCGGGGGGCGTAGGGTTTATCACGTCGGTTTTTGAATAACCAACGTGATAAACCAGGGGAGGGGGGTTTATCACGTCGGTTATTATATAACCGCCATGATAAACCGGGGTGAGGGGGGTTTATCACGTCGGTTATATAATAACCGACGTGATAAATCAGTGGGAGGGGGGGTTATCACGTCGGTTATTAAATAACCGACGTGATAAACCATTTTCGAAGCCTTTTATCACGTCAGTTATTAAATGACTGATGTGATAAACCATTTTACAGGCCTTTTATCACGTCGGTAATTTAATAACCGACGTGATAAACCATTTTCCAGGCCTTTTATCACGTCAGTTATTAAATAACCGACGAGATAAACCAATTCCCAGGCCTTTTATCACGTCGGTTATTAAATAACCAACGTGATAAACCCAATTTTTTTTAAAAAATTGAATTCAGTCATCTGCCCTTGACCAGAATCAACCAGAAAAAAAATCAAGAAATCGTACCACAAATACAGAAGTAGATCAAACTTAAGCATGTACATTGCTATCATATAAAACTTACCCCCTAGACAGCCCCCACCCTCATGTATACCTCATGGACAGCCCTCCCCCACCCCGTTGGATCCCTCACCCTCATGTATACCCCCTGGACAGCCCTACCCCACACCATTGGTGCTCCCACCCTCATTTATACCCCTTGGACAGCCCTCCCCCACCCCATTGGAGCCCCCACCACACTCCTGGACTGCCCCCCAACCCTCGGACAGCCCCAAACACCCCTCGACAACCCCCCACCCGCTTGAACAGCACCCTCCCACCCCTCACCCCACTATACAGCCCCCACCACACCCCTGGACAACCCCCCACCATCATGTATACCCCCCCCCACCCCTGGACAGCACTCCCACACCCCTGGTCCGCCTTCCCATACCCCTGGACAGCCCTGCCACCCCCCTGGACTATCCCCCACCCCACCGGATAGCCCTCCCAGACCACTGGACACCCCCCAACCCCACTGAACACACCCCCACACCCTTGGAACCCCTCCCCCATAGACCCAAATCCATACCAGAAAACCCATCATAAGTGAACCAAAACAATATGTAGAGAAACATTAAACATTCACATATATAACATTCAAAACATACACTGTCAACTTAAAAAAAACAAATCTAACCTAAACAACTACCAAATACACAATTACCATGACAATATTCAAAATTACATTTTACATTTCAAACAACTAAAAGTCAATCAAACCTGTAAAATAATTTTACCAATCCACTTGTAAGTGTTTGATGTCTTCAGCAGTATAGGTTTTAGGGTCATCAAAAAGCTACAAATGAAAAAGAAAGTAGTTAATGTGTATAATGAATAAATCAATTGAAATATTATGGTAATGTTTAAGAGGAAATCATACCAGGTCAAAATTCACAACTCTCCTAGTTGTTATTATTTCATACATAAATCTTAACATATAATATCCGCATTCGATGACGCCTTGCTGTTCATGACAATTATGTTTGAATGAGTGTAAATTCAATATATTATTTTTATGTAATAAATAAAAAATTACAAATTATAAATGGATATTTACCTTCGCATTTACATATTTGATCTTTACACCTCTTTTTGTTGTGTTTTTTCGAAAGTAGGCCCATGCACTATTAGAAAATAATACAAATGGGGTAAATTTAAAATTCATTATAATATATAAAACTATTGAGAAATTGAAACATAATTTTCCAATATATTCTTAAAACTATCCCGCACATCACCATGGACAGAGCACATCCAATAAAGGGCTTTCTTCCATGGGAAAAAACCCCTAAAATCAAATGGTCACTGATAAAAGGAAAATTGACGTTAGTGGTTTTTTAGGTTAAAAGATAATTAACTCTTTGAGAGAAATGTGTTTCATACCTCTCACAAAAAGTCATCATCCAACATTGTGTGATTATATTCTTTTCAAATCTTTCTGCAATATAAAGCATTCTTTGTTCCTCATTCAATGCACATGCTTCAGGGGAAATCAATTTAGGGTCCATGAATCCATATACTTCTGTCAGCTCATTCCTCTCACAAATTTTATAATGATACCTAATACAAAACATACATAAGTATACATTTTTAATAAATATAATGCAGGGAAAAAGTGTTAAGACATACATGGAAAATATTCGCAACACGTTGATGCTCAACTTATCTCCAGTAACAAGCTCCATGATATCAGTTTTTATAATCCCCACTCTTATTTCACGTCCACAAACATGAGCTTCCATTGGAAACTCATAATAACCCGAAAACAAATGTGAATATCTTGACAATCTGTCAAGGCCATTTGAATCTGTATCTGATTTCATTGCCATTTGTCTTTGTTGTTGTCTATATAGTATTTGTTTACCTTTGAAGTATTCCTATAAAAAAAATTGAAAAATATATCAACCCATATATAAGAAATTTTTTAAAAAGTTTACATTGCCCTTACCAGAAATGACTCTTTTATTCTACTTTCAAAAAAAATTGTCTCCATGTGTCTTCCTCTATAAAAGGATATATACGACATGGATTGTCATGAATCCTATGACCATAAATGAAATCTGATGAGAGGGTTGATATGAAATCCCTCCATCTCCTGGCAGCCAACGATAAGCATTTCTTCCTGACTCCTCTAGTGTCAGGAATATCAAATGTCATCGGATAAAGAAGAGGTTAAACATATTATATATACTATTAAAATTAAAAGAATAGTAAAACAATGACAAAAGATCTTACCAAAATCGTATCCCACAACTGAGAGATAATCGCTTTATCCAGACTTCTCCAATCATCAAATAGAATTCTTACTTTTCTCTTAGCCTGAGTTGCTACAAAACTCTTAAAAACTTTTGCATTCATACCTCTAGAAATATCATCATCATCAAACTCAACGACTATCCTCTGATCCTGCATACGGGAAAGTGATAATTTTGGTAAATGTGTGCACCCACGTTTACCAACCTTTTAACTCTTTGTCGTAATAGGATCATGTGAATGTTCATCCCCATGGGTATGACCAGCAATATGCTCCTCTCCAAAATCATGTGGTTGATCATCTGAATGATTTGTCACTATCCTTCACATCAAAAAAAACAAATGTCAGTTCACAAATATACAAATTCAAATATTTTAATACTACTGTAATCAGAAAATAGAAAAGTGTACTAAGTTATATAATAGTAAACATTCGTAATATGGTAAGCATGTTAAACAATGGTAAAGATAGTCAAGATGGTCAAGATGGTAAACATGGTAAAAATGGTAAACCTGGTAAAAATGGTAAAATAATTGTCAGTGAACAAAAATAATATATATATAATTCATGTAATGGTTATAAACATGATAAAGTAAACTAAACAGACTTAAAAAAACAAAAACATATACTTATTTTGTTTTAAAACATGTTTTAATAAATAAAAAACATACAATATCTAAAATTTATGGAAAAAATAAATGTAAACAAGAAATAAACATATGTTACCTGTAATTTTAGGAATGTAAAAATGGATTTTTTTCCCAAATTCCATCGTCGTGATCGTTCCTTATGGAACAAACTATGTCTTCAACATGATCATCATTATGTTCTGTTAATCTTTCCATGGAAGTAGGGATCTCACATAAATCAGCATATTCATCAACTTCATCCTCACCAAAATACTGTTTTTTCCCTTGTAAAACAACATACCACTGCATATCTGATTGATCTACTACATAGAAAATTTGTTTTTCAGGTGTTTCCATTATAAAAGAATCAGCTGTGTCTTCCAATCTATTCAGATTAAAAAGTGTCATTCCAAATTCATTGTGTCTGACACTATTGTTACCGTTAAACCATTTACAGTTAAAAACGGGATCATGAATTTTAAAGTAATCAACCTCCCATATGTCTTCAATCACTCCATAATATGCACTTCATGCATAAATTGGGTTTTTTTCCTTAGCACTCGAAAAATGCATTGCTTATGAAAACACCAATACACCACTATTTTGAACTGCACTTCTGTTGTCCTGAGCTTTCGTATGAAATTTATAACCATTAATGTCATAACCGGACCATGTTATCACATTCAAACATGGAACACCCACTATCCATTTTAATGTCTCTGATACATCTGATATTCCAAGCAAAGTCTTTTTAATCCATGAAAAAAAAAGTTCTGTTGTGCTCATTCAAAATCCACATTTCTTTCTTCTTTGGATGACATTGTTTCAACTCATTAATATGCAATGTGATATACGGTTGAGCATCAGCTATGTTATTCAAGATGTATGATTCTAACTTCTTCATCTGTTCAGCTGACAATGATTTTACTTTCAAGCCATGAATCCCCTTTCCCTCATTATTAACTCGTTCATGGAGAGATGGAGGCAAACCTATGTGTTGCACCGCAGCCAAGTAGCTCGTACAAAACTCTGATACCTCCTCAGAAATATACATTTCAATAATGGAGGCTTCAGGTTGATATAGATTATTAACATACCCCTTTAATATTTTCGTATTCCTTTCGAAAGGATACATCCAACGAAGATATACAGGTCCACAACGCTTTATTTTTCAAACCAGATGAATCATTAAATGCACCATTATATCAAAAAAAGTTTGAGGAAAATACATTTCCAATTGACAAGGTATAAAAATTGCATCCTTTTCAAAAATGTTCAAAGCATTCACATCAATCGCCTTTTTACAAATTGAATTCAAAAAATAACACAACTTCATTATAGTCTTTCTGACACGAATTGTCACTATTCCATGCAATGAAACTTGTAGAATTTGTTGCATCATGATGTGGCAATCATGTGATTTCATACCTATCAACTTCAAGTCCTTCAATGAGACAAAAATTTTTACATTAGAAGAATAAACTTTTGTATCATTAAGACACTGACAGAAGCTAATTTTCTCCCTCTTCGATAATGTATGACAAGCCGGGGGAAGAAATGTTCATGTTCCATTAGGAGTGGGAGCTAACTCCAAACGTATTCCCATTGATAGTAAGTCTAATCTTGCATTCAACCCATCTTTAGTATTTCCTTTAATATCTAACAATGTTCCAATAAAAGAATCACAGATATTCTTCTCCACATTCAGGACATCAATATTATGTTTAACTTCATGATACCTCCAATACGGTAGATAAAAAATATTGAACTTTTCTTCCAAATATGTCTATCATTACTAGATTTCTGTGTCTTTACCAATGTCACATCAAGGTTTTTCACCCTCTCAAAATACAAATCAGGGGATAAAGGTTTCGGAGTAGTATCAAATTCTTGTGAGCCATTGAATGCCTTTTTCAGTCTTCTATAAGGGTGTTCCATAGGTAAAAACGTTCGATGACCCATATACACTGTTTTCCTCCGATGATGCAATTGACAATATGACTTCTGTTGTTCACAAATTGGACATGCATTATTCTCTTTAACACTGTATCCAAAAAAATTTCCATATGCTGGGAAGTCATTTATAGTGAACAGAAGCACTACATGAAGTTGAAAATATTCCATTTTATAAGAATCATACACCCTAATACCATCAGGCCATAACAGTTTCAAATCATCAATCAATGGTGACAAGTAAACATCAATATCATTACCGGGTTGCTTCAAACCAGAGATCATTATACTCAACATGACATATTTTCACTTCATACAAACTTCAAGAGAGAGGTTGTAAATTACCAATAAAACATGCCATGAACTATGTGTGATACTGAGGGTTCGGTATGGATTCATTCCATCTTTGCACAACCCTAGTCTAAGAATTCTAATTTCATTTCCAAATGTAGAATATTGCGCATCAATTTTCTTCCATTGTGGAAAATCAGCTGGATGACGTATTTTTCCATCACATACCCTCTCTTCAGCATGCCATCTTTACCTTTTTGCATCATGTGAATTATCCAATAAACGTTTGAAATGATTAATTATAGGAAGATACCAAAATACCTTTGAAGGGATCTTTGTAATCTCTACACCAGCCTGTGATTTTTCTTTCACCTTATACCGTGATGTCCCACATTTAGGAAACTCTGACCGAAATTCATATTCCTTCCTATATATAATGCAGTCATTCAGACATGCATGTATTTTCTGCTATCCCAGTCCCATCAGACATAATATTTTCTTGGCTTTGTAATGTGAATCTGGAAGATCGTTATCTTTTGGAAGAATGTCTTTCATCATTTGTAGCAGCTCTATAAAACTTTTTTCACTCCATCCATGTTTTGCCATCAGGTTAATCAATCTTAACACCGCTGACAAAACCGTAAAATCTGTACAACTAGGATATAATGGTTTTTCAACATCACCATATAGACGTGCAACTGTAAGTTCCATCTCAATTTGTTCTGCTACAATATCGCGAATCATTTCTTAAATTCCATCGGATTTACCATATTGGGAATCATCATCATCAGTGACATTCCATCCAGTTTCACCATTCCAAATCCAAGGGCTATAACTAGGATTAAAACCATGACAAATCAGATGATATTTTATCTCTCTACTTTTCAACTTCTTCATATTCAAACATTTCAAGCATGGACAGAAAAAAATGTCACTACTTGGAACATTTCGTTTTGAAAATTCCAAAAAGGCATCAACACCTTCCTCAAATTCATTGCTCATTCGATGTGCCGTAATCCAACTTCGACTCATTATTACCTATAACAAATATCAACTAAAAATATATATTTTTAAGATAAGACAAATATATTATTATATGAAAAAAATCATAATTTGAATGTAAAACAATTTAAAATATAAAACAAATCTATGGCTATTTAAGAAAATATTCTTGAATATTATTTTTAAAACAAAATATAGTTAGATATAATAGTTTTAAATTTCAATGAATCAAAGAAAACCATGCCGCCTACATAGTTGATAGAAAATTGGAGAAAATGGAATAAACCTGAGAATCACCCCCACCCCCCAGACAACCCCCAAAACTCTCTGGACAGGCCCCCACCCCCTTGGACAACCCCCCACTCTCACCCACCCCCTTGGACCACCCCTAGACACCCCCAACCCTCCGGACATCCCCCACCCCTCTAGACAGCACCCCCACCCCTCATGGACACCACCCCCACCCCTACCCCTTCAACACCCCCTGGACACCCCCAACCCTCTGGACAGCCCCCCACCCCCCGGACAACCCCCAAAACCCTCTGGACAGGCCCCCACCCCCGTGGACAGCCACTCATACCCACCCACCCCCTTGGACACCCCCCCCCCCATACACTACATGTTTCCACATCTTTGATATAACATTTTTTTTTAAAACGTGACATTATTAAAAACGTTTCATGAAATATGATGAAGAGTCCAATTATATTTCTTATGAAATTTTTCTTACTAGAAAGGGTCTTAGTATTGGATAGAATAATAAATAAAGTGTCATAAAACAGTAATATAATCCTAAAAAATGCATATAATCCATCTTAAATATTTGAATAAATATGTTTGTAATCAACCATCAAATCCAAAAGGTGTTTGAGAGAACAATTAGAGAAATAATGGCAATGAGAGATCATAGTCATTGAGGGGGGATGGTGTCAAAGGAAACACAAAATAAAATGAACCAAGACCACTTTATGAATTAATCCATGAAAAAGAAAAACCTACATCAAATAAAATCGTGAAACATAAAAAAACAAACAAATACCCATTTGAAATAGAGTCTAATATCTTGATTCAGATACTCTAAAAAATAAATAAATCACAATCTCATTGATTGAATCCTGAATTTTTAAAATAGAACAATACACTGGTTTCACATTGGTTGGTGGTGCAATTATTTGTTGTATTCGATCATCAATTAGTTATGTGACATGAAATCAAAAAATCTTATGAAATACATATATGTAACATTCATTATTCAAGTTCACATTCTTTTTGTAAAATTACCCATGTCTATATTATCATTAATAAAAAACATTATCATTATTCTCAACTACAATCATGAGAATTGTGATGTTCCCATTTTTATAAACATATATTAATGATTTTATGATAGAGTTTATCATAACTAATAATATAAAAAATGGTATACTTATATATAGTAGATTCCTATAAGACAAAATGGATGCACGATATTTCTGTGACATTTAGATTTTCTAAAGGGATATAATGATGTTTAATACTTCCCAGAAGGGTGAAATTATAAGGGAGTTTAGTGTCTTCTACAAATAAAAAGTGGGTAAAAGTGAATTTGTTTCCACTAAAGAAAACAAATGGTTTACCATAGATTTATTAGACTCTATGAGGGTGATTGATAAATATTTATTTTATTATGCTCCATTATAACTCATGTGTAAATATTTATTTTAGTTCAATTAATGAATGATAAATGGTTTACATTAATGGTTTTTGTTTTCTAAGAAAATGAAATCTTCAATATGGATGATTGATTCCTATTCTATGATAAGACACTCAACAAGGATGATTCACTATATATTATGATAATTTCTTTTAAGTCTCTAGTCACATAAACATTATTGGTTATCCAACTACAAAATTGTTAGATGAACCGGAGTGTTAAATGAAATATAGGATAAAAGGAATGGATGAATCAACCATACATCAAATTTCTTTTTGATAATGAAATTCAAACTGGTCAAATCATGAAATATTCCAAATCTTTCTTTAATCACACCATATTTCTTCAATAAATAACCCCAAATATGTTTCCAACATAGTAGGATTTTGAGTCATTAAATACAAGGTAATATATCAAAAAAAATATAAAGAAATACAAAAACAAGGCACATAAGAAAAAAAAACGATTGTCTGGTGCCAGCGATATTCAAAAATATGTAATAGGGTTCGAAATGGATGAATCTAACCTAGTTTAAACAAAAAAAATCACAAAACATAAATATAGACTATCTGGGAAAAAAACGAACGAAATAAATTTTTGGTATTCTTACATGAGTGTTGCGATTTGAGATGATAGATTCTAGGAGACTAAGATGATAAACGATGAAGCCAAAATTAGTTTAATGCAGGTCGATCGACGAGCCGATTAGGGTTTACCGTGCGAGAGAGACGAGCCGACGGACTGTCGATCCAAAAAACGTAAATGACCATCCATGGGGCTTAAAATTTTTAAATGTTTTATAACATCGGTTATTATATAACTGACGTTATAAACTATTTTTAAATTTATAACATCGGTTATTTTAAAACCGACGTAAAAAACCCCCAGCGCTTTTGTTTTTTATGTCGGTTATAAAATAACTGACGTAAAAAACTCGTTGATATCATGTTTTTTACATCGGTTATTTTATAACCGACGTAAAAAACCAAAGCGCCGGGGGCTTTTTATGTCGGTTACATTATAACCGACGTAAAAAACCCGTAGATAACTCGTTTTTTACGTCGTTTGTTTTATAACCGACGTAACAAACTCCCCACGCTTTGGTTTTTTACGTCGGTTATTTTATAACCGACGTAAAAAACCAAACCGCGGGGGGTTTCTTAGGTCTGTTATTTTATAACCGATGTAAAAAACCGATAGATAACTCATTTTTTACGTCGGTTGTTTTATAACCGACATAAAAAATCCCCCGCGCTTCGGTTTTTTACGTTGGTTATCAAATAACCGACATTAAAAAGCTACTCAACGCATTTTTTACGTCTGTTATTAAATAACCGACGTAAAAACCAACGTTTCACAGATTCTCACATCGGTTATATATAACCGACGTAAAAAATGGTGACGTAAATAACGTTTTCTGCACCAGTGACATCATCCAAAAATCAAAATCAGGGTATTGTACTACAATCCAAAATTGTAGAGGGGAAATCCCTTTTGTGATGGGTAATTCAAATACTCCATCGGATCGAGATCCTTCAAGATCCCATATAATGGAGATATATGTTATTAATGGATAGCCACAATATTTTAAACCATTTCAATTATCCTCTAAATAATATTAATTGAACAATATATATTCTATTGATCATTACCCATTGTCTCTACAAATAAAATGTATTAAAAGATTTCAAAATCTAGAGAAACTAAGAGAGATAAATTCAATAAATTCCTTATAGACCATATAACATACTTATTAGAACTTAATAACAATTTAACTTCTATTATAATTATATTATCACTATGTTATAAATATTCCACCATAATTTGTGGTATTCATTTACTAGTTATATGAATTCATAGATGATGATTATTCAATATAATAAATAGTTTGACCAAAAAATGATGAAGCTACATGGAGATAATCAAATACCACAATCTCTGAGAAGGAAGTGAATATCCAATACTCATTATATGAATATTGAATTTATGTCACACCTTTTTATTGGTTGGACCTTTATGTTGTCACACATGTTCCTATTGAATCATTGAGACAGACCGAGTTCTTCGTTGAAAATTACCAAGCATCATGTTGATCAGCACCCATTCTTCTCTGTGCTATTTTTTCAGCCCTAGAAGTTTGTAAATAATATTGAAGAACTATTGAATTGATTTTAATAAAAAAACATGAAGAAAATAAAAATTTGTACATGTAAGTAAAATGCTAAAGCCACCAGCTCCATCCACATAGCAGAAAATCCTTGATGGATTTCCTCTTTTCATAGCCTCACCACAAATCAATATCATTTTTTGAGAAAGGAGGTAATTTCTTACAGCCATAAATATAGTTTTTCCATGGAGAGTTGGTAATTTCTTACCAACATGAAATTAATTTGATTCTGGGTTGAGGTGTTAATTTCTCCCACCCAATCAATGAAGATAATTTGTGAGTCTGAGTTTAATTTTATTCACCTGTAGGAAAATTAAAATTATTTTTTGGGAGTGACGGTAATTAACACCCCATGACACCCTAACACCCCTCCCCGGCCCCGATGCAAATTCACATTTTTTTAATAGGATACATGTTTTAATTCCCATCACATAAAATCTAGTACACTATATGAGGTATATTTTAAGGAATATGGTTATTATCATAACAACTATAAAAAATCACTTATCCTCCTTGTGAGGAATTATAGAGAGAGGATGTAGAAAAGGAGGAGATATAAAATAAAATAAAGAAATAAAAATGAATAAGAGAAGAGAATAATATGTGAGTTCAGTAGAAAATATTTTTACTAGATACCACAAATGAAAAGGTGACCCTACTAAAGGGGACCATGGGTGACTATACTTGCACACAAAGGGGGTAACTTTCATGAGAAAGAGGACATGTATGATCATCTAAAAAGGGAATCCACTACGGGATGAAAAACCTTCAAGAAGAAATACCATTTTTAGAATAACTCCTTCACAATACCCCATCCCACATAGTGAGATAGTATGTGGAATGTGGTATACGTAGGGTATTTACCTTTTTTCTATCACTATCCTCTTTTTTAAAATCATTCAACATCAACATATAATAACTACAACAAGTAGAAAATGGTTCCCTCTGATCCATAATAATACCAAATAATTCCATCATTGAGACCCACCCACAACCACTATATTTATTTGGCTCGGGGAAAATTCACTTCATCATGTCCCTCTCACAATTATGAATTAATGTGGAAATGGAATTCATACATTTGATCTCTCAAATAGATTAACTCATCTGAATTTTTGAATTCATTAATTATCATTGTATTGGGGAACCCACCCTTTGGAACTATTTTAATTACTTAGGAAGAAACACTCACTCCCTACATGATGTCTAAAACAAGAAGAATATCAAGAAGTATCCAAGTATTTTGTGGATATAAAAGGACCAACTTGGGGTTTAGAAATAGTCAAGAGGATGTGAATGGGAATTACTCATATTTCACACTAATGAACTTTTGGTATCCTCTCCTTAATACACAAGAATATAGGGGAGAAAATATCCACATGTTTTATCCCTCATGCAATAACGCATAGACTATATTTTATGATATATCCTTCCTTTAATATCCCCTCTATAATCCACCAGCTATTGATGAATAAATTGGATGTTTAAGAATCCAATTTAGGTGTAAGTTAATTCCTAGGCGTGATTGTGTGACATGATGATCTATTACTGTATATTTTTTTCACATTGAGTATAAATCATGTGGAATTAGAGATAAGTTCTTATCATTTCACTAGAATGGTCAAAATAACCTTTTTAGGAATCCACCATAGGTGTAAGCTCAATCATTTTTAAACTATAGGGTATTTGATTCCTTTACCATTGGTATATATAAGAATCATCAAATATTTTCTAACCCACCAATTTTAACTCACCATTATCTTTACAGGGATATAATATTGGTAAGATCATTCACCCAACATAAGAGGACATATTCCTTCTAGGTATTTTTTTCTCATCATCAGTATCTGAAATTCCCAGTGGCAGCTAACTTACAATTCCACATTCCATGAGATATACACTAATTTCATTATTCTACAAAATCCCCACAAAAACCTATTCTAGGTACCTTTTTCCTAATCATCCTAATCACATGAAATTAAACCACAAGTTATAGTTCATTTCACATCACACTAAATGGTAGGACATTCCCTGTTATGTTGTACCAAACAACATATGTTATAATTACTTTCCTCTATATTCATTCGATTCCATTCCCATAGTCCCATTCCCAACCACAAAAATACATCCATCTCCCATTATGACAGTACATTCCTGAGTGCCCCACACTATGGCTTAAAAGAGGGTATATAAAATAATGAAAAAAAGGGAGAACCATTGACTAAAAATGATGGTCCCATAAATATAGAACCTATAATATGTAAAGGTTGTACCATTAATGGAGAAAATATAATACATATATATGGTTCCATCGATGGAGAACCTAAGATACAAACATATGTTTTTATACAAACACGTGTCAATAATTAATTTTTAACATAACATTGACAGGTATTTAGGAAGCATTAATGAATATGTTTTAAATTTATAATATAATCATAAAGATGTAAATAATCCCCCCCACTCCCAAAGTGTGTTATTTTCCAATACCCCCATCATATAGACCAATGTGAGTTCTCATGCATTTTTTATAAGAAAAACAATGATCACCTACCATTGAAAAGTAGGTATATGACATCATCATGAATTTTGGAAGCATTGGGTGTTTCCTGTTTGATGAATAAAACTACAATAAAAACCTTCAATGATAGTAAAAAATAATTTATGTTTTCTAAATGGTCACATTAACTAATATAATAATAATTTAAATATATTTTTCAATAGATAAAATTATCAAAATAAGCGAACAATGATTCCATTTGAATGGAAAACATCATAAACACTAATGGAATGAGACCAAATATTCAAAATTCAATAGAATATATCTATTATAGTACCCTAAATGATCTAATAAATATGAAATTTTGGTAAAATTGAAGAAAAAAATTGCTAATAGGAAACTAGTTTAAAAAAATCAATATTACTCACTCTCTATATTATAAATATGAAATATCTGTCTATAATAGTTATAAGGAATAATTATAAATAATTTTTATTAAATTTTATGTATATCAATATAGTTGTAAAAATAATATTTTGATATGTATGTTTTTATACTTGTTCATAGAGTCCATTTAATAATGTGGTTAAATAATGTAATGATTTATTAGTATCATTTACAAACCCATGATACATGTTTGATCTAATGCACCACAATTTCTTTTATTTTCTGTATTCAATTCTAAATTGAATAAAAATAATATTTAATATCATTAATTTCATCATATATTAATTTTTATTTTAGGATATACCTATTTTTTTCATTTGACTCTTTTTTATCTTTATAGTATGGGTTTTTGTTAATTTAATTCTTATTCATTGAGTTATGATTGGTCATTTTGAAAAAATTTAATATATGTTGGGATAATTCTACTATTTGGCATTATTATTTAGAATTTTAATATTTTTTATTTGTAATTACATTTCATGCACATAAATCCAATTAAAATTTTCATTTTCCATATTAGTTATAATATTATTAAGGGTTTTAGTGAACTTTAATTTCCTATTATTGAGTTAAAATGAGATACCATGATCACTATTATTATATGTTTGATAGATTAATTTACTTCATATTTTACAAGATATATCCTCTATTAACTATTATTATAATTATTTTAGGTAAAATATAAATAATTGATCATTTGTTTTACAAAAAAGTGAATTAATTTTAGGAAGGCAATATGTTCTCCATCAAATATAGTTTTCCCTCATTTTCAAATTTTTTATTCTAAAAAAAGTTTTAACTTATTATTTTGAAATCCAAATATGTATATTTATGTGAGAATACTCTTTTTAATTACCACTTTTCAAATGAAAATATTATAACCTATTTTTATGACTTTTGGTTTTAATAAATGTATTCCAAAATAACAAAAAAATACAACCTATCAATATAAGATCATTTATCATCCACTCCCATGATCAATTTTGTCACCATTATTTCTTTAAAAACATATATTCATGAAGATTCATTGAAAAAGTAAATATTTTATAAATATTTTCATTTCATATTCCTAAAATAGTTTTTTAATGTTCAAGGCTCCATTACTGAGGATTCTTTTCAAAGTTAAATGTTTTCAATGTGTTTTAAAAAAATATTTTTTAACCCATTATTTCAATTTCAAGGATACACTATAGAATGTTCCTTTTGGAGATTATATTTTTACAATGTTTGAAATTTACATTTTTAATAATTAATTTTCAATGTGAAAGTGACTTCATCTATTACTACAAATATACATGATTTTTCTAATCCCTATTACAATTTAACAACTATATTCCACTTTATCTCTAAATGAATTATATACATGGTAATTATCATTCATCAATAATCCCTAAAATTTTATAAGTAATCATGCTTTTTGGATAACTAAATTTTTTGTTTCAACTATTTTCATTCATGTCGTAAATTTTGTTAATACCATATAGAAATGTTTTGAGATAAATTTTTCATTATATGGATTATTTATCTTATGATGAATAAATATTTTCAAGTTGCCCACATATTCATGGATAATGATGTGTGTGGTCCTAAATATAACTATAATTAATTAGTTATTAATTTATGTCTCTTGAAATAAGAATATTATTCTTAGACATTTTCTTTGTTAAGAAAATGAATTATAACCATTTTTTCCACAATATGATGATTGGACATTTTGTTTGTTCACAACGTGAATCATGGGAATTTTTTTGTTCATAAGGGGAAGCATGGGAATTGTTTTACGCAACATGAAGTGTGTAGATATTTTTTACAATAATTGTAAGAATAAACATTTTCTGTTCCGCAATAGGATGTGTGTACTTTTCACTTATTGACAACATGAATCATGTATATTTTGTTTGTGAAAAACATGAACCATGGAATTTTTTTTTTCACAATGATATAATTTCAATATGATATTGTTTTTTCTAATGTTATTTTTTATTCAATGTTTCATGTTCTTGTTGTATATCCATTTCATATGTATATGAGTATAATTCATGGATCATGTTCAATCATCTCATGATTCCACAAATTTTTATGTGGTATATATATGTTAATGTAAGATTAAATTCCCTTATATCATAGTTTATGGATAAAAATTATAGTTATATGTTAATTTCAATAATAAATTTCACCCTTAACATAATTTTATCATATTTTTATTATCTATATAATGATTATATGTTTATAACTTTTAATTTACTAAGTGTTTGATATCACCCCATTATTATGATTTCATCCCAAAGATTATGGTGATTTTTGTAACCACGGAGAAGTCTATAATGGAGTTTACTATGGCTAGATAATGTATAATTTTAGACTTCTGTAATAAAATATGTTTCCTTTTTAACTGGTCCTCAAAGACACTAATCCAAAATAATCTCTAGGTTATGTGAGATTATAGTGATATATGGTACTAATGTGAAATTTTTGAATGATTATCATAGATCATATCACATGGTATCAAATTTAATTTATGAAGTTATGTTCTTATAGCATTTTACCATGGATTTCATGTTTGGGGAATATCAATCTTAAAACCCATATTCAATTTTTTTTATAGAATCTCATTTCAGTGTACTAACATCAGTTTTCTGATTTCAAATCACTATAGTTTGTATAATGTCTCCCATTCAACCATATTGTCCAAATGAAAAAATTATTGAAAAAATAATATTATTATTTTAGGAAATATTTCCCTACTTTCTTATTGGTCTCATCAATGATGGTACCAATTTTTTATGATACATGTTTACATTTGACGGTGGAAGGTCCCCAAACATCTATATAGAAATCCTCCATATTCCCTCATTTTCTAAATCTTAGAGAAAAATGATGTATAACATAAACTTATTTTTATGTATATAACAGTTTTAAAATCTAAAGTATGAGTAATCTAGCTTCTATATTCCTTTATATGCTCAAATTTGTAATCCTTTCTTCTATGGTTCCCAAGTCAACTTTGCCATAGTTTTGAACTACTATAAGTTGTTTCTCTAAATATGAATGATCTCACCTCCCTTCTGGTCAGCTATATTGGGGTATATTTTTCACATAAAGATATTAAAATTGAACCATTGGTGATCATCAATAATCCATTTTCCATGTTGGTTATGTAGAATATGCCATCCAACTATACTACTAGAATTATATGTTTCTGAATTTCTAGAATATATATTCCATATTTTAGCACAAGTAAAGTATAAAATTTTTCTTGGATTTTCACATCTATCATCTATAGAATATTAATATCTTAGTTAATTTTTGGATTCACACTCCTAATGTTTCTCCGAAAATAATTTATTATAAATTAATTTTCACCAATAGAGTGGAAAGATGACTATGGATCAATAATAAAATATTCCACAAGTTTTTATGAACTCAAATGTTAATTAAAATTGATTCCCAGAACTTTTAAAATCAATCATTCAAACTCAATAGTTTCTATTTTAGAATTTAATTTTTATTACCAAAAATATTTATTTCGATTCAAATTTATATCCTAGTTCCAAATAATATGATTAAGATCTAGTATTTTTACATATACTCCTCTTATATACTTTTATTATGATTATCTCCATCATATTTGATGAGGAAAGCATATTTTTGCATCATAATTTAATTCTTCATCATATGAACCTGATGTCTCCATTATCTTCATTTGTATATAAAGTATCAATTTTTATAAATTACTAGAAATCATGTACTTTTTTCCATTTGATCATCTCATAGACATCACTATTCCTTCCCATGATTCTGGTAAGGATGATAATATATGGTTTTTGGAAAAAAATATTCACAAATATAACCTTTACATATTCGTTATAGATCTAAAAAATATTGGAATCATTTATATGATTTGATGAATACCATGCATCAGATAGCCTCAAGTGGAACAATTACTATATCAAACAAATATTATGTGTGTTGTAAGGTTTGGTTATTTATCTACCATGGATTCCTTCAACAATCATTATTATTCTTCTCCATGATGTTTATTTCCGCATTCCTAAAATAAGTTATTCAAATAATAGAATTGGATATGTTTTCAAATTTTCATGTTCTCCATTATCAATAGTTTTTTATTTAATTCCCATTAAAAGAACATTCATGTCATTATGGATGGTATAATCCTCCATTTTTATCCTCTAAAAATAAAATATATACCATTTAATATATTGATAATACCATTCCTTTCTATGATACTATCAATTCATGATATAATGAAAAAAAATAAATCCTAAAAAATCAATAAAGGAAAAATTTACCATGATCTATTATAGTGTTATCTCCTAAACCCCTGATGGTGAACCTCACCATGATACCAGTTTTTGAGAATAAAAAAATAAAATTCAAATAGTTGAGTTGGATTATCTAGAACCAAAATGTTGGGAACAAAAATCTATATGAAACTTTATAAACATCGATATACCATAAAATATATGACATAACTCACCAAAATCACCATACCAAGTTCACTACACCCAATAAAGATCACTCACAACTCAATAAAAACATTAAAAAACTATGAATGGAAACGAAATAATTACATAACTCAACGGTTTTACATAATTCAGATTATAGGTCTTATATAGTATAAATAATCATCACAAAGTTTCATTCAATTAGAATAAAATATTTAAAATTTATCTGACTAAGATGAAATGTTGATAATTAAGCATGAATGAGCACCAAACACCTCTATAATTTTTCCCACCTCAAATTTATAAGTTTTCTCACCTTGGTATGAAATTTCAATGAATTTATTCATTCACATAGGTCTATCTATTAAAAATTGAAAACATTGGATCTCTTGTAGATACATGATGTCCAAAATCCACATCTTGGTATTCAATACTTTTCATTACAATGAACCAAATGAAATAAAAATTCATGAATATCTAAAAAAACGTAACGAATAATCCACCATTCCCCTTTAACATAAGAAGATCCTACATTTAGATAATTGTTCAATTAATATATGATAATGAAGAATTTATTCTCTAAAATTCCATGAAATTTATTTTCTAGTTTTTCTCTAGTCAGTCAACTATACTTTTTCACTTAAAGAGGATTCAAAAATCACAACATTTGATAATAACTAAGTAGACCCATATTTGACCATCCATAATTATAATTTTAAAAACTAATATTTATTTAATTACATACCCAATACCTTTATGTATTATAGTTTTAGTGAAAAATGGGAGAAGATTTTATATAACAAAACCCATATATTTCCATCAAAATGTGATTTTTTCAATTATTACACAATTTCTTATTTTATAAAAGTCTCAGAAATCTCCAATAAAAATCACTACACATAATTAAATTCTATTAATATAAAGATAATATCATTCTTTAAAACCTAGGAAATTGATAATAGTGGAAAAATGACAAGTCAAATGCTCATTACGAGTACCATAAGAGAAAATAAATATAAGATAAAAAGTGAGAATAAGATGTGTATATGAGTATGGTACCATAATAACAGTTTCAAGACATAATATAAATGAATCATATCAAATAGAACATAGATAATATCTCAATAATAATTAAATATATCTTAAAGAGTAGGGGTATCAATTCATGAATCAATATCCATGATATTTAAAAACATAATGTATAACCAATTTGTGAAATGGAAGTGTGAGACATTCATTAGATAAGAAATATTCATCCTTACAAATAATCATTACCATAAACCTAATAATAAAAAAACATCACCATTAAATTTTAAAATGATTTTTTAGAAGAATATTTCATTACCTATTGTATTAGAGATCCATATCAGACCATACCATCAAATAATAAGAAACCGTATATATTTATTACATAATAACATGAAATAATTATAACTCAAAAATATAATAATTCATCAACCAAAATAAAAAGGGATTTATTATTGTTTCCTATAAACACATTCATATTTCGTCTATGGAAAGATGGTTTATTATATAACAAGGACATATCATTAGAATAGAATTAGAAACAATAAAATATATTGATATATATTAAATTCCCATGGAAGGAAATATTGTTACATAATATTTTCATATCGTATCACATAATATCAAAGCAATAATTTTTTTAATTAATACTGAACATTCAATAATACAAATTATGTATATAAAAAGATTGGTTTTAGGTTTATCAATAATGTGACACTATGAGAGAAAGAGTTAAATTTTTTTGTCAATATATAAATGGATTTTTGAAAAAAAAATTGTAACATTGCTCAAAAAAATAAGTTAAAAACCCATGAAAATATTCCCACATTTTTTTAATGAGATGTTTAAAAAATATTTGAAAAATAATTTACCATAATAAATTCATGAAAATACACATTAAATAAGTGAAAAAATATGGAGTGGATGGAAGAAAATATTGATAATTTAAATAAAATCCCATTACAAAATACTAAAATAATATAAATTTCATTTGATATCATTTATAATAAAACTGAAAGTTCAGAGAATAAATGGAAAAATTATCTATTATTAAAATTGAGATAATATGGTAAAATAACCTCAATAATGAAGAACATTCATCAAATTGGGAAAAATAAATCTAGTTGTTATTATTAATAAAAACGTACATCAACACATTTGTAAGGAAAGGAAAAATTTTCTCATACATATACATTTATCATTAACCCTTTTAAAATATTGAAATTAAATTAAATTATAAAATAAAATGACATTGGGAATTAATTTGTGTTTATTGAATATCATTTAATATATCAATATTGATATAGTGAAGAAAGATTCATTTCTAGAATGAAGATATAATTTCAGTTCCACTTACAAGAAAATATTTATGTTGATTTGAGTATAAATGAGAGTAAAAATTCAATTAATACAAAGAATTAATAGAAATAACTGGATGATCTGAATATAGATTTGGTTTTAAAGATAAAGAACATAAAATTACCCCAATATAATTTTATACATAAATAATCATTATTAAAAAATAGATTTGGAAATAAATGTTTTTTACTTTAGTAACACTTGAATTAAAATCACTTGATAGAAAAAAAATGAAAAAGAAATTCTAATACAATGAATAACTAGATAATCATGATTATATATATCAAAATGTAAATATATATACCTTATATAAAATATAGGTTTATTTTAGAAAACTTGTCTCAATGAAGGATAATCAGAATGATGAAAACATATATCATTATACATACATGAATCAAAATCCATTGAAGAAGATTTCAGGATATATTTATATAAATATCAAAAATTAAATGAATTAATTTGTAAAAATATATTCATCGTTATGTATTTTCACTATATAATATAACGAATGATTCAAACTATGATTCTTTTCACATTAAATAAATATTTTGGTAAAGAACCCATACCTGAAGTCACAACATTCTTCATACGTCCCCTAGTCTGCTAAGTAATAAAATCTCATTAATTTTTTACCGACCAAACAATATTTTCATGTCAATTACAACGTTATTATTTCTTATAATTCATTAATTATAATGGTACATTTAGTTTTTAAATGGTTTTAATTCATGTTAGTATTTTTTTCGGATTCATAATCTCTAAAATAGTTTCAGTACTCTATTCATGGTTAATGGGATTAATGACCCCAAAATAACTGTAAAATTATAGATAAATATTCCTTAGGGGAACATTATTGTAAATTTTTAAAAAATAAATATATTTTAACAGATTAATTTTAATTATTAAAATTATATTGGAAGGCTTATTGTACACATTTAAAATTACATTTACCATTTATTTCCTAATATTTTAATACAATAAAAATTTTAGGTTTATACAATATTATTTATGTTTTAAATATAAATTTTATTTATTACATCCATTTTTTATCCAACTATGTATGGTGGTTTTGAAAAATTAAATATTTAATTAATAAAGGCTATATTTCAATCCCTACACAACTGACATTCTAATATTCGATGGAAATAGGATTAATGGAGATAATGGTAATTAAATAAAAATAATAAAAATTATTTTCACCAATTATATATTAAAAATTATTTTAGGGTAGTTATAATTGAATTTTATAGAGTGGATAAAGAATGAAATATGAAATAACTCTTTTATAATAATATCTTCTTAATTTTGATATCAGTCTTAAGGCTACTACTTAAGACTTCACATATTGGTATTTTAGGGTGAAAAGAACTTATAAGATGTGGTAAATATAATTTTGGTTTTATTTTTTCTAGCCATGTTTATGTTAAGGATCTCAATGTGTGTGCATAAGTGGAAGGGGAAAGAGGGTTTATTTTATAATTGAGAGGATTGAGATTTGTTAAAATATGAATTTCATAATATAAAAAAAGGATTGTCATTACTTTGGAACTTTGAATCATTATTTATAATAAAATACGAAAATATATGTTATGGTCGATAAACCCCACATCCACCAATTTAGTGATGTGGTATTTTAATATTTAATGACTTTTGAAATTGATTTATCACTTTTACATCAATTTAAACACTATGGTGGTGACTAATTTATACATAGGTACATTATTATTATGATGAAAAATTGAATGATCCATATTACCTAATTTGATAATTATTATTCTAAGTATTTATTCAATTTTAAAACATTAAATTTATAGAGTTTTTAAAAATTAATTTTAATATAACTACCTGTAACAAATAGAAAAATAGTTTGTTGGAAAATGCCTTTAAAGCATAAAAATGAATTTACTAAAAAAATTAGTATTGATTATCAGGAAATTCATTATTCTATTCATGTAAAAATGATATATTTTTTTAATATAAAACTGGTACAAATTTTAATGGAACCATGTAAATATTTGGTTAAATTAATAGGATAAAATTTAATTTTATTAGAATAAATTATCCCTCAGGATTCAAATTATCAAACATAAGATTCTAAAATCTAAAAGAAAATTTCTAAATGATTTATTTTACATAATAAATAAATAATTTTCCAGATTAGAAGAGTTCATAAGATTTTAAAGAAAACTTATATCACAATGTATTAATAAAATATACATTATTTGTAATAAATTAATTATTCATTATTCACTCAAACTCAACCTTTAAAGAAAAATCCCAAAAATCTCCATAATATATTTTCAACATGTTAACATAAAAATAGGAGTACAATTTATCATATTAAAATTCTAAAACATAATATTCTTAAATATAAATTAATACATAAAATATAATGAAAAACTATTTTCTTATGAAATTAATGTTTTAAATATCAACTGTTCATGACATTATTTAATATCAAGAAAAAATGGGTGTTAATTAATTTTTATTCAAATTGGTTTAATTTATTATAATAATACTTTTAAATTGATAAATTTAATTTAAAATATATAAAAGATTAAAATATTATCTTTGAAAATAATATATTTTTAACAAAGCTATAGGTTTAATCATATCATAATAAAATTAATTATTTATTTTCTAATAATTATATTTATTCAACTAATTTTATTGAAACACGTTATTAATCATTTTAAATGAATTATAATATATGTTTTTACAAAAATGAATTCCACTATTTTCTATTTTATTTGAGGTTTTACCCTTATTTTATTTTTATTAATTATGTTTCCCATTGTATGTTCAAAAGGAATTAATGTTTATCTTGTACTGAAATAAAGTATATCACTATTAATTTTAAACTACTACAAAATAATAACATATCTATGGTTTATAACCATGGCTCTAAACCCATAAACATTGGCTATAGGTAATAGACATAATTTAGCTAGTTGTGGATCTTATTAGAATGGTAATAGGTCTATATGCATAGATTTCACTATAGAAATATACCTATATCCACAGTTTTAAACGTTGTCTATAAATATTCCATCCACAGTCTATTTACATTGTATAAAATGGTGGAGATAGAGTAGTTGCCACAGTTTCCAATATGGAATTACTCATTCATCCATAGTTAGAATCTGTGGTAATTTATTTTTTCATGTAAGAATATTTCCATCATTTTAAACTATGGAAATAGAGTTGTATCTACTATTTTTGCAATATAAATAACCCTATAGAAATGGTTTGTAACCATAGATAATTATATTTTAATGGTTTATAATTGTATCCACAAGGTACATTGTGGTGTAAATTGGCGCTACTGTAATATTTACATATTTTCAAAACCTGTCTATATCTCTTATAGAATCCACTAAATATTATAACATCATTGTCACTCATGTAGAAACAATATAGAAGGAAAGAACCAAAATACAATTCAATAATAAAAATAAAAATAGTTGTAAATAAACTAAGATACATAATAAAATTCAATCTATATGTAAACCATACATACAATTTATATAAAAAATGAACTTCAATATCCGTATCATCAGAACCATCACAACTTGTATCCCAAAATATTATATAAACACCATCACCACCTATCACACCACCCATATCATCATCATCATCGGCATTGACCTCATCATCGATATCAATATCAGTAGTGGCAACAGTATCGGCCTTAGAAATGTATGTAGCAACAAAACTATTAGTAATAATAGAAGAGTAATCGTAAAAAAAATTCATCATAACCAAATGAGCATCAACCACAACAATTTATTTTAATGGATTTTTATAGTAAATAGTTGATATATAATTCATCATCTTTTCATTTATCATCTTTTAACGTTGTGAATATTCTTCTTCCATTTGAGATACATGTTTGATTTCCACATTAATTTTTTCTTATATGACCATAAAAAACCATAACATGTTGATTAATTGTTAGAATACCAGAATCTAGACGTTAAAATCAACTTCCTAGGTCAACAATGCACCCTTCCACGATGTTCATCCCCAAATACATGATACATATGATCATTCGAGCACAAATTTTCATGTTTGTTTTCTACAAATACCCCCAATAAAATCTTCTAAGTGAAATGTACTATGATTTAAAATGATAAACTACTATAAATAATTATATTCAGTCAAAATAAATTAAATTGAAATGTACTTATAATCATCTTATGGGTTTCTCTATTTATCAAAAGCCTATATATCTTTTTTCTTCTCGTAAAAAACAAGGTTTAGTGAGGAACACAACCCTTGATATTTTATTCATCTGTATTGGAAAAAAAGAGATAAATCTACATTATTTGTGAATTAAATTATTCTAATCCATGCTAATTTGAATATAATATTATTAAAATGAGAAGAAATGACAAGTTATCAAACAAATCTAAACTATATATCTAATCAAACTAATAAATTAAAAATGTCAAGACCTACATGATTTCAAACCAACCTAAAATAGACCAATTTGATGTCTATATTCCCAAATTAAATTTAAATCAACTGAATCTCATTGATTTTTTCTATAAAAAAATGAATTATTTTAATTGATCAACACCAAAAAAATGAAAGACAATGAAATTCAATATTCCATTATGTACAAACATTAGTAGTAAGAGTCACTCTGAAATGAATTAAATCTTCACATGAAAAGGATGAAATTTAAATCATAAAAATTATACCAAAATAAGTATTTTTCATAAAAACAGTTTCACACATCATTGCATCATGTCACACATTAACTTTAGTTTTTAGAATATGATCAAAATGAACAAAAAATCATATAATAGAATAAAACATCAATATAGTTCTTTTTGAAAATAAATAATAACTTATATCCACATTCCTTCTTGAAAACTAGTAAGTATTAGTGAGTGTAACATGATTCATATAAAATAGAAACCATTCATACAATTAATCAATCCTTATATAATATAGAAACCAGTATCAATTACATGGATTAAACTCAATTCATATAGGCCAATCCACTGGATCAACTTACTAATTCAATGGATAACATAATACTCAAACAAACACTAGGTTCAACATCATGTATATATATTAAAAATTTTAATCATATTTAATTTATAACGATCGACTTTAATCTAATATGCACATCCCAATTCATAATATCATGTTCTACTAAGATTGAAAATATTTTGTAACTATTTTTTATGGCATTTTTATTCTATAATATCATGTTAATTCCAAAATTTATATAAATAATATAACATTAAAAACATTTATCATTTTTAGTGTGATTTAAAATATCTTAATTTTCGTTATTATGTGTTTTTGAAATAAAAAATAAATAAATTGTTTCTTTGGAAAATGAGTTTTTATAGTAATTTCATTATATATATTTTCTTTTTTCTTATCTTCAATGAATTGTTGTCTTTAGATAATTAATCATACCATACATTATTAAATGACTATAATAATTATTTATATCATTATTAGATATTTCAACCATGATATTTATTATATTTGTAAGGTTTTTAGTCATTATAGAGTATTTTTGAAACTTTTTTAGGATCAATTAATGCATTTGGAAATTTATATGTTTTTATTTTTAAATGGGATAATCATTTGAACATACAATTAACTTATATTTTTTAAAAACAAAGATTCTATATTGATGTTCCTTTCAGTTAAAATCCTGTTATTCTCAATTTATGATTCCTTTTTAATTTAGTTTGAATATTTTCATCAAAAAAGAAATCAACAATACTAACTATAAACACTGGTCATACTTTTTTCAAGTCACATTATTATATAGTTATATTGAAATCTATTAAAAAATATGAAACCACTTTTATGTTATCCCATCCATGGATTTCACTAAATCCAATGGATATGTAAATTTTAAAATTTATAGATACTCATTCTAAAACTAAATTATGAGGCCATAAAATAGTGGTTATTCTTATGTAAAAACCATAGAGTTTAATGATCTGTAGTGTAAAATTTTGGTCGAAAATATAATATTCTGTTATTTGATTGATTTTAAATTAATTTTTATGTAAATAAAAAAATTAAACAATCAACGGTACTTGAGTATTAAAAATTATAATTTCTGGGATCATGAATTAAGTATATTTAAAAACTTTTAATGAAAAATAAATTATTTTTGGAATTGAATATAAATGGTTGGGGAATACTAAATAATATAAATAGGTATTGAAAATCATAGTATGTTAATAAAAAATTTTCCTTTTACCAGTCATGATTGAAGATTCCAATGAAATTTTTGGTTATTATATTTGTTTTCAATAAGGAAGATTTTTAATATGTGTTGGATTATTGTTAATAACTCAATGAAATAATATGTATATGGTTTTATAAATATCTTAGATTTTCCATGTTGAAATCCATTATATAAATAATTCAAATATCCATTTATATATTAGTTATGAAGAGGATAATAGTTGGATGAGGTGAGTATTTTACCTCATGTATTTTAATTGAATAAGTATACATGAAGATGAATACACACTTGGATGAAAAAAAATTAGGTTAGGAATTTATTATTTTGGTGATGAATTTTTTTCATAATAAATAAAAATATATTATTGAAGGTATTTTGATCCAAAAATAATGTTGAGATATTAGAAGTAGTGAATGATATTTTGAAAAAACAATTGGGGTTTTTTATTCAAAAAATACTTCATAATTATACTAAAGGGTTTTTTGAGGTATTAATGAGGTCCAAAAGTCATTTGATTATGCCGACATTATTTCATGAAGATAAATATGTTTTTAAATGTTTGGAGTTTAGTTGAGTTGGCTAGAGAATGTTTTTGGATGATTTGGATTTCAAATTTTGGATGATAAGGTGAAAATTATTTTTATTAGAATAATTGCCATTTTTTCAAGATATATTTATGTTTAAAAAGATGTAATGTATAAATAACCCCAATATGAAACAATGTGTCAAAATAATATTGGAGAGATGAAAGAATATATTTAATTTTATAGAGGGTAACTCTATTATCCCACTTCTCATATAATATTAATTTCTAGTTTACATAAAAATAAAAAGTTATTAGGATGGTTACATATGAGTACGTAAAGGATTATAAATTATAAATTATTGTAACTAGACTCCCAATTCAGAATAAATGGTCTAAATGTATGAATAATATTTGGTCTTTTCTACTCAAATAGGTTTATATCTGATGATAAAAATGAATAATTCTGATAGTGAAGTGGATAAAAAGAATAACATGATTCTTATGGTAGAATACAATTTTTTCAAGATGGGAAAATTTATAGAATTTAACACTAATATTCCAATATATGATGGAAATCATATGATACTAAATATATTTTTCGATTATTTAAATATCATAATGTAATTGAATAGTACATCGTGATATCATCAGAGGTTTTAAAAAGCATATCACATCCTTAAGTTGAGCATATTAATCCTATTAATGAGGAATTAAGAGACATGGGATATTATTTCCCAATATTTAGGTATTATGATAATATTACGTTGTTATGGGTTTTGATGACCGATGAAATCACACCACAAAAATATTTTTTGTTTCATATCCCAATGATACATAAAGAGAAATTAAAATCAACTCATGCCATGAGAAGATATTTTTTCATGTGGGTTTACTTCATGAGATTATATTGTTATGGATAAACTGAGCATATATTAAATAATATTAATGATATGATTAGTATGAGTTTTATGGAGAATAAATTTTGATTTTGATATTTTCATTGTATGATAATGTAATTTTTAAAAATATAAATATCTGAAACCCATTAAGTAATATTAATGTTACGATAATTTCTTGATCAATTTTTGACTATTTTTATATCGGATGATCATAATGTTTAATATTATGAATTTTTCAAATCCAAAATTTAGAATCAGTATCCTTATTTTAGTATGGAGATTATAATGTGACAATAGGATATTAGAAAATAATTATAATGTAATGAAATAGTGAAAAATATTATTTTATACATCAAAGAAGAATAAAAAAGCAACAATCAAAATTTTTTTGAAGATCAAAATTATTATCGTATAATTAGAATATTTAGTGAGATAAAAATTATTTTGTTGGTAAAAGATATGTTATATGTTGTGACTCTTGAGTAAATAAGAGCTATTGTTGTTGAATACTATTATAATTAATGATGATTATGTAATATTATGAAGATAAGGTAGTGGATCTAGATGCATAAATGGATTGATCATTTTGAATATTAAATGTAGGTTGATGTGTGTAATTATATTAAAAAACATTGCAGTAGTTATAGTGACCACATTGAACAATTAAATCCTACTTTTCATTATGCCTAATGAATTATTTTGTGCTGTGACATTTTTCTGATCAATTATTTTGAATAATAAAATAAAAATTATCATTTTATATATATCATCCTTTTGTGATATCATATATGAAACCAAATATGGAACCTTTACATATAATAACCCATTTTATTCATTCAAAAAAATAATTAATCTTGATTTCAAGCATACTATCAAAATATGACAGACCCATATATTATAATACCAAGATATTATGTAATACAGATTATGTACTATATTTACATAGATTATAAATAGAGATGAATGAAATCCAAATTGTTAGAATTTTTTCCCTTTACATTCACATATGATAACATAAAAAAATATTTTCATTCAATATGAGACAAGCAGTCATATGTTTTGAAAGGTTTTGAATTTTAAACTATGAATGATATTTCATAACAAAAAATTATAAAATAAAGCAATTATTATACATGTATTACAAATTAAAATAATTATTTTTATTAAAATATGATTATATATTATGAAACATTTTTCATTTATAGATTTTATTTCATAAAAAGATGAAAATTTATAAAAAAATGGTTATTCTTGTATTTGAAACTATATACACAAAATAAAGAACCAGTTGGTGAAAATTTCCTATTCCAGATCACAGACATATTATAGCACATATTATTCTAGATTATACACACTTTCTTAAATTTGTTATTTTTTTTATAGACATGTTATGAATGAAATATCGTTACATTATAAATAGGGTAATATCATAATAACATGATTCATGAAGTTTATAGAATATAAATCCTAAATCGATTCAACAATATAATTTTGATAAAAACAACTAAAATCATATGTATTTTATGATTTATTTAACAAAATAATAAAATAATTTCACACATATATTATAGATCAAAATAATTTATGATAAAGGATTGTTGGATCCAATGAACACATTGGAAGAAGATGAAAGTTTTCTCAATAGGGGAGTTTGATTTGGAATTTTAGATATTCATCACCATTTCCACACTTCAAAAATGAGGATACACTCATGGAATGTATAGTTATTCAATAAATGTGAAATAAGACAGTCTCAAATAGACATAATAAATATTGAAGGGAATATCTTTTCTCATTTTTTAGAGATCTAAATAATATTTTATGCTAGGTATTATAGAATTATAATTAGTTTATAACATGTTATGATGAATCAATTCAATACTTTTTGGAGGGATTATGATAGGTATAGGCATCATATAAATAAAAAAATTGTTATATAAAATATTAATTTAACTGCAGAATCAATTGATGGGGGTGAAGTATTCCCTAAGGTGTAGATCTATATCATTGATCATTTATTTATTTTTATTTATTTCATATTTATCCAATAAATAATTAATAATAAAATTTCATTAACATAAATAAAATACAAAATTTAAACCTAAAAAATAATTTTCAAATAAATAATTGATTATATATATATATATATTTAACTAATAACTTAATCTATAGAATCTTTCAAAAATCTATAATCACTCTTTATTATGGTATTGGATAGTCAAGAATGATCTGTATTTCTTCATACTCAATATCAACTCTCTCCTTCCAAACATCATAAAATTCATGTGTGGATTCTTTTCATATATCACAACAATTCATTTACCTTTTGTCCAATTTTTTTTATAGAAGTGAAATTTTGTGGGATATTTATTATAAAAAATAACTGTTAATATATTATTATAAATTAGTATATATGAAATTAGATTAACATTACTTACACAAATATCTACCTAAAAAATTTCCTTTAGATTTGGATCCAACATCCCTCCAAATTGTTAGTTAAACTAGGATGGTATTGATGTGTTTTGATAGTGTTACTTTAAAACATTTTCATTACTTAATGATTTATCATTTGTAACTCCATCTTTATTATATTAAACCATAATCTGTATGAAATGATTCTGGACCCCTCAGATTTTCTTGTGATCTCATCCTCTTCTTGATCTGGTCTCTAATAATGAGAGATATATAGTGAAGGAAAATAATATATCTAAATTTATCAATACTCACTACCAATAATATTTAATCACATACATGTTGATGGGGATTTTCTTACCCCTAGAGTACTACATCTGGGGGAGGGGGATTATTTTTTCTTGGTGGTTGGATATCAATAGTTGATGTAATTTTAATAGATTATGAAGATAAATATATTAATAAAGGGGAAAATGATGGATATCCAATTACATATGAAGGTGGATATGAATATGGATATGGATATTGGGATGGTGTCTATAGTGGAAAAATTACCTATGCAACTTATGGTGAGAAGCAGCAATAAAGAGGGATCAGAGCCTAAGAATTACCATACTATGTGGTCATAGGTGGATAGGGATATGAAAATTATGGGTATTAAAAATAAGTACATATAATAATCGTCGGTTAACCATCAGGATACTAATGTAGTATGAAGGAAGGTAAAACTAGATTACATCCTTATAACTGAACTAGTATAGTGGTAGGCTAAACCATAAAATAGGCCATACCAGTACCACCTTCCATACCTTCAACATCCATAGAATAATATAATTGGATCCTTGATGTTGTAAACAAACATAACATGGATGGTAAAATAAAATGAATGATTAGAATATGAATATTATTAAATAATATAATAACAAAACATAAAATGTACTTGAAATGTTGATAAAGGAGGCCGTCATAAATCTATAATATGTTAATCATTTCATAGTATTGTATGGACTTTAATTGCAATATAATCATACATTTTTCACTAAAAATTTATTAGATTATTCTATGATAAATATAAATAAGTAAAATATTAAAAATAAAAAAAAATTATTTAACAAACATATAATAATAGAGAAAATATTAATTATTTCAATGATATGCGAACTGAAAAATAATAACTTCATTGGGTTTTCATATTTATTTCGTAAAATATCAACTCAATTGAAATCAGGGATTTGTAATTAAAAAATCAATGTGATATCATGTTTTAGAGTTTAAAGAAATCACATAAAATATTGTAATAATATTAGGTAAATACATACAAATGTGTTAACACTATGTGTGCAATGCTAAAATTTATGTTTCACATTTTGTTCTTAAAATTTATTCATTTGTACTGTCATATGAAACATTCAAATCAATTTTTTCATGTTCAACCAAGACATCACTTTCATCAATGCATTCATCCAAAATATGTATCATAATTAAATCAACAATAATACTAAAATATATTTTTAATGGTTTAGTTACATGGAACACATGTCTAACTTGTGATTCAAGAATATAAGTTATGTAGCTAAGAATATGGGTTTTCATATCAATCATACAAAATCCATAGTTTTCTATTTCAATTAATTTTTGTGTCACTGAATCAAACCACATGAATTTCAATATTGTGACATGACCATGTGCATAGTAATATATGAAAATGATTCTTTTAACAAATATATAATAAAAAATATTTTTTATAGAGGTTGATTTTCTTATTCACTGGTATAACAATCAATTATTGTAATTATCCTAAAATCATCATTATTCACATCCATTTTTGTTACAAAAATATTTAAAAATAATTTAAATCCATTAAAAATTGTTACATCGCGATCATGTACCGAATTTTTTGGACAAAAAATAACACTTTTATTTCATTTCATATCTCATTCATTGGTAAACATAGAACTTCAATGATTGAAATGTTTAACATTAAACAGATGAATGTGATTAAGATATGTAAAAAAATTAATTTCCTATGACTTTAACCAAACATTAATTTTTTCCTATGCAGTTAGTCCTTGATCTTAATAGATATAGAACAATTTATCCTTTTTATAATTTATTGTTTTCATTACAAATTTAATGCATGAAATGTTAAAAACAATGAAAAAATTGCACAATGAAAAAATGAATATCTATTAGTATACATACTTTATCTAATCATCAAGAAATCCAGATTTGAATAACACTATATGATGATCAATTTCAAACTCTTCTATACACAATTAAGATGATTAATATTATTTAGATATACCCCTAGTTTGGTTAGTGAAGGAAATTTAAGCTCAATGAGATCGTACTTATAATAATTAGTCCTAATTATTTTATTAGACCTTATATTGACATTATACATATATGGTTTATTGAAATTCATTCATTATTGTGATAAATAGAAAATCACAATATATCATTTTCGATGATATTTTTTCGGACAAAATAATTGAATGTAGAAATAATTCTTTCTATTAGATACATAGAAAGAATTGAAATAGGACCTTAAAAGTTTACATATCTAGGATTATCCATATTAAGATGTAAAGATCAGGTGAATAATGGAGGGGTGAAATTTTGTATACATTGAAAAAAATAATCACTACATCTCTCTAAAATGTTAGGGCAACACTTATACTCTCATTTTTTAATAATGGTATTGATGAAAATAACAAAACAAAATCATAAAAAACTCTATAATTATGTGAATTTAAATGTTGAACTGCAATGGGAATCATATCTTGTAAAACAAAAGTTAATCATCTGTCTTAGAATATTTTAGATTCACATTATGTGTATTCACCCTTTTCTAAATGTTAATTGAATAACCATTTAGAGCTATCAAACATTCCATAACCAAAATAAATAGTTTTTTCTCTTTGTTTTTCCATGAATAAAAAGAAAAAGTAAGTATTCACTTATTATAGTAAATTAACTCAAGATGAAGTCTTTCTATAATACCAAAATCCATCAAATCATGACATGAAAAAAAATTATTTTTTCCCATGACATTTAAAATTGATGAAAATAAATTTTATAAATGTATTTTTCAATATTCATTAATTTGATGAAATGAGGGAATAAATTTGATGACCAAGGAAACAACTCAAAAAATATACATTTCTTTCACAAGTTTCTATTTTAATTTAAATTAACAATATTTCACTTTTGATTATTTGATGAAATATTTCAAAGAACAAAATTATAACCATCAGGTACATCAATTATGTCATTCCCCAATATTAGATATATTATTTCATCTATCTATATAAAATTATCAGACTGTCTCAAAATTTTCTTGTATGTATGATCCATCGGTTGAAGTTACATCAAAATAATATTTGGTAAATTGTATTTATCATTCAAATAGTACATTATAATTTCCCTTTTGTACTCTTACAAGACATCATTGTGGAAGTAAGGAAATCATTTATCCTACAAAATAAATCTACACTAAATATTATTTCTTCCTTTCTAAATACAACATACAGTTGCACACTAATGTTACGAAGCACCTTTAACTACTTTACTAATGGTATATCATCAATAATAAATTTCATTTTCTCATATAACTATGTCCAAATATCAATATACTCATGATTGTAAATATGTTATTCATACACATTAATGATGGAAAATATTAAATGTGAATGAAAACATTCCTTGTATATTACAAATCATGCATATTGGGGAATGGGTTGAAATAATATCATGATGATCCTAATATAGAATTCATGAGTTAGAAGAAAAATTAGGATTTAACCTATCAAATTTTATACAATTTAATCTTTCTATAGGATAAACTAAATCAGCATTATCCTTATTTATTTCTCCTTCATTACATCTAATTTTTTTTATTATAAAAAAAAGTAATTAAAACCTTGGAATTAAAGGTATGTTACACATTTCTATGGTACATGGGATTGATTTTTCTCATTGTTTGGATTCCAGATTATTTACCACACTTTTTTGAATGACTGAACATTTAATATTCCTTCTACAAGAGAAATAAATATTCTAGCCAAGCATGGATCTTAGTCGATGAAAATCTTATTTTTCCAATGAACTTTGTTCTATAAAATCATATTAAAAATACATGTATCATCAATTAGTGATTCCTTAGTAAAATTGAGGATATTGTCAACCATAGTCTTATTAAATCCATACATTTCATTCCAATTTTATAAATATATTAAAATCTATTGTTTTCTCATTTTTTAACAAGATTGGTATAATAGGGTGTTAATATCTTCTTTTTGCAATCTAAAATGCTCAACATCATCACTCTAATAGGTAGCTGAAAACTATATTTTGGTATTGATTTCCTCTTTAATTGGGAAAAATGTGGAGATGGATTGTGAAACAAATGAAAACTTATCAGAAATAATATTTTTCAATCCAATCCTTTCAGCTAAATAATTATCATTATCTACTTAATATTTTTATCTATTGTGATACCACATGATATGTTTTTTGGAAACTATGTTTAGTGATAAGATAACATACTTCCACATGAGTTTAACATTGTCTTCTAGCATAATAAATACTTGGTCATCGAATCAATTAACCATCTAGATAGTTATTGAGTTTGAAGTCTAAAAATTACCTTAACGCCTTGTGAAAATCACCATTGGTCAGATCATTATTATACATACAACATCTATCTATTCCGATGAAAATAAACACACATTAAACAAATAATATATTAAATGAATTAACATTATATGTATATTTTTATGAGATATAAAATTATCATCAATATAATATTTATTGAAAATTTTAAAAAATTTTAAATGGAATATAAAATAATATAAAATATGGTAACATTTAATTTCTAGTCTATTTTCTATTCTAATAATGAAATAATTATTTATTAAATATTGAACACTATATGTGAAACTATACATATTAAATTTATAATAAAATAATTCAAAATTTATTATTTTATACGAAAATATATATAATGAATATATTTTCATATGTAAGGGTCATATACTAAGTGATATATTCAACTCTACTAATAAGTAAGGTTAGTATCATCAAATGTAACTATCATAGACTTTGTGAAATTTCATAAATTTAAAATTCATAGGAGTCATTTACAAATAAAAATTTTCAAACATCCCATATATAACGATATATATATAAATTCATGAGGGCATTACATTTGAAAAATTTAATCGATAATGGTTCAACACATAATATTTTGTTTGACTACTTAAAAAATTCATCAACATATAATATTTTAAAATGTTAATAGTGATTAATAATAAATTAAACTAATCAATAATCAATATGAAAATAGAAAGGGAGAATAAATGTAAATTATAAATAAATATAAATTAACTAAATATGATAGGGGAATATAAATAATAATAAACATTAAATAGATGTAATTTCTAATTAAAAACATATATAACATTAATATATTTATCGAGACATCTTTGTTCAAATTTTAATACTTTCAAACCCCACTCATCACTCCCCATTTTAATATATTGAATAAGATATGAAAATATAGTGTATTACATATAAAATCTCAAAATTCAATAAACAATAAAATATAAATTTGTAAATGAAATAAAATTTATTAGAATCTATACCTGTGATAATGAATATAATACTATGAAAATATAAAATATTAATTGAAGGACAATGAAATATTATTTTTTTAAGATGAAATATAGATCAAAATAATGTATAATATTTGTTAAAATGTTCTTGAATCATTTTAAAAGTTATATCTATGAATTCTATACGATGAAATCTTCCTATTTATAATAAAACTTATTTCAATATTCCACAAAAATTTAATAAAATTCATTAATATTACATTGATATTCAATGAAAAATATAAAATTTCTTGTAATTATTCAAACATAAATTTCCATTGAATATATATAATTTTATTAAAACACTACGAATAGATCCCTATTGAAAATTGTATTCATGAATCCATTATTCTGAGATTCTATATAATATTTTTCAAAATTCTATCTTCTAAAGGATTTGTAAATATACAATATAGTAATTCATCAGTAGAATGAAACTATATTTTTTTAACATTTCTATGACAAATATATTACAATGTGATGCTTCAATAAAATGTGTTTGATTAATGAATGTTTATTACAATTAAAAAAATGGGTATAGATGCTGAATTATTTCACAATGCCAAAACAATACAATTGTGACTATAAAGGGTTGAAATTGTCTATATAATACAATCATTCAATGAATAACAATATAATTTTGGGGAAATTCATTTTCTCCCAATAATAAATATATTTAATGAATATCCTATTAAATAAATTAGTACAAAAAATTACTATTATATTTATAAATTCCACTAGTGACATTATTATCAATATTGGAAACACCAAATATTGAATCTAAATAACCCATCAATTAATTTTTTTCCCATGAATGAATAAAGCATGCTTCTCGGTGCCTTTATCAGGGACTCAACCGACTAAGTAAGTTATGAGATAAAATTTATATCCCATAACACATATTTTTTCACTAAAATTAGGGAATTATAATCAAGGAATAATAGAAAAATAAATAACCACTAAACAAAACAATGAATAAAATATGAATAAATAGAAAAAATATTAAACTTTATATTAATTATAGGTTCCTTCAATAAAAAATGATGATGTTTTTATACAATCATGTTGATAAATAATTATGATTGAATAGAAGGATAGGAATTATAATATTTCTCCAAAAAGGAAAGGTTCACACCATAAAGGTCTAACTCATGGATGTTTTATGATGTAGAAATCATTAAAGGTCTACTAAAAAAAGGGAAATGGTTCTACTTAAGCACCAACTTGGATACAGTACTCATGTGTGGTCTACTCAAAGATGGAGAAGGGTTTGTCCAATGACATTAATGGAGGATTAAAACAAGAAGTATAGGTTGTAGGAGGAGAGAAACATGCACGTGAAGATAGTGATGGGAGGAATTGACCAAGGGATAATGGATTGGTTGAGTGATGATCTGTCAAATGAGAATGATTCAGGAACATGATTTAGTATTCTTAGGTTGTGAAATCTGTCGGATTACCTTCTCATGGATGGGGAGTGTTATAATTTGAGGAAAACTATTAAAAGTATTTCTATTCTTATTTAATTAGACATCATGTAGACATGTTTTCAAAATAACCATGGATATAACTCAAGATATATTCATGGACATAATAAACCAAGTCTATAGGTCCACTTATATAATATAATTTTCTATTAGTGTTAATTAATTATTGTATGAGATTTAATATATTTAAAAAATTTAGTATATACTAAAATATATAGGTCTTATATTATATTCCCTAAAATCAATTTCAATAATAAAATTTTAATTACTCTCATAAATGAGTTTATGTGTATATATTATTAGCATGATAATGATTAGATGTATAATTAAAATGATATATCAAACATACTATCTTATATAAGACATAGAATATCATATATACACTCCTTATATGAATATTCATATTTATTAATGTATCATAACAATTTTTTCCAAATAGGACTTTGTAGTATATTATAGGTGTTTTTAGAGGCGTACCATTCATGACATCATTTTTTTGATTCTATTTGTAGAAGAATACGAAATCCAAAATGGTTATTATAATATCCAATATAACATAAGTAATATATTATATGAAAAATAAAATATCAATACAAATTTTTATTATCATATATAGCCTTAACGTCAATATATGATATATTTAGATCAATCTATAAATACTAGATTTCAAAAAATAATTAAATATTTTTTCCATGGATTGTTAAAAAAACATTACCAAAAATTTTGAAACTCTATTATTAACAGTAAATTATTGTAACGTAATCTCATTGAATTAAAATAAAATTTTAATAATTAATTAAATTACATATCTGATGTGCCTTGAAAACTATGAAAATAGAAATCAAATACTCTTGTGAATTTGGAAAATGAAGAAAACAAAGTTGAGGAAGAATTGAAGGGAAAATATTTGAAGGTGAAAACCTAAAAAAGTAAAAATACAGAGTGTTAAGGGAAACATATTTCATGTACTAACACTCTACATGGTTATGTTATTTTTTAGGACAAACTCAAAATAAATTGTTTGTGGGAGGTAGATGGTTGTGCCAGCTCCATTAACATTTTCTTTCAAAGGATGGAGGTAGAGAAATTTTCCCTACGTACTATATTTTCCATAGACTCAAACGGTTTGTAGGAAAGGAGACATAGATATCACCCTGTAAATGAAATCAAGTCATTTAAGAGGTCAATCCGGTGATTTAATTCTCCTAAAGCCATAACCCCACCGGCCTATGTTGACCAAGTCATCTATAGGTCGGGTAATGGCCATAGGCTTCTGTAAAAGTGGGATCATGGCCTCGTTGCAACGAACTAGCTACACAGGTACCTAGTTACTCTCTTCTCTATAAATAAACCCAAATAGTATCCAATGAATAAGAGGATTTTTGGATAGGATATCGAATGGAGAAATCAAAAAATAAGAGAGCACTACAAAAGATGATATCTTTGACTGATTACCTACAAGTATAACCTGCTTCATAGAATTAATGAAGGAAATATAATATTAATTAGCAGACCCTGAACCCAGCTTCCTTTGAGAAATGAATGTATTGATAAGTGTAGAACCAATTCCCCTTCTTCAATCTGGCATCCCACATAGAAATATGCAATGCGGGTGGAAACCAGAACTGTGTATCAAATATCTACACAATGAGATCCCAACCCTTTAAGCCACTATAGTACATTGACGGAACTCAGCCTCGTGCGCCACCACGGTATGCAGACGGAACTCAACCCCACGTACCACCACTATACTTTGATGGAACCTAGTTCCACATAGAAAAACACTATACAAACCAAATACATCTCTTCATACCATAACTATATGCAAATAACCACATCATGCACATAGAAACTTGCTATGTAGGGGATACCTCATCCCAAATAAAGAAATGTTACGGGGAACATGGTATTTTAGGGAATTCCTCCCTCTAGCTTCAATTATTTCCTTTTTTTCCCATCTCATCATCTGTAGACCCTTTGCAAATCAGTCCAACAGAACTAGGAAAAATATTTTTCCAAAGACACCAGACCTGTATGATAAAACCATCGAGCGCATCAGCATGACCTTCTAAATTTACAAACCCATTATAAGTGGAGTCCCATTTAGGAAACAAAAACAAACAATTTAGGAAAATCCACAATGTTTTCCTCTATCCGAGTATCCACCTCAAGTTCCATCTGTGTTGGCCTGACTAATTTTTCCCCTACTGCACCCACCAATGATCAGGTTCAATAGGACATGAATCAAGGTCTCATTATGTCCATAAATTCATTATCATCTTTATTGAAACACATGGAAGGGCATCATGATCTGATACAACTAGAATGGAAACCCTACCTTGATTGGGTGAGTAACGTTCCACTACCACTGAATTTCAGAAACCTTGCATTCCTAATATTCAATGGATCAGGTGACCTATAACAAAATCTAATGCATTATGTTTCTTATTTTTCTCCCATGATAGGAACCCCAAATAAAAAAATAAGAATTGAAACTCATATGCTTTATGAAAAACCTATAAGTTTCAACTTTTTTATGTTGTACCGGTTTTTCAACTCAGCGAACAACAGGATGGGAGGATCTCAAATGTGTGTTCCTTTTTTAGTTCACTTAAACATTTATAAAATAAAATGTTAGTGAACATATAAATTGAAAACAGTGGGAGAATTAAATATTCACATATTTTATTCCTAGATATAATGTTCTAACCTAGTCTCTAAACTGACTGCTTCCCCATGATGGTTTTCTTTATATGTGCATCGATAAACTGTGCAACGAGCTTTGAATTCCACTCATCTCATTAAAATATGTGAGTGGATTTTGGGATCTCACTATCATTGATCAAAGGATATAAGATTCATTACATCAGACTAATATAAATTCTTAGGAAACTCTATCTTCCCTAGTAAAAAGAGTGGGAAGAGCTGAAGCAACTTCCATTATGCTTAATCCACCCCCTTCACCAGCCATAACTCCAAGGCCTTCACCAAATCGTGCAGGGTCCCCTAGAGATCAATAGAAACATCCACTGCATCAATAACAGAAGATGGGATCTAGGTGAAAAAAATTCAAGGAATGAAATAATAAAATTTATTTATTTTAGATGACCAAGTCTGTGGCTACATTTTAGCCTCCTTGAACTACAACTTTCTCTAGCTACAAGAGACAAAGAGGGCTGATGAAGTAGGTCCGGATGAATAGATAGATTATTTTCCATTTAATGGGACACTAGGACACACCATTCATGTGTTTTTCATCTTCATGGACATCCTAATAAGAATAATAGATTCTCAAAAAGTCAAATTGGGAACACCGCCAGCACAAGTGGTATATGTTTCCACCACTAACCCAGATGAATGAGGGGAGTGGGAAAGTATTTTTAGAAAAAGGGAACAAAATTTCAATAGTTGGATGAGTCGAAAAACTTTCAACCAAGCACATAGATTATCCAAGTAAAGTTGAAGCAATCGAATATGCCTTCGAGAACTTCTGATGCAACACATCTGTCATCCTTTTCCCACATTACTCTAAGGTTTGAGCATCCAACAAGCAATCTGATGAGAATGGAATAGAGAAAGTGAAATATTACAAACCTGATACATATCCAAATCTATCTTTAACACTCTAAGATTTTATTACATTAAATATGAAGGGACGGGAACCACCCCACCAAAGGGAACCCCCCACCAAAGGCTACCACCAGAGGACGTCAATTAGGCAGAATCATCATCTGATGAGGAGTTAATATTTGGCACCATTAATTTCATCCACTTAATAGAACCCTTATCTAATTAAGAACATGGTTATGAACCCATTTTCCCTTCATTAAATTGTTTAGCTAGATGAAAATTTCATAGTATCCAAGGATATCTAGGAAGATGCAGCCACGGAAGAAGCCCAATTTTTTTCCGCACTCACGCTCAAACCGTTAATGTTACAGAAACTCAAGGAAAATCCCTTCAACAGACCCAATAGGAATAGGGAAATTACCTTACCCCCACCAAAATATACTCTTTCCTGATAATCCTTGAATATCTTTCCAAATATGAACAATTTTATAACATCCCATGACATGTAGGTAGACCTACCCAGCGAAAATCCCAAAGTATAGAAGCACCACCAACTCCTATCCCAAGGACTGGTTCCTCTACATATAATGCTCCAGCATCTAAATATCCAATGAAATATAATCCCCAATTCAATAATTTTTAGAAATTAGATTTTAAATACGATATTATGAAATAATTGTCTTCAGTACCAGCCAATTTTTCAATCCTTTTTTCCCTAAATTTGTCAAAAGATCTCATAGAAGTGCTTATAGAAACTTTGCTAAACCCCCAAGAGTTTAAAGCTGAAGTAAACACTATTGAATTGTATCAGATAGAGACTAATCCTTTATAATTTCATTCTATTATCTCCTTCATGTATCAATATTAATATTCCATTATATAGGGACACATCAAACCCTTATATGTGTCTGAACAGATAAATAATGTCGAAATTGGGAAATTATTCATCGAAAATGGCTCTGGAGTTATTCTCATTCCACTTCAGACACTTCATCAGCTTGGAAATAATGAGGTTAACCTGACACCCTACTCCACAGCTCTATTGGATTATGATAAGAGTGATTAGAAACCAATATTCCTCATCAATATCAAAACTATATTTCGTGACCTTGTTGATGACTTAGAATTTCTAGTGCTCCAATAAAACACCGCCTTCAACAGCCTATAAGAAAGGGAATGGTGGCATCTTCACATAGTGATTCCCTCATAAAACCATTAGTGTGTCAAATATTTCACTAATGGATAGAGTGGAACATTTCCTGTAGATAATTCCCCATTCAAATCTTGTGAGTCACACTATATCGATGTAGGATTCTATGAGTAGGAAGGGAAGAAACCCTCAATTGATGGGAATGATTGGTTCGTCACTACAAATGGTTTGGAAATGGTCCCTGATCACCCCATCATAATGATCAATGAAGAATATGTATTGTTCATCCATTAGGTGTAGTGCATGAGTTTAAATTTAGGGGAATATTGAACAATCCTCATGATTTCAGTCATGGTCACTGATCCTCAATGTGTTGAAAGTTCCACTAGTTGCCCAGATAATAATGAATGCCCAAATGGAAATTTCATCAATCCATCCTCATAGATCCATATTATCTCTACCTCACCCACTAAGGGAGAAGAGAAATAAGATACTCATCATTCCCTTACTCCATCCTCTAAAAAAATCCTCATTGTTGGTCAGGTCAGAAGAAGTCACATGAGCCTCCAAATTCCAAAATCATGATTCTTCTCTCAACTCTTGTGATATAATATCAAAAAAATCCATAGGAAGAATAAGAAAAGGAGGAGGATGTAGAATAGGAAGAAGAAGAATTCCTTAGGGGCTCCCCTCTAGAATTTGAGGAGGGAGTCTCTACCACTATCGATGAATTCAGGGAAATAAACCTAGGTACAAAATGAGACCTACAGCCCACCGTGATCAGTGCGGACATGAATTCATTAGAGAAATAGGTATACACCTATTTATTAAGGTTTAATCGAGATATTTCACATATAATTATACAAATATTCCATGCCCCAATCCTGGGTTGTCCACTCACTACATGGGCCTACCAGAAGACCACCATGGCAAAAAGAACGCTGCTATGGGGATGCACCCGATACATTATGCCAAAATGGAGGCAGAAGTTGACAAGATCATTAGGGAAATCATTATTGGGGAGGTCTAATATTCTATCTGGTTGGAAAATATAGTCCCCATCAATAATAATAATTGGAATAGAAGGGTATGCATCAATTTCGTAGATATCAATCAGCACTGCCCGAAATATTACTTCTTGATTTCGATCATAGAATTGTTGATCAATGCAACTTCCAGATATCAAGTGCTTACTTTTATGTAAGGCTATTTAGCATACAACCAAATCTTATTTTCTAGATATGATGAATAATACACTAACTTCATGGGACCCAGGGAGTATTTTTCTACAAGGTAATTCCCTTCGGTTTGAAAAATGTCAATGTTGCATACCAACACGCCAAGAATCGCCTTTTTATGCCTTTCGTGGGAAGATGTTTTGAATGATATGATGATGATCTGGTGGTTAAATCAAGGCAAAACTTATTCTACATATCAAATATTGAATTCCTCTTCAATAAACTATGAAAGCACATTCTGAAAATTAACACCTTAAAATGTGCTTTTAGTGTAACCTTAGGGAAGTTCCTCAGTTTCATCATATGTAACCACGGAATCGAAGTGGACCCCAATAAAACAAGTTCCATCCCTATAATGTCACCTCATCTCAACCTCAATGATTTGAGAGTACGTCACGGGCATATGACCTATATTCAGTGCTTCAAAGACAACCTTATAGGAAAATGATTTCCCATCACCCAGTTGATGAAAAAATGGGTCGCATATTAATGGAATTATTATTGTCATGAAGTGTTCAAAAACATTAATAAATATCTCCTAATCCCTCTAGTGCTAATTCTTTATGTCGAAGGAAGACCACTGATTCTGTATGTGACTACCTTGGAGTGATCCATAGGCACCTTCCTTACATAGAAAAATTATTCTTGCAGAAAAAAAATCCTTTACTATCTCATCTGAACAATGATCAATGTGGAGACTCCTTATTTTAATATTAAGAATAGTTATCTAGTCTAGATCATTGTGGTATAGAAACTGTGAAACAATCTGCATCACCACGAGGTCCACCTTGTCTTACATTGCAACCCACTCAAACACATTATCATCTATCCAATGCTAACCGGATGTCTATCATAGTGGCAATTCATCCTACAGTAGTTCGACATATTGTTTTTTTCCTTATAATGATATCAAGGGACAAGCATTATCTTATTTCCTAGAAGAACACCCCTCTGCAGACATTACATAATTAGAGGAAGAATTTCTGAATTAAGAGGGTTTCTTTATTCAAGAGGACTCCCATATATGAGAAATTCATTTCAATGGTGCTTCCAGAAACCCAATAAGAAAAATAATTGAAGACCCCAAGGTCATCAATGTTGGGCTAGGAGTCATACTCAAATCTCCAGAAATGGAAGTCTAGCCTTACTCCTTCATATTGTCAGAGGGGTGCACAAACAATAAAGTAGATTACTAGGCCCTCATTACTGGCATGTGGCTAGCACTTTACATACATGTAGAACACATGAAGATAAAATATTACTTAGAATTAGTCATCAAGCAGGTAAATGGTGTCTATTCTCTCAATAAGGAGGAACTAATCCGTTTAATGGACCACATTAGAAGAATTGATGTAAAATTTTCCATTAGATATAACATTAACTCATGTCCCTAGGTCTCAAAATAAACAGGTAAATGCATTGGAAAATTCTACCACCGCTGTGACTGATCTGGACCGGGACGAAACGATCATCAATATATCCCACCATCGGATAGTATTACCATTCATTCAGGCCAAATTGGATGAAATCAATGAGATTAGTATTATCCCTAAATAATATGGTCATACTAATGGGTGCATGACTCCCATTTAAAATTACCTCTAAAAGGTAGAGCATCCACCTGATAGGGATGGAATGGAGAAAATCTGGAGATGGAAAATCAACATTGTTCTTTAAGATGGCACAAATCAATCAAGTTTTATCTATATGTGGGTCATTTATGGGGTTATTCTCAAGTGAATTGATGGAGAAGAGACTGTTACTATCATGATGGAAGTGAAAGCTAGATCCTTTGGGGAACATCTATTAGCATCTAATATCTTGCACCAAATTTAAAGGCTTTGGTACTATTGGGACACTATGATGCTAGATGCTGCTCAGTTCTCTATGAAGTTCCATTCCTACCACGTTTATTCCTATTTTATCCATCAACCCTCAGAGTTATTTCACACTATCAAGTACTCCTGGAAATGGAAAGTAGACATCATGGGACCATTCCCTCCCACTATGACTAAATAATTTAAGTGTATTCTCACAGTAACAGACTTCTTTTCAATTTGGGAATAAATTTTACCCCTCAACGTGGTGAGGCGGAAAAATTTCCATCTTTGTGAAATCCAATATCATCACCATATTTTGTATCCCTAATATAATACTGATAGAAAACATCACTAATTTCTACTTAGCTGAGTTAGATAGATTATATTAGGAGTACGGTATCAAGGCCAATCATTCATCTGACTACCATGAAGTATCCAAAGGACAAATAGAGGCCTTCAATAATACCATATCAAACTTTCTCTAGAAAATGATAGATAAGGACAAGAAATCATAACCGAACAAGCTCATCCCAACTCTGTGGGCTTACCATACCATGACCCGCACGACCACTCAAGAAACCCCATACCCATTAATATGTGGGAGAGAGGTGGTTCTACCCATACAAGTTCCACTACTATCGCTCCGTGTTGCAATCTATGATCAACTTTCCATAGATGAGAAATTTAAAAAACGTCTCGATGAGTTAGAGAGACTTGATGAGAAAATATTTCACACTTTTCACCATTTGTACATTTTCCAAAACTGTGTTCCACAAACCCTGAAAAAAAAGGTTCACCTTTGGTCCTTCCTCATAGGAGAATTCGCATTGGTCCTCATAACTCCAATGAAACTTGTGAAGAAACTCCCAAAAGACTAGCCAAAATTGTATGAACCATATTTCATACATATGGTCTACTCCAATGGATTATATTTTTTAATTTAAATATATGGAAATCTCACCACATCTCCCTCCAATTCAAGGATGTTGAAGAAATATTTCATGTAGCCAAAATAAAATCATCCTGATAGCATGATGAAAAATATCATGACAATATGTCATGATCACATGATGTTAAACTATGTGGTAATTTTTATTAACTTTATGATGATAAAATACATGTATATAAATTTCCTTATCACAATACTTTAAACAGCAAGATGCAACATGCCTTCACCTTCATGTCAGGTGATCATTGTCCCTACCATAGGACATTAAACTACATGGTCAAATATTCTCATCCAAGTGAAATTAAAACGTACAGCACCATTTGTTTCCATCCAATGATTTATCGTAGTTGAGTTAGATATATTTTAGAGAAAGTTAAAATATCCATGTTCTCATGTGATAGCTAAATCCACCTAACAAAACACTCTTTCTCGAAAAAAAGAATGGCTTGATTCCAATTTTGGAGATATACGTAGAGATGTCCAGTCTCTATGTCTTCGGCCTAGCCATTATAAAATAAAAATACCCCCCAATAAAAGTACGGGCCATACCTACATTGGGAGGTCTCTTCATATAATGGTGTTCATCTTTATTCCCATCTTTTAATGGGATACGTAAAGACACCACAATCCTAGACCCAAATATATCCACCACATTATACAAAACACCTCTGTTGAACCATCAACTAACACTTCATTACAATATTATTCCCTACTATTCCTTTTTATCACACTAATTTTATCTCACATGAGATTAAGAATGGCGGTAAGGGATTTCCCCCCATGAACAATGAGTAAAGGTACCTGACAGGCCCATTACCTCAAAATAATGTTTCAAAAATGAACCTCTCCCTATGTATGGACCAATACTATGTAAGGAGAATACTTCTAGAACAACGTGTGTTTTGAATATTTCCTTCACAAGATACGTAGTGATGAATGGATTCCATATCCTAGTCCAAACACCAATCAAAATAAATTACCCCACGCTATGCATGGGTCAGACGGGTATAGAAAGAATACTTCTAAAACTACATGTGGCTTGATTCCTTCCCTCCTATGATACATAGTGATTCCTGGATTCAATATCTTGGTGTATCCACTATAAAAAATTCCCTTTCCCTACATATGAGTCAAACTTATATAGGATTAATTCATAGAACAATTCCAAGATTGAATCTTATTGACAAATGGTACATAGTAAAACTAGTGTTTCTAAACCTGGGCCTAGTTTCGATAAAGGATCAAAGGTAAAATGTACCCATCCTTTTTTTGTTGCCTCTATATGGTAGAGTAATCTTTTTCTACCACTTGTTTTTCACACTAATCACAGATTATGTGGACTTAGGAGTTTTAGTAGGAAATTCCCCGCAGATGTATCAATACACTATAGATCAAATTCCCAACTGCTTGATGTTAAACATCAAGGTACCTCAAGAACAATGTATGGTTTTATTCTCAAAATAATGAGACATGTAGTGATGCATAGACCTCATGCTTGATTCTAGCCATGAAAAGTGAAAAAAAAAATTCCCCCAATCTCTTCACATAAAATGAAAATCGATGTAGGAGATTCCAAACATTGATTCCTACATCAAGGATTTGTCAGAAGATAATACCCCCTACATAATATTTGGATATATGTATGGGATTACATACCTCAACACAAATCATGGTCTATATATTTCTTATGTACCTAGATATAACCTTTTCATCCATCAAACTCCATTTCTCATAAAATCATGGGTCCCCATAATTATCCATGGCGATCAGAGATGGAGTGTCAGTGTTATGTGGACACCTTTGTTTGACAATTCAAATTATTCCTTGCTGGATATTCATAAGTTTCCCAAAAAAAATACCTATCAACCAAAAGAAAATTTTTCCTTAGTAGAGGATTTTCCTACCTTCGTAGTATCATTGGCTCCCAAGCCCCATAACATTCCTCCTGATCTGAGGGCCCCTGGAATCATAGTTTAAACTATCATTCCCCAATTTCATCTGGGGAATGCCTGAATATCTTGGCCCTATTAGCCCATACATACACATGGTTTCTCTAAAAACTTGTCACTGCTACATGACATTAAACTGTGTTATCAGAATCCTTCCTGTAAGATGTAAACCTGCATGGATCCATAAGATTTATCTCTATTCATGCCAATTCACCCAATTCCTCACCACATGATGTTAAACTACATGGAATAATAGTTCTCTCACCTAAGAGGACATTTCCCCTAGAATTGGTCACCTACCATGCCACGTCATAGAACTCTGTAGGTCTTGATCCCTACCCTCCCAGGATACATAGGGATGCTCGGACTCCCATCCAGGTCAGCCACCTCAAAGAAATAGAAACTCCCCCCTTTCATATGGGTTAGACCAATGAAGGGGGTTTTTACAAATAACTATGTGTGACTTGATTCCCATCCTATGGGATACATAGTAACATCCAAATCCTATAAGTTGGACCCACCCACGGAACACATAAAAATTTCCCCTCCGCTACAGGAGATATAATTCAAAGCAAGGGACCCCCAAACATTCCCCGTTTTCAATATCATCTGAAGAATGACTGTATGTATCTTCTTACATGTAGGGTCATCCTCTTCCTCACCACATGGTGATAAATTACATGGAATCTACATCTTTTCCACATGATGATAATCTATGAAACAATTATCCAAATGGAATGATGTTAAATTATTTAATAAAAAGTCCTTACAATATGACACTAAACCACTAAACACCATATTGAGTATAAAATATTCCCCTCTTAGATTACATTATCCCCAGGTGGGGGATTCAACCACTTTCGTCCCTTGTTTCTCACACTAGCACAAATCATGTGGGCTTAGGGACCTCGACAAGGGATTCCATGCAAAACCATGGAAAATCAATCCATAATGGTTGGCCCTGTAGAAACAACCTTAAAAATCTTATTGGGGTTATCCCCATCAAAATTGAGAAACCAAGTTCCTAGCCACATGACCTTAAACTTCATGGTATTCCAATAATAACATATGCCTTGATTCCTATTCATGTAGGATATGTAGTGATTCCAGAATAAAAAAACATAGACCCAGGAACCCTCAAAGGGAAAAAAATATAGCTAAGATGCCCCCTCCTTGAGTACGGACCAAACCAATGCATGCAGTTTAATTATAGGACACCCCGATATTAAAACAGGGGTCTGACTCCAAAAAAGGAATCAAAATACCCAACCCTACATAAGGACAGATCTAGGTAGGGGGGTTCCCAATTCCATGGGTAATTAGGGCTTGAATTTTTCTAATATTTTCAAACACTCTATCCATAAAAATCCATGCGTCGAGTGATTCTAGATCTTCACAAACCGCCTTGGTCATTGGAAATGGAGGGTCAATGTCCTATGGACACCTTTGTTTGTCCATGCACAATATGCCTCCTTGGATCTACATGATTTTCCCACAAAAAAGACCTATTGACCAAATTAAAATTCATCCTCAATATAGTTTTTTCCCTATTCTATATGGTCAATATCTCTCAAGCCCCATATCATTTCTCCCAATCCAAGAGCCCTCAAATCCATGGCTTACACTTTCCTTCCTATTCCCGCTTTAGACGTGATGGAACACCTCAGACTGATTATCCTACATTTACTTGGGGCTTCAATATCAATGTCTTAATTTCATGACATTAAAACGACATGATACTTGATACTTAATTTTCACCCTTTGGTTAATACACATCAATGAATATATTTCCCCCATGTTCCTATGCACAAAATAAACCCGTATAGGAAAGTCCAGTATGCATCCTGCCTTATTGTTGGGCTCGTACAAAATATAAAAATTCTCCATTCATATGTGTAAGCCAGATCTACATATGGATGAAATTTAAACATTAATAGAACTATATATTTCTTGATTAATTTACATTCAATATACGTAGTGACTCTAGAACCTCATATCTCACGTCCATCTATGAAACAAATTTAACCCTCTATTCTTGAGCAAGGTCCAGGACAGTGTAGGGAACCTCCTCACACTTGTATGGGAATAATGTATCCTCCCATTCCTAGGAAATATAATTATAAAATTACACTTTTCATGTTCGGGACCCACCCCCCAACAAACCATACTCTGTGCCCAGTCAAAAATGGAAGTTCAGTGTCCTGATGACACCTTTGTTTGACTATGTACAAAATTCCCTAGTACATCTAAATAAGTTTCCCATATAAATGTTATATCATATAAAGTCAAATTTTTCCTTAGGAGAATCTTTTTCTACCTATGTACGGTCCTATCACTTTTACATCCCACCTCACTCTGTGTTTAGGAAACCCCTAGATTACATTTTGCATCGTCTCTCCCCTTTCATGTCTGAATATGATATAACATTTTTTGTAAAAATACTATGAAAAAGGTACATTTTTACCCCATGTTAGTGTAAAATGACTTTAAATCACAAGTATCAAATATCCTAGTTGCACAACGTTAAACTGCACCATGCTTCAACCCCCCTTTACACAATCTAAATACGTGTAGGAGTGGTATATCATTCATGATCACAATTGATATAAATTCCCTCATACATTTTAGACTCCCCTCCTTTGATAGTCCACACATGGTGGTTTTGAGAATTTAAAATTCCCATAAAATTTGTTAGCAATTTGAAATGGATGGCTTGTGTCCTGAGAACACATTTTATTGACTATGCACACAATTCCCCAGTGGCTCTGCATAAGTTTTTCACTAAAAAAGAGGGACTGTCAGCCAAATGGAAAAAATTCCTCATGAGAGGATTTTCTAACTTCTATATACCCCATGGATTCCATGTCTCAAATCACGTCCTGTATCTAGAAACCAGAAAATCAGGTTGAATAAAAAAATCCCTCATTTGTGTCTGAAATATATTGAGAAATCCTCAGTGAATGAGTCCTAAATTGGGTTCATTTCCCCACAGATCAAGTTCAAAACTATTCGACCTAAAATATCTGCCTTGGTCCAAGGTGTTTGACCTAAAACACTAATAATAATAGTCTAGATATCAAGACTTTAAACTACACATAAATAAGATATAAAACTCATCAGAAATAAAACCTACAAAGGGATAACTGAAAAAAATTAAGTATCATATCTCTAAACCTACACTTTTTACAGTTTAGTAAAAATATCAATAAATAAAAAATATAAAGAGACACAAATATTGTTTGGTATAAAACCCATAAATGGAGGCCTAAGAAAAGGTCAGGTTATAACCTCTAATCCCACATCATAACATTCTTATGCAAGAATTAGGGTTATAACAAAAAAACACATAAATATTGTAAGGACTTTCATGTGACCCAATAAATAGTAAATCTGTTCTTGTTGAGTCCCTTGGATTATGAAAAAATTAGAGCATACATTGATTATTTTAATTTAATTATCCCAAATCATGATTCATATTTATCTCTGGTAAAATATTATCATTTGAAATGTGGTCAATTATAAGTGATTGACATTTTTGGAAAAGACTAAGGAGAAGTACTAGCGTGGAAAACATTTTCAATCAATTTAATGAAGATAAGAACGGAATATAAAACATGGAGAGTCTCTATATGAGTATGGATTGATAAATACAAAAAAAAAATTGTACATTTAAAAAGTTGTATAAATGTATGATTTGTTTTCTGATGGCTCAGAGGAGCTCTGAAAAAGTTACAGCCTCAGCTGCCACTCCCACCCACATTGCCTCTACCTCCATCAATTCATCAAGTCTAGATTTTTTACCCTCATATGGTAGTCATTACCCCTCATCAACCACTTTTGTGGAAAAATACTATTCTTGTTTAATTTACTCCATTTATTTTCTATACTACTCCACCTCTTTACCATGCTACTTTTCTAAGGACCTCTACTTCATGAGTTCAACCTAAAACCTCGTGACAGCCCAAGCTTGCTCAGAAGCTTCATTCATGGGGATTTTTCTAGTGGTGGAATGATGAGAAATGGACTCTGTAGTGGAAATACAATATTCAAGCATGCTCGTTTCCTCCCTAGAAGTGACCACCTAATTCAATATGTCATAATGTCCATGATAATAAAACCCTCTAAATCCCATGAATCAAAATAGGTGATTTAATCTGGGCATATTTGCTATTATATATGAATATGTGTTTGAGAAATCAACCTCCAAATGTTTTCCATGCTTTTTGGTGTTTTGGATGAAGGATGGATATACCCTCTTGGTTAGTTTCAGATTTGATCCCCAATGGACATACTTATTCAAGAATGACTGTAAATACAGATGTTCTTGACCAAATGACCTCAGTACGACTCGACTGTTTGGTATCCACATATCTCAAAAATATTATCATGAGGCATGGTCGAGGAATCAAGAATAGTTTCAAGTTATTATGGCTATGATACTTAAATAAAGAGTTATTCAAGTGAACACTCTAAATTTGTGAAGGTAATCAAAAAATAGAACGGTTGGAAGGGTGGAAAACAAACCTCCACCTACCGAAGCATCAACACCTCTGACCTCCATTGTGGTATCACTACCGAGTAAATATGGTTCTACATATTCATCATGCAATTGATTTTTAGGGCCATTTAGAGGCACCCATGGCTCGGGGCCATGCTCCTTTGGATCAGAAGCCTCCAGAAGATCTCCAAATGAAATTGTTCCAATAGGGATAACCTATTTAGAAAAAGGAAAAATGGCCAGTTATAAACCTCCTTGATCCAGTATCATTTCCTAGCCTGTGGTTGTTTCACCTTGAAGGGAAGGATTAGATTGCTCAATCAAGGAATCAGCTTCCAAAGATACTCTCTCTACAAGGGTGGGGATCATTTGTTTCATGGAAGTCGATCTCCTAAGACTGATAACCCTTTTGATATCCTCTTACAAATTGGGATCCACACACGACTCAGCTATCACTATCAATTTTGGCTTTTCCTTCTTCATAATGGCAGGATCGACATGCCCAGTTAAGGTTTCAACTTCTAAATACTCACCCACTATTATGGTAAAGGTTGTCTGATCTAGAACTAGAACTCTATAAGGGATAATAATTCCCCAAATATCCATAGTTGGTCTAGCCTCCCTACCTTATTCATCCACATTAACTGGTGGTATATCCCATAATTTAGAAGAGGTAGGATAAAAATACATCTGGGAGATTATTTTTCGGTTACTTATTGGTTGTTCATCATGATATGTGCATGATAATTGGTCAAAAATGGAATAATTTAGTATGCTTTCTAGATATACAGATATGGATGATACATGTAACCCTTTTGGTTATATGTATCTATAGTTGAGATGAATATGGACATTTCGGGGTATTCCATGAGGACTTATGCTTGGAAGAAGTTTAAAGTGGAGTCAAAAGAATAAATACCCTGATAGGATTAGTAAGAACTTCTTCCATATGTTTAGTATTGATAGGAGAGCCATCCATAGTGACCCCCACATCTGAGGGAGCATTCCCTAGCATCAGTACCCCAAGGTTTATACACATGAGAAGTTATCATCTCCTAATCCTTCTATGACTCCTATAATATTAAGGAATAAATTTTATAATAATTTCAATGAGAAAAAGTAAGGTCGAGGATATAAAATATCACTACCTATCATTTGTCACCAATCGGGTCCGAAATTATCTCCATACAGGACACTTGATCAAACTACTTAATCTTTTCAATGAAAGAATGAAGATAGGTATCCAGATCATTTAAATATACTACTACTTCCTATAGATAATAATGAGAATAAATAAAATTTTGGGTGACTGCTGATCCGAAGCATGGAAGATTAAAGGGTGATTCTTATAGAAACTATCAAATGTATTCATTGGAAGCAGTTTCCCTTAAATTTCCCTAGATCCTCTAGGCCTCTTGTAATGATTCCATGATATGAATGGATAATTCTTTAGAATCTACTCAAGGAAGTTTTTATGGTTCTGTTAACCGTAATTGTTTCCTAAGCACCTCCATGGCCATTTAACTCTGAGGGTCTAGATATCCCTGATGATCTACAGGCAGAAAACAAACTTCCCATGCTTATATTACATAAGGAAAATCGGTAGTAGCATAACCCACTAAGGGGTGACCATTATCATAATCTTCTTCTTCAACCTCTAATCTATTATTTTCAACTACACAATGAGAGTATTTACAAAAAAATCTGAGCATGAATCAGGGTTTCAAAATCCAAAAGATAATGATTAACCATTTTAGGATCATCATCATAGAAAATATCAGTAAGCACTGACATGTACCCAATATTGTTAAAAGAGAGCTCCATCTATTATAGAAATTTCCCAATGGAATGGGGAACTGATCCCAAAAAAAACTGGCTACCCCTCAGAAAATCCCACTACCTCTAACTATGGGAAAGGATTCATTAGAGGGGATTGATGGTTGTCCCTAAGTAGTAGAACCAATAGCTTGAGATGTCAAACCCCAGGCTTTCAAATCCTTTCTCATAGGTTCCGAAATAAGAGACTACTAAGGATATTTCCCTTGTTGGGAATGATCAATGGTTATATTTTTATTCCCTTTTACTCTACACACATTAGGGGATATGAAAATCAAAACCATCTCTACCAGATGGGCATTTGGGTATGATTGAATCAAGATATCAACATAACCTTTTTTAGAGTAGGTACAAAACCCTCAGGATCTAGAAGTTTAATCCTGAATTGTGTGTCTTATTAGTTAGACATTACCTAAAACATTCTGGTAATCAAGAAATGTTTTTCCTGACATGGACTATTAAGGGCAGGAGGACACCGCATCTAGACATAGTTAAATTGACGGCCAAATCTGAAAGGTGAATATCCCTTGAAAATATGTTCCCCATCAATATAGACAACAATGATACCCTCTCTCAAATAAAACTGTTAGCATCATTTAACTATGTCTTCCGATTCAACATTAACTAAAATACCAGTAGGGGAAGATTTGGGAATATAAGTAAAGTGGTCGTGAAAGTTGATTCGGGACATCAATTCTCATTCATTATATTAATTCTGCACATCCTGCTTATCCTATGTGGCCCATCCTGTCGGAATGACCCCTCTAGTACTCTAAATTTATGGTTCTAGAAAATCGTTCAGAATCAAAAGAGGATTGATGAATGTGTAACCCCCCTTATGGGATCCTATTCAGCTCTGGTGGATTTGTAAAGTCCCTCCAACCTATAAGGCGGCTTCCCCTCGCTGATCAGGACCAACAAGAGATATATTTTAACCAAAACCAAAATAACCTGGATGATACATTTTCTAGTGTCCAACTGATACACCATGATAAAGGTTATATCTCTCACCATGAGATTGTAATCACATACCGGTAGAGCCCCCCTATATAGAAACATGGCTAGGAAGTCCTCCATTTGAAATAAATGTTCAACATTGAGAAAAATATTCTATCCCCATTCACGGAACTAACCCTCTTCTAAGATAGGCCGAAAAGAACCTACCCTCCTTCGAGTATCCATGGTTGGGAAGGACTTGGGTCTACATGCATGGGTCTCCTGGCCAATTTTCTTAGCTAAGGCATTAATCCAATCAGAAAATGGGATGTCTTACTTTTGGAAAGGTTAAGTATCATTTAAATGATATTTTTCTTTATCAATAAGTTTCTTATCCTTATAAGAGTCCTCTCTTCATCATCCCAAGCAGAATAGGGTGGTAGGAACTTTTCATACATGTCTCTAACAATGGGAACCCATAAAATCAAACAAATATCCCAAAGGCTAATACCGACCACCCCATGGACTATATGAAAGGTGTTTGTATCTGGGCTCCATCTACTCAGAAGCTGCGAAATGAGGGTGGTGGTTAAAAATCAAAGGTTTGGGCTAACCAAATAGCCTCATATAACCCCATGGTCTGCAATTTAGTATGGAATTCCTCAAATATTGGACCAACCCATAAAGGACACCCCCAGTCTTGACTAAATGAGCCTCCAAAATGAAGGTCCCCGCACTGATGACCAACTATGTTGTTTGTTTCTTGTGGACTTTCATGCAATTATATGGTAGTAATGAGCCTTATAATCTGGCCCTCTTCATGAATCCTCCAATGTATAAGGGGTATATTTCAATAAGGATCAATCAGCCATGTCTTTCTGTATGAATTGTCCCTTTCGCAAAATAAGTGTCCTAGGGATAGTGTTCTTATCAATTTTCCAAGATGCAGCTTGGCCAGTCTGATGTGGTTCTGGAATCACTGAATCAGATGATGGGCCAAATATGTAAATGGGTTGCCTATCATAAGTTGTATATCCCTTCTAACCCAGACTAAGGATTCATTAATGTGACTGATGGAATGGGATAACAAGGATCTAATTGTCAACAAAATCTATAATGACTTTTCTCTTCATATCATCACCTGAAAAGGAAGCGAGAGCATCGTGAGTAGTCTGTCAAGGGATAAAATCCATCTCATTCCTATGTCAAAATTACATGTAATAAAATAATGGTTAGCCTCCAAATTAGAAATTTACTGAAGAAATTCCACCTATGGAAAGGTCCCGCATATGAATGGTCCGCATGAATACCCATCTGCAGACCAACAATTCGCAGAAGGCGTGTGAGGCGTTGTCTCGAAAATCACGTGCTAGAAAACCATTAGTTTTTGGAGCATGTGAGATACACACCAACCCACTCTACATGGAAATATTAACTCACTATTTTTAGGTTCAATATTTAATTCGTGGGTTCGACATTCAGTTAATGGATGAAGGTGGTCATGAAGGGTCTACAATACATCGGAGAAATCGAGTGAGAATAGATCAAGGATCATGTTGTTCACTAAAAAATGGTATTGGGAAAATGTACCGGGCCCCCTTTATATAAACATGGTCCCCACTTTTGGGTAAACCCTCATACCGCAAATTGACATATGTTAGGATTGCTTTCTACATCACAATAGCCTCCTCTTAATCCCAATCAGATCCCATTATGATGGGGGGAAATTTTTGGGTCCTAAAAATATTGCAAAGTGAAATAAAATACTCCAATGAATTTTGAAATGAAAGAAAAAAACTAGAGGAATAATTGATGGATAATTTTTAAAAAATAAAAATCAGTAAAAGAAAATTTTCATCCATGAAAGGAAACATCCTTCATGGATCATTGCTTCATGTGGTGATCCGCTTAGCGTAGAAACATATAAACTAAATGGTTCATGGGAAGAAGATGGAGGATCCATATTTGCGCATGCTTTCATTCGCAGGATAGTGGTAGAGAAATTTTCCCCATGCACTACATTTTACACAGACTCAAATCGTCTGCAAGAATGGAAAAGAAGATATCACCCTACAAATGAAATGATGTTTTTTGTAGGGTCGAGGAGGTGATTTTTCCCTCTGTTAACCACAACCCCATGTGTCTTTACTGACCAAGTCATCTATGGTCTGGGAAATGGTCATGTGCTTCCTCAAAAGGGGGATTTCATCCCCGTTACAATAAACTAGCTACCCAAGTAACCAGTTCATATCTTCTCTAAAAATAAATATCGATGGGATCTAAGGAAGAAGATGATTTTTTAGAGGAGACCGATCAGAGAAAGAATGGAAGAAAATAACACCACAAATGACAGACACTATTTTCGATAACCTATAGGTATTACCCACCACATAACATTAAGGAAGGAAATATAATATGGATTGTAAGAAAATGAACCCAGCTTCCTTCATGGATGAATTTACCATGAAGCACAGAACAAATGCTTCTTATTAAATATAGCATCCTAGATAGAAATATTTTATGTGTGGGGAACCCTGTTCCACATATAAAATCATTATATAGAGGGATCCTAGCCTCGTCTACCACTATAGTATGCAGACAAAACTTAATCTTGCATGCCACCATAGTACTTTGGTAGAACTTAGCACCACATACCATCACGGTGCACAGACCGAACCTTGTTCTATGTACCAAATGTTATGTGGACTAAATCTAGGTATGTGTACCATCATGGTGAATGGATGTTCCATTTAACCATATAGAAACATGCTATGTTGGGGAAAACCTATCTTAAATAATGAAATAGTATATATAATGGGGTATTCATGAGCATTCCACCCTCTAGATTCAATGATCTCCTTCCATTCTCATCATGTCATCTGCATCCCCTCCACGAACTAGTCCAACAGAACTAGGACAAAGCCTCATCCAAAGCCCCGAGACTCATATGATAAAACCATCAGGTGCATCAGCATTCCCTTCTGAGTTTACATACCCATTGTAAGTAGGGTCACATGGGTAATCCCTATAATAAGGAGGATCCCCATGATGTTCCTAAGTATAAATTCCCATTGTAGCTTGGGTTCCAATTTTGGGATACTCACTTGAACCTCCACATTCTAGGGATTAAGGGTGGTCACTGGTATTTCCTTCAATGAGTTCCAGTGATAAATGAGGAAAATCACACATGATTTTTCCGTTGATGAGGAATGATACTCCTCACCCTTCCCAGAACCCATTTGAGGGAACTCACACTGAGGTAAGCCCCTAACAATTTTTTTCAGGATTTTGTGCTCTTCCCCCTCTTCTCCATATCCTTGGATGTATCTAGACAAGTTCAACAAATGTAACTATCCAAGATTTGTATGTGAGGGAGAAATTGGCACATTAATATCCCCTTTATCTCTCCCTTTAGGTTCCATATCCATCCATAAGGGGATATGGAGGGTTATGAAATCATTAAATCTATTGATTTATCTTATTTATCATACCATGAATAACCCACATGGGCTTAGAGATTAGTGGCGATCATAACATCTTCATAACCCCAAACACCCAAATGGGCCTTATCTCTACATATAAGTCTAGACCAGAGATCTATGGGCCTAAAATTTAGTGTAATCCCAAATAGTTGAACTACAAGAACTATGATTCCTACTCTGACCAGGATATACTGGATGCATGGCTAAGGATTGAGCTTAAATGGGCCTCCTCTAAATTTTATGTCCCAATCTCCCAGAACTACATGGACATTGATTCCCAACCAAATGGGATACATAGAAAACCTCCCTAAGGTTAAAGCCTGATAATTCACATAGCTCACATGTTCCATCATTACTATGTTGGTTGACTCTCATCCCCACCACAAGACATTAAACTACATGGGTTGTCGAGCCATGTTGACTTCTACTCCCAAATAGATATGAATACATAAGAACCCTCAATTAGGTCCAAACCTAGCTCCTAGATTGACCCTAATTTTCTTGGGGCCACATCCCCAGTAGTTTAATACCCGTCTAGGAAACCACATCTCTTCGGAGTTCCTTGGGCCACCATGGCATAAGAACCACATAAAATTTTGACAATGCATCTTCCTCATATACTTCCTTTCTCATGATGTTAAACTATATAGTTGGGTACTTGTCACATGACCTTAAAAGTTGATGTATCTAGTTAAGATGAACCAAACTACATGGGTTCTGATTCCTCTCATCAGGGTATGTAGAAATCTCGTCTTATGGGTTTGGTCCCAATATCAATACAATTCACATCCAACCTAGAAGATGATAAACTCTAGAGCACCACATCACATGACTTAAACCAAGACCCTCTCAATGAAATACCAAGGAATTCTTTATTTTATCACAAAAGGGTAATATTGGGGAAGAACCTCAAATAAATACAGAGGGTTTTCATTGATAAAGAACCTTGGATACATACATATGATCCTAAATCCATGTAAACATATGATCGATATTATAACCTAGGATTATTTTGTGGACACATGCTTGGGAGTGAACCAAGGATTCACAAACATGTGGACATGGCTTAAATCTATCAGAGAGTCCTGAAATAAGAAACTGTTCTCCCCAATAGGGTGTGACGAGCCCATGTTCCCATCCTCTCGACCAATGTGAGTCAATAAGTTTCTTTTTCCAAGTCATCCAACAACCACCTTACTTTATAAATAAGGTCCATGAATCATGGATAATAGGGTTTTTGGGTGTTTCTAGCACCACGAATAAATTCATTGGATACCATCTGATGATGATGTACCCGGTGTAGATCTATTTCATAAACACTTAACCCCCTGAAACAGATCTATAGATCCAACACAATTTGGGTTGAATCAAAAATGATGAGTCCGACATGAAACACTCAAATATGGAACCCCCTTAGTAAGATAAGAAGGATATACTTCCCAGTCCCCATCGAGACCAATTCATCTATGGTACAACATACGTATTCTTGTTGAAAAAATATCAAAATATACTAATAAATTTCAATAATTACCTTCAATATCATGATAAGAAACCATATTAATATTATATGTGCTCTAAAAATGACTCAATTTTGATCCATAAAATAATAAAAAAATCAAATATAAAATATCACACTCGATTTTAACATCAATTTACCTAAATAATATAATGTCCCAATATATAGTTAACTTCATTCAAAATAATTTTATTCACTTAGACACTAAATAAATTTTGAATTCCCTTAGTTATCTACAAAAATTAACCTATATCAATGATATAAATTACCCCATTTTTATAAATAAAAATAAATACCGTAATATAAAATCACAAAAAAATAAAATAATTTATTTATAATTAAATCATGACCTTTCCAAAACAAAAAAAATGTCATTAATAATGATAAAATATAACCATATAATTCCTCAAATAGGGTATATGTGAATTTAAACATTTGATCAACCTTAAATTTATAACACATTATGTTACCCATTAATGATAATTTATCCCAATCTGATAATATCATATCCTCTAATATTACCTAAACAGTTCTATGATACTAACAATAATACCCAAAATCAATAAATTTTTGGTATAAACAATATATCCATTATATAATGGCATTGATACCAAAAAATGATACCCAAATTTTAGCGCCCATTATAAAAATATTTTAAAAAATATATTATTTTTCTTTTATAAATAAGTCCATTTATGTTAATGTTTTAATGAATGAAGGGATAACACACTTTTTAACAAAACACAGGTCCTTCCCTTGAAATGGGAATTTTTCAAAATATAAAAATTAATTCTTATGTAATAATTATTAGTACAAAATTTAGAGGATGTACAAATGGTTAGGATATGGGGATGAATTTAAATTTACAATATTTTAATTATTTATCAATGTTAATAAAATTTTCGGTGGAAATTAATATATGAACAAATTATTATTTATAGTAGATTAGATAATTGTGATATAACATACATTCTTCACGCCCTCATAATGTGGGTATGGAGTGCACTAAATTTTATATCAATTTTAAATGTGAGGGAAAATATTAAAATCTTTAATAATTCACATCCAGAGTTATACTTAAATAACAATTCCTTTTTTTCACATGGAGGAATAATACAAAGTTGTTGTTTTGAATATGAGGAATAACCAACCTAACATTTTTTCAGACCAAGGACTCAGAATAAATCCAAAACTCTTATCAAAACCATGGCCTAACCAAACAAACATCCAAAATAAAATGTATATCCTGATACTAATTTTTTTATTTTTGATAGAACTTAATTTAACAAAAATATTTCACAACAAAATAATAAGAATAATTGAGTACTAAAAAACTATTTAAATAATGTGATCATTATTTTTGAGTCAATATTTTTCATTTATTGAAGACATAATAATAATGATAATTTTTACAATGAAAATTTTTAATAGTATGTGATTTTAAAGGAAATTAAAATCCTATGGATAAAATATCCCTAAACATGACTCTCTAATGCACTGGTTCTTTTAGTCTCTTTTTAATATAGCATCCACAATAATAGTATCTCCAAAAGTGATAAATGAAATAATATCGTCTTGAATGATCCAATCATTTCATTTTATTAGTTCTTGAAGGATAATCACACATATATATCTGATCAAATACTTTAATGTTATGTTATACTAATCTCTATGATAATCCTTCATGTAAAATTTCATTATAATTGAGAATCATAAATATTCGCATGGATCCTCATTATATTTTATAAAGAATAATATTTATATGTAAAGTAGAATTAAATATAATAATAAATATTTTTGTCCATTAGTAAATAATTCTTATGCCTTTATCTCATGGTGTTTTTATGATCACAAACACACTTTTTTTTTGTTTCTAATGTTCTCATTTATTCAGAATTTGAACTCAATTTTTTCAATTTTAGTAATGATTTTAATGGTTTATATGAATATTTTAAATTACATTCAATGGAACCATGATGATCTAGAAAATGGATTAGAATAGAAGTATATCAGGATTTGAGATCATGGGATGATTTATGTTCATCAATGAAATGCAATGGAAGGAATTAATGAAGGCACTATAGGAATTTGAAGTGATGTAAGTAGCATCAACTAGCCAATGTAGGGAACTGACCAGCCTCTTCTATTTGAACATAAGGGAATTCATAAATGAATTTTATCAACCAGTCTATGGAATTATTTAATTCTAGGAGACCCCTATAAAGGCTACATGATTATTGGGGTAATCATCCATCCATTTAGTGACTTCGATCCAGCTACTGAAATATCTTAATTTTAGTAAACCTCATCACTCATAAATTCCCATTTATTATGCATAGTGAATCAGGAAATTATAGAATATTCATATACCTATTTGAATCTATAAATAGGTATCCTTAATTTATTGTAGGACCTATAGTGACTACAAAACATTCTTGTAATTTCTTAATTTGGACACTACAAGAAATATGATCAATACCAATGTTTTTGGGCAAACTATTGGTATAGTTCACTAATTTGGAGTTATACTAATGGTTTTGGGAAACTGTTGGTATATTTCACTAATTTGGACCTATACCAACATTTTTCGGAAAACCATTGGTATAGGTCCATTATAGAGACCCTATACCAACGGTTTTGTCCAAACCATTGGTATAGGTTCCCCTATACCAACAGTTTGTCCAAAACTATTGGTGTAGGTCCAAAAATCAAAAAACCTATACCAATGATTTTGTGAACCGTTGGTATAGGTTATTTGATTCTTAATGGAATCTTCTTACAAAGGAAATTAAATAAATCAAAATTTAAAATACTTATGATAATACATATATATATATATATTTATGAAATTATGTTCACAAAAGTATGTTAGGATAGTGGTTAGGTCGTTCAATCACAAACGGGAGGTGCTAGGATCCAGACCCACCGAATGATTGTTTTTTGAATTACATATACCAATGGTTTTATGGAACCATTGGTATAGATTTTCATATTACTTATACCAATGGTTTTCCCAAAAACTGTTGGTATAGACCTATCCCCACGACTTAGTTGCCCACGTTTCTCCAAACCGTTGGTATAGGGTATTTTTCAGTAGTGGGAATCTAATCCACGATCAATTTTCAGCTCAAAAAATGTGTTTTTATAGTGAATCATATCATTTTTCACTATATATCTACTCTCAATTTTTCTTTAATGACTAAGTATCTCATCTATAATCATCTCTACATTTATAATATAAACTATTAAAATAGTTATTTAATATTATGGAGTGGATTTGTAATGGGTTTTCACTAAGAAACCCGCTATTTTTTCTCACTCCTTCTACAATGGGTGACCGCTACCACAATAGTGTGGGACAGTTCCTAGCCTAATGATAATGTTTATGATTTTTCTCAAATAATAATTATGAGGTATGGGTTTTTTTATCACCTATAAGATCATGGGAAAATAAATTGAACCAGCCATCCTAGGGGTAGGAGATGTGGGGTCTCAAGCTGAACTCTTGTTTAACTCATTTATCAAACTGTGTTTTCTCACTCTTTAAAATTATACATTTCATCACTCAAACATGATAAGAAAAATTATATAAATTTGATGCATTAATATTCACTAGGAAAAATCACTCAACTAAATTTTAAATTTAAAAAGTAATATATATTGAAATTATCTCTTTCATGTATTAGTTAATTATAGTTTTCAATTGTTCTTTATCATTTTATTAAATTTTTTAAATTGAAATTCACCCCCTCTTGCAATATTCACCATTGAAAAACTAATTTCATAGGGTACCATTGTGTTATTATTTTCAAAATTTAATTTTTTTATGAATCTTTCATAAAAAGAATAGATTTCAATATTTGGTCATTATATGACTGAATACTACTATTATCTTCATGATAGGTTTTTATGCCACAAGTTATTCATATTGAAAAAATCGCTATCAGTATTAATTTGAAGAATAATTTTAACCTATCTATAAAATTTTTATCCATTTATATACTCCAAAAAATGTATAGAAATATATATGGACACCAAATTATATTTGAGAATTTTGTGTTAATGGAAAATCCATGAAATTTATACATTGAAATATTGACTAAAACAAATTTAGTCGTGATTATTCATGGTAAAATTCACATGAATCATTGAAATTGAATAAATTCACTCATGAAGTAGAATTAAATGTTTGAGATACTTTATTATTCATATATAGGATATATTTTAAAATAAATTTTTATACCAATTGAATATATCACTAGAATTTTTACAGGGTTTACTAATATATTCAGTGGTTGAAAGTATCTTGGTGATGTTTTGTGTACAGAATCATTATTAAGAAATATAAATTGGGACTTGAAGTGAATATAAAGACCCAAATTCAGGGTTATAAAATAATTCAATGACATGAATTAATTGGATGTAGAAGAACATATTGGATCCCTAATGATTTAAAAAACTCATAGTCCCTATTTTATTCTTATTTGACATTGGAATATTTCAACATATATTTATAGAGCTAGGAACTAATATAGAGTATGATTTTAAGGCATGGGGTTCCCAAAAATAATTTTAAGAATATATTAAATATATCCTATATTACACACATAAGGTTTCTTAATGAAAATGTGTTAACTCTTAAAAGTTAAATCAGATTAAAAAACTAATACTGTGGTTGAATCTGGAAGCCGATGTTTAGTCAAGGTGTGGCATAAAATAGGTTAACAAGGGGATTTGGGATGAAAGAATCCATGGGATAGTGTGTTTAGATAAATAAATAATTAAATTTATTTATTTATTTAATTAACCTAAATCTATTTTCATCTAATAATATAACATTATTGTGATTTTTTATATGTTTATCCTCATAATCATAGGACCATTGAGAGGTTTCATCATCATCCTCTATTGTAGAATCTAGATTCAGATGATTCCACACCTATGTATCATGGTAGATCAACATGAAAATAAATAAACTTCTCGTTTTTTTCTTTTCGAATGATAATTATTCGACCAAAAATGGTCTAACAATATTGGGAGGACTCATAATTTGTGAATTATTCATCATTTGATTAAATTTATTGAGCAATATCAACTTAGTATTTTGATATGTGGAAATTATAGACTTTACATGCACAAATATCTAGATTTAATTTTATTATTCAACAATTTCTCAACATAGATTATCCAAACTGGATTCTTTGGATAGTAAAACAAGGAAAATGATCATTTCACATCTTTTTCTAGTGCATTTCTTCCTTCTTTCTTCGTGTTAATCACCTATGAACCATGGGGTCGCAGTTTGACATTTGTGAGTGGGAATGATAATTATCAGACCCCCCAAATTCCCAAAAAAAATGTGTGTGTGTGATTAATAGAATGTTGAATCAAGGAAGGACTTTAGGTGCTTTTACGTTGTCGGTGATCGATTAGATATTAGGATTCTGAACTAGAGATGGCGCGACATGAGGTATATGTGTGGTGCATGTGGGGAGATAAAAGACCCACAATCAATGCTAGATATGAATTCATAGCCACAATATGTCCAAAAACCAATAGAAAAAGATAGATCTAATGATTTTGGTTTTCTCAAAGATGATAATTGAATATGTAATTGAAGGATCTAGATGTATGGGTGTGGATTAGTGTTTTTTTAAAAACCTAACATTACATCATGTAGTCTAAATAACACATGGCATGTAGGGCCTTGGATATGGTAGTAGGGGTCTCTCTTGAAGTTAACTATGAAACATTATGTGGTTGGGACACGGTCCATGTATCATTCCCCATGTAGACATACCATGTTTTAGATCACATGGGTAGGACCCCATTTGGGAAAATAAGGCCATGCTGAAATTATGTATTGAAGTACCCATACACTTCCATGGAGCATAGGAAGGACTCCAAGTGGCATGGACCTACCATTTAAATTCTTAGAATACCATGTTTACCTGCTTCGGTGGTGTGAAATATACCAATAGGGACACAACCATGCAATGGATCTGGATACCACGTCATGTGGGTCCCCTTACACACTATGTACCCATTATTTCATTTTGAGTAACCATATACCTATCAAATTTCCTATGTTTTTACTCAGATTTTGGCCCATGAGTAGCCTTTACATATTGTTCTTCAATGTATAACATGATGGTGGCCTCCATAGTGTCATGTGAGATTTGATAAGAGATCTTCCAGATGAAAATCTTATATAGGCAGTGCTTGATGATGACCGTTATCATAAAAGATCATTATAGTAGTACCCCCTAACAGATTAGGGATTATGTCCTCTACATCTGTAGAGTTAACCCCTATAAAATTATGTAACAAGTCTTATATCTCACTATAGAGTGTTCCCCCATGAAAAACCTAGGTGTGGTTCATCTATTTATAGATCGAAACCAATATTAGATATGTAGGGGTCATCCTTAATCGTAGTGGTACCCCCTATGGCATTAATGTGCGGTTACATTGTCTACTGAGTTGACCCCCCCCCCCCCCAAGTACTTGGGCATGGGTCCTCAACCCTCTGAGTTATACCCCTATATGATTGATTTTGGTTCCTTCTTATAGTGAGGGGAACCCCCATGATGGACCCAGGATTAGGTCCGTTTCATGAATAGTGTTCCCTCTTGATTGTGTGTCATAGTGCTGAGGCACGGGCCCTCCACATAATTATATATTTGGATAGACACATGAAATGATGTTCATCGATGATAGACTTATGGAACTATTTTCACTCTATCCTAGGTTATTCTACGAGATATAGATCCACTTATATCTCATTTGGGGGTATTTGGTTTGAGTATATATATATCTGTTGTGGGATTTGTTTAGTCCATTTCTTTAGGTTGATCTATCTACTGTCTATCTATAATTATCTTGTCTCTTACATCTCTACCTTGAGCATTCATGGAATCCTACTGGGTTTGTATATACTCACAACATCATGTGCACTGTGTTCATATGTAATGTCTTATGTAGATGATAGATAGGTTAGTCTTGAATGTAGGAGAGCATAAGGATACCTGGTGCATTGGACCATATATGGTGGTCAGAGCATATAGATCATGAGCTAGGCTCTATCAACACTTTTACATTCATGTTTACTTAGTTTTGGACTTCTTTATGGTTTGGTGTGTATTTTTCCCCATTACATTTAGTTTTCACTGTTGTACTGTTATACACCAAATAGGTTTTCATATGCATGGTTATATTTAAGCTATTGCATCATTTTATTACTATTCATCTTCACTTCTATATTTAGATGGTAGGGTGTGTGTGTTTATTGGTACATTCATCAAACGACTCCAATTAAAGTTATTCCATTCATCCTGTGTATCCACCCCTAGCCTGTGGTGGTGGTATTTTTGTAGTTACGTTTTGAGCCCCATTGGGTTGAGTCATGACAAATAGGTATTAGAGAATTTCATTCATTGGGATGGTGTTTCATGTAGTCCAAATATAAGATTTTTTTATGGATTTAGTGAAACTATGTCAATGTTTTTGAAGTACATTATTTAGGCCAGTAAATCTAGTGATGGTACGACAGTCGGTATATCTATTTACTAGTATAATGAATATCATATTATCAACATAGATTACAAATACATTAGTTTCAGGGATCCATGGTACATGAATCATATAGGATTCAGTATTTCACTAAACTTCTTAAGCCAAATTCCAAATATATATATATATATATATATATATATATGATCATTTGAATGTGGTATGACTTGATTAAATTTTACAAATTCCTCCATGACAAAATCCAGCAAAATTACTAGTTTTGGATTGTAATGATAATTTGATGAGTGATGAGACCTTGGTTCAATATATTTCCCAATACTTCCTTACTCCAGGTGGAAAATTATAAGAACACATAGCTGTCAGGAAATAGATAATACTATAATGGAAGGATGATGGTGTTTTCATAATTAGAGCACTATGTGGGTCTCAGTGATAATTTCTACTTTGGTTTTGTGGAAATCTAGTTCCATAGGTAGTGGAGGATTGGCCAGAGTTGGTGGTGCACATTTTATGGATTGTATGAACACCAAAGGATCATGTTTTGGTGATGACATCTAGCCTTGATTTGGAGAAGCTCGGTGCTGATAGAGTCTTATAACCCCTATGCATGATGATTCGACGCTCTAATGGATCGACTCCGATATTATATTTATTGAAGATTACTACCCCTCCATATTGTTCTTAATTTGGATTCAGGATATTTTGATGTTTTAATAAGGATATAAGAATGTTCCTAAGTGCGTTTTGTGGGTCAAAGACCATACGCGGTACTCCCTGGACATGATCCATGGTGGCTACATCTGATCACGAATGTTCTGGTAGGGAATATTCATTGATATATATATATGCTATTGTGTTACCCTAGTGTGTTCCCTCCAATTTGTGGGTGATGGTGTTAGTGTTGTTGATAGAGAGTTTCCTTTCAGAGGGACACTAGGAAGCTGAGAGTTGGTGTGGTCATTATAGGGCTAAGTTGTTTATAGCAGCTTACAGGTGCTAGTGGATAGGATCTAAGCACATGTGATCTCCCTATGATTATACTCTAGAACATGGTCATACGACGTAGGGAAAACATAGTGGACTAGGGTAGCTCAGAGAGGTGAAGTGATATTCTTGTAACAAATGAGGTCACGTGGCACATGACTTATTGACTAGACATGATAAGGATAATAAGTTATTATAATATGAACCACCATGGCATTGGAAGCACCAAGATGAAGGATATCCTAGGCGATGGTAGGGTGGCCTCTAGGGAGGCGGAGTTTTTAGAGGAGTAGGTGGAGCTCTAGGAGTAGGATATTTGGGTTCTTGATAACACTATATGATTATTCCACAACCACCACCACCAGGTGGCCGATGTCAGGCTTAGGGAGATGGTTGTCAGGGCTGCAAACAGCTATAGAATATTGAGTCATATGACCTAGAAGTACACAAGATGATTGTAGGTATTATCTGTGTATATTCTACTATTTCCTTAGTATTAGTAAACATGTTTTTTAGTGATTACACCATTTATTTACAACTGGTGTGAGAGTTGGAGATCCTATTTGAGGTGTTATCCTAGATTATTTTTCATGATGTCCCAATAGGGAATGCTTATTTTGTATCTATTATCTACATGAAGTGCGAGCTATCACTTAGTGGAGAGAGGACAATGAGGAACCTTTTAAATTTCATCATAGAATAATATGGCATCATATTGGGAATGGATTAGTTTTACATGGTTTGAGCCTAGATTAACTATCACTGTAGAGGATTTTGATTTCTTCGCACTTATGGGATGAGATTATCTATTGAGGTCAAGAGAGATCTCATGGAGGGGTTTGTTGTTTTTTAGAGCAGGAGGCTACAACCAATCACTAATTAGTTGGTGAGTTTTTACCTCAGTTCATCAATCTCTTTAGTCTTGTATTCCATCAATCATGGAGGATTATATGGATATATTCCCCCAAGGTTGTTTTGGGACTACAACCAAGGTAGGAGATGTTGTTTTTTATCAACTTTCATCCCAAGACTACTCAGATATATTATGTGTCATATCATATGGCCCCATCCAAACACTGGGAGCTATGTTTATATTTAAAAGAACTTTGAGAGAAGGGTTTCTTCATACCCATTGTTTCTCCCTGGGAAGATCCAGTATTTTTTTTTGAAAAAGGTGGATGGTATCTTGAGGTTTTATGTGGATTATCATCACCTCAACACCAACATGATAATGAACAAGTACCCCTTAATGAGGATTGATGACATATTTCATCTATGACAAGTTGTGAGATGGTTCATAATGATCGATGAAAGATCTGGCTACCAAAATTTGAGAGTTTTTGAGGGTAATATAGTGAAGGTGGCATTTTGATGTCATTATAGACACTATGGGTTCTTGGTGATGACCTATGGTGTTATGAATTCCACCTACGTGTTTATGGATTTGATGAACCATATATTCCGACCATACATGGAAAAGTTTTTTTTTGTATTCATCGATGAAATGATCATATTCTTTGTATCTAAGGTGGAGCATGGATAGCACTTGAGAATAGTTCTAGATTTTCCTTGGGAGAACCTGTATTTTGGTAAGATCTTGATGTTCTAGTTATATATTCATGAATTTCACTTTATGGGCTGTTTTATTTATGAGAACGGTTTAGTTTTAGACCCAGTGAAGATTGATCAAGTTCTTTCATGGGAACCACCAAAGATCATGTTAGGGGTTCCATGTTTTCCTAGAATGGTAAGTTACAACCAGAGGGTTATGTCATCCTTCTTCAGGATTGTATCCCAATTGACCACCTTGATGCAAAACGACATCCATTTACCAAGACATTGATGTTTTAGAGGTTATTTGGGGATTTGAGTCTGAGGAATTGAGTTCTTATATTTTGAGACTATCATAGGATTTCAGAGAGTATATAGTGTATTTCAATTCCTTAGGAGATGGGATAAGTTGTGTGTAAATGTAGAGATGGGAAGTTATCACATACGGGTTGAGGTTGTTGAGACACTGTGAGTAGAACTATGTGACTCATGACCTAGAGATTCCAGTAATAGTCTTCACCCTAAGGATATCGAGTCACTATCTTTTATGAGAGCGGTTGATGGTTTATTCAGATCATCAGAGTCATAGGTATGACTTTACGGAGAGATATTTAAAGTGGATAGAGTGATTCTTTCCTAAGATCTTGAAGGAATGTGACTTAAATATATCTCATACTCTGTGGAAGGAAATTTTTTTTGTAGATTAATTTATTATGAAATCATAGAATTGTTTGGTGATTGAGGCTTTTGGGTAGTTATATTTCTTATAGCTGGCCCTATTGGATCAAGATGGTGCATATTTTCTTCATTCGACTATACTGACTCCTCTACTCATTCTACATGCCAGAGAGTCCCAGTTGGGAGACATTAATTGTGAGAACTATCATGTATAGGGATCAATAAGAGACTCACTAGATGGATATTATATGGATGGAATCGCACCATACCTTTCCAGGGTTGGATTGTGGTCTTATTTTTGAAATGGGATGAGGTGGTGTGAGAGTTCTATATAACTCATTTGGTTGTACATACCATTATGGGGAAGCTGCTTTGAGACATTCATCATCAGTTTTTTATAATTTAGAATGAGACAGGGCATAGATGAGTTAATGTCATGGTACCTCACCTATTATCAGGTGATTTCTAAGCACCATGTTCTAGAAACATTGTTGAAACCGCTTGAGATCCTAGAGGGTAAATGGGAAAATATATCCATTGATACTGTGGTAGGGCTTATATACACAGAAAAGGTCCATGTCGTAATCTGTGAGATAGTTGACTGACTCATGAAGTAATCACACATCTGTGCTATCAAGTAGTAGAATTTTGTGGATATTTTGGGGCATATATGCATACAAGATATTGTTTTTCATCATGGGTTTCCATTGACTATTTTCTACCATATAGATGTGTGGTTCACATCACATTTTTCAAGAGGCCTACATGGGGAATTCTAGAACAAGATGAGGATGATTATATCCTTTCACCCATGGACATATGGGTAGACAAATATCATAATCCATGTGTTGTAGGATATAATGTGGAATTGCGTGTTTGACATATGCTAGATTTGGGAGTGAAGTTCCCAGTTAGGATCCATGTATCACTGATAGGGGGAGGGGGTGAATCAGTGATATCTTTTTCTTTTTAAGTTTCCCCTTTTTGAAACAACCTTCGCCTCCTGTTAAAGAGTTTCTTCCCCACTGAACACACACAACCACAAGAACACAAGATTTACAAGGTTCACTGCTGAACAAGAGTAGATATGTCCTTGGTATGGTACAGAAACAATACAGTACCACACAATCCACTAGAAAACAATCCTTCGATGTGGAATACATTGAGTAGGATATGCCCTTACACTCATGAATCAATTTTAATACAATCCAGTAGTGAATGTGCTCCCTCTTAGCATAAATAGGGTAATAAAGTGTACCAATTCTTCTTAATGAGCTTACACAAGTCAAATCATTCAAAGAAATTATTTACATTCCTACCCAAATGCTGGTAGGAACCCCTGGAGAAAAATAGCTTGCACGCCCACTTCCATGTGAGTGACCTATACTTGCATGCCTACAACTTGTGCACCTCTTCTTACGCACTGCCTACGTGTGTGCTTCCCTTAAGATGCGCTTCCTGCTTGCAGCCTGTGCACCAACTAACACGTGCGCACCTCCAACTTTCATTTCCCCAACTTGCACGCCTTCTAACAACCATCAACATGTGTGCCCAACTCTCTACTTGCGCGCCCAGAGATCAAAGATAATTCTCATGTATTGAGCCTTAAGAAATGAGGAGGTTGGTCATATATTTATAGGCGTTTTGGTGACTTACGTGACTTATACATGCGTGCCATTCCTACATGTATGCCACTTCTCACTTGTGCACCGCTCCATCCCATGCACGCCATTATATAAATAGCACGAAACTTTCTTTCCTTTTTCATATTTTGATATGATGATGTTGCAATATGACTTTCCAGCAACATACCCTTGCACACCCCAGATACTTGCGCACCATACTTACGTACTGCTAACACCTGCGTACCACACTTATGCGCCACATCGTGACTTGCACGCCAACCATTAAATTGTGCGCCACATTATTTACATTTTCATATTTTGATGGAATGATATTGAAATAGGACTGGAGCGCCACTTACAATTGCACGTCAATACTTGTGTGCCACCACTTGCGCGCCACCACTTGCACCCCAATACTTGCGTGCCGCTTTCTTTCCTTTGCCTTATTTTTGAAATAATGCTATTTGAAATATGACTTGCATTCCTCTACAGCACTTGCGCGCTGACACTTGTGCACCTCCACTTGCGCGCCACTACTTGTGCACCGCCACTTGTGTGCCACCACTTGCACGCCTCCTTCTTGCCTTTGTCATTTCTGGATAGTATGATCTGGAAATTTGTTTTGCCAAAAACACTTATTTACTCTCTCTATTATTCATATGGCTTGCACCACAAGTTCTCCATTATTGTGATGATTGTAAAATACAAATCAACAATGTATCATCTGATTTAAAAGACCTTTACAAAGTGAATTGATTTATCTTCTTTGAAAACAAAAGACAACACTTTATAACAGAAAAACATTCTAACTTCCTTATCCATCCAACTTGGTCCCAACAATATCCCCCTTTGGATTTTGTTGTCAAACATGATTCATAAATCATTGAACATTGTAACCTTGAGAAATGTATTACTTGTCAACAATTATAAGCCCACTTGAGCTAACTCATGGTAGAAATAAGAAGTATTGACAGCCAAAACCATGCTATCCAAAATCAGTGACTATGAAATCTCATGATCCTACCTCCTTAGCATTCTTCATATCATCATTCAAGCTTCTACCGTAGAATTCATCACTGCGTCAACTTTCCTGGAAAACAACATTGTTTCCTACAACCACTGCATCAAACAGTTAGAATAGTTCACACACATACAAGCTGGATTCACAGCTTACCCAAAACTCCCCCTTTATGCATGTTTCCATAAGGATATAATTATGAAACGGTTCTCTCCCATGAAAACACTATCCAATGGTAAGAAGATAGAATGGACTAATACATGTACATTAACCTTGATGATAAGGAGGTTGGATACCCATGTTCACCCTCAATTTTGCCAATACTTCCTTCGGTAACAGTGTTGTGAATATATCAGAAACTTGTTCAGATTTAGGAACATACTCCAGACTCAATTCATTCTTCTCCACCTGCTCTTTGATGAAGTCGTACTTTATATCAATGTGTTTTGAACGAGAATGTTGTACTATATTTCTTGTAAGATTGATTGCACTCTGATTATCACAACCCAAGAAAAATGGTAGCCTTACTTTAAAAAGTAGATCTTCCAGCTGAGTCTTCATCCACATTAGTTGAGTTGCAGCTTGAGTAGCAACAACATACTCAGCTTCAGTTGTGCTAAGAGTTACTAAATTCCGTTTATCCGTATGCCAACTAACACAACTTTTCCTTAGAAATAAAACTCTACTAGATGTGGATCTTCTATCATCAACATTTCCTTCCCAATATGCATTAGAATACCCGAATAGATCAATATTTCTAGATCCATCATACCTGATTCCAAAATTTAGTATGCCTTTGATATATCTGAGAATTTTTTTCCAGCAATCAAATGTGATTCTTTAGGAGCACTCTGAAATCTTTCACATAAAGTGACAGCATAGACATTGTCAGGTCTTGAGGCAGTCAAATACAACAGACTTCCAATCATCTTTTGAAACTCTTTCTGATCAACTTCTTTGCATTCTCCATCTTTAGAAAACTTGGTTCCCTCTGAAATCGGTGTGAAAAATGGTTTCAAATTTTCCATGTCAAACTTCTTCAGAAGATGCTTAGCTTACTTTTCTTGAAATAGAAAAACGAGATTCTTCTTCTGTGAAATTTGTTGCCCATGAAAGTACTTCATTTCTCCCAGCATGGACATCTCAAATAACTTCTTCATTTCCTCAAAAAAAATTCACATGATCTTTCATCATTTCCATCAAATATAATATCATCGACATAAACAATAACGATCAGTGAAAACTCCGGACATTCCTTGATGTGGAGATTGTTGTCAACTCTCCCATTTTTAGAGTTCAACTTCTTTATGGAAGTATCTAATTTAGAATACCATGCTCTCGAAGCCTGTTTTAGCCCATATAAAGTCTTCTTCAACCTGAACACATAACATTAATCCTTTCCAATAACAAATACACATGGTTGATCAATTTAAACTTCCTCTTCAGGGTCACCATTCAAGAATGTGGATTTTACATCCATTTGAACGATTTTGTAACCACGCTATGCATCAATATCAAGAAAGATTCTGATTGTTTATAATCTTCCCACTGGAGAAAAGGTTTCATCCAAATCAATGCCTTCAATTTGTGAATACCCTTTGCAAACCAATATATCTTTTTTTCTTATTACTTTACCTTCTTCATTTAGCTTGTTCCGGAAAACCCACTTTGTACCAATAATGTTCATGTTGTCCAGTTGGGTACAAGTTCCCAAGTATAATTCTTCTCTATCTGATCAAGCTCTTCATTAATTTCATGAACCCATTCTAGATGCTCAAATGCTTCATTTACATCAATCTGTTCAACTTTCAAATAATGATAAGTATGGGATATAGCATCCATTGTTCTTCTTTTTTGAACCCTCTGATGTTTAGTTTTAATAATATTATGTGTGTCCACTTTTTTCCTCAACATAGGATGATTTGTTCAAACTTCGTCCTCGTCACTTGAGATTTATGAGTCAGATTCCTCTTCAACGGTGGGATTAACACATTCTGTAGCTTATCAGAATCATTAACAAAATCTTCTTCTATCCTGCTCAACTTCCAAATCAACACAAGACTGCTTTTCTTTCTCAATATTTTCAACAGCTTTTACATCTGAATAATCAATAATTCTTCCCGTTTCTTTGTTGAGACATCTATATCCTCTTCCTTCTAGAGCATATCCAAGAAAAATTCCATCATCTCCTCTTTTCTCAAACATTCCAAGGTTTCCACCTTTATTATTTATAATTCATGGACTCCCAAATACTCTTAAATGTTTTAGACATGGAGTTTTTCCTTAGAACATTTAATAAGGACTCATATCTGAGTTTGGCCTTTAGAAGCATCGGTTCTGAATATAAATAGCAGTGCTCATGGATTTCCTCCAATAATAATGTGAAAGACTATGTTCAAGTAACATAGTTCTCCCCATTTCCACCAGACAACAATTCTTTCTTTCAGCAACCCCATTTTGTTGAGGTGTGTATGGTGAAATGAAATCATGCCGAATTCCATGTTTCTCAAGGTAACCTTAAAAAACTTCATTTTTATACTCACCACCATTATCATTTCTCATCTTCATCACTAAATACTCACATTCCTTTTCTGCATTCCTCCTGAAACTCTTAAACATTTTCAGAGCATCTGACCTACGTCTCATGTACATAACGAAATTAATATGAGTAAAGTCATCAATGAAAGCAATGAAGTACTTATCTCCATTTGTTTATTTCTTGCTCAATGGTCCACATATATCAGAATGTATAAGTTCCAAGGGTTTTTTTGAACTAATTTCAACTCTCTTATGAAAAGAGTTTGTAATCTTCCCTTTTTCACAAATAGTGCAGCACCAATCTCTTCTTCTTAATAAATCAAGAATATCGTGGACATTGTATCACATTGATAACTTGCACATATTTCTCTGACACATATGTCCTAGTCTATTATGCCATAACTGATTTTCATCCACTACACCCATGTAACAAGAGTTCTGTAGTTCACTAACATGGAACAAATCCCCTCTTGTATGTTGGCCCCTTGTAACTATATTTCCATCATTTTCACTTTTCACAGAAAATCCATATTTTCTGAATATAACTTTGTTACCCTCATCACAGAGTTGTGAAACACTCATAAGATTATGTTTCGACCCATAAACATATAATTTTTTCTTAGATTTCATTTTTTCTTTTCTGATGATGGCTGGTCCAACACCTTTGATTCTCAGAGATTCATCATTTCCAAATGTAATGATTCCTTCTTTGAAATCATTCACATTCTTCAGTAACATTAAGTCTCATGTCATATGTGAATAACACCCACTATCATGAATCCATGGATGTTCTCTTTTTGTAGCTTTCAAAGCAGTTTCAACAACAAGAGATTTTTGTTCTTCCTTTTCCTTCACTTTCTATTGTGCTTCCTCCAATTTCCTAGCCAGGTCAATGTGTTCTGTCCAGACAACCATGCACTCTTTATTATTTGGACTTATCAGACCTGTCCCTTTTAGATTTTAAAATATCTAGTTTTTGAGCATTATTATGAATCTTTTGTTGCTCTGGAAACACACTAAGGCAGCCCTTTGCAAGATGTCCAGGTCGATCTCATCTTTCACAAATAGTTTCCAGTGGTTGGAACCTATTCTCAACTTTCACATCAGTCTTCTCATATATTTTCTGAAATTTACTTGGATACTTTCTATTTTGAATGGATTGAATCCCCCTCAGTCCATGTCTGTCAAAACTTGTGGAATAGTTGTAGTGTTGTTGGTTGGACCAACACATATTTTCCATGTGTCTGAATCCACCACAATACCAGCAATAACCATAGAAAGAAGATTTGCCTCTGAAATTTCTATACTGACCAGATTTGTGAACATGCCTCTCAAAAACCTTCTTAATATAACTATGCTGACCATCAACCTTCATCTTTTCATTTGTAACTCCCTTTCACATTTCATATTTAACAGCACTAGCATTATTAGAAGTCTTTCTTGACTAGTGATTTTTATGCACTTCTGATTTTTCATCATTGTTGACTTTGACCACAAAAATGGACTTTCCAGCCTTGTTCTTATCAGAACCAGTTATGTATTTCATTTTGACCTTTCAAGGTAACTTTTGTGGATCCTTGTTTGGTTCATTCATACTAGAACATTCACCAACTTCTGAGATAGATTTCATGAAACTGATAATCATTTCTTTAGCTTTATAAAGTTTTTTTTGGATAAGTTCCAACTCTTCTTCTTTTTCCTTCAGCTTTACTTCAAGATGATCATTATGATTCATTGTATTCTCAAGAGAATTTTTCAGATCATAAATCTCCTTTTCCATCATGATTTTATCATCAGTAAAACATTCTTGATTGTTTAATGGGGAATTTTCATTTATCAGCTTGTTGTTTTCCTTCTCAAGACTTGTGATCTTCCTCAAGAATTCTTTCAACTCTTCTTTCAGATGATATTCAATTTGAGTAACTTCTCCTTCTGGACTGTTGCTCTCATACTCTTCATTATTCACTGCATCAATAAAGGTATTCTCTCTAGTTTTTTCAGAAAATAATTTTTCAGATTCAACTATTTTATCTTCTTCATCTTCATCTTTAGATAAAAAAGATTCATCTTTTTTATTTGAAGAACTTTTTATCCTTCCCCTTTGAAAAATATTTATATTTTTCATATTATTTCTTCCACTACCTTCTTGGCCTTCTATTATCATCATCATTGTCTTATTCTTTATTCTTTTGAGGACAGCTAGCCAAATAGTGACCAATGGATCCACACTAAAAACATTTCAAGGGAAGTTTACCATTGTATTTCCATGTAACTCTTTTCACATTCTTAGAAAACAAGGATAAAATTTCATAAAATTTTTTACAAACCACATCTTCAGTATCAGATTCACCAACATCATCTTCAATAAGAGTTTTTTTTGACATCTCTCTCTTTTTATCCTTGAATTACATTTCTATATCAGCTTGTGTTTTTCCCTTCATAGTCTTCTCTTTCATCATCTCATAAGTAATGAGAGTGCTATGAAAATCATCCAAAGATAATGTTTTAGGGTATCTATATTCTAATGAAGAAACTTTAGCATCAAACTTGTCAGGAAGAATTCTCAAGATATTTTCAAAAACTATAGAATCTTCCAATCTTTCCCCAAGACATCTGATTTTACTGACAATATCATTTATCCTGGTAATGAAATCCCCAACAGATTCAGATTCTCCCATTTTCAAATCATCATACTTTAGTCTCTAGATTTTTAGTTTACCCTTCTTCACTTTTTTATTTCCTTCATATATGTTCTTCAGTTTTCCCAGATTCCTTTGACTGTAGAAACACTTTTCACTCTTAAAAATTCACTCTCAGAACGAAATGGGAGTAATGCATTTTTTTTCTCTTCCATCATTCTCAAGGTTCTTCATATCGACAGGAGTAAGAGGAACCTTGTCAAAAATAGCAGGAAATCCATCCGTTGTAGTTTCAATAACATCATATCCAATATATATAAGATAAGGCATCATTCTATCCGTCCATATATGATAGTTTTTTCCATCAAAAATTGGAATCCCCTTACTGTTCATGCAATTTAGATTTTCCATCACAACTTCTCTTCAACCACTTCAGCAAAGAATAAGCGAAGGGAACATGTCCCTCTGACACCAATTTATGATCCCAGTCAGGATCCAAGTATCACTGAGAGGGGGAGGGGGGAATCAGTGATACATTTTTATTTTTAATTTTACCATTTTTGAAACAACCTTCACCTCCTGTTAAAGAGTTTCTTCCCTACTGAACACACACAACCACAGGAACATAAGATTTACAAGGTTCAGTACTCAACAAGTGTAGCTATATCCTTGGTATGGTACGGAAACAATCCAGTACCACACAATCCACTAGAAAAAAATCCTTTCATGTGGAATACAATGAGTAGGATATACCCTTACACTCGTGTATCACTTTGAAAACAATCCAATAGTGTGTGTGCTCCCTCTTATCACAAATAGGGAAATACAATGTAACAATGCTTCTTAATGAGCTTACACAAATCAAATATTTCAAAGATATTCTTCACTTTACTACCTAGAAGCTGGAAGGAACCCATGGAGAAAAACAGCTTGCGAGCCCACTTCCACTTGTGCGACCTATACTTGCACGCCTACAAATTGCGTGCCTCTTCTTGCACGCTACCTACGTGCGAGCTGCCCTTCAGACGCACTGCCTGCTTGTAGCCTGCGCACCAACTAACACTTGCATGCCTCCAACTTGCACATCCCCAACATGAGGGCCTTCTAACAACCCTCAACTTGGGCACCCAACTCTCTACTTGCGTGCCCAGAGCTCAAAGATAATTCTCAAGTATTGAGCCTTAAAAATGAGGAGTCTAGTCTTCTATTTATATGCATTTTGGTGACTTGCGTGACTTATACTTGCACGCCATTCCTACTTGCATGGAACTTCCTCACCTATGCACCGCTCCATCACTTGCGCGCCCATATATCACTAGCGCGACACTTTCTTTCCTTTTTCATATTTTTATATGATGATGTTTGAATATGAATTTCCAACAACATACACTTGCACGCCTCAGATACTTGTGCTCCATACTTGCGCGCTGCTTATACTTGCATGCCACACTTGCACGCCACACTTGCGCGCCACTTCTTGACTTGTGTGCCAATCCTTAACTTTCATGCCACATTATTTCCTTTGTAATATTTTGATGGAATGATACTAAAATAGGACTTGCGCGCCACAGAAACTTGCATGTCAATACTTGCATGCCACCACTTGCGCATCACCACTTGCGCGCCAATACTTGCTTGCCACTTTCTTTCCATTTCCATATTTCTGAAATAATGCTATTTGTAATATGACTTGCGCGCCTCTATATCACTTTTGCACCGACACATGCATGCTACCACTTGTGTTCCGCCCCTTGCACGATGCCACTTGTGTGCCTTCTTCTGGCCTTTTTCATTTTTGGATAGTATGATCTTGAAATTTGTTTTTCCAAAAACACTTCTTTACTCTCTCTATCATTCATACGGCTTGCACCACAAGTTCTCCAAACATGTGATGATTGTAAAATAAAAATCTGGAAAGCATCGTCTGATTTACAAGTCCTTTACAAAGTGAATTGATTTAGATTCTTTTACAACAAAAGACAACACTTTGTGACAACAAAATTTTCTAACTTCCTTATCCATCCAACTTGGTCCCAACAGGCAGGTTATATTTCCTTTAGTAGTGTTTTTGTACATAAATAGCTACCACTCTAGTTTTAACATGGAATATTTTTTGGCCTTATATAGGGGACATTATGTGGCACCCTTATGTTGGACGGAGGTGGGTGAGGCATCTTTTGTGGGTCCAGATCTGGTGTAGATGAAGGTAGATATGGTATAGGTCATTCATGTGTAGATGATGACAGACCAGAGCTTGCATAAATCTTAAACATATCAACATCTTAGGACCTTGGAGTTTGAGCAGGGAGACCATGTTTTCTTAATAGTCTCCCCACTATGAGGTTTTAGGAGATTCAGATAGGGGGTAAGAAATCCTGTAGGTTTATTCGGCCATTTGAGATGATGATGTGGGCTGGTGAGGTTTCTTAATGCCTCACCCTACCCCAAAAGTTGGTGTTGGTTCACACCATCATCCACATGTCACAATTGGGTAGATGTGTTCATTACCCAATACACATTATTGACTGGGGTGAGCTAGACATTGAGGATGGAACAACATTTATATAGTACCTGGGGGTAATCATGGATTGATTTGAGATGATAATATGTTGATGTGCAATCCCCTTGGTTATTTGTTTCAAAAAGATGGGATATTTTAGGAGTTCCATTTGGAGTGATACTTCCAGATGTGTTACTGAGTATCCTGAGTATTATTTTAGTTTTTTGGGATAAAAATATTAATGGAGGTAAGGATTTAGAGACAATTTTTTCCCATGTAAGTTTTTTTTATTATTTATATATATATTTTCAGAACCATACATTGAGACATTGTGTGATTCCCATATATGGCTTTCCTAGAACACATTTTATAAAAATATTTAATATATTTTATATTATTTTCAAGCAGTTTCTTAAATAAAATTAGATAACTCCTAAATAATAGTCTTGAATCAGAAATATAAAACCAAGGTTGAATATGGGTCATCAATTTTTCATTTTAATCCAAAATTGAGAAGGTATGGGATGAGTGATAAATGTGGTGCATGTGGGGAGAGCAAAGATCCACTATGGTTGATGGATACTGACTTCTATCCAATTAATGGCTTGATATATACAACTAGAGATACATCCAAAATTTTAGGGTGGCTGAGAGGTGATATTCAAAGGACGAATGGACAGATCTAGACATTATATAATAGATCAGACACAATATAAAAATCTAAACTATAATAAGTGTAGTCATATGAACAGATTGCATGTAAGGACACGGCTACAATGGCTAGGTATTTTCCTAAAGTCAAATATGACAAACTATGTAGGGGATCATATGGGTAGGAGCCATTGCAGGAAATCAAATTCAAGCACAAACCTTGTAAAGACGTATAGAGACACCACCAGAGAGGAAGGGAAGGACCCCACACAGATCTAACACACCATGTAGACCCACTAACACTATGTATCCCTACATGGGTAGCAAGTTGTGTACCAGATGGGGCATTAATATGAAATGTATTGGGAACATGTGTTGTGTGTATCCCCTTATAACACATGTAACCCATCCTATTTTTTATGGAACATTCTACCACTCATATCTCCTCCTTATAGACTCTGATTTTCTATACCCAGTATAATATCCAAGGTTTTTTCCACATAGAATGTTCTGGTGGCCTCTATAGAGGATATAATGATATTATGTGACATTTTATGAGTGTGGAACATATTTTAGTGACACTAGACGATGACATATATCAGAAGAGATCATTAAAGTATTACCTCGTGATAGATCAGGGATCGGTTCCTCTTCTTCCATAGTGGTACCCCTATGGCATTAGGGAATGGGTTATTTATGAATCTTCTGATTAGTAACATTATATAGATCAGGTCATGGGTCCCCTATTTATGGAGTTGTACCTCCCGATAAGATAGTTTACAGAGAATCCTTAATCAATGTTTAACCCCCTCCACTTATGGAATTATGTTATGGGTCCTCTTTCTATTGAGTGTCACACCCCTGATACACTTTGGAATGGGTCATCTACCCACTGATTTTTACCCAATATCAGATAAGGAATTTTTCCTGCTCACATTAAGTGGCACCTCCCAAATAAACAAGGTTGAAAATACTCAACTTGGAGATTTTCCCCCCATGATTTTGTGACATAGTTCCATGGCACAAACCCTCCACCCAATTACATCATTAGATAGTCACATGAGACATTGATAATTGATGTTTTATTTCTAGAACTATTGGAAATCTTACCTATGATGGGTCATGAAATGGAGATCCCCCTATCTCTCAATTAAGGTTCTTTGGTTTCATCCTATATATGTATATATATATAATATATCCTTGTCATTGGATTTTTTTTTCTCTCGTTATTTGGGATGAAATGTGTGTTATTAATCTATTTGTATCGTTTCTTTTACTACTCCACCTTTATCTTTTAGGGAAACTTAACTGGTATGTTTATAGTCACCCCTAAATTGGATTTTCCCACACATGTTGTGTCTTATGCATACGACAGACATGTTATTGGCTACATACGGTGATCGAATCTTGGAGATAATGAGTTGGGATCTCTCAAAACTTCTACTTTATAGTTTTTCAGGTAAGGAAGTCTTTCTGGTTGGTCATGTATTTTTTCACTTTACTTTCAGTTTTCACTTTCATACTATTTTATACCCTAAAGGTTTTCATATTCATGGTTTTATTATAGATATTTCATATTTTTATTATTATTAATCTCCACTTCATCATTGATATGTTGTGATGTGTTTATTGGTTTATTAGGAAATAGCATCCCATACTAGTTATGCGTTTTGATGATTTTCTCTTGCCCTAGGCCAGTGGAAGTAGTCTTGGGGTAGTTGTAGCCTGGGCCCCATTGGGTTAGGTTGTAATGAAATTTCATTCAAGTAACAAGATAATAAGGAGGAAAAGTAATTCAATAATGTATTGAAAAAAATACCCTTTAATGATACCAATAAAGACTCAACTAGATGATAAGTTAAATAAATTTCTCAACTCATCAAAAATATGAATTAAAATTAACCTTCATGAAAAAGAAATATTTCAATAAAAAAAAGATAAAAAAGGAGGAATTTTATGTGGCATGCTACAAATGAAAAACACATCAGACACATAAAACTTGAATGTATCATCTATTAAAATATGAATAATGATAGGAAACAAATTTATAAGTCTCTCAATTTGTCAACCATGAGTGAAAGATAGGAATCCATGAACTCAACAAGCTCAACCACTTATATTTACTCATGTGCTAAATTCATTGTAGATCATATTGATATATTTATTGAGGGTAGTTACCCTCTTTCCATGTCCTCTTCGTCCTCTTCCAATACCAATTGAACCGCCTCTTATTTTATCCCATACTCCTCAAGTGACCATAATTATTAATATCATCAATACCCTCGTGATCCACTTGAAAACATGTTCCATGAACTCTCATCATAATAAAATGAACATTATATGATATACGTGATTTTTCATCATGTAATTGAAAATATTATAAAATAGAAGGAACAAATTTTCAAGGAAAATAAATAATTATACATGAAAATATAAAAAATTATAAGTTAAAAATCATGAATCTACTCTAAAAAACCTCCAGTTTCTTCTTTCCAAATTAACTCATGTAAAAAAAATTGTGCACTTGGAGTTATAGGAAATAATAGGTATCTCATAGATTCTAAATCTAATCATTCTCCTAAAAAAATTTCTAAACGAATAATTTTAATGAATTTTGTAAATTAATATCAAATTTATTTATTGAATTTGATTTCATGAAATCATGATATGAAATACCTAAATCAATTCATATTTCATATACTATTTCTAGAAGAAAATATCATACAAAGAAGATATGGATAGCTAAATTTTTATTGGTTAACATTATTGGATCCATGTTTTTTATATTTAAAAACCAATAAGAATTATATTTTGATGTAAAATTATCATAATAATAAATAAAAAAATAAAAAATAGGGTATCCAAAAAGTGGTTTCTAATAGAGCATTTTTTGTGACCACATCGAATTCAATTAATTCAAAACTCTATAAGTATTCCATAACACCTTCTCGGATAAATAATTGGGTAAGATAATAAATGAATGTACTATCAATTTTTATTACTCAGCTATCATTAAAAATTATTTAGTTTCGAAATTATTTAATGCCAATTTTCAAGGAACTATTTATTTGGTTGATTTCTATTTTAAAATTTCATTCAAAAATTAATTATGTAAATTTTATAATTGAAAAGCAAATATTTTATTTGAGTATTATAATCATTAAAATTGATAATCAATAAATTTAGAATATAATTATATCAAAAACTCCAAATTATTGAGAGAACTTTTTTTTTATTATTTTATTTGGAACATACAGCTTGGTCAATGTATCAAGAACTCACTTTTCAAACTCAACTATTATTAAATAGTACAAGATTCCCAAAAAATCATTTCAAAAATAACATGATGTTTGAATCATGCCAATATAATAAGAAACAAAAATATTATTTTAAATATAAAAAATTAATCTATTCTTCTAATACACTCAAATGAATATTCATAGATTTATTCAAACCGTCAAAAATTAATGGTCTCATAGGTAAATCATATATTTTTTTTATTTTTTATTCCCATACAAGATTCAAATAGACTAACTTTTTATCTTATAAAAGTGTATCTTGAATAGATTTTAACATGCTTTCTAAAAATTATGATACTGAAAATGGTAATAAAATTACTTATTTTCTTATTGAACCTTGAGGATTATTGAAAAATAAGGAATTTTTCAATTTATTCATTTCTCATGAATATAACCACTCTTTCTATGCTCCTCAACACCACAGAAAAAATTGGTTGTATAAATCCAAAAGAAAAATATAAATTAAAATTCACAAACTATTATAAGTGTAATTAATTTCACAATTTATTTTTTGGTTGACCATTTAAATATTTCATGATCTATCTGTAATAATTTTCTGAGAAAATATTTTATTAAAATGACCCCTCAATAACTTATGATTAATTAAAATCATAAATATGAGTTTATTAAGGTGTTTTTTGTAAATATTTTATTCACAAAACCAAATAAAATAGTTGAAAAATTATTTCAAAATATAATTAAGCTATCATTATTAAGATCTCTATCCCTAAGAAGGATTAATGAGTCTTTAACAAAAGTACTAATGTAATTGATGAATAGATATATGTTTTTTTAAAAAAAATCACAAAAAATAAGCTACTCAATATCATTTTGAAAATCTCTTTTTGAAATCAAATAACCATTAGAGTATAAATATATCAGATTTGAAAAAAAAATATTATTTTAGTTCTTAAACCAATGATTTTAAAAAAAAATATACAATGGGAATTCCCTTGAAAATATCATTTTAGTATTATAAAATGGAACATGTACTAGATGATCTATCCAAAATGAGGTTGAAAATTTTTCTTTTGCCTATCACTAAGAATCCAAACAAATTAATGATTCCCTTAATGATGAAAATTGGGATCTTTACATGAAACATGATATAACTAAATTCTATATAAATGATGTTTGTAATATCATATAAATAACAAACTATAATAAAATCATATTCTCTATAGATCTTTTTAGAGATAAGTTAGATGAACATGGTAGTATAACTTGAATTAAAGCCCATTTAGTCGCTAATGGTAATAAATAAGATGAATGAATTTGATATGGTGAATCTTTTTATCTTGTCACTCAATTAGAAAAAAATTTACTCTTTCTAGAATTAGCCATTAAACATAATTTAAAATATTAAAATGTGATTTAAAATATATGTTTTAAATTTTATTATTAAAAAAAATACATTTTCTTAACAACCACCTGATTTTGATGATTTTAATTTTCAAATTAATATATTAAAATTATCTAAAGAACATTATGGTTTAAAAAAATGCCCTTGTTATTGTTATTAACGTTTCACTACTTTTGTTTGATAAAATGGACTCAAAATGGGATGATACAATACATCCATTTTTAGAAAATACAACTCAAATGATTTTTTTTCTTGTAAAAATATATATCGATGGTGTTATTTTCATCTCAAATAGTGAATATATTATTTTATATTATTTTGATTTATTGAAAATGGAATTTTAATTGTGTTTTATTGGTGATCTAAAATTCTTTATCATTTTTCATAGTTCACAAAATAATAATGTTATATTTATAAACAATGAAAATACATTAAAGAAAATTAAAAAAATTCATGTATCACACTATTTAAATTAGTACACCAATGATTACAACTTGTGATATTACATTGAGTGAATTTTGTAAGATAATCAATAAAAATAATTATATAAGTATGATTTTTAGTCTAGTTTATTTTTCTCTGATCCTTCCTAACATCATGTTTATTGTTTTTCTTCGATCCTTCTTTAATAAAATATAAAGGAATATAATCATAATTTTTTTAAATGTATTTATCTATATTTAAATATATAAGAAAAATATAGATTTATTTTATCAAAAAAGATATTCAATTGATTTAAAAATTATTTCTAATGCTGATTTTGGTGGATTCAACCAAGATAAGAAAACTATAAGTGGGATTTATTAAATAATTGGAAAATCCCACATCTCATGTAGTAGTAAGAAGAAAACACCTCTATCACATTTTATAGAAGAATTAGAAAATGTAGAAACTATGTGTTGTTATGCCCAAATAATAGGGATTAAACAAAATATACTAGTGTTTGTGATTACATATGGTCATATCATTATTAGATAAAAAATAAATTATTCCATAAATATTGCTAAAAATATAATAAGACAAAATTTTAGTATAATAATTGTCCATAAGAACCATTTACAAGGATATCACCTAAAAATGGGTATATATTATTATATATTTTTTATGTACTTTCAACTCAGAGATAATTTTAATAATAATCTAGAAGTTGATCATTTTGGTTTCATTATGTGTGATTTAAGAAAGGTAATCTTACAACGCTATACATTTTGCAATGGGTAACTTATGTAATTCATTTTTAATTTATTTTAATCCTTTTTGTTTTTTACATTATTATAAAATAATAATTTTATTATATATTCATTATTTTATTAGTTTTCTTACATATAAATGATTGTAGCATCTTATTTTGTTTTATCATTTTATGGGAATCTATTTCTATTAATTTTATAACAGTTCCTAAAGAGGGACTATTATTTCAAAATTACTTTTTCAAAATTGGGGAAAATTTTGATAATACTTCCAAACATCAAATTCATATCTTCTTTAAAATTAATATTTTTTATACTCCTGTAATTATTAAAATTTAATCTAAATTCATTAAATTTTTTTTAATTAAAATTATTTTAGATGTATTGTAAATACATAAATATTAAATTATAAATAAGACTATTATTTTTAAATTACAGTTTCTATCTATCATAAAAGTATATTATTGATGAGTTAAAATTTCTACAAATATATGCCTCTCTAAATTATTTCAATAAATTTTGGGAAAATAAAAACGGGAGGATTCTTTTGATGTATATTTTCTTATTCAAATCAAATCCTTCAGTATTTTCCAATGGATGAATCAATCAATAAAGGTAAAACAATTCATTTTTTGTAAGATTATTTTGGAAAAGGTGTTAAACAGTTTTTTTCATTCACATTTCACTTTATTTTATATTTTTTCATTTGATATTCATTTTCCCTTTTTATTTATCTTTTCCTTCCAATTCTTCCTCTATAATTATTCCTCAGTAAATATCTTTAGAGTTTTTATTAATTTTTTTTATTTTATTTATTATCTATCCTCACCAAATGTTTATTATGATAACGAAAAAGGGTGATCAATTTATTGAAAATTACAATATTTTATAATATAATTGAGATTAATGATATTTTATTAATCAAAAGGGTATATTATATAATTTTACATTTATGGGGTAATTTTTTTAATTTGATTTTGAGTGTGTTATTTATTAATTGTTTCAAAAATGGAATGTTAAATGTTTTACTCTTAATAAAAATAAATAAATTATAATTTATTTATTTCTTTACCAAATTTTATGTCTTATACACATAGATTTAATGGATACATTTCTATATCGTTCTCTTATGTTTTACACTTCATATATATTTTATGTTATGTGTTTTTTATCATAAAAAATTGATAGGTTGTGGTACCACTCTATGTAATTGAGTTTTCATCATCACAAAAAATATTTTTGGTTTCTAACATTCACGTATGATTGAATTTTAGTCCCATCATTTGGAAACATAGTCTTGAATATGATAGACTAAATAAAATTATTATATTCATATAGAAGGAATCAAAATGATATTTTTAAGGGAATAGAATAATATGTTAATAGTATTGTGATCATGGAATGATGGTATAACATCAATTTGAGCCCATGGAATGATTGTAGGGAGGATATTGTTTAGGTTGAAGGGTAGAAGCTATCACTAGCTCACTAGTGCTGGTCAATCAGCATCTTCTTCCTTTTGTAAAGAAGGAAATTCCAATAATTATCCCACCATCCAACTTAGAGAGAAGAACTAAAAAGTTCCAAAATATTCCCAATATGCCTACCATCTAGCCAGTAGGATCTTCTATCTAGCTTCTACCTTCAATCAAGGATGTCAAATAAAATAATTTTGTGGGAATATATATCTCATAAACACAATATAATGATTCTTAATGACTATGAAAAATTCAAATATATTCCCATAACTAATAGAGACAATAAATTGTTGTCCTTCATTCTTTAAAAGATATACCATCACTATACCGACTACATTTAACACATCAATTTATAATTAGATCCTCGGTCAAAATTTGAAACACCCAGTGATGATGATCTAGCCGATATTATTCTCATTCCTCTCTAGATATAATCTCTTTTTTCAATATATAAGGATATATTATTCAATAATACCTCCATAAATAATATTAATTTTATAAACATTTATATATATTAATGAGTATTTTTGTAATGATTTTGTGCAAGGAAACCACTCTTATTATCATCTCCTTCTACAGTGGGTGTCTACTTTCTGAAAAGTGATGGAAATGATCCTTAGTTTCCTATTATGTTAAAGAGGGTAATCTCAACCACAATTTTGAGAATAAATTTTTTTTATCACCACCAAGATCAAATGTTAAGTAACAAAAACCTCTCAACATGAACGAAGGAGACATAGGGGCTTACACTGAATAATTAATGAACTCCTTTATCAAACATTTTTTTATATATTTTAATTTAAGATTTTATTTAATCAAAACCAAAACACATAATTTTGTAATCATGATACATCAATTTCTGTTTTTCCTACTCACTAAATTAAATTTTTCATCATATTTTAAATACTTATGGAAATTTTTAAGTCTTCATATAAAAAAAAATTAATTTTGAATTTATCATTTTCATTGGTTAAATTATTAATATTGAAATTAACCTTCCATACATTTTCTATGACCAATAATACAATAATATTAATAAATATTAATTTTCTATGAATAATCCATGAGGAAAAGATAAAATATTTCGTATTCCATCTTGTTTAAATTTGAATCTCATATTATTTCGAATAGTAAAATGAATAGTCATATGTTCTTGATTTTCCATTAGCCATATATAAATTTATATAAAAACCTAAAAATTAGTTATAATTCAATCAATAATATTAATAATTATTAATATAATAAATAAAATATTCAATATTCAATATGAATATGAAACAAATCAAATCACAAAATAATAACAAAAAATATGTCATGTTTTGATCATTCAAAAATAAAACTATTAAAAACATAATACCACATTTTTATTTTTATTTGAATTTCTATTTTCATATTATATCCAACTATAAGTATATTTATATAATAATTATTTTATAATTGGGGGTTTTTAAGAAAAAAAATTGAAAATGAATTACCTTCATAAAAAATCACATGTTATTGAATGACACTTCCAGAGAACTCAAAAACCCAAATGAATTTTAAAAAAATATATGAAATTGTCATAATAATATATAAATTTATATATTTGTATATGACTTTGGAGTGTTTTTAATTACTTCACTACCAAAAATATTTCACCATTTCAAAAATTCTATAACAACTTTACATCATATGCTTATGAAAAATATCACATCTTGTAAAGGTAATTTTCAGATTCAAGGATAGTTAACTTATAATTATGAAATTCATTTTTGTTCAAATAAGATTATTCATCCTCAATAATTCATATATATCGAATTATATAACTAAAAAAATATAAATAATAATATAAAAACTATCTATTCATGATTGAAAACTTTTAGTAACATCAAACAAATTTTCAAAAAAAATTAACATTATATTTTACCATTCATATAGTTGATTGAAATAAAGATAATAAAATTATCTAAAATAAAAATAATTTAGACTTTTTATTATGTACCTATTGTTATGTTTAAAACAAAATAGAAAAAACTGAGCATGAAAATATGAAACTTATAGATACACTAAAACAACACCTCCTCAATTAAACTATGAATAATACATTAGTAGTGATTTATAATACATTAGAGCTCTATAGTTTTTTAGGAAGACATAATAATAACATAGGAGTAGTACAAAACCTTCATAAATGAAATTATAGTGTACCAAATGACATATTTATCTTAAAAAAAATTCATGGAACATTAATAACATCTTATAAATAAGTAATAAGTTAAATCTAATAATAAATACAACAAGTTATTGTATGATATAATCAATAAAATCATACTATAAATATTTCATATAGTATGTAATACAATTGATAAATAATTAATAAATAATTGATAAATAATAAATAGTTAAAGAATATTTTGAACAAATAAAAAATAATGATCTATCAATCTATTGTGACATCATATATTTAAAAATTTACAAGCTTCAAATATAACTATGTACATGATATAACATAATAATTCTATGATAAATTATAATTAAAAAATTTATAAAATTATTAATGCATTAAGATTATTAAATAATAATTCTAAGAGGAATAAAACTATTTCCGATGATTTCTTTGGGACACATGCATCTGTCTATCGAGGATGCATTGTTTGTTGCCCTGCATTCCTACTTTCCAAAGGTGGGTGGCATCTGTCACTTATTCTAAGACCTTTTCTCCTTGATCGAAATGGGATGATGGGATGTTGGTTCCTCCTTCAGTGGATTCCTCCTCAGAGCTCATTACCTAGTTCGGGTCTCCCTCATAGATTAAGACGTTGTTCATGAAACTCTTCCTAGTGTCATCTCTTCCTGGATACCGGTTAATTAAACTACTTCTGTGAGGATTTTCCAAGGGGTTTGGTCAGGGAAGCAACCTTCGGTCAGGGGAGTAGTCCCATTGGACATCACATTCATGTCTGGACACTGAAACACTGGCATGTTTTGGTATCTTCTACTTATGATAGGGCTTTTCAAGGGTCTGGAAGCCCGAGGCATCCTTCGTCGAATGCAGGTAATTGTATGCCATAGGCATGTCTATGAGATTTTCCTCAGCTTCCCATGTTTAACATAGGGTATGCGGTGAGTTTAACATCCAGGAGAGATGGATTGAAGTGATAAGAGCACTGGAGAGAGTGGATCATAGTATTGAAACCCCTATAGGGAACACTGATGATGGGGATAACGCGTGGTTAATAACCTGATTACTACTAGGACCAGTGGAGAGGTGAATTGGCATGATCTCATCGGGATGTGGCAGCCCGGGTACGAATCAATATGGATGATGGAGGGTTGAATTAAGTGGTGTGGGAATGAGATGGAACTGTTGTGAATGTGACGGTATTATTGGTCTTGATCATCAAAGATACTTTCTATGTAACCCCATAGTAGGGAATCAAAGTCTGTGTAGTTCAATGAGGTGACGAGACACCTAAAGAGGTGACCTTTATTAAGGGGACCCAAAGGAAGTGAAAACTCTAGTTTGGGTAATGACCATCCCAAAACACATAGGCTTGAGGGAAGGACCAAGATGAGACATGGGTGATTGGATTAAACCTCAGGGAGGCCTCCTATGTACCTTTCCTAAGAGTCTAGTATCAAATTCCACGTAGTTCAGGATCGGGGCATAGAATCAGGGTGTACACAGAGGGCAACGACCCGATGATATACTGGGGCATACATGTGGTTAGCAGACCGGGTTGGTCTGACGCCACTGGGGTGGACCAGAGTTTTGTGTCCCAATGAAGGGGAGGACAACGGCTCACAGCTGGATTGGGGTTAACAATGGATTACCACTAATCAGGTTTGATAACCGCTTACATCTGAATGGGGTCACAATGGCTTATCACTGGATGGGGCCACAACATATTACCATTGGATAGGTTCACAATGGCTTAACACTATATGGGGTCATAGTGTCTTACCACTGGATGGGGTCACAACGGCTTACCGCTGGATAGGGCCACAATGTCTTACCACAGGATGGGTTAGAATGGCATACCGCTGGATGGGGTCACAACGGCTTATCGCTGGATGGGGTCATAGTCTCTTACCACTGGATGGGGTCACAACGTCTTACCGTTAAATGTGAGGACAATTTAGTGTCATGATGGACAAAAATTGGCATATATTTTAATGTCATGCAGGATGGGGGTGGACCGACGTAGAGTGGTCTGGACCAATGGGTGTTGGTCTTAATCTTCAGGGAGGCTTCCAACGTTCCTTTCTGTGGAAAGGATCAAGTCCCCGTAGTTCAGAATAGTTTTTGGTGAACCGACATGAAGGGGTCAAGACCAATGGTTGCTGGACTTGAACCCTAGGGAGGATTCCTACGTACCATGACTTGTCAAGGATCAAAGTACACATAATTCTGGATAGTTTGGTGAACCCACGTGGAAGTGGTCGAGACCAATGGTTGTTGGGATTGAACCTCTGGGAGGCTTCCAATGTACCTTGCCTTGGAAAGGATCAAAGATAACATATTTCAGAATGGTGTGGGGATTATTCTCTATGGGAGCCCAGATAAGATTTCATGGTTATTTTTTACTCTAATCTCACGTGAGTCATGCTCAGTGGGAGAAACAAGAGGTAGAAAAGACCTGACGATCACATCACGAAAGGTGGGTCCATGGGAAGTGGAGTGGGCCTTACATGTGGTTAGTGTCCCAATGATTAAATAGGGGATTACACGTGGTTTGTAACCTAGAGAGATGGAGATTGGGACTTACTCAAGGATGGAGGCCCGAGTTGCGACAAATCCCAATGGGAGGGGGATTTTTCACGAAAGAGATGAGGGTTCTGGTGCCTATCCCCCCCACCTCTGGTCTTTGGCACAGAAGAATAAATTAGTATTAGGGACATTACCTCTTGCAAGAAAGGCTAGGTGCTTACACTAAGATGGTTTCCCTTCCCCCACGGACAAACGCCACTCCAATAAAGAGGATCTCATTCCATTTGAAGAACATTTCACTCCAATGCAGATGAGAGGGCGTGGAGAATGTCCGAGGTGGGGATCCTCACATAGGATGCATGGGGAAATGATACAGCTTAACGTCATGTACTGAGGACTATGGTGCTTGGATGTTTAACGTTGTGCAGCTCAAATGAGGTGGGTTCACTCCGCACCCCTATGACTTACATAACTGATACACAACCACACTTAGGTAAGGGAAGGCATCAGCAACGCCATGGTGTTGGGGTGTCATGGAGTGATCCACTGAGGGGTCCACGTTATCATGTCTATGTGAAGAAGCAATATATGTTAGCGTGCCTATGTGAAGAAGCATAAGGTGAAGAAATGAAACATAAAGCACTGCCCAAGAGACTTTGAAATAACTTCTTTCAAACCATGAGGGTTGCACAGGAAAATGAGTTGTAGAGCAAAGGGGTTCACAGGAAGAAGCCTCTTGAATCTCTGGTGCTCCATGTAGTGGAGGGGATTCACAAAGGGGTATACATCACGAAGTGAAGTCGCCTAGCCTAGGCATAGGACATCGGTGAATATGGAAGGTGCTTCGTGAAGTGGAAAGTATTTCATGGATTAGTGCTTCATGAAGTGGAAAGTATTTCATGGATTAGTGCTTCATGAAGAATTGGTGACCTGCGAAACATAGAATTTTGAAGAAATGTGCTTCACTAAGCACAGTGACCCTAACTTGGCATGTGGGTTACATGTGTATGGAGGGTATTTTGCAAAGAATAAGTGCTCCACGAAGACCCGAGTCCCCTTGTGGATCACCTTCCTTCGGGGAGGCCCATGGGATCCATGAAGGGAATCCATATTTAAATAGGGGTTCAATTTAAAAAAAGGGAAAGTCACATTGAGATGCTAATGTACATTGAAGAGCTCATGGTTCATAGAGCAGAAATTGATTCATGATTTGAGAGCTCAGAAGGAAAAAGGTCAGAAGATTCATCTGTTGGGCATGAGGGGAACCCAATATTTATATGAAATAGGTGTCATGAAGCCGAGCTCACTCAGAGATGAGCCACATGGAATGTTTTTGTAACCTCGGATCCCCCCACCTCCTTGCTCTATGTCAGCTTCACAGAGGGGGAGCTTCGCGTCGGCTGCGGTACTGCGAGGCTCTGCGGTCGAGCTTCGGGAGGCAGCCCCAAGGGATTCGTGTTTGCTTATCCTCTTCCCAAATTTTGGAACCAACAAATGACCCCCCTCTGACTTGGAGCTGAGGAGAAAATGAGGGTCAATGTCTAAGGGTTAATCGCCAAAACTCCTTGTTCAATCAAAAAGTAGGATTGCAATGGAGGCTCACGAGGCGGAGAGATGATGTGTGGTCTAAGAGAACCGCGAAGATCTCCATGTTCGGATACACTGCAAAGAACAAGTTTTCATTGCCTATAAATAGGGGAGGTTAACCACTCTCTTTTTCCTTTCTCACCCCCATGTTTTCGCACTTAGCATTCTCGATTCGCGAAACTATGCTTACTCCCTGATTTCTCTCCGTGAATAATGATTTATGCTTTGTGGTGCATAGAGAGCTTTTGGCTCCACAATGGTGTGCTCTTCAACTTGCGCCTGAAGGTCGGGGCAGGGATCCTCAATTTCATTGTTGGGATCGATCACCGTGAATGATCTTCATAGATGGGCTTTGCGAAGGTGCTTCGCAAATGAGAACCTAAAAGCTCCAAATTTTTAAAAATTGAATGGCTCACCAGGAGGATGCCAGGGGGGTCTTTGCTGATGCTTCCTAGAGTGAGGAAATGGTGGATAGCTCTGGTATAGGGGAGTTTGTGTGAAGCCATTCTAAGCATAATTTACTGGTAGAGCTACTTTCAAAGAGTCAGAAGGACTCTTCGCTATGGAGAAGGATGCCTTTATACAGCTTTGGACTAAGGGATGACGTCCTCATCCCTGAAGCGAGTAGGGATGAGCCATCTTACTAGTTCATGAGCACATTGTGTCAACGCTAGTGGTTCTGGGCGGCTGATGGACATACCTAGGAGGAATTCACACTTTTCAATGCTGACTGTCTATAAAATCATGTGAATAATGTCAATGGGAAGGAATTGCAGTCAGAGACCTCTCCCCCACTGTACCATACTATCTTGAATTCATCCCTGAGGAACCTGGAGAAGGGGTGGTCCGATGAGTTGGATCCGCGCTAGGGTGGAAACTTCATAGATGACGGACCTAGGCCTACTGGGTAGGTTCCTCATGCAAAGAATTTGGAGTAGAGCTGAGGATAGTGGGTCAGAATGAGACAGCTTGGGCCTCCCAATTCCATATTTATCAGCTGAAGCATTTGATGCCAGAGTTTCTGAGAAGATGGTCATCGAGGACCAATACCTTTCATTTTCACCATGGAGAGGACGACATCAGTCTATGGGACTAGCATCAGATCTCAGGGATCCCAATACTGGGGGAAATGTATGACTATTTCCTCCCTATTATAGGTGTGTGGGAGGATCTGGAGCAGATTCCACCGCTGGTGATGACATTGATGGACCCAGAGTCAGGATAGGACAAACAGTATGTGAGTGACACCTATTTTAAATAGTGGTTCAAGGAGTTCTTGAACTTCCCAGAAAATTGGAATTTCCCAGTGAGGTCTCGGACATTCCCGAAGGGGGTTCAACGAGGCAAGGAGAAGTCGTACTGGTGGCTCTTGGAGGATATCATGTGGAATATGTGGGGATTCAACGTCAGTACCAAGTAGCAACCGGTAGTCAGGTTGGCAGCATTCTTTTCAGTGCTCATCTGTAGTTGGATCCTACTAGTGAGAGATACGAACATGGGCGTGCGACTGAACATGTTTATCATGGAGTCCATGTTGGCGATAGGGGGTGGGGCATCCTCCGGATCCTGATGTTCGGCAAGCTATACAATATGTTGTGGCATATCAGTGAGGGGTAGAAGACACAGAGGATATATCGGACATTAAACCTCCTGTATGGGAGAACAACAGTGCATGTTAGGGAATCTATGAATATCCAAACCTCATTTCCCCTCTTGGATAGAATTTCTACACATCCATTCTAAATTATGTGGGGAGATTTCTGGCCCTGATGACCCTACAAGCGGTGTTGAACAATGTCTAGAAGGAAGATGAGTTCAATTTCCACCTATTCCCATTGCCAACAGGTTTATTTACTGATGATGGTTAGGGAATGGAAGAACATCGGTCCTACCTCCTGGCCTTTCAAAGTGGAGTACTGGTGGCACTGGGGGACCAAAAGTCCATTTGTGAGCCATACAACCCACGCTGATTTGTGAGGCAGTTTCGATGTATGCAGCGGTTGAACCCACAGGTCTATTTGTAGGTGCGCCATGAGGATCACATATGTGTGATGAGGTAGATGTGGTTTTTGTTCACACGAGAGGATGGGAAGATGTGGAACGAGCTACCTCTACCCATAGCCATCTTTGGGCTAGTGAAGGAGTATACCAAGAGCTGGGAGGTAGAAAACCATGAGGAGATACTGAATTATCCAATCATTCGGGCCAACGATGGGGTCCCTCTCCAACCTCGACATCGGGGCTAGAAGGCAGTGAGGGCATCTCGTGGTGGTGATGTTGTAGTGGCGGTGAGGCCTGCACTGGTTGAAAGGGAGGCAGTAGCGGTAGTCCTAGCGATCCCAGAGGAGAAAAGTCATCTGGAGGGGAGGCCGCCCAGGGGGTTCCACAGGATATCCACCTGGGCTCTGGGGAAGCGGTTGTGATATATAGACATTCCGAATAACACTGTCTTCCTGTAAGCTTGGTACATATGGGATGTCAACCACAAAATCCTCAACCTGTTCGAGATTTGAAGAAACCTAAAACATCTCGGGATGGAATTTCAGTGGATCGGCCCTGTCAGGGTTGGATTTGCAGTATTTTAGGCAGAGGCGGAGAAATACCAGGCTGAGTTGGAGGACTTCGTGAACTTATGTGGTTCCCCACGTCCAATGTTGGATTTGGTAAAAGTATTGCTGGATCAAATGGCCCGTCCACAATTATTGGCTACGGAATTGAGGGAGAGCTTCCCTCTATAATAATAATCATATGAATCCTCCAGGGGGGAGGAGGCTAGTAGAGGGATTCCTCTATAGAAGGGTGAAGTTGGCGATTTAGACCCAGAACATGAGGAGTTTGCAGAGGCTCTCAAGGTAAAACTCTAATTCCCTTCCCCAGGGTCTGCTTCTATGTTATTTTGGACTCCTCGCTAATATATAAACGGTGCAGGAGGGCCTCATACACAAAACTCATTCCCGACCTATAGTAGATGCAGCTACAGGGCCTTCAGGATCAATGCCTACAAGTATGGTGATTACCGCATCCACTAGGGCTGAGACACCTTGGGTAGTTCTTCTAGAGTTTTTCAGACTTTCCAACAATATATGGAGGACCACGCCTTAGGGTCCCAATTGAAACCACCCAAGAGAGAGACCGAAAATTTGATATATGTAAGTATCCTTTACAAAATTCATGCCTTCCACCCATTGATTAGGTTAATTGACATTTTTGCACTTCTTGTTATGCATAGTTCTTAAAATGGGTTGGTCTTCCTTGGAAAGGTTGGTTGGTTCTCCTGGTGGCACCTTTCCCAGGAGAATATCAGTGGTCATGGAAGAAAATTCCCAAACTGACCAAGATGTGGCGCTCTCGATCACTGGTGGGACAATTATCAGGATAGAGCCTGAGATTATTGAGTTGGGATCTGATGATGAAGATCAATCAAACAGCACATGTCCTTCCATACATTATCAGACACTAGATGGAAACCCTACCAACAAGTTCTTGGTGGTGTTTCCTGCATATTAACCCACTGATCCAGTGGATCGAGAAGAGATGGCCTCTGATGAGGAGGAAATAAAAATTACCCATCACTAGTAATGGAAGCTAATTAAGTGCTTCATCAATGAGACCCCTCAAGAAAAATCGATAGACCATATGGGGAGGCTTAAGTCCTAGCTACGTGAACTATGCGCTAGGGGAGTACATTCCAAGCTTCCCCACATGCTTGTATGATATCTCAAGGCGAAGAAGATTTGGGAATATGACTGTGTCCTTGGTGTGGGCTGGCAGCAAAGAAAAGTGGTGAACATCATAAGGCTCAAGGTGGATGAAAATGAGATTCAACAGCAGTAGGTCCGGGAAGATGAGCATTCCTCTTTCCTCACCGTGCAATCTGAGATAATATCATGTCTTAAGGCCCAGCTAGCAGAGGCCAAAGAGCACATGAATAAATCCTTTGAAGAGATGATCATCATTCGAACCAATGAGGAGTAGGCCCAGATTGCGGCTGAAAAACTATGCCACATTTCTGCCAAGGAGGAGCGAGAATTGAATAGGCGACAATGAATTCTGGGGGTGGAGCTACAACACTCTTTTGATAGGGTCAACCCATCCATGGGAGGGGTCGGTCCTCGGGTGTTGTAATGAACATATATTTTGAATGTAATTTCATGATTTAATTATTTATGTCGGATTCATGCATGAGTTATGTTATTCTTTTTTGGTATATTGTATTCTTATTACATTTGTAGAACATCCAACGATCAATCCCTAAGCTCATGTGGGTCATAACCGATGTGAGAAACAAGGGATGACCACCTTCTTATTCCATCTTAAAATAATAGTGAAAACCAAGATTCAGGAATACACAGTTTGAACAACCAATCTGAGTTTTTGGTAAGGAAGGGAGAGGCCTAACATGAGAATGAAGGTCTCATAACAATCGATGTGCCATCTTTCCAACGTCCTCTGGTGCATGAGTGGGGTAATGCTAGGGGCGTTAAAATCAGTCCGAACAAATGGAGAAGGAAAGTGTGAATCATTATACCCAAAATCCAGAACAATGTAGGGATTGCGTGAGAATAAGGGATAGCTATTGACCGTGTTCGAAACACAGTATCCTTATTCTGTTTGCCTAAAATGAGGATAAAAAATAAGGGACGACCGCTGACGATGTTCAAAACATGGGACCTGACTCGAAATGTCATCCATTTTTCTTCTAGAGCATTACCCCAGGAATGTAGGTGATCCATAGGTTGAGCATCCATATTGTTATGGGGTTACATTAGAAATGGAAGAGGATGAGGGTCCAAATAAAGGGTACACATAGTGTGTCGGGTAGAGTGATTGGGTGTTTGAATAGAGTCTAATATTCCTGAAATTACACCACCATGGTGGAAACATGTTGGGTGGGTGTTTCAGACTAATCAGGGATCAAAATTACATCTGAACATGACCTCTCTGGTACGTACATGTAATGATATATAGTTTTACGTCACACCAATAACGATGATAGACTTGTATTTTAAAGAATCATATGGTGAGGATGGTGCACATAGTTTAAAGGTCATACTGCCTAGACCAAGATCTAGGTCGAGGGGCCAGAAGGGTTAATGACCCTAAGGCTAGGCCCGAGATGGAATGTTCGGGTGTCACTATGTATCCCATAAGGATGAGAATCAAGCCAAACGTAGTTCATTATTAGAATGTGGCTGGTGGCCAACACTGATAGGTGAAATCCTCTCTATAAAGGGATCTGGTGAATCCCATGATTAACATGGGGCATCCTGAACTAGTTCAGGGTAGAACCGCAGTTTTGTGTCATGTGTTGAGGACATGACTACCTAGCAAAGAAAATGTGTGTTTCAGTACATACCCCAATGTGAATGAGGACCATAAGATTCCAGACCACATCACATGCTCCTAGGAGAATCTTTAGGTCTAGGGACTGAAGGTGAAAATTGTATTGGGGCCAAGATAAGATATCTAGGAATTCCTACGTATCCCATGAGGATGGGAATCATGCCACATGTAGTTCTGAGAGTGCATTTTAACTTCATTCAAGAATATGTTCATGTGTAGTGTGGCTACACCAGTACACATCCTACAAAAACCACTCAGCCCAATCGAGTCGTGCTCGATGTGGGAAACAAGGAGTAGTGATAGGACATTACTAGTACTAGGAGGTTCACATTAGAGGCAATGGGACACTAGGTGAATGAGGTACCGATATTGACATGCCTACTTAATTCACCTAGATGCGAGAAGGGGTAAATCCGGGTATGTTGGAATTCTACTTGAACATAAAAGAGTGGAAAGTCGTGAATCATGATGCTCAAGATCTGGACCACAATGATGGTGGCATGACAACAAGGGATAACTATTGACCGTGTTAAAAAATATAGCATTCATATCACATTATCCTAGAATGAGGATAGACAAATGGTGGTTGACCACTGACCATGTTCGAAACATGGGACCTGTCGTAAATGTCGTCTGAGGTCCTCAGGGACGGTGGCCCTATATGGTAGTAAAGACAATGTGGCATGATACCAAGCCATAAATAGGGTCCATTTAATATGTGGAAGAGGATGGAGATCTAAATAAAGGTCTCATGAAGTGTGTACATGGGATGAGGGAATGTCCCTGTGAAAATTCCACACTTCGGTCTCTTTCTCACAACGCATCTGAGTACAAAAATAAGATGTATCAGATAGAGTAATTTGAATCCCTTTCAGAGGAAAATGATTTTGTGGTCACACAATCACAACTCAAGGTCATAGGATGGACCATTAAGGGGGGTTTTTATTTGATGTACCATGCACTGGGTGGTGAAGTAGCCAAACCTGATGTATAGTTCCATAGGGAGATCTTAGTTTAGGGTCATTGAACTTGGACCAGATTGGGAAAAGGCAAGGTAGGCACATGGTGCGGCTCTTGCAAAACCTGACCTGAATGAGAAACCAAGATTTTCTCACCACACCACATGTTCCCAAAACAGTTCGGGCCAAGGGGACAAAGAGAGGGTGTGGGATTTTATATTCATGGGGATGGACCCGAAGACAAGATGCATGGGTGTTCCTACGTATCCCGGGAGGATGGGAATCAATCCATAAGTAGTTCTGGAAGATGTCGAGCAGTTTAACATATTTCGGAAAGGATTTATTGTGGTCTTAGATTATATTCATAGAGCTCAGACCAGATTGGGAAATGACAAGGGAGGCAAATGGTGCGGGTGTTGAAAAACATGACGTGAATGAGGACTGTAGGAGTCAGTATCACCACAATGTGCTCCCTAGGAAACTTCTAGGTCGGGGGACCAAAAGTGAAAGTTTGGATGGGCCTAAGGAAAAGTCTTTGGTCATTTATTTGTAACTTATTAAAATGGGAATAAATCCATACGTAGTTCTAGAGGGAAGAATGGTAAGGTACCAGCACCAAGGATAGGTCGTGCGGGTCTGGCCATCGCACCAAAATAAGTGGTATTTGATAAATATTGTTTGTCATTTAATATATATGTGTGTTTTTTTGTGAATTGGTAAACCCAGGAAAAATAATAGCGGTATCTCTATAGGAATAAAGCCATATGTAGGAATTCACAAATGTTATGGTGGATAACCAATACCCAACATGATGTCCCATCGAGTGAGGACACCATGATGTAGTGTCATTTTTCATCATGCAGCCAGGACGATAATTTCATAGTTTAAGTTCATGTGGTAGGACCATCCATGCACTTTAACGTCGTTCAATAAAGAAACAACATTTCAAATTCATGTGATACTGTAGGGGGAATACGCATGACGTGCTAAAGCATACCCGATGTGAATGAGGATGGGGCATGTATCACACCATGCACAATTCTGAAGAATAACCCTCGGGCAGAGGGGACAGCAGAGGTCAGAAAATATGGGGTTGGACCTGTGGAAGAAACATCCTAGTGTTCCTACGTATCCCATGATTATGGGAATCAAGCCACACGTAGTTCTGATAAGAGGATGTGTAATGAGATCTTAGTTTAAGGTCTTAGATCTCGGACCACGAAGAAGCAAAACTCTTCCAAGAGAGCACAAACCTCGATCTGATCCCTAAGCCCACATGAGTCAAACTCAGTGTGGGAAAAATTGGTGGAAGATGACTTTGAAACACATGGGATACCCGTAAAGGGGGATTCGGTGTGGATCCCAGAATTATGCCTTACAGTGGCTTTTTCCTCCAAACGTGCAAATGCGCACTGAGGGACAGTACCAAGAGTTTCGAAATTCCACTTAGACATGATGGGGTGGAAGATGATGTGAATCATGCAACCTAAATTTAAGGCTTGATGGGGATGGTGTGATGATGGATGATAAATGTTCACATTGTCTAAAACATAGTATCCATATCGTGTGACCTGTATTGGGAACAACAAATGAGTGTCATACGCTGACCATATTCGCAACGTGGGACTTGTATCAATTTTTTGTTTGAAACCCTCGAGGACATTGGACCGCAATGGTAGGAGAGACCTTGGGCCGAGCATCCAATCTATTTGGGGGTCCCTTCAGATGTGAAAGATAATAAAAGCCTAAATGAAGCAAAACACGAAGCCTGAAAATGGGTGAAAGCATGTCTAGGTAGAATTTGACACTCTAGGTTCTGAACTAGAGTACTCCTGGGAAAATTGGTATAGAACCGAAAATGGTCGAGGAGACCAAATTAAGTGCAACCAGTTTGAAAATATGAGTGTAGGGAAAGGGAGTGAAGGGTTCCTATGAGAGAGAGGTATATGGCGTAGTTGTTACAAACCCGATGTGAATGGGGACATAAGCCCAAACCACACCATGTAACCCACCCCTAGGAGGACTCAGCGCAAGATGCTAGAATGATAAGGGGTTTTCTAAGAAATGGGGATGGACCCAAAGACTAGATATTAGGGTGGTCCTACATATCCCATAAGGATGGGAATCAATACACATGTAGTTTTGAGGAAGGATGTTGTGTAGTTTAACATCTTGCGTCAAGGATGAAAATAGAGGCAAGGTACCCCAATGAGGGATGTGTATGGCACAAAAAGTAGACTATGATGAATGATGGAATAAGCTCATACCACATCATAAAATCTCGAATGAACACTCGGGCCATGGGGCTGAAAAGGTTGGGGGACCTAAAATGGGAAGCCCCAACCAGATCTCAGTTTAACGTCTTTGTGTAAGCACGATGGTACTCTTAGTTTTAGGTCATAGGGCTCAGACCGTAGGTGCCTAGTTTAATGTCATATGAATGGGAAAACTGAGTTGAGAGTGCTAATAATTTCACCTTTTGAAAACTACAATATTGGAATTATGATAGAGGATAACTGTTGACCATGCTCGCAACCTAGTATCTGTATTTGTATGACCAGGATTCGGGGGCAGAAAATTGAGTGTCGACCATTGACAGTGTTCTCAACATGGGACATGTATTAATTTGTCTCTCAAAATCCTTGGGGGAATTGGCCCGAATCGGAAGGAGAGCCCTTGGTCCAAGAATCTACGCTATTCAGGTGTCCTTTTGGATATATAAGATTATGGAAACCAAAATTATGGGGAACTCAAAGCATGGTGGGGCTTGTTCTCTTGGAAAAGAAGATAGATGAAAGAAGGACGTCTCAAGGGGATGTGTGTGGCGTGGTAAAATATCCCGAAGTGAATGAGAACATGAGACCACACCACACCACACAATTCTAGATGAGAACTTGGGATAGGGGGAGAAAGGATCAAGGGACTTGAGGTTGGGAGTCCCGACCAACTGTAGCTATATGACCCCACATGCGGTTATTGTCTAACCACAGCTCCTAAGCCCACATGAGCAATGCTCAGTGTGGGAAAAAAGATGTAGGACTAGGCTCTACTCATCATATAAGGGTCCGACAGTTGGACTCACACTCTTACCCAAGGCATGCTAAATCTTGAAGAGACAATGGGGCAGAATGAACCACAACACTCAATGTTTCGGACATATGGGGGTGGTGACAATGAAAAAGGATATATAGCTGTTGACCATGATTGAAACACAACATCTATATCGTGTGACCTGAAGTAGGGAAAACAAATGAGTGTCGACCGATGACTATATTCACAACACGGGACTTGAATCCATTTTTTGTTTTAAAACCATGAGGTTGTTGGCCCGTAATGGTAGGGTAGACCTTGGGCAAAGTACATGTACCATTTGGGGACCCTTTTGGATGTGAAAGATAATTGAGTCCCAATTATCGGGAGCATGTGGATCATAAATGTGCCCGTGAAATTTAATGTCAAGGAGGACGGTGAAAGAGGTGGAGATATCCAGGTAAGGGATGGAAACAGTTGGCACCACACCATGTTTTCCGACCCGAGTGGAGATTTTGAAGTTGGGGCAAGGCCAATAAACAAAATGTCCAGGCATTCCTACGTATTCCATGAGGATGGGAATCAATCCATACATAATTCGTGAAGGCCATGTAGTTTAAAGTCATGTAGTAAGGAAGTGGGAGGATATAAGGACAAGGAGTGGCACATAGAGCAACCTTCTTAATCTTGTCGTGAGTGGGGACAAAGAATCTTAGGCTGCACCACATGGGATCCTCCAAGGGAAAGTCACCTAGGTGGGGTAGTCAAATGAGAAGAGGATGGGGCTGGACTCAGGACGAGGAGTCCAAGAATTCCTATGTATCCCATGAGGATGGGAATCAAGCCATATGTAGTTCTTGAAATACAGTTTAGCCTCATGTGGGATGACATATAGTATAATTTCATGCTGGACATAATAATTTATGGTCTTGTAGGACCGGATAGTTTAAGTCCATGTAGAACCATTTACATTTTAATGTCATGTGAGAAAGCCCACAGTTTAAGGTCATGTAGGACCATTTATAGTTTACGGTCATGTAGGACCCTCTGTAGTTTAAGGTCATATAGGACCCTCTAGATTTTAAGGTCATGTAGGACCCTCTTTGCTCATGAAAAGTATTTCTTGAGGAACTAGCCATTGGTGGGAGGAGTTATACCCTCACCATCCATGGTAACTAGGGAGTATGCACCATTAGGGTAAACCTTGTGAATAATGTAAGGTCCTTACCATTTGGGCTCCACCTTTATTGGCCTCTGTCCAGGTATCATTTGTGTTCTCGGGGCCAACACCAAGACACCTTAAAAGAAGGAGTGGAGGAAAAAATTCTTGTTGAATTCTCTATATATCTTGTTCTAATGCCTTTTAAGACTGTGAAGGGCATGAAGCCTATTCTCATCAAGTGCTTCCAATTCAGCTAGACATACTTTATCTACTTTATCTACTGCTTTTTTATCATAGAATGTTGTTCATAGTGAAGGAAAAAAGAATCTCAATGGGTATGATGGCCTCTATTCCATACACCAGGGAATATGGGGTCACCAGGTTGGGAATACGAGTCATCCTCTGATAAGCCCAGATGGCGTTTGGGAGCTTGTCCGACCAACTCTTGTTGATCTAACCAACCATTTTCTATAGAATGTTATGGAGGTTTTTGTTGAATTCTTATATCTATCCATTTAATTTCACATGATAATGTGAGGTATGGTTAGAGTGGATGTTGTACTTAGCGTACAATTTCTTCAGCTCATTTTCCTGGAAGTTCATGTAGTTATCGGTGAGGATGGCATGAAGGAATCCAAATCGGTAGATGATGTTGGAACTCACAAATTCAATGATGGAATGGGAATTGACATCCTTGAGTGGGACTGCCTCTACCCACTTGGAGAAGAAATCCATTTCGGTCAGGATGAACCTGCACTGGTGAGCTGTCACTGGTGGATATGGCCCAGCGACATCGAGTCCCCAGACCGCAAAGGGCCAAGAGTACTTGGTAGTCTGGAGATGATTTGGTGTCCGATGCCTAAATTTGGAATTAATTTGAAACTCATGGAACCTTTTGGAAAACTCGATGTAGTCATGGATAATGGAGGGCCAAAAATACCCCAGTCTCCAGATCTAGTGAGATAGTTTCGGCCCGGTCGGATGAGCACTATATGAACTAGCATGAACCTCTTGCATGACATGATAAATATCAACTCCTTAAATGAAACAGAGGAGAACCCCATCTAACCCGCGCTTATAGAGGATCTTCTTATGACCAAGACCATTCGGGATGGTAAACTGTAATGTACAACATTGGATTCTCTCACGTTCAACCTCATCCACCAAGAGATTACAGTTTTGGAGATACACGACAAATGAGGTTCTCCAGTCAGGAGTCGCCCCAATCACTACATCCAGAGGACCTAGAGGTCCTGACGTGGAGGCGTCGGTGGTAAGGTGGATCACCTTTCGGTTGTCATCGTCATCTGGAGTGACGGGAGCGAGAATCTATGATGTTTCACATGCATAATCAAATCATCATGTTCGGGCTCTGCAATTGATGCAGCTGGGCTGGCCAAGGAATCATCTCGACTGTTCTGGGATCGAGGGATATGGGTCACTTCTAGACGATATGGGAATTGGTCCATTAACTAGATAGTTTGTTCCAACAACGGTACGAGCACCGGATTTCTGACGAAATAGTCTCCATTGATTAGTTTGATGACTAGTTTAGAGCCCCCATTCACATGAAAGTGGAGAACATCAATCTCAAGAGCCAGCTCGAGGACAGTAATGAGATCCTGATACTCTTCCTCATTGATGGTGCAGCCTTCTGACAATATGAATGAATACGGCAGAATGTATTGTGTTGGGTTAATGAAGACAATGCTGAAACCTACTCTATTGAGCCTAGGGTCATTGAGCCTTCTACTGGTGGGGCTCCGAGATGCACCATCGATGTGCATTTACCAGTATGGCATGGCTTGGCCTTCTGATGGAATCGCTTCATCGGGAAAATTGATATCTAGGGACTAGTCCGTAAGAGCTGGATGGGTGGAAAGGATGTCTTCCAATGCTTTCCCCTTAATATCCTTCTGAGGGAAAACCTGATGTCGAACTATTGAATAATTACTGCCCACCGAGCTAGACATCCCGTTAACATGGGCCTGTTCAGGATGTACTTCAATGGATCCACTTGAGACACCAGATGTACATCATGATGTTATAGGTAATGTCACAATTTTTGTACTGAAAATACCTGCACAAGGAAACTCTTCTCAATAGGGGACTATCTGGTCTCTGTATCGAGGAGCATCTGGATTTGGTAGTAGAGACTATTCTATGTTCCCTCATTGTTATTCTATGCGAGAAGGGCGCCAAGAGATTGTTCTAGGGTGGTCACACAAAGGGCCAATGGATTTCTGGAGATAGGTTGAATTAAGACTGGAGGATGGAGCAGGTACTTCTTGATTTCCTTGAAAGCAGTCTGACATTCTTTGTCCCACTCGTAGACAGTGCCCTTCTTCATGAGTTGGGAGAAGGGATTACACTTTCCATCCAAATTTGCGATGAATAGGAATATGTAGGCCAAGTGGCCTGGAAAGCCTTGAAGCACCAAAATTTTGCTCGGAGGAGACATCTGACTGATGATCTCGATATTCTATGGGTCGATCTCAATGCCCCTGTATCTGACAACGAAATTGAGGAACTTTCCATAGGTGACCCCAAAGTCATACTTCAATTGGTTCATCTTCAGGTGGCAAGAAATGAAGGAAGACGAAAACTTTCTCAAGTTCTTTGATATGGTCCTGAAACTGGAGAGATTTGACAACCAGATCTTCCACATAACATTCCACCAATGTCCCATGGATCAGCTTAAATATGTGATGCATGTTACACTAATAGGTGACACCTACATTCTTTAAATTGAAGGGCATGACTTGGTAAACAAAAGTACCTTATGTGGCCCTAATGGCTATAAACTCTTCATCATCGAGAGATATTCAGATCTGGTTGTACCCAGAGTACCCATCCATAATGGAGAGGGTTTGGAATCTAGTTGTAGCTTCGATCAAGAATTCTGTCACAAGAAGGATAAAATCATACTTTGGGCAATGACGGTTGAGATATATGAAGTTGATGTAGACTCTGATATGTCTGTTATTATTCCTAACTAGCACAATTTTGGGTATCCATCTGGGGTACTTAACCTCCTTATCCAAATTAGATCTGATGATCTTATCGTCATTGGCTTCAACCATGGCCTCATAAGAAGGGTGCATCTTTCTGGGAGGCTGCTTAAACCCACAGTGATCTTCTAGGAGGCCAAGGCAGTGGATGGATACATAAGGATCTAGTCCTAGAATCTCATCGTAACTCCATGAAAATACATCATGGTGTTGTTTAAGGAAGTCCACATATCGTTGTTTCTCCTCGAGAGGCATAACAGCATTGATCAATGTGGGTTTCGGATCCACCTCGCTACCGAGGTTCACCTGTACCAATTCATCGACTATGGTGAAGATGCCCTCTTAAAAGGCAGGGGAATCCTCTAAATCCTCTTGTTCACTTAAAGAAGAGGGATCCTCAATGGGAAGAGTTTTTTCTGAGTCAATAGATCACGATGGAAGATTTGAACCATGCTGAGCGGCGGTGGACACTGCATCAGGGGACGCCCATGCTGCCGAAACCATAGCAATGAACATTTTCGATCTGATCTCAACTGGTCTTTGGACAATGGGGTCATGCTTTATGATATCGAAGAAATAGTGGTGCGTCGTATTGATCTGGTTTATCCTAGCCCGGCGGAACAAGCATGTGTGGCGTATAGTCATTGCCATGGGGTGGACATCCTGATACCTTATGGGAGTAGGGGGATCCGGGATCACCGAGGCCTGATTCGTATAAAAATACGAGGTGATATTTCGGCATCACATAAAATTTGGAATTTTCTCCCCCTTGTTCCATAAAAAACATAGAATTATCCCATTTCCAGGGTTTTACCCTCCAATTAGTGGATTGGAAATATGATGGTATCATCCAGATCTATCCATGGGTTTGTCGCAGCCATAACATGCCCAACCTCATGATCCTGAATCTTCTTGTCCTTGATCCTGTAATAGTCAGAATCTAGATAGCGGGATTCACAAGAAGAAAATGGATATGTGTCCCTTTGAAGTACACCCACTCGACCATTTAGGGAGTACTTACAGCACTAGTGATACCATGAAGGGACCGCTGCATGCAGGTGGATCCATGGTTTTCCCATCAATGCATTTTAGGCAGTTTCCTGGGAGACAACCATGAACTCGGTGATGGCTACCAGACCACTAAATTGGGTTTTTAAGTATATCTTGCTGACCAGTGTCTGTTCTGTCCTTTAATATCCTTGGATTTTCAGGTCAGAGGGACTCAGGTCCTCCTCAGACAACCCCAGTTTATATAGTGTCTGAGTCAGGATTAGGTTGATCCTAGAGCATGTGTCTAAATAATAGCGATGAACCTCCATTCCATTAAAATGTATGGTGATGTAAAGATTCTGGATGTTCCAATGTATAGGAGAGACTCTATCTTATCCTAATAATGAGATGATGGACTAGAATTCAGCATGCTAGACCGCCTTATAATGTAAGGCTTCTACGGTTGCATCCTCCATCTTGAACTGGAGGGGGATTCTTAAGGCCTCAGCAAGGGCCTCAGGCATATCTACAGATAGTAAAAGGGACTCAAGTATGTAGATCCTTTCCGGAAAACTAGAAAATTTTTGAGGACTTCATACTTCCATGCCATGCATGAGCTCATGCTCACAGGTGGTCGCTCTGTGACAAGATGTATGGCATGCCCTGTCGGCTGAACCAGCGGCTGACTAGTGCTAGGAATATCCCACTTCTCACTAGTCTAAGCATGTGGAGTGACCACCATATGAGGGTCAAATGACTTGGACCAGTCCGTAGCCGAGCATGACTAGTCATGATGCGGTCGAGGTGCCTCTACCAGATCAAGAAACACAAACGAGGGTGAAGGCGGATCTGATGACACCAGATGAGAAGGTTGCACATGTTGAGATCTGCACTAGGACTGCTTCCTAGATTTAGTATCATGCATAGCCTTGCAAGAAATACAAACTGAGGCACTCTGACGAACCATATTTCTGCGGCTCCGTCGACGCTGGTGATAGCTGGGAACATTGGGAGGATCCGGCTGGCGCTCCTCACCGTCCGAAATCATATAGGGGTTTACCAGCTCTACGTTGTTAACTGAGGAAAACCCTTTACTATCACTTGAAGATGAATCCACTACTAGATATATTCTATGAGGAATCACCATCTTTGGGGACATGAAATCACTAAGAGTACGGGATGATGATAGCATTGGCGGGGGACGTTGTTTTCCCTTAAACCGCAAATACATTCTCATTTGGGAAGAGGGTAGATGAGTCGTTGACAAAGAAGTACTGGAGGTGGATGGCACAATGTCTTCTGATGTCTCAGATCGATTCAGGAATTCATGGATAATATCATGGGAATGGGTGACTATCTTATGAGCCATCCAATTGTCATACTTCTAGGACCCATGGTTAGAAACCAGATGCCACTCGCCTTCACTATCACTGCTGTTGTCTGGATTCACGAAGACACGTGCCATTTGTGCCAGCGCTTGGCCTAATTAGACTATGTTGTTATCCACCTAGCCTTAAATCCATATTTTAAACACATAGCACTGTTTGAGGGTGTGTCCTAGGATCTGGTGATAGGGGCAGTAATTAGGGTGATCAGTGAGGATTGCCTCTTCTGGACTCCTGCATTCAGGAAAACATACAATCCCCTATTCCAAGGTACTTTGGAAATAACCGAGGACCTTAGCCTCATTGAATGAGTAGGTATAGTTTCATCTGTCTGGGAAGTGGGCCTTGGGAGTATGACCCTGAAGAGGGGCTGGAGGAGCCTTTCCAAGAGGGGTATCCTGATTATCTCACCTGGGTAGTGGTGGTGTGTTTCGGGGGGTGGGGGGGGGGCTACCGATTCTGAGGTGGTCGCAGCTGGGGAGGAGGTTTTTATTGAGGTGGAGGGACCTAGTGAGGATGCGTAAGTGGCTCCACCAGTAATAATTACAGTTTTCTATGGCCTCTATTTGTTCCACCACAGGGGGATCATCCCTAGCTGCCCTTCTCGCGGGGATTTCATGAGGCAACGGACATTCCGGGCTGGCCTATTGCAAGGCCTCTTCTAGGCGCTGGGCCTTATCAGAGAAGTATCGAAATCCCCCAGGGAAATTATGAGTAATAAGGGAGAAGACTAGTTTTGCCTTGACATTCCCTAAAATCATCGTCAGTAGTCTCTCCTAAGTCAATGTAATGTCAAGGGAGTATGTGGGCCCTTCCCATCAGGCGACAAAGTCTGCGACGCAGTCATCAGGCCTCTTCTTGCACTTGAAGAGGTCCACAATGCTCGTGTTCTGAGTGGTGGAACTGAACTGGTAAAGAAATTTCCTATGGAGGTCTTCCCAGCCAACTACTGATCTGATGGGTATCTTGTTTTACCTGACAAATGTAGGCCCTTCCAATGTCTACACAAAACATCGGAGTGTGGCAGCTTCTTGTAGCGTCGATGTTCCCGACATGGGTCCACAATTTGAGATGAAGTGGGATCGATACTGTAGCGGGTCCCCTGTCCCATTGAAGGGGGGATGTGGGATTTTCAAAACCCTAGGGGTGATTTCATATCATCCACCCACACCGGATATGGCTTTCCATCAGGCGGTATTACCACCAATCGTGCTTCCAATTCCTCGAGGTGGGAAATGAGCGCTACCATGGGATCATCTGGGTGGGGGTTCTTTTCTTGATGGGGATCAATGATCACCAGTGCGTTGGAAGGTTCTTCAACCTGATAGGCAGGCCCAGCGACTCGGGTAGTGGTTGGTGGGATGGCCTACGGAGTAGCTGGGGGAACCTGAGCTGGGTCCTGGGGGTTTTCACGTCGCTCAGGTGGATTTGGAGACACATACCGCACCATCTTTCCATAAGTTCCAACCTCAACCCTGTGTATGTGGGAAGGATGGTCAGGGTCACCTGGAGGAAATTTTCTGAGGAGAATTTGTGTATACCACTGCTACCCCATTCGAGGATCACTCTAGTCTGGTCATCATTCCACAATGCGTTCATCAATGAGTTCATAGAACATCCTCTTGTTCTATGAAAGTTGCTAATGCAACATGACTTTTTTAAGATATTAATATACTTTCTAAGCTAATTCGGATGGGTCTGAGGGTTTGACGTCTCCAATTTGATCATTACCCTTATTTAGATTTTGGTTGAGGGTTAATGACTCGATAGGTACTGGAAGACCCAGTAAATTTCTTTGATGGAAAGTGATCCTTCCCAACAGATGAAATATTTTTGAGACTCCCTTAGGGGGTAGGTCCATTCCATGAATCACTAGCTCGTTCTCACCCCATTGCAGGTCATCCATATTAACCACGACTCCACATAAATACATATATTCGATATCGCCTGGAAAGTCAAGCTTGCACTGGATGGAACTGAAATGGAGGGCTGCGTACTTCCCCCAACCATTGATTTTTCACGTGGGGATAAGCCTCCTTTATTATACTATAGGTAACTTTAAAGCTCTGGATGCATCATTGTTGTAGGTTCCTATGTCTACCTGGTGATTCAGGGTGCTGGGCCACGGGGAGTGCGACCAAATCAACCAAATGGAATTTTTGGTCGATGTCTTTGAAATGTTGGAAACGGTCTGCCATAAGAATGTCCCACAAGCTCCTTGGTCCAGACTCAAGGTCTGGACCTCCATTTCCCCACTCCTCAACTAGGGACCACTAGGGAATTGGTAGCGTTACTGAATCAGACCTTTTGAGAGGGTATGCTGGCCGGTTGAGAATACGGCGAGTAGGCCGACAAACTACCGCATCTTAGGCTATCCTATGAAGAGTGTAGTGACTTGGACACCACATCGCGATAAGATAGGATGGAGACTGTAGTTTCTGGCACAGTGACTATGGCTTCTAGCGGTGGACCATGTTGTTTCTTGTTTTCCATCGATCCCTAGAATAACTCTTTGTGATCTCTGGTCAAGGTTGGAAATGCCCCTGGTGATGATGGTGGGGATTGCAAGGTCGGACCCTGGGGAGATGCCAAAACATTGTCCTCATAAATGTATCTACGGAGGGTGGTAGGGATCTGGTGGACCCTGCATTCTGGAAGTATGAGGTTGATGTTCCTTATTCCTGCCTCGACCCGTGACACAGAGGATTGAGGTGAGGGTTCCATTTCTTAGTCGTATTCCACCTCAGAATCTGAGAATAAGACTGGTCTAATCTCTGTATGAATCTTCCCGACAATTTTTTATGGTGGCGATGACCTTCCCTCCTTCCCCAGGATGGTTCTTCGGGATAGGGTAGATTTCTTGTGTGAGTAGGACCTTCGGTCATACTAGTTCTAGGGTAGAGTGGACATCTGCTTGAGTGAGTTGGGGTGTGAGGAGCACCTGGAAAGATATCAAAGGGAACATAGGGAGGACCTCCATGTACACTGACTGATGTGTGGAGGGAATCTCCATGGAATGTGTTGGATTGGGTAGGACCTCCTCTTGAGCTGGTAGGAGTATGGGTAGGACCTCTATTCTTGTTTCCCCTGGCAGCATCAGTGCGAGGAGGGTCCTCGTACTGGTCATGCCGAACACAAGTAGGACCTCTGTGCTGGGTGACCATGAAGCAAGTATGTCCATCACTCCTCTGATTACTGATGCGGGGAGGAGATCATCTAGCCACTTTAAGGACATGGGGAGGCCCCCCATGCTGGAGATTGACCAAATGTGTAACATCAACACGTCGATGGCCTGTGGCAGGAGGAATGACCCCATACCCAATTTCATCAGCATGGAAGAGTCTTTCTTACTGAGTATCACTTCCATTGGGAGGACCTTCATTCAAATTGAAGGTGGCATGGGGCGGACCTCCATGTTGTGATTGGAAGCGGGGAGGACCCACGTTTTCAATGGCGGTGGTATGGGGAGGACCTATGTACAGGGTGTCATGGTCGTGGGTCGGTCTGCGGCGGCTGCTTCCTGTGCTGGCGATGAGGAGAGTCAACCCAACCTACCCATGGTCTGGTTGGGGCCTCAATCTAGGCTGGGTGTATGAGGTCCCCTATTCAACATATATAGGGGCTGATGATATATGTCAGCAGTGGCCCGCACCATGTTAGTTGCTGACGTTGACACCCCTTGGTGGTCGTCCTCTTCTTCTTATGCCTGATGCTATCATCGGGTCATCCGGATTGGGGCCATCATTGTAGGCACATAACTTACTTTATCCTCAACTCATGGGGTCATGTGGCGGTACTAGAACACATAAGAAAGGGCCCTACATGGGGGACCCTAAAATGAAATCTCTTTCGGGCTGGCCCAGACATCCCCCACCTCATCAGCGTAGGGGAGGGAGTCATTGAAGAATTCCGGGGAGAGGCTCCCAAAATGGTTGTGTGTCGGATAGGGGAGAAATGGCTCACTGTGCAGCCCTTGGGGGTGGTGGTGGTGATGAGGCACACATTCCTCTAAATCCTGATGGTCCATATCCTGAGTCGAGATAATACCTTCCACCTCATATAGGTGGTTGAGGTCATTTATCACACTTCGTTGAACGAATTCAGATGGGGAGATGGTGCGTGGGCGCCCAGCAGTTGTGGTTGTGGAGATTGTTGTAGAAGTAGTGGAGCCATGTAGGATTTCCACCTCGACATTTCCCCCACCCATGCGTCAGTGGATGGGAAGTGATTGGTTTCTTGTTGCGACATCTTGGGTCATGTAAGGCTGTGAGATTAAACCATTAGTGCTACAAAAAGGAAATTGACGTCTAGTGCCCCAGCGTCATCCCATCTACCATGGTTGGTATGAACGATTCACGCTGACAACATAGCAGATCGTGGTTTCCAACGTTTTAACTTCCCCTAATTATGGTGAGTTTCACGTCTGGCCCACTATTTTCATGATGAGACCCGGTGTCAGATAACAAGATCTGGTGACATGCTGGTTCACTGATGTATCAAACACTACTAATCTCTACATTGAATAGTAGAACTTCATGTTAGGTTCAACATTTATATTTCTGACGCTTTCATCGGGGCACACACATCCTTCTGTCGAGGGGGCACTGCTTATTGACCTGTATTCCCACTTTCCAAAGGTGGGTGGAATCTTTAACTTATTCAGGGACGTTTGATCCTTGATCGAAATGGGGTAATGGGATGTCGGTTCCTCCTTACGTGGATTCCTCCTTGGAACTCGTTACCTAGTCCGGGTCTCCCTCGTATATTAAAACATTGTTCATGAAGCTCTTCACAGTGCCATGTCTTCATGGATGCCAGTTAATGATATTTCTTCTGTCAGGACATTCCAAGGGTTTCCGATAGGGCAGCAACCTTCGGTCAGGGGAGTAGTCATGTTGGACATCACTGGCGTGTTTGGAAACTAGAACACTGGTGCATCAAGGTTTCTTCCACTTATGATGATGATTATCGAGGGCGTGGAAGCTTGAGGCATCCCACGTCAAAGGCGTGGAATTATATTACATAGGCTTGTCTCGGAGGTTTTCCTTAGGTTACCATGTTTAACATAGAGTATGCCACAGGTTTAACATCTAGAGGAGATTGATCAGACAGATCAGAACACTGGCGAGAGTGGATCAGAGTGGTGAAACCCCAAGATGGAACACTAATGCTGGGGATAACATGTGGTTAGTTACCTGATTACTGCTAGGAGTAGTGAAGAGGTGAATTTGAATGATCACATTAGGATGTGGTAGCCCGGTTACGAATCAAAAAGGATGATGGAGGGTTGAATGAATTGGTGCGGGAATTAAATGAAATTGTTGTGAAAGTGATGGTATTATTGGGCTTGGGCCTCAACGAGACTTCCTAAGTATCCTCATAGCAGGGAATCAAAGTCTGTGTAGTTCATTGAGGTGATGGGACATCTAAGGAGGCGACCTGTATGAAGGGGACCCGGAGGAAGTGGAATCTCTAGGTTGGGGCATGACCTTCCTGAAACACATAGGCTCACGGGAAAGACTAGGGTGAGACATGGGTGAGGGGCTTGAAGCTCAGGGAGGCTTCCTACGTACCTTTCCTAGGAGGATAGGATCAAATTCCATGTAGTTTGGATGGGGTCATATAATTAGTGTATACACAGAGGATAGAGACCCAGTGATATACTAGGGATTACACGTGGAAAGCATCCTGGGTTGGTCTGACACCACTAGGGTAGACTAGTGATGTGTGTCCCAACGAAGGGGACGACAACATATCACTAATGGATTGGGGTTCACAATGGGTTATCATTGATCGGGGATGACAACAGATTATCATTGAATGGGGTTACAATGGCTTTCCACTAGATGGGGTAACAATGGATTACCACTGGATGGGGTCATATTGGCTTACCGCTGGATGGGGTAACTACGACTTACCGTTGGATGGGGTCACAATGTCTTACCATTGGATGGGGTCACAACGGCTTCCCTCTAGATGGGGTCATAATGGCTTACCGCTAGATGGCCTCAGAACGACTTACCATTGGATAGGGTCACAACAGCATTCCTCTGGATGGGGTCACAGTGGCTTATCGTTTGATGGGACGATAGTTTAGTGTCATTCATGGAAAAGAATTGGTGTATAGTTTAATGTCATGCAGTATGGGGGTGGACCGACGTAGAGTGGTCGGGACCAATGGGTGATGGAATTGAACCTCATGGAGGCTTCTGTCGTACCTTGACTTGGAAAATATCAATGTCCCTGTAGTTAAGAATAAGTGTTGGTGAACTGATGTGAAGGGTTTGGGACCAATGGTTGTTGGGGTTGAACCTCAGGGGGGCTTCCTACATACCTTACCTTGGAAATGATCAAAGTCCATGTAGTTAGAGAGCATTTGGTGAACCAACTTGAATTATTTGGGACCAATGGTTATTGGTCTTGATCCTATGGGAGGATTCCAACGTACCTTGCTTTGGAAATGATCAAAGTCCACGTAGTTCGGAATGGTGTAGGGATTACACTCTGAGGCGGTCCAGAGAGGATAATGTTCATTGTTTACTCAAAACTCACGTGAGTCATGATCAGTGTGAAAAACAGGAGGCAAAAATACCTGACGATCACGTCGTGAGAGGTTAATATGTGGGAAGTGGAGTGGGGATTACATGTGGTTAACGGCCCAAAGAGGAAACAGGGGATTACACATGGTTCACAGCTCAAGGAGATGGAGATTGGGACATACTCCAAGATGGAGGCCCGAGTAGTGACAAAGCCCAACGAGAGGGGGATTTGGCATAGAAGAGAGGAGGTTTCCGGTTCCCATCCCCCCTATGGTCTTTGGTACGGAATAAGAAAGGACGAGTAGGGACACTACCTCCCACAAGAAAGTACAGGTGCTTACACAAAGATGGTTCCCCTTTCCCCGCGGGCATACATCTCTCCAGCAAAGAGGATCTCATTCCATGAGAGGAAGATTTCACTCCCGTGGAGATGAGAGGGCATGGAGAATGTCTGAGGTGGGGATCCCCATGTGCGATGCATGAGGAATGGCTACAGTTTAACGTCATGTGATGAGGACGATGGTTCTGGGTAGTTTAACATCCTGCAGCTCGGATGAAGTGGGTTCACTCCACACCCCTAGGACTTACATAACTAATACCTACCCACCCTTAGGGAAGGTACGGACTCAACAACGCCATGGTGTTATGGGTTTCATGGAGTGATCCACTAAGGGGTCCACGTTTGTGTGGCTATAAGAAATAGAAATAGTTATAAGTGTGCATATGCGAAGAAGCATGAGGAAAAGAAACACAATATGACACACCTCCCAAGGGACATTGAAATCACTTTGTGCAAACCTGGAGGGTCACATGAGAAAAGGAGTTGTGGAGAAAAGGGGTTCACAAGAAGAATCCTCATGAATTTTTGGTGCTCCATGTAGTGGGGGGGCTTCGCGAAGGGGTGTTCTTCGTGAAGTGAAGTGGCCTAGCCCAGGCATAGGGCATAGGTTCATATGAAAGGTGCTTCGTGAAGTGGAAAGGATTTCGTAGAGCAGTGCTTCAAGAAGTAGTGGTGCCCTATGAAGCATATCATTTCAAGCAATGTGCTTCACGAAGTACTTTGAACCTACCTTGGCATGTGGGTTACATGTTCATGGAGGATATTTCATGAATCATAAGTTCTCTACAAAGACCCGAGTCCCCTTGGGGATCCCCTTCCTTCGCGGAGGCCCATGGGCTCTGTGAAGGGCATCCCTCTTTGAAGAGGGGTTGAATTTAAGGAAAGGGAAAGGCAATTCATGATGCTAAATTACCATGAAGAACTCATGGTTCATAGAGCAGAAATTTCATCGTGATTGGAGAGCTCAAAAGGAGAAAGTTCGGATGATCTATCTATTGGGCCCTAGGGGAACCTGATATTTATAGGCAAGAGGCGCTATGAAGTAGAGATCGCTCGACGTCGAGCCACGTGGAATGTTTTCATAACCGCAGATCCTCCTGCATCCTTACTTCGTAGTGGCTTCGCAAACATAAATCTTGTTCTCGGAGCCTCCAACATCCTTTCTCCGTAGAGGCTTCGTATAGGGGGAGCTTCGCGCCGACCGTGGTGCTGCGGGGCTCTATGGGCGAGCTTCTCTTTTTCTTATTCTCTTCCAAAATTTTGGTGCAAACAAAAACAAAAGGTCTATTGTAATTATCAAAAAAAATGATTTGATCAAGGATCCACTAATAACATAATGCATTTTGAAAATGAAAATTACTAGAATTAAATAAAAATATAACTCTCCAACATGGGATTATCAAGAAATGTCACAAACTAAAATTTTAAAATGAGCTCTCACCATTATCAAGAAAAATCAATAAGTCCTTTAATGAAAATTTAAGATACAATATATCTCAAAAAACATGTCACATAAATTTTATGAAAAATGATAAATAATTATAGATCAATTTAAATATAATAAATAATAATAATTAAATACCAAAATCATATTTAATAAATGAAAATAGATTTCATTTTTTAAGAATATTTTAATTGATAAACATGTAATAAATAGAACTAATATTACATAAAAATGAAACTAAGTACCTTTAAAAATATTATTGAATGAGAATATATCAAAATATGTATCAAGTAATCACCTAAAAGTATTTAATTTTAAAATAAAATATTATAAAGTGAAATTTTAAAATATATTTTGAAGGAATTTAACTACTTAGCATTGAAATCGATTTATACCCCCACAACATATGCTACAAAATTAAATTATCATTAAAAAAAGTTCAAATTTATTTTCTCAAACATAGTCATGTTCATGGGATCTGTAATCATATCAAAAAAATGATCTTCTATAGAAAAAAATACCGAATTAATATTTTCTTTTTGGAGAATGATATCTATGAATATTAAATATAGTAACAACATACAAATTCTATATATATATTCAATTCTAGGAAAGGAAATAAATTTTTTTATTTTAATCCTAAGAAAATTTTATTTAAAAATTAAATAAAACATAACATTTGTTATTTTTCTAACTTTCATGAATCACTTTAATATCAGAATCAACGTAGCTAATGAAATGTAATATAAAAACCTGAAAATTATAAAATAATAACATTGTATTCAATAGTGTATGAAACAAGGAAACCCAACTATCAGAAAAAATAGAAAATGTAGTGAATTAAAATATATTTATTTTTAAATAAATTCAATATATTAAATATATTGTGTTACACACAATACTGAGTTTATCTTGCATTAAATACAACACTTAATTTACATTGTGTTACATGCAACACCAATTTTAAATGAAATGTTGGATATTATAAAAATATTATAATTTATTATAATAATTATAACATATCCATTAAATCAGAGGGTAAAAATGTTACTAAAAAACTTTTAAAATTATGGTTTTCAATTTGGAAAAAATATTAATCAATAAAAGAAAAAAATTCTAAAAAATTATATTTTGCTAAAAGACATTATAAGCACACCTTGTTCACAAAACATAATATTAATTTTTATGACATTTAAAAAATTTATTTGAAAAAAATAATCCTTATTTTTTTAATATTAATATCATTAATAACATATGGTGAATTTTTCAGATTTTTATCAAATGTATCATTTGTTAATTAATAGTGAAAAATAATAAATATTGATTGAATATATATTTTTTTAAATAATTTATAATGTTAAATTATTATATAATTTATTTCAAATTAAAATTAGTTATATTATATGATAGTTTAAAAAAATTGGGTAATTTGAATCATTTTCATGTAGAATTTGGTTATAAAATAAATAAATACTTTTGAACATTTTCTCTTTAAAAACTCACTTTCTTATCATGTTAGTGGGATTACTTTAAATTAAAATTTTACACATCTATTAATTTAATTTTAAATAATGTTTTATATATTTAGTAATAGAATGATATATATTTTCTTATAATCTCAACATTATTTTTGACCGAACTGAATTGAAAAAATTATAAAACTTAATTATCATAGTTAAGGTAAAAATTGATTTATCAGGGGTTAATTTATGATGATAAGTGTTAAAATGACATAGAGACATATAAAACACCCATTTTATGGATCTTTTTCAGTAATAGCTATTATATGATTAATAATTTACAATTTTGGATGTTTGTGGTATGATTCAAATGTAGGTATTATTGAATCTTTTCAAAAAATTAAAATTTTTCCGCTCACCTCACTTATAAATTTCCACCCCCTCCTATCATCTTCACAACATTAAATATCTTTGGATTAGAATATAACATCCAAAATAACATCCCAAAAACCCTCCTATCATATTATATGACTAATTTTGGGCGAAAATACATCATTGGTTGGATTTAGGTAAAACATAAAGAGGATACCTGAAGAAAAGGTAATGTTCTTCATTGAGCGTCATTGTTTTATTTCGTTATCCAAGTATTTAAATTAATAACAATCCAAGATAAATTAACAACCTAATTTTCTTCTACATTCTCTTAAATTTATATAATATGGTAATTACCTATAATAATCTATACTTATATCAAATGTGTTGTGAAATCATTATTCATGTGTACGCAAGAGTACCGCCTCTCAAACTGATGCCATTATTTCATCCATTACAGTTGTTTGTGGTTGGGTACGATGATGGATGTAAATAATATATAATATATTTATATCTTATCTAAACCTATGGAGTCATTATATCACATAGATTATTTTACCTTCTATTCTGTAGGAGATACGATAATATCACCCATGTGTTTGGCGAACTTCCACCTCATGAGGTGACGTGATTTGTCTTTTACTAGTACTTCAAGTAGAAGATGTTAAGAATAATTTTAATGGTTATATTTAATATAAATTTGATTTTAATGATATTAATTAAAGATTTATCATTTTTTAAAGATAATATATCACTTTATTTTTTACCATTTCCCTCACGTAAAGATGGTAACATCATTTGTGTACGAGTGGACTACCACCTTCACAAAGCGATGTGATTATCTTTTGAGAACGACACAAAATGGATGACACATATAAGTATATAATATAGTAAATATGATATTATGATAATTATGTATTGATTATAAATTTCTTACCTTATTTTCAATATGATCATTGGAAAATGGAAATGTTACCCTTGCGTAAGTACATCATGTCATCTGCATGATCGTAATGGACTTGATTTTTCATAACCACAGTTCATGACTGATTTTAAATATATAATTTATGTTAAAATATTATAATAATTTAATTAATTTTATTCTATATATGATTAAACTATGTATGATTTTTAATAACAGGATCTTTAATTATAATACACAAATAAGAAAACAAGTCAATTAACACATGAAATAGTGAAAATAAATAAATTCTTATAATGAAATGAGATAAGATGTTATAAAGGAACCACATATGTTATTATAAATATTAATATTATTCATTTGTATGTTAATAATATTTTTAAAACCAATATAAGGTTGGATAATTAATGTTCAATTAAATAGAACCTTAAGGTAATATATTTCTTAACTCAATTTTCCATTCATTGAGTTTAACTTATACTTCATTGATTATTTAATTCTATGATTGTGTTTATAATTAATTTTTATTACATTATATTTTATTTAAACTTGTTTTATGTGAATTTATTTTTTAAACACATGACTGATTCATTCATTAACTCTCACATCAAATTTATGATCATTATAAGAGTTTATTTCACAATCACATTCGAATCAAGGTTTTTAATTCTTGAATTTTAGTTGAAGAAGATTATGTGAATAGATCAATATAAAACCGTTTCATATTATTTTCCATAGTTTGTTCATGAATTTTTAATGTTATATTTCCACCTTTCGACTATTTGATAATTAAATTAATTTAGAAATTGTTTTTAGGAGAATCATATTCTTTTATTTCTTTGGATGGAAATATGTTTTATTCTAAAAAAATATCTTATTAATGGTTTTTAAACTTGTAAAAAAGATTCATAGAGGTATTTTTAACCATTATTAATTTTTCAAAAACCATTAATGTAATATTGTGTTTTTTTCAAAAGAATTCTCATTAGGCTTCTTCCAAAATTGTGAAAGGAGTCTTACTATCATTTTATGAACAAGAAACATTCCTAACTTTTTTATAGTGATAAAGGAATTTTATTTTTTAATATCTAAATAATATATGGAATTTCCCACTGTAATGATCCTTATTTATTTGAATCTTCATTTCAATGTTTATATGGAACATTATAATTAATATTCTTTCCTGATATTCATGAAATTCTAAGTTTTTTTAAATTTTATTTTCAAGGATAATTATTTTCAAAATGTTTTCTGATTTCTAAAATGAAAATGGTATTTTATTCATTAATGTTATTAAATATATTTATGGTATTTCTCTTTATCAATGTCATCATATTTTTAATTAACTTATGACCCCCTCAGGATATTTTTTATTGATATCATCCTTATTATTTTGTGGATAGATTATGGTTAGTTTGATTATGGTTGCTTCATTTTGACACCACTCACCATATTACACTAGATGGTTGATTATTATGTGTGTCTAATTTGGGAAAGTATTTAAATTTTTTATTTTATATTTTAATATAAATGTTTATGTTGATTATATTTCACCCATGGTTGATAAGGAATGAATTTTATATAGTAAGTGGTTGGTGGAGCCTGATATAGATATCACCTGGATAAATCAATAGCTCTAATGAGAAAAAATCAATTGGTCTAACCTAATGATTTTTACCCAATAGTTTTAAATTTTATTCTCAATGGTCTTGATAGTAAGTGTCTTGTAAAAGTTCTAGACACAAATTAGTTGGCTAACCCAGATGGGTTTCAATCATATAGTTTAAAATTATCTTGTGAAATATGTTGAAATTAATTGTCCTTTGAAAAGTGTTGGTAGTAATATTATGATGTATGAAATTATACATTCCTTTATTTTTTATTATATTATTAATATTCCATGTGATTGTTTTATTTTTTATAATATTAATGTTTATGATTGAATATAATTTCATTATTTATTTGGTGTTATTTAATAATCATTTATTGATGCATATTATTGTTATGTTATTAAATAAATTGAATTTTATTCAGTTAGTTTCAACTCTATATTGATTATTCCTTCTTTATTCATATAGTTTGATGCATTATTACCCTTATTGAGCACATTAACTCACCCTTTTTTTGTGTTTCACTTTCCCCAATACACCATTATGTATTTTATAATTGATTTGAAGGGATATTCTAGAGGTAATAATATTATTATATTAAAAATCAGGATTTAATTTTTTTCATATGTAATGTATTACTCATGTATTTATCTAGATTACCAAGACTTATAATCTATTTGGTCTATCAGGATGTGATTCCTTGTAACTTATTTAAATTTAAAAATAAAAACACTCTCATCGGGATACTGTCACCTGGATTAGTATAGTTTTTTTCAAATAATGATTTATAGAAACATTAGGAACTACATTTAGGAAATCATATATTAAGGATCATAACCCTATAATGGAATTATAGGATGAGTATAGGAGAACATCCAATTTTTTAAGCTACAAATTAAATGGTTTATCTTGAAATACATATCTTCTTGGATACTACAACTTGATGTGTTTCTATAAAATATGTACGAAGGATTAATATCTCAAAAAATGATGTATTGGGCTTGACCTAATAATCACATGCAGCATAACAACATACCTTACTATGCATCTGTTTGGAAACTCCTATAGAATATGATTATGTTAATTACCATTTTAGTTACACACCACTATTAATTATTTGAAATATTTTTATCCCAAAATAATAAATGTTTATGATTATAATATTATCTATGTAAAAAAATTCAATTTATATTTCAACATTTTTGGTCTTATACATTTGGTTTCAAAAATATATAAGTTAATCTAGTGTATTACCTCATTTGGAAATGGAACATAGTTGAGGGAATGGGAGCCACATAAATGAAAATAATACAATGATTAAGAATTATCACTTAATTGATGGGATTCATCCAATATTTGTAAATGATCTATTCTCTTAAATATCCTCATAATAGAAAGAAATAGTATCATGTGATAATAGGAAAGAGGAATAATTAATTATATATTATGAAATTGAAGGGAATAAAGATATAAAGTGGATACAAAAGGAAAAAAATTATAATTGGATGAATGTATAGAAGTATTTTCCCAAGTATGATGAATGATGTAAGAAACACTTGGGTGCATCCCGAAAAGTAATCGGTGTTTTCTAAAAGTGTGGAGAGAAATGGAACGGTGTTTATTATTTAAATAGTAAGAAAATTTTTACATTATAAAATTATTCAACTATAAAAGAGATTGGTAACTATGAAAATAAATACCTCATTAATCAATGGAATATACCTCAAGAGATTCAAATGGATAATGGTAAATATTATTCTATTACTATTAATGAAAAAGAATGGTTAATGTTTTTTTAGTTTGGATTCAGGAATTATTTCCTTTGAGTATTTTATCAAGGATATCATTTTTATAAGAATTATTAAATGTGTGAGGATTGTATTATAGTAATTTTTCAATAAGTATTTTAATGCATAAGTTGAATGGTTCTAATGACTAAGAAAATTGATTCAATGTCAAGATAAACTTCTTAGATAATGCATTATTAAGGGAAAGATAAACCTTAACATGATCCTGGTGTTGAGATAATTATTTGTAGGTAAATTGAATATTGATATGGATAATATAAAATATATTGTACTAACTAAATTGGAACTGATTAATTATTTTTTGACATATTTTTTTATGCAATCAGTAATGGAGTTAGTATAATTTTTAGATTTAAAGATTATATCCAAAAATATATATTTATTTAATAAGTGATTGACAATACAGGTTTTCAATATGGTTTTATTGTAATTATGGTTTTTTTCATGATATAATAGATTACATGGTGAGGGTATTCACATTTTTGGTATGTCATTCTTAAGAAAAACTTCAATTTTTTTTAGGGATTAATGATAAGTAAATTTTTAAAATTTAGTGAATTTTTTTATTGTTTTGGATAATAGACTTTTGGATGTGTCAAATGGATATCCAGTTAATAAAAGTTTTAAGATGATATATGGATGGGGTTTTAGAGATTAATTTTTTATATTGGGTAACTTTTGAGGACAATATTGGTTTTGGAAAATATTTATATATTTTCAGAAAGGCTTGTCTCTCTTTTATGGATCTTATGATATATTATATGTGAAATTTAGTGAATCAGGCATAAAAAACTTTTTTTTTTCAATTCATAGATTAAATAGTTAATTTGAAATGATCGAATCATAACCAATTGATGAAATTGTTCTTATGAAATATAAAATAACATTTAAGAATATTTTCTTATACTATTATAAATTAAAATAATTTCTAAAATCTAGTGAAATCTCATTAAAACAAATTTTTTCCTAATATCTTCATACCAATGAATCAAATGGAAATTTAAATCATCACAACCATCCAAATATAATTTTTTTATAAAAAATCCACTTTATGGACAAGTGGGAAACCATCGTTCGGAAAACCACAACCACTACGTGATAAAGGAGCTCACAAAATTATTAAACACCAGACTGAGGTTATTTGAATCCCCCACTCTATATAATTCCCATTGCAAAGTGCTAACCTATGTGTTTGGATCCTCCCTGAGTAGTTCTTCGAGATGAGAGATCATCCTGTCCATTGTCTGAATGAATTCTTCAAAAGATATTTTCCTTGATTGAAACCCCGAGCAATTATTTGATCTTGCTTTTCGATCCACACTTACTCCTCCTCAGTGGCCTCAACCTGCAACCTTATTTTATAAATTCTACCAATTTCCTCAATTGAGGCATTGGGCCTCATGTCTTTCTCAATAATTTATTCCTTGGAGTGAAATATGAGCTTCAGGAAATCCCTTACCTCTTCTTCTATTAACTTTGGTTCTCTACTTAGATCACTGTTATCTCTATATTTCGGGGAGTTGCTTCCCTTGCTTCCTCTTTTCTTGGCCGACCGTGTTTCCATTGGTTTTGGCATGTATGAATAGTCTTTACGTCCCTTTTGTTTTTTCCCCTGAACCACAATGCATTTTTCGGAGTCACTCTTTCCTATGAGACCCTTCTTCCTTCTAGGGATGTGAGGACCTTTCACTTGAAGACGATCCCTACTATTCGCTGAAATTTGAATAAAGAAATCAGAACCTGAATCATCCTCCTCATGCAACATTACTTGATCTTGATCCACCAGACTATCAAAGTGGTTTCTTAGCTCAAACCTTGGGCCCTCATAGGGGGGCTTCTGCCCAAACTGCTTGCTCAGCTCATTGGGGGACCTCTTGTTTTCCCCTGCAGATGCAACCTTTAGATAGGATGGGGGTTGGAGAATGTTTGGGTCCAAGGGACCCAACACACTCACCTCCTCCCGACTCCCTAAACTAGGCACAATATCATTAACCGTATACACCTTCTGTATCCTAGGAGGCTCGGTCACCCTGCCCTCCATAGGCCTCCCTTTAACAGTGTGGGGCACCTCGGTAGAAACAATCACCTCCTTTGAATTCCCAGGATGTTCGGCCTCCTTGCCAACCTCTATTGCTACACATTCCTACTCACATTGAGTGAGTTTCTTCATCTCCACTAAAGACCTGGTAGCAGATGTCTGCTCAGAACCAGTGCAGGCATGTTGCCCCTCAATAGCACATGACTCCTTCAACGGTACACCCAGGTCGTGCTTTAGCCGATCAAACACATCATCCACCTTTGGATTTTTGTTCAACCCCCTTTTCTTACATTGTATGGAAGATGGAGGATCATAGGTCCCATGAGACTCCCTAATACGACCTCGGTCCACAACCGCATCCTCCTTCTCTGAGAGGGCACCACCAGGTAGATAACATACATCAACAGTGTCATCCTTCATTAGATTGGGAGGACCAGACCAGGGTTGAACTTTAAATCATCACAAAATTATGTAATTTAGGTCCTAAAAATTCCAATTATAATTAAATTTCCTATAATCAATGACCTCAATAACTCTGTATAATTAATTTTTCATTTCCTCTATGTCCATGTATTTATATTCCATAAATGTTTTACCACATATAAACCTAGTTTTGTGTTTTTTTCATATGACCATTTTAAATTCATAACATTCATAACAAAAGGATATTTCATAAACCCATTTACGATGTGGGTGTTTTAATAATGGTATTTACACATTTAAAACCCCTGATTAACGATATAAAGTTTAAATTTAAAGGATGTAATTTATTTAATGTTGGTATAATGTAACAACATAAAAATTCTAATATAATAACATTGTATTCGATAGAGTGTGAAATAAGTCACCTAGATTAGAATAAAATATAATTACCATAAAAATTATAATATATTCATTTCTAAATAAATATAATCTATTAAATAGATTTCGTGACACACAAAACCAAGTTTAGCAACCATTATATGTAAAACTCTCTTTGGATTTTGTTACATAAAACACTGAGTTTAAATGAAATATAAAATATTACTAAATTATTTTTATTTAATATAATAGTTATAATATAGCTATTTTTTTAGGTAATGAATATTACTAACTAAATTATGAATATTACAATAATGTATTATTAATAAAATAATAATTATTAATATAAAAAAATGGTTTCTAAAAATTTATTTTTATAATAGATTACTGAATCTCACCTTGTGCACATAACATATAGTATTTTTTTAACCAAATTATAAAAAATATTTTTAAAAAACTATATCTTTTAAATGATAATATAAGCAATAACTTACGGTGAATTTTCAAGATTTTTCTGAAATTTTTCACTTTTCGATGAATAGAAAAAAATACTTTATTTTAATTGAAAATTTCCTTTTCTTTTAAATAATATAAAAAGAAAAATTATATTTTAAACTTTTTTTAAGAAATAATAGATCAATTATATAACAATTAATCAAATTTATTTCATTGTAATTATTTTTAAATTGATTTTTTATATAAAAACATTGTATACATTTGAATATTTTTTCTTCAAAACCCAGCTTTCTAGTCACATATGTGGGAATAATATTAAATTAAATTTTTCAACATCTATGAATTGAATTTAGAAAAATTGATTCCATAATTTAAATGAGAATATGTTTTAATTTTTAAAAATTTTAACTTAATTTATTACCAATATGAATTGTGAAAAGTAAAAATTAATTATCACTTTTAAGGAAAAAATGGATTTTCCAGTGGTTAAACTAAGAAGATAAGGGTTTTAAAAGACCTAGAAACTTTTCAAACACCCATTGGAAATAAATATTTCCACCATATCTCTTACAGTATCAATAATGGTCTATTTGGGATTCTTTTTTCATGATACAAACACGTGTGTGATTGAATCACTTCAAAAAAAATAAAATTTTGACACTTAACTCACATAGAAAATGCCAACCCCTCTCTTATCCTCTTTACACCTACACAACTATTTAGATTGGAAAATACATTACCAAATAAGTTACCAAAATCCCTCTCATCATACTATAATCCTTATTTTGGGCATAAATTCATTCTAGTAAGTCTTAGGAGAAAACCTAAGGAGGATACCTGAAAAAGTGGTAGTTCCCTTCATCGAGAGTCTTTATTCTATTTATTTCTAAAAATCATTCAATTAATAATAAATATTAATGATATAATAAACACATTATCCTTCATATTAATTTATGTCATTATAATGAGTTATTTACCTACTAAAATATTCACTTCCATTAAATTGGTTACAAAATTATTGTTTGTCTGTACGGAAGAGCACCCCCTCACAAACTAATGTCATTCATTCTTCCATTTCCACATTTCATGGTTGGGAATGATGATATATATAAATAATATATACATATATATATATGATATTTATATAAAATTTATACCTCAGGATTTGTTATATCATATATATATTTTTATCTCTAATTATATAGGACATGCGATATAGTCACTCGTGTGTACAACAGACTCCCTCCCCTTGAAGCGATGTATTTTTTCTTTTACCAATACTTCAATGGATGTTGATAAGGATAAATTTCATGATTATATATTTTATAAAATAAATAATTATGTTATTCATGGGATATGTATCATTATTTAAAAATAATATATTATGTTTTTCTTACCTTTTGAATCACATAAATATTATAACATCATTTGTGTACATGTGGTCTACCGCATTTACAAAGTGATGTGACTCTTTCTTCTTAACCACACCTCATGGATAATATATATATTTAAATAATATTTTATATATTATATTATTATCCTTCAATGATGATTATATATTACTTACCTTTTTTCCACAATGATCATTATAAAATGAAGCCATTACTCATGTGTATGTACACCCATCGTCTATATGATCATAATATACATAGTTTTTCATAACCATATTTTATGATAGGTTTTAAAATTTAAATTGATGTAAAAATATTATAATTATGTCATTATTATTATTTTAGTAGTGATGAAAATATATAATTTGTGTAAGAATTGTATCCTTAATTACAAAACATTCATAAGAAAATGAGGAAATTAATAACCAATACCATGAATACATGAATGATTATTAATGAAAGAGTTATAAGAAGTTGTAAAGGGATCACATATGATTTTATAAATATTAATATTATTCTGTTTTAAGTTAATAACTTGTTTAAAACCACTATACCAAAATGTTATGGAATGTTCAGTCAAAAGGAAGTGTGAAGTAAGGGATTTCTTATCATAATTTCAATTCACTTAGTTAATCATCTACATTATTGATTATGTAATGTTATAATTATATGAATAATAAAATTGTATTACATTTTGGTTTATTTCCTATTTATTATTTGGATTTAATATTTAAACAAATAATTTATTTGTTTATTAATTTCCACATCAACTCTCTGATCATTCTAATGGTTTAATTCACTATCCCCTTCAAATTAATATTATTTATTCATGAATTTATATTGAATAAAATTATATGACCATTTAAAAATAAACATATTTTATTTTATTATCCTATTATATTTATGATATTTTATTGTAATATTAACACTTTCCTAATCATTCACACTAAAATTAATTGAGAAAATTTTTTATTTGAAAATAAATATTAATTTTTCTCTTTAGATGAAAATTTGTTTTCTTATATATCCACGGTTTCAAAAATGTTTTCAAAAAAATTAATCATTTGTAAATAATTTATCATTCATTTTTACCATATTTTTAATTTTTATTAAATATTTTAAAATAATTTAATTTAGTTTTCAATATAATGATCATTTTAAATATACTAAAAATGTGAATGGAATATTCTTATAGTTTTACAAACAAGTCTCTTTCCAAACCATTTAAAATGAAAATCAAATTTTCCTTTTTTAACGCATACATCATGTAAGAAATTACTTTCTTTCAAGACCTTAATTTCTTTGAATATTACTTGAATTTTTATAAGGATATTTTAGAAGAAAATTTTTTCCTGATATTTTAGAAATTATTTGTTTATTAAAGGTTATTTTCAAAGAAATTTTTTTTAGAATGTTTTCTCAATGTTCTATTCACATACTATTCATTATATTACATTGGATTATTTTTTATTTTGTTTATTTTATTGGGGTATGGATTAAAACATATTATGTTGTTTCTTAATATGAATTGTTATGATGGTTATGTTTCACACATTTAATATTATGAATACATTAGACTTATTAATTGGAAGGTGGGGATTAATATAACTACCCCCTTGATGAATTGATAGGTCTCATCTGAATAAAATGGTTGGCCAAAAAAATATGATTTTTCCCAAGAATTTTTAAACTATCTTGTGAAAGTTATTAAATGTAATTTTTTTTTGGAAATTTCATGACACAAATGAGTTTTCCAAACCCAGTGAGTTTGAAACCAATAGTTTAAAACTATCATCTAAAAGTCCTTGATAGTAAATATATTATGAAATGTATTTATACAATGATTATGCTTTCAGACATTTTGTATTCCCTCGTTAAAAATTGAGTTATTGAGTTTCCATGTGATCATTCAATTAGATTTAATATCGACGGTTGTGTTGCAAGATAATGTGATTATTTATATGGAAATATTTGATCACCATATTTTTCAATATTAGGAATAATTTATTTATTAAATGTCAGATGATTTAATTATTTATTAATCCATACTAATTATTAATTATTTAATCATAGATTCTGTTGTATTATTAACCTTATTGAGCATTTCATCTCACCCAATTATTATGTTTTATATTTCTGAATGTACCAAGAAGTATTTTCTTATTTCCATGCATTAATATTATAGCGTGAATAATACTATTATAAAAAAAATTATTTTTTTTTTCGAATGTAATGTATGAATCATATAAAAATATAATTTACTATTACTACTAAACTATTTTGTCTATTGGTATGTGATTCGTTGTATTTTATGAAAATTTGATAAATAAGACACATGTTTCAGGCTACTTGAGTTTAGTTTATTGAATCAAATGATGTTTTATTAGGGTAAAATAATCTAGTATTTAATGATACTTTAAAATATTTCATAATCTATTTAATTGACTTTAATTGATTTTCAATAGGGGCACATTGAAAATTGGAAAAAATTAAAAATTATAATATCAAATCATGTCTTGAAGTAGTTAATCATAAAAAATTACCCCTCATACCTTAGAATATTTTAAATCGAAAGATATTGCATATATGTCTAAATCTATTTTAGAAGTAATACCCATGGGGGTATTCAAAATTTTACAAGATATAATCACAAATTATTTAATGAATTTTTGAAAATACTTATACAGATTAAAAAATATACAATCCTTTATTTGAAATATTTTTATTTGTATAAAGATTTTTTATTCTCACATCATATTAATATTAGAATAAGAAGATGTAAAATATGAAAATCAATTATAAATATATCCATATTATGATAAAAAATGATATCATTAACACATATTTGAAAAATCAATATATGTTTATGAATCAATTTAAGAAAAAAATTCAAAAACATTTCTTTTTTTAAAATACGATTGTCAAAAATAAACAAATAAAATCACTCATACTAAGCTCTTATTTTATAATGTAAACCATTAATATAATTTCAATGATATAAGAAATTATTATGTTTGGATTCCATTTTAAATCATGGGTTCTATTTTATTATAATTATTTTATTATAGAATTTTCAAAATAACCCCTATGAAAAATTTACTTTTGCCATCGATTTGAGAATATTTAAGTCCATAATGATATTCGTGTACAATGAGAATTTTTATTTAATATAATATAAAAACTATAGAAAATGTTTATTCAATATATATACCTCCTTTTTTATTATACCCTCAAACCCTTAATCATGAGTTGTTATAAATTATTTTCCAGGATTCATCTAATTTATTTCTAAGGGTTGATTTGGATCCAATAAAATTTTTGTTTTTAGGTGGTTAAAATATGATCTATACAATATTTGTATCAAACTAATTTATCTCTTCACACATATCCATAATATTTTTAGATCATTTAAAACATAAAAAATCATTATTATGAGAAATATGAGAAATAAAATCACAACTATATCTAATTTTCATTTATGATTCTCTATTTTGTACATTTTAAAACAAAATTAATATTGTATTAATTATAGGATAATATTTATGATTTTTCCTTCTTGAAAGTAAGTGTTCATTCTCCACATAAATTTCGTCATTATCTCCAAAATGTTCATATTCCCCTAAATCCACACCTCTAAAATCTACTTTATATCGATCATCATAAATTGATTTATCATTTCAAAATTCTTCTTCAAATTTAACATGTATATATTCTTTAATATCCAATAATTGTGTTTTATATAATCTATATTTTTTGAAACTATTCTAGTAACCTAATAATACCCCTTCATTTTATTTTTCATAAAATTGTTCAATACCATCCTAGGTATTAAGAATGTAAACATTAGTAACAAAGACTCTAAAATGTACACTTTTAGGTTTTCTTCCATTCTTTTTTTCATATGGATTATGTTTCGACATATTTAATCAAAGGATTTTATTTAAAATATAATAAGAATAATTTATAGCGTCATCCAAAATGAATATAGTCAATTTATATTCAGTTAAAAGTTTTCTAACCATTTCATAATGATTACAATTTTTCCCTTCAATGACATATTTTTATATGGTGTATCAGGTGCTATAAAGTTATGAAATTTAACATTTTTATCTAGAAACAATATAAAAATATATTTAAAATATCCCCATTGATATCTCATTTAATTGATATAAATATTGATAAATTTTAAATTTGAGAAATTTCGAAATATGTATCAACCATAGATAATGATTTATATTTGTGTTTATAAAAATAACCCCATATTAATCTACGAATGTCATATAAATAAAAAAATATTTTTTACCATTATGACTATAAGATTTAAGAGGTCCAAATAGATTAGGATTAATGAATTCAATGGGTCTTAGAGTTTGTACCTATTTAATAAGGTTGAAATTTATTTTTTTCTATTTACTTTTATTATATGGATAAAAATAATATGAGTTGACCTATTTATCTTTATGTAAAGGAAATGTAGTTTTTAATTATGAAATCTTATTTTTTGGAATCTTCAAATAAAAATATCCTAATAATTTATGATTAAAAATGTCATTGTATTTTACAACACATAAAATTTTAAAAAAAATTATCATTTAAGTACGTAAAATTGATTAAATAAATATTGACTTCAATTTTTTAGGAAAAAAATATAATCCTTTAAAAAATGATGTTTTCATTTTAAAATTTAATAAAATTCATATAATTACATAGTTAACAAAGAATAATAAAATTATGATTCTTTCCTTTTACATATAAAAATGATGATATAATGACAAAGATTAATAATTATACTTCTCTATGATGTTTTAATTTTCTATTCAATTTGTCACTAAAAGTATCATTCCTTAATCACGCTTATTATAATAAAGAAACATATAAATACATCTAATCATATACCATTAGACACCACTATTCATATACCATGTGACATTTTTAAAACATCTATGGTATAATTATAATAAAAAATATTTAAAAAAACATTTTTAATCATGTATATTTTGGTCTAATTGTGTTTGGAAAATATTCATTTCAGACCCAAACTAATTTAAAAAAATTATTAATCGGTTATAGAGATAAAAAAATTTGAAATTAGATCATTAATATGTATACGATAATGTGGAAATATAATGGAATAATAATTTTGATAATGGTCCCTCATTTTACATCTAAAACAGGTAATAATATATGTACTTATATTAAATATTTTTAAAAATAAAGTATTATACAAATTGGTTTATTGATAATCATAACCATTCCCTATTTTTTAATTTCTAAATTTATCCACACTCATCATTTGATAATAATATTATAACCCTTGATCAAATGTTGAATGATTTTACATTATATTATTAATTTAATTTTTAATTTTCTCAATCTCTTTATGAAATATATTAAAATCCATTTTTTGTTCCTTGGTATTTTTAGACATTAAATCAATTTTTCATTCATTTTCCTTCCTATGATTTCAAATTTATTGTAGTGTAATTTAATTTTAATCAAGTGTAGTTTTTTATCTTAATTAAAATCTATTAATGTGATTTTTAATATTTGTTGTATAGATTTCTTGCCTATCTATATGGATTTAATTTATTTTTCATTTTTATGAAGAAATTATATATTATTATCATGATGGTTATTTTATATATTATAAATATTTCAAATTTTATATAGTGATTATATTTCATTATAAATTTCATCATCCATAGTTTATTCATCATTAGATTCAAAAGGAAAATAATAATCGTATTCACATACCATTTTCAATAAAGACAATAATCACACAATTGTTTTGGTAATTTAATGATCCAAATTCAATACATGATCAATATTCCTCTATAAAACCCAATTTTATAATAATAAAATTAATTTATCTATTTCACCACATTCATTCATTCTAATCACTTTATCATATGACATTCAAGTTTGATAAGACAAATTATTTTACACTCATAGATAATAATATTGAAATCATCATTAGGGATAACATATCCTTTTATGCATCCTTCCATTTATTCTCTATGTTATTCTTTTTGAAATCATGAGGAGTATATTTTTTTACTTGTACCATTTGAAACATGTGTAAAATAAATCATCCCACAAGTTTATTTTTTAATGAAAAAAGATGATGTAGTAATCATTGATTTAAAAATTTCTTTGTTTTTAAATTTAATTTCATCAATAATACTTTTTTTTATCTCATATTATATGAATGAATCGTTATTTTGATGAAGTTAATAATTCTTAAATTTTTTATTTAATCTATAGTTTTTTTAGAATTTCATTTCTAAGGTTGGGAATTTTTTATTCACTCATCTGGAATAAAAATATATATTATTTACCCAAATAGCTCATTCCATTATCAATGTTATTAATTCTATACAAAATTTTACTAATAGTTTCTTCTTTAAATTTTTTTATTTTTTTATGTGTCCCTTAAAATGAAGAGCATAGTTCTTATTTATATATCTGAGATAAGATGATTATCATGCATGTTTTTTATATTCATTTAAATTTTTTCATGAAAATATATTGATTGAAACAATTTTTTTATTGAAAATTTTAAAATATTTGCATGCCCTAATTAATTAGATATTTTACCATATCATTAAATATTAATTATCCATGATAAAAAAGTGATAGTTTTAATTTTTATACCTCAATACACAAATGGTAAATAGTAAGATAATTTTTAATGTCATCAATTCATGATTTCCAATACCCATAGTCGTTCCCATAAAAATTAGGGGGTCCTGGATGAATCCATCCATCATTAAAACATGTTTCTCCCCTCTCAAAAATATATTCTCCCATATAAGGTTAAGTATAGAAGTGGTAAACACTAATAAATAAATATATATAAACTTATCTAAGAGTAAATATATAATACTAATTTTTTTCATTAATATAGATGATGACTAAATATTTAGGGGTGTATAGAAGAAAATTTATCTAATTATTTTAATTTATCATAGTTATGAATATTACGAATTTTATAATAGGAACAAATGTACTTTTATAGTATATCAGATCACTATGATCATATATATACTATTAACACCCTTCACAATATTGTATAAAACTCACTAAATTGCATATTAATTTTTTAGAAGAGAGGGAACTTGTAAAATCCAATATACTACACACATGGATTCATAACCCAATAACCTTACCTTTTTCCTAACTAGAGTCACCCACCAAAATATTTCATTTGATGTGGAGGAAGAACCAACAATGTCATTGTTTAGAAAAAGGATCAATTAAAAAACCATAACTATATCCATAAAAATACTTAATAAAAGGTAACTTTTAAAAGGGTCATATAACTTGTTATAAAGGTTATTTTATAGAATGGAAAAGACTAAATAAAAATGAATGTACATACAATTAAAAGTAAGAATAAACTATTTTAGAAACCTGTTAGATAATATGTGATCATCAGTGTTGACAAATTAATGATCACTTTATGGAAAAATGATAAAAATAATTATGTTTGTAACACTAGATTATTATATGAAATATCATATTCAAATTGATATAATTTTTTGATAGATTTTTTAAAAGAAACACTGATTGTTAACGAACAACAATATATTATAAAAATACTCTTATGTGACTATTATAACGTTACCATTATATAGGAAGTTATGAATAAGATTAACTAATTTATTATATATATATATATAATTATCCTACTCACTATTAATTTATTCATTAATTATTAATAAATAAGCATTCAATTTTTAACAATGTTATATCATCCTTAAAAATAGATTTCTTTTAAAATGATTTTTATTAATTTTTATGAGAAGGAATTATATTTAATTTTTTATAATTTAAAATTTTTATCACATAAAGAAACTAAATTTTTGAAATCATCATATGAAAATTCAATTTGAGTCCATTGAATGGATTTTTCGAAACTGATTCATTTTCTAGTAAATAGTATAAAATACTGACTTTTAATGAAAATAGTAAATTTATTTTAAGAATGTAGAAAGTAAAATTTAGTTATAAAATGGTTTTAACATAATATTATATCTATTATATTTTAAATAATCCACATGTGTTCATTTGAATTAATTTTATGTTTTAATTTATTAAAAAAATATGTAAAAATGAATTTTCTTAAAAACCAGTTTTTTTGGTTGTAATGTGTTTTTGTCAAGATAAATTAAACATATTTTTTTTGACTGTTTGAAATTAAATTTAATTATTTTATACTAAATCATATATTTTAACATTAAACTAATAATTTTCTAGGAATTTGAGAATAATAAATCAGGTTATTTTCTTTAAAACGTTGTTTTTTCATAAAATCAGTTTTCATTTCATTTTACACATTTATTTTAAATATAATTTATTCTAATTTTATGTGTTTAATTTAATAAAATAGAATAGCTATTTTGAATAATAATTTATAAAAAATTTAAAAATTTCACTTTTATTTTTTCATTTTGAATAGTAATCATGGTAAAAATTATCAACTCAGTAAAGGGAAAATTAGGTTAATTGAGGTTAAAAATAACTGATAAGGGCAAAATTTTATAATATCAATTCTTATTGGACAAACATAATCAAACCATTATAACCTTATTAATGAAATTTAATTTTTTGTTGGACCCATTTCCATGAAATTATCTATATAATATTAAATGTAATGAAATATACAAAATGTCACTCTCTTAGTTTTAAATATCACTTATATGTCAACATAAGGAAAAAAAATTTAATGAAGGAAGATATGTATATATTTTCAGTTTAATGAAATTAATTTCATGTTATTTATTTATTTATAATTTTTAGAACATATATAATGAGATTTAATTATTATGCAACACTGATGCAGTATTTATCCAGTTAATAAAAAATTTAAATGAATGATTTTAAAAATATAAAAAGTGAAATTGTTTTAGTGAGTTAACATGTGGAAAGAATTTTATTTAACATATTAATATTATTTTAATGTATTTTAGTTTAATTCAATCTTTGAATTCATACCTTTTAAATAAAATGAAATTATTTATTTCTAAATATGAAATATTGATATTTCATGAAAATAATATTTTATTATATATATATATATATATATTAGAAAAGGGTGATGAGTATAATATTTTATCTATAAGGTATTACCTTATAAATTCATCTACCATTTGGAACCATTTGTCTTGATATTAACGATAATATATTTAAATCATTAAAAAATACCAATGGTGCCCCTCAATCATAAAAGGGTACCCCTCCTTTATATTCTTCCAAAAACAGTGAGCCTTAAATCTCAATTATCCTCTACCAGGTTATCTTATCCACTCCCCTAAACAAATTATAGATTTTCTTTTATCCCCAAAACACAAACCATAGAGCCTGTGATATGATATCGAATGGAGCTATTTTAATTAAAATGTAATTGCTTTAACGTATCACATTCTATTCAATTACAATTTTACCTACTCTAAATATTTTATATTAATCATAAAATAGTATATTTAATATTCTAAATATACTAAAATGTAATTATAATTAATAATCCAACTTTATTCACACTATTACCCTCAAATTAGATGTGAAAATATCGGTTGTACGTACGTACGGATTACCACCTAATGTAATGATGCAATTAATTTCTCATCACCATCCTTTATGGACGGGTATTATGATGAGTTTAAAATTTTTATATAAAAATTATGTCATAATTATACTTATTTAATAATAATATCATATCCACCTTCTTATTTTCCTAACTTTTGGAGAAATATAACATCGATCATGCGTACATGTGGACCGCAACCTCCACTAAGAAATGTGATACATTTTTCATTTATGATTTAGTTGGATACTAATAAAGGAAAATTTAATGAATTTATATGATATATGTATGATATATTAATTATTTTGAAAATTTTATTTGTTATTTACCTTTATTTCTTTATATCCATCAAAAAATGGAAACAACGTTCATGTGTACATATAGTCTACCTTCTTCAGGAATGATATTAATCATTTTTCTATATCTATATTATATTAATGAATATAAACATGATTATAATCTGTATATATTAAATTTATATTATTAACATTATTACTTAGATCATGGAACCATGAAAAAAATACAAGGACCCAAACTACAAAACTAAAACATACATGAAAAATGAAGCATTTATCTTATGAAACAATGATTTTAATAAATAAGCTTTAATAAATTCATGAATAAATGTTTATAAGTAAATAATAAATTGAAATATATATATGAGTATTATTATATAATATATCCATAAAAGACTATATTTATTATACACTATCTTCCAACACATATGATGTATGTAGAACCTAAGGTAAGGGATTTCTAGTCTCACTTTAATTTATTAGAGACATATACTAATTGAAAAGTCATTTCTATAGAGTGGTGTATATACCTACCATGTGACATTATATACATTTAATGTAATTAATTTAATGATATTTAAATTCTTAATTTGTTTTATTTTTTCTTAGGGATCATGATTCAAAATTTACGAAAGTGGTTTGGGATATATGTTACAATATCACTCCTTATTAGGTTTTTTATAATTATATTAATGATGAAATACTATTATATATCTATTAGAAAATATATTAACTCCATAATAATATGTTCATTTGAATACAATGAATGTTTAGAATTCATTTTCATCACCATAATTACTCATGATACGAAGAAAACATGTTTTTAAAGAAAATTGACATTATATATTTCTTTAGTCAAAAAAACTTTTTTAATCCATATACATGTTTAAAAAATTAATTTAATTTAAATTTAATCATATCATTGTTTAATAAAATGTTTACTAGTGTTTTATTTCTAAAATAAATTTTTAAAAAATAATTGTATTTTCATTTTTTAGAAAAGTTACTTTATTGACTTCATACATAATTACGGATGGAATGTTTCTTTCATCTTATACGACATGCGTAGAATTTCCAAAATTAATCACAGATCAATGATTAGAAAATTTATTTGTATATATCCATGGTTCTGTTAAAACAAAAAAAAAAATCCATGTTATTTTCTAATATTTTATAATTTAAAGAATTTATTTTGATATGGAACAATTATTTTCTTCAATATTTTTTTTAATGAAATTTTAATGGTCTTTCTATTCATAACTGAAAACAAAACTTGATTTATCTTACAAATTAATGGAGATATGCTACAATGATACCATCTATATTCATTCTCAAAATGGTTTATGTTTATGAATACATGATTTTTATGAAACATGTTCCTTTCCATGGTTTATAGTAAGATTAAATGACAAAATGTTTATGAAACCCATTTCTTTTCCTTGGGTTATACTATAAAAAAATTTCTAAGAAATAAATTTCTTATCAAGGGATATTATATAATTAATATTTTAGGATTTCATGGAATACATATTTATATTTTTCATAAAATTATGTTTGTTAAATTTTAATAAAGGATGAAGGATGTTTTATAACCATCAAAGATGGTCATGTTATATCCAAGGCTAGATGGTTTATATAAATCCCTCAAATGTATTGGGTAATTATTGATATCTCTAAACATAAATAGGATTGGAATGGGGAGCGGGCCAAATTTTTTAAGGTTCTTTTTCCACCATGATATTCTTCATAGTGAACCCTGACTACTATGAGTATCTATGGAGTAAACCCATTCCACTATGATGGCCTTGGAAATTATCTTTCACTACTAATGAAAGGATATTCTATGAATATGTGTATGTCATAATTTAAAGACACATGAAAATATTATTCTAAAATAGATCATGATATTTTATTCCATTATGATTAATGGGTTTTGAACAACCAATTTTTATTCCATGAATCATTATTGTGATCTATGATATATATGGTATTATATTGAAAGGTTGTGAAAATATTTTTGTACCCATATGGTCTAGTTATCTTCAACTAACCATTGATATCTCCTTTGATTACCATTACTAAGAATCTATTCTAACTCTTTTGTATCATTATTTCCCCATAATAAGATTAAATGTACTAAGTATGATATTTATATGAAGGGTTCTAGTATTGATGCACACAGTGGGAGATGATGTAGATATTTTATGAACCATTTTTTATATGTCTATTTTCCCCAATACACTATACCTATACAATTCTAGTGTGGTTATTTGTGTTTTTAAATGCATATTCATCTATTCAGATGTTATATATATATATGAAAATTATGGGTCACTATATTTGGTATTAGTGTAAGGTATAGTGAACCATTGAATATTTTTATGTGATAAAATTAGTGAGAAAATTAGGGATATTTCTATGTATATGATAAGATCCTAATGTTTTGTTAATTATCGTGGATAATCTAGGTAAAAAATAAAATTTCATAGATTAAAAAGGAGGTTTCATGATTTATACATATTATAAATGTTTTTTTGGATTCTTTACTCGGACTATTATTTCTCACATTATAGATTTTGGTTTTAGTTGATGGATGGAATCCAAAGAATCATGTTAATGATGGATTTGATAGAAAAATAATATATTTTAATCTTGAGAAATAGAATGCTATAAGATATAGATTGTAAAATCCCATTTTTATTCTCACACAAATTTATCTATTTATAAATCATGTTAAACATACAAAAGAAACAAAGAATGAACAATGACTTGTTCATTCCTTTTTGAGGCTCTATCTACCTTATGTTTTTTATTATGATGATCCACATGATTATAAGAAATGGATCAGTATAATTGAAAATATATTTTCTATTATCCAATGTTCAGATCATGAAAATTTTATTTTGGTCTTATATCATTCTAATGGATAATATGATCAATAGTAGTAATTTATCAAGAATAAGAGGAAACATGAGTAAATTGACTCCAAGGAATGTGATGAGTTTAAGAGACATATTTTAATAAGTAAAATTCTCATATTTGACATATGAAAATGATGATGGAATTAATTAAACTAATGTAAAATGATGATGAATCTATTGGTACCTATGAATAATGTTTTACAATACATGTAAGTTATTCTTACGGTATTATCATCCTATATGAAATTATGGTTGATCAATTCTTTAGTGGCATAAAATATATTCTCTGAATGGATTTATCCATAAGGTACAATAGAAAGTATAAAGTAATCATTAAATGTTCCATAATGGTGGAGATATATATTACAGTCACCCAACAATGTCATGTTTTTGAAACATAATAATTATGGAATTCAATTTAAATTATAAAAACCATGGAGAGAAGAAGATGAGCCTCCCATTATGGTTAATGTGGGGAAATAAATATGGATGAAATAGTGTTAAGGGAATTGGTAAATATTCAATGTATAGAAATGATGGTCATAAAGAAACAAAATACTGAAGTGATGGATAAAAGATAGATAATGATTTGAATATTGATAAATCCCCACAAAAAGAAACACTCACAATCCAGTACGATAAATTTAAGGAGGTTGGGAATTATGTGAATCAATCTCCTAATCTAATGGATAGTGAGGTTAATATTCTCCAAGAACATTTTAAGTCAAAGGAAAAAAATTTAAGTCTCATGAAATCAGAATAGTTTATGTGAATCATGATAATTAGGGAAACTTTTTCCCCTACTACATGGTTGGGGATTTAATGTTGATTTTCTTGTGAATTCTCTCTATAAGAATATTATTAATCTTCCATTAGTTAATTTTTTTATGTAAATTGGTTATATTTATCTACATGGAATCTGAAATGATGAAATAACATTTAATATTATTAATCATATTATGATATTCAATTAATTTAAGGTTGAACCCAATCATATAATGTAATTTTTTTGGGTGAATAAATGAGATTATTTAAGGAAGAAATAGAAAATTAGTCATTAAATCATATATGATTTTCTTATTAAATAATTTTTAGACATTATTATGGTATATAAATTTTTTATGAGGATTTATGATTGATCAATATTATTTTAATATGAGATTTATATTGATCATAGAAGGATATATGATCAAATCATTCCAATCATTTGGATTCAATTTTAGTCATCCATATTTTGTACAGAGACCCTAATTTTTCTTACATAAATATTACATCATTTTAAAGATAGACATAAAATCATTTCATAGTAATTATAAAAAAGGCATATATTCTTGAGAAAATAAGGACCATAAATAATTTTTACAACATATAACATAAATATTTATTAAAGTCCTCCTTCTTTAGCTTCTTATTGGCCCTTGAAATCTCCTTAGTACAGGTAGTCACTTGAGGATATACATCAAAAAGTTGTGATCTAAAATCTCAGTAAGAGTATATATAAGAACATGAAACAATATAACATGGGTTGAGCATAGTCATAACAACATCATAAAAATCAGGAGAGGAAGCATTAGAAAAAGGCATGGAATGTCGAAATGCATAAAAATGAAACATCGCGTTTTACTGGTCAACTACCACACGTAGTTGTGAACAAAGATGGAATCATTTTCACACATATTTCACATTTACTTCTGATATACATCACATTACCCAATGCAATGGAGATATATATAATTCTGGGCACACCATTCACATTATAACATTTACTTTGTGCTATATAATTCTGGTTGCACCTATCACATCATAACAATTAAATTATCATGCATGCCACATAGAACATATATAAATATTAGAAGTAAAATAACCCAGGGAAAGTAATGGGTTTCATTTCATAAATCATACATTAATAAAAATTGGGTTACAAAATTAATGGGGGAATAATGAACATGATATAATAATGATCAACCTTGTGTGAAGAAGAAACAATCTTGAGAATTAAAATGTATGTCTTCTTTGTAATAAGAGTTCTTTTGGAAAACATTGTGTTTGTCATAAAATCAATTAGAAACATTTATATCCAAGAAAATGTATTATAATAATTAAGAAATGATATTTAAGGATTATACATTCTGAAAATGGGGTGAATGAGAGAAAACCCATATAAAGATAATTGGGATTGAGAATTCCCCTTACCATATGATTGAATGATTTCTTCATTTTAATGTTCTATATAATCATATTAGATTAATTAATTAACAACTAAATTACATTTTATACATTAATATTATTCATTATTGTTTTATTAAGTTATTTTTTGGTTCTTTTAATGATTTATAGTGTTTAATTTCATCGTTCGGGGGTGTTCATTTTCATATATTTCCTGATCAGTCCTCTTATATACATGAGTGGAAGTTCATTTAAAATGTGGATGAATATCCAAAATTATTATTATATATTATTAATGATCCTAAAAATCCTAAATGATATTATAAAGTTATTTTTTGTATACCATGAGGACTATTCTTTAGATAAAAGTTAATATTGATCATCTGAGGTTAATTTTGGTGGTTTTTCGATCACAACAAACTTGTTTTGTTTTCTAATTTAGTATTATGAGTACGAATTATTTACAGAACAAAAATGGGGTTATAAAATATAATTTAAAATCACTTTTAATCCTTTTAATTGTATCATTAATATCCTTGATGGTTTTTAAGAAAAATAAAATTGCATCGCCCATGATTTAAGTAATTTGACACATCACAGGCGATGATTTCATTTATAAAATAAAAGAGAGAGAAGGGGGTGAGTTTAATGATGGGTCTTCCATTAACATTATATAATTTTAGTATATTTAATGTAATGGTTTTATCATACAATTTTTATAAATTTAGGTGAGTATAGAATAAAAAATTAAATTAAATTGAAAGGAAATTAATAAAAAAAGGAGGGGATTTACCTCTTGAATTATCCTCTTGGGATCCTCCCCAAAGAACATAGGCTTGCTATTTTGATGAGACCAAGAGCTATTATATGTAGTTGAGGGGTTATGTAAGATTATTGGTCAGAATTTAGGAAATCATAAAAGTTTTATAGGTGTGAGGAGAAGAGGGTGTGAGGGGTAGTATTTATAGTGGCGGATAGGGGTGTTTTCTTATTATTTTAATCAGTAGTTTATTATTTTTCTCAAGAAAAGAAATATTGAGGATTATTGTGACTAAATACAGAAGTTAGTTCATTTTAGTAAAATCCAATGGTCAGTTAAATCATCCATGACTCGAGCATGACTCAAAAATTCAGGTTTTTAGCATTTATCATAAATTATCATATTTTATTATTCACAAAAAATTCATGTATTTCAGAAAAACATCAAAAATAAAACCTTACCATTTTTTAACCTGTAGAATTCAAAAATGAACTCTATTTTATGAAAATAATCATATGAATATTAGTAATTTAATTTTTAATTAAAATCAACATTTACTTAAAAAATACAGATTTTAAAATTATAACTGATTTTATAGCACTATGAAAAAATATTTAATGTATCAAAAAATAATCTTAAAATAAAAAAATTGAAAAATGTTAATATATAGATGTATTTTATGAAAATAAATTTTCTTTTAAAAAATTAAATTCATTATAAAATTTAAATTAAATAATTCTGACTTATAAAAATACCGGCACTTAATTAATAATTTTAAAAAAATAATTTACTTATACAATTATTTTATACCTAAGATAACTAAATTTTATTTATAAATTGATGGTTGAGGTTACTATTTATTTGGATAGTTTAATATTCATTAGGGTCATATTACTATTCCTAATTCAAGTTACTATTTCATCAGTATTGGTTCATTAACTTATATAAATACTTATTATTTCATTAATTCGTTATTATAATCCTTTTATTATGGTATATAAGTGTTTTTATATGATTTATACTAAACGAAATTACTATAATATGGGAGAAATTTCTATTGATTAAATATTGGATTGTTATATTCTTCCCCCATTTTTAAATTTCTCCCTCGAAATTCCGTTTCATATAAACAGGTGGGGCACTTCTCCTTCATTACCTCATATAGTTACCATGTTGCTTCTTAATACTTATATTTCCTCCAGAACACTTTGAAAAGGTGGGTTGTCTTATTGTGTAGAACCTTATCTATCCACTCTAGAATCTTTACTAGATTTTCCTCATAATAGAGATCATCTTCCAACTATACCACCCTTAAGTTTGTACATGTGGGAAATTCGGTATGTACTTCCTCAAGAGTGATATATGGAATACATCATGAAATTCAGCCATATTAGGTTGAAGTACAAGCTAATAGAACACTACTCCATTGTGATATATGATTTCTAAGGGCCCAATGTACCATGGTCTTAGCTTCCATTAATTTATAAACTGCTTGAATCTCTTCCATGGAGATATTTAAATTAATACTTCATCTCCAACATCAAACTCAACATCCCTTCGATAGTTGTCAGCATAGCTCTTTTTCCAACATTGAGAAGCTTTGATATGTTATCAGATGTCTGGAACCTTTTTTATCATTTCTTGTACATGATCAAGTACAATTATCTTTCTTTCACTAACTTCATCCTAATAGGTTGGAGTTCTACAAATCATTCCATAAAGAGCTTCATATGGAGCCATCTGAATATGTGAGTGGAATCTATTGTTGTATGATAACTCAACCAATGGGAGATGTTGATCCCATCGACCTTAGAATTCTAAGGACTAGGCTCTTAGAATATCTTTGACTGTCTGAATAGTCCTTTCATATTGTCTATCAGTTTGGGGGTGATAGGTCATGATTAAATTTAATTCAATACTCAAATCATGATAAAGACTTCTAGAATTTAGATGTGAACCAGGGATCACAATCAGAGATAATTTAATGTGGAACCCCATATAGTCTCACCACTTCCTTCACATATATCATTTCATGTTGTTAAAGAGATGTATCATTTTGAATAGTGATAAATTGAGAACTCTGGGTGATTTGGTCCACCACAAACCATATCGCATTGTTTCCACTAGATATCTTTAGAAGACTCGTGAAAAAGTCCATGGTGAACTTATACAATTTCTATATGGGTATAGAAAATGGTTGCATAATCCCTTTGGAAATTTTTAATCTGATTTAACTTTTTGACATATCAATAACCTTTAGATATACTTATCAATCTCTTTCTTCATGTTATCTCCCCAGAACTATTCTCAGAGATCACGGTACATCTTGGTACTCGTATAATGGATAGAGAAAGTTGAGCTATGAGAATTTTCCAATATATTCTTCTATATCCCAGGTGATGAAGGTAAAAAATCCTAATTCCAAACCAAATCATATTATCATGATCGATATGTAACTCTTGCATCTTCCCTCCCTTTACTGCATTCACCTTATTTTGTAACTCCATATCATCCCTTTGTTCCTCCTTAATCTTCTCCTATATATATGGTCAGAAAATAATTTGGGAAATGTAGGATTTATTCCCTGTCAATATTATTTCAAAATCCATCCATTTCATGTCCAAGAAGATAGGGTCTCTCTCAATCTACAACATGGATAGAGTACCAGGTTCTTTTCTAGTTAGATCATCAGCTACCTCGTTCTCTTTATCGGGATGATAGTGATTAGAGAAATATTAGTCTTTTACTAGATCCACCTATCTCCTGTGATTCATGGTGAGATCCTATTGTGTGAAAATATACTTTATGATCTTATTATTTGTATTTATGTCACAGTTCTTGTAAGATCCTAGATCTTGGAAAGGCATGTTATCATTTAAGTTTAAATTTTAATCCCTTTCATTGGTTAATTAAGTGATTACCCAAGTCCTTAAAGAGGCTCAGGGGTGTTACGAGGGTTCGAGACACAAAAAATGGAGAAAATGGGGGTTTTTTGGGTAGGTAGCATAGTTTGTGCATGGTTAGTGATAACCGTGCGGACATCCCAATAAACTGTGTAGGAGGTGGAATTTTTCATAGTGGCCTCCGCATGGTTTCGAAAACCGTGCGAGTAAACCATGCAGCCCAGAAACTTTTAAAAAAATTACAATTTTTTCTCTCTAGGATTTTAATACCCAACTCAAGATTTCCTCCCCATTCTCCCCTCTTCACCCTAGGAATGAACCAAATATTTCACAGGCTCCAAGAGATTGATCTCCCTCATTTCGAAGGTGTTTTTGGTGCTGTTGGTTATGAATTAATGCTCCGGGTAAGGCTAACCTTATCCTTACATCTCTTTTGAGTTTAGGGTTTGTATCTTCTTTTCCTCTCTTTCTGAAGATCTAAAACCCTAGTCCTTGGGTGAGATTTAAGTTGAAGCTTCAAGGGTTGGTTGAAGACAAATATAAGGGCTTGACTAAGAGTGTGTTCACCCGCGGAATTGAGGTAGGTGGTCTACAAGTTATATAACATGGTTTATTTGGGGATTTTTCAATGTTGGGTTTTGTTCTCGGATGTCTCCTAGTTTGTTTTGATCTCCCTTTTCATGTTTAGGTAAAATGGTTATAAAGAAGGTAAACAGAAACCCTCATGATCCTTGTGGGATGCGTCAAGGGTGATGAGGCTAATCTAGGGCCACCCATGGGGTGTTCCGACATCCCCGGACCTAGGGATTTGTGAAGAATAAGTGAAATAGTTGTGTATTTGTACAGATCCCTTGATAAACATGTTGATGTGATAGATTGTGTTGGGTATAATCTAGGTGATGTTCCTGGGCTTATTAATAACCTAAGGGATATTGGTTTAGTATGGAAGTGGTTTATATGGGTTGAACATAGTTATGATAGATGAAATTCGAATAGTGTTGGAATGTGTAAATGCATTGAAACATGAGAATGAGGAATGGATAAATGGGTTAATATGTGGAGATTATTAAGGACCATAATGTAATGATTTATGAGCTTGGTAATGAAGCCTAGTGAGTTAGGCTAAATGAATGAAGCCTAGTGAGATAAGCATAATGAATTAATGCATTGTGAGATAAGCGTAATAAAAGGGAATTGCACTAAATGGATACATGATGTGAAATGTGGTAAATGTGTTAATGGTATAAGGAATGGTATTAACTCTCATGTTATTGTTATGATTTATGTTTTACTTTGGAAATGGTTTTGATGTTGTGTGAATGGTTAATGGATACATATATGTATAGCATGTGCACATGGCTTGGTAGAGTGGGGTATTTACTTGAGGTTATATTCCAAAGGGTCGAGATAGAATGAGGCTCTAAACTCCCCCCCAAATGCACAGGTTAGGGAATAGGATTGAGGCTCTATTCCCCTAATGGTTTCATACACCCAGACTGAGGCTTCAAGGTGAGGATATGGTTGAAATGAGGAAGTTAGTCCTAGTTGGATAGGATAACAATGTGTTTTCATCATACAAGTGATTGTGTACTTTAAGACCGTGTAATTTTTTGTGCTTGATGAACCCATGTTAAATGTGTTGGAAATGGTAAGTAATGGGAAATGTGATTAAATATTAGGATATGGAAATGGTAATAAATTTTGGTAATGGAGCTAAACCAGCTAAGGGAACATAATCTTTTCCTGGTCATTTATTATTCACTTCCCTTTTTCATGCACAATTGTTTATTTTGGATATTTTGTAGACACTATTGGTGGTGGAATGCCGAGTTTAACTCACACCCTACTCAGGCCACCATTTGGTACCCAAGTCGACTTCATGTCTTCAGATCAGGAGAAGGTCAAAGGCCCTTTATAGGCGGTTGGGTTGGCATGGGTGTACATGGAGGAGGACCCAGACTTGGTGTTGGGACCATTTTGGGGATTTTATAGTTATTTACATTTTAGGTTTTGTTCACTTTTTCACTTGTAGCATGAAATGTAAAATTTATCATTGGACATGGTTGTACCTCATTTGGGGAATGGTTGTTTACACATGCTCTGGTATTACTGGTTATTATTACGCTATTTTTTATCTTCTATTGTTGTTTACTCTGATAAAAATGGGGTATAGTCTCCTCAATTGACTATTTGGACCCCCGCAGCTAGTTGGAAACCTTTGGCATACGGGGAGACATGCTTAAGGTCATGTAACCACCCAGATCGGAGCACCGGTTTAGTGGAATCTAAGTTTGGGATGTTAAAAAGTGGTATTAGAGGAGTTCCTTTCACTTTCTTACTATTTGGGGATGGTAGATTGAGGTTAGGAAATTGTCTAGTCTTGGTAATGAAATTGTGCTTGGGATTATCTAACCCATGTATGGGGGAAAACCCAAGACACCTTGGGTGGGAATTATTGTTCTTGATTTTTTCGATGTTACAATTGATGATGTTTCACCATTGGGTGATTCACATGTTGTGTGATATGATGGTTTTATGATTTTTGGTTTAAGACCTCAATGGAATGAGGTTGTGAATCCATGCATCATTATAGGCACCTAGAAAGATAGGTGGAATGAGTCATGGTAGGCACACACAAGTTGGGTGTGTGAGGAATGAAAGATATAATGCACCTTGCATCTTGGTAATTAAAAAAGGGAAAAATGTTGTAAACAAAACAATGCATCTGGGTGAAGATAAAATAATGTACGTGATGATTAATGAAATATTTGTAATTAAAGGCTGTAATGAATTGAAAATGTTGTTTTTAACATGTTCTGTGATCCTTGTGCTTGTGTATGGTTGTTTACCCCTTGTAGACCATGGCATGTGATAGGGATGGTTGGGGTGATATTTTCAAAATGTTAAGGTTTTTTGTGATGGTGTATGTGTGGTTGGTTGTTGTGGATGGTGAAGAGCCTTCTTGTTATGAAGTTTTGAAATTTCTGTGGTATATGTTCTAACCCTCATGTTTGGAAATATAGGGAAATGCCACCCTGATGTCGAGCACCGATTGGGAAATAGGAGGATGTTGCTATGAACACTCCCCCAGTAGAGGAGCAAGAGAATGTGGTCATCCAGGAAAGTAAGGAAGAGAATTTCTAAGAGAAATTGGCTCGTTTTATGCAAATGATGGATTGGGAGCCAGGTAGGGTTACACTGAGTATGTTTGAGCTAACCAAGGAGTTTCATTTTCACCACCCACCGACATTTACCAGAGAGGGTGGGCCAGAGGTATCATAGTTCTCGATATATTATTTCCAAACAATAATTGATCATATGAAGACTCATGTTGAGATGTGAGTAAAGTAGGATGCTTATATGTTGTCAGGCCAGGAAAAGCATTGGTGGGACATCCTAGCTTAGACTAAGCAGGTTGAGGTGATGTTGTGGAATGATTTCCAAGAAACGTTTCTAGAACATTTTTTCCTATAGATTTTGAGGAATGAGCGGGCTGCATAGTTCATGATCATGACTCATGGATCTATGTCATTGATAGATTATGTTGGCTGCTTCACTAACCTATGATTCTTTGTTACAACAATGGTAGGGGATGTGGAAGTAGTAATGAGGCGTTTCTAGGATATGCTGAGACACGAGATCAAGTCTCATGTGAATATATTTTGCATGAAGAGGGTTATAGAGGTATTGGATCAAGCACTGATCTCAGAAGGGAACCTGAAGGGAGATTCTGGTGGTGGTCTTTTCATGCCATCTAGGAAGATATGTTGTGTACTTATGAGGGCCAAAAACGTTTTTTTGGAAGCTTTTAGAAGGTCGAAAGTGTGCAAGGTCATTAGAAAATAGGGTCAGTCTCTTAGGGTGGTGATCATGTGTTCTGATATCATTGTGGTAGGTGAGTTCATATGTGTGGCCGGTGTCCTAGACCTCCAGTTGTTTTCCGATCGTCTGGATGATTGGGACACATGCAGAGGTTTTGCAGGAACCGTGAGTAGGTGAGCATGGATGTTTGTGTTAGGAAGACAACAAACAGGGTCAAGGGATCAATTGCTCTATATCAGATAGGAAGTTAGAGTTCCATGAGACATATTGTAAAGGGCGGTGGAATTGGAACTCTATAATAGGATCTCCCACATTAGCAGGGCAGTGAAGTGTATGGCACATAGGTTGAAGCCCAGGGTAGAGGGGCAGGTCAGCTTCATGCAATTTAGTCAGCACCTGGGGATGGCGAGTCTAGGCCATCGACTGTCTGAGGTAATATCCTTGTAGATTATGTGCATTATAGTGAGTTGTTTGAGATTGGTTCCATACACTCTTTTATTTATTATCATATTTTGGTAGCTTTGGGTTTTTCTATGGAGTGTTTTTGTGGGGTTATATTTATTGACACTCCATTGGGGGTGCGAAAGGAAGATATCATGCAGTGTAGGGGATGTGTTCTGGAAGTCGGTGGGTATCGTTTCCTGTGGGACTTGTTCATTCTTGAGATTTTTGTATTTTACATGATCTTGGGTATAGACTAGTTGGTGTTGTACCAGGTTCTCGTAGATTGTTACGTTCACAGGGTAACATTCAGGTCACTTGAGTGCGATGCTTATGTCCATCGTGGAGAGTGGGATGTTTGAGCAAGTCCTGCAGGACTATTTTGTAGGCAGTCGGGTTGGCTCACATCTCTAGTATCTTGTATTATTATTGATGATGAAATTGGGGAATATTCTTTATTCCCTCCTGTAGTGGATCAGTTTTAGGATGTGTTTCCTAAGGATTTCTCAGGGTTTCCACCCGAGAGGGATGTTGAGTTCACGATTGAGTTACTTCCAGGAGCGGAGCCAATTTTTATTCCACCAAACTAAATGGAACCTACAGAACTCTAGGAGTTAAAGGTTGATCTTGAGGAGTTAGACTATAAGGGGTTCATAAATCCTAGTATGTATTATTGGGGATCTCCTCTGCTTTTTACAAAGAAGTTTGATGGGTAGTTAGGCTATGTGTTGATTATCAGTAGTTAAATCAGGTGATTGTGAAAATAGGTACCCTCTTCCTAGAATTGATTCCTTGTTTGACCAGCTTAGGGGAGAATCCGTGGTTTCTAATATTGATCTGAGATAGAGTTATCACCATTTGAGGGTGAGGCCTTCTGACGTACCGCTGAATGATTTTAGGAGTCAGTATTAATTGTTTGAGTTTGTGGTGATGTCATTTAGGTTGACCAATGGACCAATGTTGTTCATGGATTTGATGAACCGAATCATTAATCCTTACCTGTATTAGTTTTTGGTTGCCTTTGTTAATGACATCTTGGTGCACTTAAAAACTCATGACGATCATTCCCAACATCTTGACATCAGTCTGAGTACACTAAGAGAGCATCGACTATATGACAAGCTATCAAACTGTCAGTTCTAGATTAGAGAAGATAATTTTTTGGGTCACATCATCACTAAGGCATATGTGTCAGTAGATCTAGAGAAAGTTCACGTTGTTGTGTCTTGGGATCATCCCAAGAGTGTATCAGATGTTCGTAGTTTCTGGGTTTGGCCGGGAATTACTAGAGGTTCATCTAGGATTTATCTCACTTGGTAGCACCACTTTCAGGCTTGAAAATGAATAGAATCATGTTTCAGTGGTCTGAGTCTTGTGATAATGCCTTTCAAGAGTTGAAAAAGTGATTTACGACTGCACCGATCTTGATATTACCCGATCCAGGTAAGACGTATGTTCTATTATTTGTTGTTTCTGGTATCGGGCTTGGGGTTGGGTTTATGAAAGATGACATGGTTGTGGCTTATGGCTCAAGGGAATTGAGACCCCATGAGAGGAATTATCCTACTCATGATCTTGAGTTGGGTGCAATTGTGTATGCCTTAAAGTGCTGGAGGCACAACTTGTTGGGTGAACAGGTCACGGTGCATCCCAATCACAAGAGTCTAAATTATATCTTTTTGAAATGGGGTTCAAACATTCGGCAGTGAAGATGGGTTGAGTATCTCTAGTATTTTGACTTTTATATTGTATATAAAACATGGAAAGGGAATGGTGTAGCTGATGCTTTGAGCAAGAAGACTTAGAGATAAGTGGTTCAGGAATTCAGCACCAAGTGGAAGGTGATGTCTTTGTTCATGAAGATGCACCTGTAGGTGCGAGATGAAAATGATCAGGTGACTCTTACTTCCATGGCGGTTGAATAGATGATTTTGGGTTAAGTTATTAAAAGTCAACTTGACGATCCTTAATGTTTGTCCATGAAGGAAAGACTTAAATGTGGGGAGCCACCCTTTGGTTGGGTCATTGGTGTAGACATGGTTCCTTGTGTTCATGGTCGTGTGGTTGTGCGGGTATGCATGCAGGAAGATTTGATGCGTAAGTTCCATGCATCAAAATGGTCAGTGCATCCTAGTTTGACCACGATGTATCATTATCTCCCTAGGAAGTTTTGGTGGCTGATAATGAAAAAGGAAGCTGTGGGCTTTGGGGCAAGGTGCCTTACCTATCAGTAGGTGGAGGCCGAGAATCAATGCCTAGGTGGTTTGTTACATAAATTTCCAATTCTAGAATAGAAGTGGGATGATGAGACAATGGATTTTTTGGTGGGTCATCCAAATATTCCTTAGAAGAATGATGAAATCTAGGTGGTTTTGGACCAGCTAATGAAAGTGGCTCATTTATTATTGATTTAGGATACTTACACAGTTGACCGGTTGGGTGAATTTAACATTCAGGAAATAGTATGGTTTCATGGTGTAATGAAGACTATAGTTTCAGATTGTTATCCTTGTTTCACATCACGCTTCTATCAAGGGTTTCAGAAGGTATTGGGTACATAGGTTTTTTTGAGTACGAATTTCCACCTGCGTACAGATGGGCAGTCAGAGCATACAGACCAAGTGTTGGAAGATATGTTGAGGGATTGTGTTTTGGATTTTGGTGGTTCCTCGGAGAAGTACCTTTCTCTTGTTCAATTTTCCTAAAAAATAGTTTCTATGATATGGTTCTGATGGAACCATTTGAGGCTCTCTATGGGAGTCTTTATAGATCTTTTGTGTGATGGTTGGAGGCTGGAGAATCCAAGATGTTGGGACTGAGTCTCATGCAGGAGAATTCAGAGAAATTTGAGTTGATTTATAAATGAATGGAAACATCTCAGTGTAGGAATAAGTCATACAAGTATTGGAGGTGTAGGCTACTTGAGTTCGAGGTGGGTGATAGTGTGTTCCTTCGGGTGTTTCTATGGTTGGGTCACCGGCAGATTTGGAAGCAGGGAAAGTTGGTTCTCAGGTATGTGGGGCTGTTTGAGATTGTAGAGAGGATCGAACTTGTGGTGTACAGATTGGATCTTCCACAGTTGTATAGAGGGATGCATGATGACTTTCTTTGTTTCGTAACTTCAGCAGTATCACCCTGACCAAACTCATGTGGTGGATGTTGAGAATATTGATCTTGAGGCTGATGCATCCTTTGAGTAGCATCTGTTTCATGCCATGGATCATAGTTAGAAATTGTTGTTGGGAAAGGTTGTGCCATAGTGCGAGAACTATGGCAGCATGGGAATGTTCAGGAAGAAACATGGGAGTAGGAACCAGATATGCAGGCTCAGTGTCCCGATCCCTTTTCCTTAGAAGTGCAATGAAGTTTGGGAGCTCAGATCAAGGATGAGTCATTATATGGTGGTGAGGTTGTAAGATCCTGGATCTTGGAAAGGTATGTTCTCATTTATTTTTTGGTTTAAATCTCTTTTTTTGTTTAATTAAGTGATTACAAAAGTCCTTAAGGATGCTCGGTGGTGTTTCGAGGGTTCAGGACACGAAAAATGGAGAAAAGGGGGGTTTTCTGGGTAGGTCGCACGGTCTACACATGGTTTGTGCTAACTGTGCAGATAGCCCAGGAAACTATCCATGAGGTGATATTTTGGAATGTGGTCTCTGTACGGTTTCCGAACTGTTTAGAAAACCATCTTGGTAAACCGTGTGGCCCAATAACTTTAAGACAAATTACAATTTTTCCACTCCTGGATTTTAATACCCAACTCCGTATTTCCTCCCCATTCTCCCCTATTCACCCATGGAATTAACTAAATATACCAAGGGATCCAAGTGATCAATCTCCCTTGTTTCTAAGGATTTTTTTTTGTCGTTGGTTACAAATCGAAGCTCCGAGTAATGCTAATCCCATCCTTACTTCACTTTTGAGTTCTGGTTTTGTATCTTCTTGTCATCTCATTCCGAATCTCTAAAACCCTGCTCCTTGGGTGAGATCTAGGTTTAAGCTTAAAGGGTTGGTTGAATCGGAATCTAAGGGATTGACTAAGAGTACATTAACCCATGTAATTGAGGTAGGTTGTCTACAAGTTATATCCCATGGTTTATTTGTGGATTTGTGCATGTTACATTTTTTCTTAGATGTATCTTGGTATGTTTTGATCACCCATGGATTGTTTCGATAAAATGGTTATTAATAAGGTAAATGGAAACCCTCAAGATCCACATGGGATGCATAGAGGGTGATGAGGCAAATCTAGGGCCACCCATGGGGTGTGCTGACATCCCCGGACCTAGGGATTTGTGAAGAACAAGTGACGTTTTTTTGTATTTATTTATATCTCTTGATAAACATGTTGATGTGATTGATTGTGTTGAGTAGAAGTTAGGTGATGCACCTAGTATTATTAATAACCTAAGGTATATTGGGTTAGCATGGAAGTAGTTTATACAGGATGGACATGTCACGACCCGTCCTCGGGGACCGTGCCGTGACTACCCCAAGCCCGCCTTCCATAGGCCAGGGGCTGGCGACTAGCACCAAGGCGTAAATCCCGATAAAAAGGGAAGGCATTGCCTTTGTAAAGTAAACAATCACATAGAGTACAAGCGGAAGAAGTAAACACTAAGTAAAAACTGAGTACAACAGTAAGTGCGGAAAATAAAAGGGGCCGGAAATACAAGCCCAACTGTAAAGTACAACTCGAAGGGAAAACAGCAACTGAAAAGTAAAGCTGCTACGCCGAGCTGTCCACTAGAAATCCCACCTGAAGGGTGGGTACAGATAGCTCCTCTACTCCTCGGGTCCCGCCGTCCGCTCCGAGTATGTCCGTCCAGTGGTCCACCTTTGGGTACCGCCTCGTCGTCACGCCCACCTCTGGGTACCGTCTCATCGTGAGGTCCTCCTCCAGGTACCATCTCGTCGTATAGTCCACCTCCAGGTACCGTCCAGTCCTCGAACACTCGGCCTCTGTCAGTACTGCCCGTCGTCTGCAACCAACACAACGAGGTGCGGGCAAAGCCCGTGCAGGGGAGAGTATAATGATACTCAGTAGGGACCCCGATACCTTCAAGGTCTCACTAAACCAACAAGGATAACCACAAAGAAGATCTCAACAGATAACCTCTACTTAGGTATAAGCCCATACATATACCTAAGTTATCAAGTAACCTATCTCAATCAAGAGGAAAGACAAGGATTGTGAAATCAAGGGATAACCACTACCCGGGTATATGCCCATACATATACCTATGTTAGCAAATGACCCATCTCAATCACGAGATAAACACAAGTTCAAAAGTCTCAGCTCAACCAGGATTTTCATTATCGATACCGTAATTGCTGAAGAGCTCCGTCTCTGGAGTGTACAGTGGTCCTGTCATGACTCCGAGGTACTGCTCACTAACCTAAGACTGCTGAAGAACTCCACCCATCGAGTACTGTGGGCCAGCTGCTACAACCAAGTGCTCCCATGTGCCGCTACAACCAATCGCACCTCTGTCGTGGGTCTGCCGCTACAACCAAGCGCTCCCATGTGCCGCTACAACCAAGCGCACCTCTGTTGTGGGTCTGCCGCTACAACCAAGCGCTCCCATGTGCCGCTACAACCAAGCGCACCTCTGTAACACACCGAGTCGTTCGATCAGCAGTCGTCGGGTATCAGCCAGCTACACGGTCTCCGTACTCCGCACGCTCGTCACTGGGAGGGTCCGCTCCATGAGCTACAGGTCGATACTCCAAGTATCTCAATGTCCCACGAAGAAGTATCTCAAAGGACCGCCACGTCATATGGGTCTCAACGCAACGGACGGCGCGTCAATCGGACGCCCGGTTTGTGAGTTATTAGCCTTTTCGTCCCAGGGGCCCGGTTGGTTTCGTGAGCGAACCAAACCCGGTCGTATCTCAACTGTAACCCGAAATATCATAGGGTAAACTCATAGGGACCATTTCTCAGCGCGATCACCAATGCTGCTGACGGTTTGTCAAACGGACGTTCTGTCAGAAAGATATCAGCTTTTCCGTTCCAGGGGCCCGGTTGGATTTCGGTGCGATCCAACCCGACCACTATCCATCTGCATCCAAAACTCGGGCGGAGGATTCCAAAAGTTCCGTATCGTCAATAGGAACGCAACGCAACAGACGGCGCGTCAATCGGACGCCTGGTCTGAAAGTTATTGGCTTTTCCGTCTCACACCCACCCTGGGAAACTTCTCAGGAGGTCACCCATCCTGATCACTACTCTAGGCCAAGCACGCTTAACTATGGAGTTTTAACCACGTAGCCTCCCGAAAAGGAAGATGTACCTTGAGTATAGTATACCGAAACGACCGTCTCGATCCAAGGATCGCGTTGCCTCTGACGGCGTGTCGTTTGGAGGCCCGTAGCCCAAGATACGTGCATTTGACCAAAACTGGTCCGAAACTGGGGGTCTAGGCCCGGGCCGACCCGGCCCGACCCCCCTGGTCCCACCCGAACCGGGTCAGCCCGAACCGGGTCGACCCGACCCGGTCCTGCTGGACCCGTCCCGGCCGGCGGCGCGACCCGGCCGGCGGTGCGGCCAGCGCGTCATTTGGGTGCCGCGCGCGGGGGGCAAAGCCACACCCCCCCCCCTTTGTGAAACCGCGGCCCCTTAATTGGAGGCGCTTGAAGACCCGACCATGGGAATTAATTCCCCCGATCTCCACTGCCCGGCCGGCCTGCACTGGCCGGCCGATTTCGCCACCAAGGACCGGCGACGGCTGGTCCTTCCTTCGCCGACACCGGCGGCCCGGTGCCGGCCGCCGGTCATCTTGCTCCGCCGCGGCCCGGAACCGGCCGCTGCCTATGCCGTTCGGCGCGATGCGACGACATCGCTTCCCTCTGCCGCGGCCCCGCTCCGGCCGCGACGCCTTTGACTTTCTTCAACACGACGCGACGGCATCACGTTCTTGGATTTCTTTCCACGGCGCCGCGCGACGGCGCCGCGCGTATCTTCCGCAATAAATCTTGTGGTGCGACGACACCACGTTTTCTCATATCATCCTCAAGATACCATCACGAAAAACATAGGAGGAGGGTCGGCCGTGTTTGTGCGGTCCGACACCCTCGCGTTATTCAATAACAAAAAGGGTTTTAATCCACGATTATCACCAAGTTTGTATTCACGAACAATTAAATAAATAAACCCCTACCTCGATTCAGATACGGTGCACGTCAACAACCCGCGGAAGACGAGCGTCGCGGAGGTCGGGCGTCGCAGGGAAAGAACGTCGACTCCGTTGTCGTCGAGGTGCGTTCGAAGGGGAAACGTCGTTGGAAGAAGACGCCGCATTCTTCGGTGGAGATGTTCTTCGTTGGAGGTTTTCTTCACGTTCTTCGTCGATGTTGAAGAAGAAGAAGACTTAGCCTTTTCTCTCCCAAGTCTCCACCACAAGAACAACTAACCCCAAAATAAAATAATCCTCCCACTTATTTTATTAACCCAATATAGGTATTGAATTTCAAGAGTTTTAAAATTCAAAACCCATATTTAACTCACTTAAGTGATTAACATAAGATGTTATAAAATTAATGAGGTGTTAAGTTATCAAAACTTAAATGGCGGGTTTAGAGGGGTTAGGAAAGTTAAGGAATTTGAAGAGGTGGGGAGGGGTTTGTGTGGGCCCCACCCTTTCAAATATCCACACATGGGATGTTGGATGGATGTGAGCCCACCACCAACTTCCCATGGGAGAAGTTAACAACTTAACATGAAATAAAATTGATTTAACAATTTTATTCACTTTTTTAATAAAACCCCAAAAAATTAACTTCTTCTCCCGCACAAACGCAACTACGGTAAAGGTTCCTTTAAACGATTACCAGTGTTGCGAGTTCATCGGTGCAATCGGATTTCAATTCCGAGCACTGGTTCAAAAGATAGAAATTCCCGCTCGCTCGTTCACTGAACGTACCCGAGCCAAACTTCGGAAATTAATTCCGGGCACACCGGGCCTCGGAATCAGGCGCCGTCAGAAACTGCGTTCTTGTAAAATTCCAAAGAAAATTAAGAAAAAAATTTCCTTGAAATTTCAGGGTTTTTAAATTACTCCCACCTCAGGGCTTTACGTCCCCGTAAAGCTTCAATACAAACTAGGGTCACAAAAGCGGTACAGAGCACACATCTGAGCCTTCCGCTCCCATGTGCTTACCTGGAGGTTCCGTACTGCCAAAGAAAGTGCACCCGAGGAATCGATCGTCCTCGTAGGATCTGCTCCTGTCAATCCTCGATCCCCACTGGAACCTCTATGAAAGACACCCCATCGCCATCGTCCAGCTCCTCATGGTCGATGATATGCGCAAGGTCGAGCACGTATCTCCTCAGTTGAGATACGTGGAAGTCATCGTGCACCTGGTGCAACAGCTGTGAATGGGTCAAGAGGTAAACCACCCCGCCTACCTAGATGGGGACCTAAGAAGGTCCGCTGAACCCTGGAGATAACTTGCTGCCTTGGCCACATCTATGTAAACCTTGTCGAGGTGAGACCCGTATAAGAACGTGGTCGCCATTCTCAAACTCCAGATGTTTCCAATTCCTGTTAGAACTGGAACTCAAACGACTGATGCCACGAGGGTAAGGTTGGCCGATTCAAGAGTGATCGGTCGCACCCTCCCGTGAAAAAGTTTATCCCGTGCTGCCTGGGGTTTCCTTTTCACCGACCAAGGAAAACTCATCCCGACGTTTGCCTAAAACCGTCAATTTGAGTATGAACAGTTATTTCCCATTCCATACTCAAACTAACGTCGTAAGGCCTCGCCGCTGTCACCAAGAGATTCCAACCGAAACTCTCACCTCGAGGGTCTGACTACACCGTCGGTGTAAGTGTGATTATCAAGTCTCCTCCCAAGGTATCTCCAGACGTGAGGGTCAAGTCCACGGCTTACCAGAAACTCTAGGTCTGGAACAAGATTTGTGAAAGCAAGAAATGATTCACATCGATGTCCGTTACTACAACATCTAGTAGTGGACACAGACTGTCCCTTGAATCATTTCTAGAGCCATTGGGTCACACTCCTTGACCGCATGCAGGCGCACTCTTCCTCCGCCCTCCATCTCCCTGAGCCTGGCAGGAATAACTAAGGCGGGAGGTTGTACCATGTTAGGATGTACACCACCTCCTGCTGCTCTCCTAGATCTGCCTCCACGTCTACTGCTTCGTAGACTCATCTCTCCTTTAAGCTTCCTATTCTTAACACGCCTGAGTCTCTATGACTGGCACCGGTTTCCTGTTTCTTACTGCACTGAGCAGTCTTCATCCTCTCTTGGATGTCCTGGACCTCCTTTAGTCTCACAAGAGCTGCTATGATTTCTTCTTTTCCGATAAGAGAAACCCGGTCTCATCCCCTGGATGAACCACATTCGTTGCCTAATACAGTCAATCCTGACATGAATGATGAATTCATGCCATGGATGACGTCGTAAGGCCTCGACGTATCTACTAAAAGATCCAACTGTAACTCTCGCCTCCAAGGGTCGAGTCACACTTTCGGCATCAGTGTGAGGTCACTGGGTCCCCTCCAGTAGAAATCTCGAAAGTGAGGGTCAAGTCAACAGTTTAACCGGGACCACTCAGTATCAACCAAACAAAAGGATAGGAAAGTAACAAAGATAAGTGTCTTTTTATTATTGCAGCTCATAGTACAAAGACATGAATACAAAGCAACATGGAACTAGAAGTACAAAGGACGTATCCACTAGTTCCTCTCCTGCCCACCTGCTCTCAGAGCTCTACTGCCTTGTCCACTGCTCGGCTGTTACTCAAGCACTCACTGCTGCTTCTGTCTCGGTGGCTCCTCCAACACCCACTGATCAATCGTACGAGGAGTCGGACAGTCACGTGCTAGGTGACAGTTTCCGCCGCAGGAGTAACATTGTCCGTTTCTGGCATGCCTAGCTCTGACCCCACCTCGGGTGCCCTGCACCACCGGTCCTAAAACCCGAGATCGTACAACTACTAGTCCGGTCCTCCTGGACCTCTGCATCATCTGTCTACTACCCACAGATGACTCGGATACTGATCGAAAAGCACGCGGCAAACGCAGAATCTCCTGTACACGCTCGGGGTGTAGAGATACTGGCACAAACTCCACCCTGAAAAAGGTCTCGAAGTCTTCCCATGCGAAGTTCATCCCATCGCAAAACTGGAACAAGTGGCTCCACCACCTGCCTGCTGCTTCCTGAAAGAGGCTGGTAGCAAAGATCACCATGAAGTCTGCCAGCGTCCCCATTAGCCTGAAGACTCTCACCACAACCTCCAGCCAAACCTCAGCCGCCTACGGGTCCGTCTCTCCCCGGAACCTGGGTGGCCTCTGGCGCTGGAACTCGTGCAGTGCGCTCAAGCGTCGTGCATCGCCTACTGCTGGGGCTGGTGGCATCGGTGGTCCAACGGGTAGCAGTACCGCTGGTGCCTCTGCTGGTGCCTCTACTGGGATAGGGCCCTGTACTGAGGCCTCGTCGCTCGGCGGGCTGTCAGTACGTACCACTCTAGGGGCTCTAGCTGGTCGTCCGTGAAAAGGAATTCTGAAAGAAACATCGTGACACTGTCAAACGTTTATACCTGGTGAGCTGACCTGGTTTGAGCTGTTTTAAGGGAAAACCTTTGAAAACACACACACAATTAGTGTTTTCGTGCACAAAGTCAGAAATCAGTTGTCAGGGTCCTGGTGTATGGATACGTCGGCCGCCCGCACCAACACTGGACTCCCTGAACTGAAAACCACACTCGGTACTCTCAACACTATTGCTTCACAGAAAGAAACATCAGAGTTATAAGTTCTGCGGTAGAACCGAACTCCTCTGATACCAATTTTTCACGACCCGTCCTCAGGGCTCGTGCCGTGACTACCCCAAGCCCTCCTTCCAAAGGCCAGGGGCGGGCGACTATCACCAAGGCGTAAATCCCGGTAAAAAGGGAAGGCATTGCCTTTGTAAGGTAAACAATCACACAGAGTACAAGCGGAAGAAGTAAACACTAAGTAAAAACTAAGTACAACAGTAAGTGCGGAAAGTAAAAAGGGGCCGGAAATACAAGCCCAACTGTAAAGTACAACTCGAAGGGAAAACAACAACTGAAAAGTAAAGCTGCTACGCCGAGCTGTCCACTGGAAATCCCACCTGAAGGGTGGGTACAGATAGCTCCTCTGCTCCTCGGGTCCCGCCGTCCGCTCCGAGTATGTCCGCCCAGTGGTCCACCTTCGGGTACCGCCTCATCGTCATGTCCACCTCTGTGTACCATCTCGTCGTGAGATCCTCCTCCAGGTACCATCTCGTCGTATAGTCCACCTCCAGGTACCGTCCAGTCCTCGAACACTCGGCCTCTGTCAGTACTGCCCTTCGTCTGCAACCAACACAACGAGGTGCAGGCATAGCCCGTGCAGGGGTGAGTGTAACGATACTCAGTAGGGACCCCGAGACCTTCAAGGTCTCACTAAACCAAGAAGGATAACCACAAAGAAGATCTCAACAGATAACCTCTACTTAGGTATATGCCCATACATATACCTAAGTTATCAAGTAACCCATCTCAATCACGAGGAAACACAAGGATTGTGAAATCAATGGATAACCAATACCCGGGTATATGCCAATACATATACCTAAGTTAGCAAGTGACCCATCTCAATCATGAGGTAAACACAAGGTCAAAAGTCTCAGCTCAACTAGGATTTTCATTATCGAAACCGTAACTACTGAAGAGCTCTGTCTCTGGAGTGTACAGTGGTCCTGTCACGACTCCGAGGTACTGCTCACTAACCTAAGACTGCTGAAGAACTCCACCCATCGATTACTGTGGGCCAGCTGCTACAACCAAGCGCTCCCATGTGCCGCTACAAACAAGTGCACCTCTGTCGTGGGTCTGCCGCTACAACCAAGCGCTCCCATGTGCCGCTACAACCAAGCGCACCTCTGTCATGGGTCTGTCGCTTCAACCAAGCGCTCCCATGTGCCGCTACAACCAAGCACACCTCTGTCGTGGGTCTGCCGCTACAACCAAGCGCTCCCATGTGCCACTACAACCAAGCGCACCTCTATAACACACCGAGTCGTTCGATCAGCAGTCGTCGGGTCTCATCCAGCTACACGGTCTCCGTACTCCGCACGCTCGTCACTGGGAGGGTCCGCTCCACGAGCTACAGGTCGATACTCCAAGTATCTAAAAGTCCCATGAAGAAGTATCTCAAAGGACTGCCACGTCATATGGGTCTCAACGCAACAGACGGCGCGTCAATCGGACGCCCGGTCTGTGAGTTATTAGCCTTTTCGTCCCAGGGGCCCGGTTGGTTTCGTGAGCGAACAAAACCCGGCCGTATATCAACTGTACCCCGAACTTTCATAGGGTAAACTCATAGGGACCGTTTCTCAGCGCGATCACCAACGCCGCTGACGGTTCGTCAAACGGACGTTCTGTCAGAAAGATATCAGCTTTTCCGTTCCAGGGGCCCGGTTGGATTTCGGTGCGATCCAACCCGGCCACTATCCATCTGCATCCAAAACTCGGGCGGAGGATGCCAAATGTTCCGTATCGTCAATAGGAATGCAACGCAATAGACGGAGCGTCAATCGGACGCCTGGTCTGTATGTTATTGGCTTTTCCGTCTCACACCCACCCTGGGAAACTTCCCAGGAGGTCATCCATCCTGATCACTACTCTAGGCCAAGCACGCTTAACTATGGAGTTTTAACCACGTAGCCTCCCGAAAAGGAAGATGTACCATGAGTATAGTATACCGAAACGACCGTCTCGATCCAAGGATCGTGCTTCCACTGACGGCGAGTCGTTTGGAGGCCCGTAGCCCAAGATACGGGCATTTGACCAAAAGTGGTCCGAAACTGGGGGTCTGGGCCCGGGCCAACCCGGCCCGACCCCCCTGGTCCGACCCGAACCGGGTCAGCCCGAACCGGGTCGACCCAACCCGGTCCGGCTAGACCCGGCCCGGCCGGCGGCGTGACCCGGTCGGCGGTGCGGCTAGCGCATCGTTCGGGTGCCGCCCGCGGGGGTCAATGCCCCCCGCCCCTTTGTGAAACCGTGGCACCTTAATTGGGGACGCTTGAAGACCCGGCCGTGGGAATTAATTCCCCCGGTCTCCACTGCCCGGCCGGCCTGCACTGGCCGGCCAATTTCGCCACCAAGGACCGGCGACGGCCGATCCTTCCTTCGCCGACACCGGCGGCCCGGTGCCGGCCGCCGGTCATCTGGCTCCGCCGCGGCCCGGAACCGGCCGCTGCCTATGCCGTTTTGCGCGATGCGACGACATCGCTTCCCTCCGCCGCGGCCCCGCTCCTGCTGCGGCGCCTTTGAGTTTCTTCGACGCGACACGACGGCATCGCGTTCTTGGATTTCATTCCACGGCGTCGCGCGACGGCGCCGCGCGTTTCTTCCGCAATAAATTTTGTGGTGCGACGGCACCACGTTTTCTCATATCATCCTCAAGATACCATCACGAAAAACATAGGAGGAGGGTCGGCCGTGTTTGTGCGGTCCGACACCCTCGCGTTATTCAATAACAAAATGGGTTTTAATCCACGATTATCACCAAGTTCGTATTCACGAACAATTAAATAAATAAACCCCTACCTCGATTCAGATACGGTGCACGTCAACAACCCGCGGAAGACGAGCGTCGCGGAGGTCGGGCGTCAGGGGGAAAGAACGTCGACACTGTTGTCGTCGAGGTGCGTTCGAAGGGGAAACGTCGTTTGAAGAAGACATCGCGTTATTCGGTGGAGATGTTCTTCGTTGGAGGTGTTCTTCGCGTTCTTCGTCGATGTTGAAGAAGAAGAAGACTTAGCCTTTTCTCTCCCAAGTCTCCACCACAAGAACAACTAACCCCAAAATAAAATAATCCTCCCACTTATTTTATTAACCCAATATAGGTTTTGAATTTCAAGAGTTTGAAAATTCAAAACCCATATTTAACTCACTGAAGTTATTAACATAAGATGTTATAAAATTAAGGAGGTGTTAAGTTATCAAAACTTAAATGGGGGGTTTATAGGGGTTAGGAAAGTTAAGGAATTTGAAGAGGTGGGGAGGGGTTTGTGTGGGCCCCACCCTTTCAAATATCCACACATGGGATGTTGGATGGATGTGGGCCCACCACCAACTTCCCATGGGAGAAGTTAACAACTTAACATGAAATAAAATTGATTTAACAATTTTATTCACTTTTTTAATAAAACCCCAAAAAATTAGCTTCTTCTCCCGCACAAACGCAACTACGGTAAAGGTTCCCTTAAGCGATTACCGGCGTTGTGAGTTCATCGGTGCAATCGGATTTCAATTCCGAGCACCGGTTCAAAAGATAGAAATTTCCGCTCGCTCGTTCACTGAACGTTCCCGAGCCAAACTTCGGAAATTAATTCCGGGCACACCGGCCCTCGGAATCAGGCGCCGTCAGAAACTCCGTTCTTGTAAAATTCCAAAGAAAATTAAGAAAAAATTTTCCTTGAAATTTCCGGGTCTTTACAGGACATGGTTTTGCAAGACGAATTGTGAATAGTGTTGGAATGTGTAATTGGGCTGACACTTGAGAAGGATGAATGGATAAATGGGTTAATATGTGGAAATGATTAAGGACCATAATGGAATGGATTATGATCCTGGTAATTAAGCCTAGTGAGTTATTCATAATGAACAAATACTAGTAAGATAGGGACAATGAATGAGTGCTTAGTGAGATAAGTGTAATAAAGGGGAATTTGGCTAAATGGATAAATGATGTGAAATGTGTTAAATGAGTTAATGGGTTAAGGTTTGGTATTAACATTCATGTTATTATTATGATTTATGTTTTCCTTAGGAAATGGTTGTGTTCTTGTGTGAATGGTTATTAGATACATATATGTATATCATGTGCACATGGCTTGGTAGAGTGGGGTATTGACTTGAGGTTCTATGCCCATGGGTCAAGCTGGACTAAGGCTATAAAATCCACCCCAAATGCATGGGTTAGGGAAGAGGACTGAGGCTCTATTTCCCTAATTATTGCATCCACCATGGCTGAGGCTTTGAGGTGAAGATATAGTTGACATGAGGAAGTTATTCCTAGTGAGATAAGATAACTGTATGTTTTCCTCGTGCATGTGATTGAGTACATTAAGCCCATGTAACTTTTTGTAATTAATGAACCCATGTTAAATGTGATGGAAATGGTAAGTAATGGAAAATGGGATGAAACAGTAAGGTATGTAAATGTTAATAAATGTTAGTAATAGACCTAAACCGGCTAAGAGAACTTAATATTTCCATTTTAATTTATTATTCACTTCCTTTTATGATGTACAATTGTTTATTTCAGATATTTTGTAGACACTGTTGGTGGTGGCCTACTGAGTTGTACTCACACCCTGCTCGGGCCGCTGTTGGGTACCCAAGAAGACCTCATGTTTGCAGGTCAGTAGAAGGGAAAATGCCCTTTCTAGGTAGTTGGGTTGGCATAGATGTGCATAGAGGATGACCCATACTTGGTTTTTGCACCATTTTGGTAATTTTGCAGTTGTCTATATTTTGGGTTGTGTTAACTTTTACACTTTTAGCATGGAATGAAAAATTTAGTATTGGACATGGTTGTACCCCATTTTGGGGAATGGTTATTTATGCATGATGTGGTATTATTGGTTATTATTCCTCTATATTTTTATCTTTTCTTGTGGCTTACTATAATAAAAAGGGGGTATAGTCTCCCCAATTGACTGTTTGGACCCCCGCTGTTAGTCATTAACCTTTGGCGTATAAGGAGGTTCATTTAAGGTTATGTAACCACTCGAATCCTAGCACTGGTTTAGTACCTTCCAATTCAGTGATGTTACACTTCTCACCATAAAGGTTGTGCCTATATATTTTCAAGGAAAAAATCAAATCTACTAGCTCTAGATCATGTGTAGGGTAGTTTTTCTAATGGATCTTCAACTGTAGTTAGGTGTAGGCTATCACATTATCATTTTTCAATAGTATACAACCCAAGAATATCATAGAATATTTACTATATATCAGAAAACATTCCAAAGTTTTCATTAATGTGAGTATAGGTGAAGTGATCATCCTTCTCTTTATCTCCTTGAATATTTCCTCACATTCTTTCATCCAAACAAACTTTACCCTTTTCCTTGTAAACTTAGTGATCGATATTTTCCATCATGATAAATTTATCACAAAATTTAAATAGTACCTTACTAATCCAAGAAAACAATGGATTTATATGACACTAGAGGGTCTAGGTCATTCCTCAATAGCATTTGTTTTTAAAGGGTCCACATAAATTCCATCACTTGTGATCACGTGTCCCAAGAACATGACATTCTGTATACAAAGGTCACACTTGATGAAAATGGGATACAACTTATCCTTCTTTAATGTCACCAACACAATACTTATATGTTCTTAATGTTCATCCTTGATCTTGGAGTAGATGAAAATTTCATTAATAAACACTACCACTAATATTTCAAGGTAATGTCTAAAGACTCTATTAATTAAATCCATAACAATCATAAGGGAATTAGTAAGTCTGAAGGGAATCAATAGAAACTCATGGTTTCCATACATTGTACATAAGGAACCCTTTTAAATATCTTCCTTATTCACCTTTAGATAATGATATCCAAAACTGAGATCCACCTTGGAGATTAACTTGTCTACTCTCAACTGATTGAACAAGTCGTCAATCCTTGGAAGAGGATACGTGTTCTTTATAGTGATGTTGTTGAGTTCCCAATAATCTATACATAGCTACATTGTTCCATACTTCTTCTTAAAAAAATCACTAGATAACCCCAAGGTGATTCACTAGGTGTATTAACCCTTTGTTCAAGTGCTCTTGCTGTTGCTTCTTTAACTCCTTTAGTTAGATAGGTTCCATCCTATATGGACACGTTCAAATAGTAATAGATCTTGGTATGAGTTCTATTGGGTACTATACCTCATGATCATGGAGTACTCTAGGTAACTCTTTTGGAAATACATCATTATATTCCCTCGTAAAGATAATTTAACCTAGTTTTATATCTTCCTTTGACAAAACCATTTTAGCGAGGTATGATTCTTCATAGGGAATCAAAATCCACACTATTGAATGATTTTCCAAAGGAGATTAATGATCTTCCTTAAATTTGTTGAGGAGGATGGGATGGTTCAGAATAGGAAATGATATTTCGTTTTCCTAATATCTAATGTGTGATCTATATAATGAGAGACAATACATTTGTAGTATATCATCCAATTACACCAAGGTAAGTATCATGAGATTTGATGGAAGAATATTACCATATACATCAACAAGATAAGTTTCCAACACTTGGGTTAAAATGATTGCACCACTTACTATTTTAATATATATCCCTACTTAATGGTTTTGGGGCTCCAATTCAATAGTTCCAGACAACTTAAAATATATAAAGGAATGTTTATAACTATAATCTAAAAATACATTTTCCATTATTGAGTGAATATGAAATGTACCTTGAATGATTTCATTATATTTCCCCACTTCCACAGTAGTGATGGAATAATAATTTCCTTGATCCTTTGGATTTGGTGGTTTCTAATGTTGATTACCCTCGAGGAATCGAGGTTTAGTGCACTCACTTTCATAGTTCCCTTTCTCCCTACAGTTGTAGCATTGGACCATGGGTGGTTCTCTCCTTTCCTCCACCATATTTTCCTTACTTTTCATGTATTTTCAACATTCATGGTCTTGGTGGACTTGTCTCCCAAACTTGACGAATTTACCTATCCCTTTGAGATTTTTTCCAAAATTATTCTTCCCACGTTTTTGGCATGTGGGTGGTTGAGTTTTCATTCCACCTTTCTCATGATATCCTCCAGCTTTAAACTCCATATTTTTTTTCTTATCACCAAAGACATGGGACCTTTATCCAAACTTCATATCCACCTTCAGATCATATCCAAAAAAAATCATCATAACTCCAAAAGTATAGCATTTCAAGAGCCTTTTGAATGTTTAGTTTTATACCACTATAGAATCTATCAATTACTATATCATTGTCGATAAAAAATCTTGAAGTGTGCCTTGAAATCATTGTGAAATTTTCTTCATAAGCTGTGACAGATTCACCTTCCTTTTTATTTTTCTCTATGAATTCTCTCTCCATATTTTTTTGAATATTTATAGGTAAATAATTGTTAATAAATACAATCTTAAAGTCTTCCCACTCCATGTCTTCAATTTCATCCCTCGTCTTGGTGTTCTTAGTCAAATACCATCATTGATCGACCTCTCTATCTAGATGATAAACAACCATAGTCACATTCTCCATCTTAGAAGAGTAAATCATAGAATATATCTTCTCCATAATGTTGACCCACTATTCCACAACTATTGGATTAGAAGATACACTAAAATTTGGGGTTCATTTCCACATAAAACACTTGATAGCCAGTTTCTCCCTCTTTAGTGAAGGAAGATGTTACCCATAATCAGGTTATTGTTCATAACCTGAGATAGCTGGTAATAATCTCCAATAAATTTTAAACTAAACCTAATAAATTAGTGGGGATTTCATTTGGGTAATTTTTTCATTGTCCATCACATAGGTTGTTGGTCTGGTTTCTCTTGGTTCCCACCATTTTCTAAAATTTAAAAGGTTAGAACAGAACATAAGTCAACAAGTCTTGAATATATAATTTATTCTGTTGTGAAATTATATCTAAAGGAATATATTATCAGATTACTATGTTTAAAATTTTATAAAACAAAGTTTCATGGGTTATTTCTTAATCTTAGTCTCATACTAAGGGTTTTAACTTAGGTTCTCTAATATTAATTCCCAAATTAACTAAAATATCATCTGATACAAACTATAGCGACCCTACTTCTTCTTACATTACTATTACATCATTTATAACAAAAAGATACAATAATTTCGCAATGAGGATCAAAATTTTTAGTTTCATGTGAAAAATAGGACCATAAATAACTTTTACAACATATAACATAAAAATTTATTGAAATACTTCTTCTATAGCTTCATATTGGCCCTTGAAATCTCCTTACTACAATTAGTCACATAAGGATATACATCAAAAAGGGGTGATATAAAATCCCATTAAAAGGATAGATATAAACATGAGACAATATAACATGGGGTGAGAATATTCATAACATCCTAATCATAATAATGAGAGGAATAATTATATAAATCCATTGAATTTGGAAACGCATAAAAATGAAATACCAAGTCTTAGTGGTTAACTACCACATAGAGTTTTGAAAAAATATAGAATAATGTTCACAAATATTCACATTTCATCATTAGATACATCACATTAGCCAATGAATTTTAGTTCTATATACTTTTGGTTTCACGTGTCACATCATAACATTTACTTTGATCTGTATCATTCTGGGTGCACCCATCACATCATAACATTTACATTATCATGCATGACACATAGAACAAATACAAATCATGGAAATAAAATAAATCATGGAAAGGAATGGGTTTCATTACATAAATCATACATTCATAAAAATTGGTTTCCCAAATGAAATAGTTAATAATATACTTGATAAAATAAACATCAAACTTAAGTGAAGAAAAAAATCCCAAGAAGTAAAAGGTGTGTTTTATTTGAAAAAAGAGTTCATTTGGAAAACACTATCTTTGTAATAAACTAAATTAGAAACATCTATATCCCATAAAAGGTATTATAATTATGAATAAATTAAATTTAATTAGTATCCTTTTGAAAATTGGGTGAAATAGGTAAAACTCAAATAAATAGAGTTGGTTTCAAGAATTCCTTGTACCTTTTGTAGGAATGATTTCTTCACATTAATGTCCTATATAATCACATTATATTCATTAATTAACAATTAAAGAAACATTTATAATTGAATTTTGTTCTTTATGGTTTTATTAATTTCTTTCATGGGCCTTTGGATGAGTTATAGAGTTTAATTTCATCGTTTCGGAGTGTTCGTTTTCTTAGATTTTAGGATCAACCCTCTTATATACTTGAATTGATGTTTGTTTGAAATGCGAATAAATATCCAGAATTGTTATAATATGTTATTAATGATCCTCCATAATCTTAAATTATATTACAAAGGACTTGGATATATATCATGAGGATGATTCATTGTGTAAATATAAATGATGATCATTTTTGGTTAATTTTGGCGGTTTTTTTATCACGACAAACTCATTTTATTTTAATATTTAGTATTATGAGTATATGTAATTTCTAAAAAATAATAGGGATATAAAATAAAATTAAAAATCTATTTTAAACCATTTAATGTTATTATTAACAGCCCTTAATGTGTTTAAGGAAAATGAAAGTGCATCGCCCACGATGTCAGAAATTTGATGCATCAGGGACGCCGATTTAGTTTTTAAAATAAAAGTGATAAATGGAGGATTTTAATGATGTATCTTAAATTAAAAGGATATAATTCCATTATATGTAATTTATTGGGGTTATTATTACATTTTGATGAAGGGAGGCGAGGAGAGAAAAAGAAAATAAATGAAATAGAATGGAAATTAAAAGGGAGACGATTTACCTCTTGAATTTTATTTTTGGGATCCTACTCAAATCACCTAGTCTTGGTATTTTAATGAGACCAAGAGATCCTAGAAGTTTTGTAGGGGAGAGGGAAGAGTATTGGGTATAATTTAGGCATGGTTCAAAGCTTGAGTCGTGTTAAGAGAAGAGGGTGTGGGGGTGGTATTTATAGTGGAGGAGAGGGATGTTTTCTTATTATTTTAATCATTAATTAATTATTTTACTCTAGAAAAAACAATAGTGAAGTTTATTATGACTAAATATAGTAATTAGTGCATGTTATTTCTAACCAATGGTCACATACATCATCCATGACTCAATAATGGCTCCAAAATTTAGGTTTTTAGCATTTATCGTAAATTATCGTATTTTACAATTCACCAAAAAAATCAAGTATTTCAGAAAAATCAAAAAAATCACCCTAACCATTTTTTAAAATGTAGAAATAAAAAATGAACTCCATTTTACAAAAATAATTTTCTAAATATGTGTAATTTAATTTTTAAATAAAATCATCCTTTTCTTGGAAAATACATAGTTTAAAATTATAACTGATTTTATAACTCTTTCAAAAATTAATCAAGGACTCATTAAATTATATTAAAATAAAAGGACATAAACAATTTAATCTATTAATGTATTTTATGAAAATAAATTTTCTTATAAATTCTTAAATTAATTATAATATTGTAATTAAATAATTATGACTTACAAAAATACCAATAGCTAATTATTAATATTTAAATGTTTATTTACATATACCATTATTCTATTTATAAGATGCATAAATTTTATTTATGATTTCATGGGTGGGGATACTACTCATTTTTATGGTTTACTATTCGTAAGGGTCATATTACTATTCATAAGGTCAAGTCACTATTTCATCGGTATTGGTTACTTATCATTAATAAATACTTTCTATTTCATTAATTCGTCATTATAAACCATTTATTATGGTCTATAAGTTATTTTATGTGATTTATAATATATGAAATTACTATAAGAAGGGATAATTTCCATTGATTAAAGATTGGTTCATTAAATTTTGAAGGAGCTGTGAGTATATATAGTATCTCATCAATATCATCATGTTATTTGTCATCTCATTACATGTTCTTATCCTTAATTGGGAATTTTTAGGGAATCTTGAGGATGGAGAGAAATTGTTTGGGAAAATGAACTATCTTTAGTGATGTATGTTTTCTTAAAGTTATTATGTTCAGATATAAATGTGCAATTCCTTTTTAGGGTTCTCTATGATTTTGGAGAATGCTGAAGGTGATTTTGGGTTTTATACTGAAAAATACAACTTTTTACAGTCTAAAAGATGAATACACACTATTTAATGGTATTACAAGTCCTACAATTTCTAAAGGGAATATTTCATGAACCTAGTATACATTGTGAAGGGAGTACACATTATTTAAAGGTTGCAAGCCATGTAATGTAAAAAATAAGTTTTTAATAAAAAAGTGATGGGTTTTACAGATTATATAGAACCTATGGATTACAAGAAGAGTAATGGGATTTCATTCCATATAAATGTCATGAGTTGGGATTTAGTGTGTTTCACAGCTAATGTATCATTCATTCTTCCACAAACCTCTTCCCTGCTATATAATATAACTTCTTCGGTGATTTTGGGAGCCTCCTATCATTCTAGATCTATTTGTTAAACATTTTATCATTATGTGTTTTTTCACATTATATCTCTGAGTGACTAGTCCTTTCTTATTCTATGTTTCCTTTCATTATGGTAGAACCGGTGCATTGCATTATTGAATATGTTGATACATGGGGATTATTCACTTGATTTATTTGTAGATCCATTTTCCTATATTTTATCAGGGTTTTATTCATTTTTTTATATGGTATGGAAGTAGATCATTCATAAAGTGTGATTTTATCATTCCTATTTACCAAAACTTTTTTTTAAAATGATTCATTTCTGATATGTGTGCAATGGTTATAGTGACTCTATTTTCATTATTGTTCTCTCCCTTGTTCATTGATCCCTTTGAGAGTGTATGTGACCCAATTTTTTAGGTGGTGGTTCTTTCTCAATATTTGTTTTGGCAAGATGCATTGGTCCTTTTTTTATAAATTGAAAATTCATGATTGACTAATTTGTTTTGTGGGTGAAGAAATGGGTTTTTGTTAAAATGTGTTTTTTCTTAGTTTTTGTAAATCAAAAGGTGATTTAAATTAATTTTAAAATCATTTTTTGAAATGGTTTCCCAAGAATGGTTTGATAAAATGGTTTGATAAATTGGGTTACAAAATAGATCACATGGGAAACCCATAGTACTTATATGTTTTTTGTAGTAATAGGCCTCAACAACTATTGTTGGGTTTCCTACGGATTTCCACTTCTCCCTAGGCTAGTTGTTCTAGGGACTTCTTAGTCTTTTTAGGGGTTTCACATTCTATGGTCTTCCTATACTCTCTATATTTGATTCATATGTCTAGATTCTTGGTGTGTGCATAATTTTCTATGTTAGGTATGAGTTTTCTAGCTATCTAGTCCTTTTTTGATCCATGTTGTGATGTTACCTATGCTATTGTATAATTTGTGCTATTTTGGATTACACTATTTTGGTTATATAGACAAGGATTTTATATTAAATTTCATGTATTCTTTAGTTAGTATTGATATATATAATTTGATATAAGTTTTAAAATTCTTTAAAACTAATTTACCTACTTTGTTTGGAAATATGATAGAGTATAAATTTAATTGTTTTTCCATGATTTTGATATAAAACATCTAAACAGTATATAATGCATTGTTTTCATTGATGTTGTGCATTCTTGGATTATTTTATAGCGACATGATTCATTTAACATTATAAGGACCATATTGATCATGTTAGTTAACACCATTTGAATCCCTTCGATGGTGCATAGAATTGGTTATGTATTTAGATATAAAAAATGGAATGTGGCCATGTTGAGGTAGAGAGGTTTCCCATCCTACTGGGTTTTCAATAGTTAGTGGTGTGATTATGGGAGTTTCACATGCTATCACATGAATGTTTTGGAGTAGATTTTTTAGTTTTGTGATCTTTTTTAGTTGGAATTTTTCTAGGAGGTTGATTTTCTACCTTTTTATTAGTATCTCATCCATTGTTCTATAACTTTTATTGAAAATTTTTATCTCACCATTTTTTATCACTTATATGTGTTTATAGATGACATCGTTTCTTTAGTATGGGAAAAATTTCTCCCACTTATTGTTTCTTGATGCTTGGGTGGTATTCACCAGCTCGTGGGGATTATGAACACCCATCATGTATGGATAATACTAGGTCATGTGCAAGAATTGAGATAGTATCTGGGTTAGTTCAATATAAAATGTTTTCAGAGGAAGTTTTCCCTTAATAGTCCTTGTCTTAGGATTTTTGGTATACTAGAGATAGGATTATCGAGACTTAAGAGGTTGGTTGCATTGAGTTCCTAGAAAGATCATTCCTGGATGAGACTCAAGTATCCACTGGATGTTGGGATGTGGGTATCCTATTTTGAGTTTTGATCATAATATTAGTTTTTCTTTTCGTTTTTTGGTTTGAACTGTGGTTATTATGTGTCTCCAAAATATTCCTCTAATACATGCTTCGCGAGTTCCAAATGAAGGTGGAACTAATTCTCCTCTAGGGAATCCTCCCCTAGATCAAAAATTTTCAAAGGTTATCATGTTTCATATTCATAGTGAAGATCAAAACGTATAAAATGTCTATAACATAGTTCAAGAGGTATAACTAGGAGGTACAGTAGAAAGGGATCAATCATGGGAGTTATTTCATGAGAAACCACAATCCATTAAGGGTATGAATGAACATCATGAGGTGGAGGAATTTATTAAAAATATAAATATGATATTTGACTTCTTGGATACACCAATGATTATCTAGGTGAAGCGAACAGTTTGTAGACCTAATGGTTCCAGTAAGCGATTGTGGGATTCCATGGAACTGACAGATTTTCACATAGGCCTAGACTAGTAGGGCTTTAATACTCTCTTTTTGCAACAAATTTTTCTAGAGATACTTATGATTAAAGAGTCTCTAGAGTTCCACTATATGTAGTGGAAAAACCATTTGATGTTTGTATAGACATGTTGGTTTTATAATCCTTTTTTACCATAGGTTTTAAATAATAACTTCCAACAGGATCAGATGTACCTATAGTGTTTATGACCATATATGAGACTGCAGTTATTTATGTGGATGCCTTCCACCTATAAAGACACAGTAGATATGGCTATGATGGAATATATTAATATGGAATACAATTATAGATATTATTTTTCTTTTGTTTTTAAGAGTGGTAGCATCATTGGTGTGCTAGAGAAGGAGATGAATTGGAATGATCATCGCATGAGTGTTGGCATTGGTTCTGGGTAGTAAGCCTCTTTGACACCTCGAGTTTTATATAGTAGTGTTCATCAAACATGCTATTAGTGTATCTGGGTCACACACTCTCAGTATTCTAGTCTTCCACTTAAAAACATGTGCATCATTTTTGGACGTTATGGTCATATGCAGTGTTACTATTAGACTATGTTCAATCCTTGATATAGTTAGGTATTATCAAATCCGAAGTATAATATGGGGAAGTTAGAATAATCAAAATCTACAGGGCTCTAACCACAAGCATCAGTAATGAAGTATAGTCATGAAGATGATGATTTTTCAGTGGAGGTAGATTTGGTATCAGTGATAATGAGATGTACCATCATTATTGCATCTTTATTACTGATTTCTTCATGTGATAGTTTTTCATCCCAATGATTTTTATCTATATTTTTTTATATTCATTAATATCCAACTGATCTCATGTCCTTTTTTATGGATTAAGATACTCCTCTTTGGAAGAGGAAAGGGAAGGATTTTATATATACATGTTGAGAGCTATCAATATTTAATTTCAAGTTATTCTATGATTTTCTTGTTCTCAATATATATCTATTTGACATCATCATCTAGATGTATTGGATTATTTCTCATCATGATGAGTTGATTTTTTCCATTTTTTTTATCTCATTTCATGAGATCGATGGGATACGGTGGGTTTTTTATGGAGATTGGGATCCATGGTATAGTCTTATAGGACCTCCCTATTTGAGATCAGAAGTTTTTTTTCTTCTATTGAAGTTTATACTGATGATGGTTATTTTATTTTTTATATTCCAGTAGTTGTCCAGAATTTTCCATACATTTTCCCAAATAATTTCTTCAAGATTCCACCAGAGAGGGAGATAGATTTAAAATTGAACTTGTACTAGCTACGTAGTTGATTTTGATACATTATTATCATATGGAACTTGTGATGTTGAAAGTCCACAAGATTAATTAGGATGATCTGATAGAAAAGGTATTACCCATGTGTTTCATCTTGGGTAGCCCAATTATCTTTTCCAATATTGTAGATGGTTCAATCCAAATTTAAGTAGACTATCAGAAATTGAAATTGATAATGGTTAGGGATATGTATCTTTTTCCCCATGTGGATGATGTGTTTGGTTAGATAAATTAGGAAAACTGGTAATCAAATATTGATATTTTACTGGTTTTTCAACATCTTACAGTTCAGGAGTCTAATATGCCGAAGATAGATTTCAGAAGAATGTATGTACATTATGAATATCATGTGATGTTGTTTTTTATCACTAAAACTACTAATTTTTTTATGGCTTTTATTAATCTGATATTCCATTATTTTCTCAAAAATTATGTGGTGGTGTTCATAGATGATTTTTTGGTTTATTCAAGATCTGATCTTGAGAATGAGATTAGTTTGGATTTTTTATGGAAATATTGAGGACCATCTATTTGTACGAAAATATTCTGAAATATAATTTCTCGATTTTATAATTATGTTTCGTATGGAACGTGATTTCTAAGCATGGATTACAGGTTTATCATGAGAAGGTGATGGTTTTTTTCATAGTAAGAAGCATTGAGTATCATTGAGATTATGAGATTCATTGGTCTTACTAGATAATAACAATGGACCTTCATTGATTTCATGTATTTGTAATCACCATTGAATTATCTTACCAGGAAAGGGGTGAATTTAATATGCGATAAATATTTTTAGTCTACAATCATGGATTTCAAATTACTTATGACACCAACTACTATTCTGATCTTAATGTTCTCAGAAAGGTGTATTTTTTTATAACCCCTATGACATAGGTTTGTGTTGGATGCTCAATAAAGATGATTATATGGTATCTTATAACTCTTTTCAGATTCAACCACATGAAAAAATTTATTCCACTCATGATTTAGTGCTTACCGCAACTATCCACACATATAAATAATGGTGGAATAATATTTTTGGGGATAGTTTCATTGTATTTTTTTACCAAAAGAGTGTGAGTTTTTTATTTTCTAAGTATAGCATGAATCATAGACAAATGATTTCTATGGGATACCTTTAAATATTTGACATTGACATTGCTTACCCCCCACGGAAGGGTAATGTCATTAAATATTATCTTAGTAGGAATGTTCCATCGTATTTTGGTTTGAAATCTATTTAACTATAGAATATTATAGGTATATTTACTTAGTTTCAACTAGATTCTCAAGATGATGTTTTAGGTATGGTTATAACTAGTATTCAGTAATCATGGCCTCTCCTCGAGTGGGATCTATATTGTCAAAATATTCAATTATAGTTTAGAATAATTTAAGAAAATCAATATGGTTTGGAGACCATTTTTTGTAGGACTCTATCTTTAGATGGTATTATTTTATTTGAGTATAGTTTTTTCATCCTAACCTCAATGGGGAGGTCAGTTTTTTTAATTTTAATTTTTCTTTAAGGTCCATTCATCTAGGAACTAAGAATATATATTATAAAATGATATTATGATTCTGGTGGATGGGTATGAAGTGATCGATTTTATATTTTGTTTCATGATGTTACTCCTACCAATAGATAAAGGGGGAGCATCTAAATCCATCTGATTTAATCCAGCATCTTCAGTGCTAGTTTTTAAATGGTAAAAGTTATCCATGGAATTTGTTGTTGGATTACCATGAACTCCCTGGGGAAGGAATGCTATCTCAATAATTATTGATTGGTTATAAAGAAAACTTACTTCAATCCAATCAAATACCCAATAAATGATAAAGATATGGGTAAGATTTATATGTAGAATTTGTGAGGTTACCTAGGGTTCCTTATACCTTTATATCAGATAGGAATCCATGGTTTATGTAATGGTTCTTGAGGAGCCTCCATGAGGAGATGGGAAATTAGGTAAGACTTATTAAAAAATATCATACATTGATAGAAAGTCTGATAGAGTGTGTTATTCATATCCTTTATGATACACTCCATGACTGCATCTTGGATTTAAGTGGGTCTTGGGATAGACAAATATGACATGTTGATTTTTCTTATTAGAATGTTATTCATAATTGATCATAATTTCTCCTTTAGATTATTTTTATGGTCACCTATGTCTGAGAATTCATGATTTATGTTGGTATCTGGTTATAGATCAGATTTGATAGAAATCATAAGATTGTCATCATTGTCATCCCACATAGTTTTCTGAATGTGACCATGTTTTGATGAATGTTTATCCTTGATTGGGTCACCAAGATCATGGAAAGTAGTGAAATTTGGCTTCGAGATCTGTTGGATCATTTGAGGTAACTATGTGACATGGGTTTTTCTTATCGGTTTGAATTTTTTGTTCATTTGATAGGTATTCATGATTTATTTTACATATCTTATCTCATGAATTACCACCATGATCCCTCTCATGTTTTGATTAGAAAATAAATGAAGAAATAGATATAAATTTATATTGTAGAGAATATAAAATAAATCATTGATTATAATGTGAAATTCTTATGATGTATGTCTAATAAATTGGTCCTAGTGTTATGTTGGAAAAAATAAAATTCTCATGAGACTTGGGATTGTATGACATTAAAGAGGGAGAAGTGGCCTCACCTCATTACAAGACTTCATTCATGCATATGACCTCTTAGAGAGGGAAATTATTATAGTTGGGATTATATAACATCCTTTTTCCAACTTCTAATTATTTTTCATATCGTTACATGTTTTCCTCATTAATTAAGTCTATCTTGGGACTCTTTTGGATGGAGATAATTTTTTGGAGAAACTGACATAAATTTTAAGCATGTATGTTTTCTTGAATTAATAGATTTTGATAATAAATATTTAATTCCATTATAGGGATATCCTTGAGGTCGGATAATTCCGAAGGCTGTTTTGGGTTTTCTACTAAAAATGGACTATTTTAGTCATCAAGAGCAATAAAAACCATGTAATGGTATTATACATCATGTAATTTCTATATGGAAGATTCCATGAAGTTAGTACACAACATGATTGTATCATATTACTTATAAATGTTTCATATAATTTAATATTAAAAATTTGGGTTTCTAGTTAAAAGATAAAAGATTTTCACTCTATATGGACCCTATGGATTACATGTCATGTAATGGGATTAATTTTCATGTAAATGTCATGAGTTAGAATTTAATTAACCTAGACGTCTGATGTCTCATTTATTCATCCACAACTCCCCCCCCCCTCTCAACCTAGATATCTTCTACATCAATATTTTGAGCCTTCATTCATTCTTGATCGATTCATTCAGCATTTTATCATCTGTTGATGTTCATAATGTCTCTTCATGTGAGTAATCCATTATACTTTATTATTAAATTTTATTGTCATAGTTTTTTTGCATTGAGTTATCTAATCTATTGACCCATAGTAATGATTATATTGATAAATTTCAAGATATATTACGTGATCATGTTTTGGTGGCCCATTCTTTGTTGGTTGTGGTGTGGCCGGTGTGAATGTTGGATTTAGTTCCCTTGAACCAAATTCTTTGTAATTTATAAGAAAGTTGAATACATGGTTTTGAATATTAATGAACTATTTATCACATGAATATTGTTCTTCTTCATGACATTGTATGTGATAATGTCCTAAGAGTAGTTTTCTCATTAAAAGGTCATAGTAGTTCCCTGCTATGATGTGAACCTGAAAGTGTCGCGACACTATTATGTAATATATTTTATATAGACAGATGATATCAATTGAGGGACACAAATGATACAAGATGTCAGTGTATGAGTCCCATTTAACATTGAGGAACCTTCTCATGGTGTGTTCCTATTGTAATATCCAGCATGTTTATTATGAGAATGAGACCCTCCAGTAGGAAATCCACATTTCTATGTGTCATTAGATATTTCAATTTGTGGATGTGTGTATTGTTCCATAGACTTTATGATTATTATTAATTAGTAATTTGAGTCACACACTTATATGTATTTATGAAAACTGTTAGGATATATGTTTGCGGTGAGGTAAGATATGTTGGGTGTGTCATGATTTATATTCCATTAATAAATAATGTGAGAAAGGATTTATCCATTCTATTATTTAACAGAAGATAATATCTCAGGCCCTTTGATAAAGGTATTATATTACACAATAAGTATTCATCTGAGGTGGCATGTCATTGTGGCATTAACTTCTTTGTCTATGGTTTTTTTTATGATTATACACTCTAACCATAGACTTTAGGATGCTCTACCGAATTTCCCTGATAAATAGGCCAAGAGGGTCACACACTAAGTGTATCTAGAATCTCAATTAAATAATATATTATTATTTACTATTTAACAGGTTGAAAAAATATTATTCCCATACATGGTTTACTAATTATTCATGTATGATTGATCAAATATAAATATTTATTTGCTGATTAGTAAATATAATATTTTTTCATTTATTGTATAATAATGCAGTGATATTTATTTAAAAAATAAATTGGTAATAATGAAGTTTTGATAAATATTTTTGAGGAATGGCTGACTAATATTAATGGTCCGGTGAGAAATAATAATATTGAATATTATTTCATGAAATAATATTTAATTATAATTCCCAATTTAAGTGCAAATTTGAGAAATAATATTATTTTTATTTTTATTTGACATGAGGATTTCCTAGGATTAAATAATTAATTAATTTCACTTGTGTAATTATTTTATTTTAATCCTAGCAATATAAATACCCATTTATAATATTTTATCATAATCCAATTAATTTTATGTGTTGTTCACAACAATCTTTGAGAATCCTCTCAATCCTAGAGAGATCCATTTCTCCAAAAATGCTCCCAATAATGGTGATAAATACTCCTCCATTGGATCAAGGAGAATTATTTGGAATTGATTATTGAGGTGATCACGGAAGATGATGCAAGTGTAAGGATCTTCTATACCAGCACCCAGAGACTCCTTCGGTGATATCTAGAGATTCCTTCAACACATGTGGATCATTACTAGAGAAAATATAAACTTGGTTTTTAAAACACACTGATGGTGCACCATAGATCTATCAATGGATTCATCAACAAATAAAAAATTCCTTAGAGGAAATTCTTTATCTAATTAAATTAATTATAAACAATATATGTTGATCTCCTCTCTCTCGGTTCCAATGAAATTCTTTATTTTCTATATCATTAAAAAAATACCATGGATCATGAAATTCATCATAAAATAGATCATAGATTGATCCTTGATTATGGAAAAAAAATAAAAGTTGGGAACCTCCCATATTATGGTTCTACTGTGCCCAGAACCTACATGTGGTATCATAGGGGGCATATAATTGTTTATAATTATTTAAAAATAATTACTGATTTATGAATTTATAATTTATTTTATTAATTCATGTTTAATCGTTCTTTTAATATAATTTTCAAATTAATTTGTTCCTTTTTCATTTCTCATAGACTTAATCAATATGATTAATGTAATGATTAAAATAAAACCAATGAACTCATCTAGAGGTGACAAGGTTTATGGTAGGAAAACACCAAACTACACACTATGTAACTAGAGTTACAAGTCATTTAGACACATTCAATGCATAAACATTGATTCATAAATAAATTTAATATTATGAATTAATTATTGCGTTAATTACCCCATTTTTACATTGCATGTTGAACATAATTAAATAGCACATAGTCTACCAAACTACACACCATGTAACCCACGTATATAGCGTGCAGTCTCTTTGGGTCAGATATGGGATGAGTATTCCAAACATGGCCTACCCAACTGGTAACTGGGTAACATAGATTCATCATGGAGTGTGGCCTATTGGAAATGCCATGTACTCCAAAATTACAAGGTATGCTTCACATGCTGAGTCCCTAGGCATGTACCTCAGATTGACGGTGAAAGATGTAAATGCTATGTAGATTGGATCTACACATTGTGTACTTATACTAGGTATGCATATTTAAAATTTATTTATTTTACTATGTAAAACATGATACATTTACTTGATTGTGGTTATAAATATAGGACCCTCCATGTGATAGTTTTTAATATATATAAATATTAAATGTTTAATTAATATTGGTGTATTGTTAATATTTTCATATCATGTATCAGTATTATTACAAGTTGTTACTCTGCATACATTTAATCATAACACATGACCAAAAAATAATGTAATTTTTGTAATCTTATTTGAAGTATATATCATGAAAGTACATGATAAGTCATGTGTTATATATTTAAAAAGAGTAAAATAGTATATCAGTATAATACATGTTGGGTAGAATCGGATGTTTATTCATTGTGTTACCTCCAAGGAACATGTTGTGTAAAAATATAATTTTAAATGAATTTATTTAATTTGTTAAAAATTGTAATGGATTATAATCTCATTTAAATTCATATAATAATTAAGATAAAATAATTGATTAATTAAAGATAATAATTAATCAATTCGAGCACGGTTTATCTTAAATAATAATGGTTAAGAATTGAATGTTAGTTTTATTAAATTCATAATTCATTGCATGCTTGAGGTTGATTATGAGCTAGAACAATCCTTTTTTATGTGATTGGTTTCATTTAATTTATTTTTAAATTAAATTTTTGGCATATGTTCTTTCTCTCCATTCATTATGTAGGGTCTCTTTGCCCATGGTTTCTTTTATGTAAACCCATTTCCCACTCACCTGTGTGTGAGTAAAAGGCATATATAATGGATGGAGATACTATGCTAGTACAGGATGTTCAAGTTTGGAGCCGAGGAAAAACTAATCCAAGTAGATAAAAAGGTAGATATATGGGAAGTTGCAACACAAACCTAATGGTTTAATGTGTTTTCCCCTATGTTGATGGTTAGTTTATCAACCAATAGATAACTAAATACTAAAAAGAGTTCATGATCACACCACTTTATTATTTTATTTCTATCAGTTGTATGGTTATTTCATTATGAATTTTCTATTGCGATCACATAATTAATGAATCAACAATAATGGAATATATAACTAAAATAAACTAGCATATGCATAAATATTATCGAAGACATGGTTAATCACGTAAGTTATCCCACATAATATTAACAAGAATGTGACAAAGATAATAATTGTCAATTTATGCCTAAAATGATAAAATACTTGAATAAAACATTAAGTCAGTATAGCCTTCCATTACATCATATATAATGAAACCATAGTTCAACGTTCTTGACCATCCAATGATGGGGTTCTTTCAATTATAGGGGAATTCTAACTTTGGTATTTGGGTTAACATAACATAGTTGATATCAAGGGTTGACATCCAAATAATGAATTGATGTAATAGAGAGGAAAAGGTTAAGGAAATATAAATTAATTATTTTAGGCTTGTGGAGTCCAAAAAGAAAATCAAAGAACTATGGTTTAATGAAGTTCTCATTTGGAATTCCTACCTAAAACCATTCGAGTTTCTTGACCAAAAAAATTTGGGGTAATGATAAGGGGAAAATGGATACATTCCACTAGAATAACCAAGAAATAGGATATTCCAATGCTAATGGAAAGGCTTATTGTATTTTAATAAAAATACTGGGAGGCTAATAAATATAATATCTATTTATTTGTCTAAACTTTTTAGATAAATAACTAAAATTATGCTTATCTTATTTTGTAGAAATAGCAATAAAATGACATCAAACATCTCATTTCAATATATAATTGAGAAAAAAACCTTCTCACTGATACAAATTTCCATGAGTATAAAAGGAATATATGTGTCAAACTTCATCATGAAAAGAAAATTGAATGTGCTGGAAGAACCTTTACCTGTTGTTCCTAGAAATGAGGAAAGTGATGATGAACTATCTCTATATGAGAAACATTTGGATGATGCTACAAATTTTCAGTGATTTATGCAATCATCCATGTCCAATGATATTTTGAAGAAACATTAGTATATGGATTCCTAAATCATGATGTCTCACATTTGGGTTATCTATCAAGAAAAGGTGAGATAAGATAGGTATGATATCTTCGATGCTTTGTTCACAACTGAACCTAGAGAGTCTATGCTAGTTGGGCCTCATGTAGTCAATATTATTAGCTACATTGAATGACTGGAAATCTTAGGGATCAAATTACTAGATGATTTTCATATATATATCATACTATCATCACTATCCAAGGCTTTCTCCATCATTATTTTCAATTATAATATTATCCATAATTAGAAGAGTCTTTCAAAAATTATAACCTTAATTATCTAAGTGGATAAGGATATGGGGCATGATAAACTCGTGGTAAGTATGGTGAATAAGAAAAAGGAAGAACAATGAAAAGGGTCCCAAGACCTATAAATAGTCTAAAGCTCCCAAGCATCGTCCTTATAAGATGGGGATGATCTATATGAAGGGTAATGAAAAAGAGGTAGTTTATTTTCCATGTGGAAAGATCATCCACTGGAAGAGGAACTTCACCCAAAACCAAGGGGAAGATAAAGGTGAGTTTTTTATCAACTGAAATATTTCCATTTCTATACATTGGGTATTAGAAATAGGTTGTGGTGCTCACGTTTGTATCCAAATTCCAAAACCAAGTACATTCTGAAATATTTCCAGAGGAGAGGTGGATCTTCGAGCTACCAATGGGGCAAGGCAGGATGCTTTGGATATTGGTTACTACCACCTTTAATTTCCAATGATAATGATTTAAGATTTAAGAGATTTTTAATATTTACCAACAGTTACCAAGAATACAATTTTTGTGTCATGTTTAGATACAGATGGGTTTATTATCAAATTTTGAAATAAAATTTGTTTCTTTTATAAGGAAAACATATGTTATGGTATGTAACATTTAAATAATGATATTTATGTATTATATTAACAAAACCAAGTGTTGTAAATTAATAACAAATCATGTTTAAATGCCTCGTATAATACGCAGTTGTGGAATCACCATCTTGGTCATGTAAATGAGATGAATTTGATAAAGCTCTATCGAGATGGTTATTTAGACACTTCTAAGCTAAAACCACTTGATATATGTCATGATTTTTTACAAGGAAAAATGAACAAACCACCATTCAGTGGATTGGATGAAAGTACCACAAAACATTAAGGATTGGTAAACAATGATGTGTGTGGACCATTTCTAATTGAAGCTAGAGGTGGATATTATTACTTCATAACATTTACAGATTACTGGAGTAGATATGGATATATCTACTCGATGAGGTATAAGTATGAGTACATTGATAAAATCAAGGAATTAAATAATGAATTAGATAATATTATTGGTAAGAAGATAAAGAAACATCGATCGGATTGAGGTGGTTAATTTATTAACCAATAGTTCATTAACTTTCTATGTGGGTTTGGGATTCTATCTCAACTCATCCCACCTTATACACCACAGTGGAATGATACTAGTGAATGGAGGAATTGTAACTTGTTAGACATGGTAAGTATGATGATGAGTCATATAGATCTTCTATTATCCTTTCGGGGATATTCCTTAAAAAATTTGGCATAAAAATTAAACCAAGTACCAACTAAAATTGAAAATATAATTCCCATTGAGTTGTGGAGTGGATAGAAACCATTTTTGTTGCATACAAGTATATGGGGTTGTGAGTAATTTTTTAAGGCCTTATCAGGCATCCAACTAGCACCTCGTGGCACAAAGTCTATCTTGACAGGGTATCTCAAGGAAACAAAAGGATAATTCCTTTAAAACCCCTCAGACAAGAGATAAACTATCACCAGAAAATCTATCTTTCATGAGAGGGAGTGTATCCTCAAAAAGGATAGTGGTAGAAAGATTGACATTGATGAAGTTGATGGTCAATATACACAAAATTTGGTATAGGAATATATTCCACAGGTTCTCGTGGAAGAAGTAGTTCTTAAAACACATGTACTATATAGAAGTGTAAGAGAGGAAAGAGAACTAGGGAGATATGGTCTTCTAGTTATAGATAATGATTATTCATTATTGGTTGACAATGATGAACCTTTATCCTGTAAGGAGGAAGTAGAAATCATAGGAGCTACAATATGGCATGAAGACAAAAATTATGAAATGGATTCCTTATATCATAAAAATGTTTTGGTTCTGGTTGATGTTTCTATTGATGTGAATATTATTGGATACAAATGGTTATTCAAGAGGAAACTAGATTTCTAAGGAAATTAAGTATCTATAAAGCAAGTATAGTGGCTAAATTGTTTAAATAGTGTTAAGGAATTAACTATAATGAATCCTTTTCACTAGTTTCCATGTTTAAATACATTAGAATTCTACTCGATATAGAAGCTTAACATGACTATGATATTTGGTAGATAGATGTTGAAATTGAATTCCTTAATGGGAGACATCAGGAATATTTCTATATGACACAAACAAAAGGGTTTGTGACTCTAGGTGATAAAAAGGTATTTTTAAGATTCGGAGATCCATTTATGGATTGAATTAAGTATCAAAGTCATAGAACATAAGATTTAAATAATCCATAAAATAATTTGGTTTCATTAATAATGAATGTGAGTTGTGTGTTTATAAGGTTTCTTGTGGTAATGCATTCATTATCCTAGTAATATATTTTGATGAAATATTACTTATTAGAAATGACATATCAGTCTTAGAATCAGTTAAGGACTGGTTAAACAAGTGTTTCTACATGAAGGACATAGGTGAAGCAGCATATATTCTAGGGATAAATCATGATATATCTAAATGGATCCTTGTTCTAAGTAAAAGTACATATATTTACTTGATACTAAAGATATTTAGTATAGAACAATTCAATATGGGATTCATTCTAGTGTCACGTGGTTTACATCTTTCTAAGAAAATGTTTCCTCAAATGCAACATGAGAAAGAGATAATGAGTAATATCTCAAATGCTTCTATGATAGGGTCAATCATGTATTCCATGTTATGTAATAGAATTGATGTTTCCTATAAACTGAGCATGGTAGGAAGATATCATGTAGATCTATGAGAATAGTAGTGGATTTTTGTTAAGGATATCCTTAAGTATTTGAGAATAACTAAAGATATATTCTTGGTATATATAGGGGAGGAGGACATGGTTATCAGAGTTTATACTAATTTTAGTTTTTAGACAGATCAGAATGATCTGATGTCACAATCAGGATATGTTTTCTATCTCAACATTGGAGTGGTGAGCTAGAAGAGTTAAAATTAGCTAGTTTTCATATATTCTATTAGTGTATGATTATATAATGGATTTTGATTCATCTGAGTAAGCCATTTGTATTCATAAAATTGTCTAGGATATTTATGTGTTACCTAGAAGAAATGAACCTATCACATTGTATTGTGATAATACTGTAGTAGTGGCTCTTGAAAAAGAGTCAATGTCACACCTATAGACAAAGAATATACTCTGAAAGTATCACCTCTTGAGTGATTTATATCATAGGGTTGAAGTTTCATTAATCCAAGTACCAATGGAAGATAACTTCATAGACCCTTTGACTAAAGGAATATCTCAGAAGAAGCATGAGTATCATGTGAGAGCTAGCAGACTAAAGGATGTTATTAGTTGGCTCTAGTGCACATGGGAGCCTGTTGGAGTTGGTTCCCTAGAACCAACTTCTTTATACTATATGATAAACTTTTATTCATGGTTTTGAATATTAATTAACTACTTATAACATCATTATTTTTCTTTTTCAAGGAATTTTATGTGATAATTTACTTAGAGTATCTATCACACTAAAAGGTCATACTAGTTCCCTACTATGATGAGAACCCGGAAGTGCTATGAAATGATACGTGAATATATTTTATATATCCAGATGATATCATTTGAGGGTCACAAATGATACATTCTATTATTCATGGAGACTCATAGGACTTTGAGTCACCTTCTCATGGTGTACACATTTGGTAATATCCAGGATGGATATTATGAGAATGAGAGGTGGCAGTAGGAAATTCACCATTTTATGTGTCATTGGATATTCCTATCTGCTGAAACATGTATTGGCCCATATATTTTAAAATTATTATTATTGATTGTTATGAGTTTCACACTTATATGTATTGATAAAAATTGTGATGATAGATGTTCACTGTGAGGTAGCATATTTTGGGTGCATTACGAGTAATATTGCATTAATGAATAATGCGAGAATGGATTTATCCCTTATCTTCTTTAATAGAAGTTAATATCTTAGGCCCTTTTATGGAAATTATATAGCCTAAATAAATATATGGCCATGATTTTATATAGGAATTCTCTATTTCTAGAAAGTCAAATAAAGAGATATCAAGGATATAGGTTGATCGGACTAGCATGAAACCTACTCGATTTGAGATATTGTGATAAAGGGATTATATTACATTATAAGTGTTCATATGAAGTGACATGTCATTGAGTCATTAACTTCTCTCTCTATGGGTTCCTTTTCATGTTCCTATAAGGTAACCTTGGACTTTAGGCTACTACACCTAATGCCACTAAGAAAGAGACATAATGGTTCACACACTAAGTGTATCCAAAATATCAGTTAAATAATATATTATTATTTATTATTTAATAGGTTGACTAAATAATATCCCTGTATGTGGTTTAATAAATATTCATGTATTATTGATCAAATATAAATATTAATTTTCTGATTAATAAATATAATATTTATTTATTTATTGGTGAATAATGAAATTATATTTATTTAATAAATAAATAGACATTATTTAAGGTCTAATAAATATTGTAATGGAATGAAGGACCAGTATTAATGGTCCGGTGAGAATTAATAATATTTAATATTATTTGATTAAATAATATTTAATAATAATTCATAGGTTAAACACATGTCTATAAATAATAATATTAGTGTTATTATTTGACATGGGGATTTTCTAGCATTAAATAAATAATTAAGGGAACTTGTATATTTATTTTATTTTAACCCTAGATATATAAATGCCCTGTTATATTATTTTCTCACAATCCAATTCATTTTGTGTGTACTGCACAATTATCTTGGAGAATCCTCTCAATCCTAGAGAGATCCCTCTCTCCAAGAACGCTCCCAAGAAGAGAGAGCAATCATCCTCCACAGTTCAAGAAGAATTCTTTGGAAGCGATTCTCAAGGTGATCAAGGTAGACAACATAGGCTGAATGATATTCCATGCTAGAACTCGTCGACTCCTTCAGTGACATAAAGTGATTCCTAGAACAGATGTGGATTATCTTTAGGGAAAATTTATGCTTGGTTTCTACAACGCAATGGTGGTGCACCGTAGATCTATCATAGGATTAAACAACAAAGAAATAATTCCTTATAGACAATTCTTTATCTAATTAAATTAATTTTAAGAAATATGTGTTGATCTCCTCTATCTTAGTTTCAGAAAAAATCTTATTTGTCTATTTCATTGTCTCAATTCCATGGATCACAGTTTTCATCGTTGTATAGATTTATTATTGATCATTGATTATGGAAATAATCAAAGGTGGACACCGCCCATCACAAACTTCCACTATGCCTGAAACCTACAGTGTGTTTATGAGGTATTTTGTGATATTTCCACTTCAATAACATATTTTTTTAAATTGAATAAAATATATTATTTTTTGTTTCGTTAAAGGTCCTATATTGTGATTTTTCTTCATTTCATCATTTGTGTATCCCATTGCGGGTGTGTGTAACCTGATTTATAAGGTAGGTGGTTCTCTCTCTATCCTATGTTATTGACCTGCATCGCTCTAGTTTTTATAAATCATTTTATAAATGAAATTAAATGATTGAAATGTTTTATTCGTGTATGTGGAATTGTGTTTTCGATAAATGATGGGTTTCCCCCAATTCTGATAAAGGAAAAGGTGTTTTAAAGTCAATTTTAAATGGCTATGTGAAATGGTTCTTAAATTGTTATCTGATAAAATGTATTGATGAGTTGGTTTGAAAAATATATCGCATGGTAAGCCAATGGTACATAGCAAGAAGGCTTAGTAATCGGATTTGTCCACTATCAGGGGGTTTCTTTGAGGGAATTCTTCTTATTCCTAGGGTTTTTGTTCTAGGGACTTGTTGGACCTGTTGGGGGATCACTATTTGGGGTGTGACTTTACTCTAAAGATTAAATACATATGTATAGAGGCTTTATGAGCATGAAATTTTCTATGATAGGTATTATTTTCTTAGCTATCTTGACGTGGTGTGATCCATGGCGTGATGTGACATGTTTTTTTATCTGATTTTGGATATTCTAGATTATACTATTCTTGTTTTTCTACCTTATTTTTTATATGAGATGGGACACCCACTTTGGTTTCTTTTATATATCTGCATTGATATATGTATATGGAATTATTTGATAATGATTTACATACATTATTTGGTAATGTAGAAAAATGGGAAATTAAATTATTTTTCCATTATTTTGATATAAATCTGATAAACTATTTTTTATTCCTTTTTTATGTAAATTTTATCATGCATGGATTATTATATAGAGGATTAATATTAAAAACCTACATAGGACCCTACTGAGATTGTTATCTCACCCTTTCACACCCCTTTAGTGGTGTATCAACCTTGTTCTGTCTTTTGAGGTAGGGAATGATAAGGCGCTATGTTGTGGCAGTAATATTTTCTATCATCTAGTTTATTGTTAGATGGTGGTGTGATAATGGGAGTCTCCCACATAATCACACAGGGCTATTGGAGTATCTGTTTTAGTTTTTCCATCGTTTATAGTTGGACTTCTCTCCTAGATATTTTTTTTCATCTTTTCAGTTTTAGAACTTATATTGTTCTCTATTTTTTATGGAAAATATTTTTCACTGAAATTTTTCACTCTTGTATTTGTATATATTTCATGTTGTTGCTTCAGTTTGGGTGAAATTATTCCCTCTAGTTATTTAATGATGTTTGGGTGAGTGTCTCCCACCTAGGGGGATCAGATGCACCCATCAGGTAAGTAGCAGATCAGGAAGGGGACCATTATTAAGAGGGTATCCAGGTTGGTTTGTTACATGTTATCTATTTATATAAAGGATTATGTTGAACAATAGATGTTACTTAATGAATTCTAGAATACATTTTGGTTTTGGTAAATAATTATTGGTATATGGAATGACTAATGTATATTTGGATTTGTTAAAATATAATTTTAGTTCTTTAAGATTAAAAATAGTTTTCTCTAATATTAATTAATTGGAGTAAGAGATGGAGTAGAATATTATCGATGAATAAACAAAGGATTATATTAGATAATAAATGCTAGTGGGATATAATCTATATGAGGTGAGGGTATATATATATTTATCTATTCAGTGTCACTTCATTACAACTTAGAGTCGACTAAAATGTTATACTAACAATCATCGATGTGAACTATAATTTGTTTTTGGTGAGAATGTTATTCTTTGAATTTGTATATGGAAAAGGTCATGTAATTTAGGAAGATGGGAAATATGAACCCATATTTTATTTTCCATTTCAATATTCTTTATCAAGCAGGTATAATATCGTATTCCTTGGTGATTCCACTAAACAACTCTCAAGTTTACATGAGTTTTATGTATCTCTCCAGATGATGTACAATACTATTCCCACACATTTACTAAAATCAGAGGACATTCCACTAGAACATGGTCACTCTAATAGAGTGTAAATAGTTTTAATATTTCATTATATAGATAAAGTGTAATGAAACATGACTACACACCTCATGAAATCTCTTTTGAGATATCACAAATTTAAAGAAGCTATATGGAATCCAAATTATTTAATGAAAAGGTGATATCCTAATTTTTTATCATAGCTACAGATTTTAAGTATGAAATTCATTTTAACCGGGGTTTGAATGTGTCAACAAGAGATTTTGTGAAATATTTTTTTCCAATAAATTTTAATTCTATGATAGCATTTGTTAAACCCAACATTGAGTTTAAATGAACCATGATCTATTTTTAAAATATTATTATCTGATCATTATAACATATCCCTTGAATTTATTATTCTGAATAAGATTAAGTAAATTATGTTATATATAAAAATATTCAACTTAATATATGTTTCTTAATTATTTCATAGGAAATAATTATTCAATTTTTTTTTTCAAATATATATTTTTCTTAAAAATATATTTCATTCAAAAATATTTCTATTTCATTTTGGAAGACAATTTTTTTGAATCTTTTAAAAAAATTATATCATAAAAATAGAAAAATATTTGGAATCAACATATCACAATTACCATATGTTTAATTTCTATTATTTTTCCTAAAAGAAATATTTTTGAGTGAATAGTAAAAAATACTGATTTTTATTAATAACTACATTCTTGTTTCAAGCATGTAGAAAGTTCCATTTTTTTCAAAATAAAATTGAATCGAAAATTATTTATCTTATATTTTATATAATTATATTATTATCAATAGAGTTTATTTTATGTTTGAATTTTTGTAAAAACATTTTTATACATAAAAATTCATTTTCCTGAAAACTGATTTTATGCACACAATGTTTCATTATAAAAAAATTAACACAATTTTTGAATGATTGTAATTAAATTAATATATTATACACTAAATAAAATATTTTAAGATTCATATAATAATTTTATAATAATGTAAAATTAATAAAATGGTTTTATGTATAAAAATGTATTCTTATAAAAATCATTTTTCATCAGATTTCTCACACAAATTTAAAATTATTTACATCCACTTACATGTATTTTTTTAGAAAAATAATTCAATGTTTTTAATAACTTGTTTTGAATTTATTAAATAATAATATTTTATTTTTGGTCAATATAAATTGTTATTTTGAAAATATGGATGACCTCTGTAAGTGGTAAATTAGGTTAATCTAAGATAAAATAAGTGATAAGACCAAACTTATTTCATCATAATTATTAATAAATTTTTATAATTTTACCAATAGAAACTAAGGCTGAATATGGAGTTTTTAATGGTAATTATTCCATGAAAATTCCTTATAAAATATTTAGATAAAAAATGTTTCAAAATTCTACTCTCTTAGTTTTAAATATCACTTATGTGTCCACATAGGGAAAAAAGTTATTGAAAATCAAAATATTTATTTTGAGCATAATGATATTATTTTCATGATAGAAATTTCTTTCTAATTTTTGGTAATTTTATATTGAATTTAATTATAATGAAACATTGATGCATTATTTGTTATGTAATTAAAAAATTTAATAAATGATTCTAAAAATATTACAAGTAAAATAATTTCAGTGAGTTAATGTGTTCCCATATTTTTTTATATAAATATGACATATTTTAGTTATTTTAATGGATTATATATTAATTAAAAACTTTAATTTGTTTCTTTTCAGTCAAATTTAATGAATAGAGTCTAAATTTAAAAATATTTATATTTTATGAGAATAAAAATTTATGAAATTGCAATAAAATATTATTTATAATTAAATGGAAACTAAAGATGATATTTTTTGATAATTTCATTCCTTACTCATTTATAGGTTATTTAGAACAATTTTTCTCAAAACATTATTAAATATATATTTATATTTTAATAAATTCCAAAGGTTCCCCTCCCCTCAATTATATAAGGGAACCTATTCTTTCATTATTCAGATCAATTTGAGCATTATTTATTGAAAATAATCATTAATGTTATCTTATACACTCCACTAAACACATTATATGGGTGATTTTCTTCCCAAAAGACCTACCCTAGAGACCTTAACATGTTATCTAAAGGAGTTATTTGAAAGAAGAAGTAATCTCCTTAACTGATCAATTTTTTAACTATTCGTTTAAATCTATTAAATCTATGAAATTATTTATAAAAAAATATTTTCATTATAATAAATATAAATAAATGATATTATGATTATGAAACCAATGTTATTCACCCTTTTCTATCTAATTTAAAGTGAAAATATCGCATTTGTGTACGTCTAACATACTGTCTCTACATAGTGATACTGTTTATTTATGAACACCATCATTTCTGGAAAGGTATATTTATGAATTTAATTTTATATATTATAATTATGGAATAATTTTTATTTTTTAATGATAAAATAATATCTACTATATTACCTTCTAAATCATTGGAGAATGATAATATTGGTCTTACGTACGTGTGGACTGCCACCATCACGAAGCGATGTGATTCATTATCTATTTTTTTAACTTGGATGGTGATAAGGATATATATAAGGAATATATATGGTATATATGATATAATAATGTTTCTAAGATTTATTTTTTATTTACCTTTATTTCACTCCATCGGTCAGAAATGGAAATTGTGTTAATGTGTATGTATGACCTACTTTCTCCATGAATGGGGTAATTTTTTTCTCTATCTCTATCAGTTATGAATGATTATATACATGTATATGATGAATATATATGATTTTTATATCCTTATTAAGATTTTAGATATTATGGACCCATGATCAAAATACAAGGACAAAAATAATTGAACAAAAACATATATGAAAAACGAAACAGATATCACTCAGAATAGTGATTTTAATAAGGTTTTAGTAAAATGGACTATAAAAGGATATATGTAAATCATATGTGGAATGATATATATGATTATGTTTCTAAAATATATTTATAATAAATTCATATTTATTATATATGAACCTTCATCTCATTTGTAGGATGTTGAATCTAAGGTATGAATATTTAGTCTCACTTTTCATTCTATGAGAATTATTCCTAATTCAGAAGTCATTTTTTTGTGGTGAATATACTTACCATTTGAAATTTTATATCATGAATATAATTAATTTAATTATATTTAAATATTCAATTGGTATTATAATTCAAAAGGATCCAAATTGGTAAGTTTTTACTCTACAATATCATTGCTTATCGGTATTGTTTGTGATTATATTTTGGATGATGAAATTTTATCCTCTAACTCTCAAGAAAGTAAGTATGTTTCTTATCCTATATTAATATCATGAAAATATGTTTTTTCATTCCATTTTCCACTCCTTATTTACTCAAGTGTCAAAAAATATGTTTTTATGTATAATTGACTTCTATTCTATATTCATTTGACAAACCTTTTTCTTCCATATCAATGTTTAATAAAACTATTTTAGATAAGGATTATACTATTATCATATTATTGACTAAATTAATTTTTAGGCATATTTTAATCATTAATAACAGTGTTTAAAGGAATATTATTATCATTTTCATAATAAATTACTTTTTTAATATTTATAAATTTATTAAAGGAATTTTTATTTAAATTATAATAAATGAATAGAATTTATGGCTGCTATAACTAAAAAATTAATTCAAGCTTCATTTATATGTTTATGAGGTTATTTTAAAAATAATCCTTAATATTTTTGAAATTTTATTATTTTAATGTAGTGATTTAAAAATTGAACTCTTATTTCTCACAATAATTATTTAAATAATTTTTAATGGAATTTAAATTTATCAATGAAAAAAACATTTTATTTCATTTTTTATTTATTGGGGATAGGATACAATGATACCTTCATTATTATTTATATGTAAGGTTATATTTAGAATTATAATTTTTTTATAAAAATTTTTCCTTATCCATGTGTTACTCTATAATGAAATGATGAAAAGTATATGGTACCGGTTTATTATAAACTGATTATGCTATAATGAAATAGTGAAATATTTATGAAACTTGTTCCTTTTCCATGGGATATGATATGTTGATATGTTTATGAAACCCATTTCTTTGTATTGGTTCTTATATGATTAATCTTTTATGATATCATGGAAAACAATGTATGGTTTTCATTATATGATAGCGATGATGATATAAATGAGGATATTGGTTATATTATAACTAAGGACAATGTTCAGGATATAACCAATGATGGGTGGGACCTGTTTCTCCCTCTATTTAAATGGGTAATTATTAATATTTAATATATAAAAACTACTATAATGGGGAGTGAACCTAGTTTGGTATGGGACTTTTTCCATCCTTATAGTATTGGGAGTAGACCTTTACTACTACAATGGTTATGGGAGTGAACCCATTACCCTTTGAAAGTCTTATCAATGATCCTTTGACTACTTGGTAAATTATTTTCTATGATTATGTGTATTCTAAAAACTAATGACTTATGATAATTTTAATATATCTTGGATTATGCTCTTTGATTACATTATTATGCATATCTTATGAACAACAATGTCTTATTTCATGACTCTATATTATGATCTACGATATATAGGGTATTATTTTAAAATATTATTCACATGTTATCATAATTTTATGTTAATGTAATTCTCATGTAATCATTCATTTCTCTCTTTTTTACCCTTACTGAGCATCTAAGCTCACTATTTTTATGTTTCCTTCTATAGGTTATGAAGAAAATTATTATGAAAAAAAAAATTAAGATGGGTTATAGTTATGATGAACTTATTTATAAAATATGTAGATCATTTAAGAACTAGTTTCTTATATTTTCTTTTTTCAAAGGAACTATATCTATATAGATTCTTCATTATAAAACTCTATATGTGATATCATAATGTATATCAACTTGAATAATATATTCATTTCATTTCATCATTTTTATGCATATGCATACATGAAAAACTTACAAACTCATTCATAGTTGATTAATGGTTTTTTCCCAGATAATCTGAGGGTTATAATTCTACCATTGAAGAGAAATACAAATAATCATGCATCTTCTCACTATATTCTATAAAATATAACAACTCACTGTATATTGTAAATCATTTAATTATAAATAAATTAATAAAAATAAAACACTCTCACATTTATAAACATTAATTTTCTATTAATATTCCATGAAAAAGGGTGAAAAATAAACCATTTATATTTCATATTCCCTAAATTTAAATTTCATATTATTCATAAATGTAGTGTGAATATTTATACATGATTGGTCATATTTTATCAACATTTCAATTTTAAATAAACATGAAAATAATTTCATTTATAATAATTATGATTAATAATTATTTATAGAATATGTAAATCAAAAAATAAATATTAAATATCAATATTTAGGAAATCAAAACAAGAAATAATTTTAAAAAATGAAGCATGTCTTGAACTTTGAAAAATAAGTCATACAATGTATGAATTATTTTTTATTTTCCTTTGAAATCAAATTTTCAAAATAATTCTATTTCTTTATAATACTTAAAACTAAAAATAAAAGACATTTAACATTATTTTAATAAATTTGGTGGTTTTTTATGAATTATTTTGAAGACATATGACATTAAATAAAATTTATAATACTTTTAAATTATTTTTACATGACTTAAAAAATATGTATAGTATGGTTTAGTAAGACTCTTAAAAGAACATGAGAATTCAAATTAATATATATCAAATCAATGATTTCCTCATGGATTTCATGAATTATATATTATTTAATTCCTCTAAGACTTATTACTTAAAAAAATTAAACAGTTCACATAAAATACAAAGAAACAATATTACAGCCTTTGAATAAAATATTTAGTTTCTAATCTAGTTAAATTTTATTTATAAAATTCTCTTTTATTTCTAAAAAATCTATTATATCCCTAATAATACATCTATATCTCAATATGCAACATAAATAATTTATAAAATTCAATATAAAAACTCTATAAATATGACAAAAAATATTTGATGACATTTCAATTTTTCATGAACATGATAATTATATATTTATCTTAAATATTTAATGAAATGCAGATAATCATCATATATATCCATTATAAGAAGAATCATGAAATTTTTAACTATACAATGCATGTTATGATCAAAATATAATAGAAAAATCAATCTCTAAATCAATATTCATAAAGATGTGTTAGAACAACTCATTGTCATGTAAACTCTTAACAATACTTTGGTAGCACATAATAATTCATTATAAATCTATATTACATTAGGAAAACATACAGATGTGTTAGGAATATTACAAAACATTTGAAAATAAAATTATAATTTACTAAATTATATACTTATCTTGATAAAATTACATTGATCCTATAGAACATGTTATAAAAAATAAAAAATGATATTGAAAGATAAACCAAGAAAATAAATATGAAATATAATCAAAGTAAAACATACATTAAAAAATAAATATGGTAACAAATAATATAATAAATAATTATAGAACAATTTAAATAATGATGAAATTATTATGAACAAAATATTTTAAAATCATTAGTGCACAAAAATATAGGATACGGTATTAACGATAAATAAGATAAAACAAAATAATTATTTATTTAATTATAATTATTAATTCATTAAATTTATCAAATCAAATATAAATTTATAAACTTATTATAATGTGAATAAAACCATAAGGGGTTTGGTAATTTTCAATACAGAAATTGTAGATCTTATAGAAACAAAGAATAATTAGTTTTCAATCTCTTGTAAAATTCCCCATACTTGATACCATTCTTGAAAATTAAAAAATAATACCTTTCATCAGAACCAATAGATATAAAAACACAGGAAAATAGTGTTCTAATATTCATATAAAGAGTAACATAAGGTAAACTCATTCAAAGATCATATATGATCATAAAATGAGAATAAGGGGACGAAAACATAATCAAAGTAAAAATACATAACATAAAAAACCATACCTTTTAGAACATATATAAGACTCAAGAATGATAAAATAATGGATAAACAGTATAACTATCGATATGTGAGTAAATATATATGAGAGATGAAAACATAACATTGAATAAATATGTGGCATAAAAGTGCGGAAATATATAATAATTAGAAGAAATGGCTTTACAAATCACTATTATATTCACCCTTACAATGGAATAACTTCATCAAATAATTACAACATAGTTTATCCAGAGAATAAATATTTACTCAATGAATTTTTTGTCAATATAATATCCACCAATAATATATTGATAATCCATACATAAGTCAGATAGAAGAACATGAAACCTTCATAAATCCATCACAACTTATTTAAAGAAATGCAATAAAACATGTTTTATAACATTTTCCACCAAATAAGATCATAAACAATCTAAATAAAGAAGTTTTATTGTTTCATAAGAATTTATCGGAAACATATCAAATGAAATAACGGAGGTTTTGGATGTATGTAAAATAATAGTTGAAATGAAATGATACACATAATATTTTTATATAGTATATCATATTATAAATATAATAATTTGACAGATTGATAAAAATAATTAAATAATACCAATGATTTATATCATAAACTCATTTATCGGTTTATCAATAACATTACTTAATAAGATATAGAGAGTAAAATGGAACAGAAACTATAAATTTTTTCTTGATAATTTTTTAAATTTGTAGTATATTCTGTTTTTTAAATCAAATCGCAAACTTTTTTAAGAAAGTGTCATTGAGACATTCAAAATTTTATTGAAAAAATATGTCAAAAAAATTGATAATAAATAATGTTTAATTATAAAAATATGGAGTGGAAGAAAAAAATTATAAGTGAAATAAAATAACATAAAATTCATTTAATATAATATAATTTTCATAAATTTTATAATGAAGAATAAAATTCAAGAACAATGTGAAAGTAATTTTATTTTAATGGATATAGAATATTTTAATGGAGGATTTATAAGGAATAATGGACACAGTTACAGGAAAAATAAAACAAGTTGTAGTTTTTTTTAAAAAAAATTTATTCTCACACTTTTAAATAGATGTTAAAATCATCCCACATATAATAAAATTATAAATAAACGTATTAAACTTTTTAAAAGAAATACAATTATTATAGAAAATTATTTTAAGAAATCACTTAATTCTATAGAATATTGTTTATAAAAAAATATATGAATATGGATAAGGATGAGATGGATGCCATTCAACTATAATAAATTTGGCCATTCCCTATTAATAGAAATATTACATTAAGTTAAGTACAAATGAAATTATAAATATAAAGAATAAATGAAATCCCAAAAATAACTAAATCAACATAAAAAGTTTGGCCTTTTAGTGAGAAAGAGAAAATAATTCCTGGAATATAAATTTAAAAAAAATCTAAATAATTTATGAGATTGAGAAATAAACACTTATGGATATAGTATATTTTGAATAAAAACACTTTGAAAGAAAGAACATAGAAAACAACACTGGATACCATAAATAATTAGATTTTGGATATCATGTTTCAATGGGGTATTTTTACACCTTATAAATGAATACATGTTTATTATATAATGCATGCTATAGAAATGAAAATTAGAGATGATAAACCATTACAAAATTTTTAATTCTTGAATCAAAATCGATTAACGAAGAGAACATTATTTGTTTTTATAAATATCATTAATAAAATTAATGATACTTCAAAATAAACTTATGGTGAAATATATATATATTTATCATATAAAAGAATTCATGAAGAAAAATATAAATCTTCCATTAAGAAATTAAAATTCAGACACATAATTTTTATCTCAAAACTCTTATTTCAATTTTGGTCATTTTAAATCATGAGTAATATAATTGTATTAATTATTTTAATTAATAATAATACCATTCATATTTATCCACTTTTAATTATCCCATTAATTATATTTAATATAGTGTTTCATTTATTTACTAAATCAATTTATTTTTCCACAGTTGTTTTGTGGCTATTTTTTATATAATCTAAAAAAGAGATTTGGTGAAATTACCATAGTAAACAGGGTTAAAAAATTGTTCTATAATATACAAAATGGCATAGATATATGTTATTCATCATTACAGTAGAAAAACATTTATACATTTTTTAGGTAGTTAAAAATAAACTCAAATGATGAAAAGTGTCTTAGTATGCATATTTTAGGTGTGAAAAATTTCATTGACCATTTATTTATTAATATTGTGAATAGACTACAGAAATTAGCATTCAATAATATTAAATATATCATAAATATAAAAACAATTAATTAAATCCATTTTCATAAACATAAACGTAATTTAATGATGAAAATTGAAACATGTCTTTTATTGAAGTGGTAATGTGATAATCACAAGAACTATGTTCACATTTTTTAAGGAAATGGAGGGAAGAAATAGAATGATTTTTAAATTAACATGTTATTATTTGATAATATTGAGGATTCAATTTTAATTATATTAGGACAAGAATAATAGATTTTAAAATCTTGGAATAATAAATAATCTTGAACAAAATTAGTTAGAATAGGTACACATTCCATCCATATAAACCTTAAGGAATCTCCTTAATACATCATTGATTTATATTTTGTAGAGAGTATAACCTCTTGGATGTGAAAAAAAATTATTATGGTTTTTTATATATGGGTTGATATTTGGTGTGCATGGTTTATATAAGGTTATGGTGGTAAAGGTAACCTTTTATAAATAAGAAGACTAACATTCTTATACATATGAATTTTTTAATAAAACTTATTTAGTCCTTATTAAGTTATGTGTCTCAAATATTGATAATAATAGTATAAAATATATTTTAATGTTAATAAATCCCTCATACTACCATTTTATTTTGATTTTTTTTATATTTTGAGACATTACCTCGTGATTTATTACTTTTAAATCATTTTAAATGTTACAGTGGAATGTAATTTTTACTAGGGTTACATATTTTTCTGACTTCAAAATAAGTAGAAGAAAATAAATATTTTTAAAAATATAAATATAAATATGAAATTTTTTTATGATATTAAATTTATAGAGGTGTAAAAATTTAATTTGAATAAAAATATACATAAAATAATGGAAAATTGTTTCTTCAAAAATGAATTATTAAGGGAAAAAATAAATTTACACCAAAATAATGTATAACATAGAGTATCATGACCATAATTGGTTCATGAAAATAAAATAACAGTTATATGATTTAAAAATAATCCAAAACATAATAGAACCATTTGAATACATATTTAAGGGAAGAGGACCAAAACTATTTTTTCATAGAATCAAACATCACATATGTCTCAGAATTTGGAACATATGTTTCTGAAATTAGAATAATATTTTTCTAATTCATTATTATTATACTTGAATATATATTGTGTATGGTCTTGGGTTTTATTATTGGTATAAAATCTTATAATTTCTATCTAAACATCTTTATATACCCACATGAATGTTCAAATGGGATTACAGGAGGTTTCTTGAGTGTTCAATTGTGTTGGAAGACCCGAATTTAGGTTTATTGGATATGTAGGGTGAGTATCATAGTTAGAACTTGATTTGAATAATGAGGAACACAAACCATGTTACCATAAGGGGAGGGTCTCTATTTGTTTAACCATGAAAAGGGGGACTATAACCTGTGAAGAGTCTACAATTTATGGCTAGTCTAACTCTCACAGTTTATTCACAATTTGTCTAACCATATACATAAACAATGTGATCTATGGTTCAACTGGAGTGTAGCTACACATGAATGGTGTAATATTTGGAAACCCATGTATCTGAACCATGAATCCTCATAAAAATATTTAATTTACCTTTTTATTCTACTTTCCCATAAATCAATTTTTTCACCTTTCTTCAACCAATTTTTGTACCAAATCCACTATAGTTTTAACCCTTATCTTCTTATTTTTTTGTGTACCTACCTCATATGTACTCTATTTTTATTATATATGATAATTTTATATAAAAATCAATAAGACTAACACTTTATTATATTATTTCTCCTTTTTCTATGCCATCTTGAGTGTTTTCACCATGTGATCCAATAAACACAATTTTTTGATAATGTGTGGTTTTCTGATTTGTCTCATAAAATCACAAATATAGGGTTTATTCTGGATGAGGAGTCCTCATAAAGTATGTTTTAGGTGTTCTATTATTTTTACCTAAAAGTATCATAATTTAAAACTTATTTCATTGTGTCTCATATAGTCCTTTCAATGCATTACCCCAAAAATGAATCTATCCATTAATTAAACACCTTTAATTGAATTTGGTGTTCCATTATAACATTTAACACCATTAGAGATTGAAAACCTGAAACAAAAAATCCCCTTTGGGTGTGTATTAATAAATAAAATTAACAACCATTCATTTCTATTAACTATAACACACCTTGGGTGTGATGTTTTTCACTCTGTAAAATGAATAACTAAATTGAATCAATTAAATTGATAAATTTCATAGATACCTCATTTTCCCCTTTGGTACCTTCCCCTATTATGATTGACTATTTATGTACACCATGATTAAAATTTTATAGGTTTGGACTTCTATATATGAGACTTGTATTCTAGATCTCGAATTCCTTGGTAAATATCATAGGATTTTAACTAATTCATTGATGAAAATTCCAAGTGCCAGCCTAAAATTTGTTTCTGTTAATGTCTTAGATTCATGAATCCCTCTATATGAAATCTATTATTCACCAAAACATTAGAAAATTATAATTTTTTGGATGACCTCTATGGATCTGGATTTATTTCATTGTTCATAGATTTCTTTTGATTATCTATGTGGACTTCAATCATTTCTACCCTGAGAATACCATCATATTTTTTACTTGGGATCAGTTAGAAAATTTTATGTTTGAATACCATAGGTTCATCCCTTTTATTACACTCAAACACCCATAACATAACTTATTTTTTTGTTACTTCTTGTGGGATTGATAATCTAATTTCATGGATTCCATGGGTCTTCTATGGATCCCTTTTGATTCTTCCACATCGATGTGTTGGATATATTACTATTTGTATTTTGTTTTTAATTGTTTATATACCCAAATAAATCCATATTAGGCCAATGCATGTATTTTAGACCATGTATCCCAGAGGATCCTGAGCTTGACATGGTTTGTATTTATTTTACTAATAAAAATTTATTATACCATAACACTATTACTTTTTAAATGTAATGAATAGATTTTCATTAGAAACCATTGGTGGCAGGATACTATTTTTTAATTAAACCCTATTAGGTAAACAATTTTGTATTTGAGAAGATTTCATTGATGCAGGTAAGGATAAAAGTATATTACCTACTATTAAAACTTGATATATTTTAGGGTTGATGGGAGAGGGGTGAGGCCGTTCTCGATATTCTCATAGATATAGTTTCTTTTGGCCTTTTTTCCTAATTTTTTTAAACTAGTATTATTGAACACCTTATTCAATGTATTTTAGCTCAAATGTTGAATTATTAGATGAAATCATCTATATGTATCGATTATTATCACATTTGACGGTTCATTATAATTTTGATGGTTTGTATAATAGGATTTACTATTTCAAATTTGTTTATTTATTATTTTATTCATAATTTTATGATGTTTTCTAAACTGATAAAATTGTTTTTATCTCCCCATTTTACAACCATATGCTTTTGATAATAGTCGTAATGATCTGGTGTATGAGGAGGTGTGTTTAAATCCTTATAGACAACCATTTTAATCACATGTCTATGAACATGGCCCAAGACATCAAAAAATATAATGTGAGGTCTCTTTTCCTTTTTTATAAAAGTTTTTGTTTAGTAAACTTGAGCTAGGAAGTGTTAGAACATTGAAATAAGTCGGGCCTAAGAGTAGTTAAAATAAGTGTGAGGGAAAAGGAATGCTTCAATCATTGGAACTTTTTATTCTTGAAAATTCATTTATGAGTTGTACTATTTTCACCATATGGTGACAAGAAAGTTATACTATGTTTTTTATGAATTTTTACCATTAGGATATTATGGAAAGGAAGAATTTATAAATGAATCATAATAGTAATGGAAGAATTTATATTCTAGGGTAATGTAATTCCATACTTACATCATTTCTAGATTTCCTATTGCATATTGGGAATACATTTGTTGTTATACATATGAGATCTAATGTTTCATTTAGGGAATGGTGAAAATTGTTATTATATAATGTGTTTTTATCAACATAAATTGTGTTTTCTAGCATATAATGGTGATGGATATTGATCTAACCAATCATAACAAGGATAAAGATATATAACAAAGGTTATATATGATGGATTTTTTATGTGGTTGAAATTATATTTATTTCTTGTTTCAATTTAAATTAGAATTTGTATATTTGGAATGAAAAATCATATAACTATATAATCATATTTGGACTTTTTGTATCCTCAAATGGCATGTAATAGGTCAGTTTTAGTTAAACTGAATGTCAATTGTAATTTATAAATATTATATCTTTATAACATAGTTATATAAATCCGTAAATCTAAAATTTTATTATAACAAATAATAATGATAAAAAATGGTTTCCATTAAATTTAGATTCCAATTTCAATGTAAAGGGTGTTTTTATATAAAACATGTAATTTACATCCCTTTTAACATAACTTTTATAATTAATACTTGAATGTTTAACCTTTATAACCTTACCTTAGGAAAGGGTTGTGGGATGATGTATCTTGTTTAGTAGATCTTTTGTTAAAGTTTTATTTCTTATTTTCAATCTTTTCAAAAATTTATATTATTCTAATATTATTGTTTTTACTTGTATATATATTTCTCAATGATAGGCACATGTCGAATTCTAGGTGGGTGGAAATGACCATGCTCCTGAGCTGTTGGGACCATGGTGTCACCTGTGGTACATCTCATAGTATAAAATGTTTTTCTTGGACTAAGTGTTTATTCCTATCTTAGATATGGTTTCCTATGTCTATAGTATTCTATTGAAGGGCGTTTAAGATCTATACTAACTATGTTTGAGTTTATGAGGGGGTTTCAATTGCAACACTCACAAAATATCTCTGGGTGAGGTGGTCCTTATACATTAAAGACATCACTGGAGGTTGTGCTTATGATCATTGAGAACCCAGATATGACTCTAGAAATGATCATTAAGGTCATAGAATATATGTTGCATGGATCTTCCAAGATATATTGGGATGTCCTTACTAACAAAGACCAACATTAGGATATGGTTTGGAGGTATTTCTAAACAACCTTCTAGGACCTTTTTTCCCATGAAATGATGATAAATAATCATGAAAGGGGTTTTTTATATATTTAATAGGGATCTATGTCTGTTATTTTTCTAAATACATTTCATAGTTATTTAGTGCATTATGACCACTCTGGATGATAATAAGATATCAACGTAGAGGTGTTTTGAGGTTTGGTTTATATATTATTTGCAATCTCATGAGAATTTATTCTTATTATCTATTATATGTGGGATGGGGAACCAGGTTCTTATCTCTAATAATATTCCTAGTGGAGATAAATAAACATGTTTTGGTTACCAAACTTATATTCTAGGTATAACGTCATCAAGTGTAAGGAAGAATCACTTTGATTTTTCTCACTAGGGTTGTGGTATTTAGAGTGTACACAATAGTATATTTGTGTTATCCAATTAGTTTGGAAGTAAAGATCACATGAATCCTTAGTGAAACATATACTCATTAGAGTGTTGAGCCTATGGGATAATGGTCCGTTTTTAGATATTTTTCATGAAAATTCTACTAGATCTAAGTGGGAGATTATTTTAAGAATATAAATATTTGGGAATGGTATATATCGCTCCACATTAGTTAATAATTTAGAATAGAACCTAATATTTAATTTGAGTAGGTTTTCAATGTCGTGGAATCTATATATGGGTTATACAGTGATAATATAGTGAACCTTCTAAAGTAGGTCAATATGTATCTCAAGATCAGTGATCTAGATAGTTATTTATAGTCTATTCAACACATGATGGGAATCATGTGATTCTATATATAGTATGAGGTATAATATTTTAGTATCAACATTTATATCTTCATTTATTGAATAAAGTGCTTTACACTTGTTTATATATGAAAATTTAGTATAATATTTTGGTATAAATATAGAATTTATTTGTATTTGTTTCTCTATACATGAAAATGGTAACCTTTTCAAATAGCGTTTTCTGATGATAGAAGTGTCCTCTAGATATAGACAGCTACTATTTATTTTGATACCTTTATCCCCCAAAATGATTCTCTTTGACAAATCTCTTGGGATGGAATTATTAATTCCTTTTCATTCCCAAATTGATTGCTATCATTGAAGGGTGTCTTTATTGCCACCTAAGTGTGGTAACATTAATCAAAAGGTATAATTACGTTAACAAGAAACTAAAATTAAACTTTCTTCTCTTAAAACAATGAAGTGCGACCAATAATTCCAGTTTTTATATTTATGATCAGATAATATAGGAAACTATATTTTATTAATTAATGGACATATTTAAATATGTCTTTCATAATGAATTATACAGGGTTCCTCTTAACTTAAAGGTATATTTCACTATCAAAATTTTTTTTGGAGAAAAATAAATATCTACCCCTCTAAACGGGATGACTACTAAAGATATTCAATGATTCTATAGGTACTAGGGATACCCAGAATCCAAAGGGTTTATATGCACAATACTTCTCCTTATGGTTAGCCGGATCTTTTCACTATGAAGATGGATGGTAATGTGAGGCCATATAATGAATATTTGAAATTTAATCTTTTTAAATTTAATAATAATTATTGATATTTTCATATTAAAGATCTCTTTTAATTGATATTTGGATATATATCCTTCTTAGATATTTACATGATATTATGATATCATCTAGTGACAGTTATAACCTCTAATATGACAGATATATATTTCTAATGAAGTTATGACCTATATGAATATCTAGTGATATTGTTCAGTATAAAAAAACCCCCATTGTCTTTATTAAGAAGAAAAATCAGGTTTTTCATCCAAACCTTGATGAATTTATATTTTTTATGGATGATCTCATATTGTACTCTCACACTATACACAATCATGTAAAACACCTTAACATCAAACTGAGTATAGTAAGATATAAAATAATATATCTTTAGCTGACTAAATTATATTTTTTTATCGATAAATATCACTTCCTAGGATAGATTATATCAGAATAAGTTTTATTTTTAGATCCATAGAAGGTGGTATCCATTGTTTCTTTAGAAAACCCAATTAATATTTTTGATATATGAAGTTTCTTAGGGTTAGAGGAATACTAATTGTGACTTATCCAAAATTATTTTTACCCTATTGATATAATAATGTGATTTACTAAGAATGGTAGTCAAGTTATCATGTTCAAAATCTTGTGAGATGGCCTTTTAGGTGTGGAATAAATGGTTCTCCTCCATTTATATCATGATTCTTCTTGATATTTGTATAGGATACATAGTTTTTTTAATGCATGAAGCATCAGGCTAAGACATATTTTCATGAATGGGGAATGATTATTGGCATATAGGTCTCTTAAATTGTGACCTCAAGAGTTTAAAAACCTAACACATAATCTAGAGTTATCAACACTAGTATATTCCTTCAATAGTATGAGGAATTTTTTACTAGTGATATAGTTTGTGGTGTACACTAATAAAAAATCCTCTATACATATTCTCTCATTGTTAATTGACCCTATAATAGTTGATATTTTTTTAATATCATGAGTATATCGGCATTTTTCTTTCTTACATGTTAGGTATTGACAATCATGTCACTAATTTTCTGATCTAGAAGACTCAGAATCAAGTAGTTTAGGCAGCCAACATTGAATTAGTGTTTAGGATATGTTATTATGAAAATCATCCTGATTTTTAATAATTTGATTTTCATTTTTCCTCATTTCTTTACCAATTTATTCATCAATTTTTTATCTATTCAATGGGAGAAACCTTTTAGATCCTGATGGATTAGATGATAGGTATTGTGTTTCTTGTAAGGATATATAACCTCATTGGATTTTTTTACAAATAGGTGATTCAAAATATCATAGGTAATTTTTGTGTTAATGCATAGATTTGGGAGGAATATAAGTAAGAATATCATGATTCTAAATCTAATGAGAATCCCAAACTCACAAATATGTTTCATGACGGATTAAATAAGTATTGGTGTTCAGTTATGAGAGAGGATATATCAAGCATTGTTATTGGGTGTTCCACCTATCTACAGGTGAAGGAAAACACTAGGGTCTTGATGGAAACTTACAGCCATTAACTATACCAGAGTGAAAATCGGATGATTCCACCAAGTATTTCCTGATAGGAATATTGATATCACCATGTGGTAGTGATCCATTTAGTGTGATCATGGATATAATGATGAAGGTGTCACAAATATTTTATATCTGATAGAATACATAGTGGATGATATTTAGTGTCCATATGTCTGAGAGATTATATACCTTCATAGGGATCCATGTTCAATAGAATTAGATAGTGTTTCTTGGATTAATTATTTTCTGTAGGATAGGTTGAAGAATTTTCCTAGTTCACATATACTTTTTGAGTATGACATACCACCCTCAGACTGACATCCAGTCCTAACATACTATATAGGTATTAGGGTGCATGATTAATGCATGCATCCCTAATTTCATAATTTCTTACAATAAACACATTTTTATTTTTGAATTAACTGATAATAATAATTTCAAAGTAATTGTCTACATAGACCAATATAAGTCTCTTTATGGTATGAAATGTCATTCACCATTTTGCCGAATATAGGCAAGGGAGGATGTTTTATTAGCATCACATCATTTTCAATAAACATTAGAACATATAAAATTGATTAGGAAATGTATAGTTATGGATCATTCTATGATATATTACATTCATTATCATTTGTCTCTAGAGTTTTAGATGGGGAATCAGGTCTTCTTGAGAGTCTCTCTTAGATTAGGTCCTCGACGTATTAGGATGGAGGGTAATCTGGAACCAAGATATGTTTAGTGATTTGAGATCATAGTGACAGCCTATTTGATAAAATATTGGATATCTCCTCTTGAGATGTACTGGGATATACATGACATCATACATTTTTTCCAGGTCCACCATCACTACTCTTACCCATTTAAGGTCCTAGATTCTATGAAATATTGGTTAGTCGACAATAAATTTTTAGACAGGTATCTAGTTATTATAGTCTCCCATATCATGAATAAAATCATTGGAAGTATGTTTATTGTAGTCTTAGTATTATTTTTGAATATATATATATATGTATAATATTTTATTTGAGAAAAATATTTTGATATATATGCTCATTGGATAGAGTTGTTCCCTGTTACAGCTCAACTACCCTCGGTATGGAAACTTTGTGATGAGTTGTTTTATGTAGGGGAGTTTATAAGATTATACTATTTTTTAAAGGTACTGACTCTTTTAGTTTTAGTATAAACCAATTTTTATACACTAATGTAAGTGAATATTTGAGTAGTAGAGATTCTCGGATCATTCATAAAGTTTTTTATTCCAAGATAAATAGTTTTCTTAAAGCCAATTTGTTCCACATAGTTAGCATGCATTTTGGAAAAATATTCTCATTACTCATGCGTCATAGATATGGAGGAGAATAGATTGTTTAACTATGTGAATGTGGATATTAATCCTTAATTTGTTATTTATTACAAGTACATCACTATCTTCTTTCATGGTTTGTCTTATTGTGTACCAAAATTGAATGAGGTATGGTTCATCTAAGGAGTAGCTACACACAAATAATACACAGTTTATAAAACTTATCAAAAAAACATGATTCCATAGTAAAAAGTGAGAATTTCTCTTTATTTCCTTCATTTCCCTTAAATTATTTTTTTCATTATACCCCCATTTTTTCATAGTATCCATAGTAGGACTCTCTATTTTAATATTCTTTATTTTGGTGCACCTCCCTCATCCAAACTCTATTTCATTATTCATTATTCATTTTGGATTACTATTAATAATTCTAATACTCCATTAATAACTTATTTTATTCAATAAATCTCTTTGGATATATCTCCAAATGAGAAAATAAATCAAATAGTTATGGGTTATTTCATGTTTTTTTTATTTCTTTTGATTCATATCATTTTTATTGACAATATTGGATGAGGATTATTTTATAGGGCTATGGAAGGTGGTATATTACTTTTCAATAAGAGTATAGTTGTTTATAACATGTCGCATTCTAAAACATTCCAAACCTTCCATTTCTTTCACCTAAAGTATTTTACTCCTTTATTTATACATTGATAAGACACCTTGATGATCTGTGAGACACTTTGACACTGTTTGAGTTTGGTGCATTTTACATGCACTTCTACTTAGTGTGTGTTTGATTAAATTATCTTAATAACCATTCAATGTTAGTATCCATAACACCCCTTGACTTATTTTTATTTCAAATCATTAAAATTAATTAATAAATTTAAATAAATAAATTTATAAAATAAATTTATAACTCACTTGAACCTTTGATCACTTATTATAGTGTAGTTTTCTATTTATGTGGACCATGATGACACTTTTATAGTTTTGGCATTCCTCGAGTATGAATTCGACTATTGATTGATAATTATGTGGGAAAACTCATAGGATTATATATAATTCATTGATTAAAACACCATGTGGTAGACAAAAAATTTATTTAATCAATTTCTTAGATTCATCAATTCCTTGTTATCAAAATGATAATTCACCCAAACTCCCTAATATATTAATGCATGGGATGACCTCCCTGGATTTATCTAGTTGTCATCAGACATGTCATTCCATGTATTATCTTCATGTAATCCAATAATGTCTACCCCATTATTACTTTTTACTTGTTCCTTGGACACAATTAGAAACTTCTACAGTGGAATACAAATGGTTCATCACTTGGATTACACTCAAGACCCCATTTCTTAAAAATCGCAGTAGATCGCTAAAATTATACTAACATTACAAAATATTGTATTCCATGGGTCCTCTATGGATCACTTTTTTTTAAATGGACACCTTGTCTATTTTCATTCCTTGCCTAACATTATATTGGTCATATGTCAATAGATATCCATTTTATGCCAAAATATTTATGGTTGTTCATGTATTATATGAGGAGACTTAGCTTAACAAGGATTATATTTATTAAACTACTTTACATTGATTTTACCTAAAATCTATTGAATTTTTTATTTATATATTATATTTGAATAAGAAATTGTCGGTGGTTGCCAATAGAGTTTTACTCACACTCGATTTGGGATTCAGTTTGCAACCCGAGCTAATTTTAGGGATAAAAGTAAAAAAAGGAATCACCCAACTATTGAAACATGACCTATTTTAGGGTTGTGAATAGATGAATAAGATAGTTCTTGTTATATTCATGGATAAATTTTATTTTGGTTTCTTTTCATTGTTTTTTAGTACATGTACTATTTTATTCTAGATACTATTTATTGATACCCAAATTTTGTGTTATCTGATGAGATCATCTATATATAGTGTTCAAAATATTATTTTTTTTCTAATATTATTGATTCAGATGGTTTATTCCAACAATATTAATATTTACAATGTTATAATTTATTATTCAATATATCTATCTACAATTCAGATGTACACTGATAAAAAGGTTATAGTATCCCCACCATAAAACCATATAACATCACTACTAGTCGAATGCCTATAGCATATGAGGATGTGAACTTGAGACCTTGTGTCCAACCAAATAGGTCCCTTCTCAACGAACAAGTATTGGGATAACAAAATTTGGGTCAATTCAATGGTTTGATAAAATTCTAACTATTTTCTATATCATGACTATTGAATTTTGTTCCCAAAAGAAAAATTGTGTGCACATTATGATAACATTTTTTCATTTTTTTTAAATATTAATAAATTCCTTATAACATCATGATTTTTATTATACATGACAGAGTACGTGATAATTTCTTAAGAGTTTCTATTGCATTGAAAGGCCGTAACAGTTTATATTTATGACGTAAAGCTTGAAGTCCCATGATATTACTGTTAAATATATGTTCTATAGATAGATAAAATCATATAAGGGACATAAATTATATAGGAATATAGTGGTTGGGACTCATAATACTTTAAGGCTCTTTCTCATGGTGCACACCAATAGTAATATCTGGTAGAATATATTATGGGTATGGGACCCTCCAATATGAAATATAAATTTATATGCTTCATTGATTATTCCTATCCATTAACATGTGTATTGGTCTATAGAAAATAATAATATTATTATTGAGTACAATAATTCATGTACATTGATGTATTAAAGAAAATAATGAGGGAATGTGTTCATGAAAATGTAGGATACATTAGAAGCATCATCACCAATATTTTATTAATAACTAATGTGTGAAAGTATTTTTCCTCTCTCTTAATAGAAGTTGATATCTTAGGACCTTTCATGTAAATTATATAGCCTAAAATTCCATGTGCATGGTGTTCTATATGAAATTTTTATTTCAATAATTTCAAATAAAGATCCATCAAACATATAGGTTGAGGGCACTCGTATGTGTAACATCCCAATTCTGGAAGCCACCCAGAGGTTCCCGTACCCAGTTGGTCATATGGCCTCAAGCGCATTTCCCCGAATGCCAGAGGCTGCCAACTAGCAGCGAGGGCCTTGGGTGTGAAAGTGGGGAAACTATGCCCTCATTGGAAGAGTACACAGCGGAAGTAAATATATATACAATAGCGGAAGCAGTAATAATACCAAATAACAGTAACAATAGAACAATGATAAAGAAACAACTGAAGCATATATATATATAAATGATGCGTGATACTTATATGTTTAGGAAAGCATCCAAACAAGTCACAACGATCAATAAAGTACTAAACCAAAGTGAAAAGGGAAAACATATAATAAACTCCTCAGCATCGCAAGCCTCAGCTTGGTCCCATGCTCTCCATGCTCTCCAGCTCTAATGTAATAAAGCACCTGAAGTCGAAGGGCGCTTTTCCTTGTCTATACCTGCAGCAATATAATCTGTTTGGGCCCAAAATCATGACCCAAACAGGGTGTGAGACTAAATCCCAATAAGCAACCACCTGAAGATATGTTCCTAATAGTCAATGAGTATATGGCTGGGTAAAAGTATAGAAAGCAGTAAACAGGAAGCACACAATAGAAAATAATACAATCCACAGTTTCAATATCAATAAGTAGCTAATCTAAAATCTAACACAATAGTTAACCCTCTGGAAAGTACTCATGGACTAACCCCTATGGTTCAACCCCACAAGTACGAGAAACCCTCTAGGAAGCACACATATTCTCACCCCTCTGGTTCAGCTAAAGTATAGACTCTCCAAGGAAGCACTCAACATCAATTCCCCCTATAGTATCGTATTGTACTAAAGGTACTCTAGGGAAGCACTCAACGGCAATTCCCCATGTGGACTGCGTCAAGGAACTACAAACACCCTGGGGAAGCACTCAACATCAATTACCCATGTGGTCTCGCATCGTATAATTATAAATACACTCTACAGAATCCCTAAACATCAATTATCCCTATGGTCTATTCACTAGGATCTCACGACCCTGTGTAAGTCAACCAAGTGTAGAAGTGCATAACAGCCAAGGTAACCTCAAGAACTACTTGGCTAGAATTCTATAACATATCAGTATATCAGAACAACAGTCACAACATCCTACAATACTAGGCATGGGAATGTAAACAACAGCCTAGCAGGAAAACTAGACCCAAAGGTCAAAATAGGAAAAAAATGCATGAGAAATACATCCAAATCATAGTAATTTACCCTATTCACAAACAATAACCTCTACTCAGACATACAAGCAAAGTAGGAAAACAATAGGGATAAAACGGTAAACGCGCAATACCCCGTTCATGGGTATTAGGAAAATTTGCACATAAAACTCAAATACATTCTACAGAAATGCACAAAACACCTACCTCGGCATTGGGAGGTCAATATACTTGAACCATGATGATTGAATCGCCTTATAATGTCGTAGATCTAAGAAAACGTCTAAAACACTCAACACATGATAACTTGTAAAAGAGGAGGAATTGGAAAACGAGGTTACAGCATAAGAGAGAACTCACCAATGTGATTCCAACGCAGTCAATAGTGTTCGAATCAGAGGACGGATGGAGGCTCGGGGGCTCATTAATGATCTGCAGCTGCTCGATTCTCTCGGACGAACGAAACCTAGAGGAGGTTTGTTCTATCTTCCATACGCGACCCCGGTGCGTTTAATGAAAAAAACAAAGTACACGGCGTGTAATTTTTTAGTAAACAACTGGTATTTTATATTTCTGTACTCCACATTATGCGGCCTCCACATCACCCCACACGACCGTGTGTGTGGCCATGACACGACAAGCACACAACCTCCAGCAGAAACAAAGTACACAATGTGCACTTATAAAGTACACGGTGTGTACTTAAAAAATTTCCAGAAACTCCTTTTTTCTCAAAAACTCCAGAAAGAGGACAAACATTCCTGAAAAGAAGGTTCAGGTTCTTAAAAACTTCTCCCCTTAACGAAACTCTTCCCCAAATTTCCCTAGCACGGTATAGAAGGAGAATCCCCGAACTGCTCTGGCCACATTGATCGCACATCGGCCTCCCTCTCCAAAGTCTCATCTTGTACTTTCCCGTGCTGCCATAGCACTCATACCATAGGAACAGACCATCCATGGAGAACCTTTGTAATTCGACCGAAAATCTTGATGGGATATTCCTCGAAAGATGCATCTACCTTCAACTCGACTTCATCCGTTTGGAAAACACGAGATGGGTCAGAAATGTAACGCCAGAGCTGAGAAATGTGGAAAAAGTTGTGCATAGCTCGTTACCACTGAGGTAACTGCAACCGATATGAAACCGGCCCAACTCTCTCCAACAACTCAAATGAAACGACGTACGTCGGAAAAAGCATACCCTACCTCCTAATCCTCTTGTGTCCAAACCTCGGTGTGACACGCAGGAAAACCTGATCCCTAACCTCGAACTCCAGAGGTCATCTCCGCTAATCAGTATAAGACTTCTGATAATACTATGCAATATCCATTCTCTTTCAAATCAACTCTATATGCTCTATGGTCTCCTGAACAAGGCGAGGTCCCAACAAAGCTGCCTCTCCTACCTCCATCCAACATAAGAGTGATCGGCATGGACTACCACACAAAGCCTCATAAGGTGCTATCCGAATAGTTTCTTGAAAACTATTATTGTAGGAAAACTCCACAAGAGGTATATGCTTCTCCCAAGAACCTCCAAAATTCAAGATGCATGCTCGGATCATGTCCTCAAGCACCTGAATCATAGGCTCAGACTGGCCATCTGTCTGGGGATGGTAAGCTATACTCCAAAGCACCTGTGTACCCAAAGCGTTCTATAGTCCCTTCCAGTCCCAAGAAGTAAAATGAGCATCCCTAAATGAAATGATGGAGTGTGGAACTCCATGCAGACATAAAATCTCATGGATGTAAAACCATCCTAGCTCATAAACACTGAAGGTCTCCATGATCGGCAAGAAGTGAGCCACCTTTGTAAGTCTGTCGATGACAACCCATATTGCATCGTTCCCTCGAGGAGACCTCAGCAACCCTGTCACGAAATCTATCGCGACATCATTCCACTTACTCTCACGAATGGGTAACTACTGTAAAAGCTCTGATGGTCGCTGATGCTCCGCCTTCACCTACTGAAAATTGGAACCACTCATGATGAAACCTTCAACGTCCCTCTTCATACTTGGCCACCAATACTGACGGTGTAAATCACGATACATCTTGGTGACACCAGAACGAACTACCCAAACTGAGGAATGAACGTCCCACATCATCTCCTCTTGTATGTCTACTGGCACCCATACGCGCCCCTGGAAATGCTAGATCTCATCCTCTCCTATGGTCCATCCAGGAATAGGGTCCTCTACTAACAGACTTTCTTGTAGGACTAGGCCTTCAGAATATGATAGCAGCCTCATTCGTACTCGATCAAGAAGGGTAGAGTTAAAAGCTAGAGAAGATATAAAAGTATTCCCATGTCTATCATGCACCTCCAAATGAATCTCAAAGAACATATCCATAAGCTGAAACTCACTATTGGCCTCCTGAACTGCATGTATCTAAGTCCTCTTGCTCAATGTATCAGTCACTATGTTTCCTTTCCCAGGCGTATATGCATGCTCAAAATCAAAGCACTAAAGGTACTCAACCCACCTTTGCTACCTCAAATTCAGAACATGCTTATTGAATATGTACTTGAGTCTCTTGTGGTTGGTAAAAACCACAAAGTGCTCTCCCAGAAGGTAATGTCTCCAACAACGTAAGGCATGAACAACATCAGCCAACTCCAGATCATGCGTCGGGTAATTATTCTCATGTGGCGTCAACTGTCGAGACCCGTACGCAATGACTCCATCTCCATACATAAGCACAGCTCCCAGCCTGATACCCGATGCATCATAGTAAATGGTATAGCTCTTTCCCGGATCTGGGATGACTAGTATCGATGCTAAAGTCAACAACCCTTTCATCTCCTGAAAGGATAACTCACAAGAATCTGACCACAGGAACTTCGCACCCTTATTAGTCAGACCCACCTGCGGTGCTGCTAAGAACTAAAAGTCTCGAATGAAACATCGTTAGTATCCAACCAACCCTAGAAAACTCCTCACATCAAATACGTTCTTTGGATGCTCCCAAAAAACTACAAATCTCACTTTCTCTGGGTCAACTGATACTCTTGTCTCTGAGATAACATGACTGATGAAGTGAATATGATCCATCCAAAAGTGGAATTTTGAGAGCTTAACATATAAATAATTCTCTCTCAGTGTACTCAACATGATCTCAAGATGGGTAGCATGGTCGTGTTGAGTGTGAGAGTACACTAAGATATCGTCCATGAAGACCACGAAGAAAGAGTTCAAGAATGGATGGAACACTCGGTTCATCAGTGCCATGAAAACTGCAGGATCATTCGTGAGACCGAACGGCATAACCAAATACTCGTATAGACCATACCAGCTCCAGATGGCTGTGAGAGGTATATCAGATGGTCTAACGTGCAACTGATGGTAATCGGATCTCAAGTCAATCTTCGAGAACACCTAGGCTCCTCGATATTAATCAAAGATATCATCAATCCTAGGAAAGGGATATCAGTTCTTGACCGTCAACTGGTTCAGCTTCCGATAGTCCACACATAGCCTAAGGGTACCATCTTCCTTCTTCTCAAATTGGACAAGAGAACCCCAAGTAGAAGTACTAGGTCGGATGAAACCCTTTGCCTGCAACTCCTCCAGCTGCTTCTTGAGCTCCTGCAACTTAGGTGTAGCCATCCTTTAAGGAGGAATGGACATCGGTGCCACCCATAGCACAAGATCAATATAAAAGTCTACCTCATGCTCCAGAGTCAAACCTGAAAATTACTCTAGAAAGACATATATGAAATGATCCACCACTGGAGGAAAGTGTAACTGTGATGTCCCCTGATCATCCAAAAAAAGACTAGCAATCTGGGCTGTAACATCTCCCAACCCATGATTCTCTGGACCAGCTCTACTCACCTGGATATCTCACTCACCCTTATGAAAACAATATCCACCCTTTGGTGATATTAAACACAACCTGCGGTGATAACAGTCGACGAATGCATGGAAGGGAACTAGCTAGTCCATTCCAAGAATGACATCATAGCCTGTTATCTCTAGAACATAAAAATACCAAAGGAAGTGACACCCACCAACCTCGAGAGGGAACTCCTTGCACTGACGTACACTAGATGTTATTTTCCCCAACAGAGTGTCTAGTGTCATCACATTGGAAAAAGAAAATATACAGAGACCAAGGCTCTCCACAACATCGACAGATATAAAGATATACATGGCACCAGTATCTAAAAGATATGAAGATAAAACCGAGGAAACTAGGATCGTACCTCAAACCATAGAGGGGTCGGGTGGGTTTAATCCATCGCAAAAGTCTAGCTAGCTCCGCGGCCCTATGACCCTGCCTGACTACTCTAAGCTGATCCACCCTGCTGTCGCAGGTAGCCTGGTGACTGACCACCACAAATGTGACCTCCACCTCATCCTGAACAGCTGGAAGAACTCCAGTTCCCATATTGGTGAGAAACTGGCAGAGCTTCACCTGTGCGAAGGGTCATAGATGAACATCAGTCATCGACTACTGGTGAGAAGACCTGACAGAAATGTTGAAGGTGTCCCAACTTGCCGCAAGATCAGCACTCCACCAGGTCTCTCATGCATTGTGGCCTCATATGCCCACTTCTCCTACACTAGTAGCACACCACCTAGCTACCAGAAGATGCATCCCGCCTACTCAGATTTCCCTGTGTAGTCTCCCTATAGTGATTCTAGCTATTAGTTTTCAAAGCACTAACTTTGGATGTAGAGCCTCTCTAGCTCACAACTCCGGATTCCGTCAGATTTCGCTTCGTGATTGGTGCCTGGTTGATGATAGAAGCAATGGAAGTCAACTTGAATATATTCACCTGAGATCAGATGTCCTGTCTGAGTCCATCCTCGAACTTCCTTTCTCAGAATAACCCATCTCCTCCCAAGAAGGGTGTGAAATGCTGAATCTCGGTGAAATGAGAGGAATACTCCATAATCAACAAGGTACCCTGCTCATGGCTCATAAACTGTAATGCTCAGTCATCCCTCAGGGTCTTCGAATAGAATTAGTCATAAAATATGCACTGGAACTCCTCCTAAGCCAAAGCCCGCTGATGAATCTCCTGTGAGATCACATCCCACCATCTCTTGGCGGAATCCCATAGCATATAGGTAGAAATCTTGAATCTCCTATCTAGAGGCATCTTCGGATGCTCGAAGATTGTCATCATGGCTTCTAGCCCTAACTCTATACCTTGAGGTCCTCCTTACCTTGAGAAAGTGGGAGGATGCTGCTGCTAGAAGACCCACGTCAAATCATCCATCGATGAGGCAGGAGGCGGTGCTCCCTGAAAGGTCTGCATCATCCTCATGAAGCCTTCCCTGAACCGTGTGTCACTACTAGTAACAGGTATTACTACTGGTGTCAAGACTGACACAATATGAGGATCTGCAAAAAGCCCCTGATTATCCATTTCTAGCATTCGATCACTGCCCTGTAACTGGTGTACAACCGGATGATGTCTCGATGGCATGACTCTGCAAGTTGAAACACACACCTTAGATCAACATTATCAAGGACTGAAAACTAGAAGTACATGGAGGTAATTGGAGAAAAAAAGTATTCATGTTTTACAAAACATAACTACACGGCATGTATAAACCTTACACTACGTGTTCCCTTAATTCTTTTACATGGGCGTGTACTTCCACCAAAACTGGTCGCGTAACACCCCTAACACATGGTGTGTTGTCTTAACACATTGTGTGTACTTGAATCCACTTCCCCTTCCCGATTCCTTCTACACGGTTAAGCCACAGGGCTCTCCCAAGACAATACTACATGGAATGTTCTCAGCAGACACGGAATGTACTAGACAAGCTTCACCTGGCCTGTGTAGTTAGTGACACGGCTTGTGTACCCAGGTTACACTACACGACTTGTTCTAGATGGACGCAGCATGTATTAAGAAGGATAACACTGAGTCGTGTTGTTAGTGAAATGGTCGGGTACCTAGGTCATACTACATGGCGTGTTCAAACCTGACACGGATTGTATAAGAAACGACTCCACCGACTCGTGTTTTTACCCACATTGCTGGACTCCTCAGATTACACTACACAGCATGAACAACCGGTACATGGCATTTTCCCATGAGATTTTCCCTATCTATTATGTCTTCCCACATGGCATGTAACACGGTTAGAGACTACACGGCGTGTACATAAGGTACACGACATGTACTTATGAAAAATAGTTTCTTCCCAAATAGAATAACACATGGTGTGTAGTCAAAACTACACGGCGTGTATTCTGGATTTTTCCAGACAGTAAGCCTCAGAAACTACTCTGGAGCCCAGAAAACAGTAAAACGAACACTGAAAGTGCCAAATTCCGATCCGTGAGGGCCCATACTCCCCATGAATAAAATTTTGGCATCTCAAACAAGTTATAAAAAAGACAAACAAGTCAATGATCCAACAAATTTCAGTCCATGAGGGCCCATAATACCTAAAGAAGCAAAGTTTGGTGTTCATTCAAACAAAACCTTACACAATAAATTCAATAACAAGAAGCATATATTTTTATCAAGGCATCTATCACAACAATATGCATATTCTACACAACATCTATCATAACAACAGGAAATTGCTAATGCACCATAGATGGCATGGAAAGAATGCATGACATGTGATTTCTAGAATGTTCATATATGTTTCATGAGATGGAAAACCCTCATCTCATTGGGTTATGACCGAAATATAACCTCAATAACATAAATAATAACTAGCACAAAACATGTGAGTTACCCAACAGTGAAAATCAAGGCAATCATAAACTTTCAAAACCATAAAATTGCATCAATGAGGTAGATTGGATTTTCCCTATACACGAGTTAGCTACTCTCGGGCATAGATTAACACCAAGTACTTATTCCGTCCTATCACTGACTATATGATCCAAACAATAAGTAAAGAGAAAAGAATTCCTTTGATACCACTTTGTAACGTCTTGGTTCTGCAAGACACCTAGAGGTGCCTGTACCTGGTTGGTCACATGGACTCAAGTGCATTTCCTCGAATGCCAGAGGCTACCGACTAGCAGTGAGGGCCATGGGTGTGAAAGTGGGGAATCTATGCCTTCATTGGCAGAGTACATAGCAGAAGTAAATAGATATACAATAGCAGAATCAGTAATAATACCAAACAACAGTAACAACGGAAGACTGATAAAGAAACAACTAGAGCATATATATATATATATATATATATATATATAATGTATGATACATATATGTCTAGGAAAGCAGCCAAATCTGTCACAATTTTGAATATAGTACTAATCCAAAGTACAAAAGGAAAATATATAAGAAACTCCTCAGCATCGCAAGCCTCATCTTGGTCACATGGTCTCCAGCTCCAATGCAATCAAGCACCTGAAGTCGAAGGGCGCTTTCCATTGTCTATACTTGTAGAAATATAATATATTTGGGACGAAAAGAAAGACCCAAACAGGGTGTGAGACTAAATACTAGTAGGCAACCACCCGAAGATCTGTACCTAACAGTCAGTAAGTATATAGCAGGGTGAAAGTAAATAAAGAAGTAAACAAGAAGCACACAGTAGAAAATAATACAATCCATAGTCTCAATATCAAACAGTAGCTAAGAAAGTTTCTAACACAATAGGTAACCCTTTGGGCAGTACTCACGGCCTAACCCCTATGGTTCAACCCCACAAGTACAAGCAACCCTCTAGGAAGCACACACAGTCTTACCCCCCGGGTTCAGCTAAAGTATAGACTCTCTAAGGAAGCACTCGCCGTCAATTCCCCCTATAGTCTCGTGTCCTACTAAAGGCAATCTAGGGATGCACTCAATTTCAATTCCCCATATGGCCTACGTCCTAGAACTACAGACACTCTAGTGATGCACTCAATGTAAATTCCCTCTATGGTCTTGCATCGTATAATTTGAAAGACACTCTGGAGAAGCCCTCAACGCCAATTATCCCTATGGTCTATACACCAGGTTCTCACAGCCCAATGTAAGTCAAGAAAGTGTAGTAGCGCGTAACGGCCAAGGTAACCTCAAGAACTACATGGCTATAATTTTATAGAATATCAGCATATCAGAACAACAATCACACCATCCTACAATACTAGGCATGGGAAATTAAAGAACATCCTAGCAGGAAATCTAGACCCAAAGGTCAAAACAGGCAAAACATGCATGGGAAATACATCCAAAGCACATAAATTTATCCTATTCACAAACAATAACCTCTACTCAGACATACAAGCAAAGTAGGCAAGCAATATGGCTAAAAATGTAAATATGCAATACCCCGTTCATGGGTATTGGGAAAATTTGCACATAAAAATCAAATACTTTATACAGAAATGCACAAACCACCTACCTCGGCATTGGTAGATCAATATACCTGAACCACAAGGCTTTAATCGCCTTATAATGCCATAGATATTTGAAAATTCCTAAAATGTTAAACCCACGATAACTTGAAAAGGAGGAGGAATTGGAAAACGAGGTTCCAGCAGAGGAGGGAAATCACTGATCCGATTCCAATGCAATCAACGATGTTTAAATCAACGGATGGATAGATGCTCGAGGGCTCGTCGAAGATCTGTGGCTGCTCGGTGCTCTCGGGCGAACGAAACCTAGAGGAGGGGTGTTCTATCTATCAGACGCAACCTCGGTGAATTTAATGAAAAAAAGTACTCGGCGTGTAATTTTGGAGTATACAGTGTGTACTTGCTGTTTCCGTACTCCGTATTAGGTGGCCTCCACGTCACCCCACACAACCGTGTGTGTGGCCATGACACGGCCAGCACACGGCCTCCTACGGCAATGAGGTACACAGCGTGTACTCATAAAGTACACGACGTGTACTTCAAAAATATCCAAAAAATTATCTTTTCTCAAAAAATCTAGAAAACGGAAACATATTCCTGAAAAGAAGTTTCAGGTTCATACAGCATGAAGCATGATTTATTAGAGATATCCCGATAATGAGATTACATTACACAGTATGTGTCCCCTTGAGATATTATGCCCTTGTGGTATTAAATACTTTCATTAAGGGTGCCTTGGAGTGTTTCTAGACTATAAACATTAAATTTAGGTTCTTTCACCTAATTCTATTTAGAAAGATGCCAAGAGGGTCACACACTATGGGTTTACAAAATCACAATTAAATAATATTTTATTATTTATAATTTAATAAGTTGAATAAATATTATTCCCTCATGTGGATTAATATTTATTATTTTTTTCTTGATTTCATTTATTATTTCCTCATTTATAATAGTGAATATTATGTGAATATAATATATAATAAATACTTTTTTTATTTGGTGATTATAATATTAATTTATTTAGTGGAGAATAATCCAGTCATATTTATTTATTAAAAAAATATTCATAATTCAGTGGCTAATAAATATTAACGATGAATGGAACGCCTAGATTATTAGTCTAGTATGAAATAATATAGATTGACCATTATCTAAATAAATAATATTTAATTTAATCCATGATTTTATCCTATGTCAAGAAATAATAAAAATATTAATATTTTTATAGACATGGGGTTTCTAAAAAAATATACCAATAATAAGGGCATGTGTGAAATTATTATTTCCTAACCGTAGAGGTATATAAACCCACAAATATTATATTTTTAAAGAGATAATTAATTTTTTATTGTGAAAAAATATATCCATAGGCACTCCACTCAATTCCGTAGATATATCTCTTTCCAAGAACAATCTCAAGAATGCCAAGCGATCCTCCTCAACCTCCACTCTCAATTATAGAGTGATCAGATAGAACACTTCTCTAAAGTGGTTCTTAGGGAGATCATAGTAAAATGACATAAGAGTTATGATCTTCCATTACAGAACCTAGAGATTCCCACAATAATGTTCAGAGGATCATGGAACACTTGTTGATCACTACTGGAGGGAATATACTCTTGATTCCTTCAATAGAATGAATGTACTATTTAAATACGTTTGAATATTTTTCATTGAAGGAAGAATTATTCACAAGGTAATTATTTAATTTCATAAATTAATTATAAATTATATGTGATTATCATACCCTTTCATTTATATGTTAATCCATTTTCAATATTCAGTGATTCAATTTCAATGATTACGACATGTTTCATTATCTAAATATTGTATTTACCATTGATCATGAAAAAAATAGAAGTTGGGAATTCCCAATAAGATGCCTAAAAAATGAATTAATCCTAAAAGTTGTATCAAATGGTATACATAATTACTTATAGTTATTTAAATTTCATTAATTTATTTATGCATTTATCATTAGTTTTAAATTCTATTTTAATCGTTAATTAATTTTAATTGTGGTATAATATTTCTTCCAATCTACTTCGTGAAATTATAATCAAATAGATTAATTTTATGAAAGAATTATATTAGAGGATCTCATCTAGAGGCTCTGATGAGTTTGGATAGATAACACAATTGGAAACGTTGTATAACAAGGAGGTACACATTGTGTACTTGTGTTTAATTTATCCTGAATTTATTCAAAATTAAATCAAGGAGTGTAAATTCCATACAAGAAGAGAATTTAATTATACACCACATGTTTTCTATGAATTAATTTAACATGGTTAGTTATAGTACATATTGTGTAACATTCGTATAGGATGTGTATTCCTTTAGTCACAGATGATATGTGTAACCTCATACCCAATCTACAGGACTGTTGACTATGTAACCCATATACCACAAAAAGTTTAGCTCAGGTACACATTGGGTACTCCAATATTTTATATGTAATAGTTACATTCCAATTCCATAGATATGTGTCATGGATGGATGGTGAGAATAATATACACCATGTAAACTACAATGCACACACCATGTACTTTTACTAAGTTATATAGAATTGAAAATTAATTTATTATATTGTTTATAACTTATCAACTTGTGTTCTATATGGAAATTAGGTAGATACTACATTCCATTTGATGAGTTATATATGTATATATAAATTTAAAATTTTTATATACATAATTTTCAGATCTACATATCATTTATAATTAATATTATAGTTATTACTCTATGAAAATTGATGTACAAAAAAAGAAATAAGTACTTATGTTCTGTGTGGTCGTTATGTTGATATTAAATTCCACAAAATTATGTGATAAGTTGTGTATTCCTCATTTCACAAGATTAAATAGTATATGAGTAAAATACACATTGGGTATTTTTAATGAGTACTCACAGTGTTTCCTCCATGTTATTTTTTTTTGAACAATGTTTCATTTAAGTAAATTTATATAGTCATTCTAAAATTATGATTGATGAAAATATCTTGATATTTTTTATGATAATTAAGATAAAAAATTGATTAATTAATTATAATAATTAACTTATTTGAGTGTTATTTATCTAAGATAATAATGATGACAATTGAATGAATATTTTATTAAATCTGTAATTCATTGCATGAACGTGAATGATCATGATCCTAGAATCAACCATTGAATTTTATTTGTTTCATTAAATTTATTATTAAATTAAATTTTTGGCATATGTGTTATCCCTCCTATAATTATGTATGTGACTACATTCCCATGGTTAAATTTATTTGTACCCCTTAACCAATCCTTTGTTTCCCTCACCTGCATGTGAGTAAAATATTATGAAATGAATGTAACTCCCAATCCATAAGAGTATCTTAAAATTTGTAACTGAGGAGAAACCAATCCCTGAGATATACATAGGTGGAAAGGTGTAAATCATAAATGTATACCATAAATGGTTTAAGGAGTTTTCTCCCAAGGTTGATGGTTAGTTTATCACTCTATAGATAAAATATCAATTATTAAAAGCTCATAGTATTGTCACATTATTATTTTACTTCACTCTAGATTCTTGGTTATTTAATATTGGATTATTTTTCAAAATCACTTGAATTAATGAGGTAACATACATACATGATATTACTAAAATAAATTTACTTTTCCATAAAAATTATCTACATAATTGTTACTCACTTACATAAATCAAATTAATATTAATAATAATGCTTTAAATATTATAATTGGAAATTTATTTATAATTTATAAAATCCACAAATAATATACATTAATTTGGTATAGCCTTCTACTACATTATTTAAAATCAAACCATAGATTAAAGTGCTTGACCATACAAAGTTTGGGTGATTTCAATTTTCATGTAATTATATCCTGACATTTTAGATTGACTTAACTTATTCAACATATATAGTTGAATTAAAAAAATCATGGCGTTACATAGATGAAAATGTTGAGGAAAAACAATTTTTGGATTTCAGGATTGGGGAGTACAGTCAACAGATTAATGATCTATGAGTTAATGTAGTTGGAATTTAATATTCCTACCTAAATCCCCTAAACTTTTATTATTGACCAAATTTGGGGTGGTGATAAGGTAAATATGGATCATTTCAACTATAATGTACAAGCAAAAGGATATTACATAGCCAATGCTAAGGGATATTTAGATTAAATATAATAGTGGGATATTAATAAATACAATAACTTTTTTTTCTAAATTTTATCATATAATCTAGTAAAACTCTAGTCATATTATTTATAGAAATTGAAATAAATATTAATTCAAATATATCATTATGATCTATAATTTAGATGGATAACCTCTCACTAGAAAATTTTTCCTTGAGTGGAAAAGTCACTTACACATTATTCTAGACCTGAAAGGAAATTGTATATGTTGGAAGAAAATATTCAAAATTTGAATGGTAAAGAGGCTAATAATGAAGAGTTATTTAACTATTAGAATCATTTGAATAACTCCAAAAATTTTCATTCCATCATTCTATCATCCATGAAAAATGATATTTTGAAGCAACATGAAGACATGGATGTGTATAGCATGATGTCTCACCATTGGGATGTAGAGACCTAGTTTTTTCCTTATAAGACATTGAAATATTTTTAAATATATTTCCAGAGATAGGTGTTGAGACGGAGTGTGATTTTGAGGCTTGGTGTTCCCGTAAGTAATTTTATTAAAATATTAAATATATTTTATATTAGATTCATGAAGTTAATTAAATAAAATAGGATAATTCATAAATGGTTGATCGGATCAGATATCTGATACCATGGTTGGGTCCATGAAATAGTACATACCCTATGCATGATATAAAATGATTCAGTACGGGATGTTCAGACCCCTCAATTTTTAGAAGTGAATTTATGTTAATTACTTATTAAATTTATTGATAAATTAAATATTGGCCTAAAAATAAATTTATAAATTCTTTTTTATGGAATTATAGACTGGGTTCGATCATATTTCACATTCACCAATGAATCTCAGCTCCCCTACTCCATTGGATAATCCTGTTGGTGAATCCCTACAACGAATGATAGATCCTTGGATCAAAATCAATTTAAGCAAGATAAATTCATCAATCTCTTCAAATCATTGCATAAGTACATTATTCATAAAATATTGATCCAAAACATAGGTAGGACTTTTATTTTTCATTTTTACACCTCTTGATTAAAATTTTGATTATATTGATAGATTTTCATCGATCTTCACTCCTCCCTGTATCCTATTCATGTCTCAAAGTACTGAAATTAGTTTTTTTCATTGGTTTTTCTACCCCTAGATCATGTTCTGGATCATTGGCCAAGAATGCTTGTCCAATGATCATAAAAACCTTTTTTCTTGATCTTTTCTCACATGTTCTTCTTGTTCTTCACCAATGGAATATCGTGACTCCTAGTTCGAAAGTTGTTGGGAGAAATGATATCAATAATTCTCTCTGATATGTGGGAAGTCAATGGAAGATCGACAATATTATGAGTAAATCATAGATCTAGAATTTTCATGGGTCAAGGATGCTCGATTTGTTGATTTTAGATTAGGAAAACAAAGTATGAATGAACAGTGTCATGTGGAACATCCAATGAAACCCTTGTGTGTGAAGGATAATGATTTCCAATGAGTAGTGGTCCAGAATCAAGATTTACAAGTAGATAATATGTTTTAAATCTTTTTGAGGTGAAATCCATGGCGGTTTTATAAGATCTGAAGCATAGATGATGATTTGGAAAATTTGATCTTTCTATAAAAATCATTACTAAATTCCATTTATAATGAAGAACACATAACAAGTAGCCTCCCTCAGCGAGAGAGCTAGGGTTTGGGAAAGGATAAGGATGACATGGTGTGTATTCATCCAACACATGTTGTGTACTCATTCCCTGACTGGCTAGATCATGTGTCCTACCTCATGGGCATGGTTTCCAATACATGGAAATTTGGTATGGGACATGGACATGGTCAGTGAGACATGACCCAGTCCCTTAATAGGTGGGATACAACATGTTGTCCACCTAAACAGTGTGTACCCCTGAATGGATGGGGCTCATGTACCAACTAGAGATATAACCATGTAGTGAAGATGGACCACATGTTTTGTGGGTCCCATTATAAGCTGTGTACTCCATGAACTCTTCCAAGTGAACTATTAACATCTCTATATCCTTATTTTGAACTCAGATTTTGGCACGCGATATGCCTATATTGAGTATTTTCCTGGATAGAATAAAATGGATCCCTTAAAACTTGCTTTTGAGATACAATGTGAAACATCCCGATTTTGGAACGCAATAAGGTAACACTTGATGATGTTAAAAATAATAAAAAAATCACTATATCCTTTTTGGGAATACCCTTCAATAGGGATAGGATGTGAAATTCCTCAATGATCATTCTGAGTTACCATATTTTAGGGTTGTGCAGTGGTGTTCCTCAAAATTCCTGACTTAGCCTCTGGTAGGGTTGGGAAGTGGCATTCCCTGATGACAGTACCAGGATCACCCACTAGTTGGGATTGGAAATTTCATTCCCCAATGACATCTTATAGGAATTCCCTCCAACAGGGCTCAATAGTAGAGTTCCCTAAGGACTCTTTGGGCATACCCTCCAGTGGTAATAGGAAATGGAATTCCCCAATGACCTTTTTAAGTGGTACCCTCCAGTATGAATGGGTATTGGAGTTACTTTGTGACTATTAAAGGAGGAACCACCTTTCATACTAGGGCTGGGATACTTTCCTAATACTTGTGACCCCTTGAACATGTGGCACAGTGATGAGAAGTGTCTAAACATACCTTTAGACCAATGAGAAAGAGGGATGCTTTCCCCCATTGAGATGAATTCTTATGACATGACCTAATACCATGTGGGAGATCCAATGCTGCCCAAAGAGGATAGTATCAAGGTGTGGTAATTGAGTCCCTTAGACTTCTGTATTCTGAGCAGGCATATGAGGTGATGGGCATCATAGATGGTTTTCCTTAGAACTGGTTCCTACTCTTCTTCCTGGGATGAGTTGTGAGATGGAGATCCCCTAACTCTCATTTTTTATTCATTGACAGAGTATGTATATATCCTACCTAATTATCTACTCCTTTGGTTTTGGTTACTCTTCTTTTAGGAGAGGTGAAGAAACACAGGGTATTCCACATGCTTTCCCTGTCTAGATTCTCATCCTTTGATGAGTATACTCTCCTACTATTGGTAACAAAGACTTGATTAGAAGTTAATTTTATCATTATTTCTAGATTCTTGTGTTTAGATGAGTTTACTTTCACTATCTTATTGGGTTGAGTTGAACTCTTTTATTATATCTTGTTCAATCTATTGCATACCTCTTCAGCTGTATTTATTATTGACCCCCCTTCACCTTTTGGGGGAATTATACTAGCTATGTATCTAATCACCCATTCATGGTATTTTTCCAACACATGTTGTGTATTTTTCATATGGAAGACTGGTAGATAATGACTTCAGGGGAGCTTTGGGATACAAGGTGCTTGGACCTTGCATGATGCTCATAGATTGGGATCCAAGAGATGGTATCTTTCAGCTATTTTTTATTTTCTAGTTTTCTATCATGTTGGGACACATTTTTGGTATGTCATGTATTTTTCCACTTTTCTTTTCAATTAACACTACCGTACATCAATATTTTTAGAGGTCCATGTATGTTTGGTTTACTTATAGAAATATTGATTCTTTTATTTCTTCCCATATAAAATATTTAATAGAGTTAGTTGTCTGTGTGCATATAAGTACATATTAAAGGCCTCCACAAGTATGTTGTTACTTTGGATATTGTTTCCACCCCTTGGCCAAATGGTGGAATGTTTGGGGTAGTAGCGTATCGATCCCCTTCTTGGGTTGGTTCGTGAAAGACTGGTATCCGAGAAATTTCATTCCTTGGGATGTTGTTCTGATGTTTTCCCTTAAGAGGATTGGTTGGGATTAGGGTAAAAGTTTCAAAGTGTCTTGAGTGCGGCTCTTAGGCCAGGAAGTCTGATGATGGTATGGGCAGCTGACATATACATTCACCAAGACCCAGACTACCTACTTTTCAACATGGCATGAAGATAATTTTTTTATAGGGATCAATGGTATATTCATAATTTATGATTAAGTCTTTGACTGTCTTTATTGAGTAAACTACCTATTGTTGATACACACACACACACACACACACACACACACACACACATATATATATATACTCAAATGGTTGCGTTACTCCTTGATCAATTTCCCGGATGCCTCTGCAAAGACAGCCATCTAGGATACCATCTATGGTTTGTGATGATGACCCTACAAGCATTATGGACATAGATCATGGTCCATCTCACGATCCCCTTCCTCTAGGTGGGTAGGTAGTAGCACCTCCACCTTTCGAGCACTAGTTAGTCCTATTAGAGAAGGATGGGGACGTGTGTAGGTTAAGTGCACTCTGTGATTTCTAGCATCAGAGAACATTTCAGTTCCAGGGCTAGTCAGATCCTCAGATGACGGAGGATTGGATAGAGTTAGTGGACCATATCTTGAGGCTTATCCGTACATTAGTGGATCAAATGGGGGCTTTGAAAGCTATTAATTTCTATGGAGCATCTCAGCATTAGTGGATATTGGTTATCCATATGCACGATGAGTCAAAACTCTCATGGGACAACTTACAATAGTTGTTTCATGAGGATTACAACCCCTCCTTCAAATGATTCATATGGATTTAGGGGACTCTATATCTTTAGTATGAATGGATAACATTGGATGATTATAAAGGTAGGTTCACAGGCCTTATTCGCTATTATCTCGACATGATCTGTTACAGCTACATCTAAGTATGGAAGTTTGAGTAGGGGATCCCTAGAGAGATCCTAGACAGCATAGTTCCCTTATGCATCCCCACCTATTCTGGGGTACTAGAGTGGTCAATTTTGATAGATAGATTTCTATTGGTGAGGCACCAGATAGCTAGAGACGTCAATGGGCATGACAGAGCTATGTTGTCTGCAGTAGCTGGAAGGTGCAAGAGATCACATAATAAAGGACCCTTCCATGAGAATGCTCAGGGATGTGTACATATAGTTCAAGGGAAGCATAGGGAATCCCACATAGGTCTAGTGCTATGATTTTGATGGGGGAGGTCACATGGCACGAGATTTCCCAAACAAACATGTTGATCATCCCAGAAAGATAGTTGATGGCCTTCCACCACCAAAACTAGGTTTCTCATGTCAGGTTTAGGGAGCTAGTGGTCGGGACCCTAGAAGGCTGCAAGATTTGGATGTCTATGATCCTATATCACATGAGATGATTCAAGTTATGATATATGTCTATTATAATCTTTCCATAATATTAGTATAAACATGTTCTAGTCATTCTTTTATCATGATACACCTGATATGAGAGTTAGTGATCCTAGTAGAGACACCATCATAATATATTTTTCTCGAGGTTCCTATAGGGAACACTTCTTCTATGTATTTCATCTACCGGCAGTGCGAGCTATCACTGGGTGGAGAGAGTTTCACATGGGACCCATTTTTCATAATGATGGAACCCTATGACATCATGTTGGGTATATATTGGGGTTTTTGTGATCTAAGCCTTCATTTATTACCACAACATACTAGTCATATACCTATGCGCTGATGTTATGAGGTTCTCCTTTTCTAGAAAGAGACGGATCATAGAAGGACATGTAGAAGATTTGATCAGGAGGTTGCAAACTATCTCTCATTAGTTAGTAATAGTAACCCTTGGTGCAGTAGACTCTTCAAGCATCTGGGTTCATTATGTTTTGGTGGATGATATGGATTTCTTTACCAAAGACATTCCAGGACTATATCTGAGGTGTGAAATCAAATATTGTGTATACTTTCATCCTAGGACTTCCCCAATATCTTCTACAGCATATCATATGGAAGCTACCATGTTCTGAGATATATGGTTTCAGTTGGAGGACCTTCTTGAGAAATGTTTCATCAGACTCAGTGTGTCCCCCTGGGAAGATCCAGTTCTATTCGTGAAAAAATCACACTTGAGCTTATGAATTTACATGGATTGTAATTTCTTGAACTAGGAAATGATAAAGAACAAGTACCTATTTCGAGTATTGATGACCTCATTGATCAGTTTCATTGTGTGAGATAGCTCTCTATGATAGATCCCAGGTCTGGCTAGCACCAGTTGTGGGTTCTCAAGGATGATATTACAAAGATGGCATTCTAATGTTTCTATAGACACTATGAGTTCCTAGTGATTCCCTTTAGTGTGACAAATTCCCCCATTGTGCTTATGGATTTGATGAACCAGTTCTTCTAGCCATACTTGGACTAATATTTTGTTTTCTTCATCAATGACATACTCATCTACTATACAGAAAATCAGGAGCATGAAACATGATAATGTTTCTTGATTTTATTTGAGAGAACTACCTTTACAAAAAGATCTCAAAATTATGGTTCTTGATACAATAGTTTCACATTCAAGGGAATTTCATTTCAGGAAATGTTTTATCTATGTATACAAGAAATATTGAAGTAGTTCCTAGTTGGGACCCACCCAAGAATGTGTCAGAGGTGCAGAGTGTTCAAGGATTTTCTATGAACTGCTAAATATTTTTTCCAGAATTCCCTTGAATTACAGCCCCTTTGACCACCCTAACACTGAAGGGACAACCATATACCTAGTCTAAAAACATCCAGAAGGTCTTTTTTGGGTTAAGGTAAAGAGTGAAAAGTTCCCCGGTTTTCATACTATAAGAAGAAGGCATTCGGTTCATAGTGTATTGTGATTCCTCAGGAGCTGGGCTCGATGGCATGTTTACACAACATCAGGAAGTCATCACATATGGGTCGATGTATTTGATACCCCATGAGAATAACTACATGACTCATGGGCTAGATCTAGTAGTGATAGTAATTTATTTTAGTTTGTGGAGGAACTACCTCCTAGGAGAGCGCTTTGTGGTTTATTCAGACCACCAGAGTCTCAGGTACATCTTCACTCAGAGAGAGATAAACATAGGGTAGTGACACTGGTTGGAGTTCCTATAGAACTACGACATTGAGATATTCTATACTCTAGGAAATGGAAATGTTGTAGAATATTCCATAGAACAATGTCCACAGATTTCCAAGTGTGAGAACCTTCATAGTAGATAGCTTCCCTACAGCGGTCCCTGGTGGAACATGAGGTTACATATTTTCTATGGTCAATGGTGATGAATCCTTTGATCCTCGAGTGTGTGAGAGAGTCCCAACTGAGATAAATTTACTATGAAGTCTTGTGTGATACAATATCCACAACTAATGCATTATAATGTTATTCTGAAAGAGGTAATCATATCATCTTGTTCCTGGGGAGAACAGTGCTTCCATTTGTGATGTGAGAGGAGGTGATGTGGTAGTTCCACACTTCTCCATTAGATTTACATATCAGTGTGGGAAATATGTACAAATACCTTCAGTGGTAGTTTTTGTGGTATGGAATGAGATGAATTGTAGCTTAGTTAATATCACGGTGCCTCATTTGATAGTAGGTGAAAGTTGGATATCATGTTATGAAGGGTTTTTTCAATGCCTCTTGATATCCCATAGTGGAAATGGGATAACATATAAATGGACATCATCATAGGGATTACATGAAAAGTGATGGGAAATGATTCCACCTGAGTTATATTAGACCAACTCCTAGAGTCATAAAACTTCTTTTCTATCATGTAGAAGACTACAGTAGAGAGTTTGGGTACTTCTACGTATGGGAGATTTTCCACCATCATGGGGTACCCTTGATGTTTGTCTTTGATTATGATGTGTTATTTACATCATTATTGTGGAGAGACTTTCATGATGAATTTGAAACCCAATTGTAGGTGAGTACATCCTTTCACCCCAAGATTGATGGGTAAATCGATCACATTATCCAGGTGCTAGAGGATATACTGAGGGATTTCATGTTATACTCCATCCAAAGCTGGGAGGATCAAATAGACTTAGTAGAGTATGTGTACAATAATCGTTACCTCTCTAACATTAACATGGAATGTTTTTAGGCCTTTTATGGGAGGCCCTAAAGGTTACCCTTGTGTTGGACTGAGATTGGATAGTCAACAGAACGCCCAGGGATGAATCAAAGATCCACTCCTACCAAATTTATTGAAAAATAAATGCAAGAAACAAAGCATCACAATGGAGATTTACATAGTCTAGTAAACATCGTGCCACAAGCATCAGCCTCAACAAAGCACCTGCAACATTCAGGAGCCAAAAAGGACCATTCAGAGCTTGATTCTTCCACAGCCAACTTTGATAGAGCATCAACCACTTGATTGGCCTCCCTGTAAACATGAGTCACATCAAAGATAATATCATCAAGAAGGTTAAGATATCAACCCAATAAGGTAGCATATCCCATGGGACATTCCTGGATCTCTTTTTGATTAAATCCACCACCACCATAGAATCAGATTCTAGCCAGATAAAACGCCAACCAAAATGAATAGCATATCTGATTGCTTTAATAATAGCCCATAGTTCAGCTTCAATAGAAGATCTCTTCCCAATGAAATGATAAAAACAGCCTTTGACAAAGCCTCGATAGGTACGGAAGACAACACCACAGCCTGAAGGTCCAGGTGTCCCTGCAGCCGCTCCATCAACATTAACTTTCATCCAGGAGGGAATGGGGGAATCCATCTAATAAACATAAGCATTAAGGGTTTGTTGGGTCTACCACTAACACCAAAATTCCTCAAAAAAATAAAGTCAGTTAACTCATTTAACATGCAACCAGTTTGAATCCTCGAAGCTATGCAGACCACCCTGTGAATAGCTTTGACACCAGAGTAAATAGTGGGAGTGATACCGTTAAAGAGATAATCATTTCTAGCCTTCCAAGTGAAGCCTATGGAGGCTACAACAGCAACCATAGTCAGATTCCTCACATGTTCACTTCATTGAGCATCAATAACAGAACAAAGCATCCCTTCCATCGAGAATATATTTAAAAAACACCCTGGAATGTCTTAGATGTGGTTCCATAACCTGCAAATGAGAGGACAATTATGGAAAATGTGCTCAATGGATTCTTCAGGAACATAACATAAAGGGCATGTCGATGCTAGATTAATGCCAATCCTTTGAAGAGTGGACTGAAATGGTAGTCTTTTCCTCCAGATTTTCCATAAGAGCAGAAAATCAGTGAGATTGGATAGTCATCTCTTGTGGGACCAGCATTAGTGAAGGCGAAAAAAGAGAAAGTTTATGTCATCTGTGAGTGGATGAGGATAGCCTAGAGTAGATAGAATGTCTACACAGATTTTCATCATAAGCCCTCGGATTGTGATCAGGGAGAAAACAAATTCTTGAGATTCTACCCATGATGATGAATGAAATGGTTTGGATGGGGAAGAAAGCTATACTTGTTGTTCATCAGTCCATTCATGATTGTGAAAAGGGTTGGTGAGGTTTCCAACCGCCTCACCCTACCATCACTGTTGTAGTGGGTGTAAGATGTCTTCCATGTGTCACAGCTGAGAAGATACGTGCATGACCCTATCCATGTCATTAACTCAGGTGAACTAGACATCGAGGATGGATCCTCCTTTACATATCACCTAGAGGCGATCAAGGACCGGTAGGAGCGGACCCTCCCTGGATAGACTATCGCTTTAGTTCACATGTTGTGGTAGCATGGTAACATGCATGAGAGTTGCTTTGAGTAGGAGACCTAGTTGTAGGATCTGTATCCTGAGTTCTTTTAATAGTTTTAATTTTCAAGGAATAAAATTTTAAAGGAGGGAACGATGTAGAGACCCAGTTTTTCCTTGTATGAATTTGAAATATTTATAAATATATTTACATAGTTATGTTCTAAGATGTTGTGTGATTTCGAGGCCTGATGTGCCTGAAATTAATTTTATAATAATATTAAATATATATTATATTTAATTTACATGATTAATTAATGAAAAGTGGGATAACTCTTAAATGGTTGATCAAATGGGAAATTCGAGATAATGGTTGGGTCCTGAATGAGGTTTTTACCCTTAGCACGATATAAGATTAGTTGGTGTGAGATGTTCAGATCCATCACTCATTGGTAATGTTTTTAAGTAAATTAATTAATTAATTAATTAACTAACTAATTAATCATTGACCTAAAAGGAAATCTATAGATTAATTTTAATATAAATCTGGCTAGAGGTGTCTTATATTTCGCATTCATCACTGAATCTCTCCTACCCTCCTTCATTGGTCAATCCTGTTGGAAAATCCCTATGACGAATGATGAATCCTTAGAACAACGTGAATAAAAGCACAGTGAACACATAAACCTCTTCTAATAATTTTTTTTAGGAATGTTCATTAACAAAGATCACTCCAAAATAGATATAGGACATGTATTTAGGTGTCCTAGGACTCTGGATTAAAATTTTGAGTAGATTGATAGTTTTCGTTGATCTAAACCCCTAATTGTATCCATTTAATGTCCTAAAGTAATGAAATTAATTTGTTTCTATTGGTTTGTCTAACCATGGATAACATTTTTTATTATTGATCAATAATTCTTGGAAAACTATCATAAAAACCTTTGTTATTTTTCTTTTCTCCCACATTCTTTGCATTCTTCACCGATGGATTCCCATGATTCTCGGTTCGACAGTTGTCCGGTGACCAATGCTTGATCAGGTGCTCATATTTTTTGTGGATTAATGGAAAGGAAACAATACTACGATAAATTATTAGATAAGGAATATTCGTGGTTCAATTATTCTCTATATTTTTTTATTTTAGATCATAAAATCAATGGATGAAAGAACGGTGGCATGAAGAACATATGGAAAAACCCCCATGCATGACGACGACTGATTTCTGGTGATCAATAGTCTAGAATTTCAATTCACAAGTAGATCCAATGACTTCGAGAAGATTCATGGTGAAATACAAGGAATTTTGATAGGATTCAAAGTGTGGATGGAGATTTTGAAAATCTAAAATTTTTGGAAAAATCATGACTACACGCAGTTTATAATAAAAAAACACATAGTGTGTTTTTTCCCCAGGGGTGACTCTAGGGTGTTGGAAAATATAAGGATGTCACGATGTGTATTCATCCCTCACATGTCATTTACTCTTTCCATAGTATCCCAAACAGTGTGACCTACCACACATACACGGTATCTGGTACAAGGTCATGGGGTCTGGTATACAAACACAGTCACTGAGACATAACCAGGTCCCCGGATAGGTGGGACATTCCATGTAGTCCACCTACATGGCATGTGCCCATACATTAATGGGACACATGTACCAACTAGGGACATGACTAGGCAGTGAGGAGGAAGAACACCCTATGCGGGTCCCCTCACAAGTTGTGTACTCCCAAAGATCTTCTAATTGAACTATGAATGTTTGTATCTCCTTTTATTGAACTTGTATTTTTTATTGAAAGATTCATATCCTGAGTTTTTTTCATAAATAATGTGATGGTTCTCTTGATATTGGATTTTGAGATATGATGTGAAACGTCTCGAGTTTGGCATGCGCTATAGAGGAACCCGATAACAGTATAAATCACATAGAATCACTAAGATCTTTTCATCATTACCCTATAGAATGGATGGGATGTGGCATTCCCCAATGATCTTTTTGAGTTATCCTCCAGCTGGTCTATTCATCGGAGTTCCTTGAAGTTCCCAACAAACCCTCCAGTAGGGTTGGTCAGTGACATTCCACGATAATAGTTCTAAGATTTTCTTATAGTAGGGATGGTAAGTGGCATTCCAAAATGACATCTTCTAGGATTAATCCTCTAGAATATCTTGGTAGTGTATTTCCTTGATTACTCGTCGAGCTTACCCTCCAGTAAAACTAGTAAGTAGCATTCCCTGATGGCCTTCCTGAGTGGTACCCTCCAATAGGATTAGGTAGTGGAGTTACTCAGTGACAATTAGAGGAGGACCCCCTACCATACCAGGGTGCATGATCATTTCCTAAAATCGGTGACCCCTTGACAGTATGGAATAGTAATGAGACGTGGTTTGACATGCCTTTGGAATCATGAAAATGAGGGACATTTTATCCACCGTGATGTGTTATTGTGATATAACCTAAACTCGTTTGAGTGATTCTGTTCTTACTAAAGGGGATAGTATCAAGGTGTGGTGATTACGTCCCTAAGAATTGTGTGTTTTGAGAAGGTCCATGAGGTGATGGTCATCGTAGATGGTTTTCATTGAAACAATTTTCTACTCTTATTCTTGGGATGAGCTATGAGATATAGATTAGCTTACTCTATCATTTGTGATTCTTTGATTGAGCATATATATATAGATATATATATATATATATATATATATATATCCTACTTTAGTATCCACTCCTTGGGTTTTAGTCACTCTTTCAGGAGAGTCGAAGATGCATGGGGTATTCCACATGCTTTCTATGTCTATATTATCATGGTTGGATGAGTATACTCTCCTACAATTGGTATAGAAGAATCAATGAGAAGTTCATCTTCTCAGCATATGTTGCTCCTTGTTTTTTCATGACATTACATTCACTCTCTTGTTGGACTGGGAAGTAATCTTTTACTATACCTTGTTCTATCAACTTCTTTCATATTCAGTTGTATCTCTTACCCCCCCCCCCACATTTTAGGGTGTTCTACTAGGTATTTATATACTCACCCATAAATTGGATTTTCCCTAGCACGTGTTGTGCATTTTGAATTCTACGAACAAGTCAATCATGAAGTCAAATGACCTTAGGGATACTGGGTTCATGGACCATGTATGGTGGTCATAGATTAGGATCCAAGAGATAAGCTCTCTCAGTAATTTTTTGTACTTTTATAGTTTTCTATCAGGTTGTGAAACATTTCTATTTCATTGTGTATTTTTTCACTTTTCATTTTAGTTTAAACTATCGTACTTCATACTATTTGGAGGTCCATGCATGTTTGGTTTACATACAGTAGTTTCACATCAGTTATTTCTTCCCCTCTACACTTTTTCATTGATTTGGTTGTGTGTATGTGTATAGTTACTCAGTAAAATTCCTCCCTAAGTTAGTTGTGACTTTGATTCTTGTCGCCGCCACCTGGATTGTGGTGGAGGGATTGGGGTAGTTGTAGCTCGTGCCATGGCTTGGGTCAGGTTGTGACATGGGGTATCTATCAATAGAAGGAGAGACAATAGATATGTGGGATCTCCAGTGCTATGTTTAAAAAAATTAGATATTTGACACCATCTAGGCCTCGTGTAGTAATGATTATTGGATAAATTGAATGCTTGGTCATCTTATGGATTAAATTCCAAGAAAAGTTTCACATATATGTCATATTTTCCTCACTACCCAAGTCCATACTTGTTTTATTTCTAATTATATCATGAGAAATAGGGAGAATATTCTTTCAGAAGATATTATTCAATTTATACATGTGAATTAAGTAATGGAGCATGAAAAACTTGTGAGCCTTATGGTGAGTAAGAAAAATAAAATATGTAAAAGGGGACCAAGATTCCCAACTAGTCTAAGTATCCCATGCATTCTCATTCCATGAAGTGGAAGATCTAGAGGATTAGAATGGGAGAGGAAGAAGTATGTTTTCTCTATTGAATTAAAGGCCACTAGAAGATGAACTGCACCCAAAATAAAGGGGATGCTAAAGGTGAATTCATTATCAAGTTTAATCATTCAATATCTACACATTGAGTATTACACATAACTTATTGTGATCACATCCATATCCAAATCCAAGAACCAAGTAGATTATAAATGATTTATAGACAATAAGTGGATTTGTGAGTTTCTAATGGTGTGAGGCTAGCTTTTATAGCCTTTGGTTAGTACCACCATTCATTTCTAATAGATGTGATGTTTGTTTTGTTTTATTTTTATTATGTACCTAATTTTACCAAGAACATAATCCCAATATCATTCTTATATGCAGAAGGGTTTATTTCCAAAATTTGAAATAAAATTTATTTATTATATTAATTCAACATATGTTATGTTATGGTGACTTTAAATAATAGTATTTATTTTCGAAATTACTATAATAAGGTATTATAATGAGATAATGAATCTAGTTCACATAACACATATAACACCCAGATATGGAATCATGGTTTTTCTTGTGTAATCTGGAAGTATTTTTCAAATCCCTATCCTGATGGGTTTTTAGACTCTTTTGATCATAAACAAAAATAATTATGGAATACTCAATTATAATGAGATACCAAACAACCATTCGATTGAAAGGGTGAAAGGGAAATATAGGTTTTATGATTGGATCACACTAATTTGAGATTTAGATTTCCAGTATATGCTAGGGTGGTTATTCAAACTTCATAACATTTACTAATTAATTGATTATATATGGTTATGTCTACTTGATAAGGTATAGCTCTAAGTCCTTTGATACATTCAATGAATTAAAGAATGATGTTGACAATCAACTTGAAATGAATATAAAAAATCCTCTACCAAAAAATTATGGTGATTATCTTAATGAAGATTTCATTGAAATTATAAGGGGGTTTGAGATTCTATCATAACTCACTCCAACTTAGACCCCATAGTGGAATGGTGTTACCGATAGGAGGAACTAAAACATCATAGACACAGTAAGGTCAATTGTGAGTTTTGAAGATCTTACATCATCATTTTGGGGATAACCATTAGATATAGTATCATACACGCTAAAATTATAACCATCTAAAGTGTAAAATGGAATTTACATTATGTTTTGGGTTGGAAAGAAACTAGTTTTATTTCATAAACATGTATGGGGTTGAAAGTCATTTTTTAAGTTCTTATTTGGAAAAAAAACTATCACCCCTAGTGTAAAATGTGTATCAGTATATAGTATCATAAGGATGGAAAGGGATATTACCTATACACATCATAAGACAAGAATGTTATTGTCAATAGGTAGGTTGTCATACTTGAGTGGGAGAACATCTAAAAATGGATAGTGGGAGAAACATTGAATTTGATGAATTAGATCCTAAAGATATGTAATATTGGGTATAGTAACATATTACACAAGTAATATTTCAATATTTAGTTCCTTAAATATATGTACTACATTGGAGCACTAGATATGTAAGAGAACTAGAGATATATGGTTTTCTAGTCACTAGAGATGTTGACTCATTGTTGGTTGAAAATGAAAAATGTCTCTCCTAAAAAGTTATTGTTGAGATATAAAAAGAAGTAAGATAAAGATAATCCATGAATTATGAAATGGATTACATGTATCAAAATAAATATTTGGTTCTAGTCAATGCACCAGTTGATGTAAAGACTGTGTGGTGCAAATCGATATTGATGATAAAATTGGTCATTGAATGAAACATAAATACCTATAATGAAAGGATAGTAATTAAATTGTTTAAATAGATTCATGGAATTGAATATGAAGAAACATTTTCAATATTTTCCATGTTAACATATGTCATAATTATACTTGATTTGGTAGCTAACCATGATTATGAAATTTTGAAGATGGATGTTTAAATAGATTTCCATTATGGTAACCTTTAGAAGGTTGCCTACATGACACAACCACAAGGGTTTGTGACTCCATGTTATTCCTAGATTATATTAAATTTCAAGAGATGCATTTAGGGATTTAATTAAGCATTTGTTTCATTGAAAATTTGATTCTACAATGATGTAAAAGGTTTTGGTTTCATTGAGAAAGAATGTTATCCAGGTTCTTATGACAGTTTAAATGGGAATGCGGCCATTATCAAAGTAGTATATTTTTATGATATATTTCATATTTTAAATGACATTCCAATCTTATAGTTTATTATGTAAGGGTTATATATATGTTTCTCCATGAAGGTTATAGGTGAAACTGCCTGTATTCTAGGGATTGAGTTCATTCATAAAATATCCAAGAGGCTTCTTGGACTAAGTAAATATACATAAATTGATCATATACTAAATAAATTTCATATTGAACAATCCAAGACGGGATTGGTTCTAGTGTCATAGTATTTACATATGTCTAAAAATATGTTTCCTATGACCCATTAGGAGAAAAATAAAATGTATAATATCCCATATGATTTGGTGATATAATAAATAATTAATTCCATGTTATGTACTATACATGATGTTTCCTATGAATTGATTATTTTAAGAAGATATCATGCTGATCTAGAATAATGGCATAGGTATGGTGTTATGTTTATCCATAAGTATTTGAATAGAAATAAAGATATGTTCTTGGTTCATAGAGGACACAATTATCTTGTCTCCATGGGTTAAACTAATTATAGCTTCCAAATAGATCGCAATGATCTGATGTCACAGTAAGGATATATTTTCGATCTCAACAGTGCAGTTTTGAGTTGGATGAGTTCAACATAGATAGCTATCGAGGATTCTACAATAAATTTTGATTATATAGTAGATTTTTATATAACAAAATAATACATTTGGATATTAAATTTCTTCCAGGATATTGATATGGTACCTTCCAATAACAACCTTATCAATCTGTATTTTGATAATGCTATAGCAGGGACTCCTAAAAAAGAACTAGTGTCACAACAACAAATAAATCAATTACTCTAGAAGTATCACCTATTGAGGTATTTTTCATAGTATTTTATATTTGTAGTTATCAGATTTTATACATATGAAAACATTTTAGAACACATGACTAAATTCCTATCTTAGTAGAACATGAGTATCATGTTTGAGCTAGATGTCTGAATGGTGATACATGTTTTTTCTGGTGCATGTGGTATTCTATTAGATTTGGTTCCCTAGAATGAAATTCGGTGTCGTTTATGATGACATTTATTTATTGTTTTTAATACTAATAATCTCTTTATCATTTCATGATTGTTCTTATATGAATCATAGTATGTCATAATTCCCTAATAATTTAAATCGATATTAAATGTCATATGTAACGCCCCGACCCCAGTTACCCAGAGTCGGTGAATTATTACATAACATTGGTATGATCACAAGAAAGATCAAGTCTCAAAAGACCGATTTGTTTAGTAGCCTTGGAAACACTAGATACAATCATATTGTTTTACATTACATCATAAAAAACATCTTGTCTCCATATCCCCTCATACTATACCTGCAGGTCATTCAGAAATTATTTCTTCATAATCCTGGGAAAAAAATAAAACATTGAAAGGGGTGAGCTCAGATGATCAGTAAGGATAACATTATAGTAGAAGCTTTCATAGATAAGCATAAACACTTAAGTCAGTTTATAACTAAAACAAAAGCCTTTTTAAACTAGAACTTCAGCATAAAATGGAAAAGATAAAATAAAATAATTCCATTTACTTACTCACATGGATATTGTACTAGTCGAATGATCACATGCAATATCAATAACCACTTTCATAATGATGGAATGCATAATTCCAGACTATCATAACCACATAGCCAAGGCCTCGTGCCAAGACTACAAATAAGATTTTACCAAGGCCTTGTGCCAAGACACTAGTTTGTCTCATGAGACCTACCGATGCATTGAGGAGCTATAGCTGGCTCCACCCGTCAATTATTAAGTCCAATGAATTCCTCATATGAACGTGTTTAAACATAACATAAACATTCGTATTAAAACAAGCATACGAAATGTCAATACTTTAACCACAAACCATGAATGGTATAAAAATAGCACATCCACAGTCAAACATAACTCATTCGATACAATATGGAAGATTTTATTGTATCACATTAACCTCAATCAAGAATAATGAAGGATGTTGACATAGATGAATGTAATCGTCAAAACTATTTGACAGAAATATCCCCCTTTTTCTTGAAATCATTTAAAAGTCACACTATTTTTCAAGAAGGCATTTAAAAATAGATTTTTGAATCAAAGTATCCCATACCACATTGAAACATTTAAAAGGAGTTTTAATTTTAAAATTTTAATGTCCATATAAATAAATCCTTAAAACAATTTTTAAAACATGGGCATTAATGAGCAAGATTTATAAGAATAAGTCTTTAAAACATTTGAAAATGGTATTTTAGTTAGAGTTTCTAACCAAAAGATAGAAACTTGAATATAAATAATTGAGGTAATCAAAACATTGTAATATCATGAGAATAAAGGAATTCATGATATACTATGTCAAAGTACATTATATACATCATATAAAACTGATTTGGTGTATAACAACAAAGAAGTCTCAATGGAATGTAAATTGAGATGAAATCTGTCATAAAGGTCGTATCCTTAGGGTAAGGATAAATTAACAACATTACTATGTGTGACAAATATAAATACACTATATATGATTGGATATTCAGTGTAAAATAATACAAAGGAAATTCACACATATTCTAGTAAAAACAACACCAATGAATTGGATGTTTATCTCAACAAATCGAGATTGAGTAAAAATTTCTCTTATCATGTTAATACCGATGACTTGAGAATTTATCAATGGAGTGATTATGTGTATAAAAAGTATATCCATAGAAAGGGGAGTGGAAATTAGGGCATAATCAAATGAATAGTGATTCCACACATAATCTTGGAGTAAAATAATCAATGAAGTATGCGTAAAGCCGAATGAGTGAAAATTGAAATTTCAAATTCCCTTATCGATTTGGTAACTTATGAAACATGCACCCATGAAAGAATGATCATACAATGATGATGTAAATACCCATAAATTAAAGTATATTACACAATGAATACAATCATGGTAAGTACACATAAACCACATTCAATAAATAAGTGGTGAACAATGGAATTCTCACGAAATTAAGAGTGAGATAAGAAACCCCTTACCTTGTACTTTTCCTTGGTTGGGGGTAGGTTAACCTCCTTTATAATGTTGAAATAATTGTTATTAAATTATTTATAAATCATATACGTTAATATTATATCAAATATGATCTTTTAACATTGCTTTGTTAATAATATCTTAGAATTATCGTAGTTTTATGGTACCATTAAATATATATTGTATCTACTGATACAATGAAATTCATTAGAACCAATTCCACTATGATACAAATTTTAAAATCATAACAAACGTTTGAACTTTTTCCTACACTAAAACCATGTTATTTCATCTTGTCTGCGGGATTAGATCTAATCATAATTTTTTCAGATTATGTGAAGTGAATTTCAAAAAAATTAAATAAACAATTATATTCATTATAATATTTAACATCAAATAATACCATATTAATGTTTTACGAATATTATTAGTAAAGGTGATGAAAATTATTCACATTATTTAAGGCCAAATTAAGCATTATTAGGGAATAATCCTTATATTTAAGGGCCCAAATGACCTATAATTTTTTCTATACCCCATTTTATGTCCATATTTGGCCCATTCACATTACATTTTTATTTTTTTGTTTGGTAAGACCCTTTTTTGTCAATAAAATGTTCATACATAATTTGTTTCTAAAAATTTCATGTGAGTCCATTTCCTTCCCTATAAAAGGCCACCACCTCCACCCATTCATCACACCTCTTAAAAATTTTAAGATCACCAAATATCTTACCATGTAGCCTAGAAACAAACCTTACTTCAACAATGAAACCTTATTTTTTTTACATAAACCCTCATATGGAATCCTTTTGGGCACAAACCAAAAATAGTTACACTATATTGAGGTAATGTATTCTTTGAAGCTCATTTCCTTTATTTCACTTCTTCACCCATCCAATATCTTTATTACCTTTTTTTGAAAACACAAGTATCTTCCATAGACTAGAATTTTATTATGAATAGTTTCTGACCTACACTTATACACACCTCCATTAAATGGATGTTGAACATATTGATTCTGTGTACGACAAACTACTGCCTCACGAAATGATGATTGTTTATTTATCCTCTACCACCAATCATGGTGTATATTATGATGGAAAATTAATTTATATACATAATATATTATATTTTTTATTTCTTAATGATTATTTATTACTTAAAAAAAACTTTTTACCTTCCATTTGGTTTTAATATAATAATCTTGTTTCAGGAAATGTGGAATACATCCCCTCAAAGTGATGTGATTTGTTCACACACCACATGAGATGTATAAAGGAAGAGTTTAACAAAATTATATTATATGTATGATATATTAATTATAATATAATAATTATATATATACATATAAATACATATACATATATATATATATATATTCTATTTTCATTTGTTCATTCAACACGTCAATCAAAAAAGGAAAACATTGTTCATTGTATATACGACTTACCATCTCCAGGGAAGTGTATTCCATTTCTTAATTCTATATTCTATAAATTATTATAATATGAATATAATGTATATAAATAATATTTATATATTTATCTACATTATTGAATCATGATATAATTATAAGGACAAATATATAACAAATTAAGATAAATGCGAAGAATAAAGAGAATTTTTTCCAAAGTGAAAACATAACATAGGAACATTGACAAGAGGGTAATATAAGGTCATAAACAAACCATATATAATATTATATAAAATATATTATTTTTTAAAATATTATTAAAAAACTTATATTTATTATACATGAAACTTTTATGAGTACGGAGAGAGTCAAGACAGAAGGTAAGGGGATTTTCATCTCACTTTTAATTTCTATGAGATACAAGCTATGATATCCACTCTTTACTTTTTTGTGATTTTGTTTACATAGCATGATTTAATTATATTTATAATTTAAATAAATTTATGGTTATTAACATATCCATTCTATGATCCGTATTTTATGGGGTTTGGCTTCAAAAATATACCAAATCAGTTAAATGGTTTGAGCTCAATTTGCCTTCTTTGAGACTTAGATTTTTTTATGCCCAATAAATATTCTTCAAGGTGTATATACATCCATTTTACATGTCATATAAGTAATATAGTTATTTTAATTATATCATAAGCTTCAATTAATTTCCTTTTCTTACATGGATATTATTATCCCAACTCACCAAGTTACGAGATGTTATTGAGACAATCTCATTGTTTTTCGATATTGTTTATTTTTATTCATCATTTAATGAAATAACTCAAGAATATTCATGATTTTACTTCTACTGTATTCAATAAATAGATATTAATTTTTTATTACTATTTTTTCCTTATTTGGTACTGAGGATAATATTTTTAATAAAATCAGATAGTCTCTTTCTTCGGTGAAAAATAAAATTTATTAAAAAACAATGTTTTTTAAAAAAAATCAAAAGATACTTGAAGATAATTTTAAAGAAAAAAGGGTTTTAAAAATGATTTATTTTTTTTGATGATTCCATTATATGTTTTAATATATATTTTCAAAGAAAAATATTTTTTGAATTTTGATGATATAAAACTTTTTTTCAAATAAGAAAGGATATTTTCCTCAAAAAATGATTTAAAAGGGACTTTTAAAATTATTTTCCATCTAGGATAACATCCATTTCTATTGGTCATACCTTTATGCTGAAATTATCCAATTTTTACATTCATATTCATTTTGTGAATTGATTATGTTTTAAAGGAATGATGTTTATGAATCATGTTTCTCAATCACGGGTTGTATGATTTTGAAATCCTTTTCTTTTCATGGGTTATGAATATGATGAAAATATATGGAAACTTTGTCTTCCCATATTTTGTGATATGTTTACATGTTTATGATACCAATTTCATTTCAGGGGTTATGATATGTTTATTTATGATCGTTTGGCACATGTGTATATGATTTAATTATATGGTGGGTGGGGCCTATATCTCCCTCTGATGCATTGGGTTAAGATTTATGGTTCATTAGATAAAACAGTGCTAGAACAAGGGTTAATCAGTTCAGTAATATTGGGATGGAATAAGGGTTACTCCATTCTGTAATACAGGGATGGAATGAGGGTCATGTGGTTTAGTAATACGGGGGTAGAATGAGGGTTAGTTGATTCAGTGAAGGACTTTGTCCACTAACATGGTCTTTCTTGTGATGACCCATCTACTGTTGAAATCCATATATTCTTATATGTTTCCACAATTAAATATCTTGCTCCTTTTTTATTCTTTTATGTCTTATGTCCTATACTTTATTTTGATTCATGTATTATGAACTACCAAGATTTATTCCATGAATCATGTATGTGATCTTTGATATGTAGGGTATTATCTTCTACTTTCATGATCATGTTCTTATACTCTTATGATCGTTTTTATGATTACATGTCTCCCTTGTTTACCCATACTGAGCATTTGAGCTCCCCCCTTTTTACGTTTACTTCCTAAGGTCATGAAGATATGCATTATGTTTGATGTGAATTTTTTTTATAATGTTTATGTATTCCAAAAAAGTTGTGAATGTTAATTTTTGAAAATTAATGGTGACTATGATTATTATTAGAGAAATTTTATAGTTAAACTTTGGAAACTAGGGTGAGAATGCCTTAGTGAGGACCCTAAGAAACATGTCTAGGGATTAGTCAGAGGGATACAAAATGTATAAGAAACTTTCATGAATTTTGGTGAAGGATAGAGTGAGTATTTTCCTAAAAATATGAAAATTTATGGATATTACAAGTGGATGTGGATGTAGAATAGATTTCTGTCATGGTAACAACTCTAAAAAAAATTTGGGCTTTACTCGGGATGATCTTGTACAGACTTTGGGCCTTGCTGCAAAACTGGTTTGAAACTCCTGGGGGATATGATTTGGGAATTCACAAACTCTTCATGAGCCATTATGATTTATTTAAACCTATATTGACTGTGAATAACAAAGGATAAAACTAAGGTGTCACAGATTAAGGAAAATTTCATAATTTAGACATCATATAAGTAATATTTCATAATTATGTGGTACCTCATTATGATAACTATTTCGTATTCTATTCTTTTGGTTTTAGTAAATTGCTATAACTAGAAGGAAATACGTTATTGGAGATTTAAATGGAAAATGAAACTATTTTTCTGTTGAGGAACCAAATGCTATGGAAGTTGCAATAAAAAAACCTATTTCTATACTCACACAGATTTCTCAAGCTATGAATCATAGAGGAATTACAAATGAGAAAAAGAGGGAACAACATTCTATTGTTTCTTTAATGAAGCAACATCCAAATTATTTAAAAGGGTCTTCTGATCCACTTATTTCTAAACAATGGATTAGTACCACGGAAATGGTAATCTATATTCTTCAGGGTTCGAAGAATAATAATGTAATTATGGTTATTTATCAACTCGAAGGATAATCATATTAGTGTTGGACTCCAATAAAGAATACGAGGAAGCATGAAGATATTGAATCCATAGTTTGGGATTCATATAAGAACAAATTTTTCAATAATTAAATTCCTTGAATTATTTGTATAGACATGGTGAAAGTGTAACTTGAGTTAAGGAAAAGGGATGATGAATCTATTGGTACCTACGAGGATAACTACATTAGACTTTTGAGGTATGCTTCATGAATTATCTTGAAACCTGATATCAATGTTGATTGGTTCTTCGGTGTCTTATTACCATGTCTCATATGTGAGTAGAGTATAAGACAATAAAGTATCTATAATGATATTTTTCATTGTGCAGTCATGGTTTAAATGGATATTGGAGTCACGTACCAATCTCATGCTATTGACAAGAAGAGGAATATGGATTTCAAATGAAACTCTAAAACCCATGAAGATAAACGAATAATGATTCCTTTATGATTGACGTGTGTGAAGACACATGGATTAAATTGCATTAATGGGTATAAAAAAAGTATTAAATGTATAAGGTAAGGCCATCGGAAAATTTATTTCCAAGGTGATGGGAAGAAGTTTTCTTAAAATGAAAATGGAGAAAATCCACACATAATACACCTCCCACAATTTAGCGCTTCAAGTGAATGGAGAATGGGCATTATGCTAACCATTTCTCAAACCTGAGGGTTGGTGATGATGAAATATTTGATAACCTATTATGCCAAGGGATAAGGGGAAATATCATTCAATCTCTATCTCTAATGAGGGGTGTGATAATGATGTGATGAAAGGTACACTTACAATCCACTCTATAACAAGTAATGTCTTAATTGATTTTGGATCTACTGAATCTTTAATATCTAAATTATTTTATAAGGATGTTATGATTCCTATAAAAAAATTATATGTGGAATAAGAAGTATGAACTCTTAATGGTATGATGATTTCATCTCATGTCTATGATTCCCCTCCAGTTGATGTAATTGGGAATGTGCTCCTAAAAATCTTGCCATTATTCCTTCGGTCGATGATGATGTCGTATTAGGAAATGATTGGATTTATCTATATAAATCCAACATTAATTATCAAATAGGTGATGTTATGTTTGATATTTCAAACCCTCCTATGATCATCCAACAATGTGATGATATTTCTAAACATCCTATGCAGATTGCATCCAGTGTATGGGTCTTAATTTCCATTCAAAAGGGTTGTTTATCTCACATGGTTGGTGATAACATTGAAATATATTATATACATGTTGTTTAGGATTTTTTCATTGTTGTTCTAGATTATTTTCCTAGTATACCACATAAACATGAAGCTGATTTCTCAATAGAACATATTCTTGGTTCCACACCAATTTAAAAGAATCATTATAGAATATACCCAATTGAGTTTTCGGAAATAAAGAATAAACTCCAAGAAAACCTTTATAAAGGATTCATTTATCCAAATGTTTCAACATGGGGTGAAATAGATCATTTTTTGAAGAACAAAGATGGATAAATTCGACTCTTCATTGATTATTAGGAGAGGAACAGAATCAAAATCATGAACAAGTATCCTCTTCCCCGTATAGATCAATTTCTTAATCAACTGTATTGATATCAATAGTTTCCCAAGATTGATCCTCAATCGGGATATCACAAATTTAGGGTCTAGAAGGAGGATATACATATAAAGGCATTCCATACAATGTATGGTAACTATGAATATATTTATTTTCCTTTTGGTCTCACTAATACCCTTGTGGTGTTCATGGATATAATGAATGTTGTCTTTATAGATTACCTTAATATGTTTGTGGTATTATTTATAGATGATATTCATATATATTCAAAGGGAAAATTAAATCATGAAGATCAATTTAGAATTATACTATAGACCCTATAGAAAGATAAGTTATATGAAAAATTTTAAAAGTGTGAATTTTGGCTGAAAAATGATTTTTTGGGTCGCATAATCTCAAGAGATGGTATAGCAGTAGATCCATCAATGATAGAGGCTATTAAAAGTTGTCCTAGACCAAACATGGGGATTGAGATCTGTAACATTCTTACTTTATCTGAATATTATTGATGGTTTGTGGATAATTTCTTACAACTATCTAATCCCTTAACCTTGTTCACCTAGAAGGGTGTGACGTTCCTCTAAAAAGACGAATGTGAGGAAACGTTCAAGGTAATAAAGAGAAGGATGGTCAGTGCACATGTTATTACATTACCCTATAGTATAGAAGGGTTTTAAATCTATAATTATGCATCCAAGAAGGTATTGGGATGTGTTCTTATGAAAAATAACATGGTTATAAACTACGCCTCATGGAAGATGATGATTAATGAGATGAATTACCCAACTCATGATTTGGAGTTAGTGGCGGTAATCATTTTATTAAAGATATAGAGGAATTATCATTATGGTGAAATGTGTGACATATATAATGATCATAAAATTATGAAATATGTATTCACATAGAAGGAGTTGAAGATGCTCCACAGAATATGGTTAGAGTTGATAAAGGATCATGAATAATCAATACATTACTATTCTGGAAAAGAAAACTTGGTGCCTGATGCTTTGAGTCGAAAAGATAATGCTTGATTATCTATGATGAGGATCAAAAAAGATACAATATTTATATATATGAAAAGGATGGATCTATAAATCATGATGGAAGGGGAAAGATCTTATCGTTCTCAAATGAATGTTCATACCTCTATCCAAGTGAAGATTAAGGAGGCACATAAGGAAGATGGGGAGCTGAAAAAGAAGGTTAGAAATCTTCCTGAGATTAATTATGATCAAGATGGAATGATAAGATTTAGGAACCCTGTATGTGTTTCTTAAATGCCAGATTTTAAGGAGTTGTTAGAGGAATCTCATAGTTCATCATTCTCTTTTCACCTGGGATGTATGAAGATATATAGGGACATGAATGAATACATCTGGCGGGATGGAATGAAGAGAGATATCACATTTTTTTCATCTCGATGTTTGGTATGCCAACATTTTATGGCTGAAAGACAAATGTGTGACGGTATGTTTCATCTATTATACATACCAGAATAGAAATGGGAGAACATATCTATGGATTTTTTCATTAGACTACCAAAAACCTCTAAAGGTTTTAATTATATATGGGTGGTAGTTGATCGCTTTACTATTTCCTCACACTTCATTACGATCAGATAATATTTCTCTCTTGATCGTCTTTCCAGAGTATACATTAAGGAAGTGGTACGTTTGCATGAAGCACCACATTCTATCATATCAGATCAGGATATGAGGTTTATTTTAATGCTCTTGAAAAGTCTTCAGAAATAAATTCATACAAAATTGATTTTCTGTACTGCTTATCATCCTCAAATGGATGGTCAATCTAATAGAAAAATTAAAACCCTATAGGATATTTTTAGATCTTATTCTTTGGATTTCAAAGGTGGTTGGGATCAACACAATCCTCTAGTTTAGTTTTATTACAATAATATCAGTCACTCAAGAATTCAGATGAAACCTTATAAATCCCTACATTGGAAGAAATGTAATGTTACAATATGTTGGGATGAGGTTGGACAAAGAATGTTGTTAGGGCCTAAGATCACTGATGAAGTGGTTGATAAAGTGAGAACCATTTAGAAGAATATCAAGGCAGCTCAAAGTAGGAATTTTTTTATGATAACCATTGGCATGACCTGGATTTAAAGTTGGTGAAATTGTATTTTAATAATCTCACACTAGAGAAATGTTACGATATTCTGGAAGAAGGGTAAACTAATCCCATGGTATATCAAACCCTTTGAAATTCATGATCTTATCAGGACATTATCCTATCACATGGTACTTCCTCCAAATCTCTCTCAGGTCCATGATGTGTTCTATGTATCACTCTGGATGAAATACATACCTGGAACTTCACTTGTACTGAACTCAGAGATCATACCACTAGTGTCAGATCATTCTTATGAGAGGCAACCTGTTGAAATTATAGACTGATCAGAGAATGTTTTACAAAATAATACCACTCACCTATTAAGTATTTTATTTTGGAGAAATCACCAGTTAGAGGACACTACGTGGGAATTTGAGGATATGATGAAGCCAAAGTATCCTCACTTATTTTTACTCGTGTGAAAAATCATGTGGGTAAAATTCATTTTAAAGGGGGTAGAATCTAATACCTAGAGTTTTTATGGATATTTTTTCTGAATAAATTTAATTATTCATTGATATATTTAAATTCACGATGTCAAATATTCCATTCACATGGAACTGACTTGGCTTACATTCCACACAAAACCGACTTGGCATACGATGCATGAAACGCTGAGTTGTCATACGATACACGTAACATTAAGTTTCTAAAAATATATATATTTTTTATTTATGTTATATAAAAAATATTATTATAACCTATCAATTATACATAGTAATATGAATAGTAATAACTACTTTTCAATTATAATTTATAATTTTTTATATAAATAAAACATATGAATTTTGGTAAAGTCTTTTTTTATATTTAAAAACACTACATTCTGGAATGAACTAATTCTAACAATAAGAGTAATTTTAAACACATTTAGAAATTTAATTTTATAAAATTAAATTCATTTTTTAATTATGAACATTGAAAATATCTTAGGGTGAATTTTTTTGTATTTTTCTGACAAACATCATTATTGATGAATAGTGATAAATATTTCTTTTTAGTTTAAAACATTTTTTTATGATTAATTATTAATGATAAATGATATTATAAATTATTTTCAAGGTCACAATACATAAATATTACATCTAATAATATATTTAAATTCATTAATATCAATTCTACTTTGATACTTAATATAAAATATTAACAAACGTTTGAACTTTTTCCTACGTAAAACCTCATTATTTCGTTCCATCTTTGGGATTAAAACTAATATAAAATTTTCCACTTCTATGAATTGAATTTCAAAAATATGACATACACAATTTTATTCTATATAGTATTTAGAGTCTAATGATACCATGTTAATTTTTGATCAAAATTATTAGTAAAAGTTATTAAAATTAATCATCGTAGTTAAGGCCAAATTAAGCACAATTAAGGACTAAACCTTAAAATTAATGGTCAAAATGAACTAAAAACATGTCCAAAACCCATTTTCCATTAATATTTTAGACTTAAAACATCCATTATTGATTGAGGTTGTTTTTGTAGACTTTTTTTATGTATGAACACGTGAACACATAATTTGTTTCTAAAAATTCCATGTGAGTCCTTTTCCTTCCCAATAAAAGGCCCCCACATATACCCATTACTCAACGCTCTAAAATATTTTAATTTTTCAAAGTTCATCTTATGTAGCATCCAAAAAACCATTAATTTTACCTTGATGCCTTCCTTTGGTATGAAACCCTCTCAAATATTCCTTTTGGGCACAAACCAGAAGGATTTACCTGATTTTGAGGTAATGTATCCTTTCAAGCTCCTTTCATTTTTTTACTTCTTCACCTTTCCACTATTTTTATTCAATTATTGTGTAGAAAAAAAAGAAAATTCTATATTGTAGGAATTTTTTATGAATTTTTTTTACCTAAACTTACACACACCTTTATCTATGGGATGTTGAACATACTTTCTCTGAGTGTGGCGAACTACTTCCTCACGAAACAATGATTGTTCATTTATCTTCTTCCAACAATGATTGTGGAAATTATGAAGGAAAAATTATATATATAGATATATATATGTTATATAAGTAATCGATTATATTTTTTATTTATTTAATCTTCTATATTACTTTTACAACACACATATTTTTACCTTCTTATTGGTGTTAATATGATAATCTTTTTTGAGGACTTATGGACTACCTCCCCCTCAAAGATATGTGAATCATTCACACGCCACATGGGATGTATTAAGGATGAGTTTAATAAACATATATTATATTTTTGATATATCCCTGATACAGTAATAATTATATAAATATACATATAAAAATATATATTTATACATGTCATTTTGTTTAGTTCTTTAAATACAATAATTAAAAATGGAAACATCGTTCAAGCGTATGTACGGATTACTGTCTCCATGAATTGTCTATTCCATTTCATAAATATATGTGCTATAAATTATTATAATATGAATATAATGTATATAAATTATATTTATATCATGATATACATTCTGGAATCAGGATATAAGTATAAGGACCAATGATATAACAAATTACAACACATGCGAAGAGCAACGTGAATATTACCCAAAGTGAAAACATAACGAAGGATCATTAACAAGTGGATAATAAAAGGTCATAATAAAACCATATATGGTATTCTGTATAAAAATATGATTCTATAATATATTTATAATATAATTATATTTATAATAAATTAATTTTTTATGAGTAGGGAGAGAGACAAGACACATGGTAAGTGTATTTTCATACGACTTTTAATTTCTATGAGATACAATCTATGTTAGCCACACTTTCCTTTTTTGTGGGGTATGTACTAACCAAGATTTTATTATATTAAACCTATAATTAAATTTATTGGTATTCAAATATTCATTATATTATACTTGTTTCATTGGGTTTATCTTTAAAAAGATACCAAATCGGTAAAATAGTTTTCTCTCAATTTTCCTTCTTTGAGACTCTGAATTTTTATGCACATAAACTCCTACTCAAGGTGTATATAATTCCATTTTACAATTTATATCATGAATATAATTTTTTTCATGATATATTATGCTTAATTTAATTTCTATTTCATGCATATGTAATAAGATCCCAAGTCACTAAGTTATTAGAGGTTATTCTGAAAATCATATCATTTTGTGTGACTATTTATATTTATGCTTCATTTAAGGAAATCTGTCGATATTATTCATCAGTTTCCATATAATGTGTTTATTAAATTTATTTTAATATTCTAGTACCATTTTTTCACTCTTTGGTACTCAATATAATATTTTTAATAAAATCGGACCGTCTCTCTCCTGAGTCGAAAATCCATTGTATTTAAAAGACATCATTTCAAAAATGATTTCAAAAGATACGTGGTGATAATTATCAAGGAAAAATATTTTTAAAAAGGTTTTATTGTTTTCAAATATTAATTTATATGTTTCCAAATATATTTTCAAATATAGAGGTTTTGAAAAGGTTTTATGTTATAAAAATTTATTCTTCAAATAATAATGAATATTTTCCTTAAGAAATGTTTTTAAAATACCTTAAAATTATTTTCCATTTAAGACAACATAAATTGGTGTTTATCATGCCTTTATGGGGAAATTATTCAATTATTCCTTTCATATTCCTTCTCTGAATGGATTATGTTTGGATGACCTGATGTTTATTAATACCATTTCGCTTTGACTAGTTATATTCTTTTGAAACCCACTTCTTTTCATGGGTTATTTTTATGATGAGATGATTATGAAACATGTATCCATTCATAGGTTACAATATGTTTATATTTTTAGGATAACCATTTAATTCCAAGGATTATGATATGTTTATTTATGATCTTGTGGAAAATGCATGTATGATTTCATTATGTTATGGGTGTGACCTATATCTCCCTCCAATGCACCAAGTACTGATTTATATTTCATGAGATAAAACATGGATGGAATGAGGGTCACTCCATTCAGTAATAAAATTCTAGAATGACGGTTACGTAGCTTAAAAATACATGTCTTGAAGGAGGGTCACTTGGTTTAGTTATATAGGGCTGGAACATGGGTTACCCAATTAATTAAAAGACATTTTCCACTAATATGGTCTTGACATTGATGCATTAGATACTATGGAAATATGTATATGATTTTTGGTTTCAACAATTCCACATATTAATCCTATGTTATGCATTCCTTGGTTATATCCTTTACTTATTTTTTATTCATATAATATGAACTACCAATATTTAAGCCATGATTCAGGTATATGCTCTTTGATATGAAGGGTTTGATCTTCTATTTTCATCATCATGTTCTCATATCCATATACTCATACCTATTCTTATGTTTCTCCCACATTTACACTTACTGATAATTTTAAGTCACCCCTTTTTATGTTTCCTTCCCCATGATATGAAGATATGTATTTTTTTATGTGTATTTGAAGGGTTTTCGTCCTGAAGAACATAGTGGGAGATAATATAGATCACTCATGTACTAGTGTTTATGTTTCCATGTTTCCAAAGGAACTATACCAACTATGTTATTTGGGTGTCATTTTTTATAATTCTCATGTATTCCACAAAAGTTATTTGATGTTCATGTTTTAAAATAATGGGTATGTATATTAATAATCATTAATCGACAACAAATAGCTTATCCAGAACATAATTTTCTTATACTGATTGAATTTTTACATTAAATATTTATGATTAGTATATATATAACATATTTATCTATAAGTATAAACACACAAAATATTTAAGGAATAAATTACCATAACTATATTAAAAATATTATTAGGGGTAATATTTCTTATGAAACATTACTTTTCAAGAGGCAAAACATATAAAAATATCATTTTTCTTGAGACTAAATCCTCAAACCTTCATCAATTCATCACTATAGATTACAAACCTACTACATTATAGGGAAATGTAAAGACAAGTTCATGGACAAACCTTTAATTCCATTTCTTAAAATTATCATCACATTCATCTATATAAAGTGACATGGATCCTTTTAGAGTTAATTTAAAGATTTTTTTTGATTATTGTCACAAATTTTCCCCAATGAATTTATAATATCTAGGTAATGCAAGAAAACTATGTATCGTATTCATAGTGGTTGGTATACCCCAATAATAAATAAAATAATTATGTGATGGATCCATTGATATAACCTCGCCTTAGATTATATAACAAAAAAATGAAACATTTTTGTTACCAAAATTCACTCTTTGAAATTTTTTCATAAAAAATCATCTTCATTAGATTATTTAGTACAATTAATAGGTAATCAATAAGAACCTATTTTGTAACTGAATATTTAATAATGTAGTTTATAAATACTACCAAAAATTGATAAAGGTAATATCTAAAGACTCTATTCATTAAATAAATGAAGATATGTGGGGTATTATGAAGACCAATTAACATCAATATATATTCATAGAGCCCATAAATTTTATGGAATTATACCATGGAGACATCCTCCCTATTGACAATCAATTGATGATATATAGAATGAAGATCAATCATCGAAAAGTACTGATCTCCATTAGACTGGCCAAACAAGTATTCAATATGTGTAATATGATTCTTATTCTTGATTGTGATATTATTATATTCCTGATAATCAATGAAGAGTCACATTGATTCATCATTATTTAAAAATAATAATATTTTCACCCCATGGTGACATAGTTGGATGAATAAATCCTTTTTCAAGATTCTTTTGGAGTTTCTTCAATGATTCCTACTATAGTATCACAAACATTCTATATGGAGTCTTTGAAGTTGGGGTGGAACCATGTATGAGGCCTATTGAGAACCAAACATCATGATTCAGTGTATAACTGAGAAAATATTCTACAAAGTCATCAACAAACACCCACACAATAATAATATCATCTATTTTGATTTCATCCTCAACCATTTGAGATAAAATCCTTTTTATAAGAATCTTGACCCATAAAATGGATGAACATTTCATTGGATGTTCATATATATTATCACACTATTATATGATCACAATTTGTCATATAATATAAACAATTACTTCCATTCATCATAAATAGATATTATCTTTCTGTGACCAAATCGAATCCATTCCTAGAATAACATGAAATTAAACTAGAAGGAGAATAACAAGATTTGAAGGAAGAATTTTCCCCAAAAAAATGAACAATTGATGAATCATACCCTTGATATTTGATCATCATACCATAAGCATTGTTCCCCACTAATTCCAAATCTAACCAATGAGTTGGTACTGTGATACCCTTTTTAAAATCTCTAGATATAAGAGAGTGGGTAGATCCTAAATGAAATGATTAATTAGTAGTTCTACAGTGAATGGTAAGTGTACCATTAACATCTTTATTATCAACCTCACTAGTAGTACTTCATCGGATATCTATTTGTCTCTAGGTGTGATAAGTTTATGAAATTAATCAGAATTATTAACCTTTAAATATATATAAACTAGTCATCATAATTCTCATAATATTTATATATCAAACACTGGTGTATGGGTGGTGCATTATATGGGTTTTTATCTCTATCATTTGTTATCCTATTCTTCACATAACATTAGAATTCTATTTTGCGAACAGCTTCCTTTCCATATATACAATATTATCCTATACGCTTAAAGACATTTTCCACCATGTTTATATCTATAGTTCAAGAATAAATGAAACCTCGTCAACTTACCTTCACGGTTTTTTTAATTCTCATAGAATTATAAAATTATTTTCTTATTAAATCCATGATTTTGATGGGTAAATACTACTTCATTATCCAACTTCATAGAGCATAAAATTATTTCATCATAGATGATAAAGTCTATTATTGATAATTCCCTTGAGAGACTAGTTTTTCTACAATCTAAGATTAATAAAACATTCCTTTAGGTTCGATGATAACAACAGAAGTTCACATTGAATTTCTCATAAAATTTTTCTAACATGTACATATGATATCATCATCCTTAAACATTATCTAATGGAAATATATATCCATTTTTTATGAACAATATTTTTAATTTAATTAATTAAAAATATTCAATTAAACTCATCCCGCTCCATGGATTAAATTTATAGCCATTGTCTCATGTTGTAGATAACATCCCACTATTGATCTAATTCATATTCCAAATGATAGTTGTCCAAAATTAAATTTTCAGGTTCTAAACACTATAGAATGTAAAAAAAATTTAATTGGAATCAATTCGGTACATTTCAATTAGTGAATCATCATAACCTTTTATATAAGGTTTTCATTATCTAATGAAGGAATGAATGAATTTTGTTCCCTCCTTTGATCATTTGGATGTTTAGAATGATTCATAGCTTGAGAAACATTCATAATGATAACATCATGATTTTTCATTTAATATACACCGAAATTTTATTTCATAAGTGGATAATCATTGCATAATCCACATAAATCAATATTGACCTGATTCCATTAGGTTATAACCATTGATGAAAACTAGAAACTATAGTGTGGGAAACAATAATCATAGTGGGAAAAAACATAATCCAGAATACTCATTTATAAAAAGACTAATTCTTTAAAAAATATTTCCATTTTATGAAACCATATATTTAACCTAGGACATTTAAGGAAATAACCTATTTAAATCCATTATAATGGTTCATAATGAAAATGTGAGTTATCCAAGCATATCCCATGAGAGTGTGAAACCAAATTATTTGTAAGGTCACACACATTGGGCACCTGGATGATGGATTAGATATAGTCAACTATCTATTTTTGGTATTTTTACCCATAGATTCATTTATTAAAAATTTATTTACACTTATTTTATCGAGACAAATATATTTATCTAGAAAAAAAAACTCATTTATTTATAAAAATTATGGTGTTTTCCAAAACATAGGATTATCTTATGGGTTATCACTAATGATTTATCATCCTTGTTTTGAAACCATATTAAAAATTTCCCCAATACCAACTATAGTTATCCATACTCTTTATTCATAAATATTACATTTTATTATATGAATATTCAATTCATAACATTTTGATCCTCACCAAAATTGTATAGTTCTAGTATCTTCAGAAAGAAGGAAAATTAATAAACTTGTTAATATGAAATCTATATCACTTCCCCCTATATTCTTAATAACTATAACCTATCATAAAAATTTCATACATAAAACCCCATTCTTCAGAACAAGGGGAAGGAAACCTAAGAAATGGTGATCTTGGATTCTCAGTGTAGTTAAACAAGGGAGACGTGAATCGAAATGTATATTTTTTTGGGAATTAGTGTATGAGAACATGTTCATAACATTTTAAAAACCGTTCATTTTATAAAAAACATTATACTATTGATTCTTGACCTGAAGCATGACATTTCATAAGTTATAAATCATAATGTAATCCAATAACATGAGCAATGATAGCATAAAATTGGAATTAGAAAAAGGGTTATGGAATAAACATAATCATAGAATATTATTTCCATGATAGTTGAGGCACATATCTTGGAATACCAAATTTTATTGGATTCACTCCATATTCCACTACATTTGTTACAATTCACTCTCAATACCATCCGAGAAATTTGATTCTCTTACTGAACTAGGATAACTCCCAAATATAATGTTATTAATATCATTAAATCTCTATCATTACCCAATTAATTATAGGGATATATAATTATGGGCCCTCTAATAATATTATTAAAATCATACATATTGTGTGGCATGATCATAAAACATTCATCATGTCATATCCTATAAGAAATAAATGATTTTCATAAACATTTCATCAATTCATATTAGAAAAACCAATAGAAAATAAAAGGGTTTCATAATATGCATTTCATAATAATAATAAAATCATCTTGAGAAAGAATAAATATGGAATCCATTGATCATATCCCTAGTAAAAAATGTAACATCAAGGGATTTTATCATAATTTAACATTCATTTAAAAGAACAAATGGAATATTATTTTTTTGAGGAAAATAAAATTTTCACTTTGAAAACATGTTTAAAATTTAAAATTTCCAAAAAAAATTATGGAAATAATTTTATTTGATATTATACATGAAAAAAGTTAATATAATATTCAATGTATTGAGTGATAAATATGGTGTGTAATTACCTTAATTCTATATGAGTTAAATTAAAACATTTTTAACATACCTTGTAAAAAAATCAAAAGGTACCACATTTAGAAAAAACATAGAGATTACATGTAATTTTTTTAAAAAGTAGAAAATTATTTTACAGGACATTAAATAAATAATTTATAATATTAAATAATTCCAAAAAATAGTTTTAGAGAAAATGGATATATAAGAAAAAACATTTTTTACAGAAGACATAAATAAATCCAATTGTTTTTGTATACTAATATAGTAGTAAAAGGATAATTAATAGAAAACATGTAATAAAGGAAATAAATATATGATAATAAATTTATTTAGTTTCTGGAGAGTTATATCATGAATTTCATCACCAATAACCTAATCGCAAACAATTTTAGTAAATGAAGAGATATAACATAAAACCCTTACACCAGGTTTGAATTTCGTCAAACATGTTGGAAACTCTTATATAATGAATATATATTTATAAAAGAAAATTTTCAGCATCATTTTAATATATATCATACCATATATTATTTTTCAACAACCTTTTATCACCATTTTATTAATTATTCTTTATTAATATCATTGTTCTATGTGATAACTGCTTAGTTTTTCATGTATGTTTTTTGTTCTGCAGTTTATGTACTTGTACATCGATCCTTATTCCCTAATATATATAATATTTAACATGTTATTAATATAAAATAATATATATATATATATATATATATTCATCCAAAAAAATTAGAAAATTGAAAATTGAATTACACTATTCATGAAGATGGTAGGCCGTACATACAAATGAACACTATTATCACATTTTGACAGATGGAATAAAAGAAAGATGAAAAATAATGAACTTGAAAAATTTTTATAATATCATACACATATAATTTTCTCTTAAAATCAATCTTTATTATAATCTATGTAAATTTTTGATTAAAAACAAATCAAATATATTCATAAATGTGGTTTCCCACACATATAATTTAGTGACATTATCATTTTTAAAATGATTTCAATGTAATAATGTAGATACAATATTATCAATAAATAAGAATAATTATATCATTAATATCTTTTATAAACATTAAAAACAACATAATACCCTTCATTTGAAAATTATTATGAAAAAATTATGGTATCATTATGTGGAGACGGTAAGTCATACATACGCACAACAACGCATTGATGTAAAAGTTGATGGGAAAGAGGATGAATAATGATGGTTTTATAATCATATAATTCAATTTTATTTTGGATAATAAATTTATTATTTTATAAAAAATACTACATATTTATGAGAGGTAAAATAACATGAAAAAAATGAATGTGATCGGTTATAGTGATTACATATTCCTTGAAAAAACTCATTTAGACATTCTATTAAGAATCATAGGGTTGGACTTTTTGGAATACCAAAACCATTATAATATGGATAAGGATGTTGAGAAGATAATTGGTATGGGTATTTCCTGACATAAGTCTCAATGTTTTGTAATGAAGAGAGATTAAGGGCTCTGTTTTATAAGGGAGGGAAATGAAACACTTGTAATTATAAAACAAAATTAAATATATTTAAGTAATAATCATGTAAAATATTTGAAAATAGACATATATTTGGTGAAAAATACACTAAATTTGTGATATAATCTACTAATGAAATTTATATAAGTTTTGGTTCCATTTTAAAACTTAATTTTTTTATTAACTACTTTGTTGGCCATTTTATTCATTGGCCACAATAAAAACTATTTCACTATTAATGGTTTAATAATGTAACCATTAATGAAAAATTTACTCATAAATTGGACATGATTTATATTTTCAAACATATTCAACTCACATGGATGAAGATATTTTTTAATAAATTTTAGAACATTTAATAAATTATTATTTATTGTAAAATATCATTAATGACAATTTTGGTACTATTCATTTAATTTGATGTTAAAGCCACAATGAAAAAGTTGGAATTCAGAAATAATACATCAAAACATAAATAATATGTTATTTATATCTATATAATTCATTAGACTCTATAAGACACTTAAAATATTTTATTTTTAATATTTATTAAAATCATTTATTTTATTTTGTGTATTAGTTAAATAAATATTGTGTTGGTGTTTCATAACCCATTATGGTCATTAAATAATTTCTAAAAATTTGAAAAAACTAACATCATGAAAATAATTTCATTAGAAAAACAATAACTGATAATATTTTTTATAATTTATATTTATCCCTATGTGAATACATTAGAGTTATTTAAAATTAATGGAGTGGAATTTGGTATTTTCATTGCATTAAATATTGTTGTGGTAATTTTCATGTATTGCAAAATTTCTATAAAATTACATTTATTTAAAAATAAATATGTTGTAAAATAACATTCTGATAATACCATGAAAATATTTATAATAATTTCCATTAAAAATTGGTGGTGTTCATAGGTTAAGATTCTTCAATATCCTTATAGGTTGTCTTACCACCATGAAGATCTCTTATTTATTATAGAGTTAGTGTATTGAATGAATATAAAAGAAAATTTTAGTTAAACAGCCTAAAATAAATAAATATCTATATTATCCTCAAATGTAGATACATTTTATGATATTTAATGTTTTATCAGAATATACAAAGGAATGTAAACTACAAGATGGGGTGAACTGTACATTAGGAAAAGTTAATTTTCTCCAACTTAATTATTCAAATGAGAATAAGTATGAAATAATGATCAAACATCAGAGTGAAAAATTAAAACCATTGTGGAATTAAATAAATATGATGTTTTGGAACATCTAATGATAATGTAAAGACATTTTATATATAAACATGAAAATAACATAGTAAAAAACAAAGAGTTTTAAATTCAAATAGAGGGAAGTCATTAAAAGGATGTTATGAAAAACCGACACACTCCTGTATGGGCATTGTTTTCTTCGACCAAAAACGGAATGGTAGTGTACAACCAAAATCTTGGTATTGTTTTTCTAAACAGTAGTTTTTTATAAAATATATTGATATCATAAAGTCTCGTTATCTTATTATAACCAAAATACCTCAACTATAGTCCTTTTGGATAGATTTTTGTCTTCATCAAGGAATCCCATGATTATAATAATTGGAAATGTCTATATCTTCTTTACCTGGAAGCCCTCAAAATAATTTTCAGAAATAAAAATCTAATACTTACCATGTAGAACACAATTATGAAGATTTTAAACACAATTATTATAACATAAGAACTCAAATCATATAGAATAAAATTCTATAAAAACTTTGATTCATGAAAATCACTAAAATAGGTAAACATCAATGATCAAAATCCCAATTATGAAATAATAATTTGAAAATATTTATATCTAATAGAGTTCATTAAGAGTAACATCAGTGCTCACCAATTTGATATAGTAATAATATTTATAAACTTGTTTCCAAAGTATATCTTGTTCCCTTTGTTTGGTCAATTAAAATACAATTATAAATAGTTACTGAATCTTATAATGAATTCAACTTGCTTATATATGTTGTGATATATATAGTAAGTTCCACTAAAACACTACTATATATAATGAAAAAAATTGAACTAATCTTTTAAGTTCTTGAAAATAAATGTTTTTTAGATTAGTTCTATAGAAAAAATATTACTAGAATTTTGTTTTTCATAGTGAATATTGATAAATAAAAATATTAGGATAAATTGTTTTCTATAAAATTATATTATTATTTTCCTAAAAATGGTAAATTTTTTGTTTCTGAATCTATACCACACTATGTCCCCGACAATCATATATTTCCAGGAGTATTTATATTCAAAAAACCCAACCAACCAACATGAATTTTTCTAGATAGCGACTACTAGTGAAACCACCATACCATCATCCCGCCTCTATCCCTATCAGCTTCCCAATATATTAATGCTACCAAATTATCATTGAATCATATATGTATATTTTTATTTTCATTTTTATATAATTATTTTTGATTCCTTCATTGAAGAACATTTGTAAAACTATTACCACCACTGGGTTGGATTCGTAAACTTGCCACCGTATATGTTTATCAAAAACTACTCGATAATAAAATCCACATGCTTCCATAATCTGTTATGTTCCCCTAACAATAAAATTTTCTTCTTGATCAATCCATGAACATGAACCTACATGATATCCACCAATATTCCTATGAAAAAAAACATAATTCCAGGTCGTATTTCTCGAAGTGGTCTATATGATGAGCCCTTGAAGTGGTTCTAATAATACAGAGATTTTTCACCAAACTATATTTTAATTATTGGGATTATTTATTAAAAAATATTACTTAGATATCAAAATCATTTTTTATTTCATTTCTCATCCTCCGAACACTATTTCATTCCAAAAAAATACAGATATCATCGAGTCCTGATAGTAACACACAATATATTAGGTACCTTACACACTTTAACAGAGGTAACATCCTGATTCCATATCCATCACTCCATGCCACACAACCCATTAAAATTTCATATAAACCAACATTAATTATAAAACATTTTAGATTTCATAAAAAGGTCACAAATTATGTCTCATATGAGATAACCATCTCAAAATCGGAAAATATTTTCACGACTACTTGGTTATTCCACTATCACTCTACAAAGTTGATATTCCATACATCTTGCATACCCTCATAATACAAAATTTATAGTCCTAACCACACATGAACATACACCAATGAATACCTTTCATTGTCCAACACATGTCATAACAATAAGGATCAACCCACTTTTCCTATTCCATAAATTACACAAGGTGTATCAAACCATTCCACTATAATATATTATATGATCAGCATAAATTAATTATTCATAACTAATACCATCAACTATCCATGACCTATCCTCATTTACTTTAGTAATTATGAAGTCATGGACCTCATCAAATCATGTGAGCACCCCATAGGGTTGTAAAACCGAGACAAGTCTCAAGGGAATAAATATATAAATCCCAAACCACCATATCCACATAATATAAGTCATCAAATGAAAGCACTATGTGTTTCAATTTTTCAATACATCCCTACACTAGGAGACACATAACTTACACAAATCTATCTCTCAGGCATGTATGTTTCCCAAAATACAACAATTGACATTTCCTTCATGTAATCAAAAGCTAATCAAGCCTAATTAGACACCAAATGTACCAACATTAACTTAAGATTAGGATTTACTAATCCACTTACCATGTATCTTAAAAAAAATCTCACTCACTTAACCCATGGTATGATAGCATTCATCCAATCAATATCATAATTATACTTAGCTTCCTTAGTTACCCACATAAATCATTCCTATGTTGGAATACACCCCATTAATACCACACCATAACATTCAATATAGTCATTCTTGAGTTGTATTGTACCAGTAATAGGTTCAAAAACCTAATCCACCAACTAAACACATATAAAAACATGTTTATATCATAAATATTTATCGTTATAACCCATTAAAAATATTGTAGATGGATCCCATTCATTTCGAACATTCCATAACACAAGAACTACCCATGCTTTTGAAGGTTCTGAGCCCAGAAGAAGTGTGGTTGCGATGGAACCCAACATTGATTTTTATTTGGTTAATGATTATTTTGGGATTGATACAACGATGAACTCCAATATCCATTTAATATAATCATTGAATTAGATGAAGAAGGAAGAGGCATGGAACCTTTAGAGATGATCATTCACATCACATTTATAATTAATATAATTAATTTCATAAAGAAAATAATACACGGATATTTGGTATATTCTTTATTGATGATGGTGACTGTCCGGAATGAACCTTCCAGATTATCGTGCTTCACTTGCAAGGATCCAAACTAGAATCCCTCTAGTGGTGATCTACACATGCTCCGATGGCCTCTGATCGACACCTCACGTTCTCTGGGGGCTAGAATGATGTAAGAAGTGTATTGTGTCAATCATTCTGGATGGCTTGTTCTTTATCCTTGGAAAACATATGTCATTATTAAGAGGTGTATGAAGAGGATTCAACATAGAAATTGTTTAGAAAAACAATTCTTAATTCAGCTGGTGTGTGGTTCAGTACATGGTATGATAGATTTATGTGTCTATTTATTGACAAGTAGCTTCAATTACAATATTTAATTGCGTAAAAGAAAATAAATACATTCATATCATTATAAAAACCCATGATATTAATAATAATACTGCATCATTATTTATGGTGCGCCAACTTGCAAAAAAGGGAATTGTAAATAAAATTCTACGTTACAAAATAATAGCAGCATTATTTTAATTTGTACAAACTAGTTAAATAATTATTTAGCGTCTTGTGAATAATTATTTTACTACGAGACCAGCCTTGGTCCTCCCGAACTCCACTTCCATTTATTCACCATGCGAATAAATAAATAAATAATTTATTCTCTTAAATAAATATTTTATTAAAAAACTTGTAAATAAATATTTATTAAATGTTCAATAAAATAAATTAATTAATTTTAACCACAATCTGATGACTAAATATTTATTTAATTTATGAAATCATTTTATAGTGAATTATACTATTCCATTGTCTTGATAATAATATCTACTAATTAAATTCAAATATAATTTAACTGAGACCACCAGAAACACTTAGTGTGTGAGCCTCTATGATTCGTTCTCGTTTGCATTAGACAGGCTTGCCTAAAGTCCAAGAGTACTATCTAGCAATGGGTAATGGAACCCAAGAGAGAGAACATATATTAACAAAAATGATATCCACAAATGAATGCTCACTGTGTAATATGATCCAATTGTAGTAATATCTCATCAAGAAGGTTTCATGATAATGTCATCAAATTTTATGATTGATACGTCATTCTTTGACTACCGGAAATAAACTCATTGTTACACCATGTCCATGGAATTTCGCGTGATGATTCTATTTTAATCAAAGGGACGAGATATAAACTTCCATAAATGGATGGGAAAAATTATTCCTTGACTTATGCATTAAAAACATGGCACTCGTGATGCACCCAACATAACCCACATCAAGCCAATTGTTTGCGTGATGGTTTTCGTTAATAAATCAATGTGTGTGAGTCGTGACAAGTATTAATGATAATATAAAAGTCTAATGATCCTTACACATGATTGAAGATATAAATATCTGAGGACAACATAACATGCAGAATTCTTACTGGTGGGTCTATTCTCATAATATTTTTTCATAGAGATTACCATGAGGGAACATCATGAGAGGAAGTCTCATATTCTTACAAGTAGTCACACCGGGCGGTCTGCATGTTGTGTTTCCCATCATATTATTTCATCCAACATTAGACATATATTTTGGAATATTGTTATAGCATTTAAAGTTTCTCATCATAGAGGGGAACTTCCATGACCTTATCAATAAAAAAAATACTCTAGGACATTATTAAATCATAGTCATACCGAATAATGAACAACATATATTAATATTTTTAATATTTAAATACATTAAATGTCCACGTAATCAAAGTAAAACCAATTTGTTCTAGGAAACCAACTCTTACAAACTATCACATCGACTAGAACCAACTACCTATGAATTTCAATCCACTAGACCTCACATGGTGATCATGTTTATCTTGAGTCAAGGCTTTAGTCAAGGGGTCCTCCACGTTGTCTTCTATGGAAATAATACCCACTACAACTTCACCACTATGAGAAAAATCCTTCAAGAGATGATACTTCTGATGTATGTTCTTCTTCTGCTGATGTGACCTTGTCTATTTTGCGAGAGCCACCGCTGTAGTATTATCAAAGTACAGTGTTATGAGATCATCACTGATAGTTAACACATCCTGCTCATGGATGAAGCTTCTTATCATAACTGCTTCATTTAGTACCTCAAAAGCTATGATATACTTGGACTCTGCTGTAGAATCTGTGACAACACTCTTCTTGGAGCTCTTCCAGCTCATTACACCTCCATTCAAAGTGAATATTTATCCTGTTTGCGAATTCATGTCATCTCGATCGGTCTAGAAAATAGCATATTCATATCATTTAATGACTAGTTCCCCAAATCCTTCATAAACCAGGAACATATCCTTAGTATGCCTCGGATACTTTAGGATAGTCTTGACTGCCATCCAATAGTGGTCACCTGAGTCAGCTTGATATCAACCTACCACACTAAATTTGTAGGCGACATCCAGCCTAGTATATATCATGGCATACATGACTTACCCAATCGTCGATTCGTATGGATTCCTTTCCATTATCATTATTTCATCATCTGTTAGAGGAAACATTTTCTTGGAAAGATGAAATCCATGTGATGCTGGAAACAATCGCCTCTTGGATTTTTCCATACTAAATCTCTTTAGTATCTTATCAATTTATGTACTTTGACTTTAGCCAAACAATTTCATGGATCTATCAGGATGGATATTGATCCCAAAAATATATGCGGCCTCACCCAAGTCTTTCATGGATAATCATTATTTCAACCATTCCTTAATAGACTATAAGACTGGTATCTCATTTCCAAAAAGTAATATGTCATCAACATATAATATTTGGAAAATGAATTCACTCCCACTAAACCGTTTATAGACCCAAGTATTACATTTATTCTTGATAAAACAAATTTTAATTAGGTCTTCATCAAAATGAATGTTCTATGACATGAATGCTTGATTTAATCCACAAATGGATATCTGCAACTTTTATACCTTATTGGCATCCTTTGGAGTCTCAAACACTTCTGGTTTTGTCATGAATACATCTTCTTGAAGGTTCCCATTTTAGGAAGGTTTTTTTGAAATCCATTTTCCAAATCTCATAGTCAGGGTAAGAGGAAATGACCAATAGAAATCTAATGAATTTCATCATTGAAACTAGTGAAAAGGATTCATCGTAATTAAGGCCTTGACATTTTTTGAACCCTTTTGCAACCAGTCATGCCTTGTTGGTGCTGACTTGTCCTACCATGACCATTTTCTTCTTCAATACCCATTTTCATCCAACAGGTTTTACATCAACTGGAGGATCTACCAAAATCCAGACATTGTTTTTGTACATGGAATCCATTTCATAATTCATTGATACTTTCCACTTGGAAAAATAAATGAAACATACTTCTTCTTTGTAGGTTATAGGATCATTATTATAAACTAATAATGTGTAACCATCCTATTTAACTAGAAAACTGAACCGTTCTGGTTCTCAAACCTCTCTTGTACTCCTACGCAACTCTAGTTTCTCTGGAACAGTTCATTCTTCCACAGGGCATTGTAGAATCTATTCCTGTACAAACTCGTGTGTACCTTCAGCCATAACATTATCAAAAACTATCTCACTCCAACTATTTATTTTTTATATTTTCTCTATCTCAATTAATATAGTGTTTCATTATACTATAAAATTTTTTTCTTAGGGGTTGTATAGGTAATATCCCCTTGTTTTTTCGGGGTATCCTGTAAAGGTACACTTTTTCCACGTGGTTCATGTTTGTTACCTGAAGAGGCCTTGAAAATTCTTCACTTCCCCACGCATGTAAATTCAATAATATGGATTTCTTTCCCATCCAGAACACGTATGGAAAACCATTTATCAATTTAGTTGGTACTTGGATTAATATGTCTTCTGTTGTTTGTAATGAATATCCCCGAAAGGATAATGGAAGACTCGCATGACTCGTCATTGATCTCACCATGTCCAATAGGTTATGGTTCCCCCTTTCTCTGACACCATTCCACTGGGGCGTGTATGGAGGGATGAGTTGGGATAGGATCCAAAACTCCAATAAGTAATCAATTATTTCTTTATTAAGATATTCTCCAAAATGGTCTGAGCAGAGTTTCTTAATATTCATACCAAGCTGGTTCACAACGTCATAATTGTATTATTCGAACTTATCAAAATAATCTAACTTAAACCTCATTATGTATATATATCCATATCTACTAAAATTGTTAGCAAAAGTTATGAAGTATGAGTACCCTCCCCTCACTACAACTGGATGTGGTCCACACACATTGGTATGAACCAATTCAAGAAGTTCTGTAGCCCTTTCACCTTTACCACTAAAGGGGGCTTTGGTCATTTTTCCATGTAATCATGTATGACATACACCAAGGGGTTTTAGTTAGAAAGAATCTAAATATCCATCTTGATATAACATTTTCAAACATATCTCATTTACATTTCATAGTCATTCATTCCAATGTTGGGTGTGGTATGAGTCATGTGAAGTATCTTTGTTATTGATTTCCATCACTTGGTTTGTGTAATTGAACATGTAAAGACCATTGCATAAATGTGCCCTACCAAAACCAATACCATCTTTGTAAAATAAGTAGAATTCATTTACAAACATGAAAAAAAATCCATCTATATCTAATCTAGAAACATAAGAAATGTTTTTAGTAACAGACGACACATAATAACAACCCTTTAACACTATGATCATTCCATTTAGAAACGCGAGGTGGTAGTCCCCGACAGCTACAACAGCAAGTCTGAATCTATTTAATGCTAGTAGATCTACCTACCCTCAGTTAATATTCATGAATATAACTGGTTTCTATATATGTATACATATGTGAGCACCACAAGCTGTATCTAATACCCAACTTGTATAAACAGATATATTGCATTTGATAACAAATGCACCTGAAGCTTCCCCTTTCTTCTTATACAGGTTTATTTTCTTCATCCAGTGGCCCTTCTTTCCACATGCAAAATAAACAACCTCATGTTCCCTTTCCTCCCCTTTGATCTTAAATTTCTTATATGTTTGTGAAGATTCCTTGGGATTAACTCTCTTTGCCTTCCCTTTCCTCTTATTCACCATAAGGACAGAAGGCTTTTCGTGCTTCATATATTTTTCCACTTAGTGAATGATGATAAGAATATCAGATAGAGTCTTCTCAATGTTGTTCATATTGAAATTCAAAACAATGTTAGAGAAGCTTTGAGTTAGTGGGGCGATAATGAGTTTGGTGTCTAGTTCATTGGGGAGTTTAAACACTAGAACCTGTAGTCGCTCAATGAAGCCAATTATCTTGACTACCTAAGGCCCAAATGGGTTACCTTCTCCTAGATTCCTCTGAAAGTGTGCCTTAGATATCTCAACCCTTTAATGTATTTCACACTCCCGGTAAAGACTGCGGGGGTGATCGAGCAGTCTATAAGCATTCAGGTTTGGATGAGACTTCATGAGCTCACTATACATTGATGATAGCAGAAAAAATTGAATGTCGACCGCGTCATTAATATATTTATCATAGACTAGGAAATCCTAATCACTCACCTCTTTGGTAGGATGATCTGGTAATGCTGACTCCAGTACGTAAGACTTCCGTTCATGGTGTAGGATAACCTGAAGGCGTCTAAACCATTCCTAAAAGTTACTGTCAGTGAAGATATTGTCATTATCTATAATTGATCACATAGATAGTGTGGTTGATGAGCTTTTAATTTTTATTATACAATTAAAATATCAGATCCTTTGTACTTTATTGATTTAATTTTATAAGAAATAATAAATTTCTATTAAGTCCCCCACTATTTTATGAAGTCCCAATGGACCTCACTATTGAACCAGGATTGTCCAGTGTTCATGAAATTATTGTATCAAGGATCTATAACCCTCTTCACATAACCCCACAAGGTTTGGCCAAGCTATTAGAAGGTGTTTATGTAGATAGTTCTTTTCTATCTGTGGGATTGCAGCTCCTTGATCTATTGAGTGGACTCCCCAATCCTAAAATCAAGATATTGTATTTCCTCAACTCTTTCCAACAATATTAAACCAATTATAGTAAGGGATACTTCTCTTGAAGTAATATGGTTAATTCAACCCAAAACATCTCATAAGGACTTCGTGTATAAATGTATGTGTCCCAAAAAGGGTTGGTCAAACACATAGTTTTATTGAGTTTTTCCATTATTAAAGTAACAGAAGGCTAGGTCTGAATTAATATTTTATTTGATGAATTTTTATATCTTATACGTGAATTGTTTATTATCATTTTAACATGATTTTTTAACATTGGGTGGAACTTAATTAAGTGATTAACCATGTCTTGATAATATTTATGCATAATTCTGGTTCATTTTAGATCTATCATTCATGATTGTTTAATTCATTAATTATGTGATCGTGACAACACTTCCATAATGATAAACTGTGAAACTAACAGAAATAAAATAAAGTGAATGATCATGATATTTTCTAAAGGATAGTTTATCTAGTGCTTGATAAACTAACAATGACATAGGGGAGAAACATCATAAAAATTTTGGGTTCGTGTTTATAGATTTCCACCTGTCCACCTTTGTATCTCATGGAATTGGATTCTTCTCATCTCCTTCTTGAACCACGTCCACTGGCTTGGGAGTTCCATCTATTACATGTGACATTTTTTAACTCACATACATGTGAGGGGTATAAAGGGGTTTTTCATAAAATAAGCCTTGGGCACACAAGCCCTACATATTAATGACGGGAAGGCTTGTAGGCCAATAAATATAATTTATATAAATAAATTACAAGAAACCATCCACATAAAAAGGACTTGGTCGAGCTCAAGATCATCCATACATGCAAAAATATTTACACATAAATAAAATAATAATTCAATTCTTTAATTTTTCTTATTTATCATAAATCACGTGTGAATCTATTACTTATCATATTTAACTAATCAATCATTTTAACATAAATCATTTTTTTAATTTCCTTGAGATTCTCATCCATCATAATTTTAAACAAACAAAATAATTTAACATTATCTTTTTACATAACTTGTACCATGGAGGCAACCCAATGAATTCCTACTCAAAACTACTCAATGAGTAGAAATGAACTATACACATAGGTAAAATTACACACACACACACACACACATATATATTTATAATACCTATAACGTGTTGTTCCTCAGCTTTACGCCTACACAATGGTACATGTCTCAAGAGTTTTTATAATTTAATAATAAATTCTATTAAATATGAAAAATCAGGATGAGTACACGGAGTTTAGTTACAACTACACAATGTGTAATATTTTTCACCATCCATCCAAAGTACAAGCATGTGGAAACAACATTTGTGTGTAATTTGGAAATATTTGGAGTACACGGTGTGTCCAGTAGGCCACACACCATGTAGTTCCTCATTACACGATGTCCAGATGGGCAAGTCATGTATGGGGTACATGGTCCAATCCTAACCCGAAGGGACAACATATCATGTCCAGTGGTCCACATGGCCTGTAATCTAGAAACCCTGTGCCACCTGTTCCTGGTCAACACATAGAGTCATTAAGGATTAGACAAAATCCAATGACACCACTTCATTTGGCAGACAAGACCTGGTGTATTGAACCTTGGCTACTTTCCATGTACTTCCGAATACATGTCGTGTGTTCTTCTATTTTACGGACAGGAACATTTAGAACCTCCAGATGAGACCCCCTATTTTATTTTAATCAAAATTAAAAGAATATATCATTTCTGTAAGGTGAACGAGAAATGAAAGAGGATATAAAGATCTCGGGATTCAGATTTGTAGAACGATGGACTTATATTGAAACAACGTAATTATTAAATTCTTAAATCATCAACGAAATATTGAAATAATTATAAACAATGATGTAACCTCTCTGATACCACTTGAAGGTTCTGGGCATAAGAGAAGCATGGTAGGGATAGATCCAAACATTGGTTTTTATTTCATCAATGATTATTCTGGTATCAATATGAGAATGAATTCTAGTCTCCACAGAATAGAATAAAAAATTTAGATAAAGAAGGAAGTGGCCCGAAACCTTTAGATTGGATCTCAATCATCGTGTTTATAATTAATTTAATTAATGATGAAAATAAAACATGGATCTTCGGTATTTTATTCGTTGATGATATTGATCATCCGGAATGACCCTTCTAGATTATCTTGTTGTTCTTTGAAGGACCTATACTATAATCCCACTAGTCGTGATCCACATGTGCTCTGATGGCCTCCGATCGACAATGCTCATTCTCTGGGTGCTAGCGGTCTGAAGTGAGTGTGTTGTGTCGGTCATTCTTAATCTCTTATTCTTCAGCCTTGAAGAAAGTCTCTCGTTACTGAGAGGGTAGGAATAGGATTAGAGAGGGGAATTGTAAAGCACAATAATTCTCAATTCATTGGGTGTGTGGTTAGGTATATTGCATAATATGTGTATGTGGCTATTTATTGACATGGGGCTTCAGTTACAATATTTAATTCTGTAACAAAAATTAAATACATTCATAACCTTATAGAAAACCCATTCTATTAATAAGAATACCACATCATTATTTATGTTGCACCGACTTGGACAAAATGGAATTGAAAATAAAATTCAGTGTCATAAAATAATAGCACCACTATTGTAATTTGTGCCAACTTGTTATATAATTATTTATAGTATTGAAAGTAATTATTTTACTTCCAGATAGGCCTCGGTCCTCTCAATCTCATCTTCCATTTATTGAACACACAAATAAACAAATATATAGTTTATAATCTTAAATTAATATTTTATTTACAAACTAGTAAATAAATATTTATTAAATGTTCAATAAAATCAATAAATATATTTTACACACAATCTGGTTAATAAATATGTATTTAATTTACGCAATGATTTTAACTTGAATAATTTTATTCCATTATCCTGAGAATAATATTTATTAATTAAATTCAAATAAAATTTTTCCGAGACCACCCAAAACACTTAGTGTGTGACCCTCTAGGATACATTATCGTTGGAATTAGGTAGGCTAGCCTAAAGTCCAAGAGTACTGTCTAGCCATAATTCAAGGAACCTAAGATAAATAACATAAATTCTCAACAATGACATCCAAATATGACGGCTCACGGTGTAATACAATCCATTTGTTGCAATATCTCATCAAGACGGTTTCATGATAGTGTCATCAACTTTTATGCTTGATAATTCATTCTTTGACTACCTGAAATAAAATCACTGTTACACCATGGCCATGGAATTTCAGGGAATGGTTCTATTTAAATCAAAGGGATGGGATATCAACTTCAATAAATGGAATGGAAAAATCCTTCCTTGATATATCCATTGATAACATGCCACTCGTGACACACCCAACATACCCTACTTTCTGCCAACTATATGCGTGATAGTTTTCATCCCCAAATCAAAGGGCGTAAGTCATGACACGTATTAATGATAATAAAAAATTCTATGGATCATTACACATGATTGAAGATAGAAATATCTGATGACACCAAACCATGCAGAATTCCTACTAGCGGGTCTGTTCTTATAATCTCCAATCATGGAGATTACCATGTGCAATCTTCATGAGAGGAAGTCTAATATACTTACGAGTACTCACACCTAACGGTCTACATGCTATGTGTCCCATCATAGTATTTCATCCTACCTTATAACTTTATTTAAGAATACTGTTATATAATTTCAATGTTCTCATCATACCGGGGAACTTCCATGACCTTATCAATGAAACAAATACTCTAGGACATTATTACATCGTAATCATGCAGAACAATGAACAATATGTAATATGATGTTCTATATTTAAATACATTAAATTTACATGTATTCAAAGTAAAACAATTTGGTTATAGGACACCAAATCTTACAGCTTTCATATTCACAATACCAAAGGAATATCCATGCATATTCTATATGCTTGATAGCACCTCTCATATAGAAAAATCAACACACATTGTCGAAAAATGGTTTATATTTTTTGAGTCACTCATAGGAATAGGATAAACTCTCACTTAGGTTAGAATGGTATGTCACAACTCATATCTAACAGTAATATTAAATTATCCTATTAATCAATCACATCTCATGACTCACCAATATCTAAATTATCATCACAATGTTATATGCTTCTACAACCTATAGGAGGATAACACCCCAATGGATCACATATAATGGGTCTATATCAACACTACCATTTGGGATATAATAAGAAAATTAAAATATCAATTAACCCTCTCTAATGTTATATATAAAATCAACATAATTATCAAGATGACTACCCGATAAAATGTTAAAATCCACACCATGAATTTACATAACAATGTAAACCCTCAAGGACCAAGTTCACATCTATATTAATATAAAATAAACCATCATATGGTGAACTGTATCTAGAAAATCACACCATCATTTTTTATTAAGATGAATTTGACCAAAATGTTATTTGGTAAAATTAGTAATAAGTATTTTTTTAATGTTTAAATCATCGGAACATAATTTTATCTATTAAAGGATGTTATCACAATCTTATATAAGAATATACTGGGAATTCTAAGCACCATACCGAGTATAATCAATGAACTGGTGTTTATTTCCTCATTATTTAATGGTCAAAAAACTAAAATAAAAAAATCCAAAATATTATTCTTATCAAGAACCATCTAATGTGTTACATTGAAAACCAAGAGTAGTGATCAAAACTCCAAGGAAACAAGGAATTCAACTCATCTAGGTGCTGGATCATAACATGAAATATCATCCATACCATGTTCTAACTAGTCTTATAATTTTTCCACCCTATCATAAATAGTATTGATGAAAAATATTTGATATCATGTTCTTGTATATCAACAATTCCCACTAATAATTGTTTCTATTAGAGGTCTATGTGACCTTAATCTCACATCCTTGTATGATGGAGGCTAACAACCATAATAGAGGGTATAATGTGTAATCTTTGTAGGATTATCCTCATATATTATAATAGTATAAATAGTGAAAATATGTATAAAAAGTCCAGAAAATAAGGAATTGAATAAATATAGAACCATATCCAAAGCCAATGAAAACTATAACTTATCACAAGCTATAATAGGATCTATTTTCCAAAATTTCACATGAATTAGGAAGATGTCAATAAGAATTCCATTGATCAGATCATATACAATTGAAATAAATATAGAAAAATATTGAAAACAAATTTGGTCACTAGTCCTTACCCAATCCCATATCCTATGTGTACCCTTGTTATCCATCTCAAACATCAAAAATTGGGATTCTTTTCTACCTATACCCATAAAAAAATTAGTTGGTTAATAATTTATTGAGGCCACCTGAGTAGGGGTTATGTATAACTCACTAAATCATCACCAATATTGTTCCTAACATAACCAGGATATATATTGCCTGTAGAATGGGGTATGATGGAATAAAATAAATAGATTACTATATAGAAATAACTATCACGACCAAGGGTACAATCTTAGTCCATCATGTATGAACATTCCTACATCAATAGGTGGTGGATAAATCTAGGAATATAATAAATTAGAACTAGGAGGTGTAATAGCACCACCCATAATCCCATCAACATACATCATAATCATTTAGGGGGAATGACACAAAAACCCTAAAAAAATTTATATATTGTAACCATCATGGGAATAATTTCTTCCCCGTATAATAATTATATAGCCTAACCATTGAGGGAGGAACACTAACCACGTATGATAATCATATATCCTTGTATTGGATAACACCCACCCCATATACTATTATATATCATTGGAAAAAATAGTTACCACCTCATACACTATCATCTATCATCAGAGGGAATAGTTTCCACCATGTGCACTATCATATATCATCAAGTGTATTTCCATGTATACTCTCATATGTCATCGAGGGGAATCATGAATAACCCATTTACTATCATATATCATTATATATAATGACGCATTCTCTGTTTATCATCATATATCATTATGGGGAAATGTACCCATTATGTAGGCCTTCATATATCATTATAGTGAATAGTGTCCACCTCGTATATAATTTATTATCATTATGGTGAATTTTCTCTCCCATGTTTATCATCACATATCATTTGTAGGAATAAATACCAAATTTTATACCCTCATATATCATAAATTATTCATGGGATATGAGTATTTCTTAGATATCACCATATATCATATTTCCTCTAGGGGATAAGTGGCCCTCCCAGATATCAACCCCTCTCATACACATCAAGGGGATAATGAGACCACAAGGATATCACCATATATCATAATATTATGGGCTGGAAACTTTCACAATCCAAATAAAAATTACCTATGTTGTCCTATCAAAAATAAAATTTATTCTCACCAATTCATTAATATATGGATGGAATTTTACCTTCTCACTAATATTAGACATGTCTAGAGTCAACACAGGGTTGGATCACCCACTATGATTTTCTAGGACACATCAAGGACTATACACTCCATAAGGGTTTATCTAACTCATTCTCTATCTTTAGGTCCTAGTCTGTCAGTTGAGGGGCATCATTCTATTCAAAATATACTATCTTTTATCATGGAATAATCAATCATGTTAGAAACACAATATTGAACAAACAAAAAGAGGTGTAATAAAATTCTTATCACATCTAATGAAATGAGAGGCTTATCCTCATAAACCCAAAATCTATATAAATTATTTATATACTATCTCTAGTTCATTACACACACACTACTATGGGAATAACAATTTCCCCATCCTATAGTCATCAAGATAAAAGGCTCTATGATATCTCATTTTACTATATAGCCGACTCCTAGGACAATAATTTCATGTTCATTACACTCCCATTCTCATAATAAACTATGTTCAAGGATATATAGGTTTTTTCTGATTCATTCATGTGTTCAAACCCTTCTTTTGTCTGTATATCACATTACAAAAGATTTAGTTCAATCACACAATCAATGAAGACTAATACTTCTATATTAGTTATCAAGGGGCTATTTTGGCATAAGTCAGTTTTTTGAATTATGAGGTTATCAAAGATACATCAGATTTATATTTCATGGTTGATCACGAAAAAGTGAATGGACCTCGTACAAGATGTCACATCATATAATTCATAAACCATATTTCTATTTTTAGATACCATAACCCTCATTATTAGTCCTTTACCTTAAACAAAATTCCAGCTTCCAACATTGGCCATAGATCGACCAATCATAATCCATCAAAAGGAGGCCCTAACATCCTTAAAAACCCATCTAATCAATTATAAACCAATTAAAATTTATTAAAAAAATTACTTAATATTAATTCGAAAATTATTAAATATGGAATGATGAAAAAATCCCTAGGTGGTCTCTCATGCTATAAAACTTGAGCAATGTGTTGTACACCACCCATGAAATCCACCAAGTCTTCATGAATGTAAAATCCCAAAATTATTATTTAACACATCTATCAAATTAATCCAAAACAATTGAAAATTAATACATAAATAAAAAATTTTGTATATTAATTAATACACTCAAAACTAAGGGTGTTCATCCTCCCAATAAATCATCTTAGTAAACTACATTGAAGTATCATCATATCGGTATGATTACATTATTTCGTGGGGGTATAATTACTCTAACCCTATCTTGGATAAAAATTAGTTAGTGTCTAAAAATGGATAAGATGGACAAAGTATTAATAATTAAATTGTTCCATAAATGATGAATGAAATCACCTTTAATAATCATAAATCACAACTTTTTTAGGGGAGAGGGGGAGGAGTGGAAGAGTAATATAACCACCCCTTCTTTTGAAATCCCAAATATGAAGAATCGTTAAGGGGGTTTATATTATAAAATCATAAAATACTATCGTTCACTTGAATTAAGATGAAAAATAGTTAGAAATTCCATTATGACCTGACCTATAGGGATCACTATGAAATTTTTATGCTATTCTACCCATATAACATGATACATATAGTCACAACATGATGAAATTCCCCAAGACAGAAACAAATAATCACGAAATCACTATATAAGGTTATGTTGTGGTATGGACCACTCCATTTTTATAACCATCCACCTATACCATCTTAATGCACCTACTACTAGAGGACCCCCTAGTGTAGCCTTCCAAATATGGTTTAAGACCTATCCCAAAATAAACCAGCATCTTACATCAAAAGGATTAAAATACTTATTTATGCTTCAAGCTAATTTTTTTTTCATATTTTAGAGGTCAAAATTATTGAGTATCCATTAAATACCATACTGAAATATATCATAAACACCCTTATGTATCATCCATATCAATCCTTACATAATTATATTACGAATTTATCTAAGTCTTACGTATCACAGAGTGACCATTTAGTATCATAACACTTATATATCCCATGGTGATCTTGATTTCATGAAAAAAACAAGATATTGAATATTTTTACCTTGTTTAACAATATTTTAATTCACACCATTTCAATAATATAAGGGAAAATAATATATTTTTTAACCATTAGGAATGTTATGGATTTAATATGAAAATACTTTAGAATTTAATTTTAAATGATTTTTTTAAATGTTAGAATAAAGCCTAAATTGATTTCTAGAAGTTTGATGACATTTCAATTAGAAAATCATTAGTTGTGTGAGATAGGAAGTAAATTAATAGGTTTTATCAAACATTCTATAATGGTTTTAAATTCATATGGAAACACATATATATATGTAAAATAATACATATGAAATTGTATGGTAGATTATTTGAAAATTTGCCATTATTTTTAGAGACCAATTCTTAATATGTAAGAAAAATTAGTATTCCATTCAACATGATACTTCAGAAATTTCATTGTGATATGTAATCTCTTTAATTGATGCATAAAAGTTCCATGACATGATACATAAAAGTACATATCTGTATGTATCAACCCGAACCTAGAACCCCAAAACCAGTGCATTATTTTAAGACATTTCCATTATTACAAGGAATCATGTCCCAAAGGACCTATCATTTTAAAATCCTTCAAAAATAGATTGCATACATGAACATTACATCACAATTTCAATCATAAAAAACAACATAAAGAATCCTTTGATAACTCCATTATTCTCCTAGTTTAACCCTTCATATAAAACATAAAACACTTCATGGAATATTGGGATATTAAAACATAACAAATGGGTGAGTTCATATTATTAGTAAGGATAATAAATATTGGGAAATCTATCAGAAATAAGAATAAACTTATAAGGAAACGTATAAATCTAAAATGGAAGTCTTTTAAACATAATCATTAGTATAATATGGAATGAATTAATCCAATAATTAAATTTTAAATTACACAAGTATATTCTAATAGTCGAATAATCACTTGAAATATCAATAACTAATATCATAATGAGGGAATTCATAATGTCGGACATCAGAAACATACCATCGATGCCTTAGCCAAGACATATAAAAATAAATTGTTATGGCCTCAGCCAAATCATTATCTGCAGATAAATGGGGAAGGCCATAGCCAAGTCCATATCTAGTTTATCTCATGAGACCTACCGATGAATCAAGGGTCTAAAATAGACCCCTCCTATAATATACTATGTCCAATTAATTCCTCATATGAAAAGGTTGAAACAAAATATAAACATTTGTTTTAAAACTAGATTATTAAATGCTAATACATTAACTATAAACCATGAATGGTATAAAAATAACACATCCAAAACCACAAATATCATAACTCATTCAACATAAGATGGAATATTTTATTATAATAAATAAACATGAGTCAATAATAATATCTAATAATGGATGTTGATATTGTTTAAAATAATCAGTAAAACACCTTGAGAAATTTATCATTTTTTTCATGAAATCATTTAAAAGTCTCACAATTTATAAAAGAATTAATTTAAAAGGGATTTTTTAATCAATGTGTCACATAAAAATTTGAATATATCGAAAGGAATTAACATTTTAAAACAATCATGTCTGTATAAATAAATCCTTAAAATCATATTGAAAACATGGACATTAAATAAATAGATATAGAAAAATTAATCTTCAAAACATTTAAAATGATGATCTAGTTAAAGTGTAAATTCCATAAAACCATAATAGAATCCATTTTAATACATTTTTATGAAACATGGATATGGTTGATAAATTTTTCCCATTAAATATTTATACATAAAAAATCTCAGATAATAATGAGATTGAGGAATTAACTCTTACCTTAGGTCTGATACTCTCTATATGTGTTTGAAACTACTATATATAATTTTTAAACAAATTATTAAATTATATAATAATAATAATATTTATTATATACTATATGATTCTTTTATTACTTTATATTATCCATTTATTAACAATTCCATGTTAATGAAAATTTCAGGTAATAATAGCTTTATTTAATGTATGTGTTTTGACTTGTTATTCTTGATCATATCACATAGATCATGATTTAATTACTTCCAGAATGTATAACCTGATCTATATATCACTAATATTAATAATATAAATATACATAATATATATATGTGTGTGTGTGAGTGTGTGTGTGTGAAATGGAATACACTGTTCATGGATACGGTAGACCGTACGTATGCATGAACGTTGTTTCTGTGTTCTTATCATATTAAATTGAAGTAATTGAACGAAATATATGAACATACATATACATATATAGAATTAAAGTATCCTTACTATTTCATATCTTTCATAATTATGCATAATATATTTTCTTATAATAATTCTTGGATGGTGAACGTGGAAAATGAGTCCCATCTCATTATGGAGACAGTAAGATGTACGTACGCATGAGCGACGATATCATTTCCATAATGGTTTAACAGTATATATTTCAATGTAATATTAATTATAAAGAAATAATTAAATATTATATTTAATATATAAGTTATTTATATACATCATTTTACCCCTCAAAATAATGTATATATGAAAAACAGTTTACACCCCGGTGTGGAGATGGTAAGCCGTACATACACATACATGGTGGTATTGTTTTCATAGGATGGGTAAAAGGATGAATAGTTTTGTAAAATAATAATAAAAACATATAAACATTTTTTAAATTCTTAAGTTATTATCTTATTATGTAAACAACTTAAGAAGGGGACGTAGAAGAAGAAAATACCTTTGAAAGAAGGGATACAATGGTTACCTCTTCTTTATGTGTCTCCATTTGATTTTCAAACAAGGACTCCTTAAGTTCGTTTTCTACCAAAACGGTGTCATATTAGATGAATTGGGGGAAGTTGGGAGGTTATTTGGGATGGGGTTGTTCGTGAAAAATTTCGGTGGTGGTGTGAATTAAATAGAAGGATAAGTTCCCTTTTATAAGAGATGTGAGAGGTAGTTTAGGAGAAGCTTAAAATATTAATTTATTATAAATTTATTTATGGATTATAATAGCTCCAAATAGATTTATTTATTGTATAATATTGGTATGGGTAGAAAATATCTCATATAATGATTTTTATAAATTATTATTTAATGAAATTAACCTTATATTTTGGGATTAATCCTTAGTTAAACAATTTAACTCTTACCATGTCATCTATTATTTTTATATTATAGGGTTAATACAGTTAGTATAAAATGTTTAAAGGACCTCAAGTGTATCTTTAATGAAATTTGAAACATTATATATGTCATTTGGCTTAATATTATGTTTTTAGGATCTTTATATCATTTTATAAAATAATATTGGTTTCAAAAACTCATTTATGTCAATTTTGACATTATTTAGTAATTGATTTTTGGTTAAAGTCATAACAACTAGATTTTATCAAAAAATGATTTAAATAAAATATAACATGTCATATTAATCCATAAAATTCTTTTATGACATAACAACATTCAAAATACATTTATTTTAATATTTATAATTACGTGTTTTTTGGTTCCTTCATTAATAAGGAAAATACTACATCCTAATTGTGTACAACATAAATTTAATTATTTAATGTATAAAAATTAAAAATAAAATACCATGATATATGAAAACTTTTTATCATTTTATTTACTATTTTTAGATGAAGATTTCACTTTTATAACTCGAATTAATATTTTTTAGTAATATGATACATGTTTATGTTATATTTCCCTTTACATTCAATTAATTATTCTAACATGTCATTTTTACACCCAAGCAGCTCCATTGGGTCCTTAAATAGACCTAAGGATGCTAATGGTGAGACATATATTATCCAATGGTTATAGGAAACATGTTAGGGTTGTTTTATATTATTATAATATTATTTTTTTACCCTTATTTACTCGATTTACCCTTTAACCATTGTAAATAGAAAAATTATAGAAGTTTCTATTCATAATGTCCAAAAATGAATGGTACTGATTTAAAAAATTTGGACCATATAAATCCATATGTGGAATCTATTTTTGAAAATACAACACATTGAATTGGTAGAAATTAATTTGAAATTAATTCCCATTGTCTAAACCAGAAAACGGGTTTTTAAGAAGTAAAAACTGTCCAAATATTGACATGTGTTTATTTCCAATTTCAATGTGAGATAACATATAATAACCAAAAAATAATTAAATGATTAAAACATAATCATGTTAAATTTTGAAACAAATTAAAAGGATAGCATAAAAATATAAAAATATTTGATGAAAAAGTAGTTTTGAATTAAAATGCTGTATTTTTCACTTATCATTAAAATATGAGATTTATCAGAAAAACAACAAAAAATTTATCCAAACTAATTTTTTATGTCTTTATTCTAAAGAAGAATTTCATTTCTTCAAAATGAATATAAAATTTTCAAATATTGTATTTTAAAATGGGTCATCCATTAGGTGCTTCAAAACTGCATTTTTTTGAAAAATACTTCTTCTATACGAAAAATTGAATTAGACCATATATAATGTATAATAAAGACATAAGATTAATTATAAATTTATATGGAATCTATAAAATTCAAAATGTGGTTAATACTATTCATAACCATTTTTAAATTGTCTATTTGATCAATCATGGTGTGCTCAAACTCGGTATTGCATGTAGCGCAAGATATTGAATTATTAAAAAGAGGTGTACCATGGAAGCTTGGGGTGTCACATTATCCCATCCTTAAATAAATTGCATCTTCACAATTTAAAATCAGAATCGAAAACTATGGGTTGAACTTTTGAAAATATATTTATCAAAATCCCTCATTAAAAATTGTTTAATGAGACCTCCATTTTGTAATAAATAAGGGGAATTATGAAGGACACTAGAGATAATATATTATAGTATTCCATGATGTAGAATTTAGACATAGAAGAAAAAACTAACGATCATGTTCTGATAGAGAGTGATATAGAACATGATTAGGAAAATTTTAATAACCACAAAGTTATAAATTTATGATTATCCAAGGGGCTATTTGATTCATCAAAAAATAATGTAATAGGAAACCATTATTGGTTTTATGATATTTTCCCTATAGATTATGAATTACTTCATAGATAAAGAAAAAAATGAATCAGCCTTAATTAACATATCGAGTTTCATCCATTATGTAATTCAAAACACAAACTCATGTTTCTCTTTAGAAATTAATAAAACTTATAAAAATATTCTATTTATCTTAATCGTATAAGGTTACATATATAAACTTATACCATTTAAATAAAAAAACTATTTTATACAAACCAGGGACATCCATTTGGCATATGGAAGGTGATAAAACCTTGTCTAACTTCAGTTGTATGTTTGATTCCCTAAGCCTTTTCCAACGTGACATGTTGTTGCCTGGCCTATGGGTTTTCTTTTTTCTCAAACTATATTAATATAACATTCCGGAAATTGCCTTAAGAAATGTTATATCCTTAAAAAATACTATCCAATGTTCAACTTAATCCATTCCAACATTCAGAGTTATCCAGAAATACTTTTGTCCAAGCTCCATCTAAAAGGACTCTAAATTTCCTAAATCAATTATAACATCATATTCCCAAAACAATGTAATGTTTATCTTATTTTCACATAATGAATATATGATTCCCTTAATAATATTAAAACCTTAATGAAAAAAATAGTACTACAGTAAAATCCCTATATATCACATTTTTCTTATAACCAAAATACAATTCTTCAATCCAATAACACAAATACATTAATTATTCCACTTCGACCGTAGTAACCGCATAATCATGACCTTGACCCATTTTATTCTTCTATGAAATATTTACTTGACACTACAAAAAATAATTTTAATAATGTCCCATATCATTAAAATTTTATCATTACACAGATTATTTATCCCCTTTACAATCATGATCCTGGTGACCATTTTCTAAAAATTTGTAACAATCTCTGATTCCTTTCATTAAAGAACAATGGTGTTTCCTCCCACAATTATCATATATGAAAAATCCATATATCCATGTTCACTTTATATATCTCTTATTCCATCATTCTCTTCTTATCTTGATTTACATTAATATCGTAATACATAGAGAACTCATTTTTCATCATGATAGAACATGAGACTATATATTCATATAATGAGAAAGATTGTGAGACTAGTACCCATCAGAGGAATAGTTTAAAAAATCAAATAAAATATCAAAATTACTTCTTGGGTTACGTATGTAGTCTCTAATATACCTTTCTACCCTTGTGATGTAAGCCTTATACATTTCAACATTCTCATTCTCCTTCTGCCTCAGACTCAGAAATTTCCTTTCCATATCATCTTTTTTTTCATGAGGAATGTACTTATCTAAAAAAATTTATTTAAACTCCCTCCATTACATATTTAATAATTATTAATTGTCCATTGTGTTTTGAATTAATGACCACCATTGATCAAGTTCTCAGATGTGATTGTAAAATGTGAGAACAAATTTCTCCCTCTCATTACATCCGCATGGATGAAATATTTTCCCTATATAACTTATCTATTGCTCAGGAAAAAATGGATTTGTAGTCCCATTGAATGTTGAAGTTCTTTTTCTCAGGAAGAAGTCTGACAATTATCCATTGTATTTTGGATCAGGGTGCTCTATAGAGGTAAGGTTTTTATTCATAACCTATGTCAGCAGTCCCAGTATGTTTATAAGATGTTCAACACTAATTGCATCTCCAGCTCTACTATAATTATCTTACAAATGAGGGAAATCCATACATGTATTAAGTGAAATGATACAGTTTCTATTCCTTCAACTATGTGCCATTTCTATCCAATTACATACACTAGATTAGTTTATGAATCATAATGCATAATTCCAAACTAGGAAAATACTTAACAGTAATTCAGAATTTTAGGTATATCTAATCCTTAATCATAAAAATTGTTCCTATAAGGACATATTTACTCATAAATACTTCATAATGGTTTTTAATGAAAATATGAATTATCCTAACCATATCCCTTAGGAGTGTCAAACCAAGTGTGCAGTAAGGCCCATTGTCATGGACCCAGTTACCCTGAGTCAAGCATGTAACACCTTGTCAGTGTTTTCACTCCTAGAAACATCTCTAATAGAACCATGTCCACTTGTAGAATCCAGAAATGGATGTATTTATTATAATATACACTTAATCCATACATTACAAAAATTCTTGGTGGGTTCTTCTATAAATATCCTCAAATTCTATCTTAGGGTAATGATCTCTAATCTATGTTTTCTAAATCTATTTATATGGTTCTTGTTGAACTTCCTTTAATACCAAATGCAACACCCCGACCCTAGAATCCCAGAACCTATGAATAATTTTAATGCATTGGAATGATTACATGTAATCATGTCTTGAAGGACCGATCAGTTTATAATTCCTAGGAAATAGATTACATACCTGAACATTACCTCACAATTTCTAGAATAAATCACAACAAAGATAATCCTTTCAGAAAACCATTATTACCCTATCTTAACCCAAAATATCAATCACAAAAAACATATTTGAATCCTGTGAAAATAAAACACAGGAAAAAGGAGAGCTCAGATGCTCCGTAAACAAAAAAAATATAGTGGAACCTATCATAAATAAGCATAAACTTTTATGGAATAGTATAAAAATGGAACACAAGACTTTAAAACATAATCTTCAACGCAATTTGGCAAGAATAAATCAAATAAATCCATTTAAAATTTCACATGGATAATCTACTCCTCGAATAATCACATTTAATATCAATAAATAATCTCATAATGAGGGAATGGGTAATGCTAGACATCTAAAATATACTATCAAGGTCTCAGCCATGACATCAAAAAATAAATGGTTATATCCTAAGACAAATCCATATTTGAAAATAAATGGGCAATGCGTCAGTCATTTACAAATCTATTTTGTCTCATGAGACATGCCAATGCATAGAGGGGCTATATAAGGCCCCTGCCATCACTTACTATGTCCAATTAACTTCTCGTATGAAAAGGGTGAAACATAACACAAAAATTAAAATTAAAAATAGCTTAATAAATGTCAATACTTTAACCATTAACCATGAATGGAATAGAAATAGTGAATACATAGTCAAATATATTATAACTCATTCAATAAAATATGTATGATTTTATTATAATAAATCAATCTCAATCAAGAATAACGTCCATTAAAGGATTTTTACATAGTCGAAAATAATCAGTAAAACTCATCAATAGAAATATCACTTTTTCAAGAAATCATTTAAAAGTATCACAATTTATGAAGAAATTCATTTAAAAGAGAATTTTGATTCATAGTGTACAATAACACTTTGACACTTTTTAATGTAACTGAAATATTAAATCAATCATGTTTATATAAATAAATCCTTAATTTTGTTTTGAAAACATAGACATTAGTTAAATATATTTAGAAAAATAAATCATTTAATATTTTAAAATGATGATCTAGTTAAAGAGTAACTTCCATAAAACCTTAAAATAATCATTTTGAAAAAAATTTATGAGACATGTACATGTATGATAAATATGTCCTAGTAAATACTTACAAATAAACAATCTTGGATAATAATGTGATTGACGAATTTACCCTTACCTTAGCTCGGATACTCTGTGTACGTCTCTGAAACTCATGTATAATGTTTTTAAACATATTATTAACTTATATAAGTATAATATTAACATTTATGATATCATATATTATAATTTTATGAATTTTTAATAATAGTTTTTCAACAATTCCAGGTTAATTCAACATTTCAGGTAATAATCGCTTTGATTTTCATACTTGTTTAGACTTGTTATTCTTGACCATATTACATATATCAAGATATAAATACTTCCAAAATATTAATATTATATATATATATATATATATATATATCAAATATATTCATAATATAACTATATATAATAGATAGATATATGAAATTAAATACACTATTCATAGACACAGTTGAATATACGTACGCATGAATGTTGTTTCCATTTTCTTATCATATTGAATGGAAGTAATTGAATGAAATAAATGTAAATATATATATATATATATAATATTATATATGAATTTTTATGTCATATATTTTATAATTATTCATAATATATATTTTTTATAATCATTATTGGATGATGAATGTGTAAGATGAGTCTCATCGCGTCGTGGAGACTGCAAGTCGTACGTATTCACGAGTGACAATATCATTTTTTTAATAGTTTAATTCTTTTTATTTGGACATCATATGAATTTTATTGAAATACTAACATTTTATATTTTTTTATTTAAGTCATTTAAATTCATCATTATACCTATATATATAATGTATATATGACAAATAGTTTACACCTCGGTGTGGAGACAATAAGCAATACGTACACACACATGGTGGTATTGTAATTAGTAGGATGGGTAAAAGGTGGAATATGGTCATACCATTAATTTAAAAACATATAAACATATATTAGATTCTGGATATATTATTTTATTATGGTAACAACTTAGTAAGTGTAAGTAGAAGGAGAAAATAACATTGAATGAATGGATAAAATGATTACCTCTACTTCATGTGTCTCCTTTTGATTTTCACAAAAAAGACTCTATAAGATGGTTTTCTAACCAAAATATGGACTCTGGGATGAATTGAGGTAACTTTGTAGGATATTTTGGAGTGGTTTGGCCGATTAAAAGTTCTTTGGCTGTTTGAATTAAATAGAATGATAAGTATCATTTTATATGAGAGGTGAGGGGATCTTTAGGAAAATCCTGAAATAATAATTTATTTTAAATTTATTATAGGTTTATAATATCTATAAAGTAATTTATTTCTAGTATAATATTATTTTTTGTCTTAAAATTTTCATCCAATAATTTTTATACATGTTTAGGTCATAAAAATAACCTTATCGTTTTGGGATTAATCCTTAGTTAAACTGTTTAACTCTTACCGTTTCTTTTTAAATTTTTATAATATAAGGTTAACATATTTAATATAAATTTACCAGAGGACATCAAGTGGATCATTAATAAAATTTTAAACATTATATAAGTCATTTGGAGAGATCATATATTTTTAGGATTTTTTAATCTTTTAATAAAATAGTATTTGTTTTAAAAATGAATTTATGTCAATTTTGACAATATTTAGTAGTTGATTTTTTTAAAGTTATAAAAACATTATTCCTTCGAAAAAAAGATTTCAATAAAATATAACATGTAATATTCATATATAAAATTATTTTATGGCATAAAAACATTGAAAGTATATTATTATAACAATTATAATATAATTTATTTGATTCATTAATTAATAAAGAAAATACTACATCATTATTGTGTTATAAATAAATTTAATTATTTAACGTATATAAATTAAAATTAAAATTATGTTATGTAGGAAATATTTTTATATTTATTATTAGTATTTATAGTTTAATATATCATTTACATAACTCGAATGATTATTTTTGGTAATAAGATATATGTTAATATTATATTTCTCTTTACTTTAAATTAATTATTAGAACATGTCATTTTCATACCCATATGGATCCATGTGGTCTTAAATCAGCCCAATGATTCTAATGGTAATAAAGATATCATATAAGAGGATTGTAAAAAGTGTTATGGTAGTTTTTTATTATTAGAAGTTTATTTTTTACCCTTATTTACCCAATTTACCATTTAATTGTGGTAAATAAGAAATAATTACTAAAGTTACGATTAATAATGTCTAAAAATGAAAGGTACCTTTTTACACAATTTTTAACTTATAATTAAAAACATTTATTCAATTTTTTAAAATTGAAAAATTATAATTGGTATAAATTAATTTAATATTAATTCCCATTGTCAAAACAAGAAATTTGGTTTTTATGTAGTAAAAATTAACAAAAGATTGACATGTTTCTATGTCCAATTTCAATGTAATATTACTTCCAATGAAAAATATAGGATTAAATTATAAAAAAAATAAATTATACAATAAAACTAATTATAAATATAATCTAACTTTATAAGTAATTTACATGAAAAAATGTGTTTTGAATTAAAATGCAGTATTTTTTACTATTCATTAAAAGATGAAAGTTATCAAAAAACACAAAAACATTATCCACAATAAATTTTTATGTCCCTATTCCAATTAAAAATTTAATTTTATCAAATTTAATATAAAAAATTCAAATATTTTATTTAAAGATGATTCTCCATTAAAATATGAAAAACTGTATTTTTTTAAAAAATACTTGTTTTATCCAAAAAATGAATTTGTCTTTATATTATGTATAAGAAACACATAATATTAATGTTAAAATTATATTTAACATATAAAATTTAAACTTTTGTTAATACAATTCACAACAACTTTTTAAATGGCTAGTCTGATAGGTCATGGTGTGCTCAAACACGGTGTTGCGTGTAGCGCAAGCTATTGAATTATCAAGAAGAATAATACCGTGGAAGCTTGGGGTGTCACACTGGATACGTAAAGGTTACCCAATAACTCGAGAGACTTGAAAGTAAAATTCCATTGTAGTGGGTACAAAACACTTGATTCTTAAAGTTCATGTGGCCAATATGTAACAGTTTCTTGATAGATGTATCATTTTGTAAATATTTTTCCTTTATAAATCGAAGATTTACAATCCATATGTAAGATTTTTCATTTATAGACTAGTACATATGGTATTTTTCCAATTAATAAAATATAAAAACCATTCCAGTAATACATGAAGGTTTTCATACTTTAAAAGAGATATGTAAAGGGTAAAAATCACTCCTATGATACGTAAAGTACCACCTTAGATAAGAATAAATATATAAATGTTATAAATGTTAAAAAAATTCATAGAACATAATTTCATCTGAAAAATTACATATTTATCAAAAATACTCCACATGGAAGATGATACGTGAAAAATGGGAGAATAAGATCATGAAATATAACTCATGACTAAGTAAATCCTTCGAGAGTAAGGAATTCAATGAGGATTATTCACAAAGAAGGCTTATGTTACATATTCTAATACCATATATCCCTATGCACATTGATTGTACTTCTATTTAAATTATTCTTCATCCATTATAAAGTTAGTTTACTCCAAAACCATATCCTTTCAGTTGGCTGCCAATTTTTGTTTTTGGGTTTTACTTTTTTTTCATTCTATAGTTAACATTAATACAATTTTTGTTGAAGTGTTCATTCATTATCTCTCACTATAATTCATCTATCATACTCTTTATGTTATTTTACAATGATCCTTAACATTCAATATGGTGACGAACTAACCTAAGGAATCTAATGGGGGGAGAATATAATGATGAATCAGATTATATTCTTTCTAATTTTTAATCTATTTTATATTGGTTGGGTTTTATTAAGGGTGATTAATAGTGGAGAATGGAATTTTTTTTCATTTCTACAATTTTCATTGAGTGAAATTTTTATTCCCGAAATATTCTCCTTCCATTCACTTTACCATCATGGAATATGATGGATCCTTGATGGCATAGTGTTGAATACGTGTGATTACATACTATGAAGATGGATTATAGAGTGTTCTCAACTAAAGAAACCTCTAGCATATATATGAATGAGGCAGTTGATGCATAGTGAGATTGGTGTTTTTTAGAAACATGATGCATTCATAAAATCAGAAAATTTATGCTGACCACACATATGATGGTGTGTCATAAATGAGTAGGAGAGAGAATATAAAAGATAAAATGGTTGTTCATGTCAGATTTTTATCCTAAGAGAATCGCATTTCTTTCAAACTTCATTCTATATACATTTGTGTATGCATGTTTATTTTATGTTTTAGTTACATTTTCATAACCCCCAATTTCCATATATTTTGTAATATTTTAAAAATAAATATGTGAATGAATAATAAGTGATCCAAAAAATTATCATGGAGAGATGACCCTAGCCAGCTACTATGATACTCTAGGAGAAATACGAATATTATTTTATATCCCTATATAACATGTGTTCCAGACAACTATTATTTATTACAGGGTAACCATTATGTACCAATGAGTCAACCCTTATGTTTCTTTGGTTAAACATTACGCAATATATGGTTAACCCTTACATATATTATTATATCAATACATATACATATTCTTAATTTTCATGGTCTAGTAAACCCTTACATATTGACTTCATTACAGGTAAATCCTTACATATAAGGCAGTTTACCCATAGATATAGAATTTTCTATTTTCTATTCTATATGTTCTGGAAAACCCTTATGTATCTGGATGAATATCTCATATCTATTTATCTATTAGAACCCTTATTTATCACATTCCAAAGACAATACATTAAGTCCTGCATAGGGACTAACAATTTAGTACCATTCCAACAAATTGTGAAATTATTAAATCTTTAATAAAATTTATCCCATGTATCCCTATCACACAATGGTACCCTTACATGATATCATGAACCTCTTCTTTCATTCATGTTTTAATCCCTCATGATGAAATCCATTCTAAAACAACTCATGTTATGGAATGATATACCACCTATAATAGAATCCAACTATAGGTTCACCCAATCCATACTCTGACACTTCTCATGTATCATCCTAACCATCATCCATTGGCTTCGAAAGAGGCCGGTGATGTTACTAGAATTAAGTAAAATCCTCTTGACACCAAGGTCTATAAATAAATTCAATGTTGTTCAATACCATTTATAAGATGATTTTCAGTTTGATAGATAAACATACCTACCATAAGAGAATAATTATTGAAACTCTATATGACACATTATTACAAAAATAGAATGTAAAACAAAACTAAAAAAACTATCATATTAGCGTAGAAGAGAAAACCATATGAAATAACCTAAGGAATCAAAAGGAAAAAAACCCGAAGGCACAAAAGATGTCCAACTAGGAACTCCTAACATTCTCCAAGCTCTAAATAGATAATCCAAGTCCATGGTACAAAGAATATTTTCAAATAAACTAGGATACATTGGAATCCCCTATGTCATGATAGATCACATGTATAAACACAAATTTTTTCCAAAAATTGGGTTATTCTAAATTCTCTATGATTTCCCAATTGAATACCCAACTCATGCCATATGGATGAAACCATATAGAACAATTTAGTGAAATTAATTTAAAAATGAATCTATATTTTATATCAAATCCAAAATAGTTTCCATTAAAATAAATTAAAACATTCATTAAAATTTTTCTCATTCCATTTGGAACATCCATTCCATCATTCCATGCATCCAAAAATAGATAAATGAAATCCTGGGTGACAGTTTTGTACTCATGAGTTTTAACCAATTGATCTACCTTGTTTTCAAAAGGTAACCAATACTCGGTTCCACACTTCCACAAAACCATTTCATAGTGTCATATATAATTGGAATGAACCCACACCAACTGTTTATTCCAAAATCCATGCCTATCCATTTCTCATTAAACCATTATTTCTTTAAAAAAATTACATAACCATTTCCAATATATCAAATAAATAATTTAAAATTAAAATTTCAATTTTAAAGTTATAATCAGAGTGATTATATTACCAAACCATAAAATTTCCCTGATTTTTCAACACCATCATAATATTGGTTTCTTACAAGAATAACATAAATATTTAAAAATAATTTAATGAAAATTTTATCTCATACTACGCCTTCATGTTCTAATCTAGTGGAATCAATATTTAAGCATCCTAACACAAAAATATTGGTAAAAATAGAGAACGGAAAAATGATTCTCAATATCCAATCATGAACAACATTTTATCCACTATGTCCAACCATAAAAAATCACAATTCTCATTAAGGAATATGGATATATCAACAATGGATAAGATATATGGTTATGGGAAGGATAAGTAGAAGAGATCTATGAAACAAATATAATAATGGGGAATTTCTGATGATTCGGGATCTCCAACGAGCATCCAAATTCCAAAAACATGATCTTATATTGAAGTGAATCGACATTCACATCTTGGGATAAAAATATTTCAATATTATGAAATATTATGAAATTATACATGGTATTGACACATAATCTCTGTTAGATCTATAATTTTCAGATCTAAAACCACATGGTGCACATTTAAGGTGCTCGATCAGTAAAATTAGGCTTTAAAAGTGTATAGGATGATGCCTCAATGATTGTTGGTCATCAAGGTTTCTCCTTAGCACCCACTCGGTTTGAAAAAAAACATTACGCTAACCATTTAGATCACTTTCCACAAGCTAACCCTTCTCACGGTTGGCTAGCATAGTTAGGTAAATTGTGTGCCAACTATGCTTTTAACACTATTTAGAATTCCATGATTTCCCCAAGGAATCCAAATTGTTTTTCCAAACTATGCTCTAAAATGCAGATACACTATCCCTCCTTCCAAAATCTACTTGATTTCCCTAATGGGGTACATGGTTTGTATTAACCATGTTCAAAACCTACACCATTGAAAAAGCCTCCAAATGATTTTGAAAACTCATTCTATCCTCATAAAACGAACCTGATCATTATATATAATTAAAATAAATAAATAATGGTTCATATACATGATATCGATGGGTGTCACATTCTTCCCACCATTGGCCTTTCCATCCATAAAATGTAAAAACAAATATTTTTTTTGAATATCTTGAGGCACTAGATCAGCATTTCCTTTTGATGCTCCCGTGTTTCTTTCATTATCTTAATATGTTGTTGAAAAAACCATAATAAACTGTTTATTTTTTTACATAATACATTCTCTGTCCTATAAAAAATTTGTACTGGCACATGTATTATCATTACATCGCATTCTATGTCAATTTGAACACATTAAATCACCTGGTAAGGATATAGTTGATACATCTTTAATCAATATACTTGAAACTCACTATGAAATTAAATAAAAAATGGCGAAAAATAAAACTATAATTCCAACTCACAAACTCATTATTGTTTCTCATAAGGGACTATGTATTGAGGAGAAAACATTCCATGAAACTGAAATTTTCTCAAGAAGACATGATCACTCACCTCAAATGATACATCTCATTGATCATGATTCTCATATGATTTATGGATACTCTAATCCATCACTATAATCTTCTTGATCAATTGAATCATCTCTATAATCTATTATATAAGATTGGTTTAACAACTGAAGGCTTACCCATTTCTACACAACTACGTGGAGAACACTAAAGATTACTATACAATGTTTCAAAAGAATTATTATGTATAGAGGCATGATATCTATTGTTGAGAGATTACAACACTAATAGTATGTGGTACTCCCCTGTGGCACCAAAATACATTACAAAGGGCCTATTAATTCCCTCCAATGTCTAGATTTTCCTTTAATATTGTTCATCAATTTGAGAATGATATTCCATTCTCATTGTCAATTGATTACCAAGGTCATTACATAAGAATATAAAAAAAAATTAGACCTTGGGTATTGGGGAGATATAATTTAAACTGAAACACCATGAATCTTTATCAAATTATGGATATAGATTTTTTAAATTTCCAACAATATAATAGATTCAAAAATAGGAATAGAATGAGCTGACATAATGATTCGATCCACAATTACCCGTATGGAATCAATTTTGGAAACCATTCTTAAAAACATGTCAAAAATATATTGATTTCTTCTCTTCATTAGACATAAGAATTGGTAAAAGCTACAACATGATCCCTATACATTGGAGTTCTTCCTTGACCATGTGACTGGTGATGCCACTTGAAACTAACTCTATCTATGCCCTTTTCATTCATGCCCACCAAAACTAAGATTTCATCTCTCTATACATATTTTGAATTCATGGGTGAACAATGCAATTCGAATGTTGGTAAGAATTATGATGTTGCTATTGAAAAAACAAAGATACCATGATGTGATCTCAAGGAATAAAAAAACTCCTATCCAATTTTGATCCCCCAATGGTGTCCCCAGCAATGGGTTTTGGCCTCATACAAACACTTTCAGAATCAGATACCTACACCTTTTTTACATGCTCTTCAAAATGACGAACAAATCAAACTAGAAAGGAAATTATTACACCACCATAGTAAGTACAATCCAGTTGAATGTCTACTATCACTGAAATTAGTTTCCACTAAACTGAGGCTTCATTATCCATTAGATTATACTAATTCCTAAATAGTGTATCCCCTAATGAATTTCCTCTATCCAGTGTATACATCACATATTAGTCAAACATTTGAATCCATTACTTCGATATTCCTTGTATTATATTCAAATATCACTATGAGAAAATGTTCTTCAAACTATGATGATAAATAAATAGTGAGATTTTATTTTCAGAAAGATAATGAAGACATGTCTTCAAATAATGGACTATAGAAACTAACTCCAAGTTGTTTATTGGGTATTTATTCTTATATATCCCTAATTATCGTGATACATAATATACAAAATTATCTTATTGAATGAAAACACATCCCCACATATATACTGATTCATCAAAATAAAATACATAGATATGTGTAGACATTATAAATGTAAGGATATTTTATGATGTAATTATAACTATAGGTTCTTGGTAGGATTTCTAACATTCATCATTCCATTGGAATTGATATTCTTCCCTTCTAGATGTTGACATTGGTGATTCCAAATTTGAAATGTTACATAAAAATGTAAATAATATCCCACCAAACAATGGAAACTACATATCTCAAAGAAACTCATTAGTGGTTTCCAAGAGATAAAAACTTTTATGTTTTTTTGTTCTATGGAAGCTCCATTTTCATAAATGATATGGAAATGGATCCATAACACTTCTATTAGAAAATAAAAATTTGATAAGTTGCAATAATGATAATTCCCCCATAGGATACCCAACACTAGAGACAATTATTGATCATGATCCTCCAATGTTCTAGAATATAATATTATATAATAAAAAAACCACCACAGTGGAATATTGATACTATTGAAAAATATGAATCATCAATTCCATAAACATGTCTGGTGCTTTCATAAGACCAAAGTACATAACAATAAACTCCTAACGGAAATATCTACTTCTAATAGTTGTCTTTAGAATATCCTCTTTGTAAACTCACATTAGGTTACCAAATATGAATTAATTTTAGAGAACCACTGGGATCCCCTAAATTTATCATATATATCATCAATTAATGAAAGATTATACCTATAATTTAACCTACCATGATTAATATTATGATAATTTACAAAAATATGAAGTGTTACATCTACCTTTACTACAAAAGTAACTTATGTTTCTCATAGTGACATTATCTGTTAATTCAAAACTTTAATTTCCAACTATTCCAAATGATCCTTCAATTCCCTCAGTTTTTTTTGTTCTATCTGATAAGAAATAAGGGAAATATGACTGGTCCCTAGAAGTATATTATTCATAAACAGCACTTATCATTTGTGTGAAAAAAATAAGATATTGTTAGGAAAACATCATTAAATTAGTCCAAAATGGTTGTAAAATCTATATTCATGATATCATCAATTTCATCCCAAACAAATACTATTAACTATAATGAGATGGTTCCAACCAGCCATACCAATGGTCTTGCTCTTCTTGTACCCACTGCCGATTTTTCATTATGTAGATTCCAAACATCATCATAACATTTGAAACTCACCTACTATGCATCAAAAATTGATATGGACATTAAATTTCATCATCCAATCCATTGTATGAATCATGTAATAGACATAATTCTCTATAATAGAAAAATCACAAACCACCACTACCCAACCATTGTTATTGAAAACGCTACACATATCAAGGCTCAACAAACTCATTACCCCAAAGGTGTTTTCAGTTTCAAAATAGAAGGAATCATTTCCACATGAAAACCCATCAAATGTATCTTTTTTCCACTATTACACTAGTGAAAACATTCATATAATCCATAATACAAAGGGAGAAAATCATTGATTAAATTTATGGGTTCAACTCCAGATCAATAATTTATTCATTCTAGGATGAAATAACAGAATAAACTGATGAAAATCATTATAAATTCATAAAATTAGCTTCATACTCTATTACCTAGACGTTCTGCTGGTTCAAATTATATAAGTACGTTGTTCTATAAATTATGAATGTTTCATGATAAAACTATCTATTAAACAATTATTTTGAATCCTCTAATTCCTTTCCATGGTAAAATTTAATATTGACATCTGAATCTCACAAATGGAATTCTAGAACCAGTAGCATGTACATCACCAAATTTACATTCAACTCTACTATTGTCCAAAGGAAATCAAATAATCAATTCATCCTTTTTAACTAGACATCCACATTTTCCACAAATGAATCACCCCGAATGATGGGTTGATTTTCATTTTGGAAATGAAATAAATGATCCACTTGTCTTGGTTCATTCCTCCTATTACATTTATCCATGCCTTGAAATTACTTTACAATACATTAGAAAAAAAAATTATTTATCCTATTTCTTAGGTGAAATTATATTCTCAGAAGGCCCTTTATTTTGGTTCTTATAGTTCCTACCCAGTTACATTCTCTAAAACCAGCATAAATAAATTTTTTCTCACTCCCATGAAAATGAATTCATATCTATTTTATATGACCACACTTCCATATATCACAATAAAGGATTATAAAATCATTTCTATCCATAATTAACCATTTAAACATTTTTCAAAATACATCCATCAATCCTTTTTGCAAATCACATCATTTGATTATTTTTACATGATTTTCAAAAATAATTACTTTTTACCATTTCCATAAATCATTATCTAAATAATTAAAAATTAAATCCTAGTGAAATTAATACTATCAACACATTATAGGAAACTCTCATCAGGTAAACCCATGATGGTGATTTGATGACTGAGCTATAAGATTCTTAATGACTTATATACCTGAACACCCTAGAAACATGACGTTCAATAGAAAGTGGTTAGATACACCTTTATATTGCCTACATTTCTTATTAGAATAATCTTTCACCTTGTTACCATCCCAGGAAAGAGGCCAACATACCAATAATTAAACAATTTAAAACTCTAGTAAGTATCACAACTAATACCCAATGACTGAAGAAACTAATACCGTTTAAAACATCCCACCCCTCACCCATTATATTGATAAGAGGTAGGTGGTGTTACGAGCCTTAGGTGAAATCCCCATGATACCCAAGGATTCAAAAAAATTCCAAAGGCCTGAATAATAATTGGGTAACAATTGTCCCTTTGAAAGATAAACTTTGATAGCACATAAATATAATCAATAAAGATCTATATATTGTATGAGAATAACAATGAATAAAATAATCAATAAAATAACCATGTCATAATAATAGATGAAAAATATTGATATAAACATAAGAGAGAAGGGAAAAAACCCAAATACACCAAAGTCATCCAACCAAAAACTCCCATCAAACTCAAAGCTCTAACATGACAAGACAGAACAAGGGTGTCAATATTCATCACCAACAAAATGGGATACATTACATTTAACTAACTCTCGATAGATAAAATATGAAAATTCACTATAATTCCCATGAATAGGGTGAGTCTAAACTCAGTTGGATTTCACAAGTTCCATTCCAACCCATGAAACTAGGGCGTGAATTAGTTAGTAAAATTTATAGAAAGTAGTTTTAAAATGTTAAAATATTTTATATCATATCTAAAATAGTTTTCCATGGAATTAATGAAAACCCATTTAAAACATTATCATTCCATTTGGAATGACTATTCCATCAGTCAATCCATTAAGAAACCCACACATTCATCCAAAGGTGATATTTTCATACTCCTTAGCGGTTTCACGTCTATCTAACAAGTCATCAAAAGGTAACCACTAATAGGTTCCCTAATGGAAAACACCCATTACATAGGGTATTGTCTATGAAAAATGAACTCACACAAACTTTTTATTCCAAAATCAATGACAATACATTTCACATAAATTATTATTTTTTAAAACATATCAACTAACATTTACCTTGTATTAAATCATGAAAATATTTAAAAATTCCATTCTAAAATTATCATCTAATAATATTTTCCACAAAACCATCCAATATCCATAATTGGTCAAAACTATCACTAAAGTGGTTATAAACAAGGATAAAACAAGACTTTAGATTCATTTCAATAAAAATATTCACATCAAACTATGTATTCATGTTCTAATCCAGTTTAGTCAATAGGGAAGCCTCCTATATCTAAAACATCAGTGATAATGAAGAATATCAAAATGATTATATCAATACAGTCACAAAACACATTTAATTAAATATTGAAAACCATAAAACCTTACAATTTACTTTTAAGGAACATTAATCTGTACATAAAAGTCTAGAATTAATGTCCTATGAAAGAGAAGAAGAAGAAGAGATCGAGTAAGAATGTGTAAGAATGAAGGGTTACTTGTGAAAATGGAACTCCAAAGGGATTTTAAATTCATATAACGTAATAAAAGATAGTATGTATTCTCCTCTAAAATTGTTGGAGGAAACTTATTTTATGATTATGAATGATTCTATAATTAAAAGGGTTAGGGATATTTAATCTGAATAAGATCCCTAATTTTCTTATCTATAACAGCATGGTGCATAGTTGGTCGAACCAGGATTTAATCATGTACAAGATACTATATCCAATGTAATATTATCATAATTCTTTTCCAACAAAACCCACATAGTTTGGAAAAACTATGTTACAAACATGATGTGTTACATTCTAATGCCGACCATTCACACTGTTGGCTCAAAGGATTAGACAAAATATGTGCCAGCTGTACTTTTCCCCCAACCATTCATTGTATGTCCCTTCAACGCATCCACAGTGTTTGGTCAAACCATGAACTAACAAGTAGATATACTATCCCCCCCCCATCCATAAGCCACATGATTTCATGTATGGGTTTTATGGTTTCTATATACTATGATCAAAATATGAACCTCCATAATATCCTTCAATGTATTCCAAAACTCCATAAAAACTCCTAAAACATTACCTAATAATTGTATTTACAAAAAATAAATAATAAAAGGTTCACATAAATAAAAATGAGGGTTCAAATTTCTCCCTGCCATTGGACTTTCCATCCATCAAAATTATAAAACTAGATTTGTCCTGATAGAATTCAATATACCATTCCAACATTTATTTTAAATAATCCCAAATTTATTCCTGAATCCAACCATATTTTGATAAAACCCACACTAGATCGATTATCTTCCAATGTATGAATTTCTCATTCCTACACATAATCTATAACTATACATGAATTACCATAACATCTAGCTAAAGGTCAACATGATCCTATCAAATCACATGGTTAGAATTTAGTTGATACATCTTTAATGGAGAATCATGAAACACATAATGTACTAAACTAGTCATTGGTGTCTTAGCCAAATGATATTCCCCATAAAAATCTCATTCATGTATCCTAAAGGGACTTATCTATTGAGGTGTAAATTTTCCTTTCATACTAGGGTGATGACTCCCAAAACCTAGAGAGGATCTAAAGATAACATGGTCACACAACTAAAATGATAACAATCATCGATGATGTTCTCCAAATTATTCCTAATTACTCTAATGCCTTAGAATTCTATTCTTGATCCACACAATCTTTTTTGTTGTCTATTATATAATTCTTGGTACAACTAGTGAAGTCTCACTTATTTCCACCCAACAAAGTTTATAACAAAAATGAAACCCATAAAATGAATCAAAAGGATCCATATGTATTGAGTCCTAATAACTTTTTTATTGGAGAACTCTACTATAGGTATGAGCTCCTCCCATGTTCCATTAAAATAAATAAAACAATCCCTATGAATCTTTTAAAACATTTGGATCATCCTTTATAATTGTAAATTTTATTAGTATGATACTCCATAATCATAGTCAACTGAGTCCCAATGTCTTACTATAAGGATTTCTAAATATGATATGTAAACATAGGGGATCAGTCAGACACAATTGAATCTAGAATGTCATGCATCTTTATCACTTATCAGATATAGAGATTGGAATTTTTTCCACTGTATGATATTCATGAATATGAAAAAAATGAACTAACATCATGATATGATTGATAATTTCCCATATTGAATCCCATTTCCTAACCTATCATGCTAAACTCATCACAAAATCAAAGGATATATGATTCTATTTTCACAAGGGAATTGGTAAATACTGCAATATTCCCACAAGTCATTGGTATTCTTCCATGACCAACTAACATGTGAGTAATCTCAAACAAAACACTATTATAACAATTTTTATTCATTACCACAAAAAATTAAGATTTTTTCACTCTATTGATCTTCTAGATTCTTGGTTGAAAACCCCATTTTGAATGGTGGTAAGTATTAAGAAGTTGTTTCTAGAAAACCAAATCTATCATGATTTGATCTAGAATCCTCAAAAATGAACTCTCATCATGTTTCCATACCCAAATTGTATCCCCAACATTGATTTTTTACCTCCTTGAAACACATTCATAATTAGATATTTGATCCTTTAAAACATTCTCAACCAAATCTGTAACCAACAAAACTGGAAAGAAAAATACAACATCACCCTCATTAGTACAATCCATGTGTATGTCTATTATGACCAATATCATCTTCCACTGATCTGATAAATCATTATCTAACTAATTATATGACATATTTTATAATGCATCGTCTATATAATTTCATTTACTTTTGTATATGTCATGTCAATGTTAAATATTTAAAGGCATTTAATCCATATTTTATTCATTATATTTAAAATACTATGTTATAAAATGTGTTTTAAACACTAATGAAAATAAAAGAGTTTAACTCTATCACCAAAATGATAATGATCCAATGTCGACAAGAAATTTACATCAACAAAAAATTCCAAGTTATTTTTTAGTTAGTTCCACTAATACAGCTTTAACTAATTTGAGCAATAATAAAGGAAGTGATATTCCAACATGAGAACACATTATATCCCAAATCACGATGCATCGAAATAAACTATATATATCTATGTATAGGATCATTGAATGTAATGATAGTTTCTAAAGTTAGTTTAACACTATTATCTTGGAAGGATTTCCGACATTCATCGTTCCATTGGAATGAAATTCCTTTCTTTGTCAAACTTTTCAATAGTGATTCCAAATATCGAAAGTCGCATACAATATATCTTTAGTAACCCTCCATGAAAAGGAAAATACATATCTCCAATACACTCTTCGGTGGTTTCCATGAGAAAAATATTTCTATATTTTATAGGTTTAAGGAATCCCCCTTTTCAGAAATGATATGGCCAAGGAAACATACCTCTTATATCTTAAATTACCACTCTGATAACTTTTCATATAATCAATTCTCCTAGAGGATATGAAAAAATCTATCCAATTGTTGTTGAAGATCTGACATTGTCCTAGAATACATCGATATATTATCAAAAAACACAACTAAAAAGGAATAAAAATTCCTTTTAAATGTCTAATGCATCAATTCTGAAAATATGGTTAGTGAATTCATAAGATCAAATGAAAAATAATCAAACTCAAAATGGATATTTCTACTTATGAATGCTATTCTGAAGATTCATACTCGGTTAACTTTTGAGTAACAAACCTTGGTTGGATATATGGAATCTAGAAAGCCTCCCAATATGCCAAAGGCATCCCACTTTCAGAGAATTCCTAGGTTCTGTCCATGTGAAGACCATACTCACTTGTAAGAGTGGATCATAATGTTGAAAAACAGAATTAAAAAAGAGAATCATGTTAATAGTGAATAATTTAGTATAAATAGTAATAAGAAAGAATGAAATAAATAATCATATAAATCTATAAAATATGTCATTTACAAATGATGATTTCATGTCTCTACAATAAATGGAAATAGGCATACTTGGTAGTGTGTAGACAATATAGTAAATGTTATACCAAATAATCCAAATGGTAAAATCTATTCAAACATCTTGATAATTAGATCAGTCATATATTACCATCATTCCATCCTAAATCAAGAATTATAATATCTAAAATGAGACACTTACCTTTGTCCACACTTGTGACCATATATTCTACCTGGGTGCCAAAGACGATGAAGATAGTCTATTAGATAAATATCATCCACCCACCCATATTTAAATCTAAAAAAATTGAGTATGTGATAAAAATTATATGGTGTATAGGTATGTAGAACATAAAACAGTGTGAATTTAAACAACCCATACATACATCAACCTCATTTAGTGCTCCTAAACATGCAATCATTTAATTAATAAATTTCAGTTTATAATAAGAATAAAATATAAAGGTGTTAGTATTAATATAAAAGATAATGATTATAATAGAGGGTCCAATGTCAATCTAAGGAATCCCTTACTATAGTAGTTCAAGGAAGATCAATGTATAAAAAAAAGTTTCTTTGGGTAAGGGAATAAGTGTAATAAAAGAGGTACACACAAGGAATTCGAATGTAAGAGATTCTAACTGAGTCTATGGAGCACATCCACTATAAATAATTGGACAAGAATGACTAAACCTATAGATAATGGTCCATGGAATCACATATTTGTAGATGTTAAGTTAATTCTAATGAGTGTATCTAAGGAATTATATATTTATAAGAATGTGAATGGATCCTACGACGTCATGATGAAAATACACTAATAGAAAAATAAAATGTTCCAATGTGGGTATCTCTCTTCGTAACAGGATCAATGAAGCATAATGGTATCCTTTGAGTGCTCAAGGCAATACCTTGGCAATCAGAGGCTAGCTCTTGTCAGACAATTAATATAATGATGAAAAGGACCATATGAAATAGTCACAATAAACATTTAAAATATATCATTATCAATTTAATGTTTTGTAATACTCATTCTACTTAAATTTTCATTAGGTTCATTCCATTACCTGTAATCTTACATGATAAGGTGAAATAATAAAAATGTCACCATTTATCAAATTAATTATTAATAATTAGGTCCATGTTATATCTATACATATATACATTGAATTTAATTATTCTTATGTCATTTAATTAATAGACATAGTTACCATAACAAAGGACCAACCAAAATACCCTAATGGAGATTTTAGTGAATATATTATTAAACTCCAAAAGATTAATGAATAACACACCCTACATGGGGTGGTAATCATTGAAATTCCAACATCCAATGGTGTAAAAAGGCGTCATTAGGGACTTAGAATACAGACTATAGAAATTAATTTAAATCATTTTATTATATAAAACAATCATTGAGACTAAAGGATGCACAACTACAACAATTTATAAATGATAATACATTGACGGAAAATTAATATAAAGCATATTGTAATCCAGTATTACCCTCCCCATCTATTATTAGACTTTTATTAGGAATAGATTGGAAGAAAATAGATAACTATAAAAATGTACTGAAAATACAAAATATTAGATCTCAACAAATTAACATCATTGATGACAAGAGAATTGATAAAATGATCTAATGGAGTAAGTATCATACTAGTGCATACCCAACATGATAGACAAATCATGATACTGGGTCTAGATACATAGAAGGGATCAATGCATAGATTTATGAATTTTGGGAAGCTCTTATGAAGGGTGTTCTAATAAATTTAATGAGATAGAACATAGTGAGGAAAATTTAAAATAAGTTTATCCCCATAAAAATAACTCACAAAATTTACAGAACATCAATATTTTTACACATCATGTGATTCTTAAGATTTTCAACATATGGTAAAAACAAATGCTTGGTGTGAACTTGGATTTTCCTAACCAATTATTATTGTTTATTTATAATTCACATAATTAATTAATCAATTTAGTGGATTTTCCCAGATGAATTAATGTTGTTAATTTCAATTTCATGTTGTGTATTTATTATATATCATGGCTCTGACCCCCTTTCATCATCCCAAGGTCTACTGACCGACCAGCCTAAATTCTCTATCATAGGGTCTAGTCCGAAATTAATAATAGGATAAGGGAATCAAAAAAATATAATGTTTTTCTTTAACTTATATATAACTAGGATCGTGAATTCTCTCCCCCTAAAGAATCTTATCCTTATGTTTCCCTTCAATTGATGTTAAAGCTTCATTTAAAAAGACTCATGCCACTGAAAATGACATTGACATATTTCTCCCATGTCTCATCTTGTACAAGACCATTCTTCCATATCACTCATACTAGTGGTAAAAACCTTCCTCAAATAGAATTCATGCTAGGAACAATGATGTGAATGGGATACTCCTCAAAAAAATAATCAGAATCAAATTAAACTTACATGGGATAAAAATAGTGAGATGGATTTGTATGATAAATATGAAGCTGTGAAATTTGGGAGTCACTATGCAAGGATTGATTCCTATGAGGCCACAAACACTAACAAAATACTATTCGTAATCATTAAATAACCTCAAAAGGACCCAAAAATTAGGCGATAGCTTTCATTGCCTCAATATCAACCTATACCCCCACTTGGTTTATGCTTGTAGGTAAACACAATACATGACCTTATACTATAAAGGTAATTTTTAATGATCGACAAATTATTTATATATATATTGATTAGTATCCATCTGATTTATGATCAACTAGACCTACTATGATGTCTCATCCACAATATTAGGTCCTCGTAAGACCACCTCCCTTGCCTCTGTCCATAATAGATGTAACTATCATGGACTACCATATAAGGTCTCATAGGGATCCATGAAAGTATCTCATGAAATATATTATTGTATTAAAACAGGATGAGGGTTATAAGTTTCTCCCATGAACACCCTAAATCAAGGATTCATTCTTGGATCATGTCCCCCAACTCTTGTATAGTTTGTTTTGACTGGCCATTGGTATGAGGGTGAAAAGATATTGTCAAACGAACCTATGTATATAGATATTTTTCTAACCCTTAATAAAACATAAATATGAAATGGAAATCCATATATGAAATTATTGTATGACATAACACATGTATGTGTATAATATCGAAAATGTAAAATTTTCCAAATCATCCCTTCAGAAGTTATTCTTAATAGGAAGTAAGTGGGATACATTTTTCATCATATCAATAACTATCCAAACTGTGTCACTACCTCAAGAGGACATTCAAAAACCAGTCAAAAAATAAATCGTGGAGTCATATCATTTCCATTTTATGATTTCTTGGGGTTTTAATAAGGCAATGGCGAACTAGTGTCCCCCCTTTACATACTTAAAGGTGGAACACATTGTGATAAAACCCGTGATCTGAAATTTCATCCTAGGCCACCAATACTGGTGGTGCATGTCATGATACATCTGGGAGATAAATAGAAACACTTCCCACTATGAAGAATGGGGTTATCACATTATCTACTCTCATATTAATTTAGGAACCTAGATACATCCATGGACATGTAAAATCTCATCTACATTTACGGACCAATATGGGGGAGGGTCATCACTAGATATAGTTTTCCATAGGATAAAACCATGAGGGTTTGAAATTATATTTCTATTCACCCATTAAAAGTGACAAGAAATAATTTCATTTGATGATAGGAAATTTTGTTTTTGAATATATTGAAACTCCTTATGAAACTCTGTTAATAGGGAAATAAACATTAATTCATCACTGGATTCCTGAATAGCTTGTGCCTATGTTTTCTAGATCAGGGAAACAACTACCTCATTGTACTTTCCAGGTGTATAAGAAAAATGAAACTCAATATAATAATTGTATTCGATCTGTATTCACTATTTGTGATTCAATAATCACTACATAATGATATATTTTTGGATCTAGTTGTCCATAAACAATAAAAATCTCTTTATTGTAAGATAATTTCTTCAAAAACAGAATGTATGAATGACTGATTCAAGCTCGAATTCTTTAAATGGGTAATTATGTCATTGATGAATCAACTCATGAGACCCATACAAAAGTTATCATTCCTCTTTACCCAGAACTATACCCAACCCAATTTCAGATGCATTACATAATAATGTCGAACATATTTCCTGATTGGCCAGAATCAGGACCGATGATGATGTATGTATTCCTTTTGTCTTCTTAAAGACCTTCATGCATGATTCAGACCATAAAAAATAGCACCCTTCATAGTCATACATGTAATATGTTCCCATTATTTGAGAATTTATGTATAAAATAGAGTTTATATAAATAATTCCTAATGAAACATCATTTATCAAACAAATTCATACAATGTTCTCCTGAAAGAACAATACTATCCTTCTCTATGTCAACTGATACTCCTCATTGCAAGATAATATGATCAAAGAGAATAACCATGTTGATCTATAATTGGGTATTTTGATCATAACATATAACTAATTATATCATATTGAATTCAATTTGATCTGATGATGTTCAACATGGACACTTTGAGTATGAGAATACAGTAAGATGTCATCAAAAAAGGAAATGATTAAGGAATCTATGTAGAGGTGTAAAATCCAACAAATCAAGTCTGTGAAAATATAATGTATGTTTCTAATACTTAACAACCAAACTAGAAACTCATATAAACTATACCCTCTTCGGATGACCATACATGGAGTGCCTGAAGGCCTGACATATTCCTATTGATAGCCTGATCTCACTTTGATCTTCAAGAACAATATATCTCCTTAATGAAGGTGGAAGAGATCTTCAATTAAAGTTAAAGGATAATAGTTTATTATTTTAAGATGGTTCAACCATCATTAATCTATGAAATGTTGTAGGTTTTAATCCACCTTCTTGGAGAAAATGATAGGAAAACCTCCTCAAGTGAAGTAATAGGCAGGATAAAACCAACATATTATGTATCTTCCAACTCTCTCCTGAGATTCTGGAGAAAGGTAGGTTTCATAATCTATAATGGTATAGATACTATAGATTCTTCCAGAATTATCTCAATTGAAAACCCCACCTCTCCCTCAATAGGTTGTCTAGAGATTTTGTCTTAGAAGACATCCTTAAAATTATCCACTAATGGATGAGAAGTTATATATTGCACCATCAGTTCATGGATGAAAAGGGTAGCAATCTATGTTGTCACTCATCTTGTACCACAGTGCTCTATTTTGGATCAACCAACCTTGACATACCATTCACCCTTATCTACATATCTAATGATGAGTTTCCCATAAGGCATTGTTATTTCACGATTGGTCAAAGAAAAATAAAAAAGTATAAAACTCAATATATGAAACTTAATTATGTAAGATATATATAGCAGCATCTCATGATTGATCCATATAGATGGTGAAAATATTTTTTTAGGTTTTTAAATGCTTTTATATTATTAAATTGAAGAAATATGTGAGGTAAGAATTGATTCACTGACTATGAGAAAGGGAAATAAAAAAATCAATACACATTGGTTATTTGAATATAGATTTTTAATGTTTTATCGGGATTTTTAATTTTAGTGTTTAGGAGGAATTTTATTTTAGAATATATATTTATTAATTCATGATTGGTGTTTCAGTTGAGATAATGAAGATATAATGGTTATGGTATCCCCTCCTTGACATGAAAATCCATTATTTCCCTTTTGTCTTGAAATTAAGGGTTTCATTGAATCATGTTTTTCTCAACATTGAAAATATACTAGATTTCCCACAAATTGGAAAATAGCCTTTCCTCTTTTAGGTTTGATTGTTACACAATTTTGAGTTTTTTTAGAATTAATTATCAATTATCATTATTGTAGTATAATAAAGGGATTGAGATGTGATTTAGAAATTCAAATAATATATATACAAGAATAAATAAAACAAAATTAATCCAACCAACCTTCCACCTTATATTGTAAAAATCTAAAAATAATGATGGTGTACCAGGTCATTCTAGTGATGATAGAAAAAATGGAAGGTAAAGAGGAAAAATTATACAATGAAACCAAATATGATATAGGGGAGGGCCCTATGTAACATAGCTTCTCAATCAATGATTTGGTCTTCAGGATCTCCCAAAAAGTAGGTGGATATATTTCAATTAATAAGTACTAGATTTTCTATATTCTTAATAATGTTCATTAATTATTGGTCTAAAAGTTGTCTAGGGTGGGTACTAGTAGTTAAATTGAGCAAAAAATCAAATATTAATCAACTCTGGGCACTGAAATCCCATCTCAACAATTTACACCATCTGTAAATTTATTTTTAGCATTTATTCACAACACACTATGTCTCTATTTTATTTCATTCATTGGTTCATGATGTGTAATGATTACACAATGTGTAATGTCATTTTTCTAATCCAAAATGCAATTTTATCATTGTTACTTCAATTATGTGCCTTAGAAATGATCTACGATCATCCTAAAAAATCATGTGTCCGACCATGATCATTTTTTGAGGAGTGATGTTCCATTTCCAACTTTTTTCAATTATATATTATATCCTTCAATATCAAAAAAATTATGAGTAAAACCATTCAAAAATTGTAAATAATTTTCATTCAAATACATAATCTAATAAATAAGACACCATAAAATACATGCATGATATAAAGATATCGACCACCCATGGTAAGTGTGACATTAACCCATCACAAATACAACTCAAAGTGGGAATGATAAGTCACGATCTATCCCATCCCAACTATTACATAAAAACCTATCATCACAAGGATAAATATATTCCACAAGAATCAATAACTAACATTCTTAAGAGGAACGACTGTGCATTGGAGTATACCCTCTTTTCATATAACCACATATGTGTATGGGGTCATAAACCCCACAAAAGTATTAAATTTCAGTCCCCAATACTTCCCACAATCGATACAGAGACAACAGAGTGTGAGGAACCTATAACGAAAATATAAGATATGATGATGTAAGCTACTAGAATAATACCTTGTATTGTAGAAGATCTTTCACTCTGATCATTAGGTATTCACTATAATTTATACATATAGTCGAATCCACAATCCTAATCTATAGCTAGACTAACCTTATCATGTCAATTTTTTTGGTGCCGAAAAACAGATGTCCAACTACATTAGCCATGACCTCTTCCAAGGCTTGTTCGATTCTACTATAATAATGTGGAACAGTCTGAAAAATACCATTCAATATTACCCATAATAAATAATGAATGGTACTCTAGTGGGTCTCTATCACACAATGTCTTCACATACACATGTCATACACATTGATAGAAAACAACAAAGATACCGGTTTGGTGACTCTAGAAGCCACTATTCTAAAGGGTATCCTTAAAAAATAATTACTTCAATTGGAAGAGTTACTACCCTATCTCAGAATTAACCCTATGTACCATTAACTATCATTTCCCTAAATTTGTGTTAATTAATATGATCTTGGTTCATGATCCTAGAAATGGTATACATTTAGATGAAATTAACATGAGAGTGTATTGATTACCGAAGACCATCTTGAAATCATCTCACATTTGATAGATATACAACAAAATGATTACGTTCAAAGTGTTGATGATTGGTAAAGCATGCTGAGTAGTAGATGATATACATAGTACGCTACTATAGGTTCATGAAATCCTTGTCTTGGTTACCTCTCAACATATCATGGATGAGTTAATCATAAAAGGAGTTCTATAAGTCCAACAAAAAGATTCATTGATGAAGAGAAGTTTTTATAACCACATCCCGCCAGTTCTTGCTAGAATCACACAACATGTTGATTGTGAGCATGACTCTCTACTATAGTGGTTTCTTTGGATGCTCGAAGTTAGAAAAAGTGGAATTTTTCCATCAATCATTAGGTTGAGGTCCTCCATCCATATAAAATATTTGAGGATGTCTATGTTGGAACTAAAGAGTATGATTATACATCATATGTGTAGGACACTGCTCACCCTATATAGATTTCATCAAACATATAAAACACTCTCAAATCTGAGCATTGGTTTCCAATTCAGAATAAATTGGTTGTTCTATAGGTGTAACTTCTAGAGGTAATAATGTTTTCCAAATAATTTCCACCCTCCTAGTTCATGACTCAAGGATATCATTGTATAATACCTATATAAATTCCATGAACAAAACTCAAAACAATATTTGATTAAAATATGTTGAGATATCTCATTCATAATGTGAAAATTATGTATCCCCATCCACCGACATTCACTTATAAATACAAGTTAATAATAGTGGATTACTACACAAGGAACACAATAACAACTACCTTGGTCTATGGTTAGGGTATTATTATATAAATATGTTTTCAAACACATGGGTTTTGATATATGGGAGGGGTCAATTACATGTTATGGATGAAACCTCTAGTTAAGATTAAATTTCTCATCCCATTTACTGAAGATAATTTTATTTATAAATCTAAATTTATATTTTAAGTTATTAAGTGAGTATATACATAATACATGTTTAAATTAAATGGATTACCAGCCCTAGTTTATAAATTCCCATACACTTTATAAATGAGAATGATACCCATGATATTTTAACCATCGCACCATACATTTGGTCACATAATGTAATGGAAAAAATACGATGTCTCGATTCAATGGATAACCCATTCCAAATTATAATGTCCCATACACATTATAAAATATAATTACTACTCATATATCTATATGCAAAGATCATCCCATTCAACGAATGGTATATAGATTATATGGTTTGAAAGAGGATATTTATGATTCTACCATAAAGATATATAAGTAAAAAATTTTTATTATTATAGTTAAATCATAAAAAAATCCCTTCCTATAAAAGAAATTTAAGGAATAAACATACATCAACACCAAGTAATAGTCAACAATCAAAATAAAAAATGGAAATTTATGTAACAAAATTCACCTATATGGAATGGAATATGTATGAAATTTGGATCCAAAGATTCCTAAGATGATACATGTCATAATTCTCCATACAATACCGGGCCAAAGTAGAATATCCATAAAGAATAACAAATACAATTATTCATGGGAATCACCCAATGGTTAAAATATATCACCTATAATTGGGGGGCTATAAATAAACAATTTAATATTAATTTGAATCATTTTTATATCCCAAATTGTGGCTAGATACTCCCAGGAATGAAATATAATCTTGTTCTAAAAAGTTCCAAATCTCCTATCAAAATTTCACAAACAATAATACAAAAAACATTAATGTCTCTGATACCACTTTGTGACATCCCAAACCCAATTCACTATTGTGTAACAAAACCAAATTGGTCACATGGCCTCAAGAACACCTCCATGTATGCCAGTGTATTCCAACTAGAAACAATGGCATATGGTGTGTCGGTGGGGAGGAAAAGCCCTTAGGTCAGAGTGGATCAAAATGGATAAAATGATAGGAGCATAATAATAAGGAATAAAGTAGTGTATAGAGGCATAATCATCAATTAAATAAAAAATAATAAAATGATATAAATTTTATCATATTCAAATTTTGATGAAATGTATCTATAATAGAATATGGGAATACATGGAAGTGGGAAGAAAAACAATAAAAGATATAAAAAAGTATCAAAAGGGAAAAAGTGTCCAAAATCATGAGCACTAGGTTAGACTAATAGTACCAAGGTCTCACCCTAATGAATGAAGTAACGTGTCAAGAACAGGAGACTTCAGTTTTTACACAACAATGATAATTTAATTTTCTAGGGATCCAATGATGGTTTAGATAGGGTGTGAGACAAATAATAGTATTATATCATCAATAATTTCAGTAAAAAAACATTTAGGGGAATATAAACCATACTTTGTATAGGTATATGAAAAATAAAATAATTTGTATATAAAATACCCCTACATTATTCACCCTAAGCTAGTGTCTCTTAATATTCTTTATGACAAACCTCTTTTTATTACAAATTAAACAAGATTTATTACATAAAACATCACTTTATACAACAACGAAGATCGAGCGGTTTAGTGTATTTGGTACTTAGGATCATTACATAAAAACTTGAAACATGAAATACAACATCTTTATTGAAAACATCCTTTACATGACCACTACATTCCCTCGTACTTAGCATTGCATGGGATAACCTGAGGACATGCATAGGAAAGTGTGAGCTATAAAGCCCAATAAGGGAGTGAAAATGGAATAACATGAGGAGTACAATACATGTTAGGAACTAGGCATATCAATAGAGAATAAGAGAAACATGAACATAATGGCATGATAAAGGATGATAATCATAACATGGAAATGTGGAAACAACACTTAACATGGAATTAGCATGAGCCAAGTCTCATTGCACATGGAGCATGAGTAAATCCTCATTGCACATAAAGAACGAGTAAACCCTCATTTCACTTGAATTAGCATGAGTCAACACTGATTGTAAATGACGTATCATGATACTGTACTTTACCCAATGCATTGGAGCGCTATAAGGGTGCACCCTTCTTAAACATTTCATTTCATGCATAAGTGTGCCACATGGATCATAAAACATGGATTCATAAAACATAATAATTTATTCCATGATAAAGGAATGTGGAATTTATACATGAAACATTATAATAAATAAGTAAATGTGCATAAATTTTATTACCCTTTATGTAGAAATGGGTATGGTATTCACTACACAATGACATTGGCTTAGAAAATCGGTGCGATTTCGGCAGCGTAACGGTGTGACATAAGAATTCATAAAAATGGTTGATGAGATATAAAGGAGTTATTTATAATATTTACATGTAAGGTACATTAAGGAGGTCACATAGATACATTTCCCAACAATTTTAATGGAATTTAGATTCATGATACAAAAGTATTGCTTGAATGTAAAATATGAGAGAGATGTTCCTTTCGAAATTTCGGCATAGTAACGGGAGTACATGGGAGGAATTTAATGAGAGATAAAGGGGTCTCCCATAATTCAAACATAAATATGGCAGTATTATAATGGTTCAAAACCATACCCCACCATTCACAATTGAAATTAAAAGGGAAAAACAAATTAATGAAAATTGGAAAAAAATGAGAAAAGAAGAAAAAACCCTTACTTGGAAGTGTGCTTCCAAAGGCTAGAGGGATGCTTGTGAGAGGCTTCTTGGGAGATTGGGGCACCTTGGGAGGATTCTAGAGTTAGTAGGGAAGAGTTTGGAAGAACTCCAAATGCTTTGAGTGAGGAGAAAGTGGGATCCTGGGTGGGTTTATATAGGAAAGGTGAGAGAATTATTTATTATTTAGGTTTGGGTCCCCTTACATTAAATTAATACAGACCACAACCCATCCCATGGTTTTTGCCCATGGTTTTTGGAAAAGGAAAGAGGAAAACAATATTTTATTATTCCAAAGTCCGAACTTCTTAAAATTATAGGGATGATTATGTGGAGGTGAGTCACACTCCCATGGAAATTAATTCAAAAAGACGAGGTGTTTAATAAGTCTTGAGGGGTCCATTAATGCTTTGAAAAGTAATTCAAACAAACCCAAAATCACATTATTTTAGTGGAAAAACATATATTCGATGAACATAAAGATTATAGTATTTTATTACATCAATATTAGGTCATTATGATGTCATAAAACACATTATATATTTAAACGATATTTAATTTTTACCCAAAAATTTGACTGTCTCAGAAAATTATGAAAAACTCACCGTTGGATAATTTCAACGTCATGATTTCAAAAAATAACATTTATTTTATCTAAATAATTTTCTAAATATGTTAATTTTCACTTTTAAAAGAAAAACCTACATTTATCGAAAATTCACGGGTTTTGACAAAAATGGCTTTCAATCCATAATAAAAAATATAATTGCATTCATAAAACTATAAAATCATTTATATTTAATAAAAATTAATTTAATAATAATAATATTTTATTAAAATATTATTTTATTAAAAAATCCTTTAATTTAATAAAAAATATTTCTTAATTAAATAATAGCTAAAAAGAGTATGTGTACTTTAAAAACTGTTTACAATGTATCAATAATGACAAGAAAGTATATTCATTATTATATACAAAAAAAATAATGTACATGAACATAGTACTATTTATTTGTTACATAACACCTTAAAACAACCGCATAAGGCCTAATGGTAAGGTGTGCGATGGTGACAGACTCTTGGGGTGGCTTGGATAGCATCGCTTGGGTGCTAATTTCTATCAACTTCCACTTCACCGGTAGATGGTCCCGTTCCATCTTGACATGATGAAGCTCTGCTTGGGCTTGGTCAAGAGCGAAGCCCAAGGATGCAACCTCTTTTCTGAGCTCCGACAAATGGGCTTTGTATGAGGCAATTCTACTGGATGAGGTCATCGCTTCTTTTGTCTGAGTAAATTGGATTTTTTAAATCCCTATATTTACACTAATCACGTGATCACTGTTCAATGCCTATATTAAGAATGGTCAAAAAAAATTAACAAAAAACTAAAGAAGTTGACATTTTATATTATCATAAAGAGACATTTAATTAGATCAAGAGGGATTTCTATTAATGAATCTTTGGGTCATTACAACATTCCCCCCATTAAGAAATTTCTCCCTCAAAATTTTCCTTTTTCCACACTAAAAAAAGATGTGGGTAACTCAGCTTCATCATTTCCTCCGATTCCAAAGTCGCTTCTTCAATCTTGTGGGTTTTTCACAACACCTTGAAGAGGGGCATTGTCTTATTTCTTAGAACTTTTTCACTATGATCAAAGATCATCACTGGTTGCTCCTCATAAGAAAGATCATCTTCCAATTGTACCACCTTAGAAGAGAGTACTTGTGAAGGGTCTGATATGTACATCCTTAAGAGGGATACATGAAAGACATCATTTACATTGGCCATAGTAGGTGGAATTGCTAGTCGATAGGCCACAACCCTGACACGATCAAGAATCTTGAAGGGGTCGATGTACCTTTGACTTAACTTCCCTTTCTTTCCAAACCTCATGACCTTCTTCCACGGAGATATGGGTAGAAAAACCATATCTCCAACTTTAAACTCAAGGTCTCATCTATGATTATATACATAAATCTTCTGTCGAATCTGGGATGCCTTGATATGCTGCTGAATGGTTTTCACCTTCTATACCATTTCTTTGACCATTTCTGGTCCAAGCAGCTTACGTTCACCGACCTTATCCCAACATGCCGGTGTTCTACACCTTTTCCCATACAGGGCTTCATATGGTTCCATTTGGATGCTCGAGTGGAAAATGTTATTAAAGAGAACTCAACCAGGGGAAGATGTTGATACCATCCTCCTTTAAAGTCCATTAAGAATGCTCTCAACATATCCTCAAGTGTTTGGATAGTCCGCACGGATTGGCCATCAGTTTGAGGATGATAGGCCATACTGAAGTTCAGTTCAGTATTCAGAGCATGTTGAAGACTCTTCCAAAACGTTGAGATGAATCTTGGATTTCGGTCAGACACAATAGATAGTGGTACTCCATGAAACCTTACCACTTCCCTAATATATATCCGTTCCAGTTGCTCCAATGAGAAATCCTCCCGAATAGCAATTAAGTGTTCATTCTTTGTATGATGATCCACAAAAACCCAGATTGCATTGTTGCCTTTGGATGTCCTCGGAAGTCCGGTGACAAAGTCCATGGTGATGTTCTTCCATTTCCATTCTGGTATGGGCAATGGTTTCATCATCCCCTTAGACTTCTACCACTCTGCCTTCACTTGCTGGCACACCAGGCACTTTGATGTATATTCAGTGATCTCCTTCTTCATATTATCCCACCAAAAGTTTTCTCGGAGATCTCGATACATCTTTGTGCTCCCTGGGTGAATAGAGAAATTTGAACTATGTGAATCAACCAAAAGTTCCTTCTTCAGCTCCGATCTTGATGGAACACATAGTCTTTTCCCAAACCACACAATTCCTTCTACAATATAATTAAACTCTGAGGATTTCCCTTTTTCGATAGCTTCCACTTCTTCTTGAATTCCCACATCATCCTTTTGAGTATCCTTTAACCTTTTTTAAAGAGATGGTTAATCAATCATTTGTGAAGGGATTTATGATTTTCCCTTCTATATGATTCCTGTGTCCATCTTCCTCAAGTCTAATAAGATTGGATCCTTCTCAATTCTCATAATTGATAGAATCACTAGATCCTTTCTACGTAGGGCATATGCCACCTTGTTTTCTTTCCCAGGGTGGTAATGGATTGAACCGTCATAATCCTTGATGAGCTCTATCCATCTTATCTGGCGCATATTAAGATCATTCTATGTGAATATATACTTAAGACGCTTGTGGTCAGTATATATATCACATTTCTCTCCATAGTGATAATGACGCCAGATTTTCAAGGCAATGATCACTGCCACCAACTCCAGATCATGAGTTGGATAGTTTCTCTCATGGATTTTCAACTCCCTTGAGGCATAGGATATCACTTTATCATTCTGCATCAGCACACAGCCTAATCCATTCTTTGAAGCATCACTGACTACCACAAAAAGTTCCCCACTTGTGGGTAAAGTGAGCACGGGTGCGGTGATAAGCCTCATTTTCAACTCCTTGAAGCTTTTCATCACTCCAAGAAAACTTTACTCCCTTTCTAGTTATCTTGGTAAGAGGGTTGGAAAATAGTGAGAAATTCCTCACAAATCATCAATAATATCCAGCTAAACCCAAGAAGCTACGGATATCTGTTACCGATGTTGGCCTTGGCCATCCCTCATTTGCATCTGTTTTGGAGGGATCCATAGATATCTCATTGCTTGTGATGATATGGCCCATGAATGAGACTTCCTTAAACCAGAACTCACACTTTCTATACTTTTCACAGAGCTTCTCCTTGCGCAAAGCCTCCAGTACATTTCTTAAATGCTCCTCATGATGCTCCTTGGTATTGGAGTATATTAGAATATCGTCTATAAAGACTGCAACAAATTTGTCTAGGTAATATCCAATGAATATATTCATTATTTCCATGATGATTACTGGAGCATTAGTGAGTCCAAAAGGCATTACTATGAATTTATAGTGTCTGTATCTTGTGTGAAAAGCTATCTTGGGGATATCTTCCTTCTTCACCCTTACTTGATAATATCCTTACCGCAAGCCCACCTTAGAGAAATATTGTTCTCCGCACAGCTGATCGAACAAGTCGTCAATTCTTGGGAGAGGATACTTGTTCTTTATTGTGATTTTATTATGTTCACAATAGTCGATGAAAAGCTGCATTGACCCTTCCTACTTCTTGATGAAGAGGACTGGTGCACCCCATGGTGAAGAACTTGGGCGCATAAACCCTTTATCCAGATTCTCCTGTAGTTGTTTCTTCAGCACTTCAAGCTCTACAATAGACATTCTATATGGAGTCTTGGATATTGGTAATGCCCTGGGTATAAGTTCAATTGAGAATTCAACATCTCTTATAGGAGAAAGACCAGGCAGTTCCTCGGGGAAAACATCAGTGAATTCCCTCACAAAAGGTATTTCTTCAAGGATGGTTTCATCCTTGGACTTAATCATCTAAGGCAGATACACATGCTCATAGGGAAATAATATCCATGCTTGAGATGATGTAGCTAAAGGAGATTCATCTTCCTCCTTACACTTGTAACGAATCGGGGGTCAATTCTCCATATGGAGTTTGATTTCCCTCTCCCAAAAATTTATGTTGTCTCTATATAAGGAAAGCCAATACATGCCAAGAATTGAATCAAATTCCACCAGAGGGATTATGATGAGGTTCGCCAGGAAATTCAATCCACATATTTTAATATGGTAGCACTTATATTCATGGGATGCAATGATTTCCCCATTTACTGTACTCATCGACATCTTCATTTACATGATTTGTGGTGGGGGTGGGATTGATCTACTAAACTTTAGAGATATAAAAGAAAACGTAGAACCTAAATCAAAAAGTAAGTTCACTATTCTTGAATGAATAACTAGCGTACCTGTCACCACTTCATTATTGAGGTTCACTTCGGCAGAAGTGATGGAAAAAAGATCTTCCTTGCTTCCTTGGAGGTTGTTGGTTTTCTCAAAAAACCCTTGGATTAGGGCACTAATTTAAAAAATGACCCGAGTCGTTGCATTTGTATCATTGAAAAATGCATTGAGGTTCGAACGGAGCGTTCCTCTCCTCTATTGCAGCCGCGGGTCTTTCTTGCCGATAGTTAATAGCTAGGTGCCCTTCTCTTCCACACCTGAATCATTTCCCCTTCCCCTTAATGAAATTTCCAGGGTGTTTCTTTCCGCACTTTTGAAAATTGGGTGCTGGATCTTCTTTGCACCATTGGATTTATCCATCGGACCGCCAGCATTGAAGTCTACCTTACGCTTCTTGTCCCTATGATACCCCTGTGATTCTCTGATCTCTATTTCGACCTTGAGGGCACATCAGACAATTTCCTCATAGCTGTCGAAGTCACAGATCGCTAATGCTTTCCGTAGGCTAGGCTTCAGCCCACCAAAGAAGAGGTCAACCTCGCATTCGGGGGTAACGACAAAGCCATAAGCGTGTCTTGCAAGCCTTGTGATGTTTTCCTAGTACGCTCCAACATATTCTTCATCTTTTTACTTGAGGGAAAGGAAGTCCCTTTCCATATTAAGTCGGAGGGTGCGCGGAAAATATTTATCGAAAAACATCTTCCAGAAATCCTTCCATTCCAATGCCTCGATATCCTCCTCAGGCTTCTTATTTTTGATCAACGTCTAACATTGATCAGCTTCAACCTCCATACGATAAGCCACAAGGAGAACCTTCTCTTGTTCAGAACATTGAAAGATGGAGAAGATCTTTTCAATGGAGTTGATCCATTGTTCAGCGATTGTGGGATTGAATGATCCACAAAAATTAGAAGGCCTTTGTCTCATGAAGCTCTCGATGGTGACTTGTTATTTCTTAGGGGGGGTTGAACGTTCCTCTTGACCCGTGTTTCTATTCATAACTTGAGTTATCTAAGAGAGAAGCGTGATGAAGTTCGCGATTCCTGCTCCCATTGGATTGGGCATCTCATTAGTACAGTCATCGCACTGATCTTCACATCGGTTGTTAGCTCGAGTCCTCCTATTACCGGCCATTGGCTAGAATAATAGGAAAGTAATGGGTAACACATAAAGGGTAATCCAAAGACAAAAGTTTATGACTTATAAATAAACTTTTATTTTTTTAACTCATCAGTCTATAGGCTTCAATCTGGGATTTTCATGATCTACATTCAAACATACATTCTTAGGGGAATTTTTTTAATTCCCTTAATAAGGGTTCATACTATGCTTGTGAATATATCAAAACATATCCCCCGGGAGTGTCGTAACCAAGAGTGCATCCAGGCCCATTGTCATGCACCAGTTCCCGTTCGAGTCTATCTCAAAGTGGTGTTTTCTGGTTTTACCCATAGAATACATCTGTGTGAGAGCCGCCTCTACCTGCTCGTATCCATATGGGGATGTATTTGCTTGATACACCACTTACTCAATACTCACCAAAACTTAGGGAATTTTATATTGTACTTAGTCTTGTCTCTAAGGCTTTACTAGGGTTTTCTAATCATAATCCCAAAAAAAACTAAACCTATCCTCTCATACAAACTATGACAACCCTCCTTTTTATTACAACTTAAACATGATTTATTACATAAAACTTCTCTTAATACAACAATGATGATCGAGAGGTTTAGTTTCTTTGGGGCTTAGGACAATTACATAAAAACATGAAACATGAAATACAACATCTTTATTGATAACTTCTTTTACATGACCACTACATTCCCTCATACATAGCATTGCATGGGATAACCTGAGTACATGCATAAGAAAAGGGTGAGATATAAATCCTAGTAAGGGAGTACACATGGAATAACATGAGGAGTACAATACGTGTTTGGAAATAGGAATATCAATATATTATAAGATGAACATAAAAATAAAGTCATGATAAAGCATGATAATCATAACATCGAAATGTGGCTACAACACCTAACATGGAATTAGCATGAGCTAAGGCTCATTGCACATGGAGCATGAGTAAATCCTCATTGCCCATAAAGAACAAGTAAACCCTCATTTCACTTGAATTAGCATGAGACAACACCCATTTCACATGATGTATCACGATACTATACTTTACCCAATGCATTGGTGTGCTATAAGGGCACACCCTTCTTAAACATTTCATTTCATGCATAAGTGTGCCACATGGATCATAAAACATGGATTCATAAAACATAATAATTTATTCCATGATAAAGGAATGTGGAATTTCTACATGAAAAATTATAATCAATAAGTAAATGTTCATAAAGGTGAATACCCTTGAAGGAGAAATAGGCATGGTATTCACTACACAATGACATTGGCTTAGAAAATCGGTGCGATTTTGGCAGCATAATGGCGTGACATAAGAATTCATAAAAATGGTTGATGAGAGAGAAAGGGCTTCCTCATCATATATAAATGTAATGGAAAGTAAGGAGGTAACATAGATAAATTTCCAAACAATTTTAATGTAATTTAGATTCATGATACAAAAGTATTTCTTGAATGTAAAAGAGGAGAGAGAAGTTCCTTCCGTAATTTCGGCATAGTAACGGGTGTACATGGGAGGAATTTAATGAGAGAGAAAGGGGTTCTCATCATTCAAACATAAAGAGGGAAGTATTAGGTAGGTACAAAACCATACCCCAACATTCATTATTGAAATTAAAAGGGCAAAAAACTTAACGAAAAATGGACAAAAATGAGAAAGGAAGAAAAAACCCTTACTTGGAAGTGTGCTTCCAAAGGCTAGAGAGAGGCTTGTGAGAGGATTTTGAGAGGCTTCTTGGGAGCTTGGGGAACCTTGGGAGGATTCTAGAGAGATTAGGGCAGAGGTTAGACGAACTCCAAAGGCTTTGAATGAGGAGAAAGTGGGAGCTTCTGTGGGTTTATATAGGAATGGTGAGATAATTCTTTATTATTTAGGTTTGGGTCCCCTTATATTAAATTAATCCAAAACACAAACCATCCCATTATTTTTGCCCATGGTTTTTGGCAAAGGGAATAGGAAAAAAATATTTTATAAGGTCAATGTCCGAACTCCTTAAAATAATAGTGTTTCTTATGTGGAGGTGAGTCACACTCCCATGGAAATTAATTTAAAAAGACAAGGTGTTTAATAAGTCATGAGGGGTACATTAATGCTTTGAAAAGTAAGTCAAACAAACCCAAAATCACATTATTTTAATGGAAAAACATATATTTTCCGAACATAAAGATTATAGTATTTTATTACATCACTATTGGGTCATTATGATGTCATAAAACACATTATATATTTAAACAGTACTTAATTTTTCCCAAAAATTTGATTATCTCAGAAAATTATGAAAAATTCACCATTGGATAATTTCGACGTCCTGATTCCAAAAATAACATTTATTTTTTCTAAATAATTTTCTAAATATGTTAATTTTCATTTTTAAAATAAAAACGTACATTTATCGAAAATTCACGGGTTTTGACAAAAATGGCTTCCAAACTTTAATAAAAATTATAATTGCATTCATAAAATAATAAGATCATTTATATTTGATAAAAATTAATTTAGTAATAATAATATTTTATTAAAATATTATTTAATTAAAAAATCATTTAATTTAATAAAATAGTTTTCTTAATTAAAGAATAACTAAAAACACTATTTGTACTTTAAAAACTATTTACAATGTATCAATAATGACAAGAAATTATATTCATTATTATATACAAAAAAAATAATGTACATGAACATAGTACTATTTATTTGTTACCTAACCCCTTAAAACATCCACATATACCCTGAGGGTAAGGTGTGCGATGGTGATAGACTCTTGGGGTGGCTCGGATAACATCGATCAAGTGGTAATTTCTATCAATATCCACTTCTCCCGTAAACGGACTCATTCGAGCTTGACATGATGAAACTTAGCTTGGGCTTGGTCAAGAGCGAAGCCCAAGGATGCAACCTCTTTTCCGAGCTCCAACAAATGGGCTTTGTATGGGGAAATTCTACTGGATGAGGCCATCGCTTCTTTTGTCTGAGTAAATTGGATTTGTTAAAGCCCTATATTTATACTAATCATATGATCACTGTTCAATGGCTATATTAGCAATGGTCAAAAATTCTTATCATAAAACCAAAGAAGTTGACATTTTATATTATCATAAAGAGACATTTAATTACATCAAGAGGTATTTCTATTAATGAAACTTTGGGTCGTTACATTATTTATTTTAATTAATTATTTTTTATTTTTTAATTACTATAGAAAAAAGTGGTGTTCAAATTATTGTATAAGATAGAGATAGAAAAAGGGAATCCAAAGTGATTGCATGGAATCCTCGACTATATACAGTAAAAGCATCTCAATGTATATAATGAAGAATCCTAGTGTAAGATACTAAAATTAATCCAAGGTGTAAACCAAATCATTCCACTGGAAGTGTTTCAACTTTATTCTATGGAGGACATCCACAGTAAATACTAGGATAAAGATGACTTAACCTATTGACAATGATCCAATGCATTGAATGTTCATAAACATCATGTTTAATACAAGGAGTGTATCCAAGGAATTATAATTTCAAGATTGAATATTAATGGATCCTAAGACAACATGGAATGAATCTACTAATAGAAAAAGACAATATTTGATGGGGGTATCCACCTTGGAAACCAGATCAATGAATCAAAATGGAATACAATTAGTGTGGAGGCATTCCGTCGAGAATCCACGGTTGGATCAAGTCTGTAAATTCCTTTAAATAATAAACATTATAATTTGTAGTAGGAACATTATAGCTAAAATATATATCATAATTCAGTTAAGTCCATGTGATAATCATTCCAATTATATTTTCATTGGGTTTTTCCAATACCATTCGTCATACATGACGAGTAGAAATAAAGAGACATAACTAGTTATCAAATTAATTACAAATTATAAGTTCCAAGTGATATATATACTTATATACTTTCCATTTAATTATTTATAAATTATTTAATTAAAATAATTTCTTACCATAACAACATTCACGTCAAAACAACTGAACGGTGTACCGGGTAAAGCCATTATTTTTCTACAAAGGAATAATGAAGATTGAACTCTACATGGGGTGGAAGAAATTGATGTTTCAAACTCCAATGGTGTAAAATAGGGTCATCTGGGTCATAAATTAATACATAGAAACATTTATTTATATGATAATAAATTTTAGGGGAAACACCGGCTGATACTAAGATGCACATAATGACGAAAATTATTAAATATAGAGAATTTGATGGAAATTTCATTGACCACCGACCTTAAGAATTTAGTATTGTACTCATCCAATATCAAAATCCGAATTTTTCTATATTGGATGAAAATAGAGAGATAGACAAATTACCTAAAATAGGGAATATTATCACACACTAAAATAACTTCATCGATCGCAAGACAACCGAATAATTTATCTAAAGAAATGAAGACCTTACTGGTGTCTACCAAACACAACAAATGGATCTTGATTTGGATTCTGAAAGGGGGGATGAGATAAAATCCTATATTTAGTCCATTCAATAAGATATAATGGAGTGAGTATTATGAGATATAATGATATGGGAGAGTTGAAGAAAAAGAAAGATTGCGGGTCTCTACCCCTCAAAAACTCATGAAATTTAAACGTTGTGTAAGGCTTGAGGTTTCCAACCTTTTGAAAAGCTGAACCATAGTGTGAAATTGGTCTAGATCGAAAAATCCACATCATGAATTCCTTGGGTTAGAGGACTTGTCCATATTATTACACATTGTGAATTTCAATTTTACACCTTGAATTTATTTTGTATCCTGGCTCTAACACCCATGCCACCTTACCAAAGAGTAACTAACTAACCACCCTAAAGACCTATTAACTAAAAAGAAGACATGTAGAAAACCTTGATCAAGATTTAACTAAAATTTAAAAATACAAACATCATAATAAATGGTACCATATAGCTATATTAAGAATATCGTACTTACGAACATGTAGATCGTGATATACCAAAAACAAATCAATTTTGGAGAACCACTCGACACTCAACAATTGATCAAACACATATGCAATGTGTGGAAATGGATACTTATTCTTTATCATAACTAAATTTGAAATTATGGTAATCTATAAAAATACTTAGAGTTCCATTCACATTCTCTACAAAAGAATTGGTGGTGCACGTAGAGTTGTGCTCGGCCAGATGAACCCTTTACACTCCATATATTCAAGATTATCCAAAAATTTCCTTAATTCCCCAATTTCTATCTGATAATATAGAAGGGACATAGTACCAGTCCGTAGTAGGAGATCAATCATAATCTACACTCCTATTTTGGGTGGAAACCATGAGCTGTTTTTTGGAAAAACTTCATTGAACTCGTCCACTATGGTAGGAAAATATTTACTCAGGATATAATATACTGATGCCAAAACAGAGTATATTAATTGTAATTGATAATTCAAAAATCCCATACCAAGGATTATTCCCTACTTGAATCCACTAACCAATCCCCTTTGAAGAGATTTATAACATCAGTATAAGGTTTGAAACTCACATTCATTTAAAAATAATCGATATGAGTGTCAATTTTCATTACCCAATCCCTTCTTAGAATCAATTCATAGACATACAACACCATAAAATAGAAATAACATACCAAATCAGTCTAGTTGACTATTGTAATGCTCAATGCACATTTTATGACTCAACACACTTTTCTCCCAAAAGAAGATTGGAGTTTCAAAATAGAAGGCACCATTTCAACAATTAAACCCATTAGATGTTTCTTTCTTCTAATGTCACTCTACTAAACACTTTATATAATTCATAAAATAATGGATGGAAATATTTAAGAAAATATAATATTTCAACACTGATATAAAATTGTGTTCCTTCATGAACTCACTTACAAGAAATATCAATGCAAAGAGGACTAAATTAATAAATTTATTTTCTTAATCTATCACCCATAGTTTCTACTATTTCAAAATGAAGTATTCTTTTGTTCTAGATATTATAAATGGAGGATAGATTTCTCTATTGAAAAGTTATTCAAAATCATAAAATTCCATAACATCAACCAATTAATCATGAACTATTAAATCCCCACACTTTCATGGTTGATACTAGAGCTTTCACATCACCATCTTTACTATCATATCTTCTAGTGTCCCATGGAAATTGAATGTTAAATTCTTCATATTCAACCACACATTATCTTTTTCCAATTTCAAATCACCCCAAATTATGGGAGGATTATGTTTTTAGAAAATAACCAAATGATCCACCTTCCTTGGTTCATCCATTATGTTCCCTCAATTAATGGAATGATAATCCTGGAAAATAATTTAGACCAACTATTAGTTAAAATGTTTCTCTAGTGAAAACAAAATTTTTAGTAGCCTATTCTAGTTGGTTTTACAGTTCCTACCCACTTCCATTCTTCAAAACCTGAACAATCACAAATTTATTCCCAATTTTTAAAAACTGATGTCATTTCCATTTCAAATTTCCACACATAAACATACCACCAAAAATATTTACACAATAATTTAAATATTAATAAACCATTTTACTTATTTTAAAAACTCAACCATTAAATTTTTTATAAATATCACCATTTGAAAACAATTTCAATCCATTTTGAAAAGTATTACTTTTTCATTTCCATAAATCATTAAAAAAATAACGAAAAATGACATCCTAGTTGTAAATGATACTATCAAGGCATTCATTGTAACTATAATCAATTAAACCCATTATGATGAAGTGACAACTCACCTAAAAGTTTCCTAAAAACTTTTGTACCCAAAAATCATGATAACATAATGTTAAACATTAAATGGGTACATTTACCTTTTAATTCCCTATATTTCATGTTCCATGAAACCATCTCCTTTATACCATCATATATAAAATATTAACAAACAATAAGTAATAACATTTACTACTCTAGGATTGAACACAACCGATTCAACATGATCAAAAAAACTGATACCATTTGTAACATCTTGCCTCTCACACATTGGTTTAGAAAGATATGGGTTGTGTCACTAGCCTAAAAAGACATACTGAAGACATAAAAGTATATAAATAAACTCATAGGGCCTAAAGAACATTTAAGAGTTAATTTTCCATTAAAAGATAAACATATAAATTATAGGAATATATATAATATAACTTTTTATGATAGATGAGTACAAAAATTCATCTCAAAACATTATTAAGACAACAACCATATCATAGTCAAATCATAATTTGAGTGAAATAACATGATGAATCAAAAGTAAATTAGTTCCAAAAGACACCAAAGATATCCAATCCTAAACATACAACCTTATCCAAGATTTCACTCAATTAGACATGCCCACGGTATCATGATTAAGCACTAAATAACTAATATTCATTTCCTTTACCCATGCCTCAATATTTGATATTTGAAAATTCAAAAATCTTTCCAAGATGAGGGTGACTCCGAAATTAGAATGATTTCCCCCAATGACTTCTCGACTCACATCACTAGAACCAGAACAGTTTAGCATAATTTTTTGAAAATTTATATATAATTTATATTCTTTTTACATAAAAAATCATAATTACCTGGAATGAAAGAAAAAACCATTAAAACATTTATTAATCCATTTTGAGTAACAAATCCATCATTCCACACATCCACAAATCTACACATGCATGACCAGGTGATATTTCAATTAATATGAGTGGTGTCTCATCGATCTACATAGTCATCATAATGTAACCAATACCAGGTTCCCCAATGTAACGTGCCCCTTGAACATGGTCATGTATAAGTATAATGATCTCACAACATCCATATATTGAAAATTCAATTCAATCCTTTTCAAATAAAACCATTATTTCGTTAAAAAAATTTCAAGATCCATTTTCCATGTATTATTTCAAAAAAATAATTTTAAAATCTCGATTTCAAATTTATCATCAAAGAGGGTTGTCTAAAATACCATCAAATTTCTATAATTTCTCAAAACCACCACTAAAGTGGTTTCCAAAAATAATCACACGAAAATTTCACAATCATTTCAATAAAAATATTCATTGAAATTTGATATTTCATTTTCTAGTCTAGTGTAGCCAATAGAGAAGCATCCAACCTCACGAAAATTTGGAAAAAATGATGATTATCACTACAATTCTCTAGAAACCATCACCAAACCCCATTCCATTACTAGATCCAACCATAATACACCAATTTTACCACTATAGGGAATTGATAATTAAATATAGGCCTTTATATATGGTTCATGAAAAAATAATAAGAATACATCTAAGGAGAACATCCAATATTGAAGACATATTGGAAAATCAAGATGTCCAACGGGCTTTGAAATTCCTAAAACATTATCCCAGGTCAAATTGAATCACCTATAAAGCCTTGAAAGAATATAGATTTTGGGATAATGAAATTTTATACATTTAATGGGAGTATTATGACTAAATATGATGTAGATCCACAATTTTCATACCTACAACTGCACAGTGCACAGTTAAGGCACATGGTTAGTCAACCAATGTGCTGATAGTGCACAAGATATTATCACAATGATTATATGCTTGCATGGTCTCTCATGAGTAACCTCATGGTTATCCCAACCCGTGCACCAACTATGTGGTTCTATTATCACAAGCCAATCCTTCACATTGTTGGCTTGCACGGTAAGAAAAACCATGTGAAAATGGTGATTTTCCCTCTGTCCAGTATTGTATGGTTTTATTGAGGAATCCATAGTGTTTAAGAATACATGTCACCAACCTTGGTGTTTTTACTTTCCTTTTGGAACTAGCCACATGGTTTCTAGAATGTTGTTCATTGTCTGTACTTACTGTGCTCAATCTATGCACCTATAAACAATACTCAAATGAATTAAAACCCCATATTATCCTCCTAAAACCAAACATGATTATTATATATACATAAAATAACTATAGAAAGGGTCATGTATAAAAAATAGGTTTGTTACACATCCATCCACCTAGGACGCCTCCCATACCTATGAACATATCACAAAATGACTCTTATTTTTGTTCTAACTCTTAAGGTATTTTTATGATTCCTATATCTCAAAAAAATCCCTCACTCATTATAAATAAATGAAAATATAATTTTCACCAACCGTTAATTATGTGGGTCATTTCATTGTAGGTATGTCATATGGCTTGATATGATATATCATGAAACTGCATTTCACTTGATAATATTTTATAATAGATTGGCATTTCATGTTTTACGGTAGGAATCAAATTCACTATATGATTAAAAATATTGTTGAGAGTTAAGTGTTTTCATTTGGGTATTATTTCACATAATTAAATCAATTACCTCCAATGTTTTGTATGATTAAATATATATAGATTTGAATGAATTTATATAATAAAAACTGCAGGATAATTTTATTATTTTCAATTAATTTTTAATAACATTCCATTTTCTCATATGTTATGATTATACATGTAAATTTATGGATTGCTCGAGAAATTTCCTCCGGACGAACATAATTTTATTTAAGGTCTTGAAAATTGATTTCAACCCTTATGTTGATTCACCCAACCAAAAAAAATATTCAATTTCTCATTTTTATTCAATAGTTACCAACAGATAGTGGTTACAAGAAGAATCCCAATCCAACCATTTTTTGAGACACCAATGAGGATGGAATCCATTTTTTACTTCTCAATGAAATTTATCCAACTCATGTTTGATGAAATGATGTTCGACCAAATATGGTGTAAGGTACACCTGTTTTTCATTTTATATTATGCTTGGGTTTGGTTTCCTAGAATAGTGGTTTTGGGTTTCCTGATGTCATTCCCCGGTAATTTATGTGTTACTAAATCCTAAGAAACATATTAGGTGAGCCAAAGCCATATTATGATTCAACTTAATAATTAAATTAGGTTTCAAAATGATGAAAATTTAAATTTTCTTAGATATTATTAAATAGTATATAGATATTTTTATGTGGAATGACTTAATATATAGGATATCATAAGACAAAATATAGTCCCAAAATATAATATATATTATTATATCCAGTGATATTGTGAAATACTTCAATTTTCAATCTATTTTAGTGTACGATAGAGGTAGTGTTGTAAATAAATAACACAAAATTACACTACTTTCATGACATAAAATAGAGTATCATATCATCATTATAATAATGATTCATGTCATATAAGTAATTTTCAATTAAAAGAAATCATGAATGATGATATGGATGTTTTATAAAATATAATAGATTGGGATTGTAGTATGTATTTTAAGATATAGAATAGAAATTGTGGGATGCAATATCAATGATAACCATAATTGCGATATATTATATAAATATGTCATAGTATACAATATAAAGAAAAAAGGTTTTTTAATTTATAATTTTTTAATTAAATTATATATTTTAATAATTGTATAATAATTTAATAAAATTATATTTTTTAGCTATTTATTTAATTTATAGAGTTGATAAATTAATTTTTTATAATGTTTTTATAATTATATATTAAATGTTTTTGAAACATTCAATAAATACCTATCTATAATATTAATTTCTAAAATTAAGTATCTTTGAATTTATGTGGGATGAATTAAAATTTGTATATATAATATTTTTATATAAATACAATTTTAAATTTATAAAATGTTTTAAAATTATAAAAAAAGGAATAGTTAAAATGAATTTATAGTGAAATTTTCAATTTTTCATAATATTTTATTAGAAATTATCAAATCAAAGGCCATTTTTGGGAAATTATATAAACTATATCAATAGGTGTTATGATGAGTTTTTATGTTTAATGTCTGATTAATATTGAAAATGAGAATTTGTATTATTTAAAATGTTTTATAAATGAAATTAAATATTAATTTTTTATATTTCAAATATCATATATTTATGTAAATTTCATATATGGGATAATATGACAGATTTTATATTATAAATAAATATAATTTATCAATATTTATTTAAATATATAATGTATATAATGAAAGGAATAATTATATTGTCTCTATAATTTAATTATTTATTGATTATTTATAATATTTTATCTCATGTAAAAATTTATAAATAGCCTATTTGGTTATTTTTACACCCTTATTTTAAAAATAAAATATGTTTAATATTGTGAATGGTTTTATGATCTATTTTAAAAAGTTAAATTGATTATAAAATTAATATCATACGTGGATTTATAGAGTTAAATATAAGGTATGATATATTTTTTAGAATTCTTCAATGTTGAATTTGGATTATACTAGATTATAAGAATGAATTAAGAATTCCATTATAGTATATACATATTATGTTTATCAATTTAGTTGGAATTGAGGTCTCCCATAGGTAAATAACCACGAGTATAGGGACTTTGGAATAAACTGTTCACTAACCTAGGGTATTATTCTCTATCTAGACTAATGGATGATGGATACATATCCCTCCAAGCTTACTATTTTGGTGATTTTGGCCTTAAATGATTATAATAATTTTCATTTACAGTTTCCATATACATTATTCATTTGATTCATTTTGATATCTGTAAATATATATTTCTTTAAATTTGATTTAGTAACACATGAATGAGTGGTGTAAAAAGTAACACATCAATATGGCTTCAACATATTGATTTTTTTGATGAAATTTTGATTCAAAACTGTATCAATGGAATAACTCTTATATGTGATGTAATATATAATATAATATTTTAATATTTAAAACAACATAACATTATATGCATTACATTACTTCCAATGTAACAATATTCATGAACTTGATTATCCTACTCAGAAGGTTTTTTCAAAGTATACCATTGATGGATTATCTTATATACGGAAAAAAAAGATACAGGTGACCCTAATAGGATTATATTCCCATAATTATAATATTATTTGGTTTAAACATGTCTTGGAGACAATAATGATAATAATACCAGTGGAATAGAGTTGAGTTTTTTCTTATGTTGAATTGGACATGGGATTTTCTGCTCAACAATCCACGATTCAAATATTATATTACTTGAAAGATGACTAACAAAATTAACTATGTGGTGAGAGAAACTAGTGAAATATGGACCTCCTCCTTTTAGTGGATATGATGAAATTAAAAACATGTCTTCATTGCATTGGGATTAAATTTAATAAAATTCCATATTATATGAATGTAAAACAAGATACTCCTATGATAAAGACAGATATTATAGATAAAATAGATTTATCATTATCAAAAGTGACTTAGAGATAAATTTTTAAGAAGGAAAAACGTAATAGAAAAAAAATTTAAGAATTTTTTGAAACAGAAAAATCATTAATATGAAAGAGGAAAAACTATATGTTAAAGAGATAACATCCTAAACAACTAATAATCAGAATATTTTAATAATGTTTAGGGGGTTATAAAATCATAGGTAAATTCAAGGATTCAAATGAATTTCTTAACTTCCATTTGACTTATAGTTTTTATTATCTGATCCAACAAAAATATGATTTTTTATATTAATGAATTAGAGAGATTATAAGAGTACTCTAATTATTGTTCAATATATGGATTTAATTGTGCAGTCGTAATTGGAAATGTTCCATTGGTATTGATGAGTTCCAAAAATGTATAAGCTAAAATTTTAATGTATTTATTATATCTATTTTGGGAATTATATATAAATATTATTATGTTATATTTCTATAAAAATAATTTAATGTTCAAAAAACATGAAATAAAGTCTATTTGGAAGTCCAATATTGTTTCATTAATTCATCAATTGGGGTTATTAAAAATGAAATAAGATTTTAGGAAGGATGTAAAATGTTTCTCTATGTTGGAATTGTTTGGAATATATAATTAGGCTTTAAAAAACACCATGTAAATTCTATATTATATAACAATGGTTTATAAATAAATTATTTTATTTTTAAAGGTTTGTGATACCAAATAATTTGTTATTAAAATGCCAAAAAAATTGGGAGTTCAAAGAGATGATAATAATTAATGATGACTATATATTTAAATACCCTCCATTATCATTAAAAATTATAACTTATGATTTGATTAATATTCAACATTTAGCATAATGAAAAATTCCAGAACTATATGGTTCCACTGAAATTAAAATCATTGATACATAAACAATATGTTCATAAGTGAACTACATCATCTCTCACTAAATTCTTCATAATTTAAACCCTTTTTAGACTTATAATACATAATACCATTCTCCATTACCTGGAAAATGAATCATAACTAAAGTTGGTATCATACTCTCAGTACAGGTAAACATGGGATAAATCAATCGATGATCATATAAATGTATTAGATAAGATTAATGGAATTATATCATGAATATAACATAAAATGTTCATACCCAATCTATCACGGTTCATAAACATGATCTATGGTATAAGACATTATCTTTTCAATTTAAATAATAATAAGAGTGAGTAATCATTAACAGTAAATCATGAACCCTGGGTTCATGTCATATTCGTCTTATAATGTCATATATATGTATATACACACAAATTCATATTACATTGTTAACTACAACAACCACAAAATGATAATGGAGTAGGAATCAATACCTATTTCCCATGTTATAGAAAATCAAGAATCATCACATGTTTTCTAAAGGGGATCATGCACATCGACTTGTTTCCCACAATGTATCAAACACATTGACAAGTTTTCCAAAAAAGTGGAAGCACATCATCTTATTTCCCATATCTACCTCATGACATATAAAAATTTTCCCAATTCATTACAGGGCTATATAATTTCAATCTAACCCATAGCATAATGAATATTAACATATGTGTTCCAAAAATTCATTTCAAATTCATAATATTTACACAATGATATTTTCTTAAAATCATGTTAATATATTCTATTTTCTTTCAATATTTTTCAATGAATATTCACATGAATATAAATATTTCATTTAAAAATTCAAAATTCAATAAAAATGATATTTAAATTGATTTATTTGAATAAAATAATTAATACAAATGAATTTTTATTTTATTTATGAATTTTTTATTAGTATTTTTTAAGGGATTATAAATATCTCACATAATCTTCAAAAAAATTAAGAGTTTACTATAAAAATGGTCCAACATAGGGATATCCCTTAATAAATAAACCCACAAGAACATATCCATATTCATTGAAGAGTTAATTGAATATAGAAGGACAGTGAGAGAGCCTTGTCAATGAAAAATTTGTGCATGTGTTCCAACGAGAGTAGCCCACGTGTATGATGGGGTGTAATCCCACCAGAACTGAGTTATGCATCTCAATCCATGATTGTGTGGGGGAGTGTCTGGGAGCCCATCCCAGGATAGGATTCTAAGATATAATCATTACACATTTCATTTTTAACACTAACTATTACCATTTTATCATTCCATGTTTGATGATATTGAGTATGTTATTGTTCAACATAATAGAAAATTCATGGTTCCACTCCACTTTAGAGAAAAACTCCCCATAAATTTCTTGATCAATGATCTCCACCACCCACGAACACTCGACACCACCACCAACCATTTCATATCATAGGGATATTACATGGAAACATATAGATAGCTTTTTGTTGAGATAAACTATATCTAGTAAAGTATGAGGTAGCCAGGGATCATTTTCTCCACTATGGATGAGTTCATATTCTTTTTATTCATTAATACTTTTATATTCTTCTTATAATTTAATCAATATTTCCACCATTTTATATTTGTTATCTTCTATTTTTATTTTAATTTTCTTATAATATCTTTCCATTCTTCCTCTATTTTTATTTTTTTTATTTCATGTGTTTTCTTTCTTCATCCTTCTCCATTCTCTTCTCTTTTATTTTATTATTCTCTCGATCTTGTTATTTTTATTATTATTCAATTCTTTTCATCTATATTTCCACCCACTTATCTCTAACCCTAGAAAATGAGGGTTTGAGCTAAGTCTTTCCATGGGGGTGTTTAGGTTTTATTGAATTATTTTTAATATATTTATGTTATTTTAGATTCGAGTGTCATGCATGGTTGGGGATATTTTCTACCATGACATGAAACTCAATTATATTTCTATTTTATTATTATTTTTATTTCTCCTCCATTAAATTGATAATAATAACTTCAAATGATGGATTTGTTCTACTCAATGGATAAAACAACATATGATGGAGCAGGGCTTGGGAAGATGTCACACACTCAATTGAGCTGTGGCATCAACCTAGATTATAGTAGGAGGTAGAATTTAGACTTTTTAAGGCATTATTATTTTCAAATCACTAAATAATAGGACAGTAATTCATGACTGAAATTTCATTTTTATATTATAAAATTAATTTATACAACTAATGGATTATAACGATAGTACTCAAGACCAGACCTAAGAACATTTTTTTTTAATAATACCATTTTTATAGCATTTCATGATAATTTTGAAATTCCTTTTTTTATTATATACATGTCCCAAATTTTACATTACATTTATAGAATAATACAAAAAATTATCTCTTAGAAAAATTAGAATAAGAAGGTGAAAAATTGTGAATCTACTCATGTATTATAACTTCACTATGCTTCTTTATTGCACTAGTAAAAAAAGATATTTTATTTTTCTGTGAATTGAGACATGACTTCATCAAAACATTCATCGTTTCCAGTGTCCGAATGGCTCGAAGGCCTTATTATTTTATTTTTATTATAGATAATACCCCTTTTAAGGGTTGAAGTGGAACCCATACATGACCCATAGACCCAAGGCGCAAGGCCCGACATGACCCGTAATACATGACCCGAAGGCCCGGAGGCATACAATGCCCAATACATGACCTGTAGGCCCAACCAACCAGAACTACCCCTCTACAACTTCTACATCATTTATTTCCTTTAGCTACCCACCTCATTATTTATCAGCTAGCATTGCCCCATACAAAGCTGCATGGTGCCTGGTCCCGATGGCAGTTGCCATACCCTCTCATTCTTCCAATCTGGTTAGCTCTGCTTCTGGTGACTACTTCGGGTGCTCTGATCCTCATCTGGGGCCTTCACTGTGTGAACTGGGAAACTTCATGGTCTTCAATGGCTCGAAGGCCCTGTGGCCCAAAGGCCTTTGATGTCCCAAAGGCTCTGAGACCCGTAGGCCAAAACCGGTGGCCCGATAGCCCAAATCAAGTGAATAGTCCAACTACTACGGTACCGAACTGTGCCTGCTACAGTGCCTACTACAGTACTGCTACAGTACCCCGGAAATTTTCCTCCACCCGGTTTTGAACCTGGGTCTCTTGGATTCCAAGAAAGATCCCTTACCACTCGGGTACGGTCTCCTTGGATCATCGTTTCCAGGGTCTAGTCACTAGTTTTCTTAATTGTTTTTCATAATCATTAGAGTGTTTTCAATTTGTTTTTATTAAATAAAATAAAACTTTTAATTCCCTCAGGTCTATGGAATATTTTTTTGCCCTATTTTCTAGGTATAGTAGGGGTTCCTGAAGCCCAATTAACCAATAGGATGAATTAAAGGACAAAATCCTAGAATATAAGGAGACCCTTGAACTACCGTTAGAGAAAGGATTGGATAGAAAATTAATTAATCTCTTGGAGTACTTCCCACATTTTTATCAATGAAGAGACAATCCAAATTAATATTTCTCCTTATTTCCTGCCAACAATTCTAAAGTAATTCCCTAGGTAAAATTTCAAGAACATGTGGGTAACAACAATTTCAAATATTTGATTTGATTGAATTAAAAATGGTATAGTATCTATATGGAATAATGGATTAGCTAACTATGAATTTCAATGTCTCCCACAAGCAAACCAAACCAGTACTAGAAGAAGTTCCACTAGTGTTTCCCCATTTTAATAAATCTGTAAATGAATTTGAGGCCCAACATAAGGATCATCAATAGCCCAACCATTTAATGAGATAGATCTAAGTTGACAATAATAATCTAGAGTGGATTCAATATGAGGAAGGATTTCCTTCTAATCTATGTGTGGGAGATCCAAAACATATAGATAGCTTATGGAACGAGTCTTAGGTACAACATGATCTCTCGAGTCACTAAAAAGTAGAATAGTATTCACAATTGAATATATTTCTAGCCACATAATAAGAGGAAGGAAACCATGTTGTGTAATTTTATGAAAATATTTTGGATATTTAAAAAATACTTCAATCCACTAAGATCAAACATCGTGTGGAATACATTAGTGAGAAATATATTGAAAATGAAACAACATTGGGATATGATATTGTTTTAAATTCTATCTCATTTGATTCTATTATATCTAATTTGACTATCACTCTTTATTTTTTTTAATTATCATATTTGGTCAATCCATGTTATTACTTAGAGGATGTTAAAGAAATAGAACCTACATCTATAGAGGAACTCATGATGCTCTGAAATTTTGATGAACATTCATATGAGGAAACTATTGAAGAATTCCAATTGGAAAAGCTTGAGTAGAAAAAGAGATATGCTGCTCATTTTGAAAGGGATAATTTTATTTCTGTCCAAGTGATATTATAGGCTAATATTCCTTTTGATCATTCAATCCCTGCACCCCACAGTAAGAAATGCCTTGATTAGAAAAAAAAAGTATTACATGTTGAAACAAATAGGGGGTATGATCCACACTTCATCCTATCCTCATCAGGCAAGTTAACACTAATTGTGAAGTGCAAGTATCTTGTATACTTTATCCATGGATCATTCATCACTATAAAATAATAAGTGAGTATTGGGAAATTCCATCTATGGTGGTTCAAATCCAAAAATATCTATCTACCAATAGATTTTAGATAATTGTTGGTACTTCCCATCTAGAGGAATTAAAAATAAAATGCCCGTGTGTGGGATTATACCAAAATTTATCTTTATTTCCTTTCTAGTATTTCAATTTAATTATTAGTACTAGTTCAGCATGTCGCCGACTCCCTCAATTCTTTTTTACCATAAACAAATTGTTCCATGAGGTTTATTGATTGATCTACTTTTTTGTCCAAGATGGCATAACACGTCCCCCAAATAATTGAGGAATGTGAATAAGGATTCATGGATAAATGAATTTCACCTTTTAATTTGATTTTTTAGAATCACTATAATTTTTTTATAAAAACATATTTGAAGCTGTAAAATTAAAATTCAAAGGTCCTGATTTAAATTTATGCATATCTTGACTTATATAGTATACATAATTTTCATAGGAACCCTATGATTCCATGATTTTGATTTCAATTTTAATGATAATGAATCTATAAAATGGAAAATATAATGATTAGAGTGATTCAAGGATACTAAAATGAGCACTGATAATTTGTGGGAAGTATTCGATTCAGGGAACTGAAATTTACATATAATTTTTCAATTCATTGAATTTATGAAATCAATGTGTATTGATTTTTTATTATTATTCATGCCATGAGTGATTATCAAAAATCAAATTTTCCATTATCGAGAGAATTTCTATATCAAATAATTCTAATTTTGTCTGGATAAAATATCTTGAGTTATCTTGGTACAATCATCTACATAAACATGAATTGAAACTTGTAAAACCTATAATTTTGTAATAAATCATTTTAAATGATTTAGACATCTTTTGATAAGAACTTACCTTGAATAACACCTTATAAATTAATGCTTATTTAACAAATAGAGACCATGAATAACCCTGTTAGGAATGAGCCATGTTTCAGCCATTTTATCTATTCTAACAGTACTCATATTATTTACATGATATTTCTAAATTATAATGTGGGGTTTGGGAAATTCATGTTAAAAGGGATAAAATATTTAGTATTGAAAATGTTTGGAGGTTCTAATTTTGGTATGGGAAATGTTTTTGATTATTTATTTCACTGTCATTTTTTCTCTTCTTGATAATAATTAAAAAGTGGAATGGGTTGTGGCTTGTAAAAATAAAAAATAACTATTTATAAACTGATTAGTTGTATCCTATGTGGTTAGATGTTGGGTGTAAAATTCATTTTAAACATACCATTCAATAAAGGAAAAAATGAAAAATTATAATGATGAAAAAATGAATAAAACTATAGGCAATTAAAGTTGTGTCAAATAATTCATTATGATTTAGTTATTAATGAGCATACATTGGTATCATGATGTTGGAGTTCTTATTTTGAAGAGGATAATTTCATTGAGATTTTAATTTTGATGTCATGCTTTTTACTTGAAGAGATGATTCTCTACCCAGAGCCTTAATTAATAAACATCAATTCCTACCACTATTAATCTACAGATTCATTAGAACCTTAATTGAAATACCTCATGATTTTATGTTTTTTTCGCATTACAAAGTAGAATATTTGTTTCCTTTATAGTTTTATGGATATGGTGAACATTCTAATGATATTTTCATGACTCTACATGAATTTTTAATGTGACTAATAAGAGGTATGATTTAAGAGAGAGGTAGATCATAATTTTTAATTAATAATATTAATTAATTGTGGAGCATGAATTTATTGATGGAGAAGTCCCATCATTTTTCAAAACAGATAAAGTAAAATACATGGATTAATTTCTTCTTTTCAAAGTGTGAAATTAAATTGATATCATTTATGGAATTTAAAATTTAATATTTTTTATATTTATTTAATTTAATTAATTATAATTTTGAATATTGTAAGAATTTATGACCTCTAGAAATCAATGTTGATAATATATACTTAAGGGAAATTGTAAAAAAGTGTGGGGTTATTTGACATAGTAATATTTTCATTATATTTTGTTAAAATATTCTATTATTTTTCAATAATTTTCAATGAATATTCCCCTGAAATTCATTTTATTATACAATATTGGGGATTTAACAATATTTATACAAAAAATTATTTAATTGAAACAAAATAATTTTGAGAATTGGAATTCTATTTTATTTTATTTTTTGAATTTTTTAATTCTATTTTGTTATGTGATTTGAAATATTTTTTATGGCCTTCTTATAATTCAAGAGAATACTAAAATAATGGGCCATACATAGGCTATCCCTCAACTAGCCAACCCATAACCACATTTTCAGCCTATTTGATGAAGCCGAAGGGAAAAATAGGAAACCAGAAAAGCTATCCCAAGGAAGAAGTTGTGCATGAGAGCCTGTGGGAGAATCTCATATGTATGGTAGTACCTATGACCGTGTGGAATGACTGGTTATGCTCAAACTATTTATGCGACCAGGTGTATCAGGGAGCCCACCCTGGTGTAGAATTCTGAACTGGGATAATCATTTGGTTCATTATAAACCCTCACTGAAACCATTTACTCCTCCAATGTGTGATGGGATGGAATGAGTTACTATTCATCCTAATAGAAACTTCTATGCTCTTCTCAACATCATTGCACACCCATCTCGGATATACCCCGAGATGTCTTATACACTTCCCATATCCACTCGACATCACCATACACTGCTACATCTTAATTGGAAATTTTGTGGTAGCACTAGGAGAGCCCAAATCCATGAACCACTACAACTACAAAAGAAAGAAGAATACATAGATAATTTTATCCACATCATACAACCACCCAAAATACTTTTTTATGATGACAAAAACCATTCATGATGGATCTCAATCTATCTATACACTATGGAGTCTAGATGACTTGGGGGGATTATTTTATTTTTTATTTTCATAAACACCATTTCCAGATCCCCATTCATCCACCATGAAATTAATTCATGGATTGGGAAGACCAAGTATTCCATGTAAATATTTCTCCATGCTAATTGGGTTATGAAAAATCAATATCCTCATCATCTTTTAGGAAAACCCCCATGTATCTTGAATCAATTTTAAATATTTAAAATATTTATTACATATGGATGATTTTTAAGGGTTTTGTGATATAGGGTTGGATCCCTCTATAATTAGAGGGAAATTAATCAATCTAAGGGAGTTGACCACTAGCTGGACACCATAGAGAGGATTCCACACTGAATGAAAATCTTATCCTTGTTTATTCTATGTTATATTTTATTTTAATATTATATTTTAATTTGTTTTAATTTGTATAATTTTTAATTTGTTTCTTACAAAAATATTTCATTAATGTTTTATATTCAATTATGTTTCCCAAAAAATTATTTTCTTCTTAATGTTCTTATTTTTTTATTCAATTATCTTAATAATTTAATTTTATCATTGTATTGATCATTTTATTTTATTTTATCTTCTATTTTTTATGTTTTTATTCTACCTTTCCCTCTATATTTTATTGTTTTTTTATTTCAGGTGTCTTTTTCTTCTTCTATCATCATTATATATTCAATTATTTTAATATTCCATCTCTCTTGTTATTTTTATTTTTATTCTATAATAATATTTACTCTTTCAACCAAGTGATCTCTTACCTAGAAGAATGTGGGGTTGGCCCGAGGCTTAACCTAGGTAAGGTTTAGTGTTCTTGAATTATTTATTAATTTTTATTTTATTTTTTTTGTTATATATGACTGGCATGAATGGGTGTGGATATTTTCCACCATGACCTGAAACTCAATTATATTTATATTATTATATATTTATCTTTTACCTAACTTGCATTGATCATTATAGATTCAAAAAATGAAGCTAATATGATCAATGGATGAAACAACATATGATGGAGTTGGAAACTCAAAGATGTCACACACTTTATTTAGGTGTTCCTTTAACCTTGATTTTTGAAAGTGGTGAAATTCAGATTACTTAATGAATTTGAGTGTTTAAAAAACAAAATAAAAGGATAAAAATTCATTATTTATCTTTCGTAATAGAATTATAAAACGTAATTTATAAAAATAAATGATAATAATTATAGAACTCATGACCAAACTGAGAAGAAAGTTCATTATTTCAAATAAAATTATATTTAGCACTGCATGGTAATTTAGAATTTTAATTTATTTTATTACAACAAAAATTGATATTTTTCAATTATTTTATTTGAAAATATTAACAAGGTAGATGTTTACTGAATAAGAAAAAATAGTTCAACAACTATGAAGCTCCTTGAGTGAGAATACCCTTGTAAGCCACTATGATTCACTAGAAAAAACAAAGAAATTTATTTTTCAATGAAATACAAAGTTATGTATCAAATATCATCATATCACAAACCATGAAATGAAACAGGTATTCATAAAAATTTCATCAATCACTCTAATCATAACCCATGGAAAATAAATTGGATTCACAAGAAGCACATTATGATATTCATAATCCCCCAAGTGAAATAGTAATTCTTCTATAAATGGATTATATTCCTTGGAAAATATATGAAACCCCAATTATTTTTATCTTTTATGAATATGAATACCACGAAAAATCATTAAAATATTATTTAAGAGAATATAATTTCCATTTTGAAATAACTTCCTTAAAATAAAACAAATCCAAAATTTTAATGAAAATAATTCATTTAAAATAATAATATAAACATTTAAATAATATTTTCAATAATTTAGTGGTCATAAATAGGATAAATAATTTATAATCCATACAAGTTAAAATAAATAATCATTTTTTGGTTTTCTCAAAAATTTAAAAGTACCTCATTTGGGAATCCACAAGAAGAATACATATATTTTTTTTTCAAAAAGTCAATAATGTGAAAAAGTTACCTTAAAAAATCATTAGTTGATAATAAAAAATTTCTATAATTTTTTTATAAAAGATCGACTTGGAAAATAAATGAATTTTCAACCCCAGAGTGAAATTAAAATTATTTTTCCCAAACACATTGATTTGATATATTTTGTTTTTAAAGAGGGTAAAATGAAATGAAAATATTTATTAAATATAAATTTCAGTATGATAATAATATTTATGAGTTTATTTAGTTATATATCAAAATATTTCCTCATCATAATGTTATTCATAAATAATCCTCATAAACAATTGGATTGTAATATAAAACCTAATCCACATTGGTAACTTTTGAATCATTATCCCCATAAAATATTTAACTATAGATTGAAATTGTAATCCACATATAATTCATTAGAATCATAAAAAATTAAATTCATTGGATATACCTAAACATGCAGAATAAAAAAGCAGGTAATATGGCATGTGTATCATGGAAATAAAAGTGAGAGGAAAATACATTACATGGTTTGTTCACTGTTGAATCGTAATACCCATAAAATTATAAATTTAATTTAAATAGTAAATATTTTTAGTATAAATAAATTCATGGTATAATTTTTCAATGGGTATTTATATACACCTTATTAAATTATTTAGGATTATAACATAACATATGTCCCAAATAAGGAAATTTGAGATGAAAGTCCCTTACCTCAAATATCAACTTTCTTAATACAAATTTGGACCTCCTGTAGAATAAATATATGATTATATTAAATAAATTTATAAAACATTACTCATACATATCCTACTATAAATTATTTAATTATGAAAATATATTATGCATTGATTAAAAATTCATCGTTAGAAGCCTGCAATAGAAAATAATTACATTGTTTTTCTTGTATGTTTTGGTTTAGAAATTTTTTTCCTTTTAATTTGATATTTATTCAATAATTTATAGAATTTTAAACTAGATAAAAAAATTTATATTATTTATTTTTCTATTTATAGTAATCAGTAAAATTTTGAAAAATATAATGAATGACATAGTTTAGAGAGATGGTATAGTGTACATATATATGAATTTTTTTTCAGTTTTACAAATAGATGTAAGAGAAGGATGGTAAATAAAATATCACATTTAGATAATATTTTTATGTCATATATATAATATATATTCATCAAATCTATTATTATTATCATCCACTTCAAAATTAAATGAAAGTGAATCACAATTTTTGTGAAGGTGGAAGTCCACCAGTACACAAGAGCGACATTATCATTTTGTAATGGATTGCGAGGATAAAGATATATGTGATATTACAATTATAGGAGAATAAATTTTCTATAAATATCATATATATGATTTTAATTCATCTTTATAAGAACCCTTGACATTTGATACTGGGAAATTAATTACATCAGTTCGCGAGGCGGTAGCCTGCTATAAACACAAAAAACAGTTTCATTTCCCATTTATTGGTAGAGGAGATGTATATTTTTAATTTTATATACATAATAAAATTTTAGTATATAGTTTATAATTAATTTTTTATGTCATCATTGTCAAAAATGATTTGAAGGAGGTGAAAGATGAAATAAAAAAAATGTTTGATCAATAATGTTACCTCTTATCCATACAACCTCTTTAGTTTTTCACCAAAATCCTTATTAGAAGGGATTTATAATAAAAATGATGCCTATAAGACATGAGGGGAGAAGTAAGGAAGATATTTGGGTAGCTATTTTCTTAAACAAATGGATTTTGAATTCTTAATAAGAGAGGATAGGGGGTTCTCTTTTTATGTATGGGAGAGGATACAATTATAATATTTGAAATTAAAATGGTTTACCCATGTTTTAAAAAATAAAAAATAAAATACAACTAATTATTCTAGATCCATAGATGTTGTAAGGTATAAATAATTCCAAAAATAGGAGCAAGATTAATTTTTATTGAATTTAACCATTATGTTCTTGGTACAACCCTTGATAAAACCATTTTAACCATAACCATTGTAATTATTTTATTCCCTTTTTAATATTCATTATGAAAAATAATTAGTATGAACATATTATATAATATTAATTATTCTCATTCACAATATTTAATTCATTCTTCCAAACTTAATTAAAATTATTATTAAAATTTTATTTAAAATTTAACTCAAAGATGCAATAAAAATATGGTTTTCCAAAGAATTTTTTTTCAAAAGATTAAAAATATATATGAAAATTCAAGGTGGAATTTATCTCTATGAACTAATTGGATAAATAATATTATAATTTAACTAATTTTATTTTTAAATATTTTTAAATATATATCTATCTTTTTAAATACATTAAAAAATTCATTTTTTAACAAGAAGGTTATTCCTATTCATAACTCCATGTTTAAGGACTATGTAATAACAACCATGTTTAAGTAATAATATAATAATATATTTTGGTTTGTTAAAACTTAATGTTGAATGTAAATAAAGATATCAGTGAAATTAAATTTTTTACCAAAAAATCAATAAATCATGGGCTGTTACATTAGTTTACATTTAAGAGATAATGAAAAGGATTGTTAAAATATAGAGTTGGATATAAATAAATATATCCAATTCAAATAAATTAGAATAATTTTTTTATACATAAGTATCACTTATTTTATATGATAAAATTAATTAGTTTTTAGTAATGTTTTTTTAAAAATAAAATGATATAATTTTTTGATACCCATGGATTCTGATTCATCTATAAACATAACATGTTTTAATATAAAATTGGGATACAAGTGTTTTATCCATGATAAAAGGATTTGTGGATGATTTGGGATAAATTTTTAAGGAATGAGTTTTTACTGTCATCAGAGTTATATTTTTAAATTTAAATTGTTTTTTCTTAATGTTACTCTAATCATATAAGATTCCATCTGTGATATGGTAATTAATAGTTTATTTGTTAAATATTATCATTACGGGAAAGAAATTTTATTTCTTGAAAATAAAAAAGTGTTTAAATTTAAACATGATATTATAGATAGAATTTAGGTTTTAAGATGAAGTGGGAATAAATTAGTACCTAGAGGTGTTTTGGGATAAAAATAATCGATTATATTGGTTGAAAATTAATGTGAATTTCACATTATATCCTAATAGTGTTTAGGGTATGTTGGTAAAAAAATAATGTCAATAGTTCTGTTATGATATCATTATGATCCTAAATAAGAGAATGATTAGAAAATATCAAGATAATGATTGTGATTAACCTGGAAAGAGTTATAAGTAGAAAAAAATTTAAATACATCATAACATTAAATGTTGTGAAGATAGAAAATTTGAGTACATATTCTAGGAGTTGAACCTTAGGAATACGATTTATAAATCTCACCATTATTCCAAAAACACTATAATTAAATAATTTCATCACTAAAAGAATTTAGTTACAGATTTTCACATATGGTCACAAATATATTTGGTAATAATTACATAGATATGTAATGAGTTTATCAAAACACTAAAATTGATGCAAACATAATGCCTCATTTGTGTTCTATCATACAGTACATTAATATATTGAAGAATAGGTGTGATCTATTAATATATTTAGAGGAGATTGAGAATATAAAAATCTATCATATTATAAAAATATTCATGTTCTACATTCCATACATTCATGTTTGTTTCATACACTATGTAAAGTGAAGTGAAAATTAACCTCTTATAGTATGAATTTCAGCTATATATAAATGATGGTTTTCCAGAATTATTATAAGCTATAATGAAATGTTAATTTTCATTTGGGTAGGATTATATATATAATTAAAAAATATTATTATAAGAAATAAAAGAATAATTTCATGTTGTAATATTTTCAATGATGACCACATGAAGGTTTATAGACATTGTCTTTAGTGTAAAAAGGGTGTGTGTTTCATATTGAATCCATATACCGATGGTTGGAAAAATCTCATACCAAAAAAAATTTTATAGCATGAAACCACTCTTATTCCATCTTTAAGTTTGAGCTAATTAGTTGGTATTTGGATATAATATTGATCATTTCATCAGATGTGGCTCAAACATGATGGCTTTTTTCCTATTCAAAATTTGGTATAACATATTACCTGTCTACTAAGATAAACTAAAGATGTATATGGTCGTACCTAGATATTAAGTATATGATGTGGATATAAATTTTATTAGGAGGTATGACATGTTCACCTCCACATGGGTGAGTTTCATGTGATGTGATCATCCATTGTATCGGTCTAAACATAAAGATTTGAGAACATATGACTATGATATATGTGATTGAAATAATCTATGTCCCATAGACACTCCATATCATAGACAAGTTATTAGATGATTACTCATGCATGTATATGATGCAAGGTTGGTACACATTTACAAGGATACATGTGTTCAATAAATATACCATCAAATCACTATATAGCTTGAGTGGCATTAATTACTTGTAGGAGGACACTGTTTACAAAAATTTGAGATCACCTGAAATCGTATTTTTTTCAATTCTATAATGGCTCATCAGGTCACACTTCTTATTGACAGAATGAGGGATACATTTTACAAATCTAGATAGAAAATATAAAAATGTTCTAAAGTTAATAAAAAGGTATTTCGGATTCATATTCACAAATTATTTCATATTTTTTAATATATGATGTTAACAATGATAGATTTCGATAGGTTTATTAGAAATATCCTAATGGTTTTTTTGATAAAATTTCAAAAGTTTTTGTATATGAAAAAATACAAGTTGATATTGCACAAATTTCAAGTGGCTATAGTATAATTGGTTGATTGATATAGGAACTCCCAAAATCCAATTTTACCTATGATGTATTTTGGATGTATCTTTTGTGATAGTATGGTGATTTTCTATTGTATGACATAAATGAACTATGGTATATTTTATTCCAATGGTTTGGGTATATTTTAAGGAATAGTATGATATATCATGTACCTATACATTAATATATAATATTATATGATTTAAGGGCATCATAAATTTTTTGATATATGCCAATAAAATTGTACGACTGTATAAGGTAGTAAAATATAAAGTGATAATGTTTGCTTAGTATTCCATGTAATGTTATTTGTGACTGTAAATGATTAATATGGTGAAACTTAATGATAATCAAATGTATTTCCCTAATAAATGCCTTCATGATAAACCAATACATTAAACATATGTAATAATCACATATAATTTATTTGATTGTTATGACTATATTAGTAAATACATGGATTGATCTGGTAGAATCCACAAGGCCTAAATAAAGATATCAATGGCCATAAAAATGGAATACATGATTTTTGATAATTCACTTTGACTGAAATATCTCTTCTCTTTCCATTCTTTTGAGAGGTACTAGTATACAATGGTTTCCAAGATAATCTCACCTAAGAATTGGTTGACTCGTCAACATAAGGGTAAAACAAGGATGATTAAAACCATTTGTTACATTATATATATATATATATATATATATATCAAACTAATGATTTAGGTTAGAATAATCAACCAACATTTTTGAAAGGAACACATCTTCGCCATTTTACATTATGAATGGAATCAATATCATATCATTTTTTTAGTTTTGGTTTTCTTTATGTCCTATTATACTTGAATAAGTGTTATACTATTCGGAGAGACACATTAATTTTATATTTTAAAATCGATTTACAATAACATAAAATTTATCATTTATTTACAAATAAAAAAACTTCAAACTCCTGTTATATTAATTAATTTTTAAAAATTATTAAATAACCAAACATGTTAACCATATTAATTCTTCCAACCATTAATTTATATTCACTCTAGCTCTAATAAATCAAATATCATTTTTCTCCCAAATTCACTCTTATATTTTATTTCACCATAACAATGAATCATTATTTGGTTTAAGGAATGTTTTCTTGAAAAATAAAGGTAAGGATTTTCTTTATTATTTCCTTAATTTAAATATTTATGTTCATTAAATTCATCATGATCTCAAATCATTTTTCTTCAATCCCATATAAGATCATGTTTTATAAAGGTATAAATATATTCAGGTATATATTAAATTGATAATGTAATAAAAATTAGGTGGAGAATCAACCATGGATTTAATGTGTGTCTATAATTGATCTACCCCTTACTAGGATGTTTTAAAAACAATTGCAAAGTATTACTAAATAAACCCCAGCATAACCATACATATAATTGTAAATACATTATAGAAAAACTGATACAACCATTGAATTATTAAAAGTTGTATATAAGAAATATAAATGGAAAAGAAAGGAAACCAAGAGAGTTCATCCCTATATAAACTTACATTATCAAAAAACATCATGTTCTTTGTATATATTCATAAATTTTAAAGGCATCCATATTCATATATAAATCCAATGTCTATTACCATATAAAATCATTTAAACCACATTAAATTAGTGAAAATGCTATTAGTATGTTTGGTTAATCCAATAAATATGACATGGGAACTATATTTATGTTCATCCATAAGAGTATAGAGCTGGGGAAAAAATTCACTTCTAAAATTTTCTATGCATCGTCTCTCACATTGTAGGGATTGAGTCAATTTCATAAGAAAATATAAATAACAGTGAATTTTACTTTTCTTCCTAAAAATTATTTATTGGATTTACTCTCTATCACAGGATATATAGAAAATAATCTTTTCGATACTTATATATAAATAAAATTCTTCAGTTTCATTAGAAACCCCAGTGAAATGAAAATCATTATAGACCTAGGAGGGTCATAAATCAATATTCTTTTAGTTGGATTTAGACCAATTGATTTGAATAGTATTTCAAGAATCAATGGAAGAACCTTTAATACCAAAATATATTTCATCTAATTCTAAACACAAAATATATAATCAAAAAAACATCATTTATCCTACCATCATCCTCCCTTCTCATATGTTTACCTTCTGATAATATATCTATGTAAGGTGGAACTATAAGTTACTCTGGTGGGTATGTATAAATTAAAGTTACATCTAAAATTAAAATACTATATAATATAAGAAGAGATGTCATTTTCAAAAAGGGAAGTATGGATAAAAAATAATATATCGATAAAAACTATCACTCTCCAATTGTTTGAATACCTAGAAACAATAATGTTTATTCAAATAATGGATATAACTACTTCATTTACCCAAAATAAGAAACTTGAAAAATATAGATTAATTAGATATGAGAGCACATCACTATTATCCATTGTTTGTATAAATTTATTAAAAATACCTTAAACACAATTATAGTTTATGTTCGTACAAAAAGGAACACAATTGAAAAATACACATATGCAAGAAATAAACGTAACATTAATTATAGAAACAAAATTTTAGTGATAGATAAAAAATGAATATCATAATATTATAATATTAGATAAAAAATAATTTAAAGTAATAATCATGGATATATGAAGTAATTAATGCATTTTTTTCATCCATAGGATGGATATGTAAAATGTTACTGTATTTTACACCATCACATTAATGGATAGAGATCACCTCACCAATCCTAACTCAAAAATTTGATCTAAAAACATTTTTCTTCCTAATTATTAGTTTATATAATCCTTCATTAAATATTTTAATGTTTATCATGACCTTATTATTATATACCTGAATATAAAGAGAGATATTAGAAATTATAATTAAAAAATAAAAAATAATAATTTTTTGATTTTTTAGATCTAAAATCTTTCTTTATCCGTAAATATCCATAGTTTGGAATATATAATTAAAATTCATTTCATATAACTATATTTTATAAAAAAATGGATTTACATTATATTATTGTCCACTCTAGAGGATGAGCATAAAAACAATTTGAAAAAGTATACAAAAAATATGATAAAATTAGAAAACATTGTTAACATAATAAACAAGAAATTGTCTCTCATTAATAAAGAAAAATACATATGACTATATTGATTAATTAAAAAAATATAGAATGAAACAACAACAAAACTAGATTAAAGGCTACCTATACTGAAAAAACCATACATATAACCCACTTATATAATATAATAAAACTATGGTAGAAAAATTGAGAATCCCAACGGATACACCAGAAGTCAAAAAATAATTCAAGTTCAATCCAATATCAGAATTGTGTCACCTTCGATGAGATTCACCTTCTCCATGGTATTAAGATGAAATAAAACCATACAATTATAAATATTTAGGGACTTATAAATTAAAATATTGTTAGTAGCGTTATTATGCTACACAAAAGTTGTACTAAAACCACTCTATATTCCCTTATTGAAAAAAACATTATTAAAAAACATAATAACCAATTAAAAAATGAAAATAAAATTAACAACAAGGATGATGATTTGTATTATAAATCCATGGGAACACCCATAAATAGAGATATTGTTTGATACAACATTATTGAGAAGACACATATAAATTCAATCACATTAACGTCTTGGATTGGGAGTGGTTTTCTGATTTTTGATATGTTTTTTAATTTTTGAAAAGGTTTTCAAGGGTGGGAAGAAATTTGGTTTTCTGGATTCCTATAATGGAGTGAAAAATGATTTGGACCTCTTTCAACATTATTTTCATAATTTTTTTAAAAAATAAATAGATTATTAATTTTATATTTTTTAAATTTTAAATTATAATATTAAAATAATTTATGAAATATGTTTCTAATGAAGTTATTAATTATTCCATGGAGGAGGATATTATTTCGTTAAATTTAATTTATTAATTTGGAGTCTTGAATTCCTAATTGAGGTGTATTTTCTAGTTTTTGTCTTCTCTAATATTATCACGCACATAAAATTAAAATTATTAAAAGATTTTGATTTGAAAAAATATATAAGAAAATATAAATTAAATGAAGATTTAATTACTTATCAAAAAAGATGTATTTATGTATATAATGTGTAAAATATAATAAGTCCATGATATCATATCCTAGTTCCATAACTCATAATATGAACCTCACACCCCTTATGAATCTATTGTGCATGCTGCTTTAGTGTACTTCAAATAAGAGAATGTTTTGGTTACGTAAATACTTCTACCTCAATATGGGGAACATAAGACTTATTTGAAACTGTATTATTTTATAATATAAATTATTTAAGTAATGTATATGATATCTTTTCGTATACACAATGTCAAACATAAAATGAATTGTGATAAACAACTATTAATTAAATTTAAACATTATGAACTATTTGTTAGTTTGATGATAATAAATAGGAATAGTTGTCAAATAAAATATAAGTAGAATATTCTTCCATAAAAAATTATTAATAAATCATGTATCTATTACCAATTTATTGGAAATAAATATAAAATATTATAATTATAAAATAAATGATTTTATAATATTTATTTATTTTCTGTGATGTATTTTACCTTAATGGATTAAAGTTATCACTTTTTATAAATGATACTAATGATATAATTATAATATATATATATAGTTTAAGGAGTTAAAATTCATTAATTTATGGTTATTATGAATGTAATACAAATAACATCATTTTATGATTAAAAAATTATTAAAATTGAATTTAATAAAATTAAATCTAAATTCAGATTCATCATGTCAAAATTTGGTAATGAGTTGACATTCATTTTATTATTATGAATTGTAACATTGAGAAAAAATTTAGTTACCACCATAAGAGTTAAAATGAGTTCAAAAAAATAATACTAAAAAAATTACGTTTAAAATTAATTAAAACTCATATAATCATATTTATGACAAATAATATCTCATATTCTATTATGATTCATTTTTATCCATTTATTCATTAGTATTATTGTAATATATTTTTAATATTTTAAATAAATCCATTTGTGTATCCCTCCCCAAAATATTCAATGAAACTCTATCCCCTATACTGTCCACACATAAAGAGCCTATTATCATAGATAATTCATACCAAAATATATTACAAATATCCATCCCTATATCTTTGAGGATATGGTATGATCATAATATAATTCTAGGAATCCTGTAGTTAAAAACCTAAGGAGGTTGTTCGAAGAATATATATTGTTCCTAGATGGGAGTTTTTTTATTTATTCTTATAACTCCTCTAAATATTCCTAAAACTAGTTGAAATAATAACATCTTTATTAACCGTACATTTTAATGTTATTATGTTTATGTTTCAACCATTTTTCTTATACCTAATCACATAATGACAGTAAAAACACATCGCTTAAGCGTACATTAGAACTACCGCCTCACAATATGATGTATTTCATTTTCCATCAATGAATATTATGGTTGGTCATAATGATGGATTGAAAACAAATAATATTATATATATTATATATATTTGATTCCATAATGTTACATAAATTTTATACTTTTTTTATTACCTTCCATTGGGAAATAAAAATGTCCCTCATGTGTCCCTGCAGACTACCACTTCATGGACCAATGTATTTTCTTTCTCTCATATACTAATGTGGATTATATATATGTGTGGATTTAAATAAAAAATATTATATTTTTATTTAATAATATTTTTTGAAGATAAAATTATACTCACCTTATTTCCCTCATAATTTTTTTTAAAATGGAAATGTTAATCATGTGTACGTATGACCTACCATCTACATCATTGTAACAAAATTCATGTTCCATAACCATCTTAAATAATTTGTTCTTAAAGTATAATTATTTATTGAGAATGATAATTATAACTTTATTAATATTTGAAAATGATATAATCAAGATTTATTGGACCAATGTCAACCAAATGCTTTCATTTTTGACTAACGAACCCAACATCCACAAAATAGTTAATGTAAACATAATTAATTAAGAAATTATTTATAACATAGATATAAATTAAATAAAATTATTGAAAAACATAAAATGGTTCTTAAGAATATATGTAATTAACTTTATTTTATTATTTATGATGAAACATAACATACGTGGAAAATCAAATTAGAGGTGAGGGACACATTCCCTTAAGACCAAATTTTAAATTTTATAACAGATTATTTAAATAAAATTATTAATCAATATACTTATTATTATTTTTTCTTTGTGAATGTATTTATATATATAAATGAATTATGCAGGAAATTTTAAATCTCATTATAATTTGATACAAAGGGTTTAAATAGAATATTTTTATGTATTTTATGCCGAACATTTTGATAAAAGGAAAAAATAATATTCTATTTTTTTTGTATATGAAATCAATATATTTTCATGATTCCATAATATTTATTTAATTTTTCAATTCATTTATACAATTCAATGTTTTCATCACTGAAATATCTCACAGCCCATTGTTTAGAGTTTTTTAGTCTATTTTTTAATGTAAACAGATATATAAATATCCAAAAATGTTTTACTCATGGGATCAAAAATATATTTTAAGATACTTATTATGGGAAAGAATGATTTTAGGTGTTTGGGGATATTATTTTCCATGAAAATTGTTTACGATGATGGGTGAGATAGATATAGATCTCGAAGTACCATGTTAATGATTATGTTCTCTGTATAATTATATTGGACTTAACCAAGTACCATATTCCATTTGTTAGTATTCATGAAAGGGTTCAATAAAGGTGATTTCATAAAGAACCAAAAAACATTTCTATCCATGTTAATGATATTTTATATATATTTAATGATTTCACAAGGTAAGATAATGATTTTTTAAAGTAATGATTATTCCTTTGTAGAAAAAAAAAATCATTTTTTCAAGAATCCATTTTTCATGTGATCTCAAGATTCCCAGGAAACCGATATTGTTATGGTTATTTCATTATATTTTATTATATTCATTTTAAGAAAAATATTCACCATAAATTTTATTCCATCTATAAGTAAAAAATTATTTGAATTTTAGATTTATTTTGAAATAAGAAAAATAGAAATTACCCAACACGAACCACTAGTTTTGCGCTAGAGAGCTACAAGAACACCTTATTACATACTCATACACAAGAGACTACGGATTTTTAGTGAGGGTTCGAATGAATTTAGTGAGGAGAATATAATCTCATTATCATAGTGATACATAGAATTTAAATTTAACAAAAAAGAGTAATTATGGATTATAAATATAAATTATGTAGGTGAAAGAAGAGACATAAAAATAAATAAAAATATGATCTTGATGTAGAAAGAAATACCACTGTATAATGTTTATGTAAATAAATAAATAAAACTATGAAAAAATCATTTAGTGTCCTTCATGGTTGTAATACCATCTCCATGCTCCATAACTCAGTTTTCTACTATTATCCCCTCCATTTACTGTATCCTTATTCATGATGTTTTCATGTGCATTCAGATAATCATGTAGGGTGTCAATAATAAAATCCACATAGATAAAAAAATTAATATTTATAGGTGTTAACAAGTATAAAATTGTAATCTATGAAAATAATTAATTAAAAATAAGGAATAATCAAACATGTTATGAGAACCCATGCATTAACCGAGTCACAATGATCCTGACCGTACTTGTTTCATTTCTATAAAAAATTAGGTATCAAGACGTTTCATAAGTTTTCAATAACTAGCCAAAATGATCGTAAAAAATTTAACTAGTATACTAAAGGATTACAGTCTTAGGTCTGGCCAAAAATCCAACTACTGATCGTGTACTTGATATTCTCAAGGCATCATCTTCTAAAAAATAATTATATGTAAACAATTCATCGAGTTCTCAAGAGGAACATAAGGGTGTCATACTTCTATAACATGTATAGGTATTCCATTTTAATCATTGAATGTGGTGGTGACTCCCCCTATACAAAATATTAATTCACGATGGTGAACCTACCATGAGTAACAAGATTATACCACCAATGGCGTGGAAAATATATGCAAAAAATATAGCATAGAATAGAAAAGCATAGTATGTCTTCATGAGAATATAACAGATACATATAAATACTTTATTAAACATATATCCATACAAGATACTCTAACAATAATCATTAAATAAATAATCCAAAATGGGTCTCTTGGATATACACACTATAATGAATCATAATTTTATCAATTGAATTTCCCTTATTATAATTATGTCAGGCTGTATAAAACAGATTCATCACATAGTGGTATGAAAAAATAATTATTCCCCCAAAAAAATAATGATACATTAGTTAGAAAATAAAATAATAATAATTATAAATTATATATAATGAAAATAAAAGGAAAATAATATATTAATTATAGGAAACTTTTAATCACTTTGATCGACTAAAATAACCACACTCAGTAACAATTTTTTAGAAAAAAAACATATTTCTAATAATAAAATATAATTTCTATGTATAGCAGTATATTTAATCATTAGATACATTATTAGTGAATTAAAAATGAATTTAATAAGTTCTATTTATAGGATGAAGAAAATCCATATTACTGTTATAAATCTAATTGTTGGAATAGTAATCTGACCATTGGAATAATAACCGGACCGTTGAAATAGAAATCTGATTGTTAGGAGAAGTAATATTACAATTAAAATATTAAACTCACCTATGGAAATATAAAATAATATTTAGTTATATTATAAAAAGAAAATATGATATATTTATATAAGTTACAAGTAAATAAGTTTATAAAAATGGAAAAATAATTGTTTTTCTTTTTGTAAATCATAAATTATTTAATCGTACCATTAAATCAAATATAATTTTTTTAAATTAGTTTTTTTCATAAAATTTATTTTTAAATTTATAATTTGTTTTATTTTAATGATATTATAATTTTCTAAGACAATAAATATTTTTCAATGGGTCATAAAATCGATTTTAATATTACAATCAGTAATTTTTGAATAATATGTGATTTTATTTGATAAGTAAACTTATCATATTAAGTAAATTATTTACATAAAATTGATTCCAATTTTGAAATGGAAAAAATCATGAAATACGAATGGTCAATTTTTTTATTTTATTAGAATAGATAAATTTTTGATTAATAGTATAACACTGTAATTTGTGGTATTTAATATTTTAAGCCAAATACATGAATTTTTGAATCATGAATGATATATGTAAGAATTAGGTAAAATTTACATCCACTAGTTACTATATATTGTACTAGGAATCAAACTTATTTGATTTTTTAGGGAAAATAATAAATTAAATAATATAATAATAAAAAATACCCATTTTCCTCCATTTATAAATACCACCCTCACCACACCTTCTCTACAAACATTATAAGACTATAATGATTGCCAATATTTTTCCCAATTCCATTCCCAAAAATATTCTCCATGTCATAGTGTTTCTAGTATCACCAAAAGACTAATTCCATGTTCTTTAAGGAGGCTCTCATTGAGATGGCATTCAAAAGGTAAAATCTCCCATCTTTCTCTTTTGAATTATTTCTTTCTTCTACATTATCCTCACCCACTATAAAAAGTTACATGATAACTATAGTATCATATATATACTATAATTTTATTATGTTAATGTAATATCCACCATAAAATACATTCTCCCTCCTTTTATTGTAAAAACTAAAACATTATTCGTAATATGTATGTTCACCCGCTTCATGGAAGATGTGTTTTCGTTTTATATTACCTTCCTCAAGGATAGTCCTAAAAACATCATTATGGTTAAAATGTATTTTAATCTATATATTAATTTTTATTTCATTTTTTAGAACTAAAATTTTTTCACGACCCGACCAGCTAGGGTCTGAACGATGATTACCCCAAGCCCGTCTCAAATAGGCCAGGTGCTGGTGACCAATGATGAGTAGGCATATACCACAAATTGGAGGAATTTGCCTAATGTATCTATAAACACACACACAAAAATAATCAAGACACACAATGTTGGAATGTAAAAAAAATAGAAATATTTCATGCATAAAACTAAAATCCCACAACCAGAGTATGATAAGAAGTAAAGGAAAAGTAAAAAAGGACCAAATACAAGCCCACCAAAAAAAGTCTGTAACTTGATTCCAACTGAAAATTTAAAGATTCCAACCTAATATAAGGGAGAGTAATATGTAAAACATATACTCATGGTAAACACCTAGGTGTTCAATTATCCAGTTATGCTCCACCCACTCCATATCTAGGACACTTCCAAATAAGGGATTCTGTCTACAGAAGTCACGAAACGTGCAGGCAACTGACATGCATGGGTGATCATAACAATACAATATTGGATTCCCCAAAAACAATAATCATGAATCACTTTGTTTAGAAAGAAAAAAATATATAAAATCAATGTATAACTTGTAAAAAAAATAAGAACAAGTTATACTCAATAGATACCCCACACCATTATGAGTTCTTAACCAACTTCTAGCCATAAAATTCTCCTCGATGAAATTCTAGTTATGAGAGGTCTCACTCCACAATCCATTCAGTCATAGGATATATTTATGAAGAGATAGAACTTATTTGGGCCCCATCCAAAGAGAATGTATTGGTTTAAGGGTAACATGATAGGAAGATAGGGGGTCACATCTAGAACCACTAAGGGGAACCATGAACCCATTCTGGATCAACCCGCTACATAGGGGATCATTAGTCAATTATTCAAAAAACCCCACTGGTATGGCCTACTATATATAGGATCAATTACCTACACTATGAGGTCACACTGATTCCAAAAACCCCATCTATGGAACAAAAGTGAGAGAGGATCAGACTCCAATCTCATAAAGGGACCCCACAACTCTATCTGAGACTCAACCTCTAAGGGGATAAAAATACAGTGATTTGCATGTGATGTCACATTATACCCTCAATGAAAAGGATCAAAATAATGTAATCAACATATACTGGTCCATGCTATACAAATGATGAGCCTTAATCACTCTTGTAGTGATTATACGGTGTTTGTTAATGGGTACACAGTGTGTCCTGCATTCCCATGTCCTTCTCATGTGGTAGAGCCTCACATGCCTTGTGGTTTTCATAAAAATAGAATTTATAATGAGTAGAAATTATGTAGAGACAAACATTTTCATTCCCATATCACCTAGCCATGTCCATGTATCGTTCTGTGTATGTCATGCCATGTCTGTGTGGGAGTACTGGGTGTGTATATGCCCATGTACACCAACCCCAATCGATGTACATCCTAAGTACACGATGAGTCATCCTAGAAGGGTCACACATATTGTGAATGGTGTCACATATCATGTGACATGTGTCACATGTTTTGATATCTTCATCTTCATCCTAAAACCCTATCCATCCCTGAAGGGGCCCCACATGCCATGTAATCTCGGATTACATGACGTGTGTTACAGGATTTTCCAGAATCACAGATCCACTATCAAACAACTTCTATAACACTCCAGACTTCAGTTTGTGTTCATGGAATTCCATAAAACTACGTTTCTAAGGTCATCCAAGCCATTAAAACACCGAACAATATGTTCATCAATGTATCCACACTAAAATCATAACAAAATCGTGTTCTATATGTCTCGCGAAAAAACACTGAAGAACATGGTTTTGGGATTTTTTTTCATTGTTTGATTCATTTCTTAAACCACTATCGCACCTTCTTAAAATTGTGATGATTCTAGATCTATGATATTAGATCATTTATCCATGAATTTGGCATGCAACAATCGATTGATCAAGATGTGTCAATCCCTGGGCCAACGAAGAATTCTCCGGGTGAAATGTGGAATTGGGGGAGAAAAGAACAATCAATAAAGAATAATGAACAATGATATATGTTCTTGTAAATATTGGTTTTCTTATATATGAATGGTAAAAAACCCCATCACCAAATTAAACCAAATAGTTCCTCCCATAAATTCATTCAATATAAATCCCATCCTGCAAATAAGCATGATTCATGAATCAATTTGTTCATTGACTGGCTCACATTCATTGTAAATATGAAGAAATAAAAGAATAAAAATAAAAATCAACATCTATCCAAGATTTGGATTAGTGGCTAATGAAGAATGGTCATTTTTTCATTGTTATGGGAATGATCTGTTGAAAATAAATGCACATTTATTTTTGATCCATGATCAAACATCATCCTTGATAATAGATTCCCCAGATCTCTTTCCAATGATCCTCTAGATGTTCCACGGTCATGCGAGTAACCCTATAATTTTTACATAAGGAAAAATTTATAGAAAAAAATTCACTATATCAACACAGTTCATAAAAATTGTTGTCAAATTATTTTATTCATTTATGCTTGCAAAAAAATAAAAAATAATACACACCGATAAATGTTGGGTCGCGCCTAGGGTAAAACAACCATTCCTTTCTTAATTTTTACATCATATTTTTGACATTGTTAACCTTTTAGTTGTTATTTAACTTTTCATAAAAACCAGAAATACATGATATTTAACATTTTAACATATTTCACTCAGTTATTATGCACACTTCAGGCCTCAAAATTGCATGTTTTCACAGTGCATGGTCTCAAAAATAATCCAAATAATATTTAAAAAATAGTATATGGAAAATGAATGACATAGAATTCTCCCCACATTGGGGATTTATGTAGCTTAAAATAAAAAACAATATATACTCAAAAAATGAGTATACTGGCCACAAATCTAAGCCTCCCACTCCCAAATTCTCTCCAGGAGATTCTCGTTTAGAAATCAGACACACACCAAAGTAATCGATTTCCCATGAAGGATCATCTCCTACCAATCCATGATCTCCACTAGGTACTAATCAAAGGTCTCCCCATCCTTGATACCCATCTCACCCCAATTGACAACATGTGATGGGTCTTGAACTTAACTCCATAGTTGTGACAGGAGGAAGATTTAACATACCGAGTCTAACTGCAGTTGTAGAGATAATCCTTACACCACCTCTCAAACTCTACATAGAATCTAGAAAGGGATGATGAACATCTGAGATAACTTGGTGACATGAATAAATCTCTATGATACATATAGAGGTGAAACCCGAAGGAACACATGATCTATTTCCTCGAACTCAAAAGTCCTCTATTTTCCTTAATCACATGACTTCTGGCATTACTGTGGAGTATTCATTCTATCATGGATGATATTCAACATATCTATAGTATCTCACACCAACTCAAGGTCCATTAGTAATGACTCTACTGGGTCAGTCCAGCAAAGTGGTAACCTACATGTCCACTTTTGAAAATCCATGAATGGTTCCATACTAATGGTGGAATGGTAGTTGTTGTTTAATGAAATTTCCACGAGTGGTATGTGATCTTCCCAACTATGAACAAATTCTATCATCGAAACTCAAATCATACCCTATGGAACCTAAATGGTCCTCTCTATCTGGATATTATATTTTAGGTGATACACTATGATCAAGCTTAACTAGGTCCCAAAATTCCTCTTGTAATAACATCCATAACCAGGATGTAAAGAGACCATCATGATTAGAAACAATCATCAATGAAAATCAATGGAGTAAAAATATCTCACAAACATAGCTGAATCCCATGAATTATAATAAAATATTATCTCAAATAGCCAATAATTGGGATGAATTGGTTATTAGGACAATGATCACCCATATAGCATCGTTTCCCCTAGACATATGTGGTATGACCATCCCAAATTTCATAGATATCTCATCCCACTTCCTCACCTAGACCTTAAGGGGTTGATCTAAATCAACATGAAAATTATGATCATCCATAACTTGGTGACATGTATGGAATCTAAAGACAAACTATGAAACTCCATTCATCATCCCTAGACACCCATGCTACCGGAAAAGGTCCTAGTACACCATTTCTACACTATACATACCACCATAGGGGATGTATAGAACTCCCTCAGAACTTCCTCCCAAAATGTCATTGGTACCATCATGATTCCAATGATAATAAGAAAAGTATGACCACCATTAAAGAAATACTTTAGGAGCATGTCTAGGGGATATCTAAGTATGATGGGTCTCATAGTCGGTATCCCCAATTTGTGCCTCCCTAACTTTCTGTAAATGTGTGGGGTGACAACCATCGACTGGACGTAAGCTGATCCATCTCAATCCACAAATGATAACTACAACAAGGATAATTACACTAATTCCTCATTCATAAAAAATAATCTATATCTTCTACTGAGAGCATCCGCTACAAATACCACCTTACTCGGATTATGGACAATCTCGATTTCATAGTATATATGGATCTCTAACCATCTCCTCTACCTCATGTAAATATCATTCTAATATAAAATTTACATGAGATTATTTTGGTTAGATTACATGATAAATCTCTCACCCATGATGTTGTGTCTCCATATCATCAATGTGAAAGCTACTATTACTAACTCAAGGTCAGGGTTTGTGTAGTTCTACTCATGTGGTCCCAACTAGAGTGACCATAGTCAATAAATTCTTTCATCTACATCCAAAAATAACCAAGTCTATTCCCCGATGCCACGTAGAACACTACGTAATCAACACGTTCAACTTGTAACCTCACGATGGGAGTGCTCAGCAACCACTACCTCATCTCATAAAAGCACAAACAAAACTTTTCTATCCACATGAATGGATACCCTTTCTTGGTCAAGGATTTAAGGGGTTATGAATCCCTAGAGAAGTCATGTAAAAACCTATGATCGTACCTAACATGTACAAGGAAACTACGCACCTCTATAACACTCTTGGGTGGGTCATACGTAGAAACAAAATCTACCTTCACTAGATCCAATGAAAATTTCTTCTCTAAGATGATGTTTCCTATAAAATTAGTATCTCAAATCCAAAACTAAGACTTTGAGAGATTCTCAATAGTTGGTGCTCTCAAAGTGTGTCTTGGAACACCGTCATGGTTCTAGTGTCCTCCTCCTCAAACACTGAACAGACTAGGATGTTATCAATGAAAAATTACACAAACCAGTCTATGAAATGAATAATGATATGGTTCATAACATCCATGAACATTTTTCGGGCGTTATTCATTCCAAATAGCATCAAAAAATGCTCATACTGATTGTAGTGAAATCTGAATTTCATCTTCAGTATATGCTCATCTTGTACCAACATCTGGTGATAAACGGATCTGAGGTCAATCTTTGAGAACCATCATGCCCCTTTCAACTGATCAAAGATAACACAGATCCTCAATAGTGGATACTTATACTTCACAGTCACTTGATTCAAGGGATAGTAATCTACACATAACCTTAAGATCTTATCTTCCTTTTTGTAAAACAAAACATGGGTTGCCCAAGGTGAAAAACTATTTCTCACGAATCCCTTACTCTTCAAGTCTTTCAACTAAACCCTTACCTCACAAAGCTCTGTAGGGGAAATCTGATATACTAGTGTAGATATTGAATTAGTCTCAAGGTATAGATCAGAGTGGAATTCTATCTCCTAATGGGGTGGTAATCCTTTAATGTCTCTATGAAATACGTCCTCATACTCCTCTACCACTACAGGAAAATGAGGACTCATAACATACACTACACTAAGTGTCGGGCTTGCTAAATAATTAGTAATCAGATAAACCCTCCTATGCATGAGTCCATCATGTGATACATGGGTTTTCTTTTGACTAAAAAATGATAAACTTGTTCCATCCCTATTGACACATGACACCCATTTCCTTAAATAATTAATATGAGCATGAACTATTGACAACTAGTCCATAACAATAATGATGTCATAAAGCATTGACTCTAATACCATGATATACCAACTGAAACTCTCACCTCCAAGAGTCAAGTCACACCATCAGTGCTATTTCATGACCCTTGAGTCTCCCCCGTTAGGTTTCTCCATGTATAAGGGTCGAGTCAATAGTTCTAATGGAATCTCGGAATCTAAAATTTTTTTGATAAATGAAAATAATGAATATCAATGATGTCAATCAGTACTACAACTAAGGTTCATAAGACCCAGATCATACCATGTATCATTCCTGGATCCCCTAGTTTGTTAGCCTCCTAGCCAGTATCTGGCCTCATCCCTTCCCACCAACTCTTAGAACCTTACGTAGTCCCACTTCGGGTGGTGGAGATAATATGTCAAAGGTTTGTTTTTGATGAAATGAAATCACATCACTTTATTTTTTTTGGGAAAAAATGTTTTGGGATTTTTTTTAAATAATTGAACCCTTTCTTTGTAAATAACTATACTCACTCTGTATGCCCATTTTTATGTGGAATTGATTAGTTTATTAAAAGAAAGAATCAGTTTTTTTAAAAATGTATCTTGTGGGAAGTAAATTTTCTTCAATTTCACAATGGAACCAATGGGAAACATGTGTTTTAAAATATGATGATGTATTTTTTATTCATAATTCATATAAATCATTAAATGAATATAGAACTTGTGATGCATGATTGATGGAAGAAAGAGATAGTGAAAGGGATTTTTCCAATTAGAAAAAGACCGTATCCAGATTTTTGGTATTTTTGTAGTAGAGTGAAATAAGAGGTATCAATTTTCATTCAAAACAATTGTATCTAGGTGAAATTAAAGTAAAGGGGTTACTGTTTTGAAATATGGTGTTGTTTTAAAACAATGTGTTGTTCTAAAACAAGGTGTTTTTAAAAAAAGATGTTCCATTTTAAAATGAAGCCTGGTTTTAAAACATGATGTTGTTTTTAAAAGTGGTGCTAAAAAAGTTATGTTGATGGAATGTGGTGATGATGGATGGTGGTGGATATTAAAGGTGATGTTGATGAAATGCGGCACTAATGAGAGGTGGTGTCGAATGAAAAGGTAGTGTTGATAGAGGAGTAAGATATGGTGCCTATTATTTTCTAGAATGATCTTAACCAGAATGATCATGACCATAATGACCATAAATACATATTATCGTATACAGAATGACTGTATCTAGAATGATCATAACTAGAATGATCATAACCTAGAATTATTGTGTCCAGAATGATCTAATCTAGAATGATCATATTTAGGAAGATCGTATGCCGACCATTTGTATTCAAAAAATATCATACATGGGTTGAGATGAAAATAAATAATGAGGATTGAATTGAAAGATAAAATACTTTCCAATTGAAGTTAGACAATGCATAAGTTAATCCTCAATGATTTCAATCTTGTGAAGGTAGTCATGATAAAATCATTGGTTTTTGAATTAAGTATGGTTTCTCAAGTGGTTCAAGAGAAAAGAAAAGGGAAGGATATTTTTCAATTATTTGTCGAGGGGGAGATGAAATTTTAAATACAAGATTTTGATTCAAATCAGATGTGAGAATCGTACTTATAAATCACCATGAGGAATCAATCTCAGTTTATCATACCAGTGTATTAGTAACAATAGAAATTTGTATCAGTAATTGAAATGGGAGTATGATGAAGGAGAAGTGAAGATTGTGGATGTTTTGAGAAGAATTTAGAAGCATTGTCGAAGTCATAATTTCTTATAGATTTACAAAGATTTTCTGTTTTGGGTTAATTTAATTGACTGGGAATGTGTTTTGGGATTCCCTCCTAAACATGTTTTGGGTCACCAATAAAAGGGCAATGAGTACATTGTACTTTTGAATGAGGTATACTGTTCACTGTAGGAGAGAGATATGATCCATGTTTTTAGTGAGAGAAGGTGATACAATTTAGTTTTGTGTTGAATAAATTTTGACGAGGATTCCATTCAGCTTGGTTTGGTATCAGGTTGAATTAATCAGAATGATATTTTCTGTACTGGGTATCACTATATTGAAAATTTCCTTACATAGGAAGTATCTTACTGAGTTTCGTCATACTTAGGGATTGAAGTGGTGACGATTCATTTCCATTGTATTCTATCATAATATCAGACTGTGAGTATTGTATTATAAGAATCAGACTCTTAGGAATCAGACTAAAAATAGAATAGACTCAGTGTTTCATAACAAATTCCATGTGGTTATTATCATTCTTCTGGGTATGGAATTGATTAATTGTATTTCATTTGATTACATTTTTTGAATTGAAAAGAATAATAGGTAACATGAGTTGTTACAAAAAAATTGTATTACCCTATTGTGATAAGAGTGTGCACACACACTAGTGGTAATTTTTCATAGTGCTACACGAGTGTAAGGCTACATCATACTCATTATAATCCCAGGATTTTTTTACTAGTGGATTTTATGGTATTGGATAATTTACGAACCATACCAAGGATGTAGGTATTCTTTGTTAATAGTGAACCTTGTGAATGTTTGGGTTCCAATCGATGTGTGTTGAGATTGTTTTCAGTTGGTAATTGAAATCCCTAATATTAGGTGAAGGTTTTTGTAAAGAGATGGAAATTCTGTGGATTTGTTTTCAATACATGGTAATTTTACAAGTCCTCGGCTTCTAACGGCGCTTGATTTCGAGGCCCGGTGTGCCCAAAATCAATTTCTGAAGATTTGTTCGGGTACATTCAGTAAACGTATGAGCAAGATTTTATAACTTTTGAACTGGTGCACAGAATTGAATTCTGAGGGCTCTGTTGAATTCGCAGCATTGGTGATTTATTATTGAGACCTTCACTGCAGTTTCATTTTAGTGTGTTTGGAAGTTAGTTTTTGGTTTTTTTAATTAAAATGAATAAAAATATGTGTTAGCAATATTTTTATTTGAGGTGGTAGTTAGAACCTCCAAGGGGAGGTTAGTGGAGGGGATCTCCCGCACATAACCTCCCTTGGGAGGATGTTATAAGGTGGGGCCCACACGAGCATCAAACCCCCTTTACCATCTTAACTATTGAACTCCCCATTTATGTGGATGAAACTCTCTCTCATTAATTGAGCCTCCCCACCATCCCCATTAATTTTTTGCCAACCCAATCAATTAATTAATTGAACTTCTCTTAATTAATTGGAACAATTTTAATTCTTTTGAATTCATGTCAAGAATAAAATAATAGAAAAATCTATTATATTTTTTTGGCACATAATACTTTAGTGGAGCCTTGGAGAAATAGAGAGATCATTCCTCCCATGAAGAACACAAAGAACGTCTCTTCTTCCACTGAAGCACGATGACACCATCTTCTTCCTTCTTCATCATTCTTAAACCAAGGTAAGGATAGGAAAAGACATCACCCGCGAAGAACATCTCCAATGACGACGTCACCACCGAATGCTATTCCACCAAAGACGAGTACCCTTCTACCTTTCAGATGCATGAGCGTGACTATTGAGAATACGTGATGAATGCGACAATCGACGAATTGACATCCTCCATTTTTTCAAGATCGTCAACGAATGACAAATACGAGGTAGGGGGTTTTGAATTATTTTTAAATATGAGATTAAACCTCCGTTATGCATCGTACAAGTTTCAGGTTTGGAAATAAAAATGATATCGTATGACGAGGTGGGATTGAATCCTACGAACACGGCCCGACCCTCCCCCCTTTGTCTATTCCTGTTTGATGATAATGGAGGTGGACCGAAAAAAGGAGCTGGTGATGCAAGGCAACTGAGACACTGCATGGGTGTGACACCGCCATGCCATGAAAAGGAACCGATCCACGGCCAGGCAGGCCGTGGTGGTGCCAAAAGGGCATGGTGCTATCGCACTGCGCCGGAGAGGAACCGCTGCCGGGAGGGCCGCGGTGGAGGAAGAAGTGGGGTGTCATCGTGCCGCGTTGTGTAGTAGAAGGTCACGGCCATGTAAGGCCATAGTGGTGGGGGCGCGAAACAGTCTCATCGCGCGGAGGGAAGCATAATCATTGCATCGTCACGCTGCGGTAGATTTTTGGTGGCGGCTGGCCAGGCTGACCAGCGTGGAGCCGGACAAGCGGGACCACCTGGGTCCCGCGGATCCCGAACCTGCGCAACGCGCCGATTCTGTTCGACAAACCATGGGGGTGGCACCCCATTGCTCTGCGTAGCCGGCATGGCTGCCATGGCCGGGCCGCCACGGTCAGGCCACCCCTCATCCGGGCCGCCCCTCGGCATAGACATCACGGCCGGGCCGCCACGGTTGGGCCGCCCCTCGTTTGGGCCACCTCAGGCCAGGCTGCCCCTTAGGGTTGGCCCGCTCCCTTGGTTGGGGCCTCCCACTCGGGTCAGGCCACACCCGCGGACTGGGTCAGACCCCGGTTTTGACCGGATCGGGCCTGGTCGGTCCGACTGGGTCGGATCGGACCCGATCCCACTATGGCTATTTACACCTTGTAGCTGTATCATGGGCTACAGGTGTCCGATCAATGAAACATCTACATAGTTGGATTTCATGGAGTGATACGATACTTTTGGCATACACCACATGATGTTAGGATTCATTTGGGGTACGGTCAGGTTGGTTTGAGCCTACAAACCAATCGGGCCCCTCGAATAGAAATGCCAATAACTCACAGACCGGGTGTCTGATTAACGCATCGTTTGTCGCGTTGGGTTATTTATGATGAGACAAAACTAAAGGATACATAAAAACATAACTTTGTGGTAGTTGATGTATCGACATATGGTTCGAGGAGCAGACCCTCTCGGAATCGAGTGTGTTGTGTGCAGGAACCCTAGAGCTGGATGCGACTGAGATGACAGGATCCTCCATGGGTTCGACAATGACGATACTGTACTAGGATCCTCCGTGGGTTCGACAACGATTAATTCTGTACTGGGATCCTCCGTGGGTTCGACAGAGGTGACTTCTATACCAGGATCCTCCATGGGTTCGACAGCGGTGACACCTGTACCGGGATCCTCCGTGGGTTTGACAGCGATGGCTTCTGTACCAGGATCTTACGTGGGTTCATCAGTGCTGATATTGTTCTAGGATCCTACGTGGGTTCGACAGAGGAAATGATTCAGAGGCTACATCTAATCATCTTCACCACTATAAATGAGTTTTATACCCGTGTGATCTGAGTCTTATCATTCAATCATTATCATCGAGGTGATTGACTTTACATCCTATGTGGACTGGGTTGTGCATTGGCTCGAGTGTTGCAGCCGGACTGTGACTGGTAACTTAGGTATATGTATGGTCAAATACCTAAGTAGGGTTGGTTGATAATATGTGATTGTATCTTTCTTCATTGGTTTATCCTTAGTGGATTCTGGGAGACCTTCGGGGGTCTCGGGGTCCCCTAGTGAGTATTTTTATACCCACCCATGCACAGGCTTCACCCGTCCATTATTCTGTTCTGTGCAGATGACGGTCATTAGTGATCGAGGCTGAGGGTGAGGGACAATAGGCTGCTCAGAGATGGACTAGATGGGACAAACCAGAGGGATGAGCTATCCGAGATCTGTACCTATCCTTCAGGTAGGATTCCCCTGGTGGATGATCCAGGAGCTATTTTCCTTTTTACATGTACATGTACTTGTTGTTCAGTTGGGTTTGTATACTGGCCCACATACATTCAGCACACTTTCATTTTCTATATTAGTACTTGTTGCTTCTACTGCTTGGGTTCAGACAGTTTGTGTTACAGGTTTAAAGGAAATTCCTTCCTTTTTTTAGGATTACACTTTTGGTTCTTATCACCAGCCCCTGGCATATGGAAGGCGGGCTTGGGGTAGTCACGGAATGGGCCTCGAGGACGGGTTGTGACAAATTGGTATCAGTGGAGTCTGTTCTACCGTAAAACATGGACTCTGATTCTTTCAATAGCAATAGTGTTAACTATTTTGAGTTTGGTTATCATTTTAGGGAAACTGGTGTTGGTTTAGGGCCCAACGTATCCATACACAAGGACTCTGACTTTTGGTCTCCAACTCAGTGCATGAAAACACTGATTGTGTGTGTGTTTCCTTTGAATAAAGTTTTCTTTGTGATTACATTGTTTCAGCAAACCGAGTATATTGTTTTGACTAAGGCATGCCAGATTCTTTCCATGATGACCCCACGAAGGCACCCAGATCGGGTTTTGAGATTCATATGAGATGGTAGCCCACCGAGCGATGAGTCCTCAGTGTCGGGCCCCATCTCAGCACAGGTACCAGCGGTACCACTACCCGCTGGGCCACAATACCACCAGCTCCAACAGTAGAGAGTGCATTCCATATGAGTGCGTTGCATGAGTTCCATCACCATAGGCTGCCCAGGTTCCATGGAGATACAGACCCATAGTTAGATAAAGATTGGTTGGAAGCTGTTGTGAGAGTTTTTAGATTTGTAGGGACACTAGGTGACCTCATGGTGATCCTTGACACAAGTCTCCTACATGAATAATAAGAAAGATGGTGGAGCCTGATGCTCTAGGTGCATGACGTGGCATCACTACTTTGGGCGGACTTCGAGAGTCACATTCGGTCAGAGTTTGTTCCAACCACCCTTCGTGCGATGCGGATTCAGGATTTACTTCGTCTAGAGTAGGGAAGAATTACAGTAGCTCAGTACTCAGCGAGGTTCACCTACCTCTCGTGCTACTCCACGTATATGGTATGTGACCCATTCTTCAGGGCTCGGACCTTCGAGAAGGGACTCAGGCATGGGATCCGGGCTTTAATGATCTCCCTCAACATCCCGACGCAGGCGGGGGTGCTGGAGCGAGCCCTTCTTGTGGAGAGTTCTCTCATTTAGCAGTCATCAGTAGCGAGACCCACCACAGGGAAACCCGTAGTGGAATCTTCAGCAGCCAATATTAGATAGATGTCTTAGAGGTCCAAGAGGACCAAGCCATCAGGTGGGAGTCCCTAGGATACCGGTTCGGTTGTGCGGGGAACACGAGACAGAGCCAGCCATACGAGGAGTAGGCTGTGCTATGAATGTGGCGGGCATGGTCAAATAGCTCGAGACTACCCATCTTTCCATGCAGATGACCATCAGATAGTAGAGGGACCTCCCAGGCAGAGGCAGAGGTTTGACCGTGGTGGTCCGTTGGGAGTAGGCGGACGTGGTAGAGGAGCTGGCCAAGCAGCAGGTGGGGACGACATTTTGAGGCCCTACCACCACCACCACTAGGAGGTCCACCCCAACCACAGAGAGCTGGAGGATAGAGGTGGGCTCAGATCCAGGCAGTCGAGGCCTACGACCGTGGTGCACCTGAGATGATTCGAGGTACTATCTATGTCTACTCCACCCTTGTTGCATTACTTATAGACATAGGTGCGAGAAATTATATTATTGTCGCTGCCCTCATTTGGAGTTTGGAGATTCTGATGGAGTCTTTGGCTCGATCCTTATGACAAGAGACTCCTATGAGATCATTCTCAATGATTACGCACTGGTGCCGATAGTGTGAGATTACTCTAGGAGGCGATAGCTTCGGCTGGAATCTCCTCGTAGCGGTGTTGAGGCCTTACGACATCATCTTGGGTATGGACCAGTTTTCCACAGTTCATGCTCAGATTGACTGTATTTGGTGGAAAGTATGGTGTATCCATGAGGATGGTATGAGGTTTACATTGACTGGCCAGAAGGGAGCCTTTGCAACATAGGATGGACTTACCCAGAGGAGGGGGCAGTTGATCACACACCAGTTGGCTAGCCGCATTCTCGGAGCGGTTGATGTGCGTAGTATGAGTTTTCTTGTTGTGGTAGATCAGTACGCTGATGTTTTCCCTGAATATGTTCCAGGACTACCTCTTCATAGAGAGGTGGACTTCTAAAATGACTTGTACCCCATGACGACAATGATATCTACTCCAACACATTGAATGGCACCCACCGAGCTTCGTGAGCTATGGGTACAGTTGGAGGACTTGTAGGGGAAGGGATTTATCTGACCCAGTGTTTCACCCTGGGCATCCCCAATTTAGTTCTCCAAGAAGGCAGATGGGAGCTTGTGGCTCTCTGTAGACTACCTTGGCCTAAACTAGGTGACCGTGAAGAACAAGTACTCACTCCCGAGGATTGACGTCATCTTTGACCAGCGCAAGGGAGCACGATGGTTCTCGAAGATAGACCTTAGGTCAGGCTATTAGCAACTCAAAGTTCGAGATGATAATGTGCATAAGATGGCCTTCAGGTGTCAGTATGGCCACTACGAGTTCTTTGTTATGCACTTCAGCGTAAAAAATTCTCCAACGGTGTTCATTAGCCTCATGAACAGAATCTTCCAACCTTACCTCGATCGTTTTTTCATAGTCTTCATTGACAACATAATTATCTACTTGACTATTGAGGAGGAGCATGCCTACCATTTGTGGGTAGTACTAGACACACTCTAAGAGCACCATCTTTATGGTAATATCTCAAAGTGATAGTTCTGGATTCGATAGGTTCACTTTCTAAGACACGTCATCTCAAGGGATGGAGTTGTAGTGGATCCGACAAAGATTGAGGCAGTGCTTTCTTGGGATGCAACCAGGATTGTGACGAAGGTACGATGTTTTCTGGGAATGGCTAGGTACTATCAGAGAATTCTGCCAGAACTCTCCAGAGTTATAGCACAGCTTTCAGCATTGATGAAGAATGGGAAACCCTTTGTGTGATCAGAGAGATACCAGCAGAACATTCATGAGCTATGGCATAGATTGACCGGGGCCCCCATCTTGAGGCTTTTATAGGGGGAGTGGGGTACATAGTATACGATGATGCATCAGGGACCAAACTCAGGTGTGTCTTGATGTAGGAGCGAGAAGTGATCGCGTATGGTTCTCAGCTATTGAGATAGCATGAGTAGAACTATGCTACCCATGACCTAGAGTTAGAAATAGTGGTCTTCTCCTTGAAGATGTGGCGGCACTATCTAATGGGAGAGTGTTTTAAAGTCTACTCTAAACACCAGAGTCTTAGGTACATCTTCTCGTAGAAGGACCTGAACCTGAGACAGTGGAGTTGTCTTGAGTTCCTTCAAGACTATGACTTCGAGATAGCCTCTACTCCTGGGAAGGGGAATGTTGTAGCAGATTCTCTCAGCAGGAGATCAGGAATTCAGCTACTAGGAGAGGCGACGGTGCAGCTGGTTGCATTGTAGATATCCTTTGTTGATAGAGATGGAGCAGCCTTACTACAATCTGTCATAGTCACTCTTACACTATTTTAGCAAGTCAGGGAGGCACAACGTGGGGAAATTTACTATGAGATGCGATGTTCTCAGATATCCACAGGGCAGGCACCTGATGAATTTTCTAAAGGTGGGGAGCATGTCGTCCTTTTCAGAGCATGTACCATGGTACCAGTTGCACTTCATGAGGAAGTGTTGAGGGAGTTCCACACTTCCCCTCCAGCGGTACATCCAAGAGTGGAGAAGATGTATCAGGACCTCCGACGACAGCACTGGTGGCCCGGTATAAAGAAGGAAGTAGCAGAGTTTGTCTCATGATTCCCCACTTGTCAGCAAGTGAAGGTAGAGCACCATGTTCTAACAGGGTTGGTTCAGCCCTAAGAGTTCCTAGAGTGGAAGTGGTGCGAGATATCCATGGATTTTTTGACGGGACTTCCATGTACATCCAGAGGACACGATTCTATTTGGGTGATCGTAGACCGACTCACCATGTCAGCCCAATTCCTACCGATCAGAGAGCAGGGCTCAGTAGATATCTTTGGATGCCTCTACATATAGAAGATCATCTAGCTTCATGGTGTTCCGTCGACGATCATCTCTAATCGAGATGCTCGTTTCAATTCCCGGCTATAGAAGGGGTTGTAGGAGGCTTTCAAGACATAGCTTCGATTGAGCACCACCTTCTATCCTCATATAGATGGTCAGACTAAGAGGACCATTCAGACACTTGAGGACATGCTCCGTGCATGTGTCCTTGACTTTGGTCGCATCTGGGAGGATCACTTACCCTTAGTAGAGTTTGCGTATAACAACAGCTACCACTCGACCATCGGGAAGGCTCCTTACGTGGCACTTTACGGCCGACCTTGCAGATCGCCTATGTGCTGGACTGACCCAGGGGAGTCCACACTTGTAGGACCAGAGATGGTGCAGCCTACAATGGAGAAGGTTCAGATCATTCGGGAGCGGAAGAAGACTGCACAGTGCAGGCATAAGTCATATGCTGATAGGAGACGGAGACCACTGGAGTTAGAGGATGGCGACCACATCTTTCCATGGGTCTCACCTAGATGAGGTCTACATATATTTGGACGAGATGGCAAGTTATCTTTGTGATTCATCGGACCTTTTCATGTCCTTAGCAGAGTAGGTGAGGTGGCCTACCGCCTGGCCCTTCCACCTCAGTTGGACAGAGTGCACGACGTCTTCCATGTACCTCAACTGAGGAGATATGTGCATGACCCATCCCACCACATCGACCATGGGGAGTTGGACATCGATGACGGGGAGATATTCATGGAGGTTCCCGTGGAGGTTGGGGATCAATAGGAGCGGGTCCTGCGTGGATGGTCGATACCTCTGGTGTGTGTTCGCTGGCAGCACGAGAACCTCCAGGAGAGCACATGGGCTCGGGAGGCTCAGATGCATCGTCAGTACCGCCATTTGTTTCCCTAGTGTTTGTTATAGCTTACGAGAACGTAAATACCTGAGGTGGAGAGAATGTAAAGACCTGGAAATTCAGTGGATTTTTTTTAAATATATGGTAATTTTATGTGTCCGCAGTTTCTAACGGCGCTTGATTCTGAGGCCTAGTGTGCCCAGAATTAATTTCTGAAGTTCTGTTCGGGTACGTTCAATAAACGTACGAGCGGGATTTTATAACCTTTGAACCGGTGCTCAGAATTAAATTCTGAGGTCACCGTTGAATTCGCAGCATCAGTGATTTCTTAGTGATTCCTTCACCGTAGTTTCATTTTAGCGTGTTTGGATGTTAGTTTTTTGGGTTTTTAATTAAACAGAATAAAAATATCTGTTATCCATATTTTTATTTGAGGTGGTAGTTAGAACCTCCAAGGGGAGGATAGTGGAGGGGCCCACCCGCACATAACCTCCCTTGGGTGGATGTTATAAGGTGGGGCCCAAACGAGCATCAAACCCCCTTAACACCCCTTAACTCTTGAACTCCCCATTTATGTGGATGAAACTCTCTCTCATTAATTGAGCCTCTCCACCTTCCACATTAATTTTGTGCCAACCCAAGCAATTAATTGATTGAATTTCTCTTAATTAATTTTAACAATTTGAATTATTTTGAATTCATGTCAAGAATAAAATAATAGAAAAAGCTATTATTTTGGTTGTCACATTATACATTGGTGGAGCCTTGGAGAAATATAGAGAGAATTCCTCCCACGAAAAACATGAAGAACGTCTCTTCCGCCACCGAAGCACGACGACGCCATCTTCTTTCTTCTTCATCGTTCTTCAACCGAGGTAAGGAAAGGAGAAGACATCACCTGTGAAGAAGGTCGCCAACGACGACCTCACCCCCGAACGCTCATACTCCAACGACGAGTACACTTTATCCTTTCCGGCGCATGAGCGTGAGAATTGGGAGTGCGTGACGAATGCAACAATCAATGAATCGACATCTGCCCTTTTTCTGAGATCGTCAACGAACGACAAATACGAGGTAGGGGGTTTTGAATTATTTTTAAATATTAGATTAAACCTCCGTTCTTCTTCCTACAAGTTTCTGGTTTGGAAATCCTAATGATATCATATGATGAGGAGGGTTCGGACCGCACAAACAACACCTAAGCCTCCCCCTTTTTTTGTTTCCATTTGATGATGACAGAGGTGGACCAAAAAAAGGAGTCGGTGGAGCAAGGCTGCCAGGTCGCCTCAAGGGTGCGACACCGCCATGCCATGAAATAGAACCGAGCTGCGGCGTTTCCGTCGCACCGTGCCGGAGAGGAACTCCGGCCAGGTGGGCCATGGCGGAGGAAGAAGTGCGGCGCTGTCACGCTGCACGGTTGATCAGAAGGCCACGACCATGTCGGGATGTGGCGGGGGTGGCGCGATGCCATGGCGCGGTGCGGAGGGCAGCAGAACCGTTTTGTCGTCACGCCGTAGTGTAGGTGCGGTGGCGGCCGACCGGGTAGGCCACCGTGGAGCCGGACAAGCGGGGTCACCTAGTTCTCGCGGCTCCTGAACCAATGCAGCATGCCCGTTCCATTCGACAAATCATGGGGGGGCCCTCTCACGCATGGCTGGACGAGCCGCCACAGGCCTGGCCGCCCTCAGGGCGGGCTGCTCTTTTGGTCCAAGCCGCCCACTCGGGTCGGACCGACCACTCAGGTCGGGCCTCACCCGTGGACCGGTTCTGACCCCGGTTCGGACTGGGTCGGTCCGACTGGGTGGGACCGGACCTGGACCCGCTATGGCCATTTACACCACTTAGCCGTATCTTGGGCTAGGGGTGTCTGATCGAATAACCTTCTACGACAATGGATTTCATGGATAGAAATGAATCTTTTGGAATACTCCACATGAGGTTTGGACGTAGTTGGAGTATGGTTGGGTGGGTTTGAGCCAAAAAACCAACCGGGCCCCTGGAACGGAAATGCCAATAAATCACAGATCGGGTGTCCGATTGACACACCGTCTGTTGCGTTGGGTTCCTTTAGATGAGACGGATCTACGGGATACATCAACACAAGACTTAGTTTTAGTGTATGTATCGACACTTGGTTCGAGGAGCAGACCCTCCTAGAATCGAGCGTGCTGTTTGCGGGAACCCTAGAGCTGGCTGCGACAGAGATGGAAGGATCCTCTGTGGGTTTGACAGGGATGATATTATACCAGCATCCTCCATGGGTTCGAAAACGATGAATCCTGTACTGGGATCCTCTGTGGGTTTGACAGTAGTGACTTCTGTATATGGATCCTCCATGGGTTCGACATCGATGACACATGTACTGGGATCCTCTGTGGGTTCGACAGTGATGACTTCTGTAGTAGGATCGTTCATGGGTTCGACATAGGAGAAGATTCACAGGCTACATATAATCATCTTCTACACTATAAAAGAGTTGTATATTTATGTGATCTGAGTCTTGTCTTTAAATCATTATCATCGAGGTGATTGACTGTACTTCCTGTGTGGACTCGGTTGTGCTTGGGCTTGAGAGTTGGAGCCGGACTGGGACTGGTAGCTTAGGTATATGTTTGGGCATATACCTAAGTAGGGATGGTTGATACTACATTATTGTATCTTTCCTCTTTGGTTTATCCTTAGAGGATTATGGGAGACCTTCGGGGGTATCAGGGTCCCCTACTGAGTATTGTTATACTCACCCCTGTACGGGCTTTTCCTGCACCTTATTGTGTTATGCGCAGACGACGGTCAGCAGAGATTGAGGCTGCGGGTGATGGACGGGAGGCTGCTCTGAGCTGGACTAAATGGGACGTACCACATGGATGAGCTGTTCGAGATCTGTACCTACCCTTCAGGTAGGATTCCCCTAGTGGACAATCCATGATAATTTGTCCTTGTTACTTGTACTTGTAGTTGTTGTTTAGTTGGGTTTGTATACTGGCCCACTTACTTTCAACAAACTTTTTTTCTATATTTTTATTTTTTGCTTTTATTTCTTAGGTTCAGACAGTATGTGTTACAGGTTAAAAGGCAGTGCCTTCCCTTTTATCGGGATAACACCTTTGGTGCTAGTCGCCATCCCCTGGCCAATATAAGGCGGGCTTGGGGTAATCACGGCATGGACCCTGAGGACGGGTCATGACATTTGTTTCAATTGAAAAAAAACATAAAAGAAAAATAGTATCCTTGATTTACCCCCTCCCCCTCTCAGTGACATAATACATTGACTGAGAACTTTTATATAGTATTAGAGGGAGGTTCACTTCATTATTCCTTGTTGACAGAATATTGGGACCATATCAATAGTAAATTTTTCCATTATCTAATGGAAATATTATCATATATAGAAGTATATAGTGATTCTATATCTCATTTCTATTATTTAAGATGTTCTTGAAGCTGCATCAATTGGGTTTCCTCATATTGATGATAAAACTAAAATTACTACTATTGACAAGATGTTTATTGAGAATGATTGAAGGGCTAAGAATGATATATTATCATCACTTTCTGAAAGTGAATTCTTGAGAGTGAACTATATTTAAAAAAACAAAGGTACATGGGACAAACTGGAAAACATATACGAAGGCAATACTTAACTCAAGAAGGAAAAACTTATAATCCGGAGGTTATGGTAGGAAGAAATGAATATTGGTGAACATGAATCTATTTTGGATTTCCTTAATAGGGTAAATGACATGGTACGAACTATTAGATGACTTGGGAAAAGCTGGATGACTCTATAATGGTTGAAAATAATTTTAGAATCCTAGTTGAAAAATTGGATGAAATAGTTTCCTCATTAGAAGGCAGAGACTCTGAGACATTATCTCTTGATGACTTTCATAGAAAAATTATCACTTATGAGATAATAAGAAAGAAATATATTAATAGAAAGAAAAAAGTTGACAATTAAATTTATTTCAAGGCTATGAGCAAGGAAAATTCTAAGAATATTCTTATCGAAGAAGAAGATAGTGATCCCAACTCTGAAAATGAGGTGTGGAAAAATCTTAGTGATGCCTAATCTTAGTTTTATAATAATTTGAATATAGGTATAAGGAAATAAAAATGGAATCATCCCTTTAAATTCATTGAATGTGGATTTTTTTTGTCACATTACAGCTAATTTACCTTGAATGAATAATGAAGAGTACAATGATGATGAAGAAATAAAATCATGAAGATCATGGAAGAAAAAAGGAGACAAGGGAAAGAAAATGAAATTCTTCAAAACAAAAATAAGAAGTTTTTTTTTCAAATATAAAGAATTATATTTTAGTGATGTTGATTCTAAATAATTATTTGAGTACGGTAATTAAAATATATTCGTTGATGCATTGAATGATGAAGATTTCATAATTCAGTATTTTTAAAGAAGAAGAATCTCAACTTGAAATGCATTTTAAATAAGAGTTGAAATAATGTCTTAGAAAGATAAAAATACATGAAAATAAAAACAAAAATGTGGATGAGGAACATACATTCCCCCAAGAAATTTTTTTTAGGGATAAATAAAATCATTTTAAAGAGTGTGATTATTTGAAGAAGTATTTTAAAGAAGAAAATAATCCGAATGTGCATTTGGAAGTGAAGCTGAATTAAAAAAATAATAATATTTGGATGTTGTCTAAAAATACTCTCTAAACACTAAAAGAAATGTCTATGTTTCCAAAACTCTATCACTGAAGTTGGTGAATTTTATTGTAATGAAAAACATGAGAAGGTTCAACAATATTTACATTCAATGTGTGAGAAGAATATTAGAATTGTGTCTGAAAAGAATAGTGTTGGGAAAGTTTTGTATATGGTCAAAGTGAAGAATTAAATGTTAAAAAAATTCCTTAGTCTGAAATGTTTTTATCTAGATCAAGAAAAGATTCAAATACTTTTGATCCTATCAAAGATGAAAAGATGAGTAAGAATCTAATTGAATTTAAAAAAGAAGATAGTTGAGAGATGTTTTCACAATTTTGATTAGAATGAAGGTTTCAAAGTAAAATAGTCTTTCTTTGGGTATTTCTAGAATTGTGGGGGATTCGAAGAGACAACAAGTTTCTGTTGGTTCAATCAAAAATATTACTATTAACACACAAGTTATAAAAGGCCAAGATTGAGGGGGATTGAATCTCATCAAATAAAGAAGAATGATAATGTTGTCATGAAGAAATATAAAAATAATGAATTAATGATTTAAAATAGGTTCCAACCCTTGGAATCAATTTGTGAGAGATTTGATCGACCTAGACACCTTGAAAAGGGATTTATTTTTTTGTTACCTGATCAACAAAGGATTTTCAATTATCAATAGCTAAAGGTGAAGAAAGAAAAGAATGGAGAAATGGTGCTTGTTGATGAAACCATATTGAATATCACAAAAGGATAATGACTCTAGATACTTGATAGTTGGTGTTCCCCCACATGATAGGAGACTTGAAATTTTTGAAGGTTATGAAAGATTTTAAATAAGACATGGCGGCATATTGCAATGATGAATCATTGAAAATAAAAGGCGTTGGTTCAGCCATCACTGGAAAAGAAAAGATGAAATCTAGGTAATCATTGTATATTGATGGGATGAAAAACAATCTGCTAAGTGTTTCACAATTTTTTGATAAGGTTAATAAGGTTATCTTCAAGAAAGATTGATTTTTTGGAAATATTGATGAAGATGTCAAGATTGTTATGAGAGGCCAACGTACGAATGAAATTTTTTTAGGTTGGTGATTCACAAAACTCTTGTTACATGAGTATGGTGGAAGAGAATCAGTTATTCTATAAAAGTATTGAAAAGATGTGTCAGAGAAACATGAGAAAGCGTTTTAAAAAAGACAATGTTCTAGAAATTCCAATTTTTCCAAGAAGAAGAGATTGGTTTTTCACTATTTTCCAAAAAGGAAAGATTAAAAATTTTGTTCATAAGAAAGTTGATATTTGTTCCAAAAAACCCCAGAGCTAATCAATTCCAATATATGTGTGCTAATGATTAAAAAATCAACACATGGAGATAAGTACTTCATTACTTTCATTGTTGATTTTACTCTCATTAAACGTGTTACGTATATAAAAAAAATCATACATTTTGAATGTTTTTAAATGTTTTAGAAGAATAGAAGATAAAAAATGTGAGTATTCAGTGTAGAAATTGAGAACTAATAATGGTGGTGAATATAGAAGTAAATATTTTGAATAATATCTTAAGAACCATGGAATTTGGCTAATTTATAGCTCTCCATAAACTCCCCAACAAAATGATTTTTTCTTATAGATATAATAGAATCCTGGTGGAAATGGAAAGAACAATTTTACTTGATCATGGAATTTCTCCTTACTTTTGGAGGCAATCCATGAGTACTTTTGTTCATATTCAGAACTGTTTTTTCAATATGCCTCAATCTGGTATGACTCTCTATGAATTTTTTATGGAAAAACCCCAGTATTTAATCAATCTTTAGTTTTCGGGAGTCCTTATATTAAAAATAAGAAAGGTGGATACTATGGTAAGTTTGAGTACAAAGTTGAGGATAAACTCATTTTTTGATACTCATTAGAAGGAAAATGATACATATCCTATAACAAAGAAACAAGAAGAATTTTTGATTCAGTTGATGTGACATTTGTTGAAGTATATGATACAGAGAAACATGTTCAGGAAGACAATGAAGTTGAGAAATTTGAAGAAAAAAATTCTGATAAGGATACACATAATTTTATTCCTTCTTAAGAAGATGAGTTAGAAACACCTATTTCAAGTGATGAATATGACACTCGAAAAACTCATCCAAGGGTGAGGAACTATAGCATCCCGTCTTTTTATAACATAACTTTTTATTCCATTACACGGAACTGAGGATCTTTAAGGTTTAGTGTCTTGGAAACAAGGAACATAAAACATGAAACAAAAAAAAACATTCTTCTTAAACACTTGAAAGGCTTCTCCTCATGTTCACCCTAGGCTCATTACTGCATCTCAACCTAGGGACATACATCAAAAGGAAGGGTGAGCAGAAGGCCCAGCAAGGGAAACAAGTGAAACATTTTACATATGAACTTGAGATACATCAATAAAGTCATGAAAAGAACTTTAATGCATGAAAATGAAATCATGAGGCATATCATAATAAAAATAAAACTTTTTCATAACTTTAAGATGTGGCTGCAACATTTAATATTGACAATCGTTTCGTTTCACCAAGGTCCATCCCCAATGTGTCGTTAAAAATTACCAAGGTTTTTCACCAAGGCATCGTTAAAATTGTAATCTCTAGTGGTTACATCATTACCCAATGCATTGGAGCGCTATCAGGGCGCACCCTTAAATTTTCCTTTATTATCATGTGAGCCACATATATCATCATCAAACATTTCATAAATAACCCATATAGCATAAAGGAAATGGGTTTCATTTCATAATCAAAACTTTTTAAAAACTGCTTTAAAGACACGATCTTTATATCACTTTAAAACCCACAGAAAAGGAAGGTGGGTCTCATGTATGTAAATCTCAGAATTTAAAATAGAACATTTTGGTATATATGTGAATACCCCTTTAGAAGAAAGAGCTTTGAGTATTCACTTAATAATATAAAAGAACTTTAGAAAAAGAGAGAGACATTTTGAGATGGAAATTCTGCAGCATAACGGCTATGTTACAAGGTTTTAGAAGACATTAAAAAGAGAGGGAAAATGAGTCAAACATTCATAAATGACCCATAAAACAGTATATGGACAGAATAAGAAGGATACATGATCATGGTAATGAAATTTCAAGGACATACCATTTGAAATGAAAAACATGGAAGGAAGACAAAAATTAGATTTCTCTTATGAAAGTTCGACAGCCTAACGACGTTACTTAAACTTCAACAAAAACGATTTGAAAAGATCAAATAGGGTCTCTCATCATGTGAACATAAGAGTTCAGTATGATAGATATAGAGATAATTCCCCAACATAACAAAAAGGAACTTGAAAGAATTGACATGAAAGTATATCTTCAAAACGAGAAGGGTGAAGAACCACTTAAAAATTCGGCAGCCTAACGACGCCACTTAAAACTTCAAAATACTGAATTGAAGCTGTCAAATGGGGTCTATAATCATATGAAAATAAGAGTCCATTATGATAGATATAGAGATCATACCCCCAACATAACAAAAAGGAACATGAAATAATTCACATGAAAGTAGAACTTCAAAACGAGAAGGGTGAAGAACCACTTAAAAATTCAGCAGCCTAACGGCGCCACTTAAAACATCAAAATACTGAATTGAAGAGATCAAATGGGGTCTCTCATCATATGAACATAAGAGTCCAGTATGATAGATATAGAGATCATACCCCAACATAATAGAAATGAACTTGAAAGACTTGACATGAAAGTAGAACTTTGAAAAAGAGAAGGGTGAAAGAATCCCTTAAAAAAATTCGGCAGCCTAACGGCGCCACTTAAACATTCTTAAAACGAATTCATGAGAGCAAGGGGGGTTCTCTCATCATATGAACATGAAATGGGCAGTAGGATGAATGTAAAAGAACATCCTCCAACATAAGAACATGGAGTATAAAAGAAATGACATAAAAGAGATTACTTGAAAAGAAAGAGAGAGGTCGGATCCCTTACCTTAAAATGTAACTCTTAAACCTCAAAGGTTGGGACCTTGAGGGCTTGGGGGCACCTTGGGAGGACTCCTTGTGAGGTAATGAGACCCGAAATTCGTTGGGAATGAGTGGGGAGTCGAATGGATGAGAGGAGGGCTTGGTATTTTATAGGGAAAGTGAGGGGACAAGGCATTAATGGCCAAGGGACACCTCACATGTGCTTTTCTCAAACCCATGTGCTCTCCCTTGTCATTTATCAAGGAGTTAGGCCACATGGGGCCCCCAAAACAATAATTCATCACCCTTGGCCGGCCAAACCTCAAAAGATCTCATGACATCATCATGACACCGTTATGATGTCATTAAACATACCGAAACCCTAAAACTGTATTTTTACTATTCACTGAAAATTCAACTTTCTCAGAAAAATCCCAAAATTTCACATTATCCAAATATCAATGCTCTGATTTCAAAAATGAAATCCATTTTATAAAAATAATTTTCTAAATATTTTTAATTTAATTTTTAAATAAAAACACTATTCATCGAAAATTCATTTTTTTCAGAAAAAACCCCAAAAATTACCATAATATCGATGCTCTGAGTTCAAAAATAAAGTCATTTTTATAAAAATAATTTTCTAATAATTTTTAATTAAATTTTTAATTAAAAAACACTATTCACGCGAAAAAACTAATACTTGAATAATAATTAATGAAACCGTTATTTAACTATTTTATTGAATCACATTACTTAATCAAGGTGCCTAGATTATTTTAAAACTTTCTTTAAGTGAGAATACTAATCCATTTGGTCATATTACTAATCCTAATCATAAAATTACTATTCATAATTTACTATTCATCAAAAATCAAGTTGATCTTATTAGACTCTAAATTTAGTACTGAACATAATTGTAGAAGACCATTTTTTGAAAATCATTTCACATTTTTAATTATTTAGGGTTTACATAAACATATTTAAAATATCTTTTTTTCTAAAATTCATCAAAAATATGCATACTATATTTATCCGGTCATTTCAAAATTCATAAACTTCATCATAAGAAGAAATCCCAATATTTATTCAAAACAAGGATTACACAAGGTAGTTACGGTCTCGTTACATAACCCCTTATAATACCAGCATAGGACCTAAGAGTAAGGTGTGCTAGGGTGATAGAAGCTTGGGGCGGCTCAGTCAACATTGCCTGAGTAGTAATTTCTATCAGTTTGAACTTCTCACGAAGGCGATTTCGTTCCAGCTTCACATGATGAAGTTCGGCTTGGATTTGATCCAGAGCAAAGCCCAGTGGTGCTACCTCCTTCCCAAGCTCTGTTAGATGGGCTTCGATCGGTCCAACACTACTAGGTGACGCCATCGAATCTTCTTTCTATAATAATTAACCAAGATTACTTATATTTAGAGACAATAATCAAAACATTTTGTTCACAGCGGTCATGTTGACCGATGGTTATATAATAGTCAAAACCCACTGATCTCATTTTAATTATAATCATGTTTATCAAATAAAACATTTTTGTTGAGTATAACAATAACACATAAAATTAGGAAACAAAATTTATTTAAAAATTTCGGGTCGTTACAATCTTCCCCCCTTAAGAAATTGCATCCTCGCAATTTTAAAATTGGGTTTTGAAATTTCATTGAAAGTCCCACATCGGAAAAGGAGTCAGTAAAACTATTACTTTAAAATAAAGAAAGGGAAGTACAATGGTCACCCGAGTTAACCCACACTAGGGTTCCATGTAGGAAAACATGGACATGGAGGAAAAAACAAAGGGTCAAGTTCTGAGGGAGAGTGATAGAGAACATGATTAGGAGAAAGTTAACCAGGAGAAAATCCCAAACTTATGATGTGTGTAAACGGTCTTTTATTACCTAGTAGGAAACGTAAACCAACAACATTTTTGTTTTACATTTCTTTTCATAATTTTGAGGATTTCATTTACTACATAGAACAAAAACATAAGAAAATATACCTACCTTCAAGTAGAGTTTCATCCTTTAACAAGTCCCTACCAACACTAATATTTTCTCCAAATGATGAGAATTCAAAGACACTTGGTCTCATAAAAGCACAAGAATCATCTTCTATAGAATCACATAATCTACAAAAGATTAACTATCTATTTCTTCTATCTTTAAACATTATCCCAAAAACAGAAAGGTTAAGGTAAAACAACTCTTCAAAAAGAAAGAATCCCATAGGAATGGAAACTAATTTTAAATCATCAAAGTTCCATGGTACTACCCAAAGTTCATCATAGACCATTCCATAAATAAAGGTCCTTAAAATTCCTCAAAACAAACAAAACTAAGATTGAAACCCAAATACAATAAGGATTTGATAACATAGTCTTCCAAAACAACTTCATTGTTCATCTCCAGACAACATCAACCACTCCTAACATCTTATAAAAAGTAGCTAACCTAAACATATTTTACCCAAGATAGGTTAGTCATTCCCATAAGTAACCTAAATTACTATAAGTTCACCTTAAATTCATCGATTCTTCAAAATATAAGTCAACCTTACTCCTCAATGAAAGTACCGTAGTAATCTATTTACCTCGATCAAATATGGTTCCCAAAATAATGAACGTCTTCCAAAATAATAATCATATTTTAATCCCCTAATCATCCCTGTCATATTAATATGAAAATTGTCGCATTTCCTATCACATTGGTTGTCGGAACATGTTCTTTCATTTCCCACCATTAACTAAGAAGAGAAAGCATAATTAGGGGCTTAAGTACTTAGCTAATAATCATGAAAAGGAACTGAAAGCATATAAGGATAACTTGTATATGAAAGGTATACCCTAACTCGTGATCTCCTAGGTTCCCATCTAGGTTATGAATGATCATATATTCTTATGTGAACCTTTATTTTATTTTATCTTTGTTCCTTTAACAATGGTTCATACCAAGATTATGAATTTACCAAAGAATATCCCCCGGGAGTGTCGTAACCAAGAGTACAGCAAGGCCCGTTGTCGTGTACCAGTTCCCGTTCGAGTCTAGCTCAAAGCGGTGTTTTCGGGTTTTACCCCTATGTACATCTGTGCCAGAGCCTCCTCTACCTGCTCGTATCTAGACAGGGATGTATTTGCTTGGCAACCCCTTACTCAATACTCACCAAAATACCAGGAAGATTTCCTATATTAAACTTTTCTATAGGGTTCCTCCTAGAGTTTTCATATCCTAATTTCCACAAATAACTAAACCATCCTTTGATACCAACTATAGCATCCCGTCTTTTTATAACATAACTTTTCATTCCATTACACGGAACTGAGGATCTTTAAGGTTTAGTGTCTTGGAAACAAGGAACATAAAACATGAAAAAAAAAACATTCTTCTTAAACACTTGAAAGGCTTATCCTCATGTTCACCCTAGGCTCATTACTGCATCTCAACCTGGGGACATACATCAAAAGGAAGGGTGAGCAGAAGGCCCAGCAAGGGAAACAAGTGAAACATTTTACATATGAACTTGAGATACATCAATAAAGTCATGAAAAGAACCTTAATGCATGAAAATGAAATCATGAGGCATATCATAATAAAAATAAAACTTTTTCATAACTTGAAGATGTGGCTGTAACATTTAATATTGACAATCGTTTCGTTTCACCAAGGTCCATCCCCAAGGTGTCGTTAAAAATTACCAAGGTTTTTCACCAAGGCATCGTTAAAATTGTAATCTCTAGTGGTTACATCATTTCCCAATGCATTGGAGCGCTATCAGGGCGCACCCTTATATTTGCCTTTATTATCATGTGAGCCACATATATCATCATCAAACATTTCATAAATAACCCATATAGCATAAAGGAAATGGGTTTCATTTCATAATCAAAACTTTTTAAAAACAGCTTTAAAGACAGGATCTTTATATCACTTTAAAACCCACAGAAAAGGAAGGTGGGTCTCATGTATGTAAATCCCAGAATTTAAAATAGAACATTTTGGTATATATGTGAATACCCCTTTAGAAGAAATAGCTTTGAGTATTCACTTAATAATATAAAAGAACTTTAGAAAAAGAGAGAGACATTTTGAGATGGAAATTCTGCAGCATAACGGCTATGTTACGAGGTTTTAGAAGACATTAAAAAGAGAGGGAAAATGAGTCAAACATTCATAAATGACCCATAAAATAGTAGATGGACAGAATAAGAAGGATACATGATCATGGTAATGAAATTTCAAGGACATACCATTTGAAATGAAAAACATGGAAGGAAGACAAAAATTAGATTTCTCTTATGAAAGTTTGACAGCCTAACGGCGTTACTTAAACTTCAACAAAAACGATTTGAAAAGATCAAATAGGGTCTCTCATCATGTGAACATAAGAGTTCAGTATGATAGATATAGAGATAATTCCCCAACATAACAAAAAGGAACTTGAAAGAATTGACATGAAAGTATATCTTCAAAACGAGAAGGGTGAAGAACCACTTAAAAATTCGGCAGCCTAACGACGCCACTTAAAACTTCAAAATACTGAATTGAAGCGGTCAAATGGGGTCTCTAATCATATGAAAATAAGAGTCCAGTATGATAGATATAGAGATCATACCCCCAACATAACAAAAAGGAACTTGAAATAATTCACATGAAAGTAGAACTTCAAAACGAGAAGGGTGAAGAACCACTTAAAAATTCAGTAGCCTAACGGCGCCACTTAAAACATCAAAATACTAAATTGAAGAGATCAAATGGGGTCTCTCATCATATGAACATAAGAGTCCAGTATGATAGATATAGAGATCATACCCCAAACATAATATAAATGAACTTGAAAGACTTGACATGAAAGTAGAACTTTGAAAAAGAGAAGGGTGAAAGAATCCCTTAAAAAAATTCGGCAGCCTAACGGCGCCACTTAAACATTCTTAAAACGAATTGATGAGAGCAAGGGGGGGTCTCTCATCATATTAACATGAAATGGGCAGTAGGATGAATGTAAAAGAACATCCTCCAACATAAGAACATGAAGTATAAAATAAATGACATAAAAGAGATTACTTGAAAAGAAAGAGAGAGGTCGGATCCCTTACCTTAAAATGTAACTCTTAAACCTCAAAGGTTGGGACCTTGAGGGCTTGGGGGCACCTTGGGAGGACTCCTTGTGAGGTAATGAGACCAGAAATTCGTTGGGAATGAGTGGATAGTCGAATGGATGAGAGGAGGGCTTGGTATTTTATAGGGAAAGTGAGGGGACAAGGCATTAATGGCCAAGGGACACCTCACATGTGCTTTTCTCAAACCCATGTGCTCTCCCTTGTCATTTATCAAGGAGTTAGGCCACATGGGGCCCCCAAAACAATAATTCATCACCCTTGGCCGGCCAAACCTCAAAATATCTCATGACATCATCATGACACCGTTATGATGTCATTAAACATTCCGAAACCCTAAAACTGTATTTTTACTATTCACTGAAAATTCAACTTTCTCAGAAAAATCCCAAAATTTCACATTAACCAAATATCAATGCTCTGATTTCAAAAATGAAATCCATTTTATAAAAATAATTTTCTAAATATTTTTAATTTAATTTTTAAATAAAAACACTATTCATCGAAAATTCATTTTTTTCAGAAAAAACCCCAAAAATTACCATAATATCGATGCTCTGAGTTCAAAAATAAAGCCATTTTTATAAAAATAATTTTCTAATTATTTTTAAATAAATTTTTAATTAAAAAACACTATTCACCCGAAAAAACTAATACTTGAATAATAATTAATGAAACCGTTATTTAACTATTTTATTGAATCACATTACTTAATCAAGGTGCCTAGATTATTTTAAAACTTTCTTTAAGTGAGAATACTAATCCATTTGGTCATATTACTAATCCTAATCATAAAATTACTATTCATAATTTACTATTCATCAAAAATCAAGTTGATCTTATTAGACTCTAAATTTAGTACTGAACATAATTGTAGAAGACCATTTTTTGAAAATCATTTCACATTTTTAATTATTTAGGGTTTACATAAACATATTTAAAATATCTTTTTTTCTAAAATTCATCAAATATATGCATACTATATTTATCCGGTCATTTCAAAATTCATAAACTTCATCATAAGAAGAAATCCCAATTTTTATTCAAAACAAGGATTACACAAGGTAGTTACGGTCTCGTTACATAACCCCTTATAATACCAGCATAGGACCTAAGAGTAAGGTGTGCTAGGGTGATAGAAGCTTGGGGCGGCTCAGTCAACATTGCCTGAGTAGTAATTTCTATCAGTTTGAACTTCTCACGAAGGCGATTTCGTTCCAGCTTCACATGATGAAGTTCGGCTTGGATTTGATCCAGAGCAAAGCCCAGTGGTGCTACCTCCTTCCCAAGCTCTGTTAGATGGGCTTCGATCGGTCCAACACTACTAGGTGAGGCCATCGAATCTTCTTTCTATAATAATTAACCAAGATTACTTATATTTAGAGACAATAATAAAAACATTTTGTTCACAGCGGTCATGTTGACCGATGGTTATATAATAGTCAAAACCCACTGATCTCATTTTAATTATAATCATGTTTATCAAATAAAACATTTTTGTTGAGTATAACAATAATACATAAAATTAGGAAACAAAATTTATTTAAAAATTTCGGGTCGTTACAGGAACCAAGTGGAATATCAAAATATAATTGATGATCAAAATAAAATGGTTCTAACAAGAAGAAAATAAAATAAATTACACATAAATATTTGTCTTCAAAAGTCGATCCGAATGATATAAATGAAGCATTAGAGTATCCATAATGGGTTCAGTCCATGAATGAAGAATTTGATCAAATTGAAAAGATCAATACATGGGAACTGAAACCCAAGTCTGAAAACAAATACATAATTGGAAAAAATGGGTTTCTGGAATAAGAAGAATGGAGAAGGTGAGGTTATATGAAATAAAGAAAGATTGGAATGAAAAGGGTATTCACAAACCGAAGGAATTTATTTTGATGAAACATTTTCTCCAATGGCCAGATTGGAAACAATTATAATCTTTCTTGCTATTTCACCACAACAAGGATACAATATCTTTAAAATGTATGTTAAATCCAAATTTCAAAATAGTTATCTTGAAGAGGAGGGTTATATTGAATAACCAAAGGGATTTTTTGTTGGGAAAGATGATAATTATTTATGTAAATTGAAGAAAGCCTTTTATGGGATAAAATATGCTTTGAGGGAATGGTATTCCAAATTGGACACTTTCTGATGAAAGTTTAACTTCATGAAATGATGAGTGGATAAAATTTATATATCAGGGAATGTCAAGAGTATTCTATCATTGTGATCATTTAGGTTGATGATATTTTCCTTGTATAAAATAATGAATGAAGTAGTGAAAGATTTTTTGAAGAAATGAAGATGGTATTTGAAATGTCCTTGCTGGGGGAAATGAAATACGTCATTGGGTTATATATTTTTCAAAAGAAAAAATATATTTTTCTATCCCAAGAAAATTATGCTAATAATATTCTCAAGAGGTTCATCATGGAAAACTCAAAACCCATTGCCACACCAATTTCAGTCGGAATAAAGCTGAGTAATGATTGAGATGGAAAAGAACCAGATCAGAAAGTGTTTTGAATGTTGATTGGATGTCTACTATATTTGACTACCTCAAGACCTGAAATTATTTTTGTCATTACCTTACGTGAAAGATTTGACAGTTCTCTAAGAGAATCACATCTTATTGCTGGAAATTGAATTCTCAGATACATCAAAGGTACAACAAAATTCAGAATCAGGTATTGCATCTCATATAGTACTGATTTATTTTGGAATTTAGATAAATATTCTGAAGGAAATGTTGATGCTAGAATATCAATATCTAGTGGGATATTTTTTATGGGAAAGAATTTTTTTTGGTGGCATTCAAAGAAACAAAATTCAGTAAATCTCAGTATGACTGAAGCTGAGTATGTTGCTTCCACTCAAACTGCTACTCCACTCTTGTGGATGAAATCACAATTGAATGACTTACTTGTCGAAGTTAAGTTACCCTTGCTCCTGGGTTTTGACAATCAAATCACAATCAATCTCCCCAGGAATATAGTTCAACACTCTCATTAGAATAATATTGATATAAAATATCATTTCATCAAAGAGAATTTGGAGAATAATTAATTAAAGCTATATTATGTTTCAACATCAGATCAAGTGGATGATATTTCCACAAAACCAATACCTAATGAATCATTCTCAAAATTGAGGTTGAACATGGTTGTCCAACCTCTTTCTCTTCTAGGACAAGGTATGTTTTTTGTCCCCACTCACTTCTTTCCTTTGGATTGTTTTTTCAAGGGGTATAATTATACTGTTTCAGAAATCTATTTCTTAAAATATAGAGTTTTTGGAATGGTATGAATTAAATATTACTTGTGTGTGAACTATTATAACTATTTTGTTGGAGTGGTTGTACGAATGATTTTTTTGACTTCCAAGAATAATAAAGAAGAACAGTGAAGTCATCATCACTTTTTGGCCATCAAGGTTTTGCTGTTAATGAATATTATTTCCTAAAATGATCTTGCTCATATAGAAATAAAGTTGTTTATATTTAATCCATTGATTGAGGTCAAAAATTTTAATGATTTATGAAACTTGGTAGATAATAAAATCCAAAGGTGAGGTTGTATGACCAAGCTAGTGATGAAGTTGTTTTGTTTTAATTTATTGTATTTTGTTTTCAAGGTTTGTTTTTTATGTAACAAAATCACATCATATTGTTTGTTTGGGAAGAATTGTTTTGGGATTTGTTTTTAAAAGAATTGGACTCATGATTTCAAAAAAATCAGACTCACTCTGTCTGTCCATTATTATGAGTAATTGATCAGTTTCTTAAAATAAATATTCAGTTTTATGGAAAATGTTTCTTTTTGGAATTGAATTTTAATTTGTTTCACAATAGAACCAAGGTGAAACATGTGTTTTAAAATTTTACAATTATTTTATGAATCTTATTTCATATAAATCATAAGTTTAATTGAGAAATTATGATGCATGATTGATGGTAGAAAGGGAGAGTGAAAGAGATGTTGCCGATCAGAAAAAGACCGCATCCAGATTTTTCATATTTGTGTGGTAGAGTGAAAGAAGTTGTATAATTTTTCTTTCAATACAATTGTATCTGGGTGAATGCAATGTAAATTAGTGACCGTTTTGAAATATGGTGTTTTTTCAAAACATTTTGTTGTTTTAAAACAAGGTGATATTTTAAAAGGATTTTATATTTTAAAAGGATGCGTGGTTTTAAAACATGCGGCTCTTTTGAAAAGTGGTGTCCATAAAAAGTTGTTTCGATGGAATGTGGTGCTGATGAAAGGTGGTGTTGATGAATGGTGGTACTGATGAAAGGTGATGCCAGTGAAAGGTGGCACCGATGAAAAGTGGTGACGATTGAAAAGGAAGTGATGATAGAAGAGTAATATATGGTGAGAATTGTTTTCTAGAATGATTGTAACTAGAATGATCCTAACCAGAATGACCATAACAAAAAATGATCATATCCAGAATGATCGTATCTAGAATGATCATAACTAGAATAATCGTAACCAGAAATGATCATAACCAGAAATGATCATATCCAGATAGATTGTATCTCGAATGGTCTTATTCAGGATGATTGTTTCCAGACCATTTGTTTTCAGAATGGATCATGATTGTGTTGAGATGAAAATAAATAAGTAGGAATAAATGTAAAGTTTCAATAATTTCCAATTGATGTCATATGATTCTAAATCAGATCCTCAATGAATTCAATGTCATGGTGGTAGTCATGATACAAACACCAGTTTTTAATTATGTATGGTTTCTCAAGTGTTTCAAGATAAAAAAAGGAAGGAGATTGCTGAATAATTTTTTGGGGGGAGATGAGATTTTGAAAACACGATTTTGATTCAATTTGGTTCTAAGAATTGTATTCAACAATCAACATGAGGAATCTGATTTATTCGATCTGAACAAAGTATTCCAAGCAATTGAAATTGATCTCACCAATTAAAATGGGATTCTAAAGAAGAAGGGGTTAAGATTTTTTACGTTTCTAGAAGAATTGAGAAGCATTGATGAATTCATATTTTCTCCGAGATATTGGGAGAAATTCAAATTTGGGACAATTTATGTGATGGAGAACGTGTTTTGGGATTCCCGACTAAACTTGTTTGGGGTCACCTATAAAAGAGAAACAAGTACATCGTACTCTTTAATGAGTTGTACTGTTCATCGTAGAAGAGAGAAGAGATATGAGTTTTCTGTGAGAGAAATTGATGCCATTTTTCTTTTTATGGAATACAATTAGATGGGGATTATATTCGGTGGGGTTTGGTATCAGACTGAATTAATAAAAATGGGATTTTCCTTACTGGGTATCACCGTATTGAAGATTTATAGACTAAGGAAGTATCCTTGGATTTTCATCATACTCAGGTATTGATGTGGTGTCAATTTATTTTCTTTTTATTCAATTATAAAATCAGATTTGGTGTATTGTTTTTTAATAATTTGAATCAGAGGAATCAGACACAGATAAGATCAGACTCAATGTTTCATAAAAAAATCCATTTTGTTATTACCTTTCCTCTGGGTAAGGAATTGGTTGATTTTATTCCAATTGAATACAATTTTTGAATTAAAAATATGCTCATGTAACATGAGTTGTTACAAAAAAAATGAATTACCCTATTGTGCTACATGGGTGCACGTGAACTAGTGGGACTCTTTCATAGTGCTACACGAGTGTGAAGTTATATCATACTCATTTTAATCCTTGAATTGTTTTATCAGTGGATTTTTTGGTATTTGATCATTTCCAAACCATACCAAGGACGTATCTATTATTTTTGAATAGTGATCCTTATAAATCTTTGGGTTTATGTGGATGTGTGTTGAGTTTGTTTTTAGATGGGAATTGAAATCACTAACATGAGGTGAAGGATGATTCAATTGAAATGAAACATAAAAGAGAAAGAGTATCACATATTCACCCCACCCCCTCTGAGTGATACAATACATTGACTGGGAACTTTCACCCACCAGCTCCCATAGCCTCTCATGGGCCACCTATGGGTGTTGGAGGTAATAGGTCAAACCTCCAAACACATCCTGCTCCCATATCAGCCCCTATATCACATATTCCAACCTATATACCACCCCAGTCCTACCAATATCTCGGTCTCGATAGTTTCTTGACCTTATCTCGATCAGATTTGTGAAGGGTTGGTCAATAACTTTCTAGATATCCCTAGTTTCCATAAGAGAACCACTGCCTATCCCTTTGTTGATTCGATCCACCCTGGAAGCGATTTACTACTAACCCAGAGTCATAGGATCAACTCTTAATGATTTCGATGTTCTTGAAACACTTAACACTAATTCCCTAAACCAATCTCATAGACTCCTAGTCCAAAATTAGAACCAAACTTCTCTGATACCAATTTATAATGACACAAGCCTTTAGGGTATGACCCGTGGCTACCCCAAACCCACCTTCAATATACCAAGGTCTGGTGACTAGTTCTGAGTTGGCATATCCCCCAAATGGGAGGTATTAGCCTAACATATATGTACAAATGCACATAACTCCAATCAAAACAATACTAAAAGTTAAAACAACTCAATGAATGCATTCTTACAAATATGATTCCATGATCCTGGTTTTACTAGATGTAAAGGAAAAATTAACTGGGCAAAATAAATGCCCACCAAAAAGAGTTTGTGACACAAGTATAACTAAAAATTCAATGATTACAACCAACTCAAAGGGAATGAACTAATTAAAAGTATTTGACTTATAAAAAACATGGTATTCAAAACTCCATTTATGTTACATCCACTCATTTCCCCCCTATGACACCATCAGAAAGGGTATTTGTTTGCATAAGACAGAACATATATGGGAACATCCTGTGTAGGGGTGAGTATAACAATACTCAATATGACTTTTTAAAAACACTAAACATGAATAACCAAGTATAATCAACTTAATACAAGATATATGTAACACTCGAGACTCTTATGTAATATAACTCATCAAAGGAATCTTTTTCTACATAACACTTGCTTGGCTTGCTTTACACAAAATCGCAACCTTCCTCGATAGCTTGCGTCATACACAATACCGAGTTTCACTAAACAACGATATGCTATTACAATATTATTAAAACTAGCCGTTATGAATAGTAATAACCACTTTTTGAAATTTTATAAATTTTATTTTTCAAAATGGACTTCATTTTTGGATTCAGAATATCGAAATTAGCCTAGGGTGAAATTTTGGTATTTTTCTGAAAACTTTAAATTATTGATGAATAGTGAAACCACTGAGTGGTAGTTAAAAAACTGAATTTTTCATAAAACTTAATTTTACCGCTTCTGTGAGTGGAATTTCAAAAATCCGAGAGACACGGTTGATGTCAGTAAGTAAAATTTGGTTCAATTAGATGAAAATAATTTTTTGGTGAATAATAACTTTTTACTTTTTTTTTACCACAGTAAAAAGTAAATAGGGTAATTAAGGGTAAAGATGATATTATTATTACCCTAACACATGTCCTAATTATATTGGATAAATGTAATTCGACCAAGAAAAAACTTAGTAATAACATATGACCATTTAGGCCCACTTGGACCAGATTAGGACATTTATTATAAATTTATTTAAAGAAGGGATAAAATATTTAAAATCAAAGTTTAATAAGTAAATAATTTTTAATATGGGGTTATACATAAGATAAATTAGACTATAAATATTCATTAGAAAGCTAAAAATAGTTCCTACATAATGGTATTTTATTTGTAATTTTTAGACATTAAATAATTTAATTTATTTATGACACAAAGATGATGCAGTAATTATCTTATTAATGATATATTGACATAATTAATGTTATAAACACCAACATAAATGTAATTTGAGCCTTTTTATGAATTACAATAATTTTCTAGGTTAATATGACATGTTAGTATTGATTTAATTAACTTGGTTCGAACTAATAATTCTGTTATGAGTTTCACAAAAATCAATTACTAAATAGTGTCAAAATTGACATAAAATAGTTTTTAAAACAAATATTATATTAGTAATTGTTATTTTATTCCTAAAAATATATGGTTCTTCCAAATTACTTATATAAGGTTATATATATTAATAATAAACAACTTGGGGTTGGTTTGGCTGCTTATAGTATGTTTATTAACCTTATAGTATAAGAACACAAGAAGATACGGTAAAAGTAAACTTATTTAACTTAATGTTAAATCTAAATGAGAAGGTTAAAATAGGAACCTAAACTTGTCTAAATTCTGTTGGATGAGAGGATTTCGACCCATCCCCACCTTAGCTTCGAAATATATCAATTTGGAGCTATTTAAAACCGAATATGACTTTATAATAAAATAATAGTTTTAGTTATTCCAAAGGTGCCCCTCTCCTCCCTTATAAAAGGACACCTCCTCCCCCTCTTCCTCACACCACTTTGAGCCTTCAAGCTCGGCCAACCCCTGCCAATTCCTCCTCTAAACTTCCCTAGAGACATCCTAGAGGTCCTGGTCTTCTTCAAAGACCAAATTTAGTGCCCTAAAAGAAGGTCTCAAAGAAGCACTTCAAAGAAGCGGTAAGGTCCGTTACCGATTCTTTCATCTTTATTTCTTCTTCCACATATTATTATTTATTTGTTTCATTATGATGTAATAACATCAGTATCACTCATATACTGATATTTTATTATAATTATGAAACAACCCTATTTCACCATCTATGCATCCTACGGAAAAAGAAATCACCGCACGTGCGTACGTACGGAATACCGTCTCCACGCCGTGGTGTAATCTATTTTCCACCACCACCTTACTTGGATGGGTATAATGGTGTAAATAATGACTTTATATAACTATTATAAAGTGATACTGATTCTGAAATAGTATACATACACTCCAATATAATTCCACGATCATAGGAACGATATCATCACTCGTGCGTACGTACGGAACACCATCTCCATGATGTGATGCGACTCGTTCTACATGATCTTCATTTCATAATGATTATATAAATGAATTGAATGAATGAATATGATATATATTACACTAATACCATTCTGGAAATGAGGTATCTATAACCTAAATATAAGAATAAGAATTTATTCGACAAAACACGCATAAGAACAAAAAGTTATAAACACCCGAATAACAAGTAGCAATGAAATATTACTACTAAGAAGCTAAGAAAATGACCATATATGATATCATAAAAATAAGTATGATTCTGGAATAAGTAAATAACATTATTTAAATAATTATACCGGAGGTTCGGACACTTATGAGGCAAATCGGACCTAAGGTAAGAGAAACATCACAATCTCATTTTTATCCGAGATTGTTTATACTTTAGAATTTATTGGGGTGTATTTTATCATCCACATCCATGTTTCCTCAATATGTAATATTATTTCCATTCAAATACAATTTTTTAAATCCTATTTTACCCTTCGGTGAGTTTTTAGTAAATGATATGAAAGGAATCTTTTGTCGTTTTTCGTACAAGGTACTTTTTTGACTTTTCCGACAAAAGTACGAGAAGAATGTTTTTTTAACTTATACGGCATGAATGGATTTTTAAAACATTATTTCCAAGAAGCTTCCTTTACAAGTTTTCATGTTTATTTTTAATCAACTTATTTTAGCTTAAAATTGTTTGACATGTTATGAAAGGATAAATGTTTTTGAAGTAGAAAGGATATTTTCCTCAAGAATGGAGTTCAAGAGTTTTATCAAAATTATTTTCCATCTAAGACAATATAGGGTTATGTTTCTATCCCTATTATTACATGGATTTGATTATGTTGTGATGGAAATATTTTTTTGAATTCCTATATCTTATATGAATTGTTTTATGATGTCATGATGTTTAAGATTCCCATTTTTATTACATGTGTTATGTAATGATGTATGATTTATGATTTTGTGGCACACATAAGAATGGTATCATTATGAGATGGGTGGGACCTATATATCCCTCCAATGCATTGGGTAAAGATTTTATATCTCATGAGATAGACATGGATGGAACGGTAGGTTATACCGGTTCAGTGAAATAGGACTGAAACGAGGGTGGCTCGGTTCAGAAAGGGACATTGTCCACTAAGATAGTCATGGCAATGAGTCTTGACTAACAAGAAATGATTCTCTATGATTTTGTGTGTATTCCACAAAGTTTCATGTTTTATGTTATGATTATTTTGATTACATTTCACTGCCATGATTTACCCCATGTTATGAAATTATGATCTCTTTTGCGGGTTAAGATTTCCAAAAGTTATGTGCTTATGTATACGATGTGATTGATATTTCTTTTGTTTACCCTTACTGAGCATTTGAGCTCACCCTTTTGTATGTTTTCTTTCCCTAGGTCAGGAAGAAGGTTATTAAGTAAGATATGCCAAAAGGTACTATAGATATGATGAAATAAATGGGAGACAGTGTAGACGCTTTATGAATCAGTTGTTTATGTTTCCCAGTTTCTAAAGACACTATGCCTATATGGTCCTTTTGTGGTTTTGTTATATGTTGTAATAATTATGCTTCAATTTTGAAGTATTAACAATGTATGTAAAGTATGGGTCGTTATAGTTGGTATCAAGGGAAAGGTATAGTCAACCTTTAGAAACTAGGATGTGAAAGCCTTAGTAAGAACCCTAAGGATAAGTCTAAGCATAGAACACAATATTAGTGTTTTAGAAGTGGCCATGAATAACCTAGGATAAGACCTTAAGTATGAAATATTATTCTTGATTATGTGGTTTTCCTATTATAATTAGTGTTTCTCACACTATTCTTCTTGGTTTTAGTCAATGGATGGAACCCTAAGGAACCGTGTTAATGCGGAATGCAACGGGCAATGCAATGATTGTCCCCCTGAGCAACCAAACGTTATGGGAGCTGGAATGCAGAATCATGTAGCCATGCTCACACAACTTTCTCAAGCTATGAATCATGCAGGACTTCCAAACGAACAATGTAATGAGTAAAATTCTGTTGAATCCTTCATGAGGTAGCATCCACCTTCTTTCTGCGGGTCTACTGATCCAGTATTTGCTGAACAATGGATTAGTTCTACTGAAAAGATATTTTCAGTTCTTCAATGTTATGAACATGATAAAGTCATACTAGCAGTGTATCGTTTGGATGAAGATGCTGATCAATTGTGGAATTTTATTGAGAATACGAGGAAAGGGATGAAATTGAGTCCATGGAATGGGATGAGTTCAAGAACTTATTTTTCAATAAGTACTTCCCTCGTATTCTCTGAAAAAATATGGAGAAAGAGTTTCTTGAACTAAAGAAAAAGGATGATGAATCTATTGGTACCTATGAAGAAAATTTTACAAGAATTTCAAGGTACGCTTCTAGTATTATTATCCAACCTGAGAGTAAGATCGATCTATTCTTTAGTGGTTTAAAACCAAATCTTCGAAGGGCGTTAGCCATAAGGGACTTCAATAGCAACGAGGAAATCGTTCGATGTGCTCTCAAAGTCGAGATGGAGATTGGAGTAACCCATTGGTCATATGGGTTTGATAAGAAGAGGAAATTGGAATTCAAAGGAAAATCTAAAGAGCACACTGAAAAGAATATGAGCTTTCCCTTATTCTCAAAGTGTGGAAAGAAACATGGAGGTAGTTGTCATAAAGGGACAAGTAAATGTTTCAAATTTGGAAAGGAAGGTCATCGGGCATCTGAATGCCGCGATGATGGGAAGAAGATGTCTAATGATGAAAACAAAGGATGGGATACACAGAATGAACCTACTACACTTCAATGTTCCAAGTGCAAGGAGATGGGGCATTATGCCAATAAATGACCTAATCCAAGGGTTGATGATGATGGTCGACGTCAACAAACTCTTAAGGATAAAGACAAAGGAAAGTCACATGCAATTTCTATCAGCGATGTGGAGTACGAAAACGATGTGGTGAAAGGTACACTTACCATCCACTCTAAAGTAGAAAATGTTTTATTTGATTATGGATCCACCCACTCATTTATTTCTGAAGAATTTTCTAAGGGTATCACCGTATTACCTCAACAATTAGATGTTGAGTTAGCTGTGACAACACCTAATGGCACAACAGTCGCATCAAAAGTTTATAATTCTTCTCTGATCGAAGTTTGTGGGAAAGTGCTTCCAGAAAATCTTGTGATCCTTCCTATTGTGGAATTTGATGTGATTCTTGGCATGGATTGGCTTTCATTATATGGAGCCCATATCAATTGCCAATGAAGGGAAGTCACATTTCATATTCCAGATCAATCTATGATCGTCTATCAATGCAAGGATGAACATAACCATCCAGTGGAAATTTATTCCATTTTATGGGTATTGATTCCACTAAATAAAGGTTATTTATCTCAAATGGTTGGTGAGAAACTCACGATTAAGAATATTCCAATTTTACGAGAGTTTGATGATGTCTTTCCGGAGGAATTACCGGGTCTTCCACCAAATCGTGAAGATGAGTTTTCAATAGAACGCATACCGGGTGCTTTGCCTATTTCAAAGAAACCTTATAGAATGGCCCCAATTGAGTTGCAGAAATTGAAGAAGCAACTCCAAGAGAATCTTGATAAGGGATTCATACGCCCTAGTGCGTCACCTTGGGGAGCACCTGTTCTGTTTGTTAAGAAGAAATATGGATCAATGAGACTGTGCATTGATTATCGAGAACTTAACAAGATCACTATCAAGAAAAAATATCCTCTCCCACGCATTGATGACCTATTTGACCAACTACACGGAGCTCAATACTTTTCCAAGATTGATCTTCGTTCAGGGTATCATCAATTAAGGGTCAAAAGTGAGGATATACCAATGATGGCTTTCCGTACAAGGTATGGACACTATGAATTTATAGTGATGCCATTTGGTCTTACTAATGCCCCTACTATCTTCATGGATCTAATGAATATAGTCTTTAGATACTATCTTGATCAATTTGTGGTAGTCTTTATAGAAGATATTCTTGTCTATTCAAAGAGAAAAGAAGAGAATGAAGATCACTTGAGAATTATATTGAAGACCCTGAGAAAAGAGAATCTTTATGCTAAATTTACCAAGTGTGAATTTTGGATTCAAAAAGTTTCATTTTTGGGTCACATAATCTCAAAAGATGGGATATTTGTGGATCCAGCAAAAACAGAGGTTATCGAAAGATGGTCGAGACCAACAACAGTAACTGAGATCCGAAGTATTCTTGGTTTGGCTGGATATTATCGACGTTTTGTGAATTATTTTTCACGATTATCTAATCCACTCACCAAGTTGACTCGGAATGGAGTTATGTTTGTCTGGACGGAAGAATGTGAAGAGAATTTCAAGGAGTTGAAAAGAAGGTTATCCAGTGCACATGTGCTCACACTGCCTTGTAGTGGAGAAAGGTTTGTGATCTATAGTAATGCATCCAAGAAGGGATTAGGGTGTGTTCTTATGCAAAATGATATGGTGATAGCTTATGCCTCACGACAGTTGAAAATCCATGAGAAAAATTACCAAACACATGATTTGGAGTTAGTTGCGGTAATCTTTGCATTAAAGATTTAGAGGCATTACCTTTAAGGTGAAAGGTGTGATATTTATACTGATCATAAAAATTTAAAGTATATTTTCACACAAAAGGAGTTGAATATGCATCAAAGAGGATGGTTGGAGCTGATTAAGGATTACGACTGCTCAATCCATTACCACCCTGGGAAAGCAAATAAGGTGGCAGATGCATTAAGTCGACAAGACCATGCTAGTTTATCCATGATGAGGATCACAAAAGATCCCATATTTATGGATTTACAAAGGATGGATCATGGAATTATAATGGAAGGGGGAAAATATTATCTTTCTCAAATGAATGTTCAACCATCTATACATGTGAAGATTAAAGAGGCACAGAAAGAAGATGTCGAGTTACAAAAGAAGGTGAGAAATGTTCCTGAATTCATCCTTGATTGTGATGGGATGATAATGTTCAGGAATCAGGTTTCTGTTCCTCCCATCCCGGAATTAAATAAGGAGATGCTGGATGAGGCTCACAGTTCATCATTCTCTATTCATCCTGGAAGCACAAAGATGTATTGGGACATGAAATAGTACTTCTGGTGGGATGTCATGAAAAGAGATGTTGTTGAATATGTCTCTCGATGCTTGGTTTGTCAACAAGTTAAAGCTGAGAGACAGAATTCTAAGGGGATGTTACAACTATTTCCCATACCCGAATGGAAATGGGAAAACATTACTATGGACTTTGTCACAGGATTTCCTAAAACATCCAAAGGCAATAATTCTATCTGGGTCATAGTTGATCGTCTTACAAAGTCTGCACACTTCATTGCTATTAGAGAGGATTTCTCTCTGGATCAGCATGACAGGATATATGTAAAGGAAGTGGTAAGATTGCATGGAGTACCACTTTCTATTATATCTGATCGGGATCCGAGATTTACCTCGATGTTCTGGCGAAGTCTTCAGCATACTCTGGATACAGAGTTGAGTTTCAGCACTGCTTATCATCCTCAGACAGACGGCCAGTCTGAGAGAACAATTCAAACCCTAGAAGATATGTTGAGAGCTTTCTCTATGGATATCAAATGAGGTTGGGATCAACACCTATGTTTGGTGGAATTTTCTTATAATAATAGCTTTCACTCCAGTATTCAGATGGCTCCTTATGAAGCTCTATATAGAAAGAAATGCAGGACTCCAACTTGCTGGGATGAAGTTGGGGAAAGAAAGCTATTAGGACCTGATCTCGTTGATGAAATGGCAGAAAAGGTCAGATCTATTCAACAACACATAAGAGAAGCTCAGAGTCGACAGAAAAGTTATGCCGACAACTGAAGAAAAGACCTAGAGTTTGAAGTGGGTGATAAAGTGTTCTTACGAATATCTCCCTGGAAGAGGGTTATGAGATTTGGAAAGAAGGGGAAGTTGAGCCCTAGATATATCGGTCCTTTAGAAATACTGGATCATGTTGGGAAGGTAGCTTACCGATTGGCGCTTCCACCGAATATCTCTCAAGTTCATGATGTTTTCCATGTATCTCTCCTGAGAAAGTACATACCTGATCCTTCACATGTAATCAGCTCAGAAGTTGTACCGCTGGAGCAAGATCTTTCTTATGAAGAACAACCGATAGAGATTCTGGATCGTAGCGAAAAAGTCCTACGAAACAAGACCACTCGATTGGTGAAAGTTTTATGGAGGAACCACCAATTAGAAGAAGCTACATGGGAACTTGAGGATATGATTAGGGAGAGGTATCCTCATCTGTTTGTTACAATGTGACGAAGAGGGCGAAATTCATTTTAAGGGGGGTAGAATGTAACACCCGAGACTTTTATGTTATATAAATCATCAAAGGAATATTTTTCTACAAAACACTTTCTTGGCTTTCGTTACACGAAATCGCGACCTTCCTCGATAGCTTGCGTCGTATGCAATACCGAGTTTCACTAAACAACGATATACTATTAAAATATTATTAAAACTAGCCGTTAAGAATAGTAATAACCACTTTTTGAAATTTTATAAATTTTATTTTTCAAAATGGACTTCATTTTTGGATTCGGAATATCGAAATTAGCCTATGGTGAAATTTTGGTATTTTTCTGAAAACTTTCAATTTTTGATGAATAGTGAAACCACTAAGTGGTAGTTAAAAAACTGAATTTTTCATAAAACGTAATTTTACCGCTTCTGTGAGTGGAATTTCAAAATTCCGAGAGACACGGTTGATGTCTGTAAGTAAAATGTGGTTCAATGAGATGAAAATAATTTTTTGGTTAATAGTAACTTTTTACTTTTTTTACCACGGTAAAAAGTAAATAGGGTAATTAAGGCTAAAGATGATATTATTATTACCCTAACACTTGTCCTAATTCTTCTGGATAAGTGTAATTAGACCAAAAACAATCTTAGGAATACAATATGACCATTTAGGACCACTTGGACAAGATTAGGACATTTATTATTAATTTATTTAAAGAAGGGTTAAAATAGTTAAAATCAAAGCTTAGTAAGTAAATAATTTCTAATATGGGGTTATACATAAGATAAATTCGACTATAAATATTCATTAGAAAGCTAAAAATATTACCTACATAATGGTATTTTATTTGAAATTTTTAGACATTAAATAATTTAATTTATTTATGACACAAAGATGATGCAGTAATTATCTTATTAATGAAATATTGACATAATTAATGTTATAAACACAAAAATAAATGTAATTTGAGACTTTTAATGAATTCCACTAATTTTCTAGGTTAATATGTCATGTTAGTATTGATTTAATTAACTTGGTTCGAACTAAAAATTCTGTTATGATTTTCACAAAAATCAATTACTAAATAGTGTCAAAATTGACATAAAATAGTTTTTTAAAAAAAATATTATATTATTAATTGTTATTTTATTCCTAAAAATCTACGGTTCGACCAAATGACTTATATAAGGTTATATATATTAATAATAAACAACTTGGGGTTCTTTTGGCTTCTTATAGTATGTTTATTAACCTTATAGTAGAAGAACAGAAGAAGACACGGTAAAAGTAAACTTATTTATCTTAATGTTAAATCTAAATGATATGGTTAAAATACGAACCTAAACTTGTCTAAATTATAATGGATTAGAGGATTTAGACCAATACCCACCTTATCTTCTAAATATATCAATTTTGAGCTATTTAAAACCGAACTTGACTTTATAATAAAATAATAGTTTTAGTTATTCCAGAGGTGCCCCTCTCCTCCCTTATAAAAGGACACCTCCTCCCCCTCTTCTTCACACCACTTTGAGCCTTCAATCTCGGACAAACTCTGAAAATTATTCCTCTACACTTCCCTAGAGACATCCTATAGGTCCTGGTCTTCTTCAATGACAAATTTTAGTTCCCTAAAAGAAGGTCTCAAAGAAGCACTTCAAAGAAGAGGTAATGTCCGTTACCGATTCTTTCATCTTTATTTCTTCTTCCACTTCTTATTCATTAGTTGTTTCATTATGAAGTAATAACATAAGTATCACTCATATACTGATATGTTATTATAAGTATTAAACAACCCTATTTCACCATCTATCCATCCTACGGAAAAAGAAATCACCGCGCGTGCGTACGTACGAAATATCATCTCCACACCGTGGTGTAATCTATTTTCCACCACCACCTTACTTGGATGGGTATAATGGTGTAAATAAGGACTTTATATGACTATTATAAAGTGATACTAATTCTGAAATAGTATACATACACTCCAATACAATTCCACGATCATAGGAACGATATCATCACTCATGCGTACGTACGGAATACCGTCTCCACGATGTGATGCGACTAGTTCTACATGATCTTCATTTCATAATGATTATATAAATTAATTGAATGAATTGATATGATATATATTACACTAATACCATTCTGGAAATGAGGTATCTATAACCTAAATATAAGAATAAGAATTTATTCGACAAAACACACATAAGATCAAAAAGTTATAAACACCCGAATAACAAGTAGCAATTAAATATTACCACTAAGAAGCTAAGAAAATGACAATATATGATATAATAAAAATAAGTATGATTCTGGAATAAGTAAATAACATTGTTTAAATCATTATACAGGAGGTTCGGACACATACGAGCCAAATTGGACCTAAGGTATGGGAAATTTCACAATCTCATTTTTATCCGAGATTGTTTATACTTTAAAATTTACTAGGGTGTATTTTATCATCCACATCCATGTTTCCTCAATATGTAATATTATTTCCATTCACATACAATTTTTTAAATCCTATTTTACCCTTTGGTTAGTTTTTAGTAAAAGATATGAAAGGAATCTTTTGTGGTTTTTCATATGAGGTACTTTTTTGACTTTTCCGACAAAAGTTCAAGAAGAATGTTTTTTTAACTTATACGGTATGAATGGATTTTTAAAACATTATTTCCAAGAAGCATCCATTAAAAGTTTTCAAGTTTATTTTTAATCAACTTCTTTTAGTTTAAAATTTTATGCAATGTTATGAAAGGATAAATTTTTTTGATGTAGAATGGATATTTTCCTCAAGAATGGAGTTCAAGAGTTTTATCAAAATTATTTTCCATCTAAGACAATATAGGGTTCTGTTTCTATCCCTATTGTTACATGGATTTGATTATGTTGTGATGGAAATATTTTTATGAATTCCATTATCTTATATGAATTGTTTTATGTTGTCACGATGTTTAAGATTCCCATTTTTATTACATGGGTTATGTAATGATGTATGATTTATGATTTTGTGGCACACATAAGAATGGTATCATTATGAGATGGGTGTGACCTATATCTCCCTCCAATTCATTGGTTAAAGATTTTATATCTCATGAGATAGACATGGCTGGAACGGTAGGTTATACCGGTTCAATGAAACAGGACTGAAACGAGGGTGACTCGGTTCAGAAAGGGACTTTGTCCACTAAGATAGTCTTGGCAATGAGTCTTGACTAACAAGAAATGATTCTCTATGATTATGTGTGTATGCCACAAAGTTTCATGTTTTGAGTTATGATTATTGTGATTACATTTCACTGCCATGATTCACCCCATGTTATGAAATTATGATCTCTTTTGCAGGTTAAGATTTCCAAAAGTTATGTGCTTATGTATACGATGTGATTGATATTTCTTTTGTTTACCCTTACTGAGCATTTGAGCTCACCCTTTTGTATGTTTTCTTTCCCCAGGTCAGGAAGAAGGTTATTAAGTAAGATATTCCAAAAGGGACTATTGATATGATGAAATAAATGGGATATAGTGTAGACGCTTTATGAACCAGTTGTTTATGTTTCCCAGTTTCTAAAGACACTATACCTATACGGTCCTTTCATGGTTTTGTTATATGTTGTAATAAGTATGCTTCAATTTTGAAGTATTAACAATGTATGTAAAGTATGGGTCGTTATAATATAACACTCAATATAGAAAATGAAAAAATAGGATGCAGATATACTCATGAGAGACACTACACCATCATGTGGGGATAACCAAATGCCATACACCAGATTTTGCACGAGGAAATGTGTGTTTCTGGAGATCTCACCCCAAGAGCCATGAAATCATTAGAGACACTCGACTAAGAGGTTTATCCCATTAGTTCCACTTCAAAAGAGAACACATTGGTCTAAGGGTACCATGATACACATACAGGGGTTCCCCACCAGAACCACTATGGGAGACCATGGACCTAGTCTAGATCAACCTTCTATGTAGGGGATCATACATGAACAATTCCACAAACCCTACTTATATATCCTACTAGATGGAGGATCAATGCACTGATATGGGAGATCATGCTAACTCCAAAAAATCTAACTAGGGAAAATAGTTGATAGTGGATCACACTCTAGTCCTAAGAGGGGACAACACAACTCTATCTGATACTCATCCTCTAGATAGGATAACAATCTAGTGATGTGGATGAAATTCCACACAGCACCCTTGAAGAAAAGGGACATGGGAATGAATTCAACCTATAATAGTCGAAACAAAATAAAATAAGATCCTTAAGATCTATGTTAGGGACTACATGGTGTTTCCCAGGGGGTACAAAGCATGTCTGCCTATCCCAAGTCATGCTCATGTGGAAGTACCTCACATGACATGCAATATCTATATACATAATGTGTAGAATGAGTACACTGTGTGGGGAGACACATGGTTCTATTACCATGTAATCCTTCTATGTCTATTTATTGATGTTGTCTCTGTGTACCAGTCCGTTGATGCAAATTTGTGTCCATGTGGGAGTACACAACGTTTCTATACAAGTGTACTCCAACTCGTGTTCATGTACTTCCAAATTACACATTGTTGGGAAACCCTTATGTATGATGATATTATTTTTTGTCAACAGCTGTCAATGATGGTAAAAATGAATAAGGATATGGAGAATGACTCCAATGATAATGATTATAGGATGAAATGAGGATTCATGGAGAATTATTATGGAATCCTAGCATTAGATTTCATTATTGAGAAATTCTCCATGAATTTTAAATCAGACGATTGATGCACTGATCTCTACATTCAAATAACTTGTGTTAAAGGTGACACGTTGTTTACAAAAATGATTAATGGTGATTTATCATCCATATAAGGATGAATGAAGATGAAATGGTGGAATTTAGTGTTTTTTGTGTGATCTTGTACAAGAAAATAATTATGTGATTTTCATGAAGATGAGAATATGGTAAGAGTGTGCATTCAGTTTGGTTGAGAACACATCATCCATACACTCAGGTGCATAAATTACTAACACCCAAACCAAGGGAAAAAGAAGTATAGAGAGGTGTCCATGAAAGATCTTGACATTCAAAATGGCCATTCAAGATATTAGAGTTAAGGTGCTGCCAATCCTATTAAGTTATGAATGAAAAGAAAGACGTTGTTGTAAGATATTGAAGTTAGAATACATTCCTCTATAAATATGAAGATTATTTGCCGGTCCTTATTTCACAAAGAACATAAGTTGGTTGGAGAAAATATTGTGAAATCATTATAAGGGAAAGGGGGAGAAAATATGCATCCAATCAGCATGGTTGGTCTTACATAATAAGGTGTCTATGGTGGAACATTTTTCCAGTGTCTGCCAAATTTTTGTGGTCCAAAATTTGGAGTTGGGATAGCATTGAGAAAAATGGAATTCCTTTAAGAGCATTTCAAAATATGGAAAATGAATTAATTTCACGAAGATAGTCTTCATGAAGTATATTTCACAAAAAACAAGATGAATATTTACGGTGTTCTCCGTGATTAGGAAGAGCTTCACGAATGGCATAGGTGAAGAGCATTGCAAGTAAGATCTGTGGCGAAAAGGAAGACGAAGCATCGCGGTGGTGAAAAGGAAGAAGGTGCATCATGGATGCACAATGGAATAAGGAGCATTGTGGTGGTGCTACATATTTGATGGAACACTTCACGATTTCAACGAGCTTTGTGAATCTGGAAAATAGCCTTGGTACTTATTGAAACAGAGTGAATTTCAGTGGAAATTATGGATATTTGCGATTTGGTGTCGACATCGAACTGAGGTGGATAAAATTTTCTAGAGTCTGTGGGAAAATCCTATAAATAGACCCCTACCTCCTTGATAGAATTGTAGATAGTTAATGATAATTTTAGAGGTCTTTAATTGCGAAGAAGATTCGCAATGTAAGTTTTTTCATGAAGCCAACATGCTTCGCGATGACAGGTTGTACTGCAAAGGCTTAGTAAGAATTGAAAAGATGTGAGCTCTGTGAGGGAAGTTTTCTTTGCAGTGACTTTGGGATTATCAATGGTTATAAGCTCTGAGAAGGTAGAGTGCTCATCAAAGGAAATTTTCTTTACGAAATATTTGGTCTCTACGAAGGAAGAGAGCTTCGTGAAGGTGTGTGGTATGCGAAGTCCAATAATCTGTGAAGTAGTGCACTCTATGAAGTAGTGGACTCTGGGAGGCATTGTTCTCTACAAGGGAACTCATCAAAGGATATTTGTGATGGAGCTTTGCAAACAAGAGTTTTAAATACCTAGTTTATGTGAACCAATTCTAGGGAAGACAACACTACATTTTTCCATATTACAGTGCATCCAATAAGAATCAAGTGTGACCACTTAGAGACTCATTATTACTCAGGGAAGAATAATTGTGGTGATGATAAGTTGATCTTTAATTCATTGATTTAACAATAATATAGATGATATTTTGATTATTGAATGTAGAAGAAAAGGTTTCAGTGTAGTTGGTTTTTCACAGAAGGAGAAAGTGTGATGAAGAACAGGTTTTAGTGTAGCTCATTTAGCACTAAATAAAGAGATAAAGAAGAGTGTACAACTTATATGGTTTCTATAGAGAAAGAAGGGGATTTTTAGTTTCATGATTCATTGAATTTAACAAGTGAAGAGCAGAAGATAAAGAAGTTGTGTGACATTAAACAGATCTCAGCATCTGGAGGACTCTATTGGTATTACAAACCATATTCAATAGGGAGAAGACTATTTTGAGAGGCAGTATAAAGAACCAGTAAGGAATTGGATTTTGGACTAGGATATCACCAGTCTAGGGAAGATGATTTTTCCCACCCCCTCCAATGTTTAGGAACCTCACTAACTAGTTTATTGTCTTCCAGGTCACTCCACTGGAACAACATATCACATTATACTGAAGAATCTATGTATTGTTCATTCCCCTGCATGGCATGGACATAGCTGCTCTTATTGGGTGGTGAACCTTGTAAAATATCGTGTGCATATTTTTACTTAATTATATTACTATATATGATAGGGAAAAGAGAATAAGAGAATAAATATCCTAACAGGTAAAGATGTATAGGGATATAAACATTGAATTGTTTTAAAAAGTCCCCAACACTAATTCACCCCCAAACAATGTAAGGTACATCCAAAACTGGTCCTCTCACACACCATTTAATTCGGGAATGGTAGAATGCTATGTGATAGGTTTCACATGCTGTGTAATGATCATTTTATCTTAAAATCCTAGCCTCCACTGAAGGGTCCCCTTATACCATGTAATCCTGGATTACACTTAATGTATTATAGGATTTTCCAGAATCCCAGATCCACCATCGCGTGCCTCCTCAACTACACCAGCCATCGATTTACGGCCTCAACTCATCATAAAACATGAGATCTAATGTCGTATTAGCCGTTCCATCACTGAAAAATGTGTTTTTTACTAGATCCACTCACAAATCAGTTCAAAACTCCATTCCTTCTCTCTCATTGAAAACATCGAACAAGTGATTTCTGGAATCATTTGTTGTTTAATTCACTACCACAACCACCTTTACACTACCATCACATCATTATGATCCCATATCTTCAATATTAGATCATTTCACCCAAAATATACTACTCAATGATTGGTTGATCAAGATTTTTTCAACCCCATGCCAATAAAGAACACCCGTAATGAAATGAAAAATTGGTGGAGAAAAGAAAAATCAATAAATTGGAACAAACCATGATCGATTTTCATGTCAATATTTTTTCGTTTCCATTAAATTTGTAAATGAACCATCATGAAATTAAACTAGACAATTTCTCCAATACATCCCTACAATTAGAATCCCATCATGAAAATACGCACAATTCGTGAATAAATCCGTTCATTCATTGATTCACGTTCATCATCAAAGTGAATAATGGGGAATAATTCACATAAAAATAAATATCCAACCTTGATTTCGATCTAGGGATAAATAAGAGTTTTCATTTCATCATTGTCAGAGGAAAGATATATAGTAAATCAATGAGCCTCGATCGTTGATCCATAATCCAACATAGTCCATTAGAAAGGATTTTACATTTCTCTCTCCAAATATCCACTAGAAGTACCAAGGTTATACGGCTAACACTTGAGTTCTTATATAACAATACATTTAATGAAAAATAATTTGCTTCCTCGACAAAAATTTTTTTTATTAAATTATTTTACTCATTTTATTCCCATAATAATGTTTTCACAAATGACCTGCACAGACCAATGTTAGGAAACAGATAGGGATGAACAACCATTATAAAATCAATGGTTCCAATATAATACTAATATAGGTACACAATTAAAATTTAATCCACTTTTTTGGAAATCCTCATGTGTGTTCTATTTAATATTTTAGCATATTTCAAAATTGTATTCTGGGCACACCAGGCCTTAGAATCACACATCATCATAGATCCTCCTCTCAAAATAATTTATATAAAATTTAAAAACAATACATGGAAAATTTGATACATTAAATATATGGATATAATATTAACTATATCGATACTACTTCATGTTGGTAGTAAAAAATTATAAAATAAACTAATCATTTGTAATTAATATTTTATCAAATAAGTAATCACCATTTTCAAAAAAGGCCATTTAAATTTTTTAATGTGGATGAATAACATATAATTTTAATTATGTAGAATTATTCCAATTTGATATGAACCTTAATAAATTTACACAAGCTAACTGACCATGAATCAATGAAACGAATGCTTTCAGAATGAGGAAATTAAACCTTATAACTCATAAAAATGGATGTAAGTGGGCATAATAAAATTTAAATAAATAATTTATATGTATAATAGGTTTTAAATTAAATTATTAATGAATATTAAATAATTATCTATGATATTAAGTGGACATATTGATAACATTCATAGAAAATTTGAGTGAACTCATCAAACCTCCAATTCTCATTTGGGTTACACTTTAACTCTCTTCGGCCCAATATACATATTAATTGTTCTTTTATACCTCTACTTCATTTTATGTATATTTTCCAAAAACATATTGTTAAATATATTAATCCTTAATTTTTGGGGATATACATTTTTGTAAAGGTTCCCTTCTCATTTACTCATGATAGGAAAACCCTATTAAAAGGGGACATCTCTATATCTTACACATTTTTAGGAACACTAAAAAAATGATCTAACGAAATATAATTTTATGAATTTAATAATTGTTTATTGAATAAACATTTTAGTTCATTTTTAGTTTAATGGAAATAATTATTCCCTTATCAATTTAAAGACTCTTCATACTTTTCCCTAAAATTATGCTGAAGTGGAATATTCCAAAATATAATTATCCACACTATTTCATGTTTTCACATCAGTTAGACATCATTATTTAGGAATAATTGTTATATTTACTTATTAATGTACATGAATAATTTAAATTCCTTATAACATGGACACCATTATTATATTCCCTTTGGTTATGCATTACGACATGATTATGAAACCCATTTCATTTCCTTGGAAACCAAAATGTTTATCCCTTATGTTTGATTTCTTTATGTTGCCCACATATTCATGTACATGTTATGATGGGTTTGACTAGAGAGAACACAAATTCATTTTGTAAAATTTTAGTCTCACGATAAATTATATATGGGATTACCAGGTAAACATAATCCATTATAGAAATTTGTACACTATGTTATATAGTCTTGGTAGTTAGATTTTACATAGGTCTATATCATGTTATATTCTACTTCATTAAATTATTTTCAAAATCATATGATTCCATATTCAATATTTTATTATCCATATGTTTATTCATGAGAAATTCTATTTATGTTATCATGTTATTCCTTCTTATTCATTCTTTATACTTTGTTTCAATGTGTATTTCCTTACTAGAATTTTTTTCTCATCCCTTTTATCTATGAATTCCTCATGAAATTATAGGAAGATGTAGGATAAAGGAAGTTTGAACTCATTATAGAGATTAATAAAAATATGTATTATTATGATTTCATGTTTTCTAATTATATTCCTAGTCTTATAAAGAAATTAGATTATTCCATACTTTTTTCCATCAATGGGATAATTATTCCTAAAATCATATAATAATCTATGTATAATTCTAGGGTTTATATAGTTATTATCATAAAATGATCTAGTTTTTTTAGGATTAATACTATAAAACTTTATTAATAGCCATACAGATAATTTTATCACCTTTTATAACATATATTGAGTCCTATGGAATAATAAGATATGATATAATTTTCATTTATAAATTTATCCTTCAATGTTCATCGTTTCCCCTTTTTATGTTATTTAGCTAGGTATTCACCCCCCCCCCCATTTTAGTATACATTAATTAGTTAATGGAATGAAATATCAAAATCCATGCCAGGAAACAATATGAAAGGAAATGTGATGGTTGCCCTACTGTGATGACAACCCTGCTGGTAACTGGAGTTTAAAATGTCATGATAGTACTGGATCAACTAACTCATGTTATGAAATATTACTTCTATCGGGTGGAATATACTCCTCCTATGAAATATAATGTTGCGTTCAAATCCATTATATCACAAGGGACTATTAGATTTAGTGGATCATCTAATTCCCTCATCATGGAACAATGGATTGACTCTATTGAGAAGATATTCACTGACCTATATTCCTCAAAATAAGATAACGTTGTTCTTATAATATATCATTCTGAAGGGAAAGCTGATCAGTGGCGGGAACTATTCAAAAAATAAGTATAATGATGAATTATATTCCTCAGAAATGGAAGAATTCAAGAAACTATTTTTCAATAAATATTTTACCAGAACTATCCTTTGTAAGTTAGATAGGGATGTCCTCAAATTAAATAAAAAGAAAGATATGACTATCATGTGATACAAGGAAAATTTTATAAGGCTCACATGATACACCTATGGATTATCCATGAACACTAAATGTAAGGTGAAGTGCTTATTTATTGGATTAAACATGAATCAGTGAAAACTATTAGTGATTTTAGATATTGATTGATATTATGAGATTGTCCTTCATTCCCTTACTATTTAGATGGTGATTTAAGACACTTAATGGTCATGTGGAATTCGATAATAAATGATTTAATTATAGTTTAATATGGGAGGATCAATAGATGAATTCCATGGAAGAAAGAAAACATTAAATAAAATGTGTCAATAGTGTTGGAAGAACCATCATGGGAACTATCTAATGAGATGGAAAAGATGCTTAAAATGTGAATTGGATTAGAATTATGATAATAATTTCTCTAGGGATATGAATAAACCTGCAAATGTAGAAGAATAATGATGGGTTATATTAAAAATCTCCATTAGTACAATGTTTCAATTATAAGAACCATTTAAATTATACAACGAAATTACCTAATCCAATGGTTTTTAGTGACAATAAATGACAACAACCTCTAAAGAAGCAAGGAAGGGAATATTTTTTCACTTCTTTTGAGTTGGATCATGACAATGATGTGTTAACATGTATGCTAGTTGTACATTCAAGAATAGGAAACATACTGTTTTATTCTAGTTTAACAATTTATCTAAAATCTTTTATGTTTAGTATAAATATTAAAACACCAATACAAAATATAGAGGTCATGTTATCCATGAGAACAACTAATGGTGAAACTATTTAATATAATTTATATTACTCCTCCTCAGTCAATTGTTATAAACTAACCCTCCCATAAATTATTTTCTTACATATTATTTTGGAGTTTTATTTGATATTGGGAATGGTTTGGATATCTTTAAATAAGTAAAACATCAACTTTTTTGAGAGGGATATCACTCTTCACATACCAAGGCCTCATCAAATTTTGTACAACTATAAGGATTGGGAGGAATCTCTTCATAATAATAAACACACATGTGGATATTATTTCCCTATGATAAATAATATCTATCTCAAATTATTGAGAAAAAATATAGGATCGTGATTTAATACAAGACCATCGTGTGGGACTACACTAAAATATTCCATGAACAAAAGTTTGGTATTCCTCTTGACCATGAGGTTGACATAGCAATTGAACTTATACCTAGATATCTTCACATATGAAAACATCATTAATTATGGCAACCATTATGTTAGAATAACTAAAGAAGTAGTTATTATAGAATTGAGAAAAGTGTTTTATATGCCCATGTGCATCACCATGGGGTGTGTTGGTCCTCTTATTTATATAGAATCATGGATCAATGAGCCTCTACATTTACTATCGTTAGCTTTAAAAAAACCAAAAAGAAAAAGAAAATTTATTGTAGAGACCCAAAGATTTACGTACATGGACATTACATTACATTTGTGGAATACTTAATACATAATAGAAACAGACACACAAGGATCGTAATAGTTTATTGTCTTTGGAAACTCGGAAAAAAATCTTCTAATCGTGGTGAAAGATCTTCAACATCTCCCAGTAAAGATCTTCCCTTTTTTTCTTACCTAAAACTTTTTTTTATATCCTGGGGAAAAGACAACATAAAATGGGTGAGCTCAAATACTCAGTAAGGGTAAGCATGGATAAAATAAAACATACTATATACATTTGAACATAAAAACATGAACATAATGTTTAAACATCAAAATCTTGAGAAATGACATAAAACATGGAAGTACTTAAGTAATAGATCATAAAGAAACATTAAGAATGATAAAATATCATGGGAATAAAACATGTAATTGTGGAAACCATAAATCACATGATATGATTTCCATATTAGCCAAAACATTGCTGCCAAAATAATCTTAGCGGACAAAGTCCCTTTCTGAATCGAGTTCACTCCTCGTTCCAGTCCTGTATTGCTGAACCAGTTTAACTTTTCATTCCAGCCATGTCTATCTCATGAGATATAAATCTTTACCCAATGCATTGGAGGGAGATATAGGTCCCACCCATCTCATAATGAAATCATTCTTACTTGTGCCACAAAATAAACATAAAACATTCATCATAACCCAAAGAATAAAATGGGTTTCATAAACATCATCCCATCATTTCATAATCCACATAAAACAAATGGACATTTCATCATAATAAAATTGAACCATGTAAATCATAGAGACATTAAACTTTAAACATACACTTATGAAATAATGTCATCTTAGATGGAAAATGGTTTTGATAAAACACTTGAAATGAATTCTTGAGGAAAATATCCTTTCTTCTTTAAATTAATTTTCTTTTCACAAAATGTCATGCATTTATAAAAGAGAGAGATTTTTTTGGAAATAGTAATGAAATATTTTGGAGGTAGAATCATGAAAATAAGGCTTTATAAAACTGTAAAAATTCGTTCGTGTCGTATAAGTAAAAAAACATTCTTCTCGTACTTTTGCCGGAAAAGTCAAAAAGTACCTCGTAACGTAAACAAAATAAAGATTCCTTAAATACCATGTAGTAAAAGATAAAATGGGTAAAAAGGTCTTCAAACATACATGAAAACACTTTTATTAAACATGGACATGGATGATAGAAATAACCCCAGTAAATACATACGAATAAGCAATCTAGGATAAAAATGAGATTTGCACGATTATCCCTTACCTTATGTACGATATGCTTCATATGTATCCGAACCTCCTGTATAATGATTTAAATAATGTCATTGACTTATTACAGAATCATATTCATTGTTATGATATCATATATGGTTTACTTATGACTTTATATTACCCGTTCTTTTGTAAATTCCACGTTAAATAGTGTTTTGGGTAAAATCGTTTCATTTGTCATCCGTGTTTTGACTTGTAATTATTCATATGATTACATAGATCATGATTACTTAATTCCATAATATAAAACATGATTTATATATAATATATATTCTGAATATACATATATATAGTAGATCAAAAAATGGAAAGAAATACACCGTTCATGGAGACGGTAGGCCGTACGTACGCATGAACGCTATTTTCGTTTCCTTATTGAGTTGAATGGAATTATGTAGATGACATACATATATATATACATAAATCCAGTAGTATTATTTTGTCATATATTTCATGATTACTTATTAAATATAATTTATAATCATTCATGAATGGTTAACGTGGAGAATGAATCTCATCGCGTCATGGAGACGGTAGTCCGTACGTACGCACGAGTGATGATATCGTTCTCATTATCATTGAATTGTATTGGAGTGTATGTATTCTATTTCAGAATCAATATCACTTTACAATAGTCATATATAGTCATTATTTACACCATTATACCCATCCAAGTAAGGTGGTGGTGGAAAATGGATTACACCACGGCGTGGAACGGTATTCCGTACGTACGCACGCAGTGATTTCATTTTCCGTAGGATGGATAGATGGTGAAATAGGGTTGTTTCATACTTATAATAACATATCATTATATTAGTGATACCGATGTTATTACTTCATAATGAAAAAACCTAAGAAGAATAAGTGGAAGAAGAAATAATGTTGAAAGAATCGGTAACGGACATTACCTCTTCTTTGAAGCGCCTCTTTGGGTCCTCCTCTTAGGGCACTAAAATTGGTCTTTGAAGAAGACCAGGACCTCTATGATGTTTCTAGGGAAGTGGATAAGAGAATTCGGTAGGGGTTGGAAGTAACACCCCACGATTTTATGGAAAATATTCTTTTTAATTTCATTAATCTCTTGTGTTGTATGCTACACAAAAAGGAGCTTGCACAACACAGATCCCTGACTTGGCTTGCATTACACGCAAGCGCGACCTTCCACGATAGCGTGTGTTGTACGCAATACCAAGTTTCTCTAAACAACGATATGCTATTAAAACATTTTTAAAACTAGCCGTTATTAATAGAAATAACCACTTTTTGAAATTTTGTAATTTTTTTTTCAAAATGGACTTCATTTATGGATTCAGAATATCGAAATTAGTTTAGGGTGAAATTTTGGTACTTTTCGGATATCTTTCATATTCTGCTGAATAGTGAAAATTATTAAATTTTAATTAAAAACAACTTTTTTAATCAAAATAATTAATAGTGATAAATTATTAATATTAGTGGTTTTAAAGTATATTTAGAATATATTTTTACAATTTAATAGAATGTTGGTCATTGGATGTAATTTCACATTTAAACCAGATATAAACAAGTGTCAATCTTTTGATAGTTATTATCTCTTAAGAACACGTTATTTGTGTTGACGATGGGAATTAATTTTCAAATTAATTATTGAAACTGATATGTTTTGAATTTGGTAAAATAGACATCATTTTTGAGTTCATAATATCAAATATAGCTTAGGACTAATTTTTGGTATTTTTCTGGAAACTTTCATTTTTGAGAGAATAGTGAAACCACTAAGTTGTAGTTTAAAAAAATGAATTTTTCATAAGAATTAATTTTACCGCTTCTATGAGTGGAATTTCAAAAATCCGAGACACACGGTTGATGTTAGTAATTAATATGTGGTTCAATGAGATGAAAATAATTTTTGGTAAATAGTAACTTTTTACTTTTTTTTACCACGGTTAAAATTAAATATGGTAATTAAGGGTAAAAATGATATTATTATTACCCTAACACATGTCCTAATTCTATTGGATAAGATTAATACGACTAAAAACAACCTTAGGAATAAAATATGACCATTTAGGCCCACTTTGATTAGTTTATGACATTTATTATTATTTAATTCAAAGAAGAGTTAAAAGAGTTAAAATCAATGTTTATTTACTAAAAAAAATTTAATATAGGGTTATACATAAGATAAATTCGATTGTAAATATTCATTAGAAAGATAATAAGATTTCATACATAATGATATTTTATTTATAATTTTTATACATTAAATACATTAATTTATTTATGACACAATTATGATGCAGTAATTACCATAATAGTGAAAAATTAGAATAATTGATATTATAAATACCCAAATAAATATAATTTCAGACTTTTTATGAATTAAACTAATTTTCTAGGTTAATATGGCATGTTAGGATTTATTTAATTAACTTTGGTCGAAGTAATAATTCTGTTATGAGTTTCAAAAAAATCAACTATTGAATAGTGTCAAAATTGACATAAAATAATTTTTAAAACAAATATTATATTATTGATTGTTATTTTATTCCTAAAAATCTACGGATCGTCCAAGATACTTATATCATGATAGGGGTATAATTAATGGACAACTTGGGGGTCTCTTGTATGTATATGGTATGTTTAGTAACTATATAATATAAAAATACGAAGTGTCATGGTAAATGTCAATCTAATTAACTAAGAGTTAAAACTAAAATATAAGGATAGTATAATGACCTAAACATGTCTAAATTCTATTGGATGAGAGGATTTAGACACTTACCCACCTTACCTTCTAAATAAATCAATTTTGAGCTATTAAAAACCGAATTTGGCTTTATAATAAAATAATATTTTTAGTTATTCCAAAGGTGCCCCTCTCCTCCCTTATAAAAGGGCACCTCCTCCCCCTCTTCCTCACACCACTTTGAGCCTTCATGATCGTCCAAACCCTTCTCATTTCACTTCCCCACTTCCCTAGAAACATCCTAGAGGTCATGGTATTCTTCAAAGACCATGTTTAGTGCCCTAAGAAGAGGACTCAAAGAGCCGCTTCAAAGAAGAGGTAATGTCCGTTACCGATTATTTCAACATTATTTCTTCTTACACTTATTCTTCTTAGGTTGTTTCATTATGAAGTAATAACATCAGTATCACTCATATACTGATATTTTATTATAATTATGAAACAACCCTATTTCACCATCTATCCATCCTACGAAAAACGAAATCACCGCGCGTGCGTACGTACGGAATACCGTCTCCACGCCGTGGTGTAATCTATTTTACACCACCACCATACTTGGATGGGTATAACGGTGTAAATAATAACTATATATGATTATTTTAAAGTGATATTGATTCTAAAATAGTATAAATACACTCCAATACAGTCCCACGATCATGATAACTATATCATCGCTCGTGCGTATGTACGGACTACCGTCTCCACAATGCGATGAGATTCATTCTCCACATTAACCATTCATGAATGATTATAAAGTATATATAATAATTAATAGTGAAATGTATGACATAATAATGATACTGTATTTATGTGTATATATATGTATTTCATCTACTTAATTCCATTCAACTCAATAAGGAAACGAAAACAGCGTTCATGCGTACGTACGACCTACCGTCTCCATGAACGGTGTATTTCATTACATTTACTGATTTATTATATATATGTATATTATGAATATATATTATATATAAATCATTTTTATATTATGGAATTAATTAATCATGATCTAAGTAATCATATGAATAATTACAAGTCAAAACATGGACGACAAATGAATCAATTTTACCCAAAACGCTCTTTAACATAGAATTTACAAAAGAACTGGTAATATAAAGTCATAAGTGAACCATATATGATATCATAACAATGAGTATGATTCTGGAATAAGTCAATGACATTATTTAAATCATTATACAAGAGGTTCAGACACTTACGAAGCAAATCAGACCTAAGGTAAGGGAAATATCACAATCTCATTTTTATCCGAGATTGTTTATACTTTGGTATTTACTGGGGTGTATTTTATCATCCAAATCCATGTTCCCTCAATATTTAATATTGTTTCCATCCATTTACAATAGTTTAAATCCAATTTTACCCTTCGGTGAGTTTTTATTAAAAGATATGAAAGGAATCTTTTGTCGTTTTTCGTACAAGGTACTTTTTGACTTTTCCGACAAAAGTACGAGAAGAATGTTTTTTTAACTTATACGGCATGAATTGATTTTTAAAACATTATTTCCAAGAAAAATCCTTTACAAGTTTTAAAGTTTATTTTTAATCAACTTATTTTAGTTTAAAATTGTATGACATATTAGGATATGAAAAAAGTTTTTGAAGTAGAAAGGATATTTTCCTCAAGAATGGAGTTCAAGTGTTTTATCAAAATTATTTTCCATCTATGAAAATAAAGGGTTTTGTTTCTATCCCTATTATTACATGGATTTGATTATGTTGTGATGGAAATATTTTTATGAATTCTTTTATCTTATATGAATTGTTTTATGATGTCACGATGTTTAATGATTCCCATTTTTATTACATGGGTTATGCTATGATGTATGGTTTATGATTTTGTGTCACACATAATAATTATATCATTATGAGATGGGTGGGACCTATATCTCCCTCCAATGCATTGGGTAAATATTTTATATCTCATGAGATAGACATGGCTGGAATGGCAGGTTATACCGGTTCAGTGAAACAGGACTGAAAAAAGGAGTGAACCCCGTTCAGAAATGGACTTTGTCCACTAAGATAGTCTTGGAAATGAGTCTTGACTAATAATAAATGATTATATATAATTATGTGTGTATGCCACAATGTTTAATGTTTTAAGTTATTATTATTGGGATTACATTTCACTAATATGATTTATCCCATGTTATGATATTATGATCTCTTTTGCAGGTTAAGATTTCCAAAATGTTATGATCTTATGAATATGATGTGATTGATATTTCTTTTGATTACCCTTAATGAGCATTTGAGCTCACCCTTTTATGTTTTCTTTTCTCTAAGATATAAAGAAATGTTTTAGGTAAGAAAAAAAGGGAAGATCTTTATTGGGAGATGTTGAAGATCTTTCACCACGATTAGATGATTTTATTCTAAGTTTCCAAAGACACTAAACTATTACGGTCCTTGTGTGTCTGTTTTTATTATGTATTAAGTATTCCACAAAAGTAATGTAATTTCCATGTACGTTACACTATGGGTCTCTACAGTTGGTATCAAAGGAAAGGTTTAGTCAACCTTTGGAAAACTAGGATACCAAAACTTTAGTGAGATCCCTAGAGATATTTCTAAGGTATGTCTAGGGATGTCCCTAAGGATAAGTATATGTATAGGATATAGTCCTAGAAATACGGTAACGATCATAGAATTTAACCTAAGATGATAGATATTGAAGGTACTCCCCCTTTATTATATTGTTTTCCCTAGCATGATTTTTACCTGTCACACTATTCTTTTTGGGATTTAGACGATGGCTGGAACCCAGAGGAACCGTGTTGATCAATGTAATGGACAATGCAATGATTGTCCTCCTAAACAAACAAATGTTATGGGAGATGGAGTGAAAAATCATATTGCTATACTTACACAAGCTATGAATCATTGTGGACTTCCAAATGGGCAGAGAAGGGAACAATATTCTATTGAGTCCTTCATGAGGCAACGTCCACCTTCTTTCAGTGGGTCTTCTGATCCACTTTTAGATAAACAATGGATCAGTACTAGTGAAAAGATATTTTCAGTTCTTAAATGTTCTGAACATGATAAAGTCATCTTAGAAGTATATGGTTTGGAAGGTGAAGCTGATCAATGGTGGACTCTTATCAAGAATACAAGGCCAAGAGATGAAATTGAGTCCATGGAATGGGACGAGTTCAAGAACTTATTTTTCAATAATTACTTCCCTTGTATTCTTCGAACAAAGATGGAGAAGGAGTTTCTTGAACTAAAGAAAAAGGATGATGAATCTTTTGGTATATACGAAGCGAATTTTACAAGGCTTTCCAGGTATGCATCTGGATTTATCATCCAACCTGAATGTAAAGGTGATCGATTCTTCAGTGGATTAAAACCAAATCTTTAAAGGGAATTAGCTATAAGAGACTTCAGTAGCTATGAAGAAATTGTGTGTTGTGCTATCAAGGAAGAAATGGATGTTTGTGTTACTTATCCATCTCATAGTTTTGACAAGAAACGAAAGATGGATTTTAAGGAGAAATCTCAGAAAACTGGTGAAAGGAAGATGAATGTTTCCTTATGCTCAATGTGTGGAAAGAAGCATGGTGGAGATTGTCTTAATGGGACATGTAAATGTTTCAAATGTGGAAAGGAAGGTCATCGGGCATTTGAAAGCCGCAATGATGGGAAGAAGATGTCTACTGATGCAAACAAAGGAAGGGATGCACAGAATGAACCTACTACACTTCAATGCTTCAAGTGCAAGGAAATGGGGCATTATGATAATAAATTCCCTAATCCAAGGGTTAGTGATGATCGACATGAGCAACCACTTAAGGCAAAGGAAAAAGGGAAGTCACATGCGATCACTATTGGAGATGTTGAATATGACAACGATGTGGTGGAATGATTAAGTGTTTATGTAATGGGATTCCAAAATAATGTTGTATATAGTATCATGGAATATTGGAATATTTATGTATTGGTATATTGTGGTTTTCAACGGTACCAGTAACCATGGAATGTGATTGAGATATTTTTGGAAAAAAAAGATGATATGCGCATAATGAATGGAAAACGAGAAAATGAAATGTTTGACTGTATTCATGAGCTCATGACTGATATAAGGAGAAGGTTATATCATGGTTTGAGTATATAGAATTTTTGGATTTTGGTATGTGGAAAGAGTTAACATTTGAAGACATTCATGTTTTCACTAAGGTTCAATGGGTATTCATTCTTCAAGAGAATACATAATTAAGGTATTCACATGTTTGTAATTTGACCAAAAAGACATATCTTATGATATATGGGGATCAACGATGGTATTAAATATATGGTAATCATTTTCACTATATTATGAGAGTGTACTGCAGTATTATGGATAAGCCTAAAGATTGGAATGGATTATGTTGGACATAAGTTAGTATTGTTTAAGGATATACTTTTTTTCGATATTATTGATGGGATGTTATAGTAATATACTTTTAGAAAAAGGACAACCTGCCGGACGGGCGACATCCCATCGCGTTGGATAAGGCTGTGTGAATCGAACCCACTACCGAAATGCGACTGGCCTTTATTGCCTACCACTGGCCTACAGAAAGTCCCTGGTTAGTAGAAACTAGTTTTATTTTATTAAACGGTATGATATATGAAGTATAAGTTCATTTTTGGAACCATATACGGTTAATCTAACCATAAGATGGATTATAACTTTTGCTAACCTTTTTTTTGAAAGAGATGGAAAGACCCATCATTCTATCAAATGATCTGCTAACACATCACGAATAACAAATTCGACTTCATTTCTTTAAGAGATGAAGTGGAAATTGTTCAATTCACAAACAACAGTGAGATTGTACCAAATTCATGTAAGTATTTCTTTTAATTCATCAACTTTAGGGAAATGATCTTGAAAACCAAAAATGTTGTCCTAGTCCCCTTATATCTGATGAATCAGATGGTACCTTAGATCATAAAAAATATATAGCTTTGTGATTTTTGGCTTTTTCATAGCCATGTTCTCTACCACTCTCCATCAGAACCTGATGGTTAGATTTTTCTTCCATAACCATATTTTCACCTATGTTCTCCTACGTGGAAACCCAGTGATGAGTTAATTTGGGTAACCGTTACATTTCATACTTTTGTTTTTAAAGCCATATTTTGGTATTACATTTTACAATGTGGGTTTCTATTAAAGAAAATTTCGAGTAGTAAACCATTTATAAACCTGACGAATTTCGAGGGCGAAATTCATTTTAAGGGGGGTAGAATGTAACACCCCAAGATTTTACGAAAAATTTTCTTTTTAATTTCATTAATGTCTTGTGTTGTATGCTACACCAAAAGGAGCTTCCACAACACGCATCGCTGACTTGTCTTGCATTACACGCAAGTGCGACCTTCCATGATAGCGTGTGTTGTACGTAATACCATGTTTCGCTAAACAACGATATGCTATTAAAATATTATTAAAACTAGCCGTTCTGAATAGTAATAACCACTTTTTAAAATTTTGTAATTTTTTTTTCAAAATGGAATTCATTTTTGGATTCAGAATATCGAAATTAGCTTAGGGTGAAATTTTGGTACTTTTCGGATAACTTTCATATTCTTATGAATAGTGAAAATTACTAAATTTTAATTAAAAACAACTTTTTTAATCAAAATAATCAATAGTGATAAATTATTAATTTTAGTGGTTTTAAATTATATTTAGAATATATTTTTACAATTTGATACAATGTTGGTCATTGGATGTAATTTCACATTTAAACCAGACATAAACAAGTGTCAATCTTTTGATAGTTATTATCTCTTAAGAACACGCTATTTGTGTTGACGACGAGAATTAATTTTTAAATTAACTAATGCAACTTATATGTTTTGAATTTGGTAAAATAGAAATCATTTTTGAGTTCATAATATCAAATATATCTTAGTCCTAATTTTTGGTATTTTTCTGGAAACTATCATTTTTTGATGAATTGTGAAACCACTAAGTGGTAGTTAAAAAAATTAATTTTTCATAAAACTTAATTTTACCACTTCTGTGAGTGGAATTTCAAAAATCCGAGAAACATGGTTGATGTCAGTAAGTAAAATGTGGTTCAATGAGACGAAAATAATTTATGTTGAATAGTAACTTTTTACTTTTTTTACCACGGTTAAAAGTAAATAGGGTAATTAAGGGTAAAAATGATATTATTATTATCCTAACACATGTCCTAATTCTATTTGATAAGATTAATTCGACCAAAAAACAACCTTAGGAATAAAATATGACCATTTAGACCCACTTGGATTAGATTAGGACAGTTATTATTATTTAATTCAAAGAAGAGTTAAAAGAGTAAAAATCAAAGTTTATTTACTATAACATTTTTAATATAGGGTTATACATAAGATAAATTCTATTTTAAATATAAATTAGAAAGATAATAAGATTTACTACATAATTATATTTTATTTATAATTTTTATACATTATATAAATTAATTTATTAATGACACAATGATGATGCAGTAATTACCATAATAGTGAAAAATTAGAATAATTGATATTATAAATACCCAAATAAATATAATTTCAGACTTTTTATGAATTACACTAATTTTCTAGGTTAATATGTCATGTTAGGATTGATTTAATTAACTTTGGTCGAAGTAATCATTCTGTTATGAGTTTCAAAAAAATCAACTATTGAATAGTGTCAAAATTGACATAAAATAATTTTTAAAACCAATATTATATTATTGATTGTTATTTTTTTCCTAAAAATCTAAGGATCGGCCAAGATACTTATATCATGATAGGTGAATAATTAATGGACCACTTTGGGGTCTCTTTGATGTATATGGTAAGTTTATTAACTATATAATAAAAAAATACAAAGTGTCATGGTAAATGTCAATCTAATTAACTAAGAGTTAAAACTAAAAGATAAGGTTAGTATAATGACGAAAAATTGTCTAAATTATATTGTATGAGAGGATTTAGACCCATACCCACCTTAGCTTCAAAATAAATGAATTTGGAGCTATTTAAAACCGAATTTGGCTTTATAATAAAATAATATTTTTAGTTATTCCAAAGGTGCCCCTCTCCTCCCTTATAAAAGGGAACCTCCTCCCCATCTTCCTCACACCAATTTGATCCTTCATGCTTGGCCAACACCTGCCCATTTAACTTCCACACTTCCCTAGAAACATCTTAGAGGTCCCGGTCTTCTTCAATGACCAATTTTAGTGCCCTAAGAAGAGGACTCAAAGAGCCGCTTCAAAGAAGAGATAATGTCCGTTACCGATTCTTTCAACTTTATTTCTTCTTCCACTTCTTCTTCTTAGGTTGTTTAATTATGAAGTAATAAGATCAGTATCACTAATATACTGATATGTTATTATAAGTATTAAACAACCCTATTTGACCATCTATCCATCCTACGGAAAACGAAATCACCGCGCGTGCGTACGTACGGAATACCATCTCCACGCCGTGGTGTAATCTATTTTCCACCACCACCTTACTTGGATGGGTATAATGGTGTAAATAATAACTATATATGATAATTTTAAAGTGATATTGATTCTGAAATAGTATACATACTCTCCAATATAGTCCCACGATCATGAGAACGATATCATTGCTCGTGCGTACGTACGGACTACCGTCTCCACGACGCGATGAGATTCGTTCTCCACATTAACCATTCTTGAATGATTATAAAGTATATATAATAAGTAATCATGGATTATATGACATAATAATGATACTGGATTTATGTGTATATATATGTATGTCATCTACTTAATTCCATTCAACTCAATAAGGAAACAAAAACAGCGTTCATGCGTACGTACGGCCTACCGTCTCCATGAATGGTGTATTTCTTTCCATTTAATGATTTATTATATATATGTATATTCTGAATAAGTATTATATATAAATCATGTTTTATATTCTGGAATTAATTAATCATGATCTATGTAATCATATGAATTATTACAAGTCAAAACACAGATGACAAATGAAACAATTTTACCCAAAACGCTCTTTAACATGGAATTTACAAAAGAACGGGTAATATAAAGTCTTAAGTGAAACATATATGATATCATAACAATGAGTATGATTATGGAATAAGTCAATGACATTATTTAAATCATTATAAAGGAGGTTCAGACACTTACGAAGCAAATCAGACCTAAGGTAAGGGAAATATCACAATCTTATTTTTATCCGAGATTGTTTATACTTTGGTATTTACTGGGGTGTATTTTTTCATCCAAATCCATGTTCCCTCAATATGTAATATTGTTTCCATCCACTTAAAATAGTTTAAATCCAATTTTACCCTTCGGTGAGTTTTTATTAAAATATATGAAAGGAATCTTTTGTCGTTTTTCGTACGAGTTACTTTTTGACTTTTCTGACAAAAGTACGAGAAGAATGTTTTTTAACTTATACGACATGAATGGATTTTTAAAACATTATTTACAAGAAGCTTCCTTTACAAGTTTTCATGTTTATTTTTAATCAACTTATTTTAGTTTAAAATTGTATGACATGTTAAGAAATGAAAAAAATTTTGAAGTAGAAATGATATTTTCCTCAAGAATGGAGTTGAAGTTTTTAATCAATATTATTTTCCATCTAAGATAATAAAGGGTTCTGTTTATATCCCTATTATTACATGGATTTTATTATGTTGTGATGGAAATAATTTTATGAATTATTTTATCTTATATGAATAGTTTTATGATGTCACGATGTTTAAAGATTCCCATTTTTATTACATGGGTTATGCTATGATGTATGGTTTATGATTTTGTGGCACACATAAGAATGGTATAATTATGAGATGGTTGGGACCTATATCTCCCTCCAATGCATTGGGTAAAGATTTTATATCTCATGATATAGACACGGCTGGAATGGCAGGTTATACCGGTCCAGTGAAACATGACTGAAACGAGGAGTGAACTCGGTTCAGAAATGAACTTTGTCCACTAAGATAGTCTTGGAAATGAGTCTTGACTAATAAGAAATGATTATCTATGATTATGTGTGTATGCCAAAAAGTTTCATGTTTTATGTTATGATTATTGGGATTACATTTCACTACTATGATTTATCCCATGTTATGATATTATGATCTCTTTTGCAGGTTAAGATTTCCAAAATGTTATATTCTTATGAATATGATGTGATTGATATTTCTTTTGTTTACCCTTACTGAGCATTTGAGCTCACCCTTTTATGTTTTCATTTCCCCAGGATATAAAGAAAGGTTTTAGGTAAGAAAAAAAGGGAAGATCTTTATTGAGAGATGTTGATGATCTTTCACCACGATTAGAAGATTTTATTCCGAGTTTCCAAAGACACTAAACAATTACGGTCCTTGTGTGTCTGTTTTTCTTATGTATTAAGTATTCCGCAAAAGTAATGTAATTTCCATGTACGTTAAGCTACGGGTCTCGACATTGGCCGAGTTGGAAGGCTCAAAGTGGTGTGAGGAAGAGAGGGAGGAGGTGCCCTTTTATAAGGGAGGAGAGGGGCACCTTTGGAATAACTAAAAATATTATTTTATTATAAAGCCAAATTCGGATTTAAATAGCTCCAAATTGATTAATTTCTAAGATGTGGTGGGGATGGGTCGAAAGAATTTCATCCAGTAGAATTTAGACAAGTTTAGGTTCCTATTTTAACCTTATCATTTATATTTAACATTAAGTTAGATAATTTTACTTTTACCGTGTCTTTTTGTGTTCTTAAACTATAAGGTTAATAAACATACTATAAGAATCCAAACGAATCCCAAGTTTTTTATTATTAATATATATAACATTAGATAAGTCATTTGGCCGAACCATAGATTTTTAGGAATAAAATAACAATTACTAATACAGTATTTGTTTTAAAAACTATTTTATGTCAATTTTGACACTATTTAGTAATTGATTTTTGTGAAAATCATAAAAAATTTATTAGTTCGAAAAAAATTATTTAAATCAATAATAACATGTCATATTGACCTAGAAAATTAGTGCAATTCATAAAAAGTCTCCAATTACATTTATTTGTGTATTTATAACATTAATTATGTCAATATTTCATTAATAACATAATTACTCCATCATCGTTTTGTGATAAATAAATTAAATTATTTAATGTATAAAAATTAAAAATAAAATACCATCATGTAGTAAATTTTGTTATCTTTCTAATTAAAATTTATAGTCTAATTTATATTATGTATAACCCCATATTAAAAACAATTTACTTATTAAACTTTGATTTTAACTATTTTAACCCTTCTTTAAATAAATTAATAATAAATATCCTAATCTAATCCAAGTGGGCCTAAATGGTCATATTTTATTCCTAAGGTTGATTTTTGTCTAATTAAACTTATCCAATAGAATTAGGACATGTTATAGGGTAATAATAATATCATTTATACCTTTAATTACCATATTTACTTTTAACCGTGGTAAAAAAAAGTAAAAAGTTACTACTCACCAATAATTATTTTCATCTCATTGAACCATATTTTAGTCCTTTATATTAACCATGTCTCTCATGTTTTCGAAATTCCACTCACAGAAGCGGTAAAATTAGGTTTTATGAAAAATTCAGTTTTTTTAACTACCACTTAGTGGTTTCACTATTCATCAAAAAATGAAAGCTTCCAGAAAAATACCAATATTTAGGCCTCAACTAAATTTGATATTATGAATTCAAAAATGATGACTATTTTACCAAATTCAAAAAATATCAGTTACATTAACTAATTTAAAGATTAATTCCCGTCGTCAAAACAAATAGCGTGTTTCTAAGAGATAATAAATATCAAAAGATTGACACTTGTTTATGTCTGGTTTAAATGTGAAATTACATCCAATAACCAACATTGTATTAAATTGTAAAAATATATTCTAAATATACTTTAAAACCACTCAAATTAATAATTTATCACTATTAATTATTTCGATTAAAAAAGGTTGTATTTAATTAAAATTTATTAATTTTCACTATTCATCAGAATATGAAAGTTATCCGAAAAGTACCAAAATTTCACACTAAGATAATTTCGATATTTCGAATCCAAAAATGAAGTCCATTTTGAAATATAAAATTTATAAAATTTCAAAATGTGGGTATTACTATTCATAACGACTAGTTCATAATATTATAATAATATCTCTTTTAGTGAAACTCGGTATTGCGTACTACACACGCTATCGAGGAAGGTCGCGATTGCGTGTAATGAAAGACAAGTCAGCGATGCGTGTTGTGCAAGCTCTTTTTGGTGTAGTGTACAACACAAGAAATTAATTAAAAAAAATACTTTTCATAAAATCTCTAGGTGTTACATTCTACCCCCCCTTAAAATGAATTTCACCCTCGAAATTCGTCGAGGTTATAAATGGTTTACTACTCGAAAGTTTCTTTAATAGAAACCCACATCGTAGAAAGGAATACCAATACTTGGCTATAAAAACTAATGTCTGAAATTTAATGGTTACCCAAATTAACTCATCACTGGGTTTCCACGTAGGAGAATATAGGTGAAAATATGGATATGGAAGAAAAATCTAACAATCAAGTTCTGATGGAGAGTGGTAGAGAACATGGTTATGAAAAAGCCATCAATCACAAAGCCATAAATTTGTGATGATATAAGGTACCATCTGATTCATCGGATATAAGAGCACTGGGACAACATTTTTGGTTTTCAAGATCATTTCCCTAAAGTTGATGAAATTGGAATTAGAAGAAATACTTTCGTGATTTTGGTACAGTCTCACCGTTGGTCGTTCTTTGGAAAATTTCCACTTAATCTCTTAAAGAAATGAAGTTTAAGTTTTCATTCGTGATGTGTTAGCAGATCATGTGATTGAATGATGGGTCATTCCATCTGTCTCAAACAAAAGGTTAGAAAAGTTATCAAAAAATACATAAGTCCATCTATAGTGATACTAATCATACATGGTTCCTAAAATGGACTTATACTTCATATATCATACTGCTTAGTATAATAAAACTAGTTTTTAATAAACAGGTACTTCCTGTAGGCCATTGGTACGTGATAAAGGCCAGTCACACTTCGGTTGTGGGTTCAATTCCCACAGCCTTGTCCGACGCCATGGGTTGTTTCCCGTTCTGCAGGTTGTCCTTTTTCTAAAACTACATTACCATAAAATCCCATCAATACTATCGAAAAAAATATTCTATCCTTAAACAATACTAACTTATGTCCAACATAATCCATTCCAATATTTAGGCTTATCTTAAATACTTCAGTCCAAGCTCATAGTATAAGAAAATGATTACTTGAAATGTCACATAACAATCACGTGAATTCCATAATTTATCCCCCATATATCATAAGATATATCCTGTTGGTAAACATACAAACATGTGAATACCTTAATCATGTATTCTCTTGAAGAATGAATACCCATTGAGCCTTAGTGAAAACATGAATGCAGTTAAAAGTTAACACATTCCACATACCAAAATCCTCAAAACTCTTTATACTCAAACCATGATATAACCTTCTCCTTATACCAGTCATGAGCTCATGAATACTATCAAACATTAAATTTTTTCATTATCACTTCATTATGCGCATATCATCTGCTTTCCAAAATATTTCATTCACTTTTCATGGTTACTGGTACCTTAAAATTATTGAAAACCACAATAGACTAATACAAAAATATTCCAATACACAATAAAAGTACCTCAACAACATTATTCTTGAATACCAATCGATAAACACTTAAATCCATCATCTTCAATGATTGTCCTGGAATAAGTCATTCCTTGATTTAGAAGTAAATTTTTAGGTCAGGGCATTGAGTTGGATAATGCCCAAGTTCTCCACAAATAATACATTGAACTCCATAACAGTCTGTCACTCTATGACCCTTTTCTCCACACAGATAACATCATTCCCTCCATTTGAGATATTCCTCAAGGTTCTTCTTCCCTTTTTTAGAAATCGCAATCTTCCTTTCTTTATGATCCTCAACATGCGAACATGCATAATAGTCTATCTTCCTCTTATTTGATGAATTAGGCATACCACTAAATTTCACCTTGTTAGTCATATATCGCGATGACTGATTCGACATAATCACAATATCTTTCTCTCTAGGCATTACACAATTTTGTTTCTCATAGTCACTAATTTGTCCATTGGATTCAATGTTAACTGAATTCCTTCTAGTTCCCTCCATTAACTAAAACACAAAAAGAATTCTATGAGAGGCAAAATCATGCTAGAGAAAACAACATAGTAAAGGGGGGTAACCTCAATATCTAACATCTTAGGTAAAATTTTAAGATCATTACCATAGTTCTAGGACTATATCCTATACGTATACTTATCCTTAGGGACATCCCTAGACATACCTTAGAAATATCTCTAGGGATCTCTCTAACGTTTTCGCATCCTAGTTACCAAAGGTTGACTAAACCTTTCCTCTGATACCAACTGTAGAGACCCGAAGCATGACGTGCATGGACATTACATTACTTTTGCAGAATACTAAATACATAACAGAAACAGACACACAAGGATCGTAATAGTTTAGTTTCTTTGGAAACTCGGAATAAAATCTTCTAATTGTGGTGAAAGATCTTCAACATCTCCCAGTAAAGATCTTCCCTTTTTTTCTTACCTAAAACTTTTCTTTATATCTTGGGGAAAAGAAAACATAAAAGGGGTGAGCTCAAATTCTCAGTAAGGGTAAGCATTGATAAAATAAAACATACTATATACATTTGAACATAAAGACCTGAACATAATGTTTAAACATCAAATGTTTGAGCAATGACATAAAACATGGAAGTACGTAAGGAATAAATCATAAAGAAACATTAATAATGATAAAATAGCATGGGAATAAAACATGTAATTTTGGAAACCATCAAGCACATGATATGATTTCCATATTAGCCAAGGCATTGCTGCCAAGACCATCTTAGTGGACAAAGTCCCTTTCGGAATTGAGTTCACTCCTCGTTCCAATCCTGTATTACTGAACCGGTTTAACTTGTCGTTCCAGCCATGTATATCTCATGAAATATAAATCTTTACCCAATTAATTTGAGGTAGATATAGGTCACACCCATCTCAAAATTAAATCATTCTTACTTGTGCCACAAAATAAACTTAAAACATTCATCATAACCCAAGGAATAAAATGGGTTTCATAAAAATCATCCCATCATTTCATAATCCATATAAAACAAATGGACATTTCATCATAATAAAATTGAACCATGTAAATCATAGAGACATTAATCTTGAAACATACACTTATGATATAATTTCATCATAGATGGAAAATGGTTTTGATAAAACACTTGAAATTAATTCTTGAGAAAAATATCCTTTCTTCTTTAAATTCATTTTCTTTTCACAAAATGTCATGAATTTTTAAAAGAGAGATATTTTTTTTGGAAATAGTCATGAAATAATTTGGAGAGAGATTCATGAAAATAAGTCTTTATAAAGCCGTAAAAATATGTTCGTGCCGTATAAGTCAAGAAAACATTCTTCTCATACTTTTGCTAGAAAAGTCAAAAAGTACCTCGTAACGTAAACAAAAGAAAGATTCCTTACATAACATGTAGTAAAAGTAAAAAATGGGTAAAAAGGTATTTAAACATACATGAAAAAACTTTTATAAAACATGGACATGGATGATAGAAATAACCCCAGTAAATACTTACGAATAAGCAATCTCGGATAAAAATGAGATTTGCACAATTCTCCCTTACCTTATGTCTGATATGCTTCGTATGTATCCGAACCTCCTGTATAATGATTTAAATAATGTCATTGACTTATTACAAAATCATATTCATTTTTATGATATCATATATGGTTTACTTATGACTTTATATTACCCGTTCTTTTGTAAATTCCATGTTAAAGAGTGTTTTTGGTAAAATCATTTCATTTGTCATCCGTGTTTTGACTTCTAATTATTCATAGGATTACATAGATCATGATTAATTAATTAAAGAATATAAAACATGATTTATATATAATATACATTCATAATATACATATATATTGTATATCGAAAAATGGAATGAAATACAACGTTCATGGAGACGGTAGGCCGTACATACGCATGAATGCTGTTTTCATTTCCTTATTGAGTTGAATGGAATTATGTAGATGACATACATATATATATACATAAATCCAGTAGTATTATTATGTCATATATTTCATTATTACTTATTATATATACTTTATAATCATTAATGAATGGTTAACGTGGATAATGAATCTCATCACGTCGTGGAGACGGTAGTCCGTACGTACGCACGAGCGATGATATCGTTCTCATGATCATTGAATTGTGTTGGAGTGTATGTATAATATTTCAGAATCAATATCACTTTACAATAGTAATATATATTCATTATTTACACCATTATACACATCCATGTAAGGTGGTGGTGGAAAATAGATTACACCACGACGTGGGGACGGTATTCTGTACGTACGCCCGCAAGGTGATTTCGTTTTCCGTAGGATGTATAGATGGTGAAATAGGGTTGTTTCATACTTATAATAACATATCGGTATATTAGTGATACTTATTTTATTACTTCATAATGAAACAACCTGTGAAGAAGTGGTGGAAGAAGAAATAAAGTTGAAAGAATCGGTAACAGACATTACCTCTTCTTTGAAGTGCCTCTTTCAGTCCTCCTCTTAGGGCACTAAAATTGGTCTTTGAAGAATACCAGGACCTCTAGGATGTTTCTAGGGAAGTGGATAAGAGAATTTGGCAGGGGTTGGCCGAGATGTAAGGCTCAAAGTGGTGGGAGGAAGAGAGGGATGAGGTGCCCTTTTATAAGGGAGGAGAGGGGCACCTTTGGAATAACCAAAAATATTATTTTATTATAAAGCCAAATTTGGTTTTAAATAGCAGAAAATTGATTTATTTCGAAGCTAAGGTGGGTATGAGTCGAAATAATCTCATAAAATAGAATTTAGACATGTTTAGGTTCCTATTTTAACCTTATCATTTAGATTTAACATTAAGTTAGATGATTTTACTTTTACCGTGTCTTTTTGTGTTCTTATACTATGAGGTTAATAAACTTATTATAAGAAGCCAAAAGAACCCCAAGTTGTTTATTATTAATATATATAACCTTATCTATGTCATTTAGCCTAACCATAGATTTTTATGAATAAAATAATAATTACTAATATAATATTTGTTTTAAAAACTATTTTATGTCAATTTTGACACTATTTAGTAATTGATTTTTGTGAAAATCATAACAGAATTATTAGTTCGAAAAAAATTAATTAAATCAATAATAACATGTCATATTAACCTATAAAATTAGTTTAATTCATAAAAAGTCTCAAATTACATTTATTTGGGTATTTATAACATCAATTATGTCAATATTTCATTAATAGGATAATTACTATATCATCGTTGTGTCATAAATAAATTAAATTATTTAATTTATAAAAATTACAAATAAAATACAATTATGTAGGAAATGTTTTTATATTTCTAATATGTATTTATAGTCGAATTTATCTTATGTATAACCCCATATTAAAAATTATTTACTTATTAAACATTGATTTTAACTATTTTAACCCTTCTTTAAATAAATTAATAATAAATGTCCTAATCTAATCCAAGTGGGCCTAAATGGTCATATTTTATTCCTAAGGTTGTTATTTGTCTAATTACACTTATCCAATAGAATTAGGACATGTGTTAGGGTAATAATAATATCATTTATACCCTTAATTACCCTATTTACTTTTAACCGTGGGAAAAAAGTAAAAAGTTACTATTCACCAAAGATTATTTTCATCTCATTGAACCACATTTTAGTCCTTGATATTAACCGTGTCTCTCGTATTTTCGAAATTCCACTCACAGAAGTGGTAAAATTAAGTTTTATGAAAAATTCAGTTTTTTTAACTACCACTTAGTGGTTTCACTATTCATCAAAAAATGAAAGTTTCCTCAAAAATACCAAAAATTAGGCCTAAGAAACATTTGATATTATGAATTCAACAATGATTTCTATTTTACCAAATTCAAAACATATCAGTTACATTAACTAAATTAAAAATTAATTCTCGTCGTCAAAACAAATAGCGTGTTTTTAAGAGATAATAATTATCAAAAGATTGACACTTGTTTATGTCTGGTTTAAATGTGAAATTACATCCAATAACCAACATTTTATTAAATTGTAAAAATATATTCTAAATATACTTTAAAACCTCTAAAATTAATATTTTATCACTATTAATTATTTCGATTAAAAAAAGTTGTATTTAATTAAAATTTAGTAATTTTCACTATTCATCAGAATATAAAAGTTATCCGAAAAGTACCAAAATTTCACCCTAAGATAATTTCGATATTCCGAATCCAAAAATGAAGTCCATTTTGAAATATAAAATTTAGAAAATTTCAAAAAGTGGGTATTACTATTCATAAAGGCTAGTTCATAATATTATAACAATATCTCGTTTAGGGAAACTCGATATTGCTTACTACACACGCTATCGAGTAAGGTCACGATTGCGTGTAATGAAAGGCAAGTCAATTATGCGTGTTTTGCAAGCTTTTTTGGTGTAGCGTACAAAACAAGACATTAATTAAAAAGAATACTTTTCATAAAATCTCGGGGTGTTACAGGTATCCTCTACCACAAATATATGACTTGTTAAATAAACAAAATTGGGCCATATATTTCTCTATGGTGGAGATTCTGTTTGGATATCACCAATTAAAGTGAAAAAGGAAGATATTCCAATCACTACCTTTTGAAAAATGTATGGACACTATGAGTGCATATTTATAGCCATAAAACTCAATAATTACTACGAATTATTCATGTATTTAATCATTAGAGTCTTTATAGATTACCTCGTAAAAAAATTTGGTAGTCATCATACATGACATTTTGATATACTCAAAGAGAAAGGAGGATCCAAAGGATAATTTGAATAAAATTCTAACGTCATTTCGAAGGCTGAAAATGTATGCAATATATAGTAAATGTTTCTTCTGGATATAGGAATTATCATTCACAAGGAATTTGATCACCAATAAAGGGATATCTATGGACCCTTATAAGATAAATGAAATTAAGGAGTTGCCTAGTCCATCATCTATAAAGGAGATCCCATTTTCCATTCATCTAGCTGGGTATTGATGATGATTTCTGATGATCTTCTCGTGAATTTGAAACTCATTGACTAAGTAGACTCTGGAGGGAGTAATGCAATTCTAGACCAGGGAATGTGATGAATACATTAATTATTTGAAAAAAAGACTTGTCACTAAACGAGTACATGCACTAACCATATCTATGGAACTCATTGTGGTATATAGTGATGAATCAAGGAATGGATTAGGCTATTTATATTTGAAAAATGATAATGTTATATCCTAAATCTCAGGGAAGCTAAATGTTCCTGGGAAAAAATATCCCACACATGATTTGGAATTTGAGGTTATTTTATTCTCATTGAAAATATGGTGGGACTATCCCGGTTGGGATACTTGTGAGATATATATTGACCACAAGATCCTCAAATATATATTCACATAAAATAAGCATAATATAATCATGTGATGATGGTTACAACATATCAAGGAATATAAATTCTCAATCAACTACCATACTAGTATAGAAAATAAAATGTAAGGCACCCAAAGTAGAAAGTATCCTATAATTTTATCAATGATTATAATTGAGAATGATCCATTATTCTTAGTCTTGCAAAGGATGGACCTGAGAATTAAAGAGGAAGGAACATCATCATTCCTTTCTCAAATTATTTCTCAACCATACCTTTTAGATAAGAAAATGGTTTCATAAATATATGATATGTTAATTAAGAAAATTTGGAAGGTATTAGTAATGGATAATTCATAAATTTATAAATTTATGAGGATGGAGTAACAATATTTGGGTCATAATAATGAATACTGTAATATTCTGAGTTAAAGAGGGATCTTATAAATGTTTCACAGTGATAAAACTTCTCAATCATCCCTAGGAGCACAAAGATGCACCAATATCTCTCAGATCAAATTTGGTTGGGAAAATGAATAAAGATATCCCTCGCAAAGAAGTGCATACCATAACCCTCACATATACTAAATGGAGATGGGGTACAACAAGAAAATAATACCTCTTTTAAAGAGCATCCAGTGAAGATCTTGGACAATATAGACAATGTTCTACTCAACAAGACTACTCACCTAGTCACTGAACTATGGAAGAACAACAAATATTAAAAGGAAACATGGGAACTGGAGGAGGCAATAAAGGGTATGTACCCTCAATGTTTTTCACATTAGTTTGTAAAATGATATTTTGAGCATGATATTTCATAAGGGGGTGAATGTAATGACTAATAATTTTATCAATGGATTTTCTCTTCTTATAATTATATCATTTAGTATAAAACAAATATATCACCTAATGGAACATAAACACAATATTATTAAAAACATATAAATATTCATTAGTCTTAAAATAAACCAATAAGAATGCCAAATTTTATAGAATGACAATATATAGAAAATAAGAAAATAGTTATATGAAAATTTGGATATTCATAATCCACTATAATGACTGCACTCACAGACAAAGCGGTAGAAATAAAACATAATGTTAATAATAAAATATTCAATCTGAAGAAGAATGTATATATAATAATGAGAGAAATTACAATAGTATTAATAATGAATGGAATCATATGAATTTATAGGATGTTGGAAACCCATATGACCGTCAGAAATCTGACTCTTAGGATAGTAATCTAATAGTTGGAATAGTAACTTAACTGCAAGAATAGTAATATGACTGTTACGAATAGTAATATGAATATTATAATAGTAAAAACATATATGGACATGAAAAATAGCATTTTGGTATCTTTTAAATTGAAATTATGAAATATTTATATCAAGGAATAAGAAAATAATTGTTTTAAAATTGATAATTTAGTTTTTTATAAAACATAAATGTTATAATCACACCTTTTTAATACATATAATGATTTAAAAATATTTTTTATTACCTAAAATAGATTATTAATGAATATAATGCTATATTTTGATCATAGTACAATTTTATTATGCCATGTATAATTTTTCAATGGGTAAAAAATCGAATATAATATTAAAATCGGTATTTTTTTAATATATGTAAATTTTAAAAAAAATTAAATTTCTCATATATAGAATATTATTTTCATAAAGTTGATTTAATTTTTTAAATTTACATATTAAAAAAAAATTATGGTGACTTTTTGAGATTTTTATAAAATAATTTAATTTTTTATGAATAGTGAAATAAAGTAATTTATAGTAATAAACATTTTAAGAAAAATACATGATTTTTTAGTCAATGATGATGTAAGGAACCATTATTTATAACTCACATATACTAGTTAAATTATGTATTCACAAGAATAAATACTTTTTATACTCTTCGGACAAAATAATAAATTTATAAATATAATAATCAAAAACTCCCCTCTCCTCACCATATAATTATAACCCTCACCATCCCTTATCCTCATAGATTAATATCTTTAGATGATTCCAATATGGTACCCAATATAACTATGAAGCCTCTTCCCCATGTCTATGTGTTTTTGGTCTCACTAAAATAACAATTCCATGTGCCTTAAAGAGATTCTCAATGATATGACATTCAAGATTAAAATCCCCCATCTTTCAATATTAAATTATTTCTATCTTCATCCTTATCCTATCCCCCAATAAAAAGTGACATGATAAATCCAGTATAATATTTATACTAGAATGTTTTTTTGATTAATTTAATATTCCTCATCAAATTCCTTCTCCCATCCTTTTATTGTAAAAATTATAATATCATATGTAAGTTGTCACATCACCGCCATCATCGACAATGAGTTTTTGTCTTCCATTTCATCCTTGAAGACTGATTATAAAAAAAAATTATGGTTCAATGTTATTTAAATATATATTTTATAAAATTTTAATTGTTTAGAAAAAAATATATAGAGAAATTATTAAATCAAATGATACTAGTGTGTGATGGTTTAAAAACTATAGAAATAAAAAAATCATTAGTCATTGGCAATTTATCAAATAAATAATACTTATTTTATAATAAATGATATATATATATATATCCATTTTAACATATAAATGATAATTAATAAAATATGACTTCACTTCTAGATTACTATTCCAATTTGACAAGAAAAACAAAAAATATACACCTGTTAACCGACTATGAAACTGTGAAACAAACACTCCGAGAATGACGAAATAGAACATTATAACTCATCAAAATGGCAATAAATGAACTTAATAAAATTAAAAAAAATTATATGTATAATATTTTATTAATTTAATTATTAATTAATTTAATTTTATTATCCTGGAAATTATGTTTAGTTTAGGAAAAAACTCAAGCATAATGTGAGGGATCTTATAGAACCCCCATTTTACCATCGGGTTACACATTCTCTCCTTTCTTCCCAATGAACTTATTCATTTTTATTTTATACTTATAATTTATTATGTATATCTCTTCCAAAAACATGTATCTATATCTAATAATATTTCATTGATGGGAAATACATATTTTAAAAGGTTCCCTTATCAAATTATCACAATAATCAAACCTGATTAAATGGGAAATTCTCTGTTTCTTATTTCATTTCTTGTACACTAAAAAAATATTTATTACATCATTATTTTTATAAAATAAAAAAATACATTAAAAAATACATTATATTTTTTGGTTTTGGGGAAATAATTATTCCCTTTTCCACTTCCAATAATCTTCAATGTTTTCCCAAAAACTATGCTTATGTGGAACATTTATAAATATACTTAGAAACACGTTCTCATGTTCTCACATCAGTTGGACTTCATTATTCATGAAATGTTATTTTATTTCATTTATTAATGTAGAAGAATAATTTAAATCACATCTTTTAAAGATTAAAATTTTATACAACCCTTGGTTATTCCTTGTGGCATGATTATGGAACCCATTTTATTCCACAGGTAACTAATATATTTATCCCTTTGTATGATTTCATTATGTGGAAAAAAATATGCTTTTATATGTTATGATGGGTGAACCCAAAATAACACTCAAATAAATTAGGTAATGTGTTAGACTCAAGATATGTTATATAAGTGTGTATGGAGTAAACTAAATCCATTATGGGACTTTTTCCACCATGTGATTTAGTCTTGGAACTTGACTCAACTAATTTTTATGTCATGTTATATTCTTTCACATTCCGTTATATCCATGATCATATGATTCCATGATCTGTATGCTATTCCTCTATATGATTATTCAAGTGTCATGCCTTTTTTGATATACCCTTATGCCTTTTGATTCGTCCTTGAAACTTCATTTCATTTTTTATTCTGTTACTGGTATTTTTATGTTATCAATTTTGTTCATTTATCCCATAAGTAGTCCTATGTAGATGATGGAGTCCAATGGATGTTAGGATATCATTATTGAGATTAATAAATTATTTATTATTTTTTCTCATGTTTAATAATTATGTACCCTAACTTTTAATGTTTCTAGACTATTAGATCCATCATTTTTATTCAAGGGATTAATATGTATCAAATATAGATATAATCTGTTTAAAAGGCTATGGTCACTATACACACACCCCAAATACAAAATTGTAAAACACGGGGAACAGAAAATTCCATCAGATTATGAAATTTTGGAATAATGAGTTAACAAGGGACCCAAATGTTAACGAACATCCTACCACAAGGTTTTTGAAAAGAACAATACAATTGTCATGTTCATCATCACACAATACGCATTTTAACACCCACTGAATAAATATCACACTTCAAGAAGTCCTAGAACAAGTTCATAATCCAACATGACAAGTGTTTTTGAGTAAGATAGACAAGAAAAATCAATGGGGAGAATACACACATGTCCAAAATTCAATAGTTGTTAATGGTAATCTTCAAGTTTAGGTGGAGTATGAAGGAAATAATTGTTCATGGATGACAATGATCTAAGAGAGATGAGGATCCAATAAGTCATAATCAATGACTATAACCTCATTCCATGATCAATCAATACAGAATAATAGAAACTCCTATAAAATAAGAATGAATCATTAGATTCCATCATTAAATAATTTTAACTATAATCACATATAATGTAAGGTTAATAGGTCCCTTAGATTGGATAGGATGGAAGAATTGATTAAACTAAGGAAAAAACAGTTCTTAGGTGTAGATCAGCCAATATCAAAAACAAGTTCATATATTCATTTCAAAAACAATATGGAAATTATAGGACCACGAAGGGTATGAGAATTGATATTTAAGAGTGGTCAAATGGACATAATAATGTACTAAATACATACAGTAAGACCAAAAACATTTTCTCTTTTTTCATATGACATATCTGAGAACAGATCCCACCATTTTTTCTATTTCAATCCTATCCTAATTATCACTACAACCTCCACCATGACCTATCTAGTTTTATGGTGTTGTAAAAAATGCTAGGCCAAAACCTCCTTTTCCATATAGTGTTTTCAACATCCAAGATATTTTCAGCGATGAATGGAATATGAAATGACTTTACATGACATTTTATCTTTATGGTTTTAGACATGTTTAAACCAGTGCAAAAACACTATTCCTGAGGTGGTGGTGATGGAATTAATTAATAGTGAGTTCACTAAAACAAAATTATTTTCTTTCTATAGCTACAAAATACCTGTTGGGTTTCATCGAAGCATGGATCCACCTAAATATCAAATGAAAATGACCAAAAATGGGTATTCACGTATGTGAAACAAAAATATAGTCCATTATCAACTCCCAAAAATGATACTTTTCTTCCAAAATAAGCATCTAAAGGAATTATTCTCAAACAAATCATGCTACTAATCCTGAACATTTTCCACCAACTCATATTTCTCAACATAGATGTTTCCATTCCACCACATAATATTGATGAGTGAAAATATATTTATATATTATAAATTTCCATTGTAGTATACAATTTTAGATGGGAACTCCACATTTGACACATCAATATCATACTCAGGATCCTCAAATTTGATTACTTGTGTATGATCGACCATGTACCTTCATAGCAGAGACACATGAAACACATCATGCATACCATAGTAGCAAGAATAATGGTTCTGATAATAAATCACTATCCCAATCCATTCATTAATCTCAAAGGGTCTAACATATCATGGTGTTCTCATCCCATACTTCATCAAAAGTTATTAGAATAACCAATGAGTCACACGTAGAAATACTTAGTCTACTCCTAATTTCTACATACACAAGTTCATAAATTCTTTTTCATTTCAATTGTTTTCCTTTTTACATCATTTATTTGCTGCATTATTAATGAAAATATTGTAAATATGTCGGTTTTTACATCGGTTATTTAATAAATTACATCAAAAATAATATACCATGTTGGTTCTTATATAATTTATGTGTAAAAGATTCTCTATTAAGGTTTTTTTCATTGGTTGTCTTATAATTAACATAAAAAACCAATTCCATGACAGTTTCTACATATCGGGTGTGAAAAGTTTCTAGATGAATTCTTTTTTACATTGGTAATTTTATAACCAATGTTAAAAACAATTTTAATATATGTTATTAAACAACCAATGTGGAAAATCATACAAATCGGTTTTTAATGTCTCTTATTTTATAATTGACTTAATTTTTAAAAATATATATATTTAATTTAAACCTTCCTCTCCACTACCGACCAAACTAGAAAAAAATAGGAACAAAAAGAAAAAAAACTACCAAATAAACATTATCAATTACAATTTTTAAAATAAAAATATTAACTATAAAATTAAATCCAATCATAATAACTAGAAATTACACATTTACAATTATAACATTAAAAATTACAATATTCACTAAGAATATATTTAAATACAAACAAACCTATAAAATGATTTCTCCATTCCTCTGGTAAGTGTGTGAGATCTTGTGCAATTTATGATTGAGAGTCATAAAAATTTTACAAATTAAAAGGAATGTCTTTAAAAAATATAATTAATAAAAGAAATGAAATATTAATGAATAGTTTATAAAGAAATCTAACCTTGTTGAACATCGTAACTATTCTAGTTGTAATTATTTATTTACTAAATCTTAAAAAATAATATATACAATCTTTGACATCATCTTGTTTATGAAAATGATGTTAAAAATGATTTGGTCAATTCAAAATTAAATTTTTATGTAATATATCCATATTTACTAATTATAAATGATAATTCACATTTACTTTGTCATTTTTGATCTTGGAACTCCTTTTAATTGTGGTCACATGAAATAAATTCCATCCCTTGTTATATATTATTAACAATAAATTAAATTTTAAATTAATTATAATATACAAATTTATTAAGAAATTGAAACATATAGTTCTAATACATTCTTCTTTTATTTCCTTTTTAACAAATATTACAGTTGAAATCCATTTTTTTGGTATTTTAAAAATATACATTAATGTAAATTTGGAACCTGACATTCAACATTATTCCACCAATCCACCCGCTTGATTACATAGTAAAAAAAGCATGATGTAGTAAAAACTATCATCCCAAATTTGAAATTCAAAAAAACAACAGGACCACATGCACATCACCTCAATACCCTAAATCTTAGGTGGAACTCATCCTTATGATACACCCCCTAATGTTACCACATCGTTAGAAATAACCCAACTGGAGCATCTACCATCACAAAAATCCCACCACATCGTTAATTCATATTTATTTTCATAGTTGACACTGACATCCAGTATCTCCCAGAAACAAACTTCACCAAAAGAAGAAAGACAATCTGACTTAAAAACAAAATGATCATCAAATAGAAGGAACTCACTCAATGAATCACTAAATATATTCACTGATTTCATTGAGAAATAATCAAAAATAAAAAACTGACAAGAAAGGAATCGACTTCAATAGAAAATACCACCTCATGATGCACATGGCGCACCAGCAGCCACCGATCCACACATCCCATAACCTCAAAGATTCCACCTCTGTATATCTGACTCAAATAGGTGTTGAGGAATGTGAGGTCTGAGCAGGGTTGAGCTAAATATATTTCTGGATAACGCCATCTTCAATGAAATCACATAGCATGGATGACCATAAAAGTGTCTTCTCCCTTGAACAAAATACCCCTAGCATCTAGTGTCCATTGATATAAAATAAAATTTAATTTTAGTGGTTATTCTGATAAAAATATATATAACACCTTATTAAATAAAATTTTCTTACTCTTGAAGATATGGAAACATTGATCACTAAATAATTACATTGTTTTGATATATTTTAGCAATATAAATTGTTTTTCTCACTTCATTCCTTGTCCTCTCTATAGGTGAAATGAACCATGGGTCTATAAATCCATAACCATATGTGTAACTCCCTGACCCCAGTTACCTAGATTCGGTGCATTATTACATAACATTGACATTATCATAAGAGATCGTGTCTTGAAAGAACAATAAGTTTAGTATCCTTGAATGTACTAGATACATACATATGTTTTACATTACATTTATGAAATGAAAAAAGAAACATTTTGTTTCTTTTGATCACACTCATATCCCTTAGACTATACCTACAGTTCATTCATAACATACTTCTTCACATACTATGAAAAATTAAACATAAGAATGGGGTGATCTCAAATGATCATTAAGGAGAACAATAAATGAGAAGCTATCATAAATAAGAATAAACATTTAAGGAAATATATAATACTAAAACACTATAAAACTTAACAAAAACATCAGCATAATGTAGCAAATATAAATCAAATAATGTCATTTACTTATTCACCTGGATATTCTACTAGTCAAATAATCACATTTAATATCAATAGCTGGACTCATAATGATGTAATGCATAATTTCCAACATCATAGCCATATAGTAAAGGCCTCGTTCCGAGACTATAAACAAAAAATAACGTCAAGGCCTTCTTGCAAGACACTAGTTTGTATCATGACACCTAATGATGCATCGAGGTGCTATTTTGGGCCCCACCCACCACTTACTATGTCCAATTAATTTATAATATAAAAAGGGTGAAATATAATATAAACATACGTATTAAACTAACAAACGAAATGTTAAAACATTAACCATAAAACGTGATTGAAATAAAAATAGCACATCCAGAGTCAAACATATCATAAAACTATCAATAAAATATGGTATATTGTATCATAATAAATCAACTTCAATTTAACATAAAATCTAACAATAGATTTTGACATCGATGAAATCAATCCAAAAACTATTTGAGAGAAAAATCTCTTTCTAATTTGAAATCATTGAAATGTCACATTATTATAAAAGGAAACAATTATTTTGAAAATATGCATATAAGATTATAAGGGAATCTTCAAAGGTGTTATAATGGTGGAAAATATCATGACCTTCCATATTAGTTAAAAAATATTATTCCTTAATTTTTCAAAAATGTCATAAAGTACATTGTTTGGAAAACAATGGAATGATTCCTTAAAAAAAACTATAAAACTTAAAATAAGGTTATAAATGACTTTAACCCCTAGTATATGAAATATTAAAAATGTTTTGAAATACATTTTTAAGAAACACGGGTTTGGATGATAAATATGTCCAAGTCGATACTTACATATAAACAACGTCGAATAATAAAGAGATTGTAAAATTAACCCTAACCTAGTAATTTTCTTTAGTCGAGGGTACGTTAAACTAATATATAATGGTTAAGAAATTTTTAATAAATTATACAAGAACCAAATACATAAATATGATATCATCTATAATCCTCTAATATTTCTTTGTTAATAATATTTTAGTAGTTTCATTATTTCGGGTGTTAACCGATTCGTTTTCCATTATATGTTTTGTTAAGTAATTCATGTTTTTTATGGATAGGATGTATTTGATTAATATAAATTATTATATTAAGTTATAAAACATTATTTTTTAACCATAAAAATAAAATTATTCTTGAATGGTTATGATGGGAAATGAAATATCATCACGTCATGGAGATTGTAATCCCAATGTACACACGAGCAACAATATCATTCTATTAATGGTGAAATTTTATTTAATTGGATGGAATATTATATATAAAAAATAATTAACATGTTATATTTATTATTTACATCAATTATATCCATTATTATACCAATCCAAATAATGAAGTTGTGAATAACAAACTACACCACGACGTGGAGACAGTAAGCTGTACGAACACAGGTATGGTGACATTTTCATTCATAGGATGGATAGAATAATGAATATGGTTGTACCATATTTATAATAAAATCTCAATATGTATAATGTATAGTATTTATTATTTAATTATTGGTACAAAAAACAAATAGGAATTGGAAGAAGAAAAGAACTTTGAAGGTGGTGATGAAATAATTACCTCTTCTTCAGGTAGTTCCATTTGATTTGAACAAAAGGGATCCATAGAATGGATTTATGATTAAATTAAGGCCTATTGAATTAATTTACGGTATTTTTAAGGATATTTGAGTAGGGGTTGTCCAAGGAAAATGGCTTTGGAGGTGTTAATTTAAGATAATGGGTAGTACCCTTTTATATGAGAGGTGAGGGGCACTTTCGGAAAAACTAGAAATATTAATTTATTGTAATATTATTTTTGGGATTATAATAGATCCAAATGGATTTATTTCAAGGATAAGGTGATTATGGTTCGAAACCCTCTCAAAACATACGTTTTAGATATCTTTAGGTCCCCATATTAACCATATCTTTTAGACTTAACCCTTAGTTAAATAGTTTACTCTTTACTATGTCTTCTTGTATTTTTATACTACATGGTTAATATAGTTACTATAAAATTCCTTGAGAACATGAAGTCATTCATTAATGAAATATATAACATTATCTACTTAATGTGGCCGAATATTATATTTTTAGGAATATTATAACATTTAATAATATAGAATTTTTTTTAAAAACTCATTTATGTCATGTTTGACAGTATTTAGTATTTGGTTTTTCTTAATTTCTAACAACATGATTCATTCAAAAGATATACATTGAATCAATTCTAACATGTCATATTCATCTATAAAATTCTTGGATGGAATCAAATGTTTCAATTTACATTTTTTTAATATTTATAATATCAATTATTTTAATCATTCATTAATTAGGCAATTAATATATCCTTATTGTGTCATAAATATTTTTAATTATTTAATGTCTAAAAACTATAAATAAATTATAATGATATATGAAATATTTTTCTATCTCCAATGAATATTTATAGTCAAATTTATCTTATGTATAAACATATATTAAAAATTGAATAGTTATTTAATTTTGAATTGAACACTTATAACTATTCTTTAAATAAAATAAAATAAATATCCTGATCTAATAAAGGTGGATCATAGAGGATCATATTTTTTTCCTATGTTTTATTTTGGTCGAAAAAAACTTATCCAATAGAATTAGGACATGTTTTTAGGTAAATAAAATATTATTTTTACCTTTAATTACCTTATTTACTTTTAACCATGGTAAATAAAATTCAAAATTTACTATTCACTAAATAATTATTTTCATCCTATTGAACAAAATTTTACTTTATGATGACAACTATTATTGTTATATTTTTGAAATTCTATTCATATAAGCAGTAAACAAAATTATGAATATTTAAGAAATTTCCTAGAAGGTCGGTAAAATACGTTTAAAAGTTTAATACAACTGTATATATCTAATCTTATTATAAAATGACTCCAATGAATTAAATTGGAAAAATATATATATTATGTATCTATATTGACATTTAAAAAATCAAATTAAAAAATAATTATTTAAATAAAAAGTATATTTTAAACACTAATGTTGTGTTTTTCATTATTCATCAAAAGGTTAATGTTTTCAAAAAAATACATAAAATTCACCCAAAACTAATTTTGATATTCCAAATCAAAAAATGAATTCCATTTTGAAAAATAAACTGTATAAATTTTCAAAAAGTAGGTATTATTATTCATCAATACTTTTTAAATGTCTAGTTTGATTGGTCGGGATGTGCAAGAACTTAGAGTTGCGTACAGGTCACGCTATTGTATTATTCAAAGAGACACATACCGTGGAAGCTTGGGGTGTAACATTTTTCCCTTCTTCAAATAATTTGATCCTCAAAATTTCATGAATATTACTGCATAAAATGATTTGGTTGGTTCTTTATCATAAGTTCCTCAGGTTCCCACATATCCTCTTTCATTTTATGGTTTCTACAAAGAAATTTTACCAGACGTGTCGTCCTGTTCCTCAACACTTGTTCTCTGGCATAAAAAATGATAATAGGCTCTTCACAATAAGAAAAATCGGGTTCTATCTCTATTTCTTCATAGGTGAGTAAATGTGTTGGGCCAGGCATGTATTATCTCAACAGTGATATGTGGAACACATTGTGAACTTTGGAGAGACTTGGCAGCATTTCCAAATGGTAAGCTACAACTCCAATTCGTTCTAGAATTTCAAAAGGTCTGGTTTACCTAGGACTTCATGTATCCTTCTTTCTAAAACTTATATCACCCTTCCATGTAGAAACCTACAAGAAACAATGATCTCCTACTTGAAATTCCAAATCCATCATGTGGTTATCAGCATAGATATTTTTCATACATTGAGGTCCTCTAATTTCTTTTTTGGATAATCTTCACCTTTTCCATTGATTCCTCAATAGGTTTTGAGCCTAAAATTTTTCATTCACCAAAATCATCTCATCAAGTTGGTATACGACATCTTTTTCCCTATAACACTTCATATGGTGCCATTTTAATACTTTAATGGAAGCTATTTTTATAAGAAAATTATACCAGAGGTAAATAATGATCCCACACACCTTGAAATTTATGTGAAAAAGATATCAACGTGTCTTTTATGGTTTGAATATTCCTTTATAATTTTCTATCAGTTTGAGGGTTGTAGGTAGTGCCCAAATTAAGTTCAGTATCGAGGGCTTTCTGAAGGCTTTTCCGAAATCATGACGTAAAATGGGCATCATGATCGGAAACAATCGATAGAGGTACACCATGAAGTCTTCTAAATTCATTAATATATAGTATTTCTAAATGATAATGTGGTAAATATTCTCTTATATAAAGAAAATGTGAAGAATTTTTAAAATGGTCGACAATGACCAATATTTCATCATTCCATATAAGAGTATTTGGTAGGCCAATGAAAAAATCCATCACAATATCGTCAAATTTCCACTCAGGTATGGGAAGATCATTCATGAATCCTCTAGGATGTTTTTTTCTAGCCTTCAGCTATTGAAAATCCATACATCTTGACACATAATCCACAATCTCCCTGTTCATGTTGTCCCACCAAAAATGTTCCTTCAAATATCTATACATATTAGTGCTACCAGGGTGTATAGATAATTGGAGCTATTAACATCATCCAAAAATTCCCTTTTTCAATCAGGTATTTCTGGAACACAAATCCTCTTGTCAAAATTCAAAATTCCATCTTCATATATGAAGTCATTCAATATTTCATCATTCACAGCTTTAATTTTCTTTTGAAACTCCCCATCATCAGTCTGAGAACTTTTTAACCTTTCTAGAAAAGTTGGTTTGAAAAAAATTTGATAAATTATTGATGCTTCACATTCCATGATTATTCCAATATGCATATTTACTAGATCCATGAACATAGGTTCCCTTTCAACTCTCATCTTGTTTACAACTGTATGATCCTTTCTGCTTAAAGCATCTTACACCTTATTTTCCTTCACTGGGTGGTGGTGTATTAGGAAATCTTAAACCTTGAATATTCCAAGCCATCGAATTTTCCTCATGTTGAGTTCATTCTGAGTGAAAATATACTTCAAACTCTTGTGATCGGTATATATCTCACATTTTTTGACATAAATAATGTGTCTCCATATCTTAAAAGAAAATATTATAGCTGCTAACTCAAGATCATGAGTGTGATATTTTTGTTCATGATTTTTTAGTTTTCGTGATGAAAAATAAATAACTCTATCATTCTGCATAAAAACACTGTAAGAACCCGATTTTTCTATAAAATACTTTGGAATATTCTTGATGTTATTCTAGAGAAGTGCCTTCAGACGACGTGTGATTCCGATCCCTGGTGTGACCGGAATTAAATTTTTAGTGTGTTCACATTGGGCATGCCAATTAAGTAGAATAACTCCTAAACAGTAGCTCAGACGGGAAAATCGAGGGCACTGTTGAGTCTGGAACATGCCGTTTACCCTAGGAGGGGTGTAATTTTTGCGGGCGCGGACCTCCTGTCAAAAATGCCACCAGGGGAGTTTCTGTAATTTAGCGGCCTCAGACGTTATGTTTTAATACTTTTCAACAGAGCCTCGGATTGAAATTCCGAGACCTCCGTTGTACTCGGGAGGTGGTGTTTACCCTAGGGGAGGCTTAACCTAGACCCTGCTAAGAGTTCGGGTATGGGACTTCTAGTGGGTATCAAAAAATAATAATAAAAGATGATTTATTTTAGGACCCTGGGACACCCTGAGAGGGGAGGTGTGAATCAAGGTGACAACATTTTCTTTTAAAGTGATGGATCTTGTTCCCATGGTGGTAGGAACTTGTTAAACCTATAAGATGGATATGATCAGAAAGAAAACATTAACATGCAGAGAGATGACACAACACTTATTAATTGGTTCACAACTAAGGGCTACGTCCAAGGACCATACGCCGACTGGTTTTAGGTCATACCAAACTCTGCTAAACTTCACTAGATGTGGATTACAAAGGTTCAGGCACAGTCACTCTATCCCAGGCTCACTACCTTTACAAAATTTCAAAGATACCTCACTGCGTCCCACAGGTCATCCCATTGACTCGCCCTGGCTCACTTCATTTGGTGAAGTCCCACTCAGTTTATATATGTGAAGGTCTCTTCATCATCGCTAAAGAATACATCCTATGTTGAATGTAGATTCTCTGTTGAAGTCCAACTTCCACCTGTAGACTAATCTCACATTGCACAAACGGTATCGGGAAAACTTTCAACTTTCACGCAGCCCCAGAATGACTGGCGTACTTCAACCACAACAGGTGCGCTTCTCCAAGCCCGGCGCACAAGTTTCAAGATGGCACGCAAGTTCACCTCTCCCACTTGCGCGACACTCACTTTTTCAACTTCAAACTTACGCGACTAAAATTCTTTTACGCCCAAACCGATTTTGGCGCGCAACTACGAACTGTCACGCTTCTTCAAATCCTAGAGCGGAAGTGTCACAAAACCACTAGCACATCACCTCCTTCACCAACTCCAAACATGGGAGAATCAACCTCTTTCTCACCCAAAACATCTTGGATGCACACCAAACAACTGTCGCGCAAATTAAACTTTTGCGACCCACTACCACTTCTACGACCTCAACACCTACACTATGGTAGCTTTGATTTTCTCTATGTCTGATCTTCGTGCTGAATGAGGAGTGGTCGGCCTCTTTTTATAGGCATTTGGATACCCTGTGCGACGGCGCGCAAGGATTACCTCGGCGCTCAGGTTTCGGCGCGCAAGTCTCTACAGCGCACGTCACTTGCGAGACCAAACATAAAACATGGGCGCCCTTCTCCCTTTGACATATTTTCAGGTTCTGATCATAAAAAACATATGGCATGCAAGTTTCATCTCCATCAAGACAATGGCATGCAAGTCTCCTTTACAAAACCACTTTTCTCCATTTGTCGATTTTCAGGCCGAAAAAATTGTCAAACACAGGAAAAAGGTTCCACCATCAATATTGTTATCTGTTTGTTTTGTATGATCACTTTTCTAGCACACATTATATAATTCCACTGAGGATTGACAACAAACAAAAACTATACTCCAATTCATGCAAAGAACAACCACAATTCCTACATTTATTTCCATACAAAAGCCATAACCCAATCCACCCTTCGTCCCCATTTCACTTCCTCTGGAGAAACCCTCTCAAGGGAAGCTCAAGACCTCATCCTCCCTCTATAATCAAGGATATCTCAGCTATGGCGACGATGGATCCCTTGTGAAGCAATGGGCTATGCCAAAAAAGGTAAGATCGTGCGTATTTCGTTTTAAACTTCCTCACCATCTTTAAATTAATATATATTCATCGAGTTTCCATTATCGTTTTGAGAGAATCCCATAGATTCATAGGATTTGTTCTAGGATTTCCGATTCATTTTTTGGATTTGAAGTCTGAGTCCAGAGGCGACTGCAGCGGTTCAATGAAGTTTCGAGGGTTTTCTGGTGGTTTTCTGGCGGTTCTGGCCGGTCCAGTGGTGGCTCGGCTCAGGCAGCGCGGCAGCGGACGGTGGCTCGGGGCGGCGGTCTGTGGCAGCTTCTGCGAGGCGATCGGCTACGGGCGTCCAGGATGGCGGCTCGGCGAGATCGAGAGGCAGTCAGGCGGTCGGCTGCAAGGGAATGGCTGTGGACGGCAAGAAGTGGCCACAGGTGAGCGTGAAGACCGGCCGGTTGTCGGTCGGTCGGTAAAGAACACCTGGGTCAGCGACCCAGGCCAGAGGATAGCGTACCCGCCCTTTGCGGGTCCCCGAGTGGAAGGAAGACCGGCCTCCGGGCCGGTCCAGATCATGGGACCGCGGTCCGCACAGGCAATCAAAGGTCATCCTGGGTGAACCGCTAGCTGTGGCGACTCATCTGATTGAGTCGCGGGCCGGCCGGCTTGGGCCGGTCTAGGGGGTGTGGACTGGCCAGACCGGTCCGATCCACCCCAACTTGTGTCCGATGATGTTTAAACTGGTGTAACTCCTAAACTAGATGTCAGATTCGCGTACCGACTATGGGGACGTGTTCCTTGGATCGAGATGAACGTTTTGAGATGGTATTGGAAATTTTTAATTCTTGAGATAGGGGCTCGGTGGCACGATGCGTCCACTATGTAGTTTTGTATTTTCTTTCCGAGATTTTCATTTGGTCGGGGCGGGCACATCTGAAGTCCGATTTGGGCACCGCCAATGGCATTGGGACCCTGGTGTCGAGATATATTTTTCCAGGGTGGTTTCAGGCGTTGAAACCTACGTTGAGGCATGGGCCCCACGGCCCGTCTTTCATGTTGTATAATGAAATTTGTAGGTTTTTCATCGGACGTCAGTTCGGGGCATGCGAGCAGTCATTTTTTGGGTGTTTTTCCGAGGGCATCACAATGGCGCAATTCACCCTCTTTAATTCCATATAGTGGTGCGGGCCCAACGAGGTGGAGTTGGCAGTGATTTCCATCTTTATCATCGGGTGTCTATTTTGTACAATTGATTAGTCAATATTGATTACTTTTTCGAGAAGATTGCAACGGTGAGATCCATTTGTTGCGTTTTAGGACTGTGATGTTGGTCCCATGTAGCACCGCTCATGTGTAGTTGGTGAAAAGCATCTTCTTCTTAGGAAATCGGTTCCATGCAAGTAAGCAGTCAATTTGAAATGTTTTCCTGAGGGCATCGCAGTGGTGCAATGCACCCAATAGTTTTTGGGACCGAGGCTCGGGACCACGGGATGTCGTTCGGGCGTAAAGCGGTGTTGGAAGACTATTTCGTCGGATGTTCGTTTGAGGCGAGTAAGTGCTCTATCTTGCATGTTCTTCCGCGAGGATTAAAACAACACGATTCGTTTGGATGTGAGGAGACTCATTCAAGTTATCATTAAACGTGGAAGCATGAAAGGTGTACTGGTGGAGGTTATTCCTCCGGTGTTTGTAGGAAACCCTTGGCGTCTGATCGTGATCACTCCTGTGGGAGTGAAGTAAATGATTAATGGGAAGTCTTTGGTCGTTCTAGTACCGTGGAGGAAGCAAGTTGGATAAGTTAAATTTAAACCCTTCACGTTGACATTGGGTGTTTTGTGCATGATAGCCTTTGGGCCAGAAATGTTGTATACACTGGTAGAAAACAAGAATGCATGGAGGTGCATGTTGTTGTTTGTACCCAATGACATTTGTTCATGGTTGAGAGATGAGTTTGGGCCACATTTCATGAGGACCCATATGCGTGTCGTGTTCTCCTTTACATACCTTTGATCTCTCGCGACGTAGAGGGTCCCTCTATTCACGATGGTTTAGACCAGCTGGGTTTTGTGGTTTCACCTGGTTATGTTCTCAATGGTGTGATTAGTGGAGTTGTTTGAGTTTCATTTTTTCCTTTAGCCAGGTGGGCTTTCAGTATCATGTCCCACCGTGTTACCTGGTAGAGTTTTGGACGATTCGGTGCGACCAATACTCTACGCGGGCACCGATCCTCAACCTAGGAAGATGTTTCCAGAAGGGTGCAGAGTCGAGTGAGCCCTGGGCGCAGAATCCTTCACTGAGTATCGAGATCATATCCTCCTTCAGCGATCTATCATGATGTGTTTCCCTATGTCGAGCTCCAGGTATAGGCGTGACCCATACTACACGGGCACTGAACCTCTACTATGTGAATTGTTCTGGAGTTGGGTGGTTTGCACGATACCCACTTCATGTTCTGTTGGCCAGTTTTGTACAATCCAGTAGGTATGGACATAGTAGTTCTGGGTTTACCCTTTAGCAGGGCTGGGCAGTGGGTTTCTCATCATCTTTATTGGGTTTACCCTCCAGCGTTTCTTGGTTGTGGGTTGCTCATTGACTTCTTAGGGTTTACCCTATAGTAGATACTAGGAAGTGGGTTACTGGATGACCTCTTAGGGTTTACACTCCAACAGAGACTGGGCAATGGGTTTCCCGATGACCTCTTAGGGTTTACCCTCTAGAAAGAACTGGGTAGTGGGTTACCCAACGAACTCTTAGAGTTTACCCTCCAGTAGAGACTGGGAAGTGGGTTACCTGACAACCACTTAGGGTTAACCGTCCAGTAGAGACTGGGCAGTGGGTTACCCGACCACCTCTTAGGGTTTACTCTCTAGTAGAGACTGGGAAGTGGGTTACCCGATGACCTCTTAGGGTTTACCCTCCAGTGTGGCTGGGCAGTGGGTTACCTAACAAATTCTTTCAGACTTAGTCATTTCTACTAGGCTAGTCTATGGATTTTCTCCCTGACTACCAGATCGAGACCCTTGGTTATACGGTTTAGTGATGTGATAAATTTGACTTTGAGAAGACCTCTCGACTGTGTGACAGTGAAGAGGTGTGGTTTGAGTTTCCCCAGAACTCTCAAGTACGAGGGACGCTTTCCCCACCAATATGCATCCTTGTGACTTGACATAAAATAGTGCGGGTGAGTAAGTGCCGCCCCAAGAGGATCGTGTTAAGGTGTAGTGATTTGAGCCCTTTGTTTTGCAGTTCGGGGAAGACATGTAGGATGTTGGGCTTCGATGGTGGTTACTTCTGGGACTGTTGGCTACTCACTTTCCTGGGCTGAGCTACAGGATTGATATCCCCTTAGGATCTCGTTTGGGTTTCTTGATTGAGCATATGGATATGTATATACCTTGTTCCAGTACCCACTCCTTGGGTTTGGTTACTCTCCTTCTAGGAGAGGCGAAGATGCATGGGGTATGCCACGTGCTTTCTGTGTCTAGCTTCTCGTGGTGGGATGAGTCTACTCTCCTACTATAGGTAGCGAAGACTCAATGAGAAGTTTCATCATCTCACTATTTCTAGCTCCTTGTGTTTGGGTGAGTATACATCCTTTCTCTTGTTGGGATGATCTGTTTCTCTACTATACTCTTCACTGCACTCTCTGTCGTTCTCCTTTACTATTCCTTGCTCGATCTACTGCTCATTCTTGGGTACCTACTTTGTTCTTCCATCTTGCTTTTGGGGTATCCTACTAAGTATTTTTATACTCACCTCTTCTTGGTCTTTGCCCACATTTGGTGTGACCTTGTAGACGATGAACAAGTTTCTTGTGACTATAGAGGAGCTTAGGATTTCGGGATCATGGACCATGTGTGATGGTCGTAGTTGGGTTCTAAGTGTGGGACTCTCTTAACTGTTTTACATTTGTTTACTTATTGTCAGGTTGTGGGACTTTTCTGGTTGGGTGTGTGTTTTTCCCTTTCTCTTTTCAGTTTACCTTCAGCATTTTCATTGTACTATTTAGAGGTCTATGCACGTTTTTGGTTGTTTACAGCAGTTAGTACTTTACTTTTCATTTTACTTTGCACTTCTTCATTGAGTGGGATGCGTGTGTGTGTGTGTGTGTACAAGTACTTTGGAAAAGGCCTCCCCGAGATTTTTAGCCTTAGGCACTTGTCACCAGCCCCTGGCATATGAAGGTGAGCTTGGGGTAGTTACGGATCGAGCCCAGGTAGGGTCGGGTCAGGAAAAATTGGTATCAGAGGAGGTTCGTTCCTTGGGATGTTGTGCCGACATCCCTAAAAATTAATTGGTTTGGATTTAGGGAAATATTTTCAACGTGTCTCAAGAGTGGCTCTCAGGACAGGGAGTCTAGTGATAGTGCGGTGTCCGACGTATCCATTCACCAGGACCCTGATAACCCACTTGTCAACTCGGTATGCTGAGACACTGGTTGTAGGGAAATTTGTTTATGCATCAAATAGGATTGAGTCTCGACTGTCCTTCTTGAGTCATCTCCCAATTATGGTTACTGTTATATACATATATGCTCATCAAACTATGGAAGTCCTTGATAACATTCATGATGTCTTCGCGAAGACGGCCAGCCAGGATACCATCATTGATTCATGATGATGACCCTGTGAGCGACGAGGCCTCAGTCCAGGACCCATCATGCAAGTCCCATTCTCCAGGTGGGCCAGCAGTAGCACACCCACCCGGTGACCAGCAGAAAGCTCCAGCAGAGCATACAGAGAATGAGTGCAGGTTGAGAGCGTTCTGTAAGTTCTAGAAAGAAAGACTGTTAAGGTTTAGTGGTGAGCTAGACCCTCAGGCAGCAGAGCGTTGGCTCGAGACAATGGTTTGCCTCTTCAGTCATGTGCAGACACCGGCAGATCAGAGGGGGGTTTGGCAGCCAGCATTTTCCACGGAGCAGCTGGGCATTGGTGGAGTCTAGTGACTCAGTTACTTGATGAGTTTTCACTTTCTTGGGTGACTTTCAGCTGTTGTTTCATGAGGATTTTTACCCCTCCTTCTTACGTTTTGTTCAGATCCAGGATCTCCTGCAGTTTCAGCAGGGAGGTATGGCGGTGAATGAGTAAGAGACTAGTTTTGCAGACCATTCATGTTTTTACATGGACTTGGTCCGTGATGGAAACATCCGAGCACGAAAGTTCAAGCAGGGTCTCCGTAGAGTGAGTTGTGCTATCATATTACCCTTGGGCATTCCCACTTCTGTCAAGGTGCTAGAGCAGGTGCTGGTGACATAGAGCTTTCTGTCACGTTCTACAGTTGATTGTGGTAGTAGGCACGATGATGCCGAGATGTCTGCCGCAGCTAGAAGGCTTAAGTATACAGAGCCTTGACGCATGCGGCCTTCCACCTGCCGGTTTTGGAGACGTGGTCGTGCACCATTGTGGTGGAAAAGAACAGGGGCTCAGCCGAGGATACCCTTCCGTGAGCAGACCCAGGGGCAGGGTTGTACACCACTGTGGCGCTGGAGGGCACTTGGGCAGCCTAAAGAGCATCAGTTCAATGCTTGCAATGGGCGAGGTAACTTGACATGGGACTGCCCAACCAGGTATGCTATGAACATCAGGCAAGCAGCAGGTGCACCACCATGGAATATGCAGTGTCGTGATCGGAGCAGTGCCCAGAGAGGTTGTGCTTACAGATGATTGGGAGGAGCTAGAAGTGGGGGACTACATTACGAGGTCTTCCCATCACCACCAGGCAGTCCACGTCAGGACCCGGGAGCTAATAGTTGGGACCGGGGATAGGCGCGAGCTTTGGATGTTTACGATCCTGTAGAGAATGAATTGACAACAGGTACGCTTTATGACTCTTCTACTTTTTACAGTAGAATTGTTAGACTTTGTGTGTGAAATGATTTTTTGCCCTTATCATTTTATGAGATGTTACTAGGGTGACACAGGGCATTGGGTGTAACCCTATGTTGGTATAGTAGGAGGAGTAGAAACTTTTTCGTTAGTTGATGGTGTTGACTCAATCGTATTCTGAGTGTGTAAGAGAGTCTTGTTGTGGGACATTAGCTGTGAAACCTTGCATGACCGGATATCCTTGGGTGTTTTACCATATGAATATTCTAAAGGATGGAATCACTGGTCTTTGTCCCATGTCCAAACAGTGATTCCAGTTGCATCGTGCGATGTGGGGGGTTCTTCTGGGGAGGTGAGCTACCCCCGATGGCCTTCGGGCTGTTTGAGACTGTGCAAAGTGATGATGAGGTTGTCTACCACCTTTCCCTAACCCTCAAAGTCTATAGTGGGTGAACTATGCCTCCCACATGACATATTTGAGGTGGTGTGTGTGTGCACCTATACACGTCATCAGCGATGGAATACCCCACACAAACGGACCAAATCCATTGGTCTCTGCGCAGTGACGTAGAACTGTGCAAGAGTTCTTCTGGGTATGGGACAGCGGGGTGTTGGCTTAGTACCCTGAGTTGTTTTCCAAATTTTTCTTTTTGGGGAAGAAACTCATGAAGTCGGGAATGATGTAAGAACCCAATTTTGCTACAAAATAATTTGGAATATTCTTGATGTTATTCCAGAGCAGTGCCTTCAGACAGTGTGCGATTCTGTGCCCCGGTGTGGCCGGAATTAAATTTCAGTGCGTTCATACTGGGCACGCCAATTAAGCATAATAAATCCTAAACGGTAGCTCAGATTAGAGAACGGAGGGCACCATTTATTCGGGAGCATGCCATTTACCGTAGGAGGGGTGTAATTTTTGCAGGCGTGGACCTCCTATGATAAATGCCACCAGGGGCGTTTCTGGAATTTAGCGGCCTCAGACGATAAGTTTTATAACTAAATACGGAGCCTCAGATTGAAATTTTGAGACCTCTGTTGTGCTCAAAAGGTAGTTTTTACCATAGGAGAGGCTTATTGTAACGCCCCAACCCCAGCTACTCGGAGTCGGTGCATTACTTCGTAACATTGGCATGATCACAAAATATCACGTCTCGAAAGACCGATTAGTTTAGTAGCGTTAGAAACACTAGATATATTCATAAGTCTTACATTACATCATAAAGTAAAACAAAACTACAACATCTTCTCTTCATATCCCCTTATATTATCCCTGCAGGTCATTCATATTATACTTCTTCACATCCTGAAAAATATTAAAACATTGAAAGGGGTGAGCTCAGATGCTCAGTAAGGATAACAATATAGCGGAAGCTTTCATAAATAAACATTAACATTTAAGGCAATGTATAACTAAAACAAAAGACTTTTTAAACTTTAACTTCAGCATAATATGGAAAAAATAAAATTAAATAATGCCATTTACTTACTCACATGGATATTCTACTAGTCGAATAATCACATGCAATATCAATAACCACTTTCATAATGAGGGAATGTATAATGCCAGACATTATGAAACATATTGTCAAGGCCTCGGCCAAGACGTCTAAAATGATTAAGGCCTCGGCCAAAACCATAAATCAAATTGGGAAAGGGCCTCGGCCAATTCCATGTCTAATTGCCTCATGAGACCTACCGATGCATCGAGGAGCTATAGTGGGCTCCACTCGTCACTTATTAAATCCAATACATTCCTCATATGAATAGGTTTAAACATATCATAAACCATAACATAATCGTATCACACAAAACTTGTATAAAGGAAACATAAAATTTCCACATTTCAATCACAAGATATCAATACAACACATTGATATAATAAAAACTCTTTCAAAACCATTTTCAATACCAAAATAAAAGAAAGTTAAAACTTTGTATTTATTTTTCATCAAAAAAAAAGATGGCTTGTAGAGGAAGTCGAAACTCAAATAATGGTCACGGCGGCAGAGAAGTCATTGTCGCCGCATATGTACGGAAAGAAAAACATTCCCTTTTTGTCGTTTAGTAAAACGCTTCGTATAAAATTATTCCGTTTGAATAAACGTAAAAGTAAAATGGGTTTATACACTGTATAAAAGAAATTTGTGTATAAAACAAAATATGCCTCAATGAATGGAGATTGAGACGAAGTACCTTAAAAATATCATTTTTAAATAAAATATATCTATTATGTGTATTCAATATATGTACAAATAATTAAATTATAAATACAATATACAAAATAACAATATCATGACATAATTTGAATGTAGGAGATTAACCCAGGGAATAGAAATTGGGTTAAGAAGTTCCCTTACCTCGTGTCTGACTTGACTCAACCATTATTTAACCTCCTAAATAATAAACTAGAGTTAATATATACCTTATTAAGAACCATTTTCAATTTCATTATCCTTTTTATATCACTTATTACAATGATATGAACATTATGTAATTATTTAAGGTAATAACAGTCATTTTGTCGATCTTTGGTACTTGAGTCAACAATAAACTTCTTATAATTACAAGTTGTTTATGTGGTAGAATATCCATTATCTCTAGAATTATATTAATGATTTATATGTCATATATATCATATATATCCATTATATACATTCATTTATAATATTACATAACATTTAGAGGTAAGAAATGAAATGCACCGTTCATGGAGACGGTAAGTCGTACGTACGCATGAACGCTACTTTCATTTCTATTTCGTATTTAATGGAATGAAATCATAATGATATAAATTTATAAAATAATTCCAGTATAAAATAGTGTATAATACCATTTACTCCATCCTTTATACATCACACATATGGCATTAACGATTCAAATCACTTTGAGGGGGCGGTAGTCCGCACTTCCTAAAATGAAATTATCGCGTTTACCCATAATGGAAATCATAAATTATGCCATAAATGAGAAACACAGAAGCATAAGTAAAACATAAAAATATTATATATCATATATAAATATAGTTACATCTTAATGGCCACCTTTTAAGGTGTTATATGAGTGTTGAACAATCATCGTTTCGTGAGGCAGAAATTCGCCATCCACAGAAACCGTATGTTCTTTAACCATTAGATGTAGGTGTGTGTAAGTGTAGCTCTAATACTTCTTATAACAACATACTAGTATATTTAGGATACTGGTGTTGTTACAAAAGAAATGAATAAAAAGATTTTAGGGGGTTGGAGAAGAAAAATAAAACAAAACAACATTAAAGAAAACATTACCTCAAAATCGGGTAACTCTTTTTGATTTGAGCCAAAGGCTTCCTTGGGAAGAGTTATGCCCAAAGTGAGGCTTCTAGGAGTAATAGGGGGAAGTTGGGAGAGTATTTGGGCAGAGTTTGGCCGACCCAAATGGCTTGAAAGTGTGAATGAGGTGGTAGAGGTGGGGGCCTTTTATAAGAGGAGAGGAGGGGCACTCTTGGAAAGTAAGGAAATTTTACATTATTATACAATGCTTTTCGGATTCTAAAGGTCCCAAACTTATATAATTCGTTGCTAAGGTGATAAGGGTTCTAAACTACCCATCCAATAGTCTTTGGACAATTTTAAGCCTTGGATTGTACATTATCTTTTCATTTTATTAAAATCGTTAAATAATGAGGTCATCACTGCATCATAATGATGTCATAAATAATTTAATTTATTTAATGTCTAAAAATTATAAAAAAATACTATGATGTAGGAAATCATTTTAGCTTTCCAATGACTATTTATAGTCAAAATATATGACTTTTATAACCCCATGTAAAAAATGTTTTAGTAAAACATTTCATGTTTGTGTCATTTTTTTTACTTTAACATTAAATAAAAGGTATTTATGTCATTTTCCAAATAAATTGGCTCCATGGGGTCCCCAAGTTTTCCAATGGGTTGTCTTGGTCGGCCATGACTCATACAATAGGAGTAGGACATGTGTATAGCTCATCTCATATTATTAAAACATTATTTTTACCTTAAACTACACTAATTACCTCTAATCGCGATTAAGAACTTAAAAGTTACTATTCACGAAAAATTATTTTAATCTCATTGAACCACATTTTACTTCTCAATGACAACCATGTATGTCGGATTTTTGAAAATAAAATCACAGAGGTGGTAATATTTCATTTAAATGAAAAATCAGTTATTTAACTACCACTTAGTGGTTTCACTATTCATCAAAAATTGAAGTTTTTCAGTACAATGCCAAAATTTCACCCTAAGCTATAATTGATATTCCGATTTCAAAAGTGATGTCTATTTTAAAAAATTCCAATAATATATGTTTCATTAATTTATTTTATAATTAATTCTCACTGTCACAACAAATAGCGTGTTTTTAAGAAAGAATTTATATCAAAAGATTGGCAATTGTTTATGTACAATTTCAATGTTAAATTAATTCTAATGACCACCATTGGATAAAATGGTAAAAATATATTCTAATTATACTTTAAAACCACTAAATAGTATAATTTATCACTATACATTATTTTGATTAAAAAAGTTGTTTTTAAGTATTTTTCAGTATTCATAAAAAAATAGAAGTTCTCAGAAAAATACCAAAAATTCAACATAGGCTAATTTCGATATTCCGAATCCAAAAATGAAGTCCATTTTGAAATATAAAATTTATATAATTTTAAAAAGTGGTTATCACTATTTATAACGGCTACTATGATTAGTCGCGGTGTTTTAGAACTCGAAGTTGCGTACAATGCAAGCTATTGCATTATTGAATGAGAAGAATATCGTGGAAGCTCGGGGTGTTACATTCTCTCCTCCTTCAATAAATTGCGTCCTCGCAATTTGAAATTTTTTTTTGAAAATAAAAGGTTGAAAATAGAAAATACCTTTGTGTAAAACCCACATCGGAAATAAGGTTAATAAAATTTAGCCTTAATAAGAGGGAAATGGAAATAAGAAAGTCACCACCAAATTATGATCTCGATAAGGAGAACATTTCTGGAAATTAGAGACATATAATTGGAGGAAAAACGTAAATATTTGTAGGGAGTGATTGAGGTCATCAATCACAATCAACTGTCAAATTGAGGGCCTCAAAGCCTTCAATCTATGTGGATTTAAAATATCATCAGTTCAACAAGACATAAGGTATTAGGATAACACATTTTTTTTGTTTTAATATCCCTTTAATAAAGTTTAAGAATTAATTTATTCATCGAATAAGAGATAGGTATATATATATTTATGCTTGATAATTAGAGTTTCAACCTTCAACTCATCTTTCACTCAAAAAGATAATATAACTCAAAAATATTATACTTATCCTAATTGTATAAGGTTCCAAATGTTAACACATACCATTTAGAATAGTAAAATTATTTTGTAATAACCAGGGACTTCCTGTAGGCTAGTGGTCGGAAATAAAGGCCTGTCGCACTATGATTGTGGGTTCGATTCCTGCAGCTTTGTCCGACGCGACGGGTTATGCCCCACCCTGCAGGTTGTTCTTTTCCTAAAACTATAGTATCATAATATTCCAAAAATAATCTTCATAAATTTTTTAACCTTAAACAATACTATCCAAATATATACTTAATCCACTCCAACCTTTATAGTTATCCAAAATACCTCTGTCCAGACGTTCTCTAAAAGGTCTCTTAATTCCAAAATCAAATTATCAGATTCTTCAAACAAAGTAAAGTTTCTCTTATTGTCACATACTAAAAATATAATTACCTTCATCATATTAAAACCTTACTGAAATCAACAAGTACTGCAGTACAATACTTATATATATATCATATTATTCTAATAACCAGAATATAATCCATGAGTCCAAAAGAACCAATACATTAGTTATTCTGCTTCAACTATAGTAACAACATAAGATTGTCCTTGATCCCTTGGCCTTTTCTGAGGTAAGTTTCCCTGACGCTTAGGACATTCATTTGCATAATGACCCATTTCTCTACAATTGTAGCATTCAACTTTGATAGCCTCTTTCTTTCCCTTGCAATCACGAGCATGGTGACCCTTTTCTCCACATTTATAATAAACTCCCATTCCTTTTAGGCAAGTACCAGGGTGATTCTTCCCACAATTATCACATAATGGAAAATCCTTCTTTCCCATTTTCCCTTTATCTATCTCTTGTTCCACCGTTCTCTTCTTTTCTTGCTTTTCTTTAAAGTCATGAGACTTAGAAAATTCATTTTCCGTCTTGATTGCACACGAGACAATATCTTCGTATGTTGAGAAAGATTGTGATACTAAAGCTCGACAGAGAAATGGTTTTAACCCATCAAAGAAACAATCAATCTTACTTCTCGGGTTACGTATATAATCTGAAACATACCTCGCTAACCTTGTAAAGTTGGCCTCATACTTTGTGACATTCTCATCCTCCTTTTGTCTGAGGCTCAGAAATTGCCTTTCCATATCTGCTCGATGGTCATGTGGAAAGTATTTTTCTAAGAAAAGATCTTTGAACTCTCTCCATTCCATACTCGATACTTCTTCATCTTCCTTTGTATTTTGAATCAATGAACACCATTGATCGACAACTTCAGTGAGGCGGTAAACTGCCATGACAACCTTCTCCCTTTCACTACTCCCCAAGGCATGTAATATTTTCTCTAAGGAGTTTATCCATTGCTCAGCTACTAATGGATTTGTACCCCCATTAAATGTTGGTGGTTGTTGCCTCATGAAGCGGTCTAATATTGATCCTCCACGTTGTGGATCAGGGTGATCCATACGAGTAAGGTTATTATTCATAACTTGAGTGAGTTGTCCCAGTATGGTAATAAGTTGATCAGCACCAGTTGTATCTCCAGATCCACAATAATTATCTTGAGCAGGAGGGAAATCCCGACACGGAGTGCGTGCATTGTTACGGTTTCCATTCCTCCCACTAGGCACCATTTCTAAACAATGGCATAAACTAGATTAGTTTATGAATCAAAATACATAATTCCATACTTATAAAATACTTACCATAAATTGAACTATTTATGGATATAATCCATAATCATAAAAAGGTTTTATTTGAGGAAGTATATACTCATAACCGTTCATAGTGGTTTGTAAAGAAAATGAGAATTATCCAAAGCATATCCCCCAGGAATGTCATAACCAAGAGTGCAGCAAGGCCCGTTGTCATGCACCAGTTCCCGTTCGAGTCTAGCTCAAAGCGGTGTTTTCAGGTTTTACCCCTAGGTACATCTGTGCCAGAGCTGCCTCTACCTACTCGTATCCATACAGGGATGTATTGCTCAGAAAACTCAAAAAATCTCTACAATAACAAAATTCTAGGAAGTTCTTCTATACTAATCCTCAAAGTCTATCTTTGGGTTATGTTCTCTAATTAGAGTTTATCTAAATATAGCTTCCAAGGTTAGTACTAAACTTCCTCTGATACCAACTATAACGCCCCGACCCCAGCTACCCGGAGTCAGTGCATTACTTCGTAACATTGGCATGATCACAAAAGATCAAGTCTCGAAAGACCGATTAGTTTAGTAGCCTTGGAAGCACTAGATACATTCATAAATCTTACATTACATCATAAAGTAAAACAAAACTACAACATCTTCTCTTCATATCCCCTTATATTATCCCTGCAGGTCATTCATATTATACTTCTTCACATCCTGAAAAATATTAAAACATTGAAAGGGGTGAGCTCAGATGCTCAGTAAGGATAACAATATAGCGGAAGCTTTCATAAATAAACATTAACATTTAAGGAAATGTATAACTAAAACAAAAGCCTTTTTAAACTTGAACATCAGCATAATATGGCAAAAATAAAATTAAATAATTCCATTTACTTACTCACATGGATATTCTACTAGTCGAATAATCACATGCAATATCAATAACCACTTTCATAATGAGGGAATGTATAATGACAGAAATTCTGAAACATATTGTCAAGGCCTCGGCCAAGACGTCTAAAATGATTAAGGCCTCAGCCAAAAACATAAATCAAATTGGGAAAGGGCCTCAGCCAATTCCACATCTAGCTGTCTCATGAGACCTACCGATGCATCGAGGAGCTATAGCGGGCTCCACCCGTCACTTATTAAGTCCAATACATTCCTCATATGACTAGGTTTAAACATATCATAAACCATAACATAATCGTATCACACAAAACATGCATAAAGGAAACATAACATTTCCACATTTCAATCACAAGATATCAATACAACACATTGATATAATAAAAACGCATTCAAAACCATTTTCAATACCAAAATAAAAGAAAGTTAAAACTTTGTATTTATTTTTCATCAAAAAAAAAAGATGGCTTGTAGAGGAAGCCGAAACTCAAATAATGGTCATGTCGGCGGAGAAGTCGTTGTCGCCGCATATGTATGGAAAGAAAAACATTCCCTTTTTTTCGTTTAGTAAAACGCTTCGTATAAAAAGATTCCTTTTGAATAAACGTAAAAGTCAAAGGGGTTTATACACCGTATAAAAGAAATTTGTGTATAAAACAAAATATGCCTCAATGAATGGAGATTGAGACGAAGTCCCTTAAAAAGATAATTTTTAAATAAAATATATCTATTATGTGTATTCACTATATGTACAAATAAAGAATGTATAAATACAATATACAACATAATAATATCATGACATAATTTGAAAGTAGGCGATTAACCCAAGGAATAGAAATTGGGTTAAGAAGTTCCCTTACCTCATGTCTGACTTGACTCAACAGTTCTTTAACCTCCTGAATAATAAACTAGAGTTAATATATACCTTATTAAGATCCATTTTCAATTTCATTATCCTTTTTATATCACTTATTACAATGATATGAACATTATGTAATTATTTACGTTAATAACGGTCATTTTGTCGATCTTTGGTACTTGAGTCAACAATAAACTTCTTATAATTACAAGTTGTTTATGTGGTAGAATATCCATTATCTACAGAATTATATTCATGATTTAGATGTCATATATATCATATATATCCAGTATATACATTCATTTATAATATTACATAACATTTAGAGGTAAGAAATGAAATGCACCGTTCATGGAGACGGTAAGCCGTACGTACGCATGAACGCTACTTTCATTTCTATTTCGTATTTAATGGAATGAAATCATAATTATATAAATGTATAATATAATTCCAGTATACAATAGTGTATAATACAATTTACTCCATCCTTTATACATCCCACATATGGCATTAACGATTCAAATCACTTTGAGGGGGCGGTAGTCCGCACTTCCTAAAATGAAATTATCCCGTTTACCCATAATGGAAATCATAAAGTATGCGATAAATGAGAAAAACAGAAGAATAAGTAAAACATAAACATATTATATATCATATATAAATATATTGACATCTTAATGGCCACCTTTGAAGGTGTTATATGAGTGTTGAACAATCATCGTTTCGTGAGGCAGAAATTCTCCATCCACAGAAACCGTATGTTCTTTAACCACTAGATGTAGGTGTGTGTAATTGTAGCTCTAATCCTTCTTATAACAACATCCTAGTATATGGAGGATACTGTTGTTGTTACAAAAGAAATGAATAAAAATATTTTAGGGGGTTGGAGAAGAAAAATAAAACAAAACAACATTAAAGAAGACATTTCCTCAAAATCGGGTAACTCTTTTTGATTTGAGCCAAAGGCTTCCTTGGGAAGAGTTCTGCCCAAAGTGAGGCTTCTAGGAGTAAGAGGGGGAAGTTGGGAGAGTATTTGGGCAGAGGTTGGCCGATCCAAATGGCTTGAAAGTGTGAATGATGTGGTAGAGGTGTGGGCCTTTGATAAGAGGAGAGGAGGGGCACTCTTGGAATGTAAGGAAAGTTTACATTATTATACAATGCTTTTCGGATTATAAAGGTCCCACACTTATATAATTCGTGTCTAAGGTGATAAGGGTTCGAAATCTACCCATACAATAGTCTTTGGACAAATGTAAGCCTTGGATTGTACATTATATTTTCATTTTATTAAAATAGTTAAATAATGAGGTCATCGCTGCATCATAATGATGTCATAAATAATTTAATTTATTTAATGTATAAAAATTATAAATAAAATAATATGATGTAGGAAATCTTTTTATCATTCCAATTACTATTTATACTCAAAAATATGACTTTTATAACCCCATGTAAAAATTGTTTTAGTAAAACATTTCATGTTTGTGTCATTTTTTTACTTTAACATTAAATAAAAGGTATTTATGTCATTTTCCAAATAAAGTGGCTCCATGGGGTCCCCAAGTTGACCCATGAGTTGTCTTGGTCTGCCATGACTCATCCAATAGTAGTAGGACATGTGTAAATATCATCTCATATTATTAAAACATTTTTTTTTACCTTAAACTACACTAATTACCTCTAATCGCGATTAAGAACATAAAAGATACTATTCACGAAAAATTATTTTAATCTCATTGAACCACATTTTACTTCTTAATGACAACCATGTATGTAGGATTTTTTAAAATCAAATCACAGAGGTGGTAATATTACATTTAAACGAAAAATCAGTTATTTAACTACACCTTAGTGGTTTCACTATTCATCAAAAATTGAAGCTTTTCAGAACAATGCCAAAATTTCACCCTAAGATATAATTGATATTCCGATTTAAAAAATGATGTCTATTTTAAAAAATTCCAAAAATATAAGTTGCATTAATTTATTTTATAATTAATTCCCGCCGTCACAACAAATAGCGTGTTTTTAAGAAAGAATTTATATCAAAAGATTGGCAATTGTTTATGTCCAATTTCAATGTTAAATTAATTCTAATGACCACCATTGGATAAAATGGTAAAAATATATTCTAATTATACTTTAAAACCACTAAATAGTATAATTTATCACTATAAATTATTTTGATTAAAAAAGTCGTTTTTAAGTATTTTTCACTATTCATAAAAAATAGAAGTTCTCAGAAAAATACCAAAAAATCAACATAGGATAATTTCGATATTCCGAATCCAAAAATGAAGTCCAATTTGAAATATAAAATTTCTATAATTTTAAAAAGTGGTTATTACTATTCATAATGGCTACTATGATTACTTGCAGTGTTTTAAAACTCGATGTTGCGTACAATGCAAGTTATTGTATTATTGAATGAGAAGCATATTGTGGAAGCTCGGGGTGTTACACTTATCCTCGACCCCACCAAGTGTTCGGGTACGAGACATCTAGTGGGTATTAAAAAAATTATTAAAAGTTGATTTCATTTCCTTACTTAAGCCATAACCCACTCCAACCTTCGTCCTCATTTCACTTCCTCTGGAGAAACTCTCTCAAGGGATTATCAAGACCTCATCCTCCCTCTCCAATCAAGGAGATCTTGGCAACGACGATGGAGGATCCCTCGTGAAGCGACGGGCTATGCCCAACAAGGAAGGAACGTGCGTATTTCGTTTTAAAATTTTGCACACTTTTGAAATTCATATATATGCATCTAATTGTCATTATCTGGTCAATAGAAGCCCATATATGCGTATGATTTGTTCTAAGATTTCTGATCCATTTTTCGGATAAGAAATCCGAGTCCCGAGGCGACCGTTGTGGTCCGACGAAGTTCCGGGGGTTTTCGGGTGGTTTTCCGGCGGTTCTGGCCGGTCCAGCGGTGGCTCAGCTCAGGCGGGCAGCGGACAGCGGCTCAGAGTGGCGGTCGGTGGCGGCTTCAGTGAGTCCGTCAGCTGTGGCCGTCTGGGATGGTCCTTCATCGTGAACAGGAGGCAGCCGAGTGGTCGAATGTGGGGGCGTGGCTGCGGATGGTGGGCGGTGGCCGCGACTGAGCACGAAGACCGGCTGACTGTTGGCTGGTCGGCGAGGAAGACCGGGGTCAGTGACTCCGGACGGTGGATGGCGGACCCGCCCTTTGTGGGTCCCCGCATGGAGGGAAGACCGGCCTCCGGGCTGGTCCAGATCGGCGGTCCATGGTCCATGCGAGAGAACCGCAGGCCGCAGCGACTCAGATGGCGGAGCCGCGGGCCGGCCAGCTTGGGTCGTTCCTAGGGGTGTGGACTGGTCGGACAGGTCTAGTCCCCCCCCCCACCCACTTGCGTCTGATGAAGTTTAAACTGGCGTAACTCCTATACCGGGTGTCTGATTCACATACCGTCTATGGAAATGCATTCCATGGATCGAGAAGACTGTTTTGAGTGGTCTTGAGAATTTTAAATTCTTGAGACGGGGGCTTGGTGGTGTGACATGTCCGTTAAGTAGTTTAGCATTTTCTTTTAGAAATTCTTCTTTCGGTTGGCGCGGGAACATCTGAAGTCCGATATGGGCACCGTCAGCGGCGTTGCGACCTTGGCATGGAGACAGAGTTTTCGAGGGTGGTTTCAAGCATTGAAACTGGAGTTGAGGCATAGGCCCCACTGCCCGTCTTTTGAGCTCAATGTAGCAATTTGCATCTTTTTCATCGGGCATCCATTTGGGGCAGGCGAGCAGTCATTTTTTGGTGTTTTTATGATGGAATCTCAATGGTTCAATTTTCCCGCTTTAATTCCACACGGTGGTGTGGGCCCCACGAGGGTCGCTTTGGGAGTTGGTAGTGATTTCCATCTTTATCACCGGTTGTTCGTTTTGGACAAGTGATTAGTCAATCTTGTGTACTTTTCCGAGAGGATCACAATGGTACAATCCGTTTGTGGCATTTCAGGACTATGATGTGGGTCCAACGTAGCACGGCTCGTGTGCGGGGTGATGAAATGCATCTTCTTCTCCGGACATCCGTTCTATCCAAGTAAGTAATCAATTTGATGTGTTTTCCCGAGGGCATCGCAGTGGTGCGATGAGATCGACTGTTTTCGGGACCGAGTCTAGGGACCATGGGACACCGTTTAGGCATAAAGCGGTGTTGGACGACTTTTTCGTCGGATGTTCGTTTGAGGCGAGTAAGCGGTCAATCTCGCGTGTATTTCCGCGGGGATTACAACGGCACGATTCATTCGGATGTGTGGAGACTCATTCAATATCTCATTAAACATGGAAGCATGAAAGGTGTATCAGTGGAGGTTCTTCCTGCGGTGTTTGTAGGAAACCCTTCTCTTGTGATCGCGTTAACTCCGGTGGGAGTGATGTAAATGCTTAAAGGGAAGTGGTTGGCCGTGCTAGGGCCATGGAGGAAGCAAGATGGCGATGTTACGTTTACACCCTTCATGTTGACGTTGGGTGTTGTGTGCACAATAGCCTTTGGGCTGGAAATGTGGTATACTCTGGGAGTATACGGGAATTCCTGGAGGTGCATGTTGTGGTTTGAACCCAAAGACATTTTTGCTTGGTTTGGAGATGAGTTGGGGCCACACGTCTTGAGGGCCCCATATGCACATCGCGTTCTTCATTACATACCTTTGATATCCCGTGACGTAGAGGGTCTCTCTGTTCACGATGGTTTAGACCAGCAGGGTTGAGTGGATTCCCCTGGTTCTGTTCTCGATGATGTGATCGGCAGAGTTGTTTGGTTTCCTTTTTTCATTTAGCCATGTGGGATTTTAGAATCATGTCCCTTCATGTTCCCTGGTAGAGTTTTTGAGGATTTGGGGTGACCAATACTCTACGCGGGCACCGATCGTCCACCCCGGAGTTTGTTTCGAGTATGGGGCGGAGCCCAGTGAACCCTGGGCGCTGACTCCCTAGCTGACTATCGAGATCATATCCTCCTTCTGCGATCTACCATGTCGTGTTTCCATAGGCAAAGCTCCAGTTATCGGCATGACCCACACTACATAGGTGTTGAACCACTACTGGGTGAATTGTTCTTGAGTTATGTGGTTGCGCGATACCCAATCTGTGTTCTGTTGGCCAGTGTTTTACCATCCAGTATGGACGGCCAAATAAGTTTCGGGTTTACCCTCCATTGGGGTTGGGCAGTGGGTTGCTCATAGACTTCTTCGGGTTTACCCTCTTGCGAGGCTGGGCAATGGGTTTCTCATTGAATTCGTAAGTATTACCCTTTAGCAGAGATAGGGGAGTGGGTTGCTCATCGACTTCTTTCGGGTTTACCCTACAGCGGGGCTAGGCAGTGGGTTCTCCATTGACTTCTTAGCGTTTACCCTTCAGCAGAGACTGGGAAGTGGGTTACACGACGACCTCTTATGGTTTACCCTCCACCAAAGAGTGGGCAGTGGGTTACCCGAGGACCTCTTAGGGTTACCATCCTATAGAGACTGGGTAGTGTGTTACCCGATGACCTCTTAGGGTTTACCCTCTATCGGGGCTGGGCACTTGGTTACCACACAACTTCTTTAAGACTCATTCCTTTCTACTAGGCTAGTCTGTGGCTTTTATCCATGACTTCCAGAGTGGGACCCTTGGTTGTATGGGTCAGTGATGTGATATCTTTGACTTTGAGAAGACCTCTTGACTATGTGACTGTGAAGAGGTGTGGTTTGACTTTCACCAAAACTATCAAGTACGAGGGATGCTTTCCCCAACAAGATGTGTCCTTGTGACGCAACCTAAAACCATGCGGGAGAGTCAGTGTCGCCCAAAGTGGATAGTGTCAGGGTGTACTGATTTGAGCCCCTTGGCTAGCAGTTCGGGGCAGACATGCCAGATTCTAGGCATTGATGGTGGTTACTTCTGGGATAATGGGCTACTCACATTCTTGGGCTGATCTACGGGATGGAGATCTCCTTATGATCTCGTTCAGGTTTCTTGATTGAGCATATGTATATGTATATACCTTGTTTCAGTACCCACTCCTTGGGTTTGGTTACTCTCCTTCCAGGAGAGGCGAAGACGCGTGGGGTAGGCCACGTGATTTCCATGTCTTTCATCTCGTGGTTGGTTGAGTCTACTCTCCTACTATAGGCAGAGAAGACTCGACAAGAAGTTTCATCCTCTCACTATTTCTATCTCCTTGTGTTTGGGCGAGTCTACTTCTTTTCTCTTGTTGGGTTGAGATATTACTATACTGTACACCTCACTGCACTCCCTGTCGTTCTCCTTTAATATTCCTTGTTCAATCTACTACTCACTCTTGGGTACCTCCTTTGTTTCTCCCTTGAGCCTTTCGGGTATCCTACTAAGTATTTTTATACTCACCCCATCTTGGGATTTTCCCACACTTGGTGTGCCCTAGCAGACGATGGCCAGGTTGCTTGTGACTACAGAGGAGCATAGGTGTTTGGGAGCTTGGACCGCGTGCGGTGGTCGTAGTCAGGTTCTAGGTGTGCGACTCTCCCTACTGTTTCACTTTCTTTTACTTGTTGCCGGGTTGTGGCACTTTTCTGGTTGGGCTCGTGTTTTGCCTTTTTTCTTTTTAGTTTAATTTCACCATTTACTATGTACTGTTTAGAGGTTAATGCACATTTGTGGTTATTTATATCAGTTATTACTTTACTTTTCCTTTTACTCTACACTTCTACATTGAGTGGGTTGTATGAGTGTGTACAGGTACTCAGGCAAAGGCCTCCCTGAGTTTTTTAGCCTTCGGCACATGCAATCACCCCCTGGCCTATGGAGGTGGGGTTGGGGTAGTTGTGGCCCAAGACCGGGTAGGGTTGGGTCGTGATAGACACAACCATGCCCTTTCCTTGATACATCAATATAAATATCAAACCCAAAATTCCCTAATGGTAGAGTCGAGATAGAAGCATGGACTAATATTATCTTCAATTATTCAAAAAATCCTTCACACACTTTTTTAATATCTAATTTATCCCCTTTACATGCAATCCTAGTTAATTGGTTATCCAACCAGGAAAAAGTCTTGACAAAATTCCGATAATAACCTTCTAAACCAATAAAACTGCATACCTCATTTATACTTGTCGGTGATGGCCATTCATGGATTGCCCTTTTTTTAAGGATCAATAGAGATTCTATCCTAATAGAAAATAAGGCCAAGAATGGAAATTTTTTTAATCCAGAATTTGCACTTTCAAAAAATTCCATATAATTCATTTCATCTAAAAGTTTTTATAATAGTACGCAAGTGATTTTCATGATCATCGTAGCTTTTGGAGTATACCAATATATCATCAATAAATTCAACTATATATTGACCGTGATATTCCTTGAAAATTATATTCATTAGATCTATGAAAACAGAGGGTGAATTAGTCAGTCCAAAAGGCATTACTGTAAACTCATAATGCACATACCTAGTTTGAAATGATGTCTTCGGAATGTATTCCTTATTCACACACAAATGGTGGTATCCAGATCGAACTTCAATCTTTGAAAAATATTGAGATTCATGAATTTGATCAAATAAATCATCAATGTGAGGGAGGGGATACTTATTATTTATTGTTATTTCATTGATCTCCCTGTAGTAAATACAAAACCTCATAGATCTATCTTTCTTCTTAAAAAGACGAAAAGAGCCTCCCCTAGGAGAATCACTAGGGAGAATAAATCCTTTATTACACAATTAATCTATTTGTTTCATTAGTTGCACTAATTCTACAATGTCAATTCTATAAGGGATCTTCGATATGGGCCATGAACTAGGAATTATTTCAATAGGAAACTCAATTTTCCATTCTGGAGAATGTCCAGGTAAATCCTCTATAGACAGATCATTAAATTCATGAACAATAGGTACATCCTATATTTGTATATTTCTTTTCTAACCCATAGTTATTTCACTCCCTTCCTCCCCAATAATTGAATTTAGTGGATCTACTGGGGGTGGATCTAAATGAGAATTAGACGGTGATGTTTCTAATCTAAAGATAAAGGATTCCTAATCATCATCAAAAATTGAAACCTCCTACTTCTTAAAGTAAATTATTACATCATGGTCCGAAATCCAATCGAGGCCGAGGATTATATAAAATTCAATAATGGGTATGACAATATGATCAGCAGATAAAGCTTGTTTATATTCCATAATGATAACTGATTGACAAAACTTTTTTTCTATGATTCTTCCCTTATGATTTTTGACTGACAACTCCCATGACTAGTAAAATTTGAAATATATAATTTTTGGTGAAAAATGGAAAGATATGAAATAATATGTCGTTCTAGAATGAAATAATGCATTGGAAAATATTTAGGAAATTATTAAAATACCTACCACCACGTCATTCGGAACATTAACCTTAGTAATAGCGATCATATAAGTTAAGACTTTCTCCCTTGGAATTTTTTGAGGTATATTTTCTTGAGGATTAGGAAATTCATTTTCATAATTTCCCATTTCATTACAATTGTATCATTGAGCATTAAAAGCCTCTTTTTTCCCTTTCAATCATGATCTTGTTGTCATTTTTCTCCACACCTGTAACAAACTGTCATCCCCTTTAGGCATGTACCAGGATGTTTCTTCCCAAAATATTTGCAAGATAGAAATTTCACTTTTCCATTCTTCCCCTTATTTTCTTTTCTAGAGTGTTCAACAGATCACTTATTCTCTTACTTCACATTAAATTCATAAGACTTAGAGAATTCATTTTCTATCTTGATAACAAATGGGAGTATATCTTCGTATGATGACAAGGAATGTGAGAATAATGCTCGACGGAGAAATGGTTTTAACCCATAAAATAATTCATCAATATAACTTCTTGGGTTAAAAATATAATCTATTGCATGCCTATCTATCCTTTTAAAGATTTCCTCATACTTTGTGACATTCTAATCCTCTTTTTTCCATATACTCAGAAATTTCATTTCTATATCTACTTTTTGTTCACTAGGAAATTATTTTTCTAAGAAAATCACTTTAAACTCCCTCCATTCCATAATTGATACTTCTTCATACTCTTTTTTTAATTAATGACCACTTTTGATCTGCATCTCTAGAGAGGCAGTGAATTACCATGATATCTTTTTCCCTTTATCTACTACCCAAAGCATGAAATATTTTCTCTAAGGAACTTATCCAATGCTCGGCTACAAATATATTTGTATTACCATTGAATGTTAGTGGTTTTTTCCTAATGACGTGTTCTAACATTGATCCTGTTCATTGTGAATCAGGATGCTCCATATGGGTGAGGTTATTATTCACAACTTGAGCGAGTTATTCCAGTATGGTTATAAGATGTTCCGAACTAGTGGCATCACCAGCTCTACTATAATTATCTTGAATAGATGGGAAATAACTGCATGGATTATATGCATTGATATGGTTTACATTCCTTCCACTAGGTTCCATTTCTAAACAATGGCATACACTAGATTAGTATATGAATCACAATGCATAATTCCAAACATGTAAAATATGTAACATAAATTGAACAGTTTATGCATATGTTATATAATCATAAAAAAATGATTTCATTTGAGATGTATTTACTCATAAATCCTTCATAATGTTTTTTAAATAAAATTTTCATTATTCTAAAAATATCCCATAGGATTGTCAAACTAGGTGCACAGTAAGGCCTATTGTCATGTACCAGGATACCCTGAGTCAAGCCCGAAAACCCTTGTCGGAGTTTTCACTCCTAGGTTCATTTTTTCTAAAACCACATCCACATGTAGTATCCCGACATGGATTTATTTTTTGAAAACCCCACATAATATCTATATTACCAGAATTTTGGGATATACTTCTATATTAATCTTCATTGTCTATGCTATGGTAATGCTCTCTAATCAAGGTTTTTCTAAATATAGTTTTCATGATTTGTACCAAAGTTCCTATGATACCACCTGTAATTCCCCGGTACCAATTAACCAAAGTCGGTGCATTATTACATAACATTGGAATGAACACAAGAGTTTAATTCCTAAAAGACCTATAAGTTTAGTGGCCTTGTATGTACTAAATAAATACATATGTTTTGCATTAAATTTATGAAATGAAAAGGAAATATTGTGTATCCTTTGATCACACACACATCCCTTTTCTTATCTCTGTAGTTAATCCATATTATACTTCTCCACATCATAGAAAAAATTAACCATATGAAAGGGGTGATCTCAAATGATCAGTAAGGATAACAATATCACACAAACTATCATAAATAAGCTTAAACATTTAATTAAATGTATAAGACCAAAACGAAATCCTTTTAAACGTAAAACATCAACATAATATGAAAAAGATAAATCCAATAATTCCATTTACAAATTCATGTGGATATTCTACTAGTCGAATAGTCACATGTAATATCAATAGCTAATCTCATAATGGTGGAATGCATAATGATGGACATCCTAACCACATAGTCAAGGCCCTGTGCCAAGACTATAAATAAAAAATATTATCAAGACCTTATTCCAAGACACTAGTTTGTCTCATTAGACCTACCATTACATCGAGGGGATATATTGGGACCCACCTGTCAATTACAAATTCTAATGCATTCCTTATATAAAAAGGGAGAAACATATCATAAACATTCATATTAAACTAACATACGAAATCTTAATACTTTAAACTATAAACTGTGAATGAAAAAAAAATCACATCCATAGTCAAAAATATCATAAAACTTTCAGTACAATATGGAATATTGTATCATAATAAATCATATTCAATTAAACAAAAAATCCAACAATGGATGTTGACATAGATGAAATCAATCCAAAAACTATTTGAGAGAAATATCTCTTTCTACTTTGAAATCATATAAAAGATGAATAATTATGAAATAGAACATTTATTTTTCAAATATTCATATAATCTTTTAAGGGATGCTTCAAAGGTGATATATCGGTGAAAAATAGCCACACACACCGTATAAGTTAAAAAAAATTCTTTCCTTAATTTGTTGAAAATTTCATAACGTACCTTGTTTGAAAAACCACTGAAATATTATTTTCAAACCATTTCCTAAAAAGTCTAACAGGGGTATAAATGAACTTAACTCATAGTCAAGAAAATAGTTAAAATGTTTTCAAATACATTTTTAAGAAACATGGATGTGGATGATAAAGAAGTCCCATTAGATATTTATATATAAACAACCTCAGATATTAAAGAGATTGTGAAAGAAACATGTACCATTTACTTTTCCTTAGTCGGGGTATGTTAACCTCTTCTAAAATAGTTAAATAATTTTTATTAAATTATACAAGAACAACATACATAAATATTACCCTCTAATATTTCATTATTTATAATATATCTGTCGTGTCATTGATTAAGGTGTTAATTGATTTGTTATACTTTATATGTTTTTTATGTAAGCCATGTTTGTTATGGATAGGGTGTATTTTATTCATATATATAATTATATAAGTTCTTAAGCATTATTTTGTAATCACAAAATGAAAATTATTCATTAATGGTCCCTATGGGGAATGAAATATCATCGCATCATGGAGAAGATAAGTCGTATGTACACACGAGCAATAATATCATTCTATTGATGGTGAAATTGTGTGTAATTGGATGGTGTATTATATATAAAAAATCATTAAAATGTTATATTTATTATTTTCATAAATTATACTAATTGTTAGACCAATCCAAATAATGAAGTGGTGAATAGAAAACTACATCACGATGTGGAGACGTTAAGTTGTACGTATACATGTACGTTGAGTTTTTCTTTAATAGGATGGATAGAATAGTTAAAATGGTTGTACCATATTTAGAATAATATCTCAGTATTTATATGGTACTGTATTTATCATTTTAGTATGTAAAAAACAAATAAAGAGGGTGTGGAAAAAGAAAAGAACTTTGAAAGAGGTGATGAAATAATTACCTCTTCTTGGGGTGCTTCCTTTTTAATTGAACACAAAGTCTTCTTAGGTAGGATTCGTGACCAATTTAATGACTCTAAGATGAATTGATGGTAGTTATAAGTATATTTTAGTAGGGTTTGGCCGATCTAAATAGCTTTGGTGGTGTTAATTGAAGAGAAGGGGAAGTACCCTTATATAAGAGAGGTGAGGGGCACTTTAGGAAAAGATTGAAATATTAATTTATTATAAAATTATTTTCGAGTTATAATAGATAAAAATGGATTTATTTATAGGATAAGGTGGGTATGGGTCTAAATCCTATTAGAAAATATATTTTAGATATGTTTAGGGCACCATATTAACCTTATCTTTTAGATTTAACCCTTAGTTAATTTTTTTAACTTTTACCATGTCTTCTTGTGATTTTATACTACATGGTTAATATATTTACAATAACATTCCAAGAGAAAATAGTGTGGTTTTTTAATGAAATATATACGATTATCAATATCATTTGGCCAAATCATAGATTTTTTAGAAAATTATATCATAAAATAAAATAGTATTTGTTTTAAAAACTCATTTATGTCAATATTGACACTATTTAGTATTTTGTTTTTGTGAATGTCATAACAAGTTGATTCCTTCAAACGAAATACTTTTGAATCAACCTAAAAATTTCATATTCACCTAGAAAATTAATAGATGGAATAAAAAGTTTCAATAAACATTTATTATAATATTTACAAATTCAATTATTTTAATCATTCATTAATAAAGTAATTATTACATGATCATTGTGTCATAAATAAATTTATTTATTTTATATCTAAATTTTTTAAATAATCTACCACGATGTATTAAATAATTATAGATTTTCAATGAATATTTATTGTCAAATTTATCTTTTGTATAACCCTATATTAAAAACGGTTTAGTTATTAAAATTTTAATTTATCACTTTTTACTCTTCTTTAAATAAAATATAATAAATGTCCAAATCTAATCCAAGTGGATCCAACTGGATAATATTTTTATCCAAAGTTTATTTTATTCTAAATAAACATATCCAATAGAATTAAGACATTTTTTGGGGTATTATAATATTATTTTTACCTTTAATTACCATATTTACTTTTAACAGTGGTAAATAAAATTCAAAAGGTACTATTCACAGAAAATTCAATTCATCTTATTGAAACAAATTTTACTTACTGATTTAAATTTTGTCTATTATTTTTTAAAATTCAATTCATAGAAGAGGTAAAATTACGGTTTATGCAAATTTTATAATGTTTCTTGAAGGTAGGTAAAATGCGTTAAAAAGGTCATTTATATTTTATATATCTAATCTTATTATAAACTAATTACAATGAATTACATTAAACTAATTTAGTTATTATGTTTCTATTATGACTTAAAAATAAATTAAAATTAAAATTTAATTATTTAAGTAAAATTTTTATTTAAACAATTACGTTGTGTTTGTCACTATTCATAAAAAATTGAATGTTTTTAGAAAAATACAAAAACATCACCCTAAGATAATTTTGATATTCCAAATAAAAAAATGAAGTCCATTTTGGAAAATAAATTTTATAAAACTTCAAAAATTCGGTATTATTATTCATAAATACTTTTTATATGGCTAGTTTAATTGGTCGAGATGTGATAGAACATAAAGCTATATACAACACAAGCTATAATATTATTCAAAGAGAAGAGTACTATGGAAGTATGGGGTGTTACAATTTTCCTTCTCATTCTCCTTCCATATTGTATAAAAATATCTAATGAAAAACAATCATAAATAAATTAAAATATGTAAAATTAAATGTATGGAATGATTTATGATAAAAATTAAGAGTAAAATTTCCATCATGTTGATTCCCAACTTATCTCCAATTACATTCTCCATTATTTCATTTTTTAAAACCCCTATAGTTATTGCACGTCTAAAATACATCATCTTCCATTGGAATCTCATTATCACCTCACAAAAATTTTGAATATCTTGACAATCTATCTGGACTAAAAGAATCTATATCTGAAGTCCTAGCCCTTTGTATTTGTTGTTGGTTATACAATATTTCATTAACTGTAAATTATTCCTGTAATTAAATAGATAAATATATTAATATTAAAATGTTAAAAAAATTAATACAAAAATGATATAAAAGTTAAAATATACACATAAATCTATCGTAACATGTCGCAGAAGTATAGATGGAAAAACTAAAAAGAAGATGATACTTTTTCCAAATGTTCTCAAATTATCTATTGGTATCAGAACTCTAATATATCTATATTATCTTATACACTAACCCTATGATTCTCTAAAAATAAATTCTCATTATGAATAGTATTTATAATATAAAATATCATCTCATATGCAATAATATGATAATGAGGATCATCAATATATAACTCACAGTAACTATGAAGCATTGGAGAAGGGGTGTAGGAGTACGATAAAAAGATGGGTGTTCCAGTAGAGGTGTAGGAGTAGAATCTTCTGGAAGGTGTGGAGTGGAAGCCACAATCTGAAATTTTATTTTCATGTCTGAAAAAATGGACTATGCCGATGTTCTGATATTATCCTCCATCATCACAATAATATTCTAAACATGATAATCAAAATATTATATTTTTTTATAAATACCCTCCCTTAAATTTGATAAAGAACATGGTAACACATTTCTCAATGATACGCCTACTGGGTATCCACATTCATAGACCCAGTGTTCGGGTTTTCCCAATGCTAAAGATAAAATACCCAGCCTCCCCTCAGCTATAAACATCCCATGTGTTCTCTAGACCTCAAGATAATCTTATATGAATTATTTTATAAATTCTATAATGATTCAAAATATATAAATAATTTAATTAACTTAAATAATTAAATAAATATAGTAATCATCATAGAAAACTATCATCTACAACCCTCGATTCTTATATAAGATATTTCCCTTGTTTCAATAATTTGATCCATCTTCCATTTATCATGTCTAGCTGGGGGATGTAGGGGAAACCACTTCAAATATTGAAGTCACATCTCATAGTTTTTTAAAAAATTTAGCAATCATTTTTTCTTCCAAAATATTATACCCTCCCTAAGATAATGTATAAATGTATACATTTCTAGATTTTATCTCCTAGTGATATCTCCTCTATTTCTGGAAACTAATAACACTAAATCATTTATAAGATCATTAATATAAGAAAACATCTATAATTTTACATTGTACTTAAAAAAATGATTCTTGCCATTTACTTTAAACAAATTCTTTCCATGTTACATCATATATAAAATGATATATATCACATGGATTCTGAGGTTTATTATGCCCAAAAATAAAATCAAGTGTGAGGGTTGATATGAAATATCTCTATCTACTATCAACCCAAGATAAACATTTCCTCTTAAATCCTCTAGTTTCAGGTATGTCATATGTCATCTGACATTAAGGGGGAAACATTTATTAATATAATAATTTTGATATTAGTAAAACAATAAAAAACAAGCTTACCAAAATACTCTCCCACTATCCTATGGTCCAAGCTATGAGTAACTGATAATTTTGGTAAATGCATGCTGCCACATTTACAAACCCTCAAACTCTTCATTGTCTCTATGGGAGTATATTAATCTTGTAAATAAGGGTGGGGATCATTAGGAGGATCATGTGAACAGTCCTATATAAAGGTATGAGTACGCTCATCTACATAAGTGTGTGTCTGATCAGCTGATTGATATGTCATTATCATTATGGACGAAGCCATAAAAAATTAGTACACAAACACGAAAATTCAAAAATTACAAAACTAATGTAAAAAAAATGACAAATTACAAAACAAATAAGTAGACAAAAACTTTACAAATTATCATTCTTATTTTTTATAGTTAACTAAAATTTTAACAACAATAATGATATATTTAATGTCATGTAAATTAATGAAAAAAATTCCAAAATTGGGGTCGGAATGTTGAAAATGGTCCAACCAAAAAAATTATTTTTTACACAAAAGGAACCTTTTTAAAATATAATATTATAAAATATTATTTTTTTATTTAATATATTATATATAAAATAATTTAATTTCAAAATAATTAATAAATATATAAGTTATATAATGGTAAACATGGTAAAATAAACAAAACTTAACAGATATAAAAAACATTTTAACATATTATCTTTAATTAGTGTTTTAATAAAGAAAAAATCAACACATCTGACATTTTATGAAATATATTAATGTTAGTGAGAAATAAACATATGTTACATATAATATTAAGAATGTACTAAAGGATTTTTGTCCCAAATTCCATCATCATGATCATTTTTTATAGCACAACCCATGTTAATTACGTGCCCATCATTATTATTTATTAATATTTCCATATAAGTATGGATCTCACATAAATCAGAATCTTTTTCAAGTTGATCATCCCCAACATATTATTTGTTTCCTTGTAAAACAATATACCATTGCATATTATATTTATCAAGAACATAGAAAATATTTTTAGAATCTGTTTCCATTATAAAAGGATCAACTATGTTTTCTAACCTATTCAAGTTAATAAGTGTCATTCAAATTTCATCATGCCTGGCACTTTTTTTATTGATAAAAAATTTTCAGTTAAACACTAGAAGATTAAATTTAATTGTACAAAACCCCCTTATTTCCTTAACTACTCCATAACATTCACATGATGAATAAAGTGGGGTTCTGTCTTTTGAACATGAAAAATGCATTTCTTCTATGAACACCAATTCACCACTATTTTGAACTACACTTATATTATCCTGATATTTTGTAAGAAAATTATAGCTATTAATATCATACCCAGACTATGTCATCACATTTAAACTTCAACCACACACTAACCATATTATTGTTTCTAATGCATCTGATCGACCATGCATGGACTTTTTGAGCCATGAAAAAAAGATTTGTTATGCTCATTCAAAATCCACATTTATTTATTATTTAAATGAAATTGTATCAATACATTAATATGAAATGTTATATATGGTTTATCATCACATGAATTATTCAACATGTATAAATGTACCTTATTTCTCTATTTAGCTGACAAATACATTCCATTCAATCTGTGAATCCCTTTGACCTCATATTTAACTCGTACATGGATAGATGAAGGAAAACCAATGTGCTCCACTATAGAAAAGTATTGTGTACAATACTCTATGACCTCCTAAAAATATAATTTTCAACTATAGAGAATTTAAGTCGTTATGGATTCTTAACATACCAATTAAATATCTTAACATACCATTCAAAAGAATACATCTAATATAGATATATAGGTCTTCAAATCATAATTTCTCAAATAAAATGAACCATTAAAGGAACAATTATATCAAAAAAAGATGGAGGGAACTAAATATCCAATTTATAAATTATATAAATTGCACTGTCTTCCAAAATGTTCAATCAATTTAGATATGTAACCATATTACCGTTTGAATTGAAATAATAGAACACCTTCATGATAGACTTCCTGACACATATGGGAAAAATTCCACATAATGAAATCAGTTGAGGTTTTTGCATCATGATGTGACAATTATGATATTTCATACCAATCAAATTGAAATATATTAAAGAAATTTTTTTTTACATTATATGAATTACGATTTGGCACTTTCATATCATTAAGACACTAAAAAATCAAAGTTTATCCTTCTTGTATATTGTATGAAAAGCTGGGGGAAGAAATTTTTACCTTCCATTAGGTGTGGTAGCTAAATCCAAATTTATCCCCATTGAATGTAAGTCCAATCAAGTATTCAACCCATCTTCAGTCATTATTTTAATATCTAACAATCTTTTAATCTATCTATCACAAATATTCTTCTCTCTTTGCATGACATCATTATTATCTTTCACCACATGATATCTCCAATATGGTTTCTCAAAATATATTGACCATTTAATAAAAATATTTCTATTATTGCAATATTTATGTGTCTTTAAATATTTAACATCATGGTTTTTCACCCTCTCGAAGTACTGATCATTCGATAAAGGTTTTGGAGCAATATAATATTCTTTTGATCCATTGAATTACTTTTTTAATATTTTATAAGAATGATACATAGAAAAAATTAAAATGACTCATGTATACTATTTTTATCCCATTAATAAATTGGTAATACAAATACTGTTGTCTAGAAATTGGACATGATTTATGCCCCTTAACATTGTATCCAGAAAAATTTCTATACTATGGGATGTAATTTATAATGAACATAATCATTGCATGCAGTTGAAAATATTCCATTTTATAGAATAATAACCCCTAATACCGTCCCCCCATAAGAGTTTGAAATCATCAATTAATGATTACAAGAAAACATCAACATCATTTTGAGGTTGTTTTCATCCAGAGTTCATTAAATTCAACATGAAATATTTACACATCATACAATATTCAGGTGATAATTTTTAAATTTACAATAAAATAGTCCATGGACTATGTGTGATACTATTTATTGGATATGGATTCATTCCACCCATGCACATGCCATGTATGATATATCTAATGTCATTTCTGAATGTAGGAAACTACTGATATGTTTTCATCAATTATAGAAAATTAACAATATGTTGTATTTTTTTCCTCACATATCTGCTCTATAGCATGCCATCATTACCTTTTTTTCAACATGGGAATTAGAAAATAAACATTTCAAATGAGGGATTATAAGAAGATACCAAAATAACTAGGAAGGGGTCTTTGAAACCTCTAAATCATCTGGTGTTCTTTATTTCAACTTGTTCTGTTATGTCACTAATTTAGGATAATCTGACTGAAATTTATATTCCTTCCTATATAACACACAATCGTTTGGGAAGGCATGTATTTTTTGTGTACCATAATCACATTTTTTATAGTATTTCATCACTTTATAATGAGAAATATGAAGATAATTGTCTTTAAAAAGAATATCTTCCAACAATTGAAGAAAAACAGTAAAATGTTTTTCACTGTAACATTGTTTCACCATAATGTTAATCAGTCCTAACACTAATGATAAAACCATAAAATTCATACAACCATGATACAGTGGAATTTCAGCATCACCTTATAAACACTCAATTTTTAGAGATTTTTCTATTACTTCTGCTTCAATATCATGAATCATTTATTCACTTTTAAAAAGAGTTACCATCATGTAAAGCATCATCGTCTATTGAACTGAAACTCTGAACAGTTTCACGATGCCAAATCCATGGTCTGTAATTCAGAATAAAACCATGCCTAATTAAATTATCTTTGATCTCCTTACTATTAAACTTCTTCATATTTAAACATTTCAAGAAAGGACAGAAAAACATTCATTGTTTAGAATATTTTGATTAGAAAATTCCAAAAAATCACCAACACCTTAATCATATTCGTCACAAATTTGATGTTTTTTAATCCAAAATCAACTCATTATTACCTATAAAGGTATCAAAAATATATATACTGTTAATATCATACAATTTAATATTTATATGAAATATTCCATAATTTGTAAGTAACTCAATTATTAGATATAAAAAAATTTGATTATTTGAAAACTATAATTATAATTTCTATGGAATAGTGTAAGATTAGTTAAAATATAAATGGTAAATCATCAAAACATATTCATAGAAGAATTTGTAAAAGTACAATATAGTTAGATAAACCAATTACAAATTTATTTTAAATATTCTAAAATTTGAAAGTAACAAAATTTTAAAATATAATACAAATATATGCATATTTTAAAATTATAATTATTAATTCAATATAATAATGATGATAAGTTTAAATATAAATGTTAAATAATAAAGATATATGCATGGAAATAATTTAAAAATGAAAATATAATTAGATATTCCAATTTATATTTATATGAAGTATTCCATAATATGAAAGTAACACATTTTTGAAGTATAAAACAAATATATGCGTATTTGAAAATTATAATTACTAATTATATAAAATAATAGAAGATAATATTAAATATGAGAGTTAAATCAGAAAAATAATACATGAAAATTATTTAAAAAAGAAAATGTAGTTAGACTATATTTGTCATTTAATATACACACACATTGAGATATTAGATATGCACATTCATCAGGGTTGTAATTAGTTTTTTTGGAAATGGATTTAGTTAGGGAACCATATGTAATGAAAGTGAAATTGGTACAGGGATCAAAAATATATGGAAATTATAATACATTTAATGATATTTCCCTTTTTCAATTAATTTTTTATATCATTTCACTCACTTTTTACTGATATTGTTTTTGAGAAATAAGATAGAAAACCACTATGTAAAAATAAATTACCGTCCACTAGTGTGATGTATTATTAAACCATCAATTTTTTTGTCAATGTAACTCATGGAAAATAGATGAATAAGAATAAAACCTTTGAAGACATATAATGATTCACTCACATTTTATGTTAAACTATAGTTTAACATGTTTCTATAAGAAATGGTATATAAATAATTTCCAAGGGTTACCACATTTAAATCATCTTCTACAATTTATTGTAACTGAATTCATGGCTATGAATTTCAGGGGGTGTGGAATCGAACTCAATGAAAAAAAATTTAAAATGTTGGAATTCATCAAATGTACAGTATAAATATATCACCACAGGTATATGATACTTTTTTGATTTGTTTATTAATACATCCTATGAAATAACTATAGTTTATAAGACAATATTTTATAAATAAAACATGATAAAATAACGTGTTGAAATATATTGTCTGTATGTATAAATCTATATAAGAGAACCCATATAATTTAATGAAATACCTATGAAACTACAGAATGAAATATGAGATTGTATGAACAATGAAATTGTATAAAATGAATTTCATAATTGAAAATAAAAATAAAAAACATGTGTAAAAGATAACTTGTTTCATAAAACATATAAAACCAATCATTTCTCATCCATGAAAAAATTATCAAGAAACATTCATGGACATTCAAGATTACAATAGATCATAATTGAAACTTTTAGGAGAAAATGATTATATTGTATGGAGACAATTCCATGTTCTAGCTATGGATGCAATAAGATAACATGATATGATTAAACAATATGGTAATTCTATATTTCTGGAAGGAAAATAAAAAAACATATAGTTAGGGAATCCTCAAAATTGAATGACCTAAAGTAAGGTTTATGAGGCATACATGTGATTTTTTAGTTGATCAGATAGATGTTCCATTGAAAAAGGGGAATAATGAAGCTGGAAAACGAGGTTAGAGGCCACTAGATGAGGGAAATTATTTTAGGGTTTCAGTGCGAGAGAGAACTTGGTATATTGTTACCCAATCTGAAAAACCCACAATGATTCAAAACGTGAATTCATAAAATTTTATGTGATTTATAACATAATTTATTACATAACTAATGTGATAAATAAATTTTAACACAATTTATCACATCAGTTATTGTATAACTGATGTGAAAAATTTATTTACCACATCATTTATGGAATAACCAAAATAAAAAACTTGATTTATCTTGTCTGTTATACAATAACTAACATGATAATATTGGATAATTAATTTGTCACAAAATTTATAGAATAATCGACATGATAAATTAATATATATGGATTTTCACATAAGTTATAAACAATCTATGTGAAATGTATGATCTGATAAATAATTTTTGAACAAGTGAGAGGTCTCCTTCTGTAGTCCGTGTATGATCATTTCTTCTTCTATTCTCTGATCAAACTCTCCTAAATCAGATTCACTCTATCTGAGGAATTTTTAACCATTCTATCTCACATACCATTAACTCACCCAACAAATAAGAAAAAATATGTTTCATGGGGTGTACTACTATAGAGATCCTCGTAAAGTTCCATCTGAATCTAAGATAAATAACTATTTTCAAATTAAAAATCCACCAAGGAAATGTGATCATAAAAATATCTAATAAACTCTATTAAAAAATCCAAAATAATATCTAAAAATATATGCATCTTATGTTCTAAATTTCCATAAATTTAGAGATGTTATTTTTTTCTCAAAGATAGGTGAGTCCCTAAGGCCATATGCAATCCATCCAAAAACAATAATGTGAAATTTGAATATTTCTCTGATATAATTATCAATGTAACTCCATGGATAAATAAAATTTTATAGATATATTGATTTCAAAAATAATTTTTAGGATAGTTTGGTTGATCTATTATATGTGAGAAGCATTCATTAGATTATCGATAATCACCAAAACAACAACATCATGATTTCTCATGGACCTAAGTAACCCATGCACAAAGTCCATCATGATTTCATACCACTTCCAAAATGGAATATGATGTGGTTGGAAAAAAGAACAATTAAAATGGTTCTATATTTTGTTTTTCCTCTGGTAGGTATGTCATCGGGAGATAAATCTAGCAATGTCTCTCTTCATTACAGGACATTAGAACATTATCCTACTTTCATGGTACATATTTTTTAGTCAATGGTAGACAACCAATTTAGATGTATGAGCATTTCTAATATTCTCTTCTTTGGAATAATTTTATACCAAAACTCTAAAATTTAATAGGTTCACATTATCCCTTTCCGATAACAACCCATGTATCATCTCAGAGCCTGCTATTTTTTCTTGTATCGTAACACAATATGGGATAGATTCTTAACTTTCCAACACATGTTTTACTAGAGAATATTTAATCACTAAAATTTAAATATTCATTTATCCCTATTACTAAAAATAATACATCCCCTAAACATTAAAAAAACTCCAACATTGATATTATTCCTATGAATTCCTTTCACTAAGATCCCGAGCCACCTTCATCTTATATATAAGAGCATCTATAATGAAGTTACCTTTACCTATTGAATATTTAAACTCAAAATAGAACATTTATAAGTAATCTACTCAGTATACCTTCCTCAAATTGAGATGCTCTGATATAGTGAGTGAGTGGATCCTCTTGAGGCCTCGGTATACAAAAAACCTCTTATAGAAGAGATAATGTCACCAACACTTTTATTAGTGGACAAAACTTTCAAGCTCCAACTCATGTGTATGCTAGTTCTACTCATGGGTTCATTGATGAAGTCATTCATAGGAGACTACCCATTCCTTTTGCATCATTACTACACCAAAACCAACTATTGATGAATTTTAGTATACATCATATCGATCCCATTCTCCGGAAGATTCAACAATGAAGATATAGTTGAATTCCTCTTCATATCATGAAATGACTTTTCAAAATGGTTTGACCATTGAAACATCCCCATTTTTTCCCCGAATAGTCATGGGTGATGATAAATTTTAATATTCTAGGATTAAATGCGAATAAAACCCAAATAACACCATAAATATCTCTATCTAAAACCTATTCGGAGGATATATGTCGTACATAACCACATCGACATTCTCCGGTTACACTAAACCATATTCCTATAGAACAGAACTTCTTTAATAAATATGAGGTACTTTTATATGTTGGTATAAAGATGATTTTACAAATGTTTACTTAGAACTATCTCAAGATGTAATGAATTATGCTCTGGGGTTAGCTTGTAGAGGAGGGCATCGTAAATAGAAACTATAAATAATGAGAGAATGTATTAGTGAAGAATCATATTCATGAGATCCATGAACACTACTGGTGCATTCATTAGCCTAAAATACATAAACATGTACCCGTATATCCCATACATGCTCTTAAATTCCATATTTGGTATATCCACTGCCCTAACCCACAACTAATCATAGATGTTTCTATGATTAATCTTAGAGGACCCCTGGGATCTCTACAAAAAATCATAAAAACGATGTTCTAATTCAAAGGGTACATATTCTTCTTGGTCACTTATTTTTTATTTTGTTAATCTTCATAGAGTAAAATCCTGCCATCTAAGTTTTTAGTGAACAAAAAATACAACCCCATCATGATATAATCAAAATGATAAAACCCATGTCTTATAAGTTATCAAGAAATTCATTTTTTTCCTTAAAATAAAATAACACCATACGTTTAGCTGGTATAAAAATGGGTGGTGTACCTAAAAAAAATTATTTCTCAAACTCAACTCATATAAGTTGGATGTCATGTGAATTTATATTGAATGAATTCCTAATAAAGATCCAAAAGTAGTGTAAATGATAATGGGGAAACCATTAAACCTTATAGAATATCCAATTCAATAATTTATGTCATTATAATCCCATGATGGATCATTTAAATATCCAATCAAAATTATCCTTACACTCATTCACTGATCACCATAGACCTGATTCCCTTGGGTGATATAAATAATTCATGCCTCCGATTTTAGTAATTATGGGCTCGAATGATGGTCTAGCAGTCTATTCCATGAATCACATTGAATCTCCTCATCTCTATAATCATGAACTACCATTGATTTCCATAATTAGAAATTTATATAGGATAATTTTGCCATCTCTTAAGACGGTATATTTCCATGGCCAATTGTTAATCATGGACCAATTATTAAAATTGATCTTGAATGGAATTACAAGTACAACAATATCTTTTGATGATATAAATGAATGGGAATAAGTAGTATCAAAAAATGAAATATAATGAATAGAATTTATCAAGAGAATACCTTGAACTATATACGATGCCCCACCACCATCTATTCGACTCGGGTCCACTATACATACCTAGCCTAACTCATCTCCATGAACATCATTCCTAGATACAAAACATTCATAATTAATATTCCTATAAGACCATATATATGGACCCCACAAAAATCCCAAGGTCATATATTGACCCCATAAATCACCCATCAAAACATTTATCCTCAAACCCCTATATGAGAACTACTAGGGATTACCAATATTGCAATATCGTTGGAACTTTTTTTTAGTTGCTGTGAATAACACGTGAAAATTTTAAATATTCTTACATTTTTGTGAACCAATGAAATCTTCCTATGGGGTTATGGAGTACGTACACTACTCCACATTCATACCACTACCCATATGTATGTCCTAATAATTATTTTCCTACTATTAGAAGATAAAATCATCACAATAGTTGGAGGTCCACCATCCCAAGCACTAATGTGTAGACTAAGACTAACTACTCAATCCTCTTCCAATCATTTATAAATAGTCAAATACTTGTATAAATCCTTGGGGTATGTCATTAGGTTGAAAGATCCAACTCATGTTTTTGTAAAAGGGTGTTAATGTATATCTTTTAGAAAACAGCAAGAATATTTATTTTAAAACATATTTTAAAAAATATAATATGGTTTTAAATTAAATTAATAATTCATCAATGGATTTTATAAATATTCTAATTGAAAATTCCATGAATTTATGGAAATTAAATAGAAGTATTTTTGACCAAGTAGAAAATGCTAGGAAAGTTTCCATCAAAAAAATTATTTCAGTATATTGAGTATAAAATGAGAGGAAAATGAAAGGAAAAATTTATAATTTATTGAAATAGATATTTTAGAATAAAATAAATTAGGTCTAATATATAAAAATCTTATAATACTCATATAGGATACGTAAATATAAACAATCTTGAATAGGGATGATATTGTGAAATAAACGCTTATATCAGGTCCAACTTCTATTGTAAATGCTATCATCACCAGTATATTAAATAAATATTATTTTGAATATATTATAGAACCAAAATATTATATATCTTATCATATATGGTTTACTTATAACCATTTATCACAATTTTATTAACAAATAATTGTGAAAATTTCTTTTCTGGGTGATAAATATTTTTTGCATGTATAATCTGGTTCAATAGTCCATGTACTTGTACATTAGTCATGGTTCCACCAAAAATATAATTTTATTCATGATATAAATATCATATATATTAATTATATTCATATTTATGGTAACCCATAAGAGTTATATATAGAAAATTAATTACACCGTTCATCGAGACTGTAGGTTCTACGTATGAAAGAATGTTGTTATCATTTTTGAATGGATGGGAAAAAATAAATATAAAAAGTATTTAAATTTTAAAAATTAATTATTATATCATATATATAAAATATTTAATTATAAAATCTACCCTTATTACCATCCATGGTAAGATTAAAGGAAATATTTGTCACATCGGTTTGTGGAGGTGGTAGTCCGTAGGAATGGATTAGTGATGTTATAGTTTTCCAAAAGATAAGAAGTTAAGAAGGTAGTTGTGATATAATAATTATACAATTATAATAATTTTCTAAATATTATATATATATATATATTATTTGTATGGTTATATCCTATAGTCATAGGTGGGTATTGAAATCGAATTACACTGATTTTTGGGGTTGTGTCTTTCGCACACAAGCTAAAAAGAATCATTTCCCATTTCATGGAAGATAGTATGGGTATCAGTTATACAATTAACATAGTAAAATAATTTTACATGGGATATAATTTTATTATTATTTTTCCATTTATGCAAAATATTTTACAGAGTTAGAATAATAAATTAAATGAAAACACATGTTCAATAACTATACTTCTTCATACGACAACCAATTTTGGCTTATAAAAAAATCCTTCCTAGGACCATAATGTGGTTAAAACATGGACTATAGGTCATGAGGAGGGATATAAGTATGTGATTTGGGTATTTTTTGAAAGATAAAAAAGGATCCTGATGTGTGGAGAGGAGGTAATTTGTGGTGTACTCTTATAAGTAGGGAAGAGAGTACATTTCGGAGTTTTGAAATGAATAAAATTATTTAATGCTTTATTAATACAAAATGGATTCAAAAAAATATAAAATTCTAGAATATTAGATGATATAGGGTATAGATTTGGACATCCAATAGAATATAAACAATATTTGGCCATTTTAATCATTTTTTCTTTTGTATAACCACTAGAAAACCTCTTCTAACATCAACCATAATAACATATTTTTACTTCTTTTTCTACTCATTATGACCTAAAACTAAGTTCAATTTAATACATAATATAAAGTATTCTGATTCAAAATAAATATTACATTTTATAAAATTCAATTCAACAATTTTTAAAATTCCATTTAAATTGAAACACACAAATTAAATAAAAAATGGTTTTTAAGTGAAACGTTTTCTTAAGTATAAGTGTTTTTACAATAAAAATAAATATTAAATTGATTCAAATATATTAAATTGTATTAATGGTAATACAATCTCCCAAATTGTTTTAAAACAATTGGGGAAAAAATAATTTTTTAAATTCATTAATAAAAATATAATTTCAAAAAAATTATTTTTTTTCACTATTCATTTAAAAAGTAACCATTTCAAAAATTATCAAAGAGTAACTCTAAGAAAATTTTAAAATTTTTATTTCAAAAATTATATTAATTATTTATAATAAATATTCAATATCTGTGAAATTTTAATTTTATTATATAATAACAAAGAGAACGAAAAACCATTTTAAGGGAAGTAAATTTTTTGGAACAAATAAATACTTTACTAAAAAATCCTAATACATATAAAACATCATTAAGTATTTATAAAAATATTATTCATATTCATACAACCAATTTAACATCATGGTTATAAAGTCATACTATATAATGATTTTTTTATACATAGGGTTATGGATGACATAGTCTATCGAAGGGATTATTTTTATTCAAAAATAAATATATCATAAACTTTTATTCTATCACATTCTTCCAAATAAAATTTAATTCCACCTTATAAATTATATCACTCGTAAAAAATGATGATATAACTTTTTTATTACATGCTCAGTTTTCCGATTAGCTTCATCAAATTTCTGATTCCTATAGAGAACATTAACATGGTGAGTAATCTTATTCCATAAAACATTAACACTATGATCTAAGATAACTACTGGATGATCTGCATAAGAAATATCATAATATATTTGAGTTCACTAAATGTTAATAATTTTTTATGTACTTCTTCAAGAGAGATACGTAGAACAGATTGTGAACATGAGAGAAGTTTTCTGGAAGCACCAAGGGATATGCAACCATCCATATCTGATCATGAATCACAGAGTGGAAAATATATATATAGAAAAACATTAAATTATTCTAAAATCTCATAAAATTCATCCATTTATAGATTCACAGAAAAACCTTCTCACCAACATAAAACTAAAAATCTCATAGGTGATCATCATCCTATCTTTTCTCTTGAATCTGACCTGCACTGATGTGATTTTTAATTTTTCGAACAGTATCTTCCTTTTCTATAGCTTGCTCATGTCAAAATTTCCTAATTTATCATAATTAATCTAGGAATGTAGTTATTATTTTCTTTTTACCACAAATATTCTCATATGGATCTATTTCAATTCTTGGGTGAAAGGTATTTTTGCAATAAAACTCAACTAGAGGAAGGTTTTGATCCAAACCACTATTTAAATCTACTTGGAATGAAGTTAACATTTATTCTAGATATTCAATGGAAATATCATAATGACCATTTTATTGATGATTATAAGAACATAAACTCAAATAAACATATAGAGATCATTGAATACATTTCCAAAACATCATAGTGAACCCCAGATCTTGACTAAATGCAATATAATATTATAATCCATGAACCATTTCCTTTTAATAAAGATACATTCTATATATATGATCAAGTGGGGAATATTCACTAATATAAACAACTTTTTCTAGCTTCGTATGGCTATCCATAATAACCAAATATATAATTATATCCTTTCAAAAAAAATTGGAGTCCAGCAACAAAATCCTCGGTGATGTTTTCCCATTTCCATTTTTATATGGGTAATGGTCGTAACATCCCTTTATAATTACTTATATTGTCCTTAACATTCGATCTTATCATGCACTGATATTCATACACTAAAATATCCATCTTCTCATTTTCCCACCAATTACACTCTATATGATCTTTATACATCTTTGTACTTATAAGATGAATAGATAATGATGAAAAAATAACATTATCCAATATCTCCGATTTTAATTATTTTATAGAATGGAAATTAAAACATATTATTATATCATGATCTTGGTTGAACTCTGGAACATGTGAAACATACATATTAAATTACCTATATGCATTTATTCCCTTATTAATCATCTCATGGTTAGAGGGATGATCATTAATCTGATAAAGATAATACCTCTCCCATTTTATCATGATTTCACGATCCAGTATTTTTAATTCCAGAAATATGTATCTCTTTCAATCCTTATCAGGGAAAAATAACCTGTCATTTCTAACATAGATCATCATCGACATTTTTCTCCCTCTCATGGTGTATTTGGATTGAGAAATCATAATCATTGATTATAATTAACCAATATATTTAGTACATATTCAAATCCTTTTATGTAAATATATACTTCATAATATTATTATTAGTTTATATATCACACATTTTACTATATAGATAATGCCTCCAAATAATCAATTCCATAATTACCACTTCTAGTTCAAAATAATGAGTCATGTAATTTTTCTCCGGGTATTTTAATTGGTGAGAGGCATATTATCTCACCAATTTATTTATAATGAGGAATCTTCATGATCCAGTCTTTGATTCATTATTACTATCACAAAACATTATTTGTTGTATTATATTATAAATATAGGTGCATTGGATAAACATATTTTTTATTTCTTAGAAACTAACTTCAAATTAAACTATCTATAATCACTTAACCACCTTTTGATTCAACTTAGTTTATGGGTAATATATTCATGAGAAATATCTCACAATTACATTGGTTGTATCCATCCAATTCATGAAAACTATGGATTTCATTTACCTTGGTTGGTATAAACCATTCCTCAATAACTTTCATCTTCTATAGATCTATCTATATTCCCTCACATTATATTATTTGACCCAATATTTAAACATATTGACGCCAAATTTCAATATTCATAAATTTTTCATATAAATTATCCTTCCTGTGGGATTTCCAAACAATTCCCAAATTTTTATCAATCTGTAAATTACTCTATTAATATATTATAATATCACCTATAATGACTTCCAAAAACTATTCAAGGAAATAGTTAAAGAATATATTCATTAAATATAGGAATATAATTGGATAATTGGTTATTCCATGTTTCATTACTATAAATTCATAATGACCATACCTCATACGGAAGGCTATCATATAATTATTCTCCTTTATTCTTACCTGGTGATAACCATATGGAATATCAATCTTGGAAAACTATTGATCCCATTATAGTTGATCAAAGAGATTATTTGTACATGGTATAGGATACATGTTCTTATTAGTGGAATATTTATTTTCTCTATAATCACTGAAAAGCTGAATTGAACCATATTTCTTCTTAACAAAAAGAATATGTGATCCCCATGGTTAATCATTAGGCCTATTTAATCCCCTATCATGATTTATTATGATATTATTTTTCAATTAATTCAAATAAATTACGGCCATTATATATATAGTATTTTGAATAGGTGTTGCAACAGGTATGATTTCTATTAAAAACTCATCATAATTATTTTTGGGATGTTTTGGAAAGTCCTCATAAAATACAACATCATATTCCTGAAAAATAGGAATATTTTAAATATTGAGTTTCTAGGACACCATTTTTGGTAAATATCCCTCATGAATTGGTATAAAACCCATAGGTTTGAAGTGGTTCTCATTAATTGTTCAGGTTCATCCTCACACTGATATACAAATGATGTTTTTTTAAATAAAATTTATATTCCATTCCTCAAAAATTGACATTGGATCTATTATGAGAGATCTAATCCATAACCAATGTTATAATGAATTCAACATGTTGAAGAATACAAATATTTAATGGAATTACATTATTGAAATTTTTTATATAAATGATTTATATACATGAGATGCGGTCATTGTTCTATTTTAAATTTTCACTAAAACTAATTTTTTAACTATTAAGTGGTGATGTAAGACCCATAAAAACTAAATTTTATCTAAAATATATAGTATAATGAAAATAAAATAAATCATATTCAATCCTTAAGTAGATGGTTAGTGTTCCTTTCACCTCATTGACAGGATCTTCCCCATCAATTTTAGTAATTGAAAATGTTTTTCCTTCTCACCTTTTCTTCCATTGTGGTAAGTTCCGTATATTATTTGGAAATTAGAATGAATAGTACAAAATATTATTAAAATGAAAGAATTGTAAATTCATGGATTCTACCTTACTATTAAATTCAAAATCCTGATAACCTTTTTATACAAACGCGTATAAAACTCATTTTACATTAGGCGGGAAGAAAGGTTTTTCGTTCCATGTGTATCACATGTTTTCAAATACCCTTTATATTCTTCTCATGATTTATTTATTTTTTCTATCATCCTATTATTCTCATTCCTTCCTTGAATCTATAATTCATGAAAAATTTAATCGTTCTTATGATGGAACGTCATACTATATCATATTATGATGAAAATGTTTGGTAGAGTAGTTCCTTTGATTTTTTATTCATAATGGAGAAATAATTAATCATTATATTTGGATTACATGTGTATTCCATAGAATGACTTTATGACCTTTTAATATAATTTTTATACATGGAAACATTTTCCTCTCCCTTTTGTTTCATAATCATGAATATTATCTATATATCGTCTTATTTTTCATGATGAAAATATTTTACTAAAAAATATTTCTTAAAATACTTCCCTTCTAAGATTTCTATTTCCTCCTAATCCTTTGTGTTCTGAATCAGATTCCCCCAATGATCTACATAACCTAAGAGATGATAAACATTAATGGAAAAAATATCCCTTTCAATACATCCCAATACGGGAAATATCATTCCTAAGGAACTTCCCTATTTCTCAGCTAAAAATTAATTTTTAGTCTGATTGAATGATTGAGGTTGTTGACCCATGAAGAATATTAACATTGTTGCAATATGTTGTGTATTTTTAGGATGATCCTTATATGAATGTTTATTGGTCATAACTTATGCATGGTTCTCCTATGTAGTTATAATTTATTCATCTCCATATTAATTATATAGCCAAGGAACTCAATCCCTACTTGGATTACATGTGTTGAAAAATTTTCCATTCTTTCATATAGGTTCAATTTATAAAAAAAATTAATGTAGATTATATCATAATATTGTTAATCATAATTAATAATTTTAAAAAATAGTGAAACACGTGACATTATTAAGAAAATTACTAATATAAACTCCTAGAATAATAAACATGATTTTTTGTAAATATTCAATAATCATAAAAATATTTTCAAGTAATTTATAATTTTTTTATTAATATGTTAATTAACTCAATAATAACCATTGGGATTTTTAAACTTGGGGTGTGGTAAGGGAACACTCATCATGCACTAGAATGATGGCCAAGATATATTGAATAAATCATTTTTCAGGGTTATTACCCCTAGATGAATCTATGAAAAAACCACATCTACTTGCAGTATGAAGAAAGTGATGTAGATATATTAAACCCATATAATATATTCCTTACCAAAATATGAGGATGTTAACTGAGAAATATAGTACATCCTTAATGTTAGTTATAGGGATTTATTCCCTAATAGTGGTTTCAAATATCTAGTTCCAAATATTTCAACGAAACATTTCTATGATTCCAAATATAAATTACCATCCCATAGTAACATTGTGTTAACGATTACTTTATTATATTGGTAATATATATATGTGATCACATCCTAAGGGATCTAATAGTTTTGTAGCTTTTGAAATCAAGAATACATACTTGTATCTCACATTACATTTGAAAAATTAAAATATAACATATTATTTTCATTGTGAACACCATCTTTCTTATAAAAATTTATTTGTATATAAATCCTAATGCAATTCTTGTAATCCTAGGGAACGGAAACATAAGAAATGAGTGAGCTCAGATTGTTAGTTAGGGTATGTGTAATGTAGAAGGTAAAAAATGAATGAATAATATGAAAAAATTATAATAAAATATTTCTATATAAATAATCACATGAGATTGATACATTCCAAGTTATATAAAAACTAATAAAATAATCACAGGAAAAAAACATATTCATAATAATTAAATTTATTATGTTAGAAATCTGAAACATTATATCGAGGCCCCATGTCAAGACAACATATATAAATGGGTAACACTTCAGCTAAATTCTGAATATTGTTTGACTCATGTGTCATATTAATTCATCATTGACATATTTAAATCCAAACCCCACCAATAAGATAATATGTCTAATTAATTCCACATATGAAATAATATTAAATATTAATGATCAATCTTTAAAACTCAATAACTAACCATATTGAAATAAATTGAATAAGAAATAAAACTTCATTCCCCTAGTAAAATTGTTCATAAAAAATAGTGATATATCATTGATGGTAACATTTAAGTATATCCTTATCCTAATATTCATTAATGAGTTTTAACATAGATAAAAATACTATAAAATTATAAATAAAAACTCTCTTGAGGAAAAATTACTTTTCAATTTGAAATCACTTATTTAAAGGCCAAAAAATTCCGAAATATTATGGAAAACATTTTCATTTAAAATAACCATATAAAATTGTGATGTAAAATCAAAATATTGAATGTGGGAAATTATATTCATTCCATATAAGTTAAATAAACATTCCATGGACACATTCATAAAATGTGTAAAAATTCCTCATTTATAAAATGATAAGATGAGGTTTCCTAAAAAAATTATTAAAAACTAAAAATGGTTAAAATTTTATTTTAAAAAACATTTGGAGAATTTCAAAAACATTATTTAATATAATTAATAGAAAATTAAGACATGGAAGATATAGATTCCTCATAGAGTATAAAATACATTGGTCATTTCCCTTAAAAACATTATTTCTATATATTGAAAAAATAATGATAGGAAATAAAAGGAAAACATGTAATTTATAAAAATTACCAAATTTTAATAAAATAAATTTCTATTAAGATATAAATATCGTATAATACTCCAAACCATTAATTAAAAATAAACAATCTTATTTAAATTTTAATTACTATTTATCTTTTATGTTTTGGTTTAGTAGTTTTTGACCTTATACATTGATCATAGTTACATCACCTATATTATTTTAAAAATTATATAAATATCATATATTTTAATTATATACATAGTTAGATTTAACCATAAATTTTATAGATAGAAATAATAATTATATTGTTTATGGAGACGGTAGGTCGTGCTTACACATGAATGTAATATACATTTTTGGAAGGATGGAACCACAAAAAGATAAATAGTAATTAAAATTTTAAAAAATTTAAATATATTGTATATATCATATATATATACATAATATATCTATATTTCTATCCATTTAAAAATAAAATAAAAAACGAACCACATTGCTTAATAGAGTTGGTACTACACATATACGCACACGCAACATTATCATTTTCCAAAAGATTGGATGGTAAGAAGGTTGATGTGATATTATATTAACATAATTATAGTAATTTCCTAAATATCATTTATATATTAATTAAATACATAATTATATATAAACATGAGTGGTGGTGAATAAAACAAATTACATCTATTTGTGATTTTGTAGTCCATCGTGCACATGTTCGATGGTTTTGTCTACCATTCAATGGATGTGGAGATAAGTATATGTGATAACTTTAATATAATAACATCTTAGTATATTATATATAATAGTGTTATTATTTTTGTATAGTTGAAGAATTTTTGAAAGAGGTAGATTAAGAAATAAATTGAAAACTCATTGTAACGAACTATACACCTTCTTGGGACAACCTCTTTAGGTTTATATAAAATTCCTTCCTATGATAGTTTTTTGATAAAACTAGGAAATATAGTCTATAGAGAGGTATCTAAATAATGGACTCAGGTTGTTATTGGTTATTCCAAAAAGGATAATGATTCATGGAGGGTAGAGGATATGGGGTGCCCTTTTTTAATTGGGAGATATAACGCACATAGAAGTTTATTTAAAAATAAAATATATTAATTTCTTGATCAAACCACATTACTAAAAAAATTCTACCTACATAAATAATAGATTATATTTCCATAAACTATTTCTAAATAAATTAATTTATAACTTATTTAGGTAATTAGAAACTTTATCTCTTTAGTTAAACCCCTCGTAAACCTATTTTATCCATATTCATGGATAAGTATTTTTATTGTTCTTGAAATTTAAAATGAATAAAAATGAATTTGAAGAAATTAAATAATATTAAATTTTATTATTCCAATTAAGCAATTTGTCATATACAAATTAATTTGCAAAAGTGTTAAATTTTAATTTAAATTTAAACCTACAAAAACGAAGAACATATGGTCTCTAAAGAAAATAATTTCTTATGTATAGTTTCTTTTTTAAATTAAATATAAAATTGATAAAATTAAAATTAATTGTATTAATGAAAATATATTTTTTAAAATATTACTTTTAAAACTATTTTAAAATAAAATGTACATTTGTAAATACTATTAATTGAATGAATTTTTTTAACAAAAATATGTATTTTTCCTTATTGATCAAAAAATTAATCAATGATGAAATTTCTAAAAAGTTCAATCTAATATAATTTTGATATAATTTTTTCAAAATTTAATTTAATTTTATCATATAAATTACATAAAATTGAAAAATTTCAATTTTATTATTTTCTCACCTAAAGAAATAAATCAATTAAGGGAAAAGTATCTTTTTAAAACTTATAATCTCATTACAAAAAAAATATTTTCCTTATTTAGAACATTTATAAATATTACTAAAATTTGGTTATTACAATTCATACTAAAAATTTAACAACTACATTATATCGACATATATTATTAATTCTCAATTAGACTTAGGGTTTCACGTATTGCATGTGATCAAAGTGATTAAATTTATTTTAAAAAATATATCATAAAAACAAGAGGTATTATAGTCTATAGAACCAAACCATTATTTACTCAGGAGGTTACCCCTAATTTATAGTATATAAATCCATGTTGAAACCATGTTTATCCATCCATTTATTTTACCCATAATCATATACATAAAAACATAACATCATGACTAAGTTAAACTAATTTATGTCATCATAGATTTATCACACAACATAGAATACATGTCTATAACTAACATAAAACAAAAATCAAGGAATTAAATTAAAAACTTTTTTTAGAGAATAATGATATATAATTGATGTGATCTTCATGCCTACTGATGATGAATGAAAACACCCAAATCACATTAAACAATAACAGTAATCCAACCAATAGTAACATGGAGGTTCGTTACACATGAGTTGGTTGGGAAATGGAAACTCCACCACCCAATAACTATAAATGATATCTATTTTATATCATATCATGTCTAGTAAAATTAAAAGAATAAAACTCTAATCTAATACAATATTTTTATGTTATGACTTGAACCATCAAGAACATTCAAGATAGACAAAAGTTTTGATTCAAACCTCACTATATATAAGAGGCTTCCAACTAGTAGTGAGAGTCCAAATATTATTAGTGGGGAAACTATAACTGTAGAAACCCTCTATTTAGAAACATTGACATTACATAGCTTTTTGAGAATACATAAACATTATAAAAAAAGACTCCCAAAGGCTGAAGTTGGTATAGTGTGTTTGGAAACATGGAAACATAAACACCAGTACATATGTGAGCTAAATAACCTCCCACTATGTTCTTCTTGACTAGAATCTTTGTTAGGCATATCAAATATAGAATATATGATCACAACCCAGGGTAAAAGAGACATAAAATGGGTGATCTCAAATACTCATTAAGGGTAAATGAGGGATACATGTAAGAATAAACATGATCATAAGGGTATGAGAATGTGATCATGAAAATAGAAGGTGATACCCTACATATCAAATATCATATACATGAATTATGCCATAAACCATGGCATTTCATAAGACATGAATCAAAATGGAGTAAATGACATAATCCATGAAAGCATAACATAAGAGTAAGACATGGAATTGAGGGAAAACATAAATATATACTTATTTTTATAGTATCCATGACATCACTACCAAAACCATCTTAGTTGACAAATTCATTTACTGAATAGGGTAACCCCCATTCTATACCTTTATTATCGAACCCATTTTCCCTCATTCCAGCCCTATATTACTGAACTATTTAATACTCATTCCATCCATGTATTATAGAACTGAGTAACCCTCATTCCATCCCTTTTTTATCTCATGAGATATAAATATTTACCCAATTCATTGTAGGGAGGTATAGGTCCCACCCATCATATAATGAAATCATGCCTACATGTTCCACAAGATCATTAATGATCATATCATAACCCATGAAATGAAATGGGTATCATAAACTTGTAATCATATCATAACCTGTGGAAAGAGACATGATTCATAATCATTTCATCATTAACATAACCCGTGAAAATAAGTGGGTTTTAAAAGCATATAAAATGTGGAAGAGAAATGGTATTTATAAACATCATGACATCAAAACATAATTCATTATGAGAAATAATATGAATGTAAACATTGAATAATTTCCCCATAAAGTCATGAGAAACTCCAATGGAAGTTATATTAGATTGGAAATAATTTTAAAATATATTTTAAAAACATTTCCTGAGTAAAATATAATTTCTTTTATGAAACAATGATTTTTAATACATAAAACCATTTGAAAATAATTTTATTCAAACATAACATGAAAAAATCAAAACAATACATGAAATCATTTGGAAAACCATTTTCCTTTAAAACATTTAAAATATGCTTCAAAACATTTTAAAAAATGTTTTCATTCAAATCACTTGAAAAGTTTCAAATAAAGAATCAAAATGATTTGAAAACCATTTCCTTGAAAATACATTGAACACTTATAAATAAATCATGAATACATTTTGAAAATAATTTTTTTCATGAAAACATAAAAAGAAGATTGAAAATGTTTTGAAACCCATTCCTTTGAAATAACTTCGAGGACTTGTTAATAAGACTTGAAAACATTTTTAAAATATTTTTCCATCCAAAAATATAAAAGAAAATTGAAACCGTTGTGAAAACAATTTTCCTTGAAGATTTCATTCAAAAATATTTTCTTAATGAATAACCATTTTAACAATACAAATGGAGATTAGAAGAAATAATGTCATGTAAATCCGTACATGTCATACGAGGTCAAAGGAACATTTCTTTTGCACGGTAAAATTGATATAAAAGTTCCATGTTTTAAAAGAAAAAATAATATTCCATTGGATATAATTTTAAAAGAAAAAATGGGTAAAAAATTATTTTATATATTAAATGTGAATGGTATAATATTCTCGGAAAGTCTTTTTTGAAAAAAATGATTTTAGACCGAAGAGAGGGTAAAGTCATTCATTCGTAACAAATCTTTATGATCTATATTATGTACCAAAGAGTAAACAATTGTACCAATAAATGAGTATATCATGAAATAAAAAAGCATAATAAAACTCATATATATTCTTGAGATATGGATCATAATATTCCATCAAAGGAAGCATAAATATAAATAATCTTGAAAAGAAATGAGATTATATAAACAAACTCTTATAACTTGGTATCATTGAATCGTGCTATAAATGTACGGAAAAAAAATTAAATGAATCATATATTATAATTTAAATATTTATTTTCATGATATGTCTTGTAAAATGTATGTATATTCACCCCAAAAAAGGAGATTAGGTGTATAACAAAACATGAGTTTCAAAAAAGGAAAATTGAGACAAAACATTTTTACCAATTTGGTATCCATTGAAACATAAACAACGTGAAATAAGTTTAACAAAATGGGGATGTCAAAATCCATAAATTTATGTAAAACATATATATAATAAAATCATGGGTAGCACATAAACCACCAAAAAGGAAAGAGTGGTGAACATATATTGTATCTCACAGAAATTAAAAGTGAGATGAAATCCCCTTACCTTGTGTCTTAAATCTTTCTATACTCATAAAAGATTATTATATAAAAAATATGAGTTTATTATAATTATTTTACATAATAATATTCTTATATATATTATCATATATGTTTTATTATAACCTTGTATTACCCTCTTATTAATTATCCTACGTTAATGTTTCACTTTGTGTAACATTCTTGTTGTTCTTCATATGTGTCTTCTATTGTTATATCGTTGATCCTTGTACATATATCATGATAATATAATTTAAAAAATTATATAAATATCAGTTAAATATATTATAACTAAATTATTAAAATCTATAGCTTAATCATGTACATAATGGAATACACTGTTCATGGAGATGGTAAGTCGTACGTACCAATTGACACTGTTTTCTATTTTTATTATCGTGTTGAAGGAAAATATGAAGCTTTCTTATGTATATATATGTATGTATATATAAAATTATTAAATAATAGTTAATATATCATAAAAGTTATTTAAACTCATCTTTAATACATTATATGTGGTGTGTGAACGAATCACATCGCGTTGAGGGGGCGGTAGTCCACACTTCCTCAAATGAGATTATTGTTTTAACAGAAAACAGAATGTAAAAATATGTGTGTTTTAAAAAGAATAAATAATATTAAATACATAATAAATATAATATATTACATATATAAATATAGTTTCTATCATAATTTACACCACAATTGGTTGTAAAGGAAAAATGAACAATCATCATTTCGTGAGGCAGTAGTTTTTCATATATAGAAACAGTATATTCTACATCCATGTGATGGAGGCCTGTGTAAGTGTCGGACTGAACCATTTCATAAAGAAATCCTAGTGTATGTAGGATAATGTATTTTTCACACAAAACATTAATAAATATAGTGGAGGGGTGGAGTAGGAAAATAAATGGAAGGATATTAAGAGAAGATGTTACCTCGTAATTGGGTAACCCATTTTGGATTGTGCTAAAAGGCTTCCCTAAGAGGGTTTCTTCTCAATATATAGGGTTAAAAGTTGAAGTGATTTTTTGGGAGGATAAAGTTTCAGATATTTGATTTGTTTTGATATGTTTTTGGAATGGGTAGAGTTGGTGGCCTTTTATAGGGAAGGAAAAGGACTCACATGGATTTTTTGGAAACAAATTAGGTGTACACGGGTTATTACCAAAAATAAGTTGTAAAACCTAAACAACTAAATAATGGATGTTTAATGGACTAAATATGGAAATAATATGTGTTTTTTAAAAGTTTATTTGTAATTTGGGCCCTTTATTGTATGGTTTTGTCCAAAATTAATCTTAATTTGGCATTAACTAATGTGATTAATTTTAATTACTTTTACTAATATTTTTGTCAAAAAATGACATTGTATTATTAAAACCAAAAAATTATATTGACTCTAATGGTTTGTGTAGGATTTTTTTAAATTCCAATCAAAGAAGCGGAAAAATTAATATTAGTGTTAATCCTATAGACGAGATGAAATAACAGGGTTTTAAAGTAGGGAAAAGGTCAGAAGTATGATAAGATTTTAAATTCAATTTGAAATTGAAATTTATTATAATGAATAAAATTGTATTAATATATTTAATATTCATTTAATTTTACCATAAATCTTATTTATAATTTCATTTATATTTAATAACTAATTATATAAAAATGCCTTTTTAACTAAAAAGCTATATTTTTTCACTATTCAATTAAAAATGATGTTTCTCAGAAAAATTTAAAAAATTCACCCTAATATAATTTAGAAACTATAAATATAAAAGTGATTTTTATTTTTTCAAATCTGATTTCTAATTTTTTCTAAAATAACATTCATTATTAGAAGTACTTCATTCCAGAAAATGATGTTTTTAAACATTAAAATGACTTTACCAAAAATATTATCATTAATTATCAATATGTTTAATTTATATAAAACAAAAATATTTGAAAATTATTTGTTACTAATTTTATCTTCTATGTTATTATTATCTTATTTAAATAATTTAAATAATTAAAAATAAGTGTTTCTTATAAACTCAGTGTTTTGTGCATCGTATGCCAAGTCGATGTTGCTTGTAGTGCAAGCCAAGTTGGTATTGCATGTGGAGCAAGGAAAAATGGAATTGTGTGTGAAATTAATATTTAACATAGTTTTTTAATATATATATATATATATCTATTTCTTGAGTCATGTGAAAAGAAAAATATTGAAAAGTTGAATTAATTTGAAAAAAAATAATTCTCAAAATCTTGGGGTGTTATTTTACCCCCCCCCCCTTAAAATTAATTTATTCCATGAAATTCATCTAGGTTATCAATGTTTTAATACTTGAATGTTTTATTAATAGAAACCCACATCATAAAAATAGATACTCAAACTTCCCTTAAAATGAAAATTTAAAACTTTAACACTTACCCAATGTAACTTAGAACTAAGTTTACACAAAGGAGAACATAGGTTGGGAGTGAATATTGGACATTAAGAAAAAGAGTATATATTTATAAGGAGTGATTGAGGGCGTCAATCACAAACCATTGAATGATAAAATGAATTTTTAGGTTCTCAATGTCATAAATATATGATAATTTAAAAGGTTTTCTGCTCAACAAAAATAAAGGTGTTCAGAAAATAATTTTTTATCCCTTTCTAAACATTCAGTAAATATTGATAAATTTCTATAAACAAAATTCCAATCTTGGGTTGTGCATTGAAAAATTTCTAATTCATACATTACCCCATTTAATTAATGTCTAGAAATTATCTTTGAGGATCGAAGCGCTAAAATAAATATTTAACAGATCATAAGGCCCATAAAAGAATAAAAAGTATAACTATTTGTCTCTAAAAAACAACACTCATTGATCTATAAAAATTAACACTAATAGTTCATTATGAATATTTAATCATCCCAAATAAATATACATTAACTAGGACATCGTTCGGGTTATTGGTAGGTGTGAAACCCTAATTGTCCTTCGGTCATGGGTTTAAGAACCACATCCTTTCCATGATTGATTGGTTATAATCCGATATACATGATGTATGTTTTTAAAACCACACTAATATAATATAGAATATGGACATCCTTGAAATAAGTCTATTCACTGATTATCCTTTTATGCAAGGTTTTCAACACAAACTCAGTGCACAAATACTTCCTCCAATGTTTAACATTAACTTTATCTTGTACAGATAACATTATAACCCTTTAAGAAGTTGAAAATACAAAACCATAGAAAGATATTTCCAAAATCATATTAACATCTATTCCCCCATATAATACATTGTATCTGTTGGTTTTCACATTCCAAGCATGTGCATAACCTCCTCATATATTCTCTTGAAACAATGTAACAACTTGAATTTCCATAAATCCTTTTAGAAAACATGCATTCTTCCTCATTCCAAAGTATATTGTATTTAATCTATAAATCCAAAAATGTTATAAAATTCAATAGTGTTAGAATAAACCACCTATAAACTGGTGCTTACTTAGTTCCAAGGTTATCAATATTTTTTTATTTTCAGATTCGTATCCCACATATATTTATCTATACAACATTATTTCATCATAATGAACATGTTATGGGTTACCTTCCATTAGTGAAAATGTTAACCTTCATGAGATAACCTTTTTAGTCCATCGCGAACATTCAAAAAATTCATGTAAATTCTTAGGAAAACATAAAGTGAATAATCCTTAAAGAATTCACCATTCTTAATTATGTAATCCAAATACATAAATACTTTAATTACATCATCCATAATCCATTAAAAATAATACCTATTTCCTTTCACATGTCATCAGTAGTCAATTCATAATCATAAATGTAACCATTACTCAAACCACCTTGTTGATTCTCTTCAGAAACTTTACACTTGGGACATTGAGTTTCATAATGACCATTTTCTCCACAATTAGAACACTTAACCTTCTTTTAGGTCATAGGGAGGAAGAAATTCTAATTAATTTCATTAAATAAACTCATAATTTTTCCCTTACAATCATTTTCTTTGTTTTCTTCTTTTCCAAAGTCAAAACACCTTCTTATTTCTATAATACATTCACATAGGTGATTATTTCCACATTCTTGACACAAAGAAAACAGAATATTCTTTCCTCTGTGGTCTCCATTATCCAAACTCTCAATAAACACATTATTTCTCTTCCTTGTTGAGTATGAGAGTTTATTAGGGTAAACATTATTCATCATGTTCCCTGAAAACTGATTATGCATGATCACTACTAATTTCCCTCCAATGATCACCGCACTTGAATTCTCATCAGAAAATCTTCCATCACATTCAGCATTAATCTAGTTCCATTCGGTTATTGTCATTGACTAAAACTACAAGCATAGTTTGAGCATTAATTATCATATAATAAAACCACATAGTATGAAAATAATTACTTATATGATGTCTAAATCTAGAAACCTTTCATAATCTATGACACCTTGGGTTAATCCTTGGATATTCATAACTCACATATATATAAATCCTTCATTTTCATGATGTTTTTGTGAATTCCAAATGTATATCCCTTGGTAGTGTCAAACCAATTGTAAATCAAGGCCAATTATCATGTAACAAATTACCCCGAGTCATGCCAGGAACATATTTTCAGAGTTGTTACACCTAGGTACATCATTACAAGAGCGACATCGACTTTTAGTATCCTGATAGGGAATTATTTCTAGGAAACTAGTATCTCTATCCTTTAGCAGAATCCCAGTATATTTTCATAATTTTTTACTCATACTTATATTTATCTTTAGAGACATAACTTGAAATATATTTAGAAATAAACCAAGGGATCTCACTAAGGTTTTCTCATCCAGGTTTTGAAAGGATAGCTATACCTTTTCTCTAATACAAACTATAGAGATCCTCACTTTTCAAAAATTTAATTTAAATAAATTTTTCTATATACTTAATCATTATAAAAAAATATTCCCATATATCGGAATTGGAATAGTACCTTTGGAAACATGGAATCATAACCACTGGTACATTTGTGGGATACATCATCTCCCACAAGGTTCTTCTGGACTTGTACCCTTCTTAGACATATCAAATAAAGCACATATCTTCATAACCTGGGGAAAGGAAACATAAAAGGGGTGAGCTCAAATTTCAGTAAGGGTGAACCTGGGAGACATGTAAGAATAAACATGATCATAATCGTATGAGAATGTGATCATGAAAATGAAGATCATTCCCTTCATATCAATGATCATATACATAAATCATGCCATAAATCTTTGAAATTCATAAGACATGGATCAAAAGGATATAAAGGATATAATTCTTGAATGCATAACATATGAGTAAGACATGGAATTATGGAAACACATATCCATTTAATTATTTCCATAGTAGACAAGGCATCACTACCAAGACCATATTAGTTTAAAAAGTCCTTTAATGAATTGGGTAACCCCCCTTCCAGCCTAATATTACTGAACCGAGTGGCCCTCATTGCATCCCAATATTACTGAATTGAGTAACACTCATTCTTAACCTATATTAAGACACCAATTAATCCTTTTTCTAGTCCTATTTTATCTCATGAGATATAAATATTTACCCAATGCATTGGAGGAAGATATATGTATCACTTGTCATATAATGAAATCATACATACATGTTCCATAAGATCATAAAGGAAAATATCATAAAAAATTAAATTAAAAGGGTATTATAAACATCTAAAAATATCATAATATATGGAATGATAAGGGTTTCAGAATCATATCATTGTTAACATAGCCCCTGAAAAAAGTGGGTTTCAAAAGAATATTACTCGTGAAAGAGAAACAAGGTCCATAAACATAATTCCATCAAAATAGAATCCATTAAGATAAATAATATGAATTTAATCATTGAATAATTTCAATGTTAAGGCATTAGTAACAATAAATGGATGTTACCTTATATAGGAAGTGCTTTTGAAATTTCCTTTAAATACATTTCTTGAGGAAAATAACATTTTAGGTCTGAAAAAATATTTTTAAAACATAAAACCATTTGAAAATAATTTTCATAAAAATTCCCTTGATAACTTATAAAGAATATATGAAATATATTTTTAAAACTTATTCCTTGAAAATTTTTAAAATAATCTTCAAAACCTTTTTAAACCCATTTTATTTCGAAGTAGTTGAAAATTTTAAAGAAAGATTAAAAATGTTTTGAAAACCATTTCTTTGAAAATAATTTGAAAACATATAAATATATATTGAAAACCTTTTTAAAATCATTTTTTTCATGAAAACATTTGAATATGTTGAAAAACGTTTTGAAAACCATTTCCTTGAATGCACTTTGAAAACAAGTAAATAAGACTTGAAAACATTTTGAAAACAGTTTTCCATGAAAAACATATAAACTAAGTTTGTAAAATTTTGAAAAAAATTATTCTTGAAAAATTATTTTTTAAAAAATTATTAAATATTTACCTTTTTAACAATGCAAAGGGATCTTTGAGGAAATTATGGCTAGTAAATCTGTATATATCATACGAGGACAAAATAACATTCCTTTTTCATGGTAAAAATGATAAAAAAGATCATTGTTTGGAAAGAGAAAATAATACTCCCTTGAAGTGATTTTTATAATAAAAAGGGGTAAATTTTATTTTATAAATTATAGTGGAATGGTATAATATTTCAGGAAACTCTTTTTAGAAAACATTGATTTCTGACCAAATAGAGGGTAAACATAGGCTTTCCTATAAACACTTTATTAACAATATTATATAACAAAGAGTAGATAATTGTACCAACACATGAGTATATCATGAAGTAACATAATATAAGTAAACTCATGAGTTATTTTTAGATAGGGATTATAATAATTAATCAAAGAAAGAATAAACATAAACAATCTCGAAAAGAAATGAGATTGTCTCAATAAACTCCAATAACATGGTATCTTAGGATAATTATCTTCATGTATGGAATGGAAATTAAATTAATCATAAAATATCATTAAAATAATTTTATTCATGATATTTCATTTAAAATGGAAGTATATTCACCCGGAAAAATAATTTTGGTGCATAACCAAACATGATTCTCAATGAAGGAAAATTGAGAAAAAACATTTTTACCAATTTGGTAACTTTTGAAACTTGAACCCAATGAAATATTTATCATAAAATAGTCTTGTTAATACCCATAAATTTGAGTACATGTTACATATTATAAAATCACTTGATGTACATACACTACACAAAAGGAAAGTGTGGCAAACCTAACTTGTATCTCATGGAAATTAAAAGTGAGATGGAATCCCCATACCCTGCATCATGACTCTCTTAGAACTCATGAAAGCTTCCGATATAATAATTATAATATTATTATAAATATTTTATAGAATAATATTTTTATATTCATTACTATACATTGTTTTATTATGAAAATATATTACTCACTTGTTAATCATCCTATGTTAAGGTTTCATTTCGTGTAATATTCTCTTTGTTCGTCGCATGTGTCTAAATTTGTTATGTCATTGATATTTGTACTTATATAATGATTTTTGAATGTATAAAATTATATAAATATCAGGTATATCTCATATAATTATATTATAATAATAAATATCATAATGATGTATGTTATGGAATACACTGTTCGTTGAGACGATAAGTCATACATACTCATGAATGTTGCTTTCTATTTTTATTGTCATATTGAAAGAAAGCATGAAAGTTCCATATGTATATATATATAAGTATATTTATATATATAATTATTAAATTATCATTTATATATAATATATATATTATAATATCATTAAACCCATCCTTAATACATTTTACGGGGTGTGAGAACGAATTACTTCACATTGAGGGGGCGGTAGTCCCCAATTCCTCAAATGAGATTATCATATTAACACTAAATGGAAGGTAAATAGATGTTTTTTGTAAAAATAAAATGGAATCATAAATAATTAATAAATAAAATATATTACATGTATAATTATATTTTCCATTATAATGGAAACCATCATTGGTGGTAAATGAGAAATTAACAATCATCGTTTTGTGAGGCAGTAGTTCGTCATACATAGAAAGAGTATGTTCAGCATCCATTAGATGGATGTGTGTATAATTTTAGGTTATAATGATATCATAACAATATACATGTATATGTATGATAATTTTGGTATCACAAAATAATTAAATAATATGTTGGAGGGGTGTGGAAGAAAAAATAAGCGAAGGTTCTTGAGAAAATATGTTACCTCTTCATCGGGTAACTCCTTTTGGTTTGTGCCAAAAGGCTTTGTTGAGAGGGTTTCTGCCAAAAAGGTATAATTCTAAGTATAAGGGAGGATTTATTAGAAGAATATTTGTTAGATCATGGACTAACTTAAAAGGTTTGATATGTGTAAGGAATGTATAGAGGTGGTGGCCATTTATACCGATGGAAAAGGAATCAAATGTAATTTTTAGAAACAAATCAGGTGTGCACATGTTCTAAAATAACAAAAAAAACTTACAAAAAACAAAACTAATTAATTTAAGGTTAATGGGTGAACTATAGAAATACAATGGGTGTTGTAAACGTTTATGTGTCATTTGGGCCCTTAATTTTAAGGTTGAGTCCATAATTAATCTTATTTTGGCCTTAACCGTTGTGATTAATTTTAATCACATTTACTAATAATTTTTGTAAAACAATTACATGGTATTATTAGAATAGAAATATTAGTATTAATAGTATTTTTTATTTTTGATTTTTTACATTCCAATCATAGAAGTGGAGAAATTAATATTTCTTCAAATCCTGCTGATGGGATGAAATAATGGGGTTCTAAAGTAGGAAAAAGGTCAAAAGTTTGTTGATATTTTATATTAATTTTCAAAGTGAAATTTATTTTGATAAATTAAATTTTATTAATATATTTAATATTAATCTAATGTGACCATAAAAAAATGTGTAATATCAATTATCATTAATAATTAATTATACAAAAATACAGTTTTTAACTAAGAAGCATTATTTTTCAGTATTCATAAAAAATGGTGTTTCATAGAAAAACTCAAAAAATAACCCTAATAGAATATATAAAATATGAATTAATTTTTTTTTATTTTATCAAATTAAATTTATAATTATATAAAACTACATTCATTATTAGAAGTAGTTCATTCAAGAAAATAATGTTTTTATATACAAAAAGGACATTACCAAAAATATTATCTTTCATTTTTAATAAGTTTTATTTATATAAAACAAAAATATTATTTAAAAATTTTAATTGATAGGTTATAAATATCTTATTTAAAAAATTAAGGCAATAAAAAGAGATGTTTCGTAGAAACTCAGTGTTTGGTGTATCATACACGAAGTTAGTGTTGCTTATAGTGTAAGCTAAGTTGTTATTGTGTGTGGTACAAGAAAAGTTGGTATTTCATGTGAATGTAATGGTTGAATTAGTTGTTTAATATATATATATATATATAACTATTTCTAGGGTCAAGTTAAATGAGATAAATTTAAAAGTTAAATTCATTTGAAAAAATAAACATCAAAATCATGGGGTGTTACAATAACCTCATTCTAACTTCCATACATAAGAAATTAAATATAAATACATAGTATAATGGTGAAATATTATAATCCTAATTTATATGTAATAAAATACATAAAAATAAATAAATATAATCTCCCCAAATGGAAACTGAAATGAGGGAATAAAGTGTAATAAGAAAAATAAAAAACACTCTATAAAAATCCTTCATCGCCCACCTCTATTCTAATAGAAAATAAACAATTCAAAACACATCTATCTATGATAGTCCCCTTTCCCTTTAAAGGGCCTTTATACATTAATTATCCACACACATTCATATTATCATGCAGTGTGTGGGTAATAAAACTATGTAGGATCCCAATGATATGTCCTTAAAAATTGTGAACAAGTGTAATATGTGTATTCAATTATAATAATAAATTTGAAAAAATCATAATATTTTTTTCAATAACCCATGTACATACTATTCCACCATGATCCCAACCATATCTACTTCATCTCTATATGGTAAGATTAATAATATTTGTAGTAATTGATCAAGAACTAGTTAGAAGTCAAGTGAATAATTCAAACACTATCAACATGTATTTGAGTCACAATTCAAGACCTATAGCCAACTAGTGAACATGTACTCGATATCATCAAGGAATCGAGTTTAGGATTTTCAACATGCTATATAAAACGTAGCATTCTTTGGATTAGTCCACAATACTATCACACACCTACCTGTTAATAGGTCCATCATCATCATTGGTTCATTCCATGGGCCCTCATCCTCTAAGGTATTGTCATACATTAGAGTGAACCAATCACGAGTACGAAGACAATACCTACAAAGGGATGGAAAAAACTTTCTATAAGATAGAGATTACGATGAAAACATATTGTTCCATCATGATAATATAATTTTAATATAAAAAATGTAAGACTAACATTAAGCATATAAATAGACCACTCTAATAACATTCTTGAAATGAATAATCATAAATGGGTCTCATTACATCACACACCCATATGAAATAAGTATAATACATTTTCAAAAGGTTTTGAGATAAAATTTTGAAATCAATGTAACTTTAATAAATAGGGGACACATATGGTAAATATCATGCCACCTTAATGATGGAAACATCAACATTTTTATTTTCAATGTCACTGTCACGTAAAAATAATTTCCACATACACTAGATTAACATCACATTCCAAAGTCTCTTAGAACCATTTCTAGTACTATATGAAAATGGTTCTAGAAAATGTTTGAGAAGTATTATCCAAGGGTATATTCAATACTTACCCAAATATTAATTACCATCAACAGTATTATATGATTTCTTATAATAGAATAAAAACATCATAATTCATGGGTAATGAATAAATAAGAGATTCTAGGATTCGAAATGTTTTAATAAATGGGAAAAACATCATTCCATGATAAATTAATAAAAATAGGAGAAATTAATCAAAACCATGAAAAACTCACATGGTTTATCCACCAATTCTCTTCAAAAAGATACACCAATAATGGAGGAAAAATTGAGGACATTGATTGATAAAAGGGATTTTATAATCTATCAAAACAGGGATAAAGATGGGATCTTCTAAAAATCATACAATACTAGAACCTAGATCAACTTTGTATTTGAAAAAACATCCAAAATTTTATGGTACTACTAAAGGGGTACATTAGATTGATTAATAAATTTAATAATATACATAAAAACTAATTACACACATCCATTGAATCCACACATGCTTTCTCCATTTATATATTCATGATTACAGAAGAAATCCATACATTTTGTTTAATTCAAGGAAATATCATTCATCACAACACCTACCCATGGCCTAGCCAAGGACATAGTGTTATTGAAAATACAAACATAAAAAACCTTATTCTATTAAATTTTTACTAGATAAAGGCAATTTTTGGCTCACTAAATCCTCTAAAATGGATTCATATGTTGTTTTCCATTCCTATTTTACACATGATAAAACTGAAGCTAAAATGACATGCTCCAAGGGGTGTTGTTGGCCATTTTTCAAAGAGTGTTCATAAAAACCCAATATTAAGCTTTTCTTAGCTACAAAAATCCCACTAGGATTCAGCCATGCATGACACCAACTAAATGTCATATGAAAAATATGAAAAAATGCTCATCACATATATAAAAAATGAGACAACAACAAAACTCTCTCATATGGTATAATCATTTTGAAATGGACTTACAAGTTATTTCATTCTTTCTACGTGCCCCGTAGTAATATTGATTTGATCATCCCTGATTTCCTTTTTTTAATAGGGTTACAAGGATGAGTAAGAATAATAACAATGAAAAGTTAAAAATAATAATTATTTTTTTATAAAATGAAATAAAAATTATTTTTAAAGTATTTTATTGTGGGTAAAATGGATAATGAGTAGTGTTGATAAATTTTTAATCTATGGATTAATTATAATTTTTATGCATTGATTCTATAAAAATATAAACCTATAAAGGACCTAGAGGATTATAGAATCAAATTTCTGGTATAAAAAAGAAATTATGGGTTGAATAAGGGGTACGCCGTTATATTTCATATTGATTTAATGGTTTTGATAACTTTATAGGTAAGGATTTTATTTGAGAATGATTTAAATTTCCTATACAACATCAATGCTTATGATATAATAGATAATTTATGTTATTTTAGATTAATCAAAAGAGGTTAATAGAATATGGCATGGAAATTGATATATTTATGCTTATCATCCAAATTAGATGTTTTATTATGAATATATTTTATTTTCACATAATGAAAATTTTGGTTTTTGTATCTTTTTAGTACTAGAAATTAAAATTTTAATAATGTATTTAAAGGGAAATTAATTGGTTGTATGAATAACTAACAAAACATAATGTCTTATATAATGAAAAATCTTAGATAAACTAGAAATGTCACCCAAGGTGGTCCACCACTGGGTGAAGTATAAAAATGAAGAAGAAACATGCCTTAGGATAATCCTAAATTAGGAAAAACAATAGAGTACAATGATGAAGCATGATAACATATTCATGAGTCATGAAAATTCAATATTAACAATAAAAACTATAATTATAAAATAAGATAAAAAAACAAGTTGATATGTGGCCACATGCTGCCACCAAAGTATCCCACTATGACTATTGTAACAAAAATAGAAACCTACATGCAATATAATTCCTATAACTCTCTCTGGTTCCTAAAAAATCATCCAAAACTACCCAAAGTTAATAGTTGGGTGTGAGGACCCATCCAAGTATGATACCAACAATGAATATATACAATTTAAAATATCAATAATGAATTACTTTCAACCATAAAAATAAATTAGTTAACAATTCATTTTCATAATTTAATCCCATTTTATAAAACATTCCATTGTTTTTCATAAAATCATTAAATATTTACAAGAAAATCTATGAATAAAAATTTTATGAAAGAAAACATGTAATAAACCATGTACATAGCATATTATAATAATTTTAGAAAAGGAAAATGAGATATAACATCATGTGAAAAACTAGTCATAATTTAAAAATCACATTATTTGGGATTGAACCTATGTGTATATATGATAGGAATGGAGGAAAATATCCAATACAATATTATGGTATATACAACACTTATAATATCTCGTAAAATATCACAAATTTATGTGACATAAAACCTATTATTATATTACACACCCCAAGAGTAAAAAATATAAATCTCAACTCACCCAATGTTACCCAATGTTCTAATTTTTCTAAAATCCGTCTAAAAAAATCTCACATTTAGTAACTTATCTTTACATTTACATGATTTCACTTCTAATCATGATGTTAAATTTTAAATAAAACTACAACGTAATGATTTCAATTAAATACTTGGTTAGTGGAAATCCTTTATTCATGAAAACCTATTTTCAAATGAAAATATCATTTAACAAATCAATTCCAATGAAATAAAATGCATTTTCATTGAAAAAAATCAATGTAATTTACAATAACTTACAAAAATTCAAGAATTAACACACTAAATATAGATACATTCCTAAATAATTGATAAACCTAATCACATTCATAAAAATAGATATGATACAAATAGAAGACCTCAAAATTATATGGAGGAAAATAAAAATGGAAAGGATTGGTCAAGATCACATCCGAGTTATAATATCATAGGAAAAATGATGCACACATTTCTTTGAAATCACTATCAAAAAGAAAAATAAGGGGATATGAGATATAAAATTCTGTAAGGAGGGAAAACCACCACAATGATGATAAAATAATCGACAAAAAGTGATCCATAAGAGGGGAAATGACCCAAATATGTCTGGGAGAAATTAGGGCTCATGGGACAGAGATGCACCATGAGAAAATTAAGGTTTTACATGAGTAGGGAATAAAAACTATTAGGAATGATAGATTTTTTATTTTAATCTCATTATTATGTCATACATTTCACATAACTCATTTATCCAAAAAAAAATTCATCATGTTATTTTATCCTCAGGTTATGATTTCACATCGTGCTAATGGTTTTTCCATGAACATCAATTTTATAGCCTAAACAGATTTATGGCAAAGGGACAAAATCCTATTATGACTAGCACTGAACTTCTGCTATAATTTAGACATTTATAGAGTAAATATATCATATAAGTAAAAAAGGGAATTTTTTTACCTCAAACTAACTTCTATCAATGATTTATAATATTAACATGTTTCTCAAATATAGTGGCATTTGGATCAAGATCAATATCCTCCCATTAAATCATAGGGGAATGATATTATAGATACCTCATTATCTTGGAAGCATAAAATATGGTATTGATTAAAGTGAAATGAGATGAAAAGTCCAACTAATACACCACCTTTCCATGATTCTATATAATGTAAATGTGGCTAACCTACCAAATTGGGAACTCTCCTTATCTACCCAACTGAGTGTTACCTAATTACATGAAACTATGATAAAAAAGACAATAACCAACATTAATCTTGATTTTCCTATTATTATGGTTGAATGATTATTTTACATGCCCATGTACTATGATAAACCACTTTTAGGTCAACGGGACCATTTCTGTCATTTTGTGAACAATGATCTATCCAACTAATGATAGCTCCCCCATTATTTCCCAATTCTAGTGAGATTGACCTAGACACCCCTAGAATTCATCAAAAGGTACCATATTAATTTATTTTTAATAGATATTTTTATATTAAAAATCGATGGTATGAATACAATTTTTCTATGAACCACAAAAATCCAGAATACATGCCCATAGCATATAATAAAGAACATGAACAACTCTCTCTCTCCTTCTCTCCATTCATCTAGAAATTACTTTCCATTATCATTTTCAACAGGGAAACATAAACATATTTCAAACCACTCCAAAACCAATATGTGAACCTAGGGTAGATGTCAGAAAAATTCATAGTGGGATCCCATTAATGTCTCACCACCTCGGGGACATACAAGCCTTCGAGTTGTCCCACATTCCTCATCTATCTGATAGGGATGGAATATTCTAATCTTGTTAGTCAATAAATGTTCAATCATATCACATCATTTTAACTACGATCATATGGTAAACCTATATCAAAATCCATTTAAATTACACCCCACTTCCATATTGGAATGGGTAAGGGATATAAAAAACCTGGAGGTATCTGGTGATCCGAATTAATTAATGGATATGTAAAACTATGCCACAAAATCAAAAACCAAACATATAATTCTCTAAAACCAATAAAAACTTCTTATGTTATAATACACCTTGTTATTCCCACAAATGAATAAGAATAATGTCCACAATCCATAAAATCCTACCTCATAGAAGAAGGAACAACCAACTTGCTGCAAGAATACAATGTATCACAAGATGTTTGAGACCATTCACTAGAGGTCACCCCAATATTTATGATTTTATTAATGTACTGAATCTTAATGTCTGGTACATGCATGAGATGAAATCACTCATCAAACAATGGTTAAACCATTATCAAATACATGTACAAATTCATACCATATTCTTCCTCTCTGAAATTCATCTCAGAAAAAAAACTCATTAGAGACTACTCTTCTACTAATTCCTTTAATAATTTGGTCAATAATTTCATTCAAAAGCCATCAGAAAAAATAGTCCATTTCGCAAAAGTATTAACGTTTCCAAATTCAATATAGTGGATATACTAAACCTAGTATCTCTATCACATGTTAGGACCATCAAAATTAAAATATACATAAGTATTTTATGATTAAAATATACAGTAAACCAATCCCTAGTTTGTTATTAACACCATGTTTTCAATGCACGAATAACTATTTTTAAATCACGACCATGGTTATGGTAGTTAATTTAATGATGGAGTTACTAGTGCGAGCTGTAGGCCACCATATATTTCACCTACATTGAAACACTCCCCAAATTAATTCCATAAGCAACATAGAAAACATCCTAACTAGAACCTAGTCCTGGAGGAATCAAAACCGAAGTTGATATCAAACTCTTATTAAATTCCTCAAAATATCTCTGATATTGGTAAAAATTTCAAAATTTACACCCTTATAGGCTAAATCTACCATCTAAGATGTGAACTAAGTGAAATTATGAACAAACCATCTATTATTTCTAACCAACCCCGAGAATATACAAATTTCAAAAACATTTTTGTAATTACGGAATGAAATATATACATGTATCTTTTCAGGATCTACTTAGATGCTTCTCTTATAAATAACATGTCCCATAAATATCACTTACAAAAATCCAATAATCATATGTGGAAGTCTTATCATACATAAGGTATTACCTCATGGTTCTAAGGATGAAATCCAATTGTTCCCTATGTTCCTCCTCATACTTGGAGAAAAAAATATTATCCAAAAATAAAACAACAAAAAAAATTCCATGTAATGATGAAATTTTTGGTTTATCAATTACATAAATACTTTTTAATAATTAGTTTAACTAAATGGAATTACTAGAAACATAAAATTCTTAAACTGGATCTTAATACCTATCTTAGGTACATCCTTTTCTCATACGATCAACCGATGGTACCCTGACGGAAAGAATAGCTGGAAAACCAATGAACCTCTCTAAAATGATCAAAGAGATAATCATTCATATGTAAGGGAGAGTAGTTCATTACTATCACCTGATTTAGCTTTTGATAATCTATTAAATTTATAATGATCCCATCTATCTACTTATAAAATAGGATAGGATAACTCCATAGTGATGTGCTAGGTTGAATAAGTCCAATGGCCTTGAGTTTTTCAAAGTGAACATTATGTTTCACCAACCTAGTAGGTTCCATATGATAATATGTAAAATAAATGGGCATTATATGAGATTGTAGTTCAATAGTAAACACTTCCTTTTTATATGTTCTTAAACAAGAAAAATAATCTAGTAATACATCATGGTCTTCAAACACCACATTAGGAAGTATACTAATAAAACAAATATCACCAAAATCAAATGAAATTTCCAATAACTAACATATTAACTCCCCATTATATAGAACAACAAGCTATGATCTCCCAGACATAGAATATAACACACCCAAAAAAGACATGAGTGACCCCATTGGGAGATAAAAATATAACTCTATGACTATCATAGTCATTGTGGGCCTTCACTTTGGTCATCCAGTCCATGAAAATAATTCGGTTGAAGTCATCATGTTCAAGCACCAATAATTTTTTCTCCACCTCATGGTCGGATACCATCCGTCGATATGTTGCATACATAAAAAGCAATTTTTATATCTCTTTCCCAAAGGATTATAAGTATCCAAAAAGAACAAAATAACATTTTAACACAATATCATCATATCAAATGACATTAATGATATAAAATAATTAGTTAACATTTATCAAAAAATATATCACCATAGAAAAAGAAATATACAACGTACATATAGTATTAGTCATCCATGATTTAGATTCCTCTTGTACACACTCCACTACTTAAAGATATATAATATTACCTCCAACCCTAGATTTCTTAGTGATATGAACATCCCCATTGGAAAGAGGATAATACCCCCCACCGTTGGTAGCATAAAAACAAACCTGATAACCCTCGGTGAGAGTTGATCCAACCATACTTCCTTTGGACATCCTAGCACAAAATCACCATAGATGGCCAAATTTTCAACAATGATGAAATTTCTTGGGAACTTGTAAGTAGCTAGGGTTGGTAAGCTAATGACTTGCATAATGATAATATAAAAACATCTATTTCCTAAAAAGAGAACTTATAACCGGTATTGAAGAAATATGGATACCTTTTCACTTCCATTTTTTATAGAAGTCACACCCTGGCCAACAACAACACAAACTAAAGCTCCTCCCAAACCTATATTCCCAGCTATGTCTACTTCTACAAAGGTTTCCTTATCTAATACCTCTACAATGGTCGGGATGAATAATAGAATTATCATAGACCAAATATTATCCCATAAATCTAATTCAAACATCTGATCCTTTAGGTAATCCTTAGTGACTAAATCTTTTGTAAATTCCACCATCTTAGAAACATTTGTGGAAAAATCCGGAAAGGTACTCTCCCCTTATTCCAATTATTGAAACTCTCTGTTCATTACCCCATTTAATGTTGTATGATAACACTAATAATTGATGATTTTCATGAAATATAACCATTTAATATCCTCATGAAATATATATTTCATAATAATGTCCCACAATCTCATTTTTGATCCCTTAGTAATATACATTGAGAACCTAACATAGAGTTCTCATGGGTCTTTAAAAGGACGAATATCTTTTCAATAAAACCATTCCCCTCTACTAATTCCTAGGATCCGTTGAAACCACATTATATTGGTGGATTCTTCATGGTAAATTCTTATTTGTGGTCTACAACTCAACCTTGTTTCCTAATTCCCACATGGCCTAAATTTTGAATTGTGAAAGTTAAAGCATCTACCAGAGAAGGTTCCATTGGAGGATTCTATTGTAGAACTTATTTCACAAAAACCTCACTTAGATTTGGATGAGCTCATTGAGGAATAATTTTCTAATAATCTAAATACAAAAACAAACCAATAATGAGATGATTCCAAAATAATAAGACCAACCTTAGGTATAAATATCAATTCATTTAATTGAAAAGTGTTTAATGTAATTTTGGATTATACAAAAAAATATTGAACAAGATTAAATAATAGGCCCATTTAAATAAAACCCATATCTTATTTATTCAAATATCCTCAACCTATAATTATAAATCTTGCAAAAATCCCTAAACATCCATGGTAACTCGAATTTAGTCTTGGGATTGAGCAATTTAGGCCCCTTTTCTACACATACTATATGAATTCCAATGGTCCCAACTATGTTCTACCAAGACACTAGACTAAACCCATATTTTTTCATGAAACATTAGGTTGGGTATTATATTTGATACTAATTTGTAAATAACCAACCCACGGTAGCTAGGAAATTCTCCCAAGGTGGTCTGTCACATGGTGAAATATGAAAAAGAGGAAGCAATGTGTGATAATCATAAACAAGGAAAACCAACAAGGAAAAATTCTGTTAGAAAGAGAATATATCCATGAGACATACAAAGTCAAGATGAAAATTCCAAATAAAATGATAAGTCATGATAAGTCTATCAATCCAAAATGTGACAATACTTCACCACCAAATCATCCCACTAAAAATTCGATGAGAGCAAGATAAAATTTTAGGCTACAAAATTCCCTTCGCTTTACCAGAGTCCTATAAAACCACATATATAAACGAACAAAGGTGAAAGTCGGGTGAGTGCACAAATCCTAATTTGATACTATCAAATCATCTTTACATGTTATAATATCAAAAAGAAATTAGTTCTATAATTTAAACCAATCATGTGAATAATTATTTTTCCTTAAGAAAAACCATTTCAAAAAAAACATTCTATATTCACCAAATCTTGGAATATGCTATGTATGAAAAAATAGGTAAGCTACAATGGATGGACCTATGGAAAATAATGTGAAAAAATTAACATGAAATATAATATCATGTTATAAACCAATCATAAATGAAAAATGAGAACATTTTAGATATATCCTATGTGTATACATGTTATACATGATAGAAAAGACATATTAAAGGACTATGTTGTATCCAACTAATAAAACCACTAGTTTCAACTCACAAACTAATGTGACATAAAACCTATTGTTGTATTACAAACACAATGAGTGAAAATTATAATTCCTTATGTACCCAATGTTTCTTAATGGGGTAGGTTTTACAAAAAAAATCAAAAACAATGAAAGCATTTAATAAAACATATTTTCATTTAATCCTTTCATCTTCTAGAATTTAAGGATGGTTTTAAAGATAAATTTACTATTTTGAGAATTGAATCAAATACATGGGGTTTGAAAATCCATTTTTAAATAAAACCACATTAAAAACATGAATATCATTCAAGAATGCCATTATAATGAAAACTAATTCATTTTTTAATATCGAAAAGGTATTTATAAGAAACAAAAACATTCATGAATTAATCTGTTATAAAGAGAACCATACATCATTAATAGAGTAAACCTATTAACCATTAACAATGGATATTTTAAACAAGTATATAGACCTCTACATGAAAATTCATTTGTTAAAAATGCTAAGAATCAATCAAAATCACATCCAGGTTATTATTACATTGAAAAAATGTATAGCACCCTATATCCAAACCAAGATAAGAAAGAAAACCATAAACAATAGAGATCACACATACTTAAATAAAGACTACCGACCACACTAATGATTAACCAATCCTATAAAAGTGATTTGGAGGAGATAAAAGACCCAAAAATAGATGATAGAAAATATGTCTCAAGGGAGATAGATGCAAGATGAAAATATAACTTAGTTATGTGTGTAGAAAATAAAATTCACTAGGCATAGGGGTTTGAAATCAGAAATCCCATTCTTAATCCTTAAATTTAATTTATATAATATATTATGAATTCATGTTTCCATGGGTTAATATTTCCACAATAGGTGATTTTACATCATAAGAGTGGTTTTATAGAATAAGACCATTTTAGAAACAAAAATGATTTATAGCCCAAAGAGGTTGCTCGATAAATTATTATTTTTGAACATACACCATAATCGAGACTGTTTAGGAATAAATATATCCTATAGGAATTAAAAAAATATACCCATATAGGAAATTACCAACAATGTCCTGATAACCTCCAAAAACATTAACACATTTTTACCTAGACTCCCTTAATTCAAACAAACCAACATCCCTAAAGATTAATTCAATTTCCCAAAAATTTCCCTTATTCCATAAAAGGTCTAAAACAGAACCAAACAAAAAATGGATCAAATGAATATTCAATAAATACCTTAAAAGGTTTAATAGGATGTTATAATAGCTGTAGTAATAACACTAAAAGTTATTCTTACCTATTTATCACATGTTATCATTAACTACCTAAACCTATGTGAATTTCAAAAATCCCTACGTAAGTGAATAACTGAGTTATGTGGATGATTGGTCAATAATGATCTTAAAGGTGAATGGATTCACGAGATTATTTGTAAATAATGTGGGACTAGCCACACATGGAATTATCTTAAATAAATGGCATGGTGTTTATGTTTGGTAACTAAGGGAATATAATTATAAACATCCAAGGAAAAATGAAGAGATCATTTTACACCATGAAAATGAAAATTTTTCTTCTCATTTAATCAATTTAATGATTTAAATGGGGGAGTTTCGGAATAATTAAAAAATATTTCCTTAGAAGAATATAAATAAAATATAGAAAAGGGTTTAGCAATGTCTAATGCCATTAGAAATGATGATGATGAAACTATGAATGACATATTATAGGTATATATTATGTTTTTCATATGTTTTTATATTGATGAATCTTTGTACATGATTTATATTTTTTATTATAGGAGTGAATTATTTTTAAATAAGATGGAAATTCATAGTTATTAGATTATTATTTTCATTGAAAGATTGATTTATCAAAATATTTTGATTTAAAAGTTAGAATAGAGTGATAAATTCTAAGAGGATAAATACATTAAATTTATTGATTATATTTTTGGTTTTTTATGTCCTAGGAGAACATTGGGATACATTAATTGAGATTTAATAAATGTTATAGGTATATGTAACCCCTATTGTTAACTTTTGATTTATCATAAAGGTTATTTGATTAATAATGAACTAATAATTTCTGGAAATATGTTTAAATCTATTGGTATCCTTTAGATTTTAGATGATTTTTAATGTTTTGGTAACTATTATTAATTAAGGATAAAATTGTATTCAAATTTTTGGAATATATATATATATATATATATATTGTATAGAATAACATGGGATTGAAATGATTTTTGATGACTATGTGATTATAGTTATTTTTGAAGTTGTCTTATATTTATTGGAAAATTATGTAGTTAATGTAAATGAAAATACATTGAGATAAGATGGTATTTTATTTTTAGAATAATGGTTGAATTTTATTTGGGAATTATATATGATTTTATCATGGATTTATGGCGATCATGTTATTTATGGAAACTATTAGGAAATATTTTGGATTATATGATTAGGGAAGATATATTATTTAGTATATTACATTATATGTGACTAATGTTGTTTTGGAGATAAATTCTAAAATAATTTTTTATAAATATATGTCCATGTCATCCAGATTTTTGGGTTTTTATTTTATTGATAAATATTTTGATGTGTATTATGTTTAGCTATTTGTGGATTATATAATTTTTAACTTATTGATTTTTCATTATGGATTTTATGAATAATGTATTATTTATTATAATTGGATGTTATCTTACATTGGGCTAAATATTTTGTTTTTTGTTAATATTTAATGATATGACGAATAACATGTTACCCGTTTTTTGATTATGTGATCAATTTGAAGTTTATTTTAGTGATATGGGAATGAAATATTCATGTTCAATATTCATTTTATATAATAATATGTGTGGTAGAATTGGAAATTGTTTGATTCACAAAAATAGGATATATCTTGTAACAAACTTCACCCTAGTAGTATAGATTTTGTGATTTGTATTGTTATATTGGAAAAGGATACAAGAAATAACTTCCTACTGGACTTAATAGTTTAGTAGTGAAGTAAAAATAGATATATACATGAAACCAATTTTACAATGAAAATACATAATAAAATAAAATAGAGGAATTAAATTTTCATTATTTATATCAGTAAAGATCTCTTTTTTCAATATGGGGAAATAAAAAAAATAATGGTGAGCTCTGCTTCTTTATATGGGTAAAATACACCAGATGAAATAATCAATCAATTAGAATAATCTATATGTAATTTAAAATAACTAAAAACACACATTGTTTAATTTATAATATGAGAATGAAATGAATCTAAAGATTTTCTCATAGCGAAAATCATCTGGATAATTTAGAATAAGTTCTAAATGAATGAAATTATTAATTATTGTATGTCATGTGTCTATCACATGAACCACTAATATCAAGAAATTTCCCAATAAAATTTAATTTAAAGGTAATAACATTTTTAATGCGAGCTTAATTGATTCATCCCATGAGACTACCAACACATCTAGTGGATGTCTATAACCAGGCCCCACCACTATTCTATATTCCAAATATTGACATATAGTTTGAATAATTGATTTAAATAATAAACAATCAACAAAATCATCAAATATCTATACTGAATAAAATACACATATTTATCAATATTTGAAAAATTAATAAAATAACATTCAATATAAAAACCAAATGTAAAAATGGAATATTGTTTTGGATAAAATCATATCCATCATATAATAATAAGGATACATAATAGAAAATTAATTTAAAAATGAAAAATTATTACAATAAATTTACTATTTCAGTAGAAAGTTAGCAACCATAAATGAAAGTGATATTGTGTAATAAGTTTAATCACTCGGTAATTTTCAAGTAAAATCCCATTGGTTGAAATAATTAAAAGTGAACCTTAAAATACCATGGGGAATAAATAAATAAATATATTATATGTAATATTTTTTCAATACACACTAAATATACATGTATTTTTATATAATAACAAATAAGTCACAATGAAATGTAAATTGTGAGGGAATCCCTCACCACTAATAATCAGTCAAATGGTATTCCCAAAAAGGTACTAATTATAAAATTATACATTTAATAAAATTATTATAATAAGATTCATGATATTATATATCAAATTTATGTATGCATACACCACACATAATAAATTAGTAGATAAAAATGCGTATATCTCACTGAAATAAGAGTGAGATGAGAATACTCTTACCCCACCCTTCCCTTTAGTGGTGTGTAAATTAACCTAATATATAATGGTTTAATGAATGTTATTGATTCATTACATAAATATATTAATATTTATAATAATTAATTTGTTGATTTTATAACTTATTGTGACCCATTTGGTCGATAATATTTCATTATTGTCATGATTTTTTGTGTGTTTGTTACATGGTTTAATGATCTTTCTCACAAGTATATAATTATGGATGTTATTGTAAAATCTCAATATGACTACATAGGTGCATTAAAATGAAAATAATGAATTTTAATAAGTATTAAAGGTCCCATATATAATTTTTTTAACATAAGGATGATTCATTTGACATAATGTTAACGATGCATGATTAGTTTATTATGGTGGGTTTTACGAAGATCACGAACTGATTTTGTTTTATTTACTATTATGGGAGTATATTATTCATATAACATGAAATAGGAAATAATATATCTAATAAAATATTATTTAACTATAAAAATACTATTTTTACCATCCATTATGGTGGTAATGAAAAATGAACAAAATCATTATTCATAAAGACAATTGATCACAATGTCATGGACAGTGGTTTAATTTCTATAAATACGAGGATGTGATAAAAGTTTGGGATATAATATATTTCATCAAAAAATAAAATTAAACTATTTAAATTATTATGGAATTTTTATCCCTTTATGGATGAATTATATGAGGATAATGCAGAATAATAAACAAAAACAAATGAGCTGTTTTAAGAAGATTAACTCTTGAATATCACCTCTTTGGAATACCTTTTAAAGGCCTTGGATTTAGTCTTTTGGTGTGACCATAAATATTTTGACATGGGGGGAGAGCAAGAAGGATATTGTTTGGATATTATTTTATGATATTTATATATTTTTATTTAATATGGGGGTATTTATAGATGAGGAAAGTTGGGATTAAGTGATTAAATAGTGATTATTTTGTGTCTAAAGCCAACCACATTTAGGATTCATCGATTTTCAAGACTATAGATGATTATTAATGTTTACAATTAGTTTTAGGGTTGAAAAATATATCAAAACCCCATTTAATATTGTATTTTTATATATTTGACACCTTTCCCTTTTATATTTAACAGTTTTCATTGTTTTACCGATACTACGATATATAATTTTCTTACCATGGTAACATTTTTATGTATAAAAACAAAAAAATACTCAAAATTTTATTTGGAAATTATTATTCCAAATACATAATTCATTTAACTAAATTAAATTCAAAATGTCTACAAAGTTGGATTTAAAATTAATCCCACAAACACAATGAAAAAAAAAGGTTTTTAAATTGTAAAAGATGAAAAGTCTAAATGTTTTCTTTTCAATTTCAATTTGAAACTGATTAAGATGACATAAATTGGTTTATTGATTTATAATTGAACTAATGACACTTTATAACCAATTTTAAATACTTCTTAACATTATAAATTATTTTTATTAAATGTCAGTTTTCAATTAAAAGGCATTATTTTTTACCTTCTATCATAAAATTTAAGGATAAAAAACACTAAAAAAACCCTAAGATAATTTTTCCAATAGAATATAAAAAATTAACTTAATTTTTTAAAATAATAATTATATAATTGTCAAAATATAAATTTAAAATAGGTTCTCTATTATAAGTTTGAAAATTTTCATTTTGGAAAAATATGGCTTTTATGATTAATGTTGGATCTAATCATATATTAATCCTATTATACTTATAGGATGAATTTAAAAAAATATATATATATAACTTATATATTTAATAAGTATATTTCAAAAATAGTTATTAAATTTAATTTATTATAATAAAATCATATTATGGAAATAAAAATATGATTTTATAAAAAACACATCCTTTATGTTAAATTTTATTTTATTTTCAGTTCTAAATAAAATTAAACTAATGAATTCATTTGATAAAAACATCTAAACAATATTTTAATAATCTATTTTATCTCATTCATACCCACCATCCTAATGGCTCTGTGATAATTATCACAATTAAATAATAATATTTAATCATAAATTTAATCTTAATGTTTTTTGTAATATATGTTATTGAAGAAATTGAATTTTCTTTAGAAGTGACATAATGTAAAATATGTGGTTGTTACATTCACCCCTCCATCAATAAATTTCATCCTCGTAATATTAAGTTTCACTTCAAAATTCAATGCTTTATAATTGAAAATCCCATTGTGGAAAATTGACATCATAATGAAGGTTTAAAAAACATCCCCTTATTAAGAGGGAAATTGAAATGTAAAGGTTACCACAAAATTATGATTTATAATAAGATAATTTTATTGAGAATTGAAAACTTGTACATGGAATAAAATTGTAGCCATCATGTTTTGATGTAGAATAATAGAGGAAATGGGGATTATAATTTTAACCATCACAAAGACATAAATCATGTGATCATTTAAAAGACAGTTAATTTATTTTTAGCAATAGTAAGTAGATAACATTTTTATGTCATTTACCTAGGGTTTAGGGATTAATTTAATATATAGGTATGAATTTGAACAAAAATACATTACCTTATTTCTATTCAATGTCATAATCATAATAGTATACTTTGGTTTTTCTTTCAATTATTTCCACTTCATCTATTATACAGGAAATTGATCTTCAAGATGATTTTTTATGCTTGAAGTAACATTAGGAAATCATAAGATACAAAAGTCATTTATCTAGTCTGTAAATATTTTCTAAACCAAAATGGATAGAATATGTTAAACAATATGATAAATTTTATTTTAATCATAGAAAATAATATCCATGGTTATACTTAATCCATCCCACATGTAGTTAACCTCATGACTCATTCAAAATAAATCTATCAAAATTGAACATCCAAAAATTTATATGGAAGGATGACGAATTTCAAATAACAATATTAGTTTCCCCAAATAATATAATGGAATTTTTATTTTCAAATACCAAATATATTAATACCTTGACCTCCTTAAAACCTCAATGAATACAATAATTCTTCCAAAAATAAAATCTTTTGTGGTTGAATATATTCCATAAAACCAGAAATATAGTAGTCCTAGATAAGTTTCATTAAACATCAAATCAATAACGAATTTTATTATCTCCAAAAATAATCACATAAACATCACTTTATGTCAATATCAGTAACATATTATGGTTATCTACTACTAAATAATTTTTCATTAAAAAATATCTACTCTACACATAGTCACTTTCCTTGAGTACAGGTAATGATCGACACACACTTTTAAATCCTTTATGGGAAATTATTTCCTTACACTCATTATACATTCCATAATACTTATAACTATGATATAATAAATAATATAATATAAACACATTAGTAAAGGATCCAAATAAAATATTAAATTAATCATTCCACTTTACCTATATCAATAACATAAAATTGACCATGATCTGACATCTTCTTCTAAGGTATATTCTATTGACGCTTGGAGAATTCATTTCTATTGCAATGCCCTGACCCCATAGTCCAGGAGCCTATGTATTATTTTAATAAATTTTAATGATTAAAAGTAATCGATTCTCGAAGGACCGATCAGTTTAGTTGTCTTAGAAACAAGATACATACATAAGTTCAACACTACAACTTTAGAAGAAAAACAACAAAAATTTATTTTATTAGAAACATCCAAGCATCCAAGATTATTCCATCAATTCAATCTTAACTAACTTCTTCATATCCTAGGAAAATGAAACATGAGATAGGGTGAGCTCAAACGGCCAGTAAGAGTAAGCAATATAGTGGATGATAACATAAACATTAGGCATGGTGAATAATTGAAAACACATGACTTTACAAATAATAAACATGAACACATTATGATAGGAATATGAGCTGAGTAAATAATGAAAAAATAAAACATATTCATGGGTATTCTACTAGTCAAATAAACACATGAAATATCAATATCTAATCTCATAATGATGTAATGCATAAATCCAGAAATCCTAACTACATAGTCAAGGCCTCGTGCTAAGACTACAAATAAGATTTTTTCAAGACCTTTTGCCAAGACACTAGTTTGTATCATGAAACCTAATGATGTATCGAGGAGCTATAGCGGGCTCCACCCGTCACATACTAAGTCCAATGTATTCCTCATATGAAAAGATTGAAACATAACATAATCAATCTTATTAAAACTAGCATACAAAATGTCAATACGTTATCCTTAAACCATGAATGGTATAAAAATAGCATATCCACAATCAAACATAAATCATTCAATATAATATGGAAGATTTTATTTTAACAGTTTATCCACAATATATAATAATGAATTATATTGACATTGATGAAAATAATAATCAAAACTATTTGAGAGAGATATCCCCTTTTTTCTTGAAAACATTTAAAAGTCAAACTATTTGTCAGAATCCGTTTAAAATTTGATTTTTGAATAAAAGTTTCCCATTCAAAATTGAAACTTTTAAAAGGTTTTTTATTTTTAGAAATATAATGTCCATATAAATAAATCCTTAAAACCATTTTTAAAACATGGACATTAATGAGAATGATTTAGAATAATAAATCTTTAAAACAATTAAAATGAAATTTTAGTTAGAGTTCCTAACCAATAGGGAGACACATGAATAACAATAATTGAGGTAATCAAAACATTATTATATCATGATAATAAAGGGATTCATGATATACTATGTCAAATTATATTATATACACTATATAAAAGTGAAATGGTGTATAAAAACAAAGAAGTCTTAATGGAATGTAAACTACGATGAAATATCTTATAATGATTGTATCCTTAGGTTAATGATAAATCAATGACATAATTATGTGTGAAAAATATAAATAAACATAATATGATTGGATATTTAGTATAAATGAATCAGATAACATTCACACATATTCTTTAAAAAACACCAATGAATTGAATGTTTAACTCAATAAATGAAGATTGAGTTATAATTACTCTTATCAAGTTCATATCGATGACTTGAGAATTTATCAATGGAGTGATTATGTGTATAAAAATTATATCCATAGAAAGGGGAGTGTAAATTACTACAAATAATAAATAGTGATTCCACACATAATCATGGTGTAAAATAATCAATGAAGTATGTGTAAAGCCCAATGAGTGGAAATTGAAATTTGAAATTCCCTTACTGATTTGGTATCTTATGAAACATACACCCCATGAAATAAGTATCATAAAAGGAATATGTAAATACCCATACATTAATGTATATTACAAAAATAATATAATAAAGGGAATTACATACTCCACACAGAAGGAAATAGTGTCCAGTATAACATGAATCTCACGAAAATAAATGTGAGATGAAAACCTCTTACTTCGTTGTAATCAATCAATTCATATGAACGATAGTTAATAACCACAAAATTAATCAAATAATTCCATGAATATAAATATAATCATGATAATATATTTAAAATTTAAGTACACAATACACCACATGCAATAAATAAGTGTCGAACAATGGAATTCTCAAGGAATTAAAAGCGAGATAAGAAACACCTTACCTCATGTCTGACTTGTCTTGTATGTTCCTTGTTCGTCTTGAATAATAAAATTATTTTAATTTATAAATGATTAAGATACTTTTTCACGTTTATTATTCATTTTACATAACCTATTACCTTGCTATAACAATTAGTTAATTATTTGAGTTCGTATTGGATACTTTATCGATGTTCGGAATTGGAGTCAAAATTGAACTTGTTATAACTACAATTTTTACATGTGGTCAAATGTCCATTATATCCAAAATGATATAAATGTTTCAAATATCATATATATATATTTTATATCCAATATATAAATATATATATTTATAATAATACATAAAATTTGGAGATAAGAAATTAAATGAACTTTTCATGGAGACGGTAACCCGTACGTACGCATGAACGCCACTTTAATTTCTATTTTTTATATTAATTAAATTAAAACATAATGATACATAGGTATATTATAATTCCAGTATAACATATTATATAATATCCTTAATTCCATCCTTTATACATCTCAAATAAGGCATTAACGAGTCATATCATTTTGAGGGGGCAGTAGTCTGCACTTCCTCAAATGAAATTATTGTGTTTTACCAATAATGGAAACCATAAAATAATGATATAAAAGGAAAATAAATAAGAATACAGAAAACATAAACATAATATATATATCATATATAAATATAGTTCCATCTTAATGTCCACCATGAGAGGCGGTAGGAGATAATATAACAATCATCGTTTCGTGAGGCGTTAGTTTTCCATCCACAGAAACAGTATGTTCTTACCCCATTAGATGGAGGTGTGTGTAAGTGTAGCTGGAATCCTTATCCTACAAAAATACTATTATATTGAAGATAATTTTTTTTATAAAAGAAATTAATAAAAAGTTTCTATGGGGTTTTAGAAGTAAAATAATGCAAAATAAAACCAAAGAATTTAAGAGAAAGTGTTACCTTTAATTTGGGTAACTTCCTTTGGTTTGAATCCAAAGGAATTCCTGAAGTGCCTTCTCCCCGAGTTAAGGCTTCTATAAAGAATAGGGGGATCTTGAGAGATTATTTTGGTAGGGTTTTTATGATCCAAGGGGCTTGAGGGGTATGTTTAATGGGTTAGAAATGGTGACTTTCTATAAGGGGGAGGATGAGCTCTTTATGAAAGTGTGAAAATATTATTTTATTATATAGTGATATTTGGTTTCTAAAAGTCCAAAACTAATTAAAGTCGAAGATAAGATGAATCATGGTCTAAATAAAAACATAAAATAAGAATTGGACCGGTTTTGGATATTATTTTAGTATTAATAATCATATTTATTTAAATCATTTATTAATTAGGTAATACTACATCATTATTTTGTCATAAATAATATAATTTATTTGATGTATAAAAATTATAAAAAAACTTATCATAATGTAGTAAATCTTATTATATTTCCGATTATTATTTATATTCGAAAAGATGACTTATATAACCCCATGTGAAAATTGATATACTAAAAGATATTTGTTAATGTCATTTTTGTCTTTACTTAAAGTTAATTAAAATAAAGTGTCCTTATCATTCTTAAGTGGATCCATGGGGTCCCAAAATCGATCCAACGATGCCAATGGTCGGCCATTAAATATCCAATAAGGTTAGGACAAGTGTTAAGGTAATTTTTTTTATTATAGTATTCTTTTTACCTTGAATAACTCTGTATACCTTTCACCGTGGTAAATAAAAGTCAAAAGTTACTATTTACCAAAAAATTATTTTCCTAATATTGAACAAAATTTTACTTACTAATAAAAACCATGTATGTCATTTTTTTAAAATTCAATTTACAGATGTGGTAAAATTTCATTAAAATGAAAATTTCGGATTTTTAACTACTACTTAGTTGTTTCACTATCATCAAAAATTGAAGTTTTTCATAAAAATAACAAAAATTCATCCTAAGATATATATGATATTCCGAATTCAAAAATTATGTCTATATTACCAAATTCAAAACATAGATGTTTGATTACGTAAATTAAAATTAATTCCCGTTGACAATACACATAGCGTGTTTTTATGAAACAATAACTACCAAAAGATCCACACTTGTTTATGTATAATTTCAAAGTGAAATTAATTCCAGTGACCAAAATTGGATTAAAGGGTAAAAATATAATCTAATTAAAATTAAAAAACAATTTAAAATATAATCTGACTATATAAATAAATTATATTAAAATACTGTTTCAAATTAAAATACATTATTTCTCACTATTCATAAAAAATGAATATTATTATAAAAATACCAAAATTTCATCCAATGTAAATATCAATGTCCTGATTCTAATGAAGAATTTTATTTTGAAAAAATTAATATGTAAAAGGGTCAAATATTGGATTTAGAAAGGGTTCTCCGTTAAAATGTGGTAAAATTGATTTTTTTAAAAATACAATTTTTATCTAAAAAATTGAATTTGTTCTTATAATATGACTAAGAAACACATAACACATAAGTTATAATTATATGCAGTATATAAAAATTCAAAATCTAGTTAATATTATTCATAGCCGCTTTTGACCGACCAGTTTGGTAAGTCATGGTTTACTCGAACTCTGTGTTATATATAGTGCAATCTATTGAATTTAATGAAAATAACTTACTATGAATTATTGGGGTGGTACATTCTTCCCCCATTTTTGAAATTGTGTCCTCGCAATTTTTAAATTGGTCTTAGGAACTTCATTGAATGTCCCACATCAGAAAAAGAGTTAATAAAACTATCAACTTAAAAGAAAGAAAGTGAAGTACAGAGGTCACCCGAGAGAACCCATACTAGGATTCCATGTAGGAAAACACGGATATGGAAGATAAACTAAATGTAAGGTTTTTATGGAGAGTGATAGAAAACTTGATCAGTAGAAAGTGAACAATAAGAAAACCACAGTCCTGTGATGGGATAAATTGTCATTAGTTTCCCAGTATGAAAAGTAAATAGACAACATTTTTTGTTTTAAGATCTATTTCATATGGATGAGTAATTTATTTATGAGATTGACTAATAACATAAAGGGATATACTAACTTTTTAAGTATTGTTTTATCCTTTTATAAATTCCTACCACTAACTCATCTCTTTTTCTGAACGATGATTATTTAATATGACTTAGTCACACCTGGAACACTAGAATCAACTTCTAGAGAATCAAATGATCCATAAAAGATAAAATATATATTTCCCTTGCCTTTATAGATTAACCAAAACCAAAATGGTTAGTACAAAATCAGATGATCCCCAAAAAAATATATTCTTTTAGATAAAAAAAATACTAATCTTAATTTCTAAAATTAAACCAACAATACCCAAAGTTCAATAAATAACATTCAATAAACAATTTTCCATAAAATCTCTCAATATAATCCATTCTAATATTGAAACCCAAAACTCAAAAGAGTTTTCTTATGTAGTCTTCCACGTTAAATTGTATCTCTAAATAACATCTACTACTCTTAAAGTCAGATACATAAAAGTAATTAACCTAATCACATATTCTATATGATAGGTTAATAATTTCCATAAATAACCTAAATTTCTATAAATCCACTATAAAAACATAGATATAAACCCACCATTACTCCTAAAATGAAATCCCATAGTATTCTATTTTCCTTAGGCATATATCTTTACCTAAAGAGAGAATATATTCCAAAATAATGTTTATCACTTAATCACCAAATCATTTTCCTATAATAAGGATACATCAAAAGTTCCCAAAGTCAACATATTCTAGATCCAAAAAATCATTTAACTAAAAAAGAATTAGTCATACTAACCAGGGACTTTACGTAGTCCAGTGGTAGGAGATAATTCCCAGTTGCACTTTGGTTGTGGGTTCGATTCCCATAGCTTTTTCTGACACGACGAGTTGTCACTCGATCTGTGTGTTGTCCATTTTCAATAACTATATTTTATAACATTCCCTAAATGAGATAGATTCCTCAAAATAATCATAACATAATTTAACCACCAATGTTATCTCATACTTTTCATTTTTATCCAAAAATTAATAACCTATAATTGCCTCAAATTCAAGATTCGTATAAACCCAAATTGTTATTTATAACTATATCCACAAAAGAAAAGGTAATTATTCCTCGAATAAAATTTTCACATAACAAACTGCATGGTTACACATACAAGATAAAATTCATCCAAAGTAATCTCATCAACAAAGAGCACTAATACCGTTAAACATTTTTCCATCCATTTTTTTCCACATAGGTTCTTCCTTGACCAAGATGTTATCTTGTAGAATTGGGGATTGACTTGGGTGATGCCAAGGTCCCTTAAATTTATGATAAATGACCATAATTGGATTCTTATGATCACATTTATTTTCTTCCATAGTACACATCATTTTTCTTCAGCAATTATTTACTCTATGCCCTTCTTTCACACACATAAATCATTTCTTTGTTACATTGAGACACTTTCTTGGGTGCCTCCTTCCACATTTCTGGCATGATGGAAATTGAGCTTTCTTCTCTCTATCATCTCCACTATAAAATATCTTATCATTCACTGGCTTTCTCTTCTTTTTTGAGTCTGGGAGTTGGTTAATATATATGTTGTTGATCATATTTTTGGAAAACGAATTCGGAATGAAGACAATATATTTTACGCCTATCAACATTTCATTTTGTTTCTCATTTACACCATTGTTCCCACCTTGTACATCATGTTCAAAGTTACTATGACTTCCTTGGAATCTAGCCATTAACTAAAACAAGAAAGAATTGTGTGAGTAAGAATAGTTATAAAATTATTTAGAAAATATCATCACACCTTATTTTTAATCTAAAACACCCCAGGATTAACCAAGGTTATTTATTATCATCTTATATTAAAATCCATGAAATCGGTTTGTAATGAAAATGTGAATTATCCTAAGCGTATTCCTCATGAGTGTTGTAACCAAGAGTACAGAAAGGCCTATTGTCGTGCAGCAGGATACCCCATATCATTCTCGAAACTCCATGTCAGAGTTTCACTCCTTGGTGCATCTGTGCCGGAGCCGCCTCTACCTACTCATATATAGACAAGGATGTACCGCTCGGAAAATACACAAAATATCTACATTAACAAGATTCTAGGATGTTCTTCTATACTATTCCTCAAATTCTATCTTAGGGTACTGTGCACTAAACAAATTTTTTCTAAATCTAGTTTCTAATGTTTGAACTAAACTTCCACGGATACCAACTATAACACCCTAAACCCAAAATCCAGGAGCTGGTGCATTATTTTAATACATTATCATGATTAAAATGAATCACGTCCTGAAGGAATGATCATTTTAGTAGTCTGGGAATCAAGATACAAACATAATATCATCACTAAAACTTGAAAAGAAAGACATCACTAATTTATTCTATTAGAAACATCCAAGATTTCATGATTATCCATTCAAGTCACTCTTAACTATGTTATTCATATCCTGGGAAAATGAAACATGAGAAATGGGTGAGCTCAATTGATCAATAAGAGTAATAAATAAAGCAGAAGTTAACATAAACATTAGGTATGGTGAATAATTGAAAAAACATGACTTTACAAATAATAAACATGTACACATTATGGTAGGAATATGAGCTGAGTAAATAATTCCATAATAAAACATATTCATGGGTATCATACTAGTAAAATAACCACATGAAATTACAATATCTAATCTCATAATTATGGAATGCATAATTCCGGACATCATAACCACATTGTCAAGGCCTCGTGCCAAGACTACAAATAAGATTATGTCAAGGCCTTATGCCATGACACTAGTTTGTCTCATGAGACCTACCGATGCATCAAGGAGCTATAGCAGGCTCCACACATCACATACTAAGTCCAATTCATTCCTCATATGAAAAGATTGAAACATAAAATAATCATTCGTATTAAAAATAGCATGTGAAATGTCAATACATTATCCACAAACCATGAATGGTATAAAAATAGCACATCCACAGTCAAACATAACTCATTCAATACAATATGGACGATTGTATTATAACAGGTTAACCTCAATCGAGAATTATAAAGGATATTGACATAGATGAAAATAATCATCAAAACTATTTGAGAGAAATATCCCCCTTTTTTAGGAAAACATTTAAAAGTCACACAATTTGTCAAAAAGTCGTTTAAAAATAAATATTTGAATCAAAGTGTCCAATACAACTTTGAAACTTTTAGAAGGAATTTTAATTTTAAAACATTAATTTCCATATAAATAAATCCATAAAACCATTTTTAAAACATGGACATTAATGAGAAAGATTTAGAATAATAAATCATTAAAACATTTAAAACTATATTTTAGTTAGAGTTCCAAACCAAAAGAGAGAAACATGAATACAGATAATTGATGAAATAAAAACATTATTATATCATGAGAATAAAGGGATTCATGATATACTATGTCAAAGTACATTATATACACTATATAAAAGGGAATTGGTGTATAACAACAAATAAGTCTCAATGGAATGTAAATTGATATGAAATCTCTTATAAAGACAATAACCTTCGACTAAGGATAAATTAACAACATAATTATGTTTGAAAAATATAAATACACATAATAGGGTTGGATATTCAGTGTAAGTCAATCAGATAATATTCACACATTTTCTTGTAAAAAATGCCAATTAATTGGATATTTAACTCAATAAATGGAGATTGAGTTAAAATTACTCTTATCAAGTACATATCGATGAATTCAGAATTTATCAATGGAGTGATTATGTGTATCAAAATTATATCCACAGAAAAGGGAGTGGAAATTAATAAAAATAATAAACAGTGATCCCACACATAATCATGGAGTAAAATAATCATGGAAGAATGCGTAAAGCCCAATGGGTAGAAATTGAAATTTAAAATTCCCTTACCGATTTTGTAACTTATAAAACATACACCCCATGAAAAAAGTATCATAAAATGAAGATGTAAATACCCATAAATTAATTTATATTACAAAAATAATACAATCAAGTGCAGTACATACTCCACACAAAAGGAAATAGTGGCCAATATAGCATGAATCTCACGGGAATAAAAGTGACATGAAAATCCCTTACTTTATTATAATCAATCGAGTCGTTTGCACAAAATTTAATAACCACAAACTAAATCATAGAATATCATGAATACAAATAAAATCATGATGATATATATCAAATGGCAGTATACAATACCCCACATTCAATAAATAAGTGGCGAACAATGGAAATCTCACGGAATTAAAAGTGAGATAAGAAACCTCTTACCTCAAGTCTGACTTGTCTTGTATGTTCCATGTTCTACCTGAATAATAAACATAAGTTAATTTATACTTCATTAAGAACATTTTTAAAGTTTATTATTACTTTTATATCACCTATTACCTTAATATAACAATTAGTTAATTATTTTAGTTCATATTTTATATTTTATCGATTGTCGGAACTTTAGTCAAAAATGAACTTGTTATAATTACAATTTTTCCATGTGGTCAAAAGTCCATTATATCCTGAATGATATACATGATTTTGATATCATATATATATTATATATTCAGTATATATATGTATATATATATTTATAACAGTACGTAACATTTGGAGATAATAAATGAAATGTACCGTTCATGGAGACGGTAAGTTGTACGTACGCATTAACGCTACATTCATTTCTATTTTGTATTTTAATGGAATTAAAACATAATGATACATAGGTATATTATAATTAAAGTATAATATCATATAAAATATCATTATTTCCATCCTTTCTACATCTCACATAAGGCATTAACGAGTCATATCATTTTGAGGGGTTAGTTTTCCATCCATAGAAACAGTATGTTCCTCACCAATTAGATGGAGGTGTGTGTAAGTATAGTTCAAATAATTATCATAAAAACATCCTAGTATATTGATGATACTGGTGTTGTTATAATTGAAAATGATAGAAAGTGATTAGGGGGTTGGATAAGTAAAATAAAACAAAATAAAAAAAAGAATTTAAGATAAAGCGCTACATTTAATTTGGGTAACTTCCTTTGGTTTGAACCGAAAGGAATTATTGAAGTGCCTTATGCCTAAAGAAAGGATTATAGGAGGAAGAGGGGGATCTTGGGAGATTATTTTGGTAGGTTTTAGAAGATCCAAGGGGCTTAAGGGGTGTGTGGAATGTGTTAGAAGTGGCATCCTTTTATAAGGGGGGGTGCTTTATAGGAATGTGTGAAAATATTATTTTATTATATAGTGATATTCGGTTTCTAAAGGTCCAAAACTAATTAAAGTAGAAGATAAGATGACTCATGGTCTAAATAAACTCATCCAATAATAATTGGAAAGGTTTTTGATTTTATTTTAATATTAATAATCATATTTATTTAAATCATTATTTAATGAGGTAAATAATACATCATTATTGTGTCATTAATAATTTAATTTACATGACGTCTAAAAATTATAAATAAATTACCATAATGTAGGAAATCATTTTATATTTCCAATGTTAATTTATAGTCTAAAATATAACTTATATAACCCAATGTAAAAATTTATATACTAAAAGATATTTGTTAATGTCATTTTTGTCTTTACTTTAAGTTAATTAAAATAATGTGACAATTTCATTCTTAAGTGGCTCCATGGGGTTCCCAAATCGACACAAGGATGAAAATGGTTGGACATTACTCATAAAATAAGGTTAATACAAGTGTTAAGGTAATTGTTTATTATTATAATATTCTTTTTACCTGGAATTACACTATTTACCTTTAACCGCGGTAAATAAAAGTCAAATTTTACTATTTACCAAATATTATTTTCGTATTATTGAACTAAATTTGACATAATAATAAAAACCATGTATCTTGGTTTTTCAAATTCAATTTTCATAAGCGGTAAAATTTCATTTAAATGAAAAAGTCGTATTTTTTACTACTACTTAGTGGTTTCCCTATTCATCAAAAATTGAGGTTTTTAAGAAAAATACCAAAAAATCAGCCTAAGCTATATTTGATATTCTGAATTCAAAAATGATATCTATTTTACCAAATTCAAGACATAGAAGTTGTATTAATTAATTTGAAATTAATTCCCATTGTCAAAACAAATAGTGTGTTTTTAAGAAACAATAACTATCAAAAGATTGACACTTGTTTATGTATAATTTCAAAGATAAATTAATTACAATGACCTACATTAAATTAAACGGTAAAAATATAATCAAATTAAACATAAAAACTAATTTAAAATATAATCTAACTATATAAATAAAATTTATTAAAAGGAATTTTTGAATTAAAAAACATTATTTACCACTATCCATAAAAAAATGTATATTATTTTCAAAATACCAAAATTTCATCCAAAGTAAATTTTGATGTCCCGATTCTAATAAAGAATTTTATTTTTTCAAAATATACATGTAAAAGGGTCAAATATTGGATTTAAATAGGGCTCTCCATTAAAATGTGGTAAAATTGAATTTTTTTGAAAAATACATTTTTTATCTGAAAAATTGAGTTTGTTCTTATAATATGTCTAAGAAACACATAATACATATGTTATAATAATATGGAGTATATAAAATTAAAATTCTAGTTAATACTATTTATAACCTATTTTGAACGACTAGTTTTGTAAGTCGTGGTTCGCTCGGACTCAGTGTTGTGTGTAGCCCAAGATATGGAATTTAAAGAATATAACTTACTTTGAAATAATGGGGTGTTACATCTATAGTGCACCATATCCTTGTAGTTGCAACACTTAATATGAGCCTTTTTATCCTTACCATTTCATTCTTATGAATGGTGACCTTTATTTACATAATTATAACAAACACTTAGTCCCTTCAAGAACAACATATTATATTTTTTTCCCAACTATAACATGGGGGAAAATCCTTTTTTCTCTACATCCGTTTATCCTTGATTTTCTCTATTGTCCTCTTATTCTATTTTTTTCCTTTTAATTTTTATGAATTCTATATTACATTATCTATCATGATGGAATATTAAAATATTTCATCATATTTGGGAGTATTTTAAAAGATAATATCCCTTTGTAGAGTTGGAATAATCTCATCAATGAAATGGTCAATCCTACACTTTGTGTTGCGTATAAAAATTTTGGATTAACTAGATATATTTAAAAAGTTAGCTTCATAATTTGTAAAAAAATTACTTTCCCTTTTTCATTAAACAATGTAACAATCTCTTTATCTCAATTTTTTCCGCATATGGGAAACATTTATTGAAGAATGTAGGATTGAAAGAAGTCTATTCCATGAGTTATATTTCCTCTTCATCCTTATTATTCTAGATCAATGGCCACTATTGGTCATCATTGTATTTTAGGAAATATTCATTAAGTGTGAACTATTATTTTTTTCCACATCCCAATGTTAGAGATATTTTCTATGAAGACATAATACATTTCTCATATGTAATTGGATTAATAGTCCCACTAAAGGATGGGGACTTATATCGCATACATCGATCCAACTTCGGAAATTCTAATTGTGGAATATATTTCTCCATATAGGCCTCGTAATTTTTTATAACCTGATTATGAAGCACAAAAATAGTAATAATGTATTGTATTCTAATAGTATTTTTATTAGTTCCCTCAGTTGCGAAATCTAAACATTATCTACATGTAATGGTACCATTATTCCTTCCATATTGTATTTCTAAATAATGAAAAATACATGATTAGATCATATTATTATGAAACATAAAATATAATCTAAAAAATAGTGAACACATTACATAAATTGAAAATTTATGTATAACTAATCTATAAATAATAATATTGGTTTCTCTGGGAATATTCTCAATGTCTGTTATATGGTTATTTTTTCTAATTCTATGTTTAACTAAATCTAGTTCCCATGGTTTCTACTAATCGTTCTCTGATACCAACTATAAAGTCCATGAACCAAGTATTCTATAGTAGATGACATTATTTTTTACATTGGAAAAATATAAACAAAATCATATATCAAGGGACCAAATAGATTATTACTCTTAGTAAACTAGATATATACAAGCAATCCATTTTATATTGGGAATAGTAATAAAACATATAAAAGGAATGCAATTTTAATTCATGAACTCATTCAAGACCTATTTATCATAATTTTGGGAAAGGAATCATATTAAGGGTGATGAGAAATTCTCAAAAAGATTTAAACACAAAAAAATAAATAATTAATCCTTGAGAATAAATAATATGGAAAAGTAAATAACTGAAAACCCATTCCATTTTACCAATAAACTAAGAATAAAATTCATCCATTGATTTTTTTTCACGATATAAATACTATGGATTAAAATAACTAAATTCTAAATGTAGGAAATGAATAATTATTTTATGTCATGTATATGGTACCTGAACCACTACTATCAGGACCATTCACAATATGGTTTAATCTATAGGTAATAACCTGTTTAATGATAACTTAAATGGTTGGTCCCATTAAACTACCAATGCATCGAGGGGATATCTATAATCGGGACAAAAACATTTCATCCAGTCCAAAGCATTCCATGTATATAAAATAATCTATTTAATTAATAAACAATGTGCATTATCATCAAATATCCATATTAAATAAATGACATATATTTATCAATATTTACTTAAGTAATCAAATAAATATGAAAGTAAGAAATGTATTTAAAAATGTAATTATGTTTTAGTTATAACAATATTTATCATAAAATAATATTGTTATTTAAGAGAAATGTAACATCCAATGAAAAATGATATCAATAATGTTATTATTTCAAGAGAAATTTAATAATCACAAAATATTATTATATTGGGAAATAGCTTTTATCACATAGTAATTTAAAAGTCAAATCCCCAAGGTTGAATTAACTAAAAATGAAATATAAATTACCATGAATAATGAAACGATCTTGACAATAAATGTCAATGGGATAATATATACACCAAAAATAAGTTAATTGGTGTATAATAACAAATAAATATAAATAGAATGTGAATTAAAGGGGAATCTCATACCACATGTAATCAGTGGAATTATATTACCTATAAAAGTAACAATTATAAATTAATAAATTGACTAGATTTAATATAATGATTATAAGAATATTATACATCAAAGATAATTTTTCATACATCACATAATTGAAATAAGTTGTGGATGAGGATTATATATCATAGAAATAAATGTGTGATGATAAATAAAGTAATTATATTTTCTCATGTTCTATATCCCAATGGAAAGAAGAGTACCACTACTCTATGAAATAGATCACGAAATTAAAATGATTTTTAAGATTATATCTGATGAATTCAAGGTCTATAAACATATAAAAAATATAATTTTATATGATAAATGTAACTTCATTACAAGGCCATGTATTCACTTCATAATAATGTTCCCTTTATGTGGAAACCTATGTATGTGTTATTACAGAACACCATCTTATTTATATTTTCAAATTGATTATTTCATATCCTTTTTATGATATGTGTTTTCAAAAAAGTTTTTATAAATATTAAAAATTTATATTCCTTTAATAATCATATATTTAATCATTAACTCTATGGAATTTTTTATTCTATTTATCAATAATGAGAAAACATTTCCTGGAAACAACTTCGTTAAAGGATATAGTGTAACACCCTAAAAATTTAGACTTTTTTTCTTTATTTAATGTTTATTATAGTGTGTTGTATATGAAATAATAAGTATAAAATGAACAATGACATACTATTATTATTTAAATATGACTATTATGACATAGTCATTTGTTTGGTGGGTATAAATAGAAATAAAGATAAAATATTTTGAAGGTAAAATAGTTGTTTTTCATAAACAATTATGATGAGAAATTTGTTTTTAACATTAAATATTAAATTTATCACTATTTTAAATGATTTTAATTATAATAATAGGTAATTAAATGATAATAATTCAACTCAATGCTTCAAAAATTCATTTTCTTTATAAATGGTTTTAATTTAATTTTCTGTGTTGATATTCTATTTAATTTCATCCACTATTATATATCATATTTTAAAATTTGGTGATAAATTTTTAATTAATAATATCTTAAGAGAAATAATATTATAGATTGATTTTTTTCCTAAATGATTAATTTTCAATGAATAATGGAAAATATAATTTAACAGAAAATGGTCTTTTCCATTCATGTGTTTAAAAATTAATTTTTTTTATTAATTTTAAAATTTTATTAGTTGCTTTAAAAAAATCATTATAATCAACATTATATGTGAATTTTTTATCGACGCATTTTTATACATAAAAATTCCTTTTTTTGAACCCCATTTTTCATAATGTTTTACAAGTTTGTTTTGAAAATTATTTCTATCACATGTAAAAATTAATTTTTTTAAAATAGAATCATTAATTTAAAATTTTTTAATGACTTCATTTTCATTTTTCGTCATTATAAATAGTAAATTTTTTTAAAAATACAGTTACTAAGTTATGAGGAAAATGGGATAAAAGGGTTAAAATTGAAATGATAAAGTTTAAAATGACTTGAAAATAAATTAAATAATTTGGATTGACATATTTAGATAGTATAATATTTCATCATCATATATTAGTCTCTTTTAAGGAATAATTATTGAATTACACATTAATATTTTTTAATATTTTTTAAAAAACCAATGGTTTCCTCACCCTTACTTATAAAACGAAGCCCCCTTTACTCTCTTTCCCAGACTTCAGAAGCCTCTTATATTTACAAATTCCATCAAAAATAACATTATAAAATATTTCCACAAATCCTATTGTCTCTTTTTTGATCAAATTCCAATCCTAGGTAGGGTGAGGTATAAACCTAAGGAGGTTGTTTACAGAAGAGGTATAGTTCTTAATAGATAATTTTTTTATTATTTGTTTTTATAAGTCATTAAAATATTAATAAAATTTGATGAAATAATATCACCATTATAAAAATTTAACTTTAATTTTTTTATGTTTACATTATATCATTATTTAATCAACTTAACCACCTACAGAACAATAAAAACATCACTCTTTTCTATGGGTTGACTACCACCACACATGATAATGAATTTAATTTTTCATAACAGAATTATATAGTTGTTAATAATGTGGGATAAAATTTAAATATTATATATATATATATATATTGTAAATTAAATTTTTTAGTGATGATTAAATTTTATAATTCTTTATTTACCATTCAATGAAAAGTAAAAAACATCTATCATATATAAATGAAGACTACCACCTCTCAAACCGATTTATTTTACATATTATCACCACCTCACTTTGATTATATATATATATATATTGATTTAAATAAGTAATATGATATTAATGATGTATGCTCTTGGATTTTTATTAAAGAATGTTTTTCGTTTAAGTGTTGTCTTCGGTATCTGCTTTACAACTAGATAATTGCTCCCCAAGTTCAGGTGGGGGCTTGGGGTGCATCGGGAGCTTAGTGCATGAATAAAATATCAATCAGTCCAAGCAGTGCAAGGAGCATGGTCTGCAAAAGGTTAGGGGAAATAATGTGGGTAAATTGTGCCGACCAGCCTTCCTCGGATAGCATCATTTTCACTAGCTATGTATGGTTAGGGAAAACTATGTGGGATCCCTAGGAGACTGTGTGGGATAGCCTCTCATAGATAGTAGTTTTCAAATGGTTTGCGCACGGTTTGGAAAACCGTGCATGTAAACCATGTGGCTCAGAAAAGTTGGAATCTTTACAAAAATGTAACCCTATGCTTTTAAGGCCCAACTTAGGATATTAATCCTCCTTCACCCTTGAAACCCTAGGATCGAACCAAAGGGACTAATATCTTCTAATTATCGTCCTCCATTGATTCTTGACCATTTTGAGTGCCATTGGAACATAATCGAAAATCCTGGTGAGTCTAATATCCTCCTACTCTCTCTTTTTAGGTTTAGGTCTTTAATTTTGTGAGATATCCATCCAAAGATCTCAACCCTTTCTTTTTCAGTGAGATCTAGGTTTAGTAATCAAAGGTATGTTGAATTGGGACTTAAGGCCTTGTTTGGGAGGGCGTTCATCAACAGATCCGAGGTAGGGGTCTACATGTTATATCCCTGGAGTTTGATAGAGATTTATGCATGTAGTGTTTTGAATATTAGCCAATTGGGATGAGTTTGTCATTTCATTATTGTGATGTGTTGTTTAGGGTGTCTAAATAAACTAATGGAACCATCATAGTCCCTATGGGATTCATGGAGGATGATGCGACAAATGGCAGGGCCACCCATTGGGTGTGCCCGAGTTGCTGGACATAGAGTTTAGATAAGTAAATACAGGGTCGTTGTGAAAGAATAGAGATCCTAGGATGAATATGATATTAAGGTTGAAGGATGAAAATTTGTGTCGTATTAATACACCTTTTCTAGATGGTGACCTATGTGGGTGTTGGTTGGATTAAAAAGTGGTTCAGTGGGATAAATTGAAATTCTAAGGGATTTTCTTTACACATGATTATGATTAGGGAGATAAGAATGTGATATAGGAATTGGGGATGAATTTGTGGAATGGGTTAGTACATGAGAATTAGGTGGTACACCAAAATGATTGAATGTAATGAAGGGATTGTGTTATGTGATATTATAATTGAACTTGAAATGCATATGTGGGTAAATTCTTATAAGATGATGAATGGCTAAAGGGTTCAATATGTGGAAATGATTAAATACCATTATGGAATGGATTATGAGCCTTGTAATGAATCCGAGTGAGTTAGAAATGATTAACTAAGGCTAATAAGATAGGCATAATGAATGAATTCTTAGTTAGATAAGCGTAATAAAAGGAAATGGGGAAAATGGATAAATGATGTGAAATGTGGTAAATATGTTAATGGGTTAAGGCATGGGATTAACTCTCATGTTTTGTTATGACTAATGTTTATCTTGGAAAATGGTTGTGATTTTTTTTGATTGGTTTATGGATATACATATATATAGCCTATTCACACATCTTGGTAGAGTGGGGTATTGACTTAAGGTTCCATGCCCATATGTTGAGTTGGACTAAGGCTCTAAACTCTACCACTAATTCATGGGTTACAGAACCGGAATCAGGCTTATTCCCATAATGGTTTCATTCCACCTGGATTGAGGTTTCTAGGTGCGGTTACTGTATTTATTTCATTCGAATCAGACTAAGGCTTTTAGGTGAGGAAATGTGTTGATGTGATATGTGTATCCATAGTAAGTTAGGGACTTGACTTGTTTCCCTTATGCATTGTGATCAATTTCCTTATACCCTTGGATAGAAGATAATTGTTCCTAACCCAAGGAATAGGTGATCAAAATGGATTATGTAATTAATATGGTGTAAGATATGGTTTGGGATAAATGTTGTTCATGAATTAAATGAACCTTATTAACTAATGGCACCTGAACCATCCATTTCTTCCTTGACATTTATTTTTTACTTTCATTCACTAACTGTTAGATTGTATATTTTGTCGACATTGTTGGTGGTGGCCAACTGAGTTTTGTACTAAAAACCTGTTCAGGACGCTATTGGGAACCCGAGTAGATCTCTGGGTTGCAGGTCTGGGCAGGGGATGAGGACCTAAACTAAGATGTTTATATGGGCTCGGGATGTACATGGAGAAGGATCCAGCCATAGAGTAAGTTACCATTGGTAGTTTTGTCTATTTTTTTTATTTTGAATTTATTTCTCTTGAAATTCTACTATAGAATGACATTGTTGTATTTGATTGGTGTTTGTACCCCACTAGGAAACATTTGGTTATGCATGTTTATTGGGTGTTTCATACGGTTTCTCTTATTTATATTGTGATATACTCTAGCTTACTCTGGTAAAGAGGGTATAGTCTCCCTATGTTTCTTATTAGACCCACTCTGCTAGTCAGCAACCTTTTCCCTATGGGGATACGTGCTTTAGGTCATTTGATAACCCAGCACAGAGGAACAGTTTAGTGGCTTCCGGATTGAGGACATTACAAAGTTGTATCATAGGAGTTGTTTTCTCATTATTACTATTTGGGGATGGTAGAATGGAGATTTGGATATGTCGGTCCTTGCTGATGAACTCATTCTTGGGAGTATCTAACCCATTTATGTGGGAAAACCCAGGTCACTCTAGGTGGGAATCATTGTTCGTGATATGTGTTGTTATATTTGGATGGTATCTCATCATTGGGGGATGCACATGTAGTGTGATTTTATTGATTTATTATATTTTTCTCATTTCTAGAATGGCATGGGTATGTTCATTCATGCATCATTTTAGGCACCTAAGGATATAGGTGGCCTTCAATATTATAGCCACACACATGGGATGGGTGTGTGGGGCATAGAGAGTGGAATACATTTTACTACCACAATATGTATGAAGAAAACAATGCTTAATAATTGTGATGAATGATGGTGAATGAAAATAATGAGAAGGAATAGTTAAAGAATATCTTGTATAATGAAATGTTTTGACCAGGTTAATGTTCTGTGTTATTATAAAATGTAAAGTTTGTTCTGGTTTCTAAATGAAAAGGGGAGCATAATGATGGTAAAATTGTTAATAGATTTTTCCTAATGAAATGTGTTAATGTGTAAAAATGATGAGTTTAACAGGTTTTTAAATGGTAAATGTGCCTAAGAGGAAGGGATTGTGTTGTAAAAGAAGAGTTGGTTGGACATGTTTTGATGAGGGACTTGTGATTAAGTAAATTTTTTAACCCCAAGTTGACCATGAACCATGGTAGGTATGGTGGAGGGTAGTGCTCAAAGTGTGATGTTGATCATTGGGGTAGGGTATGAAGAATGGTTTGTTTATGGTTGATCATGTTGGATCCTTCCATCTATAGGTAAATCATGTCATTCATTCTTCGAAGTGTCGAGTGAATGAAATGTTTGGAATGAAAATGTTTGTGTGAAAAGGTGGGAATCTTGTGTGTTGTCAGTTTGACGCTCGTATGCTTTGGTTGGGTCAGTGAGAGTGCCCTAGTTAAGACTTTGGTCTTGCATTGTGAATAATTTCTGGTTATGATATGGCCTTGGTGGTTTGTTTATGAAAACCGTTGTAGGGTTGTGGCCTCTGGGTTGCGAGGAATTGTTCGGTGAGGTGATTGAGGGAACTCTCCGGGTCCGTGACTATCCAGAGTACATGATGGATCCTAAGGATGGTGCCTGGGTCTCGGTGAACTTATTAGTAGAGACCATACGAGTTGTTTCATGAATCCTAGATAGGATTTTTTGTTCATGGTTCAAATGAATGTGTACACCTTCAGTACAGAACCTAGATTAAATGATTGTTTAGGGTGATAATCATAGTGGGTGTCGGAATGGAAGTTAGAGTTCCATTCACGGGCTTTGCTTTGTTCGTGTCCTGATAAGTGTGGTTTGGAGAGAGGGCTAATGGATTTTCTTAGTTGTGACTCCAGTCTAGGGAGTTAGTATCATTCAACCTTTATGGTTTCATATGAGATAGGTCGGATAGATTCTCTAGTCCCTTTGGGTGTGTCTTCCACATGTAGATTCTTGGACTTGATAGTGGGAATCAGGGTGTTCCATGGTGCGGGATTGGCCTTGAGGGCCTATGGGAATGTTGATGGTATAGTTGTTCTAGTTCCTTCACGTGGAAATCATACTGTTTGTGATAAGAGGTATGGTTTGTTTCGAAGGGTTATATCGCATGAATTCTTAACTCACCTATTTGGGGGAGGATTAATGGAGGTCTGGAAGTTTTTTTAAACATAAAAGAAATGGGTGGTTGATGTGTGGTTATATACATTAGCTCGATGGTGGCACCCACGGTGAGGGTGGTCACATGGAAGAAATTGTTAGTATGGATGGGTTGGTTGTTGGCTGTGATGAAGAGGCCGCCTCATGGATGAAAAGGCTAAATAACCAACAGACGTGGTTAGGTAAGTAAGCAGAATATGTGATATATGGAAGATAAGGTTTTTTTTGAGAGATCGTTGGGTAGATTGGCGTAATAGACTTTTTTGATTCATTTTTTTAACATCAAGGATGAATTGGAAGAACTCGATTAGTGTGGTGGGAGTAGTTCCACATGAAACGTTGGCTTATGGCTGTTTGGTGATTTTATTGTCGGGTGATGGTTAATATTTCTAGGCAATCACACCGTAGTGGTGGGGTTAAGTGTTGATGTGATGCATTCGATAGGGAGGCATGAAATCCATGGTAGGTCATCGTGTCCCATAGATCGACATCAGCAATGGATAAGTTGGTGGTGGTGTTCTTTGACAACTTCTTAGCGTACCACATCTAGTGACGAGCATCACCAATTCCTTTACATTGTCCCAAGTACGTTGAGAAGCTCTACCTCATGCCTAGATACATGTAGGTGTCATGTTGGATAAGGGACATCATGGGGTTTATGCTCATGAAAATGGTATGTGTGAAGCCTGAGGATGGGTTCAACGCCCTATATGGCTTCGGGTGAGGTCCTCAAGATTGACCGAATAGAGACAAACGCCATGTTTTCAGTTCACAGAAATGGAGATGGAGCACTGGGTGATGTTCGTTCCCTTGTTATGGGAAAAGATGTACGGACATGTATAAGGTTGAGTATTGACTTGTGTTCTGTATAAGATTCTGTGGTTGAAATATTCTTTGGTGATCAATAATAATGACACTCCTAAGGTGGGGAGTGATACCGGTTTGAGAGGAGGAGAACATTGAGTCAATGTAGTTTCACCAGAGATCCAATTAGGAACTAGTTAACTGTATTTCAGGTTCCTTGGAGAGTCATGTGGGCCATGGATGTGGTATCTGAGGATCCAACTGTTGGATTCGACCTCATGTTGGTTCCATGTGAAGCTCATGAGGTTTTTGTTGAAGTCGAAGGAGGATGTGGTTGGATAGGACAACAAGTTGTGGCAAGAGATGTTGGGGTATTATAACACCAACTATGTCTAGCGTTATACTCGGGTAATTTTTCCCTTGTGTTGTTTTGGAGCATATGGATGTTGAGTGAACCTTGATCATGTGATGTGGTGACATGAAAAAGGTGAATTCGATGATATTCTAGATGGAGGTAGTGTGGTGATGATGGAATTCCACTGGAATTCTGGAAATGACCTCAGTGGATGCATGGAATGATAATGATTGACTTCAAATCAGTAAGCACCTTATGAAAGAGATAAAGGAGTAACATACCATCATTGGAAGGTGGGTGTTCTGGGTAAAGCCAGTCGAAGGTGATGTTTCCTAATATGGTAAACTTGAATGGGTGAGGTGAGAGTGACCCACCTCTAGGTTCATGTTATAGTGGATAGAACCCTTCGAAATTATGTTGTAGCTATGTGAGGTCAGGATGGTCTTAGTCCCTGAATGGATAGTGTAGGAATGTCTTCCCAATGGATGAGATGGTGCAGATGGATTCCAAGGCAAGGTAATTCTCTTATGGATGCATGGATGTGGTGAGTTGGAACATGTTAGGTGATGGGGAAGTTTAGTTGTGTTATGGTGGTCTTTCATCAAAAGTGAAGGTTCCAGGTAACCGAAGATGCTGGAAGGAATCATATCGGACAAATGGTTGGTTGGTTACATGATCATAGTTTCGAGTTGGAAGGACTCGAGTAGTCACCGTTCAGGTGAGTTGGCCATGGTAGAGAGTGTTGTCATGGTTTATCTCATCAAGTATCTAAGAGTTTTGAGTTGTGTTTGGATGTATTGTTGCAGAATGAAATATTACGGAACTATTGTCGGAGGGTCGTGTGTTTTCCTCTGGGTGATACTGGGATTGGTCACCATTAGAGTTAGGTGAACATGAAAATGATGCCAAGTGGTTTGGGTCCTGAGTTGTGTAGGGGATTAGGGTGATGAAGTTCCTATTGGTTCCTCTGTGGTGATGTGATGTTTTAAGATTCCATTTGTTTTGAGTTAGGTGTTTTCACTTATGGTTTCCCCATGAAGTTCTTGTGGTGAGAACGGTTGAAGTTGATATGTCCTTGAGGAGTTTTCATCTTGTGTTGTGGTTGTGGTGAGGACGTCTTGAGCGGAAAGTTTGCACCCATGAAGCATGTTTAGTGGACTTGTTATGTGAAACCCGAAACATGTAAAGTTGGTGGATAAACATGCCTAGTTGAATGACCTCTAGTAATGGAAGCTTAGTAGTACTTGGAAGGGTGCCTCGGGGGACAGCCGTTATAATGTGGGGAGGTTTTAATGTCCATTATTTTTTATAAAGAATGTTTTTGGTTAAGTGTTCTCTTGGGTATCTTCTTTGTGGCTAGATGAGTGTTTCACAAGTTTAGGTGGGGGATTGGGGTGCCTAGGGAGCTTGACGCTTGAAGAGAAGAGCCATTAGGCCAAGCAGTGAAAGGAGCACAATCTGTGCACGACTAGGGGAAAACATGTGGGTAAACCGTGTGGACCAACCATCCTCGGAGTGTAGAATTCACATGGTCTGCATAGGTTTAGGGAAAACCATATGGGATCCCCATGAAACCGTGTGGGCTGGCCTCTCATGGACAGTAGCTATCGCACATTTTGTGCATGGTTTGGAAAACCATGTGGCCGAGAAAGTTGGAAAAAATTACAAAAATGACATCCTGTGATTATAAGACCCAACTCAAGTTTTTTCTTCCTCATCCCCCCTTACAACACTAGGAACTAACCAAAGGGACCAATAGATCCCATGAATTTTCCTCCTTTGATTATTGACCATTTTGAGTGTTGTTGGAAGCGAATTGATGATCTAGGTGAGTCTAATATCCTCTTCCTATCTCTTTTCTTGTTTAGGTCTTGTCTTTTGTGGGCTCTCCATCCAAAACACTCAACCCTTTCATTTTTAGTGAGATCTAGTTTGATGCTTCAAAGGTGTTTCATATTGGGATTCAAGGCCTTGTTTTGGAGGTTTTTCATCAATGTATCTGATGTATGTGGTCTATAAGTTATATCCCTTGAGTTTGATAGAGATTTGTGCATGTAGTGTTTTGATTATTACCCTCTTGTGAGGAGTTCGTCATACCATTGTTGTGATGTGATGTTTAGGAAGTCTAAACAATCTAATGGAACCCTCGTGATCCCCGTGGGATGTATAGAGGATGATGTGACCTATGTCAGGGCCACCCGTGGGGTGTACCCACGTTTTCAGAGCTATAGTTTTTCTAAGTAAATGTAGGCCCATTTTGAGAGAACTTTTAGCCTAGGGTGAATATGATATTAATATTTAAGGATAAAAATGGGAGCCTAGTAATACACTGTGGGTTTTTAGTGACCTATGTAGGTGTTGGTTGTATTAGAGGGGGTTATGTGAGATGAATTGAAATTCTAGGGGGTTATCTTTACACAATGTTCTGCTTAGTGAGATAAGCATGGGAAATGAGAACTGGTGATGAATTTGTGGAATGGATTGATACTTGAGAATTCGGTGGTGCACCTAAATGATTGAATGTAATTAAGGGATTGTGTTATGGGATATGAGAATTGTACGTGAAATGCATATGTGGGTAAATTCTTGGGAAATGATGAATGGATGAAGGGTCCAATATGTGGAAATGATTAACGACCGTAATGGAATGGATTTTGAGCCTGGTAATAAAGCCTAGTGAGTTAGGAATGATGAAAATATCCTAGTGAGATAGGTAAAATTAATCAATGATTAATGAGATAAGCATAATAAAAGGGAATGTGGATAAATGGATAAATGTTATGAAATGTGGTACATGGGTTAATGGGTTAAGGCATGGGATTAACTCTCATATTTTGTTATGAGTAATGTTTTCCTTGGGAAACAGTTGTGATGTTTTGTGAATGGTTGATGGATATACATATATATATATATATAGCATGTGAAAAAGGCTTGGTAGAGTGGGGTATTGACTTGAGGTTCTATGCCCATGGGTTGACTTGAAATGAGGCTCTTAACTCCACCCCTAATGCATGGGTTATGGAAGAGGAAAGATGCTCTATTCCCTTAATGGTTGAATTCCACCTGAAATGAGGTTTCAAGGTATGGTTACTATATTGATGTCATTCCACTCGGACTGAGGCATCGAGTGGAGGAAATGTGTTGATGTGAGATGTGTATCCCTTGTGAGTTAGGGACTTGAATTGTTTCCCCTATGCATTGTGATCGATTTCCTTATACCCTTGTGTATATGATAATTGTGCCTAACCCATGGAATATGTTGTAAACATGGATTATGTACTGAAGATGGTGTAACAAATGGGTTGGGATAAATGTTGGTCATGACTTAAATGAACCTTGTTATCTAATGGCAGTTGAACCATCCCTTGATTCCATTCCATTTATTTTGTACTTTCTTGCACTACCTGCTAGATTGGATATTTTGTAGACACTGTTGGTGGTGGCCAATGGAGTTTTGTACTCACACCCTGCCCGGCCCGTCATTGGGTACCCGATTAGATCTCTTGTTTGTAGGTCTAGACAATGAGTGAGGCCCTACACTAAGATGTTGAGTCGGGCTCGGGACGTACATGGAGAAGGATCTGAACATAGAATTGGGACCCTTTGGGAGTTTTGGCCATTTGTTTTATTTTGCTTTTCCTTCACTTGAATGACTAGTATTGCATGTCATTTTTTTATTTCATCTTTGTTTATACCCCACTGGGATACATATGGTTATGCATTTTTATTGGGTGTTTCACACTTTTTTTGTTATTTTTATTGTGATCTGATGTGTCTTACTCTGGTAAAGAGGGTATATTCTCCCCATGTGGCGGATTAGACCCTCGCCACTAGTCAAAAACCTCTAGTGTATGAGGAGACGCCCTTGAGTTCATGTGATGACTCATCACGGAGCACCGGTTTAGTGGCTTCTATGGAAAGGATGTTACATATGACATAATCATAATTCTATAAATATATTATTATACATACCTTCTTTTACTCATGTTCACTGAAAAATTTAAAAATTACCTATGTGTTTGTCGGGCTTCTGGTCTACAGGACAGTAATGTACTACATTTTTCATAGAAATTGTACGTAGTTGTTTATAAAATTATAATTAAAGTATATAAAATAATTATAACATAATAACAATTCTGTAAATAATATAACCATAATCCATTTTACCAAAGACAATTTACCATAACAATTGTATACATATGAACCAAACACCCTCAAAAGAACGATGTAAATTTAATTAATTATGTAATTAATTATAACATGGATATTAGTGTAATAAAAGGAATAGTAGATTTGAAAATTTAAATAAAAATAGAATATAATTAACAATTACTTATTATTAAACATGATAATTAATATATGTGACATGTTGGACTCAAGTTAAGAGTAAATTAACCAAAAAACATAGTTTTATATTTTTTTCATCATTTACTTTATAAATATTTTTATTCCATATATATATATATTCATACATTTAGGTCTCTTGTTACATTAACTAAAAGTTTTTCAAAAGCAATAATTTTATTTATCTGATATGGAATGTTTTGTCACAAGTAAAAAATAAATCCAAAAATTTAGTATATATAATGTCATCATTTTTTTCAAAATTCATAATTATTATTTTACTTTTCAGATCCATTACAAGATTTTTTGTTTTTCACAAAAAAACGTTCGTCTTTTTTTCTGGGAATTTTGTATCTTCAAATTTTTTATTTAATGTAAAGGGATTTATGAATATCTTAAAATGTTTTTCATACGGGTTGATATTTTTTGCTATGATATTAATGACTGAAATGAAATAATTTATTTTTTTCATGTATGATATGGTCATTGGAAAATAATTATGGTGAAATTTGAGCTCAATATATCTCTCCAATGCACTGGGTAATGACTATGTTATCTATAGAATTATATTAGAATGAATCCTGAAAATAATTCCTACTAAAAGGGATCTATAAATATAATGTGTCACGGTGGAAAATTGAATTTTATATTCTTTATATTGAGTTTGATTGAAATATTTCTATTCCATAAGGTAAACTAATGGTATTTTTATATAAAAATATTATTACTCATCTCTAAGGTAAAATGTTATATTTTTAATATTTTTTTCATGTGTATCTTTTTTATAAAACAATAATGATTTTTATTTTTTCAATTTTTTTTTCTTATAGTGTTATTTATGAAAAACATTGGGACATAAAAATGATTTCCTGAGTAAGTAAACTATTATTTGATCTTAAGATTTATTATATAAATGGTGAACACCTTATTTTGATATCATTATCTCAAAATATGCTAAAATGATTATTTTCTTCTTTTTATATGTCTCGTTCTATGCTTTTTGTTCCCATACCATGTTTTAAAATGTTTTTGAAAAGTTTATAAGGATTATCTGGAATAATATGGAATTAAATATGAAAATCATGAATCGTTTTTAGAAAAATTAAATGTGTTTCATATTAAATATTTTGAATATTTGGTAAAAGGGATACTATGTGAAAGATCACACTTTATAATATATGAGTTTATAATGTAAATTTATTTCGTAATTATCTATAATATAATCCAAAAAGTTTCCACCAAAATTTAATAAAGTAAATTTTGAAATGAAATTATGATTTTATTAAGTAATAAGTTTTATAGTTCTACTACTAGTATCTTAGAATACTGCAATGCTCTTGTGGGAACCTAAATATGCACTAGTGCTGGTGTATCCATATAGTGCTAAGTAGTGGACCTCCTAACATAATATGTGGTGTAAATGTATGTGATTATGACTTCCTGGTAGGATCCACTAAATATGATGTTAATGATTTCAACATATTAAATAAGAAACTGTAAGAAAAATAATTCCTAGATGACAGTAGAAGCAATGCTATCAAAGCCATGTCCCATTAAATCATAGCTACTAGGATATAAATCATATAATTTTCTGAGATAATGATGGCACATAAGGTCATTTCCTATCATATCCCTATTATGCATGTTCCAATTCCTTCAATGTATGTTTCTCTCTCTATGGTACTGAAGCTTGTGCAATAGCCTCTCTTGGCTGTTACTATGCATTTCCTTACAAATGAATCTATCTTTATCCTATATCTAATGGAAGTGGTGGTAGTGTGTCATCCCCAACAATATTAGTAGGAAAATCATTATGCTCTGGTCTGTAATATGTAGCATGTGGATCATTGTATAATTGTGCATTTTCATTATATACACTCTCACATAGAAAACGAGGAGTATCATTTAGAGACACTATATTTGAGTAAACTACATCCTACACGATAAATTCCTCCTCTTATGGAAAAGTTATCTTTATAAATCACTCCATCATGTTTAACTTTAAATAAAATATACTTCATGTTTATTATAAAATATGAAATAAAAATGATAAAATGAAAATAAAAAAACACCCAAACTAGGGAACATCAATACCAAGGTGGGTTAAGTATATGATTGTGTGACACTATTACCAGTGTGCGAACTCTCCCTAATCACCTAAATAGAGGCATACTTTACGATATCAATGCCTAAATATACTATACTATGCATGTTTTCCGAAAAATCAATATATTTATAACGATAATGAAACCAATCAGCCACCTGGATATCTATATGTATAATTCAATGCAATACATCATGATATCATGGTGTATAGAGGATATTCTATAATCACAAAAACTAGAAAATGGCTACATCTTGTTTGTGAAACTAAATGATGTGGAAGTGGATAATTCTAACCACTAATCGATGGTCACTAACCATAATAATGTTGTTTGGTGGAAGAATCATAAAAAAATCTAGTATATGAGATCCATGATACCTTAAAAAACGACATAGAAAAGTGTTCAAAAATTTAAACAAATATATAGGTATGTTATCATTATAATATCCTATAAATTTAATAATAATATATAAATTTATATAGTAAAATTAAATTTTTAACATTTGTCTTTTGGATTTTCATATTCAAAAATATATTGAATGTTACGCACAATATGACTTAGTTTATCGACATTATTTTGATCAGACTCTACCTGGGTACAAAATATTAACATATATTTTATATTTGATTAATATTAATAAATTTATAAAAACATGAAAATTAATGATTTAAATATACTAGAATCCCTAAGTTAAGTCAAGTGCACAGTGTTGGGGAAGGGCTATGCTATCTCAAGAAGAGATGTGTGGAGAATTCTTATGTGACCACATCTATGGTAGATCTATACATCTAGAAATTTTTCAAACCAATACTCAACATAAATTACAAACACATCTATAGAAATGTGATAATATAGAAAAACACCTAATATATTTACATGTACAATCTATATACTCATGTAATGGATTGTATTTTATGTGTTCTAAAGCTCCTAAGTTGTTGACACACAATGTTCCTCCAACTATCCAGATAATATATACAAAAAATTTTCAATCATTATCTCTTTATTGAAATCATATTGAATCCTGGTGAAATTATCATCAATCCATCCCATCAACAAATGGGATCCATGAAATATATGTGTTTTACTGAATACTTCAATTATTAACAAATGATGTCTGACGAGAAACTAGTGTTTATTGGACACACCCACAATCAATGGAACATGGAAAGGTAAACCCATCATACAAGCCATATCCTCTAATTAAATCAACATATCCCTCTTATAGAGATGTAATATGTGTCTCTATGGTCACCATCTATCAATTAGTTCAATGATAAAGTGACGATCCATAATCATGATGTCACACATGGTGGGTCTAGTATATCACTCACACCTGAGGTATGGGAAAATGTATTCCAAAGGAAAATCATAGTGGAAATTATGCTCTCTCAAGATAAAAATATATCTAACAGGTAGTCACCCCATCAATTCATGTGAAACATCAGTTTTTCGAGATTTTATGTTATCCTCCACCATTGAAATGATTTATTAAAATTACATTAATTTCTAAATATGATAAATTGTAATAACTTATTATATTTTGAATAATAACTAAAATTGTATAGAAAATAATATTGAAATAATTAGAAGTAATAATAATTATATTATAAAATAACATGAAAACTATATTTATATTAAAATTCCTATATTTTCTTAAAAGAACATTTACATTATTAATTATAGTATAGTAATCAGGTATATTTTTTTTTGATTCACCGATAACTTTACCAAAATATGATCTCTTATGATCTTCCTAGATATATAATCAACACCTCTTTATAGATGCCTATTCTCTAGGATAAGCCATATCCATTTGAATTTATGTCAACTATGACCTCTCTCTTTGTTGTAACCAAGTATTGTTCTAAATAATTATAGGTGCATCAAAAGATATAATGAAATTCATATATTTACGTAGAGGCATCCACGTAGAACTATAGAATTTTTTAATACTCTACTGTCAATACACCGGATAAATGAACTTCTCCCATGTTAATAATACATAAGAATACATTATGATCACATTTGTTTAGGTATATTCTAAACTTGGAAGTTTCCATTTTCACAACAATCATTCCTGATTCTTTTGCTAAGGCATGCATCTTTCTGTTGGAGTACGCGCAACTATTACCCCGCATTCCATCTTTCCAAAGGTGGCTGACATTAATCGCTTATTCAGGGATGTTTTCTCCATGATCAAAATGGGATGATGGGATTTCGGTTCCTCCTTTCGTCGATTCCTCCTCGGAACTCATCACCTAGTCATGTTCTCCATCATATATTAAGTTGTTGTTCGTGAAACTTTTTCTACTTCCATATCATTATGGATGTCTTTTGATTACACTACTTCTTTTGGGACATTCCATGAGGTCTGGTCAGTGCAGTAATCATCAGTCGAGGGAGTGGTCATGTTGGACATCACTGGAATGTCTGGATGCTGGAACACTGGCGCATCTGGGTTTATTACTCTTATGATAGGGATTATCAAGTGCATGTAAGCCTCCGCAATCCCAAGTCTAATGTAGGGAATTATATTCCATAGTTATGTCTATGAGTTTTTCCTCATTTTCCAGTGTTTAAAAAAGTGTATGCTACGAGTTTAACTTCTGGTGGAGACATATTAGACTGATCGGAACACTGATTGGAGTGGATCAGATGGGAGAAACCCCTGGAGGGAACAATGATGCTTGGAGCATAAAAAAATTGGGTGACATGATTTCACCGAGATATGGCAGATCGAGTATGAATCAGGATGAACATGAATTATTGGGAGTGGATAAAGAGCGATATGGATCTGACGTGACGGTGACGGTGATATTGGATGTGATCATGGAAGAGGCTTCCCATGTGTCCCAATGGTAGGGAATCTATGTCCACGTAGTTCGGTGAAGTGATAGGACACCTGAGGAGGCAGCCCGTGAGAATGGATCCATGGATGGTACCTAGAGGAAGTGGAACGTACGGGTTGGGGTATGACCTTCATGAAAGACATAGGATCATGGGAGAGACTGGGATGAGACATGAGTGATGGGAATGAACCTCAAGGAGGATTCCTACGTACCTTTACTAGGAGGAAAGGATCAAAGTCCACGTAGTTCAGGATAGGGCATGGAATCAGGGTGTGCACATAGGACAACAACCTGATGACATTCTAGGGCTTATGCGTGGTTATCTACCCAGATTGGTTGGTCTGATGCTCAAGGGTCAGACCATAGATTCAAGTCCTAGCGAAGGGGGACTACAACAGTTTACCATTGAGAGGGAAAACATAATGGCTTACCATAGTTTGGGGATCACAATGGCTTACCTCTGATTGGGGTTCCAACGGCTTACCGCTGGTTGGGGGGCACAATGGTTTACCGTCGATTGGGGGAGCACAACGGTCCTCCATCGGTTCGGGAACACAATGAATTTCCATCGGTTGGGGAATACAACGGCTTACCATCGATTATGGTTCACAACTACTTACACATGAATGGGGTAAAATGGATTACTGTTGAATGGGATGCACAATGTCTTACCGCTGGATGGGGTTGAACCTCAGTAAGGATTCCTCTTTAACCTTCCTAGGAGATAGGGATCAAAGCCCACGTAGTTCAAATGGGTACAATTTTAGCATCATGTGGGAAAAAAGTGGGGGTACAGTTTAACGTCATGCAGGACGAGGATGGACCAACGTGAAGTGGTCGAGACTGATGGGTGTTGGGATAGAACTTTAGGGAGAATTCATATGTACCTTGCCTTGTCATGGATCAAAGACCACATAGTTCAAGAGAGGTGTTGTTGAACCAACATGAAGGGGTTCAGGACCAATAGGTGTTGGGATTGAAGCTCAGGGATGCTTTCTATGTACCTTGCCTTGGAAAGGATCATAGTCCAGTGAGTTCAGGATGGTTTGGAGAACCGATTTGAATGGGTTAGGACCAACATGTATTGGTCCTGAACCTCAGGGAGGCTTTCTACATACCTTGCCTTATCAAGAACCAAAGTCCACGTAGGTCCGGATTGGGTGTTATGAACTAACATGAAGGGGGTCGGGACCAATAGGTGTTGGGATTGAACCTCAGGGAGGCTTCTTATGTACTGTTCCATGGCAAGGATCAAAGTCAACGTAGTTCGGGATGATTTTTTGGGGCTTACACTCTAGAGAGGCCTGGAGGATGTCATGGTAAATACATACTCTAAGCTCATGTGATTCATGCTTCGTGTGAGAAAAAAGAGACAGAAATGATTTGATGTATAAGGCCCCAGCCTTAAACCTTACTTCATCTTGAGATATTACAATATTACACATTGAAGATCTTTTCAGGTTTAGAGTATTAGAGAATTAGATCATAAAACATTCATTACATTCCACATTTATACAAAGTGGTTACATAAAATATAGTATTTATTTTTCCCATCAACGGAAACATATTTAAAATAAAACATGGATTCTTTCTTGACACTTCATTGACACTATCCTCATATCTTGTACCATTCCCCTGACCTGTGAAAAACATTTCAAAAACTTGGGATGAGCATAAAAAGCTCAGTAAGGGTTTTAAAAAGTATGGAAAGGAAACATGAGTACATATATACATAAGAAGAAAATCATACTTTACCCATAAAACATAAGCACTTTAACATACCTCATAAAATCATGAATAAATCATAGAAATAATAAGACATAAAGGTGGCTTGAGGCATTCATAACATTCTTACGTAGGGAGTAACCCTCTTGGTTACGTTTGGAATACCCATCACAGTATATTCCCTAAATCTCTTTGGAGAAACCTTAACGCTTAACTCCTCCATGTTACCCAATGCATTGGAGAGATATATCTGGCTCACCCGCCCTTAGATTATCACGGAACTGCCCGTATTCATAAATAATGCCCAAGAACCATAACATAATCATAAAACATAACATAATCACAATGGGAAGATAACATTCCCACATTGTAATAACAATATAACATTTTAAGATATTGAAATAATGAATCCATTCTAAAAACCATTTTCAAAACTATTTAAAACATTTAATAAAGAGATTTTTGAATCAATGTATCCCATACCACATTGATGATTTTAACATTTTAAACCATTAATATCCATATAAATAAATCCTTAAAACCATTTTGAAAACATGTATATTAATGAGAAATATTTATATGTATAAATCATTAAAACATTTAAAACGATATTATAGTTAAAGGGTTTTTAACAAAATGAGAGACGCTTGAATACTATAATTGAGGAATAACATTTAATCATAACCTTATAATATCACGATAATTAATTAATTCATGATATAATATTCCAAAGGACATTATATACACCATATAAGAGTGAATTGGTCCATAACAATAATGAAGTCTCAATAGAAATGTAAAATGATATGAAATCCCTTATAAAGAAGGTATCCTTAAATTAAGGATAAATCAATCTCATAATTATGTGTGACAAATATAAATACACCCTATATAAGTGGATATTAAGTGTAAAACAATCAAAGGTCATTCACACATATTAAAAGGATGACATATTCAATAACTACATGTTGAACCCAAAGAAATCGAAATTGGGATAATAAGTTCCCTTGACAGCCTAACGGCGTCACATAAAATTTGAGAAAAAGAGTTGATGAGAGAGATAAAGGGTATCTCATCACTTGGACATAAAATTTACGGCAATAAGGATATATAAGAACATATCCCCACATAATAACATTAAAATTAAAAGACATAACAAAAGAAGTCTTTTAAAAAGAGGAGGGTGAAAGGTTCCCTTACCGATTTGGGTAACTTTTGAAACGTACACCCCATGAAATAAGGACTATAAAAAATTGATTTAAATACTCATAAACAAAAGTATGTTACACAAAGAGTAGAATAATGTAAATTACATACACCACTCAAAAGAAAATATTGGCAAATGTAGCATGAATTTCACAAAAACACAAAGTGAGATAAAAAGCCCCTTATGAAATTTCGGCAGCCTAATGACGCTAATTAAAACTTCCAAAAATGGATTTATGAGATCAAATAGGGTCTCTCATAATATGAACATAAAAAGTACAGAATGAGGAATATAAAATAACATCCCCAAACACAAGAAAGATGATCTTAATAGAAATGACATAAAAGGGAGTACTTAAAAAGAAAGAGAGAGGTAGGATCCCCTGCCTCGGGTCCGACTTGACTCGATCGTTATTTAACCTCCTGAAAAATAAATTTGAGTTAATTTATACTTTCTTAAGAACCTTTTTCAAGTTCATCATTCCTTTTATATCACTTACTACCATGCTATGAACACTATGTAATTACATAAGTTAATAATGGTCGTTTTGTAGATCATTGCTACTTGAGTCAAAAATAAACTCATTATAATTACAAGTTTTTCATGTGGTAAAATATATATTATATCTAGAATTATATTCAATTTTTAGATATCATATATATCATATATATCCATTATATACATGAATTTATAATATTACATAACATTTATAGGTAAGAAATGAAATGCACCGTTCATGGAGACGGTAAGTCGTACGTACGCATGAACGCTACTTCCATTTATATTTCTTATTTAATGGAATTAAAACATAATTATTCATAATAGTATTATAATTCCAGTATGGTATCATATATAATATCATTAAATCTATCCTTTATACATACCACATATGGTATTAACAAATCAAATCACTTTGAGGGGGCGGTAGTCCGCACTTCCTAAAATGAAGATATCGTGTTTAACCATAATGGAAACCATAAAGGTATTCCATAAATGAAAAATAAAGAAGCTTAAGTAAAAAATAAAACTTTTATATATCATATATACATATAGTGACATCTTAATTTCCACCTTTGAGGGTGTTAAAAGAATATTTAACAATCATCGTTTCGTGAGGTAGAAAATCACCGTCCATAGAAACAGTATGTTCTTTAACCATTAGATGTAGGTGTGTGTAAGTGTAGCTAGAGTAATTATTATAACGAAATCCTAGTATATTTAAGATACTTAATTTTTTACAAAATAAATGAATAAATAGAGTTTAGGGGGTTGGAGAAGTAAAATTAAACAAAAGAACACAAGTGAAGACATTACCTTAAAATCGGGTATCTCTCTTTGATTTGAGCTCAAAGGCTTCCTTGGGAAGACTTCTGCCCAATGTGAGGCTTCTAGGAGTAAAAGAGTGATTTGGAGAGACAAAATGATCAGGGGTTGGCCGAGCCTAAGGCTTGAGAGGTGTTGGTAAGGTGGTAGAGGTGGGGGCCTTTTATAAGAGGAGAGGAGGGGCACTCTGGGAATGTTACAAAATGTTATTTTATTTTCAAATGAGTTTCTAATTTGAAAGGTCCCACATTGTTTCATTTCAAGTATAAGGTGTTAAGGGTTCGAAATATACTCATCCAATAAGTCTTTTACAATTGTAATTTATAGTTTTAACATTATATTTTCATTTTATTTAAATCCATTATTAATGAGGTAATCACTGCATCATCATGATGTCATATATAATTTAATATATTTAATGTCTAAAAATTATTATAAAAATATCATGATGTATGAAATCTTGTTAGATTTCTAATGAAAATTTATAGTCAAAAATATGACTTGTATAACCCCATTTAATTTTTTTTAGTAAAACAACTCATGCTTGTGACATTTTTATTTAAACTTTAAATAAACAGTTATTTATGTCATTTTCCAACCAAAGTGGCTCCATGGGGTCCCAAAGTTGACCCATGGATTTTCCTGGTCGGCCAGGACACATAAAATGAGGGTAGAACATATTTCTAGGTCATTTCATATTATTAAAACATTATTTTTACCTTAAATTACACTAATTACCTCTAATCGCGATTAAAAACTTTAAAGTTACTATTCACCAAAAAAATTATTTTAATCCCATTGAACCACATATTACATCATAATTACAACCATTTATGTTGGATTTTTTAAATTCAAATCATAGAAGTGGTAAAATTTCATTTAAACGAAAAAATCAGTTTTTAAACTACCACTTGGTGGTTTCACTATTTATCAAAAATTGAAGTTTTTCAGAAAAATACCAAAAATTCACCCTAAGCTATATCTGATATTCTAAATTCAAAAATGATTTCTATTTTACAAAATTCGACACATAAATGTTTCATTAATTAATTTAATAATTAATTCACGCTGTCAAAACAAATAGCGTGTTTTTAAGAAACAATATCTATTAAAAGATTGACACTAGTTTAAGTCCAATTTCAAAGTGAAATTAATTCCAAAGACCACCATTAGATTAAATTGTAAAAATATATTCTAAATAAACTCTAATATAAATTAAAAATATAATCTATCCATATAAATAAATCAGATTAGAAGGAGGTTTTCAATTAAAATGCAACATTTTAAAAAAAATGATCTTTATCGGAAAAATAACAAAATTTTACACAAAGTAAATTTTGATGTCCAGATTCTAAAGAAGGATTTTATTTTGTCAAATACAAAATATAATATTTTCAAAAGAACATTTTAAAATGTTTCTCCAACAAAAAGCGATTAATCGACCTTTTAAAGAATATTAGAAGATTTATACTAAAAATTGGATTCATTTGCATTTTAAGCCTCCAACATTTATTGGATAGAAGTAAAAATATTTGACAAACATATATAATAATTTTTTAGTTAGTTCATTCATTCCCGCCATTACAACGGCTAGGCATTAACTACCTTTTAAAATAATATTATTTTATTATTAGAGTGCAACGTAAGATTTCAAAGAAACTCGTTGTTGCGTATTGGGTATGCCCTCGAGCAGAGCATTCCCCTTAAAGTAATATTAGTATTTTATTAAAAAATATGGATAAATATGAAAATTTCATATTCTTTATTTACCTGGGGTGTTACATCCTTCCCCCCTTTTGGGAGTTGCGTCCTCGAAATTTTAAAATTGGGCTTGAAAGCTTCATTGAAAATCCCACATCGGAACAAGATTTAGTAAAACTATCACTTTAAAAGAATGGGATAGAAGTAGAAATGTCACCCGAGTTAACCCATACTAGGATTCAAAGTATGAAAATATGGATATGGAGGAAAAACAAAGGGTCATTTTTGGATGGGGAGTGATAGTAAACACTTCTAGGAGAAAGTTAACAACAATAAAATCACAAACTTCTGATGGGTTAAACGGTATTTGATTCCCCAGTAGGAAAAATTAATAGACAACATTTTTGTTTTATGTTACTTTTCATTGAGGAATTTATTTATGAGCTTAACTAAAACATAAGGAATCATACTTAATTGTCATGTTGACTTTCATCTTTTACTATATTTCTTACACGAACTCATATTTTCTCCAAAAGACGAGTATTTAGGATGACTTTTTCACATTAAGAGAGCTATAATCAACTTCGAGAGAATCACCTAATCCACAAAAGAGAACTATATATTTCCCATGTATTTAGACCTTAACCAAAACTGAAACCCAATGTTCAACAAAGACCATTCAACAAACATCTATCTATAAAATTCTACAATGTAAACCAAACTGTGATTGAAACCCAATTCTCTGAAGGATTTAATCACATAGTCTCCTAAGATAAATTTTAACAGTTTTCTCCAAAATAACATCAGTTTCTCTTACAGTCTCATACTGAAAAGTAATTAACCTAATCACATATCCTCCATGATAGGATAATCATTTCCATTGATAACCAAAAACAAATCAAATTACTCTTAAATCATAAAATCATCTAACTAAAACGAATCATTCAAACTAACCAGGGACTTCACGTAGTCCAGTGGTAGGTGATAAATACCTATTGCACTTATGTTGTGGGTTTGATTCCCGCAGCTTCGTCTGACGCGACAGGTTGTCACACGGTCTGTGTGTTGTACCTTTTCAAAAACTATATAATTTTATAACATTCCTCAAAAAGAGATAAATTCATCAAACATAACCATAACATATTTTAACGACAAAGGTTATCTGATAACTTCCATTTTGCAACCCAAAATGTATTAACCAGTAATTGCCTCAAATTCAAGGATCATATAAACCCAAATGGTTTTTTACAACTATATCCACAAAAGAAAGGATAATTATTCCTTGAATAAAATTTTCGTATATCAAACATCAGGGTTTCTATAAAAAGTCTTGTAAAATTACCCCATCATCAAAAGAGACTTAATACATATAAGAATTTCACCGTCCTAAAATCTACCATAACCTTTGAATCCCTTATATGATGACTTCTTACTCATTCAACATTCTTTATGATCCATTAGCCATTCCTTTTCAACTTATTCTGAAACACTTCTTTCCTACAAACAAAATCATGAATCATATCCTATGATTCCAATAATAGGAAAACATATGTTAAGAAATAATCCATACCTTTCATTCTTCATTGTCAGTTTCTTCATCCTCAATCGGAATGGAATTAGGTATTGGTAAATGAATATTTGTACAATCTAGGTGACCCCATTCCTGAAACTTCTTCGTAGGACATGTGTTTGCATAATGACCATGCAAACCACATTTAAAACATTCAATTGATCCTTCAGAATGAACTTCTTTCCCATTCCTAGAGTCAACTAGATGCTTCCTTTTTCCATGGCAGGTTCTTGCTTTATGACCTTCATTTCCACATCTATAGCATCTTTCTGTCCCTTTGAAACATTTTCCTATGTGTTTCTTTCCACATATTTGACACATTGGTTTTTTAACATACTTACCATTATGATTATTACCTGAACTTCTGTAGGGATTTGTTTCTCACATACATGATGCCTTATAAAAATCACTAAGGTTCAGGTGGTAAATCATGACTCCAGATAGTTGGTTGAGGATAACCACAAGAGTTCTCATTGCAGCTCCCATATCATTCAGTTGTTCTTTCATAAAACTATCACAGTTTTCTTCAAATCCACTGTTACTTTGGTGCCTGCTAGATCCAGCCATTTACTAAAACCAAAAAGGTCAGGGTGAGTATATCAGTAAAATCATCAAATAAAAAAAGAGGAATATAAACACCAAGATATACTTATCCAAGTTATCTCAAACTCATTCTAACTTTCAATAAAATGATGACTCCATCTAATCTAGAAACCATTGTGGTTATACACAACTTGTCACTTTTTCTTAAACAACACTCTAACATCTAAATTTATCTAAACCAACCTCTGATACCAACTATAAGGCCCCATCCTTAAGCCTTACTTAATCTTGAGGTATTACAAGATTACACATTGAGGATATTTTCAGGTTTATAGTTTTAGAGAATTAGATCATAAAAATTGCATTACATTCCACATATAAACAAAGTGGTTACATAAAAGAGAGTATTTATTTTTCCCATCAACAGAAACATATTTAAAATAAAACATGGATTCTTTCTGGACAATTCCCTGACACTATCCTCATATCATGTACCATTCCCGTGACCTGTGAAAAACTTTTCAAAAAATTGGGATGAGAATAAAAAGCTCAGTAAGGGATTTAAAAAGTATGGAAATGAAACATGAGTACATATATACATAAGAATGAAATCATACTTTACCCATAAAACATAATCACTTTAACATACCTCATAAAATCATGAATAAATCATAGAAATCATAAGACATAAAGGTAACTTGAGGCATTCATAACATTCTTATGTAGGGAGTAACCCTCTTGGTTACTTTTTGAATACCCATCACAGTATATTCCCTAAATCTATTCAGATAAACCTTAATGCTTAACTCCTTTGCGTTACCCAATGCATTGGAGAGCAATATCGGGCTCACCCGCCCTTATTTTATCACGGAACCACCCGTATTCATAAACAATGCCCAAGAAGTATAAAATAATCATAGAACATAACATAATCACAATGGAAAGATAACATTCCCACATTGTAATAACAATATAACATTTTAAGATATTGAAATAATGAATCCATTCTAAAAACCATTTTCAAAACCATTTAAAACATTTAATAAAGAGATTTTTGAATCATAGTATCCCATACCACTTTGAAGCTTTTAACATTTTAAACCATTAATATCCATATAAATAAATCCTTAAACCCATTTTTAAAACATTTATATTAATGAGAAATATTTATATGTATAAATCATTAAAACATTTATAACGATATTATAGTTAAAGGGTTTTTAACAAAATGAGAGACACTTGAATAAAATAATTGAGGAATAAAATTTAATCATAACATTATAATATCATGAGAATAAATGGATTCATGATATAATATTCCAAAGGACAGTATATACACCATATAATAGTGAATTGGTTCATAACATCAATGAAGTCTCAATAGAAATGTAAAATGAGAAGAAATCCCTTATAAAGAAGGTATCCTTAAATTAAGGACAAATCAATCTCATAATTATGTGTGAAAAATATAAATACATACAATATAAGTGGATATTAAGTGTAAAACATTCAAATTCCATTCACACATATTCAAAGGATGACATATTCAATAACTACAAGTTGAACCCAAAGAAATCGAAATTGGGTTAAGAAGTTCCCTTGACTGCCTAACGGCGTCACATCAAATTTTAGAAAAATAGTTGATGAGAGAGATAAAGGGTATCTCATCACGTGGACATAAAATTTATGGAAATAAGGATATATAAGAACATATCCCCACATAATAAGATGAAAATTAGAAGACATAACAAAAGAAGTATTTTAAAAAGAGAGGGTGAAAGGTTCCCTTACCAATTTGGGTAACTTTCAAAACATACACCCCATGAAAGAAGGACAATAAAAAATTGATGTAAATACTCATAAATGAAATTAGGTTACACCAAGAGTAGAATAATAGACACTACATACACCACTCAAAACGAAATATTGGATAATGTAGCATGAATTTCACGAAAACACAAAGTGAGATAAAAAGCCCCTTATGAAATTTCGGCAGCCTAACGACGCCAATTAAAACATCCAAAAATGGATTTATGAGATAAAATAGCGTCTCTCATAATAGGAACATAAAAAGTACATAATGAGTAATATAAAATAATATCCCCAAACACAAGAAATATGAGCTTAAAAGAAATGACATAAATAGAAGTACGTAAAAAGAAAGAGAGAGGTAGGATCCCTTACCTCGGGTCCAACTTGACTCGATCGTTCTTTAACCTCCTGAATAATAAACTTGAGTTAATTTCTACTTGATTAAGAAACCTTTTCAAGTTCATTATTCCGTATATATCACTTACTACCATGATATTAACACTATGTAATTACTTAAGTTAATAATGGTCATTTTGTAGATCATTGCTACTTGAGTCAAAAATAAACTCTTTATAATTACAAGTTGTTCATGTGGTAAAATATATATGATATCCATAATTATATTAATTATATAGATATCATATATATAATATATATCCATTTATATACATGCATTTATAATATTACATAACATTTAGAGGTAATAAATGAAATGCACCGTTCATAGAGACGGTAAGTCGTACGTACACATGAACGCTACTTCCATTTCTATTTCTTATTTAATGGAATTAAAACACAATGATACATAATATTATTATAATTACAGTATTTTATCATACTTAATATCATTAAATCTATCCTTTATACGTACCACATATGGTATTAATGAATCAAATCACTTTGAGGGGGCGGTAGTCCGCACTTCCTAAAATAAAGATATCGCATTTAACCATAATAGAAACCATAAAGCTATGCCATAAATGAAAAATAACGAAGCATAACTAAAACATAAACATATTATATATCATATATAAATATATTTACATCTTAATGTACACCTTTGAGAGTGTTAAAAGAATATTGAACAATCATCATTTCGTGAGGCAGAAATTCACCATCCACAGAAACAGTATGTTCTTTAACCATTAGATGTAGGTGTGTGTAAGTGTAGCTCGATTCATTCTTATAAAAACATCCTAGTATATTTAAGATACTATATTTGTTACAAAATAATTTAATAAAAAGAGTTTAGGGGGTTGGAGAATCAAAATAAAACAAAATAACACCAGTGAAGACATTACCTTAAAATCAGGTATCTCTCTTTGAATTGAGCTCAAAGGATTCCTTGGGAAGAATTCTGCCCGAAATGAGGCTTCTAGGAGTAAGATAGGGATGTGGAGAGACAAAATGAGCAGTGTTTGTCCGAGCCAAAGGCATTAGAGGTGTGGGTAAGGTGGTATAGGAGGGGGCCTTTTATAAGAGGAGAGGAGGGGCACTCTTGGAATGTTACAAAATGTTACTTTATTTTCAAATGAGTTTTGGATTTTATGTAACGCCCCGACCCCAGTTACCCAGATTCAGTTCATTATTACATAAAATTGGCATGATCACAAGAAAGATCTAGTCTCTAAAGACCTATTAGTTTAGTAGCCTTGGAAACATTAGATACAATCATAAAGTTTTACATTACATCATAAAAAAACATCTTGTCTTTATATCCGCTCATACTATCCCTGCAGGTTATTCATAAATTATTTCTTCATAATCCTGGGGAAAATAAAACATTGAAAGGGGTGAGCTCAGATGCTCAGTAAGGATAACATTATAGCAGAAGTGTAGAGACCCGTATCTTATCGTACATGAACATTACATTACTTTTGCGGAATACTTAGTACATAACAAAAACACACACACAAGGATCGTAATAGTTTAGTGTCTTTGGAAACTCGGAATATAATCTTCTAATCCTGGTGAAAGATCTCCAACATCTCCCATAAAGATCTTCTTTTTTTTTACCTAAAACCTTTTTTTCTATCCTGGGGAAAAGAAAACATAAAAGGGTGAGCTCAAATGCTCAGTAAGGGTAAACAAAAGAAATATCAATCACATAATTTTCATAAGATCATAACATTTTTGGAAATCTTAACCTGCAAAAGAGATCATAATTTCATAACATGGGATAAATCATAGTAGTGAAATGAAATCATAACATAAAACATTACTCATTGTGGCATACAAACATAATCATAGAGAATCATTTCTTGTTAGTCAAGACTCATTGCCAAGACTATCTTAGTGGACAAAGTCCCTTTCTGAATCGAGTAATCCTCGTTTCAGTCCTGTTTCACTGAACCGGTATAACTTACCATTCCAGCCATGTCTATCTCATGAGATATAAAATCTTTACCCAATGCATTGGAGGGAGATATAGGTCCCACCCATCTCTTAGTGAATCCTTTCTTATGTGTGCCACAAAATCATAAATCATACATCATTGCATAACCCATGTAATAAAAATGGGATTCTTAAACAACATGACATCATAAAACCATTCATATAAGATAAAGGAATTCATAAACATAATTCCATCACAACATAGTCAAATCGATGTAAAAATATGGATAGACATAGAACCCTTTATTATCTTATATGGAAAATAATTTTGATAAAACACTTGAATTGAATTCTTGAGGAAAATATCCTTTCTTCTTCAAAATCAATTTCTTTTCACAAAACATCATGCAATTTTAAAAGAAAGAGATTTTATTGGAAATAGTCATGAAATATTTTAGAGGAAGCTTCATGAAAATAAGGCTTTATAAAACAGTATAAATCCGTTCGTGCCGTATAAGTTAAAAAAAACATTCTTCGTACTTTTGTCGGAAAAGTCAAAAAGTACCTCGTATAAAAAAACGACAAAAGATTCCTTTCATATCTTTTACTAAAAACTCACCGAAGGGTAAAATTGGATTTAAACAATTGTAGGTGGATGGAAATAATATTACATATTGAAGAAACATGGATGTGGATGATAAAATACCCCCCAGTAAATACTTACGAATAAACAATCTCGGATAAAAATGAGATTGTGATATTTCCCTTACCTTAGGTCCGATTTGCTTTGTTCGTGTCCGAAGCTCCTGTATAATGGTTTAAATAATGTTATTGACTTATTCCAGAATCATACATATTGATATGATATCATATATGGTCATATTATTAGCTTCTTGTTAGTAATATTTCATTGTTACTTGTTACTCGGGTCTTTATAACTTTTTGTTCTTATGCGTGTTCTGTCGAATAAATTCTTATTCTTATCTTTAGGTTATAGATAATTCATTTCCAGAATGGTATTAGTGTAGTATATACCATATTCATTCATTCAATTCATTTATATAATCATTATGAAATGAAGATCATGTAGAACGAGTCGCATCACATCGTGGAGACGGTATTCCGTACGTACGCACGAGTGATGATATCGTTCCTATGATCGTGGAATTGTATTGGAGTATATATATATTATTTCAGTATCAATATTACTTCATAATAATCATATATAGTTACTCATTACACCATTATACCCATCCTTGTAAGGTGATGGTGGAAAATAGATTACACCACGGCGTGGAGACGGTATTCCGTACGTACGCACGCGCGGTGATTTCTTTTTCCGTAGGATGGATAGATGATGAAATAGGGTTGTTTCATAATTATAATAACATATCAGTATATGAGTGATACTGATTTTATTACTTCATAATGAAACAACCTAAGAAGAAGAAGTGGAAGAAGAAATAAAGATGAAAGAATTGGTAACGGTAATTACCTCTTCTTTGAAACGCATCTTTGAGACCTCCTCTTAGGGCACTAAAATTGGTCTTTGAGGAAGACCCGAACCTCTAGGATGTTTCTAGGGAAGTGGAGAAGAGATTTTGGCAGGGGTTGGCCGAGATTGAGTGCTCCAATTGGTGTGAGGAGGAGGGGGAGGAGGTGTCCTTTTATAGGGGAGGAGAGGGGCACCTTAGGAATATCTCAAAATATTATTTTATATTAAAGTCAAAATCGGTTTATAATGGTTCCAAAGGGTCTTATTTCGAAGATAAAGTGGGGATGGGTCGAAATCCTATCAACCAATAGGATTTAGACAAGTTTGGGGTATTATTTTAACCTTATCAATTAGATTTAACTCTAAGTTAATTAATTTAACTTTTACCGTGTCTTTTTGTTTTCTTTCACTATATGGTTAATACACTTACTATAACATGCCAAACGAACCCCAAATTGTTTATTATTAATATATATATCCTTATCTAAGTCATTTGGCCGAACCTTAGATTTTTAGGAATAAAATAACAATTAATAATATAATATTTTATTTAAAAACTAATTTTTGTCAATTTTGACACTATTTGATATATGATTTTTGTGAAAGTCATAACAGAATTATATGTTCGAACCAAGTTGATTAAATCAACACTAATATATCATAGTAACCTATAAAATTAGTGGAATTCATAAAAAATCTCAAATTACATTTATTTTGGTGTTTATAACATCAATTATGTCAATATTTCATTAATAAGATAATTACTGCATCATCGTTGTGTCATAAATAAATTAAATTATTTTATGTCTAAAAATTACAAATAAAATACCATCATGTAGGAAATCTTTTTATCTTTCTAATGAATATTTATATTCGAATTTATCTTATGTATAACCCCATATTAAAAATGATTTACTTATTAAACTTTGATTTTAACTATTTTAACCCATCTTTAAATAAATTAATAATAAATGTCCTAATCTAATCCAAGTGGGCCTAAATGATCATATTTTATTCCTAAGTTTGTTTTTGGTCGAATTACACTTTTCCAATAGAATTAGGACATGTGTTAGGGTAATAGTAATATCATATTTACCCTTAGTTACCCTATTTACTATTAACCGCGGTAAAAAAAGTAAAAAGTTACTATTCACCAAAAAATTATTTTCATCTCATTGAACCACATTTTAGTCCTTGATATTAACCGTGTCTCTCGGATTTTCGAAATTCCATTCACAGAAGCGGCAAAATTAAGTTTTATGAAAAATTCAGTTTTTTTAACTACCACTTAGTAGTTTCACTATTCATCAAAAATTGATGTTTTTCAGAACAATGCCAAAATTTCATCCTAAGCTATATTTCATATTCCGAATTCAAAAATGAAGTCTATTTTACCAAATTCATAACATAAAAGTTGCATTAATTAATTTTATAATTAAATCCCGCTGTTAAAACAAATAGCGTGTTTTTAAGAAACAATATATATCAAAAGATTGACACTTGTTTATGTCTAGTTTAAATGTGAAACTACATCCAATGACCAACATTGTATTAAATTGTAAAAAATATATTCTAAATATACTTTAAAACCACTCAAATTAATGATTTATCACTATTAATTATTTCGATTAAAAAGTTGTTTTAATTATAATTTAGTAATTTTCACTATTCATCAGAATATGAAAGTTATCCGAAAAGTACCAAAATTTCACCTTAGGCTAAATTCGATACTCCGAATCCAAAAATAAAGTTCATTTTGAAAAATAAGATTTACTGGATTTCAAAAAGTGGTTATTACTATTCATAACGGCTAGTTTTAATAATATTTTTATAGCATATCGTTGTTTAGTGAAACTCGGTATTGCGTACTACACACGCTATCGAGGAAGGTCGCGATTGCGTGTAATGCAAGTCAAGTCAAGGATGTGTGTTGTGCAAGCTCCTTTTGGTGTAGCGTACAACACAAGACATTAATAAAATTAAAAAGAATATTTTTTTATAAAATCTTGGGCTGTTACATTCTACCCCCCTTAAAATGAATTTCGCCCTCGAAATTCGTCGGGGTTATAAATGGTTTACTATTTGAAAGTTTCTTTAATAGAAACCCACATCGTAAAAGGAATATCAAAACCAATATTTAAAAACAAAAGTATGAAACGTAACGGTTACCCAAATAAACTAATCATTGGGTTTCCACATAGGTGAAAATATGGATATGGAAGAGAAATCTAACCATCATGTTCTGATGGAGAGTGGTAGAGAACATGGCTATGGAAAAGCCAGTAATCACAAATCCATAGATTTGTGATGATATAAGGTACCATCTGATTCATCAGGTATAAGATCACTAGGACAACATTTTTGGTTTTCAAGATCATTTCCCCTAAAGTTGAAAATTTGAATTAGAATAAATACTTACTTTATTTTGGTACAATCTCACTGTTGTTCGTGCTTTGAACAATTTCCACTTCATCTCTTAAATAAATGAAGTTGAATTTGTTATTCGTGAAGTGTTAGCAGATCATGTGATAGAATGACAGGTCATTCCATCTGTCTCAAACAAAAGGTTAGCAAAACTTATATACATAAGTCGATCTATAGTGAGATTAATCATATATGGTTCCTAAAATGGACTTATACTTCATATATCATACTGCTTAATATAATAAAACTAGTTTCTACTAAACAGGGACTTCCTGTAGGTCAGTGGTAGGCGATAAAGGCCAGTCGCACTTCGGTTGTGGGTTCGATTCCTACAGCCTTGTCCGAAGCGATGGGCTGTCACCCGTCCTGTAGGTTGTCCCTTTTTCTAAAACTACGTTACTATAACATCCCATCAATAATATCGAAAATCTTCTATCCTTAAACAATACTAACTTATGTCCAACATAATCCAGTCTAATCTTTAGGCTTATACATAATACTGCAGTCCACTCTCATAATATAGTGACATCGATTACCAGAGATTTAATACTGTCGTTGATCCCCACATATCATAAGATATGTCTTGTTGGTCACATTCCAAACATTCAAAGTCCTTAATCGTGTATTCTCTTGAATACCTTAGTGAAAACATGAGTGCAGTTAAAATTTAACACTTTCCACATACCAAAATCCTCAAAATTCTATATACTCAAACCATGATATCACTTAGTCCTTATATCAATCATGAGCTCATGAATACTGTCAAATATTTCATTTTCTTATTTTCCCTTCATTATGCGCATATCATCTTTTTTTCCAAAAATACCTCAATCACTTCGAATACCACATTAGAGCAATACATAAATATTCCAATACACCATAAAAGTACCTCAACAACATTATTCTTGAATACCAATACATAAACACTTCACTCCATCCACTTCAATGACTGTCCTGGAATAAGTCCTTCCTTGATTTAGAAGTATATTTTTAGGTCAGGGCATTGAGTTGGGTAATGCCCATGTTCTCCACAAATAAGACATTGAACTCCATAACAATCTGTCACTCTATGACCCTTTTCTCTACACAGATAACATCGGTCCCTCCATTTGAGGTATTCCTCAAGGTTCTTCTTCCCTTCTTTAGAAATCTCAATCTTCCTTTCTTTATGATCCTCAACATGCGAACATGCATAATAGTTTATCTTCCTCTTCTTTGATGAATTAGTCATACCACTAAATTTCACCTTGTTAATCATATATCGTGATGACTGATTCGGCATAATCACAATATCTTTATCTCTAGGCATCACACAATTTTTTTGCTCATAGTCACAAATTTGTCCATTGGATTCAATGTTAACTGAATTCCTTTTGGTTCCCTCCATTAACTAAAACACAAAAATAATTTTGTGAGAATCAAAAATCATGCTAGAGAAAACAACATAGTAAAGGGAAAGTATCCTCAATACCTAACTTCTTAGGTTTAATCTAATATCATTACCATAGTTCTAGGAATATATCCTATACGTATACTTATCCTTAGGGACATCCCTAGACATACCTTAGAAATATCTCTAGGAATCTCACTAACGTTTTCGCATCCTAGTTTCCAAAGGTTGACTAAACCTTTCCTCTGATACCAACTGTAGAGACCTGTATCTTATCGTACATGAACATTACATTACTTTTGCGGAATACTTAGTACATAACAAAAACACACACACAAGGATCGTAATAGTTTAGTGTCTTTGGAAACTCGGAATATAATCTTCTAATCCTAGTGAAAGATCTTCAACATCTCCCATAAAGATCTTCTTTTTTTTATTACCTAAAACCTTTTTTTCTATCCTGGGGAAAAGAAAACATAAAAGGGTGAGCTCAAATGCTCAGTAAGGGTAAACAAAAGAAATATCAATCACATAATTTTTATAAGATCATAACATTTTTGGAAATCTTAACCTGCAAAAGAGAGCATAATTTCATAACATGGGATAAATCATAGTAGTGAAATGAAATCATAACATAAAACATTACTCATTGTGGCATACACACATAATCATAGAGAATCATTTCTTGTTAGTCAAGACTCATTGCCAAGACTATCTTAGTGGACAAAGTCCCTTTCTGAATCGAGTAATCCTCGTTTCAGTCCTGTTTCACTGAACCGGTATAACCTACCATTCCAGCCATGTCTATCTCATGAGATATAAAATCTTTACCCAATTCATTGGAGGGAGATATAGGTCCCACCCATCTCTTAATGAATCCTTTCTTATGTGTGCCACAAAATCATAAATCATACATCATTGCATAACCCATGTAATAAAAATGGGATTCTTAAACAACATGACATCATAAAACCATTCATATAAGATAAAGGAATTCATAAACATAATTCCATCACAACATAGTCAAATCGATGTAAAAATATGGATAGACACAGAACCCTTTATTATCTTATATGGAAAATAATTTTGATAAAACACTTGAATTGAATTCTTGAGGAAAATATCCTTTCTTCTTCAAAATCAATTTCTTTTCACAAAACATCATGCAATTTTAAAAGAAAGAGATTTTATTGGAAATAGTCATGAAATATTTTAGATGAAGCTTCATGAAAATAAGGCTTTATAAAACAGTATAAATCCGTTCGTGCCGTATAAGTTAAAAAAAACATTCTTCGTACTTTTGTCGGAAAAGTCAAAAAGTACCTCGTATAAAAAAACGACAAAAGATTCCTTTCATATCTTTTACTAAAAACTCACCGAAGGGTAAAATTGGATTTAAAAAATTGTAGGTGGATGGAAATAATATTACATATTGAAGAAACATGGATGTGGATGATAAAATACACCCCAGTAAATACTTACGAATAAACAATCTCGGATAAAAATGAGATTGTGATATTTCCCTTACCTTAGGTCCGATTTGCTTTGTTCGTGTCCGAAGCTCCTGTATAATGGTTTAAATAATGTTATTGACTTATTGCAGAATCATACATATTGATATGATATCATATATGGTCATATTATTAGCTTCTTGTTAGTAATATTTCATTGTTACTTGTTACTCGGGTCTTTATAACTTTTTGTTCTTATGCGTGTTCTGTCGAATAAATTCTTATTCTTATCTTTAGGTTATAGATAATTCATTTCCAGAATGGTATTAGTGTAGTATATACCATATTCATTCATTCAATTCATTTATATAATCATTATGAAATGAAGATCATGTAGAACGAGTCACATCACATCGTGGAGACGGTATTCCGTACGTACGCACGAGTGATGATATCGTTCCTATGATCGTGGAATTGTATTGGAGTATATATATATTATTTCAGTATCAATATTACTTCATAATAATCATATATAGTTACTCATTACACCATTATACCCATCCTTGTAAGGTGATGGTGGAAAATAGATTACACCACGGCGTGGAGACGGTATTCCGTACGTACGCACGCGCGGTGATTTATTTTTCCATAGGATGGATAGATGGTGAAATAGGGTTGTTTCATAATTATAATAACATATCAGTATATGAGTGATACTGATTTTATTACTTCATAATGAAACAACCTAAGAAGAAGAAGTGGAAGAAGAAATAAAGATGAAAGAATTGGTAACGGTAATTACCTCTTCTTTGAAACGCCTCTTTGAGACCTCCTCTTAGGGCACTAAAATTGGTCTTTGAGGAAGACCAGAACCTCTAGGATGTTTCTAGGGAAGTGGAGAAGAGATTTTGGCAGGGGTTGGCCGAGATTGAGTGCTCAAATTGGTGTGAGGAGGAGGGGGAGGAGGTGTCCTTTTATAGGGGAGGAGAGGGGCACCTTAGGAATATCTCAAAATATTATTTTATATTAAAGTCAAAATCGGTTTATAATGGTTCCAAAGGGTCTTATTTCGATGCTAAAGTGGGGATGGGTCGAAATCCTATCAACCAATAGGATTTAGACAAGTTTGGGGTATTATTTTAACCTTATCAATTAGATTTAACTCTAAGTTAATTAATTTAACTTTTACCGTGTCTTTTTGTTTTCTTTCACTATATGGTTAATACACTTACTATAACATGCCAAACGAACCCCAAATTGTTTATTATTAATATATATATCCTTATCTAAGTCATTTTTCCGAACCTTAGATTTTTAGGAATAAAATAACAATTAATAATATAATATTTGATTTAAAAACTAATTTTTGTCAATTTTGACACTATTTGATATATGATTTTTGTGAAAGTCATAACAGAATTATATGTTCGAACCAAGTTGATTAAATCAACACTAATATATCATAGTAACCTATAAAATTAGTGTAATTCATAAAAAATCTCAAATTACATTTATTTTGGTGTTTATAACATCAATTATGTCAATATTTCATTAATAAGATAATTACTGCATCATCGTTGTGTCATATATAAATTAAATTATTTTATGTATAAAAATTACAAATAAAATACCATCATGTAGGAAATCTTTTTAGCTTTCTAAGGACTATTTATAGTCGAATTTATCTTATGTATAACCCCATATTAAAAATGATTTACTTATTAAACTTTGATTTTAACTATTTTAACCCTTCTTTAAATAAATTAATAATAAATGTCCTAATCTAATCCAAGTGGGCCTAAATGATCATATTTTATTCCTAAGTTTGTTTTTGGTCGAATTAAACTTGTCCAATAGAATTAGGACATGTGTTAGGGTAATAGTAATATCATATTTACCCTTAGTTACCCTATTTACTATTAACCGCGGTAAAAAAAGTAAAAAGTTACTATTCACCAAAAAATTATTTTCATCTCATTGAACCACATTTTAGTCCTTGATATTAACCGTGTCTCTCGGATTTTCGAAATTCCATTCACAGAAGCGGCAAAATTAAGTTTAATGAAAAATTCAGTTTTTTTAACTACCACTTAGTAGTTTCACTATTCATCAAAAATTGATGTTTTTTAGAACAATGCCAAAATTTCATCCTAAGCTATATTTCATATTCCAAATTCAAAAATGAAGTCTATTTTACCAAATTCATAACATAAAAGTTGCATTAATTAATTTTATAATTAAATCCCGCTGTTAAAACAAATAGCGTGTTTTTAAGAAACAATATCTATCAAAAGATTGACACTTGTTTATGTCTAGTTTAAATGTGAAACTACATCCAATGACCAACATTGTATTAAATTGTAAAAAATATATTCTAAATATACTTTAAAACCACTCAAATTAATGATTTATCACTATTAATTATTTCGATTAAAAAAGTTGTTTTTAATTATAATTTAGTAATTTTCACTATTCATCAGAATATGAAAGTTATCCGAAAAGTACCAAAATTTCACCTTAGGCTAAATTCGATACTCCGAATCCAAAAATAAAGTTCATTTTGAAAAATAAGATTTACTGGATTTCAAAAAGTGGTTATTACTATTCATAACGGCTAGTTTTAATAATATTTTTATAGCATATCGTTGTTTAGTGAAACTCGGTATTGCGTACTACACACGCTATCGAGGAAGGTCGCGATTGCGTGTAATGCAAGTCAAGTCAAGGATGTGTGTTGTGCAAGCTCATTTTGGTGTAGCGTACAACACAAGACATTAATAAAATTAAAAAGAATATTTTTTTATAAAATCTTGGGCTGTTACAAGAAGCTTTCATAGATAAGCATAAACACTTAAGACAGTTTATAACTAAAACAAAAGCCTTTTTAAACTTGAACATCAGAATAAAATGGAAAAGATAAAATAAAATAATTCCATTTACCTACTCACATGGATATTCAACTAGTCGAATGATCACATGAAATATCAATAACCACTTTCATAATGATGGAATGCATAATTCCAGACTATCATAACCACATAGCCAAGGCCTCGTGCCAAGACTACAAATAAGATTTTTCCATGGCCTTGTGCGAAGACACTAGTTTGTCTCATGAGAACTACCGATGCATCGAGGAGCTATAGCGGGCTCCACCCATCACTTATTAAGTCCAATTCATTCCTCATATGAACATGTTTAAACATAACATAAACATTCTTATTAAAACTAGCATACGAAATGTCAATACTTTAACCACAAACCATGAATGGTATAAAAATAGCACATCCACAGTCAAACATAACTAATTCGATTCAATATGAATGATTGTATTGTATCACATTAACCTCAATAAATAATAATGAAGGATGTTGACATATATGAAAATAATCATTAAAACTATTTGAGAGAAATATCCCCCTTTTTCTTGAAATCATTTAAAAGTCACACTATTTGTCAAGAAGCCATTTAAAAATAGATTTTTGAATCAAAGTGTCCCATACCACTTTGAAACTTTTAAAAGGATTTTTAATTTTAAAACTTTAATGTCCACATAAATAAATCCTTAAAACAATTTTTAAAACATGGACATTAATGAGCAAGATTTAGAAGAATAAGTCTTTAAAACATTTAAAAATGGTATTTTAGTTAGAGTTTCTAACCAAAAGAGAGACAGTTGAATAAAAATAATTGACGTAATCAAAACTTGGTAATATCATGAGAATAAAGTGATTCATGATATACTATGTCAAAGTACATTATATACACCATATAAAAGTGATTTGGTGTATAACAACAAAGAAGTCTCAATGGAATGTAAATTGAGATGAAATCTCTCATAAAGGCCATATCCTTAGGTTAAGGATAAATCAACGACATAATTATGTGTGACAAATATAAATACACTAAATATTATTGGATATTACGTGTAAAATAATCAATGGACATTCACACATATTCTAGTAAAAACAACACCAATGAATTGGATGTTTATCACAACAAATCGAGATTGAGTAAAAATTTCTCTTATCAAGTTCATACCGATGACTTGAGAATTTATCAATGGAGTGATTATGTGTATAAAAAGTATATCCACAGATAGGGGAGTGGAAATTATAACATAATAAAATGAATAGTGATTCCACACATAATCTTGGAGTAAAATAATCAATGAACTATGCGCAAAGCCGAATGAGTGGAAATTGAAATTTCAAATTCCATTATCGATTTGGTAACTTATGAAACATGCACCCATGAAAGAAGGATAATACAATGATTATGTAAAAACCCATAAATTAAACTATATTACACAATGAATACAATCATGGGAAGTACACATACACCACATTCAATAAATAAGTGGTGAACAATGGAATTATCACGAAATTAAGAGTGAAATAAGAAACCCCTTATCTTGTACTTTTCCTTGGTTGGGAGTAGGTTAACCTCCTGTATAATGTTGAAATAATTGTTATTAAATTAGTCGTGAATCATATACATTAATATGATATCATATATGATCTTTTAACATTTCTTTGTTAATAATATCTTAGAATTATCGTCGTTTCGGGTGTTAACTTACTCGTTTTCTTTTATATGTTTTGTTACGTAAGCCATGCTTGTCATGTATAGGTTGTATATTATTCATATCCAGATTGATTTAAAGTTCTTAAACATTATTTTTAAATCATCAAATGATAATTATACTTGAATGGATATGATGGAGAATGAATCTCATCGCATTCTTGGAGACGGTTGTCCGTACGCACGCACGAGCGACAATATCATTCTTTTGATATTAACATAATATATACTTGGATGGTATATTATACATAAAGAATCATTATAAGGTTATATTTATTGTTTACATGAATTATACATCATTATTATACCCATCCAGATAATAATATATTGAATAACAATTACACCATGACGTGGAGACGGTAAGCCGTACGTACGCACGTATGGTGACATGTTATTCAAAGGGTGGATAGAATAATGAATATGGTTGTACCATATTAATAATAACATCACAGTATATATAAGATACTGGAGTTATTATTTTAGAATGGTAATAACAAAGAAACAAGAAGTGGAAGAAGAATGGAACATGAAAAGGGGTGATGAAAACATTACCTCTTCTTCGGGTTCTTCCTTTTGATTTGATCAAAAGGGCTCCTTAGGTTGGATTTATGATCAAAATAAGGCCTCTAGGATTTAGTGAGGGAATTTGAGAGAGTATTTGGGCAGGGGTTGGCAGAACCAAAAGGCTTTGAAGGTGTGAAGAAATGAGAAGGAGGAGTGCCCTTTTATAAGAGGGGTGAGGGGCACCTTTGGAAAAACAAGAAATATTAATTTATAATAAATTCATATTCGGTTTCTAATGGCTCCCAAGTTGATTATTAAAAGGTCAAGGTGGGGATAGGTCTAAAACCATTCAACCAATAAAATTTAGACAGGTTTGGGTTACTATATTAGCCTTATCTTTTAGTTTTAACTCTTAGTTATTTAGTTTGACATTTACCATGTCACTTTGTATTTTTATATTATATAGTTAATAAACTTACTATATACATCCAAGAGACCCCAAAGTGGTCCATTAATTATATAACTATCATGATATAAGTATCTTGGAAGACCCTTATATTTTTAGACATTTATTATCAATTAATAATATAATATTTTTTAAAAAAACTCTTTTATGTCAATTTTGACACTATTCAATAGTTGATTTTTGTGAAACACATAACAGAATTATTACTTCAAAAAAAGTCAATTAAATAAATCCTAATATGTCATATTATCTTATAAAATTAGTTTAATTCATTAAAAGTCTTAAATTATATTTATTTAGGTATTTATAATATCAATTATTTTATTTTTTTTCACTATTATGGTAATTACTACATCATCATTGTGTCATAAATAAATTAAATTATTTAATGTCTAAAAATTATAAATTAAATATCATTATGTAGGAACTCTTATTATATTTTTAATGAAAATTTACAATCGAATTTATCTTATGTATAACCCTATATTAAAAATGTTTTAGTAAATAAACTTTGATTTTAACTCTTTTAACTCTCCTTTGAATTAAATAATAATAATTGTCTTAATCTAATCCAAGTGGACTTAAATGATAATAATTTATTTCTAAGGTTTTTTTTGGTCTAGATACACTTGTCCACTAGAATTAAGACATGTGTTAGGGTAATATTAATATTATTTTTAACATTAATTACCCTATTTACTTTTAACCGTTGTAAATAAAAGTAAAAAGTTATTATTCACCAAAAATTATTTTCATCTCATTGAACCACATTTTACTTCTTGATATTAACCGTGTCTCTCGGATTTTTAAAATTCCATTCACAAAAGCGGTAAAATCATGTTTTATGAAAAATTCAGTTTTTTTTACTACCACTTAGTAGTTTCACTATTCATAAAAAATTGAAGTTTTTCAGAACAATGCCAAAATTTCACCCTAAGCTATAATTGATATTCTGAATTAAAAATGATGTCTATTTTAAAAAATTCCAAACATATAAGTTGCATTAATTAATTTTATAATTAATTCCCGCTATCACATCAAATAGCGTGTTTTTAAGAAACAATATATATCAAAAGATTGACAATTGTTTAGGTCCAATTTCAAAGTTAAATTAATTACAATGAACACCATTGGATAAAATGGTAAAAATATATTATAATTATACTTTAAAACCAATAAATAATATAATTTATCACTATAAATTATTTTGATTTAAAAAGTTTTTTAAATTAAAATTTAGTAATTTTCACTATTCATCAAAATACAAGTGTTATCCGAAATGTTCCAAAATTTCACCCTAGGATAAATTTGATATTCCGAATCCAAAAATGAAGTCCATTTTGAGAGAGAGAATTTATAAAATTTCAAAAAGTAGGTATTACTATTCATAACAGCTAGTTTGATTTGTTGTGGTGTGTAAGAATCTCGAAGTTGCGTACAATGCACATCATTGCATTATTCAAAGGGAAATGTACCATGGAAGCTTGGGGTGTTACATTCTCCCCTCCTTCAATAAATTGCATCCTCACAATTTTTAAAATTGTGCTTGGGGATATAATGGAAAGTCCCACATCGGAAAAAAGAGTCAATAAAACTATCACTTTAAAAGAAAGAAAGAGAGGTATAAAGGTTACCCAAGATAACCCATACTAGGATTCCATGTAGAAAAACATGGATATGAACGATAAACTAAGTGTCAAGTTCTGATGGAGAGGGATAGAAATCATGATCAGGAGAAAGTTAACAATAAGAAAGCCACAAACTTGTGTTGGGACAAATGGTCATTAGTCTCCTAGTAGGAAAAGTAAACGGACAACATTTTTTGTTTTATGGTACATTACATAAGGATGAGGAATTAATTTATGATATTGAATAAGAATATAAAGATATATACATAATTTTTAAGTAGAGTTTCATTCTTTAATAAATTTCCAACACTAACTCATTTTTTTAAACGATGATTATTGAAGAAGACTTGGTCACACAGGAAGTGCTAGAATAAACTTCTATAGAATCACATGATCCATGAAGGATAAACTATATATTTACATTGTCTTTAGAGATTAATCAAAACCAAAATAGTTAGTACAAGATCTAATGATCCCACAAAAGAATATTCCTTGAGAGAAATAAACAATAATATTAATTTCTAAAATTAAACCAACAATACCCCAAAGTTAAATAAATACCATTCAATAATCAATTGTACTTAAAATCCTTCAATATAATCCAAACTAATATTAAAACCCAAAACATAGAAAAATTTGATTATGTAGTCTCCCATGTTAAATTGTATCTCCAAATGACATCAAATACTCTTAAAGTCACATACATAAAAGTAATTAACCTAATCATTTCCACAAACAACCCAAATCACTATAAATCCATAATAAAAACATAGATAAAAATCCACCATTACTCTTCAAATGAAATTACATACTATTCTATTTTCCTTGGGCATATACTGTTCACAACAATGCGAACAACGTCCAAAATAACATCTATCACTTAATCACCAAATCATTTTCATATACCAAGGGTGTTCATTTAATAAGACATAAGAACCCAAATCAACTTATTATTGATCAATAAAATGATTTAACTAAAATAATTAGTCACACTATTCAGGGACTTCATGTAGTCTAGTTGTAGGCGATAAATCCCAATCTCACTTTGGTTGTGGGTTCGATTCCCACAGCTTTGTCCGACGTGACGGGTTGTCACATGGTCTGCGTGTTGTCCTTTTTCAAAAACTATATTTTATAATATTACCAAAATGAAATAAATTCCTCAAAATAACCATAACATAATTTAACCACAAATCTTATCTCATGCCTTGCATTTTCATCACAAAATATGATAACTTATAATTTCCTCAAACCCAACGATCATATAAAAACAAATGATTATTTATAACTATATCCACAAGAGAAGAGATAATTCTTCCTCAAATATCATTCTCACATGGAAAACTGCGGGGTTAAAAATACCAGAGAAAATTATTCCAAAGTAAACCCATCAACAAGGACCACTATTACTTTTTAAACATTTCTCCAACCATTTATTTCCACATAGCTTCTTCTTTGACTAAGAAAATATCCTATAGAATAGGGCATTCACTCGGGTAATGGCCAGGTCCCCTACATTTACAGAAAATGACTGTAAATGGACTCTTGGGACCATTTTTATCTTCTTCCATAGTACTATTCATTTTTCTTCGGCAATTCATCACTTTATGTCCTTCCTTCCCGCATGTAAAGCATTTATTTCTCCCATTAGGACACTTTCCTGGGTGTCTCCTTCCATATTTCCTGCATGATGGAAATTGAGGATTCCTTTCTCCATGGTCTCCACTGTTGGAGCTCTTATCATTCATCACCTTTATCTTTTTTTTTAGTTCGGGAATTGGTTAATATATATATTTTTGATCATATTTTTGGAAAATTGATTTGGCATAAAGAAGATATCTTTTACGCCTATCAACATTCCATTTTGTTGCTCATTTCCACCACTGTTCCCACCTTGTACATCATTCTCATCGTCACTATGACTTCCTTGGTATCCAGCCATTGACTAAAACCAGAAATCATTGTGTGAGTAACAGTAGTCATAAAATAATTTAGAGATTAACATGTCACCATATTTTCAATTTGAAACACATTAGGATTAACTAAGGTCATTTACTCTCCTATTATATATATAATACTTCAAATCGGTTTGTAAAGAAAATGTAAATTATCCAAAGCATATCCCCAAGGAGTGTCGTAACCAAGAGTGTAGCAAGTCCTGTTGTCGTGCACCAGTTCCCGTTCGATTCTAGCTCAAAGAGGTGTTTTCGGGTTTTACCCCTAGGTACATCTGTGCCAGAGCCGCCTCTACCTGCTCGTATCCAGACAGGGATGTATTGCTCAGAAAACTCACAAAATCTCTACAATAACAAAATTCTATGAAGTTATTCTATACTAATCCTCAAAGTTCATCTTAGGTCTACGTGCTCAAATCAGAGTTTATCTAAATCTAGCTTGCAAGGTTTGTACTAAACTTCCTCTGATACCAACTGTAACGCCCCGACCCCAGTTACCTAGAGTCAGTGCATTATTACATAACATTGGCATGATCACAAGAAAGATCAAGTCTCGAAAGACCATTTAGTTTAGTAGACTTGGAAACACTAGATACAATCATAATGTTTTACATTACATCATAAAAAACATCTTGTATTTATATCCCCTCATACTATCCCTGCAGGTCATTCATAAATTATTTCTACATAATCCTGGGTAAAAAATAAAACATTGAATGGTGTGAGCTCAGATACTCAGTAAGTATAACATTATAGCAGAAGCTTTCATTGATAAGCTTAAACACTTAAGACGGTTTATAACTAAAACAAAAGCCTTTTTAAACTTGAACTTCATCATAAAATGGAAAAGATAAAATAAAATAATGCCATTTACTTACTCACATGGATACTCTACTAGTCGAATGATCACATGCAATATCAATAACCACTTTCATAATGATGTAATGCATAATGCCAGACTATCATAACCACATAGCCAAGGCCTCGTGCCAAGACTGCAAATATGATTTTGCCAAGGACTTGTGCCAAGACACTAGTTTGTCTCATGAGACCTACCGATGCATCGAGGATCTATATCGGGCTCCACCCGTCACTTATTAAGTCCAATGCATTCCTCATATGAAAATGTTTAAACATAAAATAAACATTCGTCTTAAAACTAGCATACGAAATGTCAATACTTTAACCACAACCCATGAATGGTATAAAAATAGCACATCCACAATCAAACATAACTCATTTGATACAATATGGAAGATTTTATTGGATTAGATTAACCACAATCAAGACTAATGAAGGATGTTGACATAGATTAAAATAACCATCAAAACTATTTGAGAGAAATATCCCCCTTTTTCTTGAAATCATTTAAAAGTCACACTATTTTTCAAGAAGCCATTTAAAAATAGATTTTTGATTCAAAGTGTCCCATACCACTTGGAAACTTTTAAAAGGAGTTTTAATTTTAAAACATTAAGGTCCATATAAATAAATCCTTAAAACAATTTTTAAAACATGGACATTAATGAGAAAGATTTAGAAGAATAAGTCGTTAAAACATTTAAAAATTGTATTTTAGTTAGAGTTTCTAACCAAAAGAGAGACACTTCAATACAAATAATTTAGGTAATCAAAAATTTGTAATATCATGAAAATAAAGGGATTCATGATATACTATGTCAAAGTACATTATATACACCATATAAAAGTGATTTGGTGTATAACAACAAAGAAGTCTCAATGGAATGTAAATTGAGATGAAATCTCTCATAAAGGCCGTATCCTTAGGTTAAGGATAAATCAACGACATAAATATGTGTGACAAATATAAATACACTAAATATTATTGGATATTCAGTTTAAAATAATCAAAGGACATTCACACATATTCTAGTAAAAACAACACCAATGAATTGGATGTTTATCTCAACAAATCGAGATTGAGTAAAAATTTCTCTTATCAAGTTCATACCGATGACTTGAGAATTTATCAATGGAGTTATTATGTGTATAAAATGTATATCCTCATAAAGGGGAATGCAAGTTATGACATAATCAAATGAATAGTTATTCCACACATAATATTGGAGTAAAATAATCAATGAAGTATGCGTAAAGCCGAATGAGTGGAAATTGAAATTTCAAATTCCCTTATCGATTTGGTAACGTATGAAACATGCACCCATGAAAGAAGGGTCATACAATGATGATTTAAATACCCACAAATTAATGTATATTACACAATGAATACAATCATGGGCAGTACACATACACCACATTCAATAAATAAGTGGTGAACAATGGAATTATCACGAAATTAAGAGTGAGATAAGAAAACCCTTACCTTGTACTTTTCCTTGGTTGGGGGTAGGTTAAACTCTTGTATAATGTTGAAATAATTGTTATTAAATTATTTGGGAATAATATACATTAATATGATATCATATATGGTCTTTTAACATTGCTTTGTTAATAATATATTAGAATTATCTTCGTTTTGGGTGTTAACTTACTCGTTTTCTTTTATATGTTTTTTTACGTAAGCCATGTTTTTCATGAATAGGTTGTATCTTATTCATATCCAAAATTATTTAAAGTTCTTAAAAATTATTTTTATATCATCAAATGATTATTATACTTGAATGGATATGATGGAGAATGAATCTCATCGCATTCGTGGAGACAGTTGTCCGTACGTACGCACCAGCGACAATATCATTTTTTTGATATTAAAATAATATATAACTGGATAGTATATTATATATACAGAATCATTATAATGTTATATTTATTGTTTACATGAAATATACATCATTATTATACCCATCCAAATAATAATATATTGAATAATATTTACACCACGACGTGGAGGCGGTAAGCCGTACGTACGCACGTATGGTGACATGCTATTCAAAGGGTGGATAGAATAATGAATATGGTTTTACCATATTTATAATAACATCACAGTATATATATGATACTGGAGTTATTATTTTAGAATGGTAATAACATTGAAAGAAGAAGTGGAAGAAAAAAGGAACTTGAAAAGGGGTGGTGAAAACATTACCTCTTCTTCGGGTTCTTCCTTTTGATTTGATCAAAAGGGCTCCTTAGGTTGGATTTATGATCAAACTAAGGCCTCTAGGTTGTAGGGAGGGAAGTTGAGAGAGTATTTGGTCAGGTGTTGGCCGAACCAAAAGGCTTTGAAGGTGTGAAGAAATGAGAAGGAGGAGTGCCCTTTTATAAGAGGGGTGAGGGGAACCTTTGGAAAAGCTAGAAATATTAATTTATAATAAATTCATATTCGGTTTCTAATGGATCCCAACTTTATTATTCAAAGGTTAAAGTGGGGATAGGTCGAAAACCATTCAACCAATAGAATTTATACAGGTTTGGGTTACTATATTAACCTTATCCTTTAGTTTTAACTCTTAGTTAATTAGTTTGACATTTACCATGTCACTTTGTATTTTTATATTATATAGTTAATAAACATACTATATACATCCAAGAGACCCCCCAAGTGGTCCATTAATGATATAACAATCATTATATAAGTCTCTTGGCCGAACCATAGATTTTTAGGAATTTAATATCAATTAATAATATAATATTCGTTTAAAAAACTCTTTTATGTCAATTTTGACACTATTCGATAGTTGATTTTTGTGAAACTCATAACAGAATTATTAATTCGAAAAAAGTCAATTAAATCAATAATAATATGTCATAGTATTTTATAAAATTAGTTTAATTCATTAAAAGTCTTAATTTTTATTTATTTGGGTATTTATAATATCAATTATTTTAATTTTTCACTATTATGGTAATTACTGCATCATCATTGTGTCATAAATAAATTAAATTATTTAAAGTCGAAAAATTATTAATAAAATACCATTATGTAGGAAATATTATTAGATTTTTAATTAATATTTACAATCGAATTTATCTTATGTATAACACTATATTAAAAATGTTTTAGTAAATAAACTTTGATTTTAACTCTTTTACCTCTTCTTTGAATTAAATAATAATAAATGTCCTAATCTAATCCAAGTGGACCTAAATGATAATAAATTATTCCTAAGGTTGTTTTTGGTCAAGATACACTTGTCCAATAGAATTAGGACTTGTGTTAGGGTAATATTAATTTCATTTTTACCATTAATTACCCTATTTACTTTTAACCGTGGTAAATAAAAGTAAGAAGTTACTATTCACCAAAAATTATTTTGATCTCATTGAACAACATTTTACTTCTTGATATTAACCGTGTCTCTCGGATTTTCAAAATTCCATTCACAGAAGCGGTAAAATTAATTTTTATGAAAAATTCAGTATTTTTAACTACCACTTAGTAGTTTCCCTATTCATCAAAAATTGATGTTTTTCAGAACATTTCCAAAATTTCACCCTAAGCTATAATTGTTATTCTGAATTAAAAAATGATGTCTATTTTGAAAAATTCAAAACATATAAGTTTCATTAATTATTTTTATAATTAATTCCCGTTGTCACAACAAATAGAGTGTTTTTAAGAAACAATATATATCAAAATATTGACAATTGTTTAGGTCCAATTTCAATGTTAATTTAATTCTAATGAACACCATTGGATAAAATGGTAAAAATATATTCTAATTATACATTAAAACCACTCAATAATATAATTATCACTATAAATTATTTTGATTTAAAAAGTTGTTTTTAATTAAAATTTAGTTATTTTCACTATTCATCAAAATACAAGTGTTATCCGAAAAGTTCCAAAATTTCACCCGAGGATAAATTCGATATTCTGAATCCAAAAATGAAGTCCATTTTGAGAGATAGAATTTATAAAATTTCAAAAATTATGTATTACTATTCATAACAGCTAGTTTTATTTGTTGTGGTGTGTAAGAATCTCGAAGTTGCGTACAATGCACGCCATTTCATTATTCAAAGGGAAATGTACCATGGAAGTTTGGGGTGTTACATTTTAAAGGTCCCAGACTGATGTATTCCGAGGATAATGTGGTAAGGGTTCGAAATATACTCATCCAATAGGTCCTTGACAAGTTTAAGTTGTAGTTTTAACATTATCATTTCATTTTATTTAAATCCTTTATTAATGAGGTAATCACTGCATCATCATGATTTCATATATAATTTAATTTATTTAATGTCTAAAAATTATAAAAAAAATATCATTATGTAGGAATTCTTTTTATCTTTCTAATGAATATTTATAGTCAAAATATGACTTTTATAAACCCATATAAAAAGTGTTTTAGTAAAATAACTCATGCTTGTGACATTTTTATTATAACTTTAAATAAAACGTTATTTATGTCATTTTCCAACCAAAGTAGATCCATGGGGTCCCCAAGGTGACCCATGGATTTTATTAGTCAGCCATGACACATCCAATGAGGGTAGGACATGTTTCTAGGTCATTTCATATTATTAAAACATTATTTTTACCTTAAATTACACTAATTTCCTCTAATCGTGATTAAAAACATAAAAGTTACAATTCACACAAAAAAATTATTTTAATCCCATTAAACCACCTTTCACATCCTAATTACAACCATGTATATCGGATTTTTGAAATTCAAATCACAGAAGTGGTAAATTTTCATTTAAATGAAAAAATCAGTTTTTAAACTACCACTTAGTGGTTTCACTATTCATCAAAAATTAGAGTTTTTCAGAAAACTACCAAAAATTCACCATAAGCTATATTTGATATTCTAAACTCAAAAATGATGTCTATTTTACAAAATTCAACATATATATGTTGCATTAATTAATTTAATAATTAATTCCCGCTGTCAAAACAAATAGCGTGTTTTTAAAAAACAATATCTATTAAAAGATTGACACTAGTTTAAGTCCAATTACAAAGTGAAATTAATTACAATGACCAAAATTAGATTAAAGGGTAAAAATATATTCTAAATACACTCTAATATAAATTAAAAATATAATCTATCCATATAAATAAATCAGATTAAAATGAGGTTTTGAATTAAAATGCAACATTTTCAATAAAAATGATCTTTATCGGAAAAATAACGAAATTTTACACAAAGTAAATTTTGAGGTCCAGATTCTAAAGAAGGATTTTATTTTGTCAAATACAACATATAAAATTTTCAAAATTATATTCAAAAAGTGTTCTCCATCAAAAAGCGGTTAATCGACCTTTTAAAGAATATTAGAAGATTTATGCTTAAAATTGGATTCATTTGCATTTTTAGCCTCCAACATTTATTGGATAAAAGTAAAAATATTTGAAAAACATATATAATTATTTTTAGTTAGTTCCGTTCATTCCCTCCATTACAATGGCTAGGCGTTAACTACCTTTTAAAATAATATTATTTTATTATTAGAGTGCAACGTAAGATTTTAAAAGAAACTCGTTGTTGCGTATTGGGTAAGCACTGAAGCATATCATTCCCTTTAAAGTAATATTAATATTTTATTCAAAAATATGGATAAATATGAAAATGTCATATTATTTATTTACCTTGGGTGTTACATCCTTCCCCCCTTTTTGAAATTACATCCTTGCAATTTCAAAATTGGGCTTGACAGCTTCATTGAAAAACACACATCGGAACAAGAGTCAGTAAAACTATCACTTTAAAAGAATGGGAGAGAAGTACAAATGTCACCCGAGTTAACCCATACTAGGATTCCAAGTATGAAAATATGGATATGGAGAAAAAATAAAGGGTCATTTTCTGATGGAGAGTGATAGTAAACATGTCTAGGAGAAAGTTAACAACAAGAAAATCACAAACTTGTGATGGGTTAAACGGTATTTGATTCCCCAGTAGGAAAAATTAATAGACAACAATTTTGTTTTAAGATACTTTTCATTGAGGAATTTATTTATGAGCTTAACTAAAACATAAGGAAGCATACTTAATTGTCATGTTGACTTTCAACTTTTACTATATTTCTTACACCATCTCATATTTTCTCCAAAAGACGAGTATTTAGGATGACTTGTTCACATTAAGAGAGCTATAATCAAATTCTAGAGAATCACCTAATGCACAAAAGAGAACTATATACTTCCCATGTCTTTAGACATTAACCAAAACTAAAACCCAAAGTTCAACAAATACCATTAAATAAACATCTATCCATAAGATTCTATAAAGTAAACCAAACTAATATTGAAACCCAATTCACTGAAGGATTTAATCACATTGTCTCCCAAGGTAAATTTTAACATTTTTCTCCAAAATAACATCAGTTACGCTTACAGTCTCATACTGGAAAGTAATTAACCTAATCACATATCCTCCATTATAGGCTAATCATTTCCATTGATAACCAAAAAAAATCAACTTACTCTTAATTCATAAAATCATATAACTAAAAAGAATCATTCATAATAACTAGGGAATTCACGTATTCCAATGGTAGGCGATAAATACCAGTTGCACTTATGTTGTGGGTTTGATTCTCGTAGATTCATCCGACGCAATGGGTTGTCACACGGTCTGTGTGTTGTCCCTTTTCAAAAACTATATAATTTTATAACATTCTTCAAAAAAGATAAATTCATAAAAAATAACCATAACATATTTTAACCACAAAGGTTATCTGATAACTTCAATTTTGCAACCCAAAATGTTTTAACCAGTAATTACCTCAAATTCACGGATCATATAAACCCAAATGGTTCTTTATAACTATATCCACAAAAGAAAGGATAATTATTCCTTGAAAAAAATGTATATCAAACATCAGGGTTACTATAAAAAGTCTTCTAATATTACCCCATCATCAAAAGAAACTTAATACATCTAAGAATTTCACCATCCTAAAATCTACAATAACCCTTGAATCCCTTATATGATGACTTCTTACTCATTCAACATTCTTCATGATCCATTATCAATTCCTTTTCAACTGATTCTGATATACTTCTTTCCTACAAACAAAATCATGAATCATATCCTAAGATTCCAATAATAGGAAAACATATGTTATGAAATAATCCATACCTTTCATCCTTCATTGTCAGTTTCTTCATCCTCAATCGAAATGGAATTAGGTATTGGTAAATGAATATGTGTACTATCTTGGTGACCCCATTCCTGAAACTTCTTCGTAGGCCATGTGTTTGCATAATGACCATGCACACCACATTTAAAACATTCAATTTATCCTTCAGAAAGAACTTCTTTCACATTCCTAGAGTCAACTAGATGCTTCCTTTTTCAATGGCAGGTTCTTGCTTTATGACCTTCATTTCTACATCTATAGCATCTTTCTGTCCATTTGAAACATTTTCCTATGTGTTTCTTTCCACATATTTGACACATTGGTTTTTGAACATACTTACCTTTATGATTATTACCTGAACTTCCGTAGGGATTTGTTTCTCTCATACACGATGCCTTATAAAAATAACTAAGGTTCAGGTAGTCAATCGTGACTCCAGATAGTTGGTTGAGGATAACCACAAGAGTTCTCATTGAAGCTCCTATATAATTCAGTTGTTCTTTCCTAAAACCATCACAGTTTTCTTCAAATCCACTATTACATTGGTGCCTTCTAGATCCATCCATTTACTAAAACCAAAAAGGTCAGTGTGAGTATATCAGTAAAATCATCAAATAAAAAAGAGGAAGATAAACACCAAGATAAACGTATCCAAGTTATCTCAAACTCATACTAACATTAAAAAAACGACGACTCCATCTAATATACTAACCATTGTGGTTATACACAACTTGTCACTTTTTCTTAAACAACACTCTAACCTCTAAAGTTATCTACACTGACCTCTGATACCAACTATAAGGCCCCAGCCTTAAACCTTACTTAATCATGAGGTATTACAAGATTACACATTGAGGATCTTTTCATGTTTAGAGTTTTGGAGAATTAGATCATAAAACTTGCATTACATTCCACATTTAAACAATGTGGTTACATAAAAGATAGTATTCATTTTTCCCATCTACGGAAACATATTTAAAATAAAACATGGATTCTTTCTTAACACTTCCTTGACACTATCCTTATATCATATACCATTCCCTTGACCTGTGAAAAACATTTCAAAAACGTGGGATGAGCATAAAAAGATCAGTAAGGGTTTTAAAAAGTATGGAAAGGAAACATGAGTACATATATACATAATAATGAAATCATACTTTACCCATAAAACATAAGCACTTTAACATACCTCATAAAATCATGAATAAATCATATAAATAATAAGACATAAAGGTAACTTGAGGCATTCATAACATTCTTACATAGGGAGTAACCCACTTGGTTTCGTTTGAAATACCCATCACAGTATATTCCCTAAATCTCTTTGGAGAAACCTTAACGCTTAACTCCTTCGCGTTACCCAATGCATTGGAGAGCTATATCGGGCTCACCCTCCCTTAGTTTATCAAGGAACCACCCGTATTCATAAACAATGCCCAAGAACCATAACATAATCATAGATCATAACATAAGCACAATTGAAAGATAAAATTCCCACATTGTAATAATTGTATAACATTTTAAGATATTGAAATAATGAATCCATTCTAAAAACCATTTTCAAAACCATTTAAAACATTTAATAAAGATATTTTTGAATCAAAGTATCCCATACCACTTTGAATATTTTAACATTTTAAAGCATTAATATCTATATAAATAAATCCTTAAAATCATTTTGAAAACATGTATATTAATGAGAAATATTTATATGTATAAATCATTAAAACATTTAAAATGATGTTATAGTTAAAGGGTTTTTAACAAAATGAGAGACACTTGATTACAATAATTGAGGAATAACATTTAATAATAACTTTATAATATCACGAGAATAAATGGATTCAGGATATAATATTCCAAAGGACAGTATATACACCATATAAGAGTGAATAGGTGCATAACAATAATGAAGTCTCAATAGAAATGTAAAATGAGATGAAATCCCTTATAAAGAAGGTATCCTTAAATTAAGGATAAATCAATCTCATAATTATGTGTGAAAAATATAATTACACCCAATATAAGTGGATATTATGTTTAAAACAATCAAAGGTCATTCACACATACTCAAAGGATGACATATTCAATAACTACAAGTTGAACCCAAAGAAATCGAAATTGGGTTAAGAAGTTCCCTTGACAGCCTAACAGCGTCACATCAAATTTTAGAAAAAGAGTTGATGAGATAGATAAAGGGTATATCATCACTTGGACATAAAATTTACGGCAATAAGGATATATAAGAACATATCCCCACATAATAAGATGGAAATTAAAAGACATAACAAAATAAGTCTTTTAAAAAGAGGAGGGTGAAAGGTTCCCTTACCGATTTGGGTAACTTTCAAAACGTACACCCCATGAAAGAAGGACTATAAAACATTGATGTAAATACTCATAAACGAAAGTATGTTACATAAAGTGTATAATAATGGACATTACATACACCACTCAAAAGAAAATATTGGAAAATGTAGCACGAATTTCACAAAAACACAATGTGAGATAAAAAGCCACTTATGAAATTTCGGTAGCCTAACGATGCCAATTAAAACTTCCAAAAATGGATTTATGAGATAAAATAGGGTCAATAATAATATGAACATAAAATTTACAGAATTAGGAACCTAAAATAACATCCCCAAACACAATAAAGATGAGCTTAAAAGAAATGACATAAAAGGGAGTACTTAAAAAGAAAGAGAGAGGTGGGATCCCTTACCTCGGGTCCGACTTGACTCGATCGTTCTTTAACCTCCTGAATAATAAACATGAGTTAATTTATAATTTTTTAAGAACCTTTTTCAAGTTCATTATTACTCTTATTTCACGTACTACCATGCTATGAACACTATGTAATTACTTAAGTTAATAATGGTCTTTTTGTAGATCATTGCTACTTGAGTCAAAAATAAACTCTTTATAATTACAAGTTGTTCATGTGGTAAAATATATATTATATCCAGAATTATATTAATTATTTAGATATCATATATATCATATATATCCATTATATACATGAATGTACAATATTACATAATATTTAAAGGTAAGATATGAAATTCACCGTTCATGGAGATGGTAAGTCGTATGTACGCATGAATGCTACTTCCATTTATATTTCTTATTTAATGGAATTAAAACATAATGATACATAATAGTATTATAATTACAGTATGGTATCATATATAATATCATTAAATCTATCCTTTATACGTACCACATATGGTATTAACGAATCAAATCACTTTGAGAGGGTGGTAGTCTGAACTTCCTAAAATGAAGATATCGCATTTAACCATAATGGAAACCATAAGGGTATTCCATAAATGAAAAATACAGAAGAATAAGTAAAACATAAAAATATTAGATATCATATATAAATATAGTGACATATTAATTTCCACCTTTGAGGGTGTTAATAGAATATTGAACAATCATCGTTTCGTGAGGCAGAAATTCACCATCCACAGAAACAGTATGTTATTTAACCATTATATGTAGGTGTGTGTAAGTGTAGCTCAAGTAATTATTATAACAAAATCCTAGTATATTTAAGATACTGTATTTGTTACAAAATAAATGAATAAAAATAGATTAGGGGGTTGGAGAATCAAAATAAAACAAAAGAACACAACTGAACACATTACCTTAAAATCGGGTATCTCTCGTTGATTTGAGCTTAAAGGCTTCCTTAGGAAGACTTTTTCCCAAAGTAAGGCTTCTAGGAGTAATATAGGGATGTTGAGAGACAAAATGAGAAGGGTTTGGCCGTGCCAAAGGCTTGAGAGGTGTGGGTAAGGTGGTAGAGGTGGGGGCCTTTTATAAGAGGAGAGAAGGGGCACTCTTGGAAGGTTACAAAATGTTACTTTATTTTCAACTGAGTTTCGGATTTTAAAGGTCCCACGTTGATGTATTTCTAGGATAAGGTGGTAAGGGTTCGAAATATACTCATAAAATAGGTCTTTGACAAGTGTATGTTACAGTTTTAACATTATCTTTTCATTTTATTTAAATCCTTTATTAATGAGGCAATCGTTGCATTATCATGATGTCATATATAATTTAATTTATTTAAAGTCTAAAAATTATAAAAAAATTATCATGATGTAGGAAATCCTTTTATCTTTCTAATGAAAATTTATAGTAAAAAATATGACTTGTATAACCCCATTTAAAAGTTGTTTTAGTAAAACAACTCATGCTTGTGACATTTTTATTTTAACTTTAAATAAAAAGTTATTTATGTCATTTTCCAACCCAAGTGGCTCCATGGGGTCCCCATGTTGACCCATGGATTTTACTGGTCGTCCATGACACATCCAATTAGGGTAGGACATGTGTCTAGGTCATTTCATATTATTAAAACATTATTTTTACCTCAAATTACGCTAATTACCTCTAATCGCGATTAAAAACTTAAAAGTTACTATTCACCAAATATTATTTTAATCCCATTGAACTACATTTTACATCTTAATGACAACCATGTATGTCGAATTTCTGAAATTCAAATCACAGAAGTGGTAATATTTCATTTAAACGAAAAAATCATTTTTTAAACTACAACTTAGTGGTTTCACTATTCATCAAAAATTTAAGTTTTTCAGAAAAATACCAAACATTCAACCGAAGCTATATTTGGTATTCGGAATTAAAAAATTATGTCTATTTTAAAAAATTCAACACATATATGTTGCATTAATTAATTTAATAATTAATTCTTGCTGTCAAAACAAATAGCGTGTTTTTGAGAAATAATATCTATTAAAAGATTGACACTAGTTTAAGTCCAATTTCAAAGTGAAATTAATTCCAATTACCACCATTAGATTAAATAGTAAAAATATATTCTAAATAAACTCTAATATAAATTAAAAATATAATCTATCCATATAAATAAATCATATTAAAAGGATGTTTTGAATTAAAATGCAACATTTTCAATAAAAATGATCTTTATCGGAAAAATAACAAAATTTTACACAAAATATATTTCGATGTCCAGATTCTAAAGAGAGATTTTATTTTGTCAAATAAAACATATAAAATTTTCAAAAGTATATTTAAAAAGGTATCTCCATCAAAAAGTGGTTAATCGACCTTTTAAAGAATATTAGAAGATTTATGCTTAAAATTGGATTCATTTGCATTTTAAGCCTCCAACATTTATTGGATAAAAGTAAAAATATTTGAAAAACATATATAATCATTTTTTAGTTAGTTCTGTTCATTCCCGCCATTACAACGGCTAGGCGTTAACTACCTTTTATAATAATATTATTTTATTACTAGAGTGCAATGTAAGATTTCAAAGAAACTCGTTGTTGCGTATTGGGTACGCCCTCGAGCATAGAATTCCCTTTAAAGTAATATTAATATTTTATTCAAAAATATTGATAAATATGAAAATTTCATATTATTTATTTACCTAGGGTGTTACATGATGGTCACGTCGTGAAAGGTGAGTCTGTGGGAGGTGGAATGGGGCTTACATGTGGTTAGCGGCCCTAAAAGAAAATAGGGTCTTACGTGCGGTTAGAAGCCCAGGGAGATGGAGATTAGAACATACTCCAGGATGGAGGCACGGGTGGCACCAAGCCCAGAGAATTTTGTAATGGAAGAGAGGATGGTTTTGGTGCCCATCCCCCTTACTGGTCCTTGGAACAGAAGAAGAAAAGAGGATTAAGGATAATACCTCTTTCAATAAATCTAGGGGCTTACACCAAGATGGTTTCCCTTCCATAGAGACAGATGCCGCTCCTGTAAAGAGGGGATCATTTCATGTGAGGATTATTTCACTCCCATGGAGACTAGTGGGAATTGAGAATGTCTGATATGGGGCACCCCGTGTATGATTCACGGGGCGGAGTCACAATTTAGCGTCATGTGCCGAGGATGATGGGGCTTGATAGTTTATTGTCCTACATCTCGGACAAGGTGGGATCAATCTGCACCCCTAAGACTTACATAATTTATACCAACCCGCCCATGGGGAATGGAAGTCATCAGCAATGCTGTGGAGAGGGGGTGTTGTGGGTTGATCCATTGAGGGGGCCACATTAGCTTGTCCCTACGAAGAAGAAATAGCCATTAGTGTGCTAATGGTGGATTGTGTGGGGATTACGCATGGATATAGCATGGGTGACGTGAAGGAGCGGTAATGGTGGATGGGGCTTATGCAAAGAAGCTTCCCATAATTTCCTCCTCATGTCTGGCCATGAGGGCATCCCAACTCACTTGTGTGTTGAGGAATATAGTTGGGGCCTAAACTTATGCACTAGAGCACAAGCGTGATAATTCCTAGGGCGTTAGAATTAATTCGAACAGAGGGAGATGAGAAGTGTGAATCACATGCCCAACATTCGGAATGTGGTGAGATTGGTAAGACGATGGAGGATAACTGTTTACTATGTTGGAAACATAGCATCCATATCATGTTAGCCTGAAATGGGGACAATCAAATGAGGTTCGACTGTTGACCATGTTCGAAACACAGGACTTGACTCAAAGTGTCGTCCAAAGTGTTCTGGGGCATTGGCCCAGAATGGTAGGTGGGATATGGAGACATGGGACCAAGCTGTTAGGGGGTCCCTTCATACTTTAAAGAGGATGATGATATGAATTTAGGACACAAGAATCATGAGATGGAGTGATGGAATGTTCGAACGAATTCAAACGCTATTGAAATCACACCACTGCAATCATGGCAAGCAGTATCATATGCTTGGCACATAAGGAATCTCTTATTTGGAACAAGTGTCATTCAATTATTGAATGATAGGGAATGCTATTGTTTAATGTCATGTAGCAAGGACTATTGGAATCTTATTCTTGGTGCATAAGTAATCTCTTATTTTGAACAAGAAGAGTCATATGTTTGCCACATAAGGTATACTACAGTTTATAGTCATGTAGATATGACTATTGCCATCTTTTTCTTGGTGCATAAGGCATATCTTGTTTTAAGAAAGAGGAATCCTATATTTCTCACATAGGGTGTACAACAGTTTAGAGGCAGGTAGAGAAGAGTGTTGGTATCTTTTTCTGTGCACATAAGGCACCTCTTGTTTGGAGCAAGAGGCATCCTATATTTGTCACATACGGTGTGCTAAAGTTTATAGTCATGTAGATAAGACTATTAGGAATAAGGATTCTAGTAATGTTTGGTGTTGGGACTTATTCAAGGGCAATACTATCTGGTCCAACATGCCATAGGAGTCAGGTGATGGGGTTTAGATGAGTTTCTTAAGGAATGGTTTGACTCAAGGTACTCATGGAATTGATGATGAGAATCTCAAATCTTGACATGAGAAACAAAAAAATAGGAATATGTCTACTCATGATATTTCATGGTGTGTGGAGGAGTATCTCAAATCATGGTATTCTATAGGCGGAAGGTAGATGCGCATAAGGCCGCAATGGAAAATGTGTGTGTCCCGAACCGAAAAATTCATAGTGCAACTCTTTATTATTCATGGGGGTCAGTTATAATAAGAAGGGACAGGCCTGGAGGCTCCGGACTGCATCCCATCCCTGAGTCCAAGAAGGGGTGTGAGGGCATAGCCCCTACAGTATGGACCAGCTGGAACATGCCTGGATACTGTTGCACATAAAATGCACCTCATGTAGGATGGGTTGCACGCAAGATTTCAATGTGTGGCATAGGTTCATGTAGGATTGTGCACCATGGAACTATTGAATACAATATTGAATTGTTTCCCATAATTGGGAAGGTTGGGGAACAATAGGGATGATTGGCGAAAAATAGGAGAGGATTTCATGCAATAGGGGAGGTGTTCGCAAAATTGAACATGTGCAGCACTGGTGCATGAAAAATTGGGAATAGTGGCACTGTTGCACGCAAAAATTATGTTGTGCATGAAAACTTGGGTTCATTAGTGTATTTTCGTGATTGATTTATGTTTTCCACGCAAGATGGGGGGTTTTCATGTAGGTGCAGAAGATGCGGACTTACGCGCATTAGAGTGGCGTCCGACCTTCGAGGGCCTTGAAGAAGAATAGGGTGCACTATTATTTATGTAATCCTCCAACCCCAGTTACCCAAAGTCGGTGCATTATTACATAACATTGGCATGATCACAAGGAAATAATTTCTTGAAAGACCGATCAGTTTAGTATTATTGGAAACAAGAATCATACATAAGTTCAACATTACAACTTGAAAAGAGATACTACACGAATTTATTCAATTGGAAACATCCAAGACTCCTAAATAATGCCTGGATGTCAATCATAACTAACTTCTTCATATCCTTGTAAAATGAAACATAAGAAAGGGGTGTGCTCAAACTCCTAGTAAGGGTATGAAATACAGTGGAAGCTAACCTAATTATTAAGCATGGTGAATAATTGAAACCACAATCCTTTACCAGTAATAAACATGAATTATTTTATTGTAGGAGTATGATCTGAGTAAATAATGCTATAATAAAACATAATCATCAGTATTCTACTAGTCTTATGACCACATGAACCATCAATAATATTTTCATAATGAGGAAATGTATAATATTGGACATTCTGAGACATTTTGTCAAGGCCTCGTCCAAGACGTCTAAAAATGATTAAGTTCTTGGCCAAAACCATATATCAAAATTGGGAAAGGGCCTCAGCTAATTCCACATCTAGTTGTCTCTTGAGACCGACCGATGCATCGATGAGCTATAGCGGGCTCCACCCATCACTTACTAAATCCAATATATTCCTCATATGAAAAGGTGTAAACATATCATAAATATTCGTATTAAAACTAGTATACGAAATGTCAATACTTTAACCATAAACAATGAATGGTATAAAAGTAACACATCAATATTCAAACATATCACAAAACCTTCAATACAATATGGATGTTTTGTATCATAATAATTCAACTTCAAATAAACATAAAATCCATCAAAGTATGTTGACATAGATGGAATAAAAACCCTTTTTAGAGAAATATCTCTTTCTAGTTTGAAATCATTTAAGAGTCACATAATTATAAAGAAAATATTTATTTTTAAGATATTCTTATAATCTTGTAAGGGAAGCATTGATGATGTTATAATGGTGGAAAATATCCACACCCGTCGTATAAGTTAAAAATCATTTTTACCTTAAATTTTTCGAAAAGGTCAAAAAGTACCCTGTTTGGAAAATGATGGAAAGATTCCTTTCAAAACACAAAAGGGTATAAATGTATTTAACCCATTCTCTATTAAATAGTAAAAAAACTTGAAATAAATTTTTTAAAAACATGGATTTGGATGATAAAGAGGTCCCAGAAGATGATTACATATAAACAACCTCAGATAATATAGAGATTGTGAAATTAACCCTTACCTTGTACTTTTCCTTGGTCGGGGATAGTTTAACCTCATATATAATAGTTGAATCATTGTTACAAAATTATAAAATAATCATATACATAAATATGATATCATATATGATCTTTTAATATTTCTTTGTTAATAATATTTTTGTATTATTATCGTTTCAGGTGTTCACTTACTAGTTTTCTTTTATATGTTTTGTTACATAAGTCATGTTTTTTATCCATAGGTTGTATATTATTCATATCCAGAAAGATATCAAGTCCTTAAAAATTGTTTTTCATCATCAAATGAAATTATTCTTGAATGGATATGATTGGGAATGAATCTCATTGCGTTCGTGGAGACGAAAGTCCGTATGTATGCACGAATGCTACTTCCATTTCATTTTTCATTTTAAAAGGAATAAAAACCAAATGATACATTGGTATATTATTATAATAGTATAATATAATATCTTATATATGTTACTTATGTTCATTAACACCATCCTTTATACGGTCCATTTATGGTATGAATGTGTCATATCACTTTGAGGGGGCGGTAGTCCACACTTCCTCAAATGAAATTATTGTATATATATATACAACATGAAACAAATAATGGTATGCTATAAAATGGAATTATAGAATATTATATATAAAATAAATATCATTAATATCATTTTTAATTATAGTGCCATCATAATGGCCACCATGAGAGGTGGTAGGAGATTATTGAACAATCATCTTTTCGTGAGGCGTTTGGTTGCCATCCACAGAAACATTATGTTATTCACCAATTAGATGGATTTTTGTGTAAGTGTAGTTATAATAATTCTCATAAAAATATCCTAGTATATAGATTATATTTGTTTTGTTACAAAAGAAACAAATAAAAAGAGTTTAGGGGTTGGAGAAATAAAATAAAATAAAAGAAGCTAATAGAAATCATAACATTTAATTTGGGTAACTCCCTTTGGTTTCACCAAAAAGGACGCTTTATGTGCCTTATGCCTAAGGTAAGGCTTATAGGAGGAGGATAGGGATGTAGGGAGATTAATTGGGTAGAGGTTGGAGGAGGAAAAAGGCTTGAGATGTGTGAGTAATTGGTTAGAAGTGGTGTCCTTTTATACGGGGGGAGGGGGGGCTCTTTAGGAAAGATTGAAAATTTTATTTTATTATATAATTATATTCGGTTTCTAAAGGTCCAAAACTAAATAAAGTTGAAGATAAGATGACTCATGATAGAAATGAAATCCTCCAATAATAATTGGAAAGGTTTTGGTTATTATTTTAGTCTTTATTTAAATCATTTATTAATTAGGTAAACACTACATCATTACTGTGTCCTAAATAATTTAGTTTATTAGCTGTCTACAAATTATAAAACAAATACCATGATGTAGAAAATCTTCATATCATTATAATTAATATTTATAGTAAAAAATATAACATATATAACCCTATATAAATTTTTTTTTTCTAAAATATATATGCTTATGCCATTTTTGTATTTACTTTAACTTAATTAATACAAAGTGTCATTATCACTTACAAGAGGCTCTGTGGGGTCCCAAAATCGACCCAAATATTCCCATGATCGTACATGTATCAACCAATAGGGTAAGGTATTGTTTTAAAGTAATTTATTATTATTATAATATTAATTTTTTACCCTTATTTACCGGATTTACCCTTTAACCATTGTTAATAAAATTTTTACCAAAGTAATTATTCCAAATGCCTATAAATAAAAGTTACCTATTTACAAAATTTAGACCTCCTAATTCTAAATATGAAATCAAATTTTCTAAATTCAAAACACAGAAGTGGCAGAAATTAATTTAAAAAATATTTCCCATTGTGAAAACAAAAAGGGTGTTTTTAAGAGATAATTATTATCAAAAGATTGACACTTGCTTATGTACAATTTAAATGTGAAATTATGCCAAACAAAAAACATTTCATTAAATGATAAAAATATATTCTAAATATACATTAAAACTACTCAAATTCATAATTTTTCACTATTAATTATTTCGATTAAAAATGTTGTTTTTAATTAAAATTTAGTAATTTTCATTATTCATCAAAATATGAAAGTTATTTGAAAAGTACCAAAAATTCACCCTAAGATAATTACAATTTTCCGAATCGAAAAATGAAGTCCATTTTGAATGAGAAAATGTATAAAATTTCAAAAATTGGGTATTAATATTCATAACAGCTAGTTTGATTGGTAGGGTTGTGTGTTAGAACTTGAAGTTGCGTACAACACACGCTACTGTATTATTCAAAGATAATCATACAGTGGAAGCATGGGGTGTTACAATATATAGGAAAAACCATGAATGTAGGTGTGCGTAAAATTTTATTCCCATTTTTCACACAAATTCGTTTTATGAGACATATATCATTCTTGCGCGTAGGATTCCTTTTTTGCATGCAAATCCCAACTTTTCCCCAAAATCATCCTAGATGGCCATTTCTAGAATTATGAATTCGATTGACCATAACTTCTTATCCGTAACTTTGTTCGGGATCCATGACCAATTAAATCAAAGCCTATAGAACAAGATTTTCTCAGAGTTCATTTCTCTGAGTAATCGGTGAATTGTATGGACATGTTTTCCAGTTCCAAAATCAATGCCGCATTAGAAGAACGATATGCACCAGAATAATGTTACCATTGAATGGTTTATTGAACTACATATCATTAAACCTATTCCCCTCCCTCTGAAATGAACAAAAACAAAATGTATAAGAATCCAAAAGAACTGTATTGGTGTCTCACTAAAAATGGTGACCATATCACTACCCACAATTTAGAACCTATTTAGCCTATTTTTTTCCATAATATACTTCACTATGTGATAGAAGGTATACTCCAAAAAGAATACAATTTAAATTTGAAACATTTTATTGAAATTTTATTTTTCACTTTGGGTCACCTCATTACCGTATAATATAATATTAATAGTTGCTTGTGATGGGTATATTCCAAACATTCTTATAGACTCCATTAATGCATTCCATGATGTTTGAAATCATATTTCCTTATATCTTCCAAAAAAAAATTATTTTAGTGAATATTTATCCTTCCAAATATTCATCATATTGTTGTTTAGAATCTTGTTATCTCTCAAAATTACATCAAAATTTTCCCCCATATGCTACTATTGGGAAAATTTTTCTAACAAATGAGATGAAATAAGAACACACAATAAATTTACTGTTAGAAGGATTCTTAAAAAATGACAAACATATACCAAAAATTACTCTTTCATTCACGATGGATTCATCCTTGATTTTATTTTTCACATTTCTGGAAATTTTAATAATAATAAACTGATGATATTTATGGGGTGGTATCCATGAAGACCCTTAGACTACACTACCTCTTTGAAAACTCAATGTTGATAAAAAATTAGAAACATTACTCTGTGTCTTTAACAAAATATCAAAGGTCTGATGGGAACCAACTCCAGGATGATAAGTTCATCTTCTCAATAATAAAATAATTAAAAAGTATATAAGCACTATTTATAGCATCCCCAGATTTTTATACTTGGACATTATACCTTTTTATATGAATATTAAATATAGTACACAAACACATAAATAAGGACCATCATATTTTAGTGTATTTTGAGACTAGGTACTCAATATTCTATAATAGAAAAAAGATATTTCACATATCCCATAACTATATTATCCATTAAAATACATTGAAAAAATTCCCTACATAAAACCATTCTTAAGAATATGGGGAAAGGAAACATAACGAAGGGTTAGCTCATATGCTCAGTAATGGTAAACAAGGGAGATATGTAAGAATAACATGATGACAAGGGTATGAGAAAATGATAATAACTTATGAAAACTATATCATTCAAAAAAAATATCAGAATAAGGAGTCATGGTATACATATTATCAATTCAAAAGACATGATTCATAAGGAAATCAATAAAAATGAGCCAAGGGATTATAACATTGGAAAAATACATGAAATTGATGAAAACACATTATCATTGAAAATAATTTTCATTTTCTTTTGTCTATGAAGGGTCCATAGAAATTCCTTCACTCTTGATAAAATATACTATCAATATAAATTATTACATGAAAAATTCATCCTCAATAAACATAGAATTCATATTCCCCTTCTATAAATACTCAAGCATAATCGTTAGATACTCATATTTTTCTTTCATACTCAGGGAGTAAATGAGAATGTCACTGATAATCATTACCAATTTTTTTGTGTTATCATCAAAATATATTTTTTATCAAATACATGATGATTCCAGGGGATTTAGTAAGTCCAATATGTAATAATATGAACTCATAGTGTGCATACCTTGTACAAAAAGATATATTCATACTATTTTCCATCTTAACATTCAGTTAATGAAATATTTAATGAATACCCACCTTTACTAAGCACTTATCTCATCTTTGTTGATCGAAAAAGTAATCAATCCTTTTCATATGGTACATGTCCTTTATGGTGCTCATGCTGAGATCTCAGTAATTGATACACAACTATAGTTATCTATCCATTTTATATAAAAATAGAATTAGTGCACACTAATGAGGTGAACTATGTTGTATGAAACCTTTATATAAATTCTTAGGAAGCTTATTTTATAACACCTTCGGTTGGATTAGGGATATCCTATAGGGGAACTAATAGATAGTTGTGTCTCTAGGTTTAGGTACTATTTTTAACTCTACCTCAATATATATGGAAGATCATGTAACTTTTTGGGAATTACATTAGCATGTTCCCTTAAAATTATAATTTTCTCATGGTTGATACCTTCATTTTTCTCAATGATTTTTTAATGGTATAATTCATCAAAGGGTATAAACAAACACACATTAAATGGATTTTACAATTGTTATTAATGATGTTACATTAATTTTTAGGACCCCTTAATACTCTGAGAGGGGAGGGGTGAATAAGGGTTTCATCATTTTCTTTTAATATGATAGATATTGTTCCAACATTGATAAGACCATGTAAAACATCTCCTATTGAATAATGTAGTTATGAAACATTCACATGAAGTGATATGAAAAAAAAAATTCAAGGTTCAACATAATGGGACAATCCGTAGATCATATGTCAATAGTGTGTCAGTTGTACACAAGTCGACTTAAATTCACTAGTTAGAGTGGAATAAAAAATATTAAACACAATCACTCTATTCCACGAACACTTCATTTAAAATATTTTTAAGGATATCATTCTACCTCCCTCAAATGACTTTTTTTATTCCACATAGATCACTACCCTGGGAGAAGTCTCACTCTATTTAATGACTTCATGGCATCAATAATAATTTGTTCATTTAATTCATAATCCCTAAATATCCAGAGACACTACATGCATCATAACCCTAAGTGGTTGCACTTGATTAGAAAGCTCATTGAAACCAGATTTTCAATTCTACTATTCTGTATGAACAAAGTATTTGATAAACCACCTCTATATATCAGTGAAATTATAGATTTCATAATCCTACACACGATTTCAACCCTCCCAACCATCGTAGAACAATTATCCTTCACGAAGCAACCATCATTTTCCTATATCCAATCCATTGAAAATCACATAGCCATCAAGGAACTCATAGTCTTAATGAAACTCCAAGTATTAATGAAACCACATTTTCGTCTATTGAATATCCTCAATCATATCCAATCCTTTTGTGATTATTATTCCCACAACAGATTTCTAATTCATGAATATTTACTGATTAGGTAGACCTTCTTAAAATTATCGTGATTTAGTTTTTTATCAAATTCTATTCATGTAAAATAAAGTGGTCGTGGATTCCTATTTATAGAAACTACCCTTTTTGAAGATAAAATTCTCCTAGAGTTATTTTTATGAAAATATTTGGTCATTCTCATTAGCCTACTCTATTTGTAATGATCCATATAAATTTTACTCATTAAAAAATATTCACATAGTATTGAAGATTTACCAACATCACATTGATAATTTGGGATACTTCTTCATGATGATCCACATATTCATGAATCTAAACCTTTAGGAAACCATGTATTCATGAAACACATTCTTAACACATTTGAGAAATGTTAAACCTATAAATCCCAATTTTCTGAAGTATTATCCTTTATCCAGTTTTTAGCCAAAAAATTTAGAAATCACAAGAAAATGAAACCAAAATCAACACTATATGAATCCTGTGATGTAAGATCACATGCCTTATCGACTTCTGGATCAACATGGTGAGGATTGAAAACAAACAAAATCTAATAAAATTTCCAATTATGAAAGGAATTGTTTCCATGATCTCCACCATTAGGTTTGTTGTAAATCTGTATTTAAATTTAATAGGGTTAAAAACATGGAAAAAACATAAATGGAATGAAATAACTAATCCATCACTCTATTACTATGTGAGAAACACTCAGTATATAAAACAAGTGTGGGAAATAGTAATTTCTTGCTACTATAGACTACTGACCAATCCTCTAGACTAAACACTCATTGAATTTCACTTATCCCCCATTTTAGAAATAAACTAAATGTACATATATTTTTAATTTTATTAATAAAAACAATAAACCCCTAGATCATTTCTCTACCATAAAACTAAACCACATCCACTTTTAATTTCTAGATTTTTACAGATGGAAATCTACTCAAGAATTCCATATTCATGGTTTCTAGTTCATACCATAAAGAAACTTCTTAATATTACAAACCATCAACTCATCATTTCCATTAATAAATATCACTAGTTGTTTAATGTAGTCTTATTATTTTATAAATCAATTTTATAATTCCTTTTTCACATCCATCTGATAAAATTTTTACCCTCTTTGAATTTCAATTGAATGGAAGAGACTGATTAAATTTAGTCTAGCTACTGCATTAGTGTTTCTTAGATATAAATTCCTTCAATATTTCCATAGTATTTAAACACAATTTGTCATTATTTCAGTTCACATTTCCATTTTTAAAATAGTTTTTGAAAAAACCCTCATTTTTATTATAACATTGAAATTTTCAGGTCTCATAACTAGTTCCCATGCCATGATCTTGTCAATGTGATCCAGTTCTTCCTTCAGGGCCTTGACCAATAATTCAAACATCGATGATTCTTCAAATGTGATTTATTTAAATGATAATTTTAATGAAGAAAGTGATTAATTCATCATTATCCTTCTTTGTGAAGGCTTAGTATGAAGCCCAAAAATGTGGAAATAATGAATTTATGCTCTTCTATTTTTCCAGTGTTGTTTTGATGGTGTTTCTTATGTAATGATTTCATATTATAACTCTTCTTCAGAATCATCATCATTTTGTGAGACATTAATGTTTTCAAGCCCTCTGATATTTCTAATTTGAACCTGTATACTGTACAAACTATTCAAAATCATCAATAATAACATTATATGAGATCATAGAGGTATTTATGGTTTTATCCTCAATGATATTGAAATCACTACTTCCCACAAGATTTCATAATATAATTGAATAATTTTTAGTATTTGATCTTCATTGAATATCCACAGAATATTCCTTCATCTTTAGAATCACCATTATTTCATTTATTTACTTCTTTGTTTCTTATGAAACATTTACTTCAAAAAAAATGACCATAATTCAGATAAGTCTTCTTTCAATACAATATCTCATATAGTGTCTTGGTGTTATCCAAAAAAAACATGTATTATTTTGAGTGTATAAAACTATTTAAACAGGTTATTTCTAGTAATGAAAACAAACACAACTCTCATTCATCATAATTATAGCCATATTGATCCCCTATCTATTTTATCATTCAGAACCTTAATAGTTTAGGGGTTCCCAATGAAGACAACTCATTCATTATCACATGATTTCCTATATAATTTTCAACTTCATTGGATTTGTTATCTCCTCCATTATCTAATTGTATTATAATAATTGTGTGGAATGTTTCATTCTCATCTCTTTTATGATATCAATTCATTCAATAAAGAAAATATTTTTTCCTCTGTATATACATTACACAATTTCTTCTACTATAATCATAAATAAATAAAATTAAGTACATTTCTTCATTTGTTCTAGAAACATTCCTTAGACCAAATAATTCTATGTGGAAATGATCAATCATACATAATGACTTTTTTTCTCTAATACATATGAACTCCCAACCATCATTTGTCACATGCATGTATCATATGTATTCTCATGATCACACAACAAATTGGGAATTTTGACAAGTATCATATTATTAGATATATATTCCATTCTATGTTAATTAATGTGACCCAACATCTAGTTCCACATGTTATTTTCTTCTTCAACAGTTATGTAACATGTGTTCTCTTTACTATCAAACTGGTATAAATTTCCAACTTTTCTATAAACACTCAAGAGGTAATTACATAGCTTCCTTCGATATTGCATCATTTCGAATAAAATGTCACTATCTACGTTATGCCATAGTGTTCACTCACAATCATAAATTTTGATGGAAACTGTCAATGTATAGAACCTTAGTTTTTATCACCTATTCATTTTACAGTTCAATATTTTGGCTACCTTTCATCATTAATTATACTTCTTTGTCAAATATAACAATTTAATCAACCATTTTCATAGCATTTTTCATTAAATATATATTTTATATCATGTGCGATTAGCATCCACTATCATGAATCTAGGTGTTATTCATATTTTTAGCATTGAGATCTATTTATACAAGGTAGGATTTCTTGATTTTATTTTTTTTCCTTCCATGAGATACTTGATTGGGTGGAAGAAAAATATGGAATTTACAATCTATTTTCAATATGTGTGGGTCTATCATACACATATTATTATTATATAGGATAATAACTAATTTAAATAGTAACACCACTTGGTTTGTGGGTATTTAATTCTCTCAGTGTTCTATAGGGGTTTTTCATCCCTATCCTACTTGTAATGAACTGATTTATGGCCTTTTTTTAAAAAGTGAAAACAATTTCCATAGAATCTATTTCCACTATATGATGACGGATATGGTCTTATTCCACTTTTTTGACTTCTAGTCACTTATCCATTTATATTTCTCATTTCCATTTCACTATAAGGAAATGTATGGCTAATAAATACAAAATATTAACACTTCAAAATAGGAAATGTCTTTTCACTTCCATTAGTCTTTATTTACCCATATTTTGTAATGGAATTTGACTAGCAATACTCTTGAGATATATGAGGGATATTTTTAAATATTGTTTCTATTTGATTTGAAACATTATTTTTTGGGACAATATGTTCCTATATGATATGTCCAACGTTCTTCTTCCGTTTATTTTGGCTCATCTCGTTTCTATCCACTGATGTTTCAGTAACACAAATATTACACTTTCCCAATAATTATGGATCTATGATTATTCAAGGCCTTCTCTACTCTATCAGAGCCAGATTTATCTATTTATAGAAGCTCTACATCACAATCATTTTACAAACTATAATTTCTTATATGTTTCCATTTATTTTGATTCATTTTCCATCTTGATCCTTAGAGTGGCAGCTTATGATTCACGTCCACCATCAATAATAGTTGTTTCCTACAGTCTTTATATATGGTCATTCATTAATTTTAGATTCCATTAAATCCTATGTTTAATTTAAATTACATCATATGAGATTTAATGTGTTATTACATGTTTAAATGAATCTCCTTTCATTTGATTTATTTCCGCTTTAACCCTATCTACAAAAATTGATGAATTATTCAGTATAGATCCCAAATTTCTAATTCTCTTTCATTGATTTTAATTCTCATCAATAGAACCCTAAATTCCCTCCTTGAGATAAAAAAACTAATAAAATTATCATCTTCTCATTTTATATGTTGTATAGTTCATCTATATCCATCATGGATGCTTCATGATTTGTTTTAAAATCTATTTCTACATCCTCAAAAAAATCATTATCATCTTCTTCTTCTTTGCAGATGAATCTATTTCTCTAATATTTCATTCTTGATTTGAGATCTCCATTGTTATAGATCCTATTTTGAGACTTATCCATGATTTATAATTCACATTCTATGTCATCAAATATTATTATATATTGATAGGTAATGTGACATAATTTAACACACTCTAAAAAAGAAAAAATAATCCTTCCATGAAATATCATTTTTTCATCTTTTCAATTTTATGGAAAAAAGATAAAGGAGTTATTCTTCCTAATTATAAATTAATCTATAAATATCATGTTTTCCCATTTATTTTAATTATATTTCCATTCATACGAGATTGGGAGATTCTTTAATTTTGACTCTCATTTCATATTACACTAGACTTCATAGCATTTCATAAATTAAGAACATAGAGAAATATCATTCATCAAGAGAAAAAACATTTTGATTATATAGATATGGGAGACTTTTAAAGATTTAAATCAAATATTAAATATCTTTAATTTATTCTCAATTCCATATAATTGTTTTGAAAAACAATAGTTATGTTATTAAAGAAGCTATCTTTATTTTCTGGTGGATGCAATTTCAGAATAATGAACTGACTATTCAAGACAAGATGTTTGGACTCTTTTTTTGTTTTCAACTACATATATAGTATCTAGTTTCTCCCACATATACTTTCTAATAGTTAAAATCATCACCTTCATATACATATTATTGGAAAGTGCATCAGTAAGATAATTATGAGTTTTCACATCAGTATCAAGAATTTTATTATATGTTTTAGTAATAGATTGTATGATCGCATCATTACTTGAATCCCTTTATATATAGAAATATAATCATCCATTCTATGGGATAACCAACTATATTTAATTATATTATTAAAAAATTTATTTTTTCTTCTATCAAAAAGTGTAACCCCCTCTACATTCATCAAATTATTCATAACAAAAGAAGAAAAATTTAACACCAACAACTTGTTCTCTGTAATATAATTTGTGGGTCCCTAGAACACCGTAAAAATGGAGGTTTGAATTTGGGAGTTATCTTTTTATTTTAATGTGAGTTATTTTTTTGACATGTTGGTAGGAACTTTTAAACCCCATATAATGGAATCTGGTTGTTATTAGACATTTTAATGTAGAGAGATAATAAAAAAGATACATTGTTTACCACTAAGGGCTAGTCCAAGGAGTATATGCTGAAAATTTTCATTCGTACCAAAATGCACAAAGAATCACTATTTATAGTGGAATAAAGAAAATAAAACACAATAAATCTATTCTAGGCACACTTCCGTTACAATATTTTTATGGATTTCACATTAAATCCTTAATAAAACTTTTGTCGACTACCCCTATCTCACTATATTGGTAGATGTATCACTTTGTTAAATGATCGGAAGGTGTCACCAGTTCATTAGGAATTTATGTTATTGTCCCTGAATAACATGATACTCTTCTTGCACCATAGTCCTATGTTGATCCACATGAAATAATTTTTCACTAAAACTATATGTTCAATAATAAGGCTTTCGATGATCATTAATTTGGAGGGACCAAATTTTTTACCAAATAAATTCCATAATTCTCAAAACAGTACACATTTGGGAAAAATATATTCTTCATAGAGCAATCATCCTTTGTAAGGTAATCAGCCTTTGGTAACATCCCATCCATTAAAACTCTCTCAGCCTACAAAAATATCAACACCATAATGATCTCACAATATTCATGAAACTACCAGTCTTCACAAAATATACTTGTTTGATATTCCATTACATCAGTAGATAATATTCATTCCTTTCACGATTCTTAAGATCAAAAAGGATTCTTGATTCATAATGATTTCTTAACAAGGTATACCTTCCTAAAATCTAATTGAAATAGGTTTTTATCCAATTATATTGATTCTAAATGATGTTGGTGTCTACCTTATTTATAGGAAAAACCCTTTACAAGGATCCCATTATTTCAGCATCCCTTTCACAATCCTCTTCAGCAATGCTTGTGAATATCCTCTATTCTTGAATATCTAGTGAATTTTAATCCATTTATGGAGCTTCATTTTGTTTTGAAGATTTGATATCATCCCATCACACATTTTTTATGATTCTTCATGATTCTTGACATCATTGTGAATATCATCCTTAATGAAATATAGTATTAGGGAAACATATTTTTTTCATATTTGTGAAGTGTTAAACAAAGAAAACATCCTTTAATAAAGATTTCTCATTCTTCCTAGTTTTTAGCCCAAATTTTTGGAAAACAATGTGTAATGATTCCACCTTTATCACATTATTCATCTTATATTACAAGATTACTTTCCCTAAAAACTTAGTGATCCACCCAGGGTTGATTAACAAAAAAAATCAATCTTGACATATTTTCCAGATATGAAAGGATTTGGTTCAAAAAACATCTTTAGAGAATCATGGGGTGGATCAGAATATGAAAATACTTCCTCTCATACTCATAGTTTATGTGTGATCTCTATAATGAGATCCAATAAATTCTTAGTATAAAGTAATATTACACCAATGTATGTATTATAGGATTCACTAGACTAATCATAACAAATGTTCCAATAGAAGAATATTTCAACACATAGGATGAAATGATGACATCACTAGGGGTTTTTATAGATATGTAAACTTTATGAAATCATGGATTCAATTCAAAAGTTTCTAAAAATATTCATCTTATAAAATATGTCTTTGTTCTATAATCAAAGAAAACATTTTTCAATAATTATTGAATTGGAAGTGTACCATTTAAAAATTAATTTTCATTCTCTACTTGATTAATAGTGATGGAAGAATATTTTCCTTTCTCAAGGGTCTTTGGTGATTGTTGATATTGATTACCCTCAAGGACCCGTGTTTTAGATATGGGTCATGCATAGTTCCCTTTCCCACAAAAGTTGAGTCATTAAACCATGGGTAGTTCATTAATATGTAAATTCCTTTCCTCCATCAGGGTGGTGGAATTCTTAATGTATTTTTAATATTCATGAGCTCGGTGGCCTTGTCTCCAACATTTGATTCATTTTCCCATCCCTATGATGATACTCCAATGATATTTATTCCCACATTTTTTACATGTTGGTTGGGGGATACATCATCCTCCATTATCATTTGACCCACTAGATTGAATGTCCATTATTGTTTTCTTATATTATTAACCCCATGACCATTCTCCAAACTCCATTTATACATTGAGAGAACATCCAAAAATCTTATTCATAAATCATGATGTCTTTGATATCTAGATACTTTTAAAGTTTTTTGTTTTAAAACACCATATAATATGTATATTTTTATATCTTTATTGATAAAAAACATTTTTCATATCTTGAAATAGATATGATGAAACCTTTGTATGCTATACCAAATTCACCACTCTTTTTCTTCTGTTATATGAATTACCTCTCCATAAAAGTTCTATGAGTTGGAGGAAAATACTTGTTATGATATATTCTCTTAAATTATTCCCACACCATATATTCCATTCCATCCTTCATCTTTGTGTTCTTTATCAATTAGAACCACTTATTGTCCCCCCATCTAAGCAATATATGGGATAATTCACCTTATCATTCTAAAATCGGTAAATCATATAAAATATTGTCTACATTGATTAAAACTAGTTTTTTATAATTAGTTTATAGAAAGATACACTAATTTTCGGTGTTCATCGCCTCATAAATTAATCAATGGGTACATGATCTTTATTCGGTAATAGGGGACATTCTACAAGGGTTGGGATATTATTCATATCCCTAGACAACTCGTTAATAAATGTGGTGATTCATTCAACTCCACCTCCCATAGAATTTTGGATTTTAATAAGAAAAGTGTTGAATTTTCTATAACATGGGTTAGTGTCCTATTTTCTCCTCATTCCACCAATTTATAAAATAGAAATGGATTTATCTAAATATAAGTCCAAAAATAATGATTATATCTACTACCATTTTATTGAATTAACATTAACGGAATTTCTCATGGGATCTCTATGTTTATCATTTTTTTTCTAAAAAAATAACCATGGATGTTAATTCATATATACATATATCCTAATAGTTTTCACTAAGGTTATCTAATCATAATTCCGAAATTACCTAACAAGTACCTACGCTACTAACTATAGTGACGCTAGATTTTTACATGAATATTAAATCATTTTATAGATAATCAACATAATATTTAAATATTAAAATGTTGAATGGATTAATATATTGGTAAAATTAGGATAATAAATCACTTATAAATAATAATTCAAAAACACTTATTTAATATGTCTCTTTTTACTTATAAACAATCTCATTATCCTTTGTACAAAGAGTCACATGATGATATAAAAAAAATAATGTAGTGATCTAATATAAATGTAAGAGGATTAATAAGGAATATGAATCCATTTAGCATTAGTGAGAATAAATGTCATAATAAATTCCTAAGAATAGGATAATCTAAACAATAATAAGGGAAACATTTGATAAAATCCTTGAATGTGGGGATGCATAAAAATGAAACCTCATTTAATAGTTTCAAATTCCACATATAGTTGAGAACAAACCTAGAATCTTGTTCACACAAATCATATGTGTATAATAAAAACATCACCATTGTTAAAAATCATACAGTAAATACATTCATAATAAAAATTAACTCAAGATACACATCAAATTACCTAATTCATTGGAGGGATATATTTTAGAGACCAATACATGACGTACATGTACATTACATTAATTTTACAGAATACTTAATACATAACAAGAACCAACACTAAAATATCTTAATAGTTTAGTGTCTTTGGAAAATCGGATCATAATCTTCTAATCATGGTGAAAGATCTTCAACATCTCCCATAAAGATCTTCCCTTTTGTTTTCTTACCTAAAAAATTTCTTTAAATCCTGGGGAAAAGAAAACTTATAAAGGGTGAGCTCAAATGATCAGTAAGGGTACGTCTAGAGAACATAAAACAATCCATAAAAATTTGAATGTAAAAATATGAGCATAAAATCTAAACATCAAAATCTTGAGCAATGACATAAAACATTGTAGTACATAAGTAATAGATCATAAAGGAAAATTAATCATGATAAACTAGTATGGGAATAAAACATGTAATTGTGGCATCCATTAATCAGATGTTATGATTTCCATAGTAGCCAAGGAATTTCTGCCAAGACCATCATAGTGGACAAAGACCCTTACTTAATCGAGTTCACTCCTCATTCCGATCATGTATCACTGAATTAGATTAACTTGTCATTCCATCCATGTCTATCTCATGAGATATAAATGTTTACCCAATTCATTGGAGTGAGATATAGGTCCCACCCATATCATAATGAAATCATCCTTACTTGTGCCACAAAACAATCATAAATCATTTACCATAACCCAAAGAATAAAATGGGTTTCATAAACATCATCCCATCTTAACATAATCCAAATAAAAAATGGATATCATTTAATAATAAGGAAAAAATAAAACCATGTAAATAATAGAGACATTATACTTGAAACATAAACATACTAAATAATGTCATCTTTGATGGAAAACAGTTTAGATAAAACACTTGAAATGAATTGTTGAGGATAATATCCTTTTATCTTCAAAATCATTTTATTTTCTCAAAATGCCATGAAATTTCAAAATAAAAGGATTTTGTTGAAAATAATCATGAAATTCTGTAGTTTAATCTTTATTTAAATATGTAGTTATGAAACTATAAAAATACATTCATGCCGTATAAGTTAAAAACAATTCTTCTTGTACTTTTGCAGGAAAAGTCAAAAATTACCTCGTATGGTAAACAAAAGAAATATTCCTTCAATAAAAAAATGTAAAAGTCAATGAGGGGTAAATATGGCTTTAAACATACATATAATAATATTAAACACCTTATGAAAAACATTTTTTATGGACATGGATGAAAAATATAACCCCAGTAAATACTTACAAACAGACAATCTCGGATAAGAAAGATATTGAAATAATTATCCAATACCTTATGTCCAATTTCTTCCATATGTGTCTGAGACACATGTATAATGGGTTTAGAAATATTATTATCTTGTAAAAGAACCCTAATAATATTTATGATATCATATATGATTCACTTATGACATTATATTACCCGTTCATTTTTCAATTCCATGTTAATGGATCGTTTTGGGTAAAATCATTTCATTTGTCGTACGTGTTTTGACATGTAATTATTCATATGATTACTGAGATAATGATTAATTACTTCCAAAATGTAAAACATGATTTATATATAATATATATTCATAATATAAATATATATAATATATCGATAAATGGAACGAAATACACTGTTCATGGAGACGGTAGACCGTACGTACGCATGAACGATGTTTTCGTTTCCTTATTAAATTGAATGGAAGTAAATGAAATATATATATACATAATACCAGTAGAATTATTATGTCATATGTTTCAATATTACTTATTATATATACTTTATAATCATTTTTGCATGGTTAACATGGAGAATGAATCTCATCGCATCGTGGAGACGGTAGTCCGTACGTACGCACGAGCGACAATATCATTCTTTTGATTATATAATCGTATATAATTGGATGGATTATAATATATATAGAATCATAATAATGTTATATTTATTATTTATATCATTTATACTCCTTATTATACCCATCATACTGATGAAATGTTTGAATAACAAACTACACCACGACGTGAAGATGGTAGTCCGTACTTACGCACGCGTGGTGAGTTTTTCATTCATAGGATGGATAAAATAACTAATATGGATGTAAGGTTTTTATAATAACATCACAGTATATAGAATATACTGGAGTTATTATTTTATAATGGAAACAACAAAGAAGGAGGAAGTGGAAGAAGAATGGAACTTGAAATAGCTGGTGAGACATTTACCTCTTCTTTGGGTTCTTCCTTTTGATTTGATCAAAAGGGCTCCATAGGTTGGCTTTATGACTAAATTAAGGCCTCTTGGATGAAGGGAGGATAGATTAGAGGGTATTGGGCCATGTTTGGCAGATCTAAATGGCTTAGAAGTTTTGAATTAGAGTTAATGGGGAGTTCCCTTTTATAAGAGCGGTGAGGGGCACCTTAGGAAAAACATAAAATATTATTTTATAATAAATTCATATTCAGTTCATAAGGGATAAAAAGTTACTTATTTCGAGTCTAGGGTGGGTATGAATTTAAATACCCTCAACCAATAGTTTTCAGACCTGTTTATCTTACCATTTTATCCTTATCATATAGATTTAACTCTATGTTAAATAATTTAACTTTTACCGTGTCTTCTTGTATTCTTATACTATATAGTTAATAAACTTACTATAAACTACAAATAGAATCCAAATTGGTTAATTAATGTCATATATTTTATTATATAAGTATTTTGGACGAACCTTAGATTTTTAGGACGAATATATCAATTAATAATATAATATATTTTTTTAAAACGCTTTTATGTCAATTTTGACACTATTTGGTATTTTGTTTTTTTATAAATTCATAATAGCATTATTACTTAAAAAAAATCATCTAACCAGCCCTAATAGGTTATATTAACCTAGAAAATTAGTTTAATTTATAAAAAGTCTCAAATTACATTTATATGGATATTTATAATATAAATTATGTGAATATTTCATTAATAAGGTATTTAGTGCATCACCATTGTGTCATAAAGAAATTAAATTATTTAATGTCTGAAAATTATAAATAAAATACCATCATGTAGGAAATCTTTTTATATTTCTAATTAATATTTATAGTCGAATTTATATTGTGTTTAACCCTATATTAAAAGTTTTTTAGTTATTAAACTTTGATTTTAACTCTTTTAACTCTTCTTTGAATTAAATAATAATAATTGTCCTAATCTAATAAAAGTGGACCTAAATGGTCATATATTATTCCTAAGCTTGTTTTTGGTAGAATTAAACTTATCCAATAGAATTTTTACATGTGTTAGTGTAATAATAATATCATTTTTACCCTTAATTACACTATTTACTTTTAACCGTGGTAAATAAAAGTAAAAAGTTACTATTCACAAAAAATTATTTTCATCTCATTAAACCACATTTTACATACTGATATCAACCCTATCACTCAGATTTATGAAATTCAACTCACATAAGCGGTAAAATTATGTTTTATGTAAATTTGCAAATGCTCCTAGGAGGTGGGTAAAAGACGGTAAAAAGTTCAATAAAATTTTTATATATCTAATTTTTTTTAAAAATGACTTCAATAAATTACATTGAACTTATATGGGTTTTATGTATCTATTTTGCCCTAAAATAAAATTAAATAAAATAAATAATTATTTAAATAAAAATTCTGTTTTAAACTATAACTTAGTGTTTTTCACTATTAGTCAAAAATTGAAAGATTTCAGAAAAATAACAAAAATTCACCCTAGGCTAATTTCGATATTACAAATCCAAAAAATAAGTCCATTTTGAATGATAAAATTTATAATGTTTCAAAAAGTGGGTATTACTATTCATAATGGCTAGTTTATATAATATTTTAATAATATATCGTTGTTTAGTGAAACCTGGTATTGTGTACTACACACGCTATCTAGAAAGGTCGTGATTGCTTGTAATGCAGACCAAGTTAGGGCTGTTTGTAGTGAAATATCCCTTTGGTGTTGCGTATAAAATAATCAAAACTTATTACATTTATGCATTAAACAAAATCTATACATAATTTTTTGTAGAATAATTTCTACAAAATGAACTTGAAATTGTGTGTAACACGAGCCAAGAATAGTGTTGCGTATACTGCAATCTAATACGGTGTTGTGTATAGTACAAGCTAATATTGGTGTACAATAGAAGACATCAAAGAAATTAAAAAGAATATATCTCATAAAATCTCAGGGTGTTAAATTCTACCCCCTTAAAATTAATTTCAACCTCGAAAATCTTCGGGGTTATAAATGGTTTACTACTTGAAGGATTCTTTAATAGAAACCAACATCGTAAAAAGGAATACCAAAACTTATATTAAAAAACTAATGTATAAATTTTAATGGTTACCCAAATTTACTAATCACTGGGTTTCCACATATGAGAACATAGGTGAAAATATGGATATGGAAGAGAAATCTGACCATCATGTTCTGATGGAGAGTGGTGGAGAACATGGATATGAAAAATCCAACAATCACAAATCCATAAATTTGTGATGATCTAATGTACCATCTGATTCATCAGATATGAGGGCAATAGGACAACATTTTTTTTCAAGATCATTTCCCTAAAGTTAAAAAAAATGGAATTATAATAAATACATAATTGATTTTGGTACAAGCTCACCGTTGGTCATTCCTTGAACAATTTCAACTTCATCTCTTAAAGAAATAAAGTTGTATTTTTCATTCTTGAAGTGTTATAAAATCATGCGATAGAATTATAGGTCATTCTGTATGTTTCAAACAAAAGTTTATCAAAAGTTATTAAATATACATAAGTCCATCTATGATGAGATTAATCGTATATGATTCCTAAAATAAACTTATACATTATATATCATACCACTTAATAAATTAAAACTAATTTATACAAACCAGGGACGTCCTATAGGACAGTAGTAGGTGATAAAGGCATGTCACACTTTGGTTTTCGGTTCAATTCCCGCTACATTGTGCGATGCAACGGGTTGTCTCCCATCCTGCAGGTTGTTTTTTTTCTAAATCTATACGATTATAACATTCCCTAAACAATAATATCTGTTGTCCAACTTAATCCATTCCAAACATTAGGCTTATCAAAAATACTTCTGTCCAATCTCATATAGTAAAGAAAATGACTACTAGAAAGGTCATTTAACAAGCATTGAATACCATCAATTATCCCTCATATACCCTAAGATATATCTTGTTGGTCACATACCAAACATGTAAATTCTTTAATCATGTATCCTCTTGAAACATGAATTACCAAATAATATTTGTTAAAACAAGAATGATGTCAAAAGTTAACACTTTACACATACCAAAAGACCAAAATTTCTATATACTTAAACCGTGATATCCCTTTGTCCTTATATCAGTCAGGAGCTCATTAATACCATCAAACATCTCATTATCTCATTATCCCTTCATTATGCGCATAACATCTACTTTTCAAAAATATCTTAATAACTTTTCATGGTTAACAGTACCCACTACTAGAAAAATGATGTTTCCCAACACTTCTATACCAACGGTTTGTCAAACCGTTGGTATAGGTACCCTTTCCCAACGGTTTGGCCAAACCATTGGGAAAGCCCATATATTGGACACCTTTTCCAACGGTTTGGCCAAACCGTTGGGAAAGGTTGAATTTTGGAGGCCCTTTGCCAACGGTTTGGGGAAACCATTGGGATAGGCCACCCTTTCCCAACGGGCCTCCAAAATTCAACGTACGGTTTCCCAACGGTTTTGAGAACCGTTGGGAAAATTCTAGGCCTTTCCCAACGGTTTTGAGAACCGTTGGGAAAAGTCTAGTGATTTTTTTGGAATCAACCTATAGAGAACATTATATATATCAAAATTTAAAATAATTAGAACAATACATATATATTTTTATGGAATTATGTTAACAAAAATCATGTTAGGTTAGTGGTTAAGTCTTTCTGTTATAAACAAGAGGTCCTGGGATGAAATCCCACCGGGTGTTTCTTTTTAGAAATACATATACCAACGGTTTTGAGAACCTTTGGTATAGATTTTCTAATTACTTATACTAATGGTTTTCAAAACCGTTGGTATAGAGCCTATACCAACAGTTTTCCCAAAACCGTTGGTATAGGCCTACTGTCACGGCTTACTTGCCAACGGTCCCCCAAACCGTTGGTATAGCCTATACCAACGGTTTGGGGACCTATACCAACGGTTTGGAACCGTTGGTATATGGTATTTTTCCAGTAGTGACCATTCATCATATAATTTCAAATAATTTAGGAAAAACAATAGTGTAACAATCCTTAGATGAACCTTTATTCCATAGTACCATGATATTACTTATACAACATTACTCTTTATAAACATGTAATCATTACACTATCTTCTTAAACCATTGAACGGGCTTCAACAATTATTTCATCTCACATATAATTTGAAGTCTCTTCATCATCAACAACATAAATACTACCCATACAACCATGATGATTCTATTCACGAGACTTTCCCTTAGGGCATTGGTTTACATAATTCCCGTACATTCCACATTTAAAAAATTTATCCATTGTTGATGTCTTAGCAATACCATTATCCTTGTACAATGTGTTAACTGAACATTTTCCTTTTCATTTACTGTCTTTGTTTCCTTCTTTTCCACACCCAAAGCATTTTCCAGTTCCTTTTAAATATTCTCCCTGATGCATCTTCCCACATGATTTACATGAGGGGAATTGAACTTTCATTCCTCTATGATCATCATGAAACTCCATCTTTCCCTTATTAGCTGTGTCCGGAACCATACCAAAGGTGAGATTATTGATCATTTTATGAGATTGATGATTAGGCATAATAAAAATATGTGGATGTACAGGTCCAATTTCATTTGGTTTCTCACGAAGAATATCATTCCACTATCCATCATATTCTCCATTATCATGAATCTTCATGTTTCCTACCATTTTTCAAAAACCTAAAAAAAATAGTGTGAGAGGAAAAAAACATACTAGGAAGACAACATAATAAAGGGGGAGTACCTTCAATATCTAACATCTTAGGTTTAATTCTATGATCGTTACCGTAATTATAGGACTATAACCTATACTTATACATAACCTTAGGAACATCCCTTGACATACCATATAAATATCTCTAGGGATCTCACAAAAGACTTCGCATCCTAATTTCAAAAGTTTAACTAAACCTTTCCTCTGATACCAACTGTAGAGGACCATACTTGACGTAAATGGACATTACATTACATTTTAGGAATACTTAATTCATAACAATAACCAACACTCAAGGACCGTAAGAGTTTAGTGTCTTTGGAAACTCGGAACATAATATTCTAATCGAGGTGAAAGATCTTCAACATCTCCCATAAATATCATCCCCTTTTGTTTTCATACCTAAAAACTTTATTTAAATCTAGGGGAAAAGAAAACATATAAATTGTGAGCTCAAATTCTCATTAAGGGTAAGCATAGAGAACACAAAACAATCCATAAACATTTGAATGTAAAAACATGAGCATAAAATTTATACCTCAAAATCTTGAGCAATGACATAAAACATTACAGCACATAAGGAAAATTTTATAAAGGAACATAATTCATGATAAAATAGCATGGGAATAAAAAATTTAATTGTGGAAGCCATTAAGCACATGTTATGATTTCCATAGTAGCCAAGTCATTGTTTCCAAGACCATCATAGTGTACAAAGTCCCTTACTGAATCGAGTTCACTCCTCTTTTTCTGAAATATAATTGGAATAAAATAAATGAAGATGAATAAGAGATAAGACTTGATAGAAGGTTAATCAATAATGAGTATAGCTTCTCTTCAATGGAACTAAAACTCCCATGATGTTTGTAGTTCGTTTACTCCAGAATTTCCCTAGGAATTTTAAGGGGCATAAGAGGGAAGAAATTGTCATGTATTTAACTATAGAAATAGTGGGAGGAGCGACATTCCAAGGGGAGAGAGAGTGGATCTTTATACGCAAGGAGATGTGTATTTTTAGAATATAATATTAAATTAAATATTATATCAAAGTTAAAACATGTATTGTTGAATTTTATAACATATAAATCATATATGAATATAATATATAAATTTTTATTAATACATAAAACCAATTTATAAAATTAATTCATTAGGATTAATAAAAAAATTATAAAAAAGAAATAATTGATATTTTAAAGGATCACTTATGACTTTAGGATTTGGAAAATGATTTTTTTGTTCATAAATTAATTTTATATTATATTAAGGAATAATTTATGAAATTAAATATGATTTTATAATCACCATGTTTTAAAAATTCTTAGTTCATTATTACCTAATAAATTATTTCGTTTAAGTTACATTTGTTACATGAAAAAAATATTTGTACAATTCACCTGAAAATAGGCATATTTGAAGAAATAACCATAAATAACCCATTATCTGTTTCATCATTATGATTTCAAAAATGCGATTCATTTTACCAATACAAATTTCTAACATAAAAAAATTAATGTTTTGATACTAATTATTATTTTTATGATATATGTTAAAAATATTTTTATTAAAATATGGTAATATTTTCTTTGAGTTTTAAATCATGATCTTTTTATAGTATTATAATATTTATATCAATATATATTACTCCTAATAAATATTAGTTATAAAAAACATTATTATTTTGAGTTAAAATTATTATTTCAATGGCCAAGTTACTATTCTCAAGGGTCAAGTTACTATTCCCAATGGGCATGTTGCTATTACCACGGTCAAATTACTATGCATATGACCACACTACCTCCAATAAATACCCATTAAATATTTCACATGATAGTCTATAAAAATCTAACCATTGTTATATTTTTTTATTCTAACATATTTCTATTCATTTACTAGTATTTGTTTTACTTTCTTTAGTGTTGTTCATGACAGTAATGATTCTAACAGATTAGTGTGATCCATATTTTCCCAATACATTTTTTTAATTTTTATTTTCCCCTTTTAAATAATTCATGTTTTAAGGGTTTATTATGGATCTACTATAATTATATTCATTAATCAAATAATTTTTTACTCTTTCTTTTGTATATATATAATACGTTTATAATATAATATTACACACATTTTTTTAAATAGAAAACTTTAAATTGGAAAAATTGGGTCGTTACATATGTTATTAATATTTTATTATGATTAAAGTAATAATAGGACATTGTATTAAGGTTCACATTAATTATATGTGAAAAAAATTATTATTTTAATTATGTCTTCCAATACTAAATCTATAGCAGCATGTACAAATAATGACCCAAAACATTAAAAGATAAAGATTTCACATTATGAAATATTTATTAATTTTTTGGAGTATATGTTAAAATATTATACTATGAAATTAATTGGGAATAACATGAGATATGTTTGGGAAATTAAATCCCCATAAAATATTAATTTTATATTCCTTCTAAAAAAGAAACATTCAAGACCTCGATCATGCAATAAGACATTTCATGCTAAATTCGGGTGCCCTTGGATTATCTTATATTGGTGAACCATGGATGGATAACTCATGGTAATCCATTGGTGGTTATTTCTAAAGAATTATTCCTTTATATTGACCTTTTATTGCACGTTGATGATTTTTTTATTTACAAAAGATAAGGTAAATGAATAATATTGGGTTACAAGAAGAATATACTGGTGCCTCTCCATATGATTGATTGGGTAAATATTTTTCCACTAAACCAATCATGAGTCATATTTTATATAAATGGGATGATTCCCAAAATAAGTACTTATGTTATGGGAGAAACACGTACGTGACCTTGAACATTGTAGAATATTTATTTTGGCCCAGTAATGGGAAAAAAAATTTTTAAAAGCATTTATATTTTTTTGGCATCCAATTTAAGAAAATTACACATTAAATGTTCATAAAATACATGATAATAACTTGATAGAAAAGATTATATTATATATAAGTATATCATTATCATAAAATGTATCATTTTTATTAATCCAATAGTTTATAGAATTATAATATAATAAACATGAAAGACGGTTAATTTATAAAAATATTTCATGAAAAAATCAATGTGTTTAATGATTTCCATATAATGTAACCATGTATTTAAATGTTTAAAAAATGAATCATGGTTCATATAAATTATAAAAATAATCATGTTTGTTTAAAAGATATTAGATTTGTGTTTACATAAGGAATTATAATCTGATATGATAAATAATTTTTGTTGTATTGGGGATATTCAATATAATTATATATGATAACATGATTGATGGATATAAATTGTCTCTATAGGTTTATTCTGGTTGTGAAATTTGTTCAATTTTCATCAATGGAATTTTTTTGACAATTTGAATAAGTACATGAAAATTTCAACCAATATTAATTAACTGGAAATATGTACTATATGATATATAATTTTATTGGTTGATCAAGTGGATAAAATATAAAAATAGTAGATTAAATTTTTTAGAGACTCTAAAAATGTTTATTCATATTTATGGAAAATGATATTGAAACATAAAATAATCTAAAAAATAAAAAAAATAATTTCATATTAGTGATTTATCTAGAAAACTCTAAGAGTTATCATAAGCCTAATGGAGAGTCTATAGAATGTATAAATGTTATTGAATTCTATTATAAAATTATGATAGGTATTTGATTATAACTATAAATTTTAGAAGAAATTTAGGATTATAGGAATTCAAAAGATAATAAATATTTAATTATTAGAGGCGTACATTTCTATTAATGTATTATAGGAAAGGATTGACTTCATATTAAATTTTAATACTTCAATCTTGGATGGCCTGATAATAAGATTTACATTATCTATATCATTTTTCTCTTGGGAAGGTCACATGAACAATTACAATATAAATAAAATAACATATGTGTATTCTATAAAAATGTTTAAGATTTTATAAATTCAATTACATTCTTTAATTTCATATAAAATGAGATTTTATAGTTAGGTAATTATCTCTAAACTCATTTGTGGAAGTGATTAGATAATAGAAATGAATTTAAATATTTTTTCCTTTATTATCAATGTATTAAGGAATGAATTAGCCCAGACATATGATGTCTAAAAATAATCTATGTGGGGAAAATGATAATGTGAAATAGTTTAATCCATATAAATTTTGGAAGATACCAATTAAAATCCTTGTAATTTTCTTGTCAGGTGATAACATTATATAAATAAATTGATCAATTTTGAATCTTTTATGATACCAAATTTTTTCTTGAAAAGTATTAGAATTAGGTACGAAGTAAATTTCCTATATGAATTTATTGAGATTTAAGTCTTCAACAAAAAATTTTAATATTTAGTTTCAACATCAAGGATTAAAATATAATTGAATATTTTAGGAAAAGTTGAATATAATTATACGATATGTATTTTCATCTCATTTGTCTTATTTGGTATGTTAATTTATTTTGTAATCATTATTTGTTATGAACAGATAAAAAATTAATATTATTATAAAAGTGTTTTATTACTCATTGGATTCTATGACACATTTTTAAATAAATAAAATAAGATACAAATATTATCTAAGGCAACGTGTTTATAATACTATTTCCTAAACTACGATGGAATTTCATTCCCCCAATTAGGGGCATATTTTACTAAATATGTTTTTATTAATTTAATTTATACACAATTAATACCATATTTTATATCTAGAAAAATATTATTTTCCAAATATACCTATTAAAATAAAATTTAATGATATTTGCTAACAAAAAAAACTTGTATCATGAAACGTTATTCTGATAAAAGTATTATTTCAAAGAGGTTATTGGGAGTATGTTTTGACATATATATTCTCACTCTTAATAAATAATGAATTTTTGTCGTCTTATGTTTATGTGATTTCCTCAATATATCCAATAGATTTGTATTTGTGATGGTATAAAAATTATAAGGAAATAAATATAGTGAAAATTGAAATTTAATATCACCATTCTATAAAGTATTTTTTCAATAAAGCTACAAAATTAATTACATATAATATTCTAAAATAGTTTAGTGTACTACTATAAAAATAAGTAAAAATAATTATTTTAGTTTTAATAAAAACTTGGATGCCATGTTATCAACAAATTATATTATGATGTGATGGTAAATTATTAATATTAATAATAACAATATCTATAAAAATATTTCAATAAAAATATTATGTAATCACTTCCATTGATGATGATTGCGATCATATAATTATTAATAAGAATACATAGAATTTAATAACCTAACATTTGATGTTGTGATATTATGAATATTTTATAAGTTCAATTTATTGAACATTATGAATATAATTTATAGGTCCACTAATTTTTAATCAACATTTCTTCATAGATATTTCACAATAAATCGTTTATTGGGATTTTTTTTTCTCATGGTTACATAGAAATTTTGTAGTGGTTATATATAGATGTAATTGGTTAATAAAACCCTAAAATGTTTACATAAATTTCTAATATATCTATTTATTATATATATTAAAATAGCATGGTGCTTTTGTTTTGTTTGATAAGTATTCAAAATAGGGATTGAGAGTAAAAAGTGTATCTTATAAAAGTGAATATCCATTTTACCATTCCTTCATGTGGGTAAAAATAAATATTTATATACATATAGATTTCATGACATGTAATGCTATTTGACCTATCAATGTAGGACTTTGAGTTATCCATCATCGATTTTCATCATTGAGTATTATCGGTTATGAGTAATTGAAATGTTTTGAATGAGAAGGAATATAGTAAGGATACAAATTATTTTTTTCATTAGATGAACCATGATGTCTTGAAATAGATTGTCGAAAATTATATCTGTTGTATTCTTAGGGTGAATGGATCATATTTAGTTCCCCATTTTCTAAGGTTAGTGATATACCAAGAAAGATATCCTTCGTAGATTGATATGAAAATTTCACATGTCTATATGTTGACATAGCTAATTCAAGGATGTCAGAGTATGTTGTTCTTCATGTTTTCACTTGGAGTATAACAAATATATGATTCACCCTCTCATAAGATATATATCAAATTGTTTTCATCAATTTAGATATATTATGGTGTATGTGAACGCAACTAGATATTATAGTTTATGTGATCATCTACATAGATTAATGGCATGTGATGTGATTATCAATGAAAGGTTATAGGCCAATGATGAATTCATAATCCAGGGAAGTTCATTCTATATGAATCAAGACCATATAATTAAATTATATGGGATAAAAATAATCCATTTCACATAACCACTCAATAATTTTTGTAGAGAGACAATGTAAAAATTCCACCTTCATGTGATGTAAAATTGTTGAAATAGGTTACAATTTTCCAAAAAAGTTCGAATCAATGATCAATATTTATTATAAACACCGTAAATTCTCATGTGATCACACATTTTTCACGACTGAACAGCGATTGAGTTTTACTCAAAGAGACACTCTAATATTTTCGTAGAGTTAATCAAATAGTTTTTTGGATGGGGTTTCAAATGTTATTTCATATGATTTAATACATGGTATAGTTAATAATTGATTTCCAAAATGGTTTTTTAAGATATCCAAAAGGATTTCAAAATATTATTTTTGATATTATTCAAAATGAAAAAATATAAGTTTAAATTGAAAATTGTCTAAAAGAATTTATTTTAAGAGTGTGATTTAATGGAATATACATGAAATATATTTTCATGAGATAAGTAATATTATTTTGTGATACAATATTGATATGATTCATGTATATATAATATTACATATTATTTCATGTTACCAGTATCAATTATCTATAAAACATAAATAATCCTTATTCATTGTTATATAATGATCTATTTTAAATGTTGATACATGAGAAATGAGTTTCATACATTCATGTGATTCATGAACTACCCAAGGGAATTATCTCATGGGACATAATGCATTAGTTAATGAAATATCACCAAAGGAGAATCCTTGGGAGATGTATAATTCCACAAATATGGGATGTATGTTTTGGATTGTATCCCCAATCTCAATTTAAACTACTTAAAATCTACTGCACTCGTATCCTACATCCATAAATCCTAAGTCACTATCATGTCTTGTATTATTGAATGATCCCAAATATAGAATATCTACTTCAAAAAAACCAATGGGTTCATATAGAATTATTATATCATTTTTCAATATATGGTGATATATATCAATCAATATGAAGATCGTATGACATTGGTGAAAAGTATCCTTGGTGTATTGTATTAAATTTATAGATGATTGATCTTGGGGAAAGGTTTTAATTACTTCTTCACATTATAATTATTTTTATTATAATCTTATTAATACTTAACATAAATAACATAATGGACATCAACCTTGGTCCCTCCTCCTTCCACACATGATTTCCTCCACAATACATACCAACCCACTATAGTATACTACCACCATCATTTAGCCATTTAAACCACTGTATAATAATTACAAAGGGGGTGTGGAAAACAAGGTATTCATCCATCCAATATCAAAAATTTAGATATTTGATAAAACACATAGAACCCAAAACATTTAATTAATGGTGATGTACTAAAACTATGTCGTGATATGTAGTCAAATAATAAGAGAATAAAAATATAGTCGGTACACTCTAGATCATCGTATTAGTTCAAAATAAATGACCATAGGAAGAGAACATATAGCCTATACACCACCATCAATACATAAACAACATGATATTCCTTTTCTACAGTGGAACTGAACCACAACATTCAGATAAAATAGTTGCACTACAAATCCCAACCTCCAATATAATCACATCACCATGAAATTATAGTTAACCCTTTACCAGTTCAATTATGTTCATTAGGAAATTAAATTTCAATTTTAAATCTAAAATATTCTCTTACCTTAAATACTATATATTCAATAATATGTCACACTACTCTGTTTTATTTTAATATTTCAAAATAATTCTCCATTTTATACATGTGATAATATTTTATTTTAGCCCATTCACAAAATGTTATTTAATTTAAACTACTCTATACAACGTATCATTTCTAATTGAGCCTCATATCATTACCTAACCATTCTCCAAAACTAGTTACCCTTTCCTAAAATAGACGACATCACTATCACTGTATAAATCATCTATAATCACACCACATATCATAGACATACTAGAATAATAATATTATATAACCACCCTTTCTTGCATAAGAGTTTTTAGAGGATAACATAATCATTCACTCTTTATATATTATTCAAAAATTCTATTTTATTACCCTCTAAAAATAACATTTATTTATGCATGTTGATTATATAAAATAATCATAAAAATATTCCTTGGTTTCAATGTCATGAAATTTCATAGAAAACATGGAGATCATAGTAACAGAATATTGTTAAAAAGATGTTCTATTAAATTTATGAGGAAGAAATACCTTATAATTTTTAAAATGTAAGGGCCTTTTTATTTTTAAATAATTATAAAATATCATTAATAAAATGATTAATCATAATATATTATTATAGATATATTGAAGCAACATCTGTTCAAAAAAAACATGAAATATTGTTAAAATATATGTTCATTACATCCCATTAAAGATAGTAATGTTCCTATTTATTTACCATTTTTAAGATGCCTCATACTAATTTCATAGTATAAAAAAAAGAAGTAAAATCTTATAATTTAATAAAATGAAATATTTTATGTTATGAATCCACTACCATGAGAGAAGAATCATGGTTTTGTGCATGAACTATAATTAGTTAGAGACAATCTAGTCTCACAAAATCATTATATAGGTCTTGAATTTATTTATGAGGCTTAAATAACTCAAATGGTGGGGATTAAATCATCCATTCATGAGGAAGAAATACGTAAGATTGAAGGGGGGTATTCATGTATTAAAATGGAACAAAGTTATTATCATAGATAATTCCATAAAACAAGATCAAAACTCACATTTAATTTTCATTAACATAATCAATGGATTTTCCCCACATAACCTATTTACATATCATTAAAATCACTGAATTAGAAAATTTCTACTCATCCATCATAATAAATATCATATATATTTATTCAATAACTATTCCTAATAAATTAAAAAATATATTTTTTAGGTTATTTAGGAATGGAAATTATTAGAGTGTATGACCTTTACATGAATCCCATGAAACATATACTAAACCATTTTTTCTAATCCCCTTACATGAGATCCATATATAGGAACTAAATTCAAAAACCTGAATTCTATGACTTGAAATAGTATTCCATATTTGGATAGGATACCCTTATGTGGATTCATATTCATGTTTCCCATTATGTGGAGTGTGAATAAACCATATGTTGGGATAAAAATCCATAATCTACATATATAAAGATAAATTTATATTGGATTTTAATATGTTTGTCATTTTTCAAATATTTACACATATCATTCCCTTTACCTAATTACTTTTACATTACCACAATTCCCTTATGATAATTTGAAAGAATATTAAAATTTGTCAAATAATTTCTAAAATGAATAAAACATCAAAATGATCTCATAATTTTTAAATATACCTTTAAATAACATTTCAAATAAATTAAAAAACCCCATCCATGACTACTTAAATCAATATTAATCATCCCCCAAAACACAAATTTCAAGAAATGACCAAGGAAAGGGATAATGTAAAATTAAATACATTAAAAAAATTATTATAAAAACATATAAATCCATTCCCATTCCCACACCACATGGTATGATGAATGTATTTCGAGGTCATATTTTTCACTTTTTTATGTGTATACATCTTATTACCATTTCTTTTTAGCTATATTTTAATATACATTCTCAATTTATCCTATTTATAATGTTTTCTATCACTATTATGGTATCTTATAAAATTGTGTAGTAAATATACATAAATAATATTGAAAATTAATCTACAACGGTGTAAAAAATAATATTTGATGGAATCAAATTTCAGTTAAATTCTTCCAATGATAAAAATAAAATCCATATTCAATTTGAATAATATTAAAATAATAAATATTGATAAACCTTAAATATGAACATATTAAACTACTCCCTTATTTATTTTATACAAAATAGAGTTGGATAATTACCAAAAAATAGTATGATATTAATATTCCCACTTCGTTCTATCCACAATAAATCCTAATAGATTATTGAAAAATAAATTATGTTCCAACACATTTCTAACACCATTCATTATAATGGAATATGGAATAGAGAATTTTGGGTATAATATAATATTAATTTATTTTTAATGATAAAAAATCCTAACTAAAACATTCTATAAAAAATACAGATGGCTTTAAAATCCCAGAAATTCCAAAAATTATACACTATTATTCGACCACATGAAATTTTACCATATAAAATCTTATAACATTTTTCCTTTAATGTAAACCAAATATTTTCTCATTGAATTACAACAATGTATAATTCTAAATACTATATGTTCTTTAAATTTATAATTTTTCTCCAATAAGCTAAATATCATTATAATACATGGAAGCCTAAAATACACTCATGGAATACTGCATCATATATAAAAAATATATTTGAGGAATGTTTCATCGTGTAGTAGAGTGTAAATTATAAAATATTTATTTTGTTATTCATGGAATATATTATTCAATATTTCATATAATTAAATAATTACCACAATGGAATTAATCACATTACATGATAACAAGAAAAATTATATCTGAAATCCTATAGATGAAATTATAATAAAAACTCCTTAATAATTTTTATGTACATTTTATGCAGAAAATAAATCCACATATATAATGTTTCATGTGTGACCTTATAAAATTTCATATCATTGTTAATTATCATGAATTCTTAAATAATATATCAAATGAATATCTAGCCTATAAAAATATTATTTTTACTCATGTTATTCATGGATTTGGTGTGGACTTTATCAAACACGTGTATACTAATTAAACAATTTTATAGTACATCAAGTATATCAAGGATAATGGAATCATTTTCAGGTTGTACATAAACACTCATTAATTATTACAAATCCAAGTATTTTAGAAAATATATTTTAATAAATAACATTTCAATTGTCAAAGTAGATGAACACATCAAATTTTAGTCAATCAAGAATGACTATATATAAGGCCCCGACCATAAACATTACGTAACACTGAATTAAATGAATAATTCCCATTAAGGATATTTTCAGGTTTAGAGTTTTAGAGAATTAGATCTTAACTATTACATCTCAAAATATTACAAAGTAGACACTTCTACTAAGTTTCCATAAAATAAAAACTCTTAAAAAGAAACATGTCTAGTTCCATGTTTTATATTGCATGAAGTTCCCTTGATCCCATCCTTAACACTATTCTACATTAATTCCTGTGAAAAACATTTCAAAAAAACTTGGGGTGAGCATAAAAAGCTCAGTAAGGGAAACACAAAGAATGAAAACTTTTAGTTTTTCAAAACAGCAATTAAACCATGTATACATTATTAAAGTAACACTTTTCACAATTATGAAGTAGTAGAAACACTTCACTAAATAAAAGATAAATACTTACCCTTTTGTAACCAAAAGATTACCATAAAACCCATATAAAGAACACATAACATATAAAGGTAACTTGGGATATAAACATACTTAAATGACATAACCATACGGTCGACTTGTATACATATCACTTAATGGAATAGCCATACGACCGACTTCCATACCCAATGCATTGGAGGTTATAACGTAACCACCCGTCTTGGTATTCTCGGCACCACCCATCATATGGTTTATCACGTAACCACCCGTCAAATGTCCAAGTACCATTATAAAATCATAAGACATAAAACAAATATAATGGAAAGAAAACATTTACACACTTTGATCACAATATATCACATAAATATATTGACATAAAAAATCCATTATAAAAACCATTTTCAATACCAAAATACATAAAATAGTATATGGTATTTATTTCATTTTAAAAAAATTACGGCTTGTTGAGGAAGCCAAAGACCAAATAATACTCACGGCGGTAGAAAAGGTCGTTGTCACCGCTTACATTAAAAGACACATTCCTTTTCATAATTTAGTAAAATGATTTGTAGAAAAAGATTCCTTATTTATAAAAGTAAAATTCAAAGGGGTTTATACAACGTATAAAAGAATGTTGTGTATAAAATGAAATATTCCTCAGTGAAAGGAGATTGAGACGAAGTCCCTTACCTCGGGTCCGACTTGACTCGATCGTTCTTTAACGTCCTGAATAATAAACTTGAGTTAATTTCTACTTTCTTAAGAACCGTTTTCATGTTCATTATTCCTTTTATATCACTTATTGCCATGTTATAAACATTATGTAATCATTTATGTTAATAATGTTTGTTTTGTCGATATTTGGTTCTTAAGTCGAAATTGGTCTTCTTACAATTACATGTTGTTCGTGTGGTCAAATATTAATTATATACAGAATGATATTCATGATTTGGATATCATATATATCATATATATCCAGAATATACATGTATTTATAATATTACATATTCATTTAGAGGTATGAAATGAAATGCACCGTTCATGGAGATGGTAAGCCGTACGTACACATGAACGCTACTTTCATTTCTATGTCATGTTAATGGAATTACAACTAAATGAGAGATATGTATATTTTAATTCCAGAATTATATTAATCATTTAGATGTAACATAAATCATATATATCCATTTTATATATGTACTTATAATAGTACATTACATTTGGGGATAAGAAATGAAATGCACCGTTCATTGAGACGGTAAGTCGTATGTACGCATTAACGCTACTTTCATTTCTATCTCATACTTTAATGGAACTAAATAATAATGATATAAAGATATATTATAATTCCAGTATTACATAATATATAAAAACATTAAATCCATCCTTTATACGTCCCACATATGTCATTAACGAATCAAATCACTTTGAGGGGCGGTAGTCCGCACTTCCTAAAATGAAGATATCACCTATACCCATAATGGAAGCCATAAAGGTATACCACAAATGAAAAATACAAAAGCATAAGGAAAACATAAACATAATATATATCATATATAAATATAGTGACAGCTTAATGTCCACCATTAAAGGTGTTAAAATAATATTGAATAATCATCAATTCGTGAGGCAGAAATTCGCCAACCACAGAAACAGTATGTTCTTTAATCATTAGATGTAGGTGTGTGTACGTTTAGCTCGAATTATTACTATAAAAACATCATAGTATATTGAGGATACTTGTTTTGTTACAAAATAAATGAATAAAAATAGTTTAGGGGGTTGGAGAAGAAAAATAAAACAAAAGAACACAAGTGAAGACATTACCTTAAAATCGGGTAACTCTCTTAGATTTGAGATCAAAGGCTTACTTGGGAATACTTCTGCCCATAGTGAGGCTTAAAGAGTAATAGAGGGATGTGGAGAGACAAAATGATCAGGTTTTGGCCGAGCCAAAGGCTTTGGAAGTGTGGGTAAGGTGGAAGAGGTGGGTGCCTTTTATAAGAGGAGAGGAGGGACACTCTTGGAATGTAAAGAAATGTTACATTATTTTAAAATGATTTTCGGATTTAAAAGGTCCCACATTGATATAATTATAGGATAAGGTGATAAGGGTTTGAAATACACCAATCCAATAGGTTTTGGACATGTGTAGGTTGTATATTTTACATTATATTTTCATTTTAGTTAAATCGTTAAATAATGAGGTAATCACTGCTTCATCATGGTGTCATTTATAATTTAGTTTATTTAATGTCTAGAAATTATAAAAAAACTACTATGATGTAGGAAATATTTTTATCTTTCTAATGACTATTTATAGTCAAAACTCTGACTTGTATAACCCCATGTAAAAATTGTTTTAGTAAAACAACTCATGTTTGTGTTATTTTTATTTTAACATTAAATAAAAAGATATTAATGTCATTCTCCTACCAAAGTGGATCCATGGGGTCCCTAAGTTGACCCATGGATTGTACTTGTCGGCCATGACACATCCAATAAGGATAGGACATGTGTCAAGGTCATTTAATTATATTAAAACATTATTTTTACCTTAAACCACACAAATTACCTCTAATCGCGATTAAAAACTTATAAGTTACTATTCACCAAAAAATTATTTTAATCCCATTGAACCATATTTACTTCTTAATGACAACCATGTATGTTGGATTTTTGAAATTCAAAGCACATAGGTGGTAAAATTTCATTTAAACGAAAAATCAGTATTTTAAGTACCACTTTGTGGTTTTACTAATCATCAAAAATTTATGTTTTTCAGAAAAATACCAAAACTTCACCATAAGCTATATTTGATATTCTGAATTCAAAAATGAAGTCTATTTTACAACATTCAAAACATATAAGTTACATCAATTAATTTAATAATTAATTCCTACTGTCAGAGCAAATAGCGTCTTTTTATGAAACAATAAGTATCAAAAGATTGACAGTAGATTAAGTCCAATTTCAAAATGAAATTATTTCCAAGGACCACTATTGTATTAAATGGTAAAAATATACTCTAATTTCACTTTAAAGCCAATTTAAAAGATAATCTAATCATGTAAATAAATTAGATTAAAAAGAGGTTTTGAATTAAAATACAACATTTTTCACTATTCATTAACAAATGAACTTTATCAGAAAAATACCAAAAATTTACACAATGTAAATTTTGATGTCCCGATTCTAAAGAAGAATTTTATTTGATCAAATAGAATGTATAAGAGTGACCAAAACTATATTTATAGATGGATCTCCATCAAAAGGCGATAAGTCGACCTTTTGTGAATGTTAGAGGATATATGCCTAAAATTGAATTCTTTTCGTGTTTTAAGCCTTTATCTTTTATTGAATAAATGTAGAAACATTTAAAAAAACATATATATTCATATTTTAGTTATTTCTATTCATTCCTGCCAACATAAGGGCTACGTGTTAACTACCATTTAAAATAATATTATTTTATTACTAGTGTGCAATGTATGATTTCAATGCAACTCTTTGTTGCATATCGGGTACGCTATCGAACATAGAAACCACTTTAAAGTAAAATGAATATTTAATTAGAAAATATATGAAAATGCTTTATTCCTTATTTACCTGGGATGTTACATCCTTCCCCCCTTTTTGGAATTGCGCCCTTGCAATTTTATTCACTTATCATAATAAGTGGGGGTATTTATCCATCATAGCATTTTCAGATTCCCACGTTGCCTCTTCAACCATATGGTTTTTCCACAAAACCTTTACTTGGTGAATTACCTTATTTCACAACACTTGCTCTCTTCGGTCAAGAATATGGACTGGTTTTTCTTCATAAGAGAGATTCTCTTCCAACTGAACTACCTCTCGGCTCAAAACATGAGATGAATCTGGCATATACATTCTCAACATCGAAACCAGAAAAACATTGTGTACCTGAGATAAACTCAGAGGTAAAGCCACTCGGTATGCATCTAATACAACTCTCTCTAGAATTTCATATGCTCTAATGAACCTTGGACTCAGCTTTCCTTTCTTACCAAATCTCATCACACGTTTCCATGGTGAAACTTTGAGAAAAACATGATCACCTACCTCGAAAGATTGATCCTTCCTATGGTTATCCGCATTACTCTCCTGCCTGCTCTGAGCTGTTTTCATGTGTTTCTGAATCAACTGAACTTTTTCTGCCATCTCTTCTACCAATTCTGGTCCCATCATCTTTCTTTCACCTACTTCATCCCAAAAATCTGGTGTTCAACACCGCTTCCCATATAATGCCTCAAACGGTGCCATCTGTATACTGGAATGAAAATTATTATTATAAGAAAACTCAACCAAATAAAGATGTTGGTCCCAACATCCCCATCCATAGAGCAAGATCATAGCATATCCTCCAAGGTCTGAATTGTTCGTTCTGACTGCACATCTGATTGCGGATGAAAAGCTATACTAAAATTTAATTCAGTATCCAATGACTTCTAAAGGCCTTTCCAAAAGTTAGAAGTAATCCTTGGATCACGATCAGATACAATGGAGAGGGGAACTCCATGAAACCTGACTATCACTTTAAGATACAATCGATAAAGTTGATCTAGAGAGAATGTATCTCGAATAGGAAGGAAATGAGTAGATTTAGTCAATCAATCAACAATAACCCAGATTGCATTATTACCTTGAGATGTCCTTGGTAATCTCACAACAAAGTCCATGGATATATTTTCCCATTTACACTCGGGCACTGGTAATGGTTGAAGAATCCATTTCGGTAACTGCCGCTCTGATTTAACCTGCTGACAAGTCAAACACTTCACAGTAAAATCAGCAATATCTCGTTTCATTCCATCCCACCAGTAATACTCCCGCAGATCCCAGTACTTGTTAGTACTTCCAGGATGAACTAAAAACAGGGAACTATGAGCCTCACATAACAACTCATTCTTCAACTGTGAATCATCAGGCACACATAACATCTTCCCAAACCTCAAAGCACAATCATTATCAATGTTAAATTCAGGAAACTCACCCTTCTGAACCAACTCTACCTTTTTCTGCAACACATTGTCTTGCTTCTATGCTTGCTTGATTCTGTCTGATAGAGAAGATTTCACTGATACCTGAAATACGAACAACTTCTATGCCAAAGCTCATCAAATTCTTAACCAAATGATCACATTCCAAATGCTACATTGTTAATGAATCCTTACTTTTTTGACTCAAAGCATCAGCCACATTATTTGCTTTTCCAGGATGGTAATGAATTGTACAATCATAATCCTTGATTAATTCCAGCCATCTCCTCTATCTCATGTTCAATTATTTCTAAGTTAATATATATTTTAAAATCTTGTGATCGGTATATATTTCACTCTTTACTCCATACAAATGATGCCTCCAAATTTTTAAAGCAAAAACAACAATAGTTAATTCCAAGTCATGTGTAGGGTAATTTACCTCAGTCTTTTTTAACTAACGTGAAGCATATGCAAATACATGATCATTCTTCATAATGACACAACCAAGTCCTTTCAGTGAAGCATCATTATAGATAACAAACTCACCATTTCTGGAAGGAAGTGCCAAAACTGGAGCATTCACCAATCTTCTTTACAACTCCTAAAAAAATCATCACATTCTTTTGTCCAGATAAACATAACACCCTTCCAAGTTATCTTAGTCTTTGGACTAGATAACTGTGAACAATTTTCAACAATCCTTCGGTAGTAACCTGCCAATCCAAGAAAACTACGGACCGTGGTAACTTTTGTGGGTCTTGGCCATTCTTCAACAACTTTTGTTTTAGCAGGATCAATAGTTATGCCCTCTTTTGAAATAATGTGACCCAGTAAAGAAATTTGTTGTAAAAAAACTCACACTTTCTAAATTTTCCATAAAGTGTCTTTTCTTTTAAGGTTTTCAAAATAACCATTAAATGACTTTCATGATCCTCTTTAATTTTGTAAAACACCAAAATATCATCAATAAACACAACCAACATTTTTCACCTGAGTCAACTGAGCCATCACTACAACAAACTGTTTAGTTCTGATTCTGACCATCTCAGGGTAATGATTTGAAAGGTCATTTCCCTCTGTATGCCTTCCCAAAAAAGATGTTCTGTTTCCTCTACGAAAAACCATTCTTAACACAGAAATATCTTAGGCGAAGCAACATGGTAATCATTAAATGCTATATCATTTCAATCAAACCATAAATTAATTTATAATTTAACAATTTTCTAACTCCTAAAGTTGTCTAAACCGACCTCTGATACCAACTATAAGGCCCCAGCATTAAACATTACATAACATTGAATTAAATGAATAATTCCCATTGAGGATCTTTTTAGGTTTAGAGTTTTAGAGAATTAGATCTTAATTATTACATCTCAAAATATTACAAAGTAGACACTTCTACTAAGTTTCCATAAAATAAAAACTCTTAAAAAGAAACATGTCTAGTTACATGTTTTATATAGCATGAATTTCCCTTGATCCCATCCTAAACATTTCAAGAAAACTTGGGGTGAGCATAAAAATCTTAGTAAGGGAAACACAAAGAATGAAAACTGTTAGTTTTTCAAAACAACAAGTAAACCATGTATACTTTATTAAAGTAACACTTTTCACCTGTATGAAGTAGTAAAAACACTTCACTAAATAAAAGATAAATACATACCCTTTTGTAACCAAAAGATTACCATAAAACCCATATAAAGAACTCATAACATATAAAGGTAGCTTGGGACATAAACATACATAAATGGAATAACCATACAGTCGACTTCCACACATATCACTTAATGGAATATCCATACGTCCGACTTCCATACCCAATGCATTGGAGGTTATAACATAACCAACTGTCTTGGTATTCATGGCACCACCCGTCATATGGTTTATCACATAACCACCCATCAAATGTCCGAGTACCATTATAAAATCATAAGACATAAAACAAATATAATGGAAAGAATATATTTCCACACTTTGATCAAAATATATCACATAAATATATTGACATAACAAATCCATATTAAAACACATTTTCAAAACCAAAATACATAAAATATTATCTGGTATTTATTTCATTTTAAAAACATTACGGCATGTTGAGGAAGCCAAAGACCAAATAATACTCACGGTGGTGGAAAAAGTCGTTGTCACTACGTACGTTAAAAGAAACATTAATTTTTGTCATTTAGTAAAAATCTTCATTAAAAAATATTCCTTTTGTATAAAAGTAAAATTCAAAGGGGTTTATACTCCGTATAAAAGAACGTTGTGTATAAAACGAAATATGCATCAATAAAAGGAGATTGAGACGAAGTCCCTTACCTCGGGTCCGACTTGACTCGATCATTCTTTAACGTCCTGAATAATAAACTTGAGTTAATTTATACTTGCTTAAAAACATTTTTCTAGTTCATTATTCTTTTTATATCACTTCTTTACATGTTATAAACATTTATGTTAATAATTTTTTTTGGTGATATTTGGTTCTTAAGTCGAAAGTGGACTTCTTACAATTACATGTTGTTCGTGTGGTGAAATATTCATTATATCCAGAATGATAATCATGATTTGGATATCATATATATCATATATATCCAGAATATACTAGTATTTATAATATTACATAATCATTTAGAGGTAAGAAATGAAATTCATTGTTCATGGAGATGGTAAGCCATATGTACGCATGAACGCTACTTTCATTTCTATGTCATATTAATGGAATTTAAACTAAATGAGAGATATGTATATTTTAATTACAGAATTATATTAATCATTAGATGTAACATAATCATATATATTCATTATATATATGTACTTATTATAGTACATTACATTTGGGGATAAGAAATGAAATGCACTGTTCATGGAGACGGTAAGCCGTACGTACGCATGAACGCTACTTTCATTTCTATCTCATACTTTAGTGGAAGGAAATAATAATTATATAAAGTTATATTATAATTCCAGTATTATATAATATATAATAACTTTAAATCCATCCTTTATACATCCCACATATGGCATTAACAAATCAAATCACTTTGAGAGGGTGGTAGTCCGCACTTCCTAAAATGAAGATATCACGTATACCCAGAATGGAAGCCATAAAGGTATACCACAAATGAAAAATACAGAAGCATAAGGAAAACATAAACAAAATGTATATCATATATAAATATAGTGACATCTTAATGGCCACCATTAATGGTTTTAAAAGAAGATTGAACAATCATCATTTCGTGAGGCAGAAATTCGCCAACCACAAAAACAGTATGTTCTTTAACCATTAGATGTAGGTGTGTGTAAGTGTAGCTCGAATTATTCTTATAAAAAAATCCTAGTATATTGAGGATACTTTTTTTGTTATAGAAGAAATTAATAAAAAGATTTTCGGGGGTTGGAGAAGAAAAATAAAACAAAAGAACACAAGTGAAGACATCACCTTAAAATCGGGTAACTCTCTTAGATTTGAGGTCAAAGGCTTCCTTGGGAAGACTTTTGCCCAATGTGAGGGTTCGAGGAGTAATAGATGGATGTGTAGAGACAAAATGGGCAGGGTTTGTCCGAGCTAAAGTCTTTGGATGTGTGGGTAAGGTGGTAGATGTGGGAGCCTTTTATAAGAGGAGAGGAGGGGCACTCTTGGAAAGTAAAGAAATGTTACTTTATTTTAAAATGAGTTTCGTATTTAAAAGGTCCCACACTGATAAAATTCTAGGATATGGTGATACGGGTTTGAAATACACCCATAAAATAGGTTTTGGACATGTTTAGGTCATATATTTTACATTATCTTTTCATTTTATTTAAATCGTTAAATAATGAGGTAATCGTTGCATCATCATGGTGTCATAAATAATTCAATTTATTTAATTTATAAAAATTATAAAACAAATACTATGATGTAGGAAATATTTTTAGCTTTCCAATGACTATTTATATTAAAAGTTCTGACTTGTATAACCCAATGTAAATATTGTTTTAGTAAAACAACTCATGTGTGTGTCATTTTTATTTTAACATTAAATAAAAAGATATTAATGTCATTTTCCTACCAAAGTGGCTCCATGGGGTCCCCAAGTTGACCCATGGATTTTCTTGGTCGGTTATGACACATCCAATAAGGTTAGGACATGTGTCAAGGTCATTTAAACATATTAAAACATTATTTTTACCTTAAACCACACTAATTACCTCTAATCACGATTAAAAACTTAAAAGTTACTATTCACCAAAAAATTATTTTAATCCCATTGAACCACATTTTACTTCTTAATGACAACCATGTATGTCGGATTTTTGAAATTCAAAGCACAGTGGTGGTAAAACTTCATTTAAACGCAAAATCGTTTTTTTAAGTACCACTTAGTGGTTTCACTATTCATCACAAATTTAAGTTTTTCAGAAAAATACCAAAACATCACACTAAGATATATTTTATATTCCGAATTCAAAAATGAATTTTATTTTACAAAATTCAAAACATATAAGTTACATTAATTAATTTAATAATTAATTCCCACTGTCAGAGCAAATAGAGTGTTTTTATGAAACAATAATTATCAAAAGATTGACACTAGTTTAAGTCCAATTTCAAAGTGAAATTAATTCCAAAGACCACAATTGGATTAAATGGTAAAAATATATTCTAATTTCACTTTAAACCCAATTCAAAAGATAATCTAATCATGTTAATAAATTAGATTAAAAATAGTTTTTGAATTAAAATACAACATTTTTCACTATTCATTAAAAATGAACTTTATCGGAAAAATAAAAAAACATTACACAAAGTAAATTTTGATGTCCTGATTCTAAAGAAGAATTTTATTTGATCCAATAGAATGTATAATAGTGACCAAAACTATATTTATAGATGGTTCTCCATCAAAAGGTGATAAGTCGGCCTTTTGTGAATGTTAGAGTATATATGCCTAAAATTGAATTCTTTTCGTGTTTTAAGCCTTTATCTTTTATTGATAAATGTAGAAACATTTAAAAAAACATATATAATCATATTTTAGTTATTTCTATTCATTCTCTCCAATATAACGTCTACGTGTTAACTACCATTTAAAATAATATTATTTTATTACTAGTGTGCAACGTAAGATTTCAAAGAAACACTTTGTTGCGTATCAGGTACGCTATCGAACATAGAAACCACTTTAAAGTAAAATTAATATTTAATTTGAAAATATAGGCAATTGCTTTATTCTTTATTTACCTGGGATGTTACACTATACATGTCTTCAGTCTAACTAAATTGAGGGAGAAAATTAATTAATTTTTATATAGTATGACAAATTTCAAATTTATAATATGAAACTGATTTAATATTTAAAAAAAACTCAACCACACCTAATTTTACTAATAATTATGATTTAAATAAGAATGTAATCAATATATGTCTATTTATATAGAATATATTTGTTTTTTAACTAGTAATGGTAAATATTAAAATATACAAACTCGGCTACTACTAATGAAATATACATACACTACTAAAAAGGGAATCTTTCCCCATGAATATTTCCCCACGGTTTAGATAAATCATGTGGATATGAGTTTTTTATTATCTATTCCCAAGGTTTTACTAAAAAAATGGGTAATCAATCCCCAATTCCAATTTTCAATCGTGCTCCTCCTCCCTCTTCCATCACGCTCATCCTTCACACTTCCATTACGCTCCCCAAATGAACCCTCCTTTCCCTGATCTTCGCCTCCATGACCTCTCCTCACCTCCCCAACAACCGCGTCCCGGACATCCGACCTCCGCCTCCCAGCCCTCTCCTCCCCTCACCGACCACCACCTCTTGGCCATCCGACCATTGTGTCTCAGCCATCTCCTCCCCTCTTCGGCCTCCACCTCCACTCCCGACCTCGACCTACCGGACTTTGCTTCAGCCTTAATGTCTCGGACTCCACCTCTGTACCCCCATCTCCGGAGACATCCCCCATACCCCCCTCTTGGCTCCCTATCTTCTAAAATATTCCCCCCTCGACTACCTCTCCTCCCTGCATTCGCTTCCACCTCAACTTCCCCCAGCTCTGGCAATGTCTGGTCCCAACCTCTTCCTCCCTGCCCCCAGCTCTCGCATCTATTTATGATATTTATTCTCCTTACTTTTTATTCTTTTTAAACTAATCACTTTTTCTTATATTAACAGCCTCAACATGTTGACTATAAAATTTCTCTTTTTAATTGTTTATTTAATCAGTAAGAATTAATCTAAAAAGAAAATTCTACTTCCTCTCATTATTATTGCGACATCCATTTTCATTTACAATGCTTTATACCACTGAATTTCTTTATTTAGATATAACCTAAAACACTATTAATTTAGGATCATGTTAACAGCCTCAAAAATTTGACTACACAATTTCTCTTTTTCATTGTTTATTTAATAAATAATCATTCATCTTAGAGGTAAATTATACTTCCTCACATTTTTATTGAAAAAACTTTTTCATTTACAATGTTTTATACTATTGTATTTTGTTTTTTGGATATAATTGAAAACATTACTACTTTTGGATCATGTTGTTGAGGACCTTTATAATTTTCCCTTCCCACATAAACATTCAATAAAGTCTCCCATATGTTCTTCCCTATTAATTTAGGATCCATAAGTTATTTAATTTCATCTGATTATTTATAGTAGTGGAAGTAAAATTTTTCTTCGATTTCCTAGCTTCTTGAGCCACAATCATTGAATAAAAGTAATTAAGAGACTGATTTTTATTTCCCATTGGTAGAAATATTCTCTATCTAGGTCTCCTTCCATTCATGGTTTAAATTGGTTCTCATATAATTTCAACCATATTTTTTTTCCAATTTTTAATTTAACTATAGCATCTGGTAATCATCAACTGCACCTGATCACTCATGAGATTTCTCTTTAATCAATTATGGACCTTTATTGTCGAGTTGCAGTTTATTCTCTAGTGACAGAGAAACTCCAATGAAATACCCATAAAATTACACCATCTCTTTCTTATCTTTTTTCTAGTACTAGTATCGATGTGTGACGTTCTCCACCACCACACCCATCTTCTTTTCTGAGACATTCAATTCTTCTAGAATTATGACAACATATTCTAGTAACTACTCCAATCCTCTGATATACAAATCATACTCATATATATATATTTTTATGTTTCCCCCATTAATTGATCATTAAACTCCATTTTGGTTCTTTTCTTTTCACTATATAGCATATATTCTACTATAAAGAAAAATATTTGGGTCCATACCATTTACAACACCAATAAAACCCTTGAAATCTTCAACTTTTAGGTTGACTCAAGATCAATCCAACTCCATGTTCTAGTTTTCATGATGTAGTGTAAGACTACTCCACCATTGAAACACTGTATTGTATCTCCACACATGGGTGGCTCCAATATTACATCAAAACTCAGTGGCTACATGATCATGAACAATCTTATCATGAAGACTATATCCAAGATCCAATGACGCACATTTAATATATAATATTCTCACATGTCCCAAAAACTATACATTCCTATTCTATATTCCAATATCCCTAAGCAAAGAGAACCCTTATTGTTTCCTAAAACCATAGGTGTCTCACCTTGTCAAACCATGTAAATGGAAACTCATAATTATATAATCATTTTATAATTCCACTAGAGTTCATTCATAGGATCACCACTATTATAAAATCTTATCTTGAGTTTATAAGGCCATGCACATAATCACTTTTCCATTGAAAACTGTAAACTCTGTCGAAACTCTAACTCACAGAGTGTATTCATCTCAAGATCACCAGGTATGTCCAAATGCCTGAACCGAAACTCCTCCATGAGTGTTATTACCCATGGTAAATGTACATTCTATCCACCATGAATGCGGTTGTTCTACCTGACATGTACCAATGTCACTTAGGCTAGGAATCTGAAAGAGAATTCCCTTCCTGAAACCATCCATAAGGATGAAATAACTAGCACATAAGTACTTATCCTAGAGAACCCAAGTCACCTAAAACCTCTATCATAAATACATTTCCAAATTTGTGTGAATTGATATCATAAACCAACATTTTTAATTATGCCTCACACACCTAAATGTTCCTATAAAATGTCCAACCAGTCTGATGGGTTACACTCAAAGGTCAGAATGTACTAAATTCCAAACATAGAGTCATGATAAATAAGTTAACCACCCTTTAAAACCTACTCCACAAGTTATACCTAACAGAGGTCATAACAATGGGTTGCACTTATCCCTATCTCAAGGTAACAAGGCCTTTAACATTCCAAATACGTACTTTTATGTTTCAACCATCCATTGAAATTATTTTTGACCTACCCACTCCCAATTCAAGCCTAAACAAATAGTTTCACAAGTAATCAATATACCTCACAAAACAAGATCACTCACACTATGACCTACATAATAATTCACTATAGCTTTTGAGTCTCCTCATCATAGGGATACAACATAACTATAGCACTCTCAATATCCCCAACCACCCAAACATAGGGTCTATATATACAACCAACCATGAAACCAATATATATATATATATATAAAGTTCATAATTATTGTCATTAAACATTAAAATATTATATTAACCCAAAAATTCCAAAATAAGGGAGTGGATAAATAAAATTTCAGTTAAATTAGTTCAATTATATAATAGAATAGTATAAATAGAAATTTTGGCCTAGATAACATGGAAGTTCCTCATACATGGGTTGGCTAGTTCCTTGGAAAATCTCCATACCATGTCTCGACACATTCTTATTCTATTTTGTACCTTTAAAAAATAGTACGACTAAAAAAACCTCTAATAACATTTTACTAGGTCCTACCACCAATCGATGCTTACACCATTCGTAGATATAATACCCCAGTAATATCTCCTCGTATGATGGAGGATGCTGACTAACAGTGAGGGTGTCATGTAGTATGGTGGGAGACTATACTCGCATATTTGATTAAAAAATAAGAAATAAACATACTAATAAAAACATGTGTAAATAATACATTCAATTACACAATAAAATGTTTCAATAATAATCAAAATAATCCACGCAAGAAAAAATTAATTTTACGCAATACATTTAGGTAGTCATAATATAATCGGAATATCGGAAGATAAAACAATGAAAACTATGACAAATTTCCTTGAGTATCAACCTATACCCAACACCCATGATTAATCTTAGAAACCATGCAATAAAAAACAACAAGTGATTTCCCAAATCTAAATATACAATATAATATTGATAACAACTCAGATGCCCAACTTCTATCGTAGAAACTGTAGGGTTTTATTATAACTCAGTAAGACTCAAAATATGGTGTCCTTAAAATTAAAATTAATTTTTTTCATTTAGATGTGATTTAATAATCAAATATTGATTATCATATTAATATTTGAAAATTTTATAATTTAAGTTATAGTGTAATGAAAATACTACTGAAGCTTGATCTCTATAATGGAAATCAACATAATTTGTTATCTACTTTTTCCATCATTAGTGAGTCTATATTCATTGTACAAGTCAAATCCCAAATGGTTACATTGTAAAAGCCCAAGGAAACTAAGGGAATAATAATCCATGTGAACCCATATGGATCAATATAGTATTCTCTCTCAATAAAACTCATACAAAATACAAAGGGGTGAGCATTTTCATCCTTCCTAATCAATTCTTCCAGTATAAAATTAAGGAAACATCCTTGAAATTTTGAATAATGGTGGTATTATAACCCATAGCTTATGATGGAGGTATTCCAACCAAATAGATCAATTCTAATCTAGTTAACTCATCATTCAAAATTAAACGAGGGTACGCTATAAGAATCCAAAATAGTAATCGATGACATTTGATACATAAGACATTACCTAAATCCAAAGGGATATTCCACTAGTCACTTCACATCAATTTCCATCATTTTCAGTTCTTATGAGAACCCAAATCATGGTGTGTGTTTAGTTTTCTATATTAATCTAATAACGTGTAATTTATTTTTCAATTGATTTTAAATTCATTTATTTTACCAAAATAACTTTTTATTTTTAAGAGCCTTGTTCTGACATGTTCCACTTTGTATAAAGTAGGTGTTTCTGGGTAATTATTTTACTAAAAAAAATCATGAAGTAATTTAGTTTATTAAATTTATCTTCTAGGATATTTATACCAATATTTGATACCCACAATTGTTTTATATAAATTATATAAATGATTTTCATTCTTGGAGATGAAGTGGGTTTCTCTAAATTTTATTTCCATCATTGAATTAAAATTTTACCCATGGAAAATATTAAATTAAATAAATATGGGGATCGTTTAAAATATTTTTGATGATGGGTGAATGTTTTTATCTCTCCCATGATTTTTAAATGAAATAAACCGTGTTTAAGGGTGTGTTTTAATGTTAAAAGTTGGTTTTTTTATGTTACACCTAAGGGAGAAAAAACTTTTTTATCTCTCCCTTAGTTAAACTATAAAGACACATACCACTATATCATAGACATGAAACCTTTCCTGGCCCATTATTTTTTACCTTGTTTATCACCCCTTTATAGGATAGAGGTAATAATTTTCTTTTGATAGTGAAAGGGTTGAAATTTGTTATAAAAATAAAGGCACTTGCAATAAAAATGTGAATTAACTATTATGTTTTTATGTTCTAATATTTTTATTTTCTATAGTACATATCCGTTTTTAAATTATGGATTAAATTTTCAATTGGAAGATAAATTTTTTTTCTTTTAATATAATTGATAGAATTTTTATGTGTCGTACCGATAAGATTTCAACCGCGTTTCAAAATAATTTGGAGAATATTTTAGATTTTTCATTTTTCAATGCTTCAGATGATAGTTGTATACAATGTCCATGATATAAATGTATTAGAAGACCATGGTTAAGCTGGGAATAATTTAGCTACCATATAACCAAATTTTTATTTCAAACAAATGATTATGTTTTTACCATAATGGAGAGACGATTCAATGTTCTACAAGTCATGAACAAAATGAAAGAAGTGGAATGGATAATTCAATATTTGATCGGTTTCCATTTTCCATCATCCTGACGAAGATAGTATTCTAGTGAAAGAATAGAATGACAACAATGCACATGAGGAAAATACTAAAGATGATGATGAGAGCGTGAAAAATGTATTGGATGATGCGAGAAGTCCATTATATTAGGAATGTAATGAAATGACCAATTTGGAATTTTAAATATGGTTATATAATGGGAAAACCATATAAGGAATTTATAATACTTCTATTGATTGTATTCATACATTTTTGAAGGAATGTCTTCCTGATGGTATAGATATTCCATGAAATCATTACAAGGTATGGAAGGTAATTATGATTCTTGGATTTGATACTAATAAATTCCATTGTTGTCCGAAATATTTCCATTTATTTTGAGAGGAAACAGTGGACCATAATGATTGTAAAGAATGTGGTACATATCAATGGAAGACATATGCAGAGGGAACACCATCTTTTGTAGCACAGAAAGTCATGTGGCACATTCTATTGATTCCCAGACTTCAAAATCTATTCATTTCTGTTGAAATATCATCCAAGATGCAATGGAATGATGTTGTGAGAATTAAAGGTAATGATGAGTTTGTTCATCTTGAAGATGTATTATCATGGAGTACAGTTGATGCACAAAATCTCTGTTTTTAATCGGAGGTGCATAATGTCAGGTTGGGTTTATCTTTTTATGGTTTTAATCTATTTGGTAAGATGCTTATTTCTCATAGCACGTGGCTAGTTTTTATTAATGTTTATACTCTTCCTCCATGGATGTGTATGAAAAAACCATTCTCTTTCTTCAATATACTAATATTTCGACCTTGTTATCCTAGTAATGATATAGATTTCTACTTGCAGCCTTTAATAAGATGGTTGAATCGACATTGGTATTTGGGTGTGCGGATATTTGATGCTTCTTCAAAGAATACGTTTCAGATGCGTGTTGCCCTTCTATGGACCTTAAATGATTTCCTTTCTTATGCAATGATGTCTAGGTGGATCATGAATGAAAATCTATCATGTCCCATTTATATGAATAATACATCTCCGAGAAGTCTTAAATATCGTCTTAGTTTTACTTTCATGAGGCATCGACAATTCTTTCCAATGGATCATCAATACAGGAAAAATCATCAGTGGTTTGATAAAACAGTTAAGACTAAAAAACCACCTCAATATATTTCTATAAGTGATGTGATTATTGAATTAATAGATTTCAGTTTTCATTAGGTAAAGGTTAGTTGAAATCTAAAAAGTGGAAGAATGTTGATACTAAAACCACTTACAATTGAAAAAATATGAGTATTTTTTTTGAAATTCCATATTGGTCTACCAATTTTTTATTACATTATTTAGACGTAATGTATATTGAAAAATATATATGTGAGATGTTTCTTGGAATTCTTTTTAATATCAAGGGGAAGACCAATGATGACTTTTGATATCTTAGGGTCTTTTTTTATTTGGTTATTCGACCAGAACTACATCCTGTGTGAATCAGTCAAAAAAATAGAAAGTTACTTGTGCTTCTTATGTGATGACACAGTCAGAGAAATATCAATTTCTAGATGTATTGGAGAATATCACGGTTTCTAATGGCTATTTCAACAACAAATATAAACAAGTCAATATAAGATATGTGAAACTAAAAATCTCGGAAAACTCGTGATTATCACATCCTTCTTCATGAATTCATTCCAATAGAGATTTGGAATTTTCAATCCAATAAGGTAAGGGTGACATTGATTATCTTGTTCAATTTTCATGGAGACCTTTAATATAAATGGTTATCCAATTCATTCTTGATAAAAATGCAGCATGAGGTACCATTAATTTTACATGATATGGAAAATATTTTTCCTCCATCTTTTTTCACTTGCATGTTGCATTTAACGATTCATCATCCAACTGAAACACTTCCTGGGAGACCAGTTGCTTTTCTGTGGATTTATCCTATTAAAAGAAATTTGTGCACAATTAAATCATATGTCCGAAACAAGAATTATACTGAAGGATCGATTGTGAGGAGTTATCTGGCTCAAGACTGTACGGATTTTTGTTCAATGTATTTGTCTGATGTCACCACAAGACATAATCAACCAATGAGAAATGAATATTACCAATATGGGGAAATTGATCCCTCATTTTCATCTCTTCCCTAAATAGGAGTAATTGTTGGGTCATATACATTGGCTACATTAAGCCTTGAATTACGGGATATGGCACATCGCACATTCTGGTTTAACTTAGGTTTGTTCGATGACTATATCAAGTAAGTAATTTGGATATTTATATGTTATCTCATATTATGAAATTTCAAATATACCTTACAATTGTATTATCATTTTATGTAGGTAACATAAAAAAATTATAAGTAGAGTTCATTTATCTTTGTCTTTGAGAATGAGAGAGGCTTTGTATAGCCTAGAGTTTCCTGTTTGGTTGAAATCAAAGGTATTACCATTAATTTAATTAGTTTAAAATATAGATATCCATTTTATAATATTATTGATATATATTTGAGGTGTTGAGTTTAAATATTGACTCTGTTTCTCAGGAATTGAGAGCTTTGGATTTTGGTCATAATTCTTTGGTTCATGAATGAATATCTTTAATAATCAATGGGTATAAATTTGTTATAATGGATTGAGTGGTGAAAATAAGAACACAACATGATGGCGTTATGTTAACCGCTACAACGAATTGTTATGCTAGTGTATCAGATAGTTGGCCTCGATATGAAGATTTGTATTATTAGGGACTAGTTGATTAAATATTGATATTGGATTACTACTCTAAAGGTAGAGTAACTATGATGAAATTTAAATGGTTTGATTCAATGAGATGACATGGTATATTTATTGATGACTATGGATTCCTAGTAATTGATATGAGTTGATTCCTAAGTACCAATGGACCATACATTTTTGCATCAATGGCTAATGAAGTGTTTTATGTGAAAGATCATTTGATACCCGATTATGGTGTCATTAATGACGTAATCCCAAGACATATTTTTCATGATGTTGGTGATGAAATTTCCACCATAAACGTCCTCGTTGGTTTTGGCCAAAATATTTCATTTGATGAATTAAATTTTCCCATTGTGAGAGTTGATGTTGAACCTGATGTAGTGGTTGGTAATATATAGAATCAACCATATATGTTCAATGTACATTTAGTTTACATTGACATGTGTTTCTCAGGTTATTATTACAATAATTACTTTAATTATGTTTTCTTCAGAATGATATGTTTGTTTTTTTATTTTTTGGTGTCGTTTCATTAAATCAGATTTATTTCAATATATAAAACATGGTTTAAATATATATTTTTTTTTAAAAATGTATAACTTGGTAATGTAATTTTAAAAATTGTTCTATTCATTTTCTTGTAATAATTTGTACAAATAGTAATTAAAATAATTCAGATTGTTTCCTCTCATAAATTTCTTATGGATTTATTTTGTATGCATGATTTGTAAAAACAATTTCTTAAAAAATTACATTTCATTATTATGTAGATTATGCCAAATACTACCAAAGGTCAAAGGAAGTGAAAATTTGATCCTGATCGACTGGGGCATGTGTGGGTGTTGCCTTTGCTTCCATCAGTGAGTATTATAATAGTAATTTTTTTCTTATTCATTACATATAATTTCATGTTAATATTATTTATCAATTTTTAAGGGACATTCAGTTCCACCAGATTTGACTCATAATATGGTTACCATGGGTATGAGTGGGGATGCTTCTAAACCTAGACAAAGCACATGTCATACACATTTCCACACTGAAGTACCCTTGAACACCCTTTACACCACACCTTTCCATACTCCTCTTGAGTCTTCAGGGACTTTTTTATCTATGCCTCCATCATCTTCCCAACTACTCTCTTATTCACATGCCTTGTCTTGGCCACCTTCAGGGATGATCCAACTGATGCCTCCATCATCTCATTTTTCCTATTCTTCCTATACAATGACTACACCACCTCCAGAGATGTTTCCACCTTTACCATATCCATATCTGATGATGTATCCCCCATCCTACTACCCATATGCTGCCATGTCTACACCGCCTTCAATTCCAACCATCTAGCCAGCATCTGATGAGTCTGTTCCATTAGATTCCCCTCCAGTGCATGAAGGTAACCCGTAGCATAAAGTTTATCATGATTTTGATGATACTAATATTTAGACTCATTATTGATGTAAATTGTATTTATGTTTTGTTAATATGTATAATTTTATTATGTTGTGAAGTTTGATTATTGGAATATTGAATTGTATTGAACTTTTTTTTTCTATTTCTACATATATTGAATTATTTTATTATAATGTATGTTTGTTAATGTGGTAGATAACTTTTATTATTATTGTATTGAATTGTATCCTCATCTGATACGACCATCTTACCTCCTCACAGATTATGCTTTGAGGTGACCCCTCTATCTCCTTCGGCACATCTTCGATGGTATGTAGTTCAATTTTCCATTTTTACTGATTCTTTTCACTTTGTACTATTAGTTTCACCCCCTCATTTTTCTATCCTTTTAAATTATTATGTAGGTGAAAGCATTCTGATGCACCTCCAAGTATATTTTTTATGGCATGAAACTTCAGTGTGAGATACTTATTTTCAAATATATAATATTCCATAAAATAGTTTAATTTCTTATTTATAACTGCATTTTTTCATTGATAATATGCTCTTTTTTGTTCCAATCTTATTATAATTAGGATATAAAAATATCCAATCGAGTAAAAATGTGTGGACGTCATAAAAAGTATGAAGAGTATTGGAAATAGGCTGGATGTTTTAGGCATTATGTTATTTGTATTCAATTCACATAAATGTTATATAATCGATATTCATTTCTATAATCACACAATCAAGACTCGTTTTAGAATTGTTTTTTCTGAAATTTATTTTATATTTACTAGGGGTTGGGTGCAAGCACATAAAATGAAAGAAAATAATACTTTAGTGAGCTCCAAAAGCACTAGAATGAATTTCTATGGGTCGATGATGAATATAGAAATGCAATTGAGATTGCATTCTGCAAGAAAAAGATAAAATCTAAAAATAATTGGATTCTGAAGTTTGAGGTTCGGAATTGACATTGACAATTGATTTCTATGGTTATATGTAATGATATTTTTGTGCCAATTAAAAGTTCATTTGTTATCCTTGATGAAGTTAGATGTGGAGTCCTAAGGTATCACAGTAGGTGGGTGACATAGTTTGAATTCCATCCCACAAATAATGAAATTCCAATGTCTGGGGATAAGGTTGGTTCTTTAATTTTCCTTTTGAAGTATATATTCTGAGAAGTAAATATTTTATGATGTTTATTTATATATTTTTTGTTTTGTTGGTTCCTTTGAAAATAATGGACAACTTGGTGTTTGGTATTACAATATGGTTTATGAAAAGATGGTGTACAGAAACTTACACAGGTGCATACTCAACAACATGAGGTGAGTTATATTTTTATTGGTATACATGGTATAACATTATTTATTTGTATAATATACACATTTATTGTTATTCCTAGGAAGAAACATGCATGTGATCACACTCACACATTAACCCCACTATCCATATATCAGAAGAAACACCAATTATTTTTTCTTACCGTAGCAAATTTTATCATTGATATGTTCTATAAGCAGTTCCGTCAAACATAGAATTAATGATTTTCATCCCACCTCAACTATTTATTTTCTACTTAAAACTAGTTTTTTAATTTTTTATATGATTAACTTGACAAATGATGGATCGGTATATAGAATATGCACATATGGAACTATTTGTTGCACTGACATAGAAAATATAATGGAAGAATCTTTAATGGACCTTAATCCCAATGGATGGAAGGTAGTTTTTTCCAATGGATAAAATATTTTGTTCCATTGTATGACTTATTATCAACTTCCAATTCATTATATGGTTTGTGATTGCCTCTTAATTGACCATCGGGAGTTATGGTCATATAAATTTTCAATTGTGACTTAAACATGCCTTTTTTGTTTGTCCCAAGCAGTTTGAAGATGCTATGTGGTTTGGATATTAACATTGATAAAGGTCTATTTCATGTTATAGATAATTTTGGGTTTCTTTACATGTAAGTATTCCGATTATGAACTTTTTAGTTTTACCATTGGTTCCTTTGTTAAAAAAATTACAATTTACTTGATTTGGTATTTTAATTATTTAATTCGAATGCCTGAAATAAATTCTTAAATGAATATCTAAGTTACATATTTTTTTATTGGATTCCAAAAATTTGGGCTCATTAAAAGCATATTGAATTAGGTTCATGTTTATCCATGAATTGCATCTTTTTAGATCTCTATTTGGAACATGTATACATGGTTTTATTACTCATTCAATTTTAGTTGTTGATATATGATTCAAATTTTCTACCTCAAGGCTATTACGAACTTGGGCTAGGTTTTATTACTCATTCAATGTTATTTGTTTTTTTATGATTCAAATCAGTTACCTAAAGGACCGAATTATATTTGAAAAAATTCACTGATATAGAAAACTAGAATTGTTGCATAGAGGGGATATTGAAGGTTTACTTTCCATTATAATTGAAATGATTTATTTATATAGACAACTTAAATGAACTATGAAGAGAGAGGGGATATCGGGGGGTGATGTTGGGGAAGAGGGAAGGGGCGTGTGCAAGGGGAGGGGGCTGGTGTGTGTAGGGTGAGGGGTGAGGGGGGAGGGGTGTGCAGTGGGAAGGGGGCAATGGGGGTGTGTAGGGTGAGGGGTGTTTCTACTAGTATTGGGGGATGGGGATGGGAAATATGGCAGGGGGTGTGTAGGGGAGGGGGTCTGGTGCTGGGGAAGAGGTCTTTGGTTTGTCCAGGGGAGGCAGGGTGTGCAGGGTGAGGGCAGAGGGGGTGTGCAGTGGGAAGGGGAAGTGGGGGTGTGCAGTGGGAAGGGGAAGTGGGGTGTGCAGAGGGAAGGTGCTGTGGGGGTGTGTAGTGGGAAGGGGGCAGTGGTGGTGTTTTTACAAGTATTCAAGGGAGGGGTGGCTGGTGCTGGGGAAGAGGGCGGGGTGTATAGGAGAGGGTGGGTGGGGGTTGCTGTGGGGGAAGAGGGTAGGGTTGTGTGAAGGGGAGGGGGAGGGGGGAGAGGGTGTGCAGTGGGAAGGGGGCAGTGAGGGTGTGCAGTGGGAAGTGGTAAGTGGGGGTGTGCAGGGGGGTTTACATGTATTCAAGGGCGGTGGTGCTTGGGAAGAGGGCATGGGTGATGGGGAAGAGGGTAGGGGTGTGTGAAGGGGGTACAAGGTGAGGGGGATGTCCATGATGGAGAAGGGTGTCTGGGGAGTGATAGGGGATAGTGTGCAAGGGGGAGGGGGTAGGGGTGTGAATATGTGAAGGTGAAGGGGGTTGGGGGTGAAGGGGGCTCAGGGATGGGAGCTTTGGGGTAGTGTTCAGGGGGTGTGGGGGTACAGGGGGAGGGGTAGGGGTGTAGGGGTTCGGGGGGGGGGGGGTGGGCTATCCAAATGTGTGCAACTGGCAGGGAGGGGGCATGTCAAAGAGTTTGTAGGGGGGTAAGGAGGGTGCAGTCCAAGAGTGTGTAGGGAGAGGAAATGGTGAACTAGGGCAGCGGGGGTGCAGTGGGGGCCATGAATATATACAGGTGAAGGGGGTGGGGGATGGGGGTTGGGAAAGTGTGCAGGGGGTGTGTGGGTGTATGGGAGAGGGGGTCGGGGTTGTTGGGGTGCATGGAGAGGTGGTTGTACAATAGTGTGCAATTTCGAGGGAGGGGGGATGTCCACCAGTGTGTAGGGGGTAGGGAGGGGAAATACAAGAGTGTGAAAAGAAGGGGCAGGGTTCAGGGGGTGTGGGGGTGAAGGGGGGGGGGTTGTACAGGAGTGGGGGCTATGAATATAAACAAGTGAAAGTGCTCAAAAGAGAGTTTGGATTCCAGTTTTTGGCTTCCTAATGGTATTTCCTTTTTGATCATTTGTTGATTTTGATGACTTGTATTGTTATGTGGGATAGGGATGAATGCTATGTAGAGAACCAAAAAAAACATAGCCTATGCAGTTTATTTCCTTCCACAACATGCAACTGGGATTGACGTGAATATAAAATTCAGGAGGTAATGGTTATTTTATACCATTTTTTGCAAAACATTAGTAACCATGTTTTTTGTTTTTAATAAAATTGATTTGGAATACACCATGCTTATAGAATTGATGATTTATAGTTTACTCTTTGAGTGTGAAATATTCTAAATTTTGGACATTACTCTGTATAATGGTTGGATAGTTTATCCCCAAGCATGCACTTTTGAATCTTGTACCTTATATTTTTGTAGAAAAAAATATTTTATGCATTCTTTCAGTTGATTGTTTTCATTTTTTTCCTTTTTCTTCTTGACTCTTCTTAATATAAATTTTTTCACATATATGAATGCATGGGGTGTCCTGGGGGGGGTTTCTAGGGGTGTCAAGGGGGAGGGGGTGTTCAATGGGGTGTCTAGGGGGTGTCCAGGGGGTCTAGTGGTGGTGTTGAGGGGGGTGTCCAGGCGGGTGTCTAGGGGGAGGGGTGACCATGGGGGAGTCTAGGGGGAGGGGGATACTAGGGGGTGTTTAGGGGTGTCTAGGGGGTCCTGTGGGGGTTTTCCATGGGGGTGTCCTATGGGGTGTCATAGGGGGTGTCTAGGTGGTGGCTAGGGGGTAGGTGGTGTCTTGGGGGTCTCCAAGGGGGTGTCCAGGGGGTGCAGTTGGGGGTGACCAGGGGGTGCCTTGGGCATCTAGTGGGGGCATCCCGGGGGTGTCCAGGGGGGTCCAATGGGGGGGGGGGGTCTAGTGGGGGGTATGGGGGTGTCGAAGGGGGTCTAGTGGGGGAGGGGTGTCCAGTCGGAGGGGGTCCAGTGGGGGGGGGTGTCCAGGGGGGTTTCTAGGGGGATGGGTGTCTAGGGGGAGGGGTGCCCATGGGGTGGTCAGGGGAGGGGTGTCAAGGGGTGTCCAAGGTGGTGTCCAAGGGGGCGGGGTGTCCGGGGGGTGTTTAGTGGGGGTGTCCAGGGGGTCAAATGGGGGGGTGTACGAGGGGGTGGGGGGTCCTGGGGGTCCTGGGGGTGTCCAAGGGGTGTCCAGTGGGGGTGACCAAGGGTATCCATGGGGTGTGCAAGGGGGGAGGGGGTGTACTAGGGGGGGGTCTATCCAAGGGAAAGGGAGGGGTTGTCGGGGGTGTCTAGGGGGAGAGTGGGGTGTGAAAGTGGGGAGGTGGTGTGCTGAGGGGGTCTATCCAGGGGGGAGGGAGGGGATACAAGGTGTGTATAGGGGAAGAGTGGGTGTGTGAAAGGGGGAGGGGTGTGGTTTTATAGTGGTTTGCATACTTTTTTTTAGAAGCAATGTAAAACCATGGGGGGAAGCTGTTATTTTTGGGAAAACCACCTATATGCAAGGTTTGAAAAACTTTGGGTATATATATTGTTGCGAAACAATCTATGCCCACGGTTTTTTGAACCATGGTTATGAGTGAGGTGAATAAACATTTCTATACCCACTATTTACTTAAACGTGGGTATATAATTTCTTTTTTTAAAATGTATTCCTAGAGTTTAGTAAACCGTGGGTGTATATATATACCCATGGTTTACAAGAACTGTGGGTGGGATAAACTTTTAGTGGGAAATACCTATACTTTCTACAAAATTGTGAGTATAGAGAAATCATGATGCCTCAAGAACCCATAGTTCATCAAACCATGGGTATATCCTATACCAATAGTTGGATAGGCTATACCTATTGTTTGAAACCGTGGGTATAGGGAAAATTTCGAGTAGTGATATGACATTTAGTATAGTATGATTAATGTGGATTAATCATGGGAAAATTTTAATATTGTGATTCATTCTATGTATCTGTGTAGTGTATATTAAAATATCATCACATAACATTACAATAATACCATGTATCAGAATAAAAAATAAAATATTTTTAACAAGGATTAATCATTACTATATTTTTAAGGACATTTCAATTTAGTGATTAAAAATATTAAAGAAAAATCATTAATATCAAAAACATACAATAAAATTGTATTCATCCCCTAAATATAAAAATTTTCAAAAAATTCGAATTCATAATATTAAAATATTTTATATTCAAAACATGTTAACATTAATTAAGGAAAATTCTCATTGTGATTGATAGACATTTCTATAATTCCTAATCATCCTTAGGACATAATTGTTTTGAAACATGGAATAAGAACAAAGAAATTAATGCGATATAAAAATAATTTAAACATATTGGCCCATTTTAAAATTTATGAAAATGCATAAGAATGAATGAATATTTCATAATTAACATTATACAAAATTAATCATTTGAATAAAAAATCAATCAACTTATCTATATTTTTATTTAATTAAACATATCATAATAAATCATAAATGAAAAATAATTATCATTAGGGTTTCATTTAAAATATGATCACTTATGAAATTATTTTCTTGAAAAAAAAACTTCTCACCTGTAAACGGTGTGTAAACTATCCATTAAAACACATGCACATAATCATACCTTATAAAATCAAATTAATTACATAAAAATATATTTAAATAAAATAATTTTATATATTGGGAAATTATCCACCCTTAAATATTTAAAATAATCCTTACAATGGAATTTCTTAACAGATGTATTCCCATATCTCTTTGAAGTTACTTATCATCAATAAACTGTTTTAGTTTATAAAATCTATTAGAGATATATAGCATCCTCACCCATTACAATAGATATATTAATCTCAAACATTATTCATATAAAATTTTAAATAACCATATCTGGAATAAAATATATATTTCATTCAATTTTTATGCTAAACACTTTTTGAGTTTTCATTGAATCGCATAATAAAAAACACTTTTAGTTATCTCAAAGAGAGGAAAAAATGTATATGTTACCCATTAATGTTATTAAACGTGTAATTCCTATAATATTGAGATAAATATTTTCATTTAAATATACCATTTAATCTTGAAAGGTAAAAAATGATAGGAAATATTGGACATGACAACAAAGAAGTATGGTCATCCAGTTAATGATAAAAAACATTCTTTTTTTAATTTTTGTAAAATGTAGAAAATATACCATAATTAAAATGGTTAAAATTTTAATTTTTAATCATTGATAAATAAAGAGAAAATAAAATTAAAATGGTAGTTATAAAACATTTAATAATATCTTTAAAACATTTAAAATAACCTTGAAATGGAAGCAAATTAATTTGTGGAAAATATTAGAACAATTTTTTAAAAATAAAATCACTTTCCTTAAGTCAGACATGCCAAAAACTTGTAGAAAATTAATTATAATAAAAATATTTTATGTTTATACATACCGATGAATAATTTCCATGATTTTTATAGTGATATTATCACTTTTTCAATTATTACCATTCAATTTATTATTGGTAAATTAGTTAAATGAACATTTTATGTTTTGAGGATGTTCAATTCATAATACCAAATCAACATTTTTAGGTTGAACTTGGTATAGAGTAATATTGTTCCATCATATCCAGAATACTAATCAATAATTTATATCAAAATTATATATTATGTTTAATTTTATCATCTTTCATTAATATCATATATGGGGAATAAATCTCACTGTTCTATACATATTGTTGTCTATATGTATGTGTTAATGATGTTTCTTTTCCACGTGTGATGTAACACGGTGATGAATAATGCCTGAAACATGAAAATTACATTTAATTATAGAGAAGATAATAATAATAATATATTATCATGGTTTAGGATAATTTTAATGTTATAGAGGAATAAATAAAATGAATGAATATAGCTAAGAGTTATTGATCATATTATTAATCCCTCTTTGGAATACAAATAAATCCCATTAGGTTCGTTAATTAATGAAAAGAGAGCCTCTGGGAGTAGTGGTGAAAGGTTCATAACTAATATTCAATGTTAAAATTCAAGATATGTGTCTCATAAGGTGTTTAAAATTGATAGGGAGATGTTCCATTTTATAAGAGAGGTGGCCAAAAAACTTGTAATTCTTCATGGATTTAAATTAATATAAGGTCTGATTCAATGTCTTGTAGAACCAGGCAACTGCATATAAAAAATAATATGTCACAGGATTTTAATATACTCAAATAATCACATTTGAAATTTTATTAGAGGTATTTTATTCCTTATATCCTATATAATCCCCATTTAATCCCAAGTTAATCTTAACTATTATAACATATATTTTTATGATCATAAAAAGGTGTAGGAACAAAAATTAAAGGGAAATTATAAAAATAATTGCTAATTAAAATTCTATATTTTCTATCCCTTTTATGACATTGAAAATCTATTGGTGGAAGATATTACTATTAATATATGTTCACTAGATGCATGAATGAAATTTTTTAATCATATACATGATTTAAGAAAAATAATAATTTCACATTGAAATATGGTAATAATTGGAGTTACATGAATATTTATTCTTAAAAAACACATAAATATGGAATTTACATTTTTGATCTATCAAGATATGAATTGAACTATCATTAATCAAGCTGGGTCAACCCTGATCTGGTCACCTGAGCCAATCCTCAACACGGCCTAAAGGGAATTCCCAATTCCCATGGGCTAGAAACTAGTGGCTAGGTATGAAAATTATTCTTTGGGAGTGATTTGACATATTTAAATAATATAAATAAAAATTAAAATAATAAGTAAACAAAACAAAACATGGCACACCAATTTTTTATATTCAAGGTTTTCCCAATTTTGAACAAAACCGAACACACTACAATATTGTGTGAACAACCAAAATATTAAAAACCCTGCACAAAACAAGAGATACATCACACTCATGCAACCACTGCTAACCTAACACAAGAGGGAGACTAGCAACCAAAACCTTCAACATCTCCATGATACAAATTTGCATTACCAGATTCATACATAACAAGGCCTACATAGACACAAAGGTGTATGTAAGATGTGATCCAAATCACAGTAGGAAACAACCCAATAAAAATGGATCCATGCTATAAAACTGAAAGAATACTTATCATGAAAACTTATACAAAATCCATTGAAACATTTTTAGAAAATCTTTTTAATGGAGAACTGTTTTCAAGGGAAAACCTGTAATGATACCATTTCCAATTAACTTTCCTAAAAAATTAAATACACTCAAATTCCACCATATTCCGACATATGGAACCATATCACATAATCTACATGTCAAAATAGAGCACCGTGGGGGAATCCTTATGGGTAATCTCACCCTATGTTGAAAATAGAAACTTTTTCCTTGGTGAAATGTGGTATAAAAACCACAACCATCATCTTTATCAAGCACGATCCTCTAATAGGTAACATCCCATGGGACCAATGGTCTCCAACCATCATCATTGTTCAGTTAGTGTTGTATGAATTAATCATGCTTACTAAAACTGGGCTTTTCCACTTCCGAATCACAATTGTACTATATCTAGATAATGCACCTAGATAAATTGGGATTCCAATCATGCTCAAATATCCATTTCACATGTAACATAAACATCACTTTCAAAACCACATGCCAAGATTCATAAGCACATAAGGAAACTACACTTTTCCACAAAATTAAACCACCTTCAATTTCACACACACCAATACCATTTCAAAAACAAATTTCTATATCACTTTCACATCTCATAGACTGTTTCTAATATTACCACAAGAAGACACATAATTAATTTTAAGGTTTCTATGGGCCAGACCCCATTTTAATCAATACACAATCCAATTTCTCTTTAAAACATATTTTCCAATATTACAAAATTTACAACCCAAATTAATAATGCACAAAAAGGAGTACATCATGCAATAAAAATCCATTACATTGTGAATAAATTCACTATTAAATGAATTTTCACCTCAAGTATCATTGAAAGCATGCTTCACACCTTTCAAAAAACCCATAAAACATTTCTTTTAATACGAAAATAGAGAACACAAAAATTGATACCAATTTTCCTATATAAAATCCGTTCCAATAACATAAGCATTCCAAACCCTTCTAAATCAAATTCTAGGCAACAATAATATATCATAGAGTAGGTAAAAACTAACCAAGAAAGTATATCAAATCATCTAAAAAGATATAGCATTAAACCACCAACCTCACACATGGAAAACTCTATAAAATGATGTGAAACCTCAACCGCGTCACAGAAAATCCTTAAAAAGTGAATATTTAACAAAAAACACAAATATATAACCCTAAAGAAAAATATTGAACCCTAAATAGACCATCTATCCTACTGGAGATATGAAACCCCAATAGAGAATAAGAGAAACCCTAGAATAGAAAATAAATCAAGATGAAATGGATCTTACTTGAAGAATCTTGTCAAAACCACGACACTAAATCCACCATGAAAGTGGAGATCCAGAGGAGCTAAAAGAGGGGGGAGGTGCATTTGGTTGGAGAAGTCAAATAGGGAGAGTAAAAGTTATTTAATGTTCAATCCAAAAATCCATAAATAGAAATTTCAAATTTATAATGACCTAGACAACACACAAATTTTTTCCACACTTTTTGAAAAACCATATGAAATCTATTTTCCCCTCTCTGTCTAACTACAGCAAGCATCATGGTTTCCCAGATTGCTCCCTACACGGTTTGAAAAACCATATAGAAACCGTGTGATTTCACACTAACTAAAAACAACACTTGGCTGTAATGATACCTAGGAATGGGTTCACAGTTTTAGAAAACATGTGCTAACCGTGTTCCACCTTCTCTTAACTATAAACCACCATATTTCACCAAAACTCATGGTGAAACCCCATGGATAAGAACAATTATTGAAATATAGATTTTAATACCTCGGTATGTGAAACCTATCACACCCATATCTCAGGATAAAAAACGAACAATAATTCAACCAAGACCAAGGATGGAAATAAACTCAGGTGTGACAATTCTCCCCAACATGAAACTTTTCGTCCCAAGGAAGTCACTCCAAGGATTGATCTAAAAAATAACACTCCTCTATGGCTCAAAAAAATTCTGGACCAATATTGAATGAGGAGAAAGTCAGAACGCTATGAAAAGAAAAAATGAAAAAAAAAATTGACTCAAAAGGCCAAAATAGACTCACCAGCATATGCCATTGATCCCTGGAAATCCCTAACACCCCCTACTGATCGGTAAAAACAAAATGAATCCTATCAAACACAAACTAAAACATATAAATACATGTATATTTTGGTAATTACTAAAAAAACTCATGACACTTTCATGACATGAATTTGTGCACCCAAACCACTTCTTAGATAAATATTTTCACAACATTGTTTCCCCCATACCATTGAGTGTACTCCTACTCCATCGTTTATTCAAGAGAGGAATATGAAATTCCTTATATCCAAAGAAAATTTCTCACTGTTATGCTATCACCAGAAACTGAATAGGATTATCAATACGTGAAGGCTTGAACCAAATCCCCATCATTAAGAAAGAACTAACAGTAATTTAATCCATGAGAAACATTAAAAGAGACTATCAGTTAGTCTACCCACCATGTGAACCAACCATCTTAACCAACAACTAGAATTAAATAATCCAACAAACCTATCTATTGATGCGGGAAGCACAAACCCATCAGATAGCCTAAAACGCAAACCAATTTATGAAATCCAAATTCCCAAGGGAAACTGCACAAGGACCCATACCTAGAAACGTGAAACCACTGTAATTACACAAGGGTAAAACCTCAAAGCATTCTATGTTAAGGAGTAACTTGCAACAATAATAAAAATTTATGCACAAACCTTTAAACTACCCACACACAAAAGGTAGATATCAAAGTTGTGTTATGGTTTCCCACACCCTTGGTGGTTTCCAGAATATGCACTAGATTCACTTTGCGACCTATGTATAAATCCCTGATGTTTTAAGAATATCCTTCATCGAAGTTAAGAGATGACTATTCCTTCTAGAACTCCTTATTTTTCCTTCATGGTTAACCCCACCGCACTCTAGGAAGAAACAAAAGTATAAAAAACACTAGGGGACTCACTTTTCTCTCTCAGGAAACATTCAGAAAGAAAATGACTTAGAAAATTCAGAAGCATATTCCCCTTTCACCATAATAAAAAATATTAAAACAATATTTCCACAACATACTTCTCCATTTAAAACATAAAAATTTCAGAATTTTTAAAGGAGAAACACACTCCCATTAGATTATGAATTCTCAAATAGATCACAATATAACTCTTACATATCTATTCCAAGGGAAAAAATGAAACACTACCAGATACAACCATTACAAAAATATAGGTATTAAAAGAAAAAAAGATTTTAAACTGACTCCCAAACAATACACTACTCTGACAACAATGAAGGAATGTTCTTGGAAGACGTAGAATTATCTCAATGAAACTTCATGGAAACACCTTAGAATAGCTACTACTAGTGACTAAGGCATCCATAAGAATGATAATTATTTAGAGCATTATGAAACAATGGCCTTCTATGAGCAGTATTGCCACACATATGGAATAACATTATCCAAATCCTAAAAGGAGCTATTGAAAGATCGAGAGACCTTTTTAATTCTACATCCATAACCAATAGCTTCAGGACGATTCCCCATATCATTAACGGAAAACCATTTAGTGCTACCAGAGAATGGAGGAAGAATGGCTACCTCATCCAATCTTACATAACACCACACCAACATGAATTGCATGCCTCACCACCTCAGAAAAGTTCGTCAAAAAAACACTAACCACATCAACAATAAAGGTATAAAACATCACTTAAAATGACTAAGAACGGTAAAAAAAATAAAGTTACCTTTCATTTTCCATATCCATTATTCCTATTTAAAACAATCCACTTTACAATAAGTGATTGGAGTAATTAATATTCTAAACTCAAGAAGAAAGTATATGTGTTGATCAACTAGAGGGTCTTCCAATTGTGAGATACTTGTGGTCACACATTGAATATCCAAAAAATCTTCATGGGGGAATATTGTAGACAAATAGAGAACCAATAACCCAAGAAAAATAATCCATTGGGAAAAACATATCACAAAAAAACATCTAAAAATCAAATGTAACCATCTAAAAGGTTTCCTAAATCACTTCCCATATGAATCCACTAACCATTATCTCAAAACCAATTCATCTAAAAGGACTCAAACGTGAAACATAATTTATAAAAGATGGTTTATCAAACTCCAAATACCTCATAAGAAAAATTCCCAAATTACAAGAAGACACACCACACAACCACTGGTTTTAAAAACATCATGCATTCCATTAAATGAAATTTTTAAAGGAAGTCATGCTTGATGGGTTTCATGCACACCAAAGGTGATCTATGGAGCCTCAAAATATGCATATTATCATGATAAACTGGGCACTCATCCACTTTTACACACATATCCATGAATGTGGTCACTAATGGAAATACCACATGTTAAAAAAATTCACATCTCAATAAAAAAACATTTAACCCACACTTTCAACTTCTAAATCCACTTACAATTTCAAAAATTCACGAAACTTTTCAAAATATTACTAACCACCAATTCGAACTCCATTTGATTTAAATTCATTTCATCTCATTTGTATTGAATTATGAAATCCTTCTTGAAAATAATTTTTGTTTTTTAAACAACCTGTTTCAATAAATCTCAGGTTTTAGTTATAAAAACATAATTTCTAATAAAATCATTCTCACTTTAACCAAAAATAAATTTTCAAAAATACACTATTTCGAAGCATTCATCAAAGAGATTATGAAAACTCATTTTGAGTGCTTTTTTAAACAAACCATTTCTAATTTAAAACCTATTTTTCATAATTTTCAAACAAGGGTTTCAAAAATAAATTTCATGATCCAAGAAGACACTTGATAATTCAAAAAGGAGAAACTAGTGTCGATGGGTGACTTGGACATATCGTTGGAAACCATATGCCAATCATACCACCATTGCAACGATTATTATAAAACAATTTCTTAGGCTCCACATGTCTTTTCAAGACATACGACTTCACTAAGACCATTATCCCAATAATCACTTCATTTTCATACTCAGAATAACCTACAAGAATGAAATAAACAAAAAAGAAATCTGACTTCCCTTGGTAACTCGAGTCCCATCATGGGATTTGCTATCCATGAACCCCACTCACAACCAAAACATACTGTCCCGATATTTCTATCTCTAGTCTACCTAAACTCTTCCCAAAATACCACTACCCAAAAAGAGAGTGACCTACATTGATATCATTATTTCACAAACAAACCAGGGTTGACAATGATCCAATCAACCGAGCTAATCCACAACACTTCCCAAAGGGAATTCTGGATCCACATGGGCCGGAAACATCTGCATGGGTATCAACACTATTATTTTGGTATAATTTCAACAATTAAATTTATAATCGATTACAAACATAAATAAGGATCATAATATAAAATTAAAATTATAATAATGGTATAATAATTTTTCAAATTCATGTTTTTTAAAATTTTTACCAAATAAAAATGCATTACAACAGAACGAAAACAAAAAAAACTCACCAAAACTTCTATCAAACAAGAGAGACATATCCCTCAATCCACCACAACCAACCTACAACAAGAGGTAAAATTGCAATAAGAACCTCCATCTTCTCCATAATACAATAATAATTTACATGATCCATACATAATACGTTATACATACACTCAAAGGTGTATATTGGGTGTGATCCAAATCCTAGTTGGATTGCACTCGAAATAAAAGGTTCCATTATATAACATTGAAAGAATAAATAATGTGCACACTTATAAAAAATCCTTTGAATCATTTTCAAGATATATTTTTAAAGGGGAACCATTTTCAAGGGAATTATTTTAATAAAAACCATTTCTAATAAACTTTCTTAAAAAATAAAATACACATGGGGTCCACCGTCTTCCAACAGATGGTACCATATGTCACGACCCGTCCCCCGGGGCCCGTGCTGTGACTACCCCAAGCCCGCATTCTGTAGGCCATGGGATAGAGACTTGCCCTGAAAGGCATATTCCCTAAAACCGGGAAGGCATTTCTTTTATATCATGTAAACAAACTCAACCAAGAACACAAAAAGATAAGAAAACAAGTAAATTTTATACTAAAAATGAGTGTGTACATTAAGAAAAAGGTGCTAGAATACAAGCCCAACTAGAGAGTACAAGAAAACTGGAAAGCACAAGTAAACTGAATAGCTCCTGTGAACACACACCAAGGATCCTACATAAAGGGTAGGTACGACTTTTAAACGGTCGTCTCCACGGTATGCCTTGTCTATGGTCCTCCTCCAAGCTACCTCCAGTCCTGGTACCATCTTCCTCAGTCAGCGATGTCTATTGTCTGCACCAAACACAACAAGGTGCGGACATAGCCCGTTCAGGGGTGAGTATAAAAACAATCAGTAGGGACCCCAAGACCCTCTAAGGTCTCACAAAATCCTCAAACGATAAACCAAAAAGCATGAAAACAGATGACAACCTAAATTAGGTATATTCACATCCATATACCTAGGTTAACATATATTGTCGTCTCAATCATGAAGAAACTCAAGGCCCAAATCCTTAGCCAGAGTAAAACTATTCCACGAAAAAAAGAATAGCACGAAGGTAACACCACAAAGGTAAGTACCACAATGGAAACGTCACATGGAAGAGTACCACAAAGGTATCACCAAGAAGTTAAGTTCCACAAAGGTAAAACCAAAATGTAAGTACCACATAGGTAACAACACATAGAAGAATACCACAAAGGTAAGTACCACATAGTTAACCCCACACATAAGAATACCACACAGGTATCACCACGAAGGTAAGTACCACAGAGGTACGCCACATAGAAGATTACAACAAAGGTAAAGAATTAGCTAACACTAGGTATAACATAGGTATGGTAGTAAAGATTATTAGATGCAACTATTGAATCATATTACTTTGTTAAGAGGCAGACCCACGTAGGATCCTAAATCATTAGATCCATGTAGGATCCCAATTCATCAGACCCACGTAGGATCCTAATACTACAGACCCACGTAGGATCCTAGAGTACTCCCACGTGGATTCCTAGAGCATATCCCTAAGGGATACTGGAACAAAGACCCATTTAGGATCCCAAAACACAGACCCACATAGGATCTCTTTCTCATTATATAGCCAGCTACAGGGTTCCTGCACTATGATCGCTTGATTCCGGGAGGGTCTGCTCCTCAAGCCATAGGTCGATACTCCAACTGATAGGAAGTCCCACGAAGAGGTATCCCAAAGTACCTCCACATAAAAGGGGTCTCAACACAATAGACAGTGCATCAATCGGACACCCGGTCTGTAAGTTACTAGTGTTTCATCTCCGAGGTCCATGTTGGATTCGTAGTTGATCCAACCCGGCCATATTACAACCATATACAAAACTCAAGTGGAGTATACCAAAAGGACCATCTCTATCCAAGATTTCTTTTTCCGTATAAGGTTTTTCAAACAAATTCATGTTTTTTAAGATATGGTTGAATGAGCGAAAAGGGTCAAAACTGGTTTGGGTCCGGTCTGAACTAGACCCACCCTACTTGGGCCAACCCGACCTAGTTTGGATCGACCCAGCCCACCCTGGGTCTGGCCCGGCTCAGCCCGCGTGGGGTTTTCCACTGGGTTCTGCGGTGCGGGCCGTGCCGGGCAGTCTGCTCGGTTCCCCTGCTGGTTGGACGACCAGCATACTCCGTGTGGCGTGGTCGCTCGCCGCGCCATCACCGGCGGCCGATAGTGAGCTTGCCCCCATCCACCACTATCTCGGCCTCATGTTGCAGCTTCTGTACACAAGAGGCATGGATGCACGCTACTGCCTCCCCTTCACGCGACTAGTTGCGTGCCTGTCACCGCCTCTGCTCCACTGCGGATGATGGGCTGCATCCCTTCTCTGACGGTGCGGTTACGCTGCCACAATCATCACTGCGAGAAGGAGTGTCATCTGCCACTCCAGAGTTGCACCAGTGCTAGTCGCCAGCACCGGTCGTCGTCCTCCTCCATCGCGAATAATGAATCAAAAACCACAGAGGTTGCGGAGTGGTCATGCCATGTTTGTTTGGCATGCACCCTCCCCGTTAGAGCAGTATCAAGTGGATTATTTGGTCTTGAATCATGAAAAATATCAGTAACAGGTTAGGGGTATTCAAAATTAAAAACCCTACCTTGATGGTTCCATTAGATATCGTCCACGGTTGAAGAGGGATTGGTGTTTTTCGATCCCAAAGCGAGCATCCTCCAACGACGCCACTTGTTTGATGATCCTCCATTCTTCGGTTCCTCCTTGGTGAGAACTGATCTTCTTCAAGAGGCCCCTCCATGAACACACTTTTCCAACTATTCCCCAAAACCCAGGGGTTGAAATGCCAACTTAATAAGTTAAGTCTATTAATTAATTAATGTAGGCTCAATTAATTAATTGAAGGTGACATAAATAATTAATTGAGTTTGGCACAATTATTTGGGGATTTCTAAGGGTCTTCCCCACTTTAATGAAGGGTTTGGGTGGGACCCCCATTGAATTCAAATTGGGATTATTGAAGCTCTTGTGGTCCCCACCTCTATAAATCAAAACTAGGTATCATGAAAAATAAAAATGTTAAATATTTTTATTTTTATTCATCCACGAATAAGTGAAAAACTAACTCGCACCCTCGACCTACTATGGTCGAGGTGAAGGTCTCCTTATGTAAATACCAGTGCTGTGAGTTCAACGGTGTCCTCAGATTTCAATTCTAAGAACCAGTTCAAATTTTAAAAAAACCTACTCACACGTTTACTGAACATACTTAAAAAAAATTCAGAATTTTATTTTGGGAACATCGGGCCTCGGAATAACGCATCGTCAATTTTCGGTGACCCATAATATTCCCATATAAATAAATAAAATATATGGAAAAATCTGGGACTTTATATTCTCCCCACCTCCGGGATTTGCATCCCCACAAGCCACAAATTAAACTACAGAAACAAGGGGGGTATTGAGCATGTATCTGAGCCTCCCACTCCAATGTGCTCTCTTGGAGGTTCTTGTGCTGACAGCGAACGCGCACTAGAGGTATCGACTTCCCATAAAGGACTCTCTCCTGTCGATCTACAATATCCACTATAACCTCCATAAATGCCGCCCCATCATCGATGTCTACCTCTCCCTAGTCAATGATGTGTGCATGGTCATGCACATATCTCCTCAGCTGGGATACGTGGAATATGTCATGCACCTGGTGCAACTGAGGTGAATGTGCTAGGCGGAAAGCCACCTCGCCAACTCGGTTGAGTACCTGAAAAGGTTCGATGAACCTCGGAGATAACATATTGCCCCGACCAAATATCTGAATACCTCGTCAAGGTGAGACCCGTAGAAAGATTTGGTCACCGTCCTTGAACTCTAGAGGTCTTTGTCTCTTGTCGACATAAGACATATGCCTGCTCTATGCAGTCTTGATCCACTCCTGGATGATCTGCACCTTCTCTATGGTATCATGTACCATCTTTGGTCCCATGAGTGCTGACTCCCCTAGGTCAGTCCAGCACAAAGGCGATCTGCAAGGTCATCCATACAGAGCCTCAAATAGTTCCATCCCAATGGTGCAGTGATAGTTGTTATTGTACGCAAACTCCACCAAGGAAAAGTGATCCTCCCAGCTGCGACCGAAGTCAAGGATGCAAGCACGCAACATGTCCTCGAGGGTTTGAATGGTCCCCTCATTCTGGCCATCCATCTGAGGATGGAAGGCGGTGCTCTAATGAAGTTGCATCTTGAAAGCCTCCTACAACCCCTTCCATAGATGGTAAGTGAAACGTGCATCATGATCGGAGACATTCATCAAGGGTACTCCATGTAGTCGCACAATCTCCGGAAAATAGAGGCATCCCATGCTCTCTACTAAACCCTGCTCTCTAATCCGTAGGAAGTGGGCTGACTTGGTGAGTTGGTCAATGGTCAACCAGATCAAATCATGAACCCTGGATGTACGTGGATGTCCTATCATGAATTCCATGGATATCCCATACCACTTACACTCTGGGACCTCTAAAGGATGAACTAAGCCTGATGGTACCTGATTCTCCGCCTTCACTTGCTAACATGTGTGGCACCGAGAGACAAACTCTGCTACTGCTTTCTTCATTCCCAGCCACCAATGTTGTCGTTGGAGGTCCTGATTCTCCGCCTTCACTTGCTAACAAGTGTGGCACCGAGAGACAAACTCTGCTACTGCTTTCTTCATTCCCAGCCACCAATGTTGTCGTTGGAGGTACTGATACATCTTTTCCACACTTGGATGTACCTCTAGAGGGGAGGTATGGAACTCCCTCAACAATTCCTCCCGAAGTAACACGGGTACCATGGTATGTACTTTGAAGAGGATGACGTGATACCCACCATCATAAAATCCATCAGGTGTCTTCCCTATGTATATCTGAGCACGTCGAGCCTCGCAGACAGTGTCCCCACGATGCGCCTTCCTAACTCGCTAATGAAGTGGGGGGGGGGGTTACTATAATAGACAGAAGAAAAGATAATCCATCTCATTCCACAAATAATATCTATAAAACGGTCAGCTACTCCATCACCTCACCTAGTAGCTGGATACCATATCTCTAGCTGAGTGCATCTGCTACAACGTTCCCATTCCTTGGAGTATAGACCATCTCAAAGTCATAGTTTTGTAGGAACTCAAGCCAACTTCGGTGTCTCAGTTCAAGGTCCTTCTGATAGATTATATACCTGAGACTCTTGGGATCATAGTAGACCGTAAAACGCTCACCATCAGATAGTGTCTCCACATCTTGAAGGTGAAGACCACTACTGCTAACAGCAGGTCATGGGTAGCGTAGTTCTTCTCGTGCTGTCTCAATTGTCGAGAACTGTATGTGATAATTGCTCGCTCTTGAATCAAGACACATCTGAACCTGGTTCGAATGCATCACAGTAGACTACGTACCCAAATCCCTCCTTTGATAGCCTCAAGATTGAGGGCACAAGTTAGCCTCTACCTCAGCTGCTGAAAACTCTTCTGGATTCTCTCCAACCATGCGAAGGGTTTCCCCTTCTTCGTCAAGACTAATAAAAGTGCTGCAACTCTAGAGAAATCTGGCACAAATCAATGGTAGTATCCATCCCATCCTAGGAAACACCGTACCTCCGTCACACTCCTGGGTGGATCCTAAGAAAGTAATGCTTCGATATTTTCTTGATCCACCGCAACTCTAGCCTCTAAGATGACATGTACCAGAATGTGAACCTCTCAGATCTAGAACTGGAACTTCGAGAGCTTACCATAATGTTGTTTATCTCTGAGTGTGTCCAAAACTATCTGCCAATGATAGGAATGCTCCTCCTCAGTAGTCGAGTAGATCAGAATGTCATTAATGAAGACCACCACAAGGCGATCATGATATGGCAGAAATATCTTGTTCATGAGTCTCATGAACACTACTGGAGCATTGTTCATGCCAGACAGCATGACCAAAAACTCCTAATGACTATATCTACATCTAAAAGCAGTCTTCTGCAAATTCTCATCTCATACTCTAAGCTGGTCATAGCCTGACCTGAGGTCTATCTTTAAGAACCACCGTGCTCCCTTAAGCTGATCAAAGAGGTCGTCAATCCTCGATAGTGGGTACTTTTTCTTCACGGTCACCTCATTCAGGCACTGATAGTAAACAAAAAGTCTCAATCTCCCATCCTCCTTCTTGGAAAACAAAATCGGAGCTACCCAAGGAGAAACACTGGGTTGGATGAGCCCCTTCCCCTATAAGTCCTCCAGCTGTACCCGTAGCTCACAAAGCTCCGCGAGAGCCATCTGATACGCTGGTGTGAATATCGATGTCGTCCTGGGAGTACAAATCAATGTAAAATTCCACCTCTCTATGAGGAGGTAGACCTGAAACATCTTCAGGGAAGACATCCAAGTATTGTTCCACCACTACTATATAGCTCGGACTCTCCGCATCAACCGCTCCGAGGGTAAGGCTAGCCAAATGATGAGTGATCAGCTTCACTCTCCTCCAGGTAAGTCCATCATGTGATGCAAAGGCTCCCTTCTCATCGGTGAAGGTAAATCTGGTCTCATCCATGTGGACACACCATACGTTGCACCTAATACAATCAATCTGAGCATAGACTGTAAATACCTATTCAATACCCAAGATGATGTTATAAGGCCTCGACGCCACTACTAGGAGATCTCGACCGAAGCTCTCACCTCCTAGAGTAAGGTCACACTACCGGAATCAGTGAGTAATCATCGAATCTGCTCCCATTGGAGTCTCTAGCCATAAGGATCGAGCCAACACCTCCATCGTAATCTCATAACTTTGACCGAGGGCCGTTTAATTAAAAGAAATACTAGCACCTGTGTCTATAAGTACTGCGACTAAGGTGGAGTAGACACAGATCGTACAACGTATCATACTCGAAGCGCCATGGTCGTAGGCATTAGCTGCATGGATATAAGCTCTCTCTGGTCCACCTACACTCTATGGTCGGGGTGGACCACCTAGTAATGGTGGAGGTAATATATCGAATCGTCTCCCATCACCTGCTGCACGACCAGCTCCACTGCCACATCTGCCTGCTCCCTGTGGACCTCCTCAGTCGAACCTCTATCTATTCCTGGGCAGTCCTTCGACCATCTGTTGATCATCTATATGGCGGTTCAGGTAGTCATGAGCCATGTGACACTACCCGCCACATGCGTAACACTACATGCTCCTTGCATGATTGACTTTGTCTTTGGTTCCCCACACAAATGACCCTAAATACTACGGTCATCCACCTGTAGGTCTGATCCAATTAGACCTATGTGACATCTATCTGCTTCCAGCTGCAGAATAATCTACTACGTGATGACCGGTGGTGGGTCTCATTGTTGGTGATTGCTTAGCAAGAAAACACTCTACTAAGAGGGCTCGCTCTAACACCCATGCCTGCGTTGGGATGTTGAGAGAAATCATTGAAGCCCTGATATCCTACCTAAGTCCCTACCCGAAGGTCTGGGCCCTATAAAATGGGTCCCTCACCATATCAGTGGAGTAGCATGAGAGGTCATTAAACCTTGCTGAGTACTGAGCCATAGTCTTGTTTCCCTATTGCGGATGAAGAATCACATGAATGCACACTGCACGAAGGGTCACTGGGACAAGCTCTGCCCAAAACAGGCTCTCAAAGTCTTCCTAGTGAAGTGTCTCCTCTTCGTGAACCTGGAGAATCAAGCTCCACCATATATCTACTGGTTCCTATAGAAGGCTAGTGGTAAGGATCACCATGAGATCAGCCGGTTTCCCTACCATTCGGAACACTCTCACCACGGCCTCCGACCAATCCTTAGGGTCCGGTGGGTTCATCTCATCCCTGAACCTAGGTGGCCTCTAGCACTAGAACTCATGCAACATGCTCTAGTGGAATGCACCCTATGATGATGGGGCTAGTGGAATTGGTGGCCCAATGGGTAATGGTACCGTTGATGCCTCCACTGGTGCCCCTACTGATAAAGGCCCCTACACTGAGGCGTTGTCGCTCGGTGGGATATCATCTCATACTATCCATGGAACCTTAGCTAGCTGTCTACATGGAGGCATCATGAAAAGAAAGTAGTATACCATAGTTAATAATTTATACCTTGTGAGCTGACTCAAAGTTTACACAAAGAAAACTATTCAAAACACACACACAATCAGTGTTTTCATGCATTGAGTAAGAAATCAGAAGTTAGGGTCCTGGTGTATGGATACGTCGGCCACCACACCAACATTGGATTCCCTAAACTGATAACCACACACATAAAACTTAACACTATTTATTGTTCAATGATCAGATTCCAATGTTCTATGGTAGAAATGACTCATCTAATACCAATTTTTCACGACCCATCCCCTGGGGCCTATGTCATGACTATCCCAAGCCATCCTTCTATCGTCCAAGGGATGGTGAATAGCACCAAAAGGCATATTCCCTAAAACCATGAAAGCATTGCCTTTATATCTTATAAACACACTCAACCAAGCACACATCAAGATATGAACACAAGTAAACTGTATAGTAAAAAAGGAGTGTGTAGAGAAAGAAAAATAGTCCAGAATACAATCCCAACTCGAGAGTACAAGAAAACTAGAATGTACAAGTAAACTGAACTGCTCCTGTGAACACCTGCCAAATATCCTACCTGAAGGGTAGGTATATCTCTCGAATGGCCATCACTATGGTGCGCCACATCTAAGGTCCACCTCTGAGCTACCTCTAGTCTTGGGACCCTCATCCTCAGTCAGCTTTGTCCATCATCTACACCAAACACAACAATGTACGGGTGTAGCCCATGTAGGGTTGAGTATAATGATACTCAGTAGGGACCCCAAGAACCTCTAAGGTATCACAAAATCCCCAATGGATAAACCAAAAATCATGAAATTAACTGAAAATATTTCATAGTTATATGCCCATACATATACCTAATTTATCATGTATACACATCTCAATCATGAGGAAACTCAATGCCCAAATCCTTAGCCAGAGTATAAGTGTTCCATGATGGAATGTATAAAACAAAGTTAACAACACAAAGGTAAGTACCACATAGGTAACACCACACAGAATAATACCAAAAAGGTATCAATACGAGGGTAATTACCACGAAGGTAACACCACAACATAAATACCACATAGGTAATGCCACATAGAAGTATACCTCAAAGTTATGTACCACATAGGTAACAACACACAGAATAATACCACAAAGGTATCCCCATGAAGGTAAGTACCACTAAGGTACGCCACATAGATGATTACCAAAAAGGTAAAGACTCTTCTCACACCAGGTATAACATAGGTATGGTAGTAAAGATGATTAGATGTAACTACTAAATCATCTTACAATGTTAAGAGGAAGACCCACGTAGGATCTGTAATGACTCGAATCCGGAGCAACTCAACTGGTGCCCTGTGCCCGATTCACCACATGACATCAAGCGCATTTCCCCAAATGCCAGAGGTTGCCGACTAGTAGCGAGGGACTTGGTAAGTTATTAGAGAAACTATGCCCTCATTTAGTAAGGTATAAAAGGGAAAAGAAATAACAGTAAATAGAGGAAGCAGTAAATGATATGCAACAACTGAAACCAAATAGCTGAAGCAATGAAAATATATATTAATGATGACAATGATGCAGCAGGTACAAGTATCTAATAAAAGAAGCAAACACAACAACGTTCTGAAATACAACTGAAAACAAGTACTAAATGTAACAGCAACTTCAGTAGCATCGCAAGCCTAAGCGCGGTCTTATGCTCTCTAGCTCTAACCAGCAATCATGTTCTTGAAGTAGAAGGGACACAATCCCTATCCACAACTGCAACCATATAACCTGTTTGGGCCGAAAAGCAGGACCCAAATAGGGTGTGAGACTAATCCCAATAGGCAATCACAACAAGATATGTGCCCTACTGTCAGTGAAGAAAATAGAAAAGGTAAAGGAAATAATGCAGCAGAGAAACAAAGGTACACCAAAGTAACAATCCTAAAAATCTAAATTCACATTTATTTATTAATTTATTACAATCATTTAATTATCAACCAATGAGTCTAGAAAATAGCCCTATATTCTTAAGGAACAACAAGTAACACAACATGTATCTCAACAGACTACCTAGACAACAAGCAGTACAAACCCAAGCTTGTTCTTTGGTTTGGTGGACTCATCACAACCTACTAAAAAAATAATAATACTGACTCTCAGGTGGCTCCTACTGGAAGATCCATCTAGTAAAATAATCATAGAAGGCACAGACACTCTGGGAAGCTCTCACCATCAATTCCCCTATGGTCTTGCAACGATAGCTACAGACTCTCTGAGGAAGCACTTACGTCTAATTCCTCCTGTGGTATCGATACATCCGTAAACGAAGGACACTCTTGGGAAGAACAATGTCCAATTCCTTTAGGACCAGCGTATGAATCTAATTTGTAACAGACTCTCTAGGGAAGCCCTTAGTCGTCAATTCCCTCTTTAGTCTACTGCACCAGGTTCACACCGCCCTGAGCAGTCTAGTCTTGTGTAATCGACTATCAGCAGCCCTAAGTATGTTCAAAAACTACTTGGCTAATAGCTACAATGCATCAAAATCATATAAAAATCAGGAAATACATGAAATCAGCTATAACAAGGCAGAATAACAGTGCTACAAGGTTTGCCTCATAGGCAACCTAAGACAAACGGCAATAAACAGCCAAAGCACGGTAAATCACCCATGGGTGATACTCAAACATGAAACCAAAAATATATTACTCTCAATTAACCTCAATGAAACATGAAATTTAAGTCAATTAAACATTTTAATCAAAATCCCTAACATGGGATACCCGATTCATCGGTATCCGACACGTTTTTCAAAAAAACTCAAAGATATTCAACGTAGGGCAACAAACCACCTACTTAGATCCTAGGAGATCGATATACTTGAGCCACAAATATTTATTCTCCTTAGAACGATGAAGATCTATGAAAACGTCCAAATTTCTCAACCCATGATATCTTGAGAATGAGGGAAAATCATGGAATGAAACTCAAGAATGAGGGAGAACTCACCACTGCAATTCCAATGCAATCGACGACGTTCGATTCGGGTAAATAGTGTAGGATTAGTGGTTCGGAGAAGAATTGGCCTCCTCGGATGATCTGGACAGAATTAGGCATAGAAGAAGATTGAAATAGGGATTAGACATGACCCTAGTTCGACTAATGAAATAAAAAGAAAAGTACATGGCGTGTACTTCATGAGTACACGGAGTGTACTCGCCCCTTCAATAAACTGCATTAAGCAGCCTCCACCTCATCGCTACACCCCGTGTGTGTGGCCTGGACACGGCCAACACACGGCCTCGTGTGGGAGAAAATTACATGGCGTGTACTCATAAAGTACATGGCGTGTACTTCAAAAATTTCCAAAAACTCCCCTTTTCTCAAAAACTTCAGAAAAAGGAGAGACGTACCTAAAAAGAAGATCTGGGTTCTTACAAACTTCCCCCCTTAAAGAAATTTTTCCCCAAATTTCCCTAGAAAGGTGGCAAAGAAGAAACCTCGAACAACTATAGACACTGTGATCGCATATCGGCCTCCCTCTCCCAAGTCTCATCCTGCACACGACAGTGCTGCCATAGAACCCGTACCAGAGGAATAGACCGGCCACAGAGTACCTTTGTGCTATGATAATCAATCCTGATAGGATGCTCCTTGAACGATGCATCCTGCTCCAGCTCAGCCTTTTCGGGCCGAATAACATGAGATGGGTCTGAGAAATAGAATCAAAGCTGAGAAACATGGAAGACGTTGTGCATATCCTGATATCTATTAGGTAACTGCAACCTATAAGCAACTGTCCCAACTCTCTCCATAACCCCAAACAACCCAACGTATCTCGATGAAAGCTTACCCTGTCTCATGATCATCTTGTGTCCCAACCTCGGGGTAACACGTAAGAAAACCGGATCTACGACCTCGAACTGCAAAGGTCATCTCTGCTGATCAACATAAAATTTCTAACAAGACTATGCGGTAGCCATCCTCTTCTGCATCAACTCTATCTGCTTTGAGGTTTCTTGAACAAGACGAGGTCCCAGCAAAGCTGCCTCTCCTACCTCCAGCCAGCACAAAGGTGATCAACATGGCCTACCATACAAAGCCTCGTAAGGTGCCATCTGAACAGTCACCTAAAAACTGTTGTTATAGGAAAACTCCACAAGAGGAATATGCTTTTCCCAAGAACTGCCAAAGTGTAGAATGGAAGCTCGGAGCATATCCTCAAGCACCTGGATCGTGCGCTCTAACTGGCCATCTGTCTGGGGATGGTCAGCTATACTCAGATGTACCTGTGTACCCAAATATTTCTGTATCCCTTGCTAGAAATGTGAATTAAATGGGGTGCCCCTTTCTGAAATGATTGTACTCGGAACCCTGTGCAAGTGCACAATCTCACAGACATACAACCGTCCAAGATCATCGACACAGAAAGTTTCCTTTATCGGTAAGAAGTGAGAAAACTTTCTGAGCCTATCAACGACAACCCACACCATGTTTTTCCCTCTTGACGATCTCGGTAACCCTATCATAAGTCCATCATGACATCATTCCACTTCCACTCAGGAATGGGTAACTGCTGAAAAATCCCTGTTGGCCGCTGCTGTACTACCTTCACCTGCTGTCAAGTGGAACATCTCATGACAAAACCAGCCACATCTCTCTTTATACCTGGCCACCAGTACTAGCGATGTAGATCACGATAATCCTTGGAGACTCTAGGATGGACTACCCAGACAGAGGAATGAAAGTCTCGCATCAACTCCTCGCATATATCTGTCGGCACCCATACACGTCCCTCGAAACGCAAAATCTCATCCTCACCAACGGTCCATCCTGGAAGAGGGTCCTCTCCTGACACGCTTTACCGTAGTATTGGGTTTTCATAATCTTCTAGATGCCTCATTTGAACATGGTAAAGAGGCGTAGAGGGAACAACTACAGAAGATAGGAAAGTCTGCCCCTACCTATCGTGCACCTCCAAATGCATTTCAGAGAACAGAGCCATAAACTGCCACTCACTACTGGCCTCCTGAACTGCATGTATCTGAGTTCTCCTGCTCAGTGCATCAGCCACTGCATTGCCTTTCCCAGGCGTATAGGCATGCTCGAAGTCGAAGGACTCGAGATACTCGACCCACTTTCACTGTCTCAGATTCAGGTCACGTTGCGTGAAGATGTACTAGAGACTATTATGGTCAGTATATACCATAAAATGCTCTCCCGGAAGATAATTCCTATAACAACGCAAATCATGAACAAATACTGCCAACTCCAGGTCGTGCATAGGATAATTCATCTCATGTGGCCTCAACTGTCGAGATCCATATGCAACAACATGATCTTCCTGCATAAGCACTGCTCTTAGCCCGATGCCAGATGCATCACAAAAAACTATATAACTACTGCCCGTCTCTGAAAAAACTAGAATCGGTGCTGAAGTCAACCTGCCCATCATCTCTTGAAAGGCAGAATCACAGGCTTCTGACCAAACAAACTTTAGCCCCTTCTTCGTGAATCCCGTCAACGGCGCTGCTAAGCGTGAGAAGTCCTGTATAATCTCATGTAGTAACCACCCATCCCCAAGAAACTCCGTACCTCGAAGACATTCCTCGGCTGCTCCCAGGAAACTATTGCTCTCACCTTCTCTGGGTCTACTGATACCCCTCTCTCTGAGATGACATGACCTAGGAAGTGGATCTCGTCCATCCAAAAGTGGCACTTTGAGAGTTTAGCAAATAACCGATTCTCCCTCGGTGTACTCAAAATGATCTCAAGATGGGTTTCATGGTCGTGTCGAGTGTGATAGGACACCAAGATGTCATCCACGAAAACCACCATGAAGGAATCCAAGTAAGGATGGAACACTCTATTCATCAGTGCCATGAAGACTATCTGAGTGTTCTTGAGACCGAACGGCATAACCATGTACACATAGAGACCATACCTACTCCGAAGAGCTGTAAGGGGTATATCAGATGGTCTGACACGTAATTGATGATAGCCAGATCTCAAGTCGATCTTCGAGAATACTCTGGCTCCTCGAAGTTGATCGAAGAGATCATCAATCCTCAGCAAGGGATATCGGTTCTTGACCGTCAACTGGTTCAACTTCTAATAATCCACGCAAAGCCTAAGGGTACCATCTTCCTTCTTCACAAAAAGGAGAGGCGAAACCCAAGGAGAAGTATTGGGTCGGATGGAACCCTTTGCCTGCAACTCCTCCAACTGCTTCTTGAGCTCCGGAAACTTAGGTGTAGCCATATTATAAGGAGTAATAGACACTGGTTCCACTCCTAGAATGAGCTCAATCGAGAATTCTACCTCACGCTCCGGAGGTAAACTTGAAAAGTCCTCTAGAAATACATCTCGGAAAAGATCCACCACTGGAGAAAAGTCTAACTGTGAAGTCCCCTGGTCATCCAGACAAAGAAAAGAAAACTGGTCCATAACCCCTTCTAGCCTATGATGATCTGGTCCAGCTCTACCCTCCTGGACATCCCACTCACCTCTATGGAGAAAGGACCAGCCGTCTGGTGATACGAAACTCACCCTGCGGCGATAGCAATCGACGACTACCTCGAAGGGAACCAACTAGTCCATCCTGAGAATGAAATCGTAGCCTATCATCTATAGGACATAGAGGTCCCATAAGAAGTGAAACCCTTCAACCTCTTGAGGGAATTCATTACACTGACGTACACTAGATAACAACATTATGAAGGGCGTGTCGAGAGTCAACATATCAGCAGACGAAAAGACACATAGCACCAGGCTCACCATGACAGCAACAGAGATAAAACTATGAGAAGCACTAGTATCAAAATGAGATGATGATAAAACTGAAGCTACTATGATTGTAACTCGAACGGTAGAGGGTCCAAGATCCGGATCCTGATGAATCTTCTCTACAGCAAAAGTCTAGCTTGTATCGCGGCCCTGTGTAGCAGCCTGAAAACCTTGAGATGATCCTCCCTGAGCCTGACCGCTGCGTCTACGGCCTCTACCCTGACCTGGATGACCAGACGAACTCCATCCCCCAGTCTTCTATGGAACTGGTAACCCTGATCCTGTACATGAGGTCGAAATGGATCCTCCATCACTAGCTGCTGGAAGGGGAACCTTGCAGAAACGCTACAAATGACCCATCTTGCTACAATATCGGCACTCCACTGGGTCACTTGGGCACCGGGGATTCTTATTCCTGCTTCTCCCACACTGATAACACACCACTTGAGTGCCAGAAGGGAGATCACGTCTACCAGAATGAATACCTCACTTCCTCGGGTCGCCTCGGGTAGACTCTCAGTGGTGCTTCCTGCTGTCTGTCTGAACAGAATCAGCCCAGGTTGCTGAACCGCCCTGGTCCACAGCTCCAGTATCTTCGAGGATACTTTCCTTGATCAGAGCCTAGTTGACTCTCAGAGTAATAGATGTCAACTGGAATACATTCACCTATGATCTGATCTCTGGTTTGAGTCCCCCTCAAACTTCCATTCCAAGAATAGCTCGTCATTCCCTAGAACGAGAGCGAAACGTTGTAACTCTATGAAACGGGAGGAATAATCCATAACTGAAAGAGTACCCTGCTACATGATCATGATCTCCCTAGCTCTGTCAGCCCTCAGTGTCGCTTGGAATAAGTAGTCGTAGAACGTATGTTGGAACTCATCCCAAGCCATAGTCCGTTGGCGCCCAGCCTGAGAAACTACGTCCCACCATCTTTTGGCGGAGTCTCGCAGCATGTAAGTCACGAGATGACCCTCATTTCTGGGGGTGTCTCGATATGGTCGATGATGGATAACATGGCTTATATCCATGACTCCGCAACCTGTGGGCCTCCATCCCTTGTGAGCGTGGGAGGATGCTGTTGCGGAAAAACCCGCGTCAGCTCTGCCATAGTCAGGGCAGGATGCCGAACTCCCTAGAAGGTCAGCATGAATCTCATGAAACCCTCTCTGAACTGGGCATCGACACCAGTGTCGAAAAAAACTGCATGTTCCATGTACAGAACGATAGGCAGAACTACTGGTAGTCCATGATCGGTCTTATCGTGTAACGGTCTGGAATTAATTTCAGTGGACTATAATTGATACCTATCAGGGCACTCCGTGGTTGGCTACACCCCCTGGGCGGGACACACCACCATCCCCAGTGGCATCCATTTCATCATGAATCCCTTGGGAGGAGAGCCATGCTTCGTCCAACGCTCACATGTGAGAGTTCCCAAGGATCGGATACATTCCTACCCCCCTTTCCACTGATACCAACTGTAGAGACCCAAAGCTTGACGTACGTGGAAATTAAATTACATTAGTAGAATACTTAATACATAAAAAAACAAACACACAAGGACCGTACTAGTTTAGTGTATTTGGAAACTTGGAACGTAATATTCTGATCGTGGTGAAAGATCTTCAACATCTCCCATAAAGATATTCTTTTTTTTCTTACCTAAAACCTTTCTTTATATCCTGGGGAAAAGAAAACATAAAAAGGGTGATCTCAAATGCTCAGTAAGGGTAAGCATGGATAAAATAAAACATACCATATACATTTGAACTTAAAAACATGACCATAATGTTTAAACATCAAAAGCTTGAGAAATTACAAAAAACATGGAAGTACATAAGGCATAGATCATAAAGAAACAATAATAATGATAAAATAGCATGGTAATAAAAGATGTAATTGTTGCAACCATTAAGCACATGACATGATTTCCATAGTAGCCAAGGCATTGCTGCCAAGACCATCTTAGTGGACAAAGTCCCTTTCTGAATCGAGTTCACTCCTCGTTCCAGTCCTGTATTACTGAACCGGTTTAACTTGCTGTTCCAGCCATGTCTATCTCATGAGATATAAATCTTTACCCAGTGCATTGGAGGGAGATATAGGTCCCACCCATCTCATAATGAAATCATTATTACTTGTTCCACAACATAATCATAAATCATTCATCATAACCCAATGAATAAAATGGGTTTCATAAACATCATTCCATCATCACATAATCCATATAAACTAAATGGACATCAGTTCATAATAAGAAAAGTGAAACCATGTAAATCATAGATACTTTATACTTGAACCATACACATATGAAATAATGTCATCTTAGATGGAAAATGGTTTTGATAAAACACTTGAAATTAATTCTTGAGGAAAATATCCTTTCTTCTTCAAAATCAATTTCTTTTCACAAAACATCATTAAATTTTAAATGAAAAAGATTTTGATTAAAATAGTAATGAAGTCTTTTTGAGGAAGCTTCATGAAAATAAGGCTTTATAAAATCTTAAAAAACTCATTCGTGCCGTATAAGTTAAAAAACATTCTTCTTGTACTTTTGTCAGAAAAGTTAAAAAAGTACCTCGTAGGGTAAACATAAGAATGATTCCTTCCATACCATGGGTTAAAAGTCAAAATGGGTATAAAAGGACTTTATACATACATGAATACACATTTATAAAACATGTACATGGATGATAGCAATAACCCCAGTAAACACTTACGAATAAGTAATCTCAGATAAAAATGAGATTTGCACAATTATCCCTTACCATAGGTCTGATTAGCTTCGTAAGTGTCTGAACCTCCTGTATAACGATTTAAATAATGTCATTGACTTATTCCCGAATCATACTCATTTTTATGATATCATATATGGTTCACTTATTACTTTATATTACCCGTTCTTTTGTAATTTCCATGTTAAAGAGCGTTTTGGGTAAAATCGTTTCATTTGTCGTTCGTGTTTTGACTTGTAATTATTCATATGATTATGTAGTTAATGATTACATAATTACAGAATATAAAACAAGATTTATATATAATATATATTTTGAATATACATATATATAATAGATCAGTAAATGGAAAGAAATACACCATTCATGGAGACGGTAGGTCGTACGTACGCATGAACGTTGTTTTCGTTTCCTAATTGAGTTGAATGGAATTAAGTAGAAGACAGAAATATACATACATATAAATCCAGTATCATTATTATGTCATATATTTCATGATTACTTATTATATATAATTTATAATCATTCATGAATGTTTAATTTGGAGAATGAATCTATTCGCGTCGTGGAGACGGTAGTCCGTATGTATGTACGAGCGATGATATCGTTCTCATGATCGTGGAATTGTATTGGAGTGTATGTATACTAATTCATAATCAATATCACTTTATAATAATCATATATAGTTATTATTTACACCATTATACCCATCCAAGTAAGGTGGTGGTGGAAAATAGATTACACCACGGCGTGGAGACGGTATTTCGTACGTACGCACGCGGGGTGATTTCGTTTTCCGTAGGATGGATAGATGGTGAAATAGGTTTGTTTCATACTTATAATAACATATCAGTATATGAGTGATACTAATGTTATTACTTCATAATTAAACAACCTAAGAAGAAGAAGTGGAAGAAGAAATAAATTTGAAAAAATCGGTAACGGACATTACCTCTTCTTTGAAGCGCCTCTTTGAGTCCTCCTCTTAGGGCACTAAAATTGGTCTTTAAAGAATACCAGGACCTCTAGGACGTTTCTAGGGAAGGGTAGAAGAGAATTTGGCTGGGTTTGGCCGAGATTGAAGGCTCAAAGTGGTGTGAGGAAGAAAGGGAGGATGTACCCTTTTATAAGGGAGGAGAGGGGCACCTTTGGAATATCTAAAACTATTATTTTATTATAAAGCCAAATTCGGTTTTAAATAGCTCCAAATTGATTTATTTAGAAGCTAAGGTGGGGATGGGTCGAAATCCTCTCATCCAACAGAATTTAGACATGTTTAGGTTCCTATTTTAACCTTATCATTTAGATTTAACATTAAGTTAGATAATTTTACTTTTACCGTGTCTTTTTGTGTTCTTACGATATAAGGTTAATAAACTTACTATAAGAAGATAAACGAACCCCATGTTGTTAATTATTAATATATATACCCTTATCTAAGTCATTTGTCCGAAACTTATATTTTTAGGAATAAAATAACAATTAATAATATAATATTTGTTTTAAAAACTATTTTAGTTAATTTTGACACTATTTAGTAATTGATTGTTGTGAAAATCATAACAGATTGATTAGTTCGAAAAAGGTTAATTGTATCAATAATAACATGTCATATTAACCTATAAAATTAGTGTAAATCATAAAAAGTCTCAAATTACATTTATTTTGGTATTTATAACATCAATTATGTCAATATTTCATTAATAATATAATTACAGCATCATCTTTGTGTCATAAATAAATTAAATTATTTAATGTCTAAAAATTACAAATAAAATACCATTATGTAGGAAATCTTTTTATCTTTTTAATGAATATTTATAGTCGAATTTATCTTATGTATAACCCTATATTAAAAATTATATACTTATTAAACATTGATTTTAACTATTTTAACCCTTCTTTAAATAAATTAATAATAAATGTCCTAATCTAATCCAAGTGGGTCTAAATGGTCATATTTTATTTCTAAGGTTATTTTGGGTAGAATTAAACTTATCCAATAGAATTAGTACATGTGTTAAGGTAATAATAATATCATTTTTACCCTTAATTACTCTATTTACTTTTAACCGTGGTAAAAAAAAGTAAAAAGTTACTATTCACCAAAAATTATTTTCATCTCATTGAACCACATTTTACTTAGTGACATCAACAATATCTCTAGGATTTTTGAAATTCCACTCACAGAAGCATTAAAATTATGTTTTATGAAAAATTCATTTTTTTAACTACCACTTAGTGGTTTCACTATTCATCAAAAAATGAAAGTTTCCAGAAAAATACCAAAAATTAGGCCTAAGCTATATTTGATATTATGAACTGAAAAATGATGTCTATTTTACCAGATTCAAAACATATTAGTTGCATTTCTTAATTTAAAAATTAATTCTCGTCGTCAAAACAAATAACGTGTTCTTAAGAGATAATAACTATCAAAAGATTGACACTTGTTTATGTCTGGTTTAAATGTGAAATTTCATTTAATGACCAACATTGTATTAAATTGTAAAAATATATTCTAAATATACTTTAAAACCACTCAAATTAATAATTTATCACTATTAATTATTTCAATTAAAAAGGTTGTTTTTAATTAAAATTTAGTAATTTCCACTATTCATCATAAAATGAAAGTTATCCGAAAAGTACCAAAATTTCATCCTAAGCTAATTTCAATATTCCGAATCCAAAAATGAAGTCCATTTTGAAAAATAAAATTTAAAATTTTTCAAAAAGTGGTTATTACTATTCATAATGGATAGTTTTTATAATATTTTAATATCATATCGTTGTTTAGTGAAACTCGGTATTGCGTACTACACACGCTATCGAGGAAGGTCACGATTGCGCGTAATGCAAGGAAAGTCAATGATGCGTGTTGTGAAATTTCGCTTTGGTGTAGCGTACAACACAAGAAATCAATGAAATTAAAAGGAATATTTTTCATAAAATCTCGGGGTGTTACATTCTACCCCCCTTAAAAGGAATTTCGCCCTTGAAATTCCTCGGGGTTATAAATGGTTTACTCCTCGAATGTTTCTTTAATAGAAACCCACATCGTAAAATAAAATACCAAAACCAATCTTTAAAAACAAAAGTATGAAACGTATTGGTTACCCAAATTAACTAATCACTGGGTTTCCACATAGGTGAAAATATGGATATGGAAGAGAAATCTAACCATCATGCTCCGATGGAGAGTGTTAGAGAACATGACTATGGAAAAGCCAGCAATCACAAAGCCGTAAATTTGTGACGATATAAGGTACCATCCGATTCATCAGATATAAGAGCACTAGGATAACATTTTTGGTTTTCAAGATCACTTCCCTAAAGTTGATGAAATTGGAATTAGAAGAAATACTTTCGTGATTTTAGTATAGTCTCACCGTTGGTCGTTATTTGGACAATTTACACTTCATCTCTTATGGAAATGAAGTCGAATTTGTCATTCATTATGTGTTATTAGATCATGTGATAGATTGATTGGTCATTCCATCTATCTCAAACAAAAGGTTAGAAAAGTTATCAAAACAAACATAAGTCCATCTATAGTGATATTAATCATATATAGTTCCTAAAATGGACTTATACTTCATATATCATACTGCTTAATATAATAAAACTAGTTTCTACTAAACAGGGACGTCCTGTAGGCCAGTGGTAGGCGATAAAGGCCAGTTTCACTTCGGTTGTGGGTTCGATTCCCACAGCCTTGTCCGACGCGATGGGCTGTCGCCCATCCTGCAGGTTGTCCTTTTTCTAAAACTACATTACTATAACATCACATAAATAATATCAAAAAAAGTTCTATCCTTAAACAATATTATCTTATGGTTAATATAATTCATTCCAATCTTTAGGGTTATCTAAAATACTTCAGTCCAAGCTCATAGTATAAAGAAAACAATTACTTGAAATGTCATCTACCAAGCATGTCAAAAGTTAACTCTTTTCACATACCAAAATCCAAAAATTCTATACACTCAAACCATGATATAACCTTCTCCTTATATTAGTCATGAGCTCATGAATACTATCAAACATTTAATTTTCTCCCTATCCCTTCATTATGCGCATATCATCTACATTCCAAAAATATCTGAATAACCTTTCATGGATACTGGTACCATTAATCATCCACTTTCAAAACTCAAGGAAAGACAACAGTGTTACAATCCTTAGATGTCTCTTTATTCCATAGTACCATGATATAACTTATACAACATTACACATGATAATCTTGTAATCATTCCACTACATTCTTAAACCATTGACCGAGCTTCAACAATTCTTTCATCTCACATATCATTTGTAGTCTCTTCATCATCATCAACATAAATACTACCCATACGACCGTACTGATTCTCTTCATGAGACATTCCCTTAGGTAATTGGTTTGCATAATTCCCGTAAATTCCACATTTAAAACATTTAACCATTGTTGATGTCGTAGAAATACCATTATCCTCAACCCTGGTGTTAACTAAACCTTTTCCTTTGCACTTACTGGCTTTGTGTCCTTCTTTTCCACACCCAAAGCATCTTCCAGTTCCTTTGAAACATTCTCTATGACGCCTCTTCCCACATGATTTACGTAGGGGAAATTGAACTTTCTTTCCTCTATGATCATCATGAAACTCCATCTTTCTCTTATTAGCCGAGTCAGGAAACTTACCAAATTTTACTTTAGTGACCATATTATGAGATTGCTGATTCGGCATAATAATGATGTTTGGACTTCCAAATCCCATTTCATTTGGTTCCTCATGAATAATATCATTCCATTGTCCATCATATCCTCTATTATCGTGGATCATCTTGTTTCCAGCCATTTTCTAAAACCCAAAAAGAATAGTGTGAGAGGCAAAAATCATAATAATGGGGGAGTAACTTCAATATCTATCATCTTTGGTTTAATATAATATCATTACCAAAGTTCTAGGACTATATCCTATACATATACTTATCCTTAGGGACATACCTAGACATACCTTAGAAATATCTCTAGGGATCTCACTAATATTTTCGCATCCTAGTTTCCAAAGGTTGAATAACTTTTCCTCTGATACCAACTGTAACGGTCTGAAATTAATTCTAGTGGACTATAATTGATACCTATTAGGGCACTCCATGGGAGGCTACACCCCCTGTGCGGGACACACCACCATTCCCAGTGGCAGCTATTTCCTCATGAAGCCCATGGGCGGAGAGCCATGCTTCGTCCAACGCTAACATGTGAGAGTTCCCAAGGATCGGATACATTCCTACCTCCTTTGCCTCTAATACCAACTGTAGAGACCCAAAGCATGATGTACATGGACATTACATTACTTTAGTGGAATACTTAATACATAACAAAAACAAACACACCAGGACCGTAATATTTTTGTGACTTTGGAAACCTGGAGCATAGTCTTCTAATCGTGGTGAAAGATCTTCATCATCTCCCATAAAGATCTTCCTTTTTTTCATACCTAAAACCTTTATTTATATCCTAGGGAAAATAAAACATAAAAAGGTTGAGCTCAAATGCTCAGTAAGGGTAATCATGGATAAAATAAAACATACCATATACATTTGAACTTAAAAACATGAACATAGTGTTTAAACATCAAAATCTTGAGAAATGACACAAAACATGGAAGTACGTAAGGCATAGATCATAAACAAACATTAAGAATGATAAAATATCATGGGAATAAAACATGTAATTGTGGGAACCATTAAGCACATGACATGATTTCCATAGTTGTCAAGGCATTGTTGCCAAGACCATCTTAGTGGACAAAGTCTCTTTCTGAATCGAGTTCACTCCTTGTTCCAGTCCTGTATTACTGAACCGGGTTAACTTGCCATTCCAGCCATGTCTATCCGATGAGATATAAATCTTTACCCAATGCATTAGAGGGAGATATAGGTCCCACCCATCTCATAATGAAATCATTCATACTTATGCCACAACATAAACATAAATCATTCATCATAACCCAATGAATAAAATGGGTTTCATAAACATCATTCCATCATCACATAATCCATATAAAATAAATGGACATCATTTCATAATAAGAAAAGTGAAACCATGTAAATCATAGAGACATTATACTTGAACCATACACATATGAAATAATGTCATCTTAGATGGAAAATGGTTTTGATAAAACAGTTGAAATGAATTCTTGAGGAAAATATCCTTTCTTCTTCAAAATCAATTTCTTTTCACAAAATGTCATGAAATTTTAAAAAAAAAAGATTTTGTTTAAAATAATCATGAAATATTTTTGAGGAAGCTTCATGAATATAAATCTTTATAAAACCGTAAAAAACCCGTTCGTTCCGTATAAGTTAAAAAACATTCTTCTTGTACTTTTGTCGGAAAAGTTAAAAAAGTACCTCGTAGGGTAAAATAAAGAATGATTCCTTCCATACCATTGGGTAAAAGTAAAAATTGGTATAAAATGACTTTAAACATACATGGGTACACTTTTATAAAACATGTACATGGATGATAGCAATAACCCCAGTAAATACTTACGAATAAGTAATCTCAGATAAAAATGAGATTTGCACAAATATCCATTACCTTAGGTCTGATTTGCTTCATAAGTGTCCAAACCTCCTGTATAATGATTTAAATAATGTCATTGACTTATTCCAGAATCATACTCATTGTTATGATATCATATATGGTTCACTTATGACTTTATATTACCCGTTCTTTTGTAAATTCCATGTTAAAGAGCGTTTTGGGTAAAATCGTTTCACTTGTGATCCATGTTTTGACTTGTAATTATTCATATGATTACTTAGATCCTGATTAATTAATTCCAGAATATAAAACATGATTTATATATAATATATATTCAGAATATACATATATATAATAGATCAGTAAATGGAAGGAATGCACCGTTCATGGAGACGGTAGGCCGTACGTACGCATGAACGCTATTTTCGTTTCCTTATTGAGTTGAATGGAATTAAGCAGACAACATACATATATATACACATAAATCCAGTATCATTATTATGTAATATATTTAATTATTGCTTATTATATATACTTTATAATCATTCATGAATGGTTAATGTGGAGAATGAATCTCATCGCGTCGTCGAGACGGTAGTCCGTACGTACGCACGAGCGATGATATCGTTCTCATGATCATGGAATTGTATTGGAGTGTATGTATAATATTTCAGAATCAATATTACTTTATAATCATCATATATAGTTATTATGTACACCATTTTACCCATCCAAGTATGGTGGTGGTGGAAAATAGATTACACCACGGCATGGAGACGGTATTCCGTACGTACGCACGCACGGTGATTTCGTTTTCCGTTGGATAGATAGATAGTGAAATAGGGTTGTTTCATAATTATAATAACATATCATTATTTTAGTGATACTGATGTTATTACTTAATAATGAAACAACTTAAGAAGAAGAAGTGGAAGAGGAAATAAAGTTGAAATAATCGGTAACAGACATTACCTCTTCTTTGAAGCGCCTCTTTGAGTCCTCCTCTTAGGGCACAAAACTTGGTATTTTAAGAAGACCAGGACCTCTAGGATGATTCTAGGGATGTTTAGAAGAGAATTTGGCAGGGTTTTGCCGAGCATGAAGGCTCAATGTGGTGTGAGGAAGATAGGGAGGAGGTGCCCTTTTATAAGGGAGGAGAGGGGCACCTTTGGAATAACAAAAAATATTATTTTATTATAAAGCCAAATTCGTTTTAAATAGCTAAAAATAGATTTATTTATAAGCTAAGGTGGGGATGGGTCGAAATACTCTCATAAAATAGAATTTTTACAAGTTTAGGTTCCTATTTTAACCTTATCATTTAGATTTAACATTAAGTTAGATAATTTTACTTTTACCGTGTCTTTTTGTGTTCTTACACTATAAGGTTAATAAACTTACAATAAAAAGCCAAACAAACCCCAAGTTGTTTATTATAAATATATATAACCTTATCTAAGTCATTTGGGAGATCCTTATATTTTTAGGAATAAAATAACAATTAATTATATAATATTTGTTTTAAAACCTATTTTATGTCAATATTGACACTATTTAGTAATTTATTTTTGTGAAAATCATAACAGACTGATTATTTCGAAAAAAGTTAATTATATCAATACTAACATTTCATATTAACCTTGAAAATTAGAGTAATTCATAAGAAGTCTCAAATTACATTTATTTTGGTATTTATAACATCAATTATGTCAATATTTCATTAATAAAATATTTACTGCATCATCTTGGTGTCATAAATTAATTAAATTATATAATGTCTAAAAATTACAAATAAAATACCATTATTTAGGAAATTTTTTTATATTTCAAATGAATATTTATAGTCAAATTTATCTTATGTATAACCCTATATTAAAAATGATATAATTACTAAACATTGATTTTAACTATTTTAACCCATCTTTAAATAAATTAATAATAAATGTCCTAATCTAATCTATGTGGGCCTAAATTGTCATATTTTATTCCTAAGGTTGTTTTTGGTTGAATAACACTAATCGAATAGAATTAGGACATGTGTTAGGGTAATAATAATATAATTTTTACCCTTAATTACCGTATTTACTTTTAACCGTGGTAAAAAAAATTAAAAAGTTACTTTTCACCAAAAACTATTTTCATCTCATTGAACCAAATTTTAATTACTGACATCAACCATGTCTCTAGGATTTTTAAAATTCCACTCACAAAAGTGGTAAAATTATGTTTTATGAAAAATTCATTTTTTTTACTACCACTTAGTGGTTTCACTATTCATCAAAAAATGAATGTTTCCAGAAAAATACCAAAAATTAGGCCTAATCTATATTTGATATTATGAACTGAAAAATGATGTCTATTTTACCAAATTCAAAACATATCAGTTGCATTACTTAATTTAAAAATTAATTCCCATCGTCAAAACAAATAGCGTGTTCTTAAGAGATAATTACTATCAAAAGATTGACACTTGTTTATGTCTGGTTTAAATGTGAAATTACATCCAATGAACAACATTGTATTAAGATTTAAAAATATATTCTAAATATACTATAAAACCACGAAAATTAATAATTTATCACTATTAATTATTTCGATTAAAAAGGCTGTTTTTAATAAGAATTTAGTAATTTTCACTATTCATCAGAAAATGAATGTTATCCGAAAAGTACCAGAATTTCACCCTAAGATAATTTCGATATTCCGAATCCAAAAATGAAGTCCATTTTGAAAATTAAAATTAAAAAAATTTCAAAAAGTGGTTATTACTTTTCATAACGGCTAGTTTTAATAATATTTTAATAGCATATTGTTGTTTAGTGAAACGCTGCTTTGCGTACTACACACGTTATCGAGGAAGGTCATGATTGCGCGTAATGCAAGGCATGTAAATGGTGCGTGTTGTGAAAGCTCCCTTTGGTGCAGTGTATAACACAAGATATCAATGAAATAAAAAAGAATATTTTTCATAAAATCTCAAGGTGTTACACATCAGCCGTACGATCACTGCATGGTTCCTGTCATGCAACGGGATGACGTATTTTGTGCCATAGCTCTGAAAGATCAAAACGCACCTTCATTAACGACGAACACAGTTGTAACATAATAGGGTAAAACGGAAAAGGAGGGAATAACCTTTAAAATTGGGGAAAACATGACGACATGGTGTGTAGTATGGCTATACGACATGTTTCTAGAAATTTTACCATTGGAGTGTACCTGGCCATTCACGGCGTGTTCTCAAACTACACGGAATGTACTAACACTTTTCTCCCTGACCGGTTACTCCTACACGACTATGTCAAATGGACTATCTCAGCCGAAGACTACATGGCGTGTCGGGGAAGACATGGCGTGCACTAGACATGCCTTACCGGGCCCGTGTTGTTAGAGACACATCCTGACACACGGTCGACACTACACGACATGTTACCAAGGGACACAACATGCACTTGAAGGGAAACGACGGCCCGTGTGTTTCTTTACATGACCAATAACATGGATAACCCTTATACAGCATGTTCCGAACAAACACAGCGTGTATAGAAGAAGATAACATCGACCGGTGTTATTCGTGACACAGCCGAGTACCTAGAACAAGACTACATGGCATGTTCATACAATAAACGACGTGTACTACCGAGTTTTCTTGAATTGTGTTGTTAGTGACACGGATGACTACACAGTTTACCACTACATGACGCATTCCTAAAGACCCTTTTACTGCCCCGTGTCCCTGTCCACACAGTCAGTGACATGGCCAAAAACTACACGGCGTGTATTTATAAAGTACATGCCATGTATTCTGGGTTTTTCCAGATAGTATCCTCAGAACTGAATGGGATCCTAGAAAACACAGAAAATAGAGGTTAAGGTGCCAAATTCCGATCCGTGGGGGCCCATACTCCTCGCGAATCAAATCTTGGCATCATAACAATGCATATAACAAGCAAGAACATAACAAACTCACGACCGACAAAATTCTGATCCTCGAGGGCCCATAACACCTCTAAGACCAATGTTTGGCATCCGTGATACGGAGCTCTAAAAAACTGATACCCTATCCACATAGCATGTATTTTATCATAGCAGCTATCACAATATCATGCATTGTCTATCACAAATTCTATCACAACAGCATGAAAACTCTAATGCAACGTAGATGGCATGGAAAAATGCATGGAATGTGATTTTCTAACATGTGCCTATATGATGCATGAGATGGCATACCGTTATCTCATTGGGTTGCAAAAAAATAGAAACGCAATAATATAAACAGGAACAGCAAAAAACAAGTGCATCACCCAAGAGTGAAATCAATTAAATGTGGCATTTGTAGAACTCGAAAAATACCACATTCAAGGTAATCTGGATTTTTCCCTGTACACGGGTTCTAGAATGCCTGGGCACAGCTATTTACCATTTACCTATTCCGTCCTATCCCCGTCTAATGTCCCCAAATAGTACGTCAAATAGAAATGGAAGAAACTCCTTTGATACCACTTTGTAACGACCCGAATCCTGAGCCACTCAACTGGTGCCATGTGCCCGGTTTTACACATGACCTCAAGCGCATTTCCCCAAACTCCCAAGGCTACTGAATTGCAGTGAGGGCCTTGGTAATTTATTGGGGAAACTATGCCCTCATTTGGTAAGGAATACAAGGGAAAAGAAATAATAGTCAATAGCAAAAGAAATAAATGACATACAACAACTAAAATTAAACAACGGAAGAAATAAATATATATAGTAATGATTATAATGATGCATCAGGTACAAATATCTATGTAAAGCAACAAACACAACAATGTGCTGAAATACAACTGAAAACAAGTACTAAAAGTAACAGCAACTCCAGCTGAAACGCAAGCGTAAGCTCGGTCCTATGCTCTCCAGATCTAACCAGCAATCATGTACCTGATGTAGAAGGGCCACAATCCCTATCCAAACTTGCAACCATATAACCTATTTGGGCCGAAAAGCAGGACCCAAACAGGGTGTGAGAATAATCCCAATAGGCAATCACCACAAGATCTATTCCCTACTGTCAGTGAGCAAAATAGCATAAGTAAAGGAAATAATGCAGAAGAGAAACATTGGTACACCAAAGTAACAATCCTAAAAATCTCCATTCACATTTATTTATTTATTTAATACAATTAGTTAATTATCAACCAAGGATTCCATAAAACAGCTCTATATTCTCATGGCACAGCAAGTAACACAACAGTTTTCTCAACAGACTACCTAAACAACAAGCAGTACAAACCCAAGCTTGTTCTTTGGCTTGGTGGACTCGTCCCAACCAAATAAACAAATAATAATAATGACTCTTTGGGTGTCTCCTACTATTATACCCCTCTAGCCAAATAATCATACAAGGAACAGACACTCTGGGAAGCTCTCACTGTCAATTCCCCTATGGTCTTGCGACGATAGCTACAGACTCTCTGAGGAAGCACTTACGTCTAATTCCTCATGTGGTCTCGATACATGAGTAAACTAAGGACAATCATGGGAAGCACAAATTATAATTCATGTAGGTATTGTGTATGAAACTAATTTATAAGAGACTCTCTTGGGATTCCCTTAATCGTCAATTCCCTCTTTAGTCTACCGCACCAGGTTCACACAGCCCTGAGCAGTCTGGTTGTGCGTAATCCACTGTCAGCAGCCCTAAGTAAGTTCAAAAACTACTTGGCTAATAGATAAAATGCATCAAAAGCATATAAAAAGTATGAAATACATGTAATCATCTATAAAAACGTAGAAAAACAATGATACAAGGTTTGCCTCATAGGCAACCTAAGCCAAATGGTGATAAACAGCCAGAGCAAGGGAAATCACCCATGGGTGATCCTCGAACATGCAACCAAGCATATATTACTCTCAATTAACCTCACGAAAATAATAAATCTAAGGAAATTAAATAATGGAATCAAAATACCTAACCCGGAATACCCGATACATGGGTATCCGTCACTTTTTGCACAAAAACTCAAAGACAGTCAACGTCGGGCAACAGACCACCTACCTCGATCCTAGGAGATCGATATAATTGAACCACGAAGATTGATTGTCCTTAGAACGATGAAGATATGAGAAAACATCCAAAATGCTCAACCCATGATATCTTGATAAAGAGGGAAAATCATAGAATGAAACTCAAGAATAAGGGAAAACTCACCACTGCTATTCCAATGAAATCGACATCGTTCGATTCAGGTAACTGGTGAACGATCGGTGGTTCGGAGAGGAATCGGCCTCCTTGGACGCTCTGGACGGAATTAGGCATAGAAGAATACAGAAATAGGGATTAGACGCGACCCCGGCCTAATTAATGAAATAAAAAGAAAAGTACACGACGTGTACTTCATGAGTACACAGCGTGTACTCGCCCCTTCTTTACACCGCATTAAGCGGCCTCCACCTCATCGCTACACCCCGTGTGTGTGGCATGGACATGGAGAGCACACGGCATCATGTGGGAGAAAAGTACACGGCGTGTACTCATAAAGTACACGGTGTGTACTTAAAAAATTTCTAGTAACTCCTATTTTCTCAAAAACATCAGAAAACGGAGAGACATACCTGAAAAGATGATCTGGGTTCTTAAGGGATCCTAAATCATCAAACTCATGTAGGATCCAAATTCATCAGACCCACGTAGGATACTAGTACATCAGACCCACGTAGGATCCTAGAGTAGTCCCATGTAGATTACTAGAGCAGATCGAAGAGGGATACTCGAACACAGACCCACGTAGGATCCCAAAACACAGACCCCCATAGGATCCATTTCTCATGATACAACCAGCTACAGGGTTCATGCACTATGCTCTCTTGATTACGGGAGGGTCCGCCTCTCAAGCCATAGGTAGTTACTCCAACTTCCCTGAAGTCTCAAAAAGAAGTATTCCAAAGGACCTCCACATAAAAGGGGTCTCAATGCAATAGAAGTTGCATCAATTGGATTCCCAGTCTGTAAGTTATTAGCGTTTCCACTCCGAGGGCCAAGTTGGATACGAGGCCGATCCAACCCGGATGTACTCCAACCTTATACAAAACTCAAGTTGATTATAGAAAAAGTACTGTCCTGATCCAAGATTTATGGTTTTGTAGATGGTTTTTCAAACGAATGCTCGTAGCTCAAGATGTGGATGAAAGAGCGAAAAGAGTCAAAACTGGTCCGGGTTCGGTCAGACCCGATCGGACCGACCCGCCCCGACCCGGCCTGGGCAGGCCCGACCTGGTTATGGTCGACCCAACCCAACCTGATTCTGGCCCTGGGTCTAGCCCAGCCCGTGGTCATGGCCCGGCCCGTTGGGTAGTCTACTGTGTTCCGCAGTGCGGCCCGTGCTGGGCGGTCTGCTCTACTCCTCGGCTGGCCGGACGACCAGCCTCCTCCGCGCGGTGCAGTTGTGTGCTGCACCATCACCAGTGGCTGACAGCAAGCCATCCACCCTCCACCACCATTGTGGCCTCGTTCCGCAGCTCCCGCACATCGGCGGCACCGATGCGCGCTGTCTCCTCCCCTTCACACGGTCAGTCGGCCGCCGGCCGCCGCCTCTGCTCTGTCGCGGCCAACGGGCTGAAATACTTATCTGGTGGCGCGATCGTGCCGCCGCCGTTGTCACGGCCAGCAATAGTGTCAGCCGCCACTCACGAGTCCCACTAGTGCCAGTCTCTAGCACCAGTCACCATCCTCCTCCATCGTGAAAAATGCATAAAAACCACAAATGTTGGGGAGTGGTCGGGCCATGTTTTTTTGGCCTGCACCCTCTGCATTAGAGCTATAGCAAGCAGATTATTTTTTATTGAATCATAACGAACATAAAGAATGAGGAAGGGGTATTCAAAATAACAAACCCTACCTCGAATTTTCCATTGGAGATTTTCCATGGTTGAAGATTGATTGGTGTTTGTCAATCCCGGAGCTTGACTCCTCCAACGACGCTACTTGTTTGACGATCCTATGTTCTTCGGTTCCTCCTTGGTGAGAACTGGTGTTCCACATGAGGATCCTCCAAAAACATCCTTTTCCAATGATTCCCTAAAACCCAAGGGTTGAAATTCCAACTTAACAAATTAATTTTATCAATTAATTAATGTTGGCTCAATTAATTAATTGAATTTGAAACAAATAATTAATTGTGGTTGGCACAATTAATTGGGTAATTCTAAGAGTCTTCCCCACATTAATGAAGGGTTTGGGTGGTCCCCACCATTGAATTCAAATTGATAGGATTAAATCTCTGGTGGTCCCCACCTCTATAAATCAAAAGGAGGTTTCAAGAGAAATAAAAATGATTAATATTTTTATTTTTATAATTCCAAGAAAAAGTGAAAAAATAACTTCATCCCCCGACCTACTACTATCATGGTGAAGGTCTCCTTCAGAAAATATCAGTGCTGCGAGTTCAATTGTGTCCTCGGATATCAATTCGAAGCACTAGTACAAAATTTACAAAAACCCCCTCACACGTTTACTGAATGTACTTAGAAAAAGTTCAGAATTTCATTTCGGGCAAACCAGGCCTCGGAATCACACGTCGTCAATTTTCGCTGACTCAAAATATTTCCATATATATATATATATAAAAATTACATGGAAAAATATGGGTATGTACACCATATCACATAATTCATGTGTCACAAGAGATCACCATGGGTGAATTCATATGGTTAATCTATCTCGAGTGAGACACAAGAACCTCATACATCAAGGAAACATGGTTTTGAAACCTCAATCATCAACTTTATCATGTACAATACACAATGAGGGAATATCCCACGGTCCTAGTGGTTTCCAATCATCATCATAGTGATTTTAGTGTTGAAAGTGTCAATAATACTATGTGAAACCGGGATTTTCCACTTCTGAATAATAAGTTTACCATATCTAGTAATCCCAACTAAATACCAAAGGAATCTCATTGTACTAAAATTCAAATTCCATATGTCACATAACCCTCACATACACAACCACAAGCCAAGACACATAAGCAAACAAGGGAATAAATATTTTCCTTATAGAAGACCACATTTAATTTCAAACACACCAAAACCATTTCAAAAAAATAATTTATTTTCACATTCACATTTCATAAACCCTGTTTAATAGTTCCATAACAAAAGAACATAAATAATTTATCAACATATATGGGAAAATCCCCTTTCAAATCTACATATAAACCAATTTCATATTAAGACATATTTCCCAATAATACAGAAGTCACAAGTAAAATTAAAATTCCACAAATGGAATCCATAATTCCTTAAAAATCAATTTTATTTGAATAAATTTACTTTCAAATTCATTCACTACTCATGTTCCCATGAAAAAATGTTTCATTCATTTCAAACAACCCATACAATAGTTATAAAAACAGAAAAATAATGAACAAATAAAAACATAGTCATTTTCCTTTATAAAATCCATTCCCATCACAAAATCCTTCCAAACCCTTCTAAATTACAATTTTTACAACAAAAAAAACATAGATAATGTAAAAATTAACCAAGAAAGCAAGTAAAGTAATCTAAAAATGCTGGAGCATGCAACCACCTACCATGCACTTGGAAACATTAGGAAAATGTTGTTAAACATCAACCAAACCCCCAAAAGACCCTAAAAAGAATGATTTAACAAAAAAATCACGACTGCACATTAAAAAATATATTCATAACTAAATAGAACATTCCTCATGCAAGAGATATGAAACTCCATGAGAGAAGAATAGAAACCCTAGAAAAGAGGAGAAATCATGATGAAATTTCATCTACATATAGTATCATGGAGAAACCACACTAAATCCACCAATAAATTTGGGATCCATGGGAGCCAAGGTAGAGGGATGAGGGTTATAGGGATGGAGAGGTTGAGTGGGGTGAGAAAGGGGGTTTGGGGTTAAATCCTGAGAGGACACAAAAGAAATTTACCAATTTTTAATGAATTGGACAACACACAAAATTTTCCCATATAGTTTGACAACCTATATAGAAAATGTGTGCCTCACTCTATCTAACTACAATAATCCAAACAATTACCCACACTGTATGACAAATCGTGTGGAAACCGTGTGATTTCCCACTACCCAAAAAACAACACTTGGTCATATGTTTACCTTGGAAATGTTTCATGACATTCCAAACCATGCACTAACTATGTGCCACCTACTATTAACCCAAAACTCATATTTTATTACAAAAAATCATTGGGAAAACCCATGGATATGAACCGTGATAAAAATAAATAAATAAATAACTCATGAATTGCAACCTGTCACACCCAAATATTAAGAGAAAAAACTAGGACCATAATTGTACCGAATCCATGGATTAAAAAAAAAACATGGGTGTGACATGAACCTTCCAACCACACAAGAAAATTCTAAGTGAAACAATTAGTAATTCATTTGGATTGAATACAATTTTTGTTCAAAAATGTCATGAATGATTTCTAAAATTAAAAATAGTATCTAAAATTACAATATTTATCCATTTAAACATATATTAGGTTGTAAAAACACATAAAATATTGAAATATATATATATATATATATATATTAACCCTTTCACCTAATTTCATAGCCCTGATTTACATGTTTTACCACTGTAGACCCTGACCCCAGTAGAGGGGAACTGGCTACTTAATTCATTACATTATTTGTATGAATAAGTATCTGTGTCAAAAAGGATATAATAGTTTCATAGTTTTAGAAAACCATATAAAAACATATATTTCTTATTACATCATGCATGAAAAAACAACATAAAAAACCTTTCTAAATATCCATAATTTCCTAGATTATCCCACCATGTCATTCATAATATACATATCTGCATCCTGGGGAAAAAACATAAGAAATGGGTCGTCTAAGAAGCTCAATAAGGGTAATTAATAAATCATAAGTTAATATAAACAACAAGACATGTTGAATGAATTAAAACACATTCCTTCAGAACAAAATCTTGAGCATAATATGGTAAGAATAATAGCTGAATAAATAATTCCAAATAAATGATCACGTGAATCTAAACCATGGATATTCTAATATTCAAATAAAAACATGGTTTATCAATTAAAAATATCATAATAAGGGAATTCATATTCTGAACATCATGAACATACCCTCATGAAATCATCTAGGAATTTTGAAATTAAATAGTTAATTCCTTAGCCTAAATCTATTTCTGGTTTGTCTAATGAGACCTACTGATACATCAATGGGTGATAGTGGGCCCCTATTGTCACTTTTTAAGTCCAATTCATTCCTCATTTGTTTAATAAAAATAAATATTTAAATTAATGTGTCCCATACAACTTTTAAATGTTTTAATCATAATCCTAGATGTAAATAATCTTATAAATTCATTGATAAATTCATGGGTAAAATAATCCTAAAACATTCCAATGTTTCCCATACCACATTGAAACATTTAAATCATAATCACTATAAATGAATACCATTAAATATTTATAAAATGGATAATAAGACTCATTATCTTATATATGAAATGGATGTACATAGACCAAATTTATGGAATAAGTTGTGAATAATGAATAGTTTTCATAGAATTAAATGTGAGATGAGAAAATCCATTTTTTTCTTTGGAAATACTAGTTCTTTTGGAAAATCATTTTAGTTTTTCATAAAATCATTTTTTAAGAATTAACTCCTATAAAATAAAAATTAAGGACAATGAAATTACTTTTTAGGAATAAATGATTACCAATGGGATGTGAAAACATATAAAAATAGTGCTTAAGAATCAATAGGTAAGAACCTTTTTAATGTGGTTAAAGGAAAATCATAAAGAGTCTTTAAAATGGGAAAAGGTATAAATAATATAAGAAAACCTGAAATGAAACATGATATTTTTTCATGATATCATGGTTGATTTTTGAAAAATAATGGTGTATTATGGCTGATTATGGATACCACAAGAGAATGGGTAAGAAATATGGAAATTCCCTTCAATCAGGCTTGCTTATCAGGATGATTTGGGAAGGGAACCATTCTAAACATATTCCAAATAACATAAGGATGATATGATCTAGATATATGTTTTTGGAATATATAAAAAAAATTAGAATATGTAAACAAAAATAAATACTCATTATATTAGAGAAAAGATAGAGAAAGAGTAATCCAAAGGAAAAAATGACTGTTCCTATAGAATATCTTACCTTATGTACAAATGTGTCCTATAATTTACCTTTCTATGTTGGAAAATAAAATTAAATAAATATATAATTTTATTAAAAACCTTTTATAAATATATTTTATTTATAATAATTTTAGTAAGTTTATTTATAGACCTTTTTAAGAGTTATATGATTCAATTTATTCATTCTGAAGTGTTTGTTTCCTTGGTTTTCATGATTTGTTCACTTGAATACCTACTTGATGGATCATGTGAAATGAAAATAGATATACAGTATTGAATTTTTATGTTACTAATATACTTTCGAAATATTAAATTCCTATATAATTCATTTGGTTTTTTGGGGTGATGATTAATAATAAGATAAGACATTAGTGACAATCGTTTAGATTCTTGTTGGCGTTGTTGTGATCATCACAAATTAGTTTTGTTATATTTGTTAAAATCATGTGTATGAAATGTTTTCTAAACATTAAATAAGATTTAATAAAGATATTATAATTTTTGAAACCATAATTTTTTTTATTTTCATCCTACAATGCGTTAACAGAATATGATAATGCATTGTTCATGATGTTGGTAAACTGACATACCACATGCGATCTTTTGATTTATTGAATAAAAGAGATAAAAAAGGATTTTTATGATGGATATTCCATAAAAAATAAATAATTATAGTATATAAATGATACTAGTTTAATCATTTCCCTTTTTCCATAGGAGCTAAGAGAAGGGGATGAATTTAAAATAAATTTTATAGAAAATTAAAGAAAAAAAATTGGATTTTTACCTCTTGAATTCTCTTTCCTTAGAACCTTCTTAAATGGATTCGTTTAGGTCATATATTGATATAAAATGATATTGTACTGGAGGGAGGGTCTTTAGAAGAGTATTGGGAAGAAATACCAAAATCATTAATTCTTGGTAGTTGAGAGGAGAATGGGTGGTGAGGGGTGTTATTTATAGTGGAGTAGATGGGTGTGTTTTGAATATTTTATTCATTTTTTTAATCACTTTTTCTCAACAAAATGAATATTTTTTATACTTGTAAACAATAATATTAGCTATTTCATGTGATTTTGAACCAATGGTTTTTATATCATCCATGATTCAAGGAATTGTGTATTGTTCTTATATTGTATATATACTGTGTTATCATATTTCACTATTCACAAAAAATCTAATATTCTAGAAAAACCACAAAAGTTAACCTTTATAATTTAACAATGTTTAGAATTATAAAATGAAGTCCATTCTTTGAAAAAAATCTCTAAATATGATAAATTTAATTTTAAATTAAATATATCATTTATTGAAAAAGTTTTATTTTAAAATTATAACTGAATTTATAAAATTTTGAAAAAATTAATTAAGGTATCAAATAATTATATTTTATTCATAAGATAACTAAATATTAATTTTTTAATAAATTATATGAATATAAATTTTCTTTTAAAATATTATTTTAATAATATAATTGAAAATAAAAATATATGTTTAATAAAAATATCAACACTTAATTAATAATTTTTATAACATTTACTTACATATATTATGTTATAAATATATCATCATTCCATTTAAGATGACTATATTTTATTTATACTTTAATAGGGGAGGTTATTGTTATAATTTATATTTAAATTTTCCAAAAGCTTATATTGTTATTCCTATGGTCAAATTACTATTTATAAAAAACGAAACTTCGCGTAACAATAAAAAAAAATTAACAAATGAAAATATAGATATTATGCTTTAAAAATAATATTTATTTTGTAAAATATAATTTTTTAAAGATTTAAAATTTATATTTGAAACAATTTCACCACAAAAAGGATGTAAGAATGTATTTAGAAAAATATACTTTTTACATATAAATTGGATTTATTATTATATTATGCCTCTATAAATGTTATGGATGAGTGTAAAAATATTTAACGTAATTTATAATATACAAATTTCATTAATATATTAAAATAATAGTGATTTATTAGTATAAAATTTCATTGGGGGAATAATTTTTTTTATATAAATACATCCTTTATATTTTATTAGATTTTCTTTCTAATTAATTTTTAGAAAAGTATTTAATATTATAAACATGTGTAATATATATTTTCCTAATATTCATAATCTCATTAATTCCTACCCTTTCCATCATCTAAGATATAAATGTAATAATTCATTCATAATATTTAAATCATTTTTTATGTTGGTAAGCTTACTAATGAAGTTAAATTTAAGAAGAGACATACTATAAAATTGTGTGGTGTCTCATTGTCCCCTATTTATATAAATTTCATCCTCATAATATTAAATTATTATAAATAAAAATGGTTGATTCTTGAAAACTCTTTTGCTGGAAATCCACATCGAAAATAGGGTTAATAAAATATCCTCTTAATACGAGGGAAAGGGAAATGCATTTGTCACCATAAAACTAAGAATTTGAATGCAATAATATTTATAAGAAATAAAAATATGTAAATTGAAGAATAATATATCCATGATGTTATTATGGATTTTGAAAGAGAATAAGGTCATTAAAAATTTAACTCTCACAAAATGTTCAATCTTATGATTGGTAAAAAGACAGTTTATTTCATTGAATGAAAAGTAAAGAGATAAAATTTTTGTTTCAAAAATATTTTTCCTATAGTTGAGGTATTCTTTTAATATATAGAAAATAACTTGATAAAGTAAACTTACTTGATTACCTTCCATTTCATATTCATAATATCATCCTTTGGTGATGATTTGATCTATTGTTAAATCATCCCTTACAACTTGAAATGAATGTTCAAGATGATTTTTTTTAATTTTGAAGAACATTTTCAATGAATCATATAGTCTTTAAGTTATTCATTTTACTATTTAAAGATTAATAAACAAATAATATTATCACATTTTATCAATGAAAAATAATTTCCAATGCATAACTTTATGAATTACACATGTAGTTAATCTTAATACTCTTCTAAAACATGTATGTCCTCATTCAATAGACATAATTTAAATGGAATGTCACAAAATTTAAAAATTCAATGTAACGTAATATTCCGCTAAAAATATTGCTCTAAATACCACATAACAAATATATTATTACTTTTATCACCATTAAACCGTAATAAAAAATGCATGCTTTCAAGAGTAAAATTCTCAGGTTGATTAATATATTCCATAAATCAAAACATCTAATAATCCGAAAAAAGATAATATAAAACATTAAATCACAAACTAACTTAATGATATGAAATACTATCCCATAACCATATATTTATTATTATCTCAACATCAAGAACATATTTAGTTTTATCTTTCCCAATTCATATTTTTCTAGAGGGTCAAATTTCCACTGAATCACTTTTCTTAGTACCATTCAACACACACATTCCTATCCATAAAAAAACATTAATGTAGTAAAATCATTATATATTTCAAGATTATTATAACCAATTAATAATTGAAAAAATAATCAAATAAAATAATTAGTGACTACGAGAATGATCATATTAATCAGTCATATTCGTCTATGGTAGTAACATAAGCTTGACCATGATCCATTTTCTTCTTCTAAACTATATTCCAATAATGTTAGGGAAACTCAGTTTTTTAGTTCCCCATATCCTTATTGATGTATAATTTCACATTGGAAAATTTTTTATTACCATATAAATAACTAGCATTGTGTCTATTCTCTTCACACTTGTATAAAACACCCATTCCACTAAAGCATGTACTAGGGTGCTTCTTCCCAAAATTTTAAGATGCATGAAAATACTTCTTTATATCCTTTCATTCATCCATGGTTTTTTAGATGTAATATAGTTTTAATGAATCCCATTGAATCCATAATATATATAAAAATCTATCTCCTTATTTTTAGAACAAGCTATTATCTCCTCATATGATATGAAAGTTTTAGAATCAATTTCCCTTCAAATGATTGGATTAAGCCCATCGAAGAAACAATAATTCTTACTCATTGGATTACGTGCATTGATGTGATACTTGTTCCTTCCTATATGTTCCATTTCTAAATAATGGCATACATTATATTAGATCTTAAAATTATGAAAGATAATTTATAATCCCAAAACTTGTGAAATACATAACATAAATTGAATAATTTATGTGTATCTAATATCATAATCATAAACGTGGTTTCATTGGGGATGTATTTATTTTTAAATCTTTCATAATGGTTTGAAAATAAATTGTGAATTATCCTAATAATATCCCCCCATGAAGTGTCAAACTAGGTTCATATTAAGGCTTATTGTTGTATACCATGTTACGCTGAGTCAAGGCCGAGAAACCTTGTCTAAGTTGTTACACCTAAATATATCTTATCATGAACCACATCCACTTGTAGAATCTATACCATGATGTATTTATAGTAATATCCCACATTATATACCTTAAAATAATTATTGGATGTTATTATATTATTATACTCAATGTTTATCTCACGTTTTTTCCATAATCAATATTTTATAAATCTAGTTTCCAAGGATTCTACTAAACATGTTCTGATATAATCTATAATGACCCTGACCCTAGTAGCCCAAAGCCAGTTCCTTAACTCATTACATTTTTAGTATGAAGAAGTGTTTTCATCAAAATGTAGTGAATATTTTATTTGTATTGGAAAATTAATTAAAAAAATAATATTTACATTACAACATGAAAATAAAAACAACATAGAAACTCTATTTGAAACATCAATAATCTCATATACTATAACTACAAGTCAATCATAATATACATATTCACCTCACGGGGGAAAATAATACATAAGAAATTGGTGATATATGGTTTTTAGTAAGGGAATTTAGTATAGAAGAAGATTGTATAAACAATAATTCATGGTGCATCACTAAAAATATAATAAATTGGACCATATTCAAAATAATAATATATAAAGAATAAAAGTTCATTTAATAATTACATTTAATAAATCACATGAATCTTAACCATGTAAATTATACTAGTAGAATAATCACATGATTTATCAATTATTAATGTCATAATGAGTGAATTAATATGCCAGACATCATAAACATATAGTTATGGCCGCAGAAAATACATCTAATAATAAAATTTTAAGGCCTTGGCCAAAATCCATTAATATTTTCTCTAATGGGAACTACTGATGCATTGAGGGGAAATAGTTGGCCCCAGTTGTCACATACTATGTCCAATGAATTTATCATATGTATAATAAAAATATATCTTTAAATACAACTTTCCCATAAAACATTGAAATATTCTAATCATAATCAAAGATGAAAATACTCTGAAAAAATCATTGATAAATTATTTAGGAAAATAATATTTTAACTTTCTAAAGTGTCCTATACCACTTTGGAACCTTTAAATATTAATCCCTATGAAGTAATAACAATAAATAAATATCATAAAAATATAATGTCTCATGATTTTAAAAATTTAAGGGAAATAAATTAACCAAATTAATGGAATAAGTGGAGAACAAGTCATAAATGGCGTAGAAGTAAAAGTGACATAAGAATAACCCTTTTTTACTTTGGAATAAAGACTTATTTTGTAAAATCATTTGTATCTATCATGAAATAAGATTGTAAACATGTATATACTAGAAAATAAAATGGAAGGACAATAAAATAATATTTTAGTCATAAATGATATCAAATATAAGTGAAAACAAGTTAAATATTTATTTAATAATCTTTATAAATGGGCCTTTTTATGTGGTTTAAGGAAAATATTAAAGATTCAATAAAATAGAAAATGGGATAATTTTTTGTATACAACCATATATAAAAAAAAGATATATCTTCATGATAAAATAATTTATTTTTTATAAAAACATTTGTGGGTTAAAAAAAATTATTGATAGCAAATGAGAATGTGTAAAAATTGGGAGATTCCATTTAATTGGGCTTGATTATCAAAAAGATTTGAGAAGGGAAACTTTTTAAAAAAAATTATTTCCAAAGAAAATTAAGAGTATATGGCATGGATAAATGATTTTTTAATATATAAATATAATTTTTAAGTATTAGATAAAAATAATTAAGCATTATACTGGAGTAATTAGAGATAAAGATTAACCCGAAGGAAAATGGGGGTTCGGGTAGAATCCCTTACCTTATCTCCAAAAGTGTTCTTCACTTGACCTTAGTGTACTGGATAATCCAATTAAATTCATTAATTAATTTATTCATAACCTTTTATACATTTATATTAATTATTATAATTTAATTTGAATTATTTATGTCCTTTTTGAGAAGTTATAATATTCAATTTAATCATTCAGAATTGTTTGTTTCGTTGGTTTTCAATATTGGTTCACTTGTACACATGTACGAATGATAATGTGATCTGGAAATGAATAAATAGAATCAAAGTTATATTTTATTAATATAATTATATATTATTAAATGATTAAATAAGTCATTTAGTTATTTTGGATGAGGATGAATCATTACAGAAGACATTAGTTATAATCATTTAGATTATTTTTGGTGGTTTTGTGATCGTCACGAATTTTTTTCACTTATTAGTTAGCATCATGCGTATAAATTGTTTGTAAAAAATTAAATAATATTTAATAAATATATTATAATTTATTTAACCATAAAAATGGTTTTATGCCCATCCTATAAGGTGTTAATGGAAGTTGAAATTGCATCACTGATGTTGTTAGTAAATTGACACATCACGAGAAATGAGTTCATTTATATAATAAAATATATATAGAGAGAGAAATGTGTTTGGTGATCAATATTCCATTAAAATTATGTAATTCCAGTATATTAATGATATTATAGTTATCATGTCTTTTTGGAAAGGGTATGTGAGGGAAGAATATGAAAATAATAGAAATTGAAAATGAAAATAAAACAAATGAAAGATGATTTTTACATCTTGAATTATCCTCCTTTTGAACCTCATTAAAGGGATTACATTGGTATTTTTCTAAAACCAACGGATCTCTGATTTGGGGGAGGGTCTTGGGAATATTATATGCTTGAAATTTGACAAGGCTCAAATCTTGGAAGGTGTTAGAAGACGAGGTGGTATTTAAAGTGAATGAGAGGGATTTTTTTGGAATATTTTATTCACCGATTTATTATTTTGGTTTAGGATTATGAATAGTTTGGATTATTGTGACAGATTATAGTAACTAGTGCATATGTGTTTGAACCAATAGTGCTCATATTAGCTATAACTCAAGGAATATAGTATTTTATTATAATGTATATATACCGTAAATTACCTTCTACCACTATTCATAAAAGATTCAACTAATTTAGAAAAATCCCATGACATCACCTTGACATTTTTTCAAGGGATATAATTCAAAAATAAATCCAATTTTATGAAAATAATTTTATTAATTTGAGAATTTTAATTTTTATTTAAAATCATCATTTATTGGATAAATACTGATTTAAATATTATATGGATTTTATAACACTTGGAAAAATTAATTAAGGTCTCACAAAATTAGAATATAGTCATTTGAAAAAATATATTAATTTTGTAATAAATTTTATGAACATAAATTTTCTTTTATATTAATATATGAATAATAAAGTTTGAAATAAAGATTTATGTTTAAAACAAATATCAAAACCTAATTAATAATTTCTATAACATTTATTTACTTATACTATGATATAATTATATCATATTACCATTTATAATGTTCTTAAATTTTATTTATACATTCATAGGTGATTTTGTTTTTGTAATGTCCATATTACTATGCCTAATGGTAATATTGTTATTCTAACGGCCACATCATTGTTCATCAAAAATTAAACTTATTAAAAAAATGAAAAAACATTAACCAACATAAATTTCGATATTAAGATTTAAAAAACAATATTTTTTAATATAATTTCTAAAAGTCTCAATATTTGTATTTAAAACACATCATCCACGAAAATGTCATAATATTTTTCTTTGAAAAATATAGCCTTTTTTGTGTAAAATTGGATGTATTCTTCTCTTATGCCCCTAATTTTTTAGGATGAATGTAAAAACAATTATTGAATATATAATATATAAATTTCATTAGTATCTTTAAATAATTGTGATCTATTAATATAAAATTTCATTGTTGGAATAAATTTTTCTTTACAAAATACATCCTTAATATTCAATTGGTTTTCATTTATAATTAATTGGTAACCAATAAATCAATTTTATAAACATGTGTAATATATATTTTCATAATTTTCATAATCTCATAAATTCCTGAAATTCTCTTTATATAGTAGACAACAAAAATAATTAATTATATTATTTAAATCATTTTTAAGCTGTTAATCTATCGAAAAATAAAAATTTAATCGGTGGAATAATGTGAAATCTTGGGGTGTTACATTACCCTTACATAGGTGAAAAATATTTACCTTGGATATTATTCATAATGACCATACATAAAGGAGACCTATTTAACAAATGTGCACCAAAAATTAGAAGTATGGATATAATTTTTTCATATTCAATTTATAGATGTTTAATAAATATTTTTTATTATAAATGTTTTAAATGTAATAAAAAATAATTTAAAAATACTATTTTAATCCTAAAAATAAACTAATATAATAATAAAGTATTGTAATTATTCCTATGTAAATAGTTATAATATTTCTAATTAATTATATCTATTTTATTTTATTGTTAAATTAAAGCATAACAATATATTTAAATTACTTGATTCAATTAAATTAAATGAGTTTTTTGAAAAATAATTATTTTTTACTATTCAATTAAAAATAATTATTTTTAGAAGAACCAAAAATACATCATTATAACATTATTAAATAATTATTTCCAAATTGATGTTTATTTTTCAATATAAAATTTTATATGTCAGATATTATTTATATTATCTATTCATAAAATGATATAATAACCATTATTTTAGAAAATGTATTTTGGGACCAAAAAATTACATTATTATAATTTTATTACTAATGAAAATAAATAGTTCAATATTAATTAATCAAATTATATATATAATATTATTATTTCATTATAATAAATTATAACTAGTTATCTGTTAAATATTTTATTACAAATAAATTACTGATGTTAAAACAGTACTATAGGAAAAATTTATTTTAGAATCAAATTATTTATATTATTTTCTAAGAAATTGGTAATAAATTTATGATTTTTCTTTTATTTGATTATGAAAATATTTTTCAATAAATATTTCATAAAATATTTATTCCTGTTCATACCCATTAAACCAATGTCTATGTCATAATTGTCATATTAAAATTACTGTATATGATGGTCGATACAAGATCTGTGTAACCTAAACAACAACAAAAAATATACATAAATAATAAGAATTATAAAACATTAGGGTTTTACATTCTACCAGAAATAAATAAATTTAATCCCCTAATTAATACCTCAAGTCTCATGAGTTACGGTTTTAAAACATTTTCACCAAGAATTTTATATAGTAGAATAAAATTTGAAATAATGACAGTAAAATTAGTTTTAATATTTAAAATTACCTTTATTAATATTCCATATTGGAAAATTAACATTAGAACATCATTTTGAAAATATTATAAGGTAAATTGGATTATCACCAACAATAACACATAATAGTGATCCAAAATAAGAAAAGAAAGGGAGTGAATTTAATACACTAATGTTGAAGGAATTGTTATTTAAGAGACAAAACTATAATTTTATGACAAGATAAAAGTCCGTAAAATTAATATAAATTGTTGTAAGAGGATTAATTTTTCATTTTAATAATTCTTTTCATGATTTTAAGTATTATTTTAAAGTATGATTCATTATATGGTTAAATACACATAAATGGATTCTTTTTAATTATAAAAGAACAATATCAATCTCTTAATGTTCTTTGAGAATTTTTCCCACTAATATCTCATATCATACTTCAATAAATGAATATCATTATGAAATTTTAATTCAAAAAATTTCTAAATTTTCGATTAATGGTTTACTAAATATAGAAAAGGATAACTTGTTATTATTACCATCAATAATGGTTATCTAAAAAAATTATTATCAAAATTTATGAAAGTGTCCATTATTAAGATAATCTACATTAATCTAGAAATCCCCAAAAAATCACATAGATAATTATAAAAATAATGTCATTAAAATCATTTCATCCCACCAATATATGCTAGACCTAAACTGAAACCCAATATGGCCTGTCGAGATTTTCTTAAATATATATCTCATCACATAAGATTAATATTAAATAAATAAAAATATAATTCTCCCTAGAACCGTATATTTTTATAGACCGTGAGGAATATATATATAATATTCTTATTTTTTTAATGATCCTAAAAATCTCCCATAATGATCTTCCCTCATAGCATTCTTCACTGAAATACACTATTAAAAAAAATCCTAACATGGGGAAAGGAGACATAAAAAAAATATTGAGTAAATAAGCTTAGTTAGGGTAATCATGAGAGATATTGATCATTAGTCATATTGAATAACTACATAATAATTAATGTATGTGATCATGATAATAAATTAAAAAATAACATCCCAATATGACAATGATCAAAAAATGAGGTATTGAATAATAAATTTTCATTTGAAAATACTAGATTAACACTATTTATAACTTATAATAACTCAATCATGAAGCATATGTTAATTTCATAAATATGTGTGATACCATAATTTGTTTATAAACAATTCAATATTTAATGTATTTCTACAAATAAATTAAATTCATAAAGAAACAATTGTCTCCTATTATAGATCAAGCATATCAATAATTCTCTCATAACACATCAAGCACTTTAACTTATTTCCCATAATAGATCATGCACCTATACTTGTTTCTAATAAAAATATCATGATATATAATACATTTCCCATTTAATTTTAGGGATATATAGGTCCCACAAATCACATAATTAATATCATACATATGAGTTCCATGTTATCATAAAAAATGTTTCATATCAGAAACCATGAAACAAAATGGGTTTTAGAAAAATTTCATCAATACATAACCCATAGAAGTGGGTTTCATAAAAAAATTTCATCATAATAATAATACATCTATAAAAATAATATTGATGGTATATTTGGATCATAAGCCGGGTATATATTATTTTTAATCAAGATCTTTTAACATTTATGAATAGATATTGAGATAAATAGTCATTAAAACATTCATTAATAAAATACTTATTGAAATTTAAATATCAATTTTTAAAATATATAATTGTCACATGTATTAATGAAACCAATTATTTTTAAATAATATTATAAACAAGTAATATATTCTTCATAACATTTAGTATTTATGATAGTGGGAAATTTCATCAATTCATTATATGTTAAAAAACATTTATTCCATAATTTTTTCTGAAAATTCAAAAAATTGCCTCTTTTGTAAAATAACCAAAAAAATAATTTCAACCAATTTTTTTAAAAAATATAAATAATGGATATAAATGAATATAAAAAATGATAATGATGAAAATAATTCTTCTAAAAAAATTATTAAACATGGATATAGGATGAAAATACTTCCCAATGGATACTTAAACATAAACAATCCATAATTTTTGTGAGATTTGGAAATAAAACACATACCAACAGTGATACCTTTTGAGTTAAATACACCATAGAAGAATGAAAAATATTTGTTTATTTAAATATCATAATTTTAATTTGATTTATCATAAATTAAATTCATTGGTGGAATACAGACAAAAAAAGAAACAATTGGTGAATATGACACATATCCCACTAAAATAAAAGTAAGATAAAAATCACATACCAAAAGTATCACCATTATTCATGTTTCATAAACATGTATAATAAATATGGTATTATTGAAAATATATTACAAAAAAAATTTCATATCTATAAACCCATGTATAGTTAATTTATGATATCTTACTACCAGTTTAATAATAATTTTTAATTAAAATCAACATGGTCCATGAAAACTATTTTGTTTTCCTTGCTTGTTTCAGTTCTGCAATCAACATACATATACATTGATAAAGTATTAATCATTTCTATAATTTTATTAATGGTATAAAAAATATTAGCGAATTATAAAGACATATATATTATAATTCATAAAATGCAAAGATATTAATATGAGTTACATCATTCATGGAGATTATGGGTCGTACATATGCATAAACACAGTATTCATTTTTAAAAGGATGGAATGAATGGATGATAACTAATAATTCATACCTTAATAATAATTATTTTTTCATATATATATAACTATTATATTTATAATATTCATCCTTGATATCATCAATGTATATTATGAATGAAAGGTGAATCACATCACTTCATAGAGGTGGTTTCCCAAAAATACACATGAATAAAGTTATTATTTCCAAAAAGATTTGATTTTATTAAGATATATGATATATTATAGTTTTATACGCTTACTTATATCATAATTATCACATATAAAAATTAATCCCATAATTATAATAATCCACAATAGATGGTGGTGATAAATGAATTGTATCGTTGTGTGGAGACAGTAATTCACACATACACTTGAGAAATACATTCACCTCTCATTTCAAGGGAAAGAGTTTTTATAATGGAGATTTCAAAATCAGGATAAAATTTAATCATATTTAGGAATATTTATTCATTATGTTATGACTGATACCACATTTTTAGAGGAGGTAGGTAAAACTATAAATTAATATGATCAATTATGGAGATTACCTCTTCATTGAAATTACTCCTTTATATCTCCACTAAAGGGGTCTATATTTTTTATATTTAGAAGAAAAAAAATGCTACCATGTCGATAAAAAAAATTTATAAGTCAAATTTAAAAAGTTCTATGTATTAAAAAAGCTCATAAAATTGTAAAAGAGTGATGGTGGAGGTACCATTTTAAAATTTAGGTGAGGGGAGCTTTCAGAATTTCTTATAAGATAAAATTATAATAAATTAATTCCCCTGAAAAATGCATCCAAATTTTAATGGATTCAAAGATAAGATTGTATTTGGTTGTAATACAATCATGAAAGACTATTTTGATAGGTTTTGGTGTAATTTTAAAAATTATCCTTTTTATTAATCAACGGTTAATGAATTTAAATTTTATCTTTGATAACATATTGATTTAATATTAAAGGGTCATAAATTAATATGGTATAAAATTAACTATAAATGGTCCATTTATGAAATTTTACACTATATCATAACCATAATTTCTTATTTCAAGATATTTATGGTTTTTATATAATTTAATAAAATATTTTTTTTATAAAATATTATTACTGTATATTTTTACACTATTCATTTCATTTAGTATTAAATACAACAAGACAATGGTGTAATTAAATCTTAATTCTTTTACACCTACATAATATGACATATAGATATATAATATTATTGGGTCAATTGAATAATTCATATTTTATAAATTTTAGTAATTTGAATATCATTTTTTTATTAATTAAAGAAGTAATGCCTTAGTGTTGCATAAGTTAATAATTCCAGTATATAATTAAAAAACTAAAATAAATATATATAATTAATATAATTTTATTAATCTCTATATAGCTACTTATATACATTCATAACTAACGTTTTTTCTATAGTTAGATTCAAAAGATATATTTAATAGAAATAGAGTAAAATTTTGTAACTTAATTGGATTTAAGTAATTTATAAGTAATTTCAATCTACATTTTTCCAATAAACAAAAAAATTTAGATCCTAAGGTGTTAATTTTGGAATTATATTATACCAATAATAATTAATATGAACAATTATTTCCATATTTATTATTTTTAAACTATATTAACATGATTTACCATATATATAGTTTATAAATTTTACGAGTTACGATTCATATTGATCTAAAACAAAATGAGTTTAATAAAAAATTAAAATAGTGATTATAAAAATGAAATTAATTTTATGTAATTAAATACCAATAACCATGAGAAATTAATTTTATTGTATGTCTATGAAATGCGATGAAATATTTTTTCAGAAAAACTAAATTTTAAAGAATGATATTGGATTTATTACTATCTGATACCTAGAATAATAATATTTTATAGAATAAAAAAATTTATTTAAGTATGTAATATACATATATATTTCATTAAAATAATTCACAAACAATGATTAATTTAGTTTATCAACATAGAAATACATTCAGTGTATAAAAATAATTCTTCAAAAAATCATTAAATTGTTTATCATCGAATTTATTTGATTATATTATTTAGTAACTAATGAATTAATTTTATAAATGTTTGTACTATAAATTTTTAATAATTTATTTATTTCTATTTAGACCCACCAATATGAGTTTTCGGTAATAACAGAAACATAATATTTTAAAAATGTTGTGTTGTTTTCCAAAACACACAATTTTGTGTAACTCAGACAAGTAATAAAATTAAATTATTCAAAGAGAACTATTTCTTGAAATATCATGGTGTTACATTTGACTCCCTTAAAATTAATTTCCACCATTAAATTCATCACTGTAATATAAAATAATGTGGATATATCTATTTCATTACATCCTCTGCTTCCCATGTTGCATCATAAATGTTTTGGTTTCTCCATGGAACTGTAACCACGTGAGATGTCTTGTTCTGTAACAATTTATATATATGATCAATGATATCAATAGTTTTTTACACATAAGAAATATCAGGATCTATTTGTGTTACCTATGAGTTTTATAACCTTTTAAGGATTTGGTATGTGACTTTTCAAGATGTGTTCATGGAACACATCATGAACATGACTGAAATTCCCTTGAAGAGAGGAGAAAAAAAGATATAATCCTCACACCATAAATAATTTCAAAATGTCCAAAATACCTATGGATTATCATCACTTTCATACCGAATCTTATAACATCCTTTCAATAAAATCTTAGTTAACATGATGAGATTTTGAATATTTATAACATTCTATACCATTTCCTCGTCTAGATTAGGAACTAGTGGATGTATTTAACAAACTTCATCCCATTAGTTTTTAGTTATAAAATAATTAAAACAATGGGATTCATAAGGATCTTTATGAACACATTAGTGAAATATATAGTTGTAATAAGACTAAAATAGGGGAAGGTGTTACCCATACACAATTTAAATTCATAGAAAAATATCTCAACATATCATTCAGGGTTTGAATGGTTCTCTTAGACAAACCGACTATCCAAAGATAATACAGTTTACTGAAAATCCACTATTTATCCAGAGCCTCTTGAGTACTTCTCCATAACATCAAGGTAAACTTCAAGTCCTAATATGATATAATGGAGTTTCAAACCCCATTATATCTTAACACTTCTTAAATATATATTCTATTAATATGATCAAGTGGGAATTCATATATGATATCAAGTATGTGTATGAATTCATTAGGAGATAGTCAATAACAAATATAACATTATTTCCTTAAGATATTTTTTGGAGTCCAATTCCAACATCTGTGGCGATGTTTTCCAAATTAAATTAATGAATTATTAATGTTTATAACATACCCTTATACTTATGTATCTCCACATTAAATTTATTATAAAACATCTCCTAGAGAAATATATTATACAATATCTCTTTTTGTTCCATCTAACCACAAATAATCCTTCAGGTCTATTTAAATCATTATCCATCCAGGATGAATAGAGAATGATGAACTAGAATACCCATCCAATAGATATTTTTTCAAATATGGTATGTACCGTAAACAAACAAGGTTCTTGAACCATAGTATTCCATCACCAAAATTGTTAATCCCATGAACATTTCTCACCATATTTTGTTGCTTCACATCTTCCATTTTCACCACACTAATCCTCAGTTGGCTAAATAATTAAACATTCATCTAAAAAATATAATATTTTCCCATTATTTTAGTATTTAATGATTATTCCTTTTAATATTTATAATTATATAATTTTTTGATCCTCATTATAGATAGACTATCAATGTCCTTTCTGCTCAAATCATAAAAAACCTCTTTCACCATCCAAGGGTGGTAGTGTATTAAGAATTCATAATTAATAATACCTTCTAACCATATTCTTTAGTTCATGTTTATATATATTTTTTTATTGAAAATATACCATATAATGTTTTAGTAAAAATATATATCAGACCATTCATCATAGTGATAATTCATCTATATCTATAATGAAAAGATAAATATTACCAATTCAAAATCATTTGATGGTTAATTTTTCTTCAAATCTTTCAATTGGAATCAGACATAAGCTATAATTATATCATATTTCATTAGAACAAATTACATTCACTTATTCAATGCATCACTATAGACCATTGACCTTTTTCAACTATAGGGTAGTGTAGGCATAGTTTCATTGACTAACATTCTTTATAGCTCCTTTTTATTCTGTTCACATTTATCCTTCCATTTGAAATTAACTCACTTTCATGTCCACATTATCTGTTGATTAAATTATTCTAATAAATATCTCATAAAATTAAAATAATAACATTTCAACTAATTAAAACAACAAATTCTAGTTATAATGTCTGGTCTAGTCCATTTCTAAAAAACAAATATTTTTGAATGACCTACTGATATACACTCTCTTCAAATTATGTGACCCAATAATGAATCATTCATTAGAAAATTTCACACTTCATAAATTGTAAAAAAATCTTATCCTTCCTAATGATCTTAGGCATAATACATAACTGATATTCATTCTCATCCATTTTATTTAAAAATAAAAGAATATCGTATATAATGAATATCACAAAATGAAAAAAAAATTACACAATGAATTTATTCATTAAATCAATAAGGAAATGGGGAATTAGTAAAACCAAATGGCATCACAATATATTCATAGTGTCCATAAATTCTACAGAAATTCAACCTCGTTTATCGGCTTTTTTGACCCTCAAATGATCATATCCTTCCTGAAGATAAATGTTTGACTAGTATTGAGATTCATGTAATTGATAAAATAAGTCATCAATACAGCGTAGATGATACTTTTTATTGATAGTGATATTACTAAGATCATGATAGTGAATAAATAGTCTCACTGATTAAAAATTATTCTTATAAACAGAATCAGTTCCCCCAAAGTGAGACACATGAATGAATAAATCCCATGTTTGGATTATTGTCAAGTTTCTTATTCAATTCCCATAACAAAAATGAGACATTTATATTATGATTATTTGAAATAGGCGTAGCACCTAGTTTGATTTCTATTAAAATATAAACATTATAATTCATTGGAAGAACCAACAATTTTTCTAGAAGGTCATCAATAATATCTTATAAAATATATGTTCCCTTAATTTTGAGCTTCTCTCTAAAAATCTAAGATAAATAAAATTAATTTATAGGAATTATATCCAACAAGATGGACTAAATTTCCATATAAGATTATTTTCATCCCCAAATTATGAAATTATCATTGGTTCATTCCGAATATGAAATTTGATTTCCCTTATATGGAAATTGATAAGGTATCCATATAGAGAAACCAACTCAATTCTATGAATCACAAAGAATTAACCTAATGTGGGTTTAAAAATATTATATTAATCAATTTCCTATAAACATTAATCAAAGAGAATTTGTAGACTTGAAATGTGACCATTGTGATATTATGTGTTTTTACTGCTAACTCAACATTTAATTGTTGAGGTGATACAATTATACCCTTAGAAAATTGATTATAAATAAAATAGTGGGATGATATAGAATCAAATAAGACATTAGATATTATAGAGAGAAAGATAATTGTACCTTTCACTATGTAATTCTCATAATCCACTTCAGAAGTTTTAGTTACATGAGATTTATATAGTCTTTAGACATAATCAGTTGTTGATTTGAATCAAAAATAATAATTTTATTCATGGAATGGATGGAATAATTATAATACTCCTTGACTTTTAATCATTGGGGAATCAGTGGATCGTAAGTTGGTTCATCCTTTTCCCCTATTACATTAACTGGAATATTCATCACCTTGCAACATTCATGGGACTTTTTAAACCCCCTTCTACTTTTTATGAACCATCCAGTTCAATTCATACATTTTCATTGATGTTTCTTCCCAAAAATATATCGTGTTGATGGATAAATTTCTTTTCAAGCATATTATTTATATGAGTATTAATTATATTAAAAATTTATTTTAATATCAAAAACAAGGGAATTATATCAATATCAAATTTCCATTTATATATTTAGTTTACATAGATTGATTTTTATTATAATTAAAGTCTCTTAATGGTATTTCCTTAAAAAACTAGTATTTGAAAAACTGATGAATTGATCAATTATACATTCAAGATTGATAATGGAACTGTTGGAATACATTTCATGCCTTGTAAAATATTACATATATGTACCAATGGATTCATCATCCTTTTTCTTTCACTCAGGAAATTCCATATCCATCATTGTATATATTATATGAGGAATGTAAATATTGAATAGTATCCCCTTAAACTCATCTAATTTCATTGATTCAATTAAAATATCATTTCTAGTATTCTTTAAATATTTCACCCTTGATCTTCTTAACCTTCCAGATGAAAAATAGATTTGTAAAATAATTACGTCTTGAGAATTGATGAATTTAAAATAATTTCTCAATAGTGATGATCCATCACTATACCACTAGTGGATAAGAAGATCCACTAAAATATAGTGTATTTTTTCTTGTTAATGATTCAATATTAAATTTTTACCTCCATTTATTAATTTGAAACATATAATCATTCTTATCCTAAGAACGTTGTGTGATCATATATGCAATATTCTTCATTCAACCTCCCATTTCATTTGGTTTTAACAATGTTAAATCATTTCATTGTCTCTTACATTAAAAATTAATATGATTCATTATAGTTTTGGGAATCGAATAAAAGAAACACATATTATGTGAGAGACAATATTCACAATGCAAAACCACATAATTCTGAAAGGGAATATACACAATTTCTAAATCAAGACACATTCATCTTGGAAATATTTGGTTTTTCCGAGGTCATTCATAATCATTACAATTTTTTTTTGATTTTATGCTATACATATTACTATACAAGGGGTTTCAATAAAAAATTCCTCAACCTAATATCTAATGATTAGATGAACCCTTCTTTTATATTTTTTATTTAATTAAGCTATTTTTTTATATAAATATTATAACAATTTAAAGGAATATTCTATACATAACAATATGATCTACATAAGATCGATAAAGGTTTTAAGGAATTGAGGACTAAATATAAAATAATCTTAATTTATGAATGTTATTTAACAACTCTCATAAATATCTTCCATAATATTAATCATAATAGGTATACAATAAAAAAATCATTAATTGTAACTTGTCGAAAGAAATCATATGAAAAGTGTGAGGTAATATTACTAGTAAGGATAAACATGGAAAAAATCAATTGAATATTATATTAAAGCATAAAATAATAATAATGGTATGATATCTTGACAATAATATAAAAAAATTTATTCCCAAACTAAAAAATACCAAAAAAACCCCAGGTATGAAATAAAAAATTTTCATTTCAAAAAAATGATTCATAAGGGTGATTACTCATCATAACACAATCATTAACCATATCTTCATTTCATTAATGTTTTCACCAGCATCATAAATATAGAATCTATTTCATATATCATGGAATTCTATAAAAATCATTACACAAGGCATAAAAAACCTTTTTCACATTATAGATCAATCGTATTGAATTTTTCCCATATCAAATCATGAACTTCAACTTGTTTCCCATAATGGATCATGTACATATAATTGGATCACATTACTCCCTCATCATATATAATACATTACCCAATGAATTAGAGGGAGATATAGGCACCAACTTTCACATACTAAAAGTTATGCATATGAGTTCCAAAGGTCCATAAATCCTTCATCATGTAAAAACCAATAAAATAAATTGGTTTTATAAATATTTCACCGTAGTTTATTCCATAGAAATGGGTTTCATATATATTTTTCATCAATCATAGTACATCTAGAGAAAGAATAAGGATGGTATAATTCGATTATAACCAACATAATTTAAATGTATAATTAATTTAGTTTTTTAATGATAAATTGAGATACCATGAAATTATAATTAAAACATTCTTGAGGATAATACCATATGAAATTTTAAGAAAAATTTGTAAATTCTAAAAAATGACCACGTAATTAGGAAATAATTTTATTTGAAAAAACCTTTCAAAAATTTAATGGAATTCGAAATTAGTTAAGATATAATTAAGAATTGAATTTCCATTCTATCCGTATAATTTAAAAAACACACCGTCCATACTTTTGTTATAAAATTCACCATGTACCTTTTTTGGAGGATTTAAAAATATTACTTAAAAATGGTTTTTTAAAAATTAAAAATTATGAAAAATGAATTTTAAAAATCACATTCTTATATTCAAAAAAATTATATAAAACATTTAAAAAAAAGATATGTATGAAATATATTCCCCCATGGAAACATGAACATAAATAATCCCGTATTTTGGTGAGTTTGTGAAATAAATCCTTCACCACTATGGTATCTTTTGAATCATAAGCCCCTTGAAATAATTAACCATAGATAGTTATTTATATATCATAATTTTCATGAGGAAAATAATAAAAGGAATTCATGTTAATTATAAACACCACACAAAATAAATATTTTCTGAATATTGCATGTGTACTGCTGAAATCAATGTAAGATGAAAATAACTTACATCAAGTCTCTCCTATATTGTATCATGTTCTACCCTCACATGTATTATATATAGATTTATTATAAATTTCCCATATAACCATATTCATATGTATAATTCAATTTATGATTTATTTAATATAATTTATCATCTATTTATTAATAATTTGTTATGAAAATCAATTTCTTGGGTGGTAACTACACAGTTTTCAAAGCAAGTTTCGGCCTAGTAGTCTTGTCCCTTATAAATTGATCAAGGTTACAAAATTTTTATAATAATAATCTTGGTATGAAAATAATATATATAAATTATATAAATATTAATAATAATTCAAAAAAATTAATTAAATAAAAATAAAAAACATTTTTTTGGAGATAGTAGGAAATACATATTCATGAAGAGAAATTTTCATTTTAAATTTGATGGAACAAAAGATATGTAAATAATAGTTTTCCTTTACAGAATAAAAATTATGTTATAAAAATCATAATTATTCGTCAAATTTATCCATATTACCATCAACGTGAAATATAAATGGAAAACTAATCACATAACATTGTGGATGAGTTATTAAACAAGTATGCATGAATGACATTAATGATTCCCAAAATATCGAATGGTAAGAAGATGGATGTTATATTAAAATTAAGAATTTTAAATTTTTTCATAAGAATCAAATATAATTATTAACACTATAATAACATAAATTCATAAATTTAGGTGATGAAAAATGAATTCTATTGCTATGTGGAGACGTTGATTCATACATACACACAAGCGATACATTCACTAAGGGGGTTCATAATGGTGTATTCATAATCATAATAAAATTTAAAAATATTTATGGTAATGAATTTATTATTTTATGATAGATTGAATTTATTTAGAGGATGTATGGAATAGTAGAAGATATGGTGATCAGCTAAGGTGATAACCTATTCTTTCAAATAGCACTTTTAGATATGTCTAAAGTGATCTAGTGTTACATGTTTGGGAACACCAAAACCGAATAGATGAGTCTATGGAAGTTTTAATGATAAATTTTTAGACTTTTGTTGAGATGTAAGTCTAAAATTGGTGTAAATATGTGAAGGATTTGGTGTATATGTATGATTTATTTGAGGGAAGATTGTGGTATATTACAAATTATTTAATTATAATAAATTTATTCTCAATCCAAATTACTACAACTAAACATGGATTCCAAGATTACGTATTATAGTGTAGTCATACCATAAAAATTATATGTTATAATATTTTTTGATTAATTATAAACCTTATCATATTGATTAACCATTAGATAGAACATTTTAATTTTAAATATGATGTTTTTTAACATTAATGGGTTGTATTTTTTTCAAATAAAGTAAAAATTCATCCCTAAATGGTATATTTATGGAATTTTAGACCATATAATGTTAATATAATTTTAATTTGAAGATTTTTAATTTATTTAAATAATATAATAATATTCTAGTTTGATAAAATAACATTATTTTCATATTTTCACAATAATTATTTAGTTTAACATTGAATACCTCAATAAAAATTTATAATTTCTATATAAATATATAAAAGTTACTTAATATTTCATATTGATATATAAAATTTGTTTATCACATTAACACATTCATATTATGTCACTTATAATATTTCTAAAATAACTAATTATAATTATTATTAATTTGATAAATATAAAATCATTTTTCCATAAGAAATTCATGTCATTATATAATTAATATTATTGAAAATTAAATATATATCAGGAATATATTTTTTAATCTTATTATACACTCTTATATTCATCAATAACATACTTTTTTCCTTATATGGACACATTACATATATTAAAAATATTGATAGTGACATTTTGTGAGTTTCTTTGATTTAAATAATATATAAGTAATTTTCAATGAAAATTTCAATTAAATAATTCAATTTTGATCGTATGATTTTAAGAGTATAATTATTTTCAACCAATATGTATTATTAAGAAAAATTATATCCTTATCACTTATTTTTAACCAAGATTAACCTAATTTACCCATTACCATGGTGATAAATTTACCATGTTTACTATTCATATTGACCAAATATAAATGGGGCTAATTAAAAAATAAAATCCTCTAGAATATAAATGTTTAATTAATTTTATCTAATTTATTTCTAGAAAATATTATATATTAATTTTAAAATAAGTGAGTGAAATAAGATAAAAAAAATTATAATAAAAAAATATAAAGCATCAAAATTGATTAATACTAATCCTTCACATAGAAAACTATTTATTGAAAATTTTAAAAAAATTCCTAGATAATAATTATAAATTTTTTTAAAATAATTCACGAATATTTAATAATTTTATTTATTTATATAAAAATACATAATCTATGTAAAAACTATTTTTCAGAAAAAATATTGGATTTATTTTGAAATAATTTTTTCATTAACTATAATCATTTGTTAATAAATGAATTCATTTTATAAATCTGTGGACCATATATTTTTCATAATTTAGTTAATAATATTCATTCCCTCAAATCCAATTATTACTTGATAAAGGAACAATAATATTTTCATAGTGCAACGTTGTAAATCTATACTCGATGTTTCAAGTAACAGAATCCATTAAGGAAATCAAATTATTTAAATAAAAATTTTATAAAATATCAGATTGTTACACAAAAATATTTGAAGGAATCGATCACACAGTGTTCAAATTTCATGTTATAATTTATATTCAAAAAACATATATCACTCATAAATTCATATAACAAAATATTATATGAAAATATATTATAGCCTCAAAAATATGCTCATAATTTCCATAATTAACCTGAATGTCCATTAAGCATTAAAAAATCATGTATGATTCCAATATATAATTAATCCAATTTTCCACAAATAAACACCAATTTTATTTATTTTTTTCATTTAACTTAATCATCAAATTCTATAAATATATTGAACTTCATGGGAAATAAAATTAATCATTAAGTCCCCAAATCACATTTCAATCCAATGGTTATCTATATTATTGATCAAATATTCACAAAAATGTACAACACTTTAACCCAGATTAAATTCAATTACCTCAACATTAAATATCATATTAATCAAAATGGTTATCAATACCTTTTAAAATATATATAAAAATAATAAAATAATTTTTTCCTCAAAAAAAGTTCCCTTATTAATCATATGGGTTACATGAAATTCAATAATCTTTTAAAAATTGGTAAATTTCTCTATAGATACTACCATTAATTACATCCTAAATTTTTTACCTATTATTTTAATCATATCATGAAATTTATATTTATCAACGCCTTATTGTTTAAATAATATTAAACTATCCTCATATAATTCATAATCCTTGTAACATACCATATGAAATCAAAATATTTCCATTAAAACCCCTTAAAATTTTATCATGTAGTTGTAATTAGAAAATATGCTTACATTAATCAATAAATTAACCCATATATTGAATAATAGATCCGGTTAATTCATGTATTACTTATGAGTAACCTATCAAGGATAAACACTGTCACATTACCTAATGCATTATTGTGTAATATTTGACATTTTCAATATAATATATTTAAATATTTTACCCTTAATTCATATGAAATTTCAAAAAAAAATATTCCATGACCATTAATAATTAAACATATTTCATGTTGAATTTATTCAAATAATAAATAACCATTATAGTTATTTAATAAAGATGAAATAATTTATGTTTCATAGGAAAATATTAAGTATATAAATTTCAATAATAATTGTAGAAGTGTTTTCATAAAAAATAAACATATAAAGTTTTAAAATATACTAGATAAAAATAGTATCTATGATGGTGAGAACGGGAGTTCAATTTAATTATGTTAATTAACATCCTTTTATCACTTTTTTAAAATTAAAAAATATCCCATATAGAAAATTTTGAAAATATTACATTTTTAACCTTTAAAAAGATATTATAAAATAGTTAAATTTAAAAATTATAAATTATTTAATAATATACATTAAAAATTTAATATAACGTCCACATTTATGAAAAATAGTTTTTGTAAAATATTAATACAATATTTTTTAAATAAAATCCAATACCATGAGTCCAAATATCCATGCATGTACTACAATATTTTTAGGTATATTCCTATATTATTTTCTCTTTTTATTTGATTTATTACAATGAATTTCATAGTCATTACATCAATTAAGTTTATGTATGATGTTTTTTGGACATTCAATTTATAGTAAGAAGACAAATTTGGATAATTTACCCTGGTAAATGAGATAATTATTAATAAAATTATAAAATAATAATAATTAATCCATTATCATATTTATAAATTAAATAATATTTTTAAATAAACCATGATTTATGTTTTTAAGAAACAAATAACATCTCTTCATAGTATTAGTCTATACATACACATGAATTATGTTTACATTCCCCATATGATGCAAAAAATAGTTGAAATGTAAAAAATATAAAATATATATAGTTTAGAGAAACTGATTTAATTATATAATCATTTTATAAGAATATTTTATTAATTTTAATGATGAAATAAAATGAAAATTAGTACTTAAGAGCTATATCTCTTGTTTGGGAAACTAGAATGGATTACATTGTAATATATTTAGTTTTTTCAATTGAAGATACTCGAGACTCTACTTCATGGGGTGGATGGATGGGAAGGGATTTGGTTTTAACTTTTATTATCTAAGTTCCTCAAGAGTTGTGATGATGATAGAAAATATAGATCATTTTTATAAGTGAGGTGGGTGAAACATCTATAATTATTCCTTATTTTTAATTAATATATTGTCTTATTAATGATCTGGTTCAAAGAAGGTACCCAATATTAGTAAATAATATTTATAGGGAAAAATAAATATAAAACATCACATTTAGTACATATATGGAGACACTTTAAACAACATATTCTGGTCATACCAACATTTATCACAATTTATCCTTAAATATGATAGCATATCACTTTATCATGACATGATAATTATGGAAGTAAAAATAACAGGTTCCATATATTTTATTTTGAAATTACAATAAAAATTTTAAAATCAATATGTTCCAAAAAATAATATTTAATTTTTATAGATTACTTATAATATAAGAATGAAAAACTCATGGAAATCATTTTTCTATAAATTCATGATTTAAGAATAAAAAATCACCATGAATTCATGTAAAAAGGTGAATTTAATATTTAAAATTTTTTAAATAATAAAAAATGGTTTTAAAATTTAGTATCACACAAAAATTGTATGGAATATACAAAACATACAAAAAAATTAAATTGAAAAAACTAGTTTTAAATTTAGTGAAAATAAAATTTTGTTTCACAACCATTAATCATGGATTCAAAAATTAAAAATAACATTTTATATTAGATTATTAAAGTAAATACACAAATTCTAGTTCCAAAAAACACAACTAGTTAGGTAAAGGCATGAGTACGAGGGATTTGAAATCTGTAGTCAATATTTTTACACTTATATTGGTGTTATTCCTTTACTATGGTTACTATTGAAAATTACTTAATATAAGGGGACATATTTAACATATTTTAACATCCTAAATTAATATATGGAATATATTTTTAATGATTCAATATCTAGACAAGGAAAAAATAAAATTTAATATAAATTTGTAAAACACAATAAAAATAATTTTTTATAAAAAAATTTCTTTTATGAAAAACAATTACCATTTAAATATCAAATATAATTTTAATTACATTGTTATTATTTACAATATTATAAATTAACATATTTTTGTGTTAGTTTAATAAAAATTTCAAAATAGATTTGTGTTATATTTTTTGTATCTAATAACACTAACTATACACAAAATAATAAATTTTAAACCACTATCAATGATCTCCAAAGAAGGTAGTTTTAAAACCTGAGAATTTAAAAATAAGAATATTATGTTTGATAGCATGTTCAACATGCATCACCCAGCTTAAATGACCCGAGAGATACATTACCATTATAAAAATTCCATTTAATTGGTAGGTATGAATATTATTATATAATTTAGGATATATATAAATATATCATATTAAATATTAATTGTTTGACATATTCATGGTATATAATCAATTTTTTTGGAAAGTACTTTTTATATTCATTAATAATTTATCTTAAAAGATTTATTTATTTACTTTTGCAAGATGATATTTTAAATAGACTCTAGAGATTTTTTATGAATTTATTTATTAAAATTAACTTCATTTTTGGAACTATCATATAAAAATTGATATATGGTGATAATATATGATATTTTGGAAAAAAATGGATTCTATAATGAATAGTAAAAAATTAAGATTTTTTTTAAAATGGTCATTCATTTAAAACAATTTTGTTTCTTGACATTCTTATTTTTTATTGGATTTAACATAATGTTAATTTTTTTTTGTTTTAATTATTAAAATTAATTAAATTTTAATAATATTTATACTGAATTTTAGCATAAGTTTATTTTTCTATTAAAAATGCATTTTCCTAAAAATAATTAATGTACATAATGTTTTTACATTTTAATTGTTGAAAATAAACAATAATGGGATATTATTTAATTTTCTATATATATATTATATATCTATAAATATTAATTTAAATTAATATTAATATTATTTCATTTCATAAATATAATATTAAATCATTTTATGCTGGAAAAGGAAATTCATTGAAAAATTACTTTTTCGTAATGTATGTAGAATTTATTTAAAATAAAATTATACCACTTGTATCAAATGATTTTTTATAGGGGATTACTTGTTGGGAATTTTAATTTTTTATATTATTTATAAAAATCAACTTAATTTTTCTCTTAACTAATAGTGGATGTAGAAAAAAATACTTTTGTTAGGGTAAAAATGAGTTTACATAGGGTTAAACTAATCAGATAAGTGTCAAAATTTCCTAAAAAGGAAGAAAAATATTTTATGTCTACAATTAGAACACATGTCATCTATAGAAATATAATGTTCAATTTTGGGTCCTCTTTCATGATAAAAATTTCAGTAGCCCTTTTTCTTTTAAAAAATTCCAACATTTTCCTCTTCCCACATATAAAAGGATATCCCACTCCTCTCTTATCCATGCAACCAAAGCCTATTGGATCATCCAATACCTAAATAAATTAATTCTTTAATATCATAAAATATCTTAAATACCCTATTTTTTCATAAATACTCCCTATGTAGTTGTTTGTTGATAAACTAAAGGGATGTCTGATGAAGAAGTATCTTACATAATAGAGAGTTTTTATATATTTTTATTCTTCCACCTACATAAAAAAATCTTAAATTTTTATGATATAATAACACTGGTATATACCATAGTATGAGGTTTAATTATTCAATTTAATTACCTAAATCAACTCAACTTCTATCATGTTTGAAAATAAACCATCATTCATGTGTACAGTGGACTACCACCTCGTGAACTATTGTAATTCAGATTTCATTATTTTATTTCATATAATTTTATAATGATGGATTTAAAGAATATATATTATATTTTAAGCATAAATATACTCTTGGAAGATTTATATCAAATATATATTCTTAATATCCATACCATGGTGGATATAATGACATCGCTCTTATGTATGGAGGACTACCACCTCGTGATGCAATGCGATACATTTTTCACTAACGTTATTCCTGAAATGTAGCAAGGTGAAATTTAATGATTATTTTTTTTATTTATATTGAATAATTATTATATTAATGAAATATTTTTCAATATGAAAATATATTATATCATTTACTTTTTACATTTCCATTCACTGAGAAATGATAATGTCTTTTAGGTGTATATATACATGTCTAATACCATGAAGCGATGTGATTATTTTTTCAACAAAAATTAACAGTGAATATATATATGTGTGTGCTTACTTATAGTTATACTTGATATTAATGAAATTTTAATATTTATGTGTTTTAAAAATTATACTTATCATTTTTCTATAATGATCATTTAAAATTGGAATTGTTACTAATGCATACGTATGGTCTAATGTCTCTGGGATTATAATATAGTTCATTTTTCTTAACCACTATTCTTGGTTCATTATAAAATTATATATTATTTATATAAATGATAATTATTTCATTATTATCATTCATGCGATTATTGAAAAATTACTTCTTTTTCCTAGGTCAACACACTATAGCCATTTTGAAAATGTGAACAGAACTTTATCAAAACACTTGACCTAGAAAAATATATATAATTATATAAATATTCCATTTAAAGTATTTAATTATTATCTTCATTATAAGGTATTAAACTAGTAAATTATTCTTATGAAGTCAAATAATATATATAATCTTATTATACATGAGTTTAATGATATACATGGAATGTATAAACTCATTGTATAGGTCTTCATCTCAATTTACCATTATTGAGGAATATTTTAATGTTTTCCACATAATTTATTTTATATTTTCAATATATAACCCATTTTATATGTAATATATTTATTCAACTATAAAATCATGATAATTTTGGTTTTAGTTTTATCTTTTCCAACCAATTCGTGTAAATTCAATGTTGCTATATGGTAAATAATTTTATAACTTGATTTATTTTAACTTGGATATGGTACATCTTTCTTATAATTGATATTCATATATTATTTTTGTAATTACATTTTATTGTCTTATATTGTATTTCAAAATTTTTATGTAGATTTAAAATTGATACACATGACTGATTCATTAATTATTTCTCACATCAATTTTATTATCATTTTAAGGGTTTCTCCTCTTAAATATTCTTTTTTAGAAAATTATTATGTCTTACAACCATCATCTTTTATAAGGATTATATAATTACAATTTTATAAGTTATAATATGAATAACCTTATGTTCAAGATATGTAGTTTTTTCAATGATTTTATTTTTACATGGGGATTACAATTTAGTTGTTACTAAATTCCCAGACTTGATTATATGATCTACTTTCTTTTCGTGAATATTTTTCTTCAATGTTAATTAAGAAACAATAATATGACCTTATATTATGAACCAAATATAAATTATTATCCTCTATTTATGAACATGTTAAATGTGTTTATTTTCCATTTCATGAAATATATATTCTAGAAATGTCAAGGATGTTTAGTCTATGTTATATAAATAATGTATAATTCTTTTATATCATGAATAATATGATTTCATATCATTGTATTATAAATTCCATTAAAAATAATTATTTTTTAAAAATACATGATTTCATAAATCTATTATGAATATCTATGAAACACTTCTGAATTTTTTAAAAAAATTAAATTTCTAATGTTCTTCAAATGGATACATTTTACCCCCTTTAAAAAATTACTAAAGAGATTGTTTATTTTTACCATTCACAATATTAATGGATTTTCCCATAGTCAGAACCACTCAATGTTTTAAATATTAAATTTTTTTATTAAAATTTGTTTTAATGAAAATTTTTAATTTAATTTTTGAGAAGTTTTTAGATTTTAAATAATTTTATTTTCAAGAATGATTAGATATTTTCCAGAATTAATGCCAAAAGTCATTTTTATAAATATTTTCCATCAAATATAACATTCATTAATGGATATTAATGTTAAATGGTGATTCTCACCATGAATTGTTTTAATTATTTTAATAGTTTTTTCATCCAACAATACCAAAAATCCTTAATGTTATATATTCTCAACTAGTATATATTTAAATGATACCTTACTTATTAAATATGTTGATGTATTATGATTATTTCAAGCGACTATCATAAAGGTCAATTATTTTCAATGGGATAATGATTTTCTTAAAGGAATAATGGTTATTTCTATGAGTGTTATGATAAAATGAAATATTTATATACATCATTCATAATATAATTCTTGTAAATTGTTCATGAGTTTGTGTGGTTCTTTTATAAACTAATGACAATTAGTTATTTTATAAAATAAGTATGGGTGGGTCTAGTATATCCTTACAATGCATTGGGTTCTCTATATATAGAAATAAAACATATTGGTTATTCCATTTTTCATAGTTATTTGAAGATGATATTCCAAGACACCATAACGTTTTTCAATATTTTTATGTAATTTTAATGATTCCATTTATTAATATTGACATAGTGTGGCTTATGATTACATATTCTTATGAATATTGAATTTTAAAAACCATTAATCCATTTTTTATAATTAATTGTCTAGGAATTAAAGGGTCTAATTATTATTATGTTATTCTGATGAACTATGAGTATGTAATCCTAATATTATGATCTTTTTATGAACATTGATGATATTAAATTGATAATTATTTTATTTACCCATACTGAGAATTTGATATCACACTTATTATATTTCATATTCCCATGGATATGAAGAATAATTTTTAAAATATTTATTTACAGAAAGGAATATAACATGATGATATTTTTTGATATGATTATAACTTTACATTAAATATGAAAAAATTATTATAGTGGGAAAAATAATACCTCGAATTCAAGGGTATTATATATATAAGAGTTTTTATAAATTATTTAAAACTATTATCCTATAAGGTACTTTGGAATATTTATCATTAAATATTTACTTTTTATTTTCTATGTTTTTTATTTAAAAAAATTTGGACACCATCAATTTTATCAAAACATAAAATATAAGGTTTATGATTTCATAACCAAATATTTGAGTGTGGGTTTATAAAATTAATGGTTTGTATCATATAAATGATTTAGATTACATTGTATACTATAATATTTCATGTGAGTTTATCATAACGGTTATCCGTACCTTCATTGTTTTTTATGTTATGGTTGATCATAGGATTTACCGTATTCAGAGTAATTAGGGTTTAAATTTTCTTTTAGGTTTAAGATTATTTTTTAGGATGTTCATTATAATTCTAGGAATTATTTAATGGAATAATTTTAGAAAATGGGAAACATGAAGTCTGTGTGACAACCCATCATATTGGGAAAGGATGTGAGGCATGAACCCACAACTAAAGTACGAAAAGGGTGAAAGAACTACAATAATCCAATGTGATGTCCTGGTTAGTATGAAATCATTTTATTACTCAAATTGTTTGAAATATAATTTTGTGTAACATTATATTATTTTGTTAAAAATAATATTATTAGAATTTATATAAGTATTAAGGATTGAATTATCTTTTGAAACCATATATAGTTGTATTTTATATTTTTTACACTTCAATTTGACTATGGAATGGATAATTATATCATTTCAATTATATGATTATGGAATATTCATATTATTTATTGTTCATTGAACATTCTAGATGTTATTGGAAGATAATTTTCAAATTACTCATTGATTAATATGGGGTAAAATAATTCTAATTTCTCGGTTTCAATTTTACTTTGGAATATTTTGATGAATTTATTTATTTATTTATTTATTTCATGATTTAGTTTTCAATTTTCTTATCACTGTTTAATTTTAGAGATTAAAGTAGTTTTCTTTATATAGGTTTTTAATCATTTTTATTATTATATTATGTTAAAAATTTCTGTTTTGGTAAATTTTTAGATAACAAATGAAGAGATTTTAATCCTTTGTGTAATATGTGATTCATTTTAATAGTATTCATTTGCTTCAGGGAAGAAAAATTTTTCTTCAATACACATCATTAGGAGAAAAAGATAATATTGTGGGGATATTTTATTGAACTATGAAATTATACTAATAATGTAAGTATATTTTATCTCATCAATAGACTATATAATTTTTGTTTTCCTCAAATATAGAAAAATTATTGTGAAAAAATATTATCCTAATACCTTTAATAATAATAAAATTTATGGTTTATTTCACACCTCAATGGTGTATGGTTTGTGGATGTGTAATTTCTCAAGATCATAAATTTTTTTAAGATTAATGTTCTTTATTACTCTCCATAACTATTTGGGAACTATGATTTTCTTCCAAATTCATATCATCACATTCCAAAAAAATTCTTATATTTGGAAACCTAGTATGTGTTATTTAGTATTACTTTATTACTTCTCCTTCTCTATTGTTAATAAATTATTTTAATCGCCATTTTTAAAATGTGGGATTTCAATTGTTGTATTAAAAATATAAACCATTGATCATTGGGATAATATTTAAATATATATGAATAAATTTTTTATATTGGTAATAATTTAAAACCTTAATATTTTGAAAAATGAACACTAATATTGATATTATATTTTACACAAAACAACCATGTTAAATTTCCAATGGTATATATGATTATTATAACAAAGTTGATAAATTTGTTTTTAAGAATATAATTAAATAATTTTTCAAATATATATATATATATATCTGTGTGTATATATTGATTTATTTATTTCTTACTAAATATAAATTTAAAGGAATGTTTTTTTCAAATAATCAATTAATTTTGAGTAATGAAATTTTATTAATCAAAAATATGTTTTCCTCAAAATAATTTTTGTTTTAAAATTTTGGGATAAAATAGTATAATTAAAAATATAGATATTTTTAAAAAATTAAAATTATCATTATATTTTATTCAAGGTAACATAAATAACATCGGTTAAATTTTTTTTATTGTTCAGAAAATGTTGATTTTTTAGAGAATAGTGAAAATACAGATTTTTGTAAAACATTATTTCCTATAAATAAATTAATTAATATTAAATAAAATTTATTATTTTAATTTTATTTCATGTAAAAACTTATTTTTTAGTTATGTTTTATCAAATTAGTTACATTTCAATCATGTTTATAATGAATTTTAGTAGAAGATTATTTTTGTGTTTTAAAATGAATTTTTTTATAAAATTGTTTCAAAGATTGTAATGTTTCTCAATTTTATTTAGACAAAAAAACCTAATGATATATTATGAAAATTATTAATATAGAATTTTAATCTATACATATATATTTATATTAATATATTTATTATTACCAGTCGTATAGTTAATAAAAATTCATCTTATGCTTGAATATGTTTTTCATGAGAACACAATTTTTGAATCATCTACGGGTTTTATTTCAAACTCTATTTTTCTGCCATTTTTTATTTATTTCTTTTAAAATGGATTATTTATTTTTATTAAGAACAATTTATATTTTATAATAAGTATAAATTAATTTTTTTCCTACTAATTAGTGAAAAAAATTACATCATTTAGGGTGAAAACGGTTTACCGGTTAGCCTGCAATGATATGGGTGAAACTGACCCCAAAAGTTTATAAAAAAATTTGATGGCCATATTTTAGCCATATCTCAATTAATTATTTATGTATTTTCATTTTGGATGTTTTTTCATGAGAAATACATAGGTATCACTTTTTCTAAAAAAAATTCATGTGCATCCTCCACCCTACTTATAAATGGGAACCCCCTCTCTTCTCTTCTTAATAGATCCATAGCCTTTGGTATGTGGAGAAATATCCCAAATTACCTTCCTCAATTCTCTCTCCATCACATAGATATCCTATTTTGATCATAATTCCATCCTATAAAGTTTTTAATGCTAAACTATGAAGGATGATTAATGAAAATTTAACATGATTAATAGAGTGTTTTAATATTTTATATTCTCCCAGATCCATTAATTATTTTTTATTAGAATGATATAACAATAATGGTTTCATCTATATATTCAAATTTTATTTTTTTATAGTAATAACCTATATCTAACACCTCTTCTACCAAATGGGAAATTAAATAATGATTCGTGTGTATGGAATACTACTGCCTCGTGAGCCGATATAATTCGTTTTTCATCATATCCACTGAATAACTATTATAATGATGAAATTAAATAATATATATGATATTTGAAAAAAAAATATCCACTATTAATTTCTATATCACATATTTATTCTTACATTCCATTTAGTGGGAGATATGATAATGTTGTTTCTGTGTACAGCGGACTACCTCCTCCAAAAGAGATGTGATTATTTTTCCCAAATACTTCTGAATATAAGAAATAAGAATATATTTTATAAATATATGAGATTTATATATATATATATGAAATAATTATTATATTACTGAAATATTTAAATTTTTAAAATATAAAATATCATTTACAATTTACCTTTCCATTCAATGTGAAATAATATCTACATTTGTGTATACATGTAAACATCTATCTCCATGAATTGATTTGATTATATTTTCATCATCAATCACATGGATTTCATATATATGTGTATTTAAAGATAAAATATGATACTAATTATAATGAGATCATTTTTAATGATAAAATATTACATACCATCTTTGCATAATGATAGTTGAAATATGGAATTGTTTCTCAGGTGTGTGTACGACCTACCGTCTCTATGGTCATAACATAGTTAATATTTCATGACCTTATTCATGTATTATTTTGAAAGTATAATTCATTTTAAAAAATTATAATTATGACTTTATTATTTTTTATAGAGGATTTAAAAATTACCCTTTTCTCCTTTATTAACACACTGAAGTTGTTTTCAAATAATAAACCAAATGACCACAAAGTACATAATCTATATTTAACTATTTAAATATTTAAATATTTTATTAAAATTAATAAACAAATTATTTAATTATATTGTATCAAAAAAATGTTATTTTTGTTCATAATGATTCTCTCAAAATGGGTGAATTGAGTGCCCAATACAGCTTTTCTTTTAAAACGGATTTAAATAAAATCCCAAAACAAAAATAAAACAGGAATGTTAGTTTAAATAGTAGTTTGATATATATCTTTAACTTTTAAATGGATTCTCAGTGATTGATTAGATATCGATTAAAAAATATAATATTAATTTAACCATTAAAATCAATTTAATTAATAATTATTTTATGTAAACACTAATTAAAACTAACTATCAAATTATTGGTTTTGTTTTCTAATTTAGAAACAAATAAATTTTTAATTAAAAGATAAAAATAAAAAAACACACCATGGAATTTCGAATACAATAGGTTTAGTCTCATCCTCATATATAGTCATCTCCACTTGGAAGTCCCCTCATACAAAGAATTTTATATAAAGTAATCTTATGATCAAGAACATTGATTGAGTTTTACAAGAGTATACAAACTACCAAGATTATACAAGGCCTATTACATAGTTTCTATTGGAGAACAGATAAAAAAGGTCATAAGCAGACCTCTACAACAACACATGGGAAACATGTGTAAATAGTTTTGAGAATATATCTATGTGTATTCCTATTTAAATTATGAAACAATGTGTTTTTTATAAAATAGATTATATACATACACTACCCTTAATATAATGAAAAATAAAATGTTTGATCAAATAAAATTAGTGTAGGGATAGTATTTCCCATTATGTTATTATCTGTAGGTTTTGACTCTTGAAAGTTGTTTGAAATGAGGCATGATCCATGTTTCAGAAATCAAATTTTTAATAGAGTTTCATATACTCTTTTTTCATGATTGTATGTAGTATTTGAATAAAAATTACACTTCGTCCTCCTTTGCTGAGTGTAGCATGATGTTTCATGAAATCTATCATAGTTCTTCCTATAAGGATCATCTAACTTCACATGTTCTTATTTTTCTTTTCATTAATCATAATGAACTCTATGTTTGTTTTAAAAAGTTAGTCTTCATGATATTTACATTATAGAAGAATGAACGAGAATACACTAGATATTCATCTCCTCGTACTATACATTATGACACTAATTTTAATGCATATCTATTGATAAATGAAGTGAGAATTATTATAATAATCAATTTCATTAAATTTGATATATTATAAGTTAGATAAATTTAACTCAAAATAAACAAAAACACTGGTAGTATTCCTTCTGAATAGAGAAACTTCGGGTGATGACTCCATGGAATGGTGACACTTTATCATGGTGTCTTAGTCTGGTACTGAGACATCTTAATGGTTTCTTAATCTAGTGGTCTCTCCACTATCGATGAACCTTAGTTTGTAAAATTTCCATCTCATTGGACACTCATTACTGTCGGTACGTATTTGGAATGGTGACATGTCTGGCAGTATGTTTGTATGGGGGTGACTCTTCTAACTATGTTTTAACATGATTCTATCACATTTTCATTCTGGTGATATGACATCATTAACGCTAAATCAAGGTGATAGTGAGGATATTTTTATCATTCAGTCACTGTATGGCGGTGATGTATACTCTGGTGGTTACTCATAATTATGAAATTTTTTCAAATCTATATAAATTATTAAATACTTACATAAAACATTAAACTCTTTAATAATCACAATAACCGTGATTAGATGATCATTAAAACTATATGGTCAATAATCTCTTCCTTTGATTATAAAAAATAATGGAATTTTATATAAATGGAATCAAAGGTAATTCATGAAATTATAAAACATATTATCAAAGGGAAAGATGTTTACATAAAATATTATGGTTTAAAAAGAAAATAATGAAGGAAAGATATCACATTGCAACAATGTAATTTAGAAACATATACGGTGGTATGTTTGTAATGAGAATTACTCATGAAAAAATTATATAATATATTTCTCTCCATTATAGGATAATCCAAAAGTGATATAATATGAATAAAAAAATAAATCTAAGAGAAAAATTGAATATAGATTTACAAATAAATAGAAATAAAGGAATTTCCATTCATAAAGTCATCAAGATTACAATCAAAAAATTCCAACAAACATATTCAAAAAAATAGTCCCATGAAAATTACAACATTTAATGATCAACGCTGCTCAGGTTGGGTCAAATGAAACATAATTGATTTTCCCATTTCATTATCTGACGCAGAAGCCTGTGGAGAATGTCTGTAAGTAATTATAGGAGTGGTTGAGGGTATGATAGGGAAAAATAATGTAATATTAGAAATAGATGAAGGAGGTTGAGGATATAGAATCAGTATGGGCCTAAGTTTCATGATGGATTTGATGGGAGAGATGGAAAATGGATGAAATCAAGTTGGAATATGGGAAGGATGATCTCTGGCCTCTACAGCTCTGAAAAACTATGGATCAGTGGAAGGTGATAGGAGATGGGTTTTCATTGAAATTGTTTCAGGAGCTATAATAGATTTAATATTCATATGAAGAAAATGTTTTGTAATGTGTATGAGTTTCGTTATAATATCACCATATCGCACTATTGCATAGTATAATTCTTTCTACTCATCAATAAAAAAAATAAATAGAGTATTCAAGACATTCAAATCATAGACTAGTTACATAATGTCTATGGTTACATGAGATATCCACAGATTCTCAATCAAAAATAAGAAAATTGGAATCCCATCATGATTTTTATTGATCCATGAGATATAATACTTGATTTCCTTAGCAATAGTATCTCTTTAAGACTTCATTTACTTAGTATATTCATGAATAACCCTATGGAAAAAATCACAGGCATGCTCAAATATTATCCAAGTTTCCAAATGTAAGGTACTAATACATGAATCACTACTTGAGGTATCCATATCCTCTAAACTAATAAATACTCAAAAAAAACTATTCATCCAAAATAGGGGTGGAGGAGCATTAGAACTAGAAGAAACTGAGGAAATATTCTCAAATTTCCCCAATATAGAATCCTTCATGGATAGAAAAAAGACTACTCTCTCTTAAACGGATTTTAAGGACTCTAAATAATTCTCCTATCTTCTATTCTAAATTTAAACTTCTTTGATATAGTGTATAATATTTAGTTCATTGTATAGAATCACCATTTTGAAAATGTATTCAACATCTTCTTCACATAACCTATAAAGAAGTGGATATTCACTATTCAAAATTCTACAAAAATCAGAAATAATATTTTCTATAAAATAATCCAAGTCACCCTTGGTGACCACATCAATAGTAGTAGGCTAAAAAAAGGTATATGATCTCTATATGAAGCAATATTCTCTAACAAACTAGCCACATATATTTAATCATCCCCCGAACTCTTAGGATCTCTCTCTTCTCAAATGTAATGTTTGACATTATTTTGTGACCATCCAACCATAATAGAAAAATATCACATACCTCTATCATGGGAACAATCCATCTTTCATAAGGATTTCCAAGAGGCTCAACCACTAATGAAACAAAAACTCTAGAAACCACTAAATCAGGTACAACAATTGAGCTCTAAATTGTTCTCTATTCAATAAATGGGTCATAAAATGTCTACTCAAAAAATTTCTTATCTAAAGAAGACACATCTCTCAACATTGTACCAAAAGTCTGATCGACATGCTCAAATTCCATTTCTTTATCCATGTGATTCTCAACATGAGAAATAATTCTCTTTTCCTCAACAACAATATGATATAACTCCATCTGATCATTGGTGACAGAAACATGGTTTCCATCAATAGTATAATCAATAACATGATGAATTTATTGACTTGGGGATTGAACCTCATAAATTTATGCATCTCTTTCTTTTCTAGCAACCATATCTACTACACCATCAAAACAGGGCCTTTCATCAGATCTGGAAAGAACCCTCCAGGAGAAGAAAATAGATTTTTAGGTGTCTCAAAATCCTCTCTTCTAATTTTCCCACGAGAACCATGAGGATCCAAATCATTTTCATCATTTCCATATTCATCAATAACAACATTACCATTCTCGTCATCTGATTTAGTACTGCTTTTGAACTGATCTTCTCCAAAGACTTAAATAACTTCCTAATCAATTCTAACTAATATCTCCCTCTTAGGTAGAGTCATAGTTGGACTAGGAGATCCATAAAATATATAAAGATAACTATGAGATAGGTTTAAGTCACTACCCTCATTCATGGGATCTTACAATTCTTATTCTTTAGAGGACGCACCCTTATCTTCCTTATCAGAAACAGAGTATTCAACAATCTCAAAAAGATCTAGACGAGGTTCAACATGATCTTCTGGACATTAGAGGTTATCTAGAGGGTTATACTCATTAAAATGATTTTCATTATCATCTAACTAATTCTGCATCTAGGGGTTTGAATTGGTCTTCATCTATCTATAAATTATCCTTGTAATACAGAAATAACCACAATACCCAACTTGCTAGTTTTCTTTAGTAAATAAATATTTTTACTTTTACATAGGTGAAATAATCAATGGATAGATAAGAAATTTGATCTATATATAGTTTGGATCATTTCTGAAATATGAAGCATAGGATATCTAGAATGATTAATATTAGTTCATCTTTTAATAATAAAAATAAAATAAACATCTAGATATCTTATTGTAGAAAATTCACCCTTTATTGGACACAAAATGTGATGGATAAAAATAAAAAAGAAATATTCATTCTATATTTAACTTTATGTTAACATAGATTCTAAATATTCCACAACCTATAAACATGTCCAAAGCTTCTTCATAAATAAAATTATCACCATCATTTATGATGGTTCGTTAACAGTCATTAAACACACCTTCATGTGTATCTTTAAAACCATCTGACAACTTCTTTGAGGAGAAAGCAATTATGTGACCATTAAATCATATGTTTACCTAGTATTCTTCTTCTTCTCCATAACCAAAATCCATATACTAATAAAAATTATATCCAACCTAGGATGAAAATGTCTATTATTTTTAGAGAATCACTTCATCCATCATTTCTTCCATATATCATTGAATACTAGAAACTTACTAGTTAAAATCAATTCAGCTTGAAATTATTTCTCTACAATGACAACCCATTTTGCATGCTCAAGGATTATTGGTTATACATGTTCAAGTCATCTCAACTAAATATTTTTTCCATTGAAGGATGTGACTCATCCGATGAAGACTCTAAAAGTCACTTCACTCTGGTCATTGAGGTCGACCTAGTTGGCTTTGTTAAAGGCAGAAGGGAGGTTGAAATGTTTGGAGAGAAAAAATATCATTTGGATTAATAAAAAAATCTATGACGAAATTTACGAGTTGAAACTAAAAAAACATACACATTTCTTATTTGGTATTTTTAGGGATTTGGAAAATGAAAATCTAAAATCAGGATAAAAATTTGAAATCAAAATAATATGTGAAAATATAAGTGTCAAATAAAATTTTAATCAAGTCAACAAAACTTAAATAAAACGAATAGAAAAAAACTAGTGGTTCAAAATAAAGAATTTAAAATTTTAAAAACACATAAAAATATTAACAGTGTGAAATCCAATGGTGAGAAGTCCAACTATGAGAAGATAAATAGTTAGAAGATCAATGGTGAGAAGTCCAATGATGAGAATTTCAATAGTGATAATATTAATAGTGAGATATAAAATAGTGATAATTCCAAAAGTGGTACATTCACACAACAGTGAGATTTAGAATACCGAGACATTCACAATGGTGAGACCCTTAAATTTGAACCTTAAGAAAACTATATTATACCTAACTTCTGATTGATTTAATTAATTCTCTTATAAGTAAAATTCTTAGTAAAAATATCAGTATGTTGATTTTCTGTATAAATTAATTAAAGAGTGATATCACATTTTTAAAAATGATCTATCAATAAGTGATATCTTACATCTAGATGTTTTATTATACAATGTGACATTAGATTCATAGAAATTATTTTATCGCTTGTATTATCACAGCTTATAGGTATATGTTGGAATTGATATAAATTGTGTAGAAATGTGTGTTTAATCCCTAAAATATGTGTATATAAGGTACCTAAATCTATTTATTCATCTTTGTTAGTAGACAGTTCAATATAATATTGTTTCTTACTACACCAAGAATTAAGACACTTTACTAAAAAATCATGTTCTATAGGTTATATTTCTATGTAATGTACATCATCAAAATTCAGTATCTAGATAACTAAGTAAATAAATTCATTTCTATCTTGGGTAAAACACTCATAAATTGTAAGTATATTTAAGGTATTTGAATCTTCTCTTTATAATAACCATGTTTGAATATTTTCAATTTTCTTTGAGAAGGGAACTCATAAAAACACTAAAAATAATATTATGTCACCTAATAGTTATATAGAAAATAATATTAATCCTAAATCTATAAATGGCTTCATCCATTGGTTTCTCAGCTTCATCAAGATCAAATTTAAAGGTGTTACTCACAGGAGTATCGATACATTTAATTTCATCCATGCTAAAAAAAATTAAAAATATTTTTATATTTTCTTTGATTTTAAAGAATTCCTAATTTATTTTGAAAAATATTAAAACCAATAATGAATTTTAGTTCACCCATAAAACTCATTTAAAATTCTTTTTAATTCATTTAAGAAAAATCATTTCATAATTAATTTTTTGAAGATCCAAAAATAATATTCTCTATATATATTTGTACTGCTAAAAAATATTTTAAAATTTTTTTATAAAAAGACTAGGATCATCTATACATTTTAAAAAATACATTTGAAATAAGAAATGTGTTGAGCCTATCATAACAATATCTATGGTCTTGTTTTCAAACCATAAAAATATTTAGTTAATTGGAAAACTCTATTTGGAAATTGAGGATTTTGAAAACTGAGGGTTGTTCTAAAAAACAAACTCAATTATATACCCATTAAATAATGAACTCTTTACATCCTTTTTGTTAATGTATTAAAACTAGATGAGATACATAGGATAGAAATATTTCAATGAATTTAAGTATTTCTAATGGTTAAAGGTTATATTTATAAAATATTCCTTTTTTAAGACTATAACCTTGGGCAACTATACAAGACATGTTCCTCGCTATTGTTCCTGATTCATCTACCTTGATTCTAGTTACCCATATAGTGCCTACTATTATTATTCCCTTGGGTATATACGCAAGGTCCCACACATTATTTATTTCAAAATTTGATAATTCTTCTTGAATTTCCATTACCCAGAATTCATCATTAATTGTATCATTGATGTTCATTGGTTTATGATGAGATAATAATGATTGACATTCAACCAGGTATATTATAAAAGTTATAGTATCTATACCTCTATATATATATATCCAACTAAAACATTTTGGGGATAGTATATTAGTGTCCTAACATCTCTAGAAAAAGTTTCTATGGTCATATCAGGTTATCTATAGGATAGGGTTTTGGCTATTCTAAAAATTCCTCTGAGTTGGATGACTTTTTTATTGCATCATAACATAATTAGTAGGTTTTGAATTTAGATTCATAATTTCTAAATCATCTTCAAGGTTTTTTAATGATTTATTGGGATCATGTGGATGTATCTCATCAAATTTGATATGAACATATTCTTCCAAAATCATATTCCATTTGTTAAAAGCTCAACATGTTTTACAAGAGGTTGAATAACCTTAGAAAATTCATTCATTACTCTTGGATGTAAAGTTAAAAATTATCTATAGAGTTAATAACAAAAACATTGCAACAAAAAACTCAAAACTAATTAAACATAGGATTTCTATCATTCCAAAACTCATAAGAGGTATTTTTCAAGATATGACAAATTAAAAATCTATTTATTATGTAATAACATAATTTTACAACAACTTCCCAAAAGTAGATAGGTAAATAATATTACTTTAGCAAAGTTCATAATATCTCTTGTAGTATTTTATTATATATTTTTGACACTCCATTCAAATAAGGTATCCTAGGACTATATAAGTTATGGCTATATTCATTTTGTGAGAAAAAATATTCAAAGTGTTGATTTTCAAACTCATTTACATTTTCACTTCTAAGGGTATTAATATTATTCCCACATAAATTTTCTATTGATCTAGATTAATTGGTAATGTGAGAACATGATTCACTTTTTAAGCTAAATATGACACCCAATTATACCTAGAAAAGTCATCAACTAATATAAAATAGTTCTTAAAAATTAGACTTGAAACTCCATATCATCCAAATAACTTCATATGAATAACTAAAGAGGTTTAAAAGTTTAATCTTCTTCATTTGATATAAAAAACTATTGTGTTGTTTCACTTTTTGATATGAGTTACAAATTTTTACATTTTGGAACTTTAGTTTTGGTAGATACTTAACTAACTCATTACTAATAATAATCCTAAATTAGTGAATATTACATTGGCCTAGTACCCTATTCCAAATCCAAAAATCTTTGTGAAATCTATCTATGCAGGAAACATTTTGAGAAATTAACTAATTATGATAAACAACAAAAACATTTTCATTCTATTAGGTAAAAAAACTAAACCATCATTATAAAAAACACATTAAATAAATTATTATAAAATTTAAAATTAATTCCATCATCACATATTTGTGATATTCGATGTAAGATATACTTTAAATAATCAATAAATAGTAATTTTGAAATTAAAATAGAATTGATCTTTCCAATTTGTCCAAGGTTAATTATTTTCCCATTAGCATTATCACGAAAGGTAATATGAACACCATCAACCTTAATTAAGATATTTAAGCTTGAATTGTATCCTATATTATTTCTTGAACATATTTTCTCTATGTAACATATAATTTTACTAGAGGAATTCAATAAGTTTTCCTACAAAATAAAATTTATACAAGAAATGATTTTAGTACCCAAGTTTTCATCAGTCCAGAAGTGTAAGTAATATGGTATTTAGGAACCGACATTTTTTTAATAGGATGATTTTAACAATATTTTTTATAATTTTTAAATAAATTTTTTTGTTCATCTTTTAAAATAACTGGAAATATCACTTTCAAATTTAGATTTAGATACACTTTTTCTCTTAATTATTCATCAATGTACAGGTTGATATCTTATACCTATAACATATTTTGGAGAAATGTTTTTCCAAATATCTATGTAATATTTTATCTACCACTTATAAAATTTTACAAATCCTACATCAGTTGTTCATTAATTTTTTTTTCAGTATTTACTTTTTATAATTGAGAAGTTTTCTCTTTCATAATAGATAAATCAGATCCATTATTAGTAGTAAAATCATGTTGTCTTTCAATAAATTTTTACTTCTCCATAATACCATTAAAAGTTTCGTCATACATAATAAAACATTCAAACATTTCATCTTGAGACAATTATTCATCCTTATTTTCACATTTAAAGTGTTAATAATTAATAAATGATGAGAAATTGGATAGAACAAGTACCTCAGACATATTATTCATGAAGCGCATATTGGCTCTCTAAGACTTTTGTTCAGGGGTAGAGTTTGAGTAACCTGATATTTTCTCTGAGGCACTCTTTGTTTCATTCATATATTTCATAAAAATTATTCCCATTTCATCATATATATTTTTATATTTCAATTTTGGATAATCTTCTATCACATGTCATTTTTTCTTGCACACCTAGCAGGTAGTATCATTTGTGATATCATCATTTTTTAGTCTTTTTTTCAAGTTCATTTTTATTCATGCTTACCTTTATAAGTAGGATTTCTAAAAAAAATTCTTCTTCCTATAAAACATTTCAATCCCTATAGAACGATAGATCATCTCCTTATCACTAATAGGTGGTGACTCACTGTCACTAGAGTTTTTAGTTTGGTTCTTTTACTTTTCTTATTCTCTTAGCTTGGATGTATTAGACATAAATGTTGCTGAATTTATTTTTGGATCAATATCCTCCTCTTTGTTGACTATTTTTTATTCTTTTTACATAATTAACATAAAAATTTTCTATTTAAATAGAAGTTTTTTATGCCACAAGATTCCTTTATGATGTTTTGGTATAATCATCCCAAGTAACTCTTATAGTTTTAGGTAATTCATATTTATCTTCTATGGGAGTCCAAATCTCAAAACCATTATTATCTATATGAATTTTCATTTTTATCTTCCATTGAGAATCATTATTAAAATTAAAAAAATGTGTTCTTCCCGTAGCAGTACCAATTTTCCTATTATCCATTAAGATAATTGAATTTATAACTACAAAATATTTAAGATCTTTAAATTATAATTATAATCACATTTCAAAGGTTTTGAAAAACATTGACACAAAATGTCTTTCAGAGTGAGTAACTCAATAAAGGGGGTTAATTGAGTACCCAATAATTTGTTTTCTTTTGTTAAAATGAAATTATATAAAATCCGCCAACATAATTTTAATATCCCAGATATGTAAAAGAATAGTTTGATATATTTCTTGACCATTTAAAATAATTCTAAAATATTGGTTAGGACTTGATAAAAAATATATATATATTATTATATTATCCTTTAAAATAATATTAAATAATCAATACAATATATAAATACTAATTAAAATAACTATAAATGTACTAGTTTTGTTTTCTAGTTTAAAAAAATACAGTTTTAATGAAAATAAATAAATTAAAACAGATCAAAAAAATGAAAATAGTGGAATTTTGAATATAAGATATTTTTTCTCAAGATGAGACTTTGTCCTCTCCACTTATTAATCACCTAATTCCATTGATTTTACATAAAATAAACATATGATCCATAAAATGGATCATGTTTTACAAAAATATATCAATCATCATGAACACATAGGACTTGTTCAAAAGTTTTCATGGGATATAATTAAAACAATCCAAAGTAGAAACTCCACCACAACACATGTGAAACATTTGTAAAAGGTGATGAGAAGATATATAATTTTCATCGAGTTTATATTTGTAGATAATGTGTGTTTTATAAGAAATAGTATTCATATACATTTTTTTAATGTATATATAAATAAATAGATTAAAAAAATAAAATAAGTGAATGGATAATATTTCCCAGTCTATTATGTCCTGCAGATCATGAATCTAGGAAGAAGTTTTAATTATGGATCTAGTTTTGTTTCATAATTCTTCTGTAGAAAAAAGTGTTACTGACACACTATTATTGACTATAATAAGGCACTGGATGAATTTTGTGTGTCGAATTCCTTTTTCGAGTGTAACTAGATATAGTATGAAATGTCTTTTAGTTCTTTCTTTGAGATTCATATCACAAAACTTGTAATTTTTTTATTTTCCATCAGCACAAAAAACACTATTTGTATTTTCATAATAGAGACTACTTCATCTTTATACTGTAGTTGAAGCAAAAATAATGCACTAGATATTCTTCTCCTCTTGTTGTATGTTATAACACAAATTTTTGTGATTCTATATCATGAAATATATGAAAAATCATTTAAATAATCAATAAAATTCAATTCAATAATCTATTTTTAGCTAAATTTAATTCAAAACAAACCTAAACACTGGAGGAGTGTCTTTTGAATGTAAACACTTCTGGAGGTGACTCCTTGGAACTATAAAACTTTTTGGATGTGTCTATGTTTGGTAGTGATACATTAGAATAATCTCTTGATCTGGTGTTTTCTCCACTAGTGGTGAATCGTAAATTATCGAAATTTTTTTTAGTATTCACTCATTGAGTATGCTGTGTCTTTTGAATAATGACAAGTCTAGTGGTATGCCAGGCTGGTAGTGAAACTTCTAACGGTGCTTCATCCCAAAAGTATCAATTTTTTGTCTCGTCCACTTGACTTTCGTAACAGTGTCTCAAGGTGACTGTGAGATATTGTTATCAATGATTCATTATATGACGATGGGACATTGTCTAGTTGTGTCTCATACTTAGGAAAATTTCTCCAATCTATATCATAATATAAATTGCTAAAAGAAAAAAATAAAATCATTATTTATCACAATTATCCTGATTTTATGACCATTAAAACAAGTAGCTAAAAAATTATTAAAAAATAAAATACATGATATAATCTTAATATATAGTAATTAAAGTATTTACAGAGAAATTATTTACTCGAGGTAATGGAAATCATATCAATTTTGATTTATTGAGGAATATTTTAATATTACTCCCCTAATCTCATTTATATAGTGTATATATTAACGCGTTTACATTTATTATCATGAATCCTTCATACATAATGATATTTTTTATTTCAATTTAAATTATTTCATCCAAGGGTATTTGAATATAATGTAACCCAGTGGTAAAGAATTTTGAAACTCAACATCTTTTTATTGGGTTATTTTACTTCTCTATTTCTTTGGTATTCTAAGAATCTATGTGCAATGTATACCAATTTATGATGTTTTATTTGAAATTTTTTTATGTGAATTTTCATTCGATAAATGTAATCTAAGAATTTATTAATTATGAATTCAACTTTATGATTATAGTAAGGGTTTGTTTTCTCCACATTGGATCTTTAGGCATATGATAGGTTATACTCTTGTCTTCTTTTATTATGTGTGCCTACTACCAAATTGATATATTATAACATGAATCTCCATATTCTCATGATGTAGAATTTTTAATTTGATTTTATTCTTTCATATTGATTACAAATTAGGTCTTACCAATATATAAAATTCTTTATGATGCAATATACATTCTATTTAGTATTGTTTTTTTTGTTTTGGTTATATTGGAAGAAATAATATGATATTATTTTCTACATCCACATCTCTTTTCTTCTCCAGTATTTTTGAAATTATTTCACAAACTTATTTATTGAATAATTATCAATAATTTTTTTGTAGTGATACTAATCTTACATTATTTTTTTTACATAATTATTCATTCAGTTCCATATTAATGTTTTATAAAGTTTCTATTTATTAAAAAAATGTTATATGATTTTTCATTCACATTGACCATATTTAAATGAATTTAAAAACTAAATTAACAAATAATTTCCAAATTGGTAAAGTTTAATACTATTATAAAAATGATTTAAATGATTATTTATTTTAAAAATTTACATCAGGAATATATTTTCCTACTATCACGACCACAAATTTTATAAAGTATCCATTTTATGATTGAATTGTTATTTTTAACTAAAATTTTTTATTTAATGATAGAAATTGATTTATATTTTAATTTTTTTCGAAATGGTTAGAATATGATACACAATACATTCACCATGTGATCATTTAGAATCCTTTTCAATCTATGATTACATCAGTTGATTTTACATAAATTGAAACAATTATTTTTCTGAAGGACTATTTTGAGTTATATTTTAACTATATTTAAATTAATAAATATTAACATCACATGATGTTACATATTATCCACTATGATATGATGAAATCATAAAACCATTATACCATATCTATATGTTTTATTATTGTTTGAAGATATTCTCATGGAACCCATTTCATTTCTAGGGGTTTATGATGTTTTAAAAGAAATGATTCTTTTAAAATGTGTTTTGTGATGAAACATAGATTATATATTCAATATTCATGATACGGTTTTCAGAAATTACTCATGATTATTGTTGGTTACATCATAAATAATAGAAGAGTTGATGAATTATACACCAGGGGTTGGTGGTTATGTAGAAACCTGGGGTGGTTGGGTTTGATCAAGCCCTATAATGGATTTGGTTATTTAGAGATAGAAGTTGAAAATTATTGGTTATTCCATTTGTAAAAGGGATATGAAGATGAATTTCAAAGATTCTGATACATTTTATTTTGGAATTCTATAAGATTTTAATGATTCCATTGAGAAAAATTAAAACCACAATGCTCATGATTAATTATTCCCATGACTGTGGAATTATATAAAACTTCATTCAATGTTTCATGATTAATGTTCCAGTTATTAATGGGTATGAGTATTCTTATGTTATGATCATGAACATTGATTTTTCATCATAAACATATTCAATTATTATTCTCACTGATGAAATTCAATTATTAATTATTATGTTTACCCTAAATGATAATTTGAACTCACCCTTTGTATGTTTCATATTCCCCTGGTCATTAAGAATGATTATTAAATGATTTTTTACAAGAAAGGATTCTAATGCAATGTCGTTTTTTGGAGATATTGAAAACATGATATGGAATATCAATAGTTGGGTATAAAGGAAAAAAATACTCCATTGAATTCATATGTATTTTTTATGGAAGGTTTTTCCATAACAAACTAATACATTAATCATAAATGGTCCACGGGTTTGAAAGGGATAAAATATTTCCTTTTGATGTTGTAAATTTGGGATGGAGATAGCTATGATACCTTAATAGGTATCAAATATTTAAATGTAATGTTTATGATTTTATCATCGGATTTATGAGTGCATAATCTAGTTACTTAAAATAAGTTTGATAATATTTATAAAACTAGAAAATAAAAACTATTGTTTTAATTGACCATATCACAAAAATGAACTGCATATGACACATCATACTCGTCATTATATTGATTGAAAAAGATAATTATGTTTCAAACGAATAATACCATTATTTTATATCCAATGTATGACAATAATCTCTTGTCAACCAGTCATGATCCATATATTCAATCCCAATGTGATTCCATCTTATATGAAGAGAAGGAATATAAAGTGAGTTATGGTTAATTGGGAGTTTTCCACAAGAATGAGGATCTCATTCCATCATCAACTACCACTGTATAGTAGTGATATAAATAATATAACCTAAGGAAACTCATTGTATGATTTTTCATTTATTCATGTTTTATAAATAAGGAAAAATTTATAAAACCAAATTTGGGCTTCTATTAAATTAAGTAATTTCCATATATGTTTAATTTGATGAATCAATAAATTAATAATATGCCTAGGGGGAATACCGAATGTCTGTTTCTCAGGTAAACCATACCACTAATGGGATATAGTCCATTAATAAAAATTACATCAATATATATCATATAAATAAGTGTTAATGGTTATATCCATTAATATACCTCTTGGACTAAAGTCTAAAAGACATTGTTTTATTCCACTATATATTGTCACATGTACAATAACATGATAAACAATATCCTAAACAATTTTTTATATCATAAAAAATGAAATTTTGGAGGATATCATTAACATCGACATGTGTCTCATCTTTTGTAATACCTTATGGTCACCCAACCAAAAAACATATGGATAAACATAATAAAAATTACAATATATGTCATAGTAAAAATAAACCCCCATTCAGTCAACCATAATTTGGTACACCATCGGGATTTATAGAATTAAAAAATATATATAAATATCTACATTCATATATGTATCTAAGGAGAATCCTCTAGAAATAAACCAATGATACAAAAGAAATAAAGGTATCTTGTATGACCATCATCAAGAAAATGTACCTTAGTAAATGTGTCTACCATTGTAAATAAAATTTAAATGTGAATTCTAAAATTATTGTATTTTATAAAACATAAAGTGGTCATCATACATGGAAACTTTTGATCCCATATATCATACTCATCTTTTCTTGATTCTCTTTGTAGACACTGATCTGAACGTCACATACTTCACCTGAGATTCATCCTTTTTGATAATCACATCATTAGAAACTTAACCAGGATGACATATAAAATTCCTTTATGCAACCACACACTCCTAAATACTATCCAAATCAAGTTACAAGATATCACACTCATAATGTTAGAGGAAAAATTTCTTCTTGGCTAATCCCTAAATGGAATCATGTTCCACAAAATTCCCAAAAACTCACATTTACGGAAAGTCATTATGTTGACTTATGTAAGTAGAGTATCAATGTATAAAGGATCCTAGGATAGGTATGTCTCTAAACTCATCTAATAGGGACTATAAAATGATCCATGCAAACCTTTTATCCCAATGAAATTATATTGACACTCTATTTGTTATACCTAGTAGGGAATCCATCACTCAAAAATAATCATATTCTTTTTTTGTGACTGTTGATCATATTAGGAATATCTATACAATATTACAACACATGATTAACAGAAGTTTCTCTAAACATGAAATACCCCTTGACCAACATCAGTTAGGGAAAACTCAATTTCATACTTTATGAGGTCAATCGGTATTAAACTGTACGAAATTTATATCTATATATAAATTTTTGTATCAAATGTGAAAGAGTGAGAAAATAGAGGTTTCCATTAATATGATACATTACTATTATTAAACCACTTAAGAATATATATCCAAACAAACAAAATCATTTTTTCATCTTATCTTATATGATAAAATTATTTTTTATACTAATTAATTCTATAGATTCTCTACTTTTAACACATTATAACATTTTTAATCCATGTCACATATCAATCTAACCGTATGACAAAACAGTACCATTAAAATCTATTTCAAGAATAATTTATGATGACATCTAATTTGAATAAATTTTCGACATATGATTAATAATCTTAATGCTCACATTTTTGAACATATTCACCCATTATTACTTTATAATATCATATGTTATGATGAGAATTTATGTTTTCTACTTAGAACAAATTCAATGTCCATCATCATCATTTGAAACACTTGTCCACTAAATTATTTCATAGGAATGATGTAACTATATAAATTATTTTTTACCATTCCTCCAATAAACATTAAAGGTAAATTGAAAATCCATTTAATATGGTAAATAAATGTATCTCTTACATTTCTCTTTATCGACACATCCTAAATTTTATTAGGATAAAGTTATAACACATTGTTATAGTATATAAGGTAACTCTTTAAATAAATATTTAATTCAATAAAGTAAACTTATTTTGAATATAAAATCCAACTCATTTTTTCTTTTTACTAGTACAATCATTCATGAAATAGTTCCTTTCAACATCCATAACAACTAAATTAAAGACATTAATTTTTCATTATCGGCTCATATCGAAAATGATTTTATGATGTTGAGTTAAAAATAATTCCAAACATAAATTAGTATAATGAATTTAGAAATAATGATATCCACTTTATAATTAGTAACCTTGTTTAACAAATTAAATTATTATCTTACATCAAATATCCTTAATATTATAGGATATTCACTAAAAATAATTAACCATAAGATTTGTGTTGTCCTTTATAAATTAATTTTGGACTTCTCAAAGTCCAAGAAGACTCTAACAAGCCTTGAATACACTATATTCCTTTAAAAATATCATTCCATGAAACGTAAAACATCTTTTGTTAGGAAAAAACATTTCACTAATTTGAGTAAGAATACTTTTTAAATGAACTATTATTTCAATAACATATATGTTATTTTTTGTGTTTTGAATAATTTTCAATTAAATAGAAAATATCCTTAAAATAAACCACTTATGGATGGTGGGTACACAATTCAACATGTTATGAAAAATATTTGGCTAAAAACATTATATTAAAGAAAACACTTTTATCTATATATTTTTTCTCAAAACATATTATTGTAATTCATGACAAATTATCCAGGTGTATACAATTAATCATCTCATACTTATTCACAATAATTATTTGTAATCAAACATTATATTTTATCACATAAAGTAAATTCGATGAAGATACAAATCATTTATTTACATTTATTTGATCTTAATGAAATATATATTAATGATATACAAGATGAAGTAACTATTTACTTCATCTCATGAATCTATAAATAAGATTTTTCAAATATTACTTTTATTTTTAAGTCCGTTATTTTTAAAAAAAAACTTATTATATTTTTATCTATGACCACATTTGATTCAAAATAAATGATTCTGTTTTTATAATATCCATACATGAAATTGATATTACATAGAGTTTCTAATACTCCATAATTTATATCTTGTCAAATATAATCATGTGGAATTCGTACGATCCATTGAAAGAAGCCCATGGATTCAGTGGACATTATTGGATTCAATAAGAGACATTGTTATCATTTTAAACATACCCTTATTGTTCATATTTGATCTGTCATCCACTTATATTATATATAAATTATTAAAATCTTAAAATTATATGATTAGGTTATCAATATTCAATACATTGATAATATGAGGTCATCTTTTCATGATTCCATTCACTTTTTCTAAAAATTTCTATGATTGAAAATAGAACAAATTCCATAGCTAAAAAATACTTTTCTAGTATCCCCGTAAGTCTGTTATGAAATTTATAAAATCGTAATCCATGTTTATTAAAAACATTAGTATCATTTTAATTAAAGAAATAATATTTGCATACATCTCTCACGAGTTTAATGGGACATAATAAAAGTGTCGAGATGATTTTATCCAATTTTTAAGCATCCATATTATTAATGATGTAACTCCTTTTAACCATTACATTTATGAAAAATTCATGATCTAAAATTCAATAGTTTAATCTTTATATCCTTATCAATTAGTATCAAATTTTATAATATATATAGTTGATATCATGTATTGTTCAAAAAAATGTAAATTACTTCTATAACAATTAAATTTTTACGTAACCTTTAGTCTCAGCATGTCATTTAGTATATTTATTCATATTTAATATCTTGTATATACCCAATAATATAGAGTATATGAGACTAAAAGCATTAATGTGTCCATTCATATTGACTTAATGAGTGGGGAATATAATTATTTTTCATTTTTTATCTAAATCCTTTGATACATTCAATGAATCATTGTATGCATCTATAAGAATATATATTCACTTTGTGAAAAAAAATTTAGAACCACAGTTACTCAAGGAAATATTCTAAAACATTCAATTTTCATTATTAACATTTACTAAATCCATTTTCCAGATTAATAAAATCTCATAATATCCTAGTAATACATGTAACTGACATTATGATTCACTTTATCATGGAGTAATCACAGTGTTCATAATAATGATGATGATGATGATGATGATATCTATAGTAGAATATTTTTATCATATGGGTATCATGTATTATTAAATTTTTAATACAAAAATTTATTAAATGGGATCCCAATAAATTCATGAGGGCCACTAAAATCCATGATACCCCTTAGTTGGAAAGATAAATATTATACTAAGAAAATGGTTCATCTCTCAAATGAATCTCCACGCTTAGTTATTTATGTTGGTAATATTATTAATCATATCATGTATGGATCTTATATTGTTTAAAGAAAAAAATGTAATCCAATTAATCATATGGATAAACCAACTCCACTCTTTTCGTATCCCAACACATGGTGCTTCTAGGATACTGTTACTATTGAAAATTACAAATTTGAGCAAATATCAATGCAATCTAGGGGAACCATGAAATGAAATGAAACTACCCAAGTATGATTCAATGTCACTCATTAATTTCCTTATATAAACATAAAATTTTAGTAGAAACCCACATTAGCATTAAGCTAAGAGGGTTGATCGTTGTTATCGTAAATAATGCCACTATTGGTAGAATTTCGCACTTAGTATTTGAAAGCAATTTTAATATCACAATATTATCTAATGTTATTTACTATTATATATGAATGCTTATAGTAATTTAGTATGGAATACTATTTTCTCCTGCAAATCAATATTTTCAAACCATATTTATTTCCAACTCCTTACATAACCCATATTTTTGTGTTTCTACCCAGAAATTGAATTCAAACATATTAATACATATGATAAGGAATCATATTAATAAGGTAAATAAAAAATTCATGTAATGTAATTTCTTTATCTACCTGAGTAATCCAAGAGAAAAAATAGTCTTCCCACTTCATCTGTGTAGTCGAGGAATATGCCTCCATGTAGGTAGGTAGTCTATCCACATGTTCTTCTTACCGGTTATAGATTTGTCAAGAGAGAATAAAATTCATCCTTACTATAGAACCAATTATTCAAAAAATAAATTCAAAAACTAAATTATTGTCCAAAAATATACATATAATGTCAATGTAGAAGAAAAACTAATATAATTATAGGGACATTCATAACATATAAGGAAAAGATCAATCTAGAAGATGTTTTGAAATCAATTCAAAAAATAAACAATATTAAAATTCCATTAATAATTTACTAAAAGTAAATATATCATGGAATTACCATCTAAATAAAAGAAAAAATTAAACATATTAACATGAGATAATGATTCCTGAAAAAATTATAAATAAAAGTTAATTACAAACCTTTTATAATAAAAGCATTTAAATTTTTAAAATTCAATATTTTTTAATGTAAAAATTTTATAATCATTTCTATATAATCTATTACATATTTATCATTATATAGAATTTATATTTTAAAAAAAAATTGATACTATTATAATAATAACATATTTTTATTCAAATTCCTATTATATAAACACTTTTCATAATATTAATATCTTATATATAATTTTTATTTAATCATTGATCATATCACTCATCAAAATGATTTTTTTTGTGGCTTAAATAATGCCTATAATGAGGCCCCTTTAATTTTAACAATTTAAATTATTTTTTTTGAAAAAATAATAATTTACAAATAATATTTTGATATCTACTATCTATATCTATACTAAAGAAGGCATTTTCCTGCTAACATGTCACCACCAGAATCTTCCACGACGCTCCTCCTTATTTCACTCCCATTATTTCCTCCATTCACATCCCCTCACACCCACGATTTTAATTCCTGTGGCCTAGGGTTTCTGACTACCTCCCATCAAGCTACCTCTGTTCATCGTCTTCGTCTCCGCCTGTGTCTCTGCCCACGTCTCCACCACTCAACGTATCGTCGTCTCGGTCTCCCTCTCGGGATGCATCTCCGGCACTCAACATCTTGTCGTCTCTCTCTATTCATAGCAATCCTGAACCTTGACTCTAGAAATACTTCACATCACCTCAGCTCCATATCTCCATTCATCTTCACCTCCTCTGTCTATCAGCACCTTCGATTTACGGCTAAATACCTAATTTGTTCCAATATCTTCTCCACTTTCAACCACCGAATATGACCCACGACAACCACTTCGCGAACCCCTTTAACATCACCAACAACATGTTCAAAAATCCTACAGATCTGCATCTCTTCAATAGGTATGTTCTCCCAATCCTGTGGAAATTTTATCCCTTCGACTTTATTTTGTCCCCAGATCTGTTTGTGACAGCTTTATGGGAGATATACCAGAGTCCGTCACGCATTCAACAACCACTATTATTTTTTTCCTTCGAGTAAATCATCAATTCATCTGCATTTGATATTATATACTGAAAACTAACAACTTTACTTCATTTTCTATTCAGTTATTCTAAACTAATTTATATTTACCCATGATTTGTTTTCAATCTATGTAATAATCTGTTGTTTTCATGCTTGGAGCCAAAAATTTATAGATTGTTGGTTGTTTGGCTATTATGTGAGACTTATTTTTATCAAATTTTTATTCAACATCAACTCATTAATCTGTTTTAGACTATGGATTATGTAATCAATATATGTAATAATCTAACTGTTTAATGTTTGGAATCATAACAATTGCTTTTTTTTGTTTTGTGACACTAAATATGTCTATGTTTATTGTTCCCTATTTAATAACAGCTTTCACTGTGTAATTTATAAACATTTTTATGTGGGAGAGGATTTTTTTACCTTGATACCTCTGGGAAATTTTTTTTCATTATTCTCAATAAAATTGTTCCATTTTATAGATTATTGTAAGATTGCTGATTCAAAGGACATCCAATTGCTCAGATGTGATAACAAAACCGGAATGGTTAATGTATGAAATAAGATGTGAGTACACTGACATGTTAAAAAGTACTGAAATCTTAACTAGAAAAGTTATCATTTACATTATCCTGTATAATTCTTTTTTAGGCACTGTTTGATAACACTTATTTTTAATAAATTTTCATTGTCTAATTCATCTGTATTTTCATTAACCCCTTTCACCAGTCCTCTAATATTTGTATAATCTGTTTCAATTTTTGTAACCATATTATCCTATATCCATTTCCATACTAGGGCTTCTATTTCATTTTGTTAACTGGTATTTATTCACTAATTGATTATTCGATGCACGTTCTATCAAATGCAATATTATTCTCGATCTCCAATTTTATTCTACATTGCATTATTATTGAAATGACGTTGAATGAATTTACATGTCTACTTTGATTCAAGTATCTTTATCACCATCTCATGCTTTACAATGTAATGGTATCATTTATTCAAGGTAATTGAATCTCCCATTATTTCTATTTCCATTTGAAAAATGTTTTATTTATTCGTTTGTTGTTTGACGTCAATATTTGATTGATACATTATTTTTCTGTATATTCCAGGAAATCAGTGTTTCATGTACTTTTTGATATGTCTATTTTTTTCAATTGGGTTATGATTTATTTGCATGTGGTGCTATTTCAAATGGAGATATTATTTGGTCAGATTCATCAAGTTAGAGAAGCAATCAGGCCTAGACAATCATCTCAGAATCAGGACTTCTGTCTGTCCCCAATGGAATTTTGGGTAATTATGAAGATTTTGGGTATGTAAAATATATTAATGTGTTTTAATTCAAAAACAATTATTGTTTTTATATTTTATTAAAAAGTATAGGGGTTTCCCTGTTTGGATAAAATGTCACAGGATCAGTTTTAAAACGGCTACTGGTACTTTAAAGGTTAGTTTCACAACATATAATGGTCCATTCAAGAACTTTTTCTATAATATGTTTTCTTTCTGCATTCTTTTTTTATCAATTTTGAAATATTAGTGTATATTGATTTGTGTTGGTCATTTAAGGAACTTTTTTGGATTTTTATTATCTTATCTATGAATTTTCAGTATACCTACTTAGATGGTTTTTTGAAACCCTAGGTTTTTTCCTCTTCTACTCCAATAGTCACCCAACAACTATAACACTATCCATGTGTATTTTATTTACCTCACAAAATATATATACTTTCGGATGTTAATTATTCTCTTCATTGATAAGTATATACTAAATATGGGTTGGTAATTAATTCAAGCGTTATTTATGGGTTAGAAATTAACACTCATGAGGGGTTTGCTTCATAACATTGTTAGAGCATTGGAGAAATGAATAAAAATTTTCTACTATAGCTGAACAGGTGATACAAAAATCATAGATTCGGAGCTGTGTCGGCCTTCCTTTTTTGGTATATTCTATTATATGTGTTGAATTCAAATATTTTATCTTATGACTATTCCAACAAACACATGAATCATGAAATTTAACAAGAAAACCTGATATGCACCATGATAAGCTGCCTCTGAAACAAATGGATCTTAATGTAATTGACAGTGTCCTACTTTTCATTTTAATTATTTTTTTAAAACAATTACTTCTCTTAAATAATTTCAAAAAAAATAAGCATCATTCTATAAATTTATATTGGAACTTTGCACATTATAATCTAATTTAGTCTAATTCAATATCAATGTTTCACATTTTTCTCTATTCATACCAAATTTTAATGCTGAAATATGATACATTTGCATTCACAGATCATTCAATAGGGATCAGCAACATTTGATCTTCCACCTTTTTATATGATTTTTTGTATTCTAAGACACTACAGACCTAGCACTAAGAAAAAGGTGTGTTCTTCTCAATTTCTTTAGATGTTTCCACTTATCTCCAAGATTTAATAATTTCAGTTTAATAGTATATTTCCAGACAATATTTTTATACAACACCTATTCTAGTTCAACATTTACAGAATATGATTCTTCTGCTTGGCCATTCTTACATCATCTATTTTTTCCATGGAAGATATTTATTTATTCTGACATTTCAAAGAATCATAAAATTTAGTAATGCTTAAATTATATGATATAATATAAACTTTTCCAGTTTAATTCATGAAGATTCCCTATTCCAGTGTTTATGATTTCTATAAAAATGTATTTTCAAGTTCACTGCTTGCAAACCAGCCAACCATATGAATTCATTTCACAGATTTCTGAAATTGGAGCCATATTTATGTATTAAACATCACATATTAGTACATGACCATTCAGAAACTGATTCAATCATATAATTTCACTTTGCATCAACCATATACTCTTGTGGAATTAGAAATTTAGCCAATTTGGTGTTTTCCTTTTCAATTTACATAACATTCACTTTACATTCCACTGTGCATAATTTGATTTCACTACACACCTTGAAAATTAAATATAAAGTAAAAAAATACAAACATGTCTTCTTTGTCAAACTCTAGATATGCAAGGTTACACCAGATGAAAGTTATGAAGGAACAACATAAAATTATTAACTTTTTATTCTATTAAGTATTTATTTTATGTTGCAGAAATAGTATATATATTTTACAAACCTATAATGGTTGTATATTTTAGAAAACTCTTACTTTTGAAGGAATTATTTGTATACTATTGATTTTTTTTTTCAACTGAATACATCATTATGTTTATTCTTTTAGTTCTAAACTAATGTCCATGTTTTTTTCTTTGAAGTTGGTCTGTGTTATTTCAATTACACATTCTCAATTAAATTTATTTTCAAAATTATCATTTTTAATTTTTGTATTATATTTATTAAATTTAGGAATTTATTTCTTATTTTTTTAATTTTTATGTAAGTGGCATTAGATGGTGTTCTGTTGTCTTTGGATTAAGTTCTAATACTGAATCCTCTATAAAGCATAATGGTTGCCCATCAGCATCTACCATTGTTCCTGTGAAATGGAGTGGGATGAAAAATAAGGAAATCTCAGAAGACCAGTCAGCCTCTGGAGTCTCTTAAAGTAGAGTGAGGTCATCATTGAGGATGCGTAGCCAACATCCAGCCTAACTAGGCCTATTTCTACTCCACCACGAACAGATAATATCACATTTAATTTTTATGATATTCTTAATGATACCTTAATGTGTGTGTTTGTGGAGTGAGTAATTTTAATGTTGGAGGGACCTTTTTTATTCAGATCCTTAACAGGGAGGATGCACATATCTGAGTTCATGTGGAATCTATAAAATTTCAAGGATACAATTCAAGGCACAACCTATCATCTTCAAGGTATTGTATACCAATGAATATATTTTAGGCCTGAATGTTCTTAACAAGAAGTTTCCTTTCTTAAAAGTTGGAAATGGTGTCGGCCTTTTAAAGTTGACAATGATAACTGTAGATGAGATGACTATACCACTTATAATCAATTTTTGGACCTTGATGTCCAGGAATGAAACGTACGTGAGAACCAGGTATGAGGCATCATCATCTTTTCAATGCATAATGTAGCAGTTTCTGTACCACTTAAAACTCTTCAAGAGGACCCAAATGATAGGCATATTGAATGGGAGCAGAGGTATGATTCCAAAAATTTTGTTTTTGAATAGTAAATCCTATTTATTGATGTCTCTATCCTTAGTGGATCGGTGGAGTAAGTTGTTTCTCCAGCGTATTCATCAGTCTTCTTCCTAATTTTGTTGTGATTTAATGCCACCAGCACATTTATTAGTTTTGTGTTTGTTGATGTGCTTTCACTGAAGGGAAGATCTCCACCAAGTACTCTCAGAGGATATAGTTGTTCACTGGAAGCTACATTGTGTCGTAATGGGAAATCAAACATTCACCTAGAGGAATTGGTCTCCCTTGTGTTGTGGTGTTGGTTGTTCAGGTTGGTCTCCCTTTTTTTGAAGGTTGCATTTTAATTTCAATTTATCTTTGGGATGTAAAACATTTTTTTATCCTTTTATAATCATGATGATTTTTATTCACTTAAAAGGAAATATCTCAAATACATTTCCCCAAGACCCATGAAGTTCTCTCAAATATTCCATATATATTACATTAACTTTACATTCAGTTTCTATGATGTTTGGACCAGTTCTGGCATTTACAGAGTTCATGTGCATGAACAATTTACCATTCCTACAGTATAATTCTTTATAATTTGATGCAATTTCATAGTTTTAAATTTCCTTTTAGAAAGAAAATTTGTATTCACTTTTATCTATACTCATATTACAGTGTAATAATACACTATAAAACAAATTTTCAATTTTCTAATTTTTATATTTTTGTTTCCAGTTAAACTAATTTTCAATTTTCTTATTTTTCAAATTTTGTTTCTGCTACAGAGGTGGACTATAATGCGAAGGCAACATTTAGGTGTAGATGTCTACTGGGGAAAAAATCACAGATTTGGAACAAATTTAGTAACATGAGTTTCCATAATTTTTTCTATTGTATCCGCACACCGTAGAGTAACATATATTTTCTGCTGCTATCTCATTTCTTACCATTTGTTTTTCCATTGAAATTATTATCTCTATACATACTATTATTTATGTCTCATTTATTTAAATTTAACATTCCAATTTTCATGTATCATATTTCATTCTTATTTTCTATAATTTAAACTATGTTATTTTAATACAACAGTATCAAAAACAACAAATATTTCAATATTATTTCTGTACTTTCCCATTTTAACATGACATTAATTTGTATAAATTCTTATATTTTCAATATAAAATTGAATTTTGAAAATAACAGTTCATTTATAATGGCGTGTGTATGCACAGGCGGTGTACTAGTTTTTTACATATTCAATAATTTAAAACCAATTATAATTTATTACTTATTATTTCAATGTAAATAATTTCATTTCTATGTCATATTACATTCCATATAATTTGACTAAAACGTTTTATTATGTATAAAAATTTAATATTTAAAAATAATATGTTCCATAAGCATTTGATACTTTGTTAAAAATTCAATATCAGATTATCTGTAAAACATATATAATTTCAAATTTCCCAAAATATGTTTTAAATTTTTTTATAATAATTTTAAAAAAAATCCTAATAATATTAAATGTAAAATGAAAATTAAATAATTTTAAATCAATTTTGACAACCAATATAGAGAATCTCTATTATACGTAAGGATAACTACCTTTTACCCAGACACAGACTGTCTACTTAAATGTAGATACATATGAAACATATATAGAAGAGATTATGTAAGGGTAAATTTGGTCTTAACATTACGTGGATATAAGATAATACTAATTAACATTATGTATAAATATTTTATGTAAGGGTAAACTCCATCATACCCTTACATAAAACTATAATCAAATGGGTAAAATATAATGACAGAAACATATACATATCTATATAAGGGTAAGGTGAGATGACCCTTACAAAAACCAATCTAAATAATGGTAAAACCTTGGTCTCTATTATAATATGCACATATTTAATGGAAAAAAATTAATAATTTCACTCAAAAAGCCTAAATAAAAATGATATTTTCATGTATTCGTGTACATTTATTCATAAAATTTCATAAATTTACATTTTTTTGGTTCTCTAAAATACTATAACAAGGCTTCATATAATTCTAATAACACTTATTATACATAATAGAATCAATTAGGGAAAAAATATGTTGAAATCCAATGAAATCAATATCAAACTTTGAATAAAACAATAAATTAATCCCTTATACTGTAAATGAGAATACAATACACTAAATAGAATCTACTACACCTTTATCATGATCATATGGTTTGGTAAAAAAAATTCTCTTTAAAGAGCCCCTCCTCCATTGTGTATCCTAGAGCTAAATAGAATATCTTATCACACAAGAGGGATCCATCCTTCCACTAGAGATCCACTAGAATTTCATATAAAATGATGGAATGTATAGAGAACTACAGTTCTTTGGGAGTTATTTTCATGAATAAAAATCTCAATCTATCATCTAATACTTTTGAATGGTAGTGATATAAATATGACCACCAAGGATAGTTTATGGGTTCTGTTGCATTAATTCATATTTTATAACACATGAATAAATTATATGATAACCATTATTCATATAATTAATAATAATTTTACTAATACATTTGATTTTATGAAATTGGGATTTAATAATAGTCTATGTTGAAATGAAAAATGGAATCTTGTTAGGAAATATTCCATTACAAAATGATATAGCCCAGGCATACAAAAAACATGATAATATCATATATATATATATATAAAAGGGTTTAGGTAATATACCCTTTAAATGACAATTTTAAATTACATGAAATAATTAATATTATTGAAAACATTTCAAAAATTTATTGTTTTTTCTATTCATGTAAAAATTCATTTTAGAAAAATATAAAATATTTATCATAAAACTATAATGACATGATCATTTCAAAAAATTTATACATTTTTTCAAAAAAACATTTCAATGTTTGGTGAAATTAATTATTACATTTGTTCAAAAATTAAAAGAAAATTGAATGAAATTTTATTTTTAAAAATTATGTTGAAATTATTGTAATTAATTTAAAAATTACCATAATTAAATGAAAATGAATTTACTTTATTAGATATACAATCCACTTATATCGTCAAATTTATTTATCTATGGTTATTAATTCAATGTATTATGAAAAATATATATTTCACAAATTAAAATAGTTTTATGAAAAAAATATCTCTTTCCTTAAAATAATATTATAGTCATTTATGAATAAATTAAAATTAATTCTTGATTGATTAATATTTTTATTAAAGAAAAAACATTCTAAAATTATTTCATAACAAAATTATTCCAATTAAATCCTTCAAAACCAATTTCTAGGTTATAATGGTTGTATTTAAATAATAGTATATCATTGTTCCTATAAGCTTGGTGTTTTATTTAACACAAACTAATAAAATTTTTACTTCAGGAAAATAAATTCCAAAATCATGGAGTGTCACAATTAATTACAAAATGACTATTTATATGGGAAAACACAATTATTTCCCATATGATAAAATTATCTTATATCATTCTTGTAATAAATTTGAATTACATGAATTCTTAGAAATGAAAAAATTACAATTAATAATAAAATGATTATTCTTCCTAGAAATTAATATTGTACTTATAGACAAAATAATATTTTATTTGTATAGGTTTTAAAATTTTGGCACGTCACATAGTTTTAACATGTCTACAATATTGATATTATTTAATAAAAATTTAATATATATACCTCAAATACACAAACTGTGGTAAAAGGCCACATGGATGAACATTACATCCCATTACATGACCAACCCTCATGACCCTTACATGGCTATTATTAAGCTTAGTGTGCCACCACATGACCATATCTAATAAGGAATGGGATGATGATAAGAACCAACATGGTATATCACACATATGGGACACCATATTCTATAAACCATGGGGAAACCATATATCTTAATAAAAATATAAATAATTAAAACCATTTATATAACAAAATATATTAAAACAACAATGTGAATCATGATAAATATTCATATAATTTAATAAACAACAATATTAGTAAATAAGGGGAAATTATAGGCCTAAAATATCATTAACCATCAAATAACAACTTGGATAAATGGACTCAAGGTCATGAGAATAATAACAAATGAATCTTTATAAGGGGACATCACCATGTTCCACAATGAACAAGCACCAAAACACTATTTAATCCAAATTCATGCCTGAACTCTTCATCATCATAAAAAATATATATCTTTTTTTCTAGAAATCATATAGGGATGACAATAAAAATTTCTGGTAATAATCCCCATGAATATACGTGAGAGAGTGTGAAATACATTGGATAATTTGAATAAACCCTTATATTCTTTTTAGGACTAGAAAACCAGGGTAATACGGGACAAAAATATTTATATCATTATTCCATAAAATTTATTACAAAAAAGGAAATTAAAATACCTAGAGAACTAACCCATATTAAAAAATTCAACTCTTCCACCTTGGCCCTTTATAGTAGTAGTGGGGGAATTTCCCTATATTGGAGAGTTCACATAATCAATTTAGAAAGGGAATATTTCCAACATTTTTTATGGGAATGGGGTGGATACAAGGCATGTTTAGATAAGAAGATTTATCTTTTAAAAAAATGGTGTTATTGTATTAGGGACTATATATATGTAATCTAAGGAGGGTTTGTCCTTGTTGGATTAGGATTTCTTAAAGGATAATTTTTTAAATAAAACTATAATAGATGATTTTCTGATAGTTTAGATTCTTCAACTATAGATTCATAAATATATTATGGTTAGTGATTTTGTTTATAACGAATAAAATTTAAAAAATTTCATATTAATAATATGGAATATTTTTTTAAAATAACATGGATAGAAATCTATAGCCTCTCATTCCAAGCATTTTTACATCAAAATTTTCATAAATAATAACATATACACTACCATAAGTTAATAATTATTAATTATGAAATATCATTATAAACCATAGTAGAAAAATTTAATCACTTATGAGAGTAATATGGTTATCTAGTGGGATCGTCGTTTCTAAAATTCCTTCTAAAGGAAACATAAAATGATGACTCAAATTTGGACCCTTATTCATGGTGTCAAATATTGAAACATGGTTATAGTTCGTAGATTTAAATAACCCCCCCCCCCCATCCATATGTAACAGGAAAGATATTAATTGAATTGCTTCATTCTAAGAATAAATGTTTCATTATCCATGGCTGTAAAGTAGTAACCAACATCAAAAATGGGTTTTTTGTAACTACTACCCTGTCTGAGAAACTCATATAGAATTTTGTGTCTTTTGATTAGGATTTCTCAATTTCCAATGATGTAGTATGTAGAGAAAATTTTATTACCCTTCATCTCTCAGATGAACACGGTATATATTACGCTAATTTTTTTTAGATCAATATTGATATAATTAATTTTTTAAAAAAAATATTGGAACATCAACCGGATAACTATTGGATTAAAAGATGAAGTGATAGAATACATATTTTTTTCTTCTCATTACATGCAACTTTTTTCTTGTATTCCTATAATACCATATGGGTTAAATATCACATTACTAGTGTATATCAATCAAGAGGGAATAACCCCAATATAGGGTATATGAATCATTGTGTGGAATATGCATTAGTCATGTGATTACATAATATACAAGTGGAGGACTTGTGTTATACTCTTATGGATATTAGCCACTCCACTATGCATTTCGAATTACTTTTTTCATGTTTTTGGTGTGTCACTAGAGGGTTAATAATATTGTTTCTTCTCAAATAATCTCACCCACTCTCAATAACAAACTCATCCAGTTTATGAATGTTTAAATGGTTGAATTATATAGAAAAGTACACGCATAATAAATATATAATTACCATAACATTATATGATAAATTTATTAGAATTTACTACTTATATATATGATTCTGACACCCAAGTGGGAAAATATTTATAACACCAAGAACTACCTACTATGTGGATTCTTTCTTGGATTACATGGCATGTGTTTCTCAAAATTTGTAGGTTAAATGACATTACAGTTTTGTTCATGTTGAGTTAATTGAAAAAAAATCACATTGGGGCACATTAAGTGTGGGACCTCTTAATGAACTAAGGATTATCATTTTATTGTTTTTGAAATGTATCTAAAAAATCTATCATGTACTCCATTCAAATGATGGGTGGACCATCTAAATAACTCATACATATATTGATATAGTAAACCAATCAAGAATTCTAAAATACATGGTGTTTCTTCATTCCTTTAAAGAATGTCAGGCATGTGAATCAATCATTTAGCTACTTATAAACATGTTGAGGCATTCTATCTCCAGATACATAGAGTGTGACATAAGGTCATTCTATAAGTGATATTAATAGAAATTATTAAAACGTGGTATCATAGGGTTGCATGATACATGATATAAAATGAAAATTATTAAATGTTCTGTTAGGAATTTGTCCAGATCTAGAACATTTTTTCACAAATATTTTATTCCATGGGAATCGCCATCAAATTCATATATATTCATGATTTTGGTTCCACTCACATTTTACACCCATAGACTTGTTATTTAATATTATCAAAGATTCACTAACCATCCATTGCAACCTCTGTACATCACCACCATCTCACTCAATAAAATATTCTCATATGACTCGAAATATTACATGTCATACACCCACATCCATGTTCAAACTAGAGTAATCGACCATTAATTTATGTATCATCATTTAACAACAATTGAACTATAAATGGATTAATGAATATGGTAAATTGTAAAATGGTGATTAATATAGTGTATAATCACTCAAAAGTGGATTATCATTCACATTCAATGATGAAACTACCTAACAAGAAATGAATGAATAATTTTTTAATTGATTATTTTTTTCAATATTTATCATTTTTTCATCTATCATAATGAATCTCTATTAATTTTGTTATGATTAATATATATAATAATATAAGGAATAGAAAAATAATGTCATTATTAATAAATTTATAACCCATGATATAATAGACTTCATATTTAAAAAATAATTAGGGAAAATATTTAAATAAAAATATGTTAAATTAATTCAATAAATATATATATATATGAATAAAATATTTACATAAATAGTGATATTATTTATATAACTTACAATGGATTTGGAATGAAAATAATATATTTTTGATATCAAAAAAATATCGCCAAAAATTAGGGTAAATTGATATAATAAAATCCATGGGAAATTATATATAAAACAAGTGAATTTTATAACATAATTAATGAAGAAAAATGAAGGATTTTTAATGAATTTTCCTCCCGTGTTATAAATTTTTATTTTTCAAACCAAAATCATGAAAAAAATATCACCTAGAATAGATGATTCCTCCTAATGAAATGATAATGAATATGAGGATTATATCAACAGTTCTATCAAAATATAGCCAATAAATATCAAAAAATATTATGAAGAATATTTTTAGGATTATTTATGTCATGAATTTCATCCGTTCAAATATTATATTGAAACACGAAAATTATCTATCCATTTCTAGAGGACCATCCACATGGATAATATTACTCCTCATTAAAATCACTAATTTAATACATTATAGAGATATTTAATTTTTATTACTTAAAAGAGTTTTAAAAAATTTATTTATACTTATTTTAATGACTAGAATAAAAATATTTAATATATTACATATTTTCTTAAAGACCCATGATTATATTTTAAATTATTATGCTAAAAATATACATTTATTAAAACTATAAAAATTTATATAGTGATTTATAAAAAAATATCAGTCACTACATCCTTTCTACCTTCAAGTATTTTCAATAATAAAAGAAAAACTCCTACAGTGAGGTTAGGGAAAATGGATCATATCAAAATATCATTATCCCATGAACTATTTTCAATATTCTCATGTCACCATAACATATTTAATTATAAAGTCTATCACCCATGAAAGGTATACTATACAAGATCCTAAAATCCCCTCTATTCATAGTTATGGTATTGTGATCTTAAACATAAATATAATCCTAATTGATAATATGCATTGAATCATGAACATACTACCTATTCTATGATTCTTGGAAAACATTTTTCACATGGTCAATCTATCATTGTAATGAATGATATTATAAAATACCACCTATATATCGATGGATGTAAAGGTGCTCAATGAATCTCTTAAATTGATTTCCTCACTAAAAAAACATTCGAAAACATGGGTGTGATAGTACCTTTAGTAACACTTGATCACTACACTCATATACAATAGTCTCAATCTTCTTTCATTATGATACTTCTAATACATTTTGGCAATCTATATATTCTCCCCAGTTAGTCGCACCTTCTCCTTCATTAACAATGCTAACATAGACCCCATCAGATACGAATTTCCAATTTTTATCTAATAAATGGTTTATCTAAATGATCAGACATACATAGACTATGAATTTACAATTTAAATATTATAGTAATATATATTCTTATATTAAAACTCTAATAAATATTTTTTTATCAAAATAGTTCCAAAAAAATGTATGTGCATAATCTCACAACAAATCCTTGATCACATTAATGTTTTTTTGGGTATGACCATCCATACGACGGTGGAAAGTAGTATAAAACTATATTTGGATCATAAAACCCTCCAACACATTTCCTCATATCTAGAAAATGAATCATGTATCATGGTTAATGAAAATAATTGTGAATATCCCACAGAATTTTATACTGTGATCCAAGTATATGATTCTAAAACTATGAACTGTACTTTTCTCTAGGATGGGAATTATGTGAGGTGTCCTACTTATATTGTCAATTATCACACATATAGTTACATTATCCTTCATTTTTTATTGACGTTAATTCATGAAATCTAAAATATATTATCCCTTTTACACTTTGTATCCAAGAGATGTTTGCTCAAACCCATAGAGAAATATTTCTTAGTTTTCACCTGAAGAAAAGTGTGGTGTTGTAAGATGAAATTAACAACCCCCTGATTTACACAATGATATCAAAAATTAGTATTATAATCTGATAATATCATTATCATGTTGGAATGAATGACAAAAAGGGTTGCAATAAACTTCTAAAACCTCATCATGCATGAACTCTAAAACTATTTCACATCCATGAATGTTGAAAATATTTTCCAAAACTTTTGAGATTACATCTAGTTCATATATTTAAAAAATATAAACTCATTGATTCATAAAATAAATATAACTATTCCGGGACTCCCTCACTAGGTGGTGAACTATATTGACTACCACCATTAACCAATGGTTTTCAATGTCACCATCCTCTAAATAATCCAATTATAACAATTCCATATACTAAAAAACCTCATATATCAACAAAAAATTATTTTTAATACTAATGGAATTCTCCAAAACATTATCCTTTTCTATCTTATATAATATATCCAATTCATAGTCATGTAGAAACTCCTATAATCACCAATAATACAAATTCAAGGTTCTTTTTTTTAATTTATTTGATACACTTTGGATCCATGAGGACCAAAAACCTATCACCAAGAAGTTAATGACTTCATATGTTTAAGGAAAATACTACCACCACATTTTAGTAGTCATGGGTCATATGTTTTTTTATTTCAGGTTTCAAAATGTTATACCGACAATATAGGAAAATTGTAATTGAGCGGCACTTTTCAAAACTAACACAAAACTATTTATTTTTATTTTTTAGTAGTGGTTCTAGAAAAACAATCAATTATTCAAGGTTGTTTATTTAAAACTATTTCCATTTAAATGTGGTAGAAACATTCTTTGATTTTGAAATTTCTATTTTTTTAATAATTCCATTGATTTTGGTGGTGATTTTTAGAATGCTACTAGAAAATTAATGATAACTAATAATAATAATTATTATTAGTCTTTTGAAAGTGCAGTTACTTTCTAATAATTTAAAATTGATAAATTATTATTGAATTATTATGATTAATTTTTTAAAATAATTAATTATTTAACATATAAATTACTTATTGATTTTTATTAATTAATTATTTATAGTCATTAGTTAGTATTTTTTTAGAAAATAATTTTTTTATTATATATTCACTAAATATTTGTAATGAATTATGTATATATATATATGTTCTCATATTCAAATGCACACAATCACATCATTATCCATGAAATCAAATACAATCGATCATAAAATTTGTTTCGGGTGTCCGTTTATGCATTACAACCAATAAAATCAAAGATTATGGAATGAAATATGATCAAATAAGAGTAACTTTTTTAATATTTAAATGTGAAATATTTATTAATGTTTTATTAAAATATTAATATCATCTTTCAACTTAAATATACAATAAATTTGGATCCATTTTTCCATTTTAGCTTTATGACCTAAAAAATTTGAATCTAATAACATGATATATGATATTTAGAATAAGAGGAACCCAAATGATAATATTTATTTTTCATAAGTGTCCCTGAAAGACATGAAAACTCATTTTTATGTTAAGGTATAATAATTTTATAGAATTTGATGATATTTTACATTTTTAAGGTGGTCTTCTTCCCCTTTTTTGGGGGGCATATGATTTTGTTACTTATATTTATATTCCAATTGTTATGTTGTTTTTAAAATTTTAGTTGTGCACATATTTTTTGTGATTTATTTACTTATTGAATCTTATGTGGGAATGATTACTTTAGTGTCTGTGAAAAATTATTCAGGAGGGAAGTTTACTGTTAATAATTGTGTTTCTGTAGGTCTCTTTTTTTATATTTATATGAGTGTGTGTAATTATATTTACATAGTTATATTTATTTATTTATATTTATTTATTTATTTACATATATCTATGTGTGCTTATATATATGTATACTTTTATATATTTATGAAATTATATGTATACATGTTTATATTTATTTATATTAATATATATAAATATTTATATTAATGTATAATTAAATATATATATAATAATTTTTATATATGTATACATATATAGTCATTTATATGAGAATATATATAATTATGTATATTTATATTTGTTTATATATATATGAATATATATATATATATATAATTATATTCAACGATTCATGCCTATGTGTATTTATATGTATTTATTTATACATATATATATGTATATAATTTTGGTGGGTGTATATATAGGTTAATATATGTATATTTATATGTGATTATATATATAATTATATTTAAATAAAAATTCTTATATTTATTTATATATATTACTGTAAATTTAATTATATTCACAAATATATATATATATAACTATTTATTTATATTCATATACATTTAAATATAATTATACCCATATTATATATGTATTTTTTCTTTCCAAATATATTTATACTTATATATATATTTAATTTAATGAAAACATATATATTTTAAATATAATTAGAATATAATAATATATAATTGTATATATTTATAAATGCATATATAGTTATATATACATATTACTTTATATATAATTTAATATATATATATATATTAAAAGAATAAATAAATATATGTTTTCTTGAATATCTATCTACAAGAATTTATCCCTATGTAAATAAGTATATAATCATTTTTCTAGTCACCCAATGAATGGATTCGTGGATTGTTAATGGGTTGACTGAATGGAAAATAGGTATGAGGTTCAAATATCAAACTGTACATGTATATGATAAATTTTATAGGGTGGGGTGGGTGGGCCTTGGCTAGGAAAAGTGTCCAAAGAAAGCATATTGTGTGGAATAGTGGGCCTAAAATAGTAATGATTGAAAATAGCCTATGATAGGTGGGAACAATGCCATTATTTTTAAAATATTTTATATATAATTTAAAATTGTTGAAAAAATAAAACCACTACTATATATTAAAAACCACTAGTATAAAATCACCCAATGATGATTCAAGTTAGTTTTTTAAATTAACAAATAATTAATTAATTAGTTATTAAATACTTTTTGTTTTTAAAAATCAACATATATCACTTCACAACTATTTAAACTCTCACTAAACACCAAAAAAACTACAAAAAAAATGTTTTTTTTCGTCTACTACCACATAAAATCACAAGTCGTATCTATATAAAACCCTCATTCTAGGGTTTTTTAGTTAGATATTTTATTATTACAACGGTATGAAATATATAGGATCACAATAAAGAAGATATAATGGTTTAAAAATATAATGACATTATGTATGTATATGTGATATTTACATTACATTCTAAAAAAATTACATCCTGAATTTTTTTTACAAAAATATACTTCTTCTATAAAAATTCTTAGATTCTTAATAGTACACTTATTAGATTATTAGGGAAAATAAAAAAATAATAATTTGGTGACCCTATATACTTAGTTAGTGGAAGAATATAATGAAAGAATACATGAAATAATAAAATCACAAATAATATGAAATCAATATATAATAAAATCGATTCTAAAATTTAAAATTATGTACAAAAAATATATATATTTTTAATACATAACAATAATAAATGAATTCATAGAGATGGTATAGTGACCCTAGACTACTGTAAAGCTTAATAAATGGATTGAAGAATAATTATCTATTAAATTCAAACTATTCATTGAATAATATAGTGGATTTGGAAGACAATGTACAAAATTAGAAAACATGAAACAATATTTAAACATATTTTATTTATCTACATAATGATTTTCACACATATTTTGGACACATACATATATGTAGGACAACCTGGGAAATAAAAATATAATTTAGATAATATAAAAATCCTAGTAAGGGAATAAACATGAAAACAAAGTATAAATCATGAATTAGAAGTCATGATGTGATAACATAAAGGGAATGCCTCATGAATAAAAAATTATAGGTATAACATATAGATCCTGGAATCATATGAACATGGAAATAAATGAATGTGGTAGCATATTAGATGACATAAATATGAGTCATGTCTAACTATTAAGATTATGTCACATGGTGTACAAAGTCCCATAATTGATTTGGTTTAATCCTTAATAACATAAATAATGTATAATGAGATAAAATCATTACCGAATGATGTTTGGAAATATATGGGATTACCTATCATATAATGTACATGAATATATGTACCATATAATGAAATCAAACATAATTTTTAGATGTAATGGTCACCCATGGAATGAAATTGGCTTCATAAATATGTCACATGGCATAACAAAGGGAGTGTCATAATGGTTTCCATGAGATACAAGATTTAAATTATTCTTGTACACTAATAATGGAAATATGAGAATATATTATTAATAATGAATTCCAAAATAAGTGAAAATACGAAAAAGTGTGACTACATTTGTTTATAAATGTTCTACTTAAAAATAGTTTTATGGAAAACAATTAAGAGTCATTATAGAGGAAAATGGAATGATTTTTTTTCCCTAAATATAAAAATGAAATAATTTTTTTTCAAGGTAAAATTATTTATTTTTGAAACAAATGGTGGATTAAATCATTTTTTTGTAGCATACCAGAAAATGGTTAATAAACAGAGAAGTCCCCTTTTAGTTGTGTTTTCTTGTTGAGAGTTATTGATAAAGGATTATTTTAAATTACACGTTTCCCCATTAAAAAAGATTAATAGATAAAGCTACATGTGTTGAAAACATTTACATAGAATAATTGGAAAGTATACTTGAATAATAAATATGTAAATTGGGTGATGTGAGGGAAAGTGTAAACCAAATGAAAAAATGGAGGTTCAGTCAGATCCCTAAACTTATCTATAAATGTGTTATTAAAATTCACTTAATGTCAAATTAAATTAAATTAAATTATTTAATATCTTAATTTGGAACCTATTACACATATAATTGATTTATTAAAAAATTATTATGTTTATTTATGACAATATTTATGAGTTATAATGTTTAATTTTTTTGATTCATGAGCATTCATTTCATAGTTCCATAGTTAGTTAACTTCTATATATATGTGGTTGTTCTTGTAAAATTGGTTTCATTATCTTTACGTTAAGTTAAATGGAATTATTAAAATTTATTTTATTAAAAGAAACCATATATCTTATTTTTAAATTTGGATGATTCATTTGATGATATGTTAATGACAGGTGTTTTGTTTATTTTGGCAGTTTTTATGACCGTCACAAACTAGTATAATTTTAATGAATATTGTATCTGTGTATTATTTAATGGAAATTAAATAAGTTATAATATACATATTAAAACCACAATGCTCATGATTAATTATTTTGGAATTATATAAGATTCTGATACATTTTATTTTGGAATTCTATAAGATTTTAATGATTCCATTGAGAAAAATTAAAACCACAATGCTCATGATTAATTATTCCCATGACTGTGGAATTATATAAAACTTCATTCAATGTTTCATGATTAATGTTCCAGTTATTAATGGGTATGAGTATTCTTATGTTATGATCATGAACATTGATTTTTCATCATAAACATATTCAATTATTATTATCACTGATGAAATTCAATTATTAATTATTATGTTTACCCTAAATGATAATTTGAACTCACCCTTTGTATGTTTCATATTCCCCTAGTCATTAAGAATGATTATTAAATGATTATTTACAAGAAAGGATTCTAATGCAATGTCGTTTTTTGGAGATATTGAAAACATGATATGGAATATCAATAGTTGGGTATAAAGGAAAAAAATACTCCATTGAATTCATATGTATTTTTTATGGAAGGTTTTTCCATAATTCACTAATACATTAATCCTAAATGGTCCTCGGGTTTGAAAGGGATAAAATATTTCCTTTTGATGTTGTAAATTTGGGATGGAGATAGCTATGATACCTTAATAGGTATCAAATATTTAAATGTAATGTTTATGATTTTATCATCGGATTTATGAGTGCATAATCTAGTTACTTAAAATAAGTTTGATAATATTTATAAAACTGGAAAATAAAAACTATTGTTTTAATTGACCATATCACAAAAATGAACTGCATATGACACATCATACTCGTCATTATATTGATTGAAAAAGATAATTATGTTTCAAACGAATAATACCATTATTTTATATCCAATGTATGACAATAATCTCTTGTCAACCAGTCATGATCCATATATTCAATCCCAATGTGATTCCATCTTATATGAAGAGAAGGAATATAAAGTGAGTTATGGTTAATTGGGAGTTTTCCACAAGAATGAGGATCTCATTCCATCATCAACTACCACTGTATAGTAGTGATATAAATAATATAACCTAAGGAAACTCATTGGATGATTTTTCATTTATTCATGTTTTATAAATAAGGAAAAATTTATAAAACCAAATTTGGGCTTCTATTAAATTAAGTAATTTCCATATATGTTTAATTTGATGAATCAATAAATTAATAATATGCCTAGGGGGAATACCGAATGTCTGTTTCTCAGGTAAACCATACCACTAATGGGATATAGTCCATTAATAAAAATTACATCAATATATATCATATAAATAAGGGTTAATGGTTATATCCATTAATATACCTCTTGGACTAAAGTCTAAAAGACATTGTTTTATTCCACTATATATTGTCACATGTACAATAACATGATAAACAATATCCTAAACAATTTTTTATATCATAAAAAATGAAATTTTGGAGGATATCATTAACATCGACATGTGTCTCATCTTTTGTAATACCTTATGGTCACCCAACCAAAAAATATATGGATAAACATAATAAAAATTACAATATATGTCATAGTAAAAATAAACCCCCATTCAGTCAACCATAATTTGGTACACCATCGGGATTTATAGAATTAAAATATATATATAAATATCTACATTCATATATGTATCTAAGGAGAATCCTCTAGAAATAAACCAATGATACAAAAGAAATAAAGGTATCTTGTATGACCATCATCAAGAAAATGTACCTTAGTAAATGTGTCTACCATTGTAAATAAAATTTAAATGTGAATTCTAAAATTATTGTATTTTATAAAACATAAAGTGGTCATCATACATGGAAACTTTTGATCCCATATATCATAATCATCTTTTCTTGATTCTCCTTGTAGACACTGATCTGAACGTCACATACTTCACCTGAGATTCATCCTTTTTGATAATCACATCATTAGAAACTTAACCAGGATGACATATAAAATTCCTTTGTGCAACCACACACTCCTAAATACTATCCAAATCAAGTTCCAAGATATCACACTCATAATGTTAGAGGAAAAATTTCTTCTTGGCTAATCCCTAAATGGAATCATGATCCACAAAATTCCCAAAAACTCACATTTACGGAAAGTCATTATGTTGACTTATGTAAGTAGAGTATCAATGTATAAAGGATCCTAGGATAGGTATGTCTCTAAACTCATCTAATAGGGACTATAAAATGATCCATGCAAACCTTTTATCCCAATGAAATTATATTGACACTCTATTTGTTATACCTAGTAGGGAATCCATCACTCAAAAATAATCATATTCTTTTTTTGTGACTGTTGATCATATTAGGAATATCTATACAATATTACAACACATGATTAACAGAAAAGTTTCTCTAAACATGAAATACCCCTTGACCAACATCAGTTATGGAAAACTCAATTTCATACTTTATGAGGTCAATCGGTATTAAACTGTACGAAATTTATATCTATACATAAATTTTTGTATCAAATGTGAAAGAGTGAGAAAATAGAGGTTTACATTAATATGATACATTACTATTATTAAACCACTTAAGAATATATATCCAAACAAACAAAATCATTTGTTCATCTTATCTTATATGATAAAATTATTTTTTATACTAATTAATTCTATAGATTCTCTACTTTTAACACATTATAACATTTTTAATCCATGTCACATATCAATCTAACCATATGACAAAACAGTACCATTAAAATCTATTTCAAGAATAATTTATGATGACATCTAATTTGAATAAATTTTCGACATATGATTAATAATCTTAATGCTCACATTTTTGAACATATTCACCCATTATTACTTTATAATATCATATGTTATGATGAGAATTTATTTTTTCTACTTAGAACAAATTCAATGTCCATCATCATCATTTGAAACACTTGTCCACTAAATTATTTCATAGGAATGATGTAACTATATAAATTATTTTTTACCATTCCTCCAATAAACAGTAAAGGTAAATTGAAAATCCATTTAATATGGTAAATAAATGTATCTCTTACATTTCTCTTTATCGACACATCCTAAATTTTATTAGGATAAAGTTATAACACATTGTTATAGTATATAAGGTAACTCTTTAAATATATATTTAATTCAATAAAGTAAACTTATTTTGAATATAAAATCCAACTCATTTTTTCTTTTTACTAGTACAATCATTCATGAAATAGTTCCTTTCAACATCCATAACAACTAAATTAAAGACATTAATTTTTCATTATCGGCTCATATCGAAAATGATTTTATGATGTTGAGTTAAAAATAATTCCAAAAATAAATTAGTATAATGAATTTAGAAATAATGATATCCACTTTATAATTAGTAACCTTGTTTAACAAATTAAATTATTATCTTACATCAAATATCCTTAATATTATAGGATATTCACTAAAAATAATTAACCATAAGATTTGTGTTGTCCTTTATAAATTAATTTTGGACTTCTCAAAGTCCAAGAAGACTCTAACAAGCCTTGAATACACTATATTCCTTTAAAAATATAATTCCATGAAACGTAAAACATCTTTTGTTAGGAAAAAACATTTCACTAATTTGAGTAAGAATACTTTTTAAATGAACTATTATTTCAATAACATATATGTTATTTTTTGTGTTTTGAATAATTTTCAATTAAATAGAAAATATCCTTAAAATAAACCACTTATGGATGGTGGGTACACAATTCAACATATTATGAAAAATATTTGGCTAAAAACATTATATTAAAGAAAACACTTTTATCTATATATTTTTCTCAAAACATATTATTGTAATTCATGACAAATTATCCAGGTGTATACAATTAATCATCTCATACTTATTCACAATAATTATTTGTAATCAAACATTATATTTTATCACATAAAGTAAATTCGATGAAGATACAAATCATTTATTTACATTTATTTGATCTTAATGAAATATATATTAATGATATACAAGATGCAGTAACTATTTACTTCATCTCATGAATCTAGAAATAAGATTTTTCAAATATTACTTTTATTTTTAAGTCCGTTATTTTTAAAAAAAAACTTATTATATTTTTATCTATGACCACATTTGATTCAAAATAAATGATTCTGTTTTTATAATATCCATACATGAAATTGATATTACATAGAGTTTCTAATACTCCATAATTTATATCTTGTCAAATATAATCATGTGGAATTCGTACGATCCATTAAAAGAAGCCCATGGATTCAGTGGACATTATTGGATTCAATAAGAGACATTGTTATCATTTTAAACATACCCTTATTGTTCATATTTGATCTATCATCCACTTATATTATATATAAATTATTAAAATCTTAAAATTATATGATTAGGTTATCAATATTCAATACATTGATAATATGAGGTCATCTTTTCATGATTCCATTCACTTTTTCTAAAAATTTCTATGATTGAAAATAGAACAAATTCCATAGCTAAAAAATACTTTTCTAGTATCCCCGTAAGTCTGTTATGAAATTTATAAAATCATAATCCATGTTTATTAAAAACATTAGTATCATTTTAATTAAATAAATAATATTTGCATACATCTCTCACGAGTTTAATGGGACATAATAAAAATGTCGAGATGCTTTTATCCAATTTTTAAGCATCCATATTATTAATGATGTAACTCCTTTTAACCATTACATTTATGAAAAATTCATGATCTAAAATTCAATAGTTTAATCTTTATATCCTTATCAATTAGTATCAAATTTTATAATATATATAGTTGATATCATGTATTGTTCAAAAAAATGTAAATTACATCTATAACAATTAAATTTTTACGTAACCTTTAGTCTCAGCAAGTCATTTAGTATATTTATTCATATTTAATATCTTGTATATACCCAATAATATAGAGTATATGAGACTAAAAGCATTAATGTGTCCATTCATATTGACTTAATGAGTGGGGAATATAATTATTTTTCATTTTTCATCTAAATCCTTTGATACATTCAATGAATCATTGTATGCATCTATAAGAATATATATTCACTTTGTGAAAAAAAAATTAGAACCACAGTTACACAAGGAAATATTCTAAAACATTCAATTTTCATTATTAAAATTTACTAAATCCATTTTCCAGATTAATAAAATCTCATAATATCCTAGTAATACATGTAACTGACATTATGATTCACTTTATCATGGAGTAATCACAGTGTTCATCATAATGATGATGATGATGATGATGATATCTATAGTAGAATATTTTTATCATATGGGTATCATGTATTATTAAATTTTTAATACAAAAATTTATTAAATGGGATCCCAATAAATTCATGAGGCCCACTAAAATCCATGATACCCCTTAGTTGGAAAGATAAATATTATACTAAGAAAATGGTTCATCTCTCAAATGAATCTCCACGCTTAGTTATTTATGTTGGTAATATTATTAATCATATCATGTATGGATCTTATATTGTTTAAAGAAAAAAATGTAATCCAATTAATCATATGGATAAACCAACTCCACTCTTTTCGTATCCCAACACATGGTGCTTCTAGGATACTGTTACTATTGAAAATTACAAATTTGAGCAAATATCAATGCAATCTAGGGGAACCATGAAATGAAATGAAACTACCCAAGTATGATTCAATGTCACTCATTAATTTCCTTATATAAACATAAAATTTTAGTAGAACCCCACATTAGCATTAAGCTAAGAGGGTTGATCGTTGTTATCGTAAATAATGCCACTATTGGTAGAATTTCGCACTTAGTATTTGAAAGCAATTTTAATATCACAATATTATCTAATGTTATTTACTATTATATATGAATGCTTATAGTAATTTAGTATGGAATACTATTTTCTCCTGCAAATCAATATTTTCAAACCATATTTATTTCCAACTCCTTACATAACCCATATTTTTGTGTTTCTACCCAGAAATTGAATTCAAACATATTAATACATATGATAAGGAATCATATTAATAAGGTAAATAAAAAATTCATGTAATGTAATTTCTTTATCTACCTGAGTAATCCTAGAGAAAAAATAGTCTTCCCACTTCATCTGTGTAGTCGAGGAATATGCCTCCATGTAGGTAGGTAGTCTAGCCACATGTTCTTCTTACCGGTTATAGATTTATCAAGAGAGAATAAAATTCATCCTTACTATAGAACCAATTATTCAAAAAATAAATTCAAAAACTAAATTATTGTCCAAAAATTTACATATAATGTCAATGTAGAAGAAAAACTAATATAATTATAGGGACATTCATAACATATAAGGAAAAGATCAATCTAGAAGATGTTTTGAAATCAATTCAAAAAATAAACAATATTAAAATTCCATTAATAATTTACTAAAAGTAAATATATCATGGAATTACCATCTAAATAAAAGAAAAAATTAAACATATTAACATGAGATAATGATTCCTGAAAAAATTATAAATAAAAGTTAATTACAAACCTTTTATAATAAAAGCTTTTAAATTTTTAAAATTCAATATTTTTTAATGTAAAAATTTTATAATCATTTCTATATAATCTATTACATATTTATAATTATATAGAATTTATATTTTCAAAAAAAATTGATACTATTATAATAATAACATATTTTTATTCAAATTCCTATTATATAAACACTTTTCATAATATTAATATCTTATATATAATTTTTATTTAATCATTGATCATATCACTCATCAAAATGATTTTTTTGTGGCTTAAATAATGCCTATAATGAGGCCCCTTTAATTTTAACAATTTAAATTATTTTTTTTGAAAAAATAATAATTTACAAATAATATTTTGATATCTACTATCTATATCTATACTAAAGAAGGCATTTTCCTGCTAACATGTCACCACCAGAATCTTCCACGACGCTCCTCCTTATTTCACTCCCATTATTTCCTCCATTCACATCCCCTCACACCCACGATTTTAATTCCTGTGGCCTAGGGTTTCTGACTACCTCCCATCAAGCTACCTCTGTTCATCGTCTTCGTCTCCGCCTGTGTCTCTGCCCACGTCTCCACCACTCAACGTATCGTCGTCTCGGTCTCCCTCTCGGGATGCATCTCCGGCACTCAACATCTTGTCGTCTCTCTCTATTCATAGCAATCCTGAACCTTGACTCTAGAAATACTTCACATCACCTCAGCTCCATATCTCCATTCATCTTCACCTCCTCTGTCTATCAGCACCTTCGATTTATGGCTAAATACCTAATTTGTTCCAATATCTTCTCCACTTTCAACCACCGAATATGACCCACGACAACCACTTCGTGAACCCCTTTAACATCACCAACAACATGTTCAAAAATCCTACAGATCTGCATCTCTTCAATAGGTATGTTCTCCCAATCCTGTGGAAATTTTATCCCTTCGACTTTATTTTGTTCCCAGATCTGTTTGTGACAGCTTCATGGGAGATATACCAGAGTCCGTCACGCATTCAACAACCACTATTATTTTTTTCCTTCGAGTAAATCATCAATTCATCTGCATTTGATATTATATACTGAAAACTAACAACTTTACTTCATTTTCTATTCAGTTATTCTAAACTAATTTATATTTACCCATGATTTGTTTTCAATCTATGTAATAATCTGCTGTTTTCATGCTTGGAGCCAAAAATTTATAGATTGTTGGTTGTTTGGCTATTATGTGAGACTTATTTTTATCAAATTTTTATTCAACATCAACTCATTAATCTGTTTTAGACTATGGATTATGTAATCAATATATGTAATAATCTAACTGTTTAATGTTTGGAATCATAACAATTGCTTTTTTTTTGTTTTGTGACACTAAATATGTCTATGTTTATTGTTCCCTATTTAATAACAGCTTTCACTGTGTAATTTATAAACATTTTTATGTGGGAGAGGATTTTTTTACCTTGATACCTCTGGGAAACATTTTTTCATTATTCTCAATAAAATTGTTCCATTTTATAGATTATTGTAAGATTCCTGATTCAAAGGACATCCAATTGCTCAGATGTGATAACAAAACCGGAATGGTTAATGTATGAAATAAGATGTGAGTACACCGACATGTTAAAAAGTACTGAAATCTTAACTAGAAAAGTTATCATTTACATTATCCTGTATAATTCTTTTTTAGGCACTGTTTGATAACACTTATTTTTAATAAATTTTCATTGTCTAATTCATCTGTATTTTCATTAACCCCTTTCACCAGTCCTCTAATATTTGTATAATCTGTTTCAATTTTTGTAACCATATTAACCTATATTCATTTCCATACTAGGGCTTCTATTTCATTTTGTTAACTGGTATTTATTCACTAATTGATTATTCGATGCACGTTCTATCAAATGCAATATTATTCTCGATCTCCAATTTTATTCTACATTGCATTATTATTGAAATGACGTTGAATGAATTTACATGTCTACTTTGATTCAAGTATCTTTATCACCATCTCATGCTTTACAATGTAATGGTATCATTGATTCAAGGTAATTGAATCTCCCATTATTTCTATTTCCATTTGAAAAATGTTTTATTTATTCGTTTGTTGTTTGACGTCAATATTTGATTGATACATTATTTTTCTGCATATTCCAGGAAATCAGTGTTTCATGTACTTTTTGATATGTCTATTTTTTCAATTGGGTTATGATTTATTTGCATGTGGTGCTATTTCAAATGGAGATATTATTTGGTCAGATTCATCAAGTTAGAGAAGCAATCAGGCCTAGACAATCATCTCAGAATCAGGACTTCTGTCTGTCCCCAATGGAATTTTGGGTAATTATGAAGATTTTGGGTATGTAAAATATATTAATGTGTTTTAATTCAAAAACAATGATTGTTTTTATATTTTATTAAAAAGTATAGGGGTTTCCCTGTTTGGATAAAATGTCACAGGATCAGTTTTAAAACGGCTACTGGTACTTTAAAGGTTAGTTTCACAACATATAATGGTCCATTCAAGAACTTTTTCTATAATATGTTTTCTTTCTGCATTCTTTTTTTATCAATTTTGTAATATTAGTGTATATTGATTTGTGTTGGTCATTTAAGGAAATTTTTTGGATTTCTATTATCTTATCTATGAATTTTCAGTATACCTACTTAGATGGTTTTCTAAAACCCTAGGGTTTTTCCTCTTCTACTCCAATAGTCACCCAACAACTATAACACTATCCATGTGTATTTTATTTACCTCACAAAATATATATACTTTCGGATGTTAATTATTCTCTTCATTGATAAGTATATACTAAATATGGGTTGGTAATTAATTCAAGCGTTATTTATGGGTTAGAAATTAACACTCATGAGGGGTTTGCTTCATAACATTGTTAGAGCATTGGAGAAATGAATAAAAATTTTCTACTATAGCTGAACAGGTGATAAAAAAATCATAGATTCGGAGCTGTGTCGGCCTTCCTTTTTTGGTATATTCTATTATATGTGTTGAATTCAAATATTTTATCTTATGACTATTCCAACAAACACATGAATCATGAAATTTAACAAGAAAACCTGATATGCACCATGATAAGCTGCCTCTGAAACAAATGGATCTTAATGTAATTGACAGTGTCCTACTTTTCATTTTAATTATTTTTTTACAACAATTACTTCTCTTAAATAATTTCAAAAAAAATAAGCATCATTCTATAAATTTATATTGGAACTTTGAACATTATAATCTAATTTAGTCTAATTCAATATCAATGTTTCACATTTTTCTCTATTCATACCAAATTTTAATGCTGAAATATGATACATTTGCATTCACAGATCATTCAATAGGGATCAGCAACATTTGATCTTCCACCTTTTTATATGATTTTTTGTATTCTAAGACACTACAGACCTAGCGCTAAGAAAAAGGTGTGTTCTTCTCAATTTCTTTAGATGTTTCCACTTATCTCCAAGATTTAATAATTTCAGTTTAATAGTATATTTCCAGACAATATTTTTATACAACAACTATTCTAGTTCAACATTTACAGAATATGATTCTTCTGCTTGGCCATTCTTACATCATCTATTTTTTCCATGGAAGATATTTATTTATTCTGACATTTCAAAGAATCCTAAAATTTAGTAATGCTTAAATTATATGATATAATATAAACTTTTCCAGTTTAATTCATGAAGATTCCCTATTCCTGTGTTTATGATTTCTATAAAAATGTATTTTCAAGTTCACTGCTTGCAAACCAGCCAACCATATGAATTCATTTCACAGATTTCTGAAAATGGAGCCATATTTATGTATTAAACATCACATTTTAGTACATGACCATTCAGAAACTGATTCAATCATATAATTTCACTTTGCATCAACCATATACTCTTGTGGAATTAGAAATTTAGCCAATTTGGTGTTTTCCTTTTCAATTTACATAACATTCACTTTACATTCCACTGTGCATAATTTGATTTCACTACACACCTTGAAAATTAAATATAAAGTAAAAAAATACAAACATGTCTTCTTTGTCAAACTCTAGATATGCAAGGTTACACCAGATGAAAGTTATGAAGGAACAACATAAAATTATTAACTTTTTATTCTATTAAGTATTTATTTTATGTTGAAGAAATAGTATATATATTTTACAAACCTATAATGGTTGTATATTTTAGAAAACTCATACTTTTGAAGGAATTATTTGTATACTATTGATTTTTTTTTCAACTGAATACATCATTATGTTTATTCTTTTAGTTCTAAACTAATGTCCATGTTTTTTTCTTTGAGTTTGGTCTGTGTTATTTCAATTACACATTCTCAATTAAATTTATTTTCAAAATTATCATTTTTAATTTTTGTATTATATTTATTAAATTTAGGAATTTATTTCTTATTTTTTTAATTTTTATGTAAGTGGCATTAGATGGTGTTCTGTTGTCTTTGGATTAAGTTCTAATACTGAATCCTCTATAAAGCATAATGGTTGCCCATCAGCATCTACCATTGTTCCTGTGAAATGGAGTGGGATGAAAAATAAGGAAATCTCAGAAGACCAGTCAGCCTCTGGAGTCTCTTAAAGTAGAGTGAGGTCATCATTGAGGATGCGTAGCCAACATCCAGCCTAACTAGGCCTGTTTCTGCTCCACCACGAACAGATAATATCACATTTAATTTTTATGATATTCTTAATGATACCTTAATATGTGTGTTTGTGGAGTGAGTAATTTTAATGTTGGCGGGACCTTTTTTATTCAGATCCTTAACAGGGAGGATGCACATATCTGAGTTCATGTGGAATCTATAAAATTTCAACGATACAATTCAAGGCACAACCTATCATCTTCAAGGTATTGTATACCAATGAATATATTTTAGGCCTGAATGTTCTTAACAAGAAGTTTCCTTTCTTAAAAGTTGGAAATGGTGTCGGCCTTTTAAAGTTGACTATGATAACTGTAGATGAGATGACTATACCACTTATAATCAATTGTTGGACCTTGATGTCCAGGAATGAAACGTACGTGAGAACCAGGTATGAGGCATCATCATCTTTTCAATGCATAATGTAGCAGTTTCTGTACCACTTAAAACTCTTCAAGAGGACCCAAATGATAGGCATATTGAATGGGAGCAGAGGTATGATTCCAAAAATTTTGTTTTTGAATAGTAAATCCTATTTATTGATGTCTCTATCCTTAGTGGATCGGTGGAGTAAGTTGTTTCTCCAGCGTATTCATCAGTCTTCTTCCTAATTTTGTTGTGATTTAATGCCACCAGCACATTTATTAGTTTTGTGTTTGTTGATGTGCTTTCACTGAAGGGAAGATCTCCACCAAGTACTCTCAGAGGATATAGTTGTTCACTGGAAGCTACATTGTGTCGTAATGGGAAATCAAACATTCACCTAGAGGAATTGGTCTCCCTTGTGTTGTGGTGTTGGTTGTTCAGGTTGGTCTCCCTTTTTTTGAAGGTTGCATTTTAATTTCAATTTATCTTTGGGATGTAAAACATTTTTTTATCCTTTTATAATCATGATGATTTTTATTCACTTAAAAGGAAATATCTCAAATACATTTCCCCAAGACCCCTGAAGTTCTCTCAAATATTCCATATATATTACATTAACTTTACATTCAGTTTCTATGATGTTTGGACCAGTTCTGGCATTTACAGAGTTCATGTGCATGAACAATTTACCATTCCTACAGTATAATTCTTTATAATTTGATGCAATTTCATAGTTTTAAATTTCCTTTTAGAAATAAAATTTGTATTCACTTTTATCTATACTCATATTACAGTGTAATAATACACTATAAAACAAATTTTCAATTTTCTAATTTTTATATTTTTGTTTCCAGTTAAACTAATTTTCAATTTTATTATTTTTCAAATTTTGTTTCTGCTATAGAGGTGGACTATAATGCGAAGGCAACATTTAGGTGTAGATGTCTACTGGGGAAAAAATCACAGATTTGGAACAAATTTAGTAACATGAGTTTCCATACTTTTTTCTATTATATCCGCACACCGTAGAGTAACATATATTTTCTGCTGCTATTTCATTTCTTACCATTTGTTTTTCCATTGAAATTATTATCTCTATACATACTATTATTTATGTCTCATTTATTTAAATTTAACATTCCAATTTTCATGTATCATATTTCATTCTTATTTTCTATAATTTAAACTGTGTTATTTTAATACAACAGTATCAAAAAGAAAAAATATTTCAATATTTTTTCTGTAATTTCCCATTTTAACATGACATTAATTTGTATAAATTCTTATATTTTCAATATAAAATTGAATTTTGAAAATAACAGTTCATTTATAATGGCGTGTGTATGCACAGGCGGTGTACTAGTTTTTTACATATTCAATAATTTAAAACCAATTATAATTTATTACTTATTATTTCAATGTAAATAATTTCATTTCTATGTCATATTACATTCCATATAATTTGACTAAAACGTTTTATTATGTATAAAAATTTAATATTTAAAAATAATATGTTCCATAAGCATTTGATACTTTGTTAAAAATTCAATATCAGTTTATCTGAAAAACATATATAATTTCAAATTTCCCAAAATATGTTTTAAATTTTTTTATAATAATTTAAACAAAATCCTAATAATATTAAATGTAAAATGAAAATTAAATAATTTTAAATCAATTTTGACAACCAATATAGAGAATCTCTATTATACGTAAGGATAACTACCTTTTACCCAGACACAGACTGTCTACTTAAATGTAGATACATATGAAACTTATATAGAAGAGATTATGTAAGGGTAAATTTGGTCTTAACATTACATGGATATAAGATAATACTAATTAACATTATGTATAAATATTTTATGTAAGGGTAAACTCCATCATACCCTTACATAAAACTATAATCAAATGGGTAAAATATAATGACACAAACATATACATATCTATATAAGGGTAAGGTGAGATGACCCTTACAAAAACCAATCTAAATAATGGTAAAACCTTGGTCTCTATTATAATATGCACATATTTAATGGAAAAAAATTAATAATTTCACTCAAAAAGCCTAAATAAAAATGATATTTTCATGTATTCGTGTACATTTATTCATAAAATTTCATAAATTTACATTTTTTTTGGTTCTCTAAAATACTATAACAAGGCTTCATATAATTCTAATAACACTTATTATACATAATAGAATCAATTAGGGAAAAAATATGTTGAAATCCAATGAAATCAATATCAAACTTTGAATAAAACAATAAATTAATCCCTTATACTGTAAATGAGAATACAATACACTAAATAGAATCTACTACACCTTTATCATGATCATATGGTTTGGTAAAAAAAATTCTCTTTAAAGAGCCCCTCCTCCATTGTGTATCCTAGAGCTAAATAGAATATCTTATCACACAAGAGGGATCCATCCTTCCACTAGAGATTCACTAGAATTTCATATACAATGATGGAATGTATAGAGAACTATAGTTCTTTGGGAGTTATTTTCAAGAATAAAAATCTCAATCTATCATCTAATACTTTTGAATGGTAGTGATATAAATATGACCACCAAGGATAGTTTATGGGTTCTGTTGCATTAATTCATATTTTATAACACATGAATAAATTATATGATAACCATTATTCATATAATTAATAATAATTTTACTAATACATTTGATTTTATGAAATTGGGATTTAATAATAGTCTATGTTGAAATGCAAAATGGAATCTTGTTAGGAAATATTCCATTACAAAATTATATAGCCCAGGCATACAAAAAACATGATAATATCATATATATATAAAAGGGTTTAGGTAATATACCCTTTAAATGACAATTTTAAATTACATGAAATAATTAATATTATTGAAAACATTTCAAAAATTTATTGTTTTTTCTATTCATGTAAAAATTCATTTTAGAAAAATATAAAATATTTATCATAAAACTATAATGACATGATCATTTCAAAAAAATTATACATTTTTTCAAAAAAACATTTCAATGTTTGGTGAAATTAATTATTACATTTGTTCAAAAATTAAAAGAAAATTGAATGAAATTTTATTTTTAAAAATTATGTTGAAATTATTGTAATTAATTTAAAAATTACCATAATTAAATGAAAATGAATTTACTTTATTAGATATACAATCCACTTATATCGTCAAATTTATTTATCTATAGTTATTAATTCAATGTATTATGAAAAATATATATTTCACAAATTAAAATAGTTTTATGAAAAAAATATCTCTTTCCTTAAAATAATATTATAGTCATTTATGAATAAATTAAAATTAATTCTTGATTGATTAATATTTTTATTAAAGAAAAAACATTCTAAAATTATTTCATAACAAAATTATTCCAATTAAATCCTTCAAAACCAATTTCTAGGTTATAATGGTTGTATTTAAATAATAGTATATCATTGTTCCTATAAGCTTGGTGTTTTATTTAACACAAACTAATAAAATTTTTACTTCAGGAAAATAAATTCCAAAATCATGGAGTGTCACAATTAATTACAAAATGACTATTTATATGGGAAAACACAATTATTTACCATATGATAAAATTATCTTATATCATTCTTGTAATAAATTTGAATTACATGAATTCTTAGAAATGAAAAAATTACAATTAATAATAAAATGATTATTCTTCCTAGAAATTAATATTGTATTTATAGACAAAATAATATTTTATTTGTATAGGTTTTAAAATTTTGGCACGTCACATAGTTTTAACATGTCTACAATATTGATATTATTTAATAAAAATTTAATATATATACCTCAAATACTCAAACTGTGGTAAAAGGCCACATGGATGAACATTACATCCCATTACATGGCCAACCCTCATGACCCTTAAATGGCTATTATTAAGCTTAGTGTGCCACCACATGACCATATCTAATAAGGAATGGGATGATGATAAGAACCAACATGGTATATCACACATATGGGACACCATATTCTATAAACCATGGGGAAACCATATATCTTAATAAAAATATAAATAATTAAAACCATTTATATAACAAAATATATTAAAACAACAATGTGAATCATGATAAATATTCATATAATTTAATAAACAACAATATTAGTAAATAAGGGGAAATTATAGGCCTAAAATATCATTAACCATCAAATAACAACTTGGATAAATGGACTCAAGGTCATGAGAATAATAACAAATGAATCTTTATAAGGGGACATCACCATGTTCCACAATGAACAAGCACCAAAACACTATTTAATCCAAATTCATGCCTGAACTCTTCATCATCATAAAAAATATATATCTTTTTGTCTAGAAATCATATAGGGATGACAATAAAAATTTCTGGTAATAATCCCCATTAATATACGTGAGAGAGTGTGAAATACATTGGATAATTTGAATAAACCCTTATATTCTTTTTAGGACTAGAAAATCAGGGTAATACGGGACAAAAATATTTATATCATTATTCCATAAAATTTATTACAAAAAAGGAAATTAAAATACCTAGAGAACTAACCCATATTAAAAAATTCAACTCTTCCACCTTGGCCCTTTATTGTAGTAGTGGGGGAATTTCCCTATATTGGAGAGTTCACATAATCAATTTAGAAAGGGAATATTTCCAACATTTTTTATGGGAATGGGGTGGATACAAGGCATGTTTAGATAAGAAGATTTATCTTTTAAAAAAATGGTGTTATTGTATTAGGGACTATATATATGTAATCTAAGGAGGGTTTGTCCTTGTTGGATTAGGATTTCTTAAAGGATCATTTTTTAAATAAAACTATAATAGATGATTTTCTGATAGTTTAGATTCTTCAACTATAGATTCATAAATATATTATGGTTAGTGATTTTGTTTATAACGAATAAAATTTAAAAAATTTCATATTAATAATATGGAATATTTTTTTAAAATAACATGGATAGAAATCTACAGCCTCTCATTCGAAGCATTTTTACATCAAAATTTTCATAAATAATAACATATACACTACCATAAGTTAATAATTATTAATTATGAAATATCATTATAAACTATAGTAGAAAAATTTAATCACTTATGAGAGTAATATGGTTATCTAGTGGGATCGTCGTTTCTAAAATTCCTTCTAAAGGAAACATAAAATGATGACTCAAATTTGGACCCTTATTCATGGTGTCAAATATTGAAACATGGTTATAGTTCGTAGATTTAAATAACCCCCCCCCATCCATATGTAACAAGAAAGATATTAATTGAATTGCTTCATTCTAAGAATAAATGTTTCATTATCCATGGCTGTAAAGTAGTAACCAACATCAAAAATGGGTTTTTTGTAACTACTACCCTGTCTGAGAAACTCATATAAAATTTTGTGTCTTTTGATTAGGATTTCTCAATTTCCAATGATGTAGTATGTAGAGAAAATTTTATTACCCTTCATCTCTCAGATGAACACGGTATATATTACGCTAATTTTTTTTAGATCAATATTGATATAATTAATTTTTTAAAAAAAATATTGGAACTTCAACTGGATAACTATTGGATTAAAAGATGAAGTGATAGAATACATATTTTTTTCTTCTCATTACATGCAACTTTTTTCTTGTATTCCTATAATACCATATAGGTTAAATATCACATTACTAGTGTATATCAATCAAGAGGGAATAACCCCAATATAGGGTATATGAATCATTGTGTGGAATATGCATTAGTCATGTGATTACATAATATACAAGTGGAGGACTTGTGTTATACTCTTATGGATATTAGCCACTCCACTATGCATTTCAAATTACTTTTTTCATGTTTTTGGTGTGTCACTAGAGGGTTAATAATATTGTTTCTTCTCAAATAACCTCACCCACTCTCAATAACAAACTCATCCAGTTTATGAATGTTTAAATGGTTGAATTATATAGAAAAATACATGCATAATAAATATATAATTACCATAACATTATATGATAAATTTATTAGAATGTACTACTTGTATATATGATTCTGACACCCAAGTGGGAAAATATTTATAACACCAAGAACTACCTACTATGTGGATTCTTTCTTGGATTACATGGCATGTGTTTCTCAAAATTTGTAGGTTAAATGACATTACAGTTTTGTTCATGTTGAGTTAATTGAAAAAAAATCACATTGGGGCACATTAAGTGTGGGACCTCTTAATGAACTAAGGATTATCATTTTATTGTTTTTGAAATGTATCTAAAAAATCTATCATGTACTCCATTCAAATGATGGGTGGACCATCTAAATAACTCATACATATATTGATATAGTAAACCAATCAAGAATTCTAAAATACATGGTGTTTCTTCATTCCTTTAAAGAATGTCAGGCATGTGAATCAATCATTTAGCTACTTATAAACATGTTGATGCATTCTATCTCCAGATACATGGAGTGTGACATAAGGTCATTCTCTAAGTGATATTAATAGAAATTATTAAAACGTGGTATCATAGGGTTGCATGATACATGATATAAAATGAAAATTATTAAATGTTCTGTTAGGAATTTGTCCAGATCTAGAACATTTTTTCACAAATATTTTATTCCATGGGAATCGCCATCAAATTCATATATATTCATGATTTTGGTTCCACTCACATTTTACACCCATAGACTTGTTATTAAATATTATCAAAGATTCACTAACCATCCATTGCAACCTCTGTACATCACCACCATCTCACTCAAAAAAAAATATCCTCATATGACTCGAAATATTACATGTCATACACCCACATCCATGTTCAAACCAGAGTAATCGACCATTAATTTATGTATCATCATTTAACAACAATTGAACTATAAATGGATTAATGAATATGGTAAATTGTAAAATGGTGATTAATATAGTGTATAATCACTCAAAAGTGGATTATCATTCACATTCAATGATGAAACTACCTAACAAGAAATGAATGAATAATTTTTTAATTGATTATTTTTTTCAATATTTATCATTTTTTCATCTATCATAATGAATCTCTATTAATTTTGTTATGATTAATATATATAATAATATAAGGAATAGAAAAATAATGTCATTATTAATAAATTTATAACCCATGATATAATAGACTTCATATTTAAAAAATAATTATGGTAAATATTTAAATAAAAATATGTTAAATTAATTCAATAAATATATATATATATATGAATAAAATATTTACATAAATAGTGATATTATTTATATAACTTACAATGGATTTGTAATGAAAATAATATATTTTTGATCTCAAAAAAATATCGCCAAAAATTAGGGTAAATTGATATAATAAAATCCATGGGAAATTATATATAAAACAAGTGAATTTTATAACATAATTAATGAAGAAAAATGAAGGATTTTTAATGAATTTTCCTCCCATGTTATAAATTTTTATTTTTCAATCCAAAATCATGAAAAAAATATCACCTAGAATAGATGATTCCTCCTAATGAAATGATAATGAATATGAGGATTATATCAACAGTTCTATCAAAATATAGCCAATAAATATCAAAAAATATTATGAAGAATATTTTTAGGATTATTTATGTCATGAATTTCATCCGTTCAAATATTATATTGAAACACGAAAATTATCTATCCATTTCTAGAGGACCATCCACATGGATAATATTACTCCTCATTAAAATCACTAATTTAATACATTATAGAGATATTTAATTTTTATTACTTAAAAGAGTTTTAAAAAATTTATTTATACTTATTTTAATGACTAGAATAAAAATATTTAATATATTACATATTTTCTTAAAGACCCATGATTATATTTTAAATTATTATGCTAAAAATATACATTTATTAAAACTATAAAAATTTATATAGTGATTTATAAAAAAATATCAGTCACTACATCCTTTCTACCTTCAAGTATTTTCAATAATAAAAGAAAAACTCCTACAGTGAGGTTAGGGAAAATGGATCATATCAAAATATAATTATCCCATGAACTATTTTCAATATTCTCATGTCACCATAAGATATTTAATTATAAAGTCTATCACCCATGAAAGGTATACTATACAAGATCCTAAAATCCCCTCTATTCATAGTAATGGTATTGTGATCTTAAACATAAATATCATCCTAATTGATAATATGCATTGAATCATGAACATACTACCTATTCTATGATTCTTGGAAAACATTTTTCACATGGTCAATCTATCATTGTAATGAATGATATTATAAAATACCACCTATATATCGATGGATGTAAAAGTGCTCAATGAATCTCTTAAATTGATTTCCTCACTAAAAAAACATTCGAAAACATGGATGTGATAGTACCTTTAGTAACACTTGATCACTACACTCATATACAATAGTCTCAATCTTCTTTCATTATGATACTTCTAATACATTTTGGAAATCTATATATTCTCCCCAGTTAGTCGCACCTTCTCCTTCATTAACAATGCTAACATAGACCCCATCAGATACGAATTTCCAATTTTTATCTAATAAATGGTTGATCTAAATGATCAGACATACATAGAATATGAATTTACAATTTAAATATTATAGTAATATATATTCTTATATTAAAACTCTAATAAATATTTTTTTTTCAAAATAGTTCCAAAAAAATGTATGTGCATAATCTCACAACAAATCCTTGATCACATTAATGTTTTTTTGGGTATGACCATCCATACGACGGTGGAAAGTAGTATAAAACTATATTTGGATCATAAAACCCTCCAACACATTTCCTCATATCTAGAAAATGAATCATGTATCATGGTTAATGAAAATAATTGTGAATATCCCACAAGAATTTTATACTGTGATCCAAGTATATGATTCTAAAACTATGAACTGTACTTTTCTCTAGGATGGGAATTATGTGAGGTGTCCTACTTATATTGTCAATTATCACACATATAGTTACATTATCCTTCATTTTTTATTGACGTTAATTCATGAAATCTAAAATATATTATCCCTTTTACACTTTGTATCCAAGAGAGGTTTGCTCAAACCCATAGAGAAATAGTTCTTAGTTTTCACCTGAAGAAAAGTGTGGTGTTGTAAGATGAAATTAACAACCCCCTGATTTACACAATGATATCAAAAATTAGTATTATTATCTGATAATATCATTATCATGTTGGAATGAATGACAAAAAGGGTTCCAATAAACTTCTAAAACCTCATCATGCATGAACTCTAAAACTATTTCACATCCATGAATGTTGAAAATATTTTCCAAAACTTTTGAGATTACATCTAGTTCATATATTTAAAAAATATAAACTCATTGATTCATAAAATAAATATAACTATTCCGGGACTCCCTCACTAGGTGGTTAACTATATTGACTACCACCATTAACTAATGGTTTTCAATGTCACCATCCTCTAAATAATCCAATTATAACAATTCCATATACTAAAAAACCTCATATATCAACAAAAAATTATTTTTACTACTAATGGAATTCTCCAAAACATTATCCTTTTCTATCTTATATAATATATCCAAATTCATAGTCATGTAGAAACTCCTATAATCACCAATAATACAAATTCAAGGTTCTTTTTTTTAATTTATTTGATACACTTTGGATCCATGAAGACCAAAAACCTATCACCAAGAACTTAATGACTTCATATGTTTAAGGAAAATACTACCACCACATTTTAGTAGTCATGGGTCATATGTTTTTTTATTTCAGGTTTCAAAATGTTATACCGACAATATAGGAAAATTGTAATTGAGCGGCACTTTTCAAAACTAACACAAAACTATTTATTTTTATTTTTTAGTAGTGGTTCTAGAAAAACAATCAATTATTCAAGGTTGTTTATTTAAAACTATTTCCATTTAAATGTGGTAGAAACATTTTTTGATTTTGAAATTTCTATTTTTTTAATAATTCCTTTGATTTTGGTGGTGATTTTTAGAATGCTACTAGAAAATTAATGATAACTAATAATAATAATTATTATTAGTCTTTTGAAAGTGCAGTTACTTTCTAATAATTTAAAATTGATAAATTATTATTGAATTATTATGATTAATTTTTTAAAATAATTAATTATTTAACATATAAATTACTTATTGATTTTTATTAATTAATTATTTATAGTCATTAGTTAGTATTTTTTTAGAAAATAATTTTTTTATTATATATTCACTAAATATTTGTAATGAATTATGTATATATATATATATATGTTCTCATATTCAAATGCACACAATCACATCATTATCCATGAAATCAAATACAATCGACCATAAAATTTGTTTCGGGTGTCCGTTTATGCATTACAACCTATAAAATCAAAGATTATGGAATGAAATATGATCAAATAAGAGTAAATTTTTTAATATTTAAATGTGAAATATTTATTGATGTTTTATTAAAATATTAATATCATCTTTCAACTTAAATATACAATAACTTTGGATCCATTTTTCCATTTTAGCTTTATGACCTAAAAAATTTGAATCTAATAACATGATATATGATATTTAGAATAAGAGGAACCCAAATGATAATATTTATTTTTCATAAGTGTCCCTGAAAGACATGAAAACTCATTTTTATGTTAAGGTATAATAATTTTATAGAATTTGATGATATTTTACATTTTTAAGGTGGTCTTCTTCCCCTTTTTTGGGGGGCATATGATTTTGTTACTTATATTTATATTCCAATTGTTATGTTGTTTTTAAAATTTTAGTTGTGCACATATTTTTTGTGATTTATTTACTTATTGAATCTTATGTGGGAATGATTACTTTAGTGTCTGTGAAAAATTATTCAGGAGGGAAGTTTACTGTTAATAATTGTGTTTCTGTAGGTCTCTTTTTTTATATTTATATGAGTGTGTGTAATTATATTTACATAGTTATATTTATTTATTTATATTTATTTATTTATTTACATATATCTATGTGTGCTTATATATATGTATACTTTTATATATTTATGAAATTATATGTATACATGTTTATATTTATTTATATTAATATATATAAATATTTATATTAATGTATAATTAAATATATATATAATAATTTTTATATATGTATGCATATATAGTCATTTATATGAGAATATATATAATTATGTATATTTATATTTGTTTATATATATATGAATATATATATATATATAATTATATTCAACGATTCATGCCTATGTGTATTTATATGTATTTATTTATACATATATATATGTATATAATTTTGGTGGGTGTATATATAGGTTAATATATGTATATTTATATGTGATTATATATATAATTATATTTAAATAAAAATTCTTATATTTATTTATATATATTACTGTAAATTTAATTATATTCACAAATATATATATATATAACTATTTATTTATATTCATATACATTTAAATATAATTATACCCATATTATATATGTATTTTTTCTTTCCAAATATATTTATACTTATATATATATTTAATTTAATGAAAACATATATATTTTAAATATAATTAGAATATAATAATATATAATTGTATATATTTATAAATGCATATATAGTTATATATACATATTACTTTATATGTAATTTAATATATATATATATATTAAAAGAATAAATAAATATATGTTTTCTTGAATATCTATCTACAAGAATTTATCCCTATGTAAATAAGTATATAATCATTTTTCTAGTCACCCAATGAATGGATTCGTGGATTGTTAATGGGTTGGCTGAATGGAAAATAGGTATGAGGTTCAAATATCAAACTGTACATGTATATGATAAATTTTATAGGGTGGGGTGGGTGGGCCTTGGCTAGGAAAAGTGTCCAAAGAAAGCATATTGTGTGGAATAGTGGGCCTAAAATAGTAATGATTGAAAATATCCTATGATAGGTGGGAACAATGCCATTATTTTTAAAATATTTTATATATAATTTAAAATTGTTGAAAAAATAAAACCACTACTATATATTAAAAACCACTAGTATAAAATCACCCAATGATGATTCAAGTTAGTTTTTTAAATTAACAAATAATTAATTAATTAGTTATTAAATACTTGTTGTTTTTAAAAATCAACATATATCACTTCACAACTATTTAAACTCTCACTAAACACCAAAAAAACTACAAAAAAAATGTTTTTTTCGTCTACTACCACATAAAATCACAAGTCGTATCTATATAAAACCCTCATTCTAGGGTTTTTTAGTTAGATATTTTATTATTACAACGGTATGAAATATATAGGATCACAATAAAGAAGATATAATGGTTTAAAAATATAATGACATTATGTATGTATATGTGATATTTACATTACATTCTTAAAAAATTACATCCTGAATTTTTTTTACAAAAATATACTTCTTCTATAAAAATTCTTAGATTCTTAATAGTACACTTATTAGATTATTAGGGAAAATAAAAAAATAATAATTTGGTGACCTCATATACTTAGTTAGTGGAAGAATATAATGAAAGAATACATGAAATAATAAAATCACAAATAATATGAAATCAATATATAATAAAATCGATTCTAAAATTTAAAATTATGTACAAAAAATATATATATTTTTAATACATAACAATAATAAATGAATTCATAGAGATCGTATAGTGACCCTAGACTACTGTAAAGCTTAATAAATGGATTGAAGAATAATTATCTATTAAATTCAAACTATTCATTGAATAATATAGTTGATTTGGAAGACAATGTACAAAATTAGAAAACATGAAACAATATTTAAACATATTTTATTTATCTATATAATGATTTTCACACATATTTTGGACACATACATATATGTAGGACAACCTGGGAAATACAAATATAATTTAGATAATATAAAAATCCTAGTAAGGGAATAAACATGAAAACAAAGTATAAATCATGAATTAGAAGTCATGATGTGATAACATAAAGGGAATGCCTCATGAATAAAAAATTATAGGTATAACATATAGATCCTGGAATCATATGAACATGGAAATAAATGAATGTGGTAGCATATTAGATGACATAAATATGAGTCGTGTCTAACTATTAAGATTATGTCACATGGTGTACAAAGTCCCATAAATGATTTGGTTTAATCCTTAATAACATAAATAATGTATAATGAGATAAAATCATTACCGAATGATGTTTGGAAATATCTGGGATTACCTATCATATAATGTACATGAATATATGTACCATATAATGAAATCAAACATAATTTTTAGATGTAATGGTCACCCATGGAATGAAATTGGCTTCATAAATATGTCACATGGCATAACAAAGGGAGTGTCATAATGGTTTCCATGAGATACAAGATTTAAATTATTCTTGTACACTAATAATGGAAATATGAGAATATATTATTAATAATGAATTCCAAAATAAGTGAAAATACGAAAAAGTGTGACTACATTTGTTTATAAATGTTCTACTTAAAAATAGTTTTATGGAAAACAATTAAGAGTCATTATAGAGGAAAATGGAATGATTTTTTTTCCATAAATATAAAAATGAAATAATTTTTTTTCAAGGTAAAATTATTTATTTTTGAAACAAATAGTGGATTAAATCATTTTTTTGTAGCATACCAGAAAATGGTTAATAAACTGAGAAGTCCCCTTTTAGTTGTGTTTTCTTGTTGAGAGTTATTGATAAAGGATTATTTTAAATTACACGTTTCCCCATTAAAAAAGATTAATAGATAAAGCTACATGTGTTGAAAACATTTACATAGAATAATTGGAAAGTATACTTGAATAATAAATATGTAAATTGGGTGATGTGAGGGAAAGTGTAAACCAAATGAAAAAATGGAGGTTCAGTCAGATCCCTAAACTTATCTATAAATGTGTTATTAAAATTCACTTAATGTCACATTAAATTAAATTAAATTATTTAATATAATAATTTGGAACCTATTACACATATAATTGATTTATTAAAAAATTATTATGTTCATTTATGACAATATTTATGAGTTATAATGTTTAATTTTTTTGATTCATGAGCATTCATTTCATAGTTCCATAGTTAGTTAACTTCTATATATATGCGGTTGTTCTTGTAAAATTGGATTCATTATCTTTACGTTAAGTTAAATGGAATTATTAAAATTTATTTTATTAAAAGAAACCATATATCTTATTTTTAAATTTGGATGATTCATTTGATGATATGTTAATGACAGGTGTTTTGTTTATTTTGGCAGTTTTTATGACCGTCACAAACTAGTATAATTTTAATGAATATTGTATCTGTGTATTATTTAATGGAAATTAAATAAGTTATAATATACATATTAAAATCTTATTTAATGAAAAAAAATGTTTTTATGGCCATCATTGAAGGTGATAATGGAAAACTAAAACTGTTCATCCACGAAGGTGTTGAAGTGACATATAACTGATGATGTTTTAATTTTTAAACTAAAGGAGGAGAGAAGGTACATTATGATGTATATTCCATTATTAGTGTAAAATTACAATATTTATATATGATAATATATTTATCCTGTATATTTGTATAGGGGTGAGGATAAGGTAGAACAATGAAATAATTTAAAAAAGAATAATCAAGGATTTTACCTTTATAATGTTGTCTCCTTGAGAACCTCTTTAATGCATATGGAATTGGTCATTTAGTGAGACTAAAAATAGTAGGGTGTGGTATGCAAATTGGTATGGGAATTGAGTAGAATATTTTCATTCTCCAATACTTGGAAGGTGTGAGGATAATTGGTGGTGGGCGTGGTATTTATAATGGGATGAGAGGGTTATTTTGGTTATTATATTCATTAATTTTTTGTTTTCTCTCATGATTGTCAATAGTATTGATTCTTGTCAATATATACAGTAACTAATTCATGTAAGTTCTAAATATTGGTAACATACGTCATTCATTACTCAAAATTCATTATTTTGGCTTAAAACGTTAAATACCATAAATTATTGTATCTCACAATTCCCAAAAAATCAATTATTTTATAGAAATACCGAAAACCCACAAACACCATTTTTTGATGTAAAAAATTCAAAACTAGAATCCATTTTAAGAAAATAATTTTATAAATATTAGATACTTTATTTTAAAATGATATCATCATTTATTTTAAAATTATCTATTTTAAAATTATAGAAGATTTTATTACCATTTGATAAACTATTATGTTCTCATAAAATTATATAACGACAAAGATAAATATTAATATTATTTTATAAACCCATTTTTTCTAAAAACTATTTTTATCGTTGTTTTTATTATAAATTTTCAATTAAAATTTTATTTTTTATTAATATACAAAAAATTAATTTTTCATTCTTAAGTCATTTTTTTACTTATATGTTGAGATAAATATATCATATTTTCATTTTATAAGATACCTAAATAATATTTTACATTTTAGTAAGTGAGTTTTATATTGTAATATTAATATTACTACTTTCAATAGTCATATTAGAATTCATGTTGTCAAGTTAGAATTTTAACGGTCATTTTTATATTCCAGCGGTCAAATATATGATGATTGTATGGGTTTCATACTTCCTATAAGCACCTCTTATTCAATTCTGCATTACTTCACTTCTATATTCTCTAATATTTATATATATATTGTTTTTTAGAATGTATATTGTACAATTAAAATTTTGTTTTATTTTTATAACATTGTTCATGAGTCCGGTCATTCTAGTCAATTGAGAAGTTCCAAAAAAATTATCGTTATTGTATTATATTGTATTTATTGACAAACAATAATATTTGGAACTGTTATTGTTTAATTTTATTACTAATACATTAATATTAATTTATGATAATAATGTTCTATTGGTAACTCTATGTGATATATATGTTTTATAATGCATGAAATAATTATAATAATGGAAATACTAGTGATAAAATTATGAGTAAATACATTCTCCGCCATATAAAATTTTACACTCAAAATTTCATTTTACAAAGTAATGTGAAAATAGTTGACGATACATCTCCTTCATCACTTCCTCCAATTACCATGTGTACTTTTCATATTTATTTTCCTTCCTTAGTACATTGACCGGTTGAGTAGTCTTGTTTTGTATAACATTATCTCTGTGGTATGAAATCCTCATCGGATGATCCTCATAAGATAGATAATTTTCTATCTATACCACCACCTAATTTAGTACATGTAATTGATCTGGTATTCACTTCCTCATGAGTGATAAATGGAATTCATCTAGTTCATGAGACATGGTTGGTGGAAGTGCCGGTCGATACGCCACAACTCCAATGCGATGTAGATTATTAATGGGGAATATATACTAGGGACATACCATTACATGCTTCCCAAGTATCATGAATCACATACAAGTAGATATATAGAGGAATACCTTATCGCCCATACATCATGTCCTGAAAATGATTATCTTCATAGATCTTCTGCCATATTTTGGATTCCTAGATGTAATGCAAGACTATCTTAACCTTTTCCACCATTTCCTCAACCATTTTACATCTCTGTTTCTTATGTTCAAAGATATAATCCCATTATACAAGTACTATATATATCTTCAAATAAATTGTGTCATATGGATCCATTTCTATTCTAGAGTGGAAACTTTTGTTGTAAAATTATTCAACCATAGGGATATTATTGTCCCATCCACCTATGAATTCTATAGACTAAACTCGCATCATATATTCCATTGTCAAATAATTCCACTAAAAGTAGACATTATTCTATAGGTGATACTATAGATAGACTTTTAACTCAATTTTTAGATCTTTTACAAAACTGCTCTAGGAAATTGAGGAAAATTTAATATTAGAATCGTTTATAACTGATACTGGTACTCTCAGAATCCTTTCCACTTATCCAATGTATACCTATTCAAGTTTATTGTGATATAATTCCTATTGAATTGCAATAAAATGACCTTCCACTATATGAAACCCCAATAAATCCATAGAGTATTATTTCCAATGGATTTATTTATAAATATAGTGAAAAAGTCCATAGTGATTATTTCCGATTTTCATATAAGAATTGAATCATCCAATGATACATTCTTCATTAAACCTTATCTTCCAAAAATACTAGGAAATTTTATATATATTTATATAACTATTTCATCAAATTCCCCCACAAATATTTATCTTAGATATTTTGGTAAATCATTATACTCCATGGGTTGATCGGGAAGGTCGTGCTATATCCATCATTCTAAATCTCCCTCTTTATCTTGGCATTTGATAATACACAGTCGTAAAAAAATATTATGACTCCCTCATCAATTTTAACATTGATTATTTACCATTTCATATATATTCCTCATATATTTGAATATCCAGTTTATCTTATTGAGTATCTTTTTTATTTCCTAAAATGGATGGTTGAGAAATCATTTGTGAATGTAATGAGGATGTTCCTTCCTTGTTGATTCCCATGAAAATCCTTTACATGTCAAAGAATATTGTATCCTTATCAATTATCATCATTGATAACATTGTAGGATCCTTTCTAATTAGATAATTATACACTTTATTTTCATTACCATGATTGTAGCGGAATCAGTAGTTACAATCCTAGATGAGATCTAACCATCATCACTGAAAAATATTAATATTCATCTATTTAAATATATATTTTAGGATCTTTTGATTAGTATATATCGAATGATTTTCTGAATAGATATAATGATGGAAGATTTTCAATATGGATATGATAGCCTCCAACTCCATATAATGAATTTGATAGACTTTCTCATGAACATTCAATATCCTTGAGGTGTTGGATATTAAAAAAAATTATCCTCAGTACACGACCTATGTAATTCATAGATACACAATTATAAACCCCAAATAGTTCCCCACTTGTGTGTAGTGTAAGTATTGGTTTAGTGATAATCCTATTTTTCAATATAATGATATAGTCTTTACATTAACTTGTCCAGAAATACATTATATGTAAACATGGTTACTGGATTTCACAATTAGTATAATTTCCTCCAAAAAAATTTTTAATACACAAATATAACATGGAAACTACGAAACTCCATGATAGATAATTAAATGGGAAACTCATCAATTGAAATTGGCTTAAAATGGTCCATATATATCCATTTACTAGTAATAACATGGAACATGAATTATTTTTCCTCCAAAAAAACATACATTTTATATAATGTTCATATAGTTTCTCACTATGAAAACAATTTATCATAGTATTATTATTATATTCATTATCCTATATTATCTTTCAATATATTAAGAAATCCTCAATAAATATGACCCTAAATTTTTCAATGTAATTCTCATTAACTGACCCAAATAGGGGCTTCAACAAAAACAACACAAATTCCACCTCCATAGGCCAGGTGGTGGTGACAAGTACCGAAGTCATAAAAAACTCAGGGAGGTCATTGCTTATATACTTGTATTCACACACACAGTCTTCTTGTTGAATAAATATATAAGGAAAGAGTAAAGGAGAAAAAATGATTTAATATAAATGAAACATTCATGAACCTCTAGATAATACAAACGTACGGACTATCGCCCCCTCAAAGTGATTTGAATTGTTAATGCCATATGTGGGATGTATAAAGGATGGAGTAAATGGTATTATACATTATATTATAATGGATTTATATTATACCTTTACATAATTATAATTTCATTCTATTAAATACGAAATAGAAATGAAAGTAGCGTTCATGCGTACGTACGGCTTACCGTCTCCATGAACGGTGCATTTCATTTCTTACCTCTAAATGTTATATAATATTATAAATGAATGTATATAATGGATATATATGATATATATTATATATATATCCTGAATATAATTCTGGATATAATGGATATTTCACCACATGAACAACTTGTAATTAAAAGAAGTTTATTTTTGACTCAAGTACCAAAGATCGACAAAACGACCGTTATTAACTTAAATAACTACATAATGTTCATAACATGGTAATAAGTGATATAAAAGGTATAATGAACTTGAAAAAGGTTCTTAAGCAAGTAGATATTAACTCTAGTTTATTATTCAGGAGGTTAAAGAGCGGTCGAGTCAAGTCGGACACGAGGTAAGGGAACTTCCTAACCGAATTTCCATTCTTTCGGTTAATCTCCTACTTTCAAATTAAGTCATGATATTATTATGTCCTATCTTGTATTTATACTTCCTTTTTGTGTACTTATAGTGAATACACATAATAGGTCTATTTTATTTAAAAAATGATCTTTTTAAGGGACATCATCTCAATTTCCTTTCATTGAGGCATACTTTGTTTTATACACAACTTACTTTTATACGGTGTATAAACCCCTTTGACTTTTACGTTTATTCAAAAGGTATATTTTTATACGAATTATTTTCTTTAAATGAAAAAAGGAATGTTTTGTCTTACATATGAGGCGACAACGACTTCTCCACCACCATGAACATTATTTGAGTTTTGGCTTCCTCTACAAGCCATAGTTTTTTTAAATGAAAAATAAATACCATGTTTTACTATTCTTTTATTTTGGTATTAAAAATGGTTTTTTAAAGTGTTTTTATTATATCAATGTGATGTATTGATATCTTGTGATTGAAATGTGTAAATTTTATGTTTCCTTTATGCATGTTTTATGTGATATGATTATGTTATGGTATATGATATGTTTAAACCTGTTCATATGAGGAATGCATTGGACTTAATAAGTGACGGTTGGATCCCGCTATAGCTCCTCGATGCATCGGTAGGTCTCATGAGACAAACTAGTGTATTGGCACGAGGCCTTCACAAAATCTTATTTGTGGTCTTGGCATGAGGCCTTGGCTACGTGGTTATGATAGTCTGGCATTATGCATTCCATCATTATGAAAGTAGTTATTGATATTGCATGTGATTATTCGACTAGTAGAATATCCATGTGAATAATTAAATGGCATTATTTAGTTTTATTTTTTCCATATTATGTTGAAGTTCATGATTAAAAAGGATTTTGTTTTAGTTATACATTGCCTTAAATGTTAATGTTTATTTATGAAAGCTTCCACAATATTTTTATCCTTACTGAGAATCTGAGCTCACCCCTTTCAATGTTTTAATTTTTCCAGGATGTGAAGAAGTATTTTAGGAATGACCTGTAGGGATAGTCTGGAGGGGATATGAGTGTGGAAAATGGAGACTATGTTATTGTATTTTTTCACTTTATGATGTAATGTAACATTTATGAATGTATATAGTATTTCCAAGGCTACTAAACTAATCGGTCATTCGAGACTTGATCTTTTGTGATCATGCCAATGTTACGAAGTAATGCACCAACTCTGGGTAACTAGGGTCGGGGTGTTACAAATATAGTGACCCAAACCTATATAAATTCTATTGGTTGAGTGTTTTTCAACCCATCCACACCTTAACCTTTAAATAATCTACTTTTGAGAAATTAGAAACCGAATATGAATTTATTATAAAATAATATTTGTAGCTTTTCCAAAGGTTCCCCTCACCCCTCTTATAAAAGGGAACTCCCCCTTCTCACTAATACACACATTCAAAGCCTTTTGGGTCAGCCAACACCTACCCAAATACTCTCTCAACTTCCCTCACTTCATCTTAGAGACCTTCCTTTAGTCATAAAGCCAACCTAAGGAGCCCTTTTTATCAAATCAAAAGGAAGAACCCAAAGAAGAGGAGGTTAACCAACCCCCAACCAAGGAAAAGTACAAGGTAAGGGTTTATTTCGCAATCACTTCATTATTAGAGGTTGTTTATATGTAAAAATCTATTGGGACTTCTTTATCATCCACATCCATGTTTCATAACAATGTATTTCAAAACATTTTTACTATTTACTAGAATATGGGTTAAAGTCATTTATACCCTTGTTGACTTTTATAAGTGGTTTGTAGAGGAATCTTTCTGTTGTTTTCCAAACATGGTCCTTTTTAACCTTTTCGACATAATTAAGGTAAGAATGTTTTTTTATATAGCGGGTGCGGCTATTTTCCACAGTTATAAAATTTTCGAAGCATCCCATACAGGCTTATAAGAATATTTTCAAAGAAAATGTTTTATTTTATACTTATGTGACTTTTAAATGATTTCAAAATGAATATTTTATGATTTTGTGAAAGGTACTCTTTATCAAGATCATAATTTTAAATATTTTAAAGATTTATCTTTCTAAATATTCTTAATTAATGTCCATGTTTTTAAAATTATTTTAAGGATTTATTTATATGGACATTAATGTTTTGAAATGATATTTGTTTTCAAAAGTTTCAAAGTGGTATGGGACACTTTGATTCAAAAATATAGTTTAAATTACTTCCTTTATAAATGTGTGACTTTTCAATGATTTCGAGAAAATAGATATTTCTCTCAAATAGTTTTGATTTCATCTATGTTAACATCCTTTGATGGATTTTAAGAATATTTGATGTTGATTTATTATGATACAAAACTTTTGTATTGTATTGAATGTTTTGTGATATGTTTTACTATGGATGTGTTATTTTTATACCATTCATGGTTTATGGAGAAAGTAATGACATTTCTTATGCTAGTTTTAATACGAATGTTTATGTTATGTTTAAACATTTTCATATGGGAATGCATTGGACTTAGTAAGTGATGGGTGGAGCCCGCTATAGCTCCTCGATGCATTGGTAGGTCTCATGAGACAAACTAGTGTCTTGGCACAAGGCCTTGACAAAATCTTATTTGTAGTCTTGGCACAAGGCCATGGCTATGTGGTTATGATAGTATGGAATTATTCATTCCATCATTATGAAAGTGGTTATTAATATTGCATGGGATTATTTGATTTGTAGAATATCCATGTGAATAAGTAAATGTAATTATTTCATTTTATTTTTTCCATACTATGTTGATGTCTAAGTTTAAAAGGCTTTTGTTTTAGTTATACATTGCCTTAAATGTTTATCCTTATTTATGAATGTTTCGGCTGTATTGCTTACCCTTAAGGAGTGTTTGAGATCACCCCTTTCAATGTTTTATTTTTTCCCAGGATTCCAAGAAGTATATTGTGATTGATATGCAGGGTTAAGGCAAGGGAATAATGGCATTCATAAACGATTATTTATGTTGTTTTGTATGTTATGAAGTGTAATGTAACATTCATGTATGTAATCTATTTTCCAATACTTCTAAACTAATTGGTCCTTTGGGAATTGATTCTTTGTAATCATTCCAATGTATTAAAATAATGCACAAACTCTGGGTAACTGGGGTTGGGGTGTTACATTATTCACCATAATTCCCAAACCAAATAACATTCCTTCAATCTGCCCAATCTTCCTTAGCTCTTACCTTGAATTGTTCTGAAAATCACTAATTTTGTAATATATTTCATATCTCAATTGTATCTCACCAAAAAATGGATGCATTTCATATTGGGATTTTATTCATTAATTCTACACACTGAAAAATATTCTATGAATAGATTTCTTGATCATTATTCAAAAAATGGACATCATTGCATCACAACAATCATAAATCTATTCTTGGTTCATCGATCCATTCATTATTAATGAATCCAATATGAATACAAGGGTTTGATAAGGCTCAATACTGCCCAACAATTATCGAACAGTAACCATAGAGTCCAATTAGTGGATAAATCGAAGAAACAAGTGGTAAAATCACAAGAAATAAGGTAATGTGAATGATTCCAAGTGTTCATGGATAATAGATCAATAATAAGGATTCAATATTATAAATAAATTTAATTTAATTTAATTTTTGTACATGGGTGCATGCAATTGTCCAACAATTGGTGCAAATCCAAAAACAAGTATGGACCTGCTCAAAAATTTAATCAAATGGAACAATAAACAAATGTAATGTCATACCATGATTATGGATTGTTCTTTATTGATGAACACAACCTCCAACGATTGAGGGGATTTATTCTATTCATTTCATCCTGATTTTTACTTATCTGAAGTTTCATTGTCATCTGGCATGATCTGCCAATGGATGAGAAAGATTTTTCTCTAAAATTCAACGATGGGTTGTTTTAATTTCCATGTAGAATTAATGCTACAAATATTCATAGATATTTTAACCATTTCTTTGAAAACAATAAATAAATAAATTTAATATTTAATTAATTACCTAATGAATCGCCAATAAGTGAGGAGTCTGAACACCCCGCACCAACTCAATTTATGTCACACATTTATTAAACACCATGTTTTGGACTAAATCGTTGTCCCATATTTACGATCTGATCATATGTTTAAATATTTATCCCATTTTTATTAATAATTTTCATGTATATAATATAAAATATATTTAATATTTTATGAAATTTATTACTGACACACCTAGACTTGCAATCAAAAGATGTTTCACTGCCTAACTCTGGAAATATATATTTAAAAATTTCAAAGTCTTACCAGGAAAAAATAGCTCTCTATATTAATTACTAAACACTAAATTCATTCTTTACAAGACTGTTGCTATAACTAAAGTGACTCTAAGTAGAATCAATGTGAAGTCATATTTTCCATACCTCTTTTCAATGTTATTCTTGAGAATAACTTCCTTCATTATATTTAATTAGTGATATCTTGATCAATGGTCCATCATAGAGAAATACATTGTCCCATGTGGTTGATAAAAAATAATCTATCCATTTAAGGTGGTGTTTTTATCATTATTTTATTAATCTCATGATAATCAAAGCAGAGGAACATGGATCTATCCTTATTCTTCAATATAAGGACCGGTTCACCCCACAGTGGAGCACATGAGCATATAAAACTCATATCGGGATTCTATTGAAAGAGTTTCCTTAGTTATTCAAACTCAATTGTGGTCATCTTATAAAGATTCATTGATGTGGGAAGATATCCAATTATATGTTCAATTGAGAACTCAACCTCTCAGTCAGAATGAAAACCATGAAATTCCTCAGGTAATATATCAGTGTAATCCCTTTCAATGGGAATGTATTCAAGAATGATCTTCTACTTCAACTAAATCATTTGAGATATATATTCTTTCTCATAGGTAAATAATATCAACACTTTATTTTATTATTCTCAAGGAGAATCAACCCCCTCCACACACTTGTACTGAAAAGGAGGATCCCCTGGTATATGAAGAGTCATCTCCTTCACCTAAAATTTGATGTTGGTTTTATATAAAGACAACCAATCTAATCCCAATATAGAATTAAACTCCACCAAATTAGATAATAAAAGATTTTATTGGAGGTTTAGTCCAAAAACATAGATTAGGGAAGAGTTATATACTATAAATGCAATAATTTCCCATTTGTTGTTCCCTAAAAAACCTTGAACTCAATATTTTCATGTATGTTATGTATAGTTATACTAATGATTCATTATTTGAATGAATGTATTGATATAGAATCAAGAATTGATTTTTTTTATTCTTTAATAAATAACTAGTGTAACTATCACCACATCAATGACAAGATCTACCTCATTTGTAGTGATTGAATTTGACCTTCTATACTTCAATGGTGCTTTTTACAATTTATTGTCTCTGACAACCCTTTTATGAGGGAATTATCTTGCATAATTCCATGCTTCATGCATTTGAAACACTATACAACTAGATGATTGTTAATCTGAACATTTCTTTCTTCTTTGGCATTTATGGGATTCTTTATATCCCTTCAAAAATTATTTTCTTGATGACCCTCTTTTCAAATTTCAATCTTCTTTTGGTTCCCTTTTCATAGTTCTCAAGATAATTCTTCCCATACTTTTTACATGTGCTATATTGGGTTTTCATTCATCCACGTGATTTATCTATTGATCCTCCCATTTTAAACACTATTTTTCTCTCTTTTTTCAAACCCATGAGACCATTAAGACTCTAAATTGTCCATATAAACCTTAATTTAAGGATTTAAAATCATTTCATAACCCTTAATGTCTCAAATACAATGACTTCAATAGACATAGATTAAATTATTTAATTATTTGATCCACCTTGGTTTAAGTGTTAATGAAAAATATAGAGGCATATCATTCATATAACGACACAAGTATTTATAGAATAATACTTTTTAGTTTCTATTAATACTTATGAATATTATATTAATTAAAGGGGATTCTTTTTACGATAGCATACTCAACAAGTAAAAAGGGGTTTCTCCGAAATCTTATGTTGCACACAACTTTGAGATATACCAAAAAAGAATATAATAATATTATTATTTTAAATTGTAGTTAAAGCACAGTGGTTGTATTGCAGAAATTGAATAAAACTAACTAAAATATGATTACACATGTTTTTTAAATTTCTTTACATTTATCCAAAAAAAATTAGAAGCCTAAAATAAGAATGAATCTGATTTTAAGCATGAAATACTCTAATATTCTTTAAAATGTCATTTTACAACCTTTTTATGGTGAATACTTTTTAAATATACTTTTTTTTCATTTTTATATGTTCTATTTGAAAAAATAAAATTAATTTTTATAATTGGAAATTTAATATTTACTTTGGATGAAATTTTGGTATTTTTCTGATAAAGTTCATTTTTAATGAATAGTGAAAAATACCGCATTTTAATTCAAAATTGTCATTTCATCTAATTTTTTTATATATTTAGATTGTAATTTTATTTTTTTTAAGTGTAATTGGATTATATTTTTATAATTTAATACAATTTTGGTCATTTGATGTATTTTCACTTTTAAATTGGACATAAATACGTGCCAATCGTTTGGTAGTTTTTACTTCTTAAAAACATGCTTTTTGGTTTTGACAATAGGAATTAATTTCAAATAAATTTCTATACTTTCTTTTCTTTGAATTTGGAAAAATTGATTTAATATTTGTAATTATTAGGTCCTAATATTGTAAATAGGTAACATCCATTTTTAGACATTAGGAATAGTAACTTCAGTAAATAATTTATTTACCATGGTAAAAAGGTAAATTTGTAAAATAAGGGTACAAAATAATAATATAATAATATTAAATTACCCAAATATTTGTCGTAATCCTATTAGATGATATATATCTGAACATGGGAATCCTTGGGATTATTTTAGGACCCCATGGAGCAACTTGTGTGTGAAGATGACATTTAATTACTTTTAATTTAATGTTAAAGAAAATATAACGTAAACATATATCTTTTACAAATAAATTTTTATATGTGGTTATATGAGTGATATATTCAACTATAAAGAGTAATTTTAAATCTAAAAATAATTCCTACATCATGGTATTTTATTTATAATTTTTAGACATCAAATAAATAAATTTATTTATGACATAATGTTGATGCAGGGATTACCTTGGTAATGAATGATTTAAATAAACGAGATTATAAATATTAAAATAATTTTTTTGGAAACTTTTTACGTAATCAAAGAATTTTTTGGTTTAGTGTAACTTTTTATCTTTTAATTAATTAATTTTTTTTGAAATAATCATGTTTTAATGAATTTTTAAAAAGGCATGATATGAATAGTATAAAATTTGACATAAATGAGTTTTAAAATAATATTATTTTATTAAATGATATAATAGTCCTAAAAATATAATATTTGTCCAAATTACATATCTATTTTTTAAAGCATCATTAATGAATCACTTTGTGTTTTATATTAATTTTATAGTAACTATTTTAACCATATAGTATGAAGATACAAGAAGACATGGTAAAAGTTAAATTTGTTATCTGAGGGTTAAATCTAAAATATAGGGTTGATTTTAAGACTTGAACTTGTCTAAAACAAATTTTATGAGATTAGTTCGACCCATACTCATCTGATATTTGAAATATATCACTTTGGTGTTATTATAATTTTCAAAAAAATTAATAATAAAATAATATTTCAAGACATTCCTAAAGTGTCCCTCCTCCCTCTTATAAAAGGACACAAACTCTAACCAATTACTCACACTTATCAAGCCTCGTGGCATGTCCAAAAATTTATCCTATAATTTCCCAAAATTCCTACATTACCCCTACAGGCCCTACCCTAGGAAGACGGCAATTCAATAAATCCCTTTGGCTCAAATTAAATGAAGTTACCTGATTTGATGTAACGTCTTCTCTCATGTTCCTTTCCATTATTTTCCTTCTCCACTCCCTATGATATTATTATTCTTTGTTTACATAAAAAAACCATTATAATAAATACACAAGGATTATTTTATGAGAATTATTAGAGATACACTTACACACACCTCTATCTAATGGGTATAAAAGATACTGTTTCTGTGGACGGAGAACTACTGCCTCACAAAACGATGATTGTTCAATATTCTCCTACCACATCTTATGGTGATGGCACTATAATTATATATGATATTTATGATATTTATTTTATCTCTATGATTCTTTAATTATCATTTAGAACATACCTTTATGCTTTTCATGTTGTATAAATAAGATAATTTCATTTGAGGAAGTGTGGACTACTGCCCCCTCAAAGTGATATGAATCGTTTATTCAATACATTGAACATATTAAGGATGGAATTAATGAACTTATATAACATATAGAAAAAATGATATTATACTGTAAATATAATATACCTATGTATCATTATGTTTTCATTCCTTTAAATATAAAATGAACGTAGCGTTCATGCGTACGTACTACTTACCGTCTCCATGAACGGTGCATTTACTTTTTATCTCCAAATGTTATGAACTATTATAAATACACATATGCTATATATATGATATATATGATATATAAATCATTAATATCTTTATGGAGATAATGTACTTTTTACCACATGGACAATTTTAATTATAACAAGTTTATTTTTTGACTCATTTACAGATCCTCGAAAAAATGACCAATATGAACTTAAATAATTATATAATTGTGATATAAAGTTAATAAGTGATATAAAATAAATAACAGGCATGAAAAAAGTTCGTAATAAAGTAGAAATTATCTTAATTTTATTATTCATGGAGATAAATAATGAACAAGACAAGTCAAACAAAAGGTAAGGGACTTCGTCTCAATCTCAATTCAATGAGGCATGTTTTCATAATATACACCTTCTTCTTTTACACAGTGTATAATAAACCCCTTTGACTTTTACTTTTAATCTAATGGACTATTTTTCTACAAATCATTTTACTAAACGAAAAAATAATTGTTTTTACCTTATTGCGAGGACAATGACTTTTGTACCTCCGTAACGATTGTCTAATATTTGGCTTCTTCTATAATCATTAATGTTTTTAAAAGGAATAAAGAATCCCATTAATCCCTTTTTTGGTATTTTGGAATTGAAAATGGTTTTGAAAGAGGATTTACTCTTTCAATATCTTGAAATATGTCTTGTAATTTCAAATTAAATTTAATGATTGAAATGTTGATATTTGAAATCTTTTATGTGTGATGATTATATAATGTTACTTGGGCATTTTTTGGGTAGTTACGTGATAAAACAAATGACGGGTGGTTATGTGATAAACCATATACGGTTGGTTATGTTATAACCTACAATGCATTGGGTATGTAAGTTGGCCATATTGCAATTCCCTGTAGTGGTATGTGTGGAATCCGACCCTATGGTTATTCCATTTCAGTATGTTTATGTCCCAAGTTACCTTTATATGCTATATGTCTCTTTCTATGGGCTTTATGGTGATCTTTTAGTTACAAAAAATGGTAAGCAATGACATTATATTTATTGACGTGTTTTTCAACTTCTTAAAGGTTAAAGGTATTACTTTATGATAAAGTATTCATGGTTTACTTGTTGTTTTGAAAAACCAACAGTTTTCCATCTTTTTGTGTCCCTTAATAAGATTTTTATTCTCACCCCAAGTATTGAAATGTTTTTCATAGGACTTAAAAATGAATAGGGTCACGGATGGGATCAAGTAGAAGTCATTCTATTTTAATCATGGAACTAAACAAGTCCCTTTATAAAGAGTTTTTGTTTTATGAAAAAAATGGATAATGAGGAGAAGTTTCTACCTGTAATATTCAAGTTATTATGTATATGTTATGACCTAATTATATAAATCTCTAAATCTAAAAATATCCTCAATGTAAATTATTAAGTTAATTCAAAATTATGTAATGTTTAAGGCTGGGGCCTTACAGTTGGTATAAGAGGTCAGTTTAGATAACTTTAGAGGTTATAGTGTTATTTAAGATTAAGTGACATAACCATAATGGAAAGAATATTTGAAAGATTCATAGTTATTTTAGATAAATTGAATGAGTTTAAGATAACATGAATAAGTATATCTTAGTTTTTAACCTCCTCATAAGATATTATATGATGATTTTACTGATATAATTACACTGACCTTTTTGGTTTTAGTAAAAGGTTGGATCTAGCAAGCACCAAAGAAACAATGGATGTGAATAAAATGGTGGAGGTTTTTTGAATGAGAAACTGAATGAAATGGTAGTTTCAATGAAAACTCTTGTGTTTATTCTTAACCAACTATCTGCAGTCATGATTGACCACTTAAACCTTAAGGGGATTTTTCAAAGGCATCATATATGTGAGAAAAAAATCCCATTGGAATTTTAGGTAATAACCATAAAGGTGTGTATATTAAAAAACCTATATGTAAAGGATATGGAAAGAAAAACCAAGGAAAATGCTTCAAAGGGACGAGAAGATGTTTTAGTTGTGCTAATGAAGGTCATAAAGCAATAACCTTCCATGTAAAAAAGAAGCATCGGGTTGACTCCAGGAAAGGTAAATAAGTTCTTTCTGAAGGATCAATTGAATTTTTTAAATGTGTTGTTCATGGTAATTATACAAATATATTTCCAACAAATAAGGTTTAGGAATGGGATCATCAGTTTCATTGAAATATATGTTTACCAATTCCTAATTCAATTCCAATTGAAGATGAGGAAACTGAAAATAACCTATGAAAGGTTTGGATTCTTTCTTAGCTCATGTTTTGACATTACTGAAATCTTATGAGATTATGCATGATTTTGTTTATTCGAAATAATTATAAAGTAATAATATTTAAAATCTTGGATAAAGGATCATGAAAAATATTCAATGATTAAGATTTCTAGGAATTTAAGAGTTATATTGGATCTATGGATGATGATATGTTTAAATGTATTAATTATAGGATTACTTTGGAATAATTTTTCTAGTATGTGTAACCCTAATGATTGATATGTAAAAATTTTATTCATGGAAGAATTTTCTTTTATGGTGTGGATATAATGGATAACCATAGGGGTTCGTGTGCTCTTTTATTTTTTAGGCAATCATGGGTTATTAGTTTTTTGGATACAAAATGTGAGGTATGAAATAACATTTGAGGTTAAAACGTGTTATAGATATTTTTAAGGATTTTATATCATTTTTTAATGTTGTTATAATAATACGGTTTTTGAAAAATTAAAACACGTAAACCATGTGACAAATTGTCACATCAGACAAAGCTGCACTAATCGAACCCACAACCAAAGTGAGACTAGAATTTATCACCTACCACTGAACTATGTAATGTCACTGGTTAGTATGACTAATTGTTTTTAGTTAAATAATTTTATGGATCTAGAATAAGGTGATTTTGGGAACTTAAGTTTTATTAAATGGATATCCTTAGTATAGGAAAATTATTTGGTGATTAAGTGATAAAGCTTATTTTGGAACACGTTCTCTCTTTTGGGAACACTATATGGCTAAGTAAAATAGAATACTATGGGATTTAATTTTTTGATTGATAGTTGAAATTTTATTTTGGAAAAATATATTTTTTATTGTGGACATATAGAGATTTGGGTTATTTGTGGAAATAATTAACCTATCATAGAGAATATGTGATTAGGTTAATTACACATCAGTATGAGACTTTAAGAGTAGTCGATTTTATTTGGAGATAGATTTTAAAATTTTTTGTGGAAGACTATGTGATTAAATTTTTCTTAGTTTTGTGTTTCAATATTATTTTGGATTATATTGAATAATTTTAAGGACAATTGTGTATTGAATAGTATTTTTTAAAATTTGGGTATTGTTTGTTGAATTTTGGATATTAATAGTAGTATTTCTTTTTAAAAATGATTATCCTTTCAGGGATTATCTGATCTCGTACTAACCATTTTGGTTTTTGATAATGTCTAGAGATATGGAAAATATATAGTTCATCTTTTGTGGATTATGTGATTCTCTAGAAGTTGATTCTAGTTCTTTTTATGAGACCAAGTCATCTTAAATACTCATCATTTGGAGAAAAGATGAGTTTGTGGTAGAAATTTAATAAAGTATGAATGTCTACATAACAAGTAAGTATGTTTCCTTATTTTATTAGTCAAGCTTATAAATAAATTACTCATCATTATGAAAAGTACTTTAAAACAAAAATATTGTTTTTTAATTTTTCTTCTGCAAAAAAAGACCGTTTAATCCATCACATTTTTTTGGTTTTCTGGTGGATAACTTTCTCAGGATAATTTTTTATATCACTCTCCATCAGAACAAGATGGTTTGTTTCTCTTCCATATCCTTGTTTTCCTACATTGAATCCAATTATGTTTTATCTTGGGTGACATTTTTAATTCTCTTTATTTATTTTAAAGTAATAGTTTTATTGACTCTTTTTCCAATTTGGGACATTCAATGAAGTTTCTGAGCCCAATTTTAAATTTGTGAGGACGCAATTTCCAAAAGAGGGGAAGGATGTAACGACCTAGGTATTTAATGAATAATAAATTTTAATTTATATTAATACTTATGAATAAAATATAAATTAAATGGGACTCTTTTTCTGATAGCGTATTGAACACGCAATAAGGGGTTTTTCTAAAATCTAATGTTTTGTATCACTTTGAGATATACTGAAAAATAATATAATATAATTATTATTCTAAATGGTAGTAAATTCATAGCCATTGTGTTGGCAGGAGTGAACATAACTGACTAAAATATTATTACGAATGTTTTCTAAATGACTTTACATTTATCCAATAAGTTTTAGAGGCTTAAAATAAGAATGAATCTGATTTTAAACAAGAAATACTCTAATATTCTTTAAAAGGTCATTTTACCACCTTTTGATGGAGAGCCATTTTTAAATCTAGTTTTTGTCACTTTTATATGTTCTATTTTTAAAAATAACATTAGTATTTAGAAGTGTAACTCCAAAATTTACATTGGATTAAATTTTGGTATTTTTCTGATAAAGTTAATTTTTTAGTGAATAGTGAAAAATACCGAATTTTAATTCAAAACTGCATTTTCATCTATTTTTTTATAGAGTTATCTATTAAATTTAATTGCTTTTAAGGTGTAATTGGATTATATTTTTTATCATTTAATCCAATTTTGATAAATATATGTAATTTCACTTTGAAATTGGACATAAACACATGTAAATCTTTTAGTTGTTTTTACTTCTTAAAAACATGTTTCTTAGTTTGAACAACGGGCATTGATTTTAAATTCATTTCTATAATTTATATATTTTGAATTTGGAAAAATGGATTCCATATTTTTAATCAGGATGTAAAAATTCTGTATATTGGTAATGTTTTTGAGACATTATGAATAGTAAATTCAGTAAATATTTTATTTACTATGGTTAAAGGGTAAATCTTGTAAATAAGGAAAAAAAGATAATATTAATATTAAATTACCCAAAAAATTTCCAAATCCCATTGGATGATATTTATCCGACCATGGGCATCCATGGGTTGATTTTATGACCCCATGGAGCCTCTTTTGTGTGAAAATTACATTTAATTACTTTTAATTTAAAGTTAAGGTAAATATAACCTAAACATATATCTTTTACTAAAACTTTTTTTATATTGTGTTATATGATTGATTTATTCAACAATACATAGTCATTATAAATATAAAAATATTTCCTATATCATGGTATTTTATTTATAATTTTCATACATCAAAAAAATAAATGTATTTATGAGACAACGATGATGTAGTGATTACCTTATTAACGAATGATTTAAATAAATGCGATTATAAATATTAAAATTAATTTGTTTTGAAACTTTTTATGCCATCCAAAATATTTGTGGTAGATTTTGACTTGCTATATTTTAAATAATCAATCTATTTAGAAAGAATAAAGTTGTAATTAATTTTTAAAAATTCATGATATTAATAGTACAAAAACTGACATAAATGAGTTTTTAAAAAAATTATTTTATTAAATGTTATAATAGTCCTAAAAATCTCGTATTCGTGCAAAAACATATATAATTTGTAAAATGTAATTAATTAACCACTTGAGTTTATTTTGGAGTTTGATATTAACTACATCAACCATACAGTATGAATATACAAGAAGACCTGGTAAAAGTTAAATTAGTGAACTAAGGGTTAAAGTTAAAAGATAAGGATAATTTTATGACCTAAACATGTCTAAAACAAATTCACTAAGATTATTTAGACCCATAATCACATGATATTTTAAATATATCACTTTGGTGTCATTATAAATTGAAAATCAACTAATAATAAAATAATATTTCAAGACATTCTGAAAGTGCCCCTCCTCCCTCTTATAAAAGGACACCACCTCTAACCAATTACTCACACATCTCAAGCCTCTTGGATCATAAAAAATCTGATTCAATAAGCTCCACGAATTACTACTTTACTATTATAAGCCTTCCACTACGAATAAAAAAATTCAAGAAATCTATTTGGCTCAAATCAACAGAAGTTTCCTCGTTTGAGGTAACGTCTTCTCTCAAGTTCCATTCCATTATTTTCCTTCTCCACTCCCTATGATCTTATTATTATTTATCTAAATAAAACACATGTATAATAAATATAATCAGGGTTTTATGATTAGTATTCTAACTACACTTACACGCACCTCTGACTAATTGGTATAGAATATTTTTTTCTATAGAGAGCGAACTTCTGCCTCATGAAAGGATGATTGTTCAATCTTCTCCTACCACCTCTTATGGTGGAAATTATGATGGAAATGTAATTATATATGATATATATGATATTTATTTTATCACTATTCTTATTTAGTTATCATTTATAACATACCTGTATTCTTTTCATGTTTTTTAAATATGATAATTTCATCTGGGGAAGTGTGGACTACCGCCCCTCAAAGTGATATGACTCGTTCATTCTATACATGGAACGTATAAAGTATGGAATTAATTAAATTCTGTAAAATATATATTTATATATTTTTTTGTAAATATAATATACCTATGTATAATTATTTTTTCATTCCTTTAAATATTAAATGAAAGTAGTGTTCATGCATACATAAGGTTTACAGTCTCCTTGAACAGTGCATTTCATTTATTATCTCCAAATGATGTGATCTATTATAAATATGTATATAATGGATTTATATGATATATATGATATATAAATCATGAATATCATTCTATAGATAATATACATTTGACTATATGGACAATTTTTAATTATAACAAGTTCATTTTTGACTCATGTATTGAACATCGACAAAACAACCGATACAAACTTGAATAATTATATGATTGTTATATCAAGGTAATAAGTGATATAAAATGAATAAATTTTTTGAAAAAGGATATGAATAAAGTATAAATTAATTTAACTTTATTTTTTAGGGAGATAAAGAATAGACAGGAAAAGTTGGACACAAGGTAAGGGACTTCATCTTAATCTCATTTCATTGAGGAATGTTTTGATAATATACACCTCCTTATTTTACACGATGTATAATAAAACCCTTTTAAATTTACATTTATTATAAAGGAATATTTTACAACTAAGCGGTTACAAAAAAAAAGGAAATTTTTTAACCGTATTGTGGTGAAAACGACTTTTCTACCACTGTAACCATTATCTGATATTTGGATTCTTCAATAATCCTTAATGTTTTTAAAAGAAAAAATGAAACCCATTTTTCCTTGTTGGGGTATTTTGGTATTGAAAATGGTTTTGAATGTGTATTTACTATTTCAATATCTTGAAATTATTTGTTTTGATTCCAAATGAAATTTTACGATTGAAATGTTGATATTTTCAATCTCTTATGTGTGATTGTTATATAATGGTACATGGACATTTGAAGGGTGGTTACGTGATAAAGTAAATGAAGGGTGGTTCCATGATAAAACAAAGATTGGTGGTAACATTATAACCTCTAATGAATTTCTTATTGAATTCTAACTTATGGATATTTCATTTAGTGATTTATGTGTGGTAGTTGACCCTATGTTTATTCCATTTCAGTATGTTTATGTCCCATGTTTCCTTTTTATGATATATGTTTCTTTTTATGTAATTTATGGTAATCTTTCAGTTACAAAAAATGGTAAGCAATGAGAATATATTCAGTGAAGTGTTTTTTCTACTTCTTAATGGTGAAATGTATTACATTGTGATAAATTATTCATGGTTTACTTGTTGTTTTGAAAAAATACTAGTTTTTCTTCTTTATGTATACCTTAATTATATTTTTATGCTTATCCCAAGTTTTGAAATTTTTTCACTGGACATAAATATGAATAGGGTCAAATTTGGGATCAAGGAGAAGTCATGTTGTTTAAATCATGGAACAAAATATGCCTCTTTTTAAAGAGTTTTTGTTTTTTGAAAAAATTGGATAGTGAGTAGAAGTATCTTCTTGTATTAGTCAATTTGTTATGTATAAGTTATGAACTAATTATCTAAAGATATAAACCTAAAAAGATCCTCAGTTTGAATTATTAACTTAATTCAATATTATGTAATGATTAAGGGCGGGGCCTTACAGTTCATGCCTTGTAGTGTTTTCCACATACCATATGATAGTCTTGTCTTCCTTTTTCTCCAATCATAGGAACTCCCTCTCTATCTTAAGAAAGATAGTTCTGGTAAAATATTTAATGAAAAATATATTTATGAATTTTTCCCATTCCATTAAATCAACTTCCTCCTTATAATTCTTTTTTTATCAATGTCCACCACATATCATCTTCCCCATCAAAATGGAAATCCACTTGCACAACTTTCTATTCCTTTGAACATTTTAGGATAGTGAATATAATTACAATGAAGTTAATCCATTATTACACTATTAGGGGATCAAAAGATTAAAAAAGTTACGAATGATTTTTAATATAAAGGATTAAACCACAACATTATTTTTAATAGTATATTGAGGGGGTTCTACATGATTCATGTTGTTATTCATAAATTGATCCACTTGAGCTAGTAATTTCATGATGCTTTAAGATCTATCTCCCATAAGTTTTTGCATCTCATTAGGTCAGTCATTACAATTTTTATTACGTTTTATGTTGTAATAAGTCCTATTATTTCCCTCCATAGACTAAACAAAGAAGAATAAATTTATGGTGATTTAATAGATAGCTAATGAGGAAATATAATGTAAACAATGAACATATAATAATTAAATTATAAATGAAAAGTATATCTGATCTAATGATTCTATAAATTTCAATCTATGTCTAATCCAAAAGAAAACTAGATCTCAATCTGACAATAACTATATCAACCTAAGCATTTTACAAGTATTATTACATGACTATAAGCATAATTATACATTAAATACAATACATGGATCGAATATTCTAGTGTCTTTGGATGAATACATAAATTAATAGAAAACATGATGGTAGAATAAAATATCTATTATTAATCTCCATTAAGATCACATGAAATCATTTGGAAACCTATATCTTCATAAGATATCTTAGGGAATATGTAAAAAATGGTGATCTAAAAACCCACTAATGGAATAAACATTTAAATTAAGTATAAAACGTGAGTTAGAGGGCATAACTTTATAAAATAAAATGTGTATCTAATGAATAAAGATAGAAAAGAATAAAATAAAGACCATGGAATCATATGATCATGGAAATTATGGAATAAGGTAGAATATGACATGACATAATCATGAGTCAATGATAACTACCAAGACTGTATCACATGGTTGGAAAAGTACTATAATAGATTATATTTACTTCCCAATCTCATACAAAACATCTCATAAGAATAAAAAATTACCCAATTATCTGGTGAGAGATATGGTTTATCCCATCTTAAAATTTAAAATCATAGGTGTGACACATAAGTAACTCAAAATAAGGATTAAAAAAAATGGTTTCCCATTGAATGAAATCAATTCCGTAATCATGTGACAAAGAATAACCAAAGGGAATATCATAACAGTATCTATTAAAGAAGGGATTTAAATTGTCAATGTTAATTAATAAAGGAAATATAATAATAGATCCTGATAAATGATGTTTTACTTATGTGAAAATAGGAAAACGAGTGGTTATGTAATCTTATACGTGTTCCACTTGAGCATAATTTAAAGAAAATGAATGATGATTTATTAACGAGGATAATGGAATAATTAATTCCATAAATACAAAAATGTACTAATTTGTATTTTCAATATTAAATTAGTGATTTTGGTAAAATAATGGTTTCTTAAATCTTTTTGTGTAGTGTAATAAAAAAGGTCTAGGAAATAGAGATGTTCCCCTTTAATTAGGTTTGATTATTGCTTGGAATTGAGAAGGGAACCTTCTAAAATACGTATTTCCCCATAAATTATATATTAATATAAGTATATATATGTTTTTGGAAAATATTCAAAGAATATGGTACAATTAATAATGAATAATTGTGAACTATGTTAATATGGAGAGAGAGAATGTGTAACCTAGTGGAAAAATGGTGCTCTGGTGTAACACCCTGAGATTTTATGAAAAATATTCTTTTTAATTTCATTAATGTCTTGTTTTGTACGCTACACCAAAAGGAGCTTGCACAACACGCATCCTTGACTTTCCTTTCATTACACGTAATCCCGACCTTCCTTGATAGCGTGTGTAGTACGCAATACCGAGTTTCACTAAACAACGATATGCTATTAAAATATTATTAAAACTAGCCGTTATGAATAGTAATAACCACTTTTTGAAATATTGTAAATTTTATTTTAATAAATGGACATCATTTTTGGATTCGGAATATCGAAATTAGCTTAGGGTGAAATTTTGGTACTTTTCGGATAACTTTCATTTTCTGATGAATAGTGAAAATTACTAAATTTTAATTAAAACAACCTTTTTAATCGAAATAATTAATTGTGATAAATTATTAATTTGAGTGGTTTTAATGTATATTTAGAATATAATTTCACAATTTAATACAACGTTGGTCATTGGATGTAATTTCACATTTAAACCAGACATAAACAAGTGTCAATCTTTTGATAGTTATTATCTCTTAAGAACACGTTATTTGTTTTGAAGACGGTAATTAATTTTTAAATTAATTAATGAAACTGATATGATTTTAATTTGGTAAAATAGATATCATTTTTTAGTTCATAATATCAAATATAGCTTAGGCCTAATTTTTTATATTTTTCTGGAAACTTTCATTTTTTGATGAATAGTGAAACAACTAAGTGGTAGTTAAAAAAATGATTTTTTCATAAAACATAATTTTACCGCTTCTATGAGTGGAATTTCAAAAATCCGAGAGACACGGTTGATTTCAGTAAGTAAAATGTGGTTTAATGAGATGAAAATAATTTTTGTTGAATAGTAACTTTTTACTTTTTTTAACACGGTTAAAAGTAAATAGGGTAATTAAGGGTAAAAATGATATAATTATTACCCTAACACATGTATTAATTCTATTGGATAAGTGTAATTCGACAAAAAACAACCTTAGGAATAAAATATGACCATTTAGGCCCACTTGGATTAGATTAGGACATTTATTATTAATTTATATAAAGAAGGGATAAAATAGTTAAAATCAATGTTTAATAAGTAGATAATTTTTAATACAGAGTTATACATAAGATAAATATGACTATAAATATTCATTTGAAATCTAAAAATCTTTCCTACATAATGGTATTTTATTTGTAATTTTTAGACATTAAATAATTTAATTTATGTATGACACAACGATGATGCAGTAATTATCTTATTAATGAAATATTGACATAATTGATGTTATAAATACCCAAATAAATGTTATTTGAGACTTTTTATGAATTACAATAATTTTATAGGTTAATATGACATGTTATTATTAATTTAATTAACTTTTTTAGAACTAATCATTCTGTTATGATTTTCACAAAAATCAATTACCAAGTAGTGTCAAAATTGACATAAAATAGTTTTTAAAAAATATATTATATTATTAATTGCTATTTTATTCCTAAAAATATATGGTTCGGAAAACTAACATAGATAAGGTTATATATATTAATAATAAACAACTTGGGGTTCTTTTGGCTTGTTATAGTAATATTAATAACCTTATAGTATAAAAACACAAGAAGACACGGTAAAAGTAAAATTATTTAACTTAATGTTAAATCTAAATGATAAGGTTAAAATAAGAAACTAAACTTGTCTAAATTATATTGGATGAGAGGATTTCGACCCATACCCACCTTAGATTCAAAATAAATCAAAATTGGAGCTATTTAAAACAGAACTTGACTTTATAATAAAATAATATTTTTAGTTTTTCCAAAAGAGCCCCTCTCCTCCCTTATAAAAGGGAACCTCCTCCCTCTCTTCCGCACACCACTTTCAGCCTTCAAGCTCGGCCAATCCCTGAAAAATTCTCTTCTACACTTCCCTATAAACATCCTAGAGGTCCTGATCTTCTTCAAAGACCAATTTTAGTGCCCTAAGAGGAGGACTCAAAGAAGCGCTTCAAAGAAGAGGTAATGTCTGTTACCGATTCTTTCAACTTTATTTCTTCTTCCACTTCTTCTTATTAGGTTGTTTAATTATGAAGTTATAAAATCAGTATCACTCATATACTGATATGTTATTATAAGTATGAAACAAACCTATTTCACCATCTATCCATCCTACGGAAAACGAAATCACCGCGCGTGCGTACGTACGAAATACCATCTCCACGCCATGGTGTAATCTATTTTCCACCACCACCTTGCTTGGATCGGTATAATGGTGTACGTAAAAACTATATATGATTATTGTAAAGTGATATTGATTCTTAAATAGTATACATACACTCCAATACAATTCCACAATCATGAGAACGATGTCTTCGCTTGTGCGTACGTACGGACTACCGTCTCCACGACGCGATGAGATTCATTCTCCACATTAACCATTCATGAATTATTATAAAGTATATATAATAAGTAATCATGAAATATATGACATAATAATGATACTGTATTTATGTGTATATATATTTATGTCATCTACTTAATTCCATTCAACTCAATAAGGAAATGAAAACAGCGTTCATGCGTACGTACGGCCTACCGTCTCCATGAACGGTGTATTTCATTCCATTTAATGATATATTATATATATGTATATTCTGAATATATATTATATATAAATCAGGTTTTATATTATGGAATTATGTAATCATGATCTAAGTAATCATATGAATAATTACAAGTCAAAACACGGACGACAAATGAAACGATTTTACCCAAAACGCTCTTTAACAAGGAATTTAAAAAATAACGGGTAATATAAAGTCATAAGTGAACCATATATGATATCATAACAATGAGTATGATTCTGGAATAAGTCAATTACATTATTTAAATCATTATACAGGAGGTTTGGACACTTACGAAGAAAACCAGACCTAAGGTAAGGGATAATTTTTCAATCTCATTCTTATCTGAGATTGTTATTCGTAAGTATTTACTGGGGTTATTGTTAACATCCATGCCCATGTTTTCTAACAATGTTTTCATGTATTTTTAAAGTAATTTTTACCCATTTTGACTTTTTACCCCATGGTATGGAAGGAATATCTCTTTTATTTACCCTATAAGGTACTTTTTGACTTATCTGGCCAAAGTACGAGAATAATGTTATTTTTTAACTTATACGGCATGAAAGGATTTTTACGGTTTTATAAACCCTTATTTTTATGAAGCTTCCTCCAAAATATTTCCTGACTATTTTAAACAAAATAGTTTTCTTTTAAAATTTCATGGAATTTTGTGAAAAAAAATTGATTTTGAAGAAGAAAGGATATTTTCCTCAAGAATTCATTTCAAGTGTTTTATCAAAACCATTTTCAATCTAAGATGACATTATTTCATATGTGTATGTTTCAAGTGTAATGTATCTATGATTTACATGGTTTCACTTTTCTTATTATGAAATGATATCCATTTCTTTTATATGGATTATGTGACGATGGGATGATGTTTATGAAACCCATTTTATTCGTTGGGTTATTATGAATGATGTATGTTTATTTTGTGGAAAAAGTAATAATGATTTCATTATGAGATGGGTGGGACCTATATCTCCCTCTAATGCCTTGGGTAAAGATTTATATCTCATGAGATAGACACGGCTGGAATGGCAAGTTAAACTGGTTCAGTAATACAGGACTGGAACGAGGAGTGAACTCGATTCAGAAAGGGACATTGTCCACTAAGATGGTCTTGGCTGCAATGCCTTGGCTAATATGGAAATCGTATCATGTGCTTAATGGTTCCCACAATTACATGTTTTATTCCCATGCGATTTTATCATTCTTAATGTTTCTTTATGATCTATGCCTTACGTACTTCCATGTTTTGTGTCATTTCTCAAGCTTTTGATGTTTAAACATTATGTTCATGTTTTTAAGTTCAAATGTATATGGTATGTTTTATTTTATCCATTCTTACCCTTACTGAGCATTTGAGCTCACCCTTTTTATGTTTTCTTTTCCCCAAGATATAAAGAAAGGTTTAAGGTATGAAAAAAGGGAAGATCTTTACGGGAGATGTTGAAGATCTTTCACCACGATTAGAAGATTACGTTCCATGTTTCCAAAGACACTAAACTATTACAGTCCTTGTGTGTCTGTTTTTGTTATGTATTAAGTATTCCTCTAAAGTAATGTAATGTCCATGTACATCAAGATTTGGGTCTCTACAGTTGGTATCAGAGGAAAAGTTTAGTCAACCTTTGTAAACTAGGATGCGAAAACGTTAGTGAGATCCCTAGAGATATTTCTAAGTTATGCCTAGGGATGTCCCTAAGGATAAGTATACATATAGGATATAGTCCTAGAACTATGGGAATGATATTAGATTAAACCAATGATGTTAGATATTGATGTTACTCCCCCTTTGTTATGATTTTTTCCTCTCACACTATTCATTTTGGGTTTTAGAAAATGGCTAGAAACAAGATGATTCACGATAATGGAGGATATGATGGACAATGGAATGATATTCATCATGAGAAACCAAATGAAATGGGATTTGGAAGTCCAAACATCATTATTATGCCGAATCAGCAATCTCATAATATGATCAATAAAGTAAAATTTGGTAAGTTTCTTGACTCGGCTAATAAGAGAAAGATGGAGTTTCATGATGATCATAGAGGAAAGAATGTTCAATTTCCCCTATGAAAATAATGTGGGAAGAGGCATCATGTAGAATGTTTCAAAGGAACTGGAAGATGCTTTGGGTGTGGAAAAGAAGGACACAAAGCCAGTAAGTGCAAAGGAAAAGGTTCAGTTAACACTAGGGATGAGGATAATGGTATTGCTACGACATCAAAAATGGTTAAATGTTTTAAATGTGGAATGTACGGGCATTATGCAAACCAATGACCTAAGGGAAAGTCTCATGAAGAGAATCAGTATGGTCGTATGGGTAGTATTTATGTTGATAATGATGAAGAGACTACAAATGATATGTGAGATGAAAGAATTGTTGAAGCTCGGTCAATGGTTTAAGAATGTAGTGGAATGATTCCATGTTTATCATGTGTAATGTTGTATAAGTAATATCATGGTACTGTGGAATAAAGAGACATCTAAAGATTGTTACACTGTTGTATTTCCTTGAGTTATGAAAGTGTATGATTAATGGTACCATTATCCATGAAAGGTTATTCAGATATTTTTGGAATGTAGATGATATGCGCATAATGAAGGGATAAGTGTAAAATTAAATGTTTGATAGTATTCATGAGCTCATGACTGATATATGGATAAGGTTATATCACGGTTTGAGTATAGAGAATTTTTGGATTTTGGTATGTGGAAAGAGTTAACATTTGACAGCATTCATGTTTTCACTGAGGTTCAGTGGGTATTCATTCTTCAAGAGAATACATGATTAAGGTATTCACATGTTTGTAATTTGACCAAAAAGATATATCTTATGATATATGGGGGATAAATGATGGCATTCATGGGATTGTTATGTGACATTTCAAGTAATCGTTTTCTTTATACTATGAGCTTGGACCGATGTATTTTAGATAAGCCTAAATATTGGAATGGATTATGTTGGACATAAGTTCGTATTGTTAGAACTTTTTTCGATATTATTTATGGGATGTTATCGTAATGTAGTTTTAGAAAAAGGACAACCTGCAGGATGGGCGACAACCCATCGCGTCGGAAAAGGCTGTGGGAATCAGACCCACAACCGAAGTGCGACTGGCCTTTATTGCCTACCACTGGCCTACAAGAAGTCCATGTTTAGTAGAAACTATTTTTATTATATTAATCAGTATGATATATGAAGTATAAGTCCATTTTAGGAACCATATATGATTAATCTCACTATAGATGGACTTATATATTTTTGATAACTTTTATAACCTTTTGTTTGAGACAGATGGAATGACCCATCATTCTATCACATGATCTGCTAACACATCACGAATAACAAATTCAACTTCATTTCATTAAGGGGTGAAGTGGAAATTGTTCAATTAACGAACAACAGTGAGATTGTACCAAAATCATGCAAGTATTTCTTTTAATTCATCGACTTTAGGGAAATGATCTTGAAAACAAAAAATGTTGTCCTAGTGCCCTTATATCCGATGAATCAGATGGTACCTTAGATCATCACAAATCTATGGATTTGTGATTGCTGGATTTTCCATAGCCATGTTCTCTACCACTCTCCATCAGAACATGATGGTTAGATTTCTCTTCCATATCCATATTTTCATCTATGTGGAAACCCAGTGATTAGTTTACTTGGGTAATCGTTACGTTTCATAATTTTGTTTTTAACGATTGGTTTTGGTATTCCTTTTTACGATTTGGTTTTCGATTGAAGAAACTTTCAAGGAGTAATCCATTTATAACCCGACGAATTTCGAGGGTAAAATTCATTTTAAGGGGGGTAGAATGTAACACCCCTAGATTTTATGAAAAATATTCTTTTTAATTTCATTAATGTCTTGTGTTGTACGCTACACCAAAAGGAGCTTGCACAACACGCATCCTTGACTTGCCTTGCATTACACGCAATCGCGACCTTCCTCGATAGCGTGTGTAGTACGCAATACCGAGTTTCACTAAACAACGATATGCTATTAAAATATTATTAAAACTAGCCGTTATGAATAGTAATAACAACTTTTCGAAATTTTGTAAATTTTATTTTTAAAAATGGACTTCATTTTTGGATTCAGAATATCGAAATTAGCTTAGGGTGAAATTTTGGTACTTTTCGGATAACTTTCATTTTCTGATGAATTGTGAAAATTGCTAAATTTTTATTAAAAACAACCTTTTTAATAGAAATAATTAGTAGTGATAAATTATTAATTTGAGTGGTTTTAAAGTATATTTAGAATAAATTTTTACAATTTAATACAACTTTTTTCATTGAATGTAATTTCACATTTAAACTAGACATAAACAAGTGTCAATATTTGGATAGTTATTATCTCTTAAGAACACATTATCTGTTTTGACGACGGGAATTAATTTTAAAATTAATTAATGAAACTGATATGTTTTTAATTTGGTAAAATAGACATCATTTTTGAGTTCATAATATCAAATATATCCTAGGCCTAATTTTTGGTATTTTTCTAGAAACTTTCATTTTTTGATGAATAGTGAAACCACTTAGTGGTAGTTAAAAAATTGATTTTTTCATAAAACTTAATTTTACCGCTTCTGTGAGTGGAATTTCAAAAATCCGGGAGACACAATTAATGTCAGTAACTAAAATGTGGTTCAATGAGATGAAAATAATTTTTGTTGAATAGTAACTTTTTACTTTTTTTTACCACGGTTAAAAGTAAATAGGGTAATTAAGGGTAAAAATGATATTATTATTACCCTAACACATGTCCTAATTCTATTGTATTAGTTTAATTCGACCAAAAAAAACATTAGGAATAAAATATGACCATTTAGGCCCACTTGGATTAGATTAGGACATTTATTATTAATTTATTTAAAGAAGGGATAAAATAGTTAAAATCACAGTTTAATAAGTAGATAATTATTAATATAGGGTTATACATAAGATAAATTAGACTATAAATATTAATTAGAAAGATAAAAAGCTTTAATACATAATGGTATTTTATTTTTAATTTTTAGATATTAAATAATTTAATTTATTTATGACACAACGATGACGCAGTAATTATCTTATTAATTAAATATTGACATAATTGATGTTGTAAATACCCAAATAAATGTAATTGGAGACTTTTTATGAATTCCACTAATTTTATAGGTTAATATGACATGTTATTATTAATTTCATTAACTTGGTTAGAACTAATCATTCTATTATGATTTTCACAAAAAACAATTACCAAATAGTGTCAAAATTGACATAAAATAGTTTTTAAAAAAAATAATATATTAGTAATTGATATTTTATTCCTAAAAATATAATCTTCGGCCAAATGAATTAGATAAGTTTACATATATTAAAAATAAACAACTTTGGGTTCGTTTGTCTTGTTATAGTATGTTTATTAACCTTATAGTATAAAAACACAAGAAGACACGGTAAAAGTAAAATTATTTAACTTAATGTTAAATCTAAATGATAATATTAAAATAAGATCCTAAACTTGTATTGCATGAGAGTATTTAGACCCATCACCACCTTAGCTTCTAAATAAATCAATTTGGAGCCATTTAAAACCGAACTTGACTTTCTAATAAAATAATATTTTTAGTTTTTCCAAAAGAGCCTCTCTCCTCCCTTATAAAAGGGCACCTCCTCCCTCTCTTCCTCACACCACATTGAGCCTTCAAGCTCGTCAAATACCAGACAAATTCTCTTATACACTTCCTGAGAAACATCCTAGAGGTCTTGGTCTTCTTCAAAGGAAAATTTTAGTGCCCTAAGAGGAGGACTCAAAGAGGCGCTTCAAAGAAGAGGTAATGTCCGTTACCGATTCTTTCAACTTTATTTCTTCTTCCACTTCTTCTTCTTAGGTTGTTTCATTATAAAGTAATAACATCAGTATCACTCATATACTGATATTTTATTATAAGTATGAAACAACCCTATTTCACCATCTATCCATCCTACGGAAAACGAAATCACCGCGCGTACGTACGTACGGAATACCGTCTCCACGCAGTGGTGTAATCTATTTTCCACCACCACCTTACTTGGATGGGTATAATGGTGTACATAAAAACTATATATGATTATTGTAAAGTGATATTTATTCTGAAATAGTATACATACACTACAATACAATTCCACGATCATGAGAACGATATCATCGCTCGTGCGTACGTACGGACTACCGTCTCCACGACGCGATGAGATTCATTCTCCACATTAACCATTCATGAATGATTATAAAGTATATATAATAAGTAATCATGAAATATATGACATAATAATTATACTAGATTAATTTGTATATATATGTATGTCATCTACCTAATTCCATTCAACTCAATAAGGAAACGAAAACAGCGTTCATGCGTACGTACGGCCTACCGTCTCCATTAACGGTGTATTTATTTCCATTTACTGATCTATTATATATATGTATATTGTGAATATATATTATATATAAATCATGTTTTATATTCTGGAATTAAGTAATCATGATCTATGTAATCATATGAATAATTACAAGTCAAAACACGGATGAAAAATGAAACGATTTTACCCAAAACGCTCTTTAACATGGAATTTACAGAAGAATGGGTAATATAAAGTCATAAGTTAACCATATATGATATCATAACAATGAGTATGATTCTGGAATAAGTAAATAACATTATTTAAATCATTATACAAGAGGTTCGGACACTTACGAAGCAAATCGGACCTAAGGTAAGGGATAATTTTGCAATCTCATTCTTATCTGAGATTGTTATTCGTAAGTATTTACTGGGGTTATTGTTATCTTCCATGACCATGTTTTCTAACAATGTTTTCATGTATTTTTAAAGTCCTTTTTACCCATTTTGACTTTTTACCCCATGGTATGGAAGGAATCTTTCTTTTATTTACCCTACAAGGTACTTTTTGACTTTTCCGGCCAAAGTATGAGAAGAATGTTATTTTTTAACTTATAAGGCATGAAAGGATTTTTACGGTTTTATAAACCCTAATTTTCATGAAGCTTCCTCCAAAAGATTTCATGACTATTTTAAACAAAATATTTTTCTTTTAAAATTTCATGGAATTTTGTGAAAAGAAAATGATTTTGAAGAAGAAATGATATTTTCCTCTAGAATTCATTTCAAGTGTTTTATCTAAACCATTTTCCATCTAAGATGACATTATTTCATATGTGTATGTTTCAAGTGTAATGTCTCTATGATTTACATGGTTTCAATTTTCTTATTATGAAATAATATCCATTTCTTTTATATGGATTATGTGATGATGGGATGATATTTATGAAACCCATTTTATTCGTTGGGTTATTATGAATGATGTATATTTATTTTGTGGCACAAGTAAGAATGATTTCATTATGATATGGGTGGGACCTATATCTCCCTCCAATGAATTGGGTAAAGATTTATATCTCATGAGATAGACATGGCTGGAACGGAAAGTTAAACCGGTTCAGTAATACAGGACTAGAACGAGGAGTGAACTTGATTCAGAAAGGGACTTTGTCCACTAAGATGGTCTTGGAAGCAATTCCTTGCCTAATATGGAAATCATATCATGTGCTTAATGTTTTCCACAATTACAAGTTTTATTCCCATGCCATTTTATCATTCTTAATGTTTCTTTATGATCTATTCCTTACGCACTTCCATGTTTTGTGTCATTTCTCAGGCTTTTGATGTTTAAACATTATGTTCATGTTTTTAAGTTCATATGTATATGGTATGTTTTATGTAATCCATGCTAACCATTACTGAGTATTTGAGCTCACCCTTTTTATGTTTTCTTTTCCCCAGGATATAAAGAAAGGTTTTAGGTAAGAACAAAAAGGGGAGATCTTTATAAGAGATGTTGAAGATCTTTCACCATGATTAGAAGATTACGTTCCAAGTTTCCAAAGACACTAAACTATTACGGTCCTTGTGTGTCTCTTTTTATTATGTATTAATTATTCCGCTAAAGTAATGTAATGTCCATGTACATCAAGCATTGGGTCTCTACATCTGGTGTGATCCCTCACCCTTTGTATGAATGTGTTCTTCACACGAACATAATTTCATGGATAATAAAATTAGATTCATTAATAATTTAATACATCCTAGATTCAATATATATTCGATTTATCAAAGTTTCATTAAGTTATTTTGTGACTATTGTGAAGAGTGATAATGTTTAATTTTCAAATTTCAGGTGCTTTTGTTTCACTGTTTAGTGGCCATTAACTTATGTTTATTTATTGAAATTTTTATCATTATGTAATAATTATAATGAAGTAACATTATATTTTATTCAGTAAATTTTAGATTTTTAAATAGACCCATATATCATTTAATTTCAAAAATGATGAATATTCATTATATAAAATATTAGTGATAGATGTTTAGTTTATTTTTATGGTTCTTATGACAATCAAGAACTAGTATCATTTTATTTAAAATTATATATATATATTATTTCCAGAACATTAATTATATTATGATATATATATTAAATTATTATTTATCCATTATAATGTATTTATGAATATACATGAAGGTGCTTATGTAAAACAAAAACTCTTCATCCACGAGGCTGTGAACTGACATATTACAAACGATATTGTTGTTTTTATAACATAATTAGGAGATAAGGGATTTAATGATGGATATTACATTAGAAAAATAAAATTGAAGTATATATATTTTAATGGAGTTATCAATTCACATTGAATTTTGGGTGAGGAAAAGGTATAATAAATATAGAATTTAAAATATAAAGATGAATTATTTTACCTCATGAATGTTGTCACCTTGAGAAGCTCTTTATGAAAATTGGAATTGGTCTTTTAGTGAGATCATAAGCACTAGGAAATGAGGAGGAGTCCCTGTAATGGAAATTTTTATAATATTTAAAATCCCTCAAATAATTGAATATGGGAGGATAAGGGGTGGTGGGACATAGTATTTAATTGTGGGAGATGGGAGTTTTTGATTATCATATTCATTAATTTAATATAATGTCTCAAGACTGTCATATAATTTATTATTTTAAATATATACATTAAATAGTTTATTTTTTTTAAATAATGGTTGATTATTTCATTCATTACTGAAAAATTCATGTATTTTTTTAAGTTGTTAAATTTCGTAAACTATTATAGTTCAGTATTCACAAAAAAACAACAGTTTTAGAAAAATCTGAAAAATTCACTATAAAATTTTTTTGACATAAATATTTCAAAAATGGAATCCATTTTTTGGAAATTATTTTCAAAATATCAGAATTTTTTAAAAAAATTCATCATTTATTTTAAAAATACGGATTTTAATATTGTAATCAATTTTATGACCATTTGTAAAATTATTTATGATTTCAAAGAACTATATTATCATTAAAATAAAACTTTATAATTAATTATAAATCAATTTTATGTTGAAAAAATAATTTCAATTCATTATATTAATTAATAAAAATTGATTAAAACATTTTTTTATAAAATATGGAAAATTAATTAATAATTTTTTTTAAAAAAATATTTACTTGTACCATGATATGAATATATCATACTTTCATTCTTATGATACATAAATGTTATTTTACATTCCCATATTTTATGTTACTAATCAAATGGTCATATTATAATTCATAATGATCAGATTACTTTTACAATGGTCACATTACTATTCAAATGGTCAGATTAGTATTAAAATGTTATGATTTATAATAGTCATATGTGTTTTCTACATATTATAAATAAATATTATTCCATTTATTATTTACTCACTTATACCTTCACTCATGTTTATATATACATTCTTGTTCATAATTAATATTTTATTATTAATGTTATTTTTTATTCCTACACCTTTTTTCAGTACTGCAGTCAGTCTAGTGGATCGAGAAGATCCAAATTTTCCTATTTTTATTATATTATTTTTCATTTCATGTCCCACATTAATATTTTAAATTAATATTTAATTATTTTTTTGACTAATTTATAATTATTTGTTTATGGGATTAATTTTTTTTGGGTAATTCTATTTAATATATGTGTTTTATAATGTGTAATATAATTATTAGAAGGGAAATTCCATTTATAAAATTATGAGGCTTTGAATAAAGAATTCGTAATTCAAAACATCTTAGTCATAATATCAATGCCTCATATAAAAAATATTGACCATACCACCAAATACATTTTCAATGTCATCCTGTAAAATATTGAAAAATAAAAAAAATTACCACAAAATAGTTTTTCTCATAATACATAAGGATACACTAATGATCTACATAATTTAATATTCCACCCATAATATAGTAAGTCCAATACATCCATCCTTTAAATGATTTTGGTAAACAATACATATCATAACATTCCAAATGGAACTACTAATATCCACATGAATTATTAATCAATACATGTCTATTTGGATATATTGGGTATACAAACAACATATGATTCCTCATTTAATTAAATTAAATTTCTATTATTGTAAAAAACCATCAATGTAGAAAGAGTTATAGGATAATAACATTGTGAAGGAATTTACCCATTATAATGGTGTAGTGGATTGGGATAACCTCAATGTAATGGGGTATTCATAAGAATTTTTCACTCGATTCAATATTAATATACTGATGTGATGGTAGAAAAATATTCCTATGGAAATGTTCTTGGTTCTTGTTCATTTGGGGATTGTTGGGACTATTAAATTTCATAATTATCTACTGGTAGTGGTGTGATTGGATGGTGGAAACTAAAAATGTGTTTAGTGATTATTGTTTTGATATGAATGTTCATTTGGATGTTTGAATAGTTAGTCAACACTCAGATCTATTAGATATTATGTAATCTATACAAGGAGGTGGTAGTTATATTTCATATTTATAATATAGATCAACGATTTTATAGAGAAATAGATGGACCATTATGAACCGTATAAATCACTGAAATAGGATCCCTTGGTGGGACACCAAATAAATTAGGGGTGGGACCACAATTTTATAGTTTCTATAAGACACTCAGGTTTAGTTATGTATGATAATGGTTATTAATAGTGATTATAAATGTGTTGTTCTAATTAAATGAGAATGTGTGATGTTTCTCTCATGGAAGTAGGACTCAGTATCTTATCAATGTTAAATTGAAATATTCTTTCATATTTTTTCTTTTCATTATTCTTTGAATGTTTTATTTTTGTTGTGAGGGAATATTTTTTATTGGGGTGAACTCTGTGTGGTGATTTATATGAAGAATTTATTATATTTTATAGTGAAATAATACTCTAAGATTTCAATCTAGAATCATTTTTCAACAATTTTGGTTCCAAATCATTTAATTCTTATTGATTAACATTTTTTTGGAATTAATAACATTAAATAAATTTCATTTAAAAATTTCTCCTTTGTTCAACTTAGTCAGATCTATTGAATAGGCTTCATGAAACCCAAAAACAAATATATGATAATGTCAGATCCAGTGTGTTCCACAAAAACCTAAAATATTTTGATAGAATATAAACTAAAAATTCACTAAATGATCCTCAAAACCATCAACTAACCCACATATAACTAAGGAAATGTTTTTCCTCTAATTATCCTACTCCATAACCATAGATTATATGTCTACTAATTTTTGTTTTCCAAAAGTCTTAAAATGATCCGATGCTAAAATTTCCATATTTACCATGTAACATTTTAATTGAGGTTAATTATATTTTTTCTATAAAAGAAATTTATTTTTTACCATGTGGATTTCATAAAGACAATAGTAGTAAATAAATCTACTTTTTTAAGGAAACACTACATGTTCCTAGAAGTCACCTCAACAACACAATTTCCTTTCATTATTCTATTTCTACCATATGATCATATTACATTGTGAAAGGATAAATCGTAATTTGAATCTAATTAATCTAGAAGAACAATGTCCAACTGAATGATAATTAATTTTCAATTATGCTACTCCAATATTCAGAGTCACCCATAAAATTCATACCATGCTACCTCAATAACGGATTATTATATATTTAATAGAGTTATGTATTATGTTACGTTGAGGTTTTTGAAAATACAAATGTTTAATTTCCATTGATCCTTCCCTGTATTCACCATCTACATGATGTATACTCCCATTAGAGGAGCTATATGTAGTTGAATACACAAAATGGAATACAGGCGACTTCAAACCACTGATTCATCTTGTATTCCCACCTTGGGATTTTCCACATCCTATATTCAGGTTTTTTATCAAATTTAATTTTAAAATGTATATCAAGGGGGATGAGAGACCATTGCATCGGGTCAATTAAAAAAATTATACAAACATCTAGATGTAGTCTCTAGGAGAAAAAACAAAACATTTGTTCTCCCTCTATCATTCAACTATCATTCACAATATCTTCTTTTTCAAAATGCTCATTATTTACAAATTTCTTCAATAAGTCATCCCTTAACATGTGAATCTATATGATTGATAGTTACACCAGAAACATGATATTTTCGTACAAATTCAAAATGATGATAATGACTTAAAATACTCATTCTAATTTCTACCATGGTCCGAATTTCATTCTATAAAACCATTCTCCACCATGAAATAGTAGAAAATACAATTCACCATGGTCTTTTTTAAAACCATAGAGACTCATATTATGTTTGTATACAACTGTTTATTAATTTTATCGATGAAACCAGTATGATTCTTCTTCTATAATTTACCCATAAGATTTTATTGAATAAAATCCACCTTTACATCCATTTTTTGATCACATACTCCTTATGACCCCAATAAACATATAATGGATCAAATAGAGGTATTATTTGCTATAATAGATAAAATTTTAGACAAGTCGATTCCTTCATTCTGGTGAAATCCTTTTACCACCAACATTTCCTTATATAATTTCCTTCAACCTAATAATCATTTTCTTCAGAAAACAAATATTTTTTCATATTCCCTTTTTATATATGGTAAATCCACTAAATAATATGTATTATTCACAAGTAGTTAACTCAACTCCTTCATCATATATTTCAATCACTGTTGAGAAAAACCTATTATAACTCTCTCATCAAAAAACATTAGTTCTCAAACTTCTATTTATATTCCAAATTTCATATCAACTCCATTCCATTATAAAGGTAATTTAATTCATTAATATATACATACAAATATATAAATCACTTCTATATATATAATCTAATCTTTTGGAATTTTATTCCCAAAATTAGTTGACCTAGATTTCTCAGTTCTTGAGAACCCAAGTGTATCTTTCACTAAATTTCTTCAAGAACATTCAATGATATCCTCCAAATATTCTCTTATGATTTTTGAATTAATTATATACACAAATACATCATAATTTTAAAAAAAGTTAACTCTCTTGGAGCATTCATTTATATTAGAATGAACCAATGTTTAAGTTATTCCCATAACAACTCTTCCAATCGAGCTTCATTTATTCATTCGAACCAATAAATAAAATATCACACATTTTCTCTCAGGCTCACTTATTTAATATCATCATCCCTAATTCACGAACTAAATTTTCTAGGTTTGTATCCTTTAAATAATCACTAATAAGATTTTAATTCAACATTGTCTATATTTTCATAAGTTACATGCCTATAGGATAATCATCTAGAAACATTGATCTTGGATAAATTAAGTTACATATCTATCCCCATTATTTTTAGAAATTCACATAGAACTAGTGCTATAACAAATTATGATTTTCTATATACATTTTTTCTTCTAAGTAACCATATTTTTTGATTGATTTTTTCACAAGAAATGATGAACTAGAAAAATAGAATACATATTATATATTGAAATTATAATAATAATAAGCCCACATATAGATTGAACAATTGTAATCAATTATAAATGCATAAAAATAACATTAAGAAAATTTAATTTTTTAAAAAGGTCTTTTTAACAAAAATAGTATTTATTTATATATATATTACATTAAAATAAAAATGTAATGATTTTTAATATTAGTTTTCCTAAAATTAAAATAAAAATCAAATTTAAAAGTTTTTAAATGTTTTCTGAGTGAATTTTTTTAATTTTTGTAAAAAATTATTTTTACGTGAATAATGAAAAAATATGTTTCTAAAAATATAATATTTTTGATGTTATACTACCAAAATAATTACTGAAAATATTATAAGATATTTTTTATGTAAAAATTTATATTTAATATTAAATTTAAATCATTTAGAGATATTCTTTAAATTATAAAATAAATGTGTAACATTTTTAAAACACAAGTAAAAGTTCACATTAAAAATTTATTTTATGATCTTACATTAAAAATTATATGCTTACATATAGAAATTAAATATAAAAAAATTAAATTATATTTAATATTAACATATCAATATTATTTGAAAAATTCAATTTTATTTTATATCGTAGAAATGATAATACAATGTTTCATGTTGATTATAGTGATAAATGATAAAGGTTTATTTCCAAATAATTGATTTTATAATTTAGTATAATTTTATCAACTAAATTAAAATTATCTATATTGAATAAATTTTATATTATAATTTTCGAACTGGTATATAATTATATTGATACAATTTTAGTTTTTAATAAATTATTAATATGAATAAGAAAAAAAAGGGTGTTAAAACATCATTTTTTATTTAAAAATTTCTATATATAGAATTATTTCATTTAGAATTTAATTTCTAGTTTTTATAATTTTAAATGTATTATATGGATATTAATTTTTTTAATACAAATTTTTAATGGTAGATTATTTTATAATTTTATCCAAACAAACATTTCATGAAAAGTTTAATGATATCATTGAAAAGTAAAACATATTCAAAAAAGTTTTATTTTCCGAAATTATAAAATGGGATCACTTCCACCAATAAAATTATACACATTCCATTATATTTAATCTTGAACCCCTAAAATTTTATCCAATAATTTATATATATTCTATTTTTTAAATCTCTTATAAAATACAAGAGGGAATACTTCCTTTAATTTTGTGGAATATACCAGGAGGAAGTTAGAGGTCTAGATGTAAGTGTAACTATCTACGTACCTTTTCTTATTAATCATTTTCATCAATTATTACCCTAAATATATTAAAATTATGAACTTGGTATCATTAATATAATAAAATGATATATAATTAATGTAAAAATAATTATTTAATACTTTCAATCCACTTAGAAAAGTTAATGAACATCAACTGTGTGTTGTGTGGACTACCAGTTCCTTGAAGTGGCGTGTAACATTTTATAAAAATGATTATCTTCACTAGATATATTGATGGAATTAAAAAATAATTGTCATATATGTAACATAACTATTATTTTTCAGATTAAAATTATATTCCATATCAATGTTCATGAAGTGAAAATGTTAGTCATTCATTATACAAACTGTCAACTATATGAAGTTACATTTTTGATATTCATCATGTTTTCCTTCATTATATAGACCACATAAAATATAATTCAAAAACCTAAAAAAGTAAAACAATTCTATTATTCTCCATTAGTAATGATATTATGCAATTCTTTAACCATAATCACCCATCATCTTATAGCATACTCTTGGTTGGGTCGGGTTGACCACATACGTGAACAACACTATAAAACCATATCATGGGTGAATATATGAACATAAATATAATTATATTTATCATTTATTAATGAAAATATTATTTTTTATGGTTATGAAAATTTCACTTTATATAGTTATCTTATTTTAAAATTACTATATCCAATCTCTAAAATTACTGAAATAAGTAGGTAACGATTAATTATCCCCAAAAATTTAAAAAATAAAAAAAATTAGTATAAAAAAATAAAATTTGGTAATTAATGGTACATATTTAATAAATTATATATGAACAAATTTCCTAATAAATTATATAACAAATTTAATTTTTATTATTCATGAATTTAGGTGTATGTACAGGGAGAACAAGGATGTTGATAAGGGTTTCTTATCAAAATTTTCAATCCCTTGAGTCATACATTTTATTTTAAATTATTATTTGATTTTATTGCTTTATAAAATAACGATATTAAAAAAAATCATATTACTCTGATTATTTATTGTATCTAATGTTTTATTTTAAGACGCATCCTTCATTGGGTTCTAATGTTGTATTTGGTGCCCTTTAAAACTACTATTCTGCATGATTACATGATTTTCATTATTCATGATGATTCTTATCATAACTTGATAAATAATATGATATCCATCGGTGTGTGATAACTTTCTATTATTATGTTTCACACTAAAAGTGTCATTGAATTTATCTTCTATGATTAAAACCATGAGGGGGAATGAAATTATTATCAAATATTTGTTATATGGCTACATGATATTATCTATCTAGACATATATGGTACATAATATTTGGGGTAAGATGATCAAAAGAAATTTTGAAAATATCTCATTTTTTACCCTTGGTAAGATATATGATATTATGTTATGAGAAAAGACTCATCAGAGGGAAATCCATATTTCGTTATATCATTAGATATTCATTTCTATAGAAGTGTGTAAAGTTCTTTAGACTTCCAACATATCATTAACTGATATCATGACTCACATACATTAAGAAATTGATATAAACAATGACTACATATTCTCATGGGGTGGTATAATAAGTTAGTCTCACTATGAGTGATATTACATTAATGGATAATACATGAAAGTATTTATCCTTTCTTCCCCTTAATGATTACGGATATATCAGGATCTTTGAGGGGAATGAAAAACATGAATAAATATTTTGACATGGTCTTCAGTGGGAATTATCATTTTTAGAAATTCAAGGAATGTTAAATCAACAATATATGTTGATCATAATTTAATGAAACTTGTTTGGTTTCAGATATCATGAAAAATGGATTATCTTAAAATGTATGAATTTGAAGGAGGTTTCTTGTTACTGTGACAGTAAATGAATTATTTATGGGTGAATTGTAATTTCTGTAGATTATATCCATTTACTATAGGTGTTTATTCCTAATTGAACTAAAATTGTTCCAAGAGGGTCACACACTTTGTGTATCTTAAACCTCAATTAAATTCAAGTATTGAATTTAACAAGTTAGAATAAATAATATTTATTCCATTTTAGTTTATCACTATAATTTAATCATATCAAATTTAATTGAATAGAAAAGTCAAAAAATATCAAATTTTTATTTGAATGTTTTTGAATGAAATTTTTATTATATTTATCTAATAATAATGTGGTGACCTTTATTTATAAAATATGCAATATCTGACAATCAGAATTACTGAGGAGGTAAAGTTAATAAAGCATATTTTTTGAATTATAAATGTTAAAAATATAATTTATTTATATTCTTAATGGGTTTCACATGAAAACATATAAAAAATAAAATTAATATTATTCTTGGAAATCAGTTCAATTAAGAATATTAAATATGTAAAGGGGATTTTGTGGGGCATTCCAACCCTAAAACTTCAATAATAATTATCAATTTATATAACTTTCCAAATAACTTTTATTGTTGAAAATGGATAGAGAGAGACTAAAACATAACATAGAGGTATATATCTTCACATCTATATAACACTCACTAATCCTATTTCCCCAACCCATCGAGAGTACATGATGATTTATTCCTCCATGAAAAATAATTTAGTGGTGATCAACCACAAAAAATTCTAGTGATCGAGATTAGTCATGCTACCAACCATTGAATATAAAACAACATTAACAGATTACAGTGCACATTTAGATCATTGATAGATGGATTCCTCAATTGGATCATATAGTGCAAAGACATAACAATGATATCAAGTTAGTATGATCATCAAAAAAGATGATTTATAGGTTGAGGTAACATTATATCTACTAAAAATTAAATGATAAATTACATGAGTGGATCCTCAACTTTTGGTTTTGATATTATAATATAGTCAAGTAGAGAATTATTTTTGTTATAAATAACATTTTAATCTAGTGTAGAAGAAAAAAATTGTATATTAATATTAAAATCTTAGTTGGTTATTCTATAAATGTAAGATTCCTCTTTTCCTCAAAACAATGAGTGTTATCATAGTGGTTATATGTTCAATTTATAATAATTTTTAATTCACTGATTTTTAAGTGGTTTTCATTAAATTTTACTCATATTGATGCTCTCTATTATTTGACATCATAGTATATTCCTTCCATCATTGTCATTAGTATAACTAAAAACGATTATGATTAATGATGAAAAAATATCTGAAGAATAGAATTTGTAGCTTCCAACATCTCTTCTTGAAAAAATAATAAGAGTAAACTATGTGTAATTCCTATATTAAATTCATGTATATTTTTTCTACACTAATATCTTACTCAATCATGGTACATCTAATAAATTTAATCTAAAATATGAAAAAATAGAAAATATTGATCTAAACTAACTAGAACACGACAGGAATATCTATACGTTATGTAAGTAAAATACAAAATATTTTGTTAATATATTCTTAAATATGAGAACTTGGTGTGTACCAAGATTGTTTTTTATCAGATACACAACATGGGTTCCAACACTCCATTCAACCTTGAGACCACATGTTGTGTATGTTAGACATCACACTATATATCTTGATCATTTCTATACAATAAAACATGAAAAATCCAAAGATTCTGCAATGATGATGACTGGAATATAGACATACTTTTTTTACTATCGAACACCCCATGAAATCAACTATAGATAGTGAACATTTTTTCACAAATAAAAAATAATTATACTGTCATACCTGTTCATAATTCCTCCAGGAGTCATTTTTTTACAAAACATGCTATTTCAAATGAAATATAACATATACTATATAAATTTTCTGTTAAAATGTTTGGCAAGAACATGAAGATTCCTTATAATAAACTTGTGTCCTATAATTATTTCAAATGAAATTTATTTTTTTTAATTTATTTATTGTATTGAATTAATGAATCTTTGATATAATTAGGATTAAATTTATTAAATGGATTAATTTATGGTGCATTATCAATTTAAATGAAATAATAGATGTAATTGAAAATAAGAGGAATCTTTATGCTCTTTTCTTAATTTGTAGATGATCATGACACTACACCAAACCTTTTTATGTGATTAGATCCATTTTTTTTATTATTTAATTAAAATCTAATGGCCTATGATTCATATCTTCCTTATTTTGAAAGGGAACATGTGCTTTAAATATATTTTATGTCAATAAAAAATTTACAATCCATTAGAACACGTCACCAACATGTGAGTGAATGTTTTTTATGGATGGAGCTACAATGAATGAAGACGTATTTTGATTAAATAATATGAGTTGAATCAAATATTTTTTATACAAATGATTCAATGGTTCAATGCTAAAACAATAAATTTTATATGTTCAAAGGTGATTTTCCCTAGGTTTAAGGGATAGTTTATCATCCTCTAAAAAATCTAATCATTATTGAATTTCCTAACTGTTCCACTTATATTTTATTTAAATCAATTTCATGGATGGATTTTAATGTTTTTGGATTATAAATGATCACAAAATAAATTAATTAAAATGAATTCATGATTTAATAAAACATAAATAGAATTTGGATGAATTATTTATTATACATGGTTAATCACTTCTGTAAAATCTGCATAATATTAAAACGGCATACTAACAGATGAAATGGTAATTATATATAAAAATAAAAACCCCTAAATTGAAATATTAATTCAATGAAACCTTCCTCTACATAATTTTAGAATCAGTATCATAGTACAAAGTTCTTAATAAATCTATTTTAGGTTGCATGCAATTATTAAGTATTTTTTGGTGTAGTGTTTAAGGTTAACTTTACATAGATCCAACCATGGGTTGACTAGCCACGAAATTATTGTTGTAACTAAGGTGTATGGATTTATAAAATCTTTTAAAAATTCTTTCAACAATGGATAGTCCACACATGGAATTAATGAACTCCAAGTTCATATATTTTTAATGTTAAACCTAACTAAATCCCTTTAGTAAACTTTTTTGGCCCATCTTTTTCAAATTATAGTATAGATCGTTTTCAATAGAATTTCTAAGAAAATGATATTTTAAAAATGTTGGTGAGTTATATTGGTTTTTTAAAATATATTTGGATATGAATGGATTTTAATTTTAATATTATTTTTATTATTATGTTATCAAAATAAGTATAAACTAATTACACTTAATTATTTTAAAAGAAAATAAAATTACATTGAAAATATCACTAGGAACCATAATAATTATTGATATCATTCTCGTTGGGGAAAATTCATAGTAATTGTAAAGGTTCATACACTTTATACTAAACCATGAATAAAAATATTATGTGTTGGTAGACCCACATCCTAATTTCCTTCCCAAAAAGGCTATTGAGGAAGATCAATCTCTTCATGTATACATGAGGAAGAAAAAAAGTTTTATATTAATTTGTTTCATTTATTTGTATTGGTATTTAATATAAATATAATAATATGGATATTTTTTGATTCATTATTCCCCATTAGGATTTTTATCAAGATATATTAAAATAATATATATATGAGATCTCAAATGCAGTATACACATGCATGAATGGAGATTAATCACCAATAGAGAAACACGTAGTCATGATGTTTGGATTCATTAATCATATAAACAACTTGGGATTATGATCATAGATAATATGCATGTAGATCTCCTTCGATCCTTGCTACCATGTAAAATGTTTGATTAATTACACAATATAATTTGAAAAATAGTGAGAAGACACTTTTTAAACCCAATACTCTTATATGAAAAGTTGAGAAAGTTATAGGGTGTGACAATCTTTTTGATCATATGGTATACTGGAGACTATGAAATATGGAAAATTAGTTGGAGAATAGTCCAAAATTCTAAGGATATAGAGAACCATCATTAATATTAGAATAATATTCATCGGTAATGAAAGGAACATGATGTCTTTTGTTTTTCATATGGAAATAAGGGCCAATGTAAGAGGTGTTACACCAATCTAAATAAGAAAGAGGAATCATTGGGTGGGATTGTTATTATGTTTAATAATTACTTATATAGAGGTTGGGTGTGGAATATTATTTGTAGTCCTCACATTTTCATCCAAATATAGGTACCATGTAGATTTTGGAAGGATTATATAGGTATGTTGGATAAATTAGATTTCAATGGAGTGAATCTATAAACTCTATAAATTAGAGGCTATAATATAAAATTTAGGACATAATTTTTTTAGGTTTCAAAGAACTGTTGTTATGTTCCTTATGTTTCCAAAAAAATTATTTTTATTTTTTTATACAGGAATGGATTCATTTTCAAGTTTTTAAGTAAGGTTTTATACTTTAATAATGATATCTTATGTTATGGTGTGTCATTATTGAATAATAGTATCTATGTATTAAATTATAAAAACTAAATATTTTTAATTGATAATGAAACATATACTTGTTGAACATTTAACACCCAATTATAGAATCATCATCTTAGTCACATAAATGAGTGAATTTGTAAAATCACAATAAAAATTTTCAATTAGACTCTTTTATAGTAATCCATGTGAATAATTTCCTACTTATTTGTAGGGTAATATAAAAAAACCACCATTCGGTGGTCAATGGGGAATGGCACATATATTTTAGATTTTTAATGAAATTAATTTTTTGGACCTTTTAATGTATATTATAGGTATGGAATATGATATTTTATTAATTAAACTGAAGAATTAAGAAGGTATGGTTATATCTACATGATGAGGTATAAGTAAAAATCTATTTAAAAGCTCAAAGAGGTCAAGAGTAAGGTTTAGAATATGATCACTAGGAAGATAATGAATCTATTATTTTGTCATAGTGATGAATATAATAAGTGATACTATTTACTTTCTACATGAATATGGGATTTTATCTCTACTCACTCCACTTTTTATAGCATAGTGGAGTGGTGTTAGTTCAAGAAGTAACTACAAATAGCTAGACATGGTAAGGTTAGTGATTTGTCATGCATGCCATCCATTATTATTTTACAGATATACATTGAAGACCAAATCATAAATATAGAATTAACTATGAATTAAATAAAAAATTGGTGTCCCCTTTGAGTCACGGAGTATATTGAATCATTTTTATCACTTGTAAATGCATGAGGTTTTAAGGTGTTTAAAAAGGATAGCATAAGAAACAAACTAGAACCCTGAGGGATGAAGTATATATTTTTAGTGTATCACATAGAAAAATAAGAATAATATCATTACAACCCATTAGATATGAAGTTTTACTTCATTTTTTGAGCCATATTTATTTATTGGGAAAACATCCTAAAAGGGATAGTGTGAGAAATTTGGATTTTGAGGAAGTTTATTATCAAGATAAAAAAAGGTTTTTATGTGAAATGATTTCATAGGTAAACATGGAATAATTTTTTTCCCTCAAAACATGTACTTTGTAAGACATAGAGGGAGGTAATATAAAAGTGGGATATTATTTTCTAATCTGGATTTATATGGATTTCCATTCCATATAATATATCTATGACTATGAGATTTAAAAAATGGATGTCAGAACTGCATTCATTAGTGTGAAGCTTCAAGAGGAAATGTATATGAAAAAACCATAGGGTTTTGTGACTTATTCAATTCCAAAAGGGTTTGATAGTTGTAGAGACCCATACATGGATTAAATAAAAATATATTTCATGTATAATTAGTTGTTATGGATCCATAAATGAGTGTGGTTTAATTAAGTACGAAATTCATTAATATGATTCGTAGAGGTTTATTGGGAGTAATGTTTTTTTTAGTAGTATATGATGATGAAATTATACTATCTAGAAATGATATACCATCCTTATATGAGGATAGGGCATGGTTGGGAAAATTATTATCTATGAAGAACTTAGGTGAAGAAGTATACATTTTAGGGATCATGATCATGCATGGTAGATTAAATAATCTACATAGACTATGTCAAGGTACATTCATTGATATGATACCTAAGAGTATCATTATGGTACAATCCAATAGGATATTGGTTCTACGGTCACATGGTATATATCATTTAACGAAATTATATCCACTGAAATAATAGTAAATATAGATAATGAGTATGATCCCATACACATATGTGATAATTTTTATCAGGTATTCCATGTTATTTGTAATGATTGATGTTTCCTATAATTTAATCATGGTATAAAGTTACCAAGTAGACCAATGTAAACAACATTGGATATATTCTCATGATACCCTTATGATTTTAAGATGAATCAAGGATATTTTCTAGCTGTGTGGATGAGGTGAAGATTTATAGTTCATTGTTTATATATATTCCATTTTTTAGATAGATCATTGTGATATTAAGATACAATTTGTATATATATTTTATATTAATATATTAGCAGTGAGAAGTAAATTTTCTATTAATCTAGTTGTTTTTTTATTCTACTGTAGATTCTGAGTAAGTTGTTGTTTTTGATGTAGTCATGGATGTAATTTGGAAGTGAAAATTTTCAAGGAGATAGAAGTTCTTTCTACCAATAATGAATATATCAAAGATTAATATTATAATATGTTATTAGAATATCTCTCCAATTATCTTAGGTCATAAAAATAAACAAATATCATACTTCATATATTTCATCTCATGAGGTATTTTTACACAATGATTTGATGTTATGGTGAGAAGATAGTCTATAGCGGAAAACATGGTAGACCTCATGAAAAGGGGTTTATCTCAAAAATAGAAAGCATATCATTTTATATCTACTAGAATAAATTATTTTTTTGATTTTGATCTACTGAAGACACAGTGTACTGGAGCTAGGGCATTGGAACAAAATTTCATTGTACTTGATTGCATATTTTCATTATTAATGACGTTTCTTATCATATCTGGATTTTATATCTGTATTAAATTTATATGTGATAATTTCCTATGAATATTAGTCTCTCTGAAAGCTCGTAATGATTTCTTATTGCAAATATAACCTATAGGATCCATGACTGTATTCTTCAATATTTTTTTATGGAATGATGATATTATTAAAAAATACAAGGAAGATATATTATATTGGTTGTAGGATTCTCAAATGACATTTAGAAATCTTTTCATGGTGTTCGACCTTGGTAGTATTCATGATATGAGGTTTTGAGAATATAATCGTCAGTATCAATTCTATATTTTTGTGTGTCGATGGATTTCCCATTCTATGAATGTGTGTATTGATCCATAATATTTATTATTATCCTTAATTAATATCCTGATTCGAATAATTCGATGTATTGATTTAAGTTATGGATTCATAAGATGATGGTGGGGTTGGAAACATTATGTTCATCATGAGTGATATTTCTTTAATGGATAATGAAGGAAAGGATTTTTCACATCTATTCCATGAATGAAGTTGATATACTATACTGTTTGATGGGAATGATATACTAGAATAAATCAATGGAAATGGTATTTGGTGGGTGAGTTCATCTATATAATTTCAATCAAATAGAAATTTATAATATAGATTGATGGAACTAGTATAAATTATTCTTTTTTTTTGAGATACCATGATAATATGATTGTATTACATCATAATCATTTTATGGAGGTAGAAAATCATTGTGACATTAACAGTATTCTCAATGGGTTCCTTGTAAAGTATTTAGATGATAATAGTTGAAATATAGTTATTGTACATAATTTTACTAAAAAAGAGGAAATTTGGGGGACATGGTATGTGTATCCATAATTTCATCTAAAATCAAGTATTGATTTTATCTTGTTAGAATAAATAATATTTACTCTTATTTTGTTGATCACTATAATATATTCATAAGTTATTCTAAAGAATGAGTGAGTTATATAATAATAATAAATAGTTTTTTTGATCTTTTATAATATATATATTTTTTATTTATATCATTGAAAAATGAATTGACATTTGTTTTTTAAATAGTCACTATTGGAGAATTGGTTTGTGTCAATGAAGGAAAATATGTCATTCTTAATAGTCGAATCAGAGATGGTATAATTGATATTTATTTATTTTATAATGTTGTTTCCCATGTAATGGGATTATCATTATTGTTATTATTATTATTAATATTTTTATTGGACATGGTGTCAACAATTTATATTTAAGATGATAAGGGAGTTCAATGTGATTTTACAAACCTATACCCACCATAATAAATATCTAATAATAACACTTCATCTAGTAAATTGTTTACTGCACATTGAATTGAGAGATAATATCACATACCTGTGAGAGAGAGATCTTGAGATCTTTAGTGTAGTAGTTATTCCTCCACTGTCTAGCCATCAATAAAAAATCATGATTTCTTCCTAATTCAAGACTAACTCATTCGCGATTAACCGTGATCAATGGAATCAAACAATATTGGTTGTGCTAGAAACATTATATTCTATAGTGAATTTGAGATATTTTGGCTCAAAATTAGAGCACAAATATTGGAATTTTGTTATTGGACCCTCTACATGAACAATGGAATGATGATATATATTCAAAGTTATCATCAGCGAAAGCAGAATTACAAGATGTGGTAAGTCTATATCAACTAATAAATTATTTATAAATTACATGTGGAGATCCTCCTCTTCTAATTCTAGTGTTTTAATATTGTCATGAAATATATAGTTTTCATTGGATATGACCTTTTAAACATGTTCATGAATGATTACAAGTAAATTATTAGTAAAATTAGAGTTGGATGTGCAATCAAAAGATGATTTGGGTGAAACTGAAACAGAAATTTTATATAAATGATTCGGATATCATAAGGGTTTTTTTCTAACTCAATTTCCTTCTAATGAGTTACGTGAATTTTTGTATTGAACAATATTGATAGTTGTTTTAATTATTTATCCTAATGAGTAATTTATAATGTATTTTATCTAAAATTTCTAGAGTTTTAAATTTAATTATTGTATAACATTTTTATAACAACCCAGCTATTTATTTCACATTACTACATGATTTATTTTAAAATATTAAACAAAATTAAACCCAAAAGATCAATAAATCTAGTGTGTTTTGGAAATAGTTACTTTAAATAATTATTTTAAATAATATGAAAAATCATCTTTATTGAAATCTTCCTTAACATTCTCACACTTGAAACTACATGGGATAACCTAGGGACATACATAAGAATTGCATGAGGTATTAAGCCTAGTAAGGGAATAAACATGGAATAACATGAATATGGTAATAAATTTTATAATAGATAAATATAAATGGGTAATAAAACGAGTGACAATCATAAAAATGAACAATGAGGCATGATATATCATGATAATATTAAGACAACATAGGAAATGTAGAAAACCTTTAAACACTATATCATAATCATATGTCATGGATAACTTCCAAGACATCATATGAAGAAAAGTCTCATAAAAGAATCATTTTTACATCTAATAGAAACTTGAATTATAATGAGATTAATAATTACTGAATGCATTGGGATGCTATATAATTCTAGGCACACCCATCAATTTCATTTCATTCTCATGCTTAAGTGTGTCACAAATGTCATACATCCTGGAATCATTCTTCATCATCATTTTTTCATGATCAAGGACTGTGAAAAACATAAATTCATGTGTCCTATAAAATAATTATAATTTTACAAGGTTGAACACCCTTTATAAGAATTGGGCATGGGTATTCAGTACACATTTTGTTGGCATGGAATCTCACAGTGAAATTTCGACAGCATAATCAGGTCTCAAAAATTTTAATCGGAGGGATTAATGAGAGTGTAAGGGGTATCTAAACATTAAGAAGTTATTATTAAAGTATGGGGGAAGTGTAAAAACACACTTCAACATTATAATTTGAAAATAAAAGTGCATAAATTTATATTATTGAATAATGGTGAGAAAGACAGGATCCCTTGCTTGAGTGAGTTACAGTAAATTATTGTGAGGAGATTCTTGAGATCATGGAGAACCTTGGGGGACTAAATAGAGGGAGGTAAGAGTAAGGATGTTATTAAAGGAATTTTAGGGAACATAAATGGGTTATTGGGTTAGTTTATATAAGAAATGAGTCGGGATTTCTTTATTGTTTCTCAAACATAGGTTTTGGACTCAATGTAATAAAATAACCAAAAAACAAACATTACCATGGTTTTTTTCCATATTTTCTACCAAATGTTAGTGGAATCCACTATTTTATTAGGTTAAGGGAATAAAATAAAATAAAAAAACCATTTAATATTGTGATGTGAGTCATACTCTTAAAGATATTATCTTAAGAACATAAAATATATTAATGGTTTTGGATGACCCATAAAGGCTTTTTAAAATTGATAAAATAATCAAATATGAAAACTAATATAATTAAAAAACATATATTTGTTCAAGAATACCCTTTATAGTAGCTATTATATCACTTATGGGTCATTACTATGTAATAATACACATCGTATATTTATATGACATTTAATTTTTACCCAAAAATTCGATTATCTCGGAATATTATCGAAATTTCCCCATTGAGTAATTTTTATATTACGTGTCCAAAAATAATAATAATTTTATAAAAATAATTTTATAAATAAGTTTATTTTCTCTTTTAATATAGAAATTAATATTTATTGAGAAATTTAATGTTTTTTTACAATAACAGTTTTTCAACCATTGTAAAAATTATATTTGGAATCATAAAAATTATATGATCATTTATATTTATTAAAATTAATTAAATAATAATATTTTATAAAAAATTATTTATATATTAATTATATTAATTATTTAATAAAATGCATTAATTAAATTTGAATATTGCCCAAAAATGTTATTTTTTATTATTTGATATTAAAAAACCATTTATAAAGTAAAAATAATATAAGGAAAATAAATGAATTATTATATAAAAAATATTTACATATCCAAATTTTTATGGTATTGATAAATAGCCTTTTAATAAATTTAAAAAGTTTCCTAGGAGTAAGGTTTGAAATTGTGATACATTCATGGGTTGGATCGACGTACATGGTGTGGGCCATGATATCGATGAACTTTAACTTATCCCATAGTAGTTTCAATCATGCTTAAGTTGTTGTATATAATATTGGTCTTGGTTAGGGGAAAATACCAATTATGATTTCTCCCTCAAAAATCTCTAATAAATTGGCTACATTGGGTATGATCATCCTGGTTGAGGCCATCGCTTTTTTATGTGTCAATTGGATTTGTTAAAACCCTTTATTTAAAAAAATCATGTGACCATTATTGAATGACTACATTATTAATGTTAAGAATTCATAAGTGTCATTTAAATATGATATGATATAATAAATCCAAATAAGTTCATGGGTTTTATATAACCATATTACATAAGAAATTTGATTAAATAATTTAGGGAATTTTATATATTCTAGTTCAGGTCATTCTAATCACCCCATATTTAGAAATTTCACCTTGAAAATATTAATTTACCACCCTAAAATAGTTCAGGGTATATTTTGTTTCAACACTTCATCTGGTTCCTGTGTTTCTTCAATAAATATGTGGTTTCTCCATAGTACTTTGACCAGGTGAATTGTCTTATTTTGTAGAGCTATGTGTCTTTGATCTAAGATCTTCATTGTCTTATCTTTATATGAGAGATAATTATTCAATGTTAACACCTCTTTATTGAGTACATGTGAGGAGTTTGGTTTGTAATTCCTCAATAGCTAAACATGGAATATATCATGTACTTCAGATAGTTTCAGTGGAAGTTCTAGTTGATTGGACACTCTTCCAATGCTATAGATGATCTCAAATGTACTGATGTATCTTGGATTGAAATTTCCTTTGTAACCAAATCCCATGACTTTAATATATGGAGATGTTAAGAGGAATACCATGTTTCCAACATCAAAATATAGGTCTCATCGTTGATTTTCAGTATATCTCTTGTTTTGGCATTGAGAATCCTTGAGGTGCTTCTAAATAGTGCAGGCATTTTTCACCACTTCATTGATCATTCCATGACCTTGATATTTGTGTTACCCTACCTAATCCTAACATGAAAGTGTTTTTCATCTCTTCACATATAGGGAATCAAATTGATCAATTTGGATTATTGAGAGAAAACTTTTAATATATGAGAACTCAGCTAGAAGAATATGATGATCATGTCCTCCTTTGAAGTCAATTTAGAATTTTCTCAATATATACTCATGTTTCTAGATAGTCTTATCAGATCGTCCATTATTTTGAAATTTATAAGCCATTATAAAGTTTTACTCTATATTTTGAGAATATTGGAGATGATCCTATAACATAGTTGTAAATCATGGACCTCGATTGGAAATAATTTATAGTGATGTTCCATATAGCCTCACCACTTATCTAATGTATATATGTGCAATTTTATCAAGTGAAAATTACTCTCAAATTGAAATTAAGTGTGAATAGTTTTTAGTACTATATACCACAACCCACACACCATTATTTCCTCTTGGTTATTTCATAATACTAGTAAAACATTTCACAGTGATGTTATTCCATTTTCATGTAAGTGTGGGTAATGATTGCATAATTCCCTAGGACTTTTTAATTACCCCTTCACTTTACTACATAAAATACTTCATGAAGTATATTCTATGATTTTCAATTCATATATTCCCACAAATAGTACTCTCATAGATATTGATATATCTTCGTGATTCCAGGATAGATATAGAAGTTAAATTAATGTGCATCATCCCAAAAAATTTTCTTTATCCTATGATTTTATGGTACACATATTCATTACACAAATATTAAAACCCCTTCATTAACATTGAACTCCGAGGGTTTTCCCATTCTTATAGTTACCACTTTCTTTAGAATTCCCACAACATCTCTTTGAGAAAACCTTAATCTCTATAGAAGGAATATTTGATCAATAATTTGTTGTTGGATAGATGATGTTGCTTCCTTTATCAATTGTGCACATTCAGATATTTCTATGTGAATATGTACATGATTATTTGGCCATCTTTAGTTATTTTACACTTCTCTCAAAAGAGATATTTCCACCAAAATTTTCAAAGATAAGATCACTAATGAAAAATTTAGATCATGTGTTGGGTAGTTCTATTCATGAATTTTCATCTAAGTTAAATTATAGGATATGAATTTTTTATTATGCATTAACACACATCCCAATCCCATCCACAAATAATTGTTGAATACCATTAAAACGACTCTACTTGTGAGTAGTATGAGAATATGTGCAGTGATAAGCCTCTACTTCATCTACTTTATTCTCTCTTCGCATTCATCATCCCAATCAAACAAGACTCCCTTATATTTTAGATTAGTTATAGGGTTTGAAAATAGAATGAAATTTCTCACAAATCTATTATAATAACTAGTTAATCTAAGAAAAATATGGGTATTTGTGACATATATTGGACTCAACCATCCTTCAATTTCTTCTCTCACTGAATATTCTACAAATATAACTTTTCTTCTGATAATATTCCCCAATAATGAGGCTTCCTTCAACCATAACTCTCATTTTTTGTAAATTAAATAACGATTATCCTTTTCAAATCTATTTATCATTGTGGTCAGATTCTCCTCATGATCATCCTCAGTATTGGAGAATATTATAATATCATCTATAAATACTACCTCATATTTTTTAGGTAATCTCTAAAGAAAGTATTAATTTTTTCCGTGAAGATTGATAGTACAGTATTGATTCCAAAATGAAATAATATGAAGTCATAGTGGCCATACCTTGTACGAAAAAGCAATGTGGTGGATATCCTCATACAAACATACTTTATAATATCCCATATGAAGACCCACATTGGAGAAGTATTGTGCTCCACATAGTTGATCAAACAAGTCATCAATTTGTGTAAGTGGATACCTATTATTTATTGTGATATTCATGATTTCATGTTAATCAATACAATGGTGAATCTACCTAACCTTCTTATTGATGAAGAGGACAAGTGCACCCCATGATGAAGAATCTGGGAATATGAACCATTTATCTGGATTCTCCTATATTTGTTTCTTCACCTCCTCATGTTCCATAACAACCATTGTAAATTTATTCATGGATATTGGTAATTCCCCAAGTATAATATTGATTGAAAATTCAACTTCTCGGCTAGGAGGAAGACTAAGAAATCCCTTAAAAAATAGTTCAATATATTCCCTTATAATAGGAATATCCTCAAGGTTGTTATTTTCTTTAGACTCAATAATTTGAGCCAGATACACTTTCATATAGGGAAATAATCTCCATGCTTGAGATTTTGGTTCCAAATAAGATTCATCCTCCTCCATTTACTTTTACAGAATCGATGGGTTGTTCACAATATAGAGATTGATTTCTTTCTCGTAGAAATTTATGTTGGATCTATATAGGGAAAGCCAATTTGTACCCATAATTGCATCAAATCCCATAAAAGGTAGTATACAAAGGCTCACTAAGAAGAATACCCCCCAAATTTTTACATGGGAGGAGTTATATACATGGTATGAAATAATTCTCTATTTTTGGTTTTCATTGACAACTCCACTTTCATGCTTTGTGGTGGTGTTTGAATATATCTACTAAACATGAGGAATATAATGGATTTCATGTAACCAGAATTGAAAAGAACATTATATATTATTGAATTAATGACTAGAATACCTACCACCACATCTTAGATGGGATCCACCTTAGTTTTTATGATGGAAAATCCCCCCTATTGGATTTGAGGTTGTCGGTCATGTCTTAATACCCTTGGTTATGTGCACTAGTTTACAAAGTGATAATGTTCAACACATTTGAATAAATAAACAATTATCTGAGGTCTTAATAGAGAATTCCACTAATCCATCACAGTTTTCGGATTCTCATGTTTTAAATCACTCACTTGGGGCTCTTACTTCTTGGGCCTAAAGCATTTCCTCATCCCCCTTATTTAATTTATTGGGTGATTCATTCCTCACCTTGAAAATGTACGGTGTTGAAATGTCATGGGAAAGGTATATTTCTCTATTTGACTACCATAATTAAACTCTAATTTCAACTTCTTATCCCCATGATACCCTTGAGAATCATTGATCTCTATTTAAACATTACAGGAACATCAGACATTTTTCTCATAGCTATCAACGTTTCGGATCACTTTGTATTTTAATTAAATAGGTTTAATCCCACCAAACAAGTTGTCAACTATGTATTTAGGGGTAATGAAAAATCATGAGGCATATTGTAAAATTATTTTTAATTTTTTGTCATACAAAATGATAAATTCACGATGTTTTTGTATTAGTTAAAGGAAATACCTTTACATTTTAATATGGAGAGTGTGAGGAAAATATTTTTTGATAAAAATTTTCTAGATTTCATTCAACCCATCTCATTTATCTCTCCCAAAAACATTGAATTATAATCATATATAAATAAAAAATAATCAATCCATCATGATTAGAAATTTACTGTAATGGAATTTGGTTTAATAAATGCCCTGTAATAATTTTTCTTGAGACTAAACATTACCCAATGCATTGAAGCTCCATATAATTCAAGGTCCTCTTGTCACTTTTATTTCATTCTTATCCTTATGTGTGGCATATATATCATACAACATGGAATAATATTTCATTAGTTTCTATTCAAAAATAAAGGAGTTTGGAATATATACATTTATATTCACAATAAAATAATATTAAATCAATATATGTGAACATAATTGATAAGAATTGTGTATTGGTATTCCATAAATATTTTTTGGCTTTGAATCTCACTGTGAAATTTCTACAGCAGAATAGGGGCTCATAAATGTTCATGGGAGGGATTAATGATAGCGAAATGGGTCTCTCATTATATGTATATCATAAGGAAAGTATGGTGGATTCATAAAAACACAACCCAAATATTGGAATTGAAAATTAAGGGGCATAAATTGAAGATGATTCTTCTATAAAGGAGAGAAATAGAGGATCCCTTACTTTACTATGTGACACCAAATACTTTGTAGGAGCTTCATAAGATCTTGGTAAAACCTTACAAGGAACCTAGAGTGAGTAGGGAAGAGTAAGAACTTGATTCAAGAATTTCTAGTAAATAAAAATGGGTTTTTTTGTGGTTTTGTATAGTAAATGAGTGTGGATTTCATTAATATTTCTCAACCATAGTTTTTTCACTCTTTATAAGAAAATAACCAAAACCATAAACCGTCCCCCTATATTTTCCCATGGTTTCTACCAAATGGTAATGGTTTTTATTATTTAATTTTTAAAAGGTTCTATAATTATAAAATAATATCATTGATTATGTGTAAGTTTGTTATACTCTTAAATAAATTATTTTAGAACATTAAAATATATTAATAGTTTGGGGGGATTCATAAAATATTAATAAAATCTATAAAATAAACATGAAATCAAATTATTATTAATGTAATACATATAATTGGTCTTGGATACCATTTATTGTATTTATTACATCAATTTTTGGGTCATTATGATGTCATAATACAAATCATATATTTATGTGGTATTTAATTTTTAAACGTAATTTCTATGATCTAGAAAATTGCGAAAAAATCACTATTGGAAAATTTATATGTTCTAATTCAAAAAATAATTTTAACATTAATAAAATATTTTTTTAAATATTTTTATTTTTACTTTTAAAATTGTAATCACTTTTTATTTATAAATTTTGGGTTTCATGACTGTAACTATTTTTGAACCCTTATAAAATTTACATTTCACTTCATAAAAATTAGATGATAATTTATATTTAATGTAAATATCTAATAATAATATTTTATTAAAACATTATTTATTTCAAAATATAATAATTAATTAAACTAAATTCCATAATAGAATTTTAATATTACCAAAAAATACTATTTGTGTTTTATTGTATCAAAATAAAAAACATTTATAATATAAAAATGATAAGATGAAAATATATTCATTATTCTATAAAATGTAATATACATACTCAAATTTATATGGTCTTCACACATATCCCTTTAATAAAACATAAAACTCCCTAAGATAAAGGTGTGCCACTATGAGACTTTCATGGGGTAGTTCGACATACATGGTTTGGGTCGTGATCTCAATGATCATGAATATATCCCATAAACAATTTATCTTACTCATAATTCATTGGATCACTAATTGGTATTAGTTAAGGGAAAATCCAAGTTATTCTATCTCCAATGGAATCTCTAATGAATAGGCTTCATATGGTATACTCCTAATTGTTGAGTTCATCACTCCCTTATCTATGTAAATTGGATTTGTTAAAATCTTCTATATATACTAATCCTATTTTCATTATTCACCAAACAATTTATCAATGATAATGATGGTTAATAGTCATTTAAATCTGATAGGACATAATAAAACCAAATAAGTTCATTTTTTTATATATTTATATAACAAAATGATTTTAATTAAATAATAAGGGATATTTTATTTGTAACAGTTTGGGTCTTTACAATTATAAAATAAATCATAATTTAGTTATTATGTTACATAAATGTTTTTTTGTGTAAATTCATATTCATTGAGACATACATCTTGTTGCGTACCAATTTATTTTTATATATATTATATAATATCTAATTGTTTTAATATATCTTGAATTGTATTTTTAATGCTAATTGATGTTCAATTTTATTTTCCTTGAAATTCTAGGTATTTCAATTTAAATTATATTAACTCTATTGTTTCATCACTGATTCGTAAATTCTATACATGTTTATAATCATCTGTTCTATCGTTTTATCCTTCCATTTAAATTTTAAAATGGTTATTTCATCAATTATCTTGGGAATTAAATTCATATAATTAATATCATCAACATATATAAAATACCTTTTCCTATAAATGTTTTATATTTGTATGAAAAAATATCATTCATTCCAACTATTTATTCTACTGCATATCCACATTTTTCTTCTTTCTAATGATTTCCTCTATTGTTGGGAACTCTAAAAATGACTAATTCATGTTATCCTCTTAATTCCCATCACCAATTTTCAAATTAATATTTTATTTACCTATTTATAATGAGGGTTTTCGACAAATATTTTTTCAAAATATTAAATGGTTTTACATATCAAATAAATATGTGTCATCTTCTATATTTCAGATTCAATATATAACCTTTATAAAATTCATAAGACTCCGCTATTTTTGATTTCATAAATGTAATTTTTTTATATATCTCCAAATTTTTCTTCTAATCCTTTTTGAAAATGGAATTTCATAGAAAACTGGTGACTTATTCACTAATACATTTTTTATGAAAATAATAATATAACATTTTGATACTTATTCACAATATTGGAATTCTTTTCATTTTGAATGTCCATTAAAATTTTTCATGGTTCTATCAATTAAATTATTTATAAATTATTCAATGTTATTATTTAAAAGTGGATTTTTATGTAAATGATTCATTTTCATCATTATTTTAAAAAAACTAAAATTTACTATAATTATACTGAATTCTCCCATTTATTCTTTCAATACATTTAAAAATATGAGAACTGAAAAATATGAATACAAAAAATAATTATTTACTATATGTTTCGTGTTTAACCATATAGAGTGTATAAAAGTAATTTTTTACTAATTCTTTTATTATATGAAAACCTTATGTGTGATATATATTATTTTTGGTTGTTCACTAATATTACTTTCATAGACTGATAGGTTAAACTTTATACAAAAATGTATAAACTTCATATTTATGGTGTATATACCATGTGTAATATTTTTTATAGATGTTCCCCTTTAATTTTATTGAATATATATTGAAAACCATTAAAATTACATGGTATATCATGTTATGATTATTAATTTGATTAAAATTTTTTTATTTATGTGATTCTATATGAAAAAGATATGAAACGTATTTTAATTCATTAGGTTATTTATGATATGATGAAAAAAATTTATTCAGTTACTCCAATATGTATGGATAATAAAAGATGTGATCTAATATATCCCTAAAATTAATTAGATAAGGATTTATTTATTTATGGATAAATATTTATGGAACTAAATTTCACTTTAAAAATAAAAAGGGAGTACATAGTTGGATTAATTCAGAAAAAATGGTGTAAATTCATATATTTTATCACAATGTTTTCTTTTGAATAATTTTTTATAACATTCTTGTGATTTTTATAATTAGGTTGCATTATCACGGATCACGTTTGTTAAATCATGGTTTGACATACTATTGTTTAATTTTTTATATTATTCCATATCATATTCCACGAATCTTGTTTAAGGATGTAATATTTTTTGGGTTTTATATTCTTATTTTTCTTGATTATGTCCATATTCTTTACTTATTCTAATAAATGGTCATTGATTTTATCTCTTATTTCTACCCATATTGATCATTTCGTATCACCCCTTTATTATGTTTTCATTTTCCTTGGTATTTAATAAAATCAATACATATGATGTCTTTCAAGTGTAACTTGTGCTGAAATTTTTTGAAACATGATAAAGACTTTTTTTAGAAGATGCAATTTATTATAGATTTTAAAAAATATTATTTAAAAAATGGATTTTATTTTTTAGTTATTGTTTCTCAAATTATATAAATACATAAATCTAAAATTTTTTGGAAATGAAATGGAATGAATTATTTTATTTAATCCATGTATTTCATATATTCACATTTGTGGGGTTGCATTGTTTTTATCATAGCTGGTTTTAGAAAACATTACAAGTTTGGATTTTTGTTAGGAATAATTTACTGGTTTATAAGTTAATATTTTAAAAAATAAATTTTAGATATAATCATTTAGTATTTTCTATATAATGTAGATTAATTTATTGATTGTGATAGTAGAGTTTTAATTTAATCTCTAGGGTAAATCTAAGGGATATGTATTTATAATGGTCAATATCATAATTTTTTTGTAATGTAGAAATTTTTTGTTTTGTTGAAAATTTCAACTCAATCTAGATACTACAAGTGGATAATATCTCTCATAAAAACATACCTAGATGTAATAAACCTAAAAAGGAATTTATTTATTAATTTTATATTCACCTGGTGCATGAAATGTAGGGATAACTATACAACTTTATTGATATAAAAAAAGGAAATAATCTAGTAAATTAATGTTATATTTAACGAAAAATTATAAATGGTTCATGTATTTTGAAAATTAATTGGGTTATATAATATAATTTGATAATGACTATGAAATAAAAATGATTTAACAATGAAAATAGAATGGTGAAGTGAAAGTGTCATATGTTAACAAATATTGTCTCATGGGGGAAGTCATCATCATATAGATTTTTTAGTATTCAAGTATTTTATATTATCATAAAAATTTCATTCGTGTATATGGTTGAAAAAAACCGGGAAAATTATGTTCAAAAAGGTAATTATCTAGAAACTAATGTGGATTATAAACAAAAAGGGGAGAATACATTAATTGTTTTGAATATATTTATATTCCTATTTTCAAAAAATGTAATTTTCTAAGTCATACCAAAGACTATTGGGTTTATATCAAAATATAAATTTATTCTGGAATTCTATATCTACTATCATTAATGAATTATATTTATTGATGATATTCTTATATATTCCTAAATATAGGTGTAATATATGGATCATTTATTCTTTTTTTCGATACTGGTTTGGAAACATATATAAAATATTATCAATTACCATGAATATTTAATTTTTTATGTTTTTATATTTTTTTATAACAATTGATGAACACATTATTTTGTAAAAAATTATCCTTCTGTATATATGAAAGATTTATTTTTAGAATAGTGTCTTTTATATTTTTGATAACTTTGGTATTGATATTTATTATAATAAAATTTTTATCCCTCGTATTTTGGTTAATTTTATCTCACTTTTTATATTTTGGTATATAATTACTAGTGTGTGACCTAATGAGCTTGGGGTAAATATCATTTTAGGGTCAAATATACATGTATGTTTTGGAAGAATGAATTTTCCCACTATGTTTTAATGCCTTGAAGATTCTGTGGATTTTGAGAAAGGTGTGTTTTAGAGAATGTATGATTAGGATTTATTATTATTTGAGTATATGATTGTATGAAAGATAAATAATTTTCTGAGAAAGTTATGTAACTTAATATAGACTAAGAAAGTAATTTAGATGTCATGTTTTGAGATATATCTTAAATGGTATATATGTAATGAATTTCGAGGAAAATTATTTTTCAGGGGGGATGTAACGATCCATGATTTAACTATATATTTTTTCATTAAATAATCATTGAGTTGATAAAATATTCCTCACGCGATAATGAACTAAAATAATGTAATCCGTATTTGATATGAAAATTATAGTAAGAATTAAAACTGAGGGTTTTAAAAATAATATAATCTATTATAAATGCATTCAAAATCATATTAAGAATACTTAAATTTTTAAAATGTCATTTTTCATACAAAGGGATTTTTTATTAAACGGTGTATATTCAATTAAAATAAACATTTGAAAATATATTATTTTAATTTCATAAAATGAAATTTATTTATAATTGACAATGTAAAAAATAGTTTACGGTGAATTTTTTATGTTTTTCTAAAATCATTGAATTTTATGCATATAGTGAAAATATATATTTTCCTAAAAACTATCAATTTTAGTTCTTTATCAAAATTCAATAATGAATAAAAATATTATAAATTTTTAATATTTAATATTAATATTTAATATGTAATATATATAATTTATAAATACATTGACTAATTTATAAAAGGAATGATTAATACTTTTTAATCTCTCTAAATATTTCGCCATAAAAAATATTTTATGAGATTACATTTAAAATTACAGTTTATGAGTTTGAAAAATAAAATTAAAAAATTGATTTCATATTTCATAAAAATACTTCAAAACCTACTATTACACTATGTTGGTAGGGATACTAATTTTTGTCTCTTCATGTCTCAAAATATGAAACAAGGTCCATGTATTGGTTGAATACATTAATCCCATCAATTTTATTCCAATATACCCCCATTAAGGAACCATTCACACCCCCACCAAAGGTAGTCGACTGTATTCACATGATGGAACATCCACATAACATGCCTAATGAATTGGATCATGATCACATATTCATTGAATTTCTCCAAATTCATCATTTTGAAATGAAAGATAAACATCACCACTTCATGGTCTACTTAAACATTCACCAAATATGTATGTGATATCTAAGTAATTCCGTTAAACACGCCAAGTCGTTAGCCTTTTTCACTACAACTGTTCTTCCCTTCAACTGATCCATCTTGAATATTATGAGCAATTCAACTTTAATGATACTCTAAACTATGATACATAGTCTACTCAAAACCCTCTATAATGTCAAATTATTGAATTAATAACATCTCATATCATGAATGGTTCTCATAAGAAAACACATAACCACTAGTAACACACATTAATCATGGGCTCCATTGCACATAAGCAAATTCCATCATATGATGTAAAAACCATATAAAATATCACAATATGGTTAGGATATTCATATCTCATGTAAATTAATGCCAAAATCAATGTTCAGTCAAGGGTATTTATCATCTATATCATGTTCATGCAAAAATTAAAATTACCCCAAATTCCAATGATTCCCTAAAACATACTATAGTTCATAATTAAAAGGGTTGTAGAATGATATTCAACAGGGGTATCATTCCAAGAGTTTAGAAAAAATACACATAACCCTAGAGACCTACTATCAAGGGTATATCAAGATTCTCTAATGGGAATCATTCCAAACACTATCAATTTGTTAGGTATATATAAATATACAATGAATCTTCTAGGAGAATAATACTATGTTTATATGTATAGTTAACATATCATGTATATGGAAAATTACATAATAAAATTAGGAGTATTTTGGCTTAGATTTAAGAATCATACCAATTTAGAGCCAATTGAATTATTCTACACAGAATCTGAATTTGATGGAGAATGGGAGAGTCCAAAATTTGAAGTGAGAGCCTTCTCATTTATTGGATATCAGTGGGGGTATGATTATGGAGGGGATTAAGTTAAATCCTATATTTGAGAAAAAATAATGTTGGAAACCTTAATTAAAAACAATCATATACACCACTATCTATCCAATGATGGGCCCTGACTAACCAATGTTCTTAATAGAGGTGAAACACCTATGTCTTGATCACGGGTAGGTTCATGGAATTCCACTACATGGTTTGTGTTCCATATATAATTTTAGAACTTAATTTAGAACCACCTACTAGCTGATGGCCCCCACCATCTACTTCTAAATCATTCATCATATATTCAAAATATTTATATTTATTCCATTAGAATCCTTAACACAGATTTACAATGTAAAGAACAAGACTGACCTTCACAATAGAGTGTAGAGGGGATTTTTTATGTCACATTGACCCTAAAATAATGTAACTATATCATTTTAAAATAAATTTTAATGTCCTCCTCCCTGAAAATTCCTTCACTAAAGTGTGTAGTTTGTATTATGTATTTCAAATTGACGCTAAAATAGTGTAACTATATCATCATTAAATAAATATTAATGTCCTCCTAGAAAAGATACCAAAATAAAGTAGGGGAGATAATAACCCCCAAGTCCCACCTCCAGTAGGCACAATGTTGGTGACTAGTCCCAAGGGAATTAAAATCAAGAAAATTAGATTTATTTCCCTCTATAATAAATATGATCATGTGATATAATATCCTTGAAAAATAAAATCAATGACATATTATAATAGGTAATCCAAAAACCATCCCATAATGAATGTATTAATAAAACAAGATATAGAAAAATGTCCCCATAGAAAGAAAAATTAATGTCAGGGAAGTGAAACCAAAACTACCCAATGATATGAGCTACTAATGTATATAATGGTCCATGTAGTATTATTGGAATACTAAAAATATGTTTATATATGTGGAGTGAGAATAAAAAAACTCAGTAGGAAAAATTATAATCTCTCATGAACTTTTAAAAGATCATAAAAACACTCCAATGAAAAAAAAAGACCCAAACAATCCCTCTATATTTACACAATCTAACCCATCATCACCACTCCTCAATAACCAAATAATGCATCTATATAAAATAACAAAATGGGAATCGTATCAATAAATGGTACACCATATAAATATAACTCATTACCCACTCTCACGCCCCTACAACAACTTCTAAGAACTCCCTCCCCTTCTATATAACATTAGAGAACATCAAATCACATCACATCATAACTATAGACACTTGGGAAGAAACATCATGTCACTTATCTCCTAATGTATCATGGGTCATAACATAAAATTGTATCACATAAAAAGTGTAGTATGGTATCATGATCATGTATGACATCAAACTTGTGCACTACTAATACCATGAAAGACCCCCACCATCAGACATCTCATCAAATATCACCTAAAGATTCATGGACCATCACATCACCTCTGGATAGTATCACTTTTAAATTCTGGCTATTCCAATCGGTGCATGTCATCATCTCCTAGAAGGGGGAATGGAGAAGAGAAGGTGTACATCCATCATCACCACCAGGATATTGGGAAAACACCATAAAAATATTTTTTTATCGACACGAGTTCCTAAAAAAGGGTGGGGTGTGTATAGAAAATATCAATAATATAGAGCTCATATAATATCTTAACAAAAGAAACCATACTATGGGATTAACAAAATAATATCAACCAACTCATGAATTTCCCTCACTTTGATGTAGCCTCTAAATTCACCACAAAACACCACATGAAACAAATAATAAGAAATATTTCAAATTCTCATTATAATATAACTCAATTTTCAAATTTCTATTACCAACCAATTTCAATTGAAACAGTACGTTCATTGCACAATTTTCATCCCATTAATTTATATTTAACAACCTAACATTTGAACACATAACCATTTAATATTTAATCCAATTTTTTTACCTGAAAATTATTAATAAAACAATCTTATTTCTAATACTACTAAAGAATATATAATTAACAAATAATATCATAGAAACATATGTTCAAAAATTAAAATACCAAAAATACGACCTCCACTATTTCAGCTTCACTACACAACAACCCCACAACCACCATCACATCCCTTCTATATAGACATCACAACATAGCCAAATTCAAAGAATAACATCCAAAAAACCAATCCACAACACACATATACTTCTACAATAACATTATACACCACAAACACACAATGTATTCAATATTATTCATATGGGAATAATTTCAATTCCAATTCATTATTTAAAGGAATTTCCATCGAAGACATATATCAAAGTGAAACCAATGCATTATGTAAGTATTAGTCATTAATAATTTATTAGCAATGGTGTCACAAAAAAACATGCAACATGTTCATCACAAAATATATAAAAGTGAAAGAAGGGGAATCCAAAGGCAATTATTTTTAGTGATACAAATAATATGGATTGATCCAACATTAAATTACCAAAAAGTCATACAAGCATGAAAAACATTCCCCTTGCACTTCAATACAATTAAAAATATTAATTATCATCATTAATATCATGTATAATATCATCCCATCTAATATTTTAAGCATATAACCCACCCAAATTTTACAATTATTGAGAAATGAAGGAATACCCAAGCTAGAAGAAAGAATATTTATAGAATTTGATACACCAGAAAGAGGTGGTGCACACACATGAGGAAACCACATATAGGGAACTTTATCCAACTATAATGACATTCATCCATGAATCCTATGGATGAATTTTACAAAACCCCATGCCTTAAGAGAAGTAAAATAGAATTGAATAGATGAATTTTATTCACTTTAGAGTGATTTGATCTTTACCCAGTGGGATTTGATATGATTTTAGTTGACATTTAATGTGGGATCTCATCACTTACACATGGTATAACAATTTAAAATTATTTGTACATTTAGTAAATATTTATAAATAATTATCCACCATTAAAATGTGATTAAATTTCATTCAATGATGAAATAAAACCATTTTTCATAAAAAAAAGTCATCAAAAGAGAAAACCATGATATTATGGAAAAACTGGATTAACTAAGATCTTCTACTACAAATTTACAACTAGAGATCAACCTCCATAGATCTAACTATGGAGATCTACCATTACATATCTACCATTATATATCTACCACCATTTATCTAACACAAGATACCTAACACCAGAGATCAGAATCTATAGATCCTTCACCATAGATGTACTGCCAAATATCTATGGCTTGGTATCAACCTTTGGATGGATCTACCATTGGGATCTACCTTCACCCTCTAAAACACACTTTTTTTCTCTGAAACACCTCAAAAATCATCCCTTTTATAGAAAACATCCTTGTACATTCCCTAAAAACCTTAATCACCATAGTTATAGTAATTTAATGAGATACAATGTCCATGATATTTCCTTAGATACCACTCAAACTATTCTTAACCTCAATAATTCAAATCCAACCCAGAAAAAAAGTGATTAATGGTCCAAAATACATCCCTCAAGATACCTCTCATGAAACTCGTTACATCTAATACATTACTTCCCACCAAACATTATAACTTAATCGCCTTCAAAAACCCATCAAATTGTACTAACCTGGCCATACAAATCAAGAAATTACATCCCCCATTTAAAGATATTATATGCTCAGGGCAGTACTGAGTCACCCTCAAGATTTTACTCATAGCATAGTATAATGAAACATAATTCAAAACTTTTTCCTCCCTTTTTCATATGCAGAAAGACTTATTACATTCCACACATCCTAAAAAATAAAATTTAATATAATATATCCTCGTCCAGACATCACATTAAATCACAACAATGATGTAAATTGAATAAAATGACTCAAAACCTCTAGGTACTAGGAAAACCATTGCATCCCATGATCCCAAATACTCTCTTCCAACCCACCATGCCTTCACTACACATAGACCAATGAAATGGTCCATCCTTACAAAGTCATATTTTATTATCTTAGATCTCCACTAGATGCTCCTCAGACATCACATAATCCTTTATATCTATGTATCCCCATTTAATTACATTGGATTCATTGTAAAGCTAGAGATAGATTTGAGTGATAAGGAATATTTCATGTATCTAGTCTTGTCATGGAGGAAGTTCAAACTCTTAATACACCTCTCCAATGATCCCCAACAACTCAATGTGCTCCACAAATAAAAGATCAAGATTTTACTCCCATATTCAAACCTCATGTACCCATAATGAGGGGAATACTTTAAGAACGCATGGACTATAACATTTAACACCAAGGTCCTCCTCCTATGATCCACATAAAACTTCTTTATATCATCTGTCACATTCATCCTCTCTTGATCCGACTGATCCTTTTCATTCATGCTCCTCACTACATCAGGTCCAAAAATAACTGACTCCCCAACTTCATCCCAACACTGCAAATAATGACTTCGACACCCATAGAAATCCAAAAATGGGGCCATGAAAATTAATGAGTATTATCTTTTATTATAATAAAGTTCCATGGTGGGTATGTGTCATTCCCACTAGCCACAGAAGTCCAATATAGATTCCAAAAACTTTTCTTCTAGCATCTAGATAGTTTTCTCTTTATGATCATCCATCTGATGTTGGAAAGAAATGATGAGGTGTAATTGATTTCCAAATGTTACTATCAAATCCTCCTGACTCACAAGGTAAAATTTTCATCTCTATCTAAGGTAATGGACTATAGGACTCCATATAGTCCCTCCACTTAATTCACATATCTCTTTTCTAAAACATCCACTATGCCTGAATCCTTGATTGATAGGAATTAAACTGATTTTTCCAACCAATCCACAACTAACCAGATTTGATAAAAAACTTCTATATCATGGGGTAAACATTTGATAAATTAAATCTATATTCCATCATATTTCTTCTAAATAACATGCAAGGGATGTATAAAATCCGTCGAAACATGATGCGTAGCCTTTACCTACTAGATAACTAGACATCAAACCACAAATAATTCCTCTGACAGTTTTATCCTGGGACACCAAAAATAAATCCCCATACCACTTTAGATATTTGAAACTCTTTAGAGTACCACTAAAGGCGATCTATAAAACTCAATGGGGAACCCTTTATAGGATTCCACCAAAAAAATATCCACAACTAAAACATCATCTGGTTCTAACCATCCTATGATAATCCCTCTAGAGCATCACCATAAAAAACATGATTTCACATCACCACTACCTCTAAGTATCCAATAAAATACCCCTCCACTTTCTACACTAGAGAATAATGAACTTTAATTAGAAAAAAAACCTCCTCCATCAACCACCACTGTAACTATGTGTATGTATGTGAACGCCTACATCACTCTCCATGAATTCCTAGAATATGGAACAACATCCTTTCGTGACTATTTTCTTAAATCATAGACCAAAAAATTCCCTTTTAGGAGGATTAGGTTATCTAAATAGCATAATCCAAATTAAAATCCATCCACTTCCATTGTAGAATATTTAGATGATGACAGAAAAATGTATTTCTCATGATTTTTTGATCCATGCAGACCAAAATGTTCTCCCCAATGTGTTAATGATTCCCCACAACTAATTTTTACACAATTTTATAGAAAATACCAACACTGCTAGATCCAAATTATGGGTGGAATATTTATTCTCTTTGGGAACAACTTTCTAGACCCCTATGAAATCATTATCCTCTGATTCATCAGCACACTCCCCCAAGCCTAGATGGGGAGCATCACAAAACACCTTAGATATCATACACACCTTATGAAAATGAAGAAATAGAGAACATACCAATATCCCCTTGAGGTAATCTAATACTGACTAGGATGGATTAATACACAAAAATCCCAGTAATTGCTAATCAACTCTTCAAATGGGGCTACAACTTAAGAGAAATCGTGCTCATACCTTTAATAATAGCTTATATGACCCATTATTCTATTGACCTCTACTGTATTCTTAGTTGTTGTATCGGAAACAACTTCCAAGAACATTGATTAGTCCACTTCCAAGAATTTATGAGATAGACCATGATCAATTAAATTCACCGATATTTCCCAAAACATACACATAGAAAACCATCCATAGTGTTGGTGGCGTTGAAGGACATGAAATACAAAAATGAGATGATCAGCATGCTCCTTCACTAACTTTGAGTAGATCAATAGTAGATTGATGAACACAAATAAGAACTAGTCCATGAATTCATGGAACATAGTTTTAAAGAGATACATGTACACATATTATGCGTTAGTTACGATGAAATGAATGACCCTGAATTCATGGTTCCCATACCTGCATCTAAAGGTAGTCTTATGGATATCTCCATTCATAACCCTCAACTGGTGATATCCAAACTGTAGAATGATCTTGAAGAACCATCAATCTCCCCAGAACTAGTCAAAAAGATCATTGATCCTTATAAGAGGAAAGTGACACTTGATCATCCCCTGGTTCAACCTCCATTAGTAAATGGACGACCTCATATTACCATTTTCCTAATTATAAAATAAGACTAGAGCACCCAAAGTATACACACCAGGACAGAAGAAATAATTATACATCAGATCATCTACCTGAACCCTCAGTTCTCAAGACTCATAGAGTTCAATCAAATAATGATCCATTTATATAAGAGAAGTACCGGTCTATAGATCTATGTCAAACTAGACATTACTTCATGGGTGTACTTACACAACCTCATTGGACAAAACATCTAGGAACTACATGAAAACCTTTGGAGACACTTCTACCCCCACATCCACTAAATATACTGATATCTTCACCATCATAGAAAAATGTAGTTCCACTAGTCTATTTCCCATGAAATGGACCCAATCACCAATAGTAACCACATATTGGACATCCACAACAGATTACATGACACTTAATTGAAAGAATCAAATTAAAAAAATGGAATATGACATGTCAATGCTGAGAATGAAATAATACTAGAGAATATTCATAAAATGAAGAATCCCATAAGACTTATGTGGCCCCATTATCAGTATTGACACCCAGAAAACATTAAAAAATATATCCAGTTCTCTGAATAACATAGAAAATACCAATGGAATGGGAATCCTACCTATGTCCAGATCAAGTGCATGGACTAGATAAAGTGTAAAATAGGATAAAATATAATAAACAAATAAAAATGATTAGAAGATAAGAAGAATAAACCTATTACAATCTATGGAACCTATGATGTTAATTCCTCTTTAACATAAAACTAACCATGCCTTGCTCCACCACCTCTTTATTGAAAACCACCTCCAAAACCAATCTCGGGTCAAGGTCATTGATCTTGAGGAACCTCCTGAGGTCAGTGTCTACCATCCCCATATAATTTTGGATTTTGTGGCCTAGAAAAAACTACTTTGTACTTTATTCATTAATAAATACCTTATCACATCTTGATTATTCTTCTATGTGACAATGCATGTGATAATGTCCTAAGAACAACTGTTGAATTAAAGGGTCATAGCGGATCCCTACTATGATGAGAACCTGGAAGTTACATAACACTATTCTTGAATATATGTTCTATGGTCAGATGATGTTATTTGAGGGACACAAATAATATAGGCCGTTATGGGTGAGGACTCATACAACTTTGAGGAACCTTCTCATGGTGTGTGCCCTTGGTAATATCTTGGAGGATGTTATGAGAGTGAGACTCGCCTTTAGAAAATCCACATTTCATAGTGTCATTAGATGTACCTGTAGGATCGAAATAATGATGTAGATTCTCAAAACACAAGAGGGGGGTGAATTGCACACTTTACAAATTTCCTTAAACAAGGAAAGATCTAAGTTTAACAAAGTTAAACTAAGAAAATTCACAACACCTCTAATGCCAATGGAGAATTGGAACAAGGTATGAAGTCATAAACATCTAGTTCTACACACTTGCTTAAATCTGGAAAGTGATTCCGAAAAATCAGTTCTGGAAATATGGATCTGGAATGATGGATCCGGAAATATGATTCTGGAAAACTGAAACTTAACCAAAGTTTAAAATACGCGATTCTACCTTAAAGCATATAGAATCTAAACGAATCAGTGTACAATTGTAAGGAAATATAAGAAGGTTATACTTTCCTTACAATACAAAATGCAGCGGAAAAACTTGTAAGAAAAACAAGTAACAAGATATAGATCTTTTAACCCAAAGAGAAGGGTATCAAACAACCTTGGATAAAGGTCCCTTGATTTATACTTTAGAAAAATTCTATCTTAACCACACCTGGGTAAGCCCTCGATACGAAGATCGGAGTCTCTTTTTTGCTATCCATGCATGCCCTCAACTTCAAGGTGGTTGGAACCTCTGTCTTCCTCAGCAAGGAATCCCTCAACTTCAAGGTGTTGGAACCTCTGTCTTCCTATCCCAGGAATCCCTCGAATGTAATCACCAACATTCGGAGTCGCACGAAGCAAGTCTGCACAAGGAAAAGTTTGAACCAACTGTTCAAACATTCTGCAAAAAGTTTGAGAGTTGATAAGAGCCTCTATATTTAGAAATCACTTCAATATCAAGTAAGCACTTATGTCAAAGTTCAGTATTGATCTCGTTCAAATGAGCTCCTATTTATAGGGAAATTTCCAATGGTCATCTCCCTCCTCCAATGGTCATATTTTCCTTAAAATTCGGAGGGACAAGTACATGTGTCACTAAACCAACGGTTAGTTAGAAACATAATGGAAGACATCATTTTATAACAAAACATGTGAGACTAAAAGTATGACATCGTTTTATAATGAAACTAGTGTAAGCATAAGCAACACTAATGTTTAAAATGTAAGAAAATGAAAGTTCAGAGTCTAACCAAAATTGAATTTGGAGACTATAATAATAAGATATTCGGATTCTATTTTATAGGAATTCGGAACCTATATTCTGTAGAAATCGAGAATCTGAATTTCTGAGGAAATTATGAGTCTCGTTTCACCAGAGATCAGAATCTGAACATACATAGTTCGGAGTCAAACTCATAAAATTTCGGAGTCATACTGTAAAAAGTTCGGAGTCAACTCATAAAAGTTCAGAGCCGAACTCATAAAATTTCAGAGTCTAAATCATAAAACATTGGAGTCGAACATATAAAAGTTCGGAGTTGAACTTATAAAAGTTTTGAGTTGAACTTATAAAAGTTTAGAGTTGAACTCATAAATGTTCAGATTCCAGAATTTGGAGATGAACTTTGTTAGAGTTCGTATCCAGATTTCGGAATGGAACATTATTAGAGTTTGTATCCTAAATTCAGAGTGTAAATTTATTAGAGTTCGTATCCAAAATTCGGAATGGAACTTTATTAGAGTCTGTATCCTGAATTCAGAGTGGAACTTTATTAGAGTTCGTATCCAGAATTCGGAGTGGAACTTCATTATAGTTCATATCTAGAATTCAGAATGGAAATTCATTACTGTTCACATCCAGAATTCGGAGTGGAACTTCATTATAGTTCACATCCAGAATTCGGATCCTAAAACAGAATGCTTCAAATATAATAATTATACGATTCCAGGATTTTGGGTATGAATCTGATTTTTTACACTTAAGAAAAATTTTGATATGTATAAGGAAATCTAGGTTAGGTTAAATTTATTTAATTAAGGAAGTTTTCCTTATATAATTAAAATATATATTTGCTTATGTATAAGGTGTTTGTGATTTTCAAAACAATAAATAATGGAAAATTCATAAGGAAACCCTCATTGACTCAAAAATCTCCCCCTCTTTGGAAAGCACAACCATCCTTACGAAAAAGCATATAAGAACTTTGAAAAAATTTCATTAGACTTTGAAATTAAAACTTTTCTCCCTTTGTTCATGGATGATAGTGAATACAACCAACTCCCCCTTAGGCATTGAAACTCTTTGGATTGTATTCTGAATTTCCGGAGTGGAGTTTTCATTATCATGGGAATGAAAAACATCGTAATGAGAAACTGCCCCTTACTCTAAGGATATCCTTTATTAGAAATTTTTCATTCATTATTTTAATTTTCCCTTCTCCCCTTTTGAGTAGTTCTTTTTCTTTATCCCCCTTTATGATTTTCAAAAATAATTTAAGGGAATGGAAAAGAAATAGAGTACCTAAAACATTAGTATATAACAAGATACAACCAACCAAATTTTCATTAGAGTTGAGAAAATTTTAAAAGGAAAAACAAATAAAACAAAAGATCTGAGTGGATTTATTTGTCCTCCTTTTCCTTCAGAATAAGCTTCTTCAACAATGTTTTCTGTTTCTTCAAATCTCTTTGATCCTCCTCAGCTTGCCTCTCCAAAGCTTTTATCCTTTCATCTTGAGCTTTCAAAGCTTCAGCCTAAGCCTTCATGACTTCTTCTTGTAACTCTTATTTCATTAAAAGTCTTTTCTCAAGATCAATCCATATATCTCTATCCCTTATAAAATTTTGAGCAAGAGAGTTAGCCTTATCATTCAGTTCCTTCACTTGTTGACTCCAAGAACTTTGTTAAATTATCAGATCATCCTGAAGATTCTTAATCTTGTTATCCTTGGTGTCAAAGGCATCTTTTACCTCATTCTGAAGGCGATCAAAATCAGCCATGTCTTCTTCAATTTTCTTAGACCACAATGTGATTTTTCTTCATGATGTTTTATGTACATAATAATTGATAAGGAAATTTCTATGGTCATCTTCAATCTTCACACACTTATCCATCACCATGAATAAGGATTATGACTTCTGATTCAAACTATTTTGCATCATCTGGCATCTGGAGTCTATAGTGGGAAATATTAGAATGGTGTCCACTAACTTTTTCAAAGATTCAACAATGATATCATGACTATGTGATGATGACTCCGAATTAGAGACTTTTCTTGGAGATTTCTCTTCCTCAACTTGCACAAGATTTCTTGTAGAAGAACCACCCACTTTTCTCTTCTTTATAACATCTTTTATTGGGGTCTCCATGAGCACTTGCTTACCTTTATCAGTTTTCGGATTGGGTTTATCATCTAGAGACTCTTCCTCACTTTCTGATAGTTGAACAATCTGGTCTTCATCTGTTTTCTCCTATTCTACTCCTTCCTCAAGAAAATTCTTCTCATAGAATTCTTCCTCATCATGCAAAACATTTTCCTTCCCTTCTTCTTTCTTATCATCATCCTTCCTACGTTCTTTCTCAACTCCCTTTCCCGGAGTGACTAATTTTGCAGATTCAACCTTTTCTTGATAATCTTCTACTTTTTTATCAAGTAATCTAGATCATCACTTCCTTCTTCTTCTTCTTCTTATTCTTCTTCAAAAACCTCTTCATATACTTTCTCACTAGCTGTTTTCGGAACTTCTTCAACAAACTCTTTACCCTTAGACTTTTCCGGAGTGGGGTATTTCTTACCAGGGGTTTCTAGTAAAGATTTGATATCAAAGGTTTCCAGAATGGGAATTTCTCAGAGGCTATTTAAGTATCTCTTAATAGAGATTGTACAAGCTCAGCTTCAGACACCTTTTTCTTCATCTTTTTCTCTTTTTGTTGCTTTTCTAACTCATCCACAGCTTTTTCTCTTAAGGCCTTGGCCTCAGCAGGGTCCAATCCAAACTGTGGATCCCCTTCTTTCAATTTCTCTTTGTCTTCCCTCCACTTAGCATCCACTTCATCTGGGTAATATTTTTGTTTCTTTGGCTTGGGAGGTACAAATTGAGTTTCCATACCTTTGGGGGTTTTGTCTTCAGTAACCACTTCCTTAAACATCCTATTCTTAGTAACTTTCTTTGCTGGTTCAGCCTTCTCCACATTTTCTGAAACGGTCTCAGCCTCTCCTTCTATTAAAGGGTATAATTCTCCGGATTCATCAGAAAAATCGATTTTTATCCTCTTTAATGTATCATCACTTACTAACATTACCTTGCAATTTATTTTGTTGGATGTGCAAGAAACATTGAAAGAATCATGACATTTGATGATAAGTTCTGAAATCAGGGCTGAATACATTATGATCTGGGCTTTCAGATTCCCTTCTTTGATATTCCTAACTGTAGTCAAAATATGCCTCATCAGATTTATCTTCCTTATATTTACCATGAAATCTAGGACGTAGATATCACTTTTCTTCAGATTATCCTTAACACCCATTCTTGGTACGAGAAAACTGTGTACCCATAGCTGTAGAATCTGATTATTCGGAGTGAGATGAGCAATCTTAGTAGTCTTATAATCTTTAAGTCCAAGACATTTCAAAGCTTTCACCTTATTAAAACTTCTTTTCTCATCTAAAAGCTTGTGTGAACAAAACTCAACTTCAACTTCATACTTCAAACCCACCAAACTTGCATCCTTGGTGTAAGATAATTTGTATGTCTTTCCATAAGACTTGAAAGAAAATAAATCTCTACCATCTTCCTCAAGGAAGGAAACAGACTCGTAGAACTCAATGAGAAACTCTGTATAAACCAGATCCAGTTTCTCTGGCTTCGACAGGAAAACATCCTCCCAACCATTCAATTAGATATTATTAGTTATAATAGAATCATACTTAAAGAAACTCGGATGCACTAACCACTCCCTGTAAACTTTGAATTTTGATATTGGTTTTGAGGTAGACATATCTTGAGATGTAGCTCCAACAGAAATTCAGAGTGGAGAGTTCTGGAAGATTCGGAACGGGCTTTGACAAATATCTGAACGGTCCTTATGAATAGAGTCAGGGCTTCGAGACACGAAAGCTTTGAAAAACTGATATGGGATGACCCGCAAGGATCCCCTTTATATAGGCGTTGAGACAACAGTTAAGATTCCACGATTGATCGAATGGTTGAGATACATTGAGATTTGATCTAATGGTTGGGATAAAAACCTCAAGGAAAAGTTGACTCTGATCTTTTGAAGTTTTAAGAAAAACAATCGGATTTCAGAAAACTAGATAACGAGAAATTTTAAAACTCATAGGAAAATAACCGCAAGCAAAATATGAGTGTGAAAACTTAATTAAGGAAATAATTCCTTTCGGATTAACCAGGAAGTTTATTCGTAATAGGTGATATTCTTCTGGAAGAAAATTTTGACTATGAAAAACTCATTACGAAAAAATTATTACGAAAAACTCATTACAAAAAACTCATTACAAAAAACTCATTATGAAAGTTCCAGTACGAAAATTTCATTACGAAAATTTCAGTTCTGAAAATTTCATTATGAAAATTTTCAGTTCCGAAAATTTCCATTCCCTAAATTTCAGTTCCAAAAATTTTCATTTTGAAAATTTCAGTTCCAAAAATTTCCATTCCGAAAATTTCTGTTCCGAAAATTTTCAAAAAAAAATACGTTATGAAAAATTTCAGTTACAAAAGTTTAAAAGACTGACTACGGAAATATTTATTGTGATAACATGAAAATGTACTCCCCCTATGAAAAGGATTTTATTACTATAAGGAAAATTTTTATCAAGAAGTTACTAAAGGAATATTACCTCATGGTTATCATTCCTAACATCTGTTTAATGTATTCAAATCTATCGAAGGGTAATGATTTTGTGAAAATATCAGCAAGTTGATCTTGCGTTCTGATAAACTGAAGAATGATATCCCCTTTAAGTGTGTGATCCCTAAGAAAGTGATTCCTAAAATCTATGTGTTTTTCACAAGAGTGATGTGAAAGGTTTTTACTAAGGGAAATGGCACTTGTGTTATCACAAAAAATTTGAGTCTTAGTAAAACTAAAGCCATATTATGTGAGTCTGTGTTGCATCCACAACACTTGAGCACAACAACTTCTAGCTGCTACATATTCAGCTTCAGTAGCGGAAAGTGCTACAGAATGTTGCTTTTTGCAGGACCAAGAAACTAATGAATATCCTAAGAAATGAAAAGTTTCGGATGTACTCTTTCTATCCATTCTACATCCACCAAAGTCAGCATCCGAAAATATTTTTTAGATAAAATCATTTCAAGAAGTATAAAATAATCCTAGATCCATGGTTCCCTTTAAGTAGTGAAAAATTATTTTCACTACCATTAAATGTGATTCCTTAGGATTGGATTGATATCTTGCACATAAGAATACTGAAAACATTAAGTCTAGTCGACTAGCTGTCAAGTAAAGTAGACTTCTTATCATGCCTCTAAAAGATGTTTGATCTACTGGTTTCAGAGCTTCATCAAGATCAAGTGTATTTGAGGTACCGATGGGAGTACTTATACTCTTAGTGTTGTCAAACCCATATTTTCTAAGAAGGTCTTTAATATACTTATGTTGGGATATGTAGATTCCTTCTGGTTTTTGAGAAATTTTAAAACCAAGGAAAAATGTTAACTCACCCATCATACTCATTTCAATCTCAGATTTCATTATACTTTCAAAAGAGTCAGTTAAATATTGCTAAGTTGAACCAAATATAATTTCATAAACATAAATTTGAACAATCAAAACATTTTTCTTATATTTATTTATAAAAATGGTTGGATCTGCATTTCCCTTAACATTGTTATTTGGAAGTAAAAATCCTGTAAGTCTATCATACCAAGCTTGTGGGGCTTGATTAAGGACATACAGAGCTTTGGTAAGTCTAAAAATATGATCAGGATGTTTTGTATCTTCAAAGCCAGGAGTTTGTTCAACAAAAACTTCCTCTTAAACATAAACATTAAGAAAGGCACATTTCACATCCATTTGAAAAAGTTTTAAATTGAATAATACTGCAAAGGAAAGTAAAATACGAATAGATTCAAGTCTAGCTATTGGAGCATATGTTCCTTCATAGTCTATTCCTTCTTGTTGATTATAGCCTTTAGCAACTAGTCTAGCTTTACTTCTAAAAATGACTCCATTTTCATCACACTTGTTTCTGAAAACCCATTTTACTCAAATGACAGAAGTTTCCTTAGGTCTTTCAACCAGGGTCCAGACTTTATTCCTTTCGAATTAATTTAGTTCATCTTGCATGGCTTTTATCCAATCATCGTCATCTAAAGATTCATCAGTTCTTTTTTGTTCTAATTGGGAAATATATTCTAGATGTTCTACTTCATTTCTCAAGGAACTTCTAGTCCTTACAGGTTTATTGACATCACCAATGATACTATCACTGAGATGATTCTTTAGAAACGACTTGTTTGGGTTTTGTAAAACTTGTTCATCAACATAGGGTAGAAATTCTTTTGGGGTAAATGTTTCAGAAATATCATCTTGAACATTTTCCTTATCAGAATGATCTTCTAACAATGGTTGATAATCAGTTTTTGAAAACACATTCGAGGATGTAGGTTGGGATGATCTAAAAACAAAAGGATCAGATTCATCAAATTTTACATGTACTGTTTCCTCAACAGTACAAGTGTTTTTAATGAAAACTCTATAATCCTTAGAAGTAGTGGAGTAGCTTAAGAAAATTCCTTCATCAAATTTTGGTTCGAATTTGTGTAGATTATCTTTAGTATTCAGGATGAATACTTTGCATCCAAAAACCTTGAAGTAGGAAAGTCTAGTTTTTCTACCATTCCATAACTCATAAGGAGTTTTATTAAAAAAGTTCTAATCAAAACTTGATTTATTGTATAACAAGAAGTACTTACAGCTTCAGCCCAAAAATGTATAGCTAGAGATTATTCACTATCCATGTAGAAAGTATTGTTGTTGGTTCTTCTTTTATTTTCCTGAAAAAAAGAAAAGAATTAGACTTTCAGAATCCAAACTTATTTGGATCCTAGATTTTCAGACAACAAAATTTTGGGAATTCACATTTGTTTAGAGAAATAAGCTTTATGAAACCCAAGAGATTGAACTTTATTCAATGAACAATTTTTCTTCCAATTCCCACCACTTTGACACTTAGTGCAAAAAGGGGATCTAGAAGGAACAAAATAGTTTTTTTGAAAACTGGTTTTTTGTGAGTATAACCTACTCCAGTAGTGTTTCCTTGAGGTTTAATTTGAGAATAAATCTTGTCAAAATTTTCCTTCCCAGAATTAAATTTTGAAAGAAGCTTCTTAAGAGAAAAAATTTCAGATTTTAGTCGAATGACTAAATTACTATCCTCAGGAATCATTTCCTTAGAGTTAGGATTTTCCTCAAAAATTTTCATTTTTAAAATTGCATTCTTAATATCTTTAAAAAGTTCTTCCTTATCAGAATTTTATTTCTCAAGGTATTTAGAAAGTTTTTCTATAAGCACTTCTTTATCTTTAAGATCTGAAGAAAAATCTGAAATCTCTTTTGTAAAAAAATTTTCCCTAGTATTTTCCTTGTCTAATTTCTTAAAAGTTTACAATTTTTCCTTCAAGTAACATGGGAAATCTAGATACTTCTTCATATAAAGGTTCTTAATTTTCTAAGGATGAAGTATCTTCATTAGAAGTAGTATTTTCCAAATCGTAATTCTTATAAATAGATATGTCTGTTATAGCCTCGGTAGAGCGTACCCTGGCCATGAGACATGTATATGGAAAAGAAGTATTAGCAATGAATCCCATATTCTTCTAAGCTGATGAATCATATTCTGAAGATTCACTTTTTGAAGAGTCTCCACAGATAGTACTCCAAGTAGTATTAGCTTTCATACTTTTCTTAGCTTTGGATTTATAAAACTTCTTCCTGTTCCTTTCAAAATTCCTTTTTTTTCTTTCTTTCTTTTTAAGCATAGAGCAATCAGGTCATATGTGTCCACTTCTCTTGCATTCATAGTATATAACCTATGAATATTTATTATCTTTCCTTTCTTCTTATACTTGGGTTGGAAATTTCTTTGACCAACTATCTTGTTCATTATTCGATCAAGATTAGCTAACTCAATTTCTAAGACTTCACTCTCACTAGATTCAGATTGGATAGTAACCTTCTTATACTTGGATCTAGTTTCTCTCTCACGAGTCTTTGCTTTCATGTGATTTTATGTTATATTAAAAGAAATGGTACCATTCCCATTCTTCTTTTTGATGTTGTCAGCATCCCTCTTCATCCTTGTTTCATGTTGGAGAAGAGTTCCAAATAGCTCATCTAAGGAAATTTGAGTGACCTTCCTGTTCTCATCAATAGCTTTTCTCTTTTATTCCCACTCATTGGGCATAATATCAATGATCTAATCCAAAAGGTCTTCATCATCTAGACCTTTCTCTCTCATAGATTGTAAGCTATTTACGATAGTCATAAATCTTTGTTTCACCTTACAAATTGGTTCTCCATAAGGAAAATTAAAACCATGGTATTCTTCTCTCAACATAGCTCTTCTAGTCTCAATCACTTTAGATGTACCAAAATGACTAACTTAAAGTTTCTTCCATATACAATTAGCTATTTCACATGAAGAAATTTGGATATATATATTCTTAGTCATTTAATAAAGTAGAGTATTGTGTACCTTGTAGTTGAGTGGATAATCATGCTTCTCTTGGTTTGTGAAAGTACTAACTTCCTTATCAGGAATTTGATAACCTCCAGTAAGCATAAAAAAAATTTATACTACAGTATTGATAATGAATGTCATCATTCTATCTCTCCATTATTCATAATAATTACCATCAAAAATTGGTGGTGTTGTAGGATTTAGGTTGTCGATGGAACCAACATTCAAACCTTCCATCCTAAAAAAAATCTTTCTACATAGAAACTTGTTAATAACAAAATTTCGGATTCAAGGAAAGTATTCCTAAGAAAGTGAAATATAGAACAATGAAAAATAGATAAGGAAAAAATTATATGAGTATAAGTATTTCAGAAACCTCCTTTGATACCAATTGTAGGATCGAAATAATGATGTAGATGCTCAATACCCAAGAGGGGGGTGAATTTTACACATTAAAAATTTCCTTAAACAAAGAAAGATCTAATTTTAACAAAGTTAAAATAAGAAAATTCACAACACCACTAATACCAATTTGATAATTTGAACAGGGTATGAAGTTATGAAATTCTACTTCTACACACTTGCTTAAATCTGGAAATTGATTTCGAAAAATCAGTTCTGGAAATATGGATCCGGAAAGATGGATCCAGAAATATGGTTCCAGAAAACTGAAACTTAACCAAAAATTACAATGTGATATTCTACCTTAAAGTGTATAGAATCTAAATGAATCATAGTACAAGTGTAAGGAAATATAATAAGGTTATACTTTCCATACAATACAAAATGCAGTGGAAAAACTTGTAACAAAAACAAGTAACAAGATATAAATATTTTAACCCAAAGAGAAGGGTATCCAACAACCTTGGATAAAGGTCCCCTGATTTATACTTTCATGAAATTTTGTCTTACCCACACCCGGGTAAGCCCTCAATATGAAGATCGAAGTCTTTGTCTTGCTATCCCCGCAAGCCCTCAACTTCAAGGTAGTTGGAACCTCTGTCTTCCTCAACAAGGAAGCCCTCAACTTCAAAGTGTTGGAACCTCTATCTTCCTAACCCCGGAAGCCCTCGAATTTAATCACTAACATTCAGAGTCGCATGAAGTAAGTCTGCACAGGGAAAATATTGAACAAGCTATTCAAAATTTCTACACGAAGCTTGAGAGTTGATAAGAGCCTCTCTCTCTCTAGAAATCACTTCAACAGAAAGTAAGCACTGATGTCAAAGATTAGTATTGAGCTCATTCAAATGAACTCTTATTTATAGGAAAACTTCCAATGGTAATCTCCCTCCTCCAACGGTCATATTTTCCTTAAAATTCGGAGGGACCTATACACGTGTCACAAAACCAATGGTTAGTTAGAAAAAGAATGGATGACATCGTTTTATATCAAAACATGTGTAACTAAAAGTATGACATCATTTTATAATGAAACGAGTGTATGCATAAGCAACACTAAAGTTCATAATGTAAGAAAATGAATGTTTGGAGTCTAACCAAAATGGAATTCGGAGTCTATAATAATAAGATATTTGGATTCTATTTTATCAGAATTTGAAACCTAAATTCTGTAGAAATCCAGAGTCTGAATTTCTAAGTAAATTCAGATTCTGGTTTCACCAGAGTTCAGAATCTGAGCTTACATAGTTCAGAGTCGAACTCATAAAAGTTCGGAGTTGAACTATTAAAAGTTCGGAGTCAAAATCATAAATGTTCTGAGTCGAACTCATAAAAGTTTGGAGTCGAACTCATAAAAGTTCGTAGTAGAACTCATAAAAGCTTGGAGTCGAACTTATAAAAGTTCAGAGTCGAACATATAAAAGTTCGGAGTCAAACTCATAAAAGTTCAGAGTCCAGAACTCAGAGTTGAAATTTGTTAGAGTTCGTATTCAGAATTCAGAATGGAACGTTATTAGAGTTTGTATCCTGAATTAGTATTGGAACTTTATTAGAGTTCGTATCCACAATTCAGAATGGAACTTTATTAGAGTTCGTATCCTGAATTGGGATTGGAACTTTATTAGAGTTCGTATCCAGAATTCAGAGTGGAACTTCATTATAGTTCATATCCAGAATTCAAAATGTAACTTCATTACAGTTCACATCCAGAATTCGGAGTGGAACTTCATTATAGTTCACATCTAGAATTTGGATCCTAAAATAGAATGCTTCATATCTATGAAATATATGATTCCAAGGTTTTGGGTATGAATTCGATTTTTACACTTAAGAAAAAATTTGATATTTATAAGGAAATCTATGTTGGGGTAAAATTATTTAAGGAATGAAATTTTCTTTATAGAAGTAAAATATATTTTTGCGTAAGTATAAGGTGTTTCTGATTTTCAAAACAAGAAGGAATGTAAAAGTCATAAGGAAAACCTTATTGAATCAATAGTACCTATCTGCGGATGTGTGTATTGGTCCTAAGACTATATAATTATTATTAATCTATATTATAACTCATTCACATAGATGTATAGACAAAAACTATGACGACACATTGTTTGCAGTGATGTGGGATACATTGGGTTCATCACGAGTGATACTGCATTAATAGATAATGTGAGAAAGGATTTGTTCCTTCTGTTCCAAAACAGAAGTAGATATCTCAAGACCTTTGATAGAACTGATATAGCCTAAATAAATCAATTTCCATGGTAAGTAATGGGTGAGTTCAATTTCGGGAAGTCAAAGAAAGAATAATCGAGCACATGGGATGATGGAACTGGCATGCAACCCGCTTGATTCGAGATATCATGACAAAGGGATTATATAATAAGGTAAGAATTCATAGGAGGTTACACGTCATTGAGGCATCAACTTCTTTCTCTATGGGTCTCTTGGCGTGTTGCAAGACGCTAACCATGGACTTTAGGCAGGCTCTGCCTGATTCCACTGAGAAAGAGGCCTAGAGGGTCACACACTAAGTGTGTCCATGTATCTAAGTTAAATATCAATTTAACAAGTTAAATAAATATTATTCCCAAATGTGGTTTAATAATTATTTAAGGATTCCTGATCACATTTATTTCGACACTAGTTATTCGAAAGAATATATTGTGGGCGGAATAATATATATTTATTAGCAAGTAATGAAGATACATTTATTTCAGAAATAAATATCCATAATTGAAGGTTTAATAAATGTGGTGGAGTAAATAAAAAAATGAAAAACAAGTACACGCCATGTATTAATGATTACACGTTGTGTAGTTTTTTTTAGTCACGATTTTGAGGAAAATTTATTGTTTTATTAAATGATATTTATTATAATCAGTGTGTGATCATGTCAAGGAATTAATGATTCGACATGGGAGGTTTTCAGTAAGAGTTAATGAAATAAATAAAACGTGTAACACATTTATTTATTTTCATAACTCTATACCCTCAAACCCGATTATAAATATCCTCACAACCCCAATACTTTTCAATGAACCATTGTACACAGCATGTCTGGAAAATTCTCTCAAGGCCAAGAGAACTCCTTCCTCCCAGAACGCTCTCAAGACCGAGAGAGATACTCTTCCATCAGATCAAGGCGATCTAAGGTGGACAACACAATAAAAGGCTTCTCTACGCTAGGACCTGAAGATTCCTTTTTAAATGTCTAGAGATACGTGGTGCATGTGGGGATCACCGCTAGAGGGAGTCTACACTTGGGTTCTACGACGCAATGATGAATCATATCAAAACATGACCAGAAAACATAAACAATGAAATAATTCCATAAAAGTAATTCATTTCAATTAATTAAATTAATTATAACCAACATATGATGGTCCTCTCAATGGTTCTGGGACCCTTATATTTCTTTTCATTGTTCATTCTATTCTGAAGATCTGGAATTTTATTATCATGAAGGATCTTGGATTTAACATTGTTTAATGCTAAAATTAATGATTGGAAAACCCACAAATGCACTTCCTCTGCGCCCAGAACCTTCAAATGGAAACAAAGGGGTCATATCATTGATTATAATTATTTAGTTTTTCATTGGTGATTTACGCATTTAATAATTTAGTTGTTTCCATTCAAGTTAATCGTTCTTTAAATCTGAATCTCAAGATATGTTCGTCCTCTCTCATTTCTCGTTCACCTTACAGAAATGATTTTTTCTTTTATCTTTGATTAAAATAAAATATAGGATCTCATCTAGAGGTTCCAAACATTCCTAGACATACACAACATGTAGTCTAGCTTTAATGCATTAGACTAGTCTGCCAAATCAGACCATGTATTGGAGTATACCGAAGTCATAAATGACACCCTGTGTTGACCAGGAACAGATAGCACACAGTTTTCGGATTACATGCCATGTGGTCCCCTGAACACAGCGTGTAGTCCCTTCAGGTTAGGGTTGGACCATGTACCCCATACATAGCTTTCCCGGCTAGAAACTGTGTAACACAAATACGACATGGCATGTGTCCCACTGAACACACCACGTCCTCCGAAAATTTCCGATGTACATCTACATGCCATGTCCCTGGGCATGAACTTCGGATGGACGGTGAACAAAAGTACATGTTTTGTAATCAGAACTACACGTTGTGTAATCATCCAAATTACACAGATTTATTAAAATTTATTATTATATTATACAAACCCTTGATATGTGTACCATAGTGTAGATGTAAAGCTGAGTCACAACACTTGATAGGTGTTTTATATATATGTGTTTAATTGAACATCTATGTAATGAACGGGAATTGAACGTGTTGAATCCAAGGTACAACTTACGTACAAAGATAATTTTAAATGAATTTATTTTTTAAAATTATGGTGGATGAGAATCTCAAATAAATTCAAAAAAAGGGTTTAAGATAAAATGATGGATTAATTAAATATAATTAATTGATTCAAGTGTGATTTATCTTAAGAAATAACGATTAAAGAATTGAATGCTAGATATATTTATGCGTAAATATTTTTGCATGTATGTATGATCATGATCTAGACCAAGACCTTTTTATGTGAATGGTTTCTTTTAATTTATTTATTTAAATTAAATTTGTTGGCATGCGATTCTTCTCGTCATTATTATGTAGGTCCTACGAACCCAAGGATTCTTTTATGTAAAAACCCATTTTACCCCTCACCAGCATGTGAGATAAATGCATATGTAATGGATGGAGCTCCCAAGCTATTGGAGGCGTCTCAAGTCAGGAGCCAAGGGGAAACTAATCCAAGGAGATATAAAGGTGGAAAGGTGGAAAGTTATAAACACAAACCCAAAAGGTTCAAGGTGTTTCTCCCCTAGGTCTTGGGTTATTTTATCAACCACTATATAAACTAACCAATAGAACAATCTCTAATCATGCCATTTATTTTATTTCTGTCAGTTGTATGGTTTATTTATTGTGGGTGTGTTGTCATTGTCACACAATTAATGAATTAAACAAACATGGAAGATGGAAATAAAATAAGATCAGCTTATGCGTAAATATTATCTTAGACATGGTTAATCACTTAAGTATATCCCATTTAATATTAACAAGCATGTAAACAAAGATAATAAAATGGAAATTTACATATAATGATAAAATGCCACAAAAAATTATTAAGTCTGTATAGCCTTCCATAATCATGGTTAGAATCGAACCGTAGTTCAAAGTGTTTGACCAACCCTAGTTGGGGTGCTTTCAATTATTGAGGAATTATAATTCAAGGTTTTGGGTTGACATGACTTGGTTCGCATCGAGGGTTGACTTCCATAGCAGGACTTGGTGTTACCTAGATGAAAAGGTTGAGGAAATCCAAAATAAAAGGATTTTAGGATTGGAAAGTCTGATCAATGGATCAAGGAGTTGCGAGTTAATGAAGCTGGAATTTGGAATGCCTAACTAAAACACTTAATGTTGCTTGACCAACCCTAGTTGGGGTAATGCAAAGGGAAATATGGATCCTCTCCACTAGAATATTCAGGTAATAGAATATTCCGAAGTCAATGGTGAGGGCTATTGGATTCTAATAAAACAGTGGGAGACTAAAAAGTATTAATTTATCTATTTGTCTCAGTTTTATAAAGTAAGAAAACCTTTTCTCATCATAATTTTTAGAAATGAAAAGAAAAATGACTTCGAACATATCATGGTGAACCATACTTGAGAAGTAAAACCTTCTCACCGACACCAATTTCCAAGAGTTCCATAGGCATTTATGTGTCATCCTTCGCCATGAGAGAAAATTGTATATGCTGGAAGAGCTTGTTCTAGTTGCAGCTGCGAAAGATTCCATTGATGAGGAAATATCTCTTTATGTGGAACAAATGGATGATTCCACATATGGAAAGTGTTTCATGCTATTGACCATGTCTAATGAGCTCTTGAAGCAATATGAAAACATGGACGCGTATAACATGATGTCTCACCTTAAGGATCTCTACCAAGAGAAGGTGAGACAAGAGAGATATGAGTTCTCTAATGCTTTGTTTACAACTAGGCTTGGAGAGTCTGCACTAGCTGGGCCTCTTGTAGTCAATCTTATTGGCTACATTGAATGTCTGGACATCTTAGGGATTCAATTCTCAGATGATTTGCGTACAGATCTGATCATATCATCACTTCCCAAGACCTTATCTAGATTTATTGTCAATTATAACATGTGAAACAATGAGAAACGCCTATCAGAACTTCTGGCCCTAATTATCCAGGTAGATAATGACATGGGTTATGACAAACTCGTAGTCCTTATGGTGAATAAGAAAAGGAAGAACAAGGAAAAGGGGCCAAAGACTTATAAATGATCAGAAGCCCCCGAGTGTCATCCCTCCAAGAAGGGGAAGATCTAGAGGTAGGGTAAGGAATAAGAGGTAGTATGTTTTGCATGTGGAAACCAAGGCCACTGGAAGAGGAAATGCACCCAGAAGCATGGGGATTCAAATGGTGTGTTCGTTATCGAGTGTAATCTTTCTATTTCTACACATTGGGTATTAGATACAGCTTGTGGGGCTCACATCTGTATTCAAGTGTAAGAACTAGGTAGATTTATAAAGATTTCCAGAGGAGAGGTGGATCTTCGAGATGCCAATAGCGCAAGGCTAGCTGCGTTTTCTATTGGGGATTACCACCTCTCATTACCAAATGTGATGATTTTGGTTTTACATAACTGTTATTACATTCCTAGTGTTACTAAGAACATAATTTTTGTATCTTGTTTGGATATGGATGGATTTATTTTCATTTTTGGAAATACAGGTTCCTTATTTTATAAGAACAACGTATGTTATGGTATGGAACATTGAAATAATGGTTTTTCTTAATTAAATTATGAAAACCAAGTGTTGGAAATTGATAACGAAACAAACTTACATGAATTATACATCACCAAGTTCTGGCATCACCATCTCGGTCATGTAAATGAGAATCTCTTGACAAATCTCTTCCATGATGTCTATTTATACTCTACTGAGCTAAAACCACTTTATAGATGTCACACTTGTTTACAAGCTAAAATAACCAAGCCACCTTTCGGTGGACAGGGTGAAAAGGCCACAGAGCTTCTAGGATTTGTGCACATGGATGTGTGTGGAACATTTCGAGTGGAAGCTAGAGGTGGATATTATTACATCATTAATTTTAATGACGATTTAAGTATATATAGTTATGTCTGCATAATGAGGTATAAGTCAGAGTCCTTAGAGAAATTTAAGGATTTCAAGAATGAATTAGAGAATCAGCATGGTAAGAAGATAAAGAAAACTCAATCGGATCGAGGTGGAGAATATCTGAACCACGAGTTCATCAATCTTCTACGGGAGTCTGTGATTCTATCTCAACTCACTCCTACTTATACACCACAGAATAATGGTGTTAGTGAAAGGAGGAACCGCACCATGTTGGAAATGGTGAGTTCGATGATGAGTCGTGCGGATCATCCATTATCCTTTTGAGGATATGCATTACAAACTACAGCATACACATTAAACTAAGTACCAACTAAGGTGGAAAATGGAATTCCCTCCGAGTTATGGAATGAATAGAAACCCATTTTGTCACATACACGTGTATGGGGATGAGAGGCATTTGTTAAGGCCTTCTCAGGCAAAAAACTAGCACCCCGGGGCACGAGGTGTATCTTTATAGGATATCCCAAGGAAACTAAAGGATATTACCTATATAACCCTCAAGACAAGAAATTCATTGTCACTAGACAAGATGATTTTCTTGAGAGGGAGCACATCCTCAAAAAGGAAAGTGGGAGAAAGATTAACTTAGATGAATTTGATGCTCAAGATACAGAAGATTTCCTATAGGAAGAAGTTCCATAGGTCCCATGGAAGAAGTTCCAAAAACACAAGTAATGCGTAGGATCTCAAGAGAGGTATGGGAACCAGAGAGATTTGGTTTCCTAGTCATCGAGGATGGTGAATCATTATTGTTGGAAAATGTTGAACATATCTCATACAAGGAAGTAGTAGAAAGCTCAGTAGTTACAAGATGGCTAGAAGCTATGAATTCTGAGATGGATTCCATGTATCAAAACCACGTCCAGGATCTATTCGATGAGCCAGTTAATGTGAAGCATGTTGGAAGAAAATGGTTATTCAAGATAAAAATGGACATAGAATATCAAGTTAACACCTATAAAGCAAGGCTAGTGGCTAAAGGATACAGACAGCATCAAGGAATTTACTATGATGAAACCATCTCACCAGTTTCCATGTTTAAATACATAAGAATCATACTTTCCATAACACCTTACTATGACTACGAAATTTGGAAAATGGATTCCAAAATAGCATTCCTTAATGGGAAATTTCAGGAAGATGTCTATATGACACAACCAGAAGGGTTTGGGGTACCCGGTGAAGCCAAACGGGTTTTCAAGTTGCAGAAATCCATTTATGGATTAAAGAAAGCATCCAGGTCAGGGAACATTCGATTTAATGAATCCATAAAGGAATTTGGTTTCATTAAGAACAAATGTGAGCCATGTGTTTATAAGTGGTTTAATGGGAATGCAATCATTATCCTAGTATTATATGTTGACGACATATTGCTTATTGAAAACGATGTACCAGTCTTACAGTCAGTTAAGGACTAGTTGAACAAGTGTTTCTCCATGAAGAACTTGGGTGAAGCAACATACATTCTAGAGATCAAGATCATTCGTGATAGATCCAAGATGATTCTTGGACTAAGTCAGGGTACATACATTGACTAGATACTAAATAGATTTAGTATGGATAAATCATAGAGGGGATTGGTTCCAGTTTCACATGGCTAACATCCTTCTAAGAAAATGTGTCCCAAGATAGAACCTGAGAAAGATATAATGAGTAAGATCCCATATACTTCAGCTATAGGATCCATCATATATGTAATGTTATGTACCAGGATTGATGTTGCCTATTCACTAAACTTGGTAGGGAGATATCAAGAAGATCCAGGAGAACAGCATTGGACTGCTATTAAGAATATCCTTAAGTATCTGAAAAGATATAAGGATATGTTACTAGTTTATGGTGGAGACAAAGAATTTCTCATCATAGGGTATGTCGATGCTGGTTTTCAAACAGATCAGAACGATTTGAAGTCACAATCAAGATATGTTTTTTGTCTCAAAGGAGGAGCTGTGAGATGGAAGAGTTCAAAGCAACCTGTTGTTGATGATTCTATAGCAGAGTCCAAATATAGAGTGGCTTCTGATATAGAAAGGTAATACGTCTATATTCAGAACATTGTTTAGGTTCTTGATGTGGTTCCTAGCATTAAAGATCCTATCATGTTGTATTATGATAATACTGCAGCGGTGGCTCTTGCAAAAGAACCAATGTCACATCAACGTCAATGCATATACTCTGGAAGTATCACCTCTTGGGGTATTTCTATCAAATGGGTGAAGATGCAGTGAGTAGAGTGTCCATGGAAGAGAACGTGGAGGACCCCATGACTAAAGGCCTATCTCAGCAAAAGCTTGAATATCATGTGAGAGCTAGCAGGTTAAAGGTTGTTAGTAGTTGGCTCTAGTCCAAGTGGGAGTATGTTGGAGTTGGTGGCCTAGAACCAAATACTTTATAGTTTATTCATTAATAAATACATTATCACATCTTGATTGTTCTTCTGTGTGACAATGCATGTGATAATGTCCAAAGGACAGTTATTTCAATAAAGGGTCATAGCGGATCCCTGCTATAATGAGAAACCAGAAGTGACATAACACTGTTCTTGTATATATGTTCTATGGCTGGATGATGTTATTTGAGGGACACAAATAATATAGGCCATAAGGGCTGAGGATTCATAAATCTTTGTGGCAACTTCTCATGGTGGCTGTCCTTGGTAATATCCAGGAGGATATTATGAGAACAAGACCCGCCAGTAGGACATCCACATTTCATTGTGTCATTGGATGTTCCTATCTGTGGACCTGTGTATTGGTCCTCATAATATAATAATATTATTAATGTGTATTACAACTCACACACTTTATTTTATTGATAAAAATAGTGACGACACACTATTCATAGCGAGGTAGAAAACGTTGGTTGCGTCACGAGTGATACTGCATTAATAGATAATGTGAGAAAGGATTTCTACCATTTGTTCCAAAACAAAAGTAGATATCTCAGGCCCTTTAATGGAATTGATATAGCCTAAATAAATCCATGTCCATGGTAAGAAATGGTAAAGTTCAATTCCGAGAAGTCAACGAAAGAATAATTGAGCACATGGGTGGATGGCACTAGAATGCAACTCCCTTGATTCGAGATATCATGACAAAGGGATTATATTACATAGTAAGTGTTCGTAGGAGGTGACACATCATTACGTTGTCAAATTATTTATCTATGGGTTCCTTGGAATGTTTCTTGACACTAATATTGGAATATAGGCAGGCTCTGCCTAATGCCACTGAGAAAGAGGCCTAGAGGGTTCCACACTATGTGTGTCCATGTATCTTAGTTAAATATTAATTTAACAAGTTAAATAAAGATTATTCCAAAATGTGGTTTAATAATTATTTAAGGATGCCAGATTGCATTTATTTCTACACTATTTATTTGAGAGAATATATTGTGGATGGAATAATATATATTTATTAGAGAGTAATGTAGTTACATTTATTTCAGAAATAAATATCCATTATTCAATTTCTAATAAATGTGGAGGAGGAAAAAAAGGAAATGAAAAACAAGTACACGTTGTGTATTAATGATTACACGCTATTTAAATTTTTTAGTCGGCATTTTGAGGAAATGATACTGTTTTATTAAATTATATTTAATATAATCAGTGTGGTCACATGTCAAGGACATAATGATTCGATATTGGGGTTTTTAATAAGAGTTAATGATAAAAAATAAAAAATTTAACATGTTTATTTATTGTCATAACTCTATAACCTCAAACCCGATTATAAATATCCTCATAACCCCAAATCTTTTCAATGAATCTTTGTGCAAAAAAATCTGGAAAATTCTCTCAAGGCCGAGAGAACCCCTTCCTCCAAGAACGCTCTCAAGATCGAGAGAGATCCTCCTCCATCAGATCAAGGCTATCAAAGGTGGAAAATTCTAGCAAATGCTTCTCCACGCTAGCACCTGATGATTCCTTTGGCAACATCCAGAGCTCAGTGGTGCATGTGTGGATCACCGATATATGGAGTCTACAAATGGCTTCTGCGACGTAAGGACGCATCACATCAAAATATGACCATAAAACATAAACGAATAAAGAATTCCATCAAGGTAATTCTTGTCAAATAGTTCAATTAATTATAACCAACATATGATGATACTTTCAATGGTTCTGGGACCCTTCTATTTCTTATCATTCTTTGTTCTATTCTGAAGATCCGGCATTTTATTATCGTGATGGATCTTGGATTGAATGTTGTTTAAGGCTAAAATTAAAGATGGTAAAACCCACAAATGTGCTTCTATTGTGCCCAGAACCTACATCTAATATATCTAGAGATAAAATAATATCCCCTACTATTTAAATGACTATTTTTTTAATTGATTATGAGGAATATTATGAACCTATCCACCCCTACCAAAATGATCTTGATCAGCCACTTGGCATTAAACATGATGATGTCCATGAACCAGACTGATGAATCACAATGAAATGAAGTCAACATTAAGATCATAGAAACAACTATTCCTGTATAGTTAGATGTGAATCAATTGTGTTCAACACCATAATGTTTTAAACCATGAAGTACCAATCACCTTATACCTACAACAAACAAATTTACTTGAGGATACCTACATGTTTCCATATCCTAGTAAGCCCCCTTGTTAGTGAATATGATCGATCAAATCCACCTTCTTCTAATCCTCTAAAAATGTTGGAAATGTAAAAATAGTAATTGAATAGTACATCATAGGATGAGTTGAATAATCAAAACACATTTCATGATAACCCCCATCTGTAAAAATATCCATTCAAAAAAATTTAGTTCATTGAACTTGATCCCAATCTCCCTCATAGAAATACTCCATATTTTCATGGAGAGTAGCACCTTCCTCTATATATCCATCATGTTTTATGAAAGGAAGTATTTCTAGAAATACTAATGGATGTCATCCAAGGAATTATCTTTCTCCATCCACTCACTATGGTATAATCTCTACCACTTATGTGTAGCTTCTCACATATGAGTATGTTTCATGGGGACACAGTTCTATTTTGAGTCCTAGATAAAACAAATAGAGATATCCATATTCAATTTCCATATCTCTAGCATCACATTATAAATTAATCCTCTCTACTAATCTAAATCATGTTTTTGGAAATCTTTAAACGGCCACTAACACTGATCATTATCTGCAGTCATATCAACCCTTTCGTGATAAATTGGATTGGCCTTCTAAACCTCCACTAGTTGAGTGATTGAAAAATGATGAACATGATCTACAGATTAAAGAGAAGCAATGATTTATAAATGTGGTAGTAATGAATTTTATTATTTTTTGTTTCAATAATTTTAACTAATTTAAACTATCCCAAATCAAACCACCAAATTCAAATAAGAACACATGTCATCATGATTCATGTACCCCTCATAATTATTAAACATAAAAGTAGTGCCACATCATGTTTATGTTCAATAATCATATATTCCATGAATAGGATCAATATTTGGGGGTGTTAAAATATCATCTCCTACCCTGTCTCCCTAACTATATCATATACCATGGACAATGAGCATTATTTCCCTATGAACTCATATATTTCTAATTGTTCCTAACTCCAAAATCCAACCTATTCCTCCACTATTAGCCTCTGATAAAACTCTATCATGACACTCCCCCTCCAATGATACCATAATAAAAGATGATAGATGATTAACACACCACGTTTATCCTCTAGTAGTCCTCTAATTGTGACTAGATCCAAGGGAATAAAAACTCATAAATGGGAGGCATTTCCTTATATATTAAAAAGGACTTGGAGAATGTATATAATTGATAGACCAACATGATTAAATAGTATATATATAATTAACCTAAAACCTTTTCATTATGAATTTTTAAATAAAATTTTATACATAAAAAAGGCTCCAATGTAGAATACCCAAATGTAAAGGAAATATAGAAATAAAACAATTATCTAAATATCTGTCCTAGTAATGCCCATATTGGTTCTTGAATTCCTCTTGGAAACCTGAGATTTTTTTATATACATACATTGAAATTAAATTTTTACAACGTAATAAAAACCGAACTCTCCCATGAACATGAGAAAAGTGAATACTAATTCACCTATTAGAAAATAGTAGAAACAAAAAACACATATAAATGTATAATGAGCAATCGTATCCCCACTCTGTCTCACTCACCAAATAATTCATACACTTATAATAACATAATAATAATTATAAAGGTTATCCCACTCCACTTTACCAATGATTATCCACTCACACACCCCAATAAAAGAATCCTAGAGATTCAACCCCATCTATATAACATCAAAACACATCACTTCATTTCACATCCCATCTGCAGAAACATGGTCCATCAAATAATATCATTTTTGACCTAAATACACATGGTCCATCACATCACATCACATCATATAAATTGTGCATTAGGGTTTCAGGATCATGAAGTATGTCATCCTCATTCCCTCTACATACCATACATGACCACCACCATAATCCATTTCATCACATCTCACTCGAAGAATAATTTATCATCACCTATCATCACATCCCATCTCGACAAAGGTACTAATGAGTTATGGAAAACATAGACCAATGCATTTCATTATCTCTAAAAATAGAGTGATGGGATATGTGAGTGGCTATCCATCCATCCTCATCACTGGTATGTTGGAAAAACACCCAAAAAACATTTGGTATCAACACTAGGTTCTCGAAATGGGGGGTTTACATGTAGAAAATCACAAGAATATATATGGACTATAATATCTCAAAAAATATCATCCTCCTATTTATAACAACTATATCAAACAAAATAAGAATTTACCTTACATTTATATTACCTCTAAATGAACTACACAAAACCAAAACCAACAAATCACATGGAAATTTTCAGATTCTCGTTATATTAAAAAAAATTATAATTAGTTTACCAAACCATTTATATTAAAATAGACTATTAATTACTCAATTTTTATCCCAATTATTCGTACTTAATTTCCCTCCATTTAAACTAATATCCTGTTACTATTTAACCCAATTCGTAATATTTTTTCCTAAACATTTGAGAAAAAAATTTAATTCAAATAATACTCAGGAAACATGTGTAACAAAACACATCACATTAAAAGACATCCCAACATATTCATACTATTGAGAAGTTGTCCCATTTATAGTCCCACTACACAATTGTTCCACTACCACCATAAAATCACCATTTCACACACATCATATAATTTCCAATGTCTAACTTTTACATCAACATGACCAAGGGTCAACATAGATCAACTTCCATACCACACATATTGTATTTTCTAGATTAGGTATTGGGGATTTTATTCAGTTACACCTCTTTATTTAAGGGTGTTATTAAACAATCAATATAGCTAGGTGAAACCATTTAATAATATGAGTATAAGTGGTTAGAAACTTATTTACATTGGTATCACAAAAATATAACAAATTCAGTATCACAAAATATATTTATATAATGAAAAAACATGGTCTACCAATATCGATAATTTTCAGTGATTTAAAAATTATTATGGATCCAGTATCAAAATATAAAAAATCTATTAAATAATGTGAAACATTCCCCATACCATTTAATTTAATTAAACTAATTTATTATGTTCATTGATATTATGTGTACTTTATTCTAAAATGATAAAAGAATAATAAACCCTCCCTTCATGTTATAAATGATGATAAATGATATAATACCCTTCCAGGAAGAAAAAAGTGTTAAATAACATGTTGCACCAGAAAATGGAGGTGTACACATAGGAGGAAACCACATATATAGAACTCAATAAAACTACAGTTAAACAGTTTCATGATTCCAAGTGAAAAGGAATTTGTAACATCCCATAAGAAGAGTAAGAAATCTAAAAATAATAAAGGATTTTACCTCACAATGGTGATATCCAAAACCAGTAAGATTTGACAGAGTTTTAGTTGACCATTAAATGCAGATCTCATGAAATCTATGTTCAACAAAAATTAAAAAATTCTTCGTACATTTAATAAACTTAATATTTATTTATACACCATTAAAATGGCTATATATTCCATGAAATAATTATTTTAAACCATTTTTCATCAAAAAGTACATCAAAATAGGAATACTGGAGAATCTGGAAAATATAGATTTACAATAGCTCTACCACTAGAGATATAAAACAAGATATCTATCACCAGGGATCTACTAATAGAGACCTTAGACCATAGATCTACCACTAGAGATCTATAGAATGAAAACTACGACTAAAGATCTACCACTAGAGATCAACTACCAATGATATACGAACTATGATCTACTATAATGCATCTTACATCAGAGATCTACCACTGGAGATCTACATCCAAAGATCTACTGCCATAGTGATCTGCTGAGGGGATCAACAATTGGGATCTACCATAATCCTCAAAAATACCCATTTAACTTTCAAAACGTGACAAAAGTCCTCCCTTCCTCCACCAAACACCTCTGAACATTCCATATAACCCACAGTACTGATATTTTCGACTATTTAATGGGTTCTAAGGTTCAAACCATTACATAATTTGAATTCATAGAATTTCCATTTTATTGATAATAAATTATGATTACTTGCTCCCATTAATTCCTACACATTATCATAGAACTACCAATGATCCCCTAAAGAATTATACTCTCCTGGAAGTTTATTTAATTTAATATATTCCATGAACTCTACAAGATATAAAAATTCCGTCAATTTTAAATATTTCATCATGAAGTATTTTAAGGTCTCAACATAAGTATTACATATATAAAACTTTTTATTTTAAATATACCAATTCCAAACATACCATATGAAATGAAATTTAATGAAATTAGAATCATTAGTATATTTATTTTTTATTACATTAATTTAATAACACTTATTTATTCGTTCTCATCAACCTATAAAAATAAAATAACATTAATTGTGCATTGTGTGGGAAACTGCATCCACGACGGATTCTATTTTTCAACAACATAACAATTTTTTAGTTATAAGGATTAAATTGATAAATAAATGTGAAATATAAAATATACTTATTTTTATGAAGTGGGAAATTAAAATACAACATAATTCATAATCATTCAATGTAAAATGAATTCATTAATCATCTATTGTGTAGACTGCAACCTTCCTGGATAACATTTTTAAATTTTCATCTTGATTGTCATTATTTGTCAGAAAATACAAAAAATACAAATAAAAAAAAATTATCATTATTTGTCAATTTTAATGATATTATACACCTCATTAAAAATAACGAACCAACTAGTTAAAGTGTCTTATTGTTTCTCTTGGTTTAACCACCCACATGATAGATGTTATTAAAAAATAAATGACGACTATGGGAACCTATATACAAATATTTTTATAATTTAATAAGAAAATACTGAATTATTCTAGTTTATAAAACTTTTTTATTATGAATTATAATAATTATTAAAATTTCTTATTAAATAAAAATAATTAACATACTAAGCTGGTTCTGATTTAAATTAATATCATATTTTATAACAAAAAATACCATACTAAACAGATTATTATTCAATTTTTTCTAAAAAATATAATAAGAAACTATTTAATAAATAAATATATTATGATAATAAATTTCATTATAAAATTTAATATATATTATTAAAATTCCTAAGATGTTATTTAGTAAACATAATCAAATTATTCAAGAACCCAGGTACATGTGCATAGTGAATTGGGAAAACAATGTAGGATTCTTATCATAATTTTCATCCACATCATACATATATTTTATTAAAAAAAATTCTGTAAAGGTTTATCAACCAAAAATTTACCATTATTTATTATGGTCTGATCATTATTAATAGTATTAAATTTTACTTTGTTACCGGTTCCTTCAAGGTTTTTTTATCATGTGTTTATTAACAAATTAAGTGTTTTTTTAACTAAATTATCTTCCATTGTGTTAAAATAATTCATATAAAATTACACTATTGAAAATTTCATTATTTTTAATTATAGAATATTTTTTAATTTATGTCCACCTTCATTTATATGGTTTTACAATTCTTCTTCTATTTATTTTGTATAATGATTCTCACCTCAAATATTATATATCTTAAAAGAGTTTCTTTTTCTAAATTCATATTTCATGAAACATACTTATCTATAGGAACCAGTAAAAATTTGTGTGTAGTATATAAATTTTATTTATTAAACTATATAATGAATAATTTTCTTAGGGAAAATGATGTGAAATTTCATGTTCATTATCATTCATGGTGTTTCTATTTATATGTCGCATATGATGTAAAATATTTCCTAAGTTGAATTGTTACACCATTTTTCATATTTCTTATATATGATTAGGATCTTCTGACCACTTTTAATCATTAAATTTAATTTTTCTGAAGGTAATTTAAATTTCCCTCTATGGAACTTTTTTCACATCATTAGTATCATCTTCATTGATTAAATTTCTTCTCAAATAAATGAATGGAATTTGTAATAATAATTTCTATTCAATCCAATAATTATTTATACTCTAATTTTCTATTTCTATTTTAGACAATATTTTACTATCTTTCTATACACACAAATAAAAATAAAATCATGATATAACCTTATCTCCTATAAACACATTAATAATTGAAATTTTTTTCCCTATTAATTATATTGTATTTAAATTTATTTATTTTCAAAATATTAAATGACTTTACATGACATGGATATATTTCATATCTTCTATTATACATTTTATATATATAACAATTATGTATTATTAATGTTTATTTTATTTTTTATTTCATATAACATAATATTTTTATATATTTCAATGGTTTTCATTACACCATTTTTTAAACTAAATTTTTAAATAAAACTAGTGAGTTTTTCTCTTAAGATTTCCTTATAAATAAAGGAAATAAAATAATTTTTAAAATGTTTTTGAATAAATGGATTTCATATAATATTTAAATTTATCTCCCATGATTCATGTTTTTATAAAGTAAATTATTATTCCATTATTAAATGAGTATTATTTTTTAAAATTGTTTTCATTGGAAAATATAATTATCATTAAGATTTTTGAAGTAAAATTCTATTTTTATTATATAATTATTCTTCATGAACCTATTGATTCATTACTTATTAACTGAAATATGTTCCATATTAAATAATTTTAAGATAAAATATCCATCAAGTAATTTTTCATTCCTAGTCATCTTACGTGTATAACTATGTTTTAACATACAATTTTATTCAACTCTGAATAAATATTTTTACTTCCTCTAATTGATTGGTGATCACTGAGATTCCGTTCATACATTGATTGGGTATTTTTTTAAACAACATACCCTTTATCTTTACTGTATAAATACAATGTCTAATATTATTGAAGATGAATTACCTACAAGGAAACTTAATATCATTGGATATCCATTTAATTTTTAGGTCTTATCATGTTATGAATATATAAGTAATTTTTAATGATTTCATTATGTGATTCCATGTAAAAAATATATGAATACCATTTTCATTCTAGGGGTTGTTTATGATTTGATGAGTAAATAATATTCAAATGGCACTCCTTTATATGGGTATGGTAATTTATGGGTCTTATATGACCCTCCAACACATTTAATAAGGATTTATATCTCATGATAAAATGATTCATGGACATACATATTTTTTTTTAAACATAATGTTTAGACACCTTTTAATTTTTTCAATACTTAAATTGTGTAAATACATGGATTTATTTAAAAAGTGTTCCTACGATTATGTTTGTTCCATTTTCTTATTCTTATTATGATTTATATATTAATATCTTGAGGATCGTGTTTATTTACTAATGATTCCATATTACCTTGATTTTTTTCATATTTAATACCATGTAATATTCTAGGATTCATGTTTTATGACATATTATTTCATGGATATGATGGAATTATCAATCTTGATTATACCAAAATAATCCTCTTATGAAAACTTATACCCCTTAAATATTATCTCTAATCTTTACCAATACTGAGTATCTAGGCATACCACATTCTTACATTTCTATTTTTCCCATGTTATGAAGAGAAGTAAAATGTATAATTTTTTCATAAGAGTATATTTTGGGATGAAGTTTTGAGAGATTATGAAGGCGTTCTATTGAATGGGTGGTTTCTTATATAGTAAAAAATGTTATTTTTTAAAAAACAAAGGTTTTGATATTTAATGTTTTGTCCTAATTCTCTAAAAATATATACCTAGAAGGTTACATGATGTATTGTACTGTTATATTTTCATTGTGTCCTATATTTGAGATGGTCACATCTATGGGGCATCATTTTTTAGGATGGGATTATATTAATGACATATGCAATGGTATTGATTACATCAGGCCATAATTCCTTTATCATTTTAGAGTGAAACATCTTATGCAAAGACCATTACATCAATTTCTCATAAGTCCTATTAATAATTCATGTTTTTAGGATTTATGGGTAGAGTATTCAAATTCTTTTTAATGGCTCAGGTTTTTAACACACACACACATATATATATATATATATATCCTCAAAATTTACTTGTTGTTTGATAGCTTACTTCCCACATAACACTAAACTAAAACGATCCATTATTTTTTTTATTTTGTAAAAAAATCAATAAAAAAATAGGTAAATAAAAAATATTTCAATAAACTATAAAATTAATACAAAATATAATTAAAAAAAATAATGTTTTAAAAAATATTTTTTCCATAAAATAATTTTTCTTCATATATATTGAATTATAAATTAAATGGTAAATTTAAAAATGATAGATTTTATTTTAAAAAAATACCTTCAGTTTTTAATATCAAAGAGTAGAAATAATTTTAGGTGAATGTTTTAGATTTTTTTAAATAATTTATTTTTAGGTGTATATAAATAAAATAATAATTTTTCTAATACCATCCCAATTATTTAATTTTTTTATTAAAATAGGGTCATAAAACTATTAAATTTATTTTTTCATAATAATTAATTTTTATAAATTAATTGATAACATTTTAAATTATTATATTTGACTTATAAAGTCTATGTTTAAATTGTTTTATTCTTAAGTAATATTTTACTTTAAAAAATTATTCTCTTATATTTGAAAACTATTTTAAAAATTTAGTAAAATTAAATATAAAAAATGGATTTCAAATTATTCTTCATAATTTGTAAATTTTATAGGAAGTACAATTATATTTTCTACATATAATTATGATTACTATGTTTAATGTTAATGAAAATAATGATCATAAACCATTTTATTTCAATAAAATGTTTTATCAATATTATATATTTTTTTTATAAAATAAAAAAATTAATTAGATATAAAAAATGAGATTAATATAATCTTTAAGCCTATATATAAATAAATTATCATACATTAAATTAGGAAAAAATAATAAATATTATTATTATATCTTAATGGTAAAAAATTAATTTTCTTATAAAATGGATTTTTCATATATTTAATATTTTAATTGAAACCATAAATTTCTCTTTTATATAAATGTAATTTAATTAAATAAATGTTAAAATTCAGTTCATCGCACCTATTTTTTTAAGAATTTATATTTTTATTTTTAGTAAAACATATATAACATAGTTAAAAACAAGTTACCTAGGTAAAATGGAAATCGTAAAATGTAAAAACCTAAAGGAAAATATCTTGCACCGTGTATTAAATATGTGTTAAAATGTGTGGTATATGGTTTATTTACATTATATAAACCATAAAAATTTTTTATATTACTTCTCAATCCATTTACTGTTGAACAATTAAATTCCATTAAAAAAAATATTGGTTTCTTAGAAAAGTTCATTTTTCTTCACTTATCATCATGCGATGGTAAAGAATCCACTTATTCTAATTAATGTTAGTCATAAATATTTGGATATGTTTACAATGAGGTTTTGGGTGACCATATATCCTTATGAGATTCACAAAATTTATTTTCTAATGAAGGGGAGCACGTTATTATTTTTTTAGAAAAGATGGTAGTTCCTGTTGTACAATGTGAGGAGGTGTTGGGTGAGTTTCATACCTCACCCTTGATGGTATATCTAGTAATTGGAATTATTTATAAATACCATTAGTGATAAGTTTTTTTTGTTAAAATGAGGCAGAGTGTGTCCTTGTATGTCTCTCAATACCTCAAATGTTAGCATGTAAAGGATGAGTATTAAGTTCCCTAGGTTTAACTCAACCACATTAGATACCAGAATCACCCCAAAAAGATATCCAGACCTAGAAAACAATCTAGTTGATTGAAGATATACTGAGATCCTATGTCATGTAAATCCTCAATATATTGGAGGATCAAATTCCTTTTTTTGTTCTCTTATAATAATATTATCTCTCTAAAATAGATATGGAAATGTTTGGGGGCCACTACAGAAGGCCTTGTAGGTCACTATTGTGCGAGACAGAGATCAAATAAACATTAATTATTGGGGAAAATCATGTTCATGTAATTGTAGATAATTTATAGAGGACATGTAATTCTAGAGAATTTTTAGATGATTTATGTGAATATGAGGACATTCCATAGTTGATAAAAATCTCACGCAAGCCGATGTCGTAGGACTTTTTAAATCATGATGGAAAACCATGTTTTCTAGAGAGTCACCCAATAAAGATGATTTTAGATATTTGGAAGTGGATATAAGATATCATAAAGGTTCATTTGGTTATTATATATGTTATATAAGGTTGGCGTGGATGCCTACCACTTGGAGATTTCACCATAGTTGGACCAAGTGCATGATATCTTCATTGTGTCATGACTGAAAGTTATTTTTTTTCATTGTGTCATGGTTAAGTAGATATCTGCATGAACCGTAATACATTAATGACTAGGGAATGCAGACCATTAGGGATTAATAAACCTTTTTAGAGTACCAAGTGTAAATCAAGGACTGATAGGAGGGGATACTGTATCGATGGAATATTCCTCTGGTTCATGTGCTTTGTTATCATGGGAGTGTATAGGAGAGATCTAAGGAGTGTTATTTCTAGATGCAGTATCGGTAAAACAACTTATTTTTGTACATTATTCTTTTTAAGGTTGAATATCCTTTATGTATGGGAGAATTTTATTACTCTAGTTTTCAATTTTTTCACCTTTAAATATTCTTATTTATATAAATGGAATTTTGCTCGAATTTTCACTATATTAAGGGGTTGTAGGACCACAAAAAAAAATATTTTGAAAATATTAATACATATTAAGGAATGGGTAAAATTATTTTTAGAATTAACGTTTTTCATATCAATTGGGACCTCTATTAGGAAATTTGATACTGTGGTTGTCTCTTAAAGATAGGATATACCCTTAGTGAAAAATAAAGCTGGTCATTGTTTTGTGTTTTACTAAAGGCGAGTGACAGCGGGTGAATTATGTAAATTAATTAAATAATTTAATTAATTTTTAAATTCCCAAATACAGTAATATATAACTATAAATGAATCATTATTAAAAATCACATGGTTTATCCACAAAACCCTCAGATGTTGGAGAGGAAAAGTGGGAGCCTCTTAGACATTGTCGCCCTAGGAATCTGAATCAATGATAATATTAGAGAATCATGGTATGAATGATGAATATATAAATATTAACACATGCATTTCAAGAGGGTTAATTATAAAACAATGATTGATCCATTATTTATCATGGAAAAGATATTTTTTATTGATTTCTATCCTATGAATAATTTCTTAAGAATTGATCAAATATGATCAAATTTTTTATCATTGATTCATTCATTCTTCACATGAGCCAAATTTTAAATATCATTATTGAATATATCTTTTCAAATATTTTATCAATATCAACCAATAATTTATTCACCCCTGTATTCCAAAAACAATGGAATTTTTTCAGGATCGCATCGACCAATGATGATCAAACATTTGTCTGGTGATTTTCCCAGGACCATTCATCACTTTCTTAATTGTTTGCATATGGGGTTAGAGATTCGAAATTTTTGTTCTATATTTTATCATAATCAAAACCTCATATTTGTGGTGGTTGTTTGGGTGACATAGAAATTGGTTTTTTGTAGATGGACCATGAATTTTTATGGGTTTTAGGTGATGGAATTAATGATTAGGACCCATAATTGTGAGGCATGATTCAACATTTACATATCAGGAAACTGGAATCCTATATATCAACCAATATTATCTAGGAAACAGTGATTAGTGATGTAATTTTTCATATTCTATCATTTTTGGTGGGTTAATCATGGTTTTAAATTATAAAAAATGGTATATATGGAATCTTCATGAAAAATGAATCACTTTTTGTTAATAATCCAACAACACATCAGGTTTCCCAAAGGAACACATGATTTTAGTTTGAGTTCTCGTGAATTATATTTTTTTAGATGAGTTAAATAGTTCACACCATGTGTCTTGGGAAACAAGTCATGGGATCATCCTCGATCAGAAAATATGTGGGCCAAATTCACTTGCATAGGACACTATTATTACATGTTGTATAACACTGAGGGATATTCCCTTGGAATATAAAAGGATAGCCAAGTAATGTACCATTATTATATTACATAGACATCAAATGAACATAAATTCCATGATATCAAATGTTCATTCTATGAAGAGCTTCATTTTCTTCCAAGTTGTTTCGGTGGAATAATATTCCCATGTGTCTAGGCAGAGTCACAGGTTGTGTGACATTATGTAGACTTCATGTACATTACTCAGGACAATCTAGCATGTGTATCTCATTCTTGGGGTCATGAATTTAGGACATCAAGTATGCTACCATGATTAGATTTCCCTTTGGTTACTAGAGGTTTTTTTTCATTTTGGAATTTGAGATATGATAAAAAATTATTAGTGGGAGGATTCTTCCATTGATTATTGGTCGATAGAAGAGATTGGTTTGATCATCAGAAGGATGATGAGGTCACTAATCCTCTATTTCACTGGGAAATAGGTCTCTGATAATCATTATATAGTTAGTTTTGGTACATGATCTAACTACAAAGGGGGTGTTACCTCTATAAATAGAGTTTGTAATACCCTGTCTTTGAGTTCTATCAGGGATCAAGTCATCCACTAGAGTTTGTGTTACCGCAACTATAGAGCACAGTGGGGAGGCCAGGGCCCTCCACCCTGAATCTTATAAGGTTGGGTGTGGTTTATAGCCTTGAAAATTAATACTTTGGGAGCAGTTGGATGGATCATCGTTATTTGTTGTCTTTTAATATAGATAAACCCATTTCATATCATTGTGAATCTTTTTGAGAATATCTGTTGTTTGGTTATGTTATCATTTATCCATATTATTTGAGTAGAATGGTGTTATTTAAATTTCATCACTTTTAGTTTATGAAAAAATTATTGGGTATATATATTCCCCTATATATGGTAAATAGATACACAAGTTGTTTCTTTTACAGATAGCAGGAATATTGGTGATGATTTCAGAGGAGCATAGTATTGCTTGGATGGGATGATCTTGTATGATATTTTTTCATACATATAATGAAATGAGCCCTCTTATATTTTCAATTTTTCTATTTATTCTTATATTGGGACCTCATTTCTGGTAAGGTGTATATTTTCCCCAATATATATTGTATTTTAAATTATTATGTTTTGATGTATATTTCCAAGAGATTGTTGATTGCATTTTTATCACCCTAGAATTTTTAGTTAGTTATTTTACCTCACCACTATTTCATTAATGTGTGTGTGAGTGTTTGTTTGTTTGTTTGTGTATTTACTTTTGGCTAAGGGAACACATATATTTTTTCCCTACTCAGTTCTTCTTTCCATCCCCTTCCATATTTTAAACAGTGTTGGGGAGTCACTCTAAGCATACTATTTTCCTATGAGGGGTCCAAAGTAACCCATTGGGATATGTTATGGTATTAGGATTAGTTATAGGTTCTGGAATAGATCTATCCAGGTGTAATAGCCCTAAAATATTTGGATTGTGTATTATCTTAATCGTCACCTAGTGAAGGATGAGGAGGTCTAACTCAACAACAAGTCTAACAATCCTGAGGGATATGATATAGTTAATTCATACTCTCTGATGAACCATTATCAATTTTTTAGAAGTTATGTTGAATAATTATATTAGACAAATTTGTACGAAAATGAAAATGGATAATCAATGATTGAATAAAGAGATTCAAAAGTATAACTGATAGTACCATATGTAAAAAATGATTAATGGGGGATAACATATTCATATTATGCTTCCATATTAATATTTTGGATTTTTTAATAACCATTTTGGTTTTATTATTTGGAAAAAACATCATCATGTAAATTATACTAAGGAAAGTATATATTCATACTAGAAATGTATAATATCCAAATTTGATACAATACTAAAATGGTAGAGAATTTTATTATGTTCTTATTATGATAGAAAAAGATAATTTCTTGGTCTTAACTATTTTAGTGAGGTTAATATCATAATAAAAATTCTATCACGATACTTTTATATATATTTATTGATTATTTTTATGTATTTATGATATTAAGGTTTATTCTAAAACTTATGAAGATTATTTAGGCATCAAATGAATGGTATTTGGAAATTTTTCTTTAATTTTTATGCAATATATATTTAATGGTATCAATAACAATGAAAATTGATTTTATTACAAGGTCGTATTTTTCTGGAGAAGTATTTAAGAATAATTTATTATCATATGTATAACACCTAGATGGAAAATGGTTATGAAATTTGATGGTTTTTTGTTTTATATTGTTGATAAACATATATATGGATTTCATATAATAAAATATTTCCACCCTAATATTTTTTTTGAACCTTATCTCATTTTTTGGATTATGATATATATTGAACAATGTGTATCCTTATGAACAAGTTTTTAATAACATTAATGATAGTATTAATTTTTGAATGAATATATGGTTTCATTTTAGTTCAATGTAATGGAAATTCATATGGCTTCAATAAAAATTTATTTTCAAAGAATATATGATTAGGGAATATATTTACATAAGAATATGATTTTATGAATGATTATTAATTTTTCAGGAATTATATTTAACATTATATATCCTAAGATAGTATTTTATATGTGATTTTAGAAGTTATACTAAGAGTGATGAATATGTTAAAATTAACCCCACATAAATTCATTAGTGAGTAATAATTAAAAATTCTCTTTCACAATATTAAGAATGTTTTTTCATATTTTTTTATTCATTTTCAAAATCAATACATTGTTTTTTATTTACTATACTTTTTATTATTCCTATATTTTCAATAAAAATAAATCATATCAAAATACTATATAGTATTTTTGAAACTTGTGGTCGATGGATTGTAAAATTATGTAAAATTATTTTTTAAAAATATTTGTGTTCACTTATATTAAAAATTTGTTTTCATTAGTTGTATGAATATTAATAATAATGTTAATATTCCTGGTAAAGGTCAAACTATAATTTCAAAATAATTTCTCAATTTATATTTGGTAAATATTATCTCATAAAATTATATTATATCCTCAAAAATGACATTAATATAATTTTTATTCCCATATATAAATATATTATCACTAATTCAATTGGTAATATAAACAAAATAATATTATTAAGTCATAATGGTAAAAATAATATTATTCTAAAAATAAAAATATCTAAATATTTAATTATTTAATATAATAAATAATTTTCTCTTCGTTACAAATTTAATGGGGTAAAGTTTATTTTAAATTTAGGATCATCGACCAAAAATTTCATAAGTGTGGTTTTTTATGTTTTTAGTAAAAATGGATTATTTAGTTTTAAATTTATAACCTATGGAAAAAATAGAACGGTTTATTAAAATAATTTAATTTTAAATTACATGATTTATATAAATAATATCTATTAAAATGAGGGGTAGAGGCATTATGGACTTATCCCACCCCAAAAACAATTATTAAACACATTGGGGGCATTTCATGCTTTAATAGTTTCATTCCATTTTCTAAAATATTGGTTGTTCACAAAATATCCATTTTCTTCAATTATAGAATGGGATCACTACCACCACATCATAAAAAACCTATTTAATTTAATTCATTCATAAAAATGTTCCATATTTTTCCACCTATAATCTTATATGGTTTTTAAAGTAATATAGTTTAAATTAGATATAATTATACATTCATTTATTAGAAGGCATTCAAGAGAAAGTTCATTATCCCAACATAATTAATACCTAATCCTTAAAATTTTCTCCCTAATTTTACACTTATAAAACTATACATGAATGAGTAATATAATTATCATAGTATCATTAGTATACTATCACAAAAATACCAAGGAAAACCTCATAAATATTCCACAAAATATTTCTCACAATGACATAATGGAGTTCATGATACCCACAAGCTAGCAACTGGTACCATTGCATCAAAAAAAGAAAGAGGGAATAATTTCCCAAAAATTAAAAAAATTAAAAAAAGGTTGTGGATGAAGCCTCATTTTATTATTATATGAAATACCTTTTTTCTGGGTATAGGTAGACCCATTACATAGCCTAAAGTCCCAAGGCCAAGTGTCCTGAATAAAAGACTTAAAAGCCCATTTTTTCCTAAGGGGGCCTTCAGTAAATAGTATAGATACATTACCGAAACTGCTACAGTGAATACTACAGTACCATTGCCTCTAAAGTTCTATGTATAGTGACTCTGCTGCTACAGTGTCACTATTGCAATAGATCAGCAGCTGCTATAGTACTACTATAGTTCCCTTCTCAAGTACTACTATAGTACCGCCACTACAACAATGCCGTATTATAGTACTGCTACAATAATTCATAATTATAATGAAACAGATAATAAAAGAAAAAAATATTAAAAATCCCCCAAAATAGGATAATTAAATCATTTCGACATATAGAAGATTCAAAACTTCAATTTCAACCATAACCATTAATAAGACCATAAATATATCATCCTTATAACTACATGTAAAATTTTTATCACAAGTAACATCAGTCACCAACAACTCCTAAGGACCCACTAATCATGAACATCCATCACATTTTAGTGGCTCTTATTCATATCATAATCCTAGCATAAGAAAATATAAATAATCACTAAGTGAAAGGTAAGGTGTGATAAAAAAATCCCTCTAGGATTACACCAAGCATTACATTATAAATCGTTAAAAATTAAACCAACATTAAATAATTTTAAATAAAACATTACCTGGAAAAGGTTTCTAAGTTAATTTCAAAATATATTTTATAAAACAAATCAAATGTTATTATAAAATTATATTTTAATTCAATTTCTGTGAAATAATATAGATATAATTATATTTATCGAAACAAGCATGAATAAGAATTCCTTAAAAAATATACTAGTAAATAATTTCAACAAACCATTGACATTTAGAGTAATTTTCAATATAAACACATTATTTTGAGACATAGGGTTATATTAGTAGTGAAATCCTCACATATCATAGTGAAATTTGGATCAAGGTCTGTACACATTCCCGATATACAAATCCTAGTGGGAATATGAGAGAATCTAAAACAATAAACTCCAATAGCTTAAGAATTTTTCGTTAGATTTTTCATCCTCAAACCTTGTTTTCTTCAATATTTACTACTATGGATATACTTTACTTTGAGAAAAGTAGAATATTTAAATGGATATCTTTCAATTTAATCATTTTCAATAATTTTAAATAATCATTTAATTTTGACCTACTATCATGTCTCAAAAACATACCATTTAACTATAAAAACATGCATCAAATTATGTTCAACAAAATTTCATGACCTTAATTTAAAATAATGAAATTTATAATAATAATAAAAATAATTCCATTTTTCATGAAAATCATGTGAAAAAAATCTCATTCAAATAACTATTAATTTGTTATAATCAAAACATAATTTTCAAACCCATTATCAAGGGAATTTAGCCCGCATATCATTCCATTTCTAATATGAAATCACATGAATCAATTAAACCTTTGGAAATCAATTGGAACCCCAATTTAAATTGTATAGTTATCAATGGTTTCAATTTATTTAGATTTCCTAATTAAACAACCTATTTAAACCAAGATCTATAACACTTACACATAAGTAACTAATAGATATCAAATGTATATAACGCTCAAAGGAGTGTGTTATAATCCCAATTCATTATGTCAAGGGTTAGATATATAAAATAATGTGGGAATAATATATCTCAAAGGGGTATATAAAGGAGGAATCTAGGATCCATGATAAAATGGAGATTCCAATGTATCTAGGTTCCAATATTCCCTATCTTCCATGAAGTTGATGATGAAACTTCATTAGAAATATCATAAAAACCCCCATTACCAATAGATAATTTCTAATGGCATAGATAAATATTAGACTTTGATTTATATCATATTTTTGTAGTTACCATATTCTGTTGAACCAATTGTATAATTTTCATGGATTCTTGGATCAAAATAGGTACAACCATTGAAGATAACCTAATATGTAACAAAAACAATGGATATCAATAAGGATGGGAAAAAACTATCAATGTGTTATATATTTATGGAATAATTTTGATGATATTATTATAAAATTAAACTATACCCATGTGGAAATCTCATGGCCTAGTACTGTAAGGAACACAAGCACAGATCATTTCTTCAACAATATTTATAACATGTTCCATATAAACATATGTTTGAGGATGGTATGTTGTTCTCATCATTATATAGGATCCCAGTTCCTCTTCGAGTGCACTCTAAAAACCATTATTGTATTATGGTTCCCTATCTGAACAAATATCAAAAGAAAATCCTTTTAACCTAACTATCTCATTCACATTTACATTTATCAATTCCTCCAAATGTTCTGTATGATGAATGGGAATAAATTTGTCCAAATTGGTCAATTATTAATTCAAAATCCATATATAATTATTTCTTCTATGTGTATTTAGAAACCCAAATACAATTTCCATTGATATATAACCTCGCATTCAAGTTCACACATGAATGGGATGAATAAAACATGAATCATTTTGATGCATTGCCTTAATTTTTTGATATGCTTAACATCGAGAAACAAAATCTTAAATGTCTAAGTTCATACTTGACCATTGGAAATTATGCCTAATATTATAATAAATATTTTTTTGTTATAGGGTGTTTTTATAACTTCTTATTATTGGATTCCCCCATCAAAAACATCCTAATAAGAAATTTATTGAAATAGAAGCTCTATAATAATAGGATACCCATAGAAGATAGAGACCATTTGCTAATGGTATCCCACTTTATAAAGAATCAATATTCCTGTGGAATTGTTCCTCAATATTTTATTCCTGGAGAATCATCCCTAGAAATAATTAAGTTAAATGAAAACTTAAAAAAAACATGTTCACATCCTTCTGTACAATCAAGTAATATGATCAAACAGATCAATAATATTACATTACTCAATATATTCCTTTACGAACAAGGATTGATGTTTTTTACTAAAATAATCTCCATGAAATCTTCCCTAACATGGTTTATATGAAAAATAAAATAAAATGTTTTTTGGAACTCCTCACATCACCTCTACCAAAGATAACGATATTTCTATGATATGATATAACTCATTATATGGTTAGTGTTTATGGTAAAAAATTCATTGAAATGTTAATTTTGAAAACACTTTAAAACATGAATCACAATATTATTTTTCAGATAATGTGTGGGATAGTTCCTCCCAAGTGGCTAGACCTAACTAGAATGAAAAGAAACTACATTTTCACCCTATATAGAAATACATCCCAATCATAAACCAAATGAATCACAAAAGACCGCATAGCCTGACTCAAATTCAACATTAATTAAAATTTGAGATGATGAAAACATAAACATCAATAGGTTAAAGGAATCGATACATACATTATCCCATATGTTTGTTACTCCCTTATGATTATGAGTGGTCATCAAAAAATCCAAATTTGATAAATCCTTTAAAAAATAGTGGTTATACCCTACCATGAAAAACAATTATGAATCATAATGAAGTTTGGTGGTTTATCTAATGTTTTAATAGCTTTCATCTTCTATGGATCAAATGAAATACCATGTTTGGAAACCATATGTCTCGGGAACATTACCTCTCAAATACATAAACATCATTTATAATTATTGCATAATGTTTTTGATTTATAAAGATATCATGAACTAAGCATAAGTGGAACACCATATCCTTCTTATTCATAGTGAAAAAAAATATGTATTCCAAAAATACCAATACAATAGAATGTAGGAACTGATGGAAAATAATGTTCATAAATTCCATAAGCATGATAATTGGTCAAAACAAATTTCATAAAAAGGTATGCATAATGGAAATACCAACACCTCATGTCATTATAGGGGATATCAAAATCATTAATATTATTCTAGTGATAACCATATTGAAGATCAATTTTTTGGAACCATTTCTCCCTTTTCAACCTATAAACCAAATCATAAATTTAGGGAAGCTTATATTTGTTAATTACTATGACATAGATTCTCTTCATGTAACCAGCATAAATATGATGGGTTTCATTGTCCGTATTGGAGAAACACAATCAAAATGCCTATGGTGATATAATAGGGTGAATTAATACCTTGTACATAATGTTCTCAAGTAATTTATTTAGTTCCTTTAATTATTCTTATTCTATATGGGAAAATAGAATTGAAATATTGCATGTATCTATTATAAAGTCATTTGAGAAATCAACTACCCACACCATTGGAAAATGAAAAATTTTACATCGAAACAAATCAGGAAAAATAATAGTTATTATTTGATGTTAACCACTCAAGGATTTCAGATCTAGTTCAAAAGAAAAAAAAAATTATATCATCCTTCCAAACTCTAGAATAGGAGGTTCGGCCTGAGTCGAACTCATGTCCCATTCTATCAGAATTACAAGTCACACAACATCAAGTTTAATAGAAGGTTACCCATGAAATATAAAAATATATACAAGATATATGTTTAATGGTACAATATACCCAAGATAAATATTCATAGTATTCACAAAAAGAAGTAAAAAATTCCAAAAGGATCAGTTTTTGATTAAAAAAATGTTTAAGAATGGATTAGAGGCCTTGTTCTCTCTTCATCCTGAGAGGAGTAACAATCAGGACAATTGAAGGTATGATTTATCTATAAAGTTTTAACACACATAATATGGTATAAAAAAAATTAATGATAAGTTACAATATTAAAAAATATAGTCTCATATATGTGTCCATGGTAATGGTTCCTCCCACAATCACAATGCAAGCATTAGAATCCCCTAGAGGCTCATATACTATGAAAAGGAATCATTTCTAATTATTATTGTTGGGAAACATTTTTAGGAAGAATTTTACTTCCCCAAAGATACATCTAGTATGGTAAAGCCCGTAAATTTATGAGATGTGGTAAATTTAAGGAAAAATTAGTGTAGATGACTTGATTATCCACATGAGTTATAGATATTCACTGCCTCTATTCAACCTTGGTTAGAGTTCTTAATTAACCAAACATGAATCAAATATGTGGTCCTTTAACAGACATTATAGAACATTTCGAAAAATACTACTATCAAGATCTAGAAATACTATTTCCACCATGAGAAAAATAATGTGTACAATTACCTTAAAAATATCCACTTGAGTTACCAATTAGAGTTGGAGGAACTCAAGTCAAACATGACATTCCATCCATGACATGTTCCACCAACCATGATTCTTCCAGATCCTCCGTATATGACGTGATATTAATTATGAAAACATAGTGTCACGAACCAGCTCGGGTCGACCCTGAACCGGTCACCCGAGCTGGTACGCGGCATGGTGCGAAATGTGTTCCCAATCCCCACAGGCTGGCAACTAGTGCCGGGCATCAAAAGTAAATAGGTGGGAACTATTTGGACCAAAAGAAAATAAACTAAGTAGAGGAAACAAATAGATCAAAAGAAAATAAAGAAAGAGCAACCAACAACACTACTAACCTGACCATGACCCAAACTCTAGGTGACCCCGTGGGTCACTCTCCAATACCAAAACCAAAATTGCTCAAGGCAAACGTTTGAAGCTGGAACCTGCAACAAAACTAAATACAAGAAAACACTATAGGCATGAGTATTAAAACTTAGTAGGTAGGCCCGACTAATTCTATTCCCAATGCACATACCAATAAATAAAGAAATTTACTAATTCCAGGTTTGAACTAAATATAAAAAATATTGGTTTTCACTCACACTATCATTTCTAAAATAAGCATCAGTCCATCGCCCTTTTTAGTTTGAAACCAAGTTTAATGTTCAAAAGGAATAGGTACTTTTTATTTTTAAAACATTTTTTTTTAACAATTTAGAAATCCAGAATTCAGTTATTAACCAAAAGGAAAAACACACCTAGCACACAACACACACCACGGGAAATGGGAAAAATGGCGAACATAGGCCAGCAACCGAACTACACCTCTCGATCGTCCGCCATAGACAAATACACACTGAAGGAAACATGGGTCAAACCTAGGAGATCGTGAACAATCCAGAACGTACTATACCTCTGACTCATCCTGAAGGCATGCCATAACTCGATGACGTCATAACACCCATAATACTACCCGTCATAGCCCTGCATGTCCTAACCAGGGGGCTTAATCCCCATAGCAGCAATAACTCAGTATTCCGCTGCTATGGGGCCACTAGCCAGTGCGTGGTCTAAACTAGTGCAATAATCGTTCTCAGAATATTCACTCAATATGCCAGGTTCCCATGTCAACACAAGCAATACAAGAGGGGTGCGTCCACAATGTAAATCAAGCAGTCACAATGCACTAACATCACATACAGCTCATGCAATCAACACACACAAAAGATCACCCCTGAATAGGTTTTCCAAAATAATTTATTCTATTAAAGTGCCAAACGGGCCTTCACAAATTTTAAAACAAAACATTATTTCTCGAAAAAAACCTAAAACACTTGTTCAGAAAAAATCACTTATCATTAAAACTATAAGTACATTTGAAATACCCTGAATTATATTTAAAGTCCAAACATGCATTCTTTCAAAACTGGGTGTCCGCCCGTCAAGAAAATGTCACAAGTGTTCGGTATAAAATAAACAGCTCTTTTCGAACTAAATAATAATTTAATGTTTTATTATCTAATATTATTTCTAATTAATTAAAAATTAATAAAACAACAATAAATTAATAAATTCGAAATCTAAAGCTAAGTGCAATGGGGGACCTACCTCGGCTTGTTGTCCAAAGACAAGGGCGCGACATGTCTCGCGCAGGCATACAAGCAAGCGCCAACTGATGACAGGAAAATTGCGGGGCTACCTTGTGAATGCGCTGCAATAGACGCATAAGACCAAAATCACACAAAGGCAGACTTAAAACAATACAAACAAGAAAACAACGCGAAAGAACCACCCCGACGCGTTTTTGAAACACAACTCACACCATCAAAATTATTTATTAGGTCACTTTAAAAGTCCGCAAAGTGTTAACCAAACCACACGACGCCAAACCAACGACCTGTTTCAAAGTGAAAAACCAGAAAAAAGCGCACGACACGATGAAATATACATTTAATGTGCGTGCGCCTAAACACAATTTCAAAAACAAACTCGAAGCCTCCAATTTATTTAATTGACCATTTAAAACTTTACAAAACAATTTTGAAAAGCGTATCGGGACTTTAAACACACGAAATCAACTTAAACCCCTTAAAACACTTTTATGATAAAATTCACATAAACACATAACAAACACAAATATATATATATATATATATATATATATATATATATTTGCAGCAGAAAATTCATTTAATAAGTCAGTTAAACAATCAGTAGAACATTCTCATGGTGGGCAACAATGTTTTTCCACAAGACTACACTCAAATAAGCAAAGTAACTCAACAATTGATGAAAACAAACTTTGCACCAAACAAATAACTAAAAAACATGCTAATTAAATTAATGCGCAAAAAAATCATTAAACAAAACTAATAGGCAAAGTCGCCTACCTCAAATGTGGGCGGACCACCCGAAATTGGGGCGGAACCACATTCGCACTGCGACCGCACCTGCGTGAGGCCAAAACCACCATTCATAATCAAAATTGTACCAACAAAAACCAAATAAATCCTTAAACAACAAACCCTAACAAAAAAAACATCAAAACAATGAAAACTACCATGGGGGTGTCGCATATCAGATGTTTGAAGGGAACGACTGCCGGAGGGCTGCTGGCCAGGGGCGGGGCTCACCGGAGCTCGGCCGGAGGTCGCCGGAACACAGGACGGAGTAGGGGGAACAAGAGAGGGGGCCGGTGAAGTGGTTGGAGGCCAGAGCAGGTGGTTAGTCGGAGCTGAGGGGGAGCGGGCTGGGTGGCGGGGTCGCCGAAGCAGCAGGCCGTCACGGCGGGGTGCCAGAAAGTCAGGGCGGCGCGGCCGGGCGCCGGGGCGGAGGGAGGCTGGGTGTGGGTCACCGGCAGGGGGTGCGTACGGCGGATTAGTGACGGGAGGCCGGCAGGGGGGTGCGCTGGGCGGAGTGAGGTTGGCCGGCAGGGGTTGCGCGGGGCAAAGCAAGGCTGGCCGACAGGGGGAGGTGGTTCGCGCAGGGAAGGGAGAAGGGGGTTCGGCCGCGACCAGCAGGGGGAAAATAGGAGGCTCACGCAGCAGAAGAAGAAAAAAAAAGAAAGGGAGGGTGTGCTCGCGGCGCACAACAGGAAACAGGGGGCGTAGGTATTAGGGTTAGGTTGGTTTTTTTCATTTTAATATAATAAAAATAATGATAATAACTAATACCATAATAATAATAATAAAAATAATCAGAATAAAATTAAAAATAACAAATATAGTAATAATTAAAATTACCTACAATAAAAATAATAACTATTTCGGCAATATTAAAATAACAATGACGATGATAAATTAATCATAATATCTTTAATACAATAGTAATAATAATAATTATTATAATGATAATAATAATATTAATAATAATAATAACAGTAAGAAAAACAGTAATAAAATAAAAGAGAAACTGCACAACACGGCCAACTACGTGGCTACCGACAACCGTGCGGTGGCCGCGCACGGGTCCGAAACCAACTAAAAACATTAAACATCAAAAATTTTAAATCGGGACTCAACATAAACCTCGGCACAAGAACCCAGAACTAAGATATATTGAATTGAAAATTAATTCAAAAAGTTTGGGTGCGACAATTCTCCCCACCACAAAAACTTTCTGCCCCCAGAAAGTCACCAAGCCCAAAGATATCCAGAACTCGAGTTCATGACCGATCCAAAACCGAGAAGCTAAGAAATTCAAAATTAACTTTTTACTCCACAGGTCACACCAGACCGATCATGAAGAAACCGCAACCTAAAATGAGGGGAGAACACAGGAGGGTTCTCCCCACCATAAGAGCTCGACCAATACTGAGGCTTTAGAACCCAAATACACTGCCCCGGGGAGGGGGTCAATGTGGGAACTCCCAACCCAAAACTAATCCACATAAGGTTTTAAACACACTCAATAAAGAACGAACGATTCAAAAAGCTTCACTCAACAGACCTAACAAGGATCGAAGCCCAATTGAGTCCAAAAGAAAACACAACACAGGGGAACGGGAGAACACGAGAGGGTTCTTCCCACCACAAGAACACCAATAATGCGAAAATTTAACAATCAAAAATACCACCCCAGGAAGGGGGGCGGGACGTAGGAACACTCAACCATTCCAAACTATCTTTTATGGCACTAGTGGAAAACACTTCCAAGCAGAACATAACCCAAGCAGTAAACCCGAGCATAACTACGGCATCAACTCTTCCACATGCACTTACATCTCCAAACAAACACCACTAAACCGAGATTAACCCACACATGTTCCAGACACACTTTTAAGATAAGCGCACGATTCGGAGAACCACGTCTATACAAACGGAACTGCTATGATTATAATAGGTAAAGTCCATCGTAACTTCATGACGAACCAATGAACTCATAACAACACCAAAACTTTAACCAGCAGAAAAAATACAAGAATGAAAAGACTTTAAATATTTCACCGCAAACAGGGAACCCAAAATCCGAATTGAAGCATCACACTCCCGACAACTCCTGACTGCGCGCGAGCTTCACCCCAAGACCTGTGGTTGGGGCTCTGATGGTTGAAGCATCCCCTGCCTCACAGTCAAGCACTAGAATCTTCTGGTCACTGTGTCTTCCTCATGAGATGCTACCTGTAAAGATTATCTAGGTGACCTAGACACCTGCATTGATGGAAGGTCTTCGGAGGGGTGTGACATGACAGATCGTATGCCCTAAACGTCCATACTGACGATACACCATTAGATGATCCGATAAACCAGAAGTTAGAGCCACTACAGAGAACTCTTTAAAAACGAATTTACCTGACACACTCTGCTCGTCAGATGGGGGACCTTCATGAGCAACTGAATACAATTGATTGTCAACCGTTTGCGCTCTGGAGACTAACTCAACTAAGAACACTTCATGCACAAAGTTCTCAAAAAGTGGTTCTCTCAAAAAGGGATGACTCGCTCCTTTATCTCTGGACGAAGACCCCTGATGAAGGGAGAAGTCTTCATCCAGTCCTGTGACACTACCCCCAGAAAAGAAGACACAAGATCCTTGAAATGGTCAACATACACTTTCACCATCTGTTGGCCATGTTGAACATGCATGAGCTCTTCTATTTCCTTCTTCCTCACCTCCACAAGTATAAACCATTGAACGAAGACGGCTTTGAAGACATACCATGTCATCCCAACTTTCAGTAATGGCGGGGCGAACAACTCCTACTCATCCAGAGCTAGACCTTCAAATAGACCCAAAACAACACGAACTCAGATCACTTCGGGAGTTCCCAATACCCTGAAGATGCGCTCAACTTCTTTAAGCCACTACATTGTCTCTAACAGACTCCAATCACCATGAAGGACAGACAACGTCCGATAAAGACAAAAAACCGGGCATGACACATCAAAACTCTGGGGACCTTTCTGGGTGGCATTTCTAAACAACATATATAACACCAAGCCGAAACCAAAATCAAGCCAAGGTAATATCATTAAAAGAGCTTTCGTCCAAAAACATCCAACTCAAAAACCAACCAAATACCAACAACACACAAAAAAAATACCTTTTTATTTTAGATTTCAAAACCATCTTCTTTGAATTCCATCTTCCAAGTACCATATCCACTTTTCAAACCAAGATCACCTTCCAAAACCATTTTCCTCTTTAAAATCCCATTTAGAAAACAAGGCCAAGCCTTTAATTTCAGACACACCCAGGTAATCCCATGAACCGTTGCACATGTCTTCATCCACTTTCATTCATACGCACCAACACGCACTTTCCACGCAACCTCTTACATGTGCAAACATTCATAAGGAGTACCTGTGGTTTCACCCCAAACCATTCACGACCAATTTCCAAACAAACTCTAGTTTTCTAAACCAAAAGATTTCAGTTTTAAAACCCATTTCATACATTTAAATTCATTTAAAATAAATTAGTCTCATTTTCAAAAACCATTTTTCATTTTCAAAAACGCACTTACACCAACTAGAACAAAAACAACACTCAAATTACATCAAACCACCAGAGTGAGGGACTAGCGGTCACACTTAACATGGCGACATGGTAGTGGGCCATGCCCCAAGTAAGCATCAACAACTAGGAGGAATTCAAACTATGTAGACGAACTCCACATGGGTCACTACTCCATGTGAGATCACGATGTGACATCGGTTTACCTCTGTTGTCATCCCTCAATCCAAAACAGACAAGAATAAAAAAAAGACTCAATTCCCGGACTATGCCTAGCGTCTCGAGGTGCGGAACGGGCGAGGGTTCATGACATCCTTCCCGTACCTACCTCTCGAGTCCCGAAAATCCTAATCTTCATCTACAGGACATCTCAAATAACAAGAACCACCCTCTGATACCATTTTGTCACGAACCAGCTAGGGTCGACCCGGAACCGGACACCCGAGCCGGTATGCGGCATGGCCCGAAGGGCGTTCCCAATCCCCACAGGCTGGAAACTAGTGTTGGGCCTCAAAGGTAAACAGGTCAGAACGATTTGGCCCAAAAGAAAATAAACTAAGCAGCAGAAACAAATAGAACCAATGCAAATAAAGAAAGAGCAACCAACAACACTACTAACCTGACCATGACCCAAACTCCAGGGGACCCCATGGGTCACTCTCCAATACCACAACTAACATTTCTCAAGGAAAACGACTGAAGCTGGAACCTACAACAGAACTAAAAACAATAAAACACTATAGGCGTGAGTATTAAAACTCAGTTGGTAGGCCCGACTAATTCTATTCCCAATGCACATACCAATAAATAATGAAATTTACTAATTCCAGGTTTGAGCTAAATATACAAAATATTGGTTTTCACTCACACTATCATTTCTAAAATAAGCATCAGTCCATCGCCCTTTTTAGTTTGAAACCAAGTTTATTGTTCAAAAGGAATAGGTACATTTTATTTTTAAAACATTTTTTTCTGAACAATTTAGAAATCCAGAATTCAGTTATTAACCAAAAGGAAAACCACACCTAGCAGACAACACACACCAAGGGCAATGGGGAAAGTGGTGCACATAGGCCAGCAACCGAACTAGACCTCTCGATCGTCTTCCACACACAAATACACACTGAAGGAAACATGGTTCAAACCTTGGAGATCGTGAACAATCCAGAACGTACTATACATCTGACTCATCCTGAAGGCATGCCATAACTCGATGACATCATAACACCCATAATACTACCCGGCACAGCCCTGCATGGCCTAACCGAGGGGCTTAATCCCCATAGTAGCAATAACTCAGTATTCCCCTGCTATGGGGCCACTAGCCAGTGTGTGTTCTAAACTAGTGCAACAATCATTTTCAGAATATTCACTCAATATGCAAGGTTCCCATGTCAACACAAGCAATACAAGAGGGGTGTGTCCACAATGTAAATCAAGAAGTCGCAATGCACTATCATCACATACATCTCATGCAATCAACAAACACAAAAGTTCACCCCTGAATAGTTTTTCCAAAATAATTTATTCTATTAAAGTGCCAAACGGGCCTTCACAAATTTTAAAACAAAACCTCATTCTCGAAAAAAACCTAAAACACTTGTTCAGAAAAAATCACTTATCTTTAAAACTAGAAGTACATTTGAAATACCGTGAATTATATTTAAAGTCCAAATAGGCATTCTTTCAAAACTGGGTGTCCACCCATCAAGAGAATGTTACAAGTGTTCGGTATAAAATAAACAGCTCTTTTCGCACTAAATAATAATTTAAAGTTTTATTATCTAATATTATTTCTAATTCATTAAAAACTAATAAAACAACAAGCAATTAATAAATTCTAAATCTAAAGGTATGCGCAATGGGGGACCAACCTCGGATCCCTGTCCAAACACAAGGGTGCGACATGTCTCACGCAGGCATACAAGTAAGCACCAACTGATGACAGGAAAATTGTGGGGCTACCTTGTGAATATGCTGCAATAGACGCATAAGACCAAAATAACACAAAGGCAGACTTAAAACAATCCAAACAAGCAAAAAAAGCGAAAGAACCACCCCAACGCGTTTTTGAAACGCAACTCACACCATCAACATTATTTATTAGGTCACTTTAAAAGTCTGCAAAGTGTTAACCAAACCACACGATGCCAAACCAACGACCTATTTCAAAGTGAAAAACTAGACAAAAGCGCACGACACGATGAAATATACATTTAATGTGTGTGCGCCTAAACACAATTTCAAAACCAAACTCGAAGCCTCCAATTTATTTAATAAACCATTTAAAATTTTAAAAAACAATTTTGAAAAGCGTATCGTGACTTTAAACACACGAAACCAACTTAGACCCCTTAAAACACTTTTATGATCAAATTCACATAAACGTGTAACAAACACAAATATATATATATATATTTGCAGCAGAAAATTCATTTAATAAGTCAGTTAAACAATCAGTAGAACATTCTCATGGTGGGCAACAAAGTCTTTCCACAAGACTATACTCAAATAAGAAAAGTAACTCAACAATTGATGAAAACAAACATTGCACCAAACAAATAACTAAAAAAACATGATAATTAAATTAACGCGCAAAACAATCATTAAACAAAACTAATAGGCAGAGTCGCCTACCTCAAATGTGGGCGGACCACCCGGAATTGGGGCGGAACCACATTCGCACTACGACCGCACCTGCGGGAGGCCAAAACCACCATACATAATCAAAATCGTACCAACAAAAACCAAATTAATCCTCAAAACAAGAAACCAAAAAACATCAAAACAATGAAAACTACCACGGGGGTGTCTCATATCAGATGTTTGAAGGGAACGACTGCCGGAGGGCTACTGGCCAGGGGCGGGGCTCGCCGGAGCTCGGCCGGAGGTCGCCGGAATACTGGCCAGAGCAGGGGGAACAAGAGAGGGGGTCGGCGAAGCGGCTGGAGGCCGGAGAAGGTGGTTAGTCGAAGCTGAGGGGGAGCGGGCTGAATGGCGGGGTCGCCGGAGTAGCAGGCCGTCACGGCGGGGTGCAGGAAAGGCAGGGCGGCGCGGCCGAGCGCCGGGGCGGAGGGAGGCTGGGTGCGGGTCACCGGCAGGTGGTGTGTAGGGCGGAGCAGCGACGGGAGGCCGGCAGGGGGGTGCGTTGGGCGGAGCGAGGTTGGCCGGCAGGGGGTGCGCGGGGCGGAGCGAGGCTGGCCGGCATAGGGAGGCAGTTTGCGCAAGGAAGGGAGAAGGGGGGTTCAGCCACGACCAGCAGGGGAAAAACAGGAGGCTCGCGCAGCAGAAGAAGAAAAAAAAGAAAGGGAGGGGGTGCTCGTGGAGCACAACAGGAAACAGGGGGGGCATGGTTATTAGGGTTAGGTTGGTTTTTTTCATTTTAATATAATAAAAATAATGATAATAACTAATACCATAATAATAATAATAATAAAAATAATCAGAATAAAATTAACAATAACAAAGATAGTAATAATTAAAATTAGCTACAAAAATAATAATAACTATTTCGACAATATTAAAATAACAATGACGATGAGAAATTAATCATAATATCTTTAATACAATAGTAATAAAAATAATTATAATGATAATAATAATAATAATAATAACAATAACAAAAAAAGTAATAAAATAAAAGAGAAATTTCACGACACGGCCAACTACGTGGCTACCGAAAACCTTGTGGTGGCCGTGCACGGGTCCGAAACCAACTAAAAACATTAAACTTAAAAAAATTTAAATCGGGACTCAACCCAAACCTCAGCACGAGATCCCAGAACTGTGATATATTGAATTGAAAATTAATTCAAAAAGTTGGGGTGCGACACATAGTATTGTATAGTTGGTCAAATACCCTTATCAAACCTTTGGATTTTATGTTTCTCATTTTATACCACATCACTTGAGAAATAAACATGCCCTACAAATCATTAAATAGACTAAGTCATAGTTTGATCACATTTATTATGTTCAATGAACACTTTTTACATAGAATAAACCATCAATAATGGATATAATTCTTCCATGAAAATATCACTAATGTATTCCAATTTCAATGCCAAATTCCCACATACTAAAAAATAAAAAAAACCTTCCTCCTTCTATAATTACATTCAAGTATAAAGGTGACACATTTCACCTTAACTAAAAATGGATTCTCAAAAAATTCCGATATATACCAACCATTATTCAAGACATAATTTATCTATTGTTTTTAATTAATACCCTATAATGATGGTGGATTTAAATTTTGTATCTCCTGGAAATGATTTCAACTATTTTACCTCCATGATACAACATTTGTTTCTTAAATGAGGACATATGAGGATACAAGGCCAAAATTTGGGACCGCATAAACAAGTACTTTCATAATGTCTTGATCAATGGGTGGGTTCACATGACATGGTTCATTGGAATAACCCTCATGTGGAATGTTCAAATGTCTTTATAATGGAATGTTAACACACCCCGTAAATAGATAAAAAGAATTAATCATTTGTGAGACATGATATCATCAAATTTATCAATTTAAATTTAACTCGAAAACATAAATCTTGAATTAAATAACAGGAATACTTCTATAATTTCATCAACCAACTTCTTAGAGACACTCTTTACCAAAGAACCCAAGGTATCATAATTCTTGTTAAATGAGATATATTATGGAACTCGCTCATATCATAATCCCTTAATTCTAGATTATCCTTCCTAATATGAACCACAATTTCCCAAAGCATGATCTACATTAAATAAGAGGACCTTATTCCTTTTGATACACACTTTTGGGAAACTGACCATGATAAACCACTTAAAAATTAAACCAAATTTATTTTTCAATAGGCTAATGGGTGTTCCTAATACCCATAGGTAGATGATTCGCACCATGGAATTAAAAAAGTATAAGGGAATGATTCCAACATGAGAAAAATTAATAAAAAATAGTTATGGATTTAAAATGATAAATAGAGTAAATTTTTTTCAAAAGAGTATATGTATGAAAATTATATTGATTCATGTCTTAGAAATTATAAATTCAACTAGATTCTTCAAAATAACCATCCAAAAATCATCATTAAAATCCCATGTAATAAGTGGATCACATGTTCCACCAGTCACAACAAACTCCCAAGGTCCCACTAATAAATTAGAAACATGACCACCATGTGGTGATTTAATTTTTAGTGGACCTAGAATATGAAAATATATAAATTCCTGAATGATAAGGTAGGGTTTTAAAAATAAATCATAGTAGGATCTTATCAAGATTTTCAAAAGCTATATAAAAACCAAAAAAACCATTTCTCAATTTTATAAAATTAGGTGGAGATATTTTCATAATTAATATAAAAATATTATATAAAACAAAATAGGGTAATATAAAAAATATCAAACTTGATTTCTATAAAATCTTATATATATACAAATCTTAGTCAAAAATGAAATCAAAAAGAATTTTTAACAAAACAAACCTAATTAATTCTTTTCATTAAATCTTCAAAATCTGTAATCATTTTAAATAATAGGATAATAGTAAATTTAATTGGGTTTATATTAGTTGAATTATTATCTCACATAACAATGAAATATGGATTCATGTGTGTACACAGTCCCTATATCCCATTCATAGGGGTAATGTGAAAGAATCTCAATGAATAAACTCACTATAATCAAAATAGATTATTTTTCATATTCATTATCAATATATGTGTTCTCCATAAATAACTTCATAAAAACCCTTGTTATTAAATGTAAATAAATAATTTATTGGACTATCATTTAATTAAATAAATCTTAATAATATTAAATTTTCATTTCAATTATCCCAAGTTCAATTTTAAAAAACAATTCTATTAATTCAATAACAAAGCATCAAATGATTTTCCTTCAAAATAAAGAATTTATTTTCAAATAAAATATCTTCAAAACATAAAAACATTCATCTATTTTTTCAATTTTGGATATTTCTAAAAAATTTAATTTTAGGTCATGTTCATTTTTTCGAATGAAACACATAATATAAAAAAACATTTTCAAGTATATTCACCAAGCTTGGAATTCCATTTCAATGAATTTAGTAAGATTTTTAATTATTTATTTGAAACTAAATTAGAAAAATAATTTAAATTTACTAGGGATCAAAAGTTTCAATTTGAGAAAAATTTCCTTACAAAATAACCTTCATCAACCATGATCAAAAACACGAACATTGAAACCACAAAAAAAATTGAATGTATAGAGTACTCATTTAAAAATACTATAATCAAATTTAATTATTTCAAGATTTAGATATGTTAATTACATAATTAATCATCCCTATTAATGATGTCCTGAAAATAATAATGGTGGATTAATGATTAAATGGATGTTACACTTACAAGAATCTATCCAATGAACCAATTGACACATTAATCCATGAACAAAAGATATTCAGAGGGGAAAAAATTTCTATTGTGTCTCTAATGAGAATAGAGAAGAATGAAACTCAATTGGGGTTATTTAAACTTAACATTTTTATTAAAAAATAATAAAAAATGAATCTTCCTTGCCAGAACTCAGCTTTGTCTTCATCGTCGGCTAACTGGTACCCTCCTCTGGTTACCCAGTGACACATAGTAGAATGACAAGACTACCAGATGACCCACTGGATTATCGGTGTGATTCATTCAGCTACATGATGGGACATACAAAATAATTGTCCCACTAGATACTCCACCAGTTGGGTGGTGGGATCTATCCAACTAGCTGGTAAATTTCTTATATAGATCTTGTGTCGCTATCCACCCACAATTTTCTAGTGGACTTTATAGCTAAACCATTAGTCCTCGTGTTGGTTTTCCAGTTATGTTATCTTTCCCACATTAGTAATAAAGGACTTAACCACCACTCTAACTCATGAATACTAATTAAATCCACTCTCACACTACCCTAAAAATGAATCAATGGTGAAAAGAATAAGGAAACATGTTTAAACCAATAAATGATGGAAAAACTATAGATCAATATTTTAGAAAATCTAATCAGGAAAAAAGTTTATAAAGAATAGAATTTAAAGAGATATAACATATACTAAAGTGTTATTATATTACTATAAACACCATTATTCATCACCCTATATTAACTTTGGAAAAAAACAACATTGATTGTGTGTTTGTATGGACTAACTCCTCCATCATGTAAATTTATTAGTTTTTCATCATTATTTACATTATTTATTAAAACCTCTTTTAATTTATTTCAAACCTCTAAAAAACATAATAATATCATTATTCTTATTTTATAATAATATTATGTTAAAAATAAATTCCTTAACCATACTCACCCATCGAATTACTACATGTCCAGGTCTAGGATAGTCTAATCAGTTACATTAAAAACTATAAAAAACATTATCTTGGTTAACTATGGGAAATTAAATACTGATATTATTATAAGTTAACACAAATATCATTACCAGTTTATATTGGTATAGAATAGTTAAAATATATTACTAAAAAATATTGAAGGAATTTTTTGGTAAACAACTAAATTGAACAAATCCGATGTTGAGAAAAATTCATAAAATTACCTAAAAATAAAAAAACCATTACATTATGCAATGCACACATGATACATTAGGTAGATACATCACTTCATGTCCCGGATGATGAAATTAGTTTATTGGGTGTGATGGTAATTTCATAAACCCATAAAGGAAAATCATTTATGGGGTAAGGCATTAATTCATCTCCCACCCAAAATGATTTTCCTTTTTGGGGTGAGAAGGTAATTTCTCAACCCCCAAAAATGAAAATAAATTATGGGGAGAGATATCAATTTCTCACCCTCAAAAACAAAAAACAGATGTGATGAAAGTTGAATTTTGATTCTAATAATATAGTGTCATGTATTATATGAGGCTAACCATTTCAGGAAGGTAGGAATTATCATTCCAGCTATAAGTATTTTGATATCCTTCCTTAGGGGATGAATAGATAGAGATAATATAGTGAAGGGGGAGACACGAAAGTGATAGAGGAAAATAAATTCTATAAAAACATAGATGTCCGAGTGAGCTCGGTAGGTAATCATTTTACTATATAAAACAACTAAAAATCAGACAGTCACACAAGGATCATCAGCTAAGAGTCCCTTCATTACAAATAGATACCCTTCATGATTAACAAAATCTACCTTGTCATCATTCAAGGGAACCCCCATTCATGAAGGAAACCTATTGAAAATAAATCCCCTTCATTGAATAACCCCTTTCTGAAACCCTATATCATATAATAACAATAATATAATGAATGGGGTATCTTTAGTGTTCTCAATTTTCACCCAAAAAATCATCCTTCTATGTATAATTACACTTAATATTATCCCCATATAGAATGGTAACAAATGGTTCCCTATACTCCATAAAAATCCGTAGAATTCCAATAATTACACCCTTCTAGTGTCTAATAGATCTATTTGGCTCAAGGAAAACACACCTCATCACATACCTCTCTTAGTCATGTCAGTCTACAGTAATTGTAGACCCAAAATTATCCTCACCAGTTGATGGGGTCCTCAAAATGTAAACAATCATGACATCATAGGGTAAAGATAATCCCATCCTAATAGATGGTGGTAACTGTTTAGGCAGAGATAGTAACTTCTTACATGATGTCTAAAACAAGATGAAAATCATGAAGTATCCATGTATTAAATGGATTATTAATCCCTAACTAATAGTTTAGAAATTTCTATAAGGATGGGAATGGGAATCCCCATTTTTCTCACTTGAAACCACTCCATAGGCTTGCCCTCATCCCCTATTTGATAAGGAGAAAATATCCATAGTGGGAATCCATCAAAGATTAAGTCCATGCCCTTTATTGTAGGTCAACTCATGCCTTCCATATCCCCACTCTCATTCATCAGTGAGTGAGAATGAAATTGATACATTGTGCTTCAAATTTAGGTTCTTCCCTTCCCATATGTGTCAATGTGACATGGTGATCTATTTTGGTATCTTTTTTCTCAAACCATGCATGTCTCGAGTGGGATGAGAGAACAGTGGTGATCATATCACTAGAATGGTAAAAACAACTTTTTTGTTCCTCTCTAATAGGTGTAATCACAATGCTTTCCAAACTATATTTTATTTGATTCGTAGACCTATGCATTATGTATGAAGCCTAACTATGTTATAAATACAATAATGTCATCCCACCACCATCCTTACGGGGCTATATTCCTGGTAAAATAATTTACCCCACTTTGGAGGCCATATTACTTAGTTTTCTATTTTACCTCATCATCGTCATCCAAAATTCATAGTGAGGGGTGTTCTTCCATGACATATTCCTCTCTAGGTCAACTAAAAAAATTCCTTTGTAATATCCACATTCCAACCTATGAATAGATATTTTATCCTACAGATCCTCAATATATGAAATTAAACTACATGGTCATGTCCTTATCACATTACTATAAAAGGTAAGACATGTTTAATTTGGTGTCACCAAAATATGTGGTTTTTTATTTCTTTTATGAGGATACATAGAAATAATTTCTTAAATTCTTGATACAAACTAGGAAAAATCATATTCCATTATAGATGATGGTAAATTCTAGAGTACCCCACTTTGTGGCTTAAAACTTCCATCTCAATATAATGAAACAATATTGATATCCACTGATATATAAAAATGGTACCATTAATCAAGGACATCTCATATATATATATATGTGTGTGTGTGTGTGTGATATGGTTGATAAGAACCTTATAAAAATTAATAATGTATTGTGATACAAAAATTCAATAAGGGAATGTTAATATAAGGGTGACCATAATTTGTTAAGAATTCATGAATATTTCTTAAATCTAAAATAGAGTCAAAGAGTATGAAATAATTCCCCCAAAAATAGCATGATGAGCCTGAAATCCCATCCTTTTAACCAATGTGACTTCATAAGAATAATTTATAAAACACTCAATGATCACCCACAATTGGAATGTATGTCCATGACCCCTCATAGATGTTAGAACCATTGAGCGGTTCCTATTACACAAATAAAACCCCTCAAGAACCCAATCTAGGTGAGAAAAAAATAAAAAAAATAAGGATACTAATAAAAATATTTTTTTAATAAAAATAAATAAATTACCATAATCTCATAAAATTTCATTTACATAAACTAACAAAACTAAAGTGATCCTAACATGAATCCTTTAACACAATCAATAGCATATGTGTGATCATTTATTATGTTATTTGATAAAATTAATCTATGTTTTGAAATATAAAAACAATTATAATTCATCAAATCTCACATTAATAAAAAAATGGGATCCTTACAACAATGAAAGACATACCCATCAATGATTGGATGAACATGTCCCTCATCAGACTAGAGGACACAATCACATAACAATTGAATCCAATGTTCAGTGTGATTAACCTTATCCAAGACTTCCAACTAAATTATATTATACCTTCATTAGAGGTTCAACTTGAGCCTTATAATAAATTAATCCCCACCAATCATATTCCCATTGAAAACTAGGGGTAACGAAGTTACCAACTCCCATTTCCATTTTAGAAAGTTTCAGGTTCCCTTTCCAAAATCGAACAAAAAAACAATCCTTTAATGAGGGAGATGGGTCAAGATGTTTATTATTTAATAATTATAATAGTATTGGTTTCTTATCAGTTTTATCCTACTAGTAGTTGTCACCACCTTCAGTAAGTGATATTAAACCCTCGGCCTATTGATGACAAGTCCCCGCGAGATATGTAACACCCCATGATTTTTAAAATAAATTTAATATAGAATGCATGAAACATTGAGTCTCTAAAAAATAACAATTTTTTATAACATGACTAGTAAACCTAATTTTACCACCTCTGTGTTTTGAATTTTGAAAAACAGACAAACAGAGTTGCATTCCGAAAGATATTTAGAGTTTGATAAGACAAACATAATTTTTGGTAAATAGTAACATACCATTATGAGTATTATTATGAATAGTAATATGAACCGTATTAATATTAAATCAGATTATTATCTTATGTTTATAAGATAATGGGATCTTGAACAATTTTTCAATGTGATATAAAATGAATTATAGTTTCAAAATTGTTATTTTTCGAATAAATTATGATTTTATTAAAAAAATTAAATTAATCAAATTTAGAAAAAAATTAAAAAAATTGATTTCATTTTTAAATTGCACACATTGAAAAAATTTTACGGTGAATTTTTTTAGATTTTTCTAAAATACTTGAATTTTTTATGATTAGTAAAATACGGCAATTTACTGTATCTATACATTATTAGTTAAATTCACTATTACTAGCATCATGGCTGATGTAAAAACACTCGGTTCAAACTCACATGAAATTATTACTATTATGGGTCACATGAATCAATAGTTTTGGTTGTCATGAGGTAAATAATAAAATAATTAATAAGACATTCATAAATCACCCCTCTCCACCACTATAAAAACCCCCTCGCTCCCTCTTCTCTTCACTCGTATCAAGATTTTTGACTTATCTAAATTCATCCCAAATCTCCTCAAAATATCCTACCATACTTATATCTGACGTTGGTGTCATAAAAATATCAAAACCTCTCCCCTAAAGAGGCCGTCAAGGAATATTACTTCAAGAGGTAAAATTCTTCTTTTCATTTCTTTTATTTCATGTTCCTTTATTTTATTTTTATTTCCTTACAACCTTTCATCCAAATGTTGTGATGAATCCAGTACCTTATATGTACTATAATGTTTTTATTAAAAAGGAATAATTCTTCATTGTCTCTATTTTACCCTTCTATTATACTAGAAATGGAATCACCATCCGAGATGTGTTAATTTATCACATTTAAGGATGACGGGATTTCAATTTCTATTACTGTATTAAATTATATCCATGAAACCATTTTTATGGTTAAAAAAGACTATAATATATGTATTATAACTTATTTAAGGTTATTCAATCCTTTTTTACCCGTGATATTAATTTATAAATCAAAATGTGTTCATTGTGATCAAAAACAACCAATTAACCCAAACAATTGTACTTAAAGTTTTATATAATGATTCATATTCACTCACAATAAGAAAAATAATTTTATAACCATATAATATTATGGTTTCTCACTAATAAAATTCAACTTATATTCTATAAAACTGTCCTCACTCTGCATGTTTATCCTTACAGGAATATCAGTAAACTGATCATCAAAACCAAGGAAGAAAACGCTCCCAAACAATGAAATTGAATCTCTTAACCCATCAAAAGGACATGAATGAATCTAATAAGGTTATTATAAATCCATTAAATATATAGGAGGTTTGGGAATAATTAATTTTGGAATCTAAATTTTTTTATTCAGGCCATTAAGATCAATTAAGGAACACCAAGGTAAGGGTTTCTTACTTGAACCTCCATTTCCTTTTGGGTTACTCTTTATATCTCATTATCCAAATTAATTTCTTAATTATTATTATGTACTCCTCCTAAATTCTGTAGTAATGTTTTATGTATGTGTAAAGACCATAATATTTATTTCTTTCATGGGATTTACATGTTTTAAAAGGAACTTCCAAAATTCTTTCTGAAATATAAACCCAATTCATGGGAATTTCTAAAATTCTTAACTATCTTAAAGGGCACTCTATAATCTGTTTTTAGTCACCATTATTTTTATAAATTCAATAATTTTGTTATAAAAATACTATATTACTTTACTTATAGTTTTATACAAATATTTTTTCAAAATAACTCTTCAGATCAAAGTAAAAGAGTATTTATCTCAAGAATTACTCAGTGATTTTATAAGAGTATTTTCCTCTATTTCAAAACTCTTGTTGATTATTATGTATTATTGGGACTAATATTTTATGATATAAAATACCATATTATTTTTAATGGTTTATGATCAATTTTACTATGGATGTTCTATTTTTATATCATTCATCTTACTACTCAAAATGGTTAGTGATGATGTTATAGATTGGGAAAATTTATTTACATATCATGTCTATGTGTTGTTTATATTTACCACAATTCATATGAGGAATGAATTGGACTTATTAAGTTAGGGGTGGGTCCCAATATATCCTCTATAAGCATTGGTAAGTCTCGCGATACAAATAGATATGGTCTTGATCGAGACCTTGCCCATTTTTAGATATGGTTTTGGCCAAGTCCATAATCATTTTTAGATGTCTTGGACAAGGCCTTGACGGTATGTTTCAAAATGTCCAACATATTCATTCCACTCATTTTGAAGCTATAAATTCATATTTCATGAGGTTATTAGACTATTAGAATACCCATGATTATGTTTTATTATGGAAATATTTACTAATATCATATTCCTTCCACATTATGATAAAGTTTATTTTTAAAGGCATGTTTTTCAAATAATTCACTATGCCTAATGTTTATGTTATCTTTCGTTGTAATTTTAACCCTTACTGAGCATCTAAGCTCATCCATTCTTATGTTTCATTTTTCCCCGTACTTGAAGATTTATATGATGATTGACTTTCAAGGATAATCTTATAGTGGAGAATGTTCCCAATAGAACATATATTTCGTTTTTTATTTCATGTTGTAATGGTGAACTTATATATGTATCTTGTTTCAAAAGATACTAAACTACTCGGTCCTTTGGGTTGAATATTCCTTGTTCATATTCTAATGTAATAAAATAAGGTACTGGTTCTGGGAAACTTGGTTCGGGTCTTTTTAGTTTGTATCAAAGGAAATTTAGTTGAAATCTTGGAAACTAGATTTTGAAAACATAGATTAGGGGAGAAACCCCTAAGATAGTCTTTGTGGATATACATACATGAACATCCTATATATTGGTAAGGAATATATTATGTGGATCTTTCTATAAAATATATTTATGTCTGGATACTAAAAGTGGATGTGGTTTTGGCATGGATGTACTTTGGAGTGAACACATTGACACGGAGTTTCGGGCTAGACTCGGGGTATCCTGGTACACGACAACGGGCCTTACTGCGCACATTGTTTGACACTCCCAAAGGATATTCTTAAGATAATTCACAATTTCATTATAATAAATTATTAAGGATTTAAATGTAAATTTTTCCTCAAAGAAACCATGTTCATGATTATGGTATTAGTCATGTATAGGATTTCAATTTATTCTAAGTATTTTTCTATGTTGAGATTGTACATTATTATTCCTAACCTAATCTAGTGTATGCCATTATTTAGAAATGGAGACTAGAAGAAGTAATGGAAACCACATGAACAGGCGTATCCCATTTAGGTATTTCCCTCATATCAAGATAATGATGTTGGATCTAGAGCTTTGACTGGTGCAGAGAAACTTATAACTATACTGGGACAACTTACATAGGTTATGAACAATAACCTTACATGAATAGAGCATCCCGATCCACAATATATATGATCTATGTAATATAACATTATGGGAAAATAGGATCCATCATTTAATGGGACTATAAACCCATTCATATCAGCTATGTGGAAAAGATCCTTTGAGAAGATATTTCTCTCTTTGGGAAGTAATGAAATGGAGAAGGTTTTCATTGTAGTTTATCATCTATTGGGAGATTCTGATCGATGGTGGTAACTAATTTAAATCACAATGGAGGAGTAATAAATTGAAAACATGTAATGGAGTGAATTTAAAAAACTTTTCATAGAGATAAACATTCCTCAGGAACAACGAGTGGATATGGAAAGATAGATTCTAAATTAGAGGAAAAATAAAGATAATAATGTTGAAAAGTAAGGATCTAACTTCAAAATGATAGAAAGACTTTTTGTAGACTATATACATAATACAAGGATCAAGATTTATCAACTCTTTGATGGCCTAAATCCATTCCTTTGATTTGAACAGGTCTTCCAAACATTCATATAATATGAACACACAGTCTCATGTGATATCAAGAAAAAAAAGGAGTTATCTAAGTCTTATGAATTTAAAGGAAACCAAGAGAAGAAGAGGGATGATGAAAACTATGGAAAAGGACATGTGGAAGAATGGAAGATTTGACTTTCCACCCTGTGATAATTCTGGAAGGAAACACCATGGTTCCTAAATAAAAGTAAAAGGTGTGTGCTGCAAGTGTGGACTGAAAGTACATCATGTTATTGAATGTAAGGGAAATAAAGAAGATAATAATGTTCAATTCTATAATTGTAAGTAAATGGGGAACTATGATAATTATGGTCAAAAGTGTTTAGGAAATGTGCCTTAGAAAAGGCCAAGGGAGCAGGGATAAGCTTATACGATCACAACTATTCATATTGAAGTTCTTAATGACATGGTGGAAGGTAATTTAATCATTTCTTCATATTTAGCCAATGACTTATTTGATTCTGGATCATCACAATCTTTTTTATCTTCCCAGTTTTCCAAGAAAATTAGACATGTCCAATTTTATTTAATAAAGGAGTTTTCAGTCAAAACTCATAGGGGATGTATCATTGAAAAAAAAGATATGTCGATTAGTCCCCCCCATGACACAAAAACATGCTTTAGTTTCTAACCTCATCATCATACCCATGATTGAATTTGATATAATCCTTGGTATGAGATGGATTTTACATTATAATGTGAATATCTTTTGAAAGAATTGGGAAGTTACAATTTTTGAGAATAAATTTGAATCCCCTATATTTAGAGTTGAAATATCACCAGCTGATTCTTATCTAGATCCACCCCTATTAGTTCTAATGAATTCAATTATTGGGAAGGGAATGCAATAATTATGGGGTAGGAAAGGAATGTTCAAATAGAGGGTGTAACTACTGTTCAAGAATATGTTAATGGGTATCCATAATATTTACCTAGATATCCTACAGAGCATGAAATTTAGTTTTCTGTTGACTTAATTCCTGGTTCAAGGACCATATCAAAGTCCCCTTATAGAATTTCCACTGTGGAATTAGTATAATGGAAGAAACAACTAGAGATATTGAGTGATAAAGGATTTATTCACCCTATTATTTCTCTATAGGGATCCATTGTCCTCTTTGTTAAGAAGAAATATGGATCTATGGGGTTGTGCATTGAATATAGGGAGATTAATGCTATAATAATAAATAAAAAGTATCCCCTACCACGCTTTGATGATTTATTTGATCAACTTCATGGAGCCCAATATTTTTCAAAGATTTACCTTCAATCCAGATATCATTAGTTGCGAGTAAGGAAGGAAGTCATTCCAAAGACTGATTTTTGAACCAAGTATGGGCATTACATGTTTACAATAATGCCTTTTGGACTAACTAATCCCCCCTCTATTTTCATATATCTAATTAATATATTTTTCAAGGAATATCTTGATAAATTTTTGGTGGTATTTATTTATGGCATCATAGTGTACTCCAACAGCTGTGAAGATCATCAAAGTCACTTGCACACTATTCTAATGACTCTTATAAGAAATGAATTATATGGGATGTTTGGAAAGTGTGAATTTTGGCTTCAATCAGTTTCCTTTCTTGGACACATTATCTCTAAGGATGGAATATATTTTGTTCCTTTGAAGAAAAAGGCTATTAAATAATATCCTACTCTAATGAACATAATTTTGGAATGTTGTTTTATTGGTTTAACTGGTTATTAGCAATGTTTCATTCAAAACATAACCCGTTTAGCCAACCTAATAACCAAGATTACATGTAAATGGGTGATGTTCGTATGGAAAAAAATGTGAGGAATTGTTTTAGGAATTAAAGAGGATACTAGTGAATTCTCATATCCTGACTCTACCATTGGGAATGGTGGATTTGTGATCTATAGTGATGCATCAAATAAAGTATGTGGTTGTGTCCTTGTGTATAATGATAGAGTTATTTCAAATGTATTTATGTAGTTAATAATTAATGAAAAAAACTATCCTACTCATGATCTTGTGTTAGTAGTTGTAATATTTTCTCTAAAGATATGGATACATTATCTAAATGGTGAAAGATATGAGATATATACAGGTCATAAGAGATATAAATATATCCTATCATAGAAATAACTTAACATGAGTGTCACGACCCATCCTCAGGGCCTGTTCCGTGACTACCTCAAGCCCGCCTTCCATAGGCCAGGGGCTGACAACTAGCACAAAAGGCATAAATACTGATAAAAGGGAAGGCATTGCCTTTATATTAGTAAACAAAGACAACAGAGTACGCAAGATGAAGTAAATACTAAGTAAACTGAGTAAAAAAGTAAGTGATGGAAAGTAAATGGTCCAGAATACAAACCCAACTGAATGTACATTACAACAGAAAAGAATGAACAGCTACAGTAAAGTAAACTAGCAACCACTGAGTCATCCTCCGAATATCCCACCAGAAGGGTTGGTACAGATGGTCTCCTCAGCTCCTCGGGTCCGGCCGTCTGCTCCGTGTACGTCCCGCTAAGTGGTCCACCTCTAGGTACCGTCCAGGTCCACTAGTCTCCACCTCGATCAGTGTTGTCTGTCTTCTGCATCCAACACAACGTAGTGCGGGCATAGACTGTGCAGGGGTTAGTATACGATACCCAGTAGGTACCCCAAGCCCCCCGAAGAGCTCCCAGAATCCACAAAGGATAAACCACAAAGGAAAGATAGAAACAAGAAGTAACAACCAACTCTACTAGTTATATTCCCATACATATACCTAATTCATCAATTCCAGTTCAGATCCAACTCACGAGCCCAACTACAACCCAGTCCGCACAGGAAAGCACAACCCAGTCCACACAGGAAAGAAAGTCAATCACATCGATGATAATGATTGAAAATCAAGACTCAGCTCACATAGGTATACTACTCACGAAGAGGGGTGGAGATGATAGATATAGCCTCTGAATCATATCCCATGCCGAACCCACGTAGGATCTAAGTACAGAAGTCGTCACTGCTGAACCCACGTAGGATCCTAGTATAGTAACCATCGTTGTCGATCCCACGTAGGATCCAAGAACATTCATCATCGCTACTGAACCCATGGAGGATCCTTGTACAGTCGTCCTTGCTGCCAAACCCACGTAGGATCTAAGTAAAGTTGTCATCTTTGTCGCAGTCTCAGCCAGCTCTAAGGTTCCTGCACATAGCACGCTCGATTCCGGGAGGGTCCGCTCCATGAGCCAAGGGGGGTCGATACATCAACTATCAAGAAGTCGAGTGATGATGTATCCCAAAGTTCAGTCTCGTCAAAAGGAACTCAATGCAATAGATGGTGCGTCAGTCGGACGCCCAGTCTGAGAGATATTGCCTTCTCCGTCCGAGGAGCCCGGTTAGAAATACGCTCGTTTCTAACCTGGCCGATAACCAAATTCATTAGAAACTCATTTAGAGTATCGCAAAAGGGCCAACTCATAGAAAGAGTCCCAGTGCCGCAGAAGGCACATCGATCGGATGCGCGGTCCTTAAGTTATTCACATTTAAGTGAATAACGGGCCCGACCAGTTTAGCCCAGTGGGCCGATGGGTCGGGTTGACCTGGTTTGACGGGTCCGACCTTGCAGGGGTGTCAGGCCAGTCCAAATAAAATACTCAACTCGGCCCGAAAGGACGCGGCCCGGCCCGGCGGGGCGTGGCCCGGCCTGCCGTGGCCCGGCTGGCTTGACCAGCCTGCCGAGCGGCTCAGATGAAGCCGAGTGGGTTCCAAGGGGGGGCGGCCCCTCCGTTCTTCTGCACTGGTGGCGCCAGGAAGCGCCTCCCTTCCCCAAACCGGTCGGTCTTCTACGCATGCGGCCCGCATGGGTGGGCCACCGATCCTCCAACGTGGCGCCCTCCTGGCGACGCGGTCTAGCTCTGCCAAGCCGGCCGATGGGCCGGCTTGTTCTTCCACCGAAGCGGCCCATGATGCGGGCCGCATTTCTTCTCGCACAACCGGCGCGATGGCGCCAGCCTCCATTGTCGTGTTCTCAGAATGGTGTGACGGCATCATGCATCCTCCACCTTTTCTTTCCAATTCTAAATAAAATAAACAAGTTCAACGTAGGGTCACCGGGCCATGTTCGTTCGGCCCGCGCCCTCCACGTAAAGCAATAGCAAAAGGCCGAGGTAAACAAGATGCTCAATGACAAACCAAAGAACAATTTTAATCCATTAAAATTGAAATTCACCCCTACATTGAAAAAATATGATGAACGTCGGCGTCGCGGTTGACGGCGTTGCGAGGGGAGGATTCGTAGACGTCGACAGAGAGTGTCCGAGGAGGAAGCGGCATCTCCCCGTTTTATCACGGAGAGAAGGAAACATGGCGGGCGTCGTTGGCGAGTTCCGGCATCAGTTTTTCCTCCCTTGTCGCGTAGGAGGAAGAGGACGGAGAAACTAGGGTCTCCGATTCAATCTTCTTCGTCAGAGAGTTTGGGTTCTTCATTGAGGATGAAGTTCTTCAAAAACACTAGTGTTCTCCCAATTCCTCCTCACACAACAATTCCAACCCAAAATAAAATAAGGCTTCTCCTTATTTTATTTTATTTTACCATGCATTCAAATTTACAAATTCAAAATTCTAATTCACTTAATTAATTAAACCATGAGTTGTCTAATTAATTAAGTTAAAGGATGGCAAGATATAATGAGGGAGAGAGGGGAGAGGAATAGTTACACATTTAAAGGATACAAAATTAATGGTGAGTTTCCATGTAATTAGCATGGGAGTTCAAGGGGGTTAAGGGGTTCTGGAATGTGAAAAGGTTGGGGCACATGTGGGCCCCACCTCCCACATAACCACACCTGGGAAGATGGGTGGTTGTGGGGCTCACCAACAAATTCCCATGAGAGAGTTTAACATCCAAGGATAATAAAATAAAATTGTGCACAATTTCATTTACTTCTTACTTAAACCCAAAAATTTAACTTATTCTCCCACACACACGCATCTACGGTAAAATTCCTCTTAAGAAAATACTGGCGCTGTGTGTTCATCGGTGCCCTCAGATTTCAATTCCCAGCATCAGTGCAAAAGATAGAAAAACCCGCTCGTTCGTTTTCTGAACGTACCCGAGCTAAACTTCCAAAATTGATTCTGAGCACACCGGGACTCGGAATCAAGTGCCGTCAGAAGCCACAGACTCGTAAAATTCCAAAGTATTTAAGAAAAAAAATTCCATTAAATTTTTGGGTCTTTAAATTACTCCCACCTCAAGGATTTACGTCCCCATAAAGCAACAACATAAACTAGGGAAACAAATGAGGGTATTGTGCATGCATCTGAACCTCCTGCTCCCATATGCTCTCATGGAGGTTCCTGTGTTGCCAAAGAATGTGCACCAGAGGAATCGACCGTCCACATAGGACCCACTATTGTCGATCCTCAATCTCCACCGAGACCTCTGCAAATGTCGCCCCATCATCGATGTCCAGCTCCCCGTGATCAATGATATGCATCAGGTCGTGCACATATCTCCTCACCTGAGATATGTGGAAGACGTCGTGCACCCGGTGCAACTAAGGTGGAAGGGCCAGGTGATGAGCCACCTCGCCTACCCTGCTGAGAACCTGGAATGGTCCGATGAAGCATGGAGATAACTTGTCACCCCGACCAAATCTCAGTAATCTACATCGAGGTGAGACCTATAAGAAAACCTGGTCACCATCCTAGAACTCCAGTGGTCTCCGCCTCCTATCAGCATAGGATTTCTGTCTGCTCTGTGCAGTCCTCATCCGCTCCTGGATGATCTTCACCTTCTCTATCGTAGCCAGAACCATCTCTGGTCTTACGAGTGCTGACTCCCTAGGATTAGTCCAGCACAGATGAGATCTGCATGGTCATCCATACAATGCCTCTTATAGTGTCATCCCGATGGAGGAGTGGTAGATGTTGTTGTATGCAAACTCCACCAAGGGTAGGTGATCCTCCCAGTTGTGACCAAACTCAAGGACACATGCACGAAGCATGTCCTCGAGTGTCTGAATGGTCCTCTCCATCTAGCCATCCGTCTGAGGATGAAAGGCAGTGCTCAGGCATAGCTACGTCCCAAAAGACTCCTGCAACCCCTTCCAAATCCGGGAAGTAAATCGAGCATCTCGATCGGAGACGATAGATGATGGCACACCATGAAGCCGTACGATCTCCTGAATGTAGAGGCATCCCAAGCTCTCCACTAAGCCCTGCTCTCTAATAGGTAGTAAGTGGTCCAACATGGTGAGTCGGTCGACAATCACCCAGATAGAGTCCCGTCCTCTAGAAGTACGAGGTATCCCTGTCACGAAATCCATAGATATCCCATCCCACATCCACTCCAGGACCTCTAAGGGTTGCACCAAGCCTAGAGGAACCTGGTGCTCCACCTTCACTTGTTGGCAGGTGAGGCATCGTGAAACGAACTCTGCCACATCCTTCTTCATACCCGGCCACCAGTGTTGTCGTCTGAGATCTGGGTACATCTTCGCCACTACGAGATGTACCACAAGAGGGGAAGTGTGAAACTACCTCATCACTTCCTCCTGTAATGCAACTAGTACCATGGTACGTCCCCTGAAAAGGATGATGTGCTCTCCTATTATAGAAAATCCATCAGGTGACGGTCCAGAGAATATATGTGCACGTCGCATCTCATAGTCAATGTCCCCACAGTGTGCCTCTCTGACTCGCTGAAGTAATGGAGGAGTGACTGTGAGCGACTGTAGAAAGGTTTCTCCATCTCTATCCATGAAGGATATCTGCAATGTGGCTAGCTGCTCTGTCACCTCTCCAAGTAGTCGAATTCTCGATCTCCTACTGAGAGCATCAGCTACTATATTCCCCTTCCTTGGAGTATAGACTATATCAAAGTCATAGTCCTGGAGGAACTCGAGCCATCGCCGCTGTCTCAGGTTCTGGTCCTTCTGCGAGAAGATGTACCTGAGAATCTGCTGGTCAAAGTAGACTGTAAAGCGTTCATCCATCAGATAGTGTCGCCACATCTTCAAGGTGAAGACCACTGCTGCTAACTCCAGGTCATGGGTAGCGTAGTTCTTCTCATTCTGCCTCAACTGTCATGAACCATAAGTGATCATTGCCTGCTCCTACATTAGGACACACCCGAGTCCGATCCATGATGCATCGCAGTAAACTACGTAGCCTACACCCTCCTCCAGTAGCCTCAAGATGGGTGCACTGGTCAATCTCTGTCTCAGCTCCTGGAAGTTCTGCTGACATCTATCTGACCACACGAATGCTTTCCCCTTCTTCGACAAAGCTGAAAGCAGTGCTACAACTCTAAAGAAGTCTGGCACAAATCGCCGATAGTACCCAGCCAGACCTAGGAAACTCCACACCTCTGTCATGCTCCTGTGTGGATCCCAAGCAAGTACTGCCTCGATCTTCACAGGATTCACAGAAACTCCCACCTCAGATATGACGTGCCCCAAAAAGTGGACCTCTCGAATCCAGAACTGACACTTCGAGAGATTACCATAAAGCGGGTTCTCTCGGGATGTGTCAAGTACAACCTTCAAGTGGTAGGCGTGCTCCTCCTCAGTAGCTGAGTAAATCAACATGTCGTCGATGAAGACTACGACAAATCGATCGAGGTAAGGCTGGAAGATACTATTCATGAGACTCATGAACACTGTTGGAGCGTTGTTTATGCAGAAAGGAATTACCAGGAACTCATAGTGGCCATACCGACACCTGAAGGCCATCTTTTTCACATCCTCATCTCGAACTCTGAGCTGATGATAGCCTGACTTGAGGTCTATCTTTGAGAACCATCATGATCCCTTGAGATGATCAAAGAAGTCGTCCATCCTCGGGAGTGGATACTTGTTCTTTACGGTCACTTGATTCAGACGACGGTAGTCAACACATAGTTTTAATCTCCCATCCACATTCTTGGTGAATAAAATTAGAGAATACGAGGGTAAAACACTAGGTCATATGAATCCTTTGCCCTACAAGTCTTCCAACTGTACCCACAGCTCTCAAAGCTCAGCGGGATCCATCCAATATGCTGGAGTAGATATCGGGGTTATCTCGGGGTACAGGTCAATGTATAAGTCTACCTCTCTATGAGGAGGTAGTCCTGGAACGTTGTCAGGAAAAACTTCGGCATACTGATCCACCACAACTGGAAAACTCAGACTCCACACATCAACTGCTTCGAGGATGAGACTAGCTAACTGATGTGTGATCGGCTTCCCTCCCCTCTCCGTAAGTCCATCATGCGCTGCAAAGGCTCCCTTCTCGCCGGTGAAGGCGAAACTGCTCCCATCTGTGCAGACTAACCGTACTTTGCGCCTAATACAATCGATTTGGGCATGGACTGTAGATAACCAGTCCATACCCAAGATGACGTCGTAAAGTCTCGACGCCGCTACAAGAAGATCCCAGTCGAATATCTCGCCTCCTAGAGTAAGATCACACTACCGGCGCTAGTTTGTAATCGTCGAATCTGATCCTATAGGAGTCTCTAGCCATAAAGATCGAGCCAACGGCTTCGTCGGAATCTCTGACCTCCGAACAAGGGCAGTCACAATAAAAGAATGACTCACTCCTGTGTCTATAAGAACTGCAACAACGGTGGAGTAGACAAAGATATTACCTTGAATCATCTCAGGTGAACCGTGGTCGTAATCCTCCACTGCCTGAAGCTGATCCTACCTCTATCTGCCAGCTCCCTGTGGTTGGGGTGGACCTCCTAGTGGTGGTGGTGGTAGAGCCTCAAAGCGTCTCCTACCACCTGCTGCTCGTCCATATCCTCTGCCTCGTCCGCCTACTCCATGCGGACCACCACGGTCGAACCTCTGCCTCTACCTAGGTGGTCCCTCAACCGTCTGCTTCTACTCAGAAATGTGGTTCGGGCAGTCACGAGCCATGTGCCCCTGCCCGCTGCATGCATAATGTTGCCTGACTCTCATATGACTGGCTCTGCTGTGTGTACCCTACATCTCCGAACTAGAATCCTGAGGTCACCCACCTGATGGCCTGGTCCTCTTGGACCTCTACGACATCTGCCTACTGCCAGCTGCAGAAGACTCCGCTACATGTCGCCCTGCGGTAGGCCTTGCTGCTGGCTTAGGCTCAGCAAGGAAGCTCTCTAAAAGAAGGGCTCCCTCTAGTACTCGTGTCTACGCTGTAATGCTGAGGGAGATCATCAAAGCCTTGATCTCATGCCTTACTCCCTGCTCGAAGGTCCGAGCCCCGAAAAATGGGTCCCGTACCATGTCCGTGGAGTAGCACGAGAGGTCGGTAAACCTCGTTGAGTACTGGGCTACTGACATGTTTCCCTGCCGAAACTGTAGTAACTCCTGGATGTGCACCACACTGAGGGTGGCTGGAACGAACTCTGAATGGAAGAGGCTCTCGAAGTCTGTCCAAAGTAGTGATGCCTCGTCGTGAACCTGGAGAATCAGGCTCCACCGTCTACATGTTGCTGCGTGTAGGAGACTCACCGTAAGGATCACCATAAGATCTGTTGGTGACCCTACCAATCTAAAGACTCAAAGGATAGCCTTAAACCTATCCTCGGCTGCCTGAGGGTCCGTCTCTTTGTCGAACCTGGGCGGCCTCTGTCACTGAAACTTTTTCAGTGCACTCAGGCGGCGTGCACTCTCTTCTTCTAGGGCTAGTAGTATCGGTGGACCAGTGGTTAGAGGTAGCGCTGGTGCCTCCGTTGTAATGGGGCCCTGCACCAAGGCCTCGTCGCTCGGTGGGCTGCCATCTCGCATGTAACTGGGATCCCTAGTTGGATTCCATCGTTGGGCCATCCTGAAAAGAAACAGGTGTGCCACGGTTAAACAATATACCTGGTGAGTTGACACAAAGTAATCACAATGAAAACTTTTGAAACACACATGTAATCAATGTTTTTGAGCACTAAGTTAGAAATCAGAAGTCAGGGTCCTAGTGTATGGATACGACGGCCACCGCACCAACACTGGACTCCCTGAACCGAAAACCACATTCAATACCCTTAACATTATTTCTTCACAGAAGAAATTATCAGAGTCTTGAGTTCTGCAGTAGTACCGACTCCTCTAATACCAATTTGTCATCACCCATCCTCAGGGCCCGTTCCGTGACTACCCCAATCCCGCCTTCTATAGGCCAGGGGCTGGCGACTAGCACCAAAGGTGTAAATCCCAATAAAAGGGAAGGCATTGCCTTTATATAAGTAAACAACCACAATAGAGTATGCAAGCTGAAGTAAACACTAAGTAAACTGAGTACAAAAGTAAGTGCTGGAAACTAAATGGGCCAAAATACAAACCCAACTGAAAGTACAGTACAACAGAAAAGAATGAATAGCTGCAGTAAAGTAAACCAGCAACCATTGAGTCGTCCTCCGGATATCCCACCTTAAGGGTGGGTACATATGGTCTCCTCAGCTCCTCGGGTCCGACCGTCCACTCAATGTACATCCCTCCAAGTGGTCCACCTCCAGGTACTATCCCGCTCCACTAGACTCCACCTCGATTAGTGTTGTCTGTCGTCTGCATCCAACATAATGTAGTGCGGGCATAGCTCGTGCAGGGGTGAGTATACGATACTCAGTAGGAACCCCGAGACCCCTGAAGATCTCCCAGAATCCACAAAGGATAAACCAGAAAGGAAAGATACAAACACGAAGCAACAACCAGCTCTACTTAGGTATATGCCCATACATATACCTAAGTCATCAATTTCAGTTCGGCTCCAACTCATGAGACCAAGTACAACCCAGTCCACAAAGGAAAGCACAACCTAGTCCACACGGGAAAGCAAGTCAATCACATCGATGATAATGATTGAAAATAAAGACTCAGCTCACATAGGTAAATTACTCACAAATAGGGGTGGAGATGATAGATGTAGCCTCTGAATCATCTCCCCTTCTGAACCCACATAGGATCCAAGTACAGAAGTCGACACTGCCGAACCCATGTAGGATCCTAGTACAGTAACCATCGCTACCGAACCCACGTAGGATCCCAGAACAGTCGTCATCGCGGCCGAACCCATGGAGGATCCAAGTACAGTTGTCCTCACTATCGAACCCACGTAGGATCCATGTACAATCGTCATTGTCATCGCAGTCGCAACCAACTCTAGGGTTTCCGCACACATCACACTTGATTCCGGGAGGGTCCGCTCCATGGGCCAAGGGAGGTCGATACATCAACTGTCTCGAAGTCTAGAGTTGATGTATCCCAATGTTCTATCTCGTCAAAAGGAACTCAACGCAACTGACGGCGTGTCAATCGGACGCCTGGTCTGAGAGATATTGGTTTTTCCGTCCCAGGGGCCTAGTTAGAAATATGCTCATTTCTAATGCAGTCGATAACCAAATTCATCCGAAACTCACTTAGAGTATCGCAAAAGGATCGTCTCATTGAAAGAGTCCCATTTCCGTTGAGGGCGCGTTGATTGGATGCATGGTCCTTACGTTATTCACATTTAAGTGAATAACGGGCCCAGCCCGTTTAGCCTAGTGGGCCGATGGGTCGGGTTGACCCGGGTTGACAGGTCCGACCCAGCAGGGGTGTCGGACCAGTCCGAAGAAAATACTCAACTCGGCCCGAAGGGACACGGCCCGGCCCGAAATGGCATGGCCCAGGCCGAAGTGGCGCGACCCTGCCCGACGGGGCGCGGCCCGGCTCTGCCTAGCCCGGTGCGGCGTGGCCCGGCAAGGCTGGACGTGCAGCCTAGCTAGCTCGGCTGAGCGGCTCAGCCGAATCCGAGCGGGTTCCAGGGGAGGCGGCCCCTCCGGTCTTCTGCAACAGCGGTACCTCCCTTCCCCAAACCGGCTGGCTAGATCGGCCGGTCTTCTGTGCATAAAGCCTGCATGGGCGGGCAGCCGATCCTCTAGTGCGGCGCCCTCCTGGCACCGCGGTCCAGCTCTGCCTGGCCGGCCGACAGGCCAGCTGGTTCTTCCACCGAAGAGGCCCGTCTAGCGGGCCGCGTTTCTTCCCTCAAAACCGGCGTGACAGCTCCGGACTCCTTTGTCGCGTTTCCAGCAGGGCACGACGGCATCATGCTTCCTTCTCTATTGCTTTCCAATTCTAAATAAAATAAACATGTTCAATGGAGGGTCATCGGGTCATGTTCGTTCGGCCTGCGCCCTCAGCATAAAGCGATATCAAAAGGCCGAGGTAAAAAACATGCTCAACGACAAACCAAAGCAGAATTTTAATCCATTAAAATTTAACTTAATCCCTATCTTGATAAAAGATGACGAACTTCGGCATCGCGGTTGACGGCATTGTGAGGTGAGGATTCATAGACGTCGATGGAGAGCTTCTGAGGAGGAAGCAGTGTATCCCCATTTTATCACAGAGAGAAGAAAACAAGGAGAACATCGTTGGAGAGTTCCCACGTCGGTGTCTCCTCCCTTGTCACGGAAGAAGAAGAGGATGGAGAAACCGGGGTCACGGAGTCGATGTTCTTCGTCAGAGAGTTGGCGTTCTTTGTTGAGAATGAAGTTCTTCAAAAACACTAGCGTTCTCCAAATTCCTCCTCACAAAAAAATTCCAAACCAAAATAAAATAAGGCTTATCCTTATTTTATTGTATTTTTCCATGCATTCAAATTTACAAATTCAAAATTCAAATTCACTTAATTAATTAAACCATGAGTTGTCTAATTAATTAAGTGAAAGGTTGGCAAGATTTAATGAGGGAGAGAGGGGAGATGAAGAGTTACAGATTTAAAGGATAAAAAATTAATGGGGAGTTTCCATGCAATTAACATGGGAGTTCAAGGGGGTTATGGGGATATGGAATGTGAAAAGGTTGGGGCTCGTGTGGGCCCACATCCCACACAACCACACATGGGAATTTGGGTGTTTTTGGGACCCACCAACAACTTCCCATGGGAGAGTTTAACTTCCAAGGAAAATAAAATAAATTTGTACACAATTTTATTTACTTCTTATTTAAACCCCAAAATTTATCTTCTTCTCCCGCGCAAACGCATCTACGCTAAAAGTCCTCTTAAGCAAATACCGGCGTTGTGAGTTCATCGGTGCCCTCAGATTTCAATTCCGAGCACCGGTTATAAAGATAGAAAAACATGCTCATTCGTTTACTAAACGTACCTTATCTAAACTTCAAAAAATGATTCCGAGCACACCGAGCCTCAGAATGAAGTGTCGTCAGCAGTCACAAACTCATAAAATTCCAAAGTAGTTAAGAAAAAAAATTCCTTTGAAATTTCTTGGTCTATACAATGAGTAAAAGAAAATGACTTGAAATACTCAAGGATTATGATTGTTCCATACACTACTACCCTGGAAAGGCAAATAAGGTAGTTGATGCGTTGATCATGAAGGATCATGGAGTTCTAAAAAAATGAGTATTTAAAGGGGTCATGTGTTTATCGATATTGTAAATATTGATATTGGAATTATCAAAGAGGTGAATCATCACTACTTTTTCATTTGGTTTCCTAACCATCTCTGCTATAAAGGATTTAAAATTATCAGTCTGATGATGAGAATCTTCAAAATAAAATTTGTAACACCCAGAGCTTCCACGATACGCTTCTCATTCAATAATGCAATGGCTTGCATTGTATGCAACTTTGAGTTCTAAAACACAACGACTAATCAACGTAGCTGTTATGAATAGTAATAACCACTTTTTAAAATTATAGAAATTTTATATTTCAAAATGGACTTCATTTTTAGATTCGGAATATCGAAATTTGCCTATGTTGAATTTTTGGTATTTTTCTGAGAACATCTAATTTTTTATGAATAGTGAAAAATACTTAAAAACAACTTTTTTAATCAAAATAATTTATAGTGATAAATTATACTATTTAGTGGTTTTAAAGTATAATTAGAAAATATTTTTACCATTTTATCCAATGGTGGTCAATATAATTAATTTAACATTGAAATTGGACATAAACAAACGCCAATCTTTTGATATAAATTGTTTCTTAAAAACATGCTATTTGTTGTGACAGTGGGAATTAATTATAAAATAAATTAATTCAACTTATATTTTTGTAATTTTGTAAAATAGACATCATTTTTGAAATCGGAATATCAATTTTAGCTTAGGGTGAAATTTTGGCATTGTTCTGAAAAACTTCAATTTTTGATGAATAGTGAAACCACTAAGTGGTAGTTAAATAACTGATTTTTCTTTTAAATGAAATATTACCACCTCTGTGATTTGATTTTCAAAAATCCAACATACATGGTTGTCATTAAGAAGTAAAATGTGGTTCAATGAGATTAAAATAATTTTTGTTGAATAGTAAATTTTAAGTTCTTAATCGCGATTAGAGGTAATTAGTGTAGTTTAAGGTAAAAATAATGTTTTAATAATATGAGATGAGCTTGACAAATGTACTACCTTCCTTGGATGTGCCATGGCCGACCAAGAAAATCCATGGGTCAACTTTGGGACCCCATGGAGCCACATTAGTTAGAAAATGACATAAATACCTTTTATTTAATGTTAAAGTAAAAAATGACACAAACATGAAATGTTTTACTAAAACAATTTTTACATGGGGTTATAAAAGTCATCTTTTTTGACCATAAATATAAATTGTAAAGATAAAAAGATTTCCTACATCATATTATTTTTTTTATAATTTTTATACATTAAATAAATTAAATTATTTACGACATCATTATGGTGCAGCGATGACCACATTATTTAACGATTTTAATAAAATGAAAAGATAATGTACAATCCAAGGAATACACTTGTCCAAAGACTATTGGATGGGTATATTTAGAACCCTTATCACCTTAGACACGAATTATATAAGTGTGGGGCCTTAATAATCCGAAAAGCATTGTATAATAATGTAAAATTTCCTTACTTTCCAAGAGTGACCCTCCTCTCCTTTTATAAAAGGCTCCCACCTCTACCACCTCATTCACACTTTCAAGCCATTTGGCTTAGCCAAACTCTGCCGAAATACTCTCCCAACTTCCCCCTATTACTCCTAGAAGCCTCACTTTGGGCAGAACGCTTCCCAAGGAAGCCTTTGGCTCAAATCAGAAAGAGTTACCCAATTTTAAGGTAATGTCTTCTCTAATGTTGTTTTGTTTTATTTTTCTTCTCCAACCCCCCTAAACTCTTTTTATTCATTTCTTTTGTAACAACAACAGTATCCTAAATATACTAGGATGTTTTTATAAGAAGGATTCGAGCTAAACTTACACACACCTACATCTAATGGTTAAAGAACATACTGTTTCTGTGGATGGCGAATTTCTGCCTCACGAAACGATGATTGTTCAAATTATTTTAACACCTATAATGGTGGCCATTTTGATGAAACTATTTTCATATATGATATATATATTATGTTTATTTTTTCCTTATCCTTCTGTATTTCTCTTTTATGGCATACTTTATTATTTCCATTATGGGTAAACGCAATAATTTCATTTTAGGAAGTGCGGACTACCGCCCCCTCAAAGTGATTTGAATCGTTAATGCCATATATGGGATGTATATAAGGATGGATTAAATGGTATTATACACTATATTATACTGGAATTATATTATACATTTATATCATTATGATTTCATTCCATTAAATATGAAATAGAAATGAAATTAGTGTTCATGCGTACGTACGGCTTACGGTCTCCATGAACGGTGCATTTCATTTCTTACCTCTAAATGTTACGTAATATTATAAATGAATGTATATACTGTATATATATGATATATATGATATCTACATCATGAATATAATTCTGGATATGATGGATATTTCACCACATGAACAACTCGTAATTATAAGAAGTCTATTTTTGACTCAAGTACAAAAGATCGACAAAACGACCATTAATTAACTTAAATAATTACATAATGTTCATAACATTGTAATAAGTGATATAAAAGTTATAATGAACTTGGAAATTGTTCTAAATAAAGTAGATATTAACTCTAGTTTATTATTCAGGAGGTTAAATAACGGTCGAATCAAGTCGGACACAAGGTAAGGTAACTTCTTAACCCAATTTCTATTCTTTGGGTTAATCTCCTACTTTCAAATTATGTCAGGATATTATTATGTCCTATCTTGTATTTTTACATTATTTATGTGTACTTATAGTGAATACACATTACAGATGTACTTTATTTAAAAAAATGATCTCTTTAAGGACTTCTTCTCAATCCCCTTTCATTGAGGCATATTTGGTTTTATACACAACTTTCTTTTATATGGTGTATAAACCCAATTGACTTTTACGTTTATTCAAAAGGAATCTTTTTTATACGAAGTGTTTTGCTAAATGACAAAAGGGAATGTTTTTCTTTCCGTACTTATGTGGCGACAACTACTTCTCTGCCGCCGTGACCATTATTTGAGTTTCGGCTTCCTTTACAAGCCATCATTTTTTTAAATGAAAAATAAATACAAAGTTTTAACTTTCTTTTATTTTGGTATTAAAAATGGTTTTGGAAGCGTTTTTATTATATCAATGTGTTGTATTGATATCTTGTGATTGAAATGTGGAAATTTTATGTTTCCTTTATGCATGTTTTATGTGATACGATTATGTTATGGTTTATGATATGTTTAAACCTATTCATATGAGGAGTGTATTGGACTTAATAAGTGACGGGTGGAACCCGCTATAGCTCCTCGATGCATCGGTAGGTCTCATGAGACAACTAGACATGGAATTGGCCGAGGCCCTTTCCCAATTTGATTTATGGTTTTGGCCGAGGCCTTAATCATTTTAGACGTCTTGGCCGAGGCCTTAACAAAATGTCTCAGAATGTCTCGCATTATACATTCCCTCATTATGAAAGTGGTTATTGATATTTCATGTGATTCTTCGACTAGTAGAATATCCATGTGAGTAAGTAAATGACATCATTTAATTTTATTTTTTCAATATTATGCTGAAGTTCAAGTTTAAAAAGGCTTTTGTTTTAGTTATACATTGCCTTAAATGTTAATGTTTATTTATGAAAGCTTCCGCAATATTGTTATCCTTACTGAGCATCTGAGCTCACCCCTTTCAATGTTTTAATATTTTCCAGGATGTGAAGAAGTATTTTATGAATGACCTGCAGGGATTGTCAGAAGAGGATATGAGTGTGGACTATGGAGGCTTTGTTATTGTAGTTTTTCACTTTATGATGTAATGTAAGACTTATGAATGTATCTAGTGTTTCCAAGGCTACTAAACTAATCGGTCTTTCGAGACATGATCATTTGTGATCATGCCATTGTTACGAAGTAATGCACCGACTCTAGGTAGCTGGGGTCGGGGCGTTACAGTTGGTATCAGAGGCAGTTTAGTACTAACCTTGGAAGCTAGATTTAGATAAACTCTGATTAGAGCACATAGCCCGAAGATAGACTTTGAGGATTAGTATAGAAGAACTTCCTAGAATTTTGGTATTGTAGAGATATTGTGAGTTTTCCGAGCAATACATCCCTATATGGATACGAGCAGGTAGAGGCGGCTCTGGCACAGATGTACCTAGGGGTAAAACCCGAAAACACCGCTTTGAGCTAGACTCGAACGGGAACTGGTGCACGACAACGGGCCTTGCTGCACTCTTGGTTACGACACTCCCGGGGGATTTGCTTAGGATAATTCTCATTTTCTTTACAAACCACTATAAAGGGTTATGAGTATATACTTCCTCAAAGAAAACATTTTTATGGATTATATCCATAAATATTTCAATTTATGTTAAGTATATTACAAGTATGGAATTATGTATTTTGATTCATAAACTAATATAGTTTATGCCATTGTTTAGAAATGGCGCCTAGTGGAAGGAATGGAAACTGTATCAATGCACGCACTCCGTGTAGGGATTTCCCTCCTGCTCAAGATAATTATTGTGGAGCTGGAGATACAACTGGTGCTGATCAACTTATTACCATACTGGGACAACTCACTCAGGTTATGAATAATAACCTTACTCGTATGGAGCACCCTGATCCACAACGTGGAGGATCAATGTTAGACCTCTTCATGAGGCAACAACTGCCAACATTTAATGAGGGTACAAATCCATTAGTAGCTAAGCAATGGATAAACTCCTTAGAGAAAATATTCCATGCCTTGGGGAGTAGCGAAAGGGAGAAGGTTGTCATGGCAGTTTACCGCCTCACTGGAGATGCCGATCAGTGGTGGTCGCTGATTCAAAACACAAAGGAAGATGATGACGTATCGAATATGGAATGGAGGGAGTTCAAAGAGCTTTTCCTAGAAAAATACTATCCTCGTGACCATCAAGCAGATATAGAAAGGAAATTTCTGAGTCTGAGACAAAAGGAGGATGAGAATGTCGCAAAGTATGAGGCCAACATTACACGGTTAGTGAGGCATGCTGCAGATTATATACGTAACCCAAGAGGTAAGATTGATCGTTTCTTTGATGGGTTAAAACCATTTCTCTGTAGAGCTTTAGTATCACAATCTTTGTCAACATACGAAGATATTGTCTCATGTGCTATCAAGACAGAAAAAAAATTCTCTAAGTCTTATGACAACAAAGTAAAGCAAGAGAAGAAGAGAACGGTGGAACAAGAGACCGATAAAGGGAAAAATGGAAAGAAGGATTTTCCATTATGTGATAATTGTGGGAAGAATCACCCTAGTACTTGCCTAAAAGGAATGGGAGTTTGTTATAATTGTGGAGAAAAAGGTCACCAGGGGCGTGATTGCAAGGGAAAGAAAGAGGCTATCAATGTTGAATGCTACAATTGTAGGGAAATGGGGCATTATGAAAATGAATGTCCTAAGCGTCAGGGAAACTTACCTCAAAAAAGGCAAAGGGATCAAGGACAATCTTATGTTGTTACTACAGTTGAAGCAGAATAACTAATGTTTTGGTGCTTTTGGACTCATGGATTATATTCTGGTAATTAGAATAATGTGATATATATATATAAGGATTGTACTGCAGTACTTGTTGATTTCAGTAAGGTTTTAATATGATGAAGGTAATCATATATTTAGTATGTGACAAAAAGGGAAACTTTAATTTGTTTGGTGAATCTGATGTTACAATTGATTTTGGAATTTAGAGACCTTTTAGAGAAAGTCTGGACAGAGGTATTTTGGATAACTATAAAGGTTGGAGTGGAATAAGTTGATCGTTGGATAGTATTTTTTAAGGTTAAAACATTTCTGATGATTATTTTTGGAAAAATATAATACTATAGTTTTAGGAAAAGGACAACCTGTAGGGTGGGGCATAACCCATCGCGTCGGACAAAGGTGAAGGAATCGAACCCACAACCATAGTGCGACAGGCCTTTATTTCCTACCACTAACCTACAGGAAGTCCCTGGTTATTACAAAATAATTTTACTAATCTAAATGGTATGTGTTAACATTTGGAACCTTATACAATTATGATAAGTATAATATTTTTGAGTTCTATTATATTTTTGAGTGAAAGATGAGTTGATGGTTGAAACTCTAATTGTCAAGCATAAATATATATATACCTATCTCTTATTCAATGAATGAATTAATTATTAAACTTTATTAAAGGGATATTAAAACAAAAAAATGTGTTATCCTAATACCTTATGTCTTGTTGAATTGATGATATTTTAAATCAACATAGATTGAAGGCTTTGAGGCCCTCAATTTGACAGTTGATTGTGATTGATGACCTCAATCACTCCCTACAAATATTTACGTTTTTCCTCCAATTATATGTCTCTAATTTCCACCAATGTTCTCCTAATCGATATCATAATTGGGTGGTGACTTTTTCATTTCCCTTTCCCTCTTATTAAGGCTAAATTTTATTAATCTTATTTCCGATGTGGGTTTTCCACAAAGGTATTTTCTATTTTCAACCTTTTATTTTCAAAGAAAAAAATTTAAAATTGCGAGGACGCAATTTATTTAAGGAGGGGAGAATGTAACACCCCTAGATTCAACGATACGCTTCTCATTCAATAATGCAATGACTTGCATTGTACGCAACTTCGAGTTCTAAAACACAACGACTAATAAAAGTAGCCGTTATGAATAGTAATAACCACTTTTTAAAATTATATAAATTTTATATTTCAAAATGGACTTCATTTTTGGATTCGGAATATCAAAATTTGCCTATGTTGAATTTTTGGTATTTTTCTGAGAACTTCTAATTTTTTATGAATAGTGAAAAATACTTAAAAACATCTTTTTTAATCAAAATAATTTATAGTGATAAATTAGACTATTTGGTGGTTTTAAAGTATAAGTAGAATATATTTTTACCATTTTATCCAATGTTGGTCATTAGAATTAATTTAACATTGAAATTGGACATAAACAAACGCCAATCTTTTGATATAAATTGTTTCTTAAAAACACGCTATTTGTTGTGACAGTGGGAATTAATTATAAAATAAATTAATGAAACTTATATTTTTTGGAATTTTTTAAAATAGACATCATTTTTGAAATCGGAATATCAATTATAGCTTAGGGTGAAATTTTGGCATTTTTCTGAAAAACTTCAATTTTTGATGAATAGTGAAACCACTAAGTGGTAGTTAAATAACTGATTTTTCGTTTAAATGAAATATTACCACCTCTGTGATTTGATTTTCAAAAATCCGACATACATGGTTGTCATTAAGAAGTAAAATATGGTTCAATGAGATTAAAATAATTTTTGGTGGATAGTAACTTTTAAGTTCTTAATCACGATTAGAGGTAATTAGTGTAGTTTAAGGTAAAAATAATGTTTTAATAATATGAGATGAGCTTGACACATGTCATACCCTAATTGGATGTGCCATGTCCGACCAAGACAATCCATGGGTCAACTTGGGGACCCCATGGAGCCACTTTAGTTAGAAAATGACATAAATACCTTTTATTTAATGTTAAAGTAAAAAATGACACAAACATGAAATGTTTTACTAAAACAATTTTTACCTGGGGTTATAAAAGTCATAGTTTTTACCATAATTATTAATTGTAAAGTTAAAAAGATTTCCTACATCATAGTATTTTTTTTATAATTTTTAGACATTAAATAAATTAAATTATTTACGACATCATTATGATGCAGCGATGACCTCATTATTTAACGATTTTAATAAAATGAAAATATAATGTACAATCCAAGGGTTACACTTGTCCAAAGACTATTGTATGGTATATTTAGAACCCTTATTACCTTATCCACGAATTATATAAGTTTGGGACCTTTATAATCCAAAAAGCATTGTATAATAATGTACAATTTCCTTACTTTCCAAGAGTGCCCCTCCTCTCCTCTTATAAAAGGCCCCCACCTCTACCACCTCATTCACACTTTCAAGCCATTTGGCTCGGCCAACCTCTGCCCAAATACTCTCCAAACTTCCCCCTCTTACTCCTAGAAGCCTCACTTTGGGCAGAACTCTTCCCAAGGAAGCCTTTGGCTCAAATCAAAAAGAGTTACCTGATTTTAAGGTAATGTCTTCTCTAATGTTGTTTTGTTTTATTTTTCTTCTCCAACCCCCCTAAACTCTTTTTATTCATTTATTTTGTAACAACACCAGTATCCTCAATATACTAGGATGTTGTTATAAAAAGGATTCGATATACACTTACACACACCTACATCTAATGGTTAAAGAACATACTGTTTCTGTGGATGGTGAATTTCTGCCTCACGAAACGATGATTGTTCAAATTCTTTTAACACCTATAATTGTGGCCATTTTGATGACACTATTTTCATATATGATATATATATTATGTTTATTTTTTCCTTATCCTTCTTTATTTCTCTTTTATGGCATACTTTATGATTTCCATTATGGGTAAACGCGATAATTTCATTTTAGGAAGTGCGGACTACCGCCCCCTCAAAGTGATTTGAATCGTTAATGCCATATGTGTGATTTATAAAGGATGGAGTAAATGGTATTATACACTATATTATACTAGAATTATATTATACATTTATATAATTATGATTTCATTCCATTAAATACGAAATAGAAATGAAAGTAGCGTTCATGCGTACGTACGGCTTACCGTCTCCATGAACGGTGCATTTCATTTCTTACCTCTAAATGTTACGTAATATTATAAATGAATGTATATACTGTATATATATGATATATATGATATCTAAATCATGAATATAATTCTGTATATGATGGATATTTCACCACATGAACAACTCGTAATTACAAGAAGTCTATTTTTGACTCAAGTACCAAAGATCGACAAAACGACCATTATTTAACTTAAATAATTACATAATGTTAATAACATTGTAATAAGTGATATAAAAGGGATAATGAACTTGAAAAAGGTTCATAATAAAGTAGATATTAACTCTAGTTTATTATTCAGGAGGTTAAAGAATGGTCGAAACAAGTCGGACACAAGGTAAGGGAACTTCTTAACCCAATTTCTATTCTTTGGGTTAATCTCCTACTTTCAAATTATGTCATGATATTATTATGTCCTATCTTGTATTTTTACATTATTTATGTGTACTTATAGTGAATACACATTATATATGTACATTATTTAAAGAAATGATCTCTTTAAGGACTTCGTCTCAATCTCCTTTCATTGAGGCATATTTGGTTTTATACACAACTTTCTTTTATATGGTGTATAAACCCCTTTGACTTTTACGTTTATTCAAAAGGAATCTTTTTTATACGAAGCGTTTTGCTAAATTACAAAAAGGAATGTTTTTCTTTCCGTACTTATGCGGCGACAACGACTTCTTCGCTGCCGTGACCATTTTTTGAGTTTCGGCTTCCTCTACAAGCCATCATTTTTTTAATGAAAAATAAATACAATGTTTTAACTTTCATTTATTTTGGTATTTAAAATGGTTTTGAAAGCGTTTTTATTATATTAATGTGTTGTATTGATATCTTGTGATTGAAATGTGGAAATGTTATGTTTCCTTTATGCATGTTTTATGTGATACGATTATGTTATGGTTTATGATATGTTTAAACCTATTCATATGAGGAATGTATTGGACTTAATAAGTGACGGGTGGAGCCCGCTATAGCTCCTCGATGTATCGGTAGGTCTCATGAGACAACTAGTCATGGAATTGTCCGAGGCCCTTTCCCAATTTTATTTATGGTTTTGGCCGAGGCCTTAATCATTTTAGATGTCTTGGTCGAGGCCTTGACAAAATGTTTCAGAATGTCTGGAATTATACATTCCCTCATTATGAAAGTGGTTATTGATATTGCATGTGGTTATTCGACTAGTAGAATATCCATGTGAGTAAGTAAATGGCATCATTTAATTTTATTTTTGCCATATTATGCTGAAGTTCAAGTTTAAAAAGGCTTTTGTTTTAGTTATACATTTCCTTAAATGTTAATGTTTATTTATTAAAGCTTCCGCAATATTGTTATCCTTACTGAGCATCTGATCTCACCCCTTTCAATGTTTTAATATTTTCCAGGATGTGAAGAAGTATTTTATGAATGACCTGCAGGGATTGTCAGAAGAGGATATGAGTGTGGACTATGGAGACTGTGTTATTCTAGTTTTTCACTTTATGATGTAATGTAAGACTTATGAATGTATCTAGTGTTTCCAAGTCTACTAAACTAATCGGTCTTTCGAGACTTGATCTTTTGTAATCATTCCAATGTTACGAAGTAATTCACCGACTCTGGGTAGCTGGGGTCAGGGCATTACAAAATTAAATGTATAAATTATCAGAAGTTGGTTGACTTCATGTGTGAAGATTAAATTATGAAATTTGGGAATAGGATTTGTATTCAATATATACCCAATCTAAAAAGGGATTTATTTGATTATTCTCATAGTTTTAATTTCTCTATATATCCTGGTAGCACTAAGATGTATAAAGATTTGAAGGAACATTTCTGGTGGGACAACATGAAGTGGGAAATTGCTAATTATGTATCCAGATGTCTAATTTGTCATAAAGTAAAGGCCGAAAGACAACATCGAAGAGGATACATGAAACATATACCTATTCTTACATGGAATTGGGATGACATCATGATAGATTTTTTCATTGTATTACCCAAAACTCCAAGGAAGAATGATGCGATATGGGTAATTATTGATCAACTTATGAAATCTGCACATTTCCTTGCTACAAGGGAGGATTTTCCACTGGAGAACCTAGCATGACTCTATATCAATGATATTTTGAGACTTCATGAAGCACCTCTCCCAATTGTGTTTGATCATAATCCATGATTTATATCAAAATTCTAGAAAATTATTCAGAAATCTTTTGATACTAAGCATCGATTGAGTACTTCTTATCACCCTCAAACTGATAGGAAATCAGATAGTATGATCAAAACCTTAGAGTACGTGTTGAGATCATGTTCAGTTGAATTTCAAGGTACATGGGATCTATATTTAACTTTAGTAGAGTTTTCCTACAATAATAGTTTCCATTCATGTATTCAAATGGTACCATCTGAAGCATTGTATGGAAAGAGATGTCATACTCAAACTTTTTGAGATTAAGTTGGAGAAATGAAGCTTGTGGGCTCATAGATTTTGGAGAAAACAACAAAAAAGGTGAACACTATTCAAAACCATATCAAAGAATCTCAATGTAGGAAAAATATATATGTCGATAATTGACAAAAGGATTTTGATTTTCAAGTGGGAGATCATGTTTTCATGAATGTGTCCCCATGGAAGGGTGTTGTAAGATTTGGGATGAAAAGGAAACTAAGCCCGATGTAAATTGGAGATTTTGATATCCAAGAGAGAATTGGATCCATTTCATATCGATTGGATATGTCACCAAGCCAGTCTAAAGTACACAATGTGTTTCATGTCTCATTATTGAGGAAGTACATGCTAGACCAAACACATGTCCTAACTTATGAAGGAATAGGAATGGAACCTCACCTATCATACTACGAAAAGCCTATCCAGATTCTGGATAATAAAGAATAGATGTTGAGGAATCAAACAACTCTACAGGTAATGATACTTTGGGGAAATCAAAATATCAAAGAGGCAACATGGGAGCCTGAGGAGCTTATGATGAAGACCTATGAAATTTTTTTTATGAGGTAACATTCTATGAATTTTGAGGATGAAATTTTTGTAATGATAAAAGAATATAACACCCCAAGATTTTCCAAATAAATTTAATATTAAAATCATGAAACACTGATTCTCTACAAAACACCACTTTGTTATAACCTAGCCAGTAAACATATTTTTACCACCTCTATGATTTGAATTTTGAAAAACTGACTTACACAGTTGCAGTCAGTAAGATATTTAGAGTCTAATAAGACAAACATAATTTTCTTAATAGTAACATGCCCTTATAAATAGTAATATGAACTGTATGAATAGTAACTCATATTATTTTCTTAAGGTTATAAGATAATGAGATCTTGATTAATTTTTCAATGTGATATAAAAAGAATTATAGTTTTAAAATTGTTCTGTTTCGAATAATTTAGGATTTTATTTAAAAATTAAATTAATCATATTTAAAAAATTATTTTCAAAAAATAAACTTCATTTATGAATTTTACATGTCGAAAAATTGTTAGGGTGAATTTTTTGGATTTTTCTAAAACAATCAAATTTTTTATGAATAGTAAAATACTGTAATTTGACATGTATATACTTTATTAGTTAAATTAACTAAACCTAGAATCATGTCTAATGTAAGCACACTTGTTTCAAACTAACATTCACTTATTACTATTTTGGGTCACATGAATCAACACGATTGGTTTTCTTGAAGGGAATAATAAAATAATGAATAAGATATTTACAAATCACCCCTCCCCTCCACTGTAACCCCCCACCCCACCCTCTTCTCTCCACTCCTCTCAAGCCTTGGTCATTGTCTAAATTCTGCCAAATTACCCTCCCTAGATCCTCCCCCACTTCCATCATCCATTGGTCTCATAAATGGTCCAAAACCTCTACCCAAATGCAGCCCTAAAAGAAGATTACTTCTAGAGGTAAATTCCTCTTTTCATTTGTTTTATTCAGGGTTCCTTTCTTTTCTTTTTCTTTACTCACCTACTTTCATCCAAATGTTGAGATGACTCCAGTACCTTACATGTACTATAATTGTTTTATGATAAAGGAATGATTATTCATCATCTCTCTTTTCCCCTTCTTTTATACTAGAAATGGAAACACCATCTGAGATGTGTTAATTTATCACATTCAAGGACGAAGGGTTTTCAATTTCAATTACCATCTTCAATTTTGGTAATGAAACCATTTTTATGGTTGAAAAAGACTATAATATATTTATTATAACTTATTTAAGGTTATTTAATCCTTTTTTACACATTATATTTATTTATTAATCAAAATGAGTTCATTGTGATAAAAAACCACCAATTAACACAAACAATTGTCATTAAAGTTTTATATAATTATTCATCTTAACTACCAATAAGAAAAATAATTTTAAAACCATATAATCTTATCGTTCTTCAATAATAAGAGACAAATTATATTATGGAAAACCATTCCCATTCTACATGTTTATCCTTTCACGAATATAAGTAAATTGATCATGAAAATAAGGAAGAAAATGCTCCCAAACAATGAAATTGAACCTATTAACCCATCAAAAGGACATGAATGAACATAATAAAATTATAATAAATCAATTAAATGTGGGGGAGTTTCTGGAATCCTTAATTTAGGAACCTAAATTTTATTATTCATGTCATTAATATCATGTGAGAAACACCTTTAGACATAAGTTAAGGATTTTCTACCTGAACCTCCATTTTCATTCAAGTTACTCTTTTTATATCTTTATCCAAATTAATTTCTTAATTATTCTTATGTCCTCCTCATAAATTCTGTTTTAATATTATATTTATTTGTAAAAAACAAAATACTTCTGTATTTCATGGGAGTTACATGTTTTAAAAGGAACATTCAAAATTCTTTCTAAAATACAATCCTGATTCGAGGGAATTTCTCAAATTCTTACATATTTTCAAGGACACTCTATAATATATTTTTAGCAGCCATTATTTTCCTAAAATCACTCATTTTTTATGAAAATAAAATCTTACTTAACTTCTACTTTTATAAAAATATTTTTCCCAAAGAACTCTTCTTTTCAAAGTAAAAGAGTATTTATCTCAAGAATTACTTGATTATTTTATTGGAGTATTTTCATCTTTTCCAACAATCTTGTTGATTCATATGTATTATTGAGAATAATATTTTATGATATCATATACCATATTATATTTAATTATTTATGATCCATTTTACTATAGATGCACTATTTTTATACACTTCATCTTACTACTCCAAATGATTAGTGATGATGTTACAGATTGGGGAAAGTTATTTACATATCTTGTGTCTATGTTGTTTATGTTTATCCTAGTTCATATGAGGAATGAATTGGACTTATTAAGTGATGGTTGGGGACCTTTATATCCCCTTGATGCATCGTAAGGTCACATGAGACAAATATATATGGACTTGGCTGAGTCGTTACCCTTTTTCGATATGGTTTGGCTGAGGCCTTAATAATTTTTAGATGTCTTGGCAGAGGCATTGATGATATGTTTCAGAATGTATAAAATATGAATTTATCTCATTATGAAGCTTAGAATTCATATTTCATGAGGTTATTTGACTACTATAGTTCCCATGATTATGTTGAATTATGGAAATATTAACTCAGCTCATATTCCTACCATATTTTATTCAAGTTTATTTTTAAAGGAAGGTGTTTTTAATTGTTCATCATGCCTAATTTTGATGTCATCTTCCAAAGTAATTTTTACCCTTACTGAGCATCTGATATCACTTCTTATTATGTTTCATTTTTTCTCTATATATTAAGAGGTACATTATGTTTGAATTTTAGGGATAATCTTTGAGTGGTGGATGTTCCCAATGGAACTTATATGTTTTTTTTCATTTCATGTTGTAATTTTGATCATATGTATGTATATTGTTTCCAAATCTACTAAAATACTTAATCCTTCGGTATTCATATTCTTTGTTTATATTCCAGAGTAATAAAATAAGGGCTTGGGTTCAAGAATTTAGGGTCGGGTCTTTATAGGTTCTGACACATGTCACCTAGGTCTGAGCACACCAAAGTCATAAAATACTAGAAAATAATTAATCAAGAATTTCATTTTACCCATGGTCCCTCAAAAGATGTCCTATAAAAAACTATTGTGGATATTTTGTTCATTTAGATATAGTTTCTCATATTCCCCAAGTCTATTAATATAGTTTGGTAACACTATGAAATTCATTAGTCTGTTTGGATGAAAAATAGAGGGCTGGCGAATGATTCCACTCATGAACAAGACCCCTATTATTATATTATCAAGGAAGTAATGGAAGTGAATGAATATTTCCCTTTAAACATTCTTCAAAAGCCATCCGTGATATAATAATAAAATAGTTAGTAGTTAAGGGATTGGAACCCAAACCTACCCCTAAAATTGGAGTGACTCACTAGTATAATGTAAATGTTACTCAAGATTAGGAATAATCCCCCACTACCTTCTAGGAGGGTTTTCTTGGTAAACGTTAGTGATAAATGAACAATAAGATCGATCATATATCCTCATTCTAACTAGAGAACATTGGACTTTTTTTGACCTCTTAAATTATAGCATAAATCCCTTAAAATATTTTAAAAACATTCTTGTATAATCTATAAATATCTTGAGAGGAACTCAGGTGGGCTCCCATATATTATAGTCACTACACACAATATATAACACCATCTGACTAAAGGAGAGAACCTAAACAAGAAGTGTAACCAAATGAAATTTTAAATTACTGTTCAAGATACAATCCATATCTACTCAAGTCCTATATTCATGATTCCCTCATAAATCTATCCATTTTTTCCTATGATCCTATTCAATTCAGTTGTTTCAGTTGTGAAGGTCCTCCTCATGCCTTTCCTACCAATAGATCTAGAGGTCTTTCATGTGGTTCCAACAATTAATTCCTCATTTATGATCATATTATAATCAATAAAACAGTACCCATATCATTGTGAGTGTTATATGATCCCTCCCCATAGTCATAAGATGAAATAAAAAATAGTTCATACCTTTTCAATCATTAACTTCGAAGTTCCTCCCTATGGAATACGCTATAGGAATTCTCCCTATGGCTAAATTGAATCCATGCTGTTAATCATGACCATGATTTTGTTCATTTTGAATGTCTTCCCGATAATGATGTTTCATTTTGAATGAATTGTCCTCCCATTTCTGAATCAACTATGCGGAATACCTAATATCACAAGGAACGTGGGAGGTCAACCATGCGTGATTCCATGTCATTGAAAATTAATATTCTTTTGCAAATGGAAGAAATAAAAATATCATTCATTGAATGAAGCTTGTATTTTATTCTATAAAACTTTTAATAAGAGATCACTACAAATACCATCATCTAAAAAAATCATGGAAATTTACTTGATGGGTAGAGCATGTGGAATAATCTCCCAAAAAGATAATGATTATGCGATTAATTTGATGAATAAACTGGAAAATATAATACACCAATAATATTCTTCCCCATATCCATTTCTATAAAGAGAATCTCAGAGAGGATGAAAAAAATATTGTTTGAATGATATTTAGAACAATTTTTTTATAACACTCCATCATTTAAAAATGTATACAAATGATATACAATTCACATCAAATAAATAAATAAACTTTGTCCTCAAATTGTCTTGACCAAATTTCAAATGTATCATTCCAAAAATTTGTAATGAAATAAGAGGATATTCAATGTAAAATTATTAATGCACTGAGTAGGCTATAATGGTTGATCACCAATGCCCCGTCTATCAACTTTATTAGGATAATGGATCAACATGGAGAATTTAATTTCACCTTAATCCCCTCTGATAAAATACCATAATATGATTCATCATGTAATGTCATTTATTTGATTTGGATCTTTGAAGAAATATCTACCCACATAAGATTTTATCCCATAATGGAATAAACATTGAACATATCATAGAAGAATCATCCATGATGAGAATGATCCATCAAAATAAATTCAAATAACGAATCTAATAATGTCGAAAAATCTTCCTATATAAGGAAGGCCAATCATAAAACAACATCAAGGCCTTTAGAAGAAATTCAGTCACATGTTGATCATAAATTGCACCAAACTCATGCATGAAATCTTATTCGCATTAATTATATTGTAGTTTTAATTTCCACATCCATTGAAACATGGGAGAAGACCTAGGACATAGGGATAGGGGGAAATATTAAAAAAACAAATCCTTTAAAAGAAATCACATTTGGCCTAAAACATAATAGTAAGAATATAGTAAGAGTGGACAGCCACAATTTTATAGGAATATTTACCTTAAATTACTCCCCAATGTAATTTAGCGTTTTTTCATTTAGGAGAGGAATCATAGAGTGATGTATCCCAACTTCTCTTATAAGGTGACCAGAATACCTCATTAGGAATTCATACAATGATTTTTTCCATATATTCTCTTCATTTCACTCTTTTCCAAGGATCGTTAGGATTATAATTGTGCAATGGGAAGAGGAAAATTAGTGTTTGTGATCAGAATCAACCTATAATGTGTAAAAAATTCTTAGATATCATTTCCCTTTAAAGGGATATCATGAGTGAAACTGGTCCTCCTAAAATTTAAAAGCTAATGAGATGCATGAAAATGAATTATATGTTAGTTAATGTGATCAGAAATTCTTCTAAATATGATATAGAACATGAATCCAGTATAGGGTAAAGAAATAGGATATTTCCTTTTGAAACACAGTTAATAAAAAAGTTACAAAAGAAGGTGTTAAGACCATAATCAGAGGATAAATATGAGTTCTGGGAATCCCGTGAAAGTTAATTTTACACCATTATGGAAGGAATCAATCACATAAAAGGGTAATGGTTTGGTCACATCCCCCCAGTCACATGAGGATGTTGAACCTCTCACAGTTGAGGATTGAATTTCATAGTATTAGGTATATATTAAGAAACTCAAAATGATTGATGTAAAACCACTCAAAGTCATTATCCCTAATGAAAATGTTATTCAAATAGAACCACATCATAACCTATCATTAGATCCCCTTAAATAGAAAGATCATGATGTACGAAAAAATGGTTCCAAGGAACCTTCCCAGTATGGTATCTAGAAGAAAAAATTATTTGGATGAAATAAAAACAACATATTAATATTTTTCTCCACTAGGGATTCAACTAGAATCATGTTAGAAAAGTGCTTATAGGCCGACCCAAGTAGTTAATTGACTATAAGTTCATGTAGAGAATATATATATTTGCCAACCTATGGCACTCCATTATCAAATTCCTTCATAACCGGAAATCACACTAGGGTTTAGTGACACAATTTAGTTATTTTCATGTGGGTCAGAATATTTGGAATGGTTTCATGAACCATTGTATTCTAAGAGGGATCTATACTCTGATTAGGTATATGAAAATATTCCCCAACATACCTTTTGGAATCCAATGTTCCTAACATTAAATGGCTGTGAGGATCTAGATCAGAACTTGGGACATTTTAAATCAATGTGAAGATCTAATAAGGTGAATCTTGAAAAAAAATAATCATTCATTCATAAGTTCTTTATAAAAAACATGAAAGGGACAACCTTTGCTTAGTATACTTGTTTCTAATCCAGGTAGATCAAAGGGATATGAATATATCCATAGAATGTTTCTTTGTCAACATAGACCAATGATATAAATGGTAATGATCCTTGACCCATAAAATTTAAAATATCCATAAAATGAGGGATTATAAAAAAATTTCTATGGTATAAGTATTTGACATAATCCATAAACATACCAATTCCTAAGTAATTTGTTTTTTACCTTTTTATAGATAAACTCAATGAAATGTTGCAAATTCAAATTATCCTGGAATAATAACTAGGTGGATTTTATGAAAATTCAATAAACACATTGAGGTTGGAAGAAATAAGTTGGTGAAACAAATCCATATCTCAACTAGGACAGTTTGTTCAAGGTATGTGAAGGGTAAAGTGGAAACTATCACACTTTCAATTTAATAAGCTCTTAACCCTAGAATAACTCTGAATTCCACACCTTATCACATGAAACCCCCACCTAAATGGTAAGAAAAAAAATATCCCAATTAGGATGGGATAATGGCGTATAAAAGTGTTCCATTTTAGAACTAGAAAAATATATTTTATCCCTTATAAGATGAAAATTTTTCTAACTACATTTTATAATCATTTGAATAAATATTGAAAAATTTCGAAATCCTAGATGTTATGATCATGTTAGCCTCATTGAATGAATATATTATTTCCTACTTAACTAATAATTATTACATACTATCTTGGATTGGGGTTTAATGATATTATGAAAAAGATGGTTGATTTAGGATAGGTAAAATTTAGAAAACCACCATCATAATTTTCATGTGTTTCCACTGCAACCCCGAAGAGAGAAGGTTAATAGTAAGAATTTAAAAATTAGGTTTCATTGAAGATCCATAATTGGATTACTATATTGATTATCATTAAAACTCACAATATCCTTAGGGAATTGTTAGTCCAACCAACTATAAACCAAGATTATTCTTCTATGATGGAACTAATTTTCCCATAACTTCAATCCTCCAAGACACAATCCTCCATGAATTAATCTAATCAACAGAACTAGATATGTTTATATAAATATGAAATTTTAAAAATGAAAAAATAAATATTTACTTACTGAAACATTATTCCTCCTATCACAATACCATGGGAACCACCCAGCCAAATGAAATTCATAATGACTAATTATTTAATATATTTTTTGATTAATTCTATTTGTTAATTGGACCACTTTTTCGATTTTTAGTATGTTTATAAATATGAGTCCCATATTCATGATTTGGTAACTAGATGAAAAAACATCAAGATATGAATTAGTATTGGAATTTTTAGTCATAGATAAACTCAATATGTCTCCAATTTCCTATAAAAATTAATTTACGATGGATAAATTCCTATTAATTCCTTTTAACAACCCTAAAATGAGAATGAAAATGCTCCAACACCCTTTAAGAGTCATCCATTATCAATTTTTTTAGATGACCAGATGGAGTGGTGAGATATTCTAATATTCTCATATGGGTGGGATAACTATATTGATCTAACATAGTAGTGATGGAAGTAAACATGAGTTATCTTCAAAGGAATGACCCACCTACCTCAAATACTCCACCCCCTCAATCATGATCTATGAAGATGTTTCATACCGGGAAGTACAAAACATTGGATAAAAAATTTGAAATTTTGAAATTGGCAACCTTATTGTTTGAAATGATTTCAAACTTTTATTTTGTCAATTTATTAAATGACCATTTGTATGTACTTATAAAATCCTTAATGAGGCCCTAAGGGTTTGAGTATTAGGTTACCACTAATGAATTATATCTTGTAGGGGTTGATCTCATGGATTTTAAAACTATTATATCATTAAAAAATTAGTAAATTTACACTCTAATATAGGGAAACATAATACCCTTATATATATATATATAGTTTTTTTATGATATTGACATCTAATGAGACATTCTTGATTATTTATTTGGGATCAGTATTATTCTAGTAAAAAATATTAATCAATTGGGTTACAATGCCGAAAAAATTTCCCCTTTTTCTTTAACACTATTGGGGTATAAAAAAATTAGATAAAACCCCTTGGTCAAATCAAGATAAGAGCTCAATTTGGGGACCTTTCTTCTGACTCTAAATTCATGGTCGTTATGGATGGGAAAAAATTTAATGTTTTATGATAATTATAATAGTAGTTTATAATCCCATCAGTTTATCACTAATTTCTCAAATATTTCATCAATGGAAAAATAGGGACATTACATGGTGGGAAGTCCCCATAGGAAAATAGTGAATTGAAATACATCAATGTAGTGTTCCACTATGGATAAGGTAAATAAATCATGATAAATTATATTTCTCTTTTTACTGAACCAAATTGACAAAAAATGATCACAGATAACCCATTCAATGATATTTTTAATGAGTATTTTCTACCCATGAACCAAATCAAAGGCATGGTTTGTATTTAAGTATGTACTCATTAACCCTTATGATACCAATCATAGAAACTAATCCCAAAAAATATATTAGATCTCTTGGATCCTCACAATGATGGAAACACCTCATGTGAAACATCCCTCTATTTTACCTTTGATCTTTAGCAGACCCCTATATCATAAGTCAAATCAGAATGAACTATTATATAACTCATGGAGAGTAGGAATTCCTATACTTTAACATGTGTATTTCAGAATATTTAATTTTATTAAAACTCTAATGACTCTTATTAATCATCCATTATGCTTCATTTTGGTTTATATGAAGTGAAAGAAGATGAAGAGAACCTTAATGGCTCCCCTCCAGTGTTTGAGGAAGGTGTATCTTCCACTATTAATGAACTCTGGGGGATAAATCTAGGAATGAAGGAGAATTTTTCATAAACATTGATAAGTAAAGACATGTACACATACTAAAAAGAGGTACCTAATTCATTTTCAATTATGAACAAAGATGTGATAATGTGGAATTAAATAAAAATGTACGGAATTAATCCTGATGTTTCCACCCATGAATTTGGTTCTCTAGAATATCATCACAATTATATATAGGGATCTCAAAGATAACATCCATCTCTTGCTTCCATGGTTCAATATGATGTTGGTAAAATAATTATATCCAAATTCCTTAAAGGGGTATGGTACTCAATGTAGATTTCCAATATATCCCCATTCAATGATATTAATATATATATTATAGTTTTCATTGATTATATGGATCTCAATTGGTATCTTCCAAAATTTCATTTCCTAGTTTTTATTAAAGAACTTTTGATTGATGCAACTTTCAATTATCAAGACCATTTTTTAAGGATGTTTACTCATGATACAAATAAATCTATTGGTCTCTAGAAGATGAATAGGACATTTATTTCCAATCATCCTATGGAATATCCTGCTATTAAGTGATTACCTTTAGGTTATAAAGATGATCTCACTACATATCAATGTATCGAGAACTCTATTTTCAAGAAATTTTTTGTAATGATAGTTGAATATTACCTCAAAAATGAGGTAGTGAATTACTGTAAATGTCATGAAAAACATGTATAACATGAGATACTATAACAAAATATTAAAACATATCCAAATAATGAATCCCATTAAATGTTTTTTCTAGTTTTCCCTCAATAACATATTTTAGCATCATAGTACACCGAAGTGGAATAAATGTTGATATTGAGAAGAGAAATGATATACTGGATATGTGACTCCTTCAAAATATAAAATATTTTCGAGGTATCCATGTATAGATATCCAACAGTCTATTCCTTATAGTGAATCTTAAGGGAATGTTGTTTCCCATCACCAAGAAAATGAAAAAGGTATCTGAGTATTAATTGACTTACCACTAGTAGGTTTCATTCTAAATCCTAAATAAATATATTATTAGTATACTAATGTTAATGCCTCATGTTTTAAGGAATGAATCAAATTATATATGTTACCACACTAGAGTGATCACTAAGCACTTTATTCATGCTAAAGAATGACATAGAGAATGATAACATCCTCTATTATATCAGTAGATTCATGCTCAACACTGAGAGTTGATATTCATATATTGACATGTATTTCTTCATGATAATATTTATAGTTCACAATATAATATATAATATCCATCCTAATTATTTCAACTTTTTATCTCATGATGATTCACTATAATATATCCTCAACCAACCTGTAAAGACTATAATATTGGCATGGTGGACAGTTATCTTGCAGTAGTTTCACATTCAATTCTTAACACATAAGGTGATAAAAGGTTATGTTTTAGTCTATTTCCATATAGAAAATCCCAATATTGAAAAATACCCACTGAATATGGAATTTCCATATGAAAGGAAATATTATGTTCATGATTCTTCTACATCTGGGAGATGTATAATGATGTCACATCTATTTTCCTAACATGAAAGGTAATATAAGTCACCAGAATCAAAAAAATCATTATGGGAGTCATTGTCATTTATCTAATAATGGTAGCTCCACTGAATTCCATATTATAATTGGATGTATTACATAATAATGAGGAAGAATATCATGATGTGATTAAATTTTTGGAATTGGAATTGAGAAAACCAATATACCACAAGAAGGTCAATAGTGACTCAGAGTTAATGATCATGTTGAAAAATGGTGATTATTCTATCACAAAGGATGATTTGAACCAACATCATAAATATATGAAATGGTCAATGGAAAAATTACCCACATAGAAAAGACTAAATCATCTCTCTATTTCACTAAATCTTGGGGAAGATGAAATAACTAAGGCAGAAAAATCATTAGAAGATCTAGATCGAAATGAAATAGTTATCAATATTTGTGGATCATAGAATTGTACCACCAATTTTTGGACAACATAGAAGAGATGTATGAGATCTATTATGTACTCATACTAGATAATCATGAAAATGTTGGATTATTACAATATTGCACTACATATAAAATGGGTTTCATCCATCAGATAGTGTATGAAATTAGAAAATCCAACGACTATTGGTTAATTTCACTCATTATGATATCTTGAATCACAATAAGGTCCTAAATAAATTAGTCTTTGATGGTGTTCTCCTCTAAAAAATTAAAAAAGAGTCAAATGTTGTTTTCCTATAAGAATACCATACTAGTTCATATAATTCCCATCTATCATGGATTAATATTTCTTATTAAATCAAGAGTCTTGGGTATTTCTATCCCATAATGAAACATTCTTGAACGCAATTCACCAAAATTTCTCATTCATGTATGATACATGAAATGATTATCCATTGATCCCTAGATAAGATTCACACTACCAAATAATCCTATCCATTTTTCATATAATGGATGGATGTCCAAGTGAATGATAGACAAACTAAAACCAATTAGTTCATGTATGTCCTTAAGGATATCGACTTCCTTTACAAATTGGAAAATGTAACACCCATTCAGGAATTTTGGGGAAAAAACATAATCTTTGTGAAATTAAACATCATCATCAGATTCGGTGTCCCCCACATAATAATGATAGATAATGGAACCATTTTTCAATTATAAATTGAGAATTTTAACACCCCAATCTTCCACGGTACACTTCTCTTTGAATAATATTGTAGTGTGTGATGTACTTAACTTCTAGTTCTAACACACACCACAACCAATCAAACTAGTCGTTATGAATAGTAATACCAACTTTTTGAAATTTTATACATTTTATCTTTCAAAATGGACTTCATTTTTGGATTCAGAGTATTGAAATTAGCTTAGAGTGAATTTTTTGTACTTTTCTAATAACTTTCATATTTTGATGAATAGTGAAAATTACTAAATTTTAATTAAAAATAACTTTTTTAATTGAAATAATTAATAGTGATAAATTATGAATTTGAGTGGTTTTAAAGTATATTTAGAATATATTTTTAACATTTAATAAAATTTTGGTCATTAGACATAATATCACATTTAAACCAGACATAAACAAGTGTCAATCTTTTGATAGTTATTGTTCCTTAAAAACACGCTTTTTTATTTTGACAGCGGGAATTAATTCTTAATTAATTTCTGCCACTTCGGTGTTTTAAATTTGGAAAAAAAATTATTCCATATTTGGAATTAGGATTCCCAAATCGTGTAAATAGGTAACTCTTATTTTTAGACATTTTGAATAATTACTTCGGTAAATATTTTATTTACCATGGATAAAGGGTAAATCCGGTAAATAACGATAAAAAATAATATTCTAATAAGATTAAATTACCCTAAAACGTTTCCTAACCCTATGGTTTGATACATGTTCGACCATTTGAATCTTTGGGTCGATTTTGGGACCCCATGGTGCCACTTGTATGTGATAATGACACTTTATATTAATTAAGTTAAAGTAAATACAAAAATGACATAAGCATATATCTTTTACCAAAACAATTATTACATAGAGTTATATATGTTATATTTTTAACTATAAATATTCATTAGAAATCTAAAATTATTTACTACATAATTTTATTTTCTTTATAATTTTTAGACATTGAATAATTAAATTTATTTATGACACAATAATGATGCAGTATTTACCTTATTAATGAATGAATCAAATAAATGGTATTATAAATATTAAAATAAATATAATTTCAATGTTTTTAGGAAATACACGAATTTTATAGGTGATTATGACGTGTTAGGGATGATTCAATGTATTATGTTTGAATTAATCAAGTTGTGATGACTTTCACAAAAACAAAATACCAAATAGTGTCAAAATTGACATAAATTAATATTTAAAACAAATACTATATTATTGGTTGATATAATATTCCAAAAAACGTAAGGTTCAACCAAAAGGTTAAAATAATATTATATATGTCATTAATGAGCCACTTTAGGTTCTCTTGGAAGTTTAGAGTACGTTTATTAACCATATATAGTAAGAATACAAGAAGACAGGGTAAAAGTTAAACTATATAACTAAGAGTTAAATATAAATGATAAGGTTAAAATGGTAACCTAAACTTTTCTAAAACCTATTGTTTGAGATAATTTCGACCCATAACCACCTAAGGATCGAAATAAATTCTTCTGGAACCATTATAAACCGAATATTATTGTATAATAAATTAATGCTTTAATCTTTTCGTAAAGTGACCCCCATCCCTCTTATAAAAGGGAACTTCCCCTTCTATCCAAATAACACCTCCAAAGCCATTTGGATCGGCCACACCCTGCACAAATATCATCCAAAAATTCATCCATTCAACCTAGAGGCCTTAGTTTTATCAGAAATCCAACCTAAGGATCCCTTTTGATCAAATCAAGAGGAAGAATCCGAAGAAGATGTAATGATTTCACCACCCTCTTTCAAGTTCCTTTCTTCTTCCACTTCTTCTTTCTTTGTTATTTCCATTATAAAATAATAACTCAAGAATATTATATATACTGTGATGTTATTATAAATATTTAACAACTATTACTCATTATTATATCCATCTTATGAAGGATAATGTCACTATTTGTGCGTACGTACGACTTACCGTTTCCACACCTTGGTGTAATTTGTTATTCAACACTATGTTATTTGGATGGATATAATGATGAGTAATATGGATATAAATAATGAAAATAACATGATAATGTCTCTGTAAAATTAATATACCATCCAATTCCACACGTTTATGGAAATTATATTGTATCTCGTGCGTACGTACGGATTACCGTCTCCACGACGCGATGAGATTCATTTCCACATTCACCATTCATCGATGATTATAAAAATATATATTACTAATATGTTGGTAATATATGACATAATAATTCTACTAGAGATTTATATATATATATATATATGTACTTACAAATATTATATTCACTTAGTTCCGTTCAATACGTTATGAAAACGGAAACAACATTTATGCGTACGTACGGACTACCGTCTCCATAAACGGTGTTTTCCATTTCATATATATGTCTATTATACATATTTATATTCTAAATATATATGATATATAAATCATGTTTTATATTCTTGATGTATTTAAATCATGATCTATGTGATACAAACAAGAGTAACAAGTTAAAACACGTACGATAAAGAAAGCAATTATTATCCGAAATGTTAATTTAACATGGAAATTATTATTAAATGGGTAGTATAAAATCATAAATGAATAATGTATGATATCATAAATATTAATATGGTTATGGAATAATTTAATAACATACTAAGGTTGTCACGACCCGCCCTCGGGGTCCGTGCCGTGACTACCCCAAGCCCGCCTTCCATAGGCCAGGGGCTGGCGACTAGCACCAAGGCGTAAAACCCGGTGAAAAGGGAAGGCATTGCCTTTGAAAAGTAAACAAACACCACAGAGTAAGCAAGCGGAAAGTAAACACTAAACAAAAGCAGAGTACAACAGAAAGTGCAGAAAAGTAAATGGGCCAGTATACAAACCCAAACTGAAAGTAAAGTACAACTCGAAAGGGAAAACAGCAACTGAAAAGTAAAAGCCGCTACTCCGAGCTGCCCACTAGAAATCCCACCTGAATGGTGGGTACAGATAGCTCCTCTGCTCCACGGGTCCCGCCGTCCGCTCCGAGAATGTCCCGGCCAGTGGTCCACCTCCGGGTACCGTCCCGCTCTGTAAGCCTCAGCTAAGGTCAACGCTGTCCGTCGTCTGCAACCAACACAACGTAGTGTGGGCAAAGCCCGTGCATGGGTGAGTATAAGCTACTCAGTAGGGACCCCGAGACCCCTGAAGGTCTCTCAAATCCACAAAGGATAAACCACGAAGAAAAGTAACAATCACGAAGTAACAACTGACACTGCTTAGGTATATGCCCATACATATACCTAAGTCATCAATTTCCGTTCGGCTCCAACACCGAGCCCAAGAACAACCCAATCCACAAAGAAGAGTAAACAGTAAATCCACACAGATTATAACAAGTTTATGAAATCAACGGATAACCATTACCCAGGTATATGCCCATACATATACCTAAGTTATCAAGCGACCCATCTCAATCATGAGGAATCACAAAGATCATTGACTCAGCTCAAACCAGGATTTTCATTATCGAAACCGTAAATGTTGAAGAGCCCCAACTCTGAAGTGTACAGTGGTCCTGTCACGACTCCGAGGTACTGCTCACTAACCTAAGACTGCTGAAGTACTCCTCCTGTCGAGTACCGCGGGTCTGCTGCCAACTACCGGGCGCTCCGTCCGCTGAGGGTCTGCTGCCAAATACCGGGCGCTCACCCAGATAGCCTACTGAGGTACTCCTCCTGTCGAGTACCGCGGGTTTGCCACCAACTACCAGGAGCTCCGTCCGCCGTGGGTCTGCTGCCAACTACTGGGCGCTCCGTCCACTGGGCTAGTCGACTCACTCCAAGTCGAGTCGGTCAAGCAGTCGTCAGGTCTCAGTCATCTACACGGTCTCCGTACTCCGCACGCACGTCTCCACCGTCGCGGGTCTGTCGCTACAACCAAGCGCACACACTCCGTAGAGTATCGCGGGTCCGCTGCTACAACCAAGCGCTCCACCGCCAAGGGTCTGCTGCTGCATCCAAGCGCACCACCACTGTCAAGTACCACGGGTCCGCCGCTACACCCAAGCGCTCCACCGCTCAAGGTAAAAAGAAGATTCAGCTCACACAGGTTCGGTAGCACTGTTCCACGTAGGATCGCTGAGTGCTGTAGTCGTCGTCGTCGAAACCACACAGGATCTTTGTACTGTCGTCGTCGCAGTCACAGTAGCTGTCGTAGCAGTAGTAGTAGCAGTCAGTCGCAGCCAGCACTAGGGTTCCCGCACACAGCAAGCTCGTTCAGAGGGTCCGCTCCACGAGCCGAGAGGCTGATACATCAACTGTCACAAGGTCCAGAGTTGATGTATCCAAAAGTTCCGTATCGTCAACAGGAACTCAACGCAACAGACGGCGCGTCGATCGGACGCCCGGTCTGAGAGTTATTGGCATTTTCGTCTCCGAGGCCCGGTTGGTTTTTAAGGCAAAACCAACCCGACCGTACTCCACCTGCGTCCAAACCTCGGGCGGAGTATGCCAAAAGATCCGTCTCACTAAGAGGAACACAACGCGACTGACGGCGCGTCAATCGGACGTTCGTAGCTCAAGATACGAGCGTTTCCGCTCCGAAGGCCCGGTTGGTTTCGTGAACGAACCAACCCGGAAGAACTCAAATTAAACCGAAACCTTGAGTGCGATATACCGAAACGACCGTCTCGATCCAAGGATCGCGTTACCACTGACTGTTCGTCGATCGGAGGTCCGAGGCTCAAGTTATGGCCCAAAAACCGATTCTGGTTCGAAACGGGGGGGTCCGGGTCCGGGCCGACCCGGCCCGACCCCCCCCCCCCCTGGGGTGGCGCGGCGGCCGGAGGCGGCGCGGCGGCGCGGGGTGCCGCGGCGGCTTGTCGCCGCGAGGAGGCTGCGCGCGGGGGAATTTAATTCCCCCGCTATCTGGATGGCGGCGCGGCCTTTGTGTCGCGCCCACTTTTTTAAAACGCCCCCCCCCCCCCCCCACGTGGGGGGCCTGATTTGAGCGGAACCGGGGGGGAGGCCGGCTGCCCCCTTCCCTTTAAAAAAACCGCCCACCCTCATAAAGAGGGGGGTTTTGAGTGTTGGTCGGGGGATTAATTCCCCCGGTTTAAAGCCTTCCGGCCGGCCAGCTGGCCGGCCGGTTTTCTGCAACGGGACCGGAAATTCCGGTCCCCCCTTCGGCTTCCGACGCCGGCGGCCCGACCGCCAGTCTTCTCTTCCGCCGCGGCCCGGAACCGGCCGCGGTCTCCTCGTCCCGCCGTGGCCCGAAACCGGCCGCGGTGTTCGTCGTCCGGCGCGGTGCGACGGCACCGCGCCCCTTCGCCGTGCTTTGATATTCATTCAACGCGGCGCGACGGCGTCGCGTTCTTGTTGTTTCTTCCATGGTGCGCGCGCGACGGCATCACGTAAGTTAAACGTACAATTATCCGCGTGGTGCGACGGCACCACGCCACCTTGCTTCCGCCCGCAAGAATAAACAACATGAACGATGGAGGGGGGTTTTGGCCGTGTTCATGCGGTCCGGCCTCCCTCACGTTAAACAATAACACTTAAATAAAATATTCAAAAGCCTCACGTAGACATGCGATCCACGAGCAAGAAATGGAATAAATTATCAATATTCAACAACCCCTACCTCGGGTATAAGATCGAAGATTTGACAACGTCCCGCGGAAGACAACGTCGCGGTGGTCGGGCGTCGCGGTCGTCGTTCGTCAAATCCGTTGACGAAGAGATATGCCCGAAGAGATACGTCGTTGGAGAATCTTCGTATGCCGACGAAGAAGGTCCGAGGAGGAAGCGGTGTTCCCTCTTGTTGACATGGAGGACGAAGAAGAGAGGCGTCGTTCTTCGTCGGAGCTTGAGCGTTCTTCGTGTTCTTCGTCAGAGCTTGAAGATGAAGAAGAAGCTCTCAAAAGCTCTCAAGGTGGCCAAAGCGTTCTAACCCAACAAAAAGAGAGAAGAGCTTAATTTAATCAAAAACTTAACAAAGAATTTCAAAGGTTTGAAATTCAAAATGGATAACTCCAAAATTAACTCACTTATTTAATATACATGAGTTGTATAATTAAATAGAAGTTAAGATGTCAAGCCTTTAAGAGGGAGAGAGGGGAGTTAGGGAACTTGAAAAGGTGGGGGTTCGTGTGGGCCCCACCACTCTTAATCCTCCCAAGGGAGGTTAAGTGGGTGTGGGTCCCACTTCCAACCCCCTTTGGTAGGTTTTTAACAAGTTATAATAAAATTTTTTCTATACAAATTTTATTTAACTCAAACTAAAAACCCCAAAACTAACTTTCAACCCGCAACAAACACAACTCCCGAAAAGGTCTCTTTAAGTGAATATCGGCACTGCGAGTTCATCGGTGCCCTCAGATTTCAATTCCCAGCACCGGATCAAAAGTTAGGAAATCCCGCTCGTTCGTTCACTGAACGTACCCGAGCCAAACTTCGGAAATTAATTCCGGGCACTCCGGGCCTCGGAATCAGGTGCCGTCTGAAACCGCGCTCTTGTAAAATTCTAAAGAAAATTAATAAAAAATTTTCCTTGAATTTTACGGGTCTTTACATTACTCCCACCTCAGGGCTTTACGTCCCCGTAAAGATACATCAAAAACTAGGGAAACAAATGAGGGTACTGAGCACGCATCTGAGCCTCCCGCTCCCATGTGCTCTCCTGGAGATTCCCGTGCTGCCATCTGATGCGCACAAGAGGAATCGATCGCCCACGCATGACCCGCTCCTGTCGATCCTCTATCTCCACCGGGACCTCTGCAAAAGTCGCCCCATCGTCAACGTCAAGCTCCCCATGATCAATGATGTGAGTCAGGTCGTGCACGTATCTCCTCAGCTGAGATACGTGGAAGACGTCGTGCACCCGGTACAACTGAGGTGGTAGAGCCAGGCGATAAGCCACCTCACCAACCTTGCTGAGGACCTGGAAAGGTCCGATGAAGCGCGGAGATAACTTGCCGCCTCGGCCAAATCTCCGAATACCCCGTCGAGGTGAGACCCGCAAGAAGACGTGGTCGCCATCCTCGAACTCCAGTGGCCTCCGCCTCCTGTCAGCGTATGACTTCTGCCGGCTCTGTGCTGTCCTCATCCGCTCCTGGATGATCTGGACCTTCTCTGTCGTGGCCTGGACCATCTCCGGTCCCACCAGAGCTGCAAGATTTCTTCATTGCCGAAAAGAGAAATCTGGTCTCATCCCCTGGATGAACCACATTCTTTGCCTAAAACAGTCAATCCTAACATTGATGATACTAATACATACCAAGGATGACGTCGTAAGGCCTCGACGCTACTACTAAGAGATTCAACCGTTACTCTCGCCTCCAAGGGTTGAGTCACACTGTCGGCATCAGTGTGTGGTAACTGGGTCTCCTCCAGTAGATGTCTCACAAGTGAGGGTCAAGTCAACAGTCAAAACTGGAACCTCTTAGTAACATCACGAAAGAGTACAGGAACGAAAATATCACAAAGGTATGCGTCTTTTATTATTTCATCTCATAATACAAGACGCTACACAAAAGCAACAAGGAACCAGAAGTACAAAGGATGTATCCACTAGTTCAGCTCCTGTCCATCGGCTCCCAGAGCTCCATGATCGAAGGCCTCAGCTGCCTGAAGATGAGCTCTCCCCTGCGGTCGGGGTGGACCTCCTGGTGGTGGTGGTGGAAGAGCCTCAAAGCGTCGCCCACCACCGGCTGCTCGTCCAGCTCCTCTGCCTCGTCCGCCTCCTCCCTGCGGACCGCCACGGTCGAACCTCTGCCTCTGCCTGGGAGGTTCTTCACTTAACTGCTGATCATCAGCATGGCGGGTCGGACAGTCACGAGCCATGTGACCAATCCCTCCACAGGAGTAACACTGCCCACTCTCGGCACGCCTGGCTCTGACTCCACCCCGGCTTCCCCACACAACTGAGCCTGAGTCGTGCAGTCGGCCACTGGTAGGTCTGGTCTGCCTGGAACCCTGAGTCATCTGTCGGCTACCTGCTACCGAAGACTCCGCTACGTGCCGCCCTGCGGTGGGTCTCCGTGCTGGTGTAGACTCAGCAAGGAAGCTCTTGATCAGAAGGGCCCTCTCTTGTACTCCTGTCTGAGTCGGTATGCTGAGGGAGATCAGCGATGCCCTGATCTCGTGTCTCAAACCCTGCTCGAAGGTCCGGGCCCGGAAGAAGGGGTCCCGTACCATGTCTGTCGAGTACCGAGAAAGGTCGGTGAACCTCGCCGCGTACTGAGCGACCGTCATGCTGCCCTGCCGCAGCTGTAGAAGCTCTTGAATACGCACCGCACGAAGGGTGGCTGGGACGAACTCCGAGCGGAAGATGCTCTCAAAGTTCGTCCAAAGTAGAGATGCCTCATCGTGCACCTGGAGCATCAAGCTCCACCAACGTCCTGCTGCTGCGTGTAGTAGGCTCGCAGCGAGGATCACCATGAGGTCTGCTGGTGTCCTCACTAGCCTAAACACTCGTACCACTGCCTCCAGCCAGTCCTCTGCTGCCTGGGGATCCGTCTCCCCGCGAAACTTGGGCGGTCGCTGGCGCTGAAACTCATGCAGTGCGCTGAGGCGACGTGCATCGTCAGCGGCTGCTGCTGGAAGCATCGGGGGCTCGGCGGGTAGTGCTACCGCTGACAAAGGGCCCTGTACCGAGGCCTCGTCGCTCGGTGGGCTGTCGTCACGCTCAACTCTCGGAACCCTAGCTGGCTGCCGTCGTGGGGCCATCCTGAAAGGAAACAGGTGTGCAACGGTCAAACAGTATACCTGGTGAGCTGACACAAAGAAATCACAATGAAAACTTTGAAATACACACGCAATCAATGTTTTTGTGCATTAAGTCGGAAATCAGAAGTCAGGGTCCTGGTGTACGGATACGTCGGCCGCCGCACCAACACTGGACTCCCTGGACTGATAACCACACTCAATACGCTAAACATTATTGCTTCACATAGAAAAGATCAGAGTTCACGGTAGAACCGAACTCCTCTGATACCAATTTGTCACGACCCGCCCTCGGGGTCCGTGCCGTGACTACCCCAAGCCCGCCTTCCATAGGCCAGGGGCTGGCGACTAGCACCAAGGCGTAAAACCCGGTGAAAAGGGAAGGCATTGCCTTTGAAAAGTAAACAAACACCACAGAGTAAGCAAGCGGAAAGTAAACACTAAACAAAAGCAGAGTACAACAGAAAGTGCGGAAAAGTAAATGGGCCAGTATACAAACCCAAACTGAAAGTAAAGTACAACTCGAAAGGGAAAACAGCAACTGAAAAGTAAAAGCCACTACTCCGAGCTGCCCACTAGAAATCCCACCTGAAGGGTGGGTACAGATAGCTCCTCTGCTCCACGGGTCCCGCCGTCCGCTCCGAGCACGTCTCGCCCAGTGGTCCACCTCCGGGTACCGTCCCGCTCTGTAAGCCTCAGCTAAGGTCAACGCTGTCCGTCGTCTGCAACCAACACAACGTAGTGCGGGCAAAGCCCGTGCATGGGTGAGTATAAGATACTCAGTAGGGACCCCGAGACCCCTGAAGGTCTCTCAAATCCACAAAGGATAAACCACGAAGAAAAGTAACAATCACGAAGTAACAACTGACACTGCTTAGGTATATGCCCATACATATACCTAAGTCATCAATTTCCGTTCGGCTCCAACACTGAGCCCAAGAACAACCCAATCCACAAAGAAGAGTAAACAGTAAATCCACACAGATTATAACAAGTTTATGAAATCAACGGATAACCATTACCCAGGTATATGCCCATACATATACCTAAGTTATCAAGCGACCCATCTAAATCATGAGGAATCACAAAGATCATTGACTCAGCTCAAACCAGGATTTTCATTATCGAAACCGTAAATGTTGAAGAGCCCCAACTCTGAAGTGTACAGTGGTCCTGTCATGACTCCGAGGTACTGCTCACTAACCTAAGACTGCTGAAGTACTCCTCCTGTCGAGTACCGCGGGTCTACTGCCAACTACCGGGCGCTCCGTCCGCTGAGGGTCTGCTGCCAAATACCGGGCGCTCACCCAGATAGCCTACTGAGGTACTCCTCCTGTCGAGTACCGCGGGTTTTCCACCAACTACCAGGCGCTCCGTCTGCCGTGGGTCTGCTGCCAACTACTGGGCGCTCCGTCCACTGGGCTAGTCGACTCACTCCAAGTCGAGTCGGTCAAGCAGTCGTCAGGTCTCAGTCATCTACACGGTCTCCGTACTCCGCACGCACGTCTCCACCGTCGCGGGTCTGTCGCTACAACCAAGCGCACACACTCCGTAGAGTATAGCGGGTCCGCCGCTACAACCAAGCGCTCCACCGCCAAGGGTCTGCTGCTGCATCCAAGCGCACCACCACTGTCAAGTACCACGGGTCCGCCGCTACACCCAAGCGCTCCACCGCTCAAGGTAAAAAGAAGATTCAGCTCACACAGGTTCGGTAGCACTGTTCCACGTAGGATCGCTGAGTGCTGTAGTCGTCGTCGTCGAAACCACACAGGATCTTTGTACTGTCGTCGTCGCAGTCACAGTAGCTGTCGTAGCAGTAGTAGTAGCAGTCAGTCGCAGCCAGCACTAGGGATCCCGCACACAGCAAGCTCGTTCAGAGGGTCCGCTCCACGAGCCGAGAGGCTGATACATCAACTGTCACAAGGTCCAGAGTTGATGTATCCAAAAGTTCCGTATCGTCAACAGGAACTCAACGCAACAGACGGCGCGTCGATCGGACGCCCGGTCTGAGAGTTATTGGCATTTTCGTCTCCGAGGCCCGGTTGGTTTTTAAGGCAAAACCAACCCGACCGTACTCCACCTGCGTCCAAACCTCGGGTGGAGTATGCCAAAAGACCCGTCTCACTAAGAGGAACACAACGCGACTGACGGCGCGTCAATCGGACGTTCGTAGCTCAAGATACGAGCGTTTCCGCTCCGAAGGCCCGGTTGGTTTCGTGAACGAACCAACCCGGCCGAACTCAAAGTAAACCGAAACCTTGAGTGCGATATACCGAAACTACCGTCTCGATCCAAGGATCGTGTTGCCGCTGACGGTTCATCGATCGGAGGTCCGAGGCTCAAGTTATGGCCCAAAAACCGATTCTGGTTCGAAACGGGGGGGTCCGGGTCCGGGCCGACCCGGCCCGACCCCCCCCCCCCCCCCTGGGGCGGCGCGGCGGCCGGCAGCGGCGCGGCGGCGCGGGGTGCCGCGGCGGCTTGTCGCCGCGAGGAGGCTGCGCGCGGGGGAATTTAATTCCCCCGCTATCTGGATGGCGGCGCGGCCTTTGTGCCGCGCCCACTTTTTTAAAACGCCCCCCCCCCCCCCCCCACGTGGGGGGACTGATTTGAGCGGAACCGGGGGGGAGGCCGGCTGCCCCCTTCCCTTTAAAAAAAAACCGCCCACCCTCATAAAGAGGGGGGTTTTGAGTGTTGGCCGGGGGATTAATTCCCCCGGTTTAAAGCCTTCCGGCCGGCCAGCTGGCCGGCCGGTTTTCTGCAACGGGACCGGAAATTCCGGTCCCCCCTTCGGCTTCCGACGCCGGCGGCCCGGCCGCCGGTCTTCTCTTCCGCCGCGGCCCGGAACCGGCCGCGGTCTCCTCGTCCCGCCGCGGCCTGGAACCGGCCGCAGTGTTCGTCGTCCGGCGCGGTGCGACGGCACCGCGCCCCTTCTCCGTCCTTTGATATTCATTCAACGCGGCGCGACGGCGTCGCGTTCTTGTTGTTTCTTCCATGGTGCGCGCGCGACGGCATCGCGTAAGTTAAACGTACAATTATCCGCGTGGTGCGACGGCACCACGCCACCTTGCTTCCGCCCGCAAGAATAAACAACATGAACGATGGAGGGGGGTTCGGCCATGTTCATGCGGTCCGGCCCCCCTCACGTTAAACAATAACACTTAAATAAAATATTCAAAAGCCTCACGTAGACATGCGATCCACGAGCAAGAAATGGAATAAATTATCAATATTCAACAACCCCTACCTCGGGTATAAGATCGAAGATTTGACAACGTCCCGCGGAAGACAACGTCGCGGTGGTCGGGCGTCGCGGTCGTCGTTCGTCAAATCCGTTGACGAAGAGATATGCCCGAAGAGATACGTCATTGGTGAATCTTCGTATGCCGACGAAGAAGGTCCGAGGAGGAAGCGGCGTTCCCTCTTGTTGACACGGAGGACGAAGAAGAGAGGCGTCGTTCTTCGTCGGAGCTTGAGCGTTCTTCGTGTTCTTCGTCAGAGCTTGAAGATGAAGAAGAAGCTCTCAAAAGCTCTCAAGGTGGCCAAAGCGTTCTAACCCAACAAAAAGAGAGAAGAGCTTAATTTAATCAAAAACTTAACAAAGAATTTCAAAGGATTGAAATTCAAAATGGATAACTCCAAAATTAACTCACTTATTTAATATACATGAGTTGTATAATTAAATAGAAGTTAAGATGTCAAGCCTTTAAGAGGGAGAGAGGGGAGTTAGGGAACTTGAAAAGGTGGGGGTTCGTGTGGGCCCCACCACTCTTAATCCTCCCAAGGGAGGTTAAGTGGGTGTGGGTCCCACTTCCAACCCCCTTTGGTAGGTTTTTAACAAGTTATAATAAAATTTGTTCTATACAAATTTTATTTAACTCAAACTAAAAACCCCAAAACTAACTTTCAACCCGCAACAAACGCAACTCCCGAAAAGGTCTCTTTAAGCGAATATCGGCACTGCGAGTTCATCGGTGCCCTCGGATTTCAATTCCGAGCACCGGATCAAAAGTTAGGAAATCCCGCTCGTTCGTTCACTGAACGTACCCGAGCCAAACTTCGGAAATTAATTCCGGGCACTCCGGGCCTCGGAATCAGGTGCCGTCTGAAACTGCGCTCTTGTAAAATTCTAAAGAAAATTAAGAAAAAATTTCCCTTGAATTTTACGGGTCTTTACAAAGGTCTTCATACATGAGGTTAAATGTACCCTCGACTAAAGGAAAGTGCAAGGTTAGGGGTTTTCATCTCACTCCTTATTCACGTGAGATTCATGCCATATTGCCACTATTACCTTTTGTGTGGTGTATGTACTGCCCATAATTGTATTATTTCTGTAATACACTTTAATTTATGTGTATATACATATTCATTGTATGATACCTATTTCATGGGGTGTATTTTTCGTAAGTTACCAAATTGGTAAGTGTTAATTTCACAATCTCTTTATTATCGGTGGTTGTTTTTACGTAAGTATCTATTGGGAAATATTTATTATCCATGTCCATGTTTCAGAAAATAGTTTTCAAAGGGATTATTTTAAGGGACTTTTTAATAAATCATCATTTTGAATGTTTTAAATATTTATTCTTCTAAAACATTCTCATTAAGGTCTATGTTTTGAAAATGGTTTTAAGGATTTATTTAAATGGACAAGAATGTTTTAAAATGTTAATTACTTTCAGATGTTTCAAAGTGTTATGGGACACTTTGATTCAAAAATGTATATAAATATCTTCCTTTATAAATTTTGCGACTTTTAAATGCTTTCATGAAAAATGGATATTTCTCTCAAAGAGTCTTACAAATCATTTTCATCTATGTCAAAATCCTTTAATGGATTTTAAACTTATTTGAAGTTGATTTATTATGAAACAAATAATCCATGTTGTATTGAAGGTTTGGTGTTATTTTTTACTATGGATGTGTTATTTTTATACCATTCATTGTTTATGTGTAAAGTATTGACATTCTGTATGACAGTTTTAATACCAATGTTTATGTTATGTTTAATCCTTTTCATATGAGGAATGCATTGGACTTAGTAAGTGACGGGTGGAGCCCGATATAGATCCTAGATGCATTGGTAGGTCTCATGAGACAAACTAGTGTCTTGGCACAATCCCTTGACAAAATCTTATTTTTCTTCTTGGCACAAGGCCTTGAGTATGTGGTTATGATAGTCTGGCATTATGCATTCCATCATTATGAAAGTGGTTAGTGATATTGCATGTGATTATTCGACTAGTATAATATCCATGTGAGTAAGTAAACAGAATTACTTCATTTTATTTTTACCATATTATGCTGAAGTTTAAGTTTAAAAGGTTACTGTTTTAGTTATACATTGCCTTAAATGTTTATACTTATTTATGAAAGTTTCCACTGTATTGTTATCCTTACTGAGCATCTGGGCTCACCCCTTTCTATGTTTTATTTTTCCTAGGATTCAAAGATGTGTATTGTGATTGAAAATTAGGGTTGATCCAAGGGAATAATGGCATTCATAAAGGATTATTTATGTTGTTTTTTATGTTATAATGTCTAATGTAACATTCGTGTATGTAATTTATTTTTCAAGACTGTTAAACTGATCGGTCCTTCGGGACTTGATTCCTTGTAATCATGCCAATGTATTAAAATAATACCCCAACTATGGGTAAATAGGGTCGGGGCATTACAGTTGGTATCAAAGAAATTTTAGCAAATAACCTTGGAAGATAGATTTAGATAAACTATGATTAGAGCACATATACCTAAGATAGACTTTGAGAATTAGTATAGAAGAAATTCCAAAAATTTTGGTAATGTAGAGATTTTGTGAGTTTTCCAAGAAAATACATCCTTGTCTGGATACATGCAGGTAGTGGCAGTTCTGGCACAGATCTACCTAGGGATAAAACCCAAAAACACCGCTTTGAGCTATAGTCGAACGGGAACTGGTGCATGACAACGGGCCTTGCTGCACTCTTTGTTATGACACTCGCCGGGGATATGTTTAGGAAAATTTTCATTTTCATTACAAATAATTATGAAGAGTTTATGTGTATATACTTCCACAATGAAAAAATATTTATTATTATAGATTATATCCATAAATCGTTCAATTTACATTAGGTATTTTACAAGTTTGGAATTATTCATTGCAATTCATAAACTGACCTAGTTTATGCTATTGTATAGGAATGGTGCCCAATAGAAGGAATGTGAACTCCAACAATACGTATGATCTATAGAGTAAGAAGGATCATATCTTTAATAGTATTAAGCCAACATTTAGAAGGTAAATATTCTCCCATGTATCCTAAACATATGAAGAAATAAAATATCATGTGTTAATAAGATAAGTAAATAATTTTCTAAGTCCTATTGCTTTGAAGGGAAGCAAGAGAAGAAAAGGATGGAAGAGAGAAATATGGATAAATGGAAGAGGAAAAAGAATAATTTTCCCATATGTGATAACTATGGGAAGAAACACCCTAGAACTTTCTTGAAGGGAATGTGATTTTGTTGTATGTGTGGAGAAAAATGATACCATGTACGTGACTGCAAGGGTAAGAAAAAGGTTTCAAATATACAATGCTTCATCTGCAATGAGTTGGGACACTACACAAACCAATGTACAAATCATCATAGTATTCCCTAAATGATGCTATTGGATAATAATCAAGTTGTGATACAACCACAGATGAGGAGGAATGATTATATTTCTTATGTTGTTATTAGAGAATTATTTCATTTGAGTGTTGTATCAACAATGTACTGGTTATAATAATTATGGAGAATATAAGGATTGTACTATAGTAATATTTCATTAAGGACTTGAGATTGTGTGGAACCAAGAAAATTGACTCAATAACAGGTTAATTTTTTGGAAAATATATGATTGAGAGAAAGATAAACCATAATAAGGTTTTTTTACTGAGGTAGTGATATTGGAATAATACATAATTGATTTGGATAAATTATATTTGATATTCTTGACTACGCTGAAACTGATTAATGATTTTTATATTCCATCATCGTTGGAGTTTACAAAAATTTTGGATAGAAGGAGTATATCTAGTATTCTATAAAGAATAAGGGAGCATGAATGTAATCAGTACAGTTTTATGGTAATTCAGGATGTTACCATGTTTTAAAATAATACATGATGAAGGTGTTCACATTTTATTACATGGAAAAAAATCATCATTGTGTTTAAATTCCTTATAAATTTTGGATTGTGAGTTTGGATAAAAATATTTTTGATCAGTCTAAAGGATGGAATGGATTAAGTTTGAAAGGTTATTTTTGGATTTTTATAAAAGGACAACACACAGACCGTGTGACAACCTGTCACGTCAGACAAAGCTGCGGGAATCAAACCCACAACTGTAGTGCAATTGGGATTTATCGCCTACCACTGGACTACGAGAAGTTCCTAGATTGTATAATGTAGTTTCTTTTTTTAAAGGGTCTGATATGTAAATTATAAATTCATTATATTTGGAACCCTATAAACAGAATTTTTTGAGTTGTATTGTGTTTTGGGGTTAAAGATGAGTTTGTGGTAGAAATTTATTAATGGATAAAACACTAAATATAAAGTAATTATATCTCCTTATGATCTTATCCAATCTCATAAATAAATTCCTCAACATTAAGAAAAGGAACTTAGATCAAAGACGTTTTCCTACATGGTACCTTAGATTATCACAAATTTAATAAGATAAGTAAATAATTTTCTAAGTCCTATAGCATTGAAGGGAAGCAAGAGAAGAAAAGGATGGAAGAGAGAAAGATGGATAAAGGGAAGAGGGAAAAGAATAATTTTCCCATATGTGATAACTATGGGAAGAAACACCCTAGAACTTTCCTGAAGGGAATGTGATTTTGTTGTAAGTGTGGAGAAAAATGACACCATGTACGTGACTGCAAGGGTAAGAAAAACGTTTCAAATGTACAATGCTTCATCTGCAATGAGTTGGGACACTACACAAACCAATGTACAAATCATCAGAGTATTTCCCAAATGATGCTATTGTATAATAATCAAGTTATGATACTACCACAGATGAGGAGGAATGATTAGATTTCTTATGTTGTTATTAGAGAATTATTTCATTTGAGTGTTGTATCAACAATGTACTGGTTATAATAATTATGGAGAATATAAGGATTTTACAGTAGTTCTATTTCATTAAGGACTTGAGATTGTGTGGAACCAAGAAAATTGACTCAATAACAGGTTAATTTTTTTGGAAAATATATGGTTGAGAGAAAGATAAACCATAATAAGGTTCTGTTACTGAGGTAGTGATATTGGAATAATACATAATTGATTTGGATAAATTATATTGGATATTATTGACTACGTTGAAACTGATTAATGATTTTTATATTCCATCATCATTGGAGTTTACAAAATTTATGGATAGAAGGAGTATATCTAGTATTCTATAAAGAATAAGGGAGCATGAATGTAATCAAAACAGTTTTATGGTAATTCAGGATGTTACCATGTTTTAAAATAATACATGATGAAGGTGTTCACATGTTATTACATGGAAATAAATCTTCATTGTGTTTAAATTCCTTATAAATTTTGGATTGTGAGTTTGGATAAAAATATTTTTGATCAGTCTAAAGGATGGAATGGATTAAGTTTGAATGGTTATTTTTGGATTTTTATAAAAGGACAACACACAGACCGTGTGACAACCTGTCACGTCGGACAAAGCTGCGGGAATCAAACCAACAACCGTAGTGCGATTGGGATTTATCGCCTACCACTGGACTACGAGAAGTTCCTGGATTGTATAATGTAGTTTCTTTTTTTAAAGGGTCTGATATGTAAATTATAAATTCATTATATTTGGAACCCTATAAATAGAATTTTTTGAGTTGTATTATGTTTTGGGGTTAAAGATGAGTTTGTGGTAGAAATTTATTAATGGATAAAACTATAAATATAAAGTAATTATATCGACTTATGATCTTATCCAATCTCATAAATAAATTCCTCAACATTAAGAAAAGGAACTTAGATCAAAGACGTTATCCAGAGAAAGTTCTTTTGTCTATTTATTCATTGGTATCATCGTAAAAAAATATTTCAAATATTTTCAAATACTATTCCATGTTAACATATCCCATTAAATTTCCTTAGATTCTTTATCCATAGGATCATGGTTTATAACTGTTCCCTTCACAATTCTGAAGATGGTAGAGTATCCTTGCTTGTTTTCATAATCCTATTTCACCATACGGCTTGGTTTATATTACAGTAAAAGATGTATGACCTTAAATGTCATCCATGATAGTCAAAATATAGTAACATAAATGTTTCCTATTGAAGTATACTCATGGTGAAAACCAATAAAGGTTTTCATTTGAAAAATCCATGCCATTCCCACTAAGTATTTTTTAAATCATGATTAGAAAAAAGTCAGGGAAATGATTTATAAGACACAAATCTTTTGGGTTCCACATAAGACCCCATAAATTATCATTTTATTCTCACCAATTTATTTGTCCTAAATAATAGATATGTATATGCATATATCCAATAATAAAATTTCATTTAGGTTATTAAGAATAGATGAAAATGCTAGATATATGATTATTCATTCAGGCATGCCAAATCTGGTTTTATGATGATGGTAGTAATAAATATACCTATCCTTGACACATGTTAATAGAAATGATGAATGGATAATTTTCACTATTTTATTCATAATTTTGGATGACATTTTTATTCCAAGGTTGAATGATGTATGATATCTTGATATTACAATTCAAATTTTGGCTTCTATTTAGGAAGAAAATATTTAATTATAATAATATATAGGTGATTTTGGAAAAAAAATTATTCATTAATCAATGGATCTAAAAGGATGAACTTCCATTACCCAAATCCTACCCTTGATACTATGAGTAATGTTAAATAATTAAAATATCTTCTATAAACATTAAAAATATTTCTTCCACAAATTGGCTCACTCTTGATGAGAAGAATTGAAGGACTACTCATGATTTTCTCTCTGATAAAAGTTTCCTAGTCCAATGAGCATGTTTCCTTAATATAATAATATAAATATTGATTAATTCGTCTAATTACTTCTAACCATGAGTTTCCATATGAAAACTTTTCCATCACTTTAGTAACATGAACCTCATATTCTCGCAACTCTATAATTTTTGTATTGATCTAATCATGTAGTTGTGAATCCCCATTGATATAATGATACAAATCTATTACAAAATCCTCTATAGAAACTAAATGATTTTTATAATGATTAAATAGGACATGGAAACATTCATGGGCTTCCCACTATTACTAATATCATATAACATAATGGATAAAGATAATAAAATGTCAATAGTTGAGCTCACCCATCACAAAGCCATAATATAGTTGAAATTTCCTGTCTAAATTGTAAAAAATATTCTCTAAATGGGATTCTATCACAATAGATAAAATTTGGAGCCCATTACATTTCCAAAAATCCTAAGATTCAATGGAATCATTCTTATTAAGTGATTTTCAACTTGCATCAACATATATATTGTTTGGAAATAGGTTCACTAAAGAAAATATTGATGCAATCAGTGATATTGTGTTAGTGGAAAAATAGGTCTCTACATCCCAATTATATTAAGGTATTGGGTCAATGAGCATGAAAATCATTAAAGATGTTCCCAATTTCATTTTAGTTGTGCTAAAGTCAGTTTGAAAACTAGAAATATTGGGAAAAAATGTTGATCTTAAACCATATTCATTGAAAAGGAAACACTAAAAATAAAAATTCCCCATAATTCTTCAAACATATAGACTTTTGATATTTTATTTCAAAAATTTGAGGTTAAGGCATAGAAAACATGGTTCCTATGGACATAAATGGTTTCTATTGCCATAAAACCAACCTCTATAAATGCCCATCTAGATGATACTCTACACATTCATTGATACACTCATATGATAAGTATTTCATAGAACTAATGCGTTGTAGTATTATTCTCTTGCTGGTATCATCATGAATCAATATCAACAAATTTCTGATGGAGGAAGGTTATAGTTGTATCATCACTAATCTAGTTAATTTGGAAATGAATATCTTGTTTTAGGAATACATACTACCATACAAACCAATAATGTGTGTATGGTTCTAAAATGACCTCTCCATCTATCTGTGTATTCAGAATCCAATCAAAAAATTAGATAATGTACAAACATTATTATAAGGCCCCACTATCTTTATATTTTATTATACTAGAGGATGAAAATTATTAAATTAAAATAAACTCATTTGGATTAATTAGTTTATTAATGATGGAATCAATGCATTATTACTTCATGAAAACTTTAGTAATATTGATAAATTTTGTTTAAAATAATTTAAGAAATTATCTCGGGACATTGATATTCATAACACTGTATGTTATTCACTGTCAAACCTTATAAAATTTAGAAAATTCCACTTAATGAATTTAGATACCTTCTTTTATAACATTAAATTTAATATTATATATAATAAATAGGGTGGTTGTTAATGAATTGATGGGGTGTACTTGTACTAATGTGGCTTCAATCATCGTGGTTCAATCCCTAACCCTGTAGTAAAGATCACACGCTGAAAATATATGTACACTTAGGAACATGGGAATGAAATATTCTCGAAGAATATCTATAAAATATATATCTATCCATATTGTTTAAAACCATGTGATGTGTTTACCCACATTGATTTTTTCACATTATGAGCTGACGACATAGCGAGACTCTTTGGTAAGGGGATTCCAGGTATGCATGACCTTCAGGTTTGGCCCAATATCTTTCATGAATATTATTAACAAGTCATGAAATTGTATAATTGACCGAATATGGATGGGGTGGAAAAATTTCATCTTTTTAGTAGTTAATAAGCATATTTATAAAGGATAAATATATTCTAAATCAACCCAATTATTAATTGACGGTATGAACTCATCATACATCAATCAGAGAAGAAAGATTCATCCCAGATATCGAGAAAAAAATCATAAATTCTTCTTTTTAAAGATGAAATTTTTTATTGTCTAGGCACTAATGGATCAAGAATTTAGTTAAGATCCTAGATAGAAGACGTATTAAAAAAATTTAATTCCTCATGACATGATACAACATAATGGCCTCTAATATATCAGAAGATTCTATATAGTTTAGATATATCCTGAAATCATAGGTCCATATTTTATAGAATATCCCATTAGATCGTAGGTCCCACACCAATATCTATGCCTAATTATAACAATACATTTAAAAGTTGAAATGAATGTATTGTGTATATCATAATAATGTTTGAAAATATCATTAAAATCAGTAAAACCATGTGTTTATGATGATCTATTTAGAACAAATATGTCCCCTTGACTCAACTATGATATAATATGGATTGTGGAATCCATGTTTACATAAACATGGTTTGAGGATTCCTTAAACCATGAACATAGAAAACATCATCCAAACATCAGAATCAGGGTGTCATATTGCAATCCAAAATTATAGAGGGGAAATCCCTTTTGTGATGGGTAATTCAAATACACCATCGGATCAAGATCCTTCAAGATCCCATATAATGGAGATATATGTTATTAATGGATAGCCTCAATATTTTAAACCATTTCAATTCACCTCTAAATAATATTAATTGAACAATATATATTCTTTTGATCATTACCCATTGTCTCTACAAATAAAATGTATTAAAAGATTTCAAAATCTAGAGAAACTGAGAGAGATAAATTCAATAAATTCCTTATAGACCATATAACATACTTATATAAACTGAATAACAATTTAACTTCTATTATAATTATATTATCACTATGTTATAAATATTACACCATAATTTTTGGTATTCATTTACTAGTTATATGAATTCATAGATGAAGATTATTCAATATAATAAATAGTTTGACCAAAAAATGAAGAATCTACATGGAGAGAATCATATACCACAATCTCTGAGAAGTAAGTGAATATCCAATACTCATTATATGAATAATGAATTTATGTCACACCTTTTTATTGGGTGGACCATTATGTTGTCACACATGTTCCTATTGAATCATTGAGACAGACCGAGTTCTTCGTTGGAAATTACCAAGCATCATGTTGATTAGCACCCATTCTGGTCTGTGTTATTTTTTTTGCCCTAGAAGTTTGTAAATAATATTTATGAACTATTGAATTGATTTTTTAATTTACAACATAATAAAAAAACATGAAGTAAATAAAAATTTGGACAAGTAAGTAAAACTCTAAAGCAACCAGCTCCATCCACATAGTAGAAAATCTTTGATGGATGTCATCTTTTCACAGCCTCACCGCAAATCAATATCATTTTTTGAGAAAGGTGGTAATTTCTTACATCCATAAATATAATTTTTCCACGGAGAGGTGGTAATTTCTTACCAACATGAAATTAATTTGTTTCTTGGTTCATGTGTTAATTTCTCCCACCCAATCAATGAAAATAATTTGTGAGTCTGAGAGAAAATTTATTCACCTACAGGAAAATTAAAATTATTTTTTGGGACTGCCTGTAATTAACACCCCATGACACCCTGGCACCCCTCCCCACCCCCCAATGCAAATTCACATTTTTTTAATAGGATACATGTTTTAATTCCCATCACATAAAATCTAGTACACTATATGAGGTACATTTTAAGGAATATGGTTATTATCATGACAACTATAAATAATCACATATCCTCCTTGCGAGGAAGGATAGAGAGAGGATGTAGAAAAGGATGCGACATAAAATAAAATAAAGAAATAAAAAATAATAAGAGAAGAGAATAATATGTGAGTTCATTAGAAAATATTTTTACTACATACCACAAATGAAAAGGTGACCCTAATAAAGGGGACCATGGATGACTATCCTTGCACACAAAGGGGGTAACTATCATGAGAAAGAGGATATGTCTTATAATCTGAAAAGGGAATCCACTACGGGAAGAAAAAATTTCAAGAAGAAATACCATTTTCAGAATAACTCCCTTCACAATACCCCATCCCACATAGTTAGATAGTAGGAATGTGGTATCCGTAGGGTATTTACCTTTTTCTATCACTATCCTCTTTTTTAAAATCTTTCAACATCGGCATATAATAACTACAAAAAGTATAAAATTGTTCCCTCTGATCCATAATAATACCAAATAATTCCATCATTGAGACCCACCCACAACCACTATATTTATTTGGCTCGGGGAAAAGTCACTTCATCATTTCCCTCTCACAATTTTGAATTTATGTGGAAATGGAATTCATACATTTGATCACTCTAATAGATTAGATCATCTGAATTTTTTAATTCATTAATTATCATGGTATTGGGGAACCCAAACTTTGGAACTATTTTCATTACTTAGGAAGAAACACTCACTCCCTACATGATGTTTAAAACAAGAAGAAAATCAAGAAGTATCCAACAATTTTGTGGATATAAAAGGACCAACTTGGGGTTTAGAAATAGTCAAGAGGATGTGAATGGGAATTACCCATATTTATCCCTAATGAACTTTTGGTAGCCTCTCCTTAATACACAAGAATATAGGGGAGAAAATATCCACATGTTATATCCCTAATGCAGTAACGCATTGACTATATTTTATGATATATTCTACCTTTCATATCCCCTCCATAATCCACCAGCTATTGAGGAATAAATTAGATGTTTGAGAATCCAATTTAGGTGTAAGTTAATTACTAGGTGTGATTTTGTGACATGATGATCTATTACTGTATATTTTTTCTCACATTGAGTATAAATCATGTGGAATTAGAGATAAGTTCTTATCATTTCACTAGAATGGTCGAAATAACCATTTTAGGAATCCACCATAGGTGTAAACTCAAACTCTTTTAAACTATAGGGTATTTGATTCCTTTCCCTTTTGTATATATAAGAATCATCCATGATTTTCTAACCCACCACTTTTAACTGACCACTATCTTTACTGGGATATAATACTGGTAAGATCATTCCCCCAACATAAGAGGACATATTCCTTCTAGGTCTTTTTTTCTCATCATCAGTATCTGAAATTCCCAGTGGCGGCTATCTTACAATTCCACATTCCATGAGATATACACTAATTTGATTCTTCTAAAAAATCCCCACAAAAACCTATTTTAGGTACCTTTTTCCTAATCATCCTAATCACATGACGTTAAACCACAAGTTATAGTTCATTTAGCATCACCCTAAATGGTAGGACATTCCCTGTTATGTTGTACCAAACTACATATGTTATAATTACTTTCCTCTAGATTCATTGAAACCCATTCCCATAGTACCATTCCCAACCTCAAAAATGCATCCATCTCCCATTATGACAGTACATTCTAGAGTGCCCCATACTATGCCTTAAAAGAGGGTACATAAAATAATGAAAAAATGGAGAACCTTTGACTAAAAATGATGGTCCCATAAATATAGAACTTATAATATGTAAAGGTTGTAGCATTAATAGAGAAAATATAATACATATATATGGTTCCATCGATGGAGAACCTAATATACAAACAAATGTTTTTATAAAAACACATGTCAATAATTAATTTTTAACATAACATTGAAAGGGATTTAGGAAGAATTAATGAATATGTTTTAAATTTATAATATAATCATAATGATGTAAATAATCCCCCCCCCACTCCCAAAGTGTGTTATTTTCCCATACCCCCATCATATAGTCCAATGTGAGTTCTTATGGATATTTTATAAGAAAAACAATGATCACCTACCATTGAAAAGTATGTATGTGACATCATCATGAATTTTGGAACCATTGGGTGTTTCCTGTTCGATGAATAAAACTACACTAAAAACCTTCAATGATAGTAAAAAATAATTTATGTTTTATAAATGGTCACATTAACTAACTTAATAATTATTTAAATATCTTTTTCAATAGATAAAATTATCTAAATAAGTGAACAATGATTCCATTTGAATGGAAAACATCTTAAACACTAATGGAATGAGACAAAATATTCAAAATTCAATAAAATATATCTATTATAGTACCCTAAATGATCTAATAAATATGAAATTTTGGTAAAATTGAAGAAAACAACTGCTAATAGGAAACTTGTTTAAAAAAATCAATATTACTCACTCTCTATATTATAAATATGAAATATCTGTCTATAATACTTATAAAGAATAATTATAAATAATTTTTATTAAATTTTATGTATATCAATATAGTTGTAAAAATTATATTTTGATATGTATGTTTTTATACTTGTTCATAGAGACCATTCAATAGTGTGGTTAAATAATGTAATGATTTCTTAGTATCATTTACAAACCCATGATACATGTTTGATCTAATGCACCACAATTTATTTTATATTCTGTATTCAATTATAAATTGAATTAAAATAATATTTAATATCATTAATTTCATCATATATTAATTTTTATTTTAGGATATACCTATTTTTCCATTTGACTATTTTTTTATCTTTAAAGTAAGGGTTTTTGTTAATTTAATTCTTATTCATTGAGTTATGATTGGTCATTTTGAGAACATTTAATATATGTTGGGATAATTCTACTATTTGGCATTATTATTTAGGATTTTAATATTTTTTATTTGTAATTACATTTCATGCACCTAAATCCAATTATAATTTTCAATTTCCATACGAGTTACATTATTAGTAAGGCTTTTAGTGAAATTTAATTTCCTATTATTGAGTTAAAATGAGATACCATGATCACTATTATTCTATGTTTGATAGATTAATTTACTTCCTATTTTACAAGATATATCCTCTCTTTAATATTATTTAATTATTTTAGGTAAAATATAATTAATTGATTATTTGTTTTCCAAAAAAGTGAATTAATTTTAGGAAGGCAATATGTTCTCCATCAAATATAGTTTTCCCCCATTTTCAAATTTTTTATTCTAAAATTTTTTTTAACTTATTATTTTGAAATCCAAATATGTATATTTATGTGAGAGTACTCTTTTTAATTAAAACTTTTCAAATGAAAATTTTATAACCTCTTTTTATGAATTTTGGTTTTAATAAATGTATTCCAAAATAACAAAAAAAATACAACCTATCAATATAAAATCTTTCATCATCCACTCCCATGATCAATTCTGTAACCATTAATTCTTTAAAACCCTGTATTCATGAAGATTCATTGAAAAAGTAAATATTTTATAAATATTTTCATTTCATATTCCCAAAACAATTTTTTAATGTTCAAGTCTCCATTACTGAGGATTCATTTCAAAGATAAATGTTTTCAATGTGTTTTCAAAAAATATTTTTTTAACCCATTGTTTCAATTTCAAGGCTACACTATAGAATGTTTCTTTTGGAGATTATATTTTTACAATGTTTGAAATTTACATTTTTTATAATTAATTTTCAATGTGAAAGTGACTTCATCTATTACTAAAAATATAAAAGCTTCTTCTAAACCCTATTACAATTTAACAACTATATTCCACTTTATCTCTAAATGAATTATATACATGGTAATTATCATTCATCAATCATCCTTAAAATTTTATAAGTAATCACGCTTTTTGGATAGCTAAATATTTTGTTTCAACTATTTTCATTCAGGTCGTAAATTTTGTTAATACCATATAGAAATGTTTTGAAATAAATTTTTCATTATATGGATTATTTATCTTATGATGAATAAATATTTTCAAGTGTCCCACATATTCATGGATAATGATGTGTCAGGTCCTAAATCTAACTATAATTAATTAGTTATTAATTTATGTCTCTTTAAATAAGGATATTATGCTTAGAAATTTTCTTTGTTAACAAAATGAATTATAAACATTTTTTCCACAATATGATGATTGGACATTTTTTTTGTTCACAACATGAATCATGGGAATTTTTTTGTTCATAAGGTGAAGCATGGGATTTTTTTACACAACATGAAGTGTGTAGATATTTTTTACAATAATTGGAATAATAAACATTTTTTCTTCCGCAATAGGATGTGTGTACTTTTAACTTATTGACAACATGAATCATGTATATTTTTTTTGTGAAAAACATGAAGCATGGAAATTTTTTTTGTTCACAATGATATAATTTCAATATACTATTGTTTTTTCTAATGTTATTTTTTATTCAATGTTTCATGTTCTTGTTGTATTTCCATTTCATATGTATATGAGTATAATTCATGGATTGTGTTCAATCGTCTCATGATTCCACGAATTTTTATGTGGTATATATATGTTAATTTGAGATTAAATTCCCTTATATCATAGTTTATGGATACAAATTATAGTTATATGTTAATTTCAATAATAAATTTCACCCTTAACATAATTTTATCATATTTTTATGATCTATATAATGATTACATTTTTATAACTTTTAAATTACTAAGTGTTTGATATCACCCCATTATTATGATTCCATCCAAAAGATTATGGTGACTTTTGTAACCATGGAGAAGTCTATAATGGAGTTTTCTATGGCTAGATATTGTATAATTGTAAACTTGTGTAATAAAATAAGTTTCCTTTTTAACTGGTCCTCAAAGACACTAAACCAAAATAATCTCTAGGTTAAGTGAGATTATAGTGATATATAGTACTAATGTGAAATTTTTTAATGATTATCATAGATCATATCACATGGTATCAAATTTAATTTATAAAGTTATGTTCTTATAGAATTGTACCATGGATTTCATGTTTGGGGAATATCATTCTTAAAACCCATATTCCAAAAAAAAATTATAGAATCTCATTTCAGTGTACTAACATCAGTTTTCTGATTTCAAATCACTATAGTTTGTAGAATTTCTCCCATTCATCCATATTGTTCTAATGAAAAAATTATTGAAAAAATAATATTTTTAATTTAGGAAATATTTCCCTACTTTCTTTTTGGATTCATCAATGATGGTACCAATTTTTTATGATCCATGTTTACATTTGATGGTGGAGGGTCCCCAAACATCTATATAGACATCCTCCATATTCCCTCATTTTCTAAATCTTAGAGAAACTTGTTGTATAACATAAACTTATTTTTATGTATATAACACTTTTAACATCTAAACTATGAGTAATACAGATTCTATATACCTTTATATGCTCAAATTTTTATTCCTTTATTCTATGGTTCCCAAGTCAACTTTTCCATAGTTTTGAACTACTATAAGTTGTTTCTCTAAACGTGTAAGATCTCACCTCCCTTCTGGTCTGGTATATTGGGATATATTTTTCACATAAAGATATTGAAATGGAACCTTTGGTGATCATCAATAATCCATTTTCCATGTTGGTTATGTAGCATGTGTCATCCAACTATACTACTGGAATTATATGTTTCTGAATTTCTAGAATATATATTCCATATTTTAGCATAAGTAAACAATAAAATTTTACTTGGCTTTTCACATCTATCATATCCAGAATATTAATATCTTAGTTATTTGTTGGATTAACTCTCCTAATGTTTCTGCGAAAATAATTTATTATAAATTAATTTTCACCAATATAGTGGAAAGATGACTATGGATCAATAATCAAATATTCCACAAGTTTTTATGAACTCAAATGATAATTAACATTGATTCCCATAACTTTTAAAATCAAACATTCATACTCAATAGTTTCTAATTTAGAATTTAATTTTTATTACCAAAAATATTTATTTCGATTCAAATTTATATCCTAGTTCCAAATAATATGCTTAAGATCTAGTATTTTTACATATACTCCTCTTATATACTTTTATTCTGATTATCTCCATCATCTTTGATGAGGAAAGCATATTTTTGCATCATCATTTAATTCTTCACCATATGAACCTAATGTCTCGATTATCTTCATTTGTATATAAAGTATCAAATTATATAAATTACTAAAAATCGTGTACTTTTTTCAATTTGATCATCTGATAGCCATCACTATTCCTTCCCATGATTCTGGTAAGGATGATAATATGTGGTTTTTGGAAAAAAAAATATGCACAAATATAAATTTTACATATTTGTGCTAGATCTAAAAAATATTGGAATCTTTTATATGATTTGATGAATATCATGCATCAGATAGCCTCAAGTGGAACAATTACTATATCAAACAAATATTATGTGTGTTGTAAGAATTTTTTATTTATCTACCATGTATTCCTTCAATAGTCATTATTCTTCTTCTCCATGATGTTTATTTCCACATTCCAAAAATATGTTATTCAAATAATATAATTGGATATGTTTTCAAATTTTCATGTTCTTCATTATCATTAGTTTTTTATTTAATACTCATTAAAAGAACATCCATGTCATTATGGATGGTATAATCCTCCATTTTTATCCTCTAAAAAATAAAATATATACCATTTAATATATTGATAATACCATTTCTTTCTATGAAACTATCAAGTCCTGATATAATGACAAACAATAAATCAAAAAAATAAATAAAGGAAGAATTTACCATGATCTATTATAGTGTTATCTCCTAAACCCCTGATGGTGAACCTCACTATGATACCAGTTTTTGAGAATTAAAAAATAAAATTCAAATAGTTGAGTTGGGATTATCTAGAACCAAAATGTTGGGAACAAAAATCTATATGAAACATTATAAACATTGATATACCATAAAATAAATGACATAACTCACCAAAATCACCATACCTAGTTCACCACACCCAATAAAGATCACTCACAACTCAATAAAAACATTAGAAAACTATGAATGGAAATGAAATAATTACATAACTGAATGGTTTTACATAATTCAGATTATAGGTCTTATATAGTATAAATAATCATCAAAAAGTTTCATTCAATTAGAATAAAATGTTTAAAATTTATCTTACTAAGAAGAAATGTTGATAATTAAGCATGAATGAGCACCAAACACCTCTATAATTTTTTCCCACCTCAAATTTATAAGTTTTCCCACCTTGGTATGAAATTTTAATGAATTTATTCATTCACATAGGTCTATCTATTGAAAATTGAAAACATTGTATCTCTTGTAGATATATGATGTCCAAAATCCACATCTTGGTATTCAAGACTTTTCATTACACTGATCCAAATTAAATAAAAATTCAAGAATATCTAAAAAACATCAAGAATAAGCCACCATTCCCCTTTAACAAAAGAAGATCCTCCTTTTAGATAATTGTTCAATTAATATATGATAATGAAGAATTGATTCTCTAAAATTCCAGGAATTTTTTTTCTAGTTTTTCTCCAATCAGTCAACTGTACTTTTTCACTTAAAGAGGATTCAAAAATCACAACAATTGATAATAAGTAAATAGACCCATATTTAACCATTCATAATTATAATGTTAAAAACTAATATTTATTCAATTTCATAACAAATACCTTTATGTATTATAGTTTTAGTGAAAAGTGGGAGAAGATTGTATATAACAAACCCCATATATTTCCTTCAAAATGTGATTTTTTCCATTATTACACAATTTTTTATTTTATAATAAGTCTCAGAAATCTCCTATAAAAATCACTACACATAATTAAATTATATTCGTATAAAAATAATATCATTCTTTAAAAACTAGGAAATTGAAAATAGTGTACAAATGACAAGTCAAATGCACATTACGAGTATCATAAGAGAAAATCAATATAAGATAAAAAGTGAGAATAATATGTGTATATGAGTATGGTACAATAATAACTGTTTCAAGACATAATATAAATGAATCATATCAAATAGAACATAGATAATATCTCAATAATAACTAAATATTTCTTAAAGAATAGGGGTATCAATTCATGAATCAATATCCATGATATTTAAAAACATAATGTATAATAAATGTGTGAAATGTAAGTGTGAGACATTCATTAGATAAGAAATATTCATCCTTACAAATAATCCTCACCATAAACCTAATAATAAAAAATCATCACCATTAAATTTTAAAATAATTTTTTAGAAGAATATTTCATTACCTATTGTATTAGAGGTCCATATCAGACCATACCATCACATAATAATAAACCATATATATTTATTACATAATAACATGAAATATTTATAACTCAAAAATATAATAATTAATCAACCAAAATGAAAAGGGATTTATTATAGTTTCTTATAAACACATTCATATTTCATCAACTGAAAGATGGTTTATTATATAACAAGGACATATCAATATAATAGAATTAGAAACAATAAAATATATTGATATAGATTAAATTCCCATGGAAGGAAATTTTGTTACATAATATTTTCATATCGTATCACATAATATGAAAAAAATAACTTTTTTATTTAATAATGAACATTCAATAATAAAAATTATGTATATAAAAAGATTAGATTGTGGTTGATCAGTAATGTGACACTATGAGAGAAGGAGTTAAATTTTTTTGTCAATATATAAAAGGATTTTTGAAAAATATTTTTGTAACATTGCTCAAAAAAATAAGTTAAAAACCCATGAAAATATTCCCACATATTTTGAATGATATGTTTAAAAAAATATTTGAAAAATAATATACAATAATAAATCGATGAAAATACACATTAAATAAGTGAAAAAATATAGAGTGGATGGAAGAAAATATTGATAATTTAAATAAAATCCCATTACAAAATATTAAAATAATATACATTTCATTTGATATCATTTATAAAAAAACTGAAAGTTCACATAATAAATGGAAAAATTATCTATTATTAAAAATGAGAGAATATGGTAAAATAACCTCAATAATGAAGAACATTCATCAAATTGGGAAAAATAAATCTAGTTTTTATTATTAATAAAAACATACATCAACGCATTTGTAAAGAAAGGAAAAAGTTTCTCATATAGATACATTTATCATTAACCGTTTTAAAATATTGAAATTAAATTAAATTATAAAATAAAATGACATTGGGAAATAATTTGTGTTTATTTAATATCATTCAATATATCAATATTTATATGGTGAAGAATGATTCATTTCTAGAATGAATATTTAATTTCAGTTCCACTTATAAGAAAATATTTATGTTGATATGAGTATAAATGAGAGTAAAAATTCAATTAATACAAAGAAATAATAGAAATAACTGGATTATCTGAATATAGATTTGGCTTTAGAGATAAAGAACATAAAATTACTCCAATTTAATTTTATACATAAATAATCATTATTAAAAAAGAGATTTGGAAATAAATGTTCTTGACTTTAGTAACACTTGAATTAAAATCACTTGATAGAAAAAATATGAAAAAGAAATTTTAATACAATGAATAACTAGATAATCATGATTATATATATGAAAATGGAAATATATATACCTTATAAAAAATATAGGTTTATTTTAGAAAACTTGTCTCAATGAAGGATAATCAGAATGATGAAAACATATAACATTATACCTACATGAATCAAAATCCATTGAAGAAGATTTCAGGATATATTTATATAAATAACAAAAATTAAATGAATGAATTTGTTAAAATATATTCACCTTTATGTATTTTTTCTATATAATATAACGAATGATTCAAACTATGATTCATTTCACATTAAATAAAAAATTTGGTAAGGAACCCCTACCTGAAGTCACAACTTACTTCATACGTCCCCTAGTCTCCTAAGTAATAAAATCTCATTAATTTTTTACCAACCAAACAATATTTTCATGTTAATTACAATGTTATTATTTCTTATAATTCATTAATTATAATGGTACATTTAGTTTTTAAATGGTTTTTATTCATGTTAGTATTTTTTTTTGGATTCATAATCTCTAAAATAGTTTCAGTACTCTATTCATGGTTAATGGGATTAATGACCCCAAAATAACTGTAAAATTATAGATAAATATTCCTTATCGGAACATTATTGTAAATTTTTTAAAAATAAATATATTTTAACAGATTAATTTTAATTATTAAAATTATATTGGAAGGCTTATTGTACACATTTAAAATTACAGTTACCATTTATTTCATAATATTTTAATACAATATAAATTTTAGGTTTATACAATATTATTTATGTTATAAATATAAATTTTATTTATTAAATCGATTTTTTAACCAACTATGTATGGTGGTTTTGAAAAATTAAATATTTAATTAATAAAGGCTATATATCAATCCCTACACAACTGATATTATTATATTCTATAGAAAGAGGATTATGGGAGATAATGGTAATTAAATAAAAATAATAAAAATTATTTTCACCAATTATATATTAAAAATTATTTTAGGGTAGTTATAATTGAATTTTATAGAGTGGATAAAGAATGAAATATGAAATAACTCTTTTATAATAATATCTTCTTAATTTTGATATTAGTCTTAAGGCCACTACTTAAGACTTTACATATTGTTATATTAGGGTGACAAGAACTTATAATATGTGGTAAACATAATTTTGGTTTTATTTTTTCTAGCCATGTTTATGTTAAGGATATCAATGTGTGTGCATAAGTGCCAGGGGATAGAGAGTTTATTTTATAATTGAGAGGATTGAGATTCTTTAAAATATGAATTTCATAATATAGAAAACGACTGTCATTACTTTGGAACATCGAATCATTATTTATAATAAAATAGGAAAATATATGTTATGGTCGATAAACCCCACATCCACCAATTTAGGGATGTGGTATTTTAAAATTTTAGGACTTTTCACATTGATCTATCACTTTTACATCAATTTAACCAATATGGTCATGACTAATTTATACATAGGTACGTTATTATTATGATGAAAAATTAAATGATCCATATTAACTAATTTGATAATTATCATTCTAAGTATTTATTCAATTTTTAAACATTAAATTTATAGAGTTTTTAACAATTAATTTTAATATAACTACCTCTAACAAATAGAAAAATAGTTTGTTGGAAAATTCCTTTGAAGCATAAAAATGAATTTACTAAAAAAATTAGTATTGATTATCAGGAAATTCATTATTCTATTCATGTAAAAAAGAGAGATTTTTTTAATATAAAACTGGTACAAATTTTAATGGAACCATGTAAATATTTGTTTAAATTAATAGGATAAAATTTAATTTTATTAGAATAAATTATCCCTTACGTTTCAAATTTTCAAACATAAGATTCTAAAATCTAAAAAAAAAATTCTAAATGATTTATTTTACTTAATAAATAATTAATTTTCCAGATTAGAAGAGTTCATAAGAATTTAACAAAAACTTATATCACAATGTATTAATAAAATCTACATTATTTATAATAAATTAATTATTCGTTATTCACTCAAACTCAACCTTTAAAGAAAAATCCAAAAATTCTACATAATATATTGTCAACATGTAAACATAAAAATAGAAGTACAATTTATCATATTAAAATTCTAAAACATAATATTCTTAAATATAAATGAATACATAAAATATAATGAAAAACTATTATCTTATGAAATTAATGTTTTAAATATCAATTGTTCTTGACATTATTTAATATCAAGAAAAAATGGGTGTTAATTAATTTTTATTCAAATTGGTTTAATTTAGTATAATAATACTTTTAAATTGATAAATTTAATTTAAAATATATTAAATAATACAATATTATCTTTGAAAATAATATATTTTTAACAAAGATATAGGGTTAATCATATCATAATAAAATTAATTATTTATCCTCTAATAATTAAATTTATTCAACTAATTTTATTGAAACACGTTATTAATCATTTTAAAGGAATTATAATATATGTTTTTATAAAAATTAATTCCACTATATTCTATTTTATTTGAGGTTTTACCCTTATTTTATTTTTATTAATTATGTTTCCCATTGTATGTACAAAAGGAATTAATGTTTATCCTGTACTGAAATAAAGTATATCACTATTAATTTTAAACTACTACAAAATAATGACATTTCTATGGTTTATAACCATGGCTCTAAACCTATAAACATTGGCTATAGGTAATAGACATAATTTATCTAGTTGTGGATCTTATTAGAATGGTAATAGGTCTATATGCATAGATTTCACTATTGAAATATACCTATATCCACAGTTTTAAACATTGTCTATAAATATTCCATCCATAGTCTATTTACATTGTATAAAATGGTGGAAATAGAGTAGTAGCCATAGTTTCCAATATGGAATTACTCATTCATCCATAGTTAGAATCTGTGGTTATTTATTTTTCCATGTAAGAATATTTCCATGATTTTAAACTATGTAAATAGATTTTTATCTACTATTTTTGAAATAGAAATAACCCTATAGAAATTGATTGTAACCATGGATAATTATATTTTAATGGTTTATAATTGTATCCACAAGAAACATTGTGGTGTAAATTGGGGCTACTGTAATATTTACATAGTTTCAAAACCTGTCTATATCTCTTATAGATTCCACTAAATATTATAACATCATTGTCACTCATGTAGAAACAAAATAGACGGAAAGAACCAAAATACAATTCAATAATAAAAATAAATATAGTTGTAAATAAACTAAGATACATAATAAAATTCAATCTATAAGTAAACCATAAATAAAATTTATATAAAAAATGAACTTCAATATCTGTATCATCAGAACCATCACAACTTGTATCCCAAAATATTATAGAAACATCATCACCACCTATCACACCACCCATATAATCATCATCATCATCGGCATTGACCTCATCATCGACATCAATATCGGCAGTGGAAACAGTATCAGCCTTAGTAATGTATGTAGCAACAAAACTATTAGTAATAATAGAAGAGTAATCCTAAAAAATAATTCATCATCACCAAATGAGCATCAACCACAACAATTTATTTTAATGGATTTTTATAGTAAATAGTTGATATATAATTCATCATCTTTTCATTTATCATATTTTAACGTTGTGAATATTCATCTTCCATTTCAGATACATGTTTGATTGCCACATTAATTTGTTCTTATATGACCATAAAAAACCATAACATGTAGATTAATTGTTAGAATACCAGAATCTAGATGTTAAAATCATATTCCTAGGTCAACGATGCACCCTTCCACGATGTTCATCCCCAAATACTTGATACATATGATCATTCGAGCACAAATTTTCATGTTTTTTATCTACAAATGCCCCCAATGAAATCAACTATGTGACATGTACTATGATTTAAAATGATAAAATACTATAAATAATTATATTCAGTCAAAATAAATTAAATTGAAATATACTTATAATCATCTCATGTGTTTCTCCATTTATCAAAAGCATATATATCTTTTTCCTTCTCGTAAAAAACAAGGTTCAGTGAGGAACACAACCCTTGATATTTTATTCATTTGTCTTGGAAAAAAGAGATAAATCTACATTTTTTGTGAATTAAATTATTCTAATCCATGCTAATTTGAATATAATATTATTAAAATGAGAAAAAATGACAAGGTATCAAACAAATCTAAACTATATATCTAATCAAACTAATAAATTAAAAATGTGAAGACCTACATGATTTAAAACCAACCTAAACTAGACCAATTTGATGTCTATATTCCCAAATTAAATTTAAATCAACTGAATCTCATTGATTTGTTCTATAAAAAATTGAATTATTTTAATTGATTAACACCAAAAAAAGAAATACAGTGAAATTCAATATTCCATTATGTACAACCATTAGTAGTAAGAGTTACTCTGAAATGAATTAAATCTTCACATGAAAAGGATGAAATTTAAATCATAAAAATTATACAAAAATAATTATTTTTCAAAAACACGATTTCACACATCATTGCATCATGTCACACATTAACTTTAGTTTTTAGAATATGATCAAAAAGAAAAAAATCATATAATAGAATAAAACATCAATATAGTCCTTTTTGAAAATAAATAATAACTTATATCCACATTCCTTCTTGAAAACTAGTAAGTAGTAGTGAGTGGAACATGATTCATATAAAATAGAAACCATTCATAAAATTAATCAATCCTTACATAATATAGCAACCAGTATCAATTACATGGATTAAACTCAATTCATATAGGCCAATCCACTGGATCAACTTACTAATTCAATGGATAAAATAATACTCAAACTAACACTAGGTTCAACATTGTGTATATATAGTAAAAATTTTAACCATATTTAATTTATAATGATCGACTTTAATCTAATATGCACATCCCAATTCATAATATCATGTTCTACTAAGATTGAAAATATTTTGTAACTATTTTTTATTTCATTTTTATTCTATAATATCATGTTAATTCCAAAATTTATATAAATAATATAATTTTAAAAACATTTATCATTTTTAGTGTGATTTAAAATATCTTTATTTTCGTTATTATGTGTTTTTGAAATAAAAAATAACTAATTTGTTTCTTTCGAAAATGAGTTTTTATACTAATTTCATTATATATATTTTATTTTTTCTTATCTTTAATGAATTGTTGTCTTTAGATAATGAAGCATACCATACATTATTAAATGACTATAATAATTCTTTATATCATTATTAGATATTTCATCCATGATATTTATTATATTTCGAAGGTTTTTAGTCAGTATATAGTATTTTTCAAACCTTTTTAGAATCAATTAATGAATTAGGAAATTTATATGTTTTTATTTTTAAATGGGATAATCATTCGAACATACAATAAACTTATATTTTATAAAAACAAAGATTCTATATTGATGTTTCTTTCAGTTAAATTCATATTATTCTCAATTTATGATTCCTTATTAATTTAGTTTGAATATTTTCATCAAAACATAAATCAACAATACTAACTATAAACACTGGTCATACTTTTTTCAAGTCACATTATTATATAGTTATATTGAAATCCATTAAAAAATATGAAACCACTTTTTTGATATCCCATCCATGTATTTCATTAAATCCAATGGATATGTAAATTTTAAAATTTATAGATACTCATTCTAAAACTAAATTATGAGGCCATAAAATAGTGGTTAGTCTTATGTAAAAACCATAGAGTTTAATGATCTATAGTGTAAAATTTTGGTCAAAAATATAATATTCTGTTATTTGATTGATTTTAATTTAATTTTAATGTAAATAAAAATATTAAACAATCAACGGTACGTGAGTATTAAAAATTATAATTTATGGGATCATGAATTAAGTATATTTATAAAATTTTAATGAAAAATAAATTATTTTTTGGAATTGAATATAAATGGTTGGGGCATAATAAATAATATAAATAGGTATTGAAAATCATAGTATGTTAATAAAAAAGTTTCCTTTTACCAATCATGATTGAATATTCTAATGCAATTTGTGGTTATTATATTTGTTTTCAATAAGTAAGATTGTTAATATGTGTTGGATTATTGTTAATAACTCAATGAAATAATATGTATATGGTTTTATATATATCTTTGATATTCCATGTTGAAATCCATTATATAAATAATTCAAATATCCATTTATATATTAGTTATGAAGAGGATAAGATTTGGATAAGGTGAGTATTTTACCTCATGTATTTTGATTGAATAAGTATACATGAAGTTGAATACACAGTTGGATGAAAAAAAAATTATGTTAGGAATTTATTATTTTGGTGATTAATTTTTTTCATAATAAATAAAAATATATTATTGAAGGTATTTTGATCCAAAAATAATGTTGAGATATTAGAAGTTGTAAATGATTTTTTGAAAACAAATTGTGGGTTTTTTATTCAAAAAATACTTCAAAATTATACTAAAGGGTTTTTTGAGGTATTAATGAGGTCCAAAAGTCATTTGATTATGTTTAGATGATTTGAGGAAGATAAATATGTTTGTAAATGTTTGGTGTTTAGTTGAGTTGGCTAGAGAAAGTTTTTGGATGATATGGATTTCAAATTTTGAATGATAAGGTGAAAATTATTTTTATAAGAATAATCACCATTTTTTCAAGATATATATATGTTTAAAAAGATGTAATGTATAAATAACCCCAATATGAAACAATGTGTCAAAATAATATTGGAGAGAGGAAAGAATATATTGAATTTTTTATAGGGTAACTCTATTATCCCACATCTCATATAATATTAATTTCTAGTTTACATAAAAATAAAAAGTTATTAGGACGGTTACATATGAGTACGTAAAGGGTTATAAATTATAAATTATAGTAACTAGACTCCCAATTCAGAATAAATGGTGTAAATGTATGAATAATATTTGGTCTTTTCTACTCACATAGGAGTAACTCTGATGATACAAATGAATAATTCTGATAGTGAAGAGGATAAAAAGAAACAATGATTCTTATGGTAGAATACTATTTTTTCAAGATGGGATAATTTATAGAATTTAAAACTAATATTCCAATATATGATGGAAATCATATGATACTGAATATATTTTTCGATTATTTAAATATCATAATGTAATTGAATAGTACATCGTGATATCATCAGAGGTTTTAAGAAGCATATCACATCATGAAGTTGAGCATATTAATCCTATTAATGTGGAATTAAGAGACATGGTATATTATTTCACAATATTTAGGTATTATGATAATATTACGTTGTTATGGGTTTTGATGACTGATGAAATCACACCACAAAAATATTTTTTGTGTCATATCCCAATGATACATAAAGAGAAATTAAAATCAACTCATGCCATGGGAAGATATTTTTTTCATGTGGGTTTACTTCATGAGATTATATAGTTATGGATAAATTGAGTATATATTAAATAATATTAATGATATGATTAGTATGAGTTTTATGGAGAATTAATTTTGATTTTGATATTTTCATTGTAGGATAATGTAATTTTTAAAAATAGAAATATCTGAAACCCATTATGTAATATTAATGTTAGGATAATTTCATGATCAATATTTGACTATTTTTATATCGGATGATCATAATGTTTAATATTATGAATTATTAAAATCCAAAATTTAGAATCAGTATCCTTATTTTAGTTTGGCGTTTATAATGTGACAATATGAAATTCGAAAATAATTATAATGTAATGAAATAGTGAAAAATATTATTTTATACATCAAAGAAGAAAGAAAAAAATCAACAATCATAAATTTTTTGAAGATCAAAATTATTATCGTATAATTAGAATATTTAGTGAGATAAAAAATATTCGTTTGCTATAAGATATGTTATATGTTGTGACTCTTGAGTAAATAAGAGATATTGTTGTTGAATACTATTATAATTAAGGATGATTATGTAATAGTATGAAGATAAGGTGGTGGATCTAGATGCATACATGGATTGATCATTTAGAATATTTAAAGTAGGTTGATGTGTATAATTATATTAAAAAACATTTCAGTAGTTATAGTGACCACATTGAACAATTAAATCCTACTTTTCATTATGCCTAATGAATTATTTTGTGGCGTGACATTTTTCTGATCAATTATTTTGAATAATAAAATAAAAATTATCATTTTATATATATCATCCTTTTGTGATATCATATATGAAACCATATATGGAACCTTTACATATACTAACCCATTTTATTCATTCAAAAAAATAATTAATCATGATTTCAAGCATACTATCAAAATATGACTGACCCATATATTATAATACCTAGATATTATGTAATATAGATTATGTCCTATTTTTACATAGATTATAAATAGAGATTAATGAAACCCAAATTGTTAGAATTTTTTCCCTTTACATTCACATATGATAACATAAAAATATTTTCTTTTAATATGAGACAACCAGTCATATTGTTTGATAGATTTTTAAATTTTAAATTAAGAATGATATTTCATAACAAAAAATCTTAAAATAGAGCACTTATTATACATGGATTACAAATTAAAATAATTATTTTTATTAGAATATGATTATATATTATGAAACATTTTTTATTTATAGATTTTATTTCATAAAAAGATAAAAAATTATAAAAAAATGGTTATTCCTATATTTTAAACTATATACACAAAATAAAGAACTGGTTGGTGCAAAATTCATATTCTAGATCACAGACATATTATAGCACATATTATTCTAGATTATACACACTTTCTTAAGTTTTTTATTTTTTTATATACATATTATGAATGAAATATCATTACTTTATAAATAGGGTAATATCATAATAACATGATTCATGATGTTTATAGAATATAAATCCTAAATTGATTAAACCATATAATTTTGATAAACACAACTAAAATCATATGTATTTTATGATTTATTTAACTAAATAATAAAATAATTTCACACATATATTATAGATCAAAATAATTTATGATAATGGATTGTTGGATCCAATGAACACATTGGAAGAAGATGAAATTTTTCGCAATAGGGGAGTTTGATTTGGAATTTTAAATATACATTACCATTTCCACACTTCAAAAATGAGGATACACTCATGGAATGTATAGTTATTCAATAAATTTGAAATGAGACAGTCTCAAATAAACATAATAAATGTTGAATGGAATATCTTTTCTCATTTTTTAGAGATCTAAATAAAATTTTATGCTAGGTATTATAGAATTATAATTAGTTTATAACATGTTATGATGAATCAATTCAATACTTATTTGAGGGATTATATTAGACATAGGAAACATATAAATAAAAAAATTGCTATATAAAATATTAATTTAACTGCAGAATCAATTGATGGGGGTGAAGTGTTCCCTAATGTGTAGATCTATTTCATTGATCATTTATTTCTTTTTATTTATTTCATATTTATCCAATAAATAATTAATAATACAATTTCATTAACATAAATAAAATACATAATTTAAACCTAAAAAATAATTTTCAAATAAATAATTGATTGTATATATATATATTTAACTAATAACTTAATCTCTAGAATCTTTCAAAATTCTATCATCCCTCTTTATTATAGTATTGGATAGTCAAGAATGATCTGTATTTCTTCATACTCAGTATCAACTCTCTCCTTCCAAACATCATAAAATTCATGTGTGTATTCTCTCCATATATCACAACAATCCATTTACCTTTTGTCCAACTTGTTTTTTACAGAAGTGAAACTGTGTGGGATATTTATTATAAAAATTAACTGTTAATATATTATTATAAATTAGTATATATGAAATTAGATTAACATTACTTACACAAATATCTACCTAAAACTTTTCCTTTAGTTTTGGATCCAACATCCCTCCAAATTGTTAGTTAAACTAGGATGGTATTGATGTGTTTTGATAGTGTTACTATAAAACATTTTCATTACTTAATAATTTCTCAATTGTAACTCCATATTCATTATATTAAACCATAATCTGTATGAAATGATTCTGGACCCCTCATATTTTCTTGTGATCTCATCCTCTTCTTCATCTGGTCTCTAATAATGAGAGATATATAGTGAAGGAAAATAATATATCTAAATTTATCAATACTCACTACCAATAATATTTAATCACATTCATGTTGATGGGGATTTGCTTACCCCTAGAGTACTATATCTGGGGGAGGGGGATTATTTTTTCATGGTGGTTGGATATCTATAGTTGAAGTAATTTTAATAGATTATGAAGATAAATATATTAATAAAGGGGTAAAATGATGGATATCCAATTACATATGAATGTGGATATGGATATGGATATGGATATTGTGATGGTGTCTATATTGGAAAAATTACATGTGCAACTTATGGTGAGAAGCGGTAATAAAGAGGGATCTGAGCCTAAGAATTACCATACTATGTGGTCATAGGTGGATAGGGATATGAAAATTATGGGTATTAAAAATAAGTACATATAATAATCGTCGGTTAACCTTCAGGATACTAGTGTAGTATGAAGGGAGGAAAAACTAGATTACATCCTTATAACTGAACTAGTATAGTGGTAGGCTAAACCATAAAATAGGTCATACCAGTACCACCTTCCATACCTTCAACATCCATAGAATAATCCAATTGGATCCTTGATTTTGTAAATAAACATAACATGGATGGTAAAATAAAATGAATGATTAGAATATGATTATTATAAAATAATATAATAAGAAAATATAAAATGTACTTGAAATGTTGATAAAGGAGGCCGTCATAAATCTATAATATGTTAATCATTTCTCAGTATTGTATGGAATTTAATTGCAAGATAATCTTACATTTTTTCACTAGAAATTTAATATATTATTCTAAGATAAATATAAATAAGTAAAATATTAAACATAAAAAAAAATTATTTAGCAAACATATAAAAATAGAGAAAATATTAATTATTTCAATGATATGCGAACTTAAAAATAATAACTTCATTGGGTTTTCATTTTTATTTCCTAAAATATACACTCAATTGAAATCTGGGATTTGTAATTAAAAAAATCAATGTGATATCATGTTTTAGAATTTAAAGTAATAACATAAAATATTGTAATAATATTAGGTAAATACATAAAAATGTGTTAACGCTGTGTGTGCTATGTTAAAATTTATGTTTCACATTTTGTTCTTAAAATTTAATCATTTGTACTATCAAATGAAACATTCAAATCAATTTTTTCATGTTCAACCAAGACATCACTTTCATCAATGAATTCATCCAAAATATGTATCATAATGAAATCAACAACAATACTAAAATATATTTTTAATGGTTTAGTTACATGAAACACATGTCTAACTTGTGATTGAAGAATATAAGTTACATCACTAAGAATATGGGTTTTCATATCAATCATACTAAATCCATAGTTATCTATTTCAATTACTTTTTGTGTCACTGAATCAAACCACATGAATTTCAATATTGTGACATGACCATGTGCATAGTAATATATGAAAATGATTCTTTTAACAAATACATAATACGAAATATTTTTTATAGAGGTTGATTTTCTTATTCACTGGTATATCATTCAATTATTGTAATTATCCTAAAATCATCATTATTCACATCAATTTTTGTTACAAAAATATTTAAAAATAATTTAAATCCATTAAAAATTGTTACATCACGATCATGTACCAAATTATTTGGAAAAAAAAGATATCACTTTTATTTCATTTCATATCTCATTCATTGGTAAACGTAGAACATCAATGATTGAAATGTTTAACATTAAACAGATGCATGTGATTAAGATATGTAAAAAAATTAATTTCCTATGACTTTAACCAAACATTAATTTTTTCATGTGCAGTTAGTCCTTGATCTTAATAGATATAGAAAAATTTATCCTTTTTATAATTTATTGTTTTTACTACAAATTTAATGCATGAAATGTTAAAAACAATGAAAAATTGAACAATGAAAAAATGAATATCTATTAGTATACATACTTAATCTAATCATTAAGAAATCCAGATTTGAATAACACTGTATGATGATCAATTTCAAACTCTTCTATACTCAATTAAGATAATTAATATTATTAAGATATACCCCTTTGTTGGTTAGTGAACAAAATTTAGGCTCAATGAGATCGTACTTATAATAATTTGTCCTAATTATTTTATTAGACCTTATATTGACATTATACATGTATGGTGTGTAGAAATTCATTCATTATTGTGATAAATAGAAAATCACAATAGATCATTTTCGATGATATTTTTTTGGACAAAATAATTGAATGTAGAAATAATTATTTCTATTAGATACATAGAAAGAATTGAAATAGGACCATAAAATTTTACATATCATGGATTATCCATATTAAGATGTAAAGATCATGTGAATAATGGAGGTGTGAAATTTTGTATACATTGCAATAAATAATCACTGCATCTCTCTAAAATATTAGGACAACACTTATACTCTCATTCATTAATAATGGTATTGATGAAAATAACAAAACAAAATCATAAAAAACTCTATAATTATGTGAATTTAAATGTTGAACTGCAATGGGAATCATATCATGTAAAACAAATGTTAATCATCTGTCTTAGAATATTTTAGATTCGCATTATGTGTATTCACCCTTTTCGAAATGTTAATTGAATAACCATTTGGAGCTATCAAACATTCCATAACCAAAATAAATAGTTTTTCTCTTTGTTTTTCCTCGAATAAAAAGAAAAAGTAATTGTCCGCTTATTATAGTAAATTAACTCAAGTTGAAGTCTATCTATAATACCAAAATCCATCAAATCATGACATGAAACAAAATATTTTTTCCCATGGCATTTAAAATTGATGAAAATAAATTTTATAAATGTATTTTTCAATATTCATTAAATTGATTGAAATGAGGCAATAAATTTGATGACCAAGAAAACAACTCAAAAATATACATTTCTTTCACAAGTTTCTATTTTAATTTAAATTAACAATATTCCACTTTTGAGTATTTGATGAAATATTTCAAATAACATAATTATAACCATGAGGTACATCAATGATGTCATTCCCTGATATTAGATAAATTATTCCATCTATCTATATCAAATTATCTGACTGTCTCAAAATTTTCTTGTATGTATGATCAATTGGTATAAGTTACATCAAAATAATATTTGGTAAATTGTATTTATCATTCAAATAGTACATTATAATGTCCCTTTTGTACTATTACAAGACATCATTATGTAAGTAAGGAAATCATTTATCCTACAAAATAAATCTACTCTAAATATTATTTCTTCCTTTCTAAATACAACATACGCTTGCACACTAATGTTACGAAGCACCTTTAACTAATTTATTAATGGTATATCATGAATAATAAATATCATTTTCTCAGATAACTAGGTCCAAATATCAATATAATCATGATAGTAAATAGGTTATTCATACACATTAATGATGGAAAATATTAAATGTGAATGAAAACATTCATTGTATATTACAAAGCATGCATATTTGGGAATGGGTTGAAATAATATCATGATGATCCTAATATAGCATTCATGAGTTAGAAGAAAAATTATGATGTAACCTATCAAATTTTGTAAAATTTAATCTTTTCTATAGGATTAACTAATTCAGCATTATCCTTATTTATTTCTCCTTCATTACATATAATTTTTTTTATTATAAAATAAAAAAGTAATTAAAACCTTGGAATTAAAGGTATGTTACACATTTCTGTGGTACATGGGATTGATTTTTTTCATTGTTTGGATTCCAGCTTATGTACAACACTTTTTTGAATGACTCAACATTGAATCTTCCTTCTACAAGAGAAATAAATATTCTAGCCAAGCATGGATCTTAGTAGATGAAAATCTTATTTTTCCAATGAAATTTGTTCTATATAATCATATTAAAAATACATGTATCATGAATTAGTGATTCCTTAGTAAAATTGAGGATATTGTCAACCATAGTCTTATTAAATCCATACATTTCATTCAAATGATATAACTATATTAAAAAATATTGTTTTCTTATTTTTTTACAATATTGGTATAATAGGGTGTTAATATCTTCTTTTTACAATCTAACATGCTCAACAGCATCACTCTGATAGGCAGATTAAAACTGTTTTTTGGTATTGATTTCCTCTTGAATTGGGAAACATGTGGAGATGGATTGTGAAACAAATGAAAACTTATCAGAAATAATATTTATCAAACCAATCCTTTCAGATAAATAATTATCAGTATCTACTTAATATTTTTATCTATTGTGATACCACATGAGATGTTTTTTTTTGAAACTATGTTTAGTGATAAGATAACATACTTCCACATGAGTTTAATATTGTCTTTTAGCATTATAAAAACTTGGTCATCGAATCAATTAACCATCTATATAATTATTGAGTGTAAATCTAAAAATTACCTTAACGCCTTGGGAAAATCACCATTGGTCAGATCAATATTGTACATACAACATCTATCTATTCCGATGAAAATAAACACACATTAAATAAATAATATATTAAATGAATTAACATGATATGTATATTTTTATGAGATAGAAAATTATCATCAATATCATATTTATTGAAAATAGTAAAAAAATATTAAATGGAATATAAAATAATATAAAATATGGTAACATTTAATTTTTAGTCTATTTTCTATTGTCATAATGAAATAATTATTTATAAAATATTGACCACTATATGTGAAACTATACATATTATATTTATAGGAGACTAATTCAAAATAAATTATTTTATAGGAAAATATATATAATGAATATATTTTGATATGTAAGGGTCATATACTAAGTGATATATTCAACTCTACTAATATGTAAGGTTAGTATCATCAAATGTAACTATCATAGACTTTGTGAAATTTCATAAATTTAAAATTCATAGGAGTCATTTACATATAAAAATTATCAAACATCCAATATATAACGATATATCTATAAATTCATGAGGGCATTACCTTTGAAAAATTTAATCGATAATGGTATAACACATAATACTTCTGTTTGACTACTTAAAAAATTCATCAACATATAATATTTTAAAATTTTAATAGTGATTAATAATAAATTAAACTAATCAATAATCAATATGAAAAAATAAAGGGAGAATAAATATAAATTATAAATAAATATAAATTAACTAAATATGAGAGGGGAATATAAATAATAATAAACATTAAAGAGATGTAATTTATAATTAAAAACATATACAACATTAATATAGTGATCGAGACATCCTTGTTCAAATTTTAATACTTTCAAAACCAACAAATCACTCCCCATTTTTATAGTATGAATAAGATATGAAAATATAGAGTATTAAATATAAAATCTCAAAATTCAATAAACAAAAAAATATAAATTTGTGAATGAAATAAAATTTTTAAGAATCTATACCTATGATAATGAATATAATACTATGAAAATATAAAATAATAATCAAAGTACAAGGAAATATTATTTTTTAAGATGAAATATAGATCAAAATAATGTATAATATTTGTTAAAATGTTCTTGAATCATTTTAAAAGTTATATCTATGAATTCTATATTATGAAATCATCATATTTATAAAAAAACATATTTCAATATTCCACAAAATGTTAATAAAATTCAATAATATTACATTGATATTCAATGAAAAATATAAAATTTCTTCTAATTATTCAAACATAAATTTCCATTGAATAGATATAATTTTATTAAAACACTACCAATAGATCCCTATTGAAAATTGTATTCATGAATCCATTATTCTGAGATTCTATATAATATTTTTCAAAATTCTATCTTCTAAAGGATTTGTAAATATACAATCTAGTAATTCATCAGTATACTCTATTTTATATCATTTCTATGAAAAATATATTACAGTGTGATGCTTCAATAAAATTTGTTTGATTAATGAATGTTTATTAAAATTAAAAAAATGGGTATAGATGCTGAATTATTTCACAATGTCAGAACAATACAATTGTGACTATAAAGGGTTGAAATTGTCTATATAATACAATCATTCTTTGAATGACAACATAATTTTGGGGAAATTCATTTTCTCCCAATAATAAATATATTTAATGAATCTCCTATTAAATAAATTAGTACAAAAAATTACTATTATATTTATAAATTCCACTAGTGACTTTATTATCAATATTGGAAACACCAAAGATTGAATCTAAATAACTCATTAATTAATTTTTTCCCATGAATGAATAAACCGGGCTTCTCGGTGCCTTTATCAGGGACTCAACCCACTGTGTATGTTTTGAGATAAAATTTATATCCCATAACACATATTTTTTCACTCCAATTAGGGAATTATTATCAAGGAATAATAGAAAAATAAATAACCACTAAACAAAACAATGAATAAAATATGAATAAATAGAAAAAATATTAAACTTTATATTAATTATAGGTTCCTTCAACAAAAATTAATCAGGTTTTTATACAATCATGTTGATACATAATTATTATTGAATATAAGTATAAGAATTATAATAGTTCTCCAAAAAGGTAAGTTTCACACCCTAAAGGTCTAACTCATGGATGTTTTATGATGTATCAATCTTTAAAGTTCTACTCAATAAAGGGAAATGGTTCTACTAAAGCACCAACTTGGATACAGTACTCATGTATGGTCTACTCAACGATGGAGAAGGGTTTGTCCAATGACATTGATGGAGGAGTAAAACATGAAGTATAGGTTGTAGGAGGAGAGAAACATGCACGTGAAGATAGTGATGGGAGGAATTGACCAAGGGATAATGGATTGGTTGAGTGATGATCAGTCAAATGAGAATGATTTAGGAACATGATTTAGCATTCTTAGGATGTGAAATCTATGGGATTACCTTTTCATGGAGGGGGAGTGATATAATTTGAAGAAACCTATTAAAAATATTTTTATTCTTATTTAATTACACATCATGTAGACATGTTTTCAAAATAACCATGGATATAACTCAAGATATATTCATGGACATAATAAACCAAGTCTATAGGTCCACTTATATAGTCTAATTTTCTAGTAGTGTTAGTTAATTATTGTATGAGATTGAATATATTTAATAAATTTAGTATATTCTAAAATATATAGGTCTTATATTATATGCCGTAAAATCAATTTCAATAATAAAATTTTAATTACTCTCATAAATGAGTTTATGTGTATATATTATTAGCATGATAATGATTAGATGTATAATTAAAATGATATATCAAATATATTATCTTTTATAAGACATAGAATATCATATATACACTCCTTATATGAATATTCATATTTATTAATGTATCATAACAATTTTTTCCAAATAGGACTACGTAGTATATTATAGGTGTTTTTAGAGACGTACCATTCATGACATCATTTTTATGATCGTATTTGCAGCAGAATACTAAATCCAAAATGGTTATTATAATATCCAATATAACATAAGTAATATATTATATGAAAAATCAAATATCAATACATATTTTTATTATCATATATAGCCTTAACTTTAATATATGATATATTTAGATCAACCTATAAATACTTGATTTCAACAAATAATTAAATATTTTTTCCTCGGATTGTTAAAAAAAACATTTCCAAAAAATTTGAAACTCTATTATTAACAATAAATTATTGTAACGTAATCTCCTTGAATTAAAATACAATTTTAATAATTTATTAAATTACATATCTGATGTACCTTGAAAACTATGAAAATAGAAATCAAATACTGTTGTGAATTTGGAAAATAAAGAAAACAAAGTTGAGGAAGAATTGAAGGGAAAATATTTAAAGGTTAAAACCTAAAAAAGTAAAAAATATTGACTGAGAAGGGAAAAATATTTCATGGATTAACACTCTATATGGTGATCTTATTTCTGAGGACAAAAACAAACTAAATCATTTGTGGGAGGTAGATGGTTGTGCTAGATCCACAAACGTTTTCTTTCACAGGGTGGAGGTAGAGAAATTTGCCCCGCGTACTATATTTTCCATAGACTCAAATGATATGTAGGAAAGGAGACATAGATATCATCCGATAAATGAAATAAAGTCATTTAAGAGGCCAATCCAGTGATTTAATTCTCCTCAAGCCATAACCCCACCGGCCTCTGTTGACCAAGTCATCTATGGGTCGGGTAATGGCCATAGGATTTTGTAAAAGTGGGATCATGGCCTCGTTGCAACGAACCAACTACACAGGTGCCTAGTTACTCTCTTCTCTATAAATAAACCCCAGTAGTATCCAATGAATATGATGATTTTTGGATAGGATATCGAATGGAGAAAGCTCAAAATAAGAGAGCACTACAAAAGATGAGATCTTCCACTGATTACCTACAAGTACAACCTGCTTCATAGAATTAAAGAAGGAAATATAATATTAATTAGAAGACCCTAAACCCAGCTTCCTTAGAGAAATGAATGTATTGATAAGTGTAGAACCAATTCCCCTTCTTCAATCTGGCATCCCACATAGAAATATGCAATGCGGTTCGAAACCAGAACTGTGTATCAAATATCTACACGTTGAGATCCCAACCCTTCAAGCCACCATAGTACTTTGACGGAACTCATCCTCGTGCACCACCACAGTATGCAGACGGAACTCAACCCCACGTACCACCACTATACGTGGATGGAACCTAGTTCCACATAGAAAAACACCATACAAACCGAATCCATCTCTTCATACCATAACTATATGAAAACAAACCCATCATCCACATAGCAACATGCTATGTTGGGGATACCTCATCCCATATAAAGAAATGGTACAGGGAACATGGTATTTTAGGGAATTCCACCCTCTAGCTTCAATTATTTCCTTTTGTTCCCTTCTCATCATCTGTAGACCCTATGAAAATCAGTCCAATAGAACTATGAAAAATATTTTTCCAAATACACCAGACCTGTATGATAAAACCATCGAGCGCTTCAGCATGACCATATAAATTTACAAATCCATTGTAAGTGGAGTCACATTGAGGAAACAAAAACAAAAAATTTAGGAAAATCCACAAAGTTTTCCTCTATTCGAGTATCCACCTCAAGTTCCATCTGTGTTGGCCTGACCAATTTTTCCCCTACTGCACCCACCAATGCTCAGGTTCAAGAAGACATGAATCAAGGTCTCATTAAGTCCATAAATTCATTATCATATTGATTGGAACACATGGAAGGGCATCGTGCTCTGATAAAACAAGAATCGAAACCCTACCCTGATTGGGTGAGTAACGTTCCACTGCCACTGAATTTCAGAAACATTGTATTCCTAATATTCAATGGATCAGGTGACCTATAACAACATCTAATGAATTGTGTTTCTTATTTTTCTCCCATGATAGGAACCCCAAATAAAAAATAAGCATTGAAACTCATATGCTTCATGAAAAACCTATAAGTTTCAACTTTTTTATGTTGTACCGGTTTTTCAACTCAGCCAACAACAGGATGGGAGGATCTCGAATGAGTGTTCCTTTTTTAGTTCACTTCAACATTTCCAAAATAAAATGTCAGTGAACATATAAATTGAAAACAGTGGGATAATTAAATATTCACATATTTCATTTCTATATATAATGTTCTAACCTAGTCTCTGAACTGACTGCTTCCCCATATTGGTTTTCTTTATATGTGCATTGATAACCTGTGCAACGAGCTTTGAATTCCACTCATCTCATTAAAATATGTGAGTGGATTTTGGGATTTCACTATCATTGATCAAAGGATAGAGGATTCATTACATCAGACTAATATAAATTCTTGGGAAACTCTATCTTCCCTAGTAAAAAGAGTGAGAAGAGCTGAAACAACTTCCATTATTCTTAATCCACCCCCTTCACCAGCCACAACTCCAAGGCCTTCACCAAATCATGTAGGTTCCCCTATATGTCAATAGAAACATCCACTGCATCAATAACAGCAGAGGGGATGTAGGTGAAAAAAATTCAAGGAATGAAATAATAAAAAAAAAATTTGAGATGACCAAGTCTATGGCTACATTTTAGCCTCCATGAACTGCAACTTTATCTAGCTACAAGAGACAAAGAGGGCTGATGAGGTAGGTCCAGATGACTATATAGATTATTTTCCCTTTAATGGGATATTGGGTCACACCATTCATGAGTTTTTCATCTTCAGGGACATCCTAATAAGAATAATAAATTCTCAAAAAGTCAAATTAAGAACACCGCCAGCACAAGTGGTATATGTTTCCACCACTAACACAGATGAATGAGGGGAGTGGGAAAGTATTTTTAGTAAAAGGGAACAAAATTTCAATAGTTGGATGAGTTGAAAAAATTTCAACCAAGTACATAGATGATCCAAGTGAAGTTGAAGCAATCGAATATGCCTTCGATAACTTCTGATGCAACACATCTGACATCCTTTTCCCACATTCCTCCAAGGTTTGAGCATCCAAAAAGCAATCTGATGCGAAAGGAATAGAGAAAGTGAAATATTAAAAACCTAATCCATATCCAAATCTATCTTTAACACTCTAAAATTTTATTACATTAAATATGAAGAGACAGGAACCACCCCACCAAAGGGAACTGCCCCACCAAAGTCTACCACCAGAGGACGTCAATTAGGCAGAATCATCATCTGATGAGGAACTGATATTTGGCACCATTAATTTCATCCACTTAATAGACCCCTTATATAATTAAGAACATGGTTATGAACCCAAGTTCCCTGCATTCAATTGTTTAGCTAGATGAAAATGTCATAGGATCCAAGGATATCTAGGAAGACGCAGCCGAGGAAGAAGCCCAATATTTTGCCCCACTCCCGCTCAAACCATCAATGTTAAAGAAACTCAAGGAAAATCCCTTCAATTGACCCAATAAGAACAGGGAAATTACCTTACCCCCACAGAAAGATACTTTGTCCTGATAATCCTTGAATATCTTTCCAAATATGAACAAATTTATAACCTCCCATGACATGTAGGTAGGCCTACCCTGCGAAAATCCCAAAGTATAGAAGCACCACCAACTCTTACCCCAGGGACTGGACCGTCTACATATAATGCTCTATCATCTAAATATCCAATGAAATAGAATCCCCAAGTCAAGATGTTTTATACATTAGATTATAAATATGATATTATGAAATAATTTTCTTTAGTACCAGCCAATTTTTCAATCCTTTTTGCCCTGAATTTTTCAAAAGATCTCATAGAAGTACTTATAGAAACTTTGCTAAACCCCCAAGAGTTTGACGCTGAAGTAAACACTAATGAATTGTATCAGATAGAGACTAATCCTTTATAATTTCATTCTATTATCTCCTTCATGTATCAATATTAATATCCAATTATATAGGGACACATCAAACCCTTATATGTGTCTGAAAAGATAAATAATGTCAAAATTGGGAAATTATTCATCGAAAATGGCTCCGGAGATAATCTCATTCCACTTCAGACACTTCATCGGCTTGGAAATAATGAGGTTAACCTGACACCCTACTCCACAGCTCTATTGGATTATGATAAGAGTGAGTAGAAATGAATATTCCTCATCAATATCAAAACTATATTTCGTGACCTTGTTGATGACATAGAATTTCTAGTGCTCCCACAAAACACAGCCTTCAACAGCCTATAAGAAAGGCCATGGTTGCATCTTCACATAGTGATTCCCTCATAATACCATTAGTGTGTCAAATATTTCACTAATGGATAGAGTGGAACATTTCCTGCAGATAATTCTCCATTCAAATCTTGTGAGTCACAATATATCGATGTAGGATTCTATGAGCAGGAAGGGAAGATACCCTCGATCGATGGAAATGATTGGTTTGTCACTAAAAATGGTTTGGAAATGGTCCTTGATCACCCCATCAGAATGCTCAATGAAGAATACATATTGTTCATCCATTAGGTGTAGTGAATGAGTTTAAATTTAGGTTCATATTGAACAATCCTCATGATTTCAGTCATGGTCATCGATCCTCCATGTTTTGAAAGTTCCACTAGTCTCCAAGATAATAATGAATTCTCAAATAGAAATGTCATAAATCCATCCTCAGAGATCCATATTATCTATACCTCACCCAATAAGAGAGAAGAGAAATAATATACTCATCATTCCCTTACTCCATCCTCTCAAAAAAATTCCTCTCTGTTGGTCGGGTCAGAATAAGTCACATGAGCCTCCAAATTCCAAAATCATGATTCTTCTCTCAACTCTAGAGATATACTATCAAAAAAATACATAGGAAGAAGAAGAAAAGGAGGAGGATGTAGAATAGGAAGAAGAATAATTCCTTAGGGGCTCCCCTCTAGAATTTGAGAAGGGTGTCTCTACCACCATCGATGAACTCAGGGAAATAAACCTAGGTACTAAATGAGACCTACAGCCCACCATGATGAGTGTGTACATGAATTCATTAGAGAAAGAGGTATACACCTATTTCTTAAGGTTTAATCGATATATTTTCACATATAATTAGACAAATATTCCATGCCCCAATCCTGGGTTGGCCACTCACTACATGGGCCTACAGAAGACCACCATGGCTAAAAGAACGCCGCTATGGGGATGCACCCGATGCATTATGCCAAAATAGAGGCTGAATTTGAAAAGATCATTAGGGAAATCATCATTGGGGAGGTCTAATATTCTATATGGTTGGAAAATATAGTCCCCATCAAGAATAATAATTGGAATATAAGGGTATGCATCGATTTCGTAGATCTCAATCAGCACTGCCCAAAATATTACTTCTTGATTTCGATCATAGAATTGTTGATCGATGCAACTGACAGATATCAAGTGCTTAATTTTATGTAAGTCTATTTAGCATACAACCAAATCTTATTTTCCAGTTATGATGAATAATCCACTAACTTCATGGGACCCAGGGAGTATTTTTCTACAAGGTAATTCCCTTCGGTTTGAAAAACGTCAATGCTACATACCAACTAGCCAAGCATCGCCTTTTCATGCCTTTCTTGTGAAGATTTTTTGAATGATATGATGATTATCTGGGGGTTAAATCAAGAAAAAACTTATTCTACATGTCAAATATTGAATTCTTCTTCAACAAACTATGAAAGCACAGTCTGAAAATTAACACCATAAAATGGGCTTTTGGTGTAACCTTATGGAAGTTCCTCAGTTTCATCATATGGAACCATGGAATCGAAGTTGACCCCAAAAAAACAAGTTCCATACCTATAATGTCACCTCATCTCAACCTCAATGAGTTGAGAGTACATCAAGGGAATATGGCCTATATTCAGTGCTTCAAAGACAAACTTATTGGAAAATGATTTCCCATCACCCAGTTGATGAAAAAATGGGTCGCATATTAGTGGAATTATTATTGTCATGAAGAGTTCAACAACCTTAATAAATAACTCTTAATCCCTCAAGTGCTATTTCATTATGTCGAAGGAAGACCACTGATTCTGTATGTGACTACCTTGGAGTGATCCCTAGGTGCCTTCCTTACATAGAAAAATGATTCTTGCAGTACGAAAATCTTTTACTATATCATCTGAACCATGATCAATGTTGAGACTCCTTATTTGAATATTAATAATAGTTATCTAGTCTAGATCGTTGCGGTATAGAGACTGTGACACTATCTGCAGCACCACGAGGTCCACCTTGTCTTACATAGCAACCCACTCAAACACATTCTCCTCTATCCAATACTAACTCGATGTCTATCATAGTGGCCAGTCATCCTACAGTAGTTCGATATATTGTTTTTTCCTTAGAATGATATCAATGGAAAAGCATTAGCTTATTTCCTGGAAGAACGCCCCTCTACAGACATTACTTAATTGGAGGAAGAATATCTGAATTAAGAGTTTTTTTTTATTCAAGAGGATTCCCATATATGGGAAATTCATTTCAATGGTGCTTCTAGAAACCCAATAAGAAAAATAATGGAAGACAAAAGCTCATCAAATTTGGGCTGGGAGTCATACTCAAATCACCAGAAAAGGAAGTTTATCCTTACTCCATCATATTGTCAGAGGGGTGCACAAACAATAAATTAGATTACTAGGCCCTCATTACTGGCATGAGGCTAGCACTTTACATACAAGTATAACACATGAAGATAAAATATGACTTAGAATTAGTCATCAAGCAGGTAAATGGTGGCTATGCTCTCAATAAGGAGGAACTAATCCTTTTAATGGACCACATTACAAGATTTGATGTAAAATTTTCCATTAGATATAACATTAACTCATATCCATATGTCTCAAAATGCACAGGTAAATGCATTGTAAAATTCTATCATTGTTGTGGCTGATATGGACCGGGACGAAACGATCATCAATATAGCCCACCATCGGATAGTATTACCATTCATTCAGACCAAAATGGATGAAATCAATGAGATTAGTAGTATCCCTAAATAATATGGTCATACCAATGGGTGCATGACTCCCATTTCAAATTACCTCTAAAAGGTAGAGAATCCACCTGATATGGATGGAAGGGAGAAAATATGGAGATGGAAAATCAACATTGTTCTTTAACATGGCACAAATCAATCATGTTTTATCTATATGTGGGTCATTTATGGGGTTATTCTCAAGTGAATTGATGGAGAAGAGACTATTACTATCATGATGGAAGTGAAAGCAAGATCTTTTAGGGAACATCTATCAACATCTAATCTCTGGCACCAAATTTAAAGGCTTGGGTACTATTGGGCCACTATGATGCTAGATTCTCCTCAGTTCTCTATGAAGTTCCATTCCTACCACGTTCATTCCAATTTTATCCATCAACCCTCAGAGTTATTTCACACTATCAAGTACTCTTGGACATTTTCCATATGTAAAATAGACATCATGGGACGATTCCCTCCCACTGGGACTAAATAATTTAAGTGTATTCTCACAGTAACATACTTCTTTTCAATTTGGGAATAAATTGTACCCCTCAACAAGGTTAGGCGGAAAAATTTCCATCTTTGTGAAATCCAATATCATCACCATATTTTGTATCCCTAATATAATACTGACAGAAAACATGACTAATTTCTACTTAGATGAGTTAGATAGATTATATTAGGAGTACGGTATCAAGGCCAATCGTTCATCTGGCTACCATGCAGTATCCAAAGGACAAATAGAGGCCTTCAATAATAACATATCAAACATACTCTAGAAAATAGTAGATAAGGACAAGAAATCATGTCCGAACAATCTCATCCCAACTATGTGGGCTTACCATACCATGACCCGCACTGCCACTCAAGAAACCCCATACTCATTAATATATGTGAGAGAGGTGGTTCTACCCATAGAAGTTCAACTACTATCACTCTGTGTTGCAATCTATGATCAACTTTCCATAGATGAGAAATTTAAAAAATGGATTGATGAGTTAGAGAGACTTGATGAGAAAATATTGCACACTTTTCACCATTTGTACATTTTCCAAAACTATGTTCCACAAAACCTCAAAAAAAGGTTCACCTTTGGTCCTTCCTCAAAGGATAATTTTCATTATTCCTCATAACTCCAATGAAACTTGTGAAGAAACTCCCAAAAGTCTAGCCAAAATTGTAAGAACCATATGTCATACATAAGTTCTACTCCAATGGATTGTATTACTTAATTTAAATAGATGGAAATCTCACCACATCTCCCTCCAATTCAAGGATATTGAAGAAATATTTCATGTAGCCAAAATAAAATCATCCTGATAGCATGATGAAAAACATCATGATAATATGTCATGATCACGTGATGTTAAACTATGTGGTAAAGTGTATTAACATAATGATGTTAAACTACATGGATATAAATTTCCTTATCATAATAATTTAAACAGCAAGATGCAACATGCCTTCACCTTCATGTCAAGTGATCATTGTCCCTACCATAGGACATTAAACTACATGGTCAAATCTTCTTATCCATGTGAAATTAAACTGTACAACACCATTTGTTTCCATCCAATTATTTATCACAGTTGAGTTAGATATTTTTAGAGAAAGATAAAATATCCATGTTCTCATGTGACAGCTAAATCCACAAAAGAAACTCTCTTTCTCGAAAAAAAATATGCATGGCTTGATTCCTATTTTAGAGATATACATAGAGACGTCCAGTATCTATGTATTGGGCCTAGCCATTATAAAATAAAAATACCCCCAATAAAATTAAGGTCCATACCTACCTGGGGAGGTCTCTTCTTATAATGGTGTTCATATTGATTCCCATATTTTAATGGGATACGTAAAGACACCTCAATCCTAGACCCAAATATATCCACCACATTATACAAAACACCTCCGTTGAACCATCAACTGACTCTTCATTACAATATAATTCCCTACTATTCCTTTTTCTCACACTAATTTTAGCTCACATGAGATTAAGAATGGTGGTAAGGGATTTCCCCCCATGAACAATGAGTAAAGGTACCTGACGGGCCCATTACCTCAAAATAATGTTTTAAAAATGAACCTCTCCCTATGTATGGACTAATCCTATGTAGGGAGAATACTTCTAGAACAACGTGTGTTTTGATTATTGCCTTCACAGGATACGTAGTGATGCATGGATTATATATCCTAGTCCAAACACCAATCAAAATAAATTCACCCACGCTATGCATCGGTCAGACCGGTATAGAAAGCATACTTCTAAAACTACATGTGGCTTGATTCCTTCCCACCCAGGATACACAGTGATTCCTGGATTCTATATCTTGGTGTAGCCACTATAAAAAATTCCATTTCCCTACATATGAGTCAAACTTATATAGTATTAATTCATAGAACAATTCCAAGATTGAATCTTATTGACAAATGGTACATAGTAAAACTACGGTTTCTAAACCTGGGCCTAGTTTCGATAAAGGATCAAAGGTAAAACGTACCCATCCTTTTTTGTTTCCTCTATATGGTAGAGTAATCTTTTTCTACCACTTGTTTTTCACACTGATCACAGATTATGTGGACTTAGGAGTTTTAGTAGGAAATTCCCCACAGATGTATCAATACACTATAGATAAAATTCCCAACTGCATGATGTTAAACATCAAGGTACCTCAAGAACAATGTATGGTTTTATTCTCAAAATAAATATATATGTAGAGATGCACAGACCTCATTCTTGATTCTAGCCATGAAAAGTGAAAAAAAAAATCCCTCAATCTCCTTCACATAAAATGAAAATAGATGTAGGAGATTCCAAACATTGATTCATACATCAAGGATTTTTCAGAAGATCATACCCCCTACATAAAATTTGGATATATGTATGGGATTACATAACTCACAAAAAATCATGGTCTATATATTTCTTATGTACCAAGATATAACCTTTTCATCCATCAAACTCCATTTCTCATAAAATCTTGGGTCCCCATAATTATCCATGGCGATCAGATATGGAGTGTCAGTGTTATGTGGACACCTTTGTTTGACTATTCGATATATTCCTTGGTGGATCTTCATAAGTTTCCCAAAAAAAAAACCTATCAATCAAAATAAAATTTTTCCTCAGTAGAGTATTTTCCTACCTTTGTATTCTCATTGGCTCCCAAGCCCCATAACATTCCTCCTGATCTAAGGTCCCCTGGAATCATAGTTTACACTATCATTCCCCACTTTCATCTGGGGAATGCCAGAATATCTTGGCCCTATTATCCCATACTTACTCATGGTTTCTCTAAAAATTTGTCACTGCTACATGACATTAAACTATGTTATCAGAATCCTTCCTCTAAGATGTAAAACTGCATGGATCCATAAAATTTATCTACATTCATGCCAATTCCCCCAAGTCCTCACCACATGATTTTAAACTACATGGAATAATAGTGCTCTCACCTAAGAGGACATTTCCCCTGGAATTGGTCACCTACCATGCCACGTCATAGAACTCTGTGGGTCTTGATACCTACCCTCCCAGGATACATTGGGACGCTCGGACTCCCATCCAAGTTCAGCCACCTCAAAGAAATAGAAACTCCCCCCTTTCATATGGGCTAGACCAATGAAGGGGGTTTTTACAAATAACTATGTGTGACTTTATTCCCATCCTATGGGATACGTAGTAACATCCAGATCCTATAAGTTGGACCCAACCACGGAACACATAAAAATTTCCCCTCCTCTACAAGAGAGATAATTCAAAGCAAGGGACTCCCACACATTCCCCATTTTCAATATCATCTCAAGAATGACTGTATGTCTCTCCTTAAATGTAGGGCCATCCTCTTCCTCACCACATGATGATAAATTACATGGAATCTACATCCATTCCACATGATGCTAAACTAGGAAACAATTATCCAAATGGAATGATGTTAAATTGTTTAATAAAAAGTCCTTACAATATGACACTAAACTACTAAACACCATATCGATTATAAAATATTCCCCTCTTAGATTACACTATCCCTAGGTGGGGGATTCAACCACTTTTGTCCCTTGTTTCTCACACTAGCACAGATCATGTGGGCTCAGGGACCTCGACAAGGGATTCCCTGCAAAACCATGGAAAATCAATCCATAATTATTGAACCTGTAGAAACAACTTTAAAATTATTGTTGGGATTATCCCCGTCAAAATTTAGAAACCACGTTCCTAGCCACCTGACCTTAAACTTCATGGTATTCCAATAATAACATCTGGCTTGATTCCTATTCATGTATGATACATAGTGATTCCGGAATATAAAAACATAGACCCAGGAACCCTCAAAGGGGAAAAATAGCTAAGATTCCCCTCCTTGAGTACGGACCAAACCAATGCATGAAGTTTAATTAAAGGACACCCCGATATTAAAACCGGGGTCTGACTCCAAAAAAGGAAACAAAATACCCAACCCTACATAGAGACAGATCTATGTAGGGGGGTTCCCAATTCCATGGGTAATTAGGGCTTGAATGTTTCTAATATTTCCAAACACTCTATCCATAAAAATCCATGATTATAGTGATTCTAGATCTTCACAAACCTCCTTGGTCATTGGAAATAGAGGGTCAATGTCCTAGGGATACCTTTGTTTGACCATGCACAAAATGCCTCCTTCGATCTACATAATTTTCCCACAAAAAAGGCCTATTGACCAAAGTAAAATTCTTCCTCAAGATAGTTCTTTCCCTATTATATATGGTCAATAGCTCTCAAGCCCCATATCATTTCTCCCAATCCAAGAGCCCTCAAATCCATGGCTTACACTTTCCTTCCTATTCCCTCTTTAGGCGTGATGGAACACCTCGGACCGATTATCCTACATTTACTTGGGGCTTCTATATCAATGTCTTAATTTCATGACATTAAAATTGCATGATACTAGATACTTAATTTTCACCCTTGGGTTAATACACATCAAAGAATATATTTCCCCCCATGTTCCTATGCACAAAATAAACCTGTATAGGAAAGTCCGGTATGCATCCCGCCTTATTGTTGGGATCGTACAAAATATAAAAATGCCCCATTCATATGTGTAAGCCAGATCTACATATGGATGAAATTTAAACATTAAAAGAACTATATATATCTTGATTAATTTACATTCAAGATACGTAGTGACTCCAGAACCTCATATCTCAGGTCCATCCTTGAAACAAATTTACCCCTCCTTTCCTGAGCAAGGTTCAGGCCAGTGTAGGGAACCTCCTCACACTTGTATAGGAAGAATTTATCCTCCCATTCCTAGGAAATCTAAGTTTAAAATTACACTTTTCATGTTTGGAAACCACCCCCCAACAAACCATACTCTGTGCCCAGTCGAAAATGGAAGTTCAGTGTCCTGATGACACCTTTTTTTGACCATGTACACAATTCCCTAGTGCATCTAAATAAGTTTCCCTTAGAAATGTTATGTCATATAAAGTCAAATTTTTCCTTAGGAGAATATTTTTCTACCCTTGTACGGTCCTATCACTTTTACATCCCACCTCACTCTTTGTTTCAGAAACCCCTAGATTAAATTTTCCATCCTCTCTCCCCTTTCATGTCTAAAGATGATATAACATTTTTTGTCAAAATACTATGAAAAAGGTACATTTGTTACCCCATGTTAGTGTAAAATGACTTTAAATCATAAGTATCAAATATCATGGTCGTACAATGATAAACTGCACCATGCTTCAACCCCCCTTTACACAAGCTAAATACGTGTAGGAGTGGTCTATCATTCATTATCACAATTGTTATAAATTCCTTCATACATTTTAGACTCCACTCCTTTGACAATCCACACATGGTGGTTTTGAGAAATTCAAATTCCCATAAATTTTTTTAGCAATTTGAAATGGATGGCTTGTGTCCTGAGAACACCTTTTTTTTACTATGCACACAATTCCCAAGTGGATCTGCATAAGTTTCTCACTAAAAAAGAGGGACTGTCAGCCAAAGGAAAAAAAATCCTCATGATAGGATTTTCTTACTTCTATATACCCCATGGATTCTATGCCTCAAATCACATCCTGTATCTAGAAACCAGAAAATCAGGTTAAATAAAAAAATCCCTCATTCGTGTCTGAAAGATATTGGGAAATCCTCAGTCAATGAGTCCTAAATTGGGTTCATTTCCCCACAAATCAAGTTCAAAACTATTCGACCTAAAATATCAGCCTTGGTCCAAAGTGTTTGAACTAAAACACCAATAATAATAGTCTAGATATCAAGACTTTAATTTACACGTAAATAAGATAAAAACTCATCAGAAATAAAACCTACAAAGGGAAAACTGAAAAAAAAAATTATGTACCATCTCTCTAAACCTACACTTTTTACAGTTTAGTAAAAATATCAATAAATAAAAAATATAAAGAGACACAAATATTTTTTGGTATAAAACCCATAAATGGAGGCCTAATAAAAGGTCAGGTTATAACCTCTAATCCCACGTCATAACATTCTTAGGAAAGAATTAGGGTTATAACAAAAAAACACATAAATATTGTAAGGACTTTCATGTGACCCTATAAATAGTAAATCTGTTCTTGTTGAGTCCCTTGGATTGGGAAAAAATTAGAGCATACTTTTATTATTTTAATTTAATTATCCCAGATCATGATTCATATTTATATCTGGTAAAATATTATCATTCGAAATGTGGTCAATTATAAGTGATTGACATTGTTGGAAAAGTATAAGGAGAAGTACTTGCGTGGAAAACATTTTCAATCAATTTAATGAAGATAAGAAGGGAATATAGAACATGGAGAATCTCCATATGAGTAGGGATTGATAAATAAAAAATATTTTTTGTAGATTTAAAAAGTTGTATAAATGTATGATTTGTTTTCTGATGGCTCAGAGGAGCTCTGAAAAAGTTACAGTCTCAACTGCCACTCCCACCCTCAATGCCTCTGCCTCCATCAATTCATCAAGTCTAGATTTTTTCCCTTCCTATGGTAGTCATTACCCCTCATCAACCTCTTTTGTGGCACAAGCCTATTATTGATTAATTTACTCCATTTATTTTCTATACTACTCCACCTCCTGACCAAGCTACTAGGCTAAGGACCTCTACTTCATGAGTTTAGCCTAAAACCTCGTGACAGCCCAAGCTTTCTCAGAAGCTTCATTCATGAGGATTTTTCTAGTGGTGGAATGATGCGAAATGGACTCTGTAGTGGAAATACAATATTCAAGCATGCTAGTTTCCTCCCTAGAAGTGACCACCTAATTCAATATGTCATAAATTCCATGATAATCAAACCCTCTAAATCCCATGATTCAAAATAGGTGATTTAATCTGGGCATATTTGCTAGCATATCTGACGATTTGTTTGAGAAATCAACCTCCAAATGTTTTTCCATGCTTTTTGGTGTTTGGGATGAAGGATGGATATACCCTCTTGGTCAGTTTTAGAGTCAATCCCCGATGGATATACTTATTCAAGAATGACTATAAATAGAGATGTTCTTGACCAAATGACCTCAGTATGACTTGACTGTTCGGTATCCACATCTCTCAAAATATTAGCATGAGTCACGGTCGAGGAATAAAGCATAGTTGCAAGTGCTTATGGCTATGATCCTTAAATAAAGAGTTATTCAAGTGAAAACTCTAAATTCGTGAAGGTAAACAAAAAACAGAATGGTTGGAAGGGTGGAAAACTAACCTCCACCTACCGAAGCATCAACACCTCTGACCTCCATTGTGGTATCACTACCCGGTAAATATGGTTCTACATATTCATCATGCAATTGAGTTTTAGGGTCATTTAGAGGAACCCATGGCTCGGGGCCATGCTCATTTGGGTCGGAAGCCTCCAGAAGATCACCAAATGAAATTGTTCCAACAGGGTTAACCTATTTAGAAAAAGGAAAAATGGACAGTTATAATCCTCCTTGAGCCAGGATCATTTCCTAGCCTGTGGTTGTTTCCCCTTGAAGGGCAGGATTAGAGTGCTCAATCAGGGCATCAGCTTCCAAAGATACTCTCTCTACAAGGGTGGGGTTCATTTGTTTCATGGAAGTCGATCTCCTAAGACTGATAACCCTTTCGATATCCTCTTGCAAATAGGGATCCCCACCCCGACTCAGCTATCGCTATCAATTTTGGATTTTCCTTCTTCATAATGGCAGGATCGGCATGCCCAGTTAAGGTTTAAACTTCTAAATACTCACCCACTATTGGGGTAAAGGTTGTCTGATCTAGAACTAGAACTCTATAAGGGATAATAATTCCCCAAATATCCTTAGTTGGTCTAGCCTCCCTACCTTATTCATCCACATTCACCAGTAGTATCTCCCAAAATTTAGAAGAGATAAGATCAACATACATCTGGGAGATTATTTTTTGGTTACTTATTGGTTGTGCATCAAGATATGTGCATGATAATTTGTCAAAAATGGAATAATTTATTATTCTATCTAGATATACAGATATGGATGATACATGTAACCCTTTTGGTTTTATGTATCTATAGTTGAGATGACTATGGACATTTCAGGGTATTCCATGAGGATTTACACTTAGAAGGAGTTTAAAGTGGAATCAAAATCATAAATACCCTGATAGGATTAGTAAGAAATTTCTCCATATGTTTAGTATTGATAGGAGAGCCATCCATAGTGACCCCCACATCTGAGGGAGCATTCCCTAGCATCAGTACCCCAAGGTGTATACACTTGAGAAGGTATCATCTCCTAATCTTTATACGACTCCTATAATATTAAGGAATAAATTATAGAATCCTTTTAATGAGAAAAAGTAAGGTCGAGGATATAAAATATCACTACCTATCATTTGTCACCAATCGGCTCCGAAATTATCTCCATACAGGCCACTTGATCAAACTACATAATCTTTTCAATGAAATAATGAAGATAGGTATCTAGATCATTTAAATATAATGATAATTCCTATAGATACTAATGAGAATAAATAAAATTTTGGGTGACTGTTGATCCGAAGCATGGAAGATTAAAGGGGGTGATTCTTATAAAAACTATCAAATGTATTCATTGGAAGCAGTTTCCCCTAAATTTTCCTAGATCCTCCAGGCCTCTAGGAATGATTCCATGATAAGAATGGATAATTATTTAGAATATACTCAAGGAAGTTTTTATGGTTCTGTTAACCGTAATTGTTTCCTAGGCACCTCCATGGCCATTTAACTCTCAGGGTCTAGATATCTGTGATGATCTACATGCAGAAAACAAACTTCCCATGCTTATATTACATAAGGAAAATGGGTAGTACCATAACCCACTAAGGGGTGACCATTATCATAATCTTCTTCTTCATCCTCTGATCTCTTCTTTTCAAGTACACAATGAGAGTATTTACAAAAACAAATCTGAGCATGAATCAGGGTTTCAAAATCCAGAAGATAATGATTAACCCTTTTAGGATCGTCATCATAGAAAGTGTCAGTAAGCACTGACATGTACCCAAGATTGGTAAAAGAGAGCTCCCTCTCTTGTAGAAATTTCCCTATGGAATGGGGGACTGATCCCAAAAAAACTGACTACCCCTCATAAAATACCACTACCTCTAACTGTGGGAAAGGCATCATTAGAGGGTATTGATGGTTGTCCCTAAGTAGTAGAACCAATTGCTCGAGATGTCAAACCCCAGGCTTTCAAATCCTTTCTCATAGGTTCCGAAACAAGAGACTTATAAGGATATTTTCTTGGTTGTGAATGATCAATGGTTATATTTTTATTCCCTTTAACTTTGCACGCATTAGGGGCTATGAAAATCGGAACCATCTCTGCCAGATGGGCGTTTGGGTATGATTGAATCAAGATATCAACATAACCTTTTTTAGGGTAGGTACAAAACCCTCAGGATCTGGAAGCTTAATCCTGAATTGTGTGTCTTATTAGTTAAACATTAGCTACAACATTCAGGTAATCAAGAAATGTTTTTCCTGACATGCACTATTAAGGGCAGGAGGACACCGCATCTAGACATAGATAAATTGATGGCCAAATATGAAAGGTGAATATCCCTTGCAAATAAGTGCCCCATCAATATAGACAACCATCAGACCCTCTCTCAAATAAAAATGTTAGCATCATTTAACTAATTCTTCTGATTCATCATTAACTAAAATACCAGTAGGGGAAGATTTGGGATTATAAGTAAAGTGGTCGTGACATTTGATTCGGGACATCAATTCGCATTCATTATATTAATTCTGCTCATCCTTCTTATCCTATGTGGCCCATCCTGTCGGAATGACCCCTCTAGTACTCTAAATTTATGGTTGTAAAACATTTTTCAGAATCAAAAGATGATTGATGAATGTGTAACCCCCCTTATGGGATCCTATCCAGCTCTGGTGGATTTGTAAAGTCCCTCCAACCTATAAGGCGGCTTCCCCTCGCTGATCAGGACCAACAAGAGATATATTTTAACCAAAACCAAAATAACTTGGATGATACATTTTCCAGTGGCCAGCTGATACACCATGATAAAGGTTATAGCTCTCACCACGAGATTTGAATCACATGCCGGTAGAGTCCCCCTATATAGAAACATGGCTAGGAAGTCCTCCATTTGAAATAAATGTTCAACAATAAGAAAAATATTCTATCCACATTCACGAATCTAACCCTCTTCTAAGATAGGCCAAAAAGAACCTACCCTCCTTCGAGTATCCATGGTTGAGAAGGACTTGGGTCTACATGCATGGGTCTCCTGACCAATTTTCATAGATGAGGAATTAATCTAACCAGAAAATGGGATGTCTTACTTTTTGAAAGGTTCGGTATCATTTAAAAGATATTTTTCTTCATCAATAAGTTTCTTGTCCTTATAGGAGTCCTCTCTTCATCATACCAAGCAGAAGAGGGTGGTAGGAACTTTTCATACATGTCTTTAACAATGGGAACCCATAAAATCAAACAAATATCCCAAAGGCTAATATTGACCTCCCCATCAACTATATGAAAGGTGTTGGTATCTGGGCTCCATCTACTCAGAAGCTGTGATATGAGGGTGGTGGTTAAAAATCATAGGTTTGGGATAACCAAATAGCCTCATATAGCCCCATGGTCTGCAATTTATTCTGGAATTCCTCAAATATTGGACCAACCCATAAAGGACACCCCCAGTCTTGACTAAATGAGCCTCCAAAATGACGGTCCTGCATTGATGACCAACTATGTTGTTTGTTTCTTGTGTACTTGCATGCAATTATATGGTAGTAATAAGCCTTATAATCTGGCCCTCGTCATGAATCCTCCAATGAATAAGGGGTATAGTTCAATAAGGATCAATCATCCATGTCATTCTGTATGAATTCTCCCTTTCGCAAAATAAGTTTCCTAGGGATAGTGTTCTTATCAATTATCCAAGATGCAGCTTGGCCAGTCCGATGTGGTTCTGGAATCACTGAATCAGATGATGGGCCAAATATGTAAATGGGTTGCCTATCGTAAGTTGGATATCCCTTCTAACCCAGACTAAGGAGTCATTATAGTAACTGATGCAATGGGATAACAAGGATATAATTGTCAACAGAATATATGATGACTTTTCTCTTCGTATCATCACCTGAAAGGGAAGCGGGGGAAGCGAGAGCAGCATGAGTAGTCGGTCAAGGGATAAAATCCATCTCATTCCTATGTCAAAATTCCATTTAATAAAATAATGGTTAGCCTCCAAATTAGAAATTTATTGAAGAAAGTCCACCTATGGAAAGGCCTCGCATATGAATGGTCCGCATGAATAACCATCTGCAAACCAACAATTCACAGAAGGCGTGTGAGGCCTTGTCCTGAAAATCACACGCTAGAAAACCATTAGTTTGTGGAGCATGTGAGATTCACACCAACCCACTCTACATGGAAATATTAAATCACTATTCTTAGGTTCAAAATTTAATTCGTGGGTTCGACATTCAGTTAATGGATGAAGGTGGTCATGAAGGGTCTACAATACATCGGAGAAATCGAGTGAGAATGGATCACGAAGCATGTTGTTCACTAAAAAAATGGTATTGGACAAATGAACCGGGCCCCCTTTATATAGGCATGGTCCCCTCTTTTGGGTAAACCCTCATACCACAAATTGACTTATGTTAGGAATGCTTTCTACATCACAATAGCCTCCTCTTAATCCCAATCGGACCCCATTCTGATGGGGGGAAATTTTTGGGTCCTAAAAATATTGCAAAGTGAAATAAAATACTCCAATGAATTTTGAAATGGAAGAAAACAAACTAGAGGAAGAATTGAAGGATAATATTTAAAACATAAAAATCAGTAAAAGAAAATTTTCATCCATGAAAGGAAACATCCTTCATGGATCACTACTTCATATGGTGATCCGCTTAGCATAGAAACCCGTAAAATAAATGGTTCATAGGAGGTAGAAGGAGGAACCATCTTTGCGCATTTTTTCATTTGCGGGATAGTGGCAGAGAAAATTTCCCCATGCACTACATTTTACACAAACTTAAATGGTCTGCAAGAATGGAAAGGAAGATATCACCCTACGAATGAAATGAAGTTTTTTGTAGGGTCGAGGAGGTGATTTTTCCCTCTGTTAACCACAACCCCATGTGTCTTTACTGACCAAGTCATCTATGGCCTTGTAAATAGTCATGTGCTTCCTCAAAAGGGGGATTTCAGACCCATTACAATAAACTAGCTACACTAGTAACCAGTTCCTATCTTCTCTAAAAATAAATATCGATGGGATCTAAGGAAGAAGATGATTTTTTTAGAGGATATCGATCAGAGAAAGAATGGAAGAAAAAAACACCAAAAATGACAGACACTATTTTCGATACCCTATAGGTATAACCCAGCACATAGCATTAAGGAAGGAAATATAATATGGATTGTAAGACAAGGAACCCAGCTTCCTTCATGGATGAATTTCCCATGAAGCACAGAACCAATGCTCTTTATTCAATATAGCATCCTATATAGAAATATTTTATGCGGTGGGAACCCTGTTCCACATATGAAATCATTATATAGAGGGATCATAACCTCTTCTACCACCATAGTATGCAGAAAAAACTTAATCTTGCATTCCACCATAGTACGTTGATAGAACTTAGCACCACGTACCACCACAGTGCATAGACCGAACCTTGTTCTATGTACCAAATGTTATGTGAACTAAATCTAGGTATGTGTACCATCATGGTGAATGGACGTGCCATTAAACCATATAGAAACATGCTATGTTGGGGAAAACCTATCTTAAATAATGAAATGGTACATGTAATGGGGTATTCATGAGCATTCCACCCTCTAGTTTCAATCATCTCCTTCCATTCTCATCATGTCATCTGCATCCCCTCAACGAACTAGTCCAACAGAACTAGGACAAAGCCTCATCCAAAGCCCCGAGACACATATGATAAAACCATCAGGTGCATCAGCATGCCCTTCTGAGTTTACATACCCATTGTAAGTAGGGTCACATGGGTAATCCCTATAATAAGGAGGATCCCCATGATTTTCCTAAGTATAAATTCCCATTGTATCTTGGGTTCCAATTTTGGGATACTCACTTGAACCTCCCCATTCTAGGGATTAAGGGTGGTCACTGGTATTTCCTTCAATGAGGTCCAGTGATAAATGAGGAAAATCACACATGATTTTCCCTTTGATGAAGAATGATACTCCTCCCCCTTCCCAGAACCCATTTCAGGGAACTCCCACTGAGGTAAGCCCCTAACTTTATTTGCAGGATGTTGTGCTCTTCCCCCTCTTCTCCATATCCCAGGATGTATCTAGACAATTTCAACAAATGTAACTATCCTAGATTTAAATGTGGGGGAGAAATTGGCACATTAATATCCCCTTTATCTCTCCCTTTTGGTTCCATATCCATCCATCAGTGGATATGGAGGGTTATGAAATCATTTTATCTATTGATTTCTCTTATTTATCACAACAAGAATAACCCACATGGGAATAGAGATTAGCGGCGATCATAACATCTTCATAACCCCAAACACCCAAATGGGCCTTATCTCTAGATATAAGTCTAGACCAGAGATCTATGGACCTAAAATTTAGTGTAATCCCAAATAGTTGAACTACAAGAACTATGCTTCCTACTCTAACCAGGATATGTAGGATTCATGGCTAAGGCTTGAGCTTAAATGGGCCTCCTCTAAATTTTATGTCCCAATCTCCCAGAACTACAAGGACATTGATTCCCAACCAAATGGGATACATAGAAAACCTCCCTATGGTTAAAGCCTGATAATTCACATAGCTCATATGTTCTATCATTACTATGTTGGTTGACTCTCATCCCCACCACAAGACATTAAACTACATGGGTTGTCGATCCATGTTGACTTCAACTCCCAAATAGATATGAATACATAAAAACCCTCAATTAGGTCCAAACCTAGCTCCCAGATTGACCCTAATTTTCTTGGGGCCACATCCCCAATAGTTTCATACCTGTCTAGGAAACCACATCTCTTCTGAGTTCCTTGGGCCACTTTGGCATAAGTGCCACATAAAATTTTGACTATGCATCTTCCTCATAGACTTCCTTTCTCATGATGTTAAACTATACAGTTGGGTACTTGTCACATGACCTTAAAAGGTGATGTGTCTAGTTAAGATGAACCAAACTACATGGGTTCTGATTCCTCTCATCCGGGTATGTATAAATCATGTCTTATGGGTTTGGTCCCAATATCAAAACAATTCACATCCACCCTAGAAGATGATAACCTCCAGAGCACCACATCACATGACTTAACCCATCACCCTCTCAATGAAATACCAAGGAATTCATGATTTTATCACAAAAGGGTATGATTGGGGAAGAACCTCAAAAAAATACAGAGGGTTTTCATTGATAAAGAACCTTGGATACATACATATGATCCTGAGTCCATGTAAACCTATTATCGATATTATAACCTAGGATTAATTTGTGGACACATGCTTGGGAGTGAACCAAGGATTCACAAACATATGGACATGGCTTAAATCTATCCGAGAGTCTTGAAATAAGAAACTGTTCTCCCCAAAAGGGCGTGATGAGCCCATGTTCCCATCCTCTCGACCAATGTGAGTCAATAAGTTTCTTTTTCCATGTCATCCAACAACCACCTTACTTTATAAATAAGGTCCATGAATCATGGATAATAGGGTTTTTGGGTGTTTCTAGCAACAAGAATAAATTCATTGGAGACCATCTGATGATGATGTACCCGGTGTAGATCTATTTCATAAACACTTAACCCCCTGAAACAGATCTACAGATCCAACACACTTCAGGTTGAAACAAAAATGATGAGTCCAATATGAAACACTCAAATATGGAACCCCCTTAGTAAGATAATAAGGATATACTTCCCAGTCCCCATCGAGACCAATTCATCTATGGTACAACGTTTGTCTTCTTATTGAAAAAATATCCAAATATACTAACAAATTTCAAAAATTACCTTCAATATCATGATAAGAAACCGTATTAATATTATATGTTCTCTAAAAATGACTCAATTTTGATCCATCAAATAAAAAAAATCAAATATAAAATATCACACTCGAATTTAACTTCAATTTACCTAAATAATATAATGTCCCAATATATAGTTATCTTGTTTCAAAATAATTTTATTCACTTAGACACTAAATAACTTTTGAATACCCTTAGTTATCTATAAAAATTAACCTATATCAATGATATAAATTACCCCATTTTTATAAATAAAAATAAATACCGTAATATAAAATCACAAACAAACAAAATAATTTATTTATAATTAAATCATGACCTTTTCCAAAACCAAAAAAAATGTCATTAATAATGATAAAATATAACCATATAATTCCTCAAATAGGGTATATGTGAATTTAAACATTTGATCAACCTTAAATTTATAACACATGATGTTACACATTAATGTTATTTTATCCCAATCTGATAATATCATATCCTCTAATATTACCTAAACAGTTCTATGATACTAACAATAATACCCAAAATCAATACATTTTTGGTATAAACAATATATCCATTATATAATGGCATTGATACCAAAAAAATGATACCCAAATATTACCACCCATTATAAAAATATTTTAAAAAATATATTATTTTTCTTTTATAAATAAGTCCATTTATGTTAATGTTTTAAAGAATGAATGGATAACACACTTTGTAACAAAACACAGGTCGTTCCCTTGAAATGGGAATTTTTCAAAAAATAAAAATCAATTCTTATGTAATAATTATTAGTACAAAATTTAGAGGATGTACAAATGGTTAGGATATGGGGATGAATTTAAATTTATCATATTTTAATTATTTATCAATGTTAATAAGATTTTCAGTGGAAATTAATATTTGAACAAAATATTATTTATAGTAGATTAGATAATTGTGATCTCACATACATTCTTCACGCCCTCATAATGTGGGTATGGAGCACACTAAATTTTATATCAATTATAAATATGAGGGGAAAAAATAAAATCTTTAATAATTCACATCCAGAGTTATACGTAAATAACAATTCCTTTTTTTCACATGGAGGCATAATACAAAATTGTTGTTTTGAGCAGGAGGAAGAACCAACCTAACATTTTTTCAGACCAAGGATTCGAAATAAATCCAAAACTCTTATCTAAACCAAGGCCTAACCAAACAAAAATCCAAAATAGGAGGTATAACCCGATACTAATTTTTTTATTTTTTATAGAACTTAATTTAACAAAAATATTTCACAACAAAATAATAAGAATAATTGAGTACTAAAAAAATATTTATATAATGTGATCATTATTTTTGAGTCAATATTTTTCATTTATTCAAGACATAATAATAATGATAATTTTCACTATGAAAATTTTTAATAGTATGTGATTTTAATGGAAATTAAAATCTTATAGATAAAATATCCCTAAACATGACTCTCTAATGCGCTGGTTCTTTTAGTCACTTTTTAATATAGTATCCACAATAATATTATCTCCAAAAGTGATAAATGAAATAATATCATCTTGAATGATCCAATAATTTCATTTTATAAGTTCTTGATGGATAATCACACACATATATCTGATCAAATACTTTAATGTTATGTTATACTTATCTCTATGATAATCCTTCATGTAAAATTACATCATAATTGAGAATCATAAAAATTCGCATGGATCCTCATTATATTTTATAAATAATAATATTTATATGTAAAGTGGAATTAAATATAATAATAAATATTTTTGTCCATTAGTAAATAATTATTATGCCTCTATCTCATGGTGTTTTTATGATCACAAACACACTTTTTTTGTTTCTAATGTTCTCATTTTTTTAGAATTTGAACTCAATTTTTCACTTTTAGTAATTATTTTGGTGGTTTATATGAATATATTAAATTACATTCAATGGAACCATGATGATCTAGAAAATGGATTAGAAGAAAAGTATATCAAGATTTGAGATCATGGAATGATTTTTGTTCATCAATCAAATGCAATGGAAGGAATTAATGAAGGCACTATAAGAATTTGAAGTGATGTAAGTAGCACCAACTAGCCAATGTAGGGAACCGACCAGCCTCTTCTATTTGAACATAAGAGAATTCATAAATGAATTTTATCAACCAGTATATGGAATTATGTAATTCTAGGAGATCCCTATAAAGGCTACATGATTATTGGGGTAATCATCCATCCATTTAGTGACTTCGATCCAACTACTAAAATATCTTAATTTCATTAAACCTCATAACTCATAAATTCCCATTTATTATGCATAGTGAATCAGGAAACTATAGAATATTCATATACCTATTTGAATATATAAATAGGTATCCTTAATTTAATGTAGGACCTATAGTGACTACAAAACATTCTTGTAATTTCTTAATTTGGACACTACCAGAAATAAGATCTATACCAATATTTTTGGGAAAACTATTGGTATAGTTCACTAATTTGGAGCTATACCAACGGTTTTGGGCAAACCGTTGGAATAGTTCACTAATTTGGACCTATACCAACATTTTTGGGAAAACCGTTGGTATAGGTCCATTATAGAGACCCTATACCAATGATTTTGTCCAAACCATTGGTATAGGTTCCCCTATACCAATAGTTTGTCCAAAACTATTAGTATAGGTCCAAAAATCAAAGAACCTATACCAACGGTTTTGAGAACCGTTGGTATAGGTTCTTTGATTATTAATGGAATCTTCTTACAGAGGAAATTAAATAAATCAAAATTTAAAATACTTATGATAATACATATATATATTTATGAAATTATGTTCACAAAAGTATGTTAGTTTAGTGGTTAGGTCATTCAATCACAAATGGGAGGTGCTGGGATCCCGACCCACCGAATGATTGTTTTTTGAATTACATATACCAATGGTTTTATGGAACCGTTGGTATAGATTTTCATATTACTTATACCAACGGTTTTCCCAAAAACTTTTGGTATAGACCTATCCCCATGACTTAATTTCCCATGGTTCTCCAAACTGTTGGTATAGGGTATTTTTTCAGTAGTGGTAATCGAATCCCTGATCAATTTTAAGCTCAAAAAATGTGTTTTTATAGTGAATCATATCATTTTTCACTATAGATCTATTCTCAATTGTTCTTTAATGACTAAGTATCTCCTCTATCATCATCTCTATATTTATAATATAAACTATTAAAATAGTTATTTAATATTATGGAGTGGATTTGTAATGGTTTTTCACTAAGAAACCCGCTCTTTTTCTCACTCCTTCTACAATGGGTGATCGCTACCACAATAGTGTGGGACAGTTCCTAGCCTAATGATAATGTTTATGATTTTTCTCAAACAATAATTATGAGGGATGGGTTTTTTTATCACCTATAAGATCATGGGAAAATAAATTGAACCAGCCATCCTAGGGGTAGGAGATGTGGGGTCTCAAGCTGAACTCTTGTTTAACTCATTTATCAAACTGTGTTTTCTCACTCTTAAATTATAAATTTCATCACTCAAACATGATATGAAAAATTATATAAATTTGACGCATTAATTTTCACTAGGAAAAATCACTCAACTAAATTTTAAATTAAAAAAGTAATATATATTGAAATTATCTCTTTCATGTATTAGTTAATTATAGTTTTCAATTTTTCTATATAATTTGATTATATTTTTTAAATTGAAATTCACCCCCTCTTGAAATATTCACCATTGAAAAACTAATTTCATAGGATACCATTGTGTTATTATTTTCAAATTTGAATTTTTTTATGAATCTTTCATAAAAAGAATAGATTTCAATGTTTGGTCATTATATGACTGAATACAACTATTATCTTCATGATATGTTTTTTGCCACAAGTTATTCATATTGCAAAAATAGCTATCAGTATCAATTTGAAAAATAATTTTTACCTATCTATAAAATTTTTATCCATGTATATACTCCAAAAAAATGTATAGAAATATATATGGACACCAAATTATATTTGAGAATTCTGGGTTAATGGAAAATCCATAAAATTTATATAATGAAATATTGACTAAAACCAATTTAGTCGTGATTATTCATGGAAAAATACACATGAATCATTGAAATTGAATAAATTCACTCATGAATTAGAATTAATTGTTTGAGATGCTTTATTATTCATATATACGATATATTTTAAAATCAATTTTTATACCAATTGAATATATCACTAGAATTTTTACAGGGTTTACTAATATATTCAACGGTTGAAAGTATCTTGGTGATGTTTTGTCTACAGAAACATTATTAAGAAATATAAATTGGGACTTGAAATGAAAATAAAGACCCAAATTCAGGGTTATAAAAGAATTAAATGACATTAATTAATTGGACGTAGAAGAACATATTGGATCCCTAATGATTTAAAAAACTTATAGTCCCTATTTTATTCTTATTTGACATTGGAATATTTCAACATATATTTATAGATCTAGAAACTGATATAGAGTATGATTCTAAGGCATGGTATTCCCAAAATTAATTTTAAAAATATATTAAATATATCCTATATTACACACATAGGGTTTCTTAATGAAAATGGGATAACTCTTAAAATTTAAATCAGATTAGTAAACTAAGACTGTGGTAGAATCTGGAACCCGATGTTTAGTCAAGGTGTGGCCTAAAATAGGTTAACAAGGGGATTTGGGATGAAATAATCCATGGGAGAGTGTGTTTAGATAAATAAATAATTAAATTTATTTATTTTACCTAATTCTATGTTTCATCTAATACTATATCATTATTGTAATTTTTTCTATGTTTAGCCGCATAAACATAGGACCATTGAGAGGTTTCATCATCATCCTCTGTTGGAGAATCAAGATTCAGATGATGCCACACCTATGTATCATGGTAGATCAACGTGAAACTAAATAAACTTCTCGTTTTTTCTTTTCAAAAGTTAATTATTCGACAAAAAATGGTCTAACAATATTGGTAGGACTCATAATTTGTGAATTATTCATCATGTGATTAAATTTATTGAGCAAGATCACCTTAGTATTTTTATATGTGGAAATTATAGACCTTACATGCACAAATATCTAGATTTAATTTGATTATTCAACAATTTCTCAACATAGATTATCCAAATTGGATTCTTTGGATAGTAAAACAAGGAAAATGACCATTTCACATCTTTTTCTAGTGCAATTCTCCCTTCTTGCTTTGTGTTAATCATCGATGAACCATGGGGTCGCAGTTTGACATTTTTGAGTGGGAATGATAATTATCAGACTCCCCAAATTCTCAAAAAAATGTGTGTGTGTGTGATTAATAGAATGATGAATCAAGGAAGGACTTTAGGTGCTTTTACGTTGTTGGTGATCGATTAGATATTAGGATTCTGAACTAGATATGGCGCGACATTAGGTATATGTGTGGTGCATGTGGGGAGATAAAAGACCCACAATCAATGCTAGATATGAATTTCTAGCCACAATATGTCCAAAAACCACTAGAAAAAGATAGATCCAATGATTATTGGTTTTCTCAAATATGATAATTGAATATGTAATTGAAGGATCTAGATGTGTGGGTGTTGATTAGTGTTTTTTGAAAAAACCTAACATTACATCATGTAGTCTAAATAACACATGGCCTGTAGGGCCTTGGATATGGTAGTAGGGGTCTCTCCTGAAGTTAACTATGAAACATTGGGTGGTTGGGACATGGTCCATGTATAATTCCCCTTGTATACATACCATGTTTTAGATCACATGGGTAGGACCCCATTTGGGAAAATAAGGCCATGCTGAAATTATGTACTGAAGTACCCATACACTTCCATGGAGCATAGGAAGGACTCCAAGTGGCTTGGACCTACCATTTAAACGCTTATAATACCATGTTTACCTCCTTCGGTGGTGTGAAATATACCGATAGGGACACAACCATGCGATGGATCTGGATACCACGTCATGTGGGTCCCCTTACACACCATGTACCCATTATTTCATTTTGAGTAACCATATACCTATCATATTTCCTATGTTTTTACTCAGATTTTGGCCCATGAGTAGCCTTTACAGATTGTTCTTCCATGTATAACATGATGGTGGCCTCCATAGTGTCTTGTGAGATTTGATAAGAGATCTTCCAGATGAAAATCTTATTTAGGAAGTGCTTGATGATGAATTTTATCATAAAAGATCATTAAAGTAGTACCCCCTAACAGATCAGGCCTTATGTCCTCTACATCTGTAGAGTTAACCCCTATAAAATTAGGTAACAAGTCTTATATCTCACTACAGAGTGTTCTCCCATGAAAAACCAAGGTGGGGGTCATCTATTTATAGATTGAAACCCCTATTAGATAGGTAGGGGTCATCCTTAATCTTAGTGGTACCCCCTATGGAATTAACGTGCGGTTACTTTGTCTACTGAGTTGACCCCCCCCCCCTGAAGCACTTGGGCATGGGTCCTCTACCCTCTGAGTTATACCCCTATATGATAGATTTAGGTTCCTTCTTATAGTGAGAGGAACCCCCATGATGGACCTAGTATTATGTCCTCTGTATGAATATTGTTCCCTCTTGATTGTGTGTCATAGTGCTGAGGCACGAGCCCTCCACATAGTTATATCTTTGGATAGACACATGAGATGATGGTCATCGATGATGGACTTATGGAACTATTTTCACTCTAACCTAGGTTATTCTATGAGATATAGATCCACTTATATCTCATTTGGGGGTATTTGGATAGAGTATATATATATCTGTTGTGGGATTTGTTTAGTCCATTTCTTTAGGTTGATCTATCTACTGTCTATCTATTATTATCTTGTCTCCTACATCTCTACCTTGAGCATTCATGGAATACTCTTGGGTTTTTATATACTCACCACATCATGTGCACTGCGTTCATATGTAATGTCTTATGTAGATGATAGATAGGTTAGTCGTGAATGTAGGAGAGCATAAGGATACCTGGTGCATTGGACCACATATGGTGGTCAGAGCATATAGATCACGAGCTAGGCTCTATCAACACTTTTACATTCATGTTTACTTAGTTTTGGACTTCTTTATGGTTTGGTGTGTATTTTTCCCCATTACGTTTATTTTTCACTATTGTACTATTATACACCAAATAGGTTTTCATATGCATGGTTATATTTAAGATATTGCATCATTTTATTACTATTCATCTTCACATCTACATTTAGATGGTAGGGTGTGTGTGTATTGATACATTCATCAAACACCTCCCATTAAAGTTATTCCTTTCATCTCGTGTAGCCACCCCTAGACTATGGTGGTGGTATTTTTGTAGTTACATTTTGATCCCCATTGGGTTGAGTCATGAAAAATAGGTATTAGAGAATTTCATTCATTGGGATGGTGTTTCATGTAGTACAAATATAAGAATTTTCTTATGGATTTAGTGAAACTATGTCAATGTTTTTGAAGTACATTATTTAGGCCAGTAAATCTAGTGATGGTACGACAGTCGGTATATCTATTTACTAGTATAATGAAAACCATATTATCAACTTAGATTACAAATACATTAGTTTCAAGGATCAATGGTACATGAATCATATAGGATTCAGTATTTCACTAACCTTCTGAAGCCAAATCCCAAATATATATATATATATATGTATATATATATGATGATTTAAATGTGGTATGACTTGATTAAATTTTCCAAATTCCTCCGTGACAAAATCTAGCAAAATTACTATTTTTGGATTGTAATGATAATTCAATGAGTGATGAGACCTTGGTTCAATATATTTCCCAATACATCCTTACTCCAGGTGGAAAATTATAAGAACACCTAGCTATCAGGAAATAGATAATACTATAATGGAAGGATGAGGGTGTGTTCATAATTAGAGCACTATGTGGGTCTCAGTGATAATTTATACTTTGTTTTTGTGGAAATCTACTTCCATAGGCAGTGGAGGATTGGCCAGAGTTGGTGGTCCACATTTTATGTATTGTATGAACACCAAAGAATCATGTTTTGGTGATGACATCTAGCCTTGTTTTGGAGAAGCTCAGTGCTGATAGAGTCTTATAACCCATATGCATGATGATTCGACACTCTAATGGATCGACTCCCGTATTATATTTATTGAAGATTACTACCCCTCTGTATTGTTCTTAAATTGGATTCAGGATATTTTGATGTTTCAATAAGGAGATAAGAAAGTTCCTAAGTGCGTTGTGTGGGTCAAAGACCATACGCGGTACTCCCTGGACATGATCCATGGTGGCTACATCTAATCATGAATGTTTGGGTAGGGAATATTCATTGATATATATATATATGCTATTGTGTTACCCTAGTGTGTTCCCTCCAATTTGTGGGTGATGGTGTGAGTGTTGTTGATAGAGGGTTTCCCTTCATAGGGACACTATGTAGCTGAGAGTGGGTGTGGTCATTATAGGGCTATGTTTTTTATAGCAGCTTACAGGTTCTAGTGGATAGGATCTAAGCACATGTGATCTCCCTATGATTATACTCCAGAACATGGTCATACGGCGTAGGGAAAACATAGTGGACTAGGGTAGCTCAGAGAGGTGAAGTGGTATTCTTGTAACCAATGAGGTCACATGGCGCATGACTTATTAACTAGACATGATAAGGATAATAAGATAATATAAGATGAACCACCATGTCATTGGAAGCACCAAGATGAGGGATATCCTAGGCGGCGGTAGGGTGGCCTCCAGGGAGGCGGAGTTTGTAGAGGAGTAGGTGGAGCTCCAGGAGGAGGATATTTGGGTTGTGGATAACACTATATGATTATTCCACAACCACCAACACCAGGTGACCGATGTCAGGCTTAGGGAGATGGTAGTCAGGGCTGCAAACAACTATAGAATATTGAGTCATATGACCTAGAAGTACACAAGATGATTGTAGGTATTATCTGTGTATATTCTACTATTTCTTTAGTATTAGTAAACACGTTTTTTAGTGATTACACCATTTATTTACAACTACTGTGAGAGTTGGAGATCCTATTTGAGGTGTTATCCTAGATTATTTTTCATGATGTCCCAATAGGGAATGCTTATTTTGTATCTTTTATCTACTAGAAGTGGGAGCTATCACTTGGTGGAGAGAGGACCATGTGGAACATTTTAAATTTCATCATAAAATAATATGGAATCATATTGGGAATGGATTAGTTTTACATGGTTTGAGCCTAGATTAACTATCACCGTAGATGATTTTGATTTCTTCACACTTATGGGATGATATTATCTATTGAGGTCAAGAGAGATCTCGTGGAGGGGTGAGTTGTTTTTTATAACAGGAGGCTACAACCAATCACCAATTAGTTGGTGAGTGTTTCCCTCAGTTCACCAATCTCTTTAGGCTTGTATTCCATCAATCATGGAGGATTATATGGATATATTCCCACAAGGTTGTTTCGAGACTACAACCAAGGTAGGAGATGGTGTTTTTTTATCAACTTTCATCCCAAGACTACTCAGATATATTATGTGTCATATCATATGGCCCCAACCAAACTCTGGGAGCTATGTTTATATTTAGAAGAACTTTGAGAGAAGGGTTTCTTCATACCCATTGTTTCTCCCTGGGAAGATCCAGTATTGTTTATGAAAATGGTGGATGGCAGCTTGAGGTTTTATGTGGATTATCATCACCTCAACACCGACATGATAATGAAAAAGTACCCCTTAATGAGGATTGATGACATATTTCATCTATGAAAAGTTGTGAGATGGTTCAAAATGATAGATGAAAGATCTGGCTACCAAAATTTGAGAGTTTGTGAGGGTAATATTGTTAAGGTGGCATTTTGATGTCGTTATAGACACTATGAGTTCTTGGTGATGACCTATGGTGTTATGAATTCCACCGATGTGTTTATGGATTTGATGAACCATATATTCCGACTATACATGGAAAAGTTTTTTTTGTCTTCATCGATGAAATGATCATATTAATTGTGTATAAGGTGGAGCATGGATAGAACTTGAGAATAGTTCTAGATTTTCCTTGGGAGAACCTGTATTTTGGTAAGATCTTGATGTTCTAGTTATATATTCATGAATTTCACTTTATGGGGTGTTTTATTTATGAGCATGGTTTAGTTTTAGACCCAGTGAAGATTGATCATGTTCTTTCATGGGAACCACCCAAGATCATGTTAGGGGTGCCATGTTTTCCTAGAATGGTAAGTTACAACCAGAGGGTTATGTCATCCTTCTTCGGGATTGTATCCCAATTGACCACCTTGATGCAGAAAGGCATCCATTTACCTAGACATTGATGTTTTAGAGGTCATTTGAGGATTTGAGTCTGAGGAAATGAGTTCTTATATTTTGAGACTATCATAGGATGTTCGAGAGTATGTAGTGTATTTCAATTCCTTAGGTGATGGGATAAGTTATGTGTTAATGTAGATATGGGAAGTTATCACATTCGGGTTGAGGTTTTTGAGACACTGTGAGTAGAACTATGTGACTCATGACCTAGAGATTCCAGTAATAGTCTTCACCCTAAGGATATCGAGTCACTATCTTTTATGAGAGCGGTTTATGGTTTATTCAGATCATCAGACTCATAGGTATGACATTACGCAGAGAGATTTGAAGTGGATAGAGTGATTCTTGCCTAACATCTTAAAGGAATGTGACTTAAATATATTACATACTCTGTGGAAGGAAAACATTTTTGTAGTTTAATTTATTATGAAATCGTAGAATTGTTTGGTGATTGAGGCTTCTGAGTAGTTGGATTTCATATAGCTGGCCCTATTCGATCAAGGGGGTGCATATTTTCTTCATTCGAATTTCCTGACTCCTCTACTAATTCTACATGCCAGAGAGTCCCAGTTGCGAGACATTAAATGTGAGAACTATCATGTATAGGGATCAATAAGAGACTCACAAGATGGATATTATATGGATGGAATCACACCATACCTTTCCAGGGTTGGATTGTGGTCTTATTCGTGAAATGGGATGAGGTGATGTGAGAGTTCTATATATCTCCTTTGGTTGTACATTCCATTATGGGGAAGCTGCTTTGAGACATTCATCATCAGTTTTTTATAAGTTAGAATGAGACAGGGAACAGATTAGTTAATGTCATGGTACCTCACCTATTATCAGGTGAATTCTAAGCACCATGTTCTAGAAACTTTGTTGAAACCCCTTGAGATCCTAGAGGGTAAATGGGAAAACATATCCATTGATATTGTGGTAGGGATTATATAGACAGAAAAGGTCCATGTCACAAGCTGTGAGATAGTTGACTGACTCTTGAAGTAATCACACATCTGTGTTATCAAGTAGAAGAATTTTGTGGATATTTTGGGGCATATATGCATACCAGATATTGTTTTTCATCATGGGTTTCCATTGACTATTTTCTACCATATAGATGTGTGGTTCACATCACATTTTTCAAGAGGCATACATGGGGAATTCTAGAACAAGATGAGGATGATGATATCCTTTCACCCATGGAAATATGGGTAAACAAATATCATAATCCATGTGTTGTAGGATATAATGTGGAATTGCGTGTTTGACACAGGCTAGATCTGGGAGTGAAGTTCCCAGTCAGGATCCAAGTATCACTGAGAGGGGCAGGGGTGAATCAGTGATATCTTTTTCTTTTTATGTTTCCCCTTTTTGAAACAACCTTCGCCTCCTGTTAAAGATTTTCTTCCCTACTGAACACACACAACCACAAGAACACAAGATTTACAAGGTTCACTACTCAACAAGAGTAGATGCGTCCTTGGTATGGTACCGAAACAATCCAGTACCACACAATCAACTAGAAAACAATCCTTTGAAGTGGAATACAATGAGTAGGATATACCCTTACACTCATGTATCACTATTAAAACAATCCAATAGTTCATGTGCTCCCTCTTAGCACAAATAGGGTAATAAAATGTATCAATGCTTCTTAATGAGCTTACACAAATCAAATCATTCAATGAAATTCTTTACTTTCCAACCCAGAAGCTGGCAGGAACCCCTGGAGAAAAATAGCTTGCGTGCCCACTTCCACGTGAGCGACTTATACTTGCACGCCTACAACTTGTGTACCTCTTCTTATGTGCTGCCTACGTGTGTGCTTCCCTTCAGACGTACTGCCTGCTTGCAGCCTGTGCACCAACTAACACTTGCGCACCTCCAACTTTCATGTCCCCAACTTGCATGCCTTATAACAACCCTCAACATGTGTTCCCAACTCTCTACTTGAGCGCCCAGAGCTCAAAGATAATTCTCAAGTATTGAGCCTTAAAAAATGAGGAGGTTGGTCATATATTTATAGGAATTTTGGTGACTTGCGTGACTTATACTTGCGTGCCATTCCTACTTGTACGCCACTTCCTCACTTGTGAACCACTCCATCACTTGCGCGCCATTATATAACTAGCATGAAACTTTCATTACTTTTTCATATTTTGATATGATGATGTTTGAATATGACTTTCCGGCAACAAACACTTGCGCACCACAGATACTTGCGCGCCATACTTACGTGCTTCTTACACTTGTGTACCACACCTACGCGCCACATCTTGACTTGAGCGCCAACCACTAAATTGTGCGCCACATTATTTCCTTTGTCATATTTTGATGGAATCATATTGAAATAGGACTGGAGGGCCACTTACACTTCCACGTCAATACTTGCGTGCCACCACTTGCGCGCCACCACTTGCGCGCCAATACTTGCGCGCCACTTTCTTTCCTTTTCCATATTTCTGAAATAATTCTATTTCAAATATGACTTGCATGCCTCTACAGCACTTGCGCACCGACACTTGTGCGCCACCACTTGTGTGCCGCCACTTGTGCGCCACCACCTGTGTGCCACCACTTGCACGCCTCCTTCATGCCTTTGTCATTTCTGGATAGTATGATCTAGAAATGTGTTTTGCCAAAAACACTTATTTACTCTCTCTATTCTTCATATGGCTTGCACCACAAGTTCTCCAAACATGTGATGATTGTAAAATACAAATCAGAAAAGTATCATCTGATTTACAAGTCCTTTACAAAGTTAATTGATTTATCTTCTTTGACAACAAAAGACAACACTTTATAACAGCAAACCTTTCTAACTTCCTTATCCTTCCAACTTGGTCCCAACAATCTCCCCCCTTGGATTTTGTTTTCAACCATGATTCATAAATCATTGAACTTTGTAACCTTAAGAAATGGATTACTTGTCAGCAATTATAAGCCCACGTGATCTAACTCATTGTATAAATAAGAAGTATTGACAGCCAAAACCATGCTGTCCAAAATCAGTGACTATGAAATCTCATGATCGTACCGCCTTATCCTTCTTCAGATCATCATTCATGATTCTACCGTAGCATTCTTCACTATCTCAACTTTCATAGAAAACAACACCGTTTCCTACAACCACTGCAACAAATAGTTAGAATAGTTCACACACATACATGATGGATTCACATCTTACCCAAAACTCCCCCTTTATGCATGCTTCCATAAGGATATATTTACGAAATGATTCTCCCCCTTGACAACACTATCTAAAGTTAAGAAGATAGATGGGACTGATACATGTACCTTAACCTTGATGATAAGGAGGTTGGATACCCATGTTCAACCTCAATTTTGCAAATTCTTCCTTCGGTAATAGTATTGTGAATATATCAGCAACTTGTTCAGATGTAGGAACATACTCCAGACTCAATTCATTCTTCTCCACCTGCTCTTTGATGAAGTGGTACTTTATATCAATGTGTTTTGAACGAGAATTTTGTACTGGATTTATTGTAAGATTGATTGCACTCTGATTATCACAACCCAAGAAAAATGATAGCTTTACTTTAACAAGTGGATCTTCCAGCTGTGTCTTCATCCACATTAGTTGAGTTGCAACTTGAGTAGCAGCAACATACTCAGCTTCAGTTGTGCTAAGAGTTACTGAATTCTGTTTATCGGTATTCCAACTAACACAACTTTTCCTCATAAATAAAATCCCACTAGATTTGGATCATCTATCATCAACATTTCCTGCCCAATATGCAACAGAATACCCGAATAGATCAATATTTCTAGATCCATCATACCTGATTCCAAAATTTGTTATGCCTTTGATATATCTGAGAATTTCTTTTCCTGAAATCAAATGTGATTCTTTAGGAGCACTCTAAAATCTTTCACATAAAGGGACAGCATAGACAATGTCGGGTCTTGAGGCAGTCAAATACAACAGACTTCAAATCAGCTCTTGAAACTCTTTCTGATCAACTTCCTTGCATTCTCCATATTCAGAAAACTTGGTTCCCTCTGAAATCAGTGTGAAAACTGGTTCCAAATTTTCCATGTCAAACTTCTTCAGAAGTATCTTAGCATACTTTTCTTGAAACCGAAAAATGTGATTCTTCTTCTATGAAATTTGTAGCCCAAGAAAGTACTTCATTTCTCCCATCATGGACATCTCAGATAACTTCTTCATTTCCTCAAAAAAAAATTCACACGATCTTTCATCATTTCTAGCAAATATAATATCATTGACATAAACAATAACGATCAGTGAAAACTCCGAACATTCCTTGATGTGGAGATTGTTATCAACTCTCCCTTTTTTAAAGATAATCTTCTTTAAGAAAGTATCTAATTTAGAATACCATGCTCTCGGAGCCTATTTTAGCCCATATAAAGCCTTCTTCAACCTGCACAAATAACTTTCATCCTTTCCAATAACAAATACACAAGGTTGATCAATGTAAACTTCCTCTTCAGGGTCACCATTCAAGAATGTGTATTTTACATCCATTTGAAATATTTTGTAACCATGTTGTGCATCAATATGAAGAAAGATTCTGATTGTTTCTTATCTTCCCACCGAAGCAAAAGTTTCATCCAAATCAATGCCTTCAATTTGTGAATACCCTTTTCAAACCAATCTGTATTTTTTTCTTATTACTTTACCTTCTTCATTCAGCTAGTTCCGGAAAACCCACTTTGTACCAATAATGTTCTTGTTGTCCGGCTTGGGTACAAGTTCCAAAGTATCATTCTTCTCCATTTGATCAAGCTCTTCATTCATTTCATGAACCCATTCTAGATGCTCAAATGCTTCATTTACATCATTCTGTTCAACTTTCAAATAAAGAAAAGTATGTGATATAGCATCCATTGTTCTTATTTTTTGAACCCTCTAATGTTTATTTTTAATAATATTCTGAGTGTCCACTAGTTTCCTCAACCTAGGATGATTTGTTCGATCTTCGTCCTCATCACTTGAGATTTATGAGTCAGATTCCTCTTCAACGGTAGGATTAACACAGTCTGTAGCTTATCAGAATCATTAACAAAAGCTTCTCTATCCTGCTCAACTTCCAAATCAACACATGACTTCTTTTCTTTCTCAATATTTTCAACATATTTTACATCTGAAGAATCAATAATTCTTCATGTTTCTTTGTTGAGACATCTATATCCTCTTCCTTCTGGAGCATATCCAATAAAAATTCCAACATCTCATCTTTTCTCAAACTTTCCAAGGTTTCCACCTTTCTTATTTATAATTCATGGACTCCCAAATACTCTTAAATGTTTCAGACATGGAGTTTTTTCGTAGAACATTTCATATGGAGTCATATCTGAGTTTGTCCTATAGAAGCATCGGTTCTGAATATAAACAACAGTGCTCATGGATTGCCTCCAATAATAATGAGAAAGACTATGTTCAAGTAACATAGTTCTCCCCATTTCCACCAGACTTAGATTCTTTCTTTCAGCAACCCCATTTTGTTGAGGTGTGTATGGTGAAATGAACTCATGCTGAATTCCATGTTTCTCAAGGTAACTTTCAAACTCTTAATTCTTATACTCACCACCATTATCAGTTCTCATCTTCTTCACCAAATACTCACATTCTTTTTCTGCTTTCCTCCTAAAACTCTTAAACATTTTCAGAGCATATGACCTATGTCTCATGTACATAACGCAATTAATGCGAGTAATGTCATCAATGAAAGTAATGAAGTACTTATCTCCATTTTTTTATTTCTTTCTCATTGGTCCACATATATCAGAATGTATAAGTTCCAAGGGTTTTTTTGAACGAATTTCAACTCTCTTATGAAAAGAGTTTGTAATCTTCCCTTTTTCACAAATAGTGCAGCACCAATCTCTTATTCTTGATAAATCAGAAATATCTTGGACATTGTCTCACATTGATAACTTGCACATATTTCTCTGACGCATATGTCCCAGTATTTTATGCCATAACTGATTTTCATCCACTACACCCATGTAACAAGAGTTCTGCAGTTCACCAACTTGGAACAAATTCCCTCTTGTATGTTGGCCCCTTGTAACTATATTTCCATCATTTTCACTTTTCACAAAAAATCCATATTTTCTGAATATAACTTTGTTACCCTCATCACAGAGTTGTGAAACACTCATAATATTATGTTTCGACCCATAAACATATAATGTTTTCTTAGATTTCATTTTTCTTTTCTGATGATGGTTGTTCCAACACCTTTGATTCTCATAGATTCATTATTTCCAAATGTAACGGTTCCTTATTTGAAATCTTTCACATTCTTTAGTAACATTAAGTCTCATGTCATATGAGAAGAACACCCACTATCAAGAATCCATGGTTGTTCTCCTTTTTTAGTTTTCAATGTAGTTTCAACAACAAGAGCTTTTTGTTCTTCCGTTTCCCTCACTTTCTATTGTGCTTCCTCCAATTTCCTAGCCAGGTCAATGTGTTCTAGCCAGACAACCATGCACTCTTTCTTTTTTGGACTTATCAGACCTGTCCCTTTTAGCTTTTAAAAACTATGGCTTTTGAGCATTATTAAGAATCTTTTTTTTGCTCTTGAAACACACTAAGGAAGCCCTTGGAAAGATGTCTAGGTCGATCTCATCTTTCACAAATGGTTTCCAGTGGTTGGAACCTATTCTCAACTATCACATCAGTCTTCTCATATATCTTCTGAAATTTATATGGAGACTTTCTATTTTGAAAGGATTGAATCCCCCTCAATCCTTGTCTTTCAAAAATTGTGGAATAGTTGTAGTGTTGTTGGTTGGACCAACACATATTTTCCATGAGTCCGAATCCACCACAATACTAGTAATAACCATAGAAAGAAGATTTACCTCTAAAATTTCTATACTGACCAGATTTGAGAACACGCTTCTCAAAAACATTCTTAATAGAACTATGATAACCATCAACCTTCATGTTTTCATTTGTAACTCCCTTTCTCATTTCATATATAACATCACTAGAATTATTAGAAGTCTTTCTTGACTCGTGATTTTTATGCACTTCTGATTTTTCATCATTGTTGACTTTGACCACAAACATGGTCTTTCCAGCCTTGTTCTTATCAGAACCAGTTATGTATTTCATTTTGACCTTTCAAGGTAACTTTTGTGGATCCTTGTTTGGTTCATTCATACTATAACATTAACCAACTTCTGAGATAGATTTCTTGAAACTGATATTCATTTCTTTAGCTTTATAAAGTTTTTGTTGGACAAGTTCCAAATCTCATTCTTTTTCCGTAAGCTTTACTTCAAGATGATCATTACGATTCTTTTTATTCTCAAGAGAATTTTTCAGATCATAAATCTCCTTTTCCATCTTGATTTTATCATCAGTAAAACATTCTTGATTGTTTAATGTGGAATTTTCATTTATCGGCTTGTTGTTTTCCTTCTCAAGACTTGTGATCTTCCTCAAGCATTCTTTCAACTCTTCTTTCAGATGATATTCAATTTGAGTTACTTCTTCTTCTGGACTATAGCTCTCATACTCTACATTATTCACTACATCAATAAAGGTATTCTCTCTAGTTTTTTCAGAAAATAATTTCTCGAATTCATCTTCGCTATCTTCTTCATCTTCATCTTTAGATAAAAAGCGTCATCTTTTTTATTTGAAGAACTTTTTATCCTTCCCCTTTAAAAAATATTTATTTTTTTCATCTTGATTCTTCCACAACCTTCTTTTCCTTATTTTATCATTATCACTGTCTTATTCTTTATTCTTTTGAGGATAGTTATCCAAAAAGTGACCAACGGATCCACACTCAAAACATTTCAAGGGAAGTTTACCCTTCTATTTCCATGTACCTCCTTTCACATTCTTAGAAAACAAGGATAAAATTTCATCAAAATTTTTACATACCACATCTTCAGAATCGGATTCACCAACATCATCTTCAATAAGATTTTTCTTTGACTTCTCTCTCTTTTTAGCCTTGAATAACATTTCTATATCAGTTTTGTTTTTCCCTTCATAGTCTTCTCTTTCGTCATCTCATAAGTAATGAGAGTGCTATGAAAATCATCCAAAGATAATGTTTCAGGGTATCTATCTTCTAATGAAGAAACTTTAGCATCAAACATGTCAGGAAGAATTCTCAAGATCTTTTCAAAAACTGTAGAATCTTCTAACATTTCCCCAAGACATCTGATTGTACTAACAATATCATTTATCCGGGTAAAGAAATCCCCAACAGATTCAGATTTTCCCATTTTCAAATCTTCATACTTTAGTCTCTAGATTTGTAGTTTAGCCTTCTTCACTTTTGTATTTCCTTTATATATGTTCTTCAGTTTTTCCCAGATTCCTTTGGCTGTAGCAACACCTTTCACTCTTAAAAATTCACTCTCAGAAAGAGATGAGAGTTATGCATTTTTGTCTCTTCCATTATTCTCAAGGTTCTTCTTATCGACAAGAGTAAGAGGAACCTTGTCATCAATAACATGAAATCCATCCGTTGTAGTTTCATGAAAATCATATCCAAGATACATAAGATAAGGAATCATTCTGTCCTTCCATATGTGATAGTTTTTTCCATCAAAAATTGGAATCCCCTTACTGTTCATGCAATTTAAATTCTCCATCACAACTTCTCTTCAACCACTTCAGCAAAGAATAAGCGAAGGGAACATGTCCCTCTGATACCAATTGAAGTTCCCAGTCATGATCCAAGTATCACTGAGAGGGGGAGGGGTGAATCAGTGATATATTTTTCTTTTTAAGTTTCCCCTTTTTGAAACAACCTTCACCTCCTGTTAAAGAGTTTCTTCCCTTCTGAACACACACAACCACAGGAACACAAGATTTACAAGGTTCACTACTCAACAAGAGTAGCTACGTCCTTGGTATGGTACGGAAACAATCCAGTACCACCCAATCCACTAGAAAACAATCCTTTCATGTCGAATACAATGAGTAGGATATAACCTTACACTCGTGTAGCACTTTGAAAACAATCCAATAGTGTGTGTGCTCCCTCTTAGCACAAATAGGGTAATACAATGTATCAATACTTCTTAATGAGCTTACAAAAATCAAATCTTTCAAATAAATTCTTCACTTTCCTACCCAGAAGCTGGCAGGAACCCCTGGAGAAAAAAAGCTTGCGGGCCCACTTCCACTTGCATGACCTATAATTGCGCGCCTCTTCTTGCGCGCTGCCTATGTGTGAGCTGCCCTTCAGACGCGCTGCCTGCTTGTAGCCTGCGCACCAACTAACACTTACTTGCCTCCAACATGCGCATCCCCAACTTGAGGGCCTTCTAACAACCCTCAACTTGGGCACCCAACTCTCTACTTGCACGCCCAGACCTCAAAGATAATTCTCAAGTATTGATCCTTAAAAATGAGGAGTCTAGTCATCTATTTATTGGCATTTTGGTGAATTTTGTGACTTATACATGCATGACATTCCTACTTGCACGCCACATCCTCGCTTTTGCACGGCTCCATCACTTGCGCGCCCATATATCACTTGCGCGACACTTTCTTTCCTTTTTAATATTTTTATATGATGATGTTAGAATATGACTTTCGAACAACATAAACTTGCGCGCCTTAGATACTTGTGCGCCATACTTGCGCACTGCTTATACATGCGCGCCACACTTGCGCGCCACACTTGCGCGCCACTTCTTGACTTGTGCGCCAATCTTTAACTTGCACGCCACTTTATTTCTTTTGAAATATTTTGATGGAATGATCTTAAAATAGGACTTGCGCGCCACATACACTTGCGTGTCAATACTCATGTGCCACTACTTGCGCATCACCACTTGCGCGCCAAACTTGCATGCCACTTTCTTTCCATTTCCATGTTTCTGAAATAATGCTATTTGTAATATGACTTGCGTGCCTCTATAGCACTTTTGCGCCGACACTTGCGTGCTGCCACTTGTGCGCCGCCCCTTGCGCGCTGCCACTTGTGTGCACTTGCACGCCTTCTTATTGCATTTGTCATTTTTGGATAGTATGATCTTGAAATGTGTATTTCCAAAAACACTTCTTTACTCTCTCTATCCCTCATACGGCTTGCACCACAAGTTCTCCAAACTTGTGATGATTGTAAAATCCAAATCAGGAAAGCATCGTCTGATTTACAAGTCCTTTACAAAGTGAATTGATTTAGCTTCTTTGACAACAAAAGACAACACTTTGTAACAACAAAATTTTCTAACTTCCTTATCTATCCAACTTGGTCCCAACGGGGAGGTTATATTTCCTTTAGTAGTGTTTTTGTACATAAATAGATACCACTCTAGTTTTAACATGGAATATTTTTTGGCCCTATACAGGGGACATTATTAGGCACCCTTATGTTGGACGGAGGTGGGTGAGGCATCTTTTGTGGGTCCAGATCTGGTGTAGATGAAGACAGATATGGTATAGTTCATTCATGGGTGGATGATGACAGACCAGAGCTTGCATAAATATTACACATATCGACATCTTAAGACCTTGGAGTTTGATCAGGGAGACCATGTTTTCTTAATAGTCTCCCCAGTATTAGGTTTTAGAAGATTCAGATAGGTGGTAACAAATCCTCTAGGTTTATTAGGACATTTGAGATGATGATGTGGGTTGGTGAGGTTTCTTAATGCCTCACACTACCCCAAAAGTTGGTGTTGTTTCACACTGTCATCCATATGTCACGATTGGGGAGATGTGTTCATTACCCAATACACTTTATTGATTGGGGTGAGCTAGACATCGAGGATGGAACCACTTTTATAGATCACCTTGTGGTAATCATGGATTGATTTTAGATGACCATATGTGGATGGGCAATCCCCTTGGTTTTTTGTTTCAAAAAGATGGGATATTATAAGAGATCCGTTTGTAGTGATAGTTCCAGATGTGTTACTAAGTATCCTGAGTATTATTTTAGTTTTTGGGGATAAAAATATTAATGGAGTTAAGGATTTAGAGACAATTTTTTCCTATGTATGTTTTTTTGTTATTTATATATATTTTTTCAGAACCATAAATTGAGACATCGCGTGACTCCCATGTTTGGTTTTCCTAGAACAGATTTTATAAAAATATTAAATATATTTTATATTATTTTCAAGCAGTTTCTTAAATAAAGCTGGATAACTCCTAAACAATAGTCTTGAATCAGAAATCTAAAACCAAGGTTGAATATGGGTCATAAATTTTTCATTTTAATCCAAAACTGAGAAGGTATGGGATGAGTGATACATGTGGTGCATGTGGGGAGAGCAAAGAACCACTATGGTTGATGGATAATGATTTCTATCCAACAAATGGCTTGATATTTCCAACTAGAGATACATCCAAAATTTTAGGGTGGCTGAGAGGTGATATTCAAAGGAGGAATGGACTTATCTAGACATTATATAATAGATCAGATATTATATAAAAATCTAAACTATAATAAGTGTAGTCTTAAGAACAGATTTCATGTAAGGACACGGCTACATTGGCTATGTATTTTCCTAATGTTAAATATGACAAACTATGTAGTGGATCATATGGGTAGGAGCCATTGCAGGAAATCAAATTCAAGCACAAACCTTGTACAGACGTATAGAGACACTACCAGAGAGGAATGGAAGGACCCTAAGCAGATCTAACACACCATGTAGACCCCCTAACACTATGTATCCCTACATGGGTAGAGAGTTGTGTACCATATGGGGCATTAATATGAAATGTGTTGGGAACACATGTTGTGTGCATCCCCTTATAAACCATGTAACCCATCCTATTTTTTAAGGAACATTATACCACTTATACCTCCTCCTTATAGACTCTGATTTTTTATACCCAGTAGAATATCCTAGGTGTTTTCCACATAGAATGTTATGGTGGCCTCCATAGAGGATATAATGATATTATGTGATATTTTATGAGTGTGAAACATATTTTAGTGACACTAGACGATGACATTTATTAGAAGAGATCATTAAAGTATTACCCCGTGATAGATCAGGGATCGGGTCCTCTTCTTCCATAGTGGTACCCCTATGGCATTAGGGAATGGGTCATTTATGAATCTTCTGATTGGTACCCTTTTATAGATCAGGTCATGGGTCCTCTATTTATGGAGTGGTACCTACCTATAAGATCGTTTACAGAGCTTCCTTAATCAAAGTTTAACCCCCTCCCCTTATGGAATTATGTTGTGGGTCCTCTTTCTATTAAGTGTCACACCCCTGATACACTTGGGAATGGGTCCTCTACCCACTGATTTTTACCCAATATCAGATAAATAATTTTTCCTACTCACATTAAGTGGAACCTCTAAAATAAACAAGGTTAAAAATACTCAACTTGGAGATTTTTCCCCCTTGATTTTGTGACATAGTTCCATGGCACGAACCCTCCATTCAATTACCTCATTAGATAGGCACATGAGACATTGATAATTGATGTTTTATTTCTAGAACTATGGGAAATCTTACCTATGATGGGTCATGAAATGGATATCCCCCTATCTCTCAATTGGGGTTATTTGGTTTCATCCTATATATATGTATATATCCTTGTCATCGGATTTTTTTCCTCTCTTTATTTGGGATGAAATGTTTGTTATCAATCTATTCGTATCGTTTCTTTTACTACTCCCCCTTTATCATTCAGGGGAACTTAACTGGTATGTATATAGTCACCCATAAATTGGATTTTCCCACACATGTTGTGTCTTTTGCATACAACAGACAAGTTATTGGCTACATACGGTGATCGAATCTTGGAGATAATGAGTTGGGCTCTTTAAAAACTTCTACTTTCTAGTTTTTCAGGTAGGGAAATCTTTCTGGTTGGTCTTGTATTTTTTCACTTTACTTTCAGTTTTCACTTTCATACTATTTTATACCCTAAAGGTTTTTATATTCATGGTTGTATTATAGATATTTCATATTTTTATTATTATTAATCTCCACTTCATCATTGATATGTTGTGGTGTGTTTATTTGTTTATTAGAAAATATCATCTCATACTAGTTATGCCTTTTGATGATTTTCTCTAGCCCTAGGATAGTGTAAGTGGTCTTGGGGTAGTTGTAGCTCGGACCCCATTGGGTTAGGTTGTGATGAAATTTCATTTAAGTAACAAGATAATAAGGAGGAAAAGTAATTCAATAATGTAATGAAAAAAATACCCTTTAATGATACCAATAAAGACTCAACTAGATGATAAGTTCAATAAATTTCTCAACTCATCAAAAATATGAATTAAAATTAACCTTCATGAAAAAGAAATATTTCAATCAAAAAAAAGATAAAAAAGGAGGAATTTGATGTGGCATGCTACAAATGAAAAACACATCGGACACATAAAACTTGAATGTATCATCTATTAAAATATGAATAATGAAAGGAAACAAATTTATAATTCTCTCAATTTGTCAACCATGAGTGAAAGATGGGAATCCATGAACTCAACAAGCTCAACCACTTATAGTTACTCATGTGCTAAATTCCCTGTAGATCATATTGATATATTCATTGAGGGTAGTTACCTTCTTTCCATGTCCTCTTCTTCCTCTTCCTATACCAATTCAACCTCCTCTTATTTTATCACATACTCCTCAAGTGACCATAATTATTAATATCATCAATACACTTGTGATCTACTTGAAATCATGTTCCATGAACTCTCATCATAATAAATTGAACATTATATGATATACATGATTGTTCATCATGTAATTGAAAATATTATAAAATAGAAGGAACAAATTTTCAAGGAAAAATAAATAATTATACATGAAAATATAAAAAATTATAAGTTAAAAATCTTGAATCTACTCTAAAAAACCTCCAGTTTCTTCTTTCCAAATTAACTCATGTAAAAAAATTTGTGCACTTGGAGTTATGGAAAATAGTAGGTATCTCTTAGTTTCTAAATTTAATCATTCTCCTCAAAAAAAAATTTCTAAACGAATAGGTTTCATGATTTTTGTAAATTAATATCAAATATAATTATTGAATTTGATTTCATGAAATCATGATATGATAGACCTAAATCAATTCATATTTCATATACTATTTCTAGAATAAAATATCATACAAAGAAGATATGGATAGATAAATTTTTATTGGTTAACATTATTGGATCCATGTTTTTTTATATTTAAAAACCAATAGGAATTCTATTTTGATGGAATATTATCTTAAGAATAAATAAAAAAAATAAAAAATAGGGTATCCAAAAAGTGGTTTCTAATTGATCTTTTTTTTGTGACCACATCGAATTAAATTAATTCAAAACTCTATAAGTATTCCATAACACCTTCCCTGATAAATCATTGGGTAAGATAATCAATGAATGTACTATCAATTTTTATTACTCATCTCTCATTAAAAATTATTTAGTTTCCAAATTATTTAACGCCAATTTTCAAGGAATTATTTATTTGGTTGATTTCTATTTTAAAATTTCATTCAAAAATTAATTATGTAAATTTTATAACTAAAAAGGAAATATTTTATTTGATTATTATAATCTTTAAAATTAATAATCAATCAATTTAGAATATAATTCTATCAAATACTCCAAATTATTGAGAGAAATTTTTTTTGATTATTTTATTTGGAACATACAGCTTGGTCAATGTATCAAACACTCACTTTTCAAACTCAACTATTATTAAATAGTACAAGATTCCCAAAAAATCATTTCAAAAATTAAATGATGTTTGAATCATTCCAATATAATAAGAAACAAAAAATATTATTTTAAATATAAAAAATTAATTTATTCTTCTAATACACTCAAATGAATTTTCATAGATTTATTCAAACCTTCAAAAATTAAAGGTCTCATAGGTAAATAATATAATTTTTTATTTTTTATTCCCATACAAGATTCACATAGACTAACTTTTTATCTTATAAAAGTGTATCTTGTATAGATTTTAACATGCTTTGTAAGAATTGTGATACTGAAAATGTTAATAAAATTACTTATTTTCTTATTGAACCTTGAGGATTATTCAAAAATAAGGAATTTTTCAATTTATTCATTTCTCATGAATATAACCACTCTTTCTATGCTCCTCAACACCACCCAAAAAATTGGTTGTAGAAATACAAAAGAGAAATATAAATTAAAATCCACAAACTATTTTAAGTGTAATTAATTTCACAATTTATTTTTTGGTTGATCATTTAAATATTTCATGATCTATCAGTAATAATGTTCTGAGAAAATATTTTATTAAAATGAACCCTAAATATCTTATGATTAATTAAAAGCATAAATATGAGTTTATTAAAGTTTTTTTGTAAATTTTTTATTCTAAAAACCAAATACAATATTTGAAAAATTATTTCAAAATATAATTAAGCTCTCATTATTAAGAACTTTGTCCCTAAGAAGGAATAATTCGTCTTTAACAAAAGTACTAATGTACTTGATGAATAGACATATGTTTTTTTAATAAAATATCACAAAAAATAACCTACTCAAAATCATTTTGAAAATCACTTTTTGAAATCAAATAACCATTAGAGTATAAATATATCAGAGTTGAAAATTTTTTTATTATTTTAGTTCCTAAACCAATGATTTTAAAAAATATATACAATGGGAATTCCCTTGAAAATATCATTTTAGTATTATAAAATGGAACATGTACTAGATGATCTATCCAAAATGAGGTTGAAAACTTTTCTTCTGTCTATCACTAAGAATCCAAAAAATTAAATGATTCCCTTAATGATAAAAATTGGGATCTTTACATGAAACATGATATAAATAAATTCTATATAAATGATGTTTGTGATATCATATAAATAACAAACGATAATAAAATCATATTTGCTATATGTCATTTTAGAGATAAGTTAGATGAACATGGTAGTATAACTAGAATTAAAGCCCATTTAGTCGCTAATGGTAATAAATAAGATGAATGAATTTGATATGGTTAATCTTTTTATCTTGTCACTCAATTAGAAATTTTTTTACTCTTTCTAGAATTATCCATTAAACTTAATTTAAAATATTAAAATGGGATTTAAAATATATTTTTTAAATTTTATTATTTAAAAAAATATATTTTCTTAACAACCACCAGATTTTGATGATTTTAATTTTCAAATTAATATATTAAAATTATCTAAAGAACATTATGGTTTAAAAAAACCCCTTGGTATTGTTATTAACGTTTCACTACTTTTGTTTTATAAAATGGACTCAAAATGGGATGACTCAATACATCCATTTTTATAAAATACAACTCCAATGATTTGTTTCTTGTAAAGATTTATATCGATGGTGTTATTTTCATCTCAAATAGTGAATATATTATTTTATATTATTTTGATTTATTGAAAAGGGAATTTTAATTGAGTTTTATTGGTGATCTAAAATTCTTTATCATTTTTCATATTTCACAAAATAATAATGTAATATTTATAAACACTGAAAATACATTAAATAATATTAAAAAAAATCATGTATCACACTATTTAAATTAGTACACAAATGATTACAACTTGTGATATTACATTCAGTGAATTTGGTAATATAATCAATAAAAATAATTATAAAAGTATGATTTTTAGTCTACTTTATCGTTCTCTGATCCTTCCTAACATCATGTTTATTGTTTGTCTTTGATCCTTCTTTAATAAAATATAATAGAATATAATAATAATTTTTTTTAAATGTATTTATCTATATTTAAATATATAAGAAAAATATAGATTTATTTTATCAAAAAGGATGTTCAATTGATTTAAAAATTATTTCTAATGCTGATTTTGGTGGATTCAAACAAGATAAGAAAACTATAAGTGGGATTTATTAAATAATTGGAAAATCCCACATCTCATGTAGTAGTTAGAAGAAAACACCTCTATCACATTTTATAGAAGAATTAGAATATGTAGAAACTATGTGTTCTTATTCCCAAATAATAGGGATTAAAAAAATATAATAGTGTTTGCGATTACATATGGTCATATCCCTATTAGATAAAAAATCAATTATTCCATAAATATTGCTAAAAATATAATAAGACAATATTTTAGTATAATAATTGTCCATAAGAACCATTTATGAGGATATCACCTAAAAATGGGTATATATTATTATATTTTTTTATGTACTTTCAACTCATAGATATTTTTAATAATAATCTTGAAGTTGATCATTTTAGTTTCATTATGTGTGATTTAAGAATGGTAATATTAGAACACTCTATATTTTACAATGGCTAACTTGTGTAATTCATTTTTAATTTATTTTAATCATTTTTGTTTTTTTCATTATGATAAAATCATAATTTTATTATATATTCATTATTTTATTAGTTTTCTTACATATAAATGATCCCAGCATCTTATTTTGTTTTATCATTTTATGGGAATCTATTTATATTAATTTTATAGTAGTTCCTAAAGAGGGAATATTATTTCAAAATTACTTTTTCAAAATTGGGGAAAATTTTGATAATACTTCCAAACATCAAATTCATATCTTCTTTAAAATTAATATTTTTTATACTCATATTATTATTAAAATTTAATCTAAATTCATTTAATATTTTTTTAATTAAAATTATTTTAGATGTATTGTAAATACATAAATATTAAATTATAAATAAGTCTATTATTTTTAAATTACAATTTCTATCTATCATAAAAATAGATTATTGATGAGTAAAAATTTCTACAAATATATGCCTCTCTAAATTATTTCAAGAAATTTTGGGAAAATAAAAATGGGAGGATTATTTTGATGTATATTTTCTTATTCAAATAAAATCCTTCAGTATTTTCCAATGGATGAATCAATCAATAAAGGTAAAACCATTCGTTTTTTGTAGGATTATTTTGGAAAAGGTGTTAAACAGTTATTTTCATTTACATTTAACTTTATTTTATATTTTTTCATTTGATATTCATTTTCCATTTTTATTTATCTTATCTTTCCAATTATTCCTCTCTTATCATTCTCCATTAAATCTCTTTAGAGTTTTTTTTAATTTTTTTTATTTTATTTTTCATCTACCCTCCCCAAATTTTTATTATGACAACCAAAAAGGGTGATCAATTTTTTGAAAATTAAAATCTTTTATAATATAATTGAGATTAATGATATTTTATTCATCAAAAGGGGATATTCTCCAATTTTACATTTATGGGGTAATTTTTTTTAATTTTATTTTGAGTGTGTTATTTATTAATTATTTCAAAAATGGAATGTTATATGTTTTACTCTTAATAAAAATAAATAATTTATAATTTATTTATTTCATTACCAAATTTGATGTCTTATACTCATAGATATAATGGATACATTTCTATATCTTTCTCTTATGTTTTACACTTCATATATATTTTATGTTAAGTTATTTTTTATCATAAAAAATGGATAGGTTGTGGTACCACTCTATGTAATTGAGTTTTCATCATCACAAAAAATATTTCTGGTTTCTAACTTTCTCCTATGATTGAATTTTAGTCCCTTCATTTGGAAACATAGTCTTGAATAAGATAGACTAAATAAAATTATTAAAGTCATATAGGAGGAATCAAAATGATATTTTTAAGGGAATGGAATAATAAGTTAATAGTACTGTGATCATGGAATGATTGTATAACATCAATTTGAGCCCATGGAATGATTGTAGGCAGGATATTGTTTAGGTTGAAGGGTAGAAGCTATCACTAGCTCACTAGTGCTGGTCAATCAGGATCTTATACCATTTGTAAAGAAGGAAATTCCAATATTAAGCCCACCATCCAACTTATAGAGAAGAACTATCTCATCGATGGAAGTAAAAAGTGCCAAAATATTCCCAATATGCATACCATCTAGCCAGTAGGATCTTCTATCTAGCTACTACCTTCAATCAAGGATGTCAAATAAAATAATTTTGTGGGAATATATAGCTCCTAAACACAAGATAATGATTCTTAATGACTCTGAAAAATCCAAATATATTCCCATAATTAATAGAGATAATACATTGTTGTCCTTGGTTCTTTAAAAGATATACCATCACTATACCGACTACATTTAACACCTCAATTTATAATTATATCCTCGGTCAAAATTTGAAACACCCAGTGATGATGATCTAGCTGATATTATTCCATTCCTCTCTAGAAATAATCTCTTTTTTCAATATATAAGGATATATTATTCAATAATACCTCCATAACTAATATTAATTTTATAAACTTTTATAGATATTAATGAGTATTTTTGTAATGAGTTTGTGCAAGGAAACCACTCCTATTCTCATCTCCATCTACAGTGGGTGTCTACTTTCTGAAAAGTGAAGGAAATGATCATTAGTTTCATATTATGTTAAAGAGGTTAATCTCAACAACAATTTTAAGAATAAAATTTGTTTATCACCACCAAGATCAAATGTTAAGTAACAAAAACCTCTCAACACGAACGAAGGAGACATAGGGGCTTACACTGAATAATTACCGAACTCCTTTATCAAACATTTTTTATATATTTTAATTTAAGATTTTATTTAATCAAAACCAAAACACATAATTTTTTAATCATGATACATCAATTTATGTTTTTCTTACTCACTAAATTAAATTTGTTATCATATTTTAAATACATATGGAAATTATTAATTCTTCATATAAAAAATTTTTAATTTTTAATTTATCGTTTTCATTGGTTAAATTATTAATATTGAAATTAACCTTCCATACATTTTCTATGACCAATAATACAATAATATTAATAAATATTAATTTTCTATGAATAATCCATGAGGAAAAGATAAAATATTTCGTATTCCATCTTGTTTAAATTTGAATCTCATATTATTTTGAATAGTAGAATGAATAGTCATATGTTCTTGATTTTCCATTAGCCATATATAAATTTCTATAAAAACATAAAAATTTGTTATCATTCAATCAATATTATTAATAATTATTTATATAATAAATAAAATAAAAAATATTCAATATGAATATGAAACAAATCAAATCACAAAATAATAACAAAAAATATGTCATGTTTTGATCATTCAAAAATAAAAGTATTAAAAACATAAGACCGCATTTTTATTTTTATTTGAATTTCTATTTTCATATTATATCCAACTGTAATTATATTTATATAATAATTATTTTATAATTGGGGTTTTTTTAGAAAAAAAATTGAAAATGAATTACCTTCATAAAAAATCACATGTTATTGAATGACACTTCCAGAGAACTAAAAAACCCAAATGAATTTTAAAAAAATATATGAAATTGTCCTAATAATATATAAATTTATAAATGTTTATATGACTTTGGAGTGTTTTTAATTACTTCACTACCAAAAATATTTCACCAATTTAAAATTTTTATAACAACTTTACATCATATGCTTAGGAAAAATATAACATCTTGTAAAGGTAATTTTCAGATTCAAGTATAGTTAACATATAATTAGGAAATTTCTTCTTGTTCAAATAAGATTATTCATCCTCAATAATTCATATATATCGAATGATATAACTAAAAAAAATATAAATAATAATCTAAAAAACTATTGATTCATGATTGAAAACTTTTAGTAACTTCAAACAAATTTTCAAAAAAAATTAACGTTATATTTTACCATTCTTATAGATGATTGAAATAAAGATAATGAAATTATCTAAAATATAAATAATTTAGACTTTTTATTATGTACCTATTGTTAAGTTTAAAACAAAATAGAAAAAACTGAGCTTTAAAATATGATACTTATAGATACACTAAAACAACACCTTCTCAAGTAAACTATGAATAATACATTAGTACTGATTTATAATACATTAGAGCTCTATAGTTTTTTAGGAACACATAATAATAACATAGGAGTAGTACAAAACCTTCATAAATTAAATTATAATGTACCAAAAGACATATTTATCTTAAAAACATTTCATGGAACATTAAAAACATCTTATAAATAATCAATAATTTAAATCTAATAATAAATCCAACAAGTTATTATATGATATAATCAATAAAAACATACTATAAATATTTCATATAGTATGTAATACAATTGATAAATAATTAATAAATAAAAGATAATTAATAAATAGTTAAATAATATTTTGAACAAATAAAAAATAATGATCTATCAATCTATTGTGACATCATATATTTAAAAATTTACATGCTTCAAATATAACTATGTACATGATATAACATAATAATTCTATGATAAATTATAATTAAAAAATTGATAAAATTATTAATGCATTAAGATTATTGAATAATCATTCTAAGAGGAATAAAAATGTTTCTGACGCTTTCGTCGGGACACACGCATCTGTCTATCGAGGATGCACTGTTTGTTGCCCTACGTTCCTGCTTTCCAAAGGTGGGTGGGATCTATCACTTATTCTGAGACCGTTTCTCCTTGATCGAAATGGGATGATGGGAGGTTGGTTCCTCCTTCAGTGGATTCCTCCTCAGAACTCATTACCTAGTCCAGGTCTCCCTTATAGATTAAGGCGTTGTTCATGAAACTCTTCCTGGTGCCATGTCTTCATGGATCCCGGTTAATTAAACTACTTCTGTCAGGACATTCCAAGGGGTTTGGTCAGGGAAGCAACCTTCGGTCAGGGGAGTAGTCACATTGGACATCACCTTCATGTCTGGACGCTGAAACGCTGGCATTTTTGGGTTTCTTCTACTTATTATATGTCTTCTCAAGGGTCCGGAAGCCCGAGGCATCCTATGTCGAATGCAGGTAATTGTATGCCATAGGCATGTCTATGAGATTTTCCTCAACTTCCCATGTTTAACATAGGGTATGCGGTGAGTTTAACATCTAGCAGAGATGGATTGAAGTGATCAGAGCATTGGCGAGAGTGGATCATAGGATTGAAACCCTTATAGGGAACAATGATGTTGGGGATAATGCGTGGTTAATGACCCGATTACTACTAGGACCAGTGGAGAGGTGAATTGGCATGATCTCACCGGGATGTGGCAGCCCAGGTACGAATCTGTATGGATGATGGAGGGTTGAATGAAGTGGTGGGGGAATGAGATGGAACTGTTGTGAAAGTGATGGTAGTATTGGTCTTGATCATGAAAGAGACTTTCTATGTATCCCCATAGTAGGGAATCAAAGTCTGTGTAGTTCGGTGAGGTGACGAGACACCTAAGGGGGTGACCTGTATGAAGGGGACCCAGAGGAAGTGACAACTCTAGGTTGGATAATGACCTTCCCAAAACAAATAGGCTCGAGGGAATGACCAAGATGAGACATGGGTGATTGGATTAAACCTCAAGGAGGCTTCCTATGTACCTTGCCTAGGAGGCGAGTATCAAATTCCACATAGTTCAAGATCGGGGCATAGAATCAGGGTGTACACAGAGGACAGTGACCCGATGATATACTGGGGCATATGTGTGGTTAGCAGACCGGGTTGGTCTGACGCCACTAGGGTGGACCATAGTTGTGTGTCCCAATGAAGGGAAGGACAACGGCTCACCGCTAGATTGGGGTTGACAACAGCTTACCGCTGATCAGGTTTGACAACCGCTTACATCTGAATGGGGTCACAATGGCTTATCACTGGATGGGGCCACAACATATTACCATTGTATAGGGTCGCAATGGCTTAACACTGTATGGGGTCACAATGGCTTACCACTGGATGGGGTCACAACGGCTTACCGCTGGATAGGGCCACAATGTCTTACCATAGGATGGGGTCAGAATGGCTTACGACTGGATGGGGTCACAACGGCTTATCGCTGGATGGGGTCATAGTCTCTTACCACTGGATGGGGTCACAACGGCTTACCGTTAAATGCGAGGACAATTTAGTGTCATGATGGACAAAAAGTGGCATATATTTTAATGTCATGTAGGATGGGGGTGGACCGACGTAGAGTGGTCTGGACCAATGGGTGTTGGTCTTAAACCTCAGGGAGGCTTCCTACGTTCCTTGCCCTAGAAAGGATCAAGTCCCCGTATTTCAGAAGAGGTGTTGGTGAACTGACATGAAGGGGTCAAGACCAATGGTTGTTGGCCTTGAACCCTAGGGAGGCTTCTTACATACCATGACATGGTAAGGATCAAAGTACACATAATTCTGGATAGTTTGGTGAACCGACGTGGAAGTGGTCGAGACCAATGGTTGTTGGGATTGAACCTCTGGGAGGCTTCCAATGTACCTTGGCTTGGCAAGGATCAAAGTTAACATATTTTAGAATGGTGTGGGGATTATGGTCTATGGCGGCCCAGATAAGATTTCATGGTCATTGTTTACTCTAAGCTCACGTGAGTCATGCTCAGTGGGAAAAACAAGAGGTAGCGAAGACCTGACGATCACATCACGAAAAATGGGTCCATGGGAAGTGGAGTGAGCCTTACATGTGGTTAGTGTCCCAAAGATTAAATAATGGATTACACGTGGTTTGTAACCTAGAGAGATAGAGATTGGGACTTACTCCAGGATGGAGGCCTGAGTTGCAAAAAATCCCAATGGAGGGGGATTTTTCACGGAAGAGAGGAGGGTTCTGGTGCCTATCCCACCATCTGGTCATTGGCACAGAAGAATAAATTAGTATTAGGGACACTACCTCTCGCAAGAAAGGCTAAGTGCTTACAATAAGATGGTTTACCTTCCCCCGCGGACAAACTCCACTCCAATAAAGAGGATCTCATTCAATTTGACGAACATTTCACTCCAGTGCAGATGAGAGGGCATGTAGAATGTCCGAGGTGGGGCTCCTCACATGCGATGCATGGGGAAAGGATACAGTTTAACGTCATGTACTGAGGACGATGGTGCTTGGAAGTTTAACGCTGTGCGGCTCAAATGAGGTGGGTTCACTCCGCACCCCTAGGACTTACATAACCGATACCCACCCACCCTTAGGTAAGGGAAGGCATCAGCAACACCATGGTGTTGGGGTGTCATGGAGTGATCCACTGAGGGGTCCACGTTAGCATGTCTATGTGAAGAAGAAATATCCGTTAGCATGCCTATGTGAAGAAGAATAAGGTGAAGAAATGCAACATAAGGCACTGCCCCAGGGACTTTGAAATCACTTCTTTCAAACCTTGAGGGTCGCACGGGAAAAGGATTTGTAGAGAAAAGGGGTTCACAGGAAGAAACCTCGTGAAGCTCTAGTGCTCCATGTAGTGGAGGGGATTTGCGAAGGGGTATACTTCACGAATTGAAGTGTCCTAGCCTAGGCATAGGACATAGGTGAATATGGATGGTGCTTCGTGAAGTTGAAAGGATTTCATGGAGTAGTGCTTCGTGAATAAGTGGTGACCGGCATAGCATAGAATTTTGAAGATATGTGCTTCACTAAGCACAGTGACCCTACCTTGGTATGTGGGTTACATGTGCATGGAGGGTATTTTGCGAAGCATAACTGCTCCACGAAGACCCGAGTCCCCTTGTGGATCCCCTTCCTTCACGGATGCCCATGGGCTCCATGAAGGGAATCCATATTTAAATAGGGGTTCAATTTAAGCAAAGGGAAAGTCACTTTGCGATGCTAAAGTACCTTGAAGATCTCATGGTTCATAGAGAAAAAATTGCTTCATGATTTGAGAGCTCAGAAGGAAAAATGTCAGAAGATCCATCTGTTGGTCTTGAGGGGAACCCAGTATTTATAGGCAATTGGTGTCATGAAGCAGAGCTCACTCAGAGCTGAGCCACATGGAATGTTTTTGTAACTGCGGATCCTCCCACCTCCTTGCTCTGTGTCAACTTCACAGAGGGGGAGCTTCGCACCGGCTGCGGGGCTGCGGGGCTCCACAAGTGAGCTTCACGAGGCAGCCCCAATGCATTCATGTTTTCTTCTCGTCTTCCCAAATTTGGGCACCAACAAATGACCCCCCCTGACTTGGAGCTGAGGAGAAAATGTGGGTAAAAGTCTAAGGGTTAATCGCCAAAACTCCTTGGTCAATCAAAAAGTAGGATTCCAAAGGAGGCTCACGAGGCGGAGAGATGATGTGTGGGATAAGAGCACCGCGAAGCTCTCCATGGTCGGATGCACTGCAAAGAGCAACGTTTCATTGCCTATAAATAGGGGAGGTTAACCTCTCTTTTTTTCCTTTCTCACCTCCACGTTTTCGCACTTAGCATTCTCGATTCACGAAGCTCTGCTTACTCCATGATTTCTCTCTATGAATCATGATTTCCGCTTTGTGGTGCATAGGGAGCTTTTGGATCAACAGTGGTGTGCTCTTTGGCTTGCGCCTGAAGGTTAGGGCAGGGCTCCTCAATTTCTTTGCTGGGATCGAGCACCGTGAACGATCTTCACAGATGGGATTTGCGAAGGTGCTTCACAAATGAGAACCTAAAAGGTACAATTTTTTAAAAATTGAATGGCTCACCAGGAGGCTGCCAGAAGGGTCTTTGTGGATGATTCTTGGAGTGAGGAAATGGTGGATAGCTCAGGTATAGGGGATTTTGTGTGAAGCCATTCTGAGCATAATTTACTGGTAGAGCTACTTTCAAAGAGTCAGAAGGACTCTTCGCTATGTAGAAGGATGCCTTTATACAGCTTTGGCCTAAGGGATGACGTCCTCATCACTGAAGCGAGTAGGGATGAGCCATCTTACTGGTTCGGGAGCACATTGTGTCAACGCTAGTGGTTCTGGGCGGCTGATGGACATACCTAGGAGGAATTCACACCTGTCAATGCTGACTATCTATAAAATCATGTGAATAATGTCGATGGGAAGGAATTGCAGCCAGAGACCTCTCCCCCACTATACCATACTATCTTGAATTCATCCCTGAGGAACCTGAATAAGGGGTGGTCTGATGAGTTGGATCTGCGCTAGGGTGGAAACATCACAGATGACTGGTCCTAGGCCTACTGGGTAGGTTCCTCATGCAAAGAATTTGGAGCAGAGATGAGGATAGTGGGCCTGAATGAGGCAGCTTGGGTCTCCCAATTCCATATTTATCAGCTGAAGCAGCTGATACCAGAGTTTCTAAGAAGATGGTCATCGAGGACCAATACCTTTCATTTTCACCATGGAGAGGTCAGCATCAGTCTATGGGACCAGCATCAGATCTCATGGATCCCAATACTGGGGGCAATGTATGATGATTTCCTCCCTATTATAGGTGTGTGGGAGGGTCTGGAGCAGATTCCACCACTGGTGATGACATTGATGGACCCAGTGTCAGGAGAGGACAAGCAGTCTGTGAGTGACGTCCATTTTAAATAGTGTTTCAAGGAGTTCTTGAACTTCCCAGAAAATTGGCATTTCCCAGTGAGGTTTCAGACATTCCCGAAGGGGGCTCAACGAGGCAAGGAGCACTCGTACTGGTGGCTCTTGGAGGATACCATGTGGAAGATATGGGGATTCAACGTCAGTAACAAGCAACAACTGGTAGTCACGTTGGAATCATTCTTTGTAGTGCTCATCTGCAGTTGGATCCTACTAGTGAGAGATACGAACATGGGCATGCTACTGAACATGTTTATCATGGAGTCCATGTTGGAGATAGGGGGTGGGGCAACCTCCGTATGCTGATGGTCACCAAGCTATACAAGATTTTGTGGCATATCAGTGAGGGGAAGAAGACACGGAGGATATGTGGGACATTAAACCTCCTGTATGGGTGAACAGCAGTGCATGTTAGGGAATCGATGAATATCCAAACCACATTTCCCCTCTTGGATAGAATTTATACCCATCCATTCTAAATTATGTGGGGAGATTTCTGGCCAAGATGACCCTGCAAGCGGTGTTGAACCATGTCTGGCTGGCAGATGATTTCAATTTCCACCTATTCCCATTGCCAAAAAGTTTATTTACTAATAATGGTTGGGGAATGGAATAACATCGGTCCTACCTCCTAGCCTTTAAAGGTGGAGTACTGGTGGCACTGGTGGACCACAAGTCCATTTGTGAGCCATACACCCCACGCTGATTTGTATGGCAGTTTCGATGTATGCAGCGGTTGATCCCACAGGTCTATTTAGAGGTGCACCATGAGGATCACATATGTGTGATGAGGTAGATGTGGTTCTTGTTCATACGAGAGGATGGGAAGATGAGGAATGAGCTACCTCTACCCATAGCCATCTTTGGGCTGGTGAAGGAGTATGCCAGGAGCTGGGTGGAATCCTACCATGAGGAGATACTGAAGCATCCAATCGTTCAGGCCAACGATGGGGTGCATCTCCAACCTCGACATCAGGGCCGGAAGGTAGTGAGGACATCTCGTGGTTGTGATGTTGCAGTGGCGGTGAGGCCTACACCGGTTGAAAGGGAGGCAGTTGCGGCAGACCCAGCGATCACAGAGGAGAAAAGTCATCTGGATGGGAAGCCGCCCAGGGGGTTCCACAGGATATCCACCTAGGCTTTGGGGAAGCGGTTGTGCTATATAGACATTCCGAAGAACACTGTCTTCCTGGAAGCTTATTACATCTGGGATGTAAACCAGAAATTCCACAACCTGTTCGAGATTTGAAGAAACCTAAAACATCTCAGGATGGATTTTCAGTGGATCGGCCTTGTCAAGGTTGGCTTTGCAGTATTTTAGGCAGAGGTGGAGCAATACCTGGCTGAGTTGGAGGACTTTGTGAACTCATGTGGTGCCCCACGTCCAATGATAGATTTGGTAAAAGTATTTCTGGATCAAATGTCCCCTCCACAATTATTGGCTATGGAATTGAGGGAGAGCTTCCCTCTATAATAATAATCGTATGAATCCTCCGGGGGGAGGAGGCTAGTAGAGGGATTCCTCTATAGAAGGGTGAAGTTGGAAATTTAGACCAAGAACTTGAAGAGTTTGCAGAGGCTCTCGAGGTAAAACTCTAATTCCCTTCCCCAGGGTCTGCTTCCAGGTTATTTTGGACTCCTCGCTAATATATGAACTGTGCAGGAGGGCCTCATACACAAAACTCATTCCCGACCTACAGTAGATGTAGCTGCAGGGCCTTCAGGATAGATGCCTGTAGGTATGGTGATTACCTCATCCACTGGGGCTGAGACACCCAGGGTACTTCTTCTAGAGTTTTCATACTTTCCAACAATATATAGAGGACCACGCCTCAGGGTCCCAATTGAAACCACCCAAGAGAGAGACCAAAAATTTGATATATGTAAGTATCCTTTACAAAATTCATGACTTCCACCCATTGATTAGGTTAACTGACATTTGTGCACTTCTTGGTATGCATAGTTCTTAAAATGGGGTGGTCTTCCATGGCAAGGTTGGTTGGTTCGCCTGGTGGAACCTTTCCCAGGGGAATATCGGTGGTCATGGAAGAAAATTCCCAAACAGACCAAGATGCGGCGCTCTCGATCACTGGTGGGATAGTTAGCAGGATAGAGCCTGAGATCATTGAGGTGGGATCTGATGATGAAGATCAATCAAACAGCACAGGTCCTGCCATACCTAATCAGACACTAGATGCAGACCCTACTAACAAGTTCTTGGGGGTGTTTCCTGCATATTAACCCACTGATCCAGTGGTTCGAGAAGATATTACCTCTGATGAGGAGGAAAGAAAAATTTCCCATCGCTAGTAATGGAAGCTAGTTAAGAGCTTCATCGATGAGACCCCTCAAGAAAAATGGATAGACCATATGGGGAGGCTTCAGTCCTAGCTATGTGAACTATGCGCTAGGGGAGTACATTCCAAGATTCCTCACATGCTTGTCCGAAATCTCATGGAGGAGAAGATTTGGGAATATGACTGTGTCCTTTGTGTGGGCTGGCAGTAGAGAAAAGTGGTGAACATCATAAGGCTCAAGGTGGCTGTAAATGAGATTCAACAGCTGTAGGTCTGGGAAGATGAGCATTCTTCATTCCTCACCATGCAATCCGAGATAATATCACGTCTGAAGGCCCAGCTAGCAGAGGCCAAAGAGCACATGAATAAATCCTTTGAGGAGATGATCATCATTCGAACCAATGAGGAGTAGGCCCAGATTGCGGCTGACAAACTATGCCACATTTCTTCCAAGGAGGAGCGAGAATTGAACAGGCGACAGCGAATTCTGGACGCCACAAGCCAAAGGGTGGCAGAGCTACAACACTCTTTTGATGGGTTCAACCAATCCATGGGAGGGGTCGGTCCTCGGGTGTTGTGATGAACATATATTTTGAATGTAATTTCATGCTTTAATTATTTATGTCGGATTCACGCATGAGTTATGTTATTCGTTTTTGGTCTATTGAATTCTCATTACATTAGTAGAACATCCATCGATCAATCCCTAAGCTCATGTGGGTCAGGCCTGATGTGAGAAACAAGGGATGACCACCTTGTTATTCCATCTTAAAATAAGAGTGAAAACCAAGATTCCGGAATACACGGTTTGAACAACCAATCTGAGTTTCTGGTAAGGAAGGGAGAGGCCTATCTTGATAATGAAGGTCTCATAACAATCCATGTGCCATCTTTCCAACGTCCTCTGGTGCATGAGCGGGGTAATGCTAGGGGCGTTAAAATCAGTCCGAACAAATGGAGAAGGAAAGTGTGAATCATTATACCCAAAATTCAGAACACTGTACGGATTGCATGAAAATAAGGGATAACTGTTGACCGTGTTCGAAACACAGTATCCTTATTGTGTTAGCCTAAAATGGGGATAACAAATAAGGGCCAACCGCTGACGATGTTCGAAACATGGGACCTGACTCAAAATGTCATCCATTTTTCTTCTAGAACATTAGCCCAGGAAAGTAGGTGAGCCATAGGTCGAGCATCCATATTGTTATGGGGTTACTTTAGACAAGGAAGAGGATGAGGGTCCAAATAAAGGGTACACATAGCGTGTAGAGTGGAGTGATTGGGTGATCGAATAGAGTCTAATACCCCTGAAATTACACCACCATGGTGGAAACACGTTGGGTGGGTGTGTCGGTCTAATCAGGGAACAAAATTACTTCCGAAAAGGACCTCTCTGGCAAGGACTTGTAATGATATATAGTTTTACGTCACACCAATAACGATGATAGACATGTATTTTAAAGAATCATACGGTGAGGACGGTGCACATAGTTTAAAGGTCATACTGCCTAGACCAAGATCTAGGCCGAGGGGGCAGAAGGGTTAATGACCCTAAGGCTACGCCTGAGATGGAATGTTCGGGTGTCACTATGAATCCCATAAGGATGAGAATCAAGCCAAACGCAGTTCATAATTAGAATGTGGGTGGAGGCCAACACTGATATGTGAAATCCTCTCTAGAAAGGGATCTGGTGCATCCCATGATTAACATGGGGCATCCTGAACTAGTTCAGGGTAGAACCGCAGTTTAGTGTCATGCGTTGAGGACATGACTACCTAGAAAAGAAAATGTTTGGTGCAGTACATACCCCAACATGAATGAGGACCATAAGATTCCACACCACAGCACATGCTCCCAGGATAATCTTTAGGTCAAGGGACTGAAGGTGAAAATTGGACTGGGGCCAAGACAAGATATCTAGGAATTCCTACGTATCCCATGAGGATGGGAATCAAGACACACGTGGTTCTAAGAGTTCAGTTTAACTTCATGCAAGAAGATGGTCATGTGTAGTTTGGCTACACCAGTACACATCCTACCAAAACCACTAAGCCCAATCGAGTCGTGCTCGATGTGGGAAACAAGGAGTATTTATAGGACTCTCCTAGTACTAGGAGGTTCACATTAGAGGCAATGGGACACTAGGTTAATTACGTACCAATATTGACATATAAACTTAATGCACCTATATGCACGGAGGGGTAAATCCGGGTATGTTGGAATTCCACTTGAACATAAAAGAGTGGAAAGACGTGAATCATGATGCTCAAGATCTGGACCACAATGATGGTGGCATGAAAATAGGGGAAAACTATTGATCGTGTTAAAAAACATTTCATTCATATCACATTATCCTAGAATGAGGATAGACAAATGGGGGTTGACCACTGACCATGTTCGAAACATGGGACCTGTCGTAAATGTCGTCTGAGGTCCTTAGGGACGGTGGCCCAAGATGGTAGGAAAGACAATGTGTCCTGATACCAAGACACAAATAGGGTCCATTTAATATGTGGAAGAGGATGGAGATCTAAATAAAGGGCTCATGAAGCCTGTAAATGGGATGAGGGAATGTCCCTGTGAAAATTCCACACTTCGGGCTCTTTGTCACAACGCATCTGAGTACAATAATAAGACATATCTGATAGAGGAATTTGAATCTCTTTCTGAGGACAATGATTTGGTGGTCACACAATCCCAACTTAAGGTCATACGATGGACCATTAAGGGGGGTTTTCATTTGATGTATCGTGCAGTGGGTGGTGAAGTAGCCAAACCCGATGTATAGTTCCATAGGGAGATCATAGTTTAGGGTCATTGAACTCGGACAGATTGGGAAAAGGCAAGGTAGGCACATGGTGCGGCTCTTGCAAAACCTAACCTGAATGAGAACCCAATATTTTCTCGCCACACCACATGTTCCCAAAAGAGTTCGGTCCAAGGGGCCAAAGAGAGGGGGTGGGATTTTATATTCTTGGGGATAGACCTGAAGACAAGATGCATGGGTGTTCCTACGTATCCCAGGAGGATGGGAATCAATCCATAAGTAGTTCTGGAAGATGTCGAGCACATTAATGTCTTACGGAAAGGATTTATAGTGGTCTTAGTTTATAGTCATAGATCTCAGACCAGATTGGGAAAAGACAAGGGAGGAACATGGTGCGGGTGTTGAAAAACATGACGTGAATGAGGACTGTAGGAGTCAGTATCACCATAATGTGCTCCCCGGAAAACTTCTAGGTCGGGGTACCAAAAGTGAAAGTTAGGCTGGGCCTAAGGAAAAGTTTATGGGAATTCCTATGTAACCCATGAAAATGGGAATCAATCCATACGTAGTTCTACAGGCAATAATGGTACGGTACCAGCACCGAGGATAGGTCGTGCGGGTCTGGCCATCGCACCAAAATATGTGGTATTTGATAGATCTTGTTTGTCATTTAAGATATATGTGTGTTTTTTTGTGAATTGGTAAACCTAGGAAAAATAATACCTGTATCTCTACAGGAATAAAGCCATATGTAGGAATTCACAAATGCTATGGTGGATAACCAATACCCAACATGATGTCCCATCGAGTGAGGACACCACGATGTAGTGCCGTTTTTCATCATGCGGTCAGGATGATAATGTCATAGTTTAAGTTCATGTGGTAGGACCAACCATGCACATTAACGTCGTTCAATAAAGAAACAACATTTCATTGTCATGTGAGACTATAGGGGGAATACGCATGACGTGATAAAGCATACACGATGTGAACGAGGATGGGGCATGTATCACACCATGCACGATTCTGAAGAAGAAACCTCGGGCCAAGGGGCCAGCAGAGGTTAGAAAATATGGGGTTGGACCTATGGAAGAAACATCCTAGTGTTCCTACGTATCCCATGATTATGGGAATCAAGACACGCGTAGTTCTGATAAGAGGACGTGTAATGAGATCTTAGTTTAAGGTCTTAGATCTCGGACCACGAAGAAGCGAAACTCTTCCAAGAGAGCACAGACCTGGATCTGATCATTAAGCCCATATGAGTCAAACTCAGTGTGGGAAAAAAGGGTGGAAGATGACTTTTAAACACATGGTATACACGTAAAGGGGGATTCGGTGCGGATCCCCAAATTATGACATACAGCGGCTTTGTCCTCCAAACGTGCAAATGCGCACTGAGGGATAGTACCAAGAGTTTCGAAATTCCACTTGGACATGATGGGGTGGAAGACGATGTGAATCATGCAACCGAAATTTAAGGCTTGATAGGGATGGTGTGATGATGGATGATAAATGTTCACTTTGTCTGAAACATAGTATCCATATCATGTGACCTGTAATGGGAACAACAAATGAGTGTCAAACGCTGACCATATTTGCAACGTGGGACTTGTATCAATTTTGTGTTTGAAACCCTCAAGGACATTGGACCGCAATGGTAGGAGAGCCCTTGGGCCGAGAATCCAATCTATTTGGGGGTCCCTTCAGTTGTTAAAGATAACAAAAGCCTAAATGAAGCAAAACACGAAGCCTGAAAATGGGTGAAAGCATGTCTAGGTAGAATTTGACACTCTAGGTTCTGAACTAGAGTACTCCGGGGAAAATTGGTATAGAACCGAAAATGGTCGAGGAGACCAAATTAAGAGCAACCAATTTGAAAATATGAGTGTAGGGCAAGGGAGTGAAGGGTTCCTAGGAGAGAGAGGTATACGACGTAGTTGTTACAAACCCGATGTGAATGGGGACATAAGGCCATACCACACCATGTACCTCATCCCTAGAAGGACTCCGGCCAAGAGGCCAGAATGATAAGGGGGTTTCTAAGAAATGGGGATGGACCCAAAGACTAGATATTAGGGTGGTCATACATATCCCATAAGGATGGGAATCAATACACATGTAGTTTTGAGGAAGGATGTTGTGTAGTTTAACATCTTGCGGAAAGGACGTAAATAGAGGCAAGGTACCCCAATGAGGGATGTGTATGGAGCAACAAGTAGACTATGATGAATGAGGGAATAAGCTCATACCACATCATAAAATCTCGAATGAACACTCGGGCCAAGGGGCTGAAAAGGTTGGGGGACCTAAAATGGGAAGTCCCAACCAGATCTCAGTTTATCATCTTTGTGTAAGCACGATGGTACTCTTAGTTTAAGGTCACAGGGCTCAGACCGTAGGTGCCTAGTTTAATGTCATATGAATGGGAAAACTGAGTTGAGAGTGCTAATAATTGCACCTTTTTAAAACCACAATGTGGAAATTATGATAGAGGATAACTTTTGACCATGCTCGCAACACAGTATCTGTATTTGTGTGATCAGGATTCGGGGGCATAAAATTGAGTGTCGACCGTTGACAGTATTTTCAACATGGTACATGTATCAATTTGTCTCTCAAAATCCTTGGGGGCATTGTCCCGAATTGGTAGGAGAGCCCTTGGTCCAAGAATATACGCTATTCAGGTGTCCTTTTGGATATATAAGATTATGGAAACCAAAATTATGGGGAACTCAAAGCATGGTGGGGCTTGTTCTCTTGGAAAAGAAGATAGACGAAAGAAGGACGTCTCAAGGGGATGTGTGTGGCGTGGTAAAATATCCCGACGTGAACGATAACATGAGTCCATACCGCACCACACAATTCTAGATGAGAACTTGGGATAGGGGGTGAAAGGATCAAGGGACTTGAGGTTGGGAGTCCCGACCAACTGTATCCATATGACCCCTCATGTGGGTATTGTCTAACCACAGCCCCTAAGCCCACATGAGCAATGCTCAGTGTGGGAAGCAAGATGTAGGACTAGGCTCTACGCATCATATAAGGGTCTGAAAGCTGGACTCACACTCTTACCCAAGGCATGATAAATCTTGAAGAGACAATGGGGAAGAATGAACCACTACACTAAATGTTTGGGACATATGGGGGTGGTGACAATGAAAAAGGATATATAGCTGTTGAGCAGGTTTGAAACACAACATCTATATCATGTGACCTGAAGTGGGGAAAACAAATGAGTGTCGACCAATGACTATATTCAAAATGCGGTACTTTTATCAATTTTTTATTTGAAACCCTTGAGTTTGTTGGCCCGTAATAGTAGGATATCCCTTAGGCAAAGTATATGTACCATTTGTGGACCCTTTTGGATTTGAAAGATGATTGAGTCCCAAGTATTGGGAGCATGTGGATCATAAATGTGACCGTGAAATTTATTGTCAAGCAAGACGGTGAAAGAGGTGGAGATATCTAAGTAAGGGATGGAAATAGTTGGCACCACACCATTTTTTCCGACCTGAGTGGAGATTTTGAAGTTGGGGCAAGGCCAATAGACAAAATGTCCAGACATTCCTACGTATCCCATGAGGATGGGAATCAATCCATACATAATTCGTGAAGTCCATGTAGTTTAAAGTCATGTAGTAAGGACGTGGGAGGATAGAAGAATGAGGAGTGGCACATGGCGCAACCTTATTAATCTTGTCGTGAGTGGGGACAAAGAATCATAGGCTGCACCACATGGGATCCTCCATGGGAAAGACACCTAGGTGGGGTAGTCAAATGAGAAGAGCATGGGGCTGGACTCAGGACGAGGAGACCAAGAATTCCTAAGTATCCCATGAGGATGGGAATCAAGCCATACCTAATTCTCGAAATACAGTTTATCCTCATGCGGGATGACATATAGTTTAATTTCATGCGGGACATAATAATTTATGGTCGTGTAGGACCGGATAGTTTAAGGCCATGTAGAACCATTTACATTTTAATGTCATGCAAGAAGACCCACAGTTTAAGGTCATGTAGGACCCTCTAAATTTTAAGGTCATGTAGGACCCTCTAAATTTTAAGGTCATGTAGGACCCTCTTCGCTCATGAAAATTATTGCTTGAGGAACTAGCCATTGGTGGTAAGAGTTATACCCTCACCATCCATGGTAACCAGGGAGCATGCGCCATTAGGGTAAACCTTGTGAATAATGTAAGGTCCTTACCATTTTGGATCCACCTTTAGTGGCCTATGTCCAGGTATCATTTGTGTTCTCGGGGCCAACACCAAGTCACCTTGAAAGAAGGAGTGGAGGCAAAATTTCTTGTTGAATTCTCTATATATCTTGTTCTGATGCCTTTTAAGACTATGATGGGCATGAAGCCTGTCCTCATCAAGTGCTTCCAATTCAGCTAGACATACTTCATCTACTTTATCTGCTGCTTTTTGATCATAGAAAGTTGTTCATAGTGAAGGAAATAGAATCTCAATGGGTAGGATGGCCTCTGTTCCATACACCAGGGAATATGGGGTCACCTGGTTGGGAATACGAGTCATCCTCTGATAAGCCCAGACGACGTTAGGGAGCTTGTCCAACCAACTCTTCTTGATCTAACCAACCATTTTCTATAGAATGTTAGAGAGGGTTTTGTTGAATGCTTATATCTATCCATTTAATTGCACATGATAATGTGAGGTATGGTTAGAATGGATGTTGTACTTAGCATACAATTTCTTCAGCTCATTTTCCTGGAAGATCATGCAGTTATCGGTGAGGATGGTATGAAAGAATCCAAATCGGTATATGATGTTGGAGCTCACAAATTCAATGATGAAATGGGCCTTGACATCCTTGAGTGGGACTGCCTCTACCGACTTGGAGAAGAAATCCATTGCAGTCAAGATGAACCTGCACTGGTGAGCTGTCACTGGTGGATATGGCCCAACGACATCGAGTCCCCAGACCACAAAGGGCCAAGAGTACTTGGTAGTGTGGATAGGATCTGGAGTCTGATGCATAAAGTTGGAATTAATTTGGAACTCATGGCACCTTTTGGAAAACTCGATGTATTCATGGATAATGGAGGGCCAAAAATACCCCAGTCTCCGGATCTAGTGAGATAGTTTCGGCCCGGTCTGATGAGCACCATATGAACTAGCATGAACCTCTTGCATGACTTGATAAATATCAACTCCTTAAATGAAACAGAGGAGAACCCCATCTGACCCATGCTTATAGAGGATCTTCTCATGACCAAGACCATCCAGGAGGGTAAAATGTAACATGTAGCATTAGATTTTCTCACGTTCGGCCCGATCCACCATGAGATTATAGTTTCGGAGATACTCGACAAATGAGGTTCTCCAGCTGGGAGTCACCTCAATCACTACATCCAAAGGACCTAGAGGTCCTGACGTGGAGGCGTCGGTGGTAAGGTGGATCACCTTTGGGCTGTCATTGTCATTTGGAGTGACGAGAGCGAGAATCTATGGTGTTCCACATGGATAATCAAATCATCATGTTCGAGCTCTGCAAGTGATGCAGCTAGGCTGGCCAAGGCATCATATCGACTGTTCTGGGATCGAGGGATGTGGTTGACTTCTAGACGAGATGGGAATTGGTCCATTAACTAGAGAGTTTGTTCCAACAAGGGTAAGAGCATAGGCTTTCTAACGAAATAGTCTCCACTGATCAGCTTGATGACTAGTTCAGAGTCCCCATTCACATGAAAGTGGAGAACATCAATCTCAAGAGCTAGCTTGAGGCCAGTAATGAAAGCTTGATACTCTTCCTCATTGTTGGTGCAACCTTCTGACAATAAGAATGAATACGGCAGAATGTCTTGTGTTGGGTTAATGAAGACAATGCTGAAACCTACTCTATTGAGCCTATGGTCATTGAGACTTCTACCGGTGGGACTCCAAGAAGCACCATCTAAGTGCATTTACCAGTATGGCATGGCTTGGCCTACTGATAGAATCGCTTCATCAGGAAAATCGATATCTAGGGACCAGTCCGTAGGAGCTGGATGGGTGGAAAGGACGTCTTCCAATGCTTTCCCCTTAATATTCTTCTGAGGGAAAACCTGATGTCGAACTATTGAATAATTACTGCCCACCGAGCTAGATAGCCCGTCAACATGGGCTGGTTCAGGATGTACTTCAACGGATCCACTTGAGACACCAAATGTACCTCATGATGTTGTAGGTAATGTCACAATTTTTGTACTGCAAATACCTTCACGAGGAAACTCTTCTCGATAGGGGACTATCTGGTCTCCGTATCGAGGAGCATGCCGCTGTGGTAGTAGAGACTATTCTATATTCCCTCATTGTTCTTCTATGCGAGAAGGGCGCCAAGAGATAGTTATAGGGTGGTCACACAAAGGGCCAGTGGATTTCTGGAGATAGGTGGAATTAAGACCAAAGGATGGAGCAGGAACTTCTTGATTTCCTTGAAAGCAGTCTGACATTCTTTGTCCCGCTCGTAGACAGTTCCCTTCTTCATGAGTTGGGAAAAGGGATTACACTTGACATCCAAATTTGTGATGAATAGGCCTATGTAGGCCAAGTGGAATTTAAATCCTCGAATCTCCCAAATTTTGCTCGGAGGAGACATCTGATTAATGACCTTGATATTCTCTGGGTCGATCTCAATGCCCTTGTATTTGACAACAAAATTGAGGAACTTTCCAGAGGTGACCCCAAAGGCATACTTCAATGGGTTCATCTTCAGGTGGCAAGAAAGGAGGAAGATGAAAACTTTCTCAAGTTCTTTGAGATGGTCCTGAAACTGGAGATATTTGACCACTAGATCTTCCACATAACATTCCACCAATGTCCCAAGGATCAGCTTAAATATGTGATGCATGGTACACTAATAGGTGACACCTACATTCTCTAAACCGAAGGGCATGACTTGGTAAAAAAAAGTACCTTATGGGGACCTAAAGGCTATAGACTCTTCATCCTCTAGAGATATTCAGATCTGGTTATACCCAGAGTACCCATCCATAATGGAGGGGGTTTGGAATCTAGTTGTAGCTTCAATCAACAATTCTGTCATAAGAAGGATAAAATCATCCTTCGGGCAATGACAGTTGAGATCTATGAAGTTGATGCAGACTCTGATATGTCTATTCTTATTCCTAACTAGCACAATGTTGGGTAGCCATCTGGGGTACTGAACCTCCTTAAACAAATTAGATCTGATGATCTTATTGACTTTGGCTTCAACCATGGCCTCGTAAGAAGGGTGCATCTTTTTGGGAGGCTGCTTAAACCCGCGGTGATCTTCTAGGAGGCCAAGGCAGTGGATGGATAAATGAGGATCTATTCCTATAATCTCATCATAACTCCATGAAAATACATCATGGTGTTGTTTAAGGAAGTCCACATACCGTTGTTTCTCCTCGAGAGGCATAGCAGCATTGATCAATGTGGGTTTCGGATCCACCTCGCTACCGAGGTTCACCTGTACCAATTCATCGACTGTGGTGAAGATGCCCTCTTAAAAGGCAGGGGGAATCCTCTAAATCATCTTGTTCACTTAAATAAGAGGGATCCTCAATGGGAGGAGTTTCCTCTGAGTCAATAGATCACGATGGGAGATTGGAACCAGGCTGAGCGTCGATGGACACTACATCAGGGGACTCCCATGCTGTCGAAACCATAGCAATGAACATTGTTGATCTGATCTCAACTGGTCTTTGGAAAAAGGGGTTTTTCTTTATGATATCGAAGAAATAGTGGTGCGTTGGATTGATCTGGTTTATGCCAGCCCGGTGGAACAAGCATGTGTGGTGTATAGTCATTGCCATGGGGTGGACATCCTGATACCTTATGGGAGTAGGGGGATTCGGGATCACCGAGGCCTGATTCGTATAAAAATACAAGGTGATCTTTCGGCGTCACATAAACTTAGGAATTTTCTCCCCCTTGTTCCATAAAAAACATAGCATTATCCCATTTCCAGGGTTTTAGCCTCCAATCAGTGGATTGGAAATATGAAGGTATCATCCAGATCTATACATGGGTTTATTGCAACCGTAGCATGCTCAACCTCATGATCCTGAATTTGCTTGTCCTTGATCTTGTAATAGTCAGAATCTAGATAGCAGGATTCACAAGTGGAAAATGGATATGTGTCCCTTTGAATTACACCCACTCGACTATTGAGGGAGTACATACGGCACTGGTGATACCATGAAGGGACAGCCGCATGCAGGTGGAGCCATGGTCTTCCCATCAATGCATTTTAGGCAGTTTCCTGGGAGACAACCATGAACTCAGTGATGGCTACTAGACCACTAAATTGGGTTTTCTATTATATTTTGCCGAACAGTGTCTGTTCTGTCCTATCATGTCCTTGTATTTTCAAGTCAGAGGGACTCAGGTCCTCCTCGGACAACCCCAGTTTACATAGTGTCTGAGTCAGGATTAGGTTGATCCTAGAGCATATGTCAAAATAACAGCGATGAACCTTTATTCCATTAAAATGGATGGTGACGTAAAGATTCCGGATGTGCCCATGTATAGGAGAGACTCCATATTATCCAAAGAATGAGATGATGGACTAGAATTCAGTATGCTAGACAGCCTTATAATGTAAGGCTTCTGGGGTTTCAACCTCCATCTCGAACTGGAGGGGGATTCGTAAGGCCTCAGAAAGGGGCTCAGTCATATCTACAGATAGTAAAAGGTCTTCAAGTATGTAGATACTTTCCGAAAAACTGGAAAGATGTTTGAGGACTTCATACTTCCATGCCATGCATGAGCTTCTGCTCACAGGAGGTCGCTCTGTGACAGGATGTATGGCAGGCCCTGTCGGCTGGACCAACGGCTAACTGGTGCTAGGAATATCCCACTGCTCACTAGTCTAAGCATGTGGAGTGACCACCATATGAGGTTCAAATGACTTGGACCAGTCCGTAGCAGAGCATGACTAGTCATGATGCAGTCGAGGTGCCTCTACCTGATCAAGAAACACAAATGAGGGTGAAGGCGGATCTGATGACACCAGATGAGAAGGTTTCACATGTTGAGATCTGCACTGGGCTGCTTCTTGGTTTCAGTAGCATGCACATCCTTGCAAGAAATACTAACTGAGGCACTCTGACGAACCATATTTCTGCGGCTCTGTCGATGATGGCGATAGCTGGGAACATTGGGAGGATCCGGCTGGCGCTCCTCACCGTCCGAAATCATGTAGGGGTTTACCAGCTCTACGTTGTTAATTGAGGCATACCCTTTACTATAAATTGAAGATGCATCCACTACTAGATGGATTCTGTGAGGAATATCCATATTTGGGGTCATGAAATCACTAAGAGTACGGGATGATGATAGCATTGGCGGGGGACTTTGTTTTCCCTTACACCACAAATACTTTCTCTTTTGGGAAGAATGTAGATGAGTTGTTGACAAATAAGTACTGGTGGTGGATGGAACAGCGTCTTCTGAAGTCTCAGATCGATTCAGGAATTCATGGATAATATCATGGGAATGGGTGACTATCTTACGATCCATCCAATTATCATACTTCTAGGACGCATGGTTAGAAACCTGATTCCACTCGCCTTCAATGTCACTGCTGTTGTCTGGATTCATGAAGACGCATGCCATGTGTGCCAGAGCTTGGCCTAATTAGACTATGTTGTTATCCACCTAGTCCTGAATCCATACTTTAAACACATAGCACTATTTGAGGGTGTGTCCTAGGATCTGGTGATAGGGGCAGTAATTAGGGCGATCAGTGAGGTTCGCCTCTTTTGGACTCCTGCATTCAGAGAAACATACAATCCCCTATTCCAAGGCACTTTGGAAATAACCAAGGACCTGAGCCTCATTGAATGAGTAGTTCTAGTTTCTTTGGTCTGGGAAGGGGGCCCTGGGAGTCTGACCCTGACAAGGGGATGGAGGAGCCTTTCCAGGAGTGGGAGCCTGATTATCTCACCTAGGTAGTGGTGGTGTGTTTCAGGGGGGGGGCTACCGATTCTGAGGTGGGCACTGCTGGGGAGGAGGTTTTTCCTGAGGTGGAGAGACCTAGTGAGGATGCGTAAGTGGCTCCACCAGTAATAATTCTAGTTTTCTAGGTCATCTATTTGTGCCACCACAGGGGGATCATCCCTAGCAGCCCTTCTCGCGGGGATTGCATGAGGCAACGGACATGCTTGGATGGCCTATTGCAAGGCCTCTTCTAGGTTCTGGGCCTTATCAGAGAAGTACCGGAATCCCCCAGGGAAATTCTGAGTAATAAGGGAGGAGACCAGTTCTACCTTGACATTCCCTATAATCATCATCAGTAGTTTCTCCTAAGTCAATGTAATGTCAACGGAGTATGTGGGCCCTTTCCATCAGGCGACAAAGTCTGCGTCGCAGTCATTAGGACTCTTCTTGCACTTGAAGAGGTCCACAATGCTTGTGTTCTGAGTGGTGGAACTGAACTGGTAATGAAATTTCATATGTAGGTCTTCCCAGCCAACTACTGATCTGATGGGTAACTTGTTGTACCTGACAAATGTAGGCCCTTCCAATGTCTGCAAAAAACATCGAAGTTTGGCAGCTTCTTGTTGTGTCGAAGTTCCCGACATGGGTCCACACTTTGAGATGAATTGGGATCGATACTGTAGTGGGTCCCCTATCCCATTGAAGGGGGTAAGTGGGATTTTCAAAACCCTTGGGGTGATTTCATATCATCCACCCACACTGGATATGGCTTGCCATCAGGCGGGATTGCCACCTATCGTGTTTCCAATTCCTAGAGGTGGGAAATGAGTGCTGCCATGGGATCATCTGTGTGGGGGTTCCTATTTTGATGGGGATCAATGATCACCAGTGCGTTGAAAGGTTCTTCAACGTGATAGGCAGGCCCAGCGACTCGTGGAGTGGTTGGTGGGATGGCCTATGAAGCAGCTGGGGGAACCTGAGCTGGGTCCTGGGGGTTTTCACGTTGCTCAGGTGGATTTCAAGACACATATCGCACCATATTTCCATAAGTTCCAACCTAAACCCTGTCTATATGGTAAGGATGGTCAGGGTCACCTGGAGGCAATTTTCTGAGGGGAAGTTGTGTATACCACTGCTACCCCAGTCGAGGATCACTCTAGTCTGGCCATCATTCCACAATGCGTTCATCAATGAGTTCATAGAACATCCTCTTATGCTATGAAAGTTGTTAATGCAACATTACTTTTTTAGGATATTCATATAATCTCTGAGCTAATTCGGATGGGTATGAGGGTTTGACGGCTCCAATTTGATCGTTACCCTTATTTAGATTCCGGTCAAGGGTTAATGACTCAATAGGTACAGGAAGACCCAGTAAATTCCTTTGATGGAAAGTGATCCTTCCCAACGGATGAAATAGTTTTGAGACTCCCTCAGGGGGTAGGTCCATTCCATGAATCTCTATCTCATTCTCACCCCATTACAGGTCAGCCATATTAACCACAACTCCACCTAGAGACATATATTCGATATCTCCTGGAAAGTCAGGCTTGAACTGGATGGAACTGAAATGGAGGGCTACATACTTCCCCCAACCATGGATTTTTCATGTGGGGATAATCCTCCTTTATTATACTATATATAACTTAAAAGCTCTAGAAGAATCATTGTTGGAGGTTCCTATGGCTACCTGATGAGTCAGGGTGATGGGCCACGGGGAGTGCGACCAAATCAGCCAAATGGAATTGTTGGTCGATGTCCTCGAAATGTGGGAAACGGTCTGCCACAAGAAGGTCCCACAAGCTCCTTGGACTAGACTCTAGGTCTGGACCTTCATTGCCCCAATCCTCAACTAGGGACCACTAGGGAATTGGTAGCGGTACTGAATCAAACCTTTTGAGATGGTATGCTAGCCGGTGGAGAATACGGTGAGTAGGCCAACAAGCTGCCATATCTTAGGCTATCCTATGAAGAGTGCAGTTACTTGGCCACCACATCGCGATAAGATGCGATGGAGACTATAATTTCTGGCATAGTGACTACGGCTGCTAGCGGTGGACCATGTTGTTGCTTGTCTTCCAGCGATCCCTAGAATAACTCTTTGTGATCTCTGGTCAAGGTTGGGAATGCCCCTGGTGATGATGGTGTGGATTGCAAGGCTGGAACCTGGGGAGATTCCAAAACGTTGTCCTCATAAATGTATCTATGGAGGGTGGTAGGGATCTGGTGGACCCCACATTATGGAAGTATGAGGTTGATGTTCCTTATTCCTACCCTGACCCTTGACATAGATGATTGAGGTGAGGGTTCCATTTCTTAGTCGTATTCCACCTTAGAATCTGAGAAGAAGACTGGTCTAATCTCTGTATGAATCTTCCCGACATTTTTATTATGGCGGCGATGACCTGCCCTCCTTCCCCAGGATGGTTCTTCAGGATAGGGTAGATTTCCAGTGTGAGTAGGACCTTCGGTCATACTGGTGCTAGGGCAGAGAGAACTTCCGCCTGAGTGAGTTGGGGTGAGAGGAGCACCTGGACAGATATAAAATGGAACACAGGGAGGACCTCCATGTACACTGACTGATGTGTGGAGGGAATCTCCACGGAAAGTGGTGGAGTGGGTAGGACCTCTGCTTGAGCTGGTAAGAGCATGGGTAGGACCTCAATTCTTATTTCCCCTGGCAGCATCAGTGTGAGGAGGGTCCTCGTACTGGTCAAGCCGAACACAGGTAGGACCTGTGTGCTTGGTGACCATGAAGCGAGTATGACCTTCACTCCTCTGATTACTGAGGTGAGGAGGAGATCAGCTAGCCACTATAAGGACATGGTGGATGCCCCCATGCTGGAGATTGACCGAATGTATAACATCTACACGTCGATGGCATGCGGTAGGAGGAATGACCCCATACCCAATTTCATGAGCATGGAAGAGGCTTTCATACTGCGTATCACTTCCATTGGGAGGACCCTCATTCAAATTGAAGGTGGCATGGGGTGGACCTCCATGTTGTGCTTGGAAGCGGGGAGGACCCACGTTCTCAATGGAAGTAGTACGGGGAGGACCTCTATACAGGGTGTCGTGGTCGCGGGTCGGTCTGCGGCGGGTGCTTCCTGCGCTGGCGATGAGGAGAGTCGACCTAACCTACCCATGGTGTGGTTGGGGCCTCAATCTAGGCTGGGTGTATGAGGTCCCCTATTCAACATACATAGGGGCTGATGATATATGTCAGCAGTGGCCTGAGCCATGTTAGTTGCTAATGTTGACACCCCTTGGCAGTTGTCCTCTTCGTCTTAGGCTTCATGTTATCATCAGGTCAGCCGGATTGGGGCCGGCGTTGTAGGCGCATAGCTTACTTTCTCCTCAACTCACGGGGTCATTTGGCGGTGCTGGAACACCCTAGAAAGGGCCCTACTTGGGGGACCCTATAATGAAATCTCTTTCGGGCTGGCCCGGACATCCTCCACCTCATCAGCGTAGGGGATGGATTCATTGAATCATTCCGGGGAGAGGCTCCCGAAATGGTTGTGCGTCAGAGAGGGGATAAATGGCTCACTGTGCGGCCCTTGGGGGCAGTGGTGGTGATGAGGCACAGATTCCTCTAAATCCTGATGGTCCATATCCTGTGTCGAGATAATACCTTCCTCCTCGTATAGGTGGTTGAGGTCATTTATCACCCTTCGTTGAACGAATTCAAGTGGGGAGATGGGGCGTGGGAACCCATCAGTTGTGGATGTGGAGATTGTTGTAGAAGTAGTAGAGCCATGTAGGATTTCCATGTCGACATTTCCCCCACCCATGAATCAGTGGATTGGAAGTGATTGGTTTCTTGTTGCGACAGCTTGGGTCATGTAAGGCTGGGATATTAAACCATTAGTGCTACAAAAAGGAAATTGAAGTCCAGTGCCCCAGCGTCATCCCATCTCCCATAGTTGGTATGAACGATCCACGCTGACGACATAGCAGGTCGAGGTTTCCAACGTGTTAACTTCCCCAAATTTTGGTGAGTTTCACATCAGGCCCACTATTTTCTTGATGAGACCCGGTGTTAGATAACAAGATCTGGTGACATGCTGGTTCACTGATGTATCAAACACTACTAATCTCGACATTGAGTAGTATAACTTCATGTTAGTTTCACCATTTATATTTATGATGCTTTCATCGGGGCACACACATCCTTCTATCGAGGACGCGCTGTTTATTGACCTACATTCCCACTTTTCAAAGGTGGGTGGGATCTTTCACTTATTCAGGGACGTTTGATCCTTGATCGAAATGGGATAATGGGATGTCGGTTCCTCCTTACGTGGATTCCTCCTTGGAACTCGTTACCTAGTCCGGGTCTCCCTCATATATTAAAACATTGTTCATGAAGCTCTTCACAGTGCCATGTCTTCATGGATGCCTGTTAATGATATTTCGTATGTCAGGACATTCCAAGGGGTTCAGATAGGGAAACAACCTTCAGTCAGGAGAGTAGTCATGTTGGACATCACTGGTGTGTCTGGACACTAGAACACTAGCGCATCAAGGTTTCTTCCACTTATGATGAGGATTATCAAGGGCGTGGAAGCTTGAGGAATCCCACATCAAATGCGTGGAATTGTATTACATAGGCTTGTCTTTGAGGTTTTCCTCTGGTTACCATGTTTAACATAGAGTATTCCGCAAGTTTAACGTATATAGGAGATTGATCAGACAGATCAGAACACTGGCGAGAGTGGATCAGAGTGGTGAAACCCCAAGAGGGAACACTAATGTTGGGGATAACATGTGTATAGTTACCCGATTACTACTAGGAGTAGTGAAGAGGTGAATTGGAATGATCTCATCAGGATGTGGTTGCCCGGGTACGAATCAGAAAGGATGATGGAGGGTTGAATGAATTGGTGGGGGAATTAAATGGAACTGTTGTGAAAGTGATGGTATTATTGGGCTTGGGCCTCAACGAGACTTCCTAAGTATCCTCGTAGCAGGGAATCAAAGTCTGTGTAGTTCATTGAGGTCATGGGACGTCTAAGGAGGCGACCTGTATGAAGGGGACCCGGAGGAAGTGGAACCTCTAGGTTGGGGAATGACCTTCCCGAAACACATAGGCTCGAGGGAAATACCAGGATGAGACATGGGTGAGGGGCTTGAACCTCAGGGAGGCTTCCTACGTACCCTGCCTGGGATGATAGGATCAAAGTCCACGTAGTTTGGATGGGGTCATATAATTAGGGTATACGCAGAGGATAGCGACCCAGTGATATACTAGGGATTACACATGGATAGCATCCTGGGTTGGTCTGACACCACTGGGGTAGACCAGAGATGTGTGTCCCAACGAAGGGGACGACAACGGATCACTATTGGATTGCGGTTGACAATGGTTTATCAATGATCAGGGATGGCAACAGATTATCATTGAATGGGGTTACAAAGGCTTTCCACTAGATGGGGTAACAATGGTTTACCACTGGATGGGGTCATAATGGCTTACCGCTGGATGGGGTCACAGTGACTTACCGTTGGTTGGGGTCACAGCGGCTTACCACTGTATGGGGTCACAACGGCTTGCTGCTGGATGGGGTCACAATGGATTACCGCTAGATGGTCTCAGAACGACTTACCATTGGATAGGGTCACAATGGCTTACCACTGGATGGGGTCACAATGGCTTATCACTTAATGGGAGGATATTTTAGTGTCATTCAGGGAAAAAATTGGTGTATAGTTTAATGTCATGCAGGATGGGGGTGGACCGACGTAGAGTGGTCGGGATCAATGGGTGTTGGACTTGAACCTCAGGGATGCTTCTGACGTACCTTGAATTGGCAAAGATAAATGTCCCTGTAGTTAAGAATAGGTGTTGGTGAACTGATGTGAAGGGGTCGGGACAAATGGTTGTTGGGCTTGAACCTCAGGGAGGCTTCCTACATACCTTACCTTGGAAAGGATTAGAGTCCATGTAGTTTGAGAGCATTTAGTGAACCAACGTGAATTATTTGGGACCAATGGTTATTGGGCTTGAACCTATGGGAGGCTTCCAACGTACCTTGATTTGGAAAGGATCAAAGTTCATGTAGTTCGGAATGGTGTAGGGATTGCACTCTAAGGCGGTCCAGAGAGGATTCCATGTTCATTGTTTACTCAAAACTCATGTGAGTCATGATCGGTATGAAAAACAAGAGGCAAAAATACCTGACGATCATGTCGTGAGAGGTTAATATGTGGGAAGTGGAGTGGGGATTACACGTGGTTAATGGCCCAAAGAGCAAATAGGGGCTTACGCATGGTTTGCAGCTCAAGGAGATGGAGATTGGGACATACTCCAAGATGGAGGCCCGAGTAGCGACAAAGCCCAACGGGAGGGGGATTTGGCACAGAAGAGAGGAGGTTTCCGGTTCCCATCCCCCCTATGGTCTTTGGTACGGAATAAGAAAGGACGAGTAGGGAAACTACCTCCCACAAGAAAGTGCAGGTGCTTACACCAAGATGGTTCCCCTTTTCCCGCGGGCATACATCTCTCCAGCAAAGAGGATCTCATTCCATGTGAGGAAGATTTCACTCCCGTGGAGATGAGAGGGCATGGAGAATGTCTGAGGTGGGGATCCCCATGTGTGATGCATGAGGAAAGGCTACAGATTAACGTCATGTGATGAGGACGGTGGTTCTTGGCAGTTTAACATCCTACGGCTCGGATGAAGTGGGTTCACTCCACACCCCTAGGACTTATATAACTAATACGTACCCACCCTTAGGGAAGGTAAGGAATCAACAACGCCATGGTGTTATGGGTTTCATGGAGTGATCCACTAAGGGGTCCATGTTTGTGTGGCTATGAGAAATAGAAATAGTTATAAGTGTGCATATGCGAAGAAGCATGAGGAAAAGAAACCCAATATGAAGCACCACCCAAGGGACATTGAAATCACTTTTTCAAACCTGGAGGGTCGCACGAGAAAAGGAGTTGTGGAGAAAAGGGGTTCACAAGAAGAAATGTAGAGACCCGTAGCCTGACGTACATGGACATTACATTACTTTTGCGAAATACTTAGTTCATAACAAAACACACACACAAGGATCGTAATAGTTTAGTGTCTTTGGAAACTCGGAATATAATCTTCTAATCCTGGTGAAATATCTTCAACATCTCCCATAAAGATCTTCTTCTTTTTTTACCTAAAACCTTTCTTTATATCCTGGGGAAAAGAAAACATAAAAGGGTGAGCTCAAATGCTCAGTAAGAGTAAACAAAAGAAATATCAATCACATAATTTTCATAAGAACATAACATTTTTGGAAATATTAACCTGCAAAAGAGATCATAATTTCATAACATGGGATAAATCATAGAAGTGAAAATGAGATCATAACTTAAAACATTACTCATTGTGGCATACACACATAATCATAGAGAATCATTTCTTGTTAGTCAAGACTCATTGCCAAGACTATCTTAGTGGACAAAGTCCCTTTCTGAATCGAGTAATCCTCGTTTCAGTCCTGTTTCACTGAACCGGTATAACCTACCATTCCAGCCATGCCTATCTCATGAGATATAAAATCTTTACCCAATGCATTGGAGGGAGATATAGGTCCCACCCATCTCTTAATGAATCCTTTCTTATGTGTGCCACAAAATCATAAATCATACATCATTGCATAACCCATGTAATAAAAATGGGATTCTTAAACAACATGACATCATAAAACCATTCATATAAGATAAAGGAATTCATAAACATAATTCCATCACAACATAGTCAAATCAATGTAAAAATATGGATAGAAACAGAACCCTTTATTATCTTAGATGGAAAATAATTTTGATCAAACACTTGAATTGAATTCTTGAGGAAAATATCCTTTCTTCTTCAAAATCAATTTCTTTTCACAAAACATCATGCAATTTTAAAAGAAAGAGATTTTATTGAAAATTGTCATGAAATATTTTGGAGGAAGGTTCATGAAAATAAGGCTTTATAAAACAGTATAAATCCGTTTGTGCCGTATAAGTTAAAAAAAACATTCTTCGTACTTTTGTCGGAAAAGTCAAAAAGTACCTCGTACGACAAAAGATTCCTTTCATACATATTACTAAAAACTCACCGAAGGGTAAAAATGGTTTTAAACAATTGTAGGTGGATGGAAATAATATTACATTTTGATGAAACATGGATGTGGATGATAAAATACACCCCAGTAAATACTTATGAATAAACAATCTCGGATAAAAAAATGAGATTGTGATATTTCCCTTACCTTAGGTCCGACTTGCTTTGTAAGTGTCCGAACCTCCTGTATAATGATTTAAATCATGTTATTGACTTATTACAGAATCATATTCATTGTTATGATATCATATATCGTTCACTTATGACATTATATTACCCGTTCTTTTGTAAACTCCATGTTAAAGAAGCGTTTTGGGTAAAATCGTTTCATTTATCGTAGGTGTTTTGACTTGTTGTTCTTGATATCATTATTACTTATATCATGATTTACTTACTTCCAGAATATAAAATATGATTTATATATCATATATATTCAGTATATATATATATAATAGGTAGATAAATAAAATGAAAAACACCGTTCATGGAGACGGTAGTCCGTACGTACGCATGAACGCTGTTTTCCTTTCCTTATTGTCTTGAAATGGAAGTAAGTAGATGACATACATATGTATATATATACATAAATCCAGTAGCTTTATAATGTCATATATTTCATTATTATTTCTTATATATACATTATAATCATTCTTAAATGGTTAACATGGAGAATGAATCTCATCGCGTCGTGGAGACGGTATTCCGTACGTACGCACGAGCGATGATATCATTTCTATAAATATTGAATTGAATTGGAGTGGATTATACAATATATCAGAATCAATATGATGTTGTAATAACTATGTATAGTTATTATTTACACCGTTATACCCATCCATGTAAGGTGGTAGTGGAAAATAGATTACACCACGACGTGGAGACGGTATTCCGTACGTACGCACGCGCGGTGATTTCTTTTTCCGTAGGATGGATAGATGGTGAAATAGGGTTGTTTCATACTTATAATAACATATCAGTATATGAGTGATACTGATGTTATTACTTCATAATGAAACAACCTAAGAAGAAGAAGTGGAAGAAGAAATAAAGATGAAAGAATTGGTAACGGTAATTACCTCTTCTTTGAAGTGCCTCTTTGAGACCTCCTCTTAGGGCACTAAAATTGGTCTTTGAGGAAGACCAGAACCTCTAGGATGTTTCTAGGGAAGTGTAGAGGATAAATTGGCAGGGGTTGGCCGAGCTTGAGTTCTAAAATTGGTGTGAGGAGGAGGGGGAGGAGGTGTCCTTTTATAAGGGAGGAGAGGGGCACCTTAGGAATATCTCAAAATATTATTTTATATTAAAGTCAAAATCAGTTTATAATGGTTCCAAAGGGTCTTATTTCGAAGCTAAAGTGGGGATGGGTCGAAATCTTATCATCCAATAGTATTTAGACAAGTTTAGGGTATTATTTTAACCTTATCAATTAGATTTAACTCTAAGTTAAATAATTTAACTTTTACCATGTCTTTTTGTTTTCTTTCACTATATGGTTAATACACTTACTATAACATGCCAAAAGAACCCCAAATTGTTTATTATTAAAATATATATCCTTATCTAAGTCATTTGGACGAACCTTAGATTTTTAGGAATACAATAACAATTAATAATATAATATTTGATTTAAAAACTATTTTGTGTCAATTTTGACACTATTTGATATATGATTTTTGTGAAAGTCATAACAGAATTATATGTTCGAACAAAGTTGATTAAATCAACACTAATATATTATAGTAATCTAGAGAATTAGTGGAATTCATAAAAAGTCTTAAATTACATTTATTTTGGTATTTATATTATCAATTATGTCAATATTTCATTAATAAGATAATTACTGCATCATCTTTGTGTCATAAATAAATTATATTATTTGATGTCTAAAAATTAAAAATAAAATACCATCATGTAGGAAATCTTTTTATCTTTCTAATGAATATTTATAGTCGAATTTATCTTATGTATAACCCCATATTAAAAATGATTTACTTATTAAACTTTGATTTTAACTATTTTAACCCTTCTTTAAATAAATTAATAATAAATGTCCTAATCTAATCCAAGTGGGCCTAAATGGTCATATTTTATTCCTAAGTTTGTTTTTGGTCGAATTACACTTGTCCAATAGAATTAGGACATGTGTTAGGGTAATATTAATATCATATTTACCCTTAGTTACCCTATTTACTATTAACCGTGGTAAAAAGGTAAAAAGTTACTATTCACCAAAAAATTATTTTCATCTCATTGAACCACATTTTAGTCCTTGTTATTAACCGTGTCTCTCGGATTTTCGAAATTCCATTCACAGAAGTGGTAAAATTAAGTTTTATGCAAAATTCAGTTTTTTAACCTACCACTTAGTAGTTTCACTATTCATCAAAAATTGATGTTTTTCAGAACAATGCCAAAACTTCATCCCAAGCTATATTTCATATTCCGAATTCAAAAATGAAGTCTATTTTACCAAATTCATAACATAAAAGTTTCATTAATTAATTTTATAATTAAATCCCGCTGTTAAAACAAATAGCGTGTTTTTTAAAGAAACAATATCTATCAAAAGATTGACACTTGTTTATGTCAAGTTTAAATGTGAAATTACATCCAATGACCAACATTGTATTAAATTGTAAAAATATATTCTAAATATACTTTAAAACCACTCAAATTAATGATTTATCACTATTAATTATTTCGATTAAAAAAGTTGTTTTTAATTATAATTTAGTAATTTTCACTATTCATCAGAATATGAAAGTTATCCGAAAAGTACCAAAATTTCACCTTAGGCTAAATTCGATACTCCGAATCCAAAAATAAAGTTCATTTTGAAAAATAAGATTTACTGGATTTCAAAAAGTGGTTATTACTATTCATAACGGCTAGTTTTAATAATATTTTTATAGCATATCGTTGTTTAGTGAAACTCGGTATTGCGTACTACACACGCTATCGAGGAAGGTCGCGATTGCGTGTAATGCAAGTCAAGTCAAGGATGTGTGTTGTGCAAGCTCCTTTTGGTGTAGCATACAACACAAGACATTAATAAAATTAAAAAGAATATTTTTCATAAAATCGTGGGTTGTTACATTCTACCCCCCTTAAAATGAATTTCGCCCTCGAAATTCGTCGGGGTTATAAATGGTTTACTATTCGAAAGTTTCTTTAATAGAAACTCACATCGTAAAAAGGAATACCAAAACCAATCTTTAAAAACGAAAGTATGAAACATAACGGTTACCCAAATAAACTAATCATTGGGTTTCCACATAGGTGAAAATATGGATATGGAAGAGAAATATAACCATCATGTTCTGATGGAGAGTGGTAGAGAACATGGCTATGGAAAAGCCAGTAATCACAAATCCATAAATTTGTGACGATCTAAGGTACCATCTGATTCATCAGGTATAAGAGAACTAGGACAACATTTTTGGTTTTCAAGATCATTTCCCTAAAGTTAAAGAATTTGAATTAGAATAAATACTTACTTTATTTTGGTACAATCTCACTGTTGTTCGTGCCTTTAACAATTTCCACTTCATCTCTTAAATAAATGAAGTTGAATTTGTTATTCGTGAAGTGTTAGCAGATTATGTGATAGAACGACGGGTCATTCCATCTGTCTCAAACAAAAGGTTAGCAAAAATTTATATACATAAGTCGATCTATAGTGGGATTAATCATATATGGTTCTTAAAATGGACTTATACTTCATATATCATACCGCTTAATAAAATAAAACTAGTTTCTACTAAACAGGGACTTCCTGTAGGCCAGTGGTAGGCGATAAAGGCCAGTCGCACTTCGGTTGTGGGTTCGATTCCTACAGCCTTGTCCGAAGCGATGGGCTGTCGCCCGTCCTGCAGGTTGTCCTTTTTATAAAACTATATTACTATAACATCCCATCAATAATATCGAAAAAAACTTCTATCCTTAAACAATACTAACTTATGTCCAACATAATTCATTCCAATCATTAGGCTCATAATACTGCAGTCCATTCTCATAACATAGTGAAAACGATTACCAGAGATTTAATACCATCGTTGATCCCCATATATCATAAGATATATCTTGTTGGTCACATTCCAAACATTTAAAGGCCTAAATCTTGTACTCTCTTGAATACCCATTGAACCTTAGTGAAAACTTGAATGCAGTTAAAAGTTAACACTTTTCACATACCGAAATCCTCAAAATTCTATATACTCAAACCATGATATCACTTAGTCCTTATATCAATCATGAGCTCATGAATACTGTCAAACATTTCATTTTCCCCTTATCCCTTCATTATGCGCATATCATCTTCATTCCAAAAATATCTGAATAACCTTTCATGGATACTGGTAACATTAATCAGACAACAATGTTACAATCCTTACATGTCTCTTTATTCCATAGTACCATGAGATTACTTATACAACATTACACATGATAAACAAGTAATCATTCCACTACATTCTTAAACCATTGACCGAGCTTCAACAATTCTTTCATCTCACATACCATTGGTAGTCTCTTCATCATCATCCACATAAATACTTCCCATATGACCATACTGATTCTCTTCATGAGTCTTTCCCTTAGGGAATTTGTTTGCATAATGCCCATACATTCCACATTTAAAACACATAACCATTTTTGATGTCGTAGCAATACCATTATCCTCATCCCTGGTATTAACTGAACCTTTTCCTTTGCACTTACTGGCTTTGTGTCCTTCTTTTCCACACCCAAAGCATCTTCCAGTTCCTTTGAAACATTCTCCTTGATGCCTCTTCCCACATGATTTACATAGGGGAAATTGAACTTTCTTTCCTCTATGATCATCATGAAACTCCATCTTTCTCTTATTAGCCGAGTCAGGAAACTTACCAAATTTTACTTTATTGATCATATTATGAGATTGCTGATTCGGCATAATAATGATGTTTGGACTTCCAAATCCCATTTCATTTGGTTGCTCATAAGGAATATCATTCCATTGTCCATCATTTCCTCCATTATCGTGAATCACCTTGTTTCCAGCCATTTTCTAAAACCCAAAAAGAATAGCGTGAGAGGCAAAAATCATGCTAGGGAAAACAACATAATAAAGGGGGAGTACCTTGAACATCTAACATCTTAGGTTTAATTCTATGATCGTTAGCGTAGTTCTAGTACTATAACCTATATGTATACTTAACCTTAGGGACATCCCTAGACATACCTTAGAAATATCTCTAGGGATCTCACTAACGTTTTCGCATCCTAGTTTCCAAAGGTTGACTAAACCTTTCCTCTGATACCAACTGTAGCGGTCTGGAATTACTTCTAGTGGACTATAATTGATACCTATCAGGGCACTCCATGGGCGGCTACACCCCCTGGGCGGGACACACCACCATCCCCAGTGGCAGCCATTTCCTCATGAAGCCCTTGGGCGGAGAGCCATGCTTCGTCCAACGCTCACATGTGAGAGTTCCCAAGGATCGGATACATTCCTACCTCCTTTGCCTCTGATACCAACTGTAGAGACCCGTAGCCTGACGTACATGGACATTACATTACTTTTCCGGAATACTTAGTTCATAACAAAACACACACACAAGGATCGTAATAGTTTAGTGTCTTTGGAAACTCGGAATATAATCTTCTAATCCTGGTGAAAGATCTTCAACATCTCCCATAAAGATCTTCTTCTTTTTTTACCTAAAACCTTTCTTTATATCCTGGGGAAAAGAAAACATAAAAGGGTGAGCTCAAATGCTCAGTAAGGGTAAACAAAAGAAATATCAATCACATAATTTTCATAAGAACATAACATTTTTGGAAATATTAACCTGCAAAAGAGATCATAATTTCATAACATGGGATAAATCATAGAAGTGAAAATGAGATCATAACTTAAAACATTACTCATTGTGGCATACACACATAATCATAGAGAATCATTTCTTGTTAGTCAAGACTCATTGCCAAGACTATCTTAGTGGACAAAGTCCCTTTCTGAATCGAGTAATCCTCGTTTCAGTCCTGTTTCACTGAACCGGTATAACCTACCATTCCAGCCATGTCTATCTCATGAGATATAAAATCTTTACCCAATGCATTGGAGGGAGATATAGGTCCCACCAATCTCTTAATGAATCCTTTCTTATGTGTGCCACAAAATCATAAATCATACATCATTGCATAACCCATGTAATAAAAAATGGGATTCTTAAACAACATGACATCATAAAACCATTCATATAAGATAAAGGAATTCATAAACATAATTCCATCACAACATAGTCAAATCAATGTAAAAATATGGATAGAAACAGAACCCTTTATTATCTTAGATGGAAAATAATTTTGATAAAACACTTGAATTGAATTCTTGAGGAAAATATCCTTTCTTCTTCAAAATCAATTTCTTTTCACAAAACATCATGCAATTTTAAAAGAAATAGATTTTATTGAAAATTGTCATGAAATATTTTGGAGGAAGGTTCATGAAAATAAGGCTTTATAAAACAGTATAAATCCATTCGTGCCGTATAAGTTAAAAAAAACATTCTTCGTACTTTTGTCGGAAAAGTCAAAAAGTACCTCGTACGACAAAAGATTCCTTTCATACATATTACTAAAAACTCACCGAAGGGTAAAAATGGTTTTAAACAATTGTAGGTGGATGGAAATAATATTACATTCTGATGAAACATGGATGTGGATGATAAAATACACCCCAGTAAATACTTATGAATAAACAATCTCGGATAAAAAAATGAGATTGTGATATTTCCCTTACCTTAGGTCCGACTTGCTTTGTAAGTGTCCGAACCTCCTGTATAATGATTTAAATCATGTTATTGACTTATTACAGAATCATATTCATTGTTATGATATCATATATGGTTCACTTATGACATTATATTACCCGTTCTTTTGTAAACTCCATGTTAAAGAAGCGTTTTGGGTAAAATCGTTTCATTTATCGTAGGTGTTTTGACTTGTTGTTCTTGACATCATTATTACTTATATCATGATTTACTTACTTCCAGAATATAAAATATGATTTATATATCATATATATTCAGTATATATATATATATAATAGGTAGATAAATAAAATGAAAAACACCGTTCATGGAGACGGTAGTCCGTACGTACGCATGAACGCTGTTTTCCTTTCCTTATTGTCTTGAAATGGAAGTAAGTAGATGACATACATATGTATATATATACATAAATCCAGTAGATTTATAATGTCATATATTTCATTATTATTTCTTATATATACATTATAATCATTCTTAAATGGTTAACATGGAGAATGAATCTCATCGCGTCGTGGAGACGGTATTCCGTACGTACGCACGAGCGATGATATCATTTCTATAAATATTGAATTGAATTGGAGTGGATTATACAATATATCAGAATCAATATGATGTTGTAATAACTATGTATAGTTATTCTTTACACCGTTATACCCATCCATGTAAGGTGGTAGTGGAAAATAGATTACACCACGGCGTGGAGACGGTATTCCGTACGTACGCACGCGCGGTGATTTCTTTTTCCGTAGGATGGATAGATGGTGAAATAGGGTTGTTTCATACTTATAATAACATATCAGTATATGAGTGATACTGATGTTATTACTTCATAATGAAACAACCTAAGAAGAAGAAGTGGAAGAAGAAATAAAGATGAAAGAATTGGTAACGGTAATTACCTCTTCTTTGAAGTGCCTCTTTGAGACCTCCTCTTAGGGCACTAAAATTGGTCTTTGAGGAAGACCAGAACCTCTAGGATGTTGCTAGGGAAGTGGAGAGGATAAATTGGCAGGGGTTGGCCGAGCTTGAGTGCTCAAATTGGTGTGAGGAGGAGGGGGAGGAGGTGTACTTTTATAAGGGAGGAGAGGGGCACCTTAGGAATATCTCAAAATATTATTTTATATTAAAGTCAAAATCGGTTTATAATGGTTCCAAAGGGTCTTATTTCGAAGCTAAAGTGGGGATGGGTCGAAATCCTATCATCCAATAGTATTTAGACAAGTTTAGGGTATTATTTTAACCTTATCAATTAGATTTAACTCTAAGTTAAATAATTTAACTTTTACCATGTCTTTTTGTTTGCTTTCACTATATGGTTAATACACTTACTATAACATGCCAAAAGAACCCCAAATTGTTTATTATTAAAATATATATCCTTATCTAAGTCATTTGGCCGAACCTTAGATTTTTAGGAATACAATAACAATTAATAATATAATATTTGATTTAAAAACTATTTTGTGTCAATTTTGACACTATTTGATATATGATTTTTGTGAAAGTCATAACAGAATTATATGTTCGAACCAAGTTGATTAAATCAACACTAATATATTATAGTAACCTATAGAATTAGTGGAATTCATAAAAAGTCTTAAATTACATTTATTTTGGTATTTATATTATCAATTATGTCAATATTTCATTAATAAGATAATTACTGCATCATCTTTGTGTCATAAATAAATTATATTATTTGATGTCTAAAAATTAAAAATAAAATACCATCATGTAAGAAATCTTTTTATCTTTCTAATTAATATTTATAGTCGAATTTATCTTATGTATAACCCCATATTAAAAATGATTTACTTATTAAACTTTGATTTTAACTATTTTAACCCTTCTTTAATTAAATTAATAATAAATGTCCTAATCTAATCCAAGTGGGCCTAAATGGTCATATTTTATTCCTAAGTTTGTTTTTGGTCGAATTACACTTGTCCAATAGAATTAGGACATGTGTTAGGGTAATATTAATATCATATTTACCCTTAGTTACCCTATTTACTATTAACCGTGGTAAAAAGGTAAAAAGTTACTATTCACCAAAAAATTATTTTCATCTCATTGAACCACATTTTAGTCCTTGTTATTAACCGTGTCTCTCGGATTTTCGAAATTCCATTCACAGAAGCGGTAAAATTAAGTTTTATGCAAAATTCAGTTTTTTAACCTACCACTTAGTAGTTTCACTATTCATCAAAAATTGATGTTTTTCAGAACAATGCCAAAACTTCATCCCAAGCTATATTTCATATTCCGAATTCAAAAATGAAGTCTATTTTACCAAATTCATAACATAAAAGTTGCATTAATTAATTTTATAATTAAATCCCGCTGTTAAAACAAATAGCGTGTTTTTTAAAGAAACAATATCTATCAAAAGATTGACACTTGTTTATGTCAAGTTTAAATGTGAAATTACATCCAATGACCAACATTGTATTAAATTGTAAAAATATATTCTAAATATACTTTACTCAAATTAATGATTTATCACTATTAATTATTTCGATTAAAAAAGTTGTTTTTAATTATAATTTAGTAATTTTCACTATTCATCAGAATATGAAAGTTATCCGAAAAGTACCAAAATTTCACCTTAGGCTAAATTCGATACTCCGAATCCAAAAATAAAGTTCATTTTGAAAAATAAGATTTACTGGATTTCAAAAAGTGGTTATTACTGTAACACCCCAAGCTTCTACGGTACGTTTCCCTTCGAATAATGCGATAGCGTGTGTTGTACGCAACCTCGAGTTCTAACACACACCACAACTAATTAAACTAGCCGTTGTGAATAGTAATACCTACTTTTTGAAATCATATATATTCAATATTTCAAAATGGACTTCATTTTTTAGATTCGGAATATCAAAATTAGCCTAGGGTGAAATTTTGGTACATTTCGGATAACTTTCATATTTTGATGAATAGTGAAAATTTCTAAATTTTAATTAAAAACAACTTTTTTAATAAAAATAATTAATAGTGATAAATTGTGATTTTGAGTGGTTTTAAAGTATATTTAGAATATATTTTTACCATTTAATATAATGTTGGTCATTGGACATAATTTTACAATTAAACCGAACATAAACAAGTGTCAATCTTTTGATAGTTATTATCTCTTAAAAACACGCTTTTTGTTTTGACAGCGGGAATTAATTTTAAATTAATTTCTGCCACTTCTATGTTTTGAATTTAGGAAAATGGATTCCATATTTGGAATCAGGATGTTCAAATTGTGTAAATAGGTAACTTTTATTTTTAGACATTTTGAATAATTACTGCGGTAAATATTTTATTTACCATGGTTAAGGGTAAATCCGGTAAATAAGGGTTAAAAAATAATATTATAATAATACTAAATTACCCTAAAACGTGTCTTAACCCTATTGGTTGATACATGGTCGACCATGGGCATCTTTTGGTCTATTTTGGGACCCCATGGATCCACTTGTAAGTGATAATGACACATTATATTAATAAAGCTAAAATAAAAATAAAAATGGCATAAGCTTACATCTTTTAGAAGAACAATTTTTACATAGGGTTATACCTGTTGGATTTTCGATTATAAATATTCATTAGAAATCTAAAACGATTTCCTACATAATGATGTTTTATTTATAATTTTTAGACATTAAATAATTTATTTTATTTATGACACAATGATGATGCAGTAATTACTAAAATAGTAAAAAATTAACATAATTGATATTATAAATACCCAAATAAATATAATATGAAACTTTTAATGAATTAAACTAATTTTATAGGGTAATATGATATATTAGGATTGATGTAATGGACTTTTTTCGAAGTAATCAATCTGTTATGAGTTTCACAAAAATCAACTATTGAATAGTTTCAAAATTGACATAAAAGAGTTCTTAAAACAAATATTATATTATTAATTGATATTAAATTCCTAAAAATCTAAGGTTCGTCCAAGAAACTTATATTATGATAGGTTAATCATTAATGGACCACTTGGGGTCGCTTGGATGTATATAGTAAGTTTATTAACCATATTATATAAAAATACAAAGAGACATTGTAAAAGTGAAACTAATTAACTTAGAGTTAATACTTAAAGATAAGGTTAATATAAGTACCCAAACCTGTCTAAATTCTATTGGATGAGTTATTTTCGACCTATACCCACCTCATCCTTTGAATAGTCAACTTTGGAGCCTTTAGAAACCGAATATGAATTTATTATAAATTAATATTTCTAGCTTTTCCAAAGGTGCCCCTCACCCCTCTTATAAAAGGGCACTCCTCCTTCTCTTTTCCTCACACCTCTCAAGCCACTTGGCTCGTCCAAACTCTGCCCAACTAAGCTCCCCACATCCCTCTCCTCCTCCTTGAAGCTTCCCCTTAGGCAGAAAGCATTTCAAGAAGTCCTTTGGTTCCAACCAAAGTGAGTTACCTAAATTAAAGGTAACATTTTCTCTTAAAGTATTTTCATTTATTTTGCTTCTCCAACCCCCAAAATCTTTTTATTTCCTTTCTTTTGTAACAACACCAGTATCCTAAATATACTAGGATGTTGTTATAATAAGGATTCAAACTACACATACACACAACTCCATCTAATGGATGATGAACATAATGTTTCTGTGGATGGCAAACTAACGCCTCACGAAACGATGATTGTTCAAATACATCTTACCACCTCTCATGGTGGCCATTATGATGGCACTGTAATTAAATATGATATTAATGATATATATTTTATATATAAGCTTCTGTAATTCCATTTTATTTCATACCATTATTCGTTTCATGTTGTATATACATACGATAATCTCATTTGAGGAAGTGCGGACTACCGCCCCCTTAAAATGATATGACTCGTTCATACCACACATGGAACGTATAAAGGATGGTGTTAATGAACTTAAGTAACATATATAAAATATTATATTATACAGGAATAGTAATATACCTATGTATCATTTGGATTTGATTCTTTTAAAATGAAAATTAAATGGAAGTAGCGTTCGTGCGTACGTACGGACTACCGTCTCCACGAACGCGATAAGATTCATTCTCCATCATATCCATTCAAGTATTATTCTCATTTTAGGGTTAAAAATAATGTTAATATCATTCTGATTATGAATAAGATATAATATATCCATTACAAACATTTCTTACGTAACCAAACATTTTAGAAGAACGAATCGATTATCACCCGAAACGACGATAATACTAAGATATTATTAATAAAGCAATGTTAGAAGATCATATATGATATCATATTAATGTATATGATTCTTGTATAATTTAATAACAATTATTTCACCATTATACAGGAGGTTAACCTACCCCAACAAAGGAAAAGTACAAGGTAAGGGTTTACTTTACAACCTCTTCATTATCCAAGGTTGTTTATACGTAATAATCTACTGGGATCTCTTTATCATCCACATCCATGTTTCTTAAAAATGAATTTCAAAACATTTTTACTATTTACTAAGATATGAGTTAAATTCATTTATACCCTTGTTTGACTTTTTATAAGAGGTTTATAAAGGAATCTTTCCATCGTTTTCCAAACAAGGTGATTTTTAACCTTTTCGACAAAATTAAGGTAAGAATGTTCTTTTAACTTATACGGCGGCTGCGGCTATTTACCGCCGTTATAAAATTTTAAAAGCTTCCCTTACAATCTTACAAGGATATTTTCAAATTAAATGTTTTATTTTATAATTATGTGACTTTTAAATTATTTCAAAATGAATATTTTAAGAATTTTGGAAGGGTACTCTTTATCAAAATCAGAATTTTAAATGTTTTAAAGATTTATCTTTCTAAATATTTTTAATTAATGTCCATGTCTTCAAAATGGTTTTTAAGGATTTCTTTATATGGACATGAATGTTTTTAAATTGTTAATTCCTTTCAAAAGTTTCAAAGTGGTATGGGACACTTTGATTTAAAATTCTCTTTTTAATTACTTCCTTTATAAATGTGTGACTTTTAAATGATTTCAAAAAAAGAGATATTTCTCTCAAATAGTTTTGATTTCATCTATGTCAGCATCCTTTTATGGATTTTACGCTTATTTGAAGTTGGTTTATTATGATACAAAACTTCTATATTGTATTGAATGTTTTGTGATATGTTTGACTGTGGATGTGCTATTTTTATACCATTCATAGTTTATGGTGAATGTATTGACATTTCGTGTGCTAGTTTTAATACGAATGTTTATGTTATGTTTAAACCTTTTCATATGGGAATGCATTGGACTTAGTAAGTGACGGGTGGAGCCCGCTATAGCTCCTCGATGCATCGGTAGGTCTCATGAGACAAACTAGTGTCTTGGCACAAGGCCTTGACAAAATCTTATTTGTAGTCTTGGCACGAGGCCTTGGCTATGTGGTTATGATAGTCTGGCATTATGCATTCCAACATTATGAAAGTGGTTATTGATATTGCATGTGATTATTCGATTAGTAGAATATCCATGTGAACAAGTAAATGGAATTATTTCATTTTACTTTTGCCATACTATGTTGAAGTTCAATTTTAAAAGGCTTTTGTTTTAGTAATTCATTGCCTTAAATGTTTATGCTTATTTTGAATGTTCCGCTATATTGTTATCCTTACTGGGCATTTGAGCTCACCCCTTTTTTATGTTTTATTTTTCCCAGGTAGTGAAGAAGTAAATTATGATTAACTTGCAGGGATATTAAGGGTTTATAGTGTGGACGTTGGAAACATTATGTTGTTGTAGTAGTTTTTCATTTTATGATGTAATGTAAAACTTATGAATATATCTAGTGATTCCAAGGCTACTAAACTAATCGGTCTTTCGGGATTTGATCTTTCTTGTGATCATGCCAATGTTATGTAATAATGCACCGACTCTGGGTAGCTGGGGTCGGGGCGTTACAATTACTATTCATAACGGCTAGTTTTAATAATATTTTTATAGCATATCGTTGTTTAGTGAAACTCGGTATTGCGTACTACACACGCTATCGAGGAAGGTCGCGATTGCGTGTAATGCAAGTCAAGTCAAGGATGTGTGTTGTGCAAGCTCCTTTTGGTGTAGCATACAACACAAGACATTAATAAAATTAAAAAGAATATTTTTCATAAAATCTTGGGCTGTTACAAGAAACCTCTTAAATTTTGGTGCTCCATGTAGTGGAAGGGCTTCGCGAAGGGGTTTTCTTCATGAAGTGAAGTGGCCTAGCCCAGGAATAGGGCATAGGTTCATATGAAAGGTGCTTCTTGAAGTGGAAAGGCTTTCGCAGAGCAGTTCTTCAAGAAGTAGTGGTGCCCTATGAAGCATATCATTGAAAGAAATGTGCTTCACGATGTATTGTGACCCTGCCTTGGCATGTGGGTTACATGTGCATGGAGGATATTTCGTGAATCATAAGTTTTCTATAAAGACCCGAGTCCCTGTGGGGATCCCCTTCATTCGCGGAGGCCCGTGGGCTCTGTGAAGGGCATCCCTCTTTGAAGAGGGGTTGAATTTAAGCAAAGGGAAAGGAAATTTGTGATGCTAAATTACCTTGATGAACTCATGGTTCATAGAGCAGAAATTTCTTCGTGATTGGAGATCTCAAAAGGAGAAAGTTCAGAAGATCTATCTATTGGGCCCTAGGGGAACCTGGTATTTATATGCAATAGGTTCTACGAAGCAGAGATCGCTCGACGCCGAGCCACGTAGAACATTGTCATAACCGCAGAGCCTCCCGCCTCCTTACTCTGCAGTGGCTTCGCAAACATCAATCTTGTTCTCAGAGCCTCCAACATCCTTTCTCCGTAGAGGCTTCGCATAGGGGGAGCTTCGTGCTGACCATGGTGCTGCGGGGCTCTATGGGTGAGCTTCGCATTTTCTTCTTCTCTTCCCAAATTTTGGCTCCAAAAAAAACAAAAGGTATTTTGTAATTATCAAAACAAAATGAGTTGATCAAGGATCCACTAATAACATAATGCATTTTGAAAATGAAAATTACTAGAATTAAATAAAAATATAACTCTCCAACATCGGATTATCACGAAATGTTACAAACTAAAATTTTAAAACTAGCTCTCACAATTATCAAGAAAAATCAATAAGTCCTTTATGGAAAATTTGAGATACATTATATCTCAAAAAATATGTCACATAAATTTTATGAAAAATGATAAATAATTATAGATCAACTTAAATATAATAAATAATAATAATTGAATACCAAAATCGTATTTAATAAATGAAAATAGATTGCAATTTTTAAGAATATTTTAATTGATAAACATGTAATAAATAGAACTAATATTGCATAAAAATGAAACTAAGTACCTTTAAAAATATTATTGAATGAGAATATATCAAAATTTGTATCAAGTAATCACCTAAAAGTATTTAATTTTCAAATAAATTATTATAAAGTGAAATTTTAAAATATATTTTGAAGACATTTAACTATTTAGCATTGAAATCGATTTATACCCCCACAACATATGCTGTAAAATTAAATTCTCATTAAAAAATGTTCAAATTTATTTTCTCAAGCATAGTCATGTTCATGGGATCCGTAATCATATCAAAAAAATGATCTTCTATAGAAAAAATACCGAATTAATATTTTCTTTTTGGAGAATGATATCTATGAATATTAAATCTAGTAACAACATACAGATGCTATATATATATATATATATATTCAATTCTAGGAAAGGAAATAAAAAAATTTATTTTAATCCTAAGAAAATTTTATTTAAAAATTAAATAAAACATACCATAAGTTATTTTTCTAACTTTCATGAATCAATTTAATATCAGAATCAACATAGCTAATGAAATGTAATATAAAAACATGAAAATTCTAAAATAATAACATTGTATTCAATAGTGTATGAAACATAGAAACCCAACTATCAGAGAAAATATAAAATGTAGTGACTTAAAATATATTTATTTTTAAATAAATTCAATATATTAAATATCTTGTGTTACACACAATACTGATTTTATCTTGCATTAAATACAACACTTAATTTACCTTGTGTTAGATACAACATCAATTTTAAATGAAATGTTAGATATTATAAAAATATTATAATTTATTATAATAATTATAACATATCCATTAAATCAGAGGGTAAAAATGTTACTAAAAAACTTTTCAAATTATGGTATTCCATTAGGAAAAAATATTAATCAATAAATGAAAAAAATTCTAAAAAAGTATATTTTGATAAAAGACGGTATAACCACACCTTGTTCACATAACATAATATTAATTTTTATGACATTTAAAAAATTTATTTGAAAAAATTAATCATTATTTTTTTAGTATGAATAGCATTAATAACATATGGTGAATTTTTCAGATTTTTATCAAATGTATCATTTTTCAATGAATAGTGAAAATTAATAAATATTGATTGAATATATATATATTTTTTAAATAATTTATATTGTTAAATTATTATATAATTTATTTTAAATTAAAATTATTTATATTATATGTAGGTTTAAAAAAATTGGGTAATTTGAATCATTTTCAAGTAGAATTTGGTTATAAAATAACTAAATACTTTTGAACATTTTCTCTTTAAAAACTCGCTTTCTCATCATGTTAGTGGGATTACTTTAAATTAAAATTTTAAACTTCTATTAATTTAATTTTAAATAATGTTTTACATATTTAGTAATAGAATGATATATATTTTCTTATAATCTCAACATTATTTTTGACCGAACTGAATAGAAAAAATTTTAAAAATTAATTATCATGGTTAATGTAAAAATTGATTTATCGGGGGTTAATTTAAGAAGATAAGGGTTAAAATGACATAGAGACTTATAAAACACCCATTTTATGGATCTTTTTCCATAATATCTATTATATGATTAATAATTTACTATTTTGGATGTTTCTGGTATGATAAAAATGTTGGTATGATTGAATCTTTTCAAAAAATTAAATGTTTTCCGCTCACCTCACTTATAAATTGTCACCCCCTCCTATCATCTTCACAACTTTAAATATCTTTGGTTTAGAATATAACTTCCAAAATAACATCCCAAAACCCTCCTATCATATTATATGACTAATTTTGGGAAAAAATACATCATTGGTTGGCTTTAGGTAAAACATAATGGGGATACCTGAAGAAAAGGTAATGTTCTTCATTGAGCGTCATTGTTTTATTTCTTTATCCAGGTATTTTAATTATTAACAAACCATGATAATTTAACAACCTAATTATCTTCTATATTCTCTAAAATTTTTATAATATGGTAATTACCTATAATAATCTATACTTATATCAAATGAGTTGTGAAATCGTCATTCATGTGTACGCAAGAGTACCCCCTCTCGAACTGATGCCATTATTTCTTCCATTACAGTTGTTCGTGGTTGGGTATGATGATGGATGTAAATAATATATAATATATTTATATCTTATCTAAACCTATGGAGTCATTATATCACATAGATAATTTTACCTTCTATTCTGTAGGAGATACGATAATATTGCCAATGTGTTTGGGGAACTTCCACCTCGTGAGGTGATGTGATTTGCCTTTTACTAATACTTCAAATAGAAGATGTTAAGTATACTTTTAATGGTTATATTTAATATAAATTTGATTTTAATGATATTAATGAAATATTTATCATTTTTTAAAGATAATATATCACTTTATTTCTTACCATTTCACTCACGTAAAGATGGTAACATTATTTGTGTACGTGTGGAGTACCACCTTCACAAAGTAATGTGATTATCTTTTGAGAACGACACAAAATGGATGACACATATAATTATATAATACACTAAATATGATATTATGATAATTATGTAATGATTATAAATTTTTTACCTTATTTTCAAAATGATCATTGGAAAATGGAAATGTTACCCTTGCGTAAGTATAGCATGTCATCTACATGATCGTAATGGACTTGATTTTTCATAACCATATTTCATGATTGATTTTAAATATATAATTTATGTTAAAATTTTATAATAATTTAATTAATTTTATTCTATATATGATGAAACTATGTATGATTTTTATTAACAGGATCTTTAATTACAATACACAAATAAGAAAACAAGGCAATTAACACCTGAAATATTGAAAATAAATAAATTTTTATAATGAAATGAGATAATATGTTATAAAGGAACCACATAGGTTATTATAAATATTAATATTATTCATTTGTATGTTAATAATATTTTTAAAACCAAAATATGGTTGGATAAGTAATGTTCAATTAAATAGACCCTTGAGGTAATATATTTCTTAACTCAATTTCCATACATTAGGTTGAACTTCTACTTCATTGATTATGTCATTCTATGATTGTGTTTATAATTAATTTTTATTACCTTATATTTAATTTAAACTTGTTTTATGTGAATTTATTTTTTAAGCACATGACTGATTCATTAATTAATTCTCACATCAAATTTATGATCATTATAAGAGTTTATTTAACAATCACATTCGAATCAAGGTTTTTAATTCTTGAATTTTAGTTGAAGAAGATTATGTGAATAGATCCAAATAAAACCGTTTCATATTATTTTCCATAGTTTGTTCATGAATTTTTAATGTTATATTACCACCTTTCGACTATTTGATAATTAAATTAATTTAGAATTTTTTTTTAGGAGAATCAGATTCTTTTATTTCTTTGGTTTGAAATATGTTTTATTCCAAAAAAATATTTTATTAAAGGTTTTTAAACTTGTAAAAAAGATTCTTAGAGGTATTTTTAACCATTATTAATTTTTCAAAAAACTTTAATGTAATATTATGTTTTTTTCAAAAGAATTCTCATTAGGCTTCTTCCAAAATTGTGAAAGGATTCTTCTTATCATTTTATGAACAAGAAAGATTCCAATCTTTTTTATAGTGATAAAGGAATTTTATTTTTTAATATCTACATATTGTATGGAATTTCCCACCGTAATGATCCTTATTTATTTGAATATTCATTTCAATGTTTATATGTAACTTTATAATTAATATCCTTCCCAGATATTCATGAAATTCTTAGTTTTTTAAAATTTAATTTTCAAGGATAAGTGTTTTCAAAATGTTTTCTGATTTCTAAAATGAAATGGTATTTTATTCATTAATGTTCTTAAATATATTTATGGTATTTCTCTTCATCAATGTCATCATATTTTTAATTAACTTATGACCCCATCAGGATATTTTTTATTGATTTCATCCTTATTATTTTGTGGATAGATTATGGTTAGTTTGATTATGGTTGCTTCATTTTGACACCACTCACCATATTACACTAGCTGGTTGATGATTATGTGTGTCTAATTTGGGAAAGTATTTAAATTTCATATTGTAGATTTTAATATAAATGTTTATGTTGATTATATTTCACCCATTGTTGATAAGGAATTAATTTTACATAGTAAGTGGTTGGTGGAGCCTGATATAGATATCACCTTGATAAATCAATAGGTCTAACGAGAAAAAATCAATTGTTCAAACCTAATGATTTTTTACCCAATAGTTTTAAATTTTCTTCTCAATGGTCTTGATAGTAAGTGTCTTGTGAAAGTTCTAGACACAAATGAGTTGCCTAACCCAGATGGGTTTCAATCATATAGTTTAAAATTATCTTGTGAAATATGTTGAAATTAATTGTCCTGTGAAATGTGTTGGTAGTAATATTATGATGTATGAAATTATACCTTCCTTTATTTTTTATTCTGTAATTAATATTCCATGTGATTGTTTTATTTTTTATAATATTAATGTTTATGATTGAATATAATTTCATTATTTATATGGTGTTATTTAATAATCATTTATTGATGCATATTATTGGTATGTTATTAAATAAATTGAATTTGATTCAGTTTTTTTCAACTCTATATTGATTATTCCTTCTTTATTCATATAGTTTGATGCATTCCTACCCTTATTGAGCACATTAACTCGCCCTTTTTTATGTTTTACTTTCCCCAAGACACCATTATGTATTTTATCATTGATTTGAAGGGATATTCTATTGGGAATAATATTATTATTTTAGAAATTAGGATTTAATTATTTTCATATGTAATGTATTACTCAAGTTTTTATCTAGATTACCAAGACTTATAATCTATTTGGTCTATCAGGATGTGATTCCTTGTAACTTATTTAAATTTAAAAATAAAAACACTATCATCGGGATACTGTCACCTGGATCAGTATAGTTTTTGTCAAATAAAGATTTGTAGAAACATTAGGAACTACATTTAGGAAATCATAGATTAATGATCATAACCCTATTATGGAATTATAGGATGAGTATAAGAGAACATCCAATTTTTTAAGCTATAAATTAAATGGTTTATCATTGAAATACATATCTTCATGGATACTACAACTTGATGTGTTTCTGGAACAGATGTGCCAAGGATTAATATCTCAAAAAATGGTGAATTGGGCTTGACCTAATAATCACATTCAGCATAACAACATGCCTTACTATGCATCTGTTTGCACACTCCTATAGAATATTTTTATGTTAATTAACATTTTAGTTACACACCACTATGAATTATTTGAAATATTTTTATCCCAAAAGAATAAATGTTTATGATTATAATATTATCTATGTAAAAAAATTCAATTTATATTTCAACATTTTTGGTATTATACATTTGGTTTCAAAAATATATCAGATAATCTAGTGTATTACCTCATTTTGAAATGGAACCTAGCTGAGGGAATGGGAGCCACATAAATGAAAATAATACAATGATTAAGAATTATAAATTAATTGATGGGATTCATCCAATATTTTTAAATGATCTATTCTCTTAAATATCCTCATAATAGAAAGAAATAGTATCATGTGATAATTTGAAAGAGAAAGAATTAATTATATATTATGAAATTGAAGGGAATACAGATATAAAGTGGATACAAAAGGAAAAAATTTATAATTGGATGGATGTATAGAAGTATTTTCCAAAGTATGGTCAATGAGGTAAGAAACACTTGGGAGCATCCCTAAATGTAATGGGAGTTTTCTAAAAGTGTGGAGAGAAATGCCACAGTGTTTATTATTTAAATGGTAAGAAAATTTTTACATTATAAAATTATTCAACTATAAAAGAGATTGGTAACTATGAAAATCAATGTCTCATGCATCAATGGAATAAACCTCAAGATATTCTAATGGATAATGGTAAATATTATTCTGTTACTACTAATGAAAAAGAATGGTTAATGTTCTTTAGTTTGGACTCATGAATTATTTCCTTTGAGTATTTTATCAAGGATATCATTTTTATAAGAATTATTAAATGTGTAGGGATTGTATTATAGTACTTTTTCAATAAGTATTTTAAAGCATAAGTTGAATGGTTCTAATGAATAAGAAAATTAATTCAATGTCAATATAAACTTCTTAGATAATGCATGATTGAAGGAAAGATAACCCTTAATATGTTCCTGGTGTTGAGATAATGATTAGTAGGTCAATTGAGTATTGATATGGATAATATAAAATATATTGTACAAACTAAATTGGAATTGATTAATTATTTTTTGATAGATTGTTTTATGCAATCACTAATGGAGTTAATGGAATTTTTAGATTTAAGGATTATATCCAAAAATATATATTTATTTAATAAGTGATTGACAATACAAGTTTTCAATATGGTTTTATTGTAATTATGGTTTTTGTCATGATATAAGAGATTACATGGTGAGGGTATTCAAATTTTTGGTATGTAATTCTTAAGAAAAACTTCAAATTTTTTTAGGGATTAATGAAAAATAAATTTTTAAAATTTAGTGAATTTTTTTGATTGTTTTGAATAATAGACTTTTGGATGTGTCAAATGGCTATCCAGTTAATAAATTTTTTAAGATGATATATGGATGGGGTTTTAGAGATTAATTTATTATATTGGGTATCTTTTGTGAACAATATTGGTTTTGGAAAATATTTATAGATATTCAGAAAGGCTTGTCTCTCTTTTATAGATCTTATGATCTATTATAGGTGAATTTTAGTGAATCAGGCATAAAAAATATTTTTTTCATTTCATAGATTAAATAATTAATTGGAAATTATCGAATCATAACCAATGGATGAAATTGTTATTATGAAATATAAAATAACATTTAAGTATATTTTCTCATACTATTATAAATTCAAATAATTTCTAAAATCTAGTGAAATCTCATTAAAACAAAAAAATTTCCTAATATCATCATACCAATGAATCAAATGGACATCTAAATCATCACATACATCCAAATATAATTTTTTTATTAAAAATTCGCTTTAAGGAGAAGTGGGAAACCATCGTTCGGAAAACCACAACCACTACGTGCTAAAGGAGCTCACAAAATTATTAAACACCAGACTGTGGTTATTTGAATCAACCAATCTATATAATTACCATTGAAAAGTGCTAACATGTGTGTTTGGATCCTCCCTGAGCAGTTCTTCGAGATGAGAGATCATCATGTCTATTTTCTGAATGAATTCTTCCAAAGATATTTTTCCTTGATTGAAACCCCGAGCAATTATTCGATATTGCTTGTCGATCCACGCTTCCTGCTCCTAAGTGGCCTCAAATTGCAACCTTCTTTCATAAATTCTAGAAATTTCCTCACTTGAGTCATTGGGTATCATGTCTTTCTCAATCATTTATTCTTTGGAGTGAAATATGAGCTTCAGGAAATCCATTACCTCTTCTTCTATTAACTTTGGTTCTCTACTTAGATCACTGTTATCTCTGTCCTTCGGGGCGTTGATTCCCTTGCTTACACTTTTCTTGGCCGACCTTGTTTCCATTGGTTTTGGCAGGTATTAATAGTCTTTAAGTCCCTTTAGTTTATTCCCCTGAACCACAATTCATTTTCAGGAGTCGCGCTTTCCTTTGAGACCCTTCTTCCTTCTAGGGCAGTGAGGACCTTTCCCTTGAAGACGATCCCAGCTGTCCGCTGAAATTTGACTAAAGCTATCAGCACCTGAATCATCCTCCTCATGCAACATTACTTGATCTTGATCCACCAGACTATCAAAGCGGTTCCATAGCTCAACCCTCGAGCCCTCAGTGGGGGGATTCTTCCCAAATTGCTTGCTCATCTCACTAGGGGACCTCTTGTTTTCCCCTGCAGATGCAACCTTTAGATAGGATGGGGGTTGGAGAATGTTTGCGTCCAAGGGACCCAACACACTCCCCTCCTCCAGACTCTCTATACTAGGCACCGTATCATCAACCTTATACACCTTCTGTATCCTAGGAGGCTCGGTCACCCTTCCCTCCTCAAGCCTCCCTTTAACAGTGTGGGGCACCTCGGTAGAGACAGTCACCTTCTTTGAATTCCCAGGAAGTTCGGCCTCCTTGCTAGCCTCTATTTCTGCACATTCCTACTCACATTGAGTGAGTTTCTTCATCTCCACTGAAGACCTGGTAGCAGAAGTCTACTCAGAACCAGTGCAGGCCTGTTGCTGCTCAATAGCTCCCGACTCCTTCAACGGTACACCCATGTCCTACTTTAGCCGATCAAGCACATCATCCACGTTTGTATTTTCGTTCAACCTCCTTTCCTTACATTGTATAGAAGATGGAGGATCAGAGGTCCCCTGAGACTCCCAAATACAACCTCGGTCCACAACCGCATCCTCCTTCTCTGAGAGGGCACCACCAGGTAGATTACATACATCAACGGTGTCATACTTCATTAGATTGGGCGGACCAGACTAGGGTCGACCTTTAAATCATCACAAATTTATGTTATTTAAGTCCTAAACATTCCAATTATAATTAAATTTCCTATAATCAATGACCTCAATAACTCTGTATAATTAATTTTTCATTTCATCTATGTCCATATATTTACATTCCATAAATGTTTTACCATATATAAACCTAGTTTTGTGTTTCTCTCATATGACCATTGTACATTCATAACATTCATAACAAAAGGATATTTCAAAAACCCATTTACGATGTGGGTGTTTTAATAATGGTATTTACACATTTAAAACCCTTGACTAATGAGATAAAGTTTAAATTTCAAGGATGTAATTTATTTAATGTTGGTATAATGTAACAACATAAAAATTCTAATATAATAACATTTTATTCGATAGAGTATATGAAATAAGTCACCTAGATTAGAATAAAATATAATTACCATAAAAATTATAATATATTCATTTTTAAATAAATATAATCTATTAAATATCTTTTGTGACACACAAAACCAAGTTTAGCATCCATTATAAGTAAAACTCTCTTTGAATTTTGTTACATAAAACACTGAGTTTAAATGAAATCTAAAATATTATTAAATTATTTTTATTTAATATAATAGTTATAATATAGCTATTTATTTTTAGGTAATGAATATTACTAACTAAATTATGAATATTACAATAATGTATTATTAATAAACTAATAATTATTAATATAAAAAAATAGTTTCTAAAAATTGTATTTTTATAATAGATTGTTTAATCTCACCTTGTGCAAATAACATATATAATTTTTTAACAAAATTATAAATAATAATTTAAAAAACTATATATTTTAAATGATAATATAAGCATTAACTTACGGTGAATTTGCAAGATTTTTCTGAAATTTTCATTTTTCGATGAATAGAAAAAAAAATACTTTATTTTAATTGAAAATTTCCTTTTCTTTTAAATAATATATAATGAAAAAATATATTTTAAACTTTTTTTTAAGAAATAATAGTTCAATTATATAAAAATTAATCCAATTTATGTCATTGTAATTATTTTCAAATTGTTTTTTATATAAAAACATTACATACTTTTGAATATGTTTTCTTCAAAACCCAGCTTTCTTGTCACGTATGTGGGAATAATATTAAGTTAAAACTTTCAACATCTATGAATTGAATTTAGAAAAATTGATTCAATAATTTTAATGAGAATATGTTTTAATTTCTAAAAATTTCAAGTTAATTTATTACCAATATGAATTGTGAAAAGTAAAAATTAAGTATCACTTGTAAGGAAAAAAAGGATTTTCCTGTGGTTAAACTAAGAAGATAAGGGTTTAAAAGACCTAGAAACTTTTCAAACACCCATTGGCTATAAATATTTCCACCAAATCTCTTATAGTATCAATAATGGTATATTTTGGATTCTTTTTTCATGATACAAACACGTGTGTGATTGAATCACTTCAAAAAAATAAAATTTTGACACTTAACTCACATAGAAAAGGCTAACCCCTCTCTTATCCTCTTTACACGTACACAAATATTTAGATTGGAAAATACATTAACAAATAAGTTACCAAAATCCCTCTCATCATACTATAATCCTTATTTTGGGAATAAATTCATCCTAGTAAGTCTTAAGAGAAAACCTAAGGAGGATACCTGATGAAGTGGTAGTTCCCTTCATCGAGCGTCTTTATTCAATTTATTTCAAAAAATCATTCAATTAATAATAAATATTAATGATATAATAAACTCATTATCCTTCATATTAATTTATTTCATTATAATGAGTTATTTACCTACTAAAATATTCACTTCCATTAAATTGGTTACAAAATTATCGTTTGTCTGTACGGAAGAGCACCCCCTCACAAATTAATTTCATTCATTCTTCCATTTCCACATTTCATGGTTGGGTATGATGATAGATATAAATAATATATATATATGATATTTATATAAAATTTATACCTCATGATTTATTATATCATATATATATTTTTATCTCTAATTATATAGGACATGCGATATAGTCACTCGTGTGTACGACAGACTACCTCCTCTTAAAGCGATGTATTTTTTCTTTTACCAATACTTCAATGGAAGGTGATAAGAATAAATTTCATGATTATATATTTTATAAAATAAATAATTATGTTATTCATGGGATATGTATCATTATTTAAAAATAAAATATTACGTTTTTCTTACCTTTTGAATCATATAAATATTATAACATCGTTTGGGTACATGTGGTCTACCGCATTTACAAAGTGATGTGACTCTTTATTCTTAACCACACCTCATGGATAATATATATAAGTAAATAATATTTTATATATTATATTATTATCCTTCAATGATGATTATATATTACTTACCTTTTTCCCACAATGATCATTATAAAATGAAGACATTACTCATGTGTATGTACACCCATCGTCTATATGATCATAATATACATAGTTTTTCATAACCATATTTTATGATAGGTTTTAAAAATGAAATTGATGTAAAAATATTATAATTATTTCATTATTATTATTTTAGTATTGATGAAAATATATAATGTTTGTAAGAATTATATCCTTAATTACAAAACATTCAAAAGAAAATGAGTCAATTAATAACCAATACCATGAATAAATGAATGATTATTAATGAGAGAGTTATAAGAAGTTGTAAATGGATCACATATGATTTTATAGATATTAATATTAGTATGCTTTAAGTTAATAACATGTTTAAAACCACTATACCAGATTTTATGGAATGTTCAGTCAAAAGGAAGTGTGAGGTAAGGGATTTCTTATCATAATTTCAATTCACTTAGTTAAACATCTACTTTATTGATTATGTAATGTTATGATTATATGAATTATAAAATTGTATTAATTTTTTTTTATTTCCTATTTATTATTTGGATTTAGTATTTAAACAAATAATTTATTTGTTTATTAATTTTCACATCAACTCTCTGATCATTCTAATGGTTTAATTCACCATCCTCTTCTAATAAATATTATTTATTCACGAATTTATATTGAATAAAATTATATGACCATTTAAAAATAAACATATTTTATTTTATTATCCTATTATATTGATGATATTTTTTTGTAATATTAACACTTTCCCAATCTTTCACAATAAAATTAATTGAGAAAATTTTTTATCTAAAAATAAATATTAATTTTTCTCTTCGGTTGAATTTTTTTTTCTTCTATAGCCACGGTTTAAAAAAATTTCAAAAAAATTAACCATTTTTAAATAATTTATCAGTCATTTTTACCATATTTTTAATTTTTATTAAATATTTTAAAATAATTTAATTTAGTTTTCAATATAATGTTCATTTTAAATATACTAAAAATGTGAAAGGAATATTCTTATAGTTTTACAAACAAGTCTCTTTCCTAACCATTTAAAATGAAAATCAAATTTTCCTTTTTTAACGCATACATCATGTAAGAAATTACCTGCTTTCAAGACCTTCATTTCTTTGAATATTACTTGAATTTTTATAAGGATATTTCCAAAGAAAATTTTTTCCTGATATTTTAGAAATTATTTGTTTATTAAAGGTTATTTTGAAAGAAATGTGTTTTTAGAAAGTTTTCTCAATGTTCTATTCAGATACTATTCATCATATTACTTTGGATTAGCTTTTATTTTGTTTATTTTATTGTGGTATGGATTAGAACATCTTATATTGTTTCTTAATATGAATTTTTATGATGGTTATGTTTCACACCATTAATATTATGAATACATTAGACTCATTAATTGTAAGGTGGGGATTAATATAACTACCCCCTCGATGAATTGATAGGTCTCATGTGAAAAAAATGGTTGGCCAAAAACTATGATTTTTTCCATGAATTTTTAAACGAACATGTGAAGGTTATTAAATGTAAGATTTTTTTGGAAATTTCATGACACAAATGAGTTTTCCAAACCCAGTGAGTTTGAAACCAATAGTTTAAAACTATCATCTAAAAGTCCTTGATAGTAACTATATTATGAAATGTATTTATACAATGATTATGATTTAAGACATTTTGTATTCCCTCATTAAAAATTGAGTAATTGAGTTTCCATGTGATCATTCAATTATATTTAATATCGATGGTTGTGTTGCAAGATAATGTGATTATTTATATGGAAATATTTGATTGCCATATTTTTTCATATTTGGAATAATTTATTTATTAAATGGTAGATGATTTAATTATTTATTAATCCATACCAATTATTAATTATTTATTAAAAGATTCTATTGTATTATTAACCATATTGAGCATTTCACCTCACCCAATTATTATGTTTTATATTTCTGAATGTACCAAGAAGTATTTTCTTATTTCCATGCATGAATATTATAGAGTGAATAATACTATTCTAAAAAAATTATTTTTGTTTTCGAATGTAATGTATGAATCATATAAAAATATAATTTACTATTACTACTAAACTATTTTGTCTATTGGTATGTGATTCCTTGTATTGTATGAAAATTTGATAAATAAGACACATGTTTCATACTACTCGAGTCTAGTTTATTGAATCAAATGATGTTTTATTAGGGTAAAATAATCTAGTATTTAATGATCCTTTAAAATATTTACTAATCTATTTAATTTACTTTAATTGATTTTCGATAGGGGCACATTGAAAATAGGAAAACATTGAAAATTAAAATATCAATTCTTGTCTTGAAGTAGTTAATCATAACAAATTACCCCTCATGCCTTAGAATATTTTAAATCGAAGGATATTGCATATATGTCTATATCAATTTTAGAAGTAATACCCATGGGGGTATTCAAAAATATACATGATATAATCCCAAATTATTTAATGAATTTTTTAAAATACTTATACTGATTAAAAAATATACAATCCTTTATTTGAAATATTTTAATTTGTATAAAGATTTTTTATTCTCACATCATATTCATATTAGAATAAGAAGATGTCAAATTTGAAAATCAATTATAAATATATCCATTTTATGATAAAAATGATATCATTAACACATATTTGAAAAATCAATATATGTTTATGAATCAATTTAAGAAAAAAATTCAAAAACATTTCTTTTTTTAAAATATGATTGTTAAAAAGAAACAAATAAAATCACTCATACTAAGCTCTTATTTTATAATGTAAACCATTAATATAATTTCGATGATATAAAAAATTATTATGTTTGGATTCCATTTTAAATCATGGGTTCTATTTTATTATAATTATTTTATTATAACATTGTCAAAATAACCCCTATGAAAAATTTACTTTTGACATCGATTTGAGAATATTTAATTCCAAAATGATATTAGTATACAATGATAATTTTTATTTAATATAATATAAAAACTATACAAAATGGTTCTTGAATATATATATACCTCCTTTTTTATTATACCCTCAAACCCTTAATCATGAGTTGTTAGATATTATTTTCCAGGATTCATCTAATTTCTTTCTAAGGGTTGATTTGGATCCAATAAAATTTTTGTTTTTAGGTGGTTAAACTGTGATCTATACAATATTTATATCAAACTCATTTATCTCTTCGCACATATCCATAATATTTTTTAGATCATTTAAAACATAAAAAATCTTTATTATGAGAAATATGATAAATAAAATCACAACTATATCTAATTTTCATTTATGATTCTCTATTTTGTACATTTTAAAACATAATTAATATTATATTAATTATAGGATAATATTTATGATTTTTCCTTCTTGTAAGTAAGTGTTCATTCTCCACATAAATTTCTTCATTATCTCCACAATGTTCATGTTCCCCTAAATCCGCACCTCTTAAATCTACTTTATATCGATCATCGTAAATTGATTTATCATTTCAAAATTCTTCTTCAAATTTAACATGTATATATTCTTTAACATCCAATAATTGTTTGTTATATAATCTATATTTTTTTCAACTATTTTAGTAACCTAATAATACCCCTTCATTTTATTTTTCAACAAATTGGTCAATACCATCCTTGGTATTAAGAATGTAAACATTAGTAACAAAGACTCTAAAATGTACACTTATAGGTTTTCTTCCATTCTATTTTTCATATGGATTATGTTTCAACATATTTAATCAAATGATTTTATTTAAAATATAATAAGAATAATTTATAGCGTCATCCCAAATGAATATAGTTAATATATATTCAGTTAACATTTTTCTAACCGTTTCATAATGTTTACAATTTTTCCCTTCAATGACATTTTTTATATGATGTATCAGGTGCTATAAAGTTATAAAATTTAACATTTTTATCTAGAAAAAATATAAAAATATATTTAAAATATCCCCATTGATATCTCATTTAATTGATATAAATATTGATAAATTTTAAATTTGGGAAATTTTGAAATATGTATCAACCATAGATAATGATTTATATTTGTGTTTATGAAAATAACCCCATATTATTCTATGAATGTCATATAAATAAAAAAATATTTTTTACCATTATGACTATAAGATTTAACAGGTCAAAATATTTTAGGATTAATTAATTCAATGGGTCTTATAGTTTGTACCTACTTAATAAGGTTGGAAGTTATTTTTTGTCTATTTACTTTTATTATATGGATAAAAATAATATGAGTTGACCTATTTATCTTTATGTAAAGGAAATGTAGTTTTTAATTATGAAATATTATTTTTTGTAATCTTCAAAAAAAAATATCCTAATAATTTATGATTAAAAATGTCATTGTATTTTACAACACATAAAAATTTAAAAAAAAATTATCATTTAATTATGTAAAATTGATTAAATAAATATTGACTTCTCTTTTGTAGGAAAAAATATATAATCCTTTAAAAAATGATGTTTTCATTTTAAAATTTAATAAAATTCAGATAATTACATAGTTAAAAAAGAATAATAAAATTATGATTCTTTCCTTTTACATATAAAAATGATGATATAATGACAAAGATAAATAATCATACTTCTCTAAGATGTTTTAATTTTCTATTTAATTTGTCACTAAAATTATCTTTCCTTAAACACACATATTATAATAAAGAAACATATAAATATATCTAATCATATACCATTAGAATCCACTATTCATATACTATGTGACTTTTTTAATACATATATGGTATAATTAAAATAAAAAATATTTAATAAAAATTTTTTAATCATGTATATTTTGGTCTAATTATGTTTGGAAAATTTTCATTCCAGACCCAAACTAATTTAAAAAATTTATTAATACGTTATAGAGATAAAAAATTAGAAATTAAATCATTAATATGTATACGATAATGTGGAAATATAATGGAATAATAATTTTGATAATGGTCCCTCATTTTACATCTAAAACAGGTAACCATATATGTACTTATATTAAATATTTTAAAAAATAAGGTATTATACAAATTGGTTTTTTGATAATCATAACCATGCCCTATTTTCTAATTTCTAAATTTATCCACACTCGTCATTTGATAATAAAATTATAACCCTTGAACAAATGTTGAAAGATTTTACATTAGATTATTAATTTAATTTTTTATTTTCTCAATCTCTTTATGAAATATATTAAAATCCATTTTTTTGTTCCTTGGTATTTTTAGACATTAAATCAATTTTTCATTCATTTTCCTTCCTATGATTTCAAATTTATTTTATTATAATTTAATTTTAATCAAGTACAGTTTTTTATCTTAATTAAAATCTATTAATGTGATTTTTAATATTTTTTGGGTTGTTTTCTTGCCTATCAATATGGATTTAATTTATTTTTCATTTTTATAAAGAAATTATTTATTATTATCATGATGGTTATTTTATATACTATAAATATTTCAAATTTTATATAGTGTTTATATTTCATTATAAATTTCATCATCCATAGTTTATTCATGATTAGATTCAAAAGGAAAATAATAATCGTATTCACAAACCATTTTCAATAAAGACAATAATCACACAATTTTTTTGGTAATTTAATGATCCAAATTCATTACTAGATTAATATTCCTCTATAAAACCCCATTTTATAATAATAAAATTAATTTATCTATTTCACCACATTCATTCATTCTATTAAATTTTGACCATATGTCATTCAAGTATGATCAGACAAATTATTTTACACTCATAGATAATAATATTGAAATCATCATTAGGGATAACATAACCTTTTATGCAACCTTCCATTTATTCTCTATGTTATTCCTTTTGAAATCATGATGAGTATCCTTTTTTACTTGTACCATTTGAAACATGTGTAAAATCAATCATCCCATGAGTTTATTTCGTAAAGACAAAAGATGATGTAGTAATCATTGATTTAAAAAATTTCTTTATTTTTAAAATTAATTTCATCAATAATAATTTTTTTGTATCTCATATTATATGAATGACTCGTTATTTTGATCAAGTTAATATTTTTTAAATTTTTTATTTGATCTATAATTTTTTTTAGAATTTCATTTCTAAGGTTGGGAATTTTGTATTCACTCTTCTAGAATAAAAATATATATTATTTGCCTAAATAACTCATTCCATTATCAAGGTTATTAATTCTATACAAAATTTTACTAATAGTTTCTTCTTTAAAATTTTTTATTTTTTGTTATGTGTCCCATAAAATGAAGAGCATAGTTCTTATTTATATATCTGATATAAGATGATTATCATGCATGTTTTTTATAATTAATTTAAAAATTTTCATGAAAATATTTTGATTGAAACAATTTTTTTATTGAAAATTTTAAAATATTTTCATGCCCTAATTAAATAGATATTTTACCATATCATTAAATATTAATGATCCATGATAAAAAAGTGATAGTTTTAATTTTCTTACCTCAATACACCAATGTTAAATAGTAAGATAATTTTTTATGTCATCAATTCATGATTTCCAATACCCATAGTCATTCCCATAAAACTTAGGGGGTCCTGGATGAATCCATCCATCATTAAGACATGTTTCTCCCCTCTCAAAAATATATTCTCCCATATAAGGTTAAATATAGAAGTGGTAAACACCAATAAATAAATATATATATACTTATCTAAGAGTAAATATATAATACTAATTTTTATCATTAATATAGATGATGACTAAATATTTAGGGGGGTTTAGAAGAAAATTTATCTAATTATTTTAATTTATCATAGTTATGAAAATTTCCAATTATATAATAGGAACAATTGTACATTTATAGTATATCAGATCACTTTGATCATATATGTACTATTAACACCCTTTACAAGATTGTATAAAACTCACTAAATTGTATATTAATTTTTTGGAAGAGAGGGAACTTGTAAAATCCAAAATACTACACACACGGATTCATAACCCAATAACCTTACCTTTTTCCTAACTAGAGTCACCAACCAAAATATTTCATTTGATGTGGAGGAAGAACCAAACATGTCATTGTTTAGAAACAAGATCAACTAAAAAACCATACCTATATCCATAAAAATACTTAATAAAATGTAACTTTTAAAAGGGTCATATAACTTGTTATAAAGGTTATTTTATTGAATGGAAAAGACTAAATAAAAATGAACGTACATACAATTAAAAGTAAGAATAAACTATTTTAGAAACCTGTTAGATAATATGTGATCATCATTGTTGACTAATTAATGATCACTTTATGGAAAAATGATAAAAATAATTATGTTTGTAACACCAGATTATTATATGAAATATCATCTTCAAATTGGTATAATTTTTTGATAGATTTTTTTTAAAAGAAACATTGATTGTTAACGGACAATAATATATTATAAAATTACTCTTATGTGACTATTATAACGTTACCATTATATTGGATGTTATGAATAAGATCAACTAATTTATTATATATATATATAATTATCCTACTAAATATTAATTTATTCATTAATTATTAATAAATAAGCATTCAATTTTTAACAATGTTATATCATCCTTAAAAATATATTTCTTTTAAAATGATTTTTATTACTTTTTCGGAGAAGGAATTATATTTAATTTTTTTATAATTTAAAATTTTATCACATAAAGAAAATAAATTTTTGAAATCATCATATGAAAATTCAATTTGAGTCCATTTCTTGGATTTTTCGAAACTGATTTATTTTCTAGTGAATAGTATAAAATACTGACTTTTAATGAAAATAGTAAATTTATTTCAATAATGTAGAAAGTAAAATTTAGTTATAAAATGGTATTAATATAATATTATATCTATTATATTTTAAATAATCCACTTGTGTTGATTTGAATTAATTTTACGTTTTAATTTATTAAAAAATATGTAAAAATGAATTTTCTAATAAACCAGTTTTTTTGGTTGTAATGTGTTTTTGTCAAAATAAATTAAACATATTTTTTTTGACTGTTTGAAATTAAATTTAAATATTTTATACTAAATCATATATTTTAATATTAAACTAATATTTTTCTAGGCATAGAAGAAGAATAAATCAGGTTATTTTCTTTAAAACGTTGTTTTTTCAAAAAATCAGTTCTCATTTCATTTTACACATTTATTTTAAATATAATTTATTCTAATTTTATGTGTTTAATTTAATAAAATATAATATCTATTTTGAATTATAATTTATAAAAAATTTAAAAATTTCACTTTTATTTTTTCATTTTGAATAGTAATCATGGTAAAATTATCAACTCAGTAAATGGAAAATTAGGTTAATTGAGGTTAAAACTAAGTGATAAGGGCATAATTTTATAATATAAATTCTTATTGGACAAATATAATCAAACCCTTATAACATTATTTATGAAATTAAATTTTTTTTTGGACCCATTTCCATGTAATTATCTATATAATATTAAAAGTAATGAAATATACAAAAAGTCACTCTCTTAGTTTTAAATATCACTTATAGGTCTATATAAGGAAAAAAATTTGTAATGAAGGAACATATTTATCTATTTTTAGTTTAATGAAATTATTTTCATGTTATTTATTTATTTATAATTTTTAGAACATATATATTGAGATTTAATTATTATGCAACACTGATGCAGTATTTATCCAGTTAATAAAAAATTTAAATGAATGATTTTAAAAATATAAAAAGTGAAATATTTTAAGTTAGTTAACATGTGGAATGAATTTTATTTAACATATTAATATTATTTTAATGTATTTTATTTTAATTCAATCATTGAATTCATACCTTTTAAATAAAATGAAATTATTTTTTTCTAAATATGAAATATTGATATTTCATGAAAATAATTTTTTATTAAATTAAAATATATATATATATATATTACAAAAGGGTAATGAGTATAATATTTTTTCTATAAGGTATTACCTTACAAATTCATCTACCATTTGGAACCATTTGTCTTGATATTAACTATAATATATTTAAATCATTAAAAAATACCAAGCGTGCCCCTCAATCATAAAAGGGTACCCCTCCTTTATATTCTTCACAAAACAGTGAGCCTTAAATCTCAACTATCCTCTACCAGGTTATCTTATCCACTCCCCTAAACAAATTATAGATGTTCTTTTATCCCCAAAACAAAAACCATAGAGCCTGTAATATGATATCTAATGGAGCTATTTTAATTAAAATGTAATTTCTTTAACGTATCACATTCTTTTCAATTATAATTTTACCTACTCTAAATATGTTATATTAATCATAAAACAATAACTTTAATATCCTAAATATACTAAAATGTAATTATAATTAATTATCCACCTTTATTCACACTATTTCCCTCAAATTAGATGTGAAAATATCGGTTGTACGTACGTACGGATTACCACCCAATGTAATGATGCAATTAATTTCTCATCACCATCCTTTATGGACGATTATTATGATGAGTTTAATATTTTTATATAAATAATTATGTCATAATTATACTTATTTAATAATAATATCATATCCACCTTCTTATTTTCCTAACTTTTGGAGAAATATAACATCGATCATGCATACGTGTGGACTGCAACCTCCACCAGGAAATGTGATACATTTTTCATTTATGATTCAGTTGGATAGTAATAAAGGAAAATTTAATGAATTTATATGATATATGTATGATATATTAATTATTTTGTAACGTTTATTTGTTATTTACCTTTATTTCTTTATATCCATCAAAAAATGGAAACAACGTTCATGTGTACATATAGTCTACCTTCTTCAGGAATGATATTATTCATTTTTCTATACCTATATTATATTAATGAATATAAACATGATTATAATCTGTATATATTGAATTTATGTTATTAATATTATTACTTAGATCATGGAACCATGATCAAAATACAAGGACCCAAACTACAAAACTAAAACATACATGAAAAATGAAGCATTTATCTTATGAATCAATGATTTTAATAAATAAGCTTTAATAAATTGATGAATAAATTTTTATAAGTAAATAATAAATTGTAATATATATATGAGTATTATTATATAATATATCCATAAAAGACTATATTTATTATACATGATCTCCCAACACATATGATGTATGTCGAACCTAAGGTAAGGGATTTCTAGTCTCACTTTTATTTATGAGAGACATATACTAATTGACCACTCATTTCTATGAAGTGGTGTATATACCTACCATGTGACAGTATATACATTTAATTTACTTAATTTAATGATATTTAAATTCTTTTTTTATTTTTTTTCTTGGGGATCATGATTCAAAAGTTACGAAATTGGTTTGGGTTATATGTTACAATATCATTCCTTATTAGGTTTTTTATAATTATATTTATAATGATTAAATACTTTGATATATCGATTAGAAAATACATTAATTCCATAATCATATGTTCATTTCAATACAATTAATGTTTAGAATTCATTTTCATCACCATAATTACTCATGATATGAAGAAAACATGTTTTTAAGGAAAATCGACATTATTTCTATCTCCTGTCAAAAAAACTTTTTTAATCCATATACTTGTTTAAGAAATTAATTTAATTTAAATTTAATCATATCATTGTTTAATGAAATTTTTCCTAGTGTTTTATTTCTAAAATAACGTTTTAAAAATTAATTGTATTTTCATTTTTTAGAAAAGTTACTTTATTGACTTCATACATAATTATGGATGGAATGTTTCTTTCATATTATACGACATGCGTAGAATTTCCAAAATTAATCACAGATCAATGATTAGAATATTGATTTATATCTATCCATGGTTCTGTTAAAACAAAAAAATCCATGTTATTTTCTAATATTTTATAATTTAAATAATTTATTTTGTTATGGAACAATTATTTTCTTCAATATTTTTTTTAATGAAATTTTAATGGTCTTTCTATTAATCACTGAAAACAAAACTTTATTTATCGTACAAATTATTGGAGATATTCTACAATGATACCATCTATATTCATTCTCAAAATGGTTTATGTTTATGAATACATGATTTTTATGAAACTTGTTCCCTTCTATGGTTTATAGTAAGATTAAATGACAAAATGTATATGAAACCTATTTCTTTTCCTTGGGTTATACTATAAAATAATTTCTATGAAATAAATTTCTTATCAAGGGATATTATATAATTAATATTTTAGGATCTCATGGAATACATATTTATAGTTTTCATAAAATTAAGGTTGTTAAATTTTATTAAAGGATGAAGGATATTTTATAACCATCAAAGATGGTCATGTTATATCCAAGGTTAGATGGTTCATATAAATCCCTCAAATGTATTGGGTAATTATTGATATCTCTAAACATAAATAGGATTGGAATGGGGAGCGGGCCAAATTTTTTAAGGTTCTTTTTCCACCATGATATTCTTCATAGTGAACCCTGACTACTATGAGTATCTATGGAGTAAACCCATTCCACTATGATGGCCTTGGAAATTAGCTTTCACTACTAATGAAAGGATATTCTATGAATATGTGTATGTCATAATTTAAAGACACATGAAAATATTATTCTAAAATAGATCATGATATTTTATTCCATTATGATTAATGGGTTTTGAACAACCAATTTTTATTCCATGAATCATTATTGTGATCTATGATATATATGGTATTATATTGAAAGGTTGTGAAAATATTTTTGTACCCATATGGTCTAGTTATCCTCAACTAACCATTGATATCTCCTTTGATTACCATTACTAAGAATCTATTCTAACTCTTTTGTATCCTTATTTCCCCATAATAAGATAAAATGTACTAAGTATGATATTTATATGAAGGGTTCTAGTATTGAAGCACATAGTGGGAGATGATGTAGATATTTTATGAACCATTTTTTTATATGTCTATTTTCCTCAATAAACTATACCTATACAATTCTAGTGTGGTTATTTGTGTTTTGAAATGATTATTCATCTATTCAGATGTTATATATATATATATATGAAAATTATTGGTCACTATATTTGGTATTAGTGTAAGGTATAGGGAACCATTGAAAATTTTTATGTAAAAAAATTAGTGAGAAAATTAGAGATATTTCTATGTATATGATAAAATCCTAATGTTTTGTTAATTATCGTGGATAATCTAGGTAAAACATAAGGTTTCATAGATTAAAAATGAGGTTTCATGATTTATACATATTAGAAATGTTTTTTAGGATTCTTTAATCGGACTATTATTTCTCACATTATACATTATTGTTTTAGTTGATGGATGGAATCCAAAGAATCATGTTAATGATGAATTTGATAGAAAAATAATAGATTTTCATCTTGAGAAATAGAATTCTAGAGGATATATATTTTAAAATCACATTTTTATTCTCACACAAATTTATCAATTTATAAATCATGTTAAACATACAAATGAAAAAATGAATGAACAATGTTTTGTTCATTCCTTTTTGAGGCTCTATCTACCTTATGTTTTTTATTATGATTATCCACATGATTATAAGAAATGGAACAATATAATTGAAAATATATTTTCTATTATCCAATGTTCAGAACATAAAAATTTTATTTTGGTTGTATATCATTCTAATGGATAATAAGATCAATAGTAGTAATTTATCAAGAATAAGAGGCAACATGAGTAAATTGACTCCAAGGAGTGTGATGAGTTTAAGAGACATATTTTAATAAGTAAAATTTTCATATTTGATATATGAAAATGAATATGCCATTCATTAAACTAATGTTAAAGGACGATGAATCTATTGGTACCTATGAATAATGTTTTACAATACATGTAAGGTATTCTTACGGTATTATCATCCTATATGAAATTATGGTTGATCAATTCTTTAGTGGAATAAAAGCTAGTCTCTGAATGGGTTTATCCATAAGGTACAATAGAAAGTATAAAGCAATCATTTAGTGTTACATAATGGTGGAGATATATATTATATTCACCCAAAAATGTCAAGTTTTTTATAAGATAATAATTATGGAATTCAATTTAAATTATAAAAACCATGGAGAGAAGAAGATGAGCCTCCCATTATGGTTAATGTGGGGAAATAAATATGGATGAAATTGTGTTAAGGGAATTGGTAAATATTCAATGAATATAAATGATGGTCATAAAGAAATAAAATACTGAAGTGATGTATAGAAGATAGATAATGATTTGAATATTGATAAATCCCCACAAAAAGAAACACTCACAATCCAGTGCGATAAATTTAAGGAGTTTTGGAATTATGTGAATCAATCTCATAATCTAATGGATAGTGAGGTTAATATTCCCCAATAACTTTGTAAGTCAAATGAAAAAAAAATTAAGGCTCATGAAATCAGAATAGTTTTTGTGAATCATGATAATTAGGGAAAATTTTTCCCCTACTACATGGTTGGGGATTTCATGTTGATTTTCTTGTGAATTTTCTCTATAAGAATATTATTAATCTTCCATTAGTTAATTTTTTTATGTAAATTGGTTATATTTCACTACATGTAATCTAAAATGATGAAATCACATTTAATATTTTTAATCATATTATGATCTTCAATTAATTTAAGGTCGAACCCAATTATATAATTTAATTTTTTTGGGTGAATAAATGAGAGTATTTAAGGAAGAAATGGAAAATTATTCATGAAATCATATATTATTTTCTTATTAAATACTTTTTAGACATTATTATGGTATATAAATTTTTTATGAGGATTTATGATTGAATAATATTTTTTTAACATGATATTTATATTGATCATAGAAGGATATATGATCAAATCATTCCAATCATTTGGATCCAATTTTAGTCATCCATATTTTGTACAGAGACCCTAATTTTTCTTAGATAAATATTACATCATTTTAAAGACAGACATAAAATCATTTCACAGTGATTATAAAATGGCTTATTTTCTTGAGAAAATAAGGACCATACGCAAGTTTTACAACATATAACATAAATATTTACTAAAGTCCTTCTTCTTTAGATTCTTATTGGTCCTTGAAATCTCCTTAGAATAGGTAGTCACTTGAGGATATAAATCAAAAAGTTGTGATCTAAAATCTCAGTAAGAGTATATATAAGAACATGAAACAATATAACATGGGTTGAGCATAGTCATAACATCATCATAATCATTAGAGGAAGAATTAGATAAAGGCATGGAATGTGGAAATGCATAAAAATGAAACATCGTGTCTTAGTGGTCAACTACCACACGTAGTTGTGAACAAAGATAGCATCATGTTCACACATATTTCACATTTAATTCTGATATACATCACATTACCCAATGCATTGGAGATATATATAATTCTGGGCACACCATTCACATCATAACATTTACTTTATGCTATATAATTCTGGGTGCACCTATCACATCATAATAATTAAATTATCATGCATGCCACATAGAACATATATAAATATTAGAAATAAAGTAACTCAGTGAAAGTAATGGGTTTCATTTCATAAATCATACATTAATAAAAATTGGGTTACCAAATTAATGGGGGAATAAAAAAACATGATATAATAATGATCAACCTTGTGTGAAGAAGAAAAAATCATGAGAATTAAAAGGTATGTCTTCTTTGAAATAAGAGTTCTTTCGGAAAATATTGTGTTCTTTATAAACTCAATTAGAAACATTTATATCCATGAAAATGTATTATAATAATTAAGAAATGATATTTAAGGATTATACATTCTAAAAATGGGGTGAAAGAGAGAAAACCCATATAAAGATAATTGGTTTTGAGAATTCCCCGTACCTTATGTTTGAATGATTTATTCATTTTAATGTACTATATAATTGTATTAGATTCATTAATTAACAATTAAATAACCTTTTATACATTAATATTATTCATTATTGTTCTATTAAGTTATTTTTTGGTCCTTTTAATGATTTATAGTGTTTAATTTCATCGTTCGGGGGCGTTCATTTTCTTAGATTTCCTGATCGGTCCTCTTATATACATGAATGGAAGTTCATTTAAAATGTGGATGAATATCCGAAATTGTTATTATATATTATTAATGATCCTAAAAATCCTAAATGATATTATAAATTTATTTTTTGTATACCATGAGGATTATTCTTTAGATAAAAGTTAATAATGATTATTTGAGGTTAATTTTGGCGGTTTTTCGATCACAACAAACTTGTTTTGTTTTATAATTTATTATTATGAGTATGAATTATTTATAGAACATAAAAGGGGTTATAAAATATAATTTAAAATCATTTTTAAACCATTTAATTGTATCATTAATATCCTTGATGGTTTTTAAGAAAAATAAAATTGCATCGCCCATGATTTAAGTAATTTGACACATCACAGGCGATGATTTCATTTATAAAATAAAAGAGAGAGAGAAGGGGGTGAGTTTAATGATGGGTCTTCCATTAACATTATATAATTTTAGTATATGTAAGGTACTGGTTTTATCATTCCATTTTTATAAATTTAGGTGAGTATAGAATAAAAAAATAAATTAAATTGAAAGGAAATTAATAAAAAAAGGAGAGGATTTACCTCTTGAATTATCCTCTTGAGATCCTCCCCAAAGAACAAAGGCTTGGTATTTTGATGAGACCAAGACCTATTATATGTAGTTGAGGGGTTATGTAAGATTTTTGGTCAGAATTTAGGAAATCATAAAAGTTTTATAGGTGTGAGGAGAAGAGGGTGTGGGGGGTAGTATTTATAGTGGAGGATAGGGGTGTTTTCTTATTATTTTAATCATTAGTTTATTATTTTTCTCAAGAAAAGAAATATTGATGACTATTGTGACTAAATACAGAAGTTAGTGCATTTTAGTTAAAACCAATGGTCACTTAAATCATCCATGACTCGAGCATGACTCAAAAATTCAGGTTTTTAGCATTTATCATAAATTGTGATATTTTATTATTCACCAAAAATTCATGTATTTTAGAAAAACATCAAAAATAAAACCTAACCATTTTTTAACCTGTAGAATTATAAAATGAACTCTATTTTATGAAAATAATCTTATGAATATTAGTAATTTAATTTTTAATTAAAATCATCATTTACTTAAAAAATACAGATTTTAAAATTATAACTGATTTTATAACACTATGAAAAAATAGTTAATGTATCAAAAAATTATCTTAAAATAACAAAATAGAAAAATGTTAATATATGGATGTATTTTATGAAAATACATTTTCTTTTAAACAATTAAATTCATTATAAAATTTAAATTAAATAATTATGACTTATAAAAATACCATCACTTAAGTAATAATTTTAAAAAAATTATTTACTTATACCATTATTTTATACCTAAGATGACTAAATTTTATTTACAAATTCATGGGTGAGGTTACTATTTATTTGGATAGTTTACTATTCATTAGGGTCATATTACTATTCCTAATTCAAGTTACTATTTCATCAGTATTGGTTCATTAACTTATATAAATACTTCTTATTTCATTAATTCATCATTATAAACCTTTTATTATGGTATATAACTGATTTTATATGATTTATACTAAACGAAATTACTATAATAAGGGAGAAATTTCTATTGATAAAATATTGGATTGTTACATTCTTCCCCCATTTTTAAATTTCTCCCTCGAAATTTCGTTTCATATAAACAGGTGGGGAAACTTCTCCTTCATTACCTCATATGGTTACGAAGTTGCTTCTTAATACTTATATTTCCTCCAGAACACATTGAAAAGATGGGTTGTCTTATTGTGTAGAACCTTATCTATCCACTCTAGAATCTTTACTAGATTTTCATCATAATAGAGATAATCTTCCAACTATACCACCTCTAAGTTTGTACATGTGAGAAATTCGGTATATACTTCCTCAGGAGTGATATATGGAACACATCATGAAATTCAGCCATATTAGGATGAAGTAAAAGCTAATAGGACAGTTATCATTTTTGATATATGATCTCTAAGGGGCCAATGTACCTCGGTCTTAGCTTCTATTTATTTATAAACTGCTTGAATCTCTCCCATGGAGATATTTAAAGTAATACTTCATCTCCAACATCAAACTCCACGTCCCTTCGATAGTTGTCATCATAGATCTTTTTCCAACTTTGAGAAGCTTTGATATGTTATCAGATGTCTTGAACCTTTTTTATCATTTCTTGTACATGATCAAGTCCAATTATCTTTCTTTCACTAACTTCATCCCAATAGGTTGGAGTTCTACAAATCATTCCATAAAGAGCTTCATATGGAGTCATCTGAATACTTGAGTGGAATCTATTATTGTATGAGAACTCAACCAATGGGAGATGTTGATCCCATCGACCTCAGAATTCTATGTACTAGGCTCTTAGCATATCTTTGAGTGTCTGAATAGTCCTTTCATATTGGCTATCGGTTTGGGGGTGATAGGTCATGATTAAATTTAATTCAATACTCAAATCATGATAAAGACTTCCAGAATTTAGATGTGAACCAGGGATCACAATCAGAGATAATTTAATGTGGAACCCCATATAGTCTCACCACTTCCTTCACATATATCATTTCAAGTTGTTAAAGAGATATATCTTTTTGAATAGTGATAAAGTGAGAAATCTGGGTGAGTTGTTCCACCACAACCCATATCGCATTGTTTCCACTATATGTCTTCAGGAGACTTGTGAAAAAGTCCATGGTGACCTTATCCAATTTCTATATGGGTATAGAAAAAGGTTGCATAATCCCTTTGGAATTTTTTAATCTGATTTAACTTGTTGACATATCAATAACCTTTAGATATACTTATCAATATCCTTATTCATGTTATCCCACCAGAACTATTCTTAGAGATCACGGTACATCTTGGTACTCGTATAATGGATAGAGAAAGTTGAGCAATGAGAATTTTCCAATATATCCTTCTATATCCCAGGTGATGAAGGTACAGAATCCTCATTCCAAACCAAATCATATTATCATGATCGATATGTAACTCTTGCATCTTCCCTTTTTTTACTGCATTCACCTTATTTTGTAACTCTATATCATCCCTTTGTTCCTCCTTAATCTTCTCCTAGATAGATGGTTGGAAATTCATTTGGGAAATGTAGGATTTATTCCCTACCAATATTATTTCCAAATCCATCCATTGCATGTCCAAGAAGATAGGGTCTCTCTCAATCTACAACATGGATAGAGTAGTAGGTTCTTTTCTAGTTAGATCATCAGCTACTTTGTTCTCTTTATCGGGATGATAGTGATTAGAGAAATATTAGTCTTTTATTAGATCCACCTATCTCCTTTGATTCATGGTGAGATCCTTTTGTGTGAAAATATACTTTATGCTCTTATTATTTGTATTTACATCACACTTCTTGTAAAATCCCAGATCTTGGAAAGGCATGTTATCATTTATGTTTTCATTTTAATCCCTTTCTTTGGTTAATTAAGTGCTTCCCCAAGTCCTTAAAGAGGGTCAGGGGTGTTCCGAGGGTTCGAGACACAAAAAATGGAGAAAAGGGGGGGGGTTTGGGTAGGTATCATAGTTTGTGCATGGTTAGTGATAACCGTGCGAACAGCCCAATAAACCGTGTAGGAGGTGGAATTTTTCACATTGGCCTCCGCATGGTTTCGAAAACTGTGCGAGTAAACCATGCGGCCCAGAAACTTCTAAAAATTTACAATTTTTTCTCTCTAGGATTTTAATACCCAACTCAGGATTTCCTCCCCATTCTCCCCTCTTCACCCTAGGAACAAACCAAATCTCCCACGGGCTCCAAGAGATTGATCTCCCTCATTTCAAAGGTGTTTTTGGTGATGTTGGTTATGAATCAAAGCTCCGGGTAAGGCTACCCTTATCCTTACATCTCTTTTGAGTTTAGGGTTTGTATCTTCTTTTCCTCTCTTTCTGAAGATCTAAAACCCTACTCCTTGGGTGAGATCTATGTTGAAGCTTCAAGGGTTGGTTGAAGACAAATATAAGGGCTTGACTAAGAGTGTGTTCACCCACGGAATTGAGGTAGGTGGTCTACAAGTTATATCCCATGGTTTATTTGTGGATTTTTTCATGTTTGGTTTTGTTCTCGGATGTCTCCTAGTTTGTTTTGATCTCCCTTTTCATGTTTCGGTAAAATGGTTATTAAGAAGGTAAATGGAAACCCCCATGATCCCTGTGGGACGCGTCGAGGGTGATGAGGCTAATCTAGGGCCACCCATGGGGTGTGCCGACTTCCCCGGACCTAGGGATTTGTGAAGAATAAGTGAAATTGTTGTGTATTTATATAGATCCCTTGATAAACATGTTGATGTGATTGATTGTGTTGGGTAGAATCTAGGTGATTCTCCTGGGCTTATTAATAGCCTAAGGGATATTGGTTTAGTATGGAAGTGGTTTATATGGGTTGAACATAGTTATGATAGCTGAAATTTGAATAGTGTTGGAATGTGTAAATGCGTTGAAACATGAGAATGTTGAATGGATAAATGGGTTAATATGTAGAGATTATTAAGGACCATAATGTAATGTATTATGATCTTGGTAATGAAGCCTAGTGAGTTAGGCAAAATGAATGAAGCCTAGTGAGATAGGCATAATGAATTAATGCTTTGTGAGATAAGCGTAATAAAAGGGAATTGTACTAAATGGATACATGATGTGAAATGTGGTAAATGTGATAATGGGTTAAGGCATGGTATTAACTCTCATGTTATTGTTATGATTTATGTTTTACTTTGGAAATGGTTGTGATGTTTTGTGAATGGTTAATGAATACATATATGTATAGCATGTGCACATGGCTTGGTAGAGTGGGGTATTGACTTGAGGTTCTATTCCCAAGGGTCGAGTTAGATTGAGGCTCTAAACTCCACCCCAAATGCACGGGTTAGGGAATAGGATTGAGGCTCTATTCCCCTAACGGTTTCTTCCACCCAGACTGAGGCTTCGAGGTGAGGATATGGTTGACATGAGGAAGTTAGTCCGAGTTAGATAGGATAACAATGTGTTTTCCTCATACATGTGATTATGTACTTTAAGACCGTGTAATTTTTTGTGCTTGATGAACCCATGTTAAATGTGTTGGAAATGGTAAGTAATGGGAAATGGGATTAAATGATAGGATATGGAAATGGTAATAAATTTTGGTAATGGAGCTAAACCAGCTAAGGGCACTTAATCTTTTCCTGGTCATTTATTATTCACTTCCCTTTTTCATGAACAATTGTTTATTCCGGATATTTTGTAGACACTATTGGTGGTGGAATACTGCGTTTAACTCACACCCTACTCAAGCCGCCATTTGGTATCCAAGTTGACTTCATGTCTTCAGATCAAGAGAAGGTCAAAGGCCCTTTATAGGCAGTTGGGTTGGCATGGGTGTACGTGGAGGAGGACCCAAACTTGGTGTCGGGACCATTTTGGGGATATTATAGTTGTCTACATTTTGGGTTTTGTTCACTTTTTCACTTGTAGCATGAAATGGAAAATTTATCATTGGACATGGTTGTACATCATTTGGGGAATGGTTGTTTATGTATGCTCTGGTATTACTGGTTATTATTATGCTATTTTTTATCTTCTATTGTTGTTTACTCTGATAAAAATGGGGTATAGTCTCCCCAATTGACTATTTGGACCCCCGCAGCTAGTTAGCAACCTTTGGCATACGGGGAGACACCCTTAAGGTCATGTAACCACCCGGATCGGAGCACTGGTTTAGTGGCTTCTACATTAGGGATGTTAAAAAGTGTTATCAGAGGAGTTCCTTTCTATTTCTTACTATTTGGGGATGGTATATTGAGGTTAGGAAAGTGTCGAGCCTTGGTAATTAACTTGTGCTTGGGATTATCTAACCCATTTATGGGGGAAAACCCAAGACACCTAGGGTGGGAATTATTGTTCTTGATTTTTAGATGTTACAATTGATGATGTTTCACCATTGGGTGATGAACATGTTGTGTGATATGATGGTTTTATGATTTTTGGATTACGACCTCAATGGAACGAGGTTGTGGATCCATGCATCATTATAGGAACCTAGAGAGATAGGTGGAATGCATCATAGTAGGCACACACGGGTTGGGTGTGTGAGGAATGAAAGATATAATGCACCTTGCATCTTGGTAATTAAAAAGGGAAAAATGTTGTAAACAAAACAATGCATCTGGGTGAAGATAAAATAATGTAAGTGATGATTAATGAAATATTGGTAATTAAAGGCTTGTAATGAATTAAAAATGTTTTTTTAACATGTTGTGTGATCCTTGTGCTCGTGTATGGTTGTTTACCCCTTGTGGACCATGGCATGTGATAGGGATGGTTGGGGTTATATTTTTAAAATGGTAAGGTTTTTTGCGATAGTGTATGTGTGGCTAGTTGTTGTGGATTTTGAAGAGCCTTCTTGTTATGAAGTTTTGAAATTTCTGTGGTATATGTTCTAAACCTCATGTTTGGAAATATAGGGAAATGCCACCCTGATGTCGAGCACCGATTGGGAAATAGTAGGATGTTGCTATGAACACTCCCCCAGTAGAGGAGCAAGAGAATGTGGTCATCCAAGAAAGTAAGGAAGAGAATTTCTAATAGAAATTGGCTCGTTTTATGTAAATGATCAATCGGGACCCAGGTCGGGTTACACAGAGTATGTTTGAGCTAACCAAGGAGTTTCATTTTCATCACCAACCGACATTTCCTAGAGAGGGTGGGCCAGAGGAATCATAGTTCTAGATATATTATTTCCAAATAATACTTGATCATCTAAAGACTCATGTTGAGATGTGATTCAAGTCGGATGCTTATATGTTGCAAGGCTAGGAAAAGCGTTGGTGGGACATCCTAGCTCAGACTAAGCAGGCTGAGGGGATGTAGTGGAATGATTTCCAAGAAAAGTTTCTGGAACATTTTTACCTAGAGACTTTGAGGAATGAGCGGGTTGCATAGTTCATGAGCATGACTCATGGATCTATGTCAGTGATGGATTATGTTGGCTACTTCACTAACCAATGATTATTTGTTACAAAATTGGTAAGGGATGTGGCAGTAGTTATGAGGCGTTTCCAGGATATGCTGAGACACGAGATCAAGTCTCGTGTGAATATATTTTTCATGAAGAGGGTTATAGAGGTAATGGATCAAGCACCGATCACATAAGGGAACCTTAATGGAGATTCTAGTGGTGGTCTTGTCATGCCATCTAGGAAGACAAGTGGTGTACTTCTGAGGGACGAAAACGTTGTTTTTGAAGCTTTTAGAAGGTCGGAAGTGTGCAAGGTGGTCAGAAAATAGGGTCAGTCTCTTAGGGTGGTGATAATGTGTTCTAATATCAGTGTGGTAGGTAAGCTCACATGTGTGGACGGTGTCCTATACCTCCAGTTGTTTTCCGATCGTCTGGAAGATTGGGACACATGCAAAGGTTTTGCAGGAACCATCAGCAGGTGAGCATGGATGTTGGTGTTAAGAAGACAACAAACGGGGTCAAGGGATCAATTGCTCCATATCAGATAGGAAGTTAGAGCTCCCCAAGCCGTATTGTAAAGGGTGGTGGAATTGAAACTCTAGGATAGGATCTCCCACATTAGCAGGGTAGTGAAGTGTAGGGAACATAGGTTGAAGCCCAGGGTAGAGGGGCAGGTCAGCTTCATGCAATTCAGTCAGCACCCGGTGATGGCGAGGCTGGGCCATCAACTACTCGAGGTAATATCCTTGTAGATTATGTGCTTTATAGTGAGTTTTTTGACATTGGTTCCATACACTCTTTTATTTATTATCATATTGTGGTAGGTTTGGGTTTTTCTATGGAGAGTTTTTGTGGGGTTATATTGATTGACACTCTATTGGGGGTGTGAAAGGAAGATATTATGCAGTGTAGGGGATGTGTTCTGGAAGTCAGTGGTTATCGTTTCCTGTGGGACTTGTTCATTCTTGAGATTTTTGTATTTTACATTATCTTGGGTATGGACTAGTTGGTGTTGTACCAGGTGCTCGTAGATTGTTATGGTCATAGGGTATCATTCAGGTCACTTGAGTGCGATTATTATGTCCATCGTGGAGAGTGGGATGTTCGAGCAAGTCTTGCGGGACTATTTTGTAGGCAGTTGGGTAGGCTCACATCTCTAATATCTTGTATTATTATTGATGATGAAATTGGGGAATATTCTTTCTTCCCTCCAGTAGTGGATCGGTTTTAGGATGTGTTTCCTGAGGATTTCTCAGGGTTTCCACCCGAGAGGGATGTTGAGTTCGCGATTGAGTTACTTCCAGGAGCAGAGCCAGTTTTTATTCCACCATACTAAATGGAACCTACAGAACTCTAGGAGTTAAAGGTTCATATTGAGGAGTTAGACTATAAGGGGTTCTTACATCCTAGTATGTATTCTTGGGGATCTCCTCTTCTTTTTATAAAGAAGGATGATGGGTAGTTAGGCTGTGTGTTGATTATCAGAAGTTAAATCAGGTGATTCTGAAAAATAGGTACCCTCTTCCTAGAATTGATGCCTTATTTGACCATCTAAGGGGTGAATCGGTCTTTTCTAAGATTGATCTAAGATAGAGTTATCACCATTTGAGGGTGAGGCCTTCTGACGTACCACTGAAAGCTTTTAGGAGTCAGTATTAGTTGTTTGAGTTTGTGGTGAGGCCTTTTAGCTTGACCAATGGACTGATGTTGTTCATGGATTTGATTAACCGAATCTTTAATCCTTATCTGTATTAGTTTTTGGTTGTCTTTGTTAAAGACATCTTGGTGTACTTAAAAACTCATGACGATCATTCCCAACATCTTGACATCATTCTGAGTACACTAAGAGAGCATCGACTATAGGCCAAGATATCAAAGTGTCAGTTCTAGATTGGAGAAGTTAAATTTTTGGGTCACATCATCTCTAAGGTAGATGTGTCAGTAGATCTAGAGAAATTTCATGTTGTTGTGTCTTGGGATCATCCCAAGAGTGTATCAGATGTTCGTAGTTTCTGGGTTTGGCCGGGAATTACTTGGGGTTCATCTAGGATTTCTCTCACTTGGTAGCACCACTTTCAGGCTTGAAAATGAATAGAATCATGTTTGAGTGGTCTGAGTCTTGTGATAATTCCTTTCAAGAGTTGAAAAAGTGATTGACGACTGCACTGATCTTGATATTACCAGATCCAGGTAAGAAGTATGTTCTATTTTTTGTTGTGTCTGGTGTTGAGCTTGGGGTTGTGTTGATGCAAGATGATAGGTTTGTGTCTTATGGCTCAAGGTAATTGAGACCCCATGAGTGGAATTATCCTACTCATGATCTTGAGTTGGATGCAATTGTGTATGCCTTAAAGTGTTGGAGGCACAACTTGTTGGGAAAACAGTTCACGGTGCATACCAATCACAAGAGTCTAAAGTATATATTTTTGAAATGGGGTTCGAACATTCGGCAGTGAAGATAGGTTGAGTATCTCTAGTATTTTGACTTTTATATGGTATATACAACATGGAAAGGGAACGGTGTAGCTGATTCTTTGAGCAAGAAGTCTTAGAGATAAGTGGTTTAGGAATCCAGCACCAAGTGGAAGGTGGTGTCTTTGTTCATGGAGATGCACCTGTAGGTGTGGGATGAAAATGATCAGGTGACTCTTACATCCATGGAGGTTGAATAGATGATTTTGGGTTAAGTTAGGGAAAGTCAACTTGACGATCCTGAATGTTTTTCCATGAAGGAAAGACTTAAATGTGGGGAGCCACCCTTTGGTTGGGTCGTCGATGTAGACAGGGTTGCCTGTGTTCATGGTCGTGTGGTTGTGCGGGTATGCATGCGGGAAGATTTGATGTGTAATTTCCATGCATCAAAATGGTCAGTGCATCCTAGTTTGACCACGATGTATCATTATCTCCCTAGGAAGTTTTGGTGGCTGAGAATGAAAAAGGAAGTTGTGGGATTTGGGGCACGGTGCCTTACCTATCAGTAGGTGAAGGTCGAGCATCAATGCCCAGGTGGTTTGTTACATCAATTCCTCATTCTAGAATAGAAGTGGGATGATGAGACAATAGATTTTTTGGTGGTTCATCCAAATATTCCTTGGAATAATGATAAAATATAGGTGGTTTTGGACCAGCTAATGAAAGTGTCTCATTTCTTATTGATTTAGGATACTTACACAGTTGACCAGTTGGGTGAGTTTTACATTCATGAAATAGTATGGTTTCATGGTGTAAAGAAGACTATAGTTTCAGATTGTTATCCTTGTTTCACATCACGCTTCTATCAAGGGTTTCAGAAGGTACTGGGTATATAGGTTCTTTTGAGTAAGGCTTTCACCCGCGTACAGATGGGCAGTCGGAGCATACAGTCCAAGTGTTGGAAGATATGTTGAGGGATTGTGTTTTGGATTTTGGTGGTTCCTCAGAGAAGTACCTGTCTCTTGTTTAATTTTCCTACAAAAATAGTTTCTATGATACGGTTTAGATGGCACCATTTGAGGCTCTCTATGGGAGTCCTTATAGATCTTTTTTGTGATGGTTGCAGGCTGGAGAATCCAAGCTATTGGGACCGAGTCTCGTGCAGGAGAATTCAGAGAAATTTGAGTTGATTTAGAATTTAATGGAAACATATCATTGTAGGAAGAATTCATATGAAGATTGGAGGTGTAGGCTTCTTGAGTTCGAGGTGGGTGATAGTGTGTTCCTTCGAGTGTTTCTATGTTTGGGTCACCGACAGATTTGGAAGCAGGGAAAGTTGGTTCTCAGGTATGTGGGGTCGTTTGAGATTATAGAGAGGATCGAACTGGTGGTGTATAGATTGGATCTTCCACAGTTGTATAGAGGGATTCATGATGACTTTCTTGTGTTGTAACTTCAGTAGTATCACCCTAACCCAACTCAGGTGGTGGATGTTGAGAATGTTGATCATGAGGTTGATGCATCCTTTAAGGAGCATCCGTTTCATGTCATGGATCATAGTGAGAAATTCTTGTTGGGAAAGGTTGTGCCATTAGTGCGAGAACTATGGCACTATGGTAATGTTCAGGAAGAAACATGGGAGTAGGAACCAGATATGCAGGCTCAGTGGCTGGATCCCTTTTCCATAGAAGTGCAATGAAGTTTGCGAGCTCGGCTCAAGGATGAGTCATTATAAGGTGGGGAGGTTGTAAGATCCGGGATCTTGGAAAGTTATGTTCTCATTTATGTTTTTGTTTAAATCTCTTTTTTTGGTTAATTATGTGCTTACACAAGTCCTTAAGGATGCTCGGGGGTGTTTCGAGGGTTCAGGACACGAAAAATGGAGAAAGGGGGGGGTTTCTGGGTAGGTCGCACGGCCTGCACATGGTTTGTGCTAACTATGCAGATAGCCCATGAAACTATGCATGAGGTGATATTTTGGACAGTGGTCTCTGTACGGTTTCCGAACAGTTTAGAAAACCATGCAGGTAAACCGTGTGGCCCAATAACTTTTAGACAAATTACAATTTTTCCACTCCTAGATTTTACTACCCACCTCTGTATTTCCTCCCCATTCTCCCCTATTCACCCATGGAATGAACTAAATATACCAATGGATCCAAGGGATCAATATCCCTCGTTTCTAAGGATTTTTTTTGTGTCGTTGGTTACAAATCGAAGCTCCGAGTAAGGATAATCCCATCCTTACTTCACTTTTGAGTTTAGGTTTTGTATCTTCTTATCATCTCTTTCTGAAGCTCTAAACCCTACTCCTTGGGTGAGATCTAGGTTTAAGCTTAAAGGGTTGGTTGAATCGGAATCTAATTGCTTGACTAAGAGTGCATTCACCCACGTAATTGATGTAGGTGGTCTACAAGTTATATCCCATGGTTTATTTGTGGATTTGTGCATGTGAGGTTTTTTCTTAGATGTATCTTGGTATGTTTTGATCACCCTTGGAATTTTTAGATAAAATGGTTATTAATAAGGTAAATGGAAACCCTCATGATCCACATGGGATGAATAGAGGGTGATGAGGCAAATCTAGGGCCACCCATGGGGTGTGCTGACTTCCCCGAACCTAGGTATTTGTGAAGAACAAGTGACGTTTTTTTGTATTTATGTATATCTCTTGATAAACATGTTGATGTGATTGATTGTGTTGGGTAGAATCTAGGTGATGCACCTAGTATTATTAATAACCTAAGGGATATTGGGTTAGCATGGAAGTAGTTTATACAGGTTGACCATAGTTTTGCAAGACGAATTGTGAATAGTGTTGGAATGTGTAAATGGGTTGACACTTGAGAATGATGAATGGATAAATGGGTTAATTTGTGGAAATGATTAAGGACAATAATGGAATGGATTATGATCCTGGTAATTAAGCCTAGTGAGTTAGGAATAATGAAAAAATCCTAGTAAGATAGGCAAAATGAATGAATGCTTAGTGAGATAAGTGTAATAAAGGTGAATTTGGCTAAATGGATAAATGATGTGAAATTTGTTAAATGAGTTAATGGGTTAAGGTTTGGTATTAACTTTCATGTTATTATTATGATTTATGTTTTCCTTAGGAAATGGTTGTGTTCTTGTGTGAATGGTTATTGGATACATATATGTATATCATGTTCACATGGCTTGGTAGAGTGGGGTATTGACTTGAGGTTCTATGCCCATGGGTAAAGCTGGACTGAGGCTCTAAAATCCACCCCAAATGCATGGGTTAGGGAAGAGGACTGAGGCTCTATTACCCTAATTATTGCATCCACCCAGGCTGAGGCTTTGAGGTGAAGATATAGTTGACATGAGGAAGTTATTCCTAGTGAGATAAGATAACAGTGTGTTTTCCTCATGCATGTGATTGAGTACATTAAGCCCGTGTAACTTTTTGTACTTGATGAACCCATGTTAAATGTGTTGGAAATGGTAAGTAATGGGAAATGGGATGAAACGGTAAGGAATGGAAATGTTAATAAATGTTAGTAATGGACCTAAACCATCTAAGAGAACTTAATATTTCCCTTTTCATTTATAATTCACTTCCCTTTTTGATGTACAATTGTTTATTCCGGATATTTTGTAGACACTGTTGGTGGTGGCCTACTGAGTTGTACTCACACCCTGCTTGGGTCGTTGTTGGGTACCCAAGAAGACCTCATGTTTGCAGGTTAGTAGAAGGGAAAAGGCCCTTGCTAGGTAGTTGGGTTGGCATAGGTGTGCATAGAGGATGGCCCATACTTGGTTTTTGGACCATTTTGGGAATTTTGCAGTTGTCTATATTTTGGGTTGTGTTCACTTTTACACTTGTAACATGGAATGAAAAATTTACTATTTTACATTGTTGTACCCCGTTTGGGGAATGGTTATTTATGCATGATCTGGTATTATTGGTTATTATTCCGCTATATTTTTATCTTCTGTTGTGCCTTACTCTAATAAAAAGGGGGTATAGTCTCCCCAATTGACTGTTTAGACCCTCGTTGCTAGTCGTCAACCTTTGGCGTATGAGGACGTGCATTTAAGGTTATGTAACCACCCGAATCCTAGAACCGGTTTAGTAGCTTCCGATTCGGAGATGTTACACTTCTCACCATAAAGGTAGTGCCTATATATTTTCAAGGAAAAAATCAAATCTACTAGCTCTAGATCATGTGTAGGGTATTTTTTCTAATGGATCTTCAACTGTAGTGAGGTGTAGGCTATCACATTATCATTTTTCATTAGTATACAACACAATAATATCATAGAATAATTACTATATATCACAAAACATTCCAAACCTTTCATTAATGTGAGTATAGGTTAAGTGATCGTCCTTCTCTTTAGATCCTTGAATCTTTCCTAACATTCTTTCATCCAAATATACTTTACCCTTTTCCTTGTAAACTTAGTGATCGATATTTTCCATCATGATAAATTTATCACAAAATTTCGATAGTACCCTAATAATCCAGGAAAACAATGGATTTATATGACACTAGAGGGTCCAGGTCATTCCTCAATAGCATTTGTTTTTAAAGGGTCCACAGAAATTCCATCACTTGTGATCACGTGTCCCAAGAACATGACTATCCGTATACAAAGGTCACACTTGCTGAAAATGGGATACAATTTATCCTTCTTTAATGTCACCAACACAATACTTATATGTTCTTAATGTTCATCCTTGATCTTGGAGTAGATGAAAATTTCATCAATAAACACTACCACATATTTTTCAAGGTAATGTCTAAAGACTCTATTCATTAAATCCATAACGATCATAAGGGAATTAGTAAGTCTAAAGGGCATCACTAGAAACTCATAGTTTCCATACATTGTACGGAAGGAACCCTTTTAAATATCTTCCTTCTTCACCTTTAGATAATGATATCCAAAACTGAGATCCACCTTGGAGATAAACTTGTCTCCTCTCAACTGATTTAACAAGTCGTCAATCCTTGGAAGAGGATACGTGTTCTTTATAGTGATGTTGTTGAGTTCCCAATAATTGATACATAGCTTCATTATTCCATACTTCTTCTTAATAAAAATCACTAGATAACCCCAAGGTGATTCACTAGGTGTATGAACCCTTTGTTCAAGTGATCTTTCAGCTGCTTCTTTAACTCCTTTAGTTAGATAGGATCCATCCTATATGGACACGTTCAAATAGTATTGGATCTTGGTATGAGTTCTATTGGGTACTATACCTCATAATCAGGGAGTACTCTAGGTAACTCTTTAGGAAATACATCATTGTATTCCCTCGTAATGATAATTTAACCTAGGTTTATATCTTCCTTTGACATAACCATTTTAGTGAGGTATTATTCTTCATAGGGAATCAACACCCACACCGTTGAAGGATTTTCCAAAGGAGATTCATGATCTTCCTTAAATTTGTAGAGGAGGATGGGATGGTTCAGAATAGGAAAATATAATTCCTTTTCCTAATATCTAATGTGTGATCTATATAATGAGAGACAATAAATTTTTAGTATAGAATCGAATTCCACCACGGTAAGTATCATGAGATTTGATGGAATAATTTTACCACATACGCCAAAAAGATAAGTTTCCAACACTTGGGTTGAAATGATTGCACCAATTACTGTTTTAATATATATCCCTACTTAAAGGTTTTGGGGCTCCAATTCAATAGTTCTAGAAAACTTAGAATATATAAAGGAATGTTTAGAACTATAATCAAAAAATACTTCTTCCATTATTGAGTGAATAGGATATGTACCTTGTATGATTTCATTATATTTCCCCACTTCCAAAGTAGTGATGGAATAATAATTTCCTTGATCCTTTGGATTTGGTGGTTTCTAATGTTGATTACCCTCGAGTAATAGAGGTTTAGTGCACTCACTTTCATAGTTCCCTTTCTCCCTACAGTTGTAGCATTGGACCATGGGTGGTTCTCTCCTTTCCTCCACCATATTTTCCATACTTTTCATGTCTTTTCAACATTCATGGTCTTGGTGGCCTTGTCTCCCAAACTTGAAGAATTTCCCTATCCCTTTGAGATTTTTTCCAAGATGCTTTTTCCCACATTTTTGACATGTGGGTGGTTGGGTTTTCATTCCACCTTTCTCATGATATCCTCCAGCTTTAAACTCCATATTTTTTTTCTTGTCACCATAGCCATGGGACCATTATCCAAACTTCATATCCACCTTCAAATCATATCCAAAAGAAATTCTTCATAACTTCAAAAGTTTAGCATTTCAAGAGCCTTTTGATAGTTTAGTTTTATACCACTATAGAATCTATCAATTATTATATCATTGTCGATAAAAAAACCTGAAGCGTGCCTTGAAATCATTGTGAAATTTTCATCATAAGCTGTGATAGATTCACCTTCCTTTTTATTTTTCTCTATGAATTCTCCCTCCATATTTTTTTGAATATTTATAGGGAAATAATTGTTAATAAATATTATCTTAAAGTCTTCCCACTCCATGTCTTCAATTCCATCCCTCGTCTTGGTGTTCTTAGTCAAATCCCATCATTGATTGACCTCCCCATCTAGATGATAAACAACCATAGTCACGTTCTCCATCATAGAAGAGTGAAGCATAGAAAATATCTTCTCCATCAATTTGACCCACTATTCCATAACTATTTGATTAGAGGATCCACTAAACTTTGGTGTTCATTTCCACATAAAACACTTGATAGCCTGTTTCTCCCTCTTTAGTGAAGGAGGATGTTACCCATAATCAGGTTATTGTTCATAGCCTAAGATAGCTGGTAATAATCTCCCTGAAATTTTAAACTAAACCTAAAAAGTTAGTGGGGATTTCAATTGGGTAATCTTTTCATTGTCCCTCATATAGGGTGTTGGTCTGGTTTCTCTTGGTTCCCACCATTTTCTAAAATTGAAAAGGTTAGAACAAAACATAAGTCAACAAGTCATGAATATATAATTTATTCCGTTGTGAAATAATGTCTAAAGGAATATATTTTCAGATTACTATGTTTAAAATTTTATAAAACAAAGTTTCTTGGGTTATTTCTTATTCTTAGTCTCATACTAAGGGTTTTAACTTAGGTTCTCTAATATTAATTCCCAAATTAACTAAAATATCCTCTAATACCAACTATAGCGACCCTACTTTTTCTTACATTACTATTACATCATTTCTAACAAAAATATAAAATAATTTCTCAATGAGGATCCAAATTTTTAGTTTCTTAGGAAAAATAGGACCATAAATAACTTTTACAACATATAACATAGAAATTTATTTAAATCCTTCTTCTATAGCTTCATATTGGCCCTTGAAATCTCCTTAGTACAAGTAGTCACCTAAGGATATACATCAAAGAGGGGTGATATAAAATCCCAGTAAAAGGATATATATAAACTTGAGACAATATAACATGGGGTGAGAATATTCATAACATCCTCATCATAATAATGAGAGGAATAATTATATAAATCCATTGAATTTGGAAACACATAAAAATGAAATATCAAGTCTTAGTGGTTAACTACCACAGAGAGTTGGGAATAAATATAGCATAATTTTCACAAATATTTCACATTTAATAATGAGATATATCACATTATCCAATGAATTTGAGTTCAATATACTTTTGGTTTCACGTGTCACATCATAACATTTACTTTGTGCTATATCATTCCGAGTGCACCCATCACATCATAACATTTACATTATCATGCATGCCACATAGAACAAATAAAAATCATGGAAATAAAATAAATCATGCAAAGGAATGGGTTTCATTACATAAATCATACATTCATAAAAATTGGTTTCCCAAATGAAATAGTGAATAATATACATGATAAAATAATCATCAACCTTTAGTGAAGAAAAAAAATCTCAAGAAGTAAAAGGTGTGTTTTATTTGAAAGAAGTGTTCTTTTGGAAAACACTGTCTTTGTAATAAACTAAATTAGAAACATCTATATCCCATAAAAGGTAATATAATTATGAATAAATTAAATTTAATTAGTATCCATTTGAATATTGGGTGAAATAGGTAAAACTCAAATAAATAGAGTTGGTTTCGATAATTCCCTGTACCTTTTGTAGGAATGATTTCTTCACATTAATGTCCTATATAATCACACTAGATTCATTAATTAACAATTCAAGAAACATTTATACATGAATTTTTTTCTTTATGGTTTTATTAATTTCTTTCATGGGCCTTTGGATGAGTTATAGAGTTTAATTTCATCGTTTGGGAGGGTTCATTTTCTTAGATTTTAGGATTAGCCCTCTTATATACTTGAATTGAAGTTTGTTTGAAATGCGAATAAATATCCAGAATTTTAATAATATGTTATTAATGATCCTCCAGAATCTTAAATGATCTTACAAAGGACTTGGATATATATCATGAGGATGATTCATTGGGTAAATATAAATGATGATCATTTTTGGTTAATTTTGGCGGTTTTTTTATCACAACAAACTCATTTTATTTTAATATTTAGTATTAGGAGTATATGTAATTTCAAAAACCAAAAAGGCATATAAAATAAAATTAAAAATCTATTTTAAACCATTTAATGTTATTATTAACAGCCCTGAATGTGTTTAAGGAAAATGAAAGTGCATCGCCCACGATGTTAGAAATTTGATGCATCAGGGACGACGATTTAGTTTTTAAAATAAAAGTGATAAATGGAGGATTTTAATGATTTATCTTAAATAAAAAAATATAATTCCATTATATGTAATTTATTGGGATTATTATTACATTTGGATGAAGGGAGGTGAGGAGAGAATAAGAAAATAAATGAAATTGAAAGGAAATTAAAAGGGAGACGATTTACCTCTTGAATTTTCCTCTTGGGATCCTCCTCAAATCACCTAGGCTTGGTATTTTAATGAGACCAAGAGATCCTAAAAGTTTTGGAGGGGAGAGGGAAGATTATTGGGTATAATTTAGTCTAGTTTCAAAGCTTGAGTGGTGTGAAGAGAAGAGGGTGTGGGGGTGGTATTTATAGAGGAGGAGAGGGGTGTTTTCTTATTATTTTAATCATTAGTTAATTATATTACTCTAGAAAAAACAATAGTGAGGTTTGTTATGACTAAATATATTAATTATTTCATGTTATTTCGAACCAATGGTCACATACATCATCCATGACTCAAGAATGGCTCAAAAATTCAGGTTTTTATCATTTATCGTAAATTATCGTATTTTACTATTCACAAAAAAATCAAGTATTTCAGAAAAATCAAAAAAATAACCCTAACCTTTTTTTTAAAATGTAGAATTAAAAAATGAGCTCCATTTTACGAAAATAATTTTCTAAATATGAGTAATTTAATTTTTAATTAAAATCATCATTTTCTTGGAAAATACTTAGTTTAAAATTATAACTGATTTTATAACTCTTTCAAAAATTAATTAAGGACACATTAAATTATATTAAAATAAAAAGACATAAAAAATTTAATCTACTAATGTATTTTATGAAAATAAATTTTCTTTTAAATTATTAAATTAATTATAATATTGTAATTAAATAATTATGACTTACATAAATACTAATAGCTAATTAATAATTTTTAAATGTTTATTTACTTATAACATTATTCTATTTATAAGATGCCTAAATTTTATATATGATTTCATGGTTCGGGTTACTACTCATTTTTCTGGTTTACTATTCATGAGGGTCATATTACTATTCATAAGGTCAAGTTACTATTTCCTCGGTATTGGTTCCTTAACATCTATAAATACTTTCTATTTCATTAATTCGTTATTATAAACCATTTATTATAGTCTATATGTGATTGTATGTGATTTATAATATATGAAATTACTATAAGAAGGGATAATTTCCATTGATTAAAGATTGGTTCATTACATTTTGAAGGATCTGTGAGGATATATAGTATCTCATCAATATCTTCATGTTATTTATCATCTCATTACAAGTTCTTATCCTTAATTGGGAATGTTTAGGGAATCCTGAGGATGGAGAGAAATTTTTTGGGAAAATGAACTATCTTTACTGATGTATGTTTTCTTAAAGTAATTATGTTCAAATATAAATTTGCAATTCCTTTTTAGGGTTCTCTAGGATTTTGGAGAATGCTGAAGGTGATTTTGGGTTTTATACTGAAAAATAGAACTTTTTACAGTCTAAAAGATGAATACACACTATTTAATGGTATTACAAGTCTTATAATTTCTAAAGGTAATATTTCAAGAACCTAGTACATATTTTAAAGGGAGTACACATTATGTAAAGGTTGCATGCCATGTAATGTAAAAAATCAGTTTTTAATAAAAAAAAAGTGATGGGTTTTACAGAGTATATAGACCCTATGGATTACAAGAAGAGTAATGGGATATCATTTCATATAAATGTCATGAGTTGGGATTCAGGGTGTTTCACAGCTAATGTATCATTCATTCTTCCACAAACCTCTTCCCTGCTATCTAATATAACTTCTTCGGTGATTTTGGGAGCCTCCTATCATTCTAGATCGATTAGTTAAACATTTTATCATTATGTGTTTTTTCACATTATATCTCTGACTGACTAATCCTTTCTTATTCTATGTTTCCTTTCATTATGGTAGAACCTGTGCATTGCATTATTGAATATGTTGATACATGGGGATTATTCACTTGATTTATTTGTAGATCCATTTTCCTATATTTTATCAGGGTCCTATTCTTTTTTGTATATGGTATGGAAGTAGATCATTCATAAAGTGTGATGTTATCATTCCTCTTTACCGAATCTTTTTTTAAACTGATTCATTTCTGATATGTGTGCAATGGTTATAGTGCCTCTATTTTCATTATTATTCTCTCCCTTGTTCGTTGATCCCTTTGATAGTGCGTGTGACCCAATTTTTTAGGTGGGTGGTTCTTTCTCAATATTTTTTTTTGGAAAGATGCTTTGGTCCTTTTTTTATAAATTGAAAAATCATGATTGACTAATTTGGTTTGTGGGTGATGAAATGGGTTTTTTTTAAATGTGGTTTTTCTTAGTTTTTGTAAATCAAAAGGTGATTTAAATTAATTTTAAAATCATTTTTTGAAATGGTTTCCCAAGAATGGTTTGATAAAATTGTTTGATAAATTGGATTACAAAATAGATCACATGGGAAACCCATAGTACTTATAAGTTTTTTGTAGTAATAGGCCTCATTAACTATTGTTGGGTTTCCTAGGGATTTCCTCGTATCCCTAGGCTAGTTGTTCTAGGGACTTCTTAGTCTTCTTAGGGGGTTCACATTCTATGGTGTTCCTATAGTCTCTAGATTTGATTCATATGTCTAGATTCTTGATGAGTGCATAATTTTCTATGTTAGGTTTGATTTTCCTAGCTATCCAGTCTTTTTTTGATCCATGTTGTGATGTTACCTATGCTATTGTATAATTTGTGCTATTTTGGATTACACTATTTTGGTTATATAGACATGGATTTGATATTAAATTTCATGTATTCTTTAGTTAGTATTGATATATATAATTTGATATAAGTTTTAAAATTTCTTAAAACTAATTTACCTACTTTGTTTGGAAATATTATAGAGTATAAATTTAATTGTTTTTTCATGATTTTGATATAAAACATCTAAACAGTATATCATACCTTGTTTTCATTGATGTTGTGCTTTCTTGGATTATTTTATAGAGACATGATTCGTAACACATTATAAGGACCATACTGATCATGTTAGTTCACACCATTTGAATACCTTTGGTGGTGCATAGAATTGGTTTTGTATTTAGATATACAAAATGGAATGTGGCCATGGTGAGGTAGTGAGGTTTTCCATCATGCTGGGTTTTCAGTAGTTAGTGGTGTGATTATGGGAGTCTCACATGCTATCACATGAAGGTGTTGGAGTATATTTTTTAGTTTTGTGATCCTTTTTTGTTGGAATTTTTCTATGAGGTTGATTTTCTACCTTTTTATTAGTATCTCATCCATTGTTCTATAAATTTTATTGAAAACTTTTATCTCGCCATTTTTTATCACTTATATGTGTATATAGATGACATCATTTCTTTAGTATGGGAAAAATTTCTCCCACTTATTGTTTCTTGATGCTTGGGTGGTATTCACTAGCTCGTGGGGATTAAGAACACCCTTCGTGTATGGATAATACTAGGTCAGGTGCAAGAATTGAGATAGTATCTGGGTTAGTTCAATATAAAATGTTTTCAGAGGAAGTTTTCCCTTAATAGTCATTGTCTTAGGATTTTTGGTACACTAGATATAGGATTATCGAGACTTAAGAGGTTGGTTGCATTGAGTTCCTAGCAAGATCTTTCCAGTATGAGACTCAAGTATCCATTGGATGTTTGGATGTGGGTCTCCTATTTTGAGTTTTGATCCTAATCTCAGTTTTTCTTTTGGTTTTTTTGTTTGAACTGTGGTTATTATGTGTCTCCAAAATATTCCTCTAATACATGCTTCGTGAGTTCCAAATGAAGGTGGAACTAATTCTCCTTTAGGGAATCGTCCCCTTGATCAAAAATTTTCAAAGGTTATCATGTGTCCTGTTCATGGTGTAGGTCAAAACGTATAAAAAGTCCATAACATAGTTCAAGAGGTATAACTAGGAGGTAGAGTGGAAAGGGATCATTCATGGGAGTTATTTCATGAGAAACCACTATCCATTAAGGGTATGAATGAACATCAAGAGGTGGAGGAATTTGTCAAAAATATTAATTTGATATTTGACTTCTCAGATACACCAATGATTATCTAGGTGAAGCGAATAGTTTGTAGACCTAATGGTTCCAGTAAGCGATGGTGGGATTCCATGGAACTGGCAGATTTTCACGTAATCCTAGACTGGAAGGTCTTTAATACTCTCTTATTGTAACAAATTTTTCTAGAGTTACTTATGATTAAAGAGTCTCTAGAGGTCCACTATATGTAGTGGAAAAACCATTTGATGTTTGTATAGACATATTGGTTTTATAATCCTTTTTTTACCATAGGTTTTAAATAATAACTTCCTACAGGATCAGATGTACCTATAGTGTTTGTGACCATATATTAGATTTTAGTTATTTATATGGATTCCTTCCTCCTATAAAGACACAGTAGATATGGCTATGATGGAATATATTAATATGGAATACAATTATAGATATTATTTTTCTTTTGTTTTGAAGAGTGGTAGCGTCATTGGTGTGCTAGAGAAGGAGATGAAGTGGAATGATCATCGCATGAGTGTTGGCAGTGGTTCTGGGTAGTAAGCCTCTTTGACACCTAAAGTTGTAGATAGTTGTGTTCATCAAACATGCAATTAGTGTATCTAGGACACACACTCTCAGCATTCTAGTCTTCCACTTAAAAACATGTGCATCATTTTTGGATGTTATGGTCATATGCAGTGTTACTATTAGACTATGTTCAATACTTGATATAGTTAGGGATTATCAAATCCCAAGTATAATATGGGGAAGTTAGAAACATCAAAAACTACAGGGCTCCAACCACAAGCATCAGTAATGATGTATAGTCATGAAGATGATGATTTTTCAGTGGAGGTAGATTTGGGATCAGTGATAATGAGATTTACCATCATTATTGCATCTTTATTACTGATTTCTTTATGTGATAGTTTTTCATCCCAATCATTTTTATCTATATTTTTTTATATTCATTAATATCCAACTGATCTCATGCCCTTTTTTATGGATTAAGAAACTCCTCTTTGGAAGAGGAAAGAGAAGGTTTTTATATGTACTTCTTGAGAGCTATCAATATTTAATTTCAAGTTATTCTATGATTTTCTTGTTCTCAATATATATCTATTTAAATCATCATATAGATGTATTGGATTGTTTATCATCATTATGAGTTGATTTTTTCCATTTTTTATCTCATTTCATGAGATCGATGGGATATGGTGGATTTTATATGGAGAGTGGGATCCATGGTATAGTCTTATAGGACCACCCTATTAGAGATCATAAGTTTTTTTCTTCTATAGAAGTTTATACAGATGATGGTTATTCTATTTTTTATATTCCAGTAGTTGTCCAGAATTTTCCATACATTTTCCCAAATAATTTCTTCAAGATTCCACCAGAGAGGGAGGTAGATTTAAAATTGAACAATTACCAGCTACATAGTTGATTTTGATACGTTATTATCATATGGAACTTGTGATGTTGAAAGTCCACAAGATTAATTTGGAAGATATGATAGCAAATGTATTACCCAAGTGTTTCATCATGGGTAGCCCAAATTATCTTTTCCAATATTGTAGATGGTTCAATCCAAATTTAAGTGGACTATCAGAAATTGAAATTGATAATGGTTAGGGATATGTATCATTTTCCCCATGTGGATGATGTGTTTGGTTAGATAAATTAGGAAAACTGGTAATCAAATATTGATATTTTAATGGGTTTTCAACATCTTAGAGTTCAAAAGTCTAATATTCTGAAGTTAGATTTCAGAAGCATGTATGTACATTATGAATATCATGTGATGTAGTTTTTTATCACTAAAACTACTACATTTTTTATGGATTTTATAAATCTGATATTCCATCATTATCTCAAAAAAAATTGGTAGTGTTCATAGATGATATTTTGGTTTATTCAAGATCTGATCTTGATAATGAGATTAGTTTGGATTTTTTATGGAAATATTGAGGACCATATATTTTTACGAAAATATTTTGAAATGTAATTTATCGATTTTATAAGTATGTTTCGTAGGGAACGTGATTTCTAAGCATGGATTACAGGTTTATCATGATAAGGTGATGGTTTTTTTCATAGTAAGAAGCATAGAGTATCATTGAGATTATGAGAATCATTGGTCTTACTAGATAATATCACTGGACCTTCATCGATTTCATGTATTTGTAATCACCATTGAATTATCTTACTAGGAAAGGGGTGAAATTAATATGCAATGAAGATTTTCAGTCTACAATCATGGATTTCAAATTACTTATGACACCAACTACTATTCTGATCTTAATGATCTCAGAAAGTTGTATTTTTTTATAACCCCTCTGATATAGGTTTGGGTTGGATGCTCAATAAAGATGATTATATGGTATCTTATAACTCTTTTCAGATTCAACCACATGAAAAAAATTATTCCACTCATGATTTTGTGCTTACCATAACTATCCACACATATAAATGATGGTGGAATAATATTTTTGGGGATAGTTTCATTGTATTTTTTTACCAAAAGAGTATGAGTTTTTTATTTTCTAAGTATAGCATGAATCATAGACAAAGGTTTTATATGGAATATCTTTAAACATTTGACATTGATATTGCCTACCCCCCGTAGAAGGGTAATGTAATTAAATATTATCTTAGTAGGAATGTTCCATCACAAGTTGGTTTGAAATCTATGTAACTATAGAACATTATAGGTATATTTACTTAGTTTCATCTAGATTATCAAGATGATGTTTTAGGTATGGTTATAACTAGTATTCAGTAATCATGGCCTCTCCTCGAGTGGGTTCTATATTGTCAAAATCTTCAATTATAGTTTATAATAATTTAAGAAAATCTATATGGTGTGGAGACCATTTTTTGTTGGACTATATCTTTAGATGTTATTATTTTATTTGAGGATAGTTTTTTCATCCTAACCTCAATGGGGAGGTCAGTTTTGTTTGATTTTAATTTTTCTTTGAGGTCCATTCATCAAGGAACTAAGAATATATATTATAAAATGATATTATGATTCTGGTGGATGGGTATGAAGTGATCGATTTCGTATATTTTTTTCATGATGTTACACCTACCAATAGATAAAGGGGGAGCATATAAATCAATCATATTTAATCCACCCTCTTCAGTGCTAGTTTTTAAATGGTAAGAGTTATCCATGGAATTTGTTGTTGGATTACCATGAACTCCTGGGGAAGGAATTCTATCTCAATAATTATTGATTGTTTAGAAATAAAACTTACTTCAATCCAATCAAATACCCAAAAAATGAAAAATATATGGGTAAGATTTATGTGTAGAATTTGTGAGGTTACCTAGGGTTCCTTATAACTTTATTTCAGATAGGAATCCATGGTTTATGTAATGGTTCTTGAGGATCCTCCCTGAGGTGATGGTAAATTAGGTAAGACTTATTAAAACATATCATACATTGATAGAAAGTCTGATAGAGTGTGTTATTCATATCCTTTATGATACACTCTATTACTGCATCTTGGATTTAGGTGGGTCTTGGGATAGCCAAATAGGACATGTTGAGTTTTCTTATAACAATGTTATTCATAATTGATCATAATTTCTCCTTTAGATTATTTTTATGGTCACCTATGTATGAGAATTCAATATTTATGTTGGCATCTGGTTATAGATCAGATTTGATAGAAATCATAAGATGGTAATCATTGTCATCCCTCATAGTTTTATGAATGTGACCATGTTTTGATGAATGTTTATCCTTGATTGGGTCACCATGATCTTGAAAAGTAGTGAAATTTGGCTTCGAGATATGTTGGATCATTTGAGGTAACTATGTGACATGGGTTTTTTCTTAATGGTTTGAATTTTTTGTTCATTTGATTGGTATTCATGATTTATTTTACATATATTATCTCACAAATTACCACCATGATCCCTCTCATGTTTTGATTTTAAAATAAATCAAGAAATAGATTTACATTTATGTTGTAGAGAATATAAAATAAATCATTGAATATAATGTGAAAGTCTTATGAGGTTTGTCTATTAAATTGGTCCTAGTGTTATGTTGGAAAAAATCAAATTCTCATGAGACTTGGGATTGTATGTCATTAAAGAGGGAGAAGTGGCCTCACCTCATTAAAAGACTTCATTCATGCATATGACCTCTTAGAGATGGAAATTCTTATAGTTGGGATTATATAACATCCTTTTCCCAACTTCTAATTATTTTTCATATCATTACATGTTTTCCTCTTTAATTAAGTCTGTCTTGGGACTCTTTTGAATGGAGATAATTTTTTGGGGAAACTGACATAAAGTCTAAGAATGTATGTTTTCTTGAATTAATAGAGTTTGGTAATGAATATTTAATTCCATTATAGGGATATCCTTGAGTTCAGAGAATTCCAAAGGTTGTTTTGGGTTTTCTACTAAAAATAGACGTTTGTAGTCATCAAGAGAAATAAAAACCTTGTAATGGTATTATACACCATGTAATTTCTATAAGGAAGATTCCATGAACTTAGTACAAAACATGATGGTATCAGATTCCTTATAAATGTTGTAAACCATTTAATATTAAAAATTTGGTTTTCTAGTTAAAATATAAAAGGTTTTCACTATATATGGACCCTATGGAATACACGTCATGTAATGGGATTAATTTTCATGTAAATGTCATGAGTTAGAATTTAATTAACCTAGACGTCTGATTTATCATTTATTCATCCACAACTCTCTCCCCTCTCAACCTAGATATCTTTTACATCAATTTTTTTAGCCTTCATTCATTCCTGATCGATTCATTCAGAATTTTATCATCAGGTGATGTGCATAATGTCTCTTCGTTTGAGTAATCTATTCTACTTCATCATTAAATTTTATTGTGGTAGTTTTTATGCATTGCGTTATCTAATCTATTGACCCATAGTAATGATTATATTGATAAATTTCAAGATATATTATGTGATCATGTTTTGGTGTCCCGTTCATTGTTGGTTGTGGTGTGGCAGGTGTGAACGTTGGATTTAGTTCCCTTGAACCAAATTCTTTGTACTTTATAAGAAACTTGAATACATGGTTTTGAATATTAATGAACTATTTATCACATGAATATTGTTCTTATTCAAGACATTGTATGTGATAATGTCCTAAGACTAGTTTTCTCATTAAATGTCATAGTAGTTCCCTGCTATGATGTGAACCTGAAAGTGTCGCGACACTATTATTTGATATATTTTATATAGACGGATGATATCAATTAAGGGACACAAATGATACAAGATATCAGGGTATGAGTCCCATTTAACATTGAGGAACCTTCTCATGGTGTATTCCTATGGTAATATCCAGTATGTTTATTATTAGAATGAGACCCTCCAGTAGGAAATCCACATTTCTATGTGTCATTAAATATTTCAATTTGTTGACGTGTGTATTGTTCCTTAGAATTTATTATTATTATTAATTAGTAATTTGAGTCACGTACTTATATGTATTGATGAAAATTGTGATGATATATGTTTGTGGTGAGGTAGGATATGTTGGGTGTGTCATGATTAATATTCCATTAATGAATAATTTGAGAAAGGATTTATCCATTCTATTGTTTAACAGAAGATAATATCTCTGGGCCTTTGATAGAAATGATATACCCTAAATAAATCCTTTTCTATGGTGTTATATAGGCATGTTCTATTTACAAAAAGGAAAATAAAGATATATAAATAATATAGGTTGATGGTACTGGAAAGAAACCTGCTCTATTTGAGATATTGTGATAAAGGTATTATATTACACAATAAGTATTCATTTGAGGTGGCATGTCATTATGGCATTAACTTCTTTCTCTATGGGTTTCTTGTATGCTTCTACCCTCTAACCTTAGACTTTAGGATGCTCTACCTAATTTCCCTGATAAATAGGCCTAGAGGGTTACACACTAAGTGTATCTAGAATCTCAATTAAATAATATATTATTATTTATTATTTAACAGGCTGAAAAAATATTATTCCCATACATGGTTTACTAATTATTCTTGTATGATTGATCAAATATAAATATTTATTTTCTGATTAGTAAATATAATATTTTTTTCATTTATTGGATAATAATGAAGTGATATTTATTTAATAAATAAATAGGTAATAATGAAGTTTTGATAAATATTTTTGAGGAATGGCAGACTGATATTAACGATCCGGTGAGAAATAATAATATTGAATATTATTTGATGAAATAATATTTAATTATAATTCCCAATTTAAGTGAATATTGAGAAATAATATTATTTTTATTTTTATTTGTCATGGGGATTTCCTAGGATTAAATTATTAATTAATTTCACTTCTGTAATTATTTTATTTTAATCCTAGCAATATAAATACACATTTATAATATTTTCTCGTAATCTAATTAATTTTATGTGTTGTTCACAACAATCTTTGAGAATCCTCTCAATACTAGATAGATACATTTCTCCAAAAATGCTCCCAATAATGGTGATAAATACTCCTCCATTGGATCAAGGAGAATTCTTTGGAATTGATTCTTGAGGCGATCACGGCAGACGATGAAAGTGCAAGGATCTTCTATACCGGCACCCAGAGACTCCTTCAGTGATATCTGGAGATTCCTTCAACACATGTGGATCATTACTAGAGAAAATCTACACTTGGTTTTTAAAACACACTGATGGTGCACCATAAATCTATCAATGGATTCATCAACAAATAAATAATTCCTTAGACGAAATTCTTTATCTAATTAAATTAATTATAAACAATATATGTTGATCTCCTCTCTCCCAGTTCCAATTAAATTGTTTATTTTCTATATCATTAAAAAAATTCCATGGATCATGAAATTCATCATAAAATAGATCTTAGATTGATCCTTGATTATGGAAAAAAAATAAAAGTTGGGAACCTCCCATCATATGGTTCTACTATTCCCAGAACATAAATGTGGTATCATAGGGGGCATAGAATTGTTTATAATTATTTAAAAATCATTAGTGATTTATGAATTTAGAATTTATTTTATCAATTCGTGTTTAATCATTCCTTTAATCTAATTTTCAAATTTGTTTCTTCCTTTTTCATTTCTCATAGACCTAATCAAGACGATTAATGTAATGATTAAAATAAAACCAATGAACTCATCTAGAGGTGCTAAGGTTTCTGGTAGGATAACACCAAACTACACACTATGTAACTAGAGTTACAAGTCATTTAGTCACATTCAATGCATCAACATTGATTCATAAATAAATTTAATATTATGAATTAATTATTGCGTTAATTTCCCCATTTTTACATTTCATGTTGAACATAATTAAATAGTGCATAGTCCACCAAACTACACACCATATAACCCACTTATATGGCGTGTAGTCTCTTTGGGTCAGATATGGGCTGGGTATTCCATACATGGCCTACCCAACTGGTAACTGGGTAACATAGATTCATCATGGAGTGTGGCCTATTGGAAATTTCATGTACTCCAAAATTACAAGGTATTCTTCACATGCTGTGTCCCTAGGCATGTACCTCAGATAGATGGTGAAAGATGTAAACGCCATGTAGATTGGATCTACACATTGTATACTTATACTAGGTATGCATATTTAAAATTTATTTATTTTACTATGTAAAACATGATACATGTACTTGCGTGTGGTTATAAATATAGGACCCTCCATGTGATAGTTTTTAATATATATAAATATTAAATGTTTAATTAATATTGGTGTATTGTTAAGATTTTCATATCATGTATCAGTTATATTACAAGTTGTTACTCTACGTGCATTTAATCATAACACATGACCAAAAAATAATGTAATTTTTGTAATCATATGTGAATTATATATCATGAAAGAACATGATAAGTCATGTGTTATATATTTAAAAAGAGTAAAATAGTATATCAGTATAATACATGTTGGTTAGAATCGGATGGTTATTCACTGTGTTACCTCCAAGGTACAAGTTGTGTAAAAATATAACTTTAAATGAATTTATTTAATTTGTTAAAAATTTTAATGGATTATAATCTCATGTAAATTCATAAATAATTAAGATAAAATGATTAATTAATTAAAGATAATAATTAATCAATTCGATCACGGTTTATCTTAAATAATAATGGTTAAGAATTGAATGTTAGTTTTATTAAATTCATAATTCATTGCACGCTTGTGGATGATTATGAGATAGAACAAACCTTTTTTATGTGATTGGTTTCATTTAATTTATTTTTAAATTAAGTTTTTGGCCTATGTTCCTTCTCTCCTTTCATTATGTAGGGTCTGTGTTCCCATGGTTTCTTTTATGTAAACCCTTTTTCCACTCACCTGTGTGTGAGTAAAAGGCATATGTAATGGATGGAGATACTATGCTAGTACAGGATGTTCATGTTTGGAGACAAGGAAAATCTAATCCAAGTAGATACAAAGGTAGATATGTGGGAAGTTTCAACACAAGCCTAATGGTTTAAAGTGTTTTCCCCTATGTTGATGGTTAGTTTATCAACCACTAGATAAACTAAAAACTAGTAAGAGTTCATGATCACACCGCTTTATTATTTTATTTTTATAAGTTGTACGGTTATTTCATTATGAATTTTCTATTGTGATCACATAATTAATGAACTAACAATAATGGAATATATAACTAAAATAAACTAGCTTACGCATAAATATTATCTAAGACATGGTTAATCACTTAAGTAATCCCACATAATATTAACAAGCATGTGACAAAGATAATAATTGTAAATTTATGCCTAAAAGGATAAAATACTTGAATGAAAAATTAATTCAGTATAGCCTTCCATTACTTCAGTTATAATGAAACCATAGTTCAAAGTTCTTGACCATCCAATGATGGGGTGCTTTCAATTATAGGGGAATTCTAACTTTTGTATTTGGGTTAACTTAACATAGTTGACATCAAGGGTTGACTTCCAAATAAAGAATTGATGTAATAGAGAGTAAAAGGTTAATGAAATATAAATTAATGATTTTAGGATTGTGGAGTCCACAAAGCAAATCAAAGAACTATGGTTTAATGAAGTTTTCATTTGGAATTCCTACCTAAAACCAATCAAGTTTCTTGACCAAAAAATTTGGGGTAATGATAAGGGGAAAATGGATACTTTCCACTAGAATATCCAAGAAATAGGATATTCTAAAGCTAATGGAAAGGCTTATTGGATTTTAATAAAAATATTGGGAGGCTAATAAATATAATATCTATTTATTTGTCTAAATTTTTTAGATAAATAAGTAAAATTATGCTTATCTTATTTTGTAGAAATAGCAATAAAATGACATCAAACATATCATTTCAATCTATAATTGAGAAGGAAAACCTTCTCACTGATACAAATTTCCATGAGTATAAAAGGAACATATGTGTCAACCATTATCATGAAAAGAAAATTGAATGTGCTGGAAGAACCTTTACCAGTCGTTCCTAGAAATGAGGAATGTGATGATGAACTATCTCTATATGAAAAACATTTGGATGATGATACATATTTTCAGTGATTTATGCTATCATCCATGTACAATGATATTTTAAAGAAACATCAGTATATGGATTCCTAAATCATGATGTCTCACATTTGGGGTATCTATTAAGAAAAGGTGAGACAAGATAGGTATGATATCTTCGATTCTTTGTTCACAACTGAACTTAGAGAGTCTATGCCAGTTGGGCCTCATGTAGTCAATATTATTAGCTACATTGAATGACTGGAAATATTAGGGATCAAATTACTAGATGATTTTCATATAGATCTCATACTATCATCACTATATAAGGCATTCTCCATCATTATTGTCAATTATAATATTATCCATAATGAGAAGAGTCTTTCAAAAATTCTAACCTTAATTATCTAAGTGGATAATGATATGGGGCATGATAAAATTGTGGTCCTTATGGTGAATAAGATAAAGGAAGAACAAGGAAAAGGGTCCCAATACCTATAAATAGTCTAAAGCTCCCAAGCATTGTCCTTATAAGATGGGGATGATCCAGAGGAAGGGTAAGGAAAAAGAGGTAGTTTATTTTCCATGTGGAAATCTCATCCACTAGAAGAGGAACTGCACCAAAAAGCAAGGGGAAGCTAAAGGTGAGTTTTTTATCTAGTGTAATATTTCCATTTCTATACATTGGGTATTAGAAATAGGTTGTGGTGCTCACTTTTGTATCCAAAATTCCAAAACCAAGTAGATTCTGAAATATTTCCAGAGGAGAGGTGGATCTTCGAGCTACCAATGGGGTATGGCTGGATGCTTTGGATATTGGTTACTACCACCTTTAATTTCCAATGATAATGATTTTATATTTAAGATATTTTTATTATTTACCTATAGTTACCAAGAAAACAATTTTTGTGTCTTGTTTAGATACAGATGGGTTTATTATCAAATTTTGAAATAAAATTTGTTTCTTTTATAAGGAAAACATATGTTATGGTATGTAACATTTAAATAATGATATTTATGTATTATATTACCAAAACCAAGTGTTTTAAATTAATAAAAAATCATGTTTAAATGACTCATATAACACGCAGTTGTGGAATCACCATCTTGGTCATGTAAATGAGATGCATTTGATAAAGCTCTATCGAGAAGGTTATTTAGAAACTTATGAGCTAAAACCACTTGATATATGTCATGATTTTTTTAAAATGAAAAATGAACAAACCACCATTCAGTGGATTGGTTGAAAGGACCACAAAACATTAAGTATTGGTAAACAATTATGTGTGTGGAGAATTTCTGATTGAAGCTAGAGGTGGATATTATTACTTCATAACATTTACATATGACTTGAGAGTAGATATGGATATATCTACTCGATGAGGTATAAGTATGAGTACTTTTATAAAATCAAGGAATTCAATAATTAATTAGATAATATTATTGGTAAGAAGATAAAGAAACATCGATCGGATTAAGGTGGTTAATTTATTAACCAATAGTTCATTAACTTTCTATGAGAGTTTGGGATTCTATCTCAACTCATCCCACCTTATACACCAAAGTGGAATGATATTAGTGAAAGGAGGAACTGTAACATGTTAGACATGGAAAGTATGATGATGAGTCATATAGATCTTCTATTATCCTTTCAGGGATATTCCTTTAAAATTGTGGCATACACATTAAACCAAGTACCAACTAAAATTGAAAATATAATTCCCTTTGAGCTGTGGAGTGGATAGAAACCCTTTTTGTTGCATACAAGTATATGGGGTTGTGAGTAATTTTTTAAGGCCTTATCAGGCAACAAACTAGCACCTCGTGGCACGAAGTCTATCTTCATAGGGTATCTCAAGGAAACAAAAGGATACTGCCTATAAAACCCCTCAGACAAGAAATAAACTATCACCAGAAAATATTTCATTCATGAGAGGGTGTGTATACTCAAAAAGGATAGTGGGAGAAAGATTGACATTGATGGCGTTGATGGTCAAGATACACAAAATTTGGTATAGGAACATATTCCACTGGACCTCGTGGAAGAAGTAGTTCCTAAAACACAAGTACTATATAGAAGTGTAAGAGAGGTAAGAGAACTAGGGAGATATGGTATTCTAGTTATTGATAATGATTATTCATTATTGGTTGACAATGATGAACCTCTATCCTGTAAGGAGGAAGTAGAGAGCTTAGGAGCTACAATATAGCATGAAGATAAAAATTCTGAAATGGATTCCTTATATCATAACAATTTTTTGGTTCTGGTTGATGTTTCTATTGATGTGAATATTATTGTATACAAATGGGTATTCAAGAGCAAACTAGATTTCTAAGGTAAATTAAGTATCTATAAAGCAAGGATAGTGGCTAAAGTGTTTAAACAGTGTCAGGGAATTAACTATAATGAAACCTTTTCACCAGTTTCCATATTTATATCCATTAGAATTCTACTTGATATAGAATCTTACCATGACTATGATATTTGGTAGATGGATGTTGAAATTTAATTCCTTAATGGGAGGCATCATGAATATTTCTATATGACACAAACAAAAGGGTTTGTGACTCTAGGTGATAAAAAAGGTATTTTTAAGATTCATAGATCCATTTATGGATTGAAGTAAGTATCCAAGTCATAGAACATAATATTCAATTAATCCATAAAATAATTTGGTTTCATTAATAATGAATGTGATTTGTGTGTTTACAAGGTTTCTAGTGGTAATGCATTCATTATCCTAGTAATATATATTGATGAAATATTACTTATTAGAAACGACATATCAGTCTTAGAATCAGTTAAGGACTGGGTAAACAAGTGTTTCTCCATGAAGGACATAGGTGAAGCATCATATATTCTAGGTATCAATCATGATAGATCTAAGTGGATCCTTGTACTAAGTAAAAGTACATATATTTACTTGATACTAAAGATATTTAGTATAGAACAATCCAATATGGGATTGATTCTAGTGTCACGTGGTTTACATCTTTCTAAGAAAATGTTTCCTCAAATGCAACATGAGAAAGAGATAATGAGTAATATCCCATATTCTTCTATGATAGGATCAATCATTTATGCCATGTTATGTAATAGAATTGATGTTTCCTATAAACTGAGCAAGGTAGGAAGATATCATGTAGATCCAGAAGAATAGTAGTGGATTTTTGTTAAGGATATCCTTAAGTATCTGAGAATAAATAAGGATATGTTCTTGGTATATAGAGGGGAGGAGGACATGGTTTTCATAGTTTATACTAATTATAGTTTTTAGACAGATCAGAATGATCTAAAGTCACAATCAGGATATGTTTTCTATCTCAACATTGTAGTGGTGAGCTGGAAGAGTTCAAATTAGCTAGTTTTCATATATTATAGAAGAGTATGATTATATAATGGCTTTTTATTCATCTGAGTAAGCCATTTGTATTCATAAAATTGTCTAGGATCTTTATGTGGTACCAAGAAGAAATGAACCTATCACATTGTATTATGATAATACTTCATTAGTGGCTCTTGAAAAAGAGTCAAGGTCACACCTATGGACAAAGAATATAATCTGAAAGTATCACCTCTTGAGTGATTTATATCATAAGTTTGAAGTTTCAGTTATCCAAGTACCAATGGAAGAGAACTTGGTAGACCCTTTGACTAAAGGCATATCTCAGAAGAAGCTTGAGTATCATGTGAGGGCTAGCAGACTAAAGGTTGTTAGTAGTTGGATCTAGAGCACATGGGAGCCTGTTGGAGTTTGTTCCCTAGAACCAAATTCTTTATACTATATGATAAACTTTTATTCATGGTTTTTAATATTAATTAACTACTTATCACTTCATTATTTTTCTTTTTCAAGGCATTGTATGTGATAATTTACTTAGAGTATCGATCACACTAAAAGGTCATATCAGTTCCCTACCATGATGAGAACCCAAAAGTGCTATGACATTATTCTTGAATATATGTTATATAGCCAGATGATATCATTTGAGGGTCACAAATGATACATTCTATTATTCATGGAGACTCATAAGACTTTGAGTCACCTTCTCATGGTGTACACATTTGGTAATATTCAGGATAGATATTATGAGAATGAGAGATGGTAGTAGGAAATTCACCCTTCTATGTGTCATTGGATGTTCCTATCTACTGAAACATGTATTGGTCCTTATATTTTAAAATTATTATTAATGATTATTATGATTTTCACACTTATATGTATTGATAAAAATTGTGATGACAGATGTTCACTGTGAGGTAGCATATGTTGGGTGCATCACGAGTAATATTGCATTAATGAATAATGAGAGAATGGATTTATCCCTTATCTTATTTAATAGAAGTTAATATCTCAGGCCCTTTTATAAAAATTATATAGCCTAAATAAATATATGTCCATGATTTTCTATAGGAATTCTCTATTTCTAGAAAGTAAAAGAAAGATATATCGAGCATATAGGTTGATCGCACTAGGATGAAACCTACTCGATTTGAGATATTGTGATAAAGGGATTATATTACATTATAAGTGTTCATATGACGTGAAATGCCATTGAGTCATTAAATTCTTTCTTTATGGGTGCCTTTTCATGTTCCTATAAGGTAACCTTGGACTTTAGGCTGCTACACCTAATGCCACTAATAAAGAGACATAATGGTTCACACACTAAGTGTATCCAAAATATCAGTTAAATAATATATTATTATTTATTATTTAACAGGTTGAAAAATAATATCCCTGTATGTGGTTTAATAAATATTCATGTATTCTTGATCGAATATAAATATTAATTTTCTGATTAAAAAATATAATATTTATTTATTTATTGGTGAATAATGAAATTAGATTTATTTAATAAATAAATAGACATTATTCAAGGTCTAATAAATATTGTAAAGAATGGAGGACCAGTATTAATGGTCCGGTGAGAATTAATAATATTTAATATTATTTGATTAAATAATATTTAATTATAATCCATAGGTTTAACGCATGTCTACAAATAATAATATTAGTGTTATTATTTGACATGGGGATTTTCTAGTATTAAATAAATAATTAAGGGAACTTGTATATTTATTTTGTTTTAACCCTAGAAATATAAATGCCATGTTATATTATTTTCTCATAATCCAATTCATTTTGTGTGTACTGCACAATTATCTTGAAGAATCCTATCAATCCTAGAGAGATCCCTCTCTCCAAGAACGCTCCCAAGAAGAGAGAGCAATCCTCCTCCACATTTCAAGAAGAATTCTTTGGAAGCGATTCTCAAGGTGATCAAGGTAGACAACATAGGCTGAAGGATATTCCATGCTAGAACTCGTAGACTCCTTTGGTGACATCTGGTGATTCCTAGAACACATGTGAATCAACATTAGGGAAAATCTATGCTTGGTTTCTACAACGCAATGGTGGTGCACTGTAGATCTATCATAAGATTAAACAACAAAGAAATAATTCCTTATAGATAATTATTTATCTAATTAAATTAATTTTAAGAAATATGTGTTGATCTTCTCTCTCTTAGTTTCAGAAAAAATCTTATTTGTCTATTTCTTTGTCTCAATTACATGGATCATAGTTTTCATCGTTGTATAGATCTATTATTCATCATTGATTATGGAAATAATCAAAGCTGGACACCGCATATCACAATCTTCCACTATGCCTAGAACCTACTGTGTGTTTATGAGGTATTTTGTGATATTTCCTCTTCAATAACATATTTTTTTAAACTGAATAAAATATATGATTTTTTGTTTCGTTAAAGGTCCTATATTTTGATTTTTCTTCAGTTCATCATTTGTGTATCCCATTGCAGGTGTGTGTTACCCGATTTATAAGGTAGGTGGTTCTCTCTCTATCCTATGTTATTGACCTGCATCACTCTAGTTTTTATAAATCATTTTATAAATGAAATTAAATGATTGAATTGTTTTATTTGTTTGTGTGGAATTGGGTTTTTTTCAAATGATGGGTTTCCCCCAATTCTGATAAACGAAAAGGTGTTTTAAAGTCATTTTTAAATGGATATGTGAAATGGTTCTTAAATTGTTATCTGATAAAATGTATTGATGAATTGGTTTGAAAAATATATCACATGGTAAGCCTATGGTACATAGTAAGAAGGTTTAGTAATTGGATTTGTCCACTATCAGGGGGTTTCTTAGAAGGAATTCTTCTTATTCCTAGAAGTTTTGTTCTAGGGACTTGTTGGACCTGTTGGGGGATCACTATTTGGGGTGTAACTTTACTCTAAAGATTAAATACATATGTATAGAGGCTTTATGAGCATGAAATTTTCTATTATAGGTATTATTTTCTTAGCTATCCTGACCTGGTGTGATCCATGGCATGATGTGACATGTTTTTTTATCCGATTTTGGATATTCTAGATTATACTATTCTAGTTTTTCTACCTTAGTTTTTATATGATATGTGACACCCACTTTGGTTTTTTTTATATCTTAATTGATATATCTATATGGAATTATTTGATAATGATTTACCTACATTATTTGGTAATGTAGAGAAATGGGAAATTAAATTATTTTTCCATGATTATGATATAAATGTGATAAACTATTTTTTATTCCTTTTTTTTGTAAATTTTATCATGCATGGATTATTATATAGAGGATTAATATTAAAAACCTACATAGGACCCTACTGAGATTGTTATCTCACCCTTTCACACCCCTTTAGTGGTGTATCAACCTTGTTCTGTCTTTCGAGGTAGGGAATGGTAAGGCGCTATATTGTGGCAGTAATATTTTCTGTCATCTAGTTTATGGTTAGATGGTGGTGTGATAATGGGAGTCTCCCACATAATTACACAGGTCTATTGGAGTATCTATTTTAGTTTTTTCATCGTTTATAGTTGGACTTCTCTCCAAGAGATTTTTTTCATCTTTTCATTTTTAGCACTTATATTGTTCTCTATTTTTTATGGAAAATATTTATCACTGACATTTTTCACTCTTGTATTTGTATATATTTCATGTTGTTGCTTCAGTTTGGGTGAAATTATTCCCTCTAGTTATTTCTTGATGTCTGGGTGAGTGTCTCCCACCTATGGGGATCAGAAGCACCCATCGGGTAAGTAGCAGATCAGGAAGGGGACCATTATTAAGAGGGTATTCAGGTTGGTTTGTTACATGTTATTTATTTATATAAAGGATTATGTTCAAAAATAGATGTTACTTAATGAATTCTAAAATAAATTTTGGTTTTGGTAAATAATTAGTGGTATATGGAACGACTTATGTATATTTGGATTTGTTAAAATATAATTTTAGTTCTTTAAGATTAAAAATTGTTTTCTCTAATATTAATTAATTGGAGTAAGATATGGAGTATAATCTTATAGATGAATAAAAAAATGATTATATTTGATAATAAAATCTAGCGGATCTAATCTAGATAAGGTGAGGGTATATATATGTTTATTTATTCAGTGTCACTTCAAGACAACTTAGAGTCGACTAAAATTTTATACTAACAATCATCAATGTGACCTATAATTTTTTGTTGGTGAGAATGTTATTCTTTGAATTTATATATGGAAAAGGTCATGTAATTTAGGAAGATGGGAAATATGAACCCATCTTTTATTATCCATTTCAATATTCTTTATCAGTCGGGTATAATATCTTATCACTTGGTGATTCCACTGAACAACTCTCAAGTTTACAGTGAGTTTTATGTATCTCTCCAGATGATGTACAATACTATTCCCACACATTTACTAAAATCAAAGGTCATTCCACTAGAACCTGATCACTCTAATAGAGAGTAAATAGTTTGAATATTTCATTATAGAGATAAAGTGTAATGAAACATGGCTACACACCTCATGAAATATCTTTTGAGATATCACAAATTCAAAGAAGCTATATGGAATCCAAATAATGTAATGAAAAGGTGATATCCTAATTTTTTATCATAGATACAGATTTTAAGTATGAAATTCATTTTAACGGGGGTTTGAATGTGTCAACCTGAGATTTCATGAAATATTTTTTTCCAATAAATTTTAATTTTATGATAGCATTTGTTAAACCCAACATTGAGTTTAAATGAACCATGATATATTTTTAAAATATTATTATCTGATCATTATAACATATCGCTTGAATTTATTATTTTGAATAGGATTAAGTAAATTATGTTATATATAAAAATATTCAGCTAAATATATTTTTATTAATTATTTCATAACAAATAATTATTCAATTTTTTTCAAACATATATTTTTCATAAAAATAGATTTCATTCAAATATATTTTTATTTCATTTTTGGATGACAATATTTTTTATTGAATCTTTAAAAAAAATTATATCAGAAAAATAAACAAATATTTGGAATCAACATATCACAATTACCATATGTTTAATTTCTATTATTTTTCATAAAAGAATTATTTTTGAGTGAATAGTAAAAAATAATGATTTTTATTAATAACTACATTCTTGTTTCACGCATGTAGAAAGTTCCATTTTTTTCAAAATAAAATTGAATCTAAAATTAGTTATCTTATATTTTATATAATTTTATTATGATCATTAGAGTCTATTTTATGCTTGAATTTTTGTAAAAACATTTTTATACATAAAAATTCATTTTCCTGAAAACTGCTTTTATGCACGCAATGTGTCATTATAACAAAAATTAACACAATTTTTGAATGATTTTAATTAAATTAATATATTATACACTAAATAGAATCTTTTTAACATTCATATAATAATTTTATAATAATGTAAAATTAATAAAATGGTTTTATGTATAAAAATGTATTCTTATAAAAATCATTTTTCATCAGATTTTTCACACAAATTTAAAATTATTTACATCCACTTATATGTATTTTTTTTAGAAAAATAATTCAATGTTTTTAATCATTTGATTTAAATTTATTAAATAATAATATTTTATTTTTGGTCAATATGAATAGTTATTTTGAAAATATGGATGACCTCTGTAAGTGGTAAATTAGGTTAATCTAAGATAAAATAAGTGATAAGACCAAACTTATTTCATCCTAATTATTAATTAATTTTTATAATTTTACCAATAGAAACTAAGGCTTAAAATGGAGTTTTTTAATGGTAAATTTTCCATGAACATTCCTTATAAAATATTTAGATAAAAAAAGTTATAAAATTTTACTCTCTTAGTTTTAAATATCACGTATGTGTCCACATAGGGAAAAAGGTTATTCAAAATCAAAATATTTATTTTGAGCTTAATTAAATTATTTTCATGATAGAAATTTCTTTATAATTTTTGGTAATTTTATATTTAATTTAATTATAATGAAACATTGATGCATTATTTGTTATGTAATTAAAAAATTTAATAAATGATTCTAAAAATATTAAAAGTAAAATAATTTCCGTGAGTTAATGTGTTCCCAAATTTGTTTATATAAATATGAAGTATTTTAGTTATTTTAATGGATTATATATTAATTAAAAACTTTAATTTATGTCTTTTCAGTCAAATTTAATGAATAGAGTCTAAATTTGAAAATATTGATATTTTATGAAAATAAAAATTTATGAAATTACAATAAAATATTATTTATAATTAAAAGGAAACTAAAGATAATATTTTTTTGATAATTTCATTCCTTACTCATTTATAGGTTATTTAGAACAATTTTTCTCAAAACTTTATTAAATATATATTTATATTTTAATAAATTCCAAAGGTGTCCCTCCCCTCAATTATATAAGGGAACCTATTCATTCCTTTTTCAGATCAATTTGAGCCTTATTTATTGAAAATAATCATTAATGTTATCTTATACACTCCACTAAACACATTATATGGGTGCTTTTCTTCCCAAAAGACCTACCCTAGAGACCTTAACAGGTTATCTAAAGGAGTTATTTGAAAGAAGAAGTAATCTCCTTAACCGATCAATTTTTTAACTATTCATTTGAATCCCCTAAATCTATGAAATAATTTATAAAAATATATTTTCATTATCATAAATATAAATAAATGATATTATGATTATGAAACCAATGTTATTCACCCTTTTTTATCTAATTTAAAGTGAAAATATCGCATTTGTGTACGTCTAACATACTGTCTCTACATAGTGATACTGTTTATTTATGAACACCATCATTTCTGGAAAGGTATATTTATGAATTTAATTTTACATATTATAATTATGGAATAATTTTTATTTTTTAATGATAATATAATATCTACTATCTTCCCTTCTAAATCGTTGGAGAATGATAATATTGGTCTTACGTATGTGTGGACTGCCACCTTCACGAAGCGATGTGATTCATTCTTTATTTTTTTTAAATTGGATGGTGATAAGGATATATATATAAGGAATATATATGGTATATATGATATAATAATGTTTCTAAGATTAATTTTTTATTTACCTTTATTTCACTCCATCGGTCAAAAATGGAAATTGTGTTAATGTGTATGTATGACCTACTTTCTCCATGAATGGGGTAATTGTTTTCTCTATCTCTATCAGTTATGAAAGACTATATACATGTATATGATGAATATATATGATTTTTATATCCTTATTAAAATTTTAGATATTATGGACCCATGATCAAAATACAAGGACCAAAATAAATGAACAAAAACATATATGAAAAACGAAACAGATATCACTCAGAATAGTGGTTTTAATAAAGAGTTTTAGTAAAATGGATTATAAAAGGATACATTTAAATCATATGTGGAATGATATATATGATTATGTTTCTAAAATAGATTTATAATAAATTCATATTTATTATATAGGAACCTTCATCTCATTTATAGGATGTTGGATCTAAGGTATGAATATTTAGTCTCACTTTTAATTCTAGGAGAATTATTCCTAATTCAGAAGTCATTTTTTTGTGGTGAATATACTTACCATTTTAAATTTTATATCATGAAAATAATTAATTTAATTATATTCAAATATTCAATTGGTATTATAATTCAAAAGGTTCCAAATTGGTAAGTTTTTACTCTTCACTATCATTGCTTATCGGTATTGTTTGTGATTATATTTTGGATGATGAAATTGTATCCTCTATCTCTCAAGAAAATAATTATGTTTCTTATCATATATTAATATCATGAAAATATGTTTTTTCCTTCCATTTTCCACACCTTATTTACTCAAGTGTCAAAAAACATTTTTTTATGTATAATTGACTTCTTTTCTATATTCATTTGATAAACCTTTTTCTTCCAGATCAATGTTTAATAAAACTATTTTAGATAAGGATTAAAATATTCTCCTATTATTGACTAAATTAATTTTTAGGCATATTTTAATCATTAATAACAGTGTTTAAAGGAATATTATTATCATTTTCATAATAATTTACTTTTTTAATGATTATAAATGTATTAAAGGAATGTTTATTTAAATTATAATAAATGAATATAATTTATGGATGCTATAACTAAAAAATTAATTGAAGATTCATTTATATGTTTATAAGGTTATTTTAAAAATAATCCTTAATATTTTTGAAATTTTATTATTTTAATGTAGTGATTTAAAAATTGAACTCTTATTTCTCACAATAAATATTTAAATAAATTTTAATGGCGTTTAAATTTATCAATGAAAAAAACATTTTATTTCATTTTTTATTTATTGGGGATAGGATACAATGATACCATCATTATTATTTATATAGAAGGTTATATTTAGAATTTTAATTTTTTTATGAAAATTTTTCCTTATCCATGTGTTACTCTATAATGAAATGATTAAAAGTATATGATACCCATTTATTATAAACTAATTATGCTATTATGAAATAGTGAAATATTTATGAAACTTGTTCCTTTTCCATGGGATATGATATGATGATATGTTTTTGAAACTCATTTCTTTGCATTGGTTCTTATATGATTAATTTTTTATGATCTCATGGAAAACTATGTATGGTTTTCATTATATGATAGAGATGATGATATAATGAGGATAGTGGTTATATTGTAACTAAGGATAGTGTTTCCTCTATAACCAATGATGGGTGGGACCTGTATCTCCCTCCATTTCAATGGGTAATTATTAATATTTGAATATATAAATACTATTATAATGGGGAGTGAACCTAGTTTGGTATGGGACTTTTTCCATCATTATAGTATTGGGAGTAGACCTTGACTACTACAATGGTTATGGGAGTGAACCCATTACACTTTGAAAGTCTTATCAATGATCCTTTTACTACTAGGTAAATGATTTTCTATGATTATGTGTATTCTAAAAACTAATGACTTATGATAATTTTAAAATATCTTTGATTATGCTCTTTCATTCCTTTATTATGCATATCTTATGAACAAAAATGTCTTATTTCATGACTCCATATTATGATCTAAGATATATAGGGTATTATTTTCAAATATTATTCACATGTTATCATAATTTTATGTTCATGTAATTCTCATGTAATCATTCATTTCTCTCTTTTTTACCCTTACTGAGCATCTAAGCTCACTATTTTTATGTTTCGTTATATAGGTTATGAAGAAAATTATTATGAAAAATATTTTTAAGATGGATTATAGTTATGATAAACTTAAATATAAAATATGTAGATCATTTGAGAACTAGTTTCTTATATTTCCTTTTTTCAAAGGAACTATATCTATATAGATTCTTCATTAAAAAACTCTAAAAGTGGTATCATAATGTATATCAACTTGAATAATATATTCGTTTCATTTCATCATTTTTATGCATATGCATACATGAAAAACTTACAAACTCATTCATAGTTGATCAATGGTTTTTTCCCAGATAATTCGAGGGTTATAATTCTACCATTGAAGAGAAATATAAATAATCATGCATCTTCTCACTATATTCTATAAAATATAACAACTCACTGTATATTAGAAATAATTATAATTAGAAAGAAATTAATAAAAATAAAACACTCTCACATTTATAAACATTAATTTTCTATTAATATTCCATGAAGAAAGGCGAAAAAAACCATTTTTATTTCATATTCCCTAAATTTTAATCTCATATTATTCATAAATGTAGTGTGAATATTTATACAATATTGGTCATATTTTATCAACATTTAAATTTTAAATAAACATGAAAATTATTTCATTTATAATAATTATGATTAATAATTATTTAAAGAATATTTAAATAAAAAAATAAATATTAAATATCAATATTTAGGAAATCAAAACAAGAAATAATTTGAAAAAATTAAGCATGTGATGAACTTTGGAAAATAAGTCATACAATGTATGAATTATTTTTTATTTTCCTTTGAAATCAAATTTTCAAAATAATTATATTTCTTCATAATACTTCAAACTGAAAATAAAAGACATTTAACATTATTTTAATAAATTTGGTGTTTTTTCAAGAATTATTTTGAAGACATATGACATTAAATAAAATTTATAATACTTTTAAATTATTTTTACATGACTTAAAAAATATGTATAGTATGTTTTAGTATGACTCTTAAAAGTGCATGAGAATTCAAATTAATATATATCAAATAAATTATTTCCTCATGGATTTCATGAATTATATATTATTTAATTCCTCTAAGACTTATTACTTAAAAAAAATTAAACAGTTGACATAAAATACAAAGAACCAATATTACAGCCTTTGAATAGAATATTTAGATTCTACTCTAGTAAATTTTTATTTATAAAATTTTCTTTTATTTCCAAAAAATCTATTATATCCATAATAATACATCTATATATCAATATATCACATAAATAATTTATAAAATTCAATATAAAAAACTCTATAAATATGACTAAAAATATTTGTTGACATTTGAATTTTTCATGAACATGATAATTATATATTTATCTTTATTGTTTAATGAAATACAGATAATCATCATATATATCCATTATAAGAAGAATCATGAAATTTTGAAGTGTACAATGCATGTTATGATCAAAATATAATAGAAAAATCAATCTCTAAATCAATATTCTTAAAGATGTGTTAGAACAACTCATTCTCATGTAAACTCTCAACAGTACTTTGGTAGCACATAATAATTCATTATAAATCTATATTACATTAGGAAAACATATAGATGTGTTATGAATATTACAAAACATGTGAAAATAAAATTATAATTTACTAAATTATATACTTATATTGATAAAATTACATTGATCCTATAGAACATGTTATAAAAAATAAAAAATGATATCGAAAGATAAACCAAGAAAATAAATATTCAATATAATCAAAGTAAAACATACATTAAAAAATAAATATGGTAACAAATAATATAATAAATAATTATAGAACAATTTAAATAATGATGAAATTGTTATGAACAAAATATTTTAAAATCATTAGTGCACAAAAATATATGATACGGTATTAACCATAAATATGATAAAACAAAATAATTATTTATTTAATTCTAATTATTAATTCATTAAATTTATCAAATCAACTATACATTTATATACTTATTATAATGTGAATAAAACCATAAGGGGTTTGGTAAATTTAAATACATAAATTGTAGATCTTGTAGAAACAAATAATAATTAGTTTTCAATCTCTTATAAAATTCCCCATACATGATACCATTCTTGAAAATTAAAAAATAATACCTTTCATCAGAACCAATAGATATAAAAACATAGGAAAATAGTGTTCTAATATTCATATAAAGGGTAACATAAGGTAAAATCATTCAAAGATCATATCTGATCATAAAATGAGAATAAGGGGATGAAAACATAATCAAAGTAAAAATACATAACATAAAAAACCATACCTTTTATAACATATATAAGACTCAAGAATGATAACATAATGTATAAACAGTATAACTATCGATATGTGAGTAAATATCTATGAGAGATGAAAACATAACATTGCATAAATATGTGGCATAAAAGTGCGGAAAATATATAATAATTAGAAGAAACGTCTTTACAAATCACTATTATAGTCACCCTTACAATGGAATAACATCATCAAATAATTCCAAAATAGTTTATCTAGAGAATAAATATTTACTCAATGAATTTTTTGTCTATATAATATTAACCAATAATATAATGATAATCCATACATAAGTCAGATAAAAGAACATAAAACCATCATAACTCCATCATAGCTTAATTAAAGCAATGTAATAAAACGAGTTTTGTAACTTTTTCCACCAAATAAGATCATAAACCATCTAAATAAAGAAGTTTTATTGTTTCATAAGAATTTATCTGAAACATATCAAATAAAATAATGGAGGATGTGGATGTAGGTAAAATAATAATTGAAATGAAATGATACACATAATATTTTTATATAGTATATCATATTATGAATATAATAATTTGACAGATTGATAACAATAATTAAACAATACCAATGATTTATATCATAAACTCATTTATAGGTTTATCAATAACATTACTAAATAAGATATAGAGAGTAAAATGGAACAGAAACTATAAAATTTTTCTTGAAAATTTTGAAAATTTGTAGTAAAAATTTTAAGAAAGTGTCATTGAGACATTCAAAAATTTATTGGAAAAATATGTCAAAAACAAAACATTGAAAATAAATAATGTTTATTTATAAAAATATGGAGTGGAAGAAAAAAATTATAAGTGAAATAAAATAACATAAAATTCATTTAAAATAATATAATTTTCATAAATTTTATAATGAAGAATAAAATTCATAGAACAATGTGAAAGTAATTGTATTTGAAAGTCTATAGAATATTTTAATGGAGGATTTATAAGGAATAATGGACATGGTTACAGGAAAAATAAAATAAGTTGTTGTTTTTTTTAAATATTATTCTCACACTTTTAAATAGATGTTAAAATCATCCCACATATAATAAATTTATAAATTAACATATTAAACTTTTTAAAATAAAGACAATGATTATAGAAAATAATTTTATGAAATCACTTAATTCTATATAATATTGTTTATAAAACAATATATGAATATGGATAAGGATGAGGTGGATCCCATTCAACTATAATAAATTTGGCCATTCCCTATTAATAGAAATATTGCATTGAGTTAAGTACCAATGAAATTTTAAATATAAAGAATAAATGAAAACCCAAAAATAACTATATCAAAATAAAAAGTTTGGCCTTTTAGAGAGAAAGAGAAAATAATTCCTGGAATATAAATTTAAAAAAAAAATCTAAATAATTTATGAGATTGAGAAATAAACCCTTATGGATATAGTATATTTTGAATAAAAACACCTTGAAAGAAAGAACATAGAAAATAACAATAAATACCATAAATAATTAGAGTTTGGATATCATGTTTCAATGGGGTATTTTTACACCTTATAAATTAATATAGGTTTATTATATAACGCATGCTATAATAAAGAAAATTAGAGATGATAAACCATTGCAACATTTTTAATTCTTGATTCAAAATCCATTGACGAAGAGAACATGATTTGTTTTTATAAATATCATTAATAAAATTAATTATATTTCAAAATAAACTTATGGTGAAATATATATATATATATATATATCATATAAAATAATTCATGAAGAAAAATATAAATCTTTCTTTAAGAAATTAAAATTCAGACACATAATTGTTATCTCAAAACTCTTATTTCAATTTTGGTCATTTTCAATCATGAGTAATATAATTGTATTAATTATTTTAATTAATAATAATAACATTCATATTTATCCACTTTTAATTATCCCATTAATTACATTTAATATAGTGTTTCATTTATTTACTAAATCAATTTATTTCGCCACAGTTGTTTTGTGGTTATTTTTTATATAATCTAAAAAAGAGATTTGGTGAAATTACCATAGTAAACAGGGTTAAAAAATTGTTCTATAATATAAAAAATGGTATAGATATATGTTATTCATCATTACAGTAGAAAAACATTTATACATTTTTTTAGGTAGTTAAAAATAAACTCAAATGATGAAAAGTGTCTTGGTATGCATATTTTAGGTGGGAAAAATTTCAGTGACCATTTATTTATTAATATTGTGAATAGACTACATAAATTAACATTCAATAATATTAAATATATCATAAATATAAAAACAATTCATTAAATCCATTTTCATAAACATCAATGTAATTTAATGATGAAAATTGAAACATGTCTTTTATTGAAGTGGTAATGTGATAATCACAAGAACTATGTTCACATTTTTTAAGGAAATGGAAGGAAAAAATATAATGATTTTTAAATTAACATGTTATTATTTTAGAATATTGAGGATTCAATTTTAATTATATTTGGACAAGAATAATAGATTTTAAAATCTTGGAATAATAAATAATCTTGAACAAAATTAGTTAGAACAGGTACACATTCCTTCCTTATAAACCTTAAGGAATCCCCTTAATACATCATTGATTTATATTTTGGAGAGAGTATAACCTCTTGGATGTGAAAAAAACTTATTATGGTTTTTTTATATATTGGTTGATATTTGGTGTGCATGGTTTATGGAAGGTTGTGGTGGTAAAGGGAGCCTTTTATAAATAAGAAGAGTAACATTCTTATACATATGAATTTTATAATAAAAATAATTGAGTCCTTATTAAGTAATGTGTCTCAAATATTGATAATAATAGTATAAAATATATTTTAATGTTAATAAATCCCTCATACTACCATTTAGTTTTGAATTTTTTCTATATTTTGAGACATTATCTCGTGATTTATTACTTTTAAACCATTTTAACTGTTACAGTGGAATGTAATTTTTACCAAGGTGACATATTTTTCTGACATAAAATTAAGTAGAAGAAAATAAATATTTTTAAAAATATAAATATAAATATGAAAATGTTTTTATGATATTAAATTTATAGAGGTGTAAAAATTTAATTTGAATAAAAATATACATAAATTAATGGAAAATTGTTTCTTCAAAAATGAATTATTAAGGGTAAAAATAAATTTACACCAAAATAATGTATAATATAGAGTATCATGACCTTAATTGGTTCATGAAAATAATATAACAGTTATAGGATTTAAAAATAATCCAAAACATAATAGAACCATTTGAATACATATTTAAGGGAAGAGGACCAAAACTATTTTTTCATAGAATAAAACATCACATATGTTTCAAAATTTTGAACATATGTTTCTGAAATTAGAATAATATTTTTCTAATTCATTATTATTATACTTGAATATATATTTTGTATGGTCTTGGGTTTTATTATTGGTTTAAAATACTATAATTTCTCTCTAAACATCTTTGTATACCCACATGAATGTTCAAATGGGATTACTGGAGGTTTCTTGAGTGTTCAAATGTGTTGGAAGACCCGAATTTAGGTTTACTGGATATGTAGGATGAGTATCATAGTTAGAACTTGATTTGAATAATGAGTAAAAAAACCATGTTACCATAAGGGGAGGGTATTTATTTGTTTAACCATGAAAAGGGGGACTATAACCTGTGAAAAGTCTACAATTTATGGCTAGTCTAACTCTCACAGTTTATTCACAATTTGTCTAACAATATACATAAACAATGTGAGCTATGGTTCAAATGGAGTGTAGCTACACATGAATGGTGTAATATTTGGAAACCCATGTATCCAAACCATGAATCCTCAAAAAAATATTGAATTTACCTTTTTATTCTACTTTCCCATAAATCAATTTTTTCACTTTTCTTCAAACAATTTGTGTACCAAATCCACTATAGTTTTAACCCTTATCTTCTTCATTTTTTGTGTACCTACCTCATATGTACTCTATTTTTATTAAATATGATAATTTTATATAAACATAAATAAGCCTAACAATTTGTTATATTATTTATCCTTTTTCTATGCCATCTTGAGTGTCATCACCATGTGATCCAATAAACACAATTTTTTGATAATGTGTGGTTTTCTGATTTATCTCATTAAATCACAAATACAAGGTTGATTCTGGATGAGGATTCCTCATAAAGGATGTTATAGATGGTCTATTATTTTTACCTAAAAGTATCATTATTTAAAACTTATTTCATTGTCTCTCATATAGGCCTTTCTATGCATTACCCCAAAATGTATGTATCCATTAATTAAACACCTTTAATGGAATTTGGTGTTCCATTATAACCTTTAACACCATTATAGATTGAAAACCTGAAACAAAAAATCCCCTTTGGGTGCGTATTAATAAATACAATTAACAACCATTCATTTCTATTAACTATAACACACCTTGGGTGTGATGTTTTTCACTCTGTAAAATGAATAACTAAATTGAATCAATTAAATTGATAAATTTCATAGATACCTCATTTTCCCCTTTGATACCTTACCCTATTATGATTGATTATTTATATACACCATGATTAAAATTTTATAGGATTAGACTTCTATATATGAGACTTGTATTCTAGATCTCGAATTCCTTGGGAAATCTCATAGGATTTTAACTAATTCATTGATGAAAATTCCAAGTGCCAGCCCAAAATTTGATTTTGTCAATGTCTTAGATTCATGAATCCCTCTATATTAAATCTATGAGTCACCAAAACAATATAAAATAAGAATTTTTTGGATGACCTCTATGGATTTGGATTTATTTCTTTTTTCGTAGATTTCTTTTGATTATCTATGTGGACTACAATCATTTCTACCCTGAGAATACCATCATATTTTTTACTTGGGATCAGTTAGAAAATTTTAGGTTTGAATACCATAGGTTCATCCCTTTTATTACACTCAAAAACCCATAACAAAACTTCTTTTTTTGTTACTACTAGTGGGATTGATATTCTAATTTAATGGATTCTATGGGTCTTCTATGGATCCCTTTTGATTCTTCCACATCGATGTGTTGGCTATATTCATTTTTTTATTTTGTTTTTAAATGTTTATATACCCAAATACATCCATATTTGGCCAAAGCATGTATTTTCGACCATGTATCCCAGAGGATCTTGAGCTTGACATGGTTTGTATTTATTTTACTAAAAAAAATTATTATACTATAACACTATTACATTTTAAATTCAATGAATAGATTTTCATTAGAAACCATTGGTGGCAGGATACTATTTTTTAATTAAACCCTATTAGGGAAACCATTTTGTATTTGAGAATATTTCATTTATGCATGTAAGGATAAAGGGATATTACCTACTATTAAAACATGATATATTTTAGGGTTGATGGGAGAGGGGTGGGGCCGTTCTTGATATTCTCATAGATATAGTTTCTTTTGGACTTTTTTCCAAATTTTTTTATACTAGTATTATTGAACACCTTATTCAATGTATTTTAGCTCAAATGTTGAATTATTACATGAAATCATCTATATGTATCGATTATTATGACATTTGTCTATTCGTTATGATTTTGATGGTTTATATAATAGCATTTACTATTTCAAATTTGTTTATTTATTATTTTATTCACAATTTTATGATGTTTTGTAAACTGATAAAACGGTTATTATCTCCCCATTTTACAACCATATTCTTTTGATAATAGTCGTAATGATCTGGTGTATGATGAGGTGTGTTTAAATCCTTATAGACAACCATTTTAATCACATGTCTATGAACATGGCCCAAGACATCAAAAAATATAATGTGATGTCCCTTTTTTCATTTTTTATAAATGTTTTTGTTTAGTATACTTGATCTAGGAAGTGTTAGAACATTGAAATATGTCAGGCCTAAGAGTAGTTAAAATAAGTGTGAGGTAAAAGGAATGATTCCATGGTTGGAACTTTTTATTCTTGAAAATTCATTTATGAGTTGTACTATTTTCACCATATGGTGACAAGAAACTTATAATATGTTTTTTATGAATTTTTACCATTAGGATATTATGGAAAGGAAGAATTTATAAATGAATGATAATAGTAATGGAAGAATTTATATTCTAGGGAAATGTAATTCCATACTTACATCATTTCAAGATTTCCTATTACATATTGGGAATGCATTTGTTGTTATACTTATGAGATCTAATGTTTCATTTAGGGAATGGAGAAATTTTTTATTATATAATGTGTTTTTATCAACATAAATTGTGTTTTGTAGCATATAATGGGGATGGAAATTTATCTAACCAATCATAACAAGGATAAAGATATATAACAAAGGTTATATATGATGGATTATTTATGTGGTTGAAATTATATTTATTTCTTGTCTCAATTTAAATTAGAATTTTTATATTTGGAATGAAAAATCATATAACTATATAATCATATTTGGACTTTTTGTATCCTCAAATGGAATGTAAAAGGTCAGTTTTGGTTAAACAGAATGTCAATTGTAATTTATAAATATTATGTCTTTATAACATTGTTATATAAATCCACAAACTAAAATTTTATTATAACAAATAATAATGATAAAAATGGTTTCCATTAAATTTAGATTCCAATTTCAATGTAAAGGGTGTTTTTCTATAAAACATGTAATTTACATCCCTTTTAACTTAACTTTTACAATTAATACTTGAAATTTTAACCTTTATAACCTTACCTTAGGAAGGGGTTGTGGGATGATGTATCTTGTTTAGTAGATCTCTTGTTAATGTTTTATTTATTATTTTCAATCTTTTCAAAAATTTATATTATACTAATATTATTGTTTTTACTTGAAGATATATTGCTCAATGATAGGCACATGTTGAATTCTAGGTGGGTGGAAACGACCATGCTCCTGAGCTGTTGGGACCAGAAACGCCCATGGTGTCACCTGTGGTACATCTCATAGTATAAAATGTTTTTCTTGGACTAAGTGTTTATTCCTAGCTTAGATATGGTTTCCTATGTCTATAGTATTCTATTGAATGGCGTCTAAGATCTATACTAACTATGTTTGAGTTTATGAGGGGGTTCCATTAGCAACACTCACAAAATATCTCTGGGTGAGGTGGTCCCTATACAATAAAGACATCACTGGAGGATGTGCTTATGATCATTGAGAATCCAGATATGCATCTAGAAAGGATCATTAAGGTAACAGAATATATGTTACATGGATCTTCCAAGATATATTGGGATGTCCTTACTAACAAATACCAACATTAGGATATAGTTTGGAGGTATTTCTAAACAACCTTCTAGGAAATTTTTTCCCTTGAAATGATGATAAATAATAATGAAAGGGGTTTTATCTATATATAATAGGGATCTATGTCTGTTATTTTTTTAACTACATTTCAGAGAGCTTCAGTGCATTATGACCACTCTGGATGATAATAAGATATCAACTTAGAGGTGTTTTGAGGTTTGGCTTATATATTATTTGCAATCTCATGAGAATTTATAATTATTATCTATTATATGTGGGATGGGGAACCAGGTTCTTATCTCTAATAATATTCCTAGAGGAGATAAATAAACATGTATTGGTTACCAAACTTATATTCGAGGTAGAACGTCATCAAGTGTAAGGAAGAATCACTTTGATATTTCTCACTAGGGTTGTGGTATTTAGAGTGTCCACAATAGTATATTTGTGTTATCCAATTAGTTTGGAAGTAAAGGTCACGTGAATCCTTAGTGCAACATATACTCATTAGAGTGTTGAGCCTATGGTATAATGGTCTGTTTTTAGATATTTTTCATGAAAATTCCAATAGATCTCAGTGGGAGATTATTTTAAGAATATCAATATTTGGGAATGGTATATATAGCTCCACATTAGTTAATAATTTAGAATAGAACCTAATATTGAATTTGAGTAGGTGTTCAAGGTCTAGGAATCTATGTATAGGTTATACAGTGCTATTATAGTGAACCTTCTAATGTAGGTCAATATGTATCTCAAGTTCTGTGATCTAGATAGTTATTTATAGTCTAGTCAGCACATGATGGGAATAGTGTGATTCCATATATATTATGAGGTATAATCTTTTAGTCTCAACATTTATATCTTCATTTATTGAATAAAGTGCTTCACACATGTTTATATATGCAAATTTAGTATATTGTTTTGGTATAAATATAGAATTTATTTGTATTTGTTTCTCTATACATGAAAATGGTAACCTTTTCAAAGAGAGTTTTCTGATGATAGAAGTGTCCCTAAGATATAGACATCTACTATTTATTTTAATACCTTTATGCCCCCAAAATGATTCTCTTTGACAAATCTCTTGGGATGGAATTATTATTTCCTTTTCATTCCCAAATTGATTGCTATCATTGAAGGGTGTCTTTATTGCCACCTATGTGTGGTAACATTAATCAAAAGGTATAATTACATTAACAAGAAACTAAAATTAAACTTTATTCACTTAAAACAATGAAGTGCGACCAATAATTCCAGTTTTTATATTTATGATCAGAGAATATAGGAAACTAAATTTCATTAATTGATGGACATATTGAAATATGTATTTCATAAAGAATTATACAGTGTTACTCTTAAGTGAAAGGTATATTTCACTATCAAAATTTTTTATGGAGAAAAATAAATATCTACCCCTCTAAATGGGATGACTACTACAGATATTCAATGATTCTATAGGTACTAGGGATACCTAGAATCCAAAGGGTTTATATGCACAATACTTCTCCTTATGGTTAGTTGGCTCTTTTCACTATGAAGATGGATGGTAATGTGAGGCCATATGATGAATATTTGAAATTTAATCTTTTTATATTTAAGAATCATTATTGAAATATTCATATTAAAGACCTCTTTGAATTGATATTTGGATATATATATATATAGCCTTATTAGATATTTACATGATATTATGATATCATCTAGTGACGGTTATAACCTCTAATATGACACATATATATTTCTAAATAAGTTATGACCTATATGAATATCTAGTTATATTGTTCAGTATAAAAAACCCCATTGTCTTTATTACCAAGATAAATCAGGTTTTTCATCCAAACCTTGATGAATTTCTATTTTTTATGGATGATCTCAGATTGTACTCGAACACTATACAAAATCATGTAAAACACCATACCATCATACTGAGTATAGTAAGATATAAAATAATATATCCTAAGCTTACTAAATTATAGTTTTTTATTGATAAATATCACTTCCTATGATAGATTATATCAGAATAAGTGGTATTTGTAGATCTATAGAAGGTGGTAGCCATTGTTTCTTTAGAAAACCCAATTAGTGTTTTTGATATATGATGTTTCTTAGGGTTAGACTAATACTAATTGTGACTTATCCAAAATTATTTTTACCCTATTGATATGATAATGTGATTTACTAAGAATGGGAGTCAAGTTATCATGTTCAAAATCTTCTGATATGTCCTTTTAAGAGTGGAATAAATGGTTCTCCTCAGTTTATATCATCATTCTTCTTGATATTTGTATAGGATACATAGTTTTTTTTAATTCATGAAGCATCGGGCTAAGACATATTTTCTTGAATGGGGAATGATTATTGGCATATAGGTCACTTAAATTGTGACCTCGGGAGTTTAAATACCTAACACATAATCTAGAGTTATCAACACTAGTCTATTCCTCCAATAGTAGGAGGAATCTTTTACTAGTGATATAGTTTGTGGTGTACACTGATAAAAAATCCTCTATACATATTCTCTCATTGTTAATTGACCCTCTAATAGTTGATATTTTTTAATATCATTAGTATATCGACATTTTTCTTTCTTACATGTTAGGTATTGAAAATCATGTCACTAATTGTCTGATCTAGAAGACTCAGAATCAAGTGGTTTAGGCAGCCAGCATTGAATTAGTGTTTAGGCTATGTTCTTATGGAAATCATCCTGATTTTTAATAATTTGATTTCCATTTTTCCTCCTTTCTTTACGAATTTATTCATAAATTTTTTATCTATTTAATGGGAGACACCTTTTAGATCCTGATGGATTAGATCATAGGTATTGTGTTTCTTGTGAGGATCCCTAACCTCATTGGATTTTTTACAAATAGGTGATTCAAAATATCATAGGTAATTTTTGTGTTAATGCATAGATTTGAGAAGAATATAAGTAAGAATATCATGATTCTAAATGTAATGAGAATCCCAAACTCACAAATATTTTTCATGACGGATTCAATCGGTATTGGTGTTCAGTTATGAGAGAGGATATATCAAGCATTGTTATTGGGTGTTCTACCTGTCTACAGGTGAAGGAAAAACACTAGGGTCTTGATGGAAACTTACAGCCATTAACTATGCCAGAGTGAAAATTGGTTGATTCCACCAAGTATTTCCTGATAGGAATATTGATATCACCATGTGGTAGTGATCCATTTGGTGTGATCATGGATATAATGATGAAGGTGTCACATATATTTTATATTTGATAGAATACTTAGCGGATGATCTTTAGTGTCCATATGTCTGAGAGATTATATACCTTCATAGGTATCCATGTTCAATAGAATTAGATAGGGTTTCTTGGACTAATTATTTGTTCTAGGATAGGTTGAAGAAGTCTCCTAGTTCTCATATGCTTTTTGAGTATGACATACCACCCTTAGATTGACAGCCTGTCCTAACATACTATATAGGTATTAGGGTGCATGCTCAATGCATGAATCCCTAATTTCATAATTTATTACAATAAACACTTTTTTATTTTTGAATTAACTGATAATAATAATTTCCAAGTAATTATCTACATATACCACTATAACTCTCTTTATGGTATGCAATGTCATTCACCATTTTTCTGAATATAGGCAAGGGAGGATGTTTTATTAGCATCACATCATTTTCAATAAACATCAAAACATATACAATTGATCAGGAAATGTATAGTTATGGATAATTCTATGATATATTCCATTCATTATCATCTATCTCTAGAGTTTTAGGCGGGGAATCAGGTCTTCTTGAGAGTCTCTCTTAGATTAGGTCCTCGGCGTATTAGGATGGAGGGTAATCTGGCACCAACATATGTTTAGTGACTTGAGATCATAGTGACAGTCCATTAGATAAAATATTGGATATCTCCTCCTGAGATGTACTGGGATATACATGACATCATACATTCTTTTCAGATCCACCATCACTACTCTTACCCATTTAAGGTCCTAGATTCTAAGAAATATTGGTTAGCCGACAATAAATTTTTAGAGAGGTATCTAGTTATTATAGTCGATCATATAATGAATAAAATCATTGGAAGTATGTTTATTCTAGTCTTAGTATTATTTTTGAATATATATATATATAATATTTTATGTGAGAAAAATATTTTGATATATATGCTCATTGGATAGAGTTGTTCTCGGTTACAGCTCAACTACCCTCGGTATGGAAACTTTGTGATGAGTTGTTTTATGTAGGGGAGTTTACAAGATTATACTATTTTTTAAAGGTACTGACTCTTTTATTTTTAGTATAAATCAATTTTTATACACTAATGGAAGTGAATATTTGAGTAGTAGAGATTCTCGGATCATTCATAAAGTTTTTTATTCCAAGATAAATAGTTTTCTTAAATCCAATATGTGCCACATAGTTAGCATGCATTTTGGAAAAATATTCTCATTACTCATGCGTCATAGATATGGAGGAGAATAGATTGTTTAACTATGTGAATGTGGATATTAATCCATCATTTGTTATTTATTACAAGTACATCACTAACTTCTTTCATGGTTTTTCTTATTGTGTACCAAAATTGAATGAGGTATGGTTCATCTAAATAGTAGCTACACACAAATCATACACAGTTTATAAAACTTATCAAAAAAACCTGATTCCATAGTAAAAAAGTGATAATTTCTCTTTATTTCCTTCCTTTCCCTTAAATCCTTTTTTTCATTATACCCCCATTTTTTCATAGTATCCATAGTAGGTCTCTCCATTTTAATCTTCTTTATTTTGGTGCACCTCCCTCATCCAAACTCTATTTCATTATTCATTATTCATTTTGGATTACTATTAATAATTCTAAACCTCCTTTAATAATTTATTTTATTTAATAAATCTCTTTGGATTTATCTCCAAATGAGAAAATAAATCAAATAGTTATGGTTTATTTCTTGTTTTTTTATTTATTTTGTTTCATATCATTTGTATTGACAATATTGTATGAGGATTCATTTATAGGGCTATGGAAGGTGGTATATTAATTTTCAATAAGAGTATAGTTGTTTATAACATGTACCATTCTAAAAAATTCCAAACCTTCCATTTGTTTCACCTAAATTATGTTACTCCTTTATTTATACATTGATAAGTCACCTTGATGATCTCTGAGACACTTTGACACTGTTTAAGTTTGATGCATTTTACATGCACTACTACTTAGTGTGTGTTTGATTAAATTCTCTTAATAACCATTCAATGTTATTATCCATAACACTCCTTGACTTATTTTTATTTCAAATCATTAAAATTAATTAATAAATTTAATTAACTAAATTTATAAGATTAATTTATAACTCACTTGAACCTTTGATCACTTATTATAGTGTATTTTTCTATTTATGTGGACCATGATGACACTTTTATAGTTTTGGCATGCCTCAGGTATGAATTCGATTATTGATCGATAATTATGTGGGAAAACTCATAGTATTATATATAATTCATTGATTAAAACACCATGTGGTAGACAAAAAATTTATTTGATCAATGTCTTAGATTCATCAATTCCTTGTTTTGAAAATGACAATTCACCCAAACTCCATAGTATATTAATGCATGGGATGACCTCCCTGGATTTAGCTAGTTGTCATCAGACATGAAATTCCATGTATTATCTCCATGTAATCCAGTCATGTCTACCCCAATATTACTTTGGACTTGTTCCTTGGACACAATTAGAAAATTCTACAGTGGAATACAAATGGTTCCTCACTTGGATTAAACTCAAGACCACATTGCCTAAAAATCTCAGTAGATCGCTAAAATTATACTAACATTACAAAATATTGTATTCCATGGGTCCTCTATGGATCACTTTTTTTTAATGGACACCTTGTCTATTTTCTTTCCTTGCCTATCAATATATTGGTCATATGTTAATAGATATCCATTTTAGGCCAAAAAATTTATGGTTGGTCATGTATTATATGAGGAGACTTAGCTTAACAAGGTTTATATTTATTAAACTACTTTACATTGATTTTACCTAAAATCTATTGAATTTTTTATTCATATATTATATTTGAATAAGAAATTGTCGGTGGTGGCCAATAGAGTTTTACTCACACTCGATTTGGGATTCAGTTTGCAACCCGAGCTAATTTTAGGGATATAAGTAAAAAAAGGAATCACCCAACTATTGAAACATGATCTATTTTAGGGTTGTGAATAGAGGAATAAGATAGTTCTTGTTATATTCAAGGATAAATTTTATTTTGGTTTCTTTGCCTTCTTTTTTAGTACATGTACTGTTTTATTCTAGATACTATTTATTGATACCCAAATTTTGTGTTATTTGATGAGATCGTCTATATATAGTGTTCAAAATATTATTTTTTTTTAATATTATTGATTCAGATGGTTTATTCCCACAATATTAATATTTCCAATGTTATAATTTATTATTCAATATATTTATCTACAATTGAGATGTACACTGATAAAAAGGTTATAGTATCCCCACCATACAACCATATAACATCACTACTAGTTGAATGCCTCTAGCATATGAGGAAGTGAACTTGAGGCCTTGTGTCCAACCAAATAGGTCCCTTCTCAACGAACAAGTATTGGGATATCAAAATTTGGGTCAATTCAATGGTTTGATAAAATTTTAACTATTTCCTATATCATGACTATTGAATTTTGTTCCCAAAAGAAAAATTGTGTGTACATTATGATAACATTTTTTCATTTTTTTAAATATTAATAAATTCCTTATCACATCATGATTTTTATTCTACATGACATAGTACGTGATAATTTCCTAAGAGTTTTTATTGCATTGAAAGGTCATAACAGTTTATATTTATGACGTAAAGACAGAAGTCCCATAATATTACTCTTAAAAATATGTTCTATAGATAGATAAAATCATATAAGGGACATAAATTATAAAGTAAAATTGTGGTTGGGACTCATAATACTTTAAGGCTCTTTCTCATGGTGCACACCAATTGTAATATCCGGTATAATATACTATGGGTATGGGACCCTCCAATAGGAAATATAAATTTATATGCTTTATTGATTTTTCCTATCCATTAACATGTGTATTGGTATATAGAAAATAATATTATTATTATTGAGTACAATAATTCAAGTACATTGATGTATTGAATAAAATAATGAGGTAATATGTTCATGAAAATATAGGATACATTAGAAGCATCATCAGCAATATTTCATTAATAACTAATGTGTGAAAGTATTTATCCTCTCTCTTAATAGAAGTTGATAACTTAGGACCTTTCATGGAAATTATATAGCCTAAAAATCCATGTCCATGGTGTTCTATATGAATGTTTTATTTCAATAATTTGAAATAAAGATCCATCAAACATATAGGTTGATGGAACTAGAATGTGTAACATCCCTGTTTTGGAAGCCACCCAGAGGTGCCCGTACCCAGTTGGTCATATGGCCTCAAGCGCATTTCCCCGAACGCCAGAGGCTTCCAACTAGTAGCGAGGGCCTTGGGTGTGAACGTGGGGAAACTACTCCCTCATTGGCAGAGTACACAGCAGCAGTAAATAGATATACAATAGCGGAAGCAGTAGTAATACAAAATAACAGTAACAATAAAAGAATGATAAAGAAACAATTGAAGCATATATATATAAATGATGCGTGATACATATATGTTTAGGAAAGTAGCCAAACAAGTCACAATGATCCATAAAGTACTAAACCAAAGTGAAAAGGGAAAACATATAAGCAACTCCCTAGCATCGCAAGCCTCAGTTTGGTCCCATTCTCTCCATGATATCCAGCTCCAATGCAATCAAGCACCTGAAGTCGAAGGGCGCTTTCCCTTGTCTATACCTGCAGCAATATAATCTGTTTGGGCCCAAAATCATGACCCAAACAATGTGTGAGACTAAATCCCAATAGGAAACCACCTGAAGATATGTGCCTAATAGTCAGTGAGTATATGGCAGGGTAAAAGTATAGAAAGAAGTAAACAGGAAGCACACAGCAGAAAATAATACAATCCACAGTTTCAATATCAATCAGTAGCTAATCTAATAGCTAACACAATAGTTAACCCTCTGGGCAGTACTCATGGCCTAACCCCTATGGTTCAACCCCACAAGTACGAGAAACCCTCTAGTAAGCACACATAGTCTCACCCCTCTGGTTCAGCTAAAGTATAGACTCTCCGGGGAAGCACTCAACATCAATTCCCCCTATAGTATCGTATTGTACAAAAGGCACTCTGGGGAAGCACTCAACGTCAATTCCCCCTGTGGCCTACGTCAAGGAACTACAAACACCCTGGGGAAGCACTCAACATCAATTCCCCCTATGGTCTCACATCGTATAATTATAAAGACACTCTGGAGAAGCCCTAAACATCAATTATCTCTATGGTCTATTCACCAGGTTCTCATGACCCTGTGTAAGTCGAGCAAGTTTAGAAGTGCATAACGGCCAAGGTAACCTCAAGAACTACTTGGCTAACATTCTATAGCATATCAGTATATCATAACAATAGTCACAACATCCTACAATACAAGGCATGGGAAATTAAACAACAGCCTAGCAGGAAAACTAGACCCAAATATCAAAATAGGAAAAACATGCATGATAAATACATCTAAAGCATAGTAATTTACCCTATTCACAAAAAATAACCTCTACTCAGACATACAAGCAATGCAGGCAAACAATAGGGATAAAACAGTAAACCCGCAATACCCCGTTCATGGGTATTAGGAAAATTTGCACATAAAACTCAGATACATTCTACAGAAAGGAACAAACCACCTACCTCGGCAATGGGAGATCAATATACTTGAACCATGAGGATTGAATTGCCTTATAATGCCATAGATCTAAGAAAACGTCTAAAACATTCAACCCACGATAACTTGTAAAAGAGGAGAAATTAGAAAACGAGGTTACAACATAAGAGAGAACTCACCAATGTGATTCCAACGTAGTCAACAGTGTTTGAATCGGAGGACGGATGCTAGCTCAGGGGGCTCATTGAAGATCTGTGTCTACTCGATGATCTCGGACGAACAAAACCTAGAGGAGGCTTGTTCTGTCTTCCAGACGCGACCTCGATGCATTTAATGAAAAAAACAAAGTACACGGCGTGTAATTTTTGAGTACAGAGCGTGTATTTTCTATTTCTGTACTCCGCATTATGCGGCCTCCACATCACCCCACACGACCGTGTGTGTGGCCATGACACGACAAGCACACAGCCTCCTGCAGAAATAAAGTACACAGCGTGCACTCGTAAAGTACACAGTGTGTACTTAAAAAATTTCTAGAAACTCCTCTTTTCTCAAAAACTCCAGAAAGCGGAAAACATGCCTGAAAAGAAGGTTCGGGTTCTTATAAACTTCTCCCCTTAAAGAAACTCATCCCCAAATTTCCCTAGCGTGGCTTAGAAGGAGAAGCCCCGAATTTCTCTGGCCTCTACGATCGCACATCGGCCTCCCTCTCCCAAGTCTTGTCTTGTAATTTCCCATGCTACCATAGAACTCATGCCATAGGAACAGACCAGCCATGGAGAACCTTTGTACTTCGATCGAAAATCTGGATGGGATATTCCTCGAAAGATGAATCCACCTTCAACTCGACTTCATCGGGTTGGAAAACACGAGATGGGTCTGAAATGTAACACCAAAGCTGAGAAATGTGGAAAAAGTTGTGCAAATCCCGGTACCTCCGAGGTAACTGAAACCGATAAGAAACCAGACCAAGTCTCTCCAACACCTCAAATGGACCGAAGTACCTCGGCAAAATCTTACCCTGCCTTCTAATCCTCTTGTGTCCAAACCTCGGTGTGACATGCAGGAAAACCTGATCCCTGACCTCGAACTCCAAAGGTCATCTCCGATAATCAGCATAAGACTTCTGATAAGACTATGCAATATCCATCCTCTTCTGAATCAACTCTATATGCTCTATGGTCTCCTGAACAAGGCGAGGTCCCAACAAAGTTCCCTCTCATACCTCCATCCAACATAAGAGTGATCGGCATGGCCTACCGTACAAAGACTCATAAGGTGTTATCTGAGTAGTTTCTTGAAAACTATTATTGTAGGAAAACTCCACAAGAGGTATATGATTCTCCCAAGAACCTAGAAAATTCAAATGCATGCTCGGATCATGTCCTCAAGCACCTGAATCATAGGCTTAGACTGGCCATCTGTCTGGGGATGGTAAGCTATACTCAAAATCACCTGTGTACCCAAAGCTTTCTATAGTCCCTTCCAGTCCTAAGAAGTAAAATAAGCATCCATATCTGAAATGATGGAGTGTGGAACTCCATGCAGACATACAATCTCATGGATGTACAACCGTCCTAGCTCATCAACACTAAAGGTCTCCTTGATCGGCAATAAGTGAGAGACCTTCGTAATTCTGTCGATGACAACCCATGCTGCATTGTTCCCTCGAGGAGACCTCAACAACCCTGTCATGAAATCCATCGCGACGTCATTCCACTTACACTCAGGAATGGGTAACTACTATAAAATCCCGGATGGTCACTGATGCTCATCCTTCACCTGCTGACAATTGGAACACCTCATGAAGAAACCTTCAACGTCCCTCTTCATACTTGTCCACCAATACTGACGGTGTAAATAACGATACATCTTGGTGACACCAGAACGAACTAACCAAACTGATGAATTAAAGTCCCACATCATCTCCTCGTGTATGTCTACTGGCACCCATACACGCCCCTGGAAATGCAAGATCTCATCCTCTCCTATGGTCCATCCAGGAATAGGGTCCTCTACTGACACGCTTTCTTGTAGGACTAGGCCTTCAGAATCTGATAGCAGCCTCATTCGTACTCGATCAAGAAGGGTAGAGGTAACAGCTACAGAAGATAGAAAAGTATTCCCCTATCTATCGTGAACCTCCAAATGAATCTCAGAGGACAGATCCATAAGCTAAACTCACTATTGGCCTCCTGAACTGCCTGTATCTAAGTCCTCTTTCTCAACGCATCAGTCACTGTGTTTCCTTTCCCAGACGTATAGGCATGCTCAAAATCAAAGGACTGAAGGTACTCAACCCACCTTCACTACCACAAATTCAGAACATGCTGATTGAAGATGTACTTGAGACTCTTGTGGTTGGTAAAAACCACAAAGTTCTCTCCCAGAAGATAATGTCTCCAACAGCGTAAGGCATGAACTACATCAGCAAACTCCAGATCATGCGTCAGGTAATTCTTCTCATGTGGCATCAACTATCGAGTCCTATACGCAACGACTCCATCTCCATACTTAAGCACAGCTCCCAGCCTGATACCTGATGCATCATAGTAAACGGTATAGCTCTTTCCTGGATCATGGAAGACTAGTATCGGTGCTAAAGTCAACACCCCTTTCAGCTCCTGAAAGGATAACTCACAAGAATCTGACCACAGTAACTTCGCACCCTTCTTAGTTAGACCCGCCAGCGGTGCTCCTAAGAACTAAAAGTCTCAAATGAAACATATTTAGTATCCAACCAACCCTAAAAAGCTCCTCAACTCAAAGATGTTCTTTGGATTCTCCCAGGAAACTACAACTCTCACTTTCTCTGGGTCTACTGATACTTCTGTCTCTGAGATAACATGACCCAAGAAGTGAATATGATCCATCCATAAGTGGCATTTTGAGAGCTTAGCATATAAATAATTCTCTCTCAGTGTACTCAAAGTGATATCAAGATGGGTAGCATGGTCTTCTTGAGTGTGAGAGTACACGAAGATATCGTCCATGAAGACCATGACGAAAGAGTTCAAGAATGGATGGAACACTCGGTTCATCAGTGCCATGAAAACTACAGGCTCCTTCGTGAGACCGAACAGTATATCCAAGTACTCGTATAGACCATACCAGCTCTGTAAAGACCCGTAAAATTCAAGGAAAATTTTTTCTTAATTTTCTTTAGAATTTTACAAGAGCGCGGTTTCAGACGGCACCTGATTCCGAGGCCCGGAGTGCCCGGAATTAATTTCCGAAGTTTGGCTCGGGTACGTTCAGTGAACGAACGAGCGGGAATTCCTAACTTTTGATCCGGTGCTCGGAATTGAAATCCGAGGGCACCGATGAACTCGCAGCGCCGATTTTCGCTTAATGAGACCCTTTCGGGAGTTGCGTTTGTTGCGGGTTGAAAGTTACGTTTTGGGGTTTTTCAGTTAAGTTAAATAAAATTTGTGCAAAACAAATTTTATTTTAACTTATTTTAAAAACCTACCAAAGGAGGTTAGAAGTGGGACCCACACCCACTTAACCTCCCTTGGGAGGATTAAGTGTGGTGGGGCCCACACGAACCCCTTTTTCTTTTCAAATTCCTTAACCTCTCAAAACCCCCCTCTTAATTATGTAACTCTCCCCTACTTTAACTCTTGCCAATTTATCTTTTCATTTAATTTTGTCAACTCTAGACTTAATTAGTGAATTGAATTCAACTTTGAATTTTGAAAGGTTGGCAAAGTGAGAATAAAATAAGATGTAGTCTTATTTTATTTTGGGTTGATCGTTTGTTCCCTTGGGAGCTTTTGAGAGCATTCCTCTTCATCTTCAACTCTGACGAAGAACGAAGAACGAAGAACGCTCAAACTCCGACGAAGAACGACGCCTCTCTTCTTCGTCCTCGGTGTCAACGAGAGGGAACGCCGCTTCCTCCTCGGACCATCTTCGTCGGCGTACAAGTTTCGCCAACGACGTGACTCTTCGAACGCATCCCTTCGTCATCGGATTTGACGAACGACGACCGCGACGCCCGACTTCCGCGACGCCGTCTTCCGCGGACATAGTCGAATCCTCGATCTTGTACCCAAGGTAGGGGTTTTTGTTTTCATTTTGGTTTTCTTACTCCTTTTCTTGATCGTGAATAGCAAGTCTAACGTGTGGCTTATTTATTTAAGTCTCGTTATTATCTCTTTAACGTGAGGGGGGCCGGACCGCACGAACACGGCCGAATCCCCCCTCCATCGTTCTTGTTTGTTTATGCTGGTGGAAACAAGTAGCGTGGTGCCGTCGCACCACGCGGATGAACGTTCATTTATTTTGCGCAACACCGTCGCGCTTCGCCGAGGAGAGTCTTCAAGAACGCGACGCCGTCGCGCCGCGTTGGAAGGATTCATGGCACGGCGAAAGGGGCGCGGTGCCGTCGCACCGCGCCGGACGACGAACGCCGCGACCGGTTCCGGGCCGCGGCGGGACGAGAAGACCGCGGCCGGTTCCGGGCCGCGGCGGGACGAGAAGACCGCGGCCGGTTCCGGGCCGCGGCGGAAGGAAAGACCGGCGGCCGGGCCGCCGGCGTCGGAAGTCGAAGGCGGGACCGGAATTTCCGGTCCCGTTAGTAAAAACCGGCCGGCCAGCTGGCCGGCCGGATGACTGAAAACCGGGGGAATAAATCCCCCGGACCGTTCAGCAAACCCCCCTCTTAATGAGGGGGGTGGTTCATTAAGGAGGGGGGGGGGCAGCAGCCCCCCCCCCGGTTTTCCATTTAGCGGGCCCCCTGGAACGGGGGGGCCGTTTGTCAAAAAAATCGGCGCGGCAAAGCCGCGCCGCCATCTCAAAAGCGGGGGCAATCAAGCCCCCCGCGTGCTGCCACCCCGTGCGGCGCCCGCCGCCGCCAGCGCGGCCCGCCGCCGCCGCCACCGCGGCCCGCCGCCGCCGCCGGCACGGCCCGCCGCCGCCGCCACCACGGCCCGCCGCCGCCGCCGCCGCCGCCGCCGCCCGCCGCGCCGCCGCCGCACCGCCCCGGGGGGGGGGGGGGGGGGGGGTCGGTCCGGGTCGGCCCGGACCCGGACCCCCCCGTTTCGAACCAGTTTTAGTTTTTGGCTCATAACTTGAGCCTCGGACCTCCGAATGACGAACCGTCTGCGGCAACGCGATCCTTGGATCGAGACGGTCGTTTCGGTATATCGCACTCAAGGTTTCGGGTTACTTTGAGTTCGGCCGGGTTGGTTCGTTCTCAGAACCAACCGGGCCTTCGGAGCGGAAACGCTCATATCTCGAGCCACGAACGTCCGATTGACGCGCCGTCAGTCGCGTTGTGTTCCTCTTAGTGAATCGGATCTTTTGGCATACTCCGCCCGAGGTTTGGACGCAGGTGGAGTACGGTCGGGTTGGTTTTTCCTTAAAAACCAACCGGGCCCCGGAGACGAAAATGCCAATAACTCACAGACCGGGCGTCCGATTGACGCGCCGTCTGTTTCGTTGACTTCCTCTTGATGAGACGGAACTTTTGACATACTCCGCCCGAGTTTTGGATACAGTCGGAGTATGACCGGGTTGGATTGTACCCGAAATCCAACCGGGCCCCTGGAACGGGAAAGCTGATATCTTTCAGACAGGACGTCCGCTTGACGAGCCGTCAGCGGCGTTGGTGGTTACGTTGAGTAACGGTCCCTTTGAGTATACCCTATGGGAGTTCGGGGTGCAGTTGAGATACGGCCGGGATTGGTTTCGCTCACGAAACCAACCGGGCCCCTGGGACGAAAAGGCTAATAACTCACAGACCGGGCGTCCGATCGACGCGCCGTCTGTTGCGTTGAGACCCCTGTGACGAGACGGACCTTTGAGACACTTCTTCGCGGGACCTTGTGATACTTGGAGTATCGACCAGTAGCTCGTGGAGCGGACCCGTGGTACTTGACAGTGGTGGTGCGCTTGGATGCAGCAGCAGACCCTTGGCGGTGGAGAGCTTAGTTGTAGCGGCGGACCCGCGATACTCTACGGAGTGTGTGTGCTTGGTTGTAGCGACAGACCTGCGACGGTGGAGACGAGCGTGCAGAGTACGGAGACCGTGTAGCCGGCTGAGACCTGACGACTGCTTGACCGACTCGACTTGGAGTGAGTCGACTAGCCCAGTGGACGGAGCGCCCGGTATTTGGCGGCAGACCCACGGCGGACGGAGCGCCTGGTAGTTGGCAGCAGACCCGCGGTACTCGACGGGAGGAGTACCTCAGCAGGCTATCTGGGTAGCGCCCGGTATTTGGCGACAGACCCTCAGCGGACGGAGCGCCCGGTAGTTGGCCGCAAACCCGCAGTACTCGACAGGAGGAGTACCTCAGCAGTCATAGGTTAGTGAGCAGTACCTCGGAGTCGTGATAGGACTACTACACACTTCAGAGACGGGGCTCTTCAGCAGTTACGGTTTCGATAATGAAAATCCTGGTTTGAGCTGAGACTTTTGACCTTTGTGTTTCCTCATGATTGAGATGGGTTACTTGATAACTTAGGTATATGTATGGGCATATACCTGGGTAGTGGTTATCCATTGATCTCATGATCCTTGTGTTTCCTCATGACTGAGATGGGTTACTTGATAACTTAGGTATATGTATGGGCATATACCTAAGTAGAGTTTATCTGTTGAGATCTTCTTGTGTTTATCCTTGTTGGTTTTAGTGAGACCTTGAGGGTCTCGGGGTCCCTACTGAGTATCGTTATACTCACCCCTGCACGGGCTATGCCCGCACCTCGTTGTGTTGGTTGCAGACGACGGACAGAGCTGACAGAGGCCGAGTGTTCGAGGACTGGACGGTATCTGGAGGTGGACTATACGACGAGGCGGTACCCGGAGGTGGACCACTGGGCGGGATATACTCGGAGCAGACGGCGGGACCCGAGGAGCAGAGGAGCTATCTGTACCCACCCTTCAGGTGGGATTTCCAGTGGACAGCTCGGCGTAGCAGTTTTACTTTTCAGTTGCTGTTTTTCCTTTTTGAGTTGTACTTTACAGTTGGGCTTGTATTTCCGGCCCCTTTTACTTTTCAGCTCTTCTTTTTGTACTTAGTGTTTTACTTCCGCTTGTACTCTGTGGTGCTTGTTTTCTTTATAAAGGCAATGCCTTCCCAGTTATCGGGATTTTACGCCTTTGGTGCTAGTCGCCAACCCCTGGCCTATGGAAGGCGGGCTTGGGGTAGTCACGGCACGGGCCCCGGGGACGGGTCGTGACAAATTGGTATCAGAGGAGTTCGGTTCTACCGCAGAACTTATAACTCTGATGTTTCTTTCTGTGAAGCAATAGTGTTGAGAGTACCGAGTGTGGTTTTCAGTTCAGGGAGTCCAGTGTTGGTGCGGGCGGCCGACGTATCCATACACCAGGACCCTGACAACTGATTTTCGACTTTGTGCACGAAAACACTGATTGCGTGTGTGTTTTCAAAGGTTTTTTCCCCTTAAAACAGCTCAAACCAGGTCAGCTCACCAGGTATAATCGTTTGATCGTGTTACGTTGTTTCTTTCAGGATGGCCCCACGACGGCAGCCAGTTAGGGTTCCGAGAGTCGAGCGTGACGACAGCCCACCGAGCGACGAGGCTTCGGTGCAGGGCCCTTTTCCAGTAGTGGCACCGGCGGTAGCTTTACCCGCCGAGCCCCCGATGCTTCCAGCAGCAGCCGCTGACGATGCACGTCGCCTCAGCGCACTGCATGAGTTTCAGCACCAGCGACCGCCCAGGTTTCGTGGGGAGACGGATCCCCAGGCAGCAGAGGACTGGCTGGAGGCAGTAGTACGAGTGTTTAGGCTAGTGAGGACACCAGCAGACCTCATGGTGATCCTCGCTGCGAGCCTATTACACGCAGCAGCAGGACGATGGTGGAGCCTGATGCTCCAGGTGCACGATGAGGCATCTCTTCTCTGGACGGACTTTGAGAGCCTCTTCCGCTCTGAGTTCGTCCCGGCCACCCTCCGAGTGGTGCGCATCCAGGAGCTTCTTCAGTTGCGGCAGGGCAGCATGACGGTCGCTCAGTACTCGGCGAGATTTACCGATCTCTCGCGCTACTCGACCGACATGGTACGGGACCCATTCTTCCGGGCCCGGACCTTCGAGCAGGGTTTGAGACACGAGATCAGGGCATCGCTGATCTCCCTCAGCTTACCGACTCAGACTGGAGTACTGGAGCGGGCCCTTCTGATTGAGAGCTTCCTTGCTGAGTCTTCACCAGCGCAGCGACCCACCGCAGGGCGGCACGTAGCGGAGTCTTCGGTAGCAGGTGGCCGACAGATGACTCAGGGGTCCAGACAGACCAGACCTTCAGGCAGACGACCTCAGGGCACTGGCTCAGCAGTGCAGGGCACACAGCGCGGAGTCAGTCTTTTGAGTGGAAGACAGTGCTTTGCATGCGGCGGGCAAGGCCACATGGCTCGTGACTGCCCGACCCGCCATGCGGAGGAGCAGCAGACGGTTGAGGAACCACCTAGGCAGAGGCAGAGGTTCGACCGTGGCGGTCCGCAGGGAGGAGGCGGACGAGGCAGAGGAGCTGGCCGAGCAGCAGGTGGTGGACGACGCTTTGAGGCTCTGCCACCACCACCACCAGGAGGTCCACCCCGACCACAGGGAGTAGGTGGACATGCGAGAGCACAGCTTCAGGCAGCTGAAGCTTACGATCATGGAGCTCTGGGAGCAGGTGGACAGGAGCAGAACTAGTGGATACATCCTTGTACTTCTAGTTCCATGTTGATGTTGCTTTTGTGTAGCGTCTTGTATTATGAGCTGCAATAATAAAAGACGCATCCTTTGTGAAGTTTTCATTCCTGTCCTCTTTTGTGATGTTACTAAGAGGTTCCAGTTGACTGTTGACTTGACCCTCACTTGTGAGACATCTACTGGAGGAGACCAGTTACCACACACTGATGCCGACAGTGTGACTCAACCCTTGGAGGCGAGAGTAACGGTTGAATCTCTTAGTAGTAGCGTCGAGGCCTTACGACGTCATCCTTGGTATGGATTAGTATCATCCATGTTAGGATTGACTGTTTTAGGCAAAGAATGTGGTTCATCCAGGGGATGAGACCAGGTTTCTCTTATCGGCAAAGAAGAAATCTTGCAGCTCTTGTGGGACCAGAGATGGTCCGGGCCACGTCGGAGGAGGTCCATGTCATCCAGGAGCGGATGAGGACAACACAGAGCCGGCAGAAGTCATACGCTGACAGGAGGCGGAGGCCACTAGAGTTCGAGGATGGTGACCACGTCTTCTTGCGGGTCTCACCTCGACGTGGTATTCGGAGATTTGGCCGAGGCAACAAGTTATCTCCGCGCTTCATCGGACCCTTTCAGGTCCTCAGCAGGGTTGGTGAGGTGGCTTATCGCCTGGCTCTACCACCTCAATTGCACCGGGTGCACGATGTCTTCCACGTGTCTCAGCTGAGGAGATGCGTGCTCGACCCGACGCACATCCTTGACGATGGGGCGACTTTTACGGAGGTCCCGGTGGAGATAGAGGATCGACAGGAGCGGGTCCTACATGGGCGATCGATTCCTCTTGTGCGCGACAGATGGCGGCGCGGGAATATCCAGGAGAGCACATGGGAGCGGGAGGCTCAGATGCGTGCTCAGTACCCTCTTTTGTTTCCCTAGTTTTTGATGTAGCTTTACGGGGACGTAAAGCCCTGAGGTGGGAGTAATGTAATGACCCGTAAAATTCAAGGAAATTTTTTTCTTAATTTTCTTTAGAATTTTACAAGAGCGCGGTTTCAGACGGCACCTGATTCCGAGGCCCGGAGTGCCCGGAATTAATTTCCGAAGTTTGGCTCAGGTACGTTCAGTGAACGAACGAGCGGGAATTCCTAACTTTTGATCCGGTGCTCGGAATTGAAATCTGAGGGCACCGATGAACTCGCAGCGCCGATTTTCGCTTAATGAGACCTTTTCGGAGGTTGCGTTTGTTGCTGGTTGAAAGTTACGTTTTGGGGTTTTTCAGTTAAGTTAAATAAAATTTGTGCAAAACAAATTTTATTTTAACTTATTTTAAAAACCTACCAAAGGAGGTTAGAAGTGGGACCCACACCCACTTAACCTCCCTTGGGAGGATTAAGTGTGGTGGGGCCCACACGAACCCCTTTTTCTTTTCAAATTCCTTAACCTCTCAAAACCCCCCTCTTAATTATGTAACTCTCCCCTACTTTAACTCTTGCCAATTTATCTTTTCATTTAATTTTGTCAACTCTAGACTTAATTAGTGAATTGAATTCAACTTTGAATTTTGAAAGGTTGGCAAAGTGAGAATAAAATAAGATGTAGTCTTATTTTATTTTGGGTTGATCGTTTGTTCCCTTGGGAGCTTTTGAGAGCATTCCTCTTCATCTTCAACTCTGACGAAGAACGAAGAACGAAGAACGCTCAAACTCCGACGAAGAACGACGCCTCTCTTCTTCGTCCTCGGTGTCAACGAGAGGGAACGCCGCTTCCTCCTCGGACCATCTTCGTCGGCGTACAAGTTTCGCCAACGACGTGACTCTTCGAACGCATCCCTTCGTCATCGGATTTGACGAACGACGACCGCGACGCCCGACTTCCGCGACGCCGTCTTCCGCGGACATAGTCGAATCCTCGATCTTGTACCCAAGGTAGGGGTTTTTGTTTTCATTTTGGTTTTCTTACTCCTTTTCTTGATCGTGAATAGCAAGTCTAACGTGTGGCTTATTTATTTAAGTCTCGTTATTATCTCTTTAACGTGAGGGGGGCCGGACCGCACGAACACGGCCGAATCCCCCCTCCATCGTTCATGTTTGTTTATGCTGGTGGAAACAAGTAGCGTGGTGCCGTCGCACCACGCGGATGAACGTTCATTTATTTTGCGCAACACCGTCGTGCTTCGCCGAGGAGAGTCTTCAAGAACGCGACGCCGTCGCGCCGCGTTGGAAGGATTCATGGCACGGCGAAAGGGGCGCGGTGCCGTCGCACCGCGCCGGACGACGAACGCCGCGGCCGGTTCCGGGCCGCGGCGGGACGAGAAGACCGCGGCCGGTTCCGGGCCGCGGCGGGACGAGAAGACCGCGGCCGGTTCCGGGCCGCGGCGGAAGGAAAGACCGGCGGCCGGGCCGCCGGCGTCGGAAGTCGAAGGCGGGACCGGAATTTCCGGTCCCGTTAGTAAAAACCGGCCGGCCAGCTGGCCGGCCGGATGACTGAAAACCGGGGGAATAAATCCCCCGGACCGTTCAGCAAACCCCCCTCTTAATGAGGGGGGTGGTTCATTAAGGAGGGGGGGGCAGCAGCCCCCCCCCGGTTTTCCATTTAGCGGGCCCCCTGGAAGGGGGGGGCCGTTTGTCAAAAAAATCGGCGCGGCAAAGCCGCGCCGCCATCTCAAAAGCGGGGGCAATCAAGCCCCCCGCGTGCTGCCACCCCGTGCGGCGCCCGCCGCCGCCAGCGCGGCCCGCCGCCGCCGCCACCGCGGCCCGCCGCCGCCGCACCGCCTCGGGGGGGGGGGGGGGGGGGGTCGGGCCGGGTCGGCCCGGACCCGGACCCCCCCGTTTCGAACCAGTTTTGGTTTTTGGCTCATAACTTGAGCCTCGGACCTCCAAATGACGAACCGTCTGCGGCAACGCGATCCTTGGATCGAGACGGTCGTTTCGGTATATCGCACTCAAGGTTTCGGGTTACTTTGAGTTCGGCCGGGTTGGTTCGTTCTCAGAACCAACCGGGCCTTCGGAGCGGAAACGCTCATATCTCGAGCCACGAACGTCCGATTGACGCGCCGTCAGTCGCGTTGTGTTCCTCTTAGTGAATCGGATCTTTTGGCATACTCCGCCCGAGGTTTGGACGCAGGTGGAGTACGGTCGGGTTGGTTTTTCCTTAAAAACCAACCGGGCCCCGGAGACGAAAATGCCAATAACTCACAGACCGGGCGTCCGATTGACGCGCCGTCTGTTTCGTTGACTTCCTCATGATGAGACGGAACATTTGACATACTCCGCCCGAGTTTTGGATACTGTCGGAGTATGGCCGGGTTGGATTGTACCCGAAATCCAACCGGGCCCCTGGAACGGGAAAGCTGATATCTTTCAGACAGGACGTCCGCTTGACGAGCCGTCAGCGGCGTTGGTGGTTACGTTGAGTAACGGTCCCTTTGAGTATACCCTATGGGAGTTCGGGGTGCAGTTGAGATACGGCCGGGATTGGTTTCGCTCACGAAACCAACCGGGCCCCTGGGACGAAAAGGCTAATAACTCACAGACCGGGCGTCCGATCGACGCGCCGTCTGTTGCGTTGAGACCCCTGTGACGAGACGGACCTTTGAGACACTTCTTCGCGGGACCTTGTGATACTTGGAGTATCGACCAGTAGCTCGTGGAGCGGACCCGTGGTACTTGACAGTGGTGGTGCGCTTGGATGCAGCAGCAGACCCTTGGCGGTGGAGAGCTTAGTTGTAGCGGCGGACCCGCGATACTCTACGGAGTGTGTGTGCTTGGTTGTAGCGACAGACCTGCGACGGTGGAGACGAGCGTGCAGAGTACGGAGACCGTGTAGCCGGCTGAGACCTGACGACTGCTTGACCGACTCGACTTGGAGTGAGTCGACTAGCCCAGTGGACGGAGCGCCCGGTATTTGGCGGCAGACCCACGGCGGACGGAGCGCCTGGTAGTTGGCAGCAGACCCGCGGTACTCGACGGGAGGAGTACCTCAGCAGGCTATCTGGGTAGCGCCCGGTATTTGGCGACAGACCCTCAGCGGACGGAGCGCCCGGTAGTTGGCCGCAAACCCGCAGTACTCGACAGGAGGAGTACCTCAGCAGTCATAGGTTAGTGAGCAGTACCTCGGAGTCGTGATAGGACTACTACACACTTCAGAGACGGGGCTCTTCAGCAGTTACGGTTTCGATAATGAAAATCCTGGTTTGAGCTGAGACTTTTGACCTTTGTGTTTCCTCATGATTGAGATGGGTTACTTGATAACTTAGGTATATGTATGGGCATATACCTGGGTAGTGGTTATCCATTGATCTCATGATCCTTGTGTTTCCTCATGACTGAGATGGGTTACTTGATAACTTAGGTATATGTATGGGCATATACCTAAGTAGAGTTTATCTGTTGAGATCTTCTTGTGTTTATCCTTGTTGGTTTTAGTGAGACCTTGAGGGTCTCGGGGTCCCTACTGAGTATCGTTATACTCACCCCTGCACGGGCTATGCCCGCACCTCGTTGTGTTGGTTGCAGACGACGGACAGAGCTGACAGAGGCCGAGTGTTCGAGGACTGGACGGTATCTGGAGGTGGACTATACGACGAGGCGGTACCCGGAGGTGGACCACTGGGCGGGATATACTCGGAGCAGACGGCGGGACCCGAGGAGCAGAGGAGCTATCTGTACCCACCCTTCAGGTGGGATTTCCAGTGGACAGCTCGGCGTAGCAGTTTTACTTTTCAGTTGCTGTTTTTCCTTTTTGAGTTGTACTTTACAGTTGGGCTTGTATTTCCGGCCCCTTTTACTTTTCAGCTCTTCTTTTTGTACTTAGTGTTTTACTTCCGCTTGTACTCTGTGGTGCTTGTTTTCTTTATAAAGGCAATGCCTTCCCAGTTATCGGGATTTTACGCCTTTGGTGCTAGTCGCCAACCCCTGGCCTATGGAAGGCGGGCTTGGGGTAGTCACGGCACGGGCCCCGAGGACGGGTCGTGACAAGCTCCAGAAGGCTGTGAGAGGTATATCAGATGGTCTAATATGCAACTGATGGTAATCAGATCTCAAGTCAATCTTCGAGAACACCTAGGCTCCTCGAAGCTAATCAAAGATATCATCAATCCTAGGAAAGGGATATCGGTTCTTGACCGTCAACTGGTTCAGCTTCCGATAGTCCACACATAGCCTAAGGGTACCATCTACCATCTTCTCAAATAGGACAAGCGAATTCCAAGTAGAAGTACTAGGTTGGATGAAACCCTTTGCCTGCAACTCCTCCAGCTGCTTCTTGAGCTCCTGCAACTCAGGTGTAGCCATCCTGTAAGGAGGAATGGACACTGGTGCCACCCCTAGAACAAGCTCAATATAAAAGTATACCTCACGCTCCAGAGGCAAACCTGAAAATTACTCTGGAAAGACATATATGAAATGATCCACCACAGGAGGAATGTGTAACTGTGAAGTCCCCTGATCATCCAGATAAAGACTAGCAATCTTGGCTATAATTTCTCCCAACCCATGATGATCTGGACCCACTGTTCTCACCTGGATATCCCACTCACCCTTATGAAAATAATATCCACCCTTTGGTGATATTAAACTCAACCTGCGGTGATAACAGTCGACGACTTCCTGGAAGGGAACTAGCTAGTCCATTCCATGAATGACATCATAGCCTGTTATCTCTAGAACATAAAAATACCAAAGGAAGTGACACCCACCAACCTCGAGAGGGAACTCCTTGCACTGACGTACACTAGATGTTATTTTCCCCAACGGAGTGTCTAGTGTCATAACATAGGAAAAAGAAAATATACAGAGCCCAAGGCTCTCCACAACAGCGATAGATATATAGATATGCATGGAACCAGTATCGAAAAGGGCTGAAGATAAAACCGTGGCAACTAGGATCGTACCTCAATCCATAGAGGGGTCGGGATCCTACTCCTGATGGGTTTACTCCATCGCAAAAGTATAGCTTGCTCCGCGGCCCTATGACCCCGCCTGACTACTCTGAGCTGATCCACCCTGCTGTCATTGGTAGCCTGGTGGCTGACCACCATGGCTGCGACCTCCACCTCAGCCTGAACGGCTAGAAGAACTCCAGTTCCCAGACTAGTGAGAAATTGGCAGAGATTCACCTGTGCGAAGGGTCATAGATGAACATCATTCATCGGCTGCTGGTGTGAAGACCTGACAGAAATGCTGAAGGTGTCCCAACTTGCCACAAGATCAGCACTCCACTGGGTCTCTCTATCATTGTGGCCTCATATGCACACTTCTCCTGCACCGGTATCACACCACCTAGCTACCAGAAGATGCATCCCGCCTACTCAGATCTCCCTGTGTAGTCTCCCTATAGTGCTTCAATCTATTAGTTTGAAAAGCACTAACTTTGGATGTCGAGCCACCCTAGATCACAACTCCGTATTCCCTCAGATTTCGCTTCTTTATTAGTGCCTGGTTGATGATGGAAGTAATGGAAGTCAACTTGAAGATATTCACCTGAGAGCGGATGTCCTGTCTGAGGCTATCCTCAAACTTCCTTGCCAGGAATAACCCATCTCTTCCCAAGAAGGGTGTGAAATGCTGAATCTCGGTGAAACAAGAGGAATACTCCATAATCAATAGGGTACCCTTCTCAAGGCTCATAAACTCCAATGCTCAGTCATCCCTCAGGGTATCCGAATAGAAGTAGTCATAAAAGATGCACTAGAACTCCTCCTAAGCCATAGCCTGCTAATGAACCGCCTGTGAGATCACATCCCACCATCTCTTGGAGGAATCCCATAGCATATAGCTAGAAATCTTGAATCTCCTCTCTGGAGGCGTCTCCAGATGCTCAAATATTGTCATCATGGCTTCTAGCCCTGACTCTGTAGCTTGAGGTCCACCTTACCTTGAAAAAGTGGGAGGATGTTGCTGCTAGAAGACCCACGTCAAATCATCCATCGACGAGGCAGGAGGCGGCGCTCCCTGAAAGGTCCGCATCATCCTCATGAAGCCTTCCCTGAACCGTGCATCATTACTGGTAACAGGTATTACTACTGGTGCCAAGACTGACACAACAGGAGGATCTGCGGGAAGCCCCTGATTATCTATATCTGGTGTCTGATCACTGCCATGTAACTGGCGTACAACCAGAGGACGTCTCGATGGCATGACTCTGCAAGTTCAAATGCACACCATAGATCAACATTATCAAGGACTGGAAACTAGAAGTACAGGGAGGTAATAGGAGAAAAAAAGTATTCAAATTTTACAAAACATGAATACACGGCATGTATAAACCTTACACGGCGTGTTCCCTTAATTCATTTACATGGTCGTGTAATTCCGCAAAAACTGGTCGCGTAACACCCCTAACACATGGTGTGTTGTCTTAACACATTGTGTGTACTTGAATCCTCTTCCCCTGCCTGAGTCCTTCTACACGGTTAAGCCACATGGCTCTCCCAAGACAATACTACACGACATGTTCTCAGCAGACACGGAATGTACTAGACAAGCTTCACCTAGCCTGTGTTGTTAGTGACACGGCCTGTGTACACAGGTTACACTACACGGCGTGTTCTAGATGGACACAGCATGTATTAAGAAGGATAACATTGACTCGTGTTGTTAGTGAAATGGCTGGGTACCTAGTTCATACTACATGGCATGTTCAAACCTGACACGGAATGTATAAGAATAGACTCCACTGACCCGTGTTGTTAGCTACATGGTCGGACTCTTGGGATTACACTACACGGCGTGAACAACCGGTACATGGCGTTTTCCCATGAGATTTTCCCTATCTCTTATCTCTTCCCACATGGCATGTAACACGGTTAGAGACTACACGGCGTGTACATAAGGTACACGGCATGTACTTATGAAAAATAGTTTGTTCCCAAATAGAATAACACATGGTGTGTAGTCAAAACTACACGGCGTGTATTCTGGGTTTTTCCAGACTGTAAGCCTCAGAAACTACTCTAGAGCCCAGAAAACACTAAAACAAACACTAAAAGTTCCAAATTCTGATCCATGAGGGCCCATACTCCCCATGAATCAAATTTTGGCATTTCAAACAAGTTATAAAAAATCCAAACAAGTCAATGATCCACCAAATTTCAGTCCATGAGGGCCCATAATGCCTAAAGAACCAATGTTTGGTGTTCATTCAAACAAAACCTTACACAATCAATTCACTAACAAGAAGAAGATATTTTTATCAAGGCATATATCACAACAACATGCATATTCTACACAACATCTATCATAACAACAAGAAATTGATAATGTACCCTAGATGGCATGGAAAGAATGCATGACATGTGATTTCTAGAAAGTTCCTATATGTTTCATGAGATGGAATACCCTCGTCTCATTGGGTTATGATAGAAATATAACCTCAATAACATAAATAATAACTAGCACAAAACATGTGAGTTACCTAATGGTGAAAATCAAGGCAATCATAAACTTTCAAAACCATAAAATTGCATCAATGAGGTAGATTGGCTTTTCCCTATACACGAGTTAGCTACTCTCGGGCATAGATTAACACCATGTACCTATTCCTTCCTATCCCTAACTATATGATCCAAACAATAAGTAAAGAGAAAATAATTCCTTTGGTACCACTTTGTAACGTCTTGGTTCTGCAAGCCACCCAGAGGTGTCTATACCTGGTTGGTCACATAGACTCAAGTGCATTTCCCCGAATGCCAGAGGATACCGACTAGAAGCGAGGGTCGTGGGTGTGAAAGTGGGGAAACTATGTCCTCATTGGCATAGTACATAGCAGAAGTAAACAGATATACAATATCAGAATCAGTAATAATACCAAACAACAGTTACAACGAAAGACTGATAAAGAAACAACTAGAGCATATATATATATAAATAATGTATGATACATATATGTCTAGGAAAGCAGCAACATTTGTCACAATTATCAATAAAGTACTAAACCAAAGTAAAAAAGGAAAATAGATAAGAAACTCCTCATCATCGCAAGCCTCAGCTTGGTCACATGCTCTCCAGATCCAATGCAATCAAGCACCTGAAGTAGAAGGGCACTTTCCATTGTCTATACTTGTAGCAATATAATCTATTTGGTACCAATAGCAAGACCCAAGCATGGTGTGAGACTAAATACTAGTAGGAAACCACCCAAAGATATGTACCTAATAGTCAGTGAGTATATGGCAGGGTGAAAGTACAGAAAGAAGTAAACAGGAAGCACACATTAGAAAATAATACAATCCATAGATTCAATATCAAACAGTAGCTAAGAAAGTTTCTAACACAACAGGTAACCCTTTGGGGAGTACTCACATCCTAACCCCTATGGTTCAACCCCACAAATACAAGCAACCCTCTAGGAAGCACACACCGTCTTACCCCTCGGGTTCAGATAAAGTATAGACTCTCTAAGGAAGCACTCACCGTTAATTCCCCCTATAGTCTCGTATCGTACTAAAGGCACTCTGGGGAAGCACTCAATATCAATTCCCCCTTATGGCCTGCGTCCTGGAACTACAGACACTCTAGGGAAGCACTCAATGTCAATTCCCCCTGTGGTCTTGCATCGTATAATTAGAAAGACACTCTGGAGAAGCCCTCAACGTTAATTATCCCTATGGTCTATAAACTAGGTTCTCACCGCCCAATGTAAGTCAACCAAGTGTAGCAGTGCGTAATGGCCAGGGTAACCTCAAGAACTACTTGGCTATAATTCTATAGAATATCAGCATATCAGAACAACATTCACACCATCCTACAATACTAGGCATGGGAAAGTAAAGAGCAGCCTAGCTGGAAAACTAGACCCAAAGGTCAAAACAGGAAAAACATGCATGGGAAATACATCCAAAGCACATAAATTTACCCTATTCACAAACAATAACCTCTACTCAGACATACAAGCAAAGAAGGCAAACAATAGGGCTAAAACGGTAAATATTCAATAACCCGTTTATGGGTATTGGGAAAATTTTCACATAAAAATGAAATACATTCTACAGAAATGAACAAACCACCTACCTCGGCGTTGGTAGATCAATATACCTGAACCACAAGGCTTGAATCACCTTAAAATTTCATAGATCTAAGAAAATTTCTAAAATTTTCAACCCACAATAACTTGAAAAGGAGGAGGAATTGGAAAACAAGGTTCCAGCAGAGGAGAGAAATCACTGATGAGATTCCAACGCAGTCAACGGTGTTTAAATCAAGGGATGGACAGAGGATCGAGGGCTCGTCGAAGATCTGTGGTTGCTCAGTGCTCTCGGACGAACGAAACCTAGAGGAGGTGTGTTCTATCTATCATACGCGACCCCGGTGAATTTAATGAAAAAAAAACAAAGTACTCGGCGTGTAATTTTGGATTATACAGCGTGTACTTGCTGTTTCTGTACTCCGCATTAGGTGGCCTCCACATCACCCCACATGACCATGTGTGTGGCCATGACACGGCCAGCACACGGCCTCCTGCGGCAACGAAGTACACAACGTGTACTCATAAAGTACACGGCGTGTACTTCAAAAATTTCCAAAAACTTCTCTTTTCTAAAAAAATCTAGAAAATGGAAAAATATACCTAAAAAGAAGGTTCAGGTTATTCCAGCATGAAAAATGCTTTATTAGAGATATCCTGATAATGAGATTACATTACACAGTATGTGTCCCCTTGAGATATTATGTCCTTGTATTATTAAATTCTTTCATTAAGGGTGCCTTGGAGTGTTTCTAGACTATGAACATCAAATTTAGGTTGTTTCACCTAATTCTATTTAGAAAGATTCCAAGAGGGTCACACACTACGGCTTTACAAAATCTCAATTAAATAATATTTTATTATTTATAATTTAACAAGTTGAATAAATATTATTCCCTCATGTGGATTAATATTTATTATTATTTTCTTGATTTCATATATTATTTCATCATTTATAATAGTGAATATTATGTAAGTATAATATTTAATAAATATATTTTTTTTATTTTGTGATTATAATATTAATTTATTTATTGGAGAATAATTCAGTGATATTTATTTATTAAATAAATATTCATAATTCAATGGCTAATAAATATTAAGGATGAATGGAATGCCTAGATTATTAGTCTGTTATGAAATAATATAGACTGACCATTATCTAAATAAATAATATTTAATTTAATTCATGATTTTAACCTATGTCAAGAAATAATAAAAATATTATTATTTTTATAGACATGGGGTTCCTAAAGAAATATACAAATAATAAGGGCATGTGTGAAATTATTATTTCCTAACCATAGAGGTTTATAAACCCAAAAATATTATATTTTTAAAGAGATAATTAATTATTTATTGTGAACAAACAGATCCATAGGCACTCCACTCAATTCCTTAGATAGATCTCTTTCCAAGAACAATCTCAAGAATGACAAGTGATCCTCCTCAACCTCCACTCTCAATTATAGAGAGATCAGATAGAACACTTCTCTAAAGTGGTTCTTAGGGTGATCATAGTCGAATGACATAAGAGTTATGATCTTCCATTCTAGAACCTAGAAATTCCCACAATAATGTTCAGAGGATCATGGAGCACTGGTGGATCACTATTGGAGGGAATATACTCTTGATTCCTTCAATATAATGAATGTACTATTTAGAGACGTTTGAATATTTTTCAATGAAGGAAGAATTATTCAAAAGGTAGTTATTTAATTTCATAAATTAATTATAAATAATATGTGATTATCATACCCTTTCATTTATATGTTCATCCATTTTCAATATTCATTGATTCAATTTCAATGATTATGACCTTTTTCATTATCTAAATATTGTATTTACCATTGATCATGAAAAAATAGAAGTTGGGAATTCCCAATAAGATGCCTAGAAAATGAATTAATCATAAAATTTGTATCAAATGGGATACATAATTACTTATAGTTATTTAAATTTCATTAATTTATTTATGCATTTATCATTAGTTTTCAATTCTATTTTAATAGTTAATTAATTTTAATTGTGGTATATTATTTCTTCCAATCTACTTCGTGAAAATATAATCAAATAGATTAATTTTATGAAATAATTATATTATAGGATATCATCTAGAGGTGCTGATGATTTTGGATAGATAACACAATTGGAAATGTTGTATAACAAGGATGTACACATTGTGTACTAGTGTTTAATTTAACCTGAATTTATTCAAAATTAAATCAAGGAGTGTAAATTCTTTACAAGAAGGGAATTTAATTATACACCACATGTTTTCTAGGAATTAATTTAACATGGTTAGTCATAGTACATATTGTGTAACTTTCATATAGGATGTGTATTACTTTAGTCACAGATGATATGTGTAACCTCATACCCAATCTACAGGACTGTTGACTATGTAACCCATATACCACACAAATTTCATCTCAGGTACACATTGGGTACTCCAATATTTTATATGTAATAGTTACATTCCCATTCCATAGGTATGTGTCGTGGATGGATGGTGAGAATAATATACACCAAGTAAACTACAATTCACACACCATGTACTTTTACTAAGTTATATAGAATTGAAAATTAATTTTTTATATTGTTTATACCTTATCAACTTGTTTTCTGTGTGGAAATTAGGTTGATAATACATTCCTTGTGATGAGTTATATTTGTATATATAAATTTAAAATTGGTATATACATAATTTTCAGATCTACATATCATTTATAATTAATATTATAGTTATTACTCTATGAAAATTGAAGTACAACAAAATAAATAAGTACCTATGTTCTGTGTGGTCATTATGTTGATATTAAATGTCACGAAATTATGTGATAAGTTGTGTATTCCTCATTTCACAAGATTAAATAGTATATGAGTAAAATACACATTGGGTATTTTGAATGAGTACTCACAGTGTTGCCTCCGTGTTATTTTTTTGAACAATGTTTCATTTAAGTAAATTTATATAGTCTTTCTAAAATTATGATTGATGAAAATATCTTGATATTTTTTATGATAATTATGATAAAAAATTGATTAATTAATGAAAATAATTAACTGATTTGAGTGTTATTTATCTAAGATAATAATGATTACAATTGAATGAATATTTTATTAAATCCGTAATTCATTGCATGATTGTGAATGATCATGATCCTAGAATCAACCTTTGAATTTTATTGGTTTCATTAAATTTATTATTAAATTAAATTTTTGGCATATGTGTTATCCCTCCTATAATTATGTATATGACTACATTCCCACAGTTAAATTTATTTTTACCCCTTAACCAATCCTTTGGTTCCCTCGCCTGCATGTGAGTAAAATATTATGAAATGAATGTAACTCAGAAACCATAAGAGTCTCTTAAAATTTGTAACTGAGGAGAAACCAATCCATGAGATATACATAGTTGGAAAGGTGTAAATATTAAATGTATACCATAAATGGTTTAAAGAGTTTTGTCCTAAGGTTGATGGTTAGTTTATCACTCTATAGATGAACTATCAATTATTAAAACCTCATAGTATTGTCACATTATTATATTACTTCACTCTAGTTTCTTGGATATTTTATTTTGGATTATTTTTCCCAATCACTTGTATTAATGAGGTAACATACATACATGATATTACTAAAATAAATTTACTTTTTCATAAACATTATCTACATAATTGTTACTCACTTACATAAATCAAATTAATATTAATAATAATGTTTTAAATATTATAATTGGAAATTTATGTATAATTTATAAAATCCACAAATAATATACATTAATTCGGTATAGCCTTCTACTACATTATTTAAAATCAAACCATAGATTAAAGTGCTTGACCATCCAATGTTTGGGTGATTTAAATTTTCGAGGAATTATATCTTGACGTTTTAGGTTGGCTTAACTTATTCAACATATATAGTTGAATTAAAAAAATCATGGTGTTACATGGATGAAAATTTTGAGGAAAACAATTTTTGGATTTCAGGATTGGGGAGTACAGTCAACAGATTAATGAACTATGAGTTAATGTAGTTGGAATTTAATATTCCTACCTAAAACCCCTAAAATGTTATTATTGACTAAATTTGGGGTGGTGATAAGGTAAATATGGATCATTTCAACTATAATGTACAAGAAAAAGGGTATTACATAGCCAATACTAAGGGATATTTAGATTCAATATAATAGTGGGATATTAATAAATATAATAACTATTTTTTCTAAATTTTATCATATAATCTAGTAAAACACTAGTCATATTATTTATAGAAATTAAAATAAATATTAATTCAAATATATCATTATGATCTATAATTTAGATGGATAACATCTCACTAGAAAAATTTTCCATGAGTGGAAAAGTCACGTACACATTATTCTACACCTGAAAGGAAATTGTATATGTTGGAAGAAAATATTCAAAATGTGAAGGGTAAAGAGGATAATAATGAAGAGTTATTTAACTATGAGAATCATTTGAATAACTCCAAAAATGTCCATTCCTTCATTCTATCATCCATGAAAAATGATATTTTGAAGCAACTTGAGGACATGGATGTATATAGAATGATGTCTCACCTTTGGGATATAGAGACCTATATTTTTTCTTATAAGACATTGAAATATTTTTAAATATATTTCCAGAGATAGGTGTTGAGACGACGTGTGATTTTGAGGCTTGGTGTACCCATAAGTAATTTTATTAAAATATTAAATATATTTTATATTAGATGCGTGAAGTTAATTAAATAAAATAGGATAATTCTTAAATGGTTGATCGGATCAGATATCTGATACCATGGTTGGGTCCATAAAATAGTACATACCCTATGCATGATATAAAATGAGTCAGTACGGGATGTTCAGACCCCTCAATTTTTAGAAGTTCATTTAAGTTAATTAATTATTTAATTTATTGATAAATTAAATAATGGCCTAAAAATAAATTTAAAAATTCTTTGTTATGGAATTCTAGACTGGGTTGGATCATATTTCACATTCACCAATGAATCTCACCTCCCCTACTCCATTGGATAATCTTGTTGGTGAATCCCTACAATGAATGACAGATCCTTGTATCGACATCAATTTAAGCAAGACAAATTCATCAATCTCTTATAATCGTTGCACGAATAATTTATTCATAAAATATTGATCCAAAACATAGGTAGGACTTTTATTTTTCTGTTTTACACCGCTTGATTAAAATTTTGATTATATTGATGGATTTTCTTCGATCTTCACTCCTCCCTGTAGCCTATTCATGTCTCAAAGTACTGAAATTAATTTTTCCCATTGGTTTTTCTACCCCTAGATCATGTTCTGGATCATTGGCCAAGAATGCTTGTCCAATGATCATAAAAACCTTTTTTCTTGATCTTTTCTCACATGTTCTTCTTGTTCTTCACCAATGGAATATCATGACTCCTAGTTCAAAAGTTGTTGGGAGATATGATATCAATAATTCTCTCTGATATGTGGGAAATCAATGGAACATCGACAATATTACGAGTAAATCATAGATCTAGAATTTTCATGGGTCAAGGATACTCGATTTGTTGATTTTAGATTAGGAAATCAAAGTATGAATGAACAGTGTCATGTGGAACATCCAATGAAACCCATGTGTGTGAAGGATAATTATTTCAAATGAGAAGTGGTCCAGAATCATGATTTACAAGTAGATAATATGTTTTAAAGCTTTTTGAGGTGAAATCCATGGCGGTTTTATAGGATTCGAAGCATATATGAAGATTTGGAAAATTTGATCTTTATATAAAAATCGTTACTAAATTCCATTTATAATGAAGAACACATAAAAAGTATCCTCCCTCAGTGAGAGAGCTAGGGTTTGGGAAAGGATAAGGATGACATGGTGTGTATTCATCCAACACATGTTGTGTACTCATTCCCTGACTGGCTAGATCGTGTGTCCTACCACACGGACATGGTTTCCAATACACGGACATTGGGTTTGGGACATGGACATGGTCAGTGAGACATGACCCAGTCCCTTAATAGGTGGGATACACCATGTTGTCCACCTAAACAGTGTGTACCCCTACATGGATGGGGCTCATGTACCAACTAGAGATATAACCATGTAGTGAGGACGGGCCACATGTTGTGTGGGTCCCCTTATAAGCTGTGTACTCCATGAAATATTCTCAGTGAACTATTAACGTCTCTATATCCTTATTTTGAACTCATATTTTGGCCCGTGATATGCCTATCTTGAGTATTTTCCTGAATAGAATAAAATGGATCCCTTGAAACTTGATTTTGAGATACAATGTGAAACATCCCGATTTTGGAACGCACTAAGGTAACACCTGATAATGGAAAAAATCAAACAAAATCACTAGAGCCTTTTTGGGATAACCCTTTAATAGGGTTAGGAAGTGTAATTCCTCAATGATCTTTCTGAGTTACCATATTTTAGGGTTGTGTAGTGGTGTTCCTCAAAATTCCCGACTTAGCCTCTGGTAGGGCTGGGAAGTGGCATTCCCCGATGACAGTACCAGTCTTACCCTCTAGTAGGGATAGGAAATTTCATTCCCCAATGATGTCTTATAGGCATTACCCTCCAATAGGGCTCAATAGTAGAGTTCCCTAAGGACTCTTTAGGCATACCCTCCACTAGTAATGGGAAATGGCATTCCCCAATGACCTTTTCAAGTGGTACCCTCCAGTCTGAATGGCTATTGGAGTTACATTGTGACTATTAAATGAGGAACCACCTTTCATACTAGGGCTGGGATACTTTCCTAATACTTGTGACCCCTTGACTATGTGGCACAGTGATGAGAAGTGTCTAAACATACCTTTATACCAATGAGAAAGAGGTATGCTTTCCCCCATTGAGATGCATTCTTTTGACATGACCTAAAACCATGTGGGAGATTCAGTGCTGCCAAAAGAGGATAGTATCAAGGTGTGGTGATTGAGTCCCTTAGACTTGTGTATTCTGAGCAGGCATATGAGGTGTTGGGCGTCATAGATGGTTTTCTTTATAACGGGTTCCTACTCTTCTTCTTGGGATGAGTTGTGTGATGGAGATCCCCTAACTCTCATTTTTTATTCTTTGACAGAGTATGTATATATCCTACTTCATTATCCACTCCTTTGGTTTTGGTTACTCTTCTTCTAGGAGAGGTGAAGAAGCGTAGGGTATTCCACATGCTTTCCCTGTCTAGATTCTCATCCTTGGATGAGTATACTCTCCTACTATTGGTAATAAAGACTTGATTAGAAGTTAATTTTATCTTTGTTTCTAGATTCTTGTGTTTAGATGAGTTTAATTTCACTATCATATTGGGTTGAGTGGTAATATTTTATTATATCTTGTTATATCTACTGCATACCTCTTCAGTTGTATTTCTTATTGATCCCCCTTCACCTTTTTGGGGAATTCTACTAGGTATGTATCTAATCACCAATTCATGTTATTTTTCCAACACATTTGTGTATTTTTTATATGGAAGACTGGTCGATCATGACTTCAGGGGAGCTTTGGGATACAAGGTGCTTGGACCATGCATGATGCTCATAGCTTGGGATCCAAGAGCTGGTATCTTTTAGCTATATTTTATTTTCTAGTTTTCTATCATGTTGGGACACATTTTTGGAATGTCATGTATTTTTTCCACTTTTCTTTTCAATTAACACTACCATACATCAATATTTTTAAAGGTCCATGTATGTTTGGTTTACTTATAGAAATATTGAATCTTTTATTTCTTCCCATATAAACTATTTAATAGAGTTATTTGTGTGTGTGCATATAAGTACATATAAAAGGCCTCCCCAAGTATGTTGTTCCTTTGGATCTTGTTTCCACCCCTTGTCCAAATGGTGGCATGTTTGGGGTAGTTGCGTATCGATCCCCATCTTGGGTTGGTTCGTGAAAGATTGTTATCAGAGAAATTTCATTCCTTGGGATGTTGTTTAGATGTTTTCCCTTAAGATAATTAGTTGGGATTAGAGTAAAAGTGTCTTGAGTGCGGCTCTTAGGCCAGGAATTCTGATGATGGTATGGGCAGCTGACATATACATTCACCAAGACCCAGACTACCTACTTTTCAACATGGCATGAAGATAAATTTGTTATAGGGATCAATGGTATATTCATAATTTATGATTAAGTCTTTGACTGTCTTTATTGAGTAAACTCTCTATTGTTGATATATACACACACACAGACACACACATATATATATATACTCAAATGGTTGTGTTACTCCTTGAAAAATTTCCAGGATGCCTCTGCAAAGACAGCCATCTAGGATACCATCTATGGTTTGTGATGATGACCCTATAAGCATTGAGGCCACAGATCAGGGTCCATCTCATGATCCCCTTTCTCTAGGTGGGTAGGTAGTATCACCTCCACCTTTTGAGCACTAGTTAGTCCCAGTAGATAAGTTTGGGGACGTGTTTAGGCTAAGTGCACTCTGTGATTTCTAGCATCAGAGAACATTTCAGTTCCATGGCTAGTCAGATCCTCAGACGACGGAGGATTGGATAGAGTTAGTGGACCATATCTTGAGGCTTATCCGTACATTAGTGGATCAAATGGTGGCTTTGAAATCTAGTCATTTCTAGGGATCATCTCATCATTAGTGTATCTTGGTTATCCATATGCACGATGAGTCGAAACTCTCATGGGACAACTTACACTAGTTGTTTCATGAGGATTACTACCCCTCCTTCATATGATTCATATGGATTTAGGAGACTCTAGATCTTTAGTATGAATGGATGACATTGGATGATTATAAAGGTAGGTTCACAGACCTTATTCGCTATTATCTTGACATGATCTGTTATAGCTACATCTAAGTATGGAAGTTAGAGTAGGGGATCCCTAGAGAGATCCTAGACAGCATAGTTCCCTTATGCATCCCCACCTATTCCCGGGTACTAGAGAGGTCAATTTTTATAGAGATATTTCTATTGGTGAGGCACGATCTAGCTAGAGATGGCAGTGGGCATGACAGTGCTAAGTTGTCTGCAGTAGTTGGAAGGTGCAAGAGAACTCATAATAGAGGACCCTTCCATGAGAATGCTCAGGGATGTGTACATATAGTTCAAGGGAAGCATAGGGAATCCCATGGAGGTCCAGTGCTATGATTGTGATGGGGGAGGTCACATGGCACAAGATTTCCCAAACAAACATGTTGATCATCCCAGAAAGATAGTTGATAGCCTTCCACCACCAAAACTAGGTTTCTCATGTCAGGCTTAGGGAGCTAGTGGTCGGGGACCTAGAAGGCTGCAAGCTTTGGATGTCTATGATCCTATAGCACATGAGATGATTCAAGGTATGATATATGTTTATTATAATCTTTCCTTAATATTAGTATAAACAGGTTCCATTCATTCTTTTATCTTGATACACCTGATATGAGAGTTAGTGATACTAGTAGAGACACCAGCATAATATATTTTTCTTGAGGTTCCTATAGGGAACACTTCTTTTATGTATTTCATCTACTGGCAGTGCGAGCTATCGCTGGGTGGAGAGAGTTTCACATGGGACCCATTTATCATAATGATGGAACCCTATGACATCATGTTGGGTATATATTGTGTTTTTGTGATCTAAGACTTCATTTATTACCACCACATACTAGTCATATGCCTATGCGCTGATGTTATGAGGTTCTCCTTTTCTGGAAAGGGATGCCTCATAGAAGGACAAGTAGATGATTTGATCAGGAGGTTGCAAACTATCACCCATCAGTTAGTAATAGTAACCCTTGGTGCAGTAGACTCTTCAAGCATCTGGGTTCATTATGTTTTTGTGGATGATATGGATTTCTTTACCAAAGACATTCCAGGACTATCTCGGAGGTGTGAAATCAAATTTTGTGTATACTTTCATACTAGGACTTCCCCAATATCTTCTATAGCATATCATATGGAACCTACCATGCTCTAAGATATACGGTTTCAGTTGGAGGACCTTATTGAGAAATGTTTCATCAGACTCAGTGTGTCCCCCTGGGAAGATCCAGTTCTATTCGTGAAAAATTCACACTTGAGCTTATGAATTTACATGGATTGTCATTTCTTGAACTAGGAAATGATAAAGAACAAGTACCTATTTCGAGGATTGATGACCTCATTGATCAGTTTCATTGTGTGAGATAGCTCTCTATGATAGATCTCAGGTCTGGCTAGCACCAGTTGTGGGTTCTCAAGGTTGATATTCCAAAGATGGCATTCTAATGTTTCTATAGACACTATGAGTTCCTAGTGATTCCCTTTAGTGTGACAAATTCTCCCATTGTGTGTATGGATTTGATGAACCAGTTCTTCTAGCCATACTTGGACTAATATTTTGTTTTCTTCATCGATGACATACTCATCTACTATACAACAAATAAAGAGCATGAAACATGAGAATGTTTCTTGATTTTATTTGAGAGAACTACCTTTACAAAAAAAATCTCAAAATTCTGGTTCTAGATAGAAGAGGTTCACATTCAAGCGAATTTCATTTCATGAAATGTTTTATCCATGTATATAGAAAATATTGAAGTAGTGCCTAGTTGGGACCCACCCAAGAATGTGTCAGAGGTGCAGAGTGATCAAGGATTTTCAGGGAACTGCTAAATATTTTTGCCAGAATTCCCTTGAATTATAGCCCCTTTGACCACCCTAACACTGAAGGGACAAACATTTACCTAGTCTAAGAAGATCCAGAAGGACTTTGTGGGGTTAAGGTAAAGAGTGAAAAGTGCCCTGGTTTTGAGACTATAAGAAGAAGGCATTCGGTTCATAGTGTATTGTGATTCCTCAGGAGCTGGGCTCGATGGAATGTTTTCACAACATCCGGAAGTCATCACATATGGGTCGATGTAGTTGAGACCCCATGAGAATAACTACATGACTCATGGGCTAGAGCTACTAGTGATAGTAATTTATTTTAGTTTGTGGAGGAACTACCTCCTAGGAGAGCGCTTTGTGGTTTACTCAGACCACCAGAGTCTCAGGTACATCTTCACTCAGAGAGAGATAAACCTAAGGTAGTGAAACTGGTTGGAGTTCCTATAGAACTACGACTTTGAGATATTCTATACTCTAGGAAATGGAAATGTTGTAGAATATTCCATAGCAGGATGTCCAAGGATTTCCAAGTGTGGGAACCTTCATAGTAGTTAGCTTCCCTACAGCGGTCCCTAGTGGAACATGAGGTTACATATTTTCTATAGTCAATGGTGATGAATCCTTTGATCCTCGAGTGTGTGAGAGAGTCCCAACTGAGATAAATTTACTATGAAGTCTTGTTTGATAAAATATCCACAAGTGATGCATTATAATGTTATTCTAAAAGAGGTAATCATATCATCTTGTTCCTGGGGAGAACAATGCTTCCATTTGTGATGTGAGAGGAGGTGATGTGGGAGTTCCACACTTCTCCATTAGTTTTACATATCATTGTTGTAAATATGTACAGATACCTTAAGTGGTAGTTTTGGTGGTATGGAATGAGATGAATTGTAGCTTCGTTAATATCACGGTGCCTCATTTGTTAGTAGGTGAAAGTTGGATATTATGTTATGAAGGGTTTTTCAATGCCTCTTGATATCCCAAAGTGGAAATGGGATAACATATACATGGACATCGTCATAGGGATTACATGAAAAGTGAAGGGAAATGATTCCACCTGGGTTATATTAGACTAACTCATGGAGTCATCAAACTTCTTTTCTACCATGTAGCAGACTACAGTGGAGAGTTTGGGTACTTCTGCGTATGGGAGATTTTCCGCCTTCATGGGGTACCCTTGATGTTTTTCTTTAATTATGATGTGTTATTTACTTCATGATTGTGGAGAGAATTTCATGATGAATTTGAAACCCAATTGTAGGTGAGTACATCCTTTCACCCCAAGATTGATCGGTAAATTGTTCACATTATCCAGGTGCTAGAGGATATACTGAGGGATTTCATGTTATACTTCATCCAAAGCTGAGAGGATCAAATAGACTTAGTAGAGTGTGTGTACAATAACTTTTACCACTATAACATTAACATGGAATGTTTTTAGGCCCTTTATGGGAGACCCTAAAGGTTACCCTTGTTCTGGACTAAGATTGGATAGTCATCTGTTGTGGGACCAACATTGGTGAAGGCGAGAAAAGAGAAAGTTTATGTCATCTATGAGTGGATGAGGATAGCCTAGAGTAGATAGAAATTCTACACAGATTTTCATCATAGGCCCTTGGATTTTGATCAGGGAGAAAACTTATTCTTGAGATTCTACCCATGATGATGAATGAAAAGTTTCGGCCGGGGAAGAAAGCTATACTTGTTGTTCATCAGTCCATTCATGATTGTGCAAAGGGTTGGTGAGGTTCCCTACCGCCTCACCCTACCATCACAGTTGTAGTGGGTGTACGATGTCTTCCATGTGTCACAGCTGAGAAGATACGTGCATGACCCTATGCATGTCATTAACTCAGGTGAACTAGACATCGAGGATGGATCCACCTTTACATATCACCTAGAGGCGATCAAGGACCGGCAGGAGCGGACCCTCCCTGGATAGACTATCCCTTTAGTTCACATGTTGTGGTAGCATGGTAACATGCAGGAGAGTTGCTATGAGTAGGAGATACAGATGTAGGATCTGTATCCTGAGTTCTTTTCATAGTTTTAATTTTCAAGGAATAAAACATTAAAGGAGGGAACGATGTAGAGACCTAGTTTTCCCTTGTAAGAATTTGAAATATTTCTAAATATATTTACATAGCTATGTGCTAACATGTTGTGTGATTTTGAGGCCTGATGTTCCTGAAATTAATTTTATAATAATATTAAATATATTTTATATTGAATTTACATGATTAATTAATGAAAAATGGGATAAATATTAAATGGTTGATCAAATGGGAAATTCGAGATAATGGTTGGGTCCCGAATGAGGTTTTTACCCTTAGCACGATATAAGATTAGTTGGTGTGGGATGTTCAGACCCATCACTCATTGGTAATGTTTTTAAGTAAATTAATTAATTAATTAATTAATTAATTAATTAAACATTGACATAAAAGGAAATCTATAGATTAATTTTAATATAAATCTGGCTAGAGGTGTCTTATATTTCTCATTCATCACGGAATCTCTCCTACCCTCCTTCATTGGTCAATCCTGTTGGAAAATCCCTATGACTAATGACGAATCCTTAGATCAACGTGAATCAAAGCACAGTGAACACATAAACCTCTTCTAATAATTTTTCAGGAATTTTCTTTAACAAAAATCAATCCAAAATAGATATAGGACATGTATTTAGGTGTCCTGTGACTCTGGATTAAAATTTTGAGTAGATTGATATTTTTCTTTGATCTGCACCCCTAATTTTATCCATTAAATGTCCTGAAGTAATGAAATTAATTTTTTTCTATTGGTTTGTCTAACCATGGATAAGATGTTTTATTATTGATCAATAATTCTTGGATAACTATCATAAAAACCTTTGTTATTTTTATTTTCTCCCACATTCTTCGCATTCTTCACCAATGGATTCAAATGATTCTCGGTTCAACAGTTGTCAGGTGACCAAATCTTGATCAGGTGCTCATATTTTTTGTGGATTAATGGAAAGGAAACAGTACTATGATAAATGCTAAGATAAGGAATATTCATGGTTCAATTATCCTCTATTTTTTTATTTTAGATCATAAAATCAATGGATGAAATAATGGTGGCATGTAGAACATATGGAAAAACCCCCATGCATGACGACGACTGATTTCTGGTGATTAGTAGTCCAGAATTGAAATTCACTAGTAGATCCAATGACTTCGAGAAGATTCAAGGTGAAATACAAGGAATTTTGATAGGATTCAAAGTGTGGATAGAGATTTTGAAAATCTAAAATTTTTGGAAAAATCATGACTACACACCGTTTATAATAAAAAAACATAGTTTGTTTTTCCCCCAGTGGTGAATCTAGGGTTTTGGAAAATCTAAGGATGTCACGGTGTGTATTCATCCCTCACATGTCATTTACTCTTTCCCTAGTAGGCCAGACAGTGTGACCTACCACACATACACGGTATCTGGTACAAGGACATGGGGTCTGGTATACAGACACAATCACTAAGACATAACCAGGTCCCCGGATAGGTGGGACATTCCATGTACTCCACCTACATGGCATGTGCCCATACATTAATGGGACTCATGTACCAACTAGAGACATGGATAGTCAGTGAAGAGGAAGAACACCCTATGTGGGTCCCCTCACAAGTTGTGTACTCCCATAGATCTTCTGATTGAACTACGAATATCTGTTTCTCCTTTTTTTGAACTTGTATTTTTTACTGCAAGATTCATATCCTGAGTTTTTTTCATAAAGAAAGTGATGGTTCTCTTGATATTTGATTTTGTGATATGATGTGGAATGTCTTGAGTTTGGAACGCGCTATTGAGGAACCCGATAACAGTAGAAATCACATAGAATCGCTAATATCTTTTCATCATTACCCTATAGCATGGATGGTAAGTGGCATTCCCCAATGATATTTTTGAGTTATCCTCCAGCAGGTCTATTAATTGGTGTTCCTCGAAGATCCCAACAAACCCTCCAGTAGGGTTGGGCAGTGACATTCCACGATGATAGTTCTAATATTTTCTTATAGTAGGGATGGTAAGTGGCATTACAAAATGACATCTTCTAGGATTAATCCACTAGAATATCTTGGTAGTTTATTTCCTTGATTACTTGTCGAGCTTACCCTCCGGTAAAACTAGGAATTAGCATTCCCTGATGGCCTTCCTGAGTGGTACCCTCCAATAGGACTATGTAGTGGAGTTACTCAGTGACAATTAGAGGAGGACCCCCTACCATACCAGGGTGCATGATCATTTCCTAAAATGGGTGACCCCTTGACTGTATGGAATAGTAATGAGATGTGGTTTGACATGACTTTGGAAACATGAGAATGAGGGAAATTTTCCCCACCGTGATGTGTTATTGTGATATAACCTAAACTCGTTTTATTGATTCTATTCTTACTAAAGGGGATATTATCAAGGTTTGGTGATTACGTCCCTAAGAATTGTGTGTTTTGAGAAGGTCCATGAGGTGATGGTCATCGTAGATGGTTTTCATTGAGACATTTTCCAACTCTTACTCTTGGGATGAGCTATGAGATATACATCACCTTACTCTATCATTTGGTATTCTTTGATTGAGCATATATATATATGTATATCCTACTTTAGTATCCACTCCTTGGGTTTTAGTCACTCTCCTTCCAGGAGAGTCGAATATGCATGGGGTATTCCACATGCTTTCTGTGTCTATATTATCATGGTTGTATGAGTCTACTCTCCTACTATAGGTATAGAAGAATCAATGAGATGTTCATCTTCTCAGCATGTGGAGCTCCTTGTTTTTTCATGAAATTACTTTCACTCTCTTATTGGACTGGGAAGTAATCTTTTACTATACCTTATTCTATCCACTTCTTCCATATTCAGTTGTATCTCTTACCCCACCCCCACCCCAACATTTTAGGGTGTTCTAATAGGTATTTATATACTCACCCATAAATTGGATTTTCCCTAACACGGGTTGTGTATTTTGAATTCGACGAACAAGTCAATCATGAATTCAAAGGAGCTTAGGGATACTGGGTTCTTGGACCATGTATGGTGGTCATAACTTAGGATCCAAGAGATGAGCTCTCTCAGTAATTTTTTGTACTTTTATAGTTTTCTATCAGGTTGTGATACATTTCTATTTCATTGTGTATTTTTCCCCTTTTCATTTTATTTTACACTATCGTACTTCATACTATTTGGAGGTCCATGCATGTTTGGTTTACATACAGTAGTTTTGCATCAATTATTTCTCCCCCTCTACATTTTTTCATTGATTTGGTAGTGCGTATGTGTATAGTTACTTAGTAAAATTCCTCCCTAAGTTAGTTGTGACTTGGATGCTTGTCGCCGCCACCTGGCGCGTGGAGGCGGGATTGGGGTAGTTGTAGCTTGTGCCATGGCTTGGGCCAGGTCGTGACATGGGGTATCAATCAATAGAAGGAGAGAAAAGAGATATGAGTGATCTCCAATTCTATGTTTAAAAAAATTAGATATTTGACACCATCTAGGCCTCATGTAGTAAATATTATTGGATAAATTGAATGCTTGGTCATCTTATGGATTAAATTCCAAGAAAAGTTTCACATATATGTCATATTTTCCTCACTACCCAAGTCCATACTTGTTTTATTTCTAATTATATCATGATAAATAGTGAGAATATTCTTTCAGAACATATTATTCTAATTATACATGTGAATTAGGTAATGGGGCATGAAAAACTTGTGAGCCTTATGGTGAGTAATAAAAATAAAATATGTAAAAGGGGACCAAGATTCCCAACCAGTCTAAGTATCCCATGCATTTTCATTCCATGAAGTGGAAGATCTAGAGGATTAGAATGGGAGAGGAAGAAGTATGTTTTCTCTATGGAATTAAAGGCCACTAGAAGATGAACTGCACCCAAAATAAAGGGGACGCTAAAGGTGAATTCATTATCAAGTGTAATCTTTCAATATCTACACATTGGGTATTACACATAACTTATTGTGTTCACATCCATATCCAAATCCAAGAACCAGGTAGAATATAAATTATTTATAGACAATAGATGGATTTGTGAGTTTCTAATGGTGTGAGGCTAGATTCTATAGACTTTCGTTAGTACCACCATTCATTTCTAATAGAAGTGATGTTTATTTTATTTTATTTTTATTATGTACCTAATTTTACCAAGAACTTAATCCCAATATCATTCTTATATGCAGATGGGTTTATTTCCAAATTTTGAAATAAAATTTATTTATTATATTAATTCAACATATGTTATGGTATGGTGACTTTAAATAATAGTATTTATTTTCTAAATTACTACAATAAGGTATTATAATTAGATAATGAATCTAGTTCACATAACACATATAACACCCAGATATGGAATCATGGTTTTTGTTATGTAATCTAGAAATATTTTTCAAATCCTTATCCTGATGGTTTTTTAGACTCTTTTGATCATAAACAACAAGAATTATGGAATACTCAATTATAAGGAGATACCAAACCACCATTCGATTGAAAGGGTGAAAGGGAAATATAGGTTTTATGATTGGAACACACGAATTTGAGATTTATATTTCCAGTATATTCTAGGTTGGTTATTAAAACTTCATAACATTTACTAATGAATTGATTAGATATGGCTATGTCTACTTGATAAGGTATAGCTCTGAGTCCTTTGAGACATTCAATGAATTAAAGAATGATGTTGACAATCAACTTGAAAAGAATATAAAAAACTTCTACCAAATACTTATGGTGATTATCTTAATGAAGATTTCATTAAAATTATAAGGGGGTTTGGGATTCTATCATAACTCACTCCAACTTACACCCCATAGTGGAATGGTGTTACTGAAAGGATGAACCAAAACTTCCTAGACACAGTAAGGTCAATTGTGAGTTTTGAAGATCTTACATCATCATTTTGGGGATAACCATTAGAAATAGTATCATACACACTAAAATTATAACCATCTAAATTGTAAAACGGAATTTACTTTATGTTTTGGGTTGGAAAGAAACTTGTTTTATTTCATACACATGTATGGGGTTGAAAATAATTTTTTAAGTTCTTATTAGGCAACAAACTATCACCCCTGGTGTAAAATGTGTATCAGTATATAGTATCATAAGGATGGAAAGGGATATTACTTATACATATCATAAGACAAGAATGTGATTGTCAATAGGTGGGTTATCATACTTGAGTGGGAGAACATCTAAAAAATGATAATGGGAGAAACATTGAATTTGATGAATTAGATCCTAAAGATATGTAATATTGTGTATAGTAACATATTACACAAGTATTATTTCAATATTTAGTTTCTAAAATATATGTACTACATTGGAGCACTAGATATGTAAGAGAACTAGAGATATATGGTTTTCTAGTCACTAGAGATGGTGACTCATTGTTGGTTGAAAATGAAAAATGTCTCTCCTAAAAAGTTGTTGTTGAGATATAAAAAACCGTATGATAAAGATAATCCATGAATTATGAAATGGATTCCATGTATCAGAATAAATATTAGGTTCTAGTCAATGCACCAGTTGATGTAAAGACTGTGTGGTGCAAATCGATATTGATGATAAAATTGGACATTGAATGCAACATAAATACCTATAATGAAAGGATAGTAATTAAATGGTTTAAATAGTGTCAAGGAATTGAATATGATGAAACCTTTTCAATATTTTCCATGTTAACATCTTTCATAATTATACTTGATTTGGTAGCTAACCATGATTATGAAATTTTGAAGATGGATGTTTAAATAGATTTCCATTATGGTAACCTTTAGTAGGATGCCTACATGACACAACCACAAGGGTTTGTGACTCCATGTGATTCCTAAATTATATTAAATTTCTAGAGATACATATAGGGATTTAATTAAGCATATTTTTCATTGAAAATTTCATTCTACTAAGATGTAAAAGTTTTTGGTTTCATTGAGAAATAATGTGATCCAGGTTCTTATGACAGTTTAAATGGGAATGCGGCCATTATCAAAGTAGTATATGTTTCTGATATATTTCATATTTTAAATGACATTCCAATATTATAGTTTGTTATGTAAGGGTTAAATATATGTTTCTCCATGAAGGTTATAGGTGAAACTGCCTGTATTCTAGGGATAGAGTTCATTCATAAAAAAACCAAGAGGCTTCTTGGACTAAGTAAATATACATAAATTGATCAGATACTAAATAAATTTCATATTGAACAATCCAAGATGGGATTGGTTCTAGTGTCATAGTATTTACATATGTCTAAAAATATGTTTCCTATGACCCATTAGGAGAAAGATAAAATGTATAATATCCCATATGATTTGGTGATATAATAAATAATTAATTCCATGTTATGTACTATACATGATGTTTCCTATGAATTGATGATTTTAAGAAGATATCATGCTGATCTAGAATAATGGCATAGGTGTGGTGTTAAGTTTATCCATAAGTATTTGAATAGAAATAAAGATATGTTCTTGGTTCATAGAGGACACAATTAGCTTGTCTCCATGGGTTATACTAATTATAGCTTCCAAATAGATCGCAATGATCTGATGTCACAGTCAGGATATATTTTCGATCTCAACAGTGCAGTTTTGAGTTGGATGAGTTCAACATAGCTAGCTATTGAGGATTCTATAATAAATTTTGATTATATAGTATATTTTTATATAACAAAATAATACATCTGGATATTAAATTTATTCCAGGAGATTGATATGGTACCTTCCAATAACAACCCTATCAATCTGTATTTTGATAATGCTATAGCAGGGACTCCTAAAAAAGAACCAGGGTCACACCAACAAATAAATAAATTACTCTAGAAGTATCACCTATTAAGGTATTTTCATAGTGGTCTATATTTGTAGTTATCATATTTTATACATAAGAAAACATTTTAGAACACATGATTAAATTCCTATCTTAGTAGAACATGAGTATCATGTTTGAGCTAGATGTCTGAATGGTGATAGAAGTTTTTTCTGGTGCATGTGGGATTCTATTGGAGTTGGTTCCCTAGAATGAACTTTGGTGTAGTTTATGATGACATTTTTGTATTGTTTTGAATACTAATAATCTCTTTATCATTTCATGATTGTTCTTATATGAATCATAGTATGTCATAATGCCCTAAGAATATAAATCGAAATGAAATGTCATATGTAACTCCCCGACCCCAGTTACCCAGAGTCGGTGCATTATTACATAATATTGGCATGATCACAAGAAAGATCTACTCTCGAAAGACCGATTAGTTTAGTAGCCTTGGAAATACTAGATACAATCATAAAGTTTTACATTACATCATAAAAAAAAATCTTGTCTTCATATCCCCTCATACTATCCCTGCAGGTCATTCATAAATTATTTCATCATAATCCTGGGAAAAAAATAAAACATTGAAAGGGGTGAGCTCAGATGCTCAGTAAGGATAACATTATAGAAGAATCTTTCATAGATAAGAATAAACACTTAAGGCAGTTTATAACTAAAACAAAATACTTTTTAAACTTGAACTTCAGCATAAAATGGCAAAGATAAAATAAAATAATTCCATTTACTTACTCACATGGATATTCTACTAGTCGAATGATCACATGAAATATCAATATCCACTTTCATAATGATGGAATGCATAATTCCAGACTATCATAACCACATAGCCAAGGCCTCGTGCCAAGACTACAAATAAGATTTTGCCAAGGCCTTGTGCCAAGACACTAGTTTGTCTCATGAGACCTACCGATGCATCGAGGAGCTATAGAGGGATCCACCCGTCACTTATTAAGTCCAATGCATTCCTCATATGAACATGTTTAAACATAACATAAACATTCGTATTAAAACTAGCATACTAAATGTAAATACTTTAACCACAAACCATGAATGGTATAAAAATAGCACATCCACTGTCAAACATAACTCATTCGATACAATATGGAAGATTTTATTGTATCACATTAACCTCAATAATGAATAATGAAGGATGTTTACATAGATGAAAATAATCATCAAAACTATTTGAGAGAAATATCCCCCTTTTTCTTGAAATCATTTAAAAGTCACACTATTTTTCAAGAATCCATTTAAAAATAGATTTTTGAATCAAAGTATCCCATACCACTTTGATACTTTTAAAAGGAGTTTTAATTTTAAAATTTTGATGTCCATATAAATAAATCCTTAAAACAATTTTTAAAACATGGACATTAATGAGCAAGATTTATAAGAATATGTCTTTAAAACATTTAAAAATGGTATTTTAGTTAGAGTTTCTAACCAAAAGAGAGACACTTGAATACAAATAATTAAGGTAATAAAAACTTTTTAATATCATGAGAATAAAGGAATTCATGATATACTATGTCAATGTACATTATATACACCATATAAAAGTGATTTGGTGTATAACAACAAAGAAGTCTCAATGGAATGTAAATTGAGATGAAATCACTCATAAAGGCTGTATCCTTAGGTTAAGGATAAATCAACGACATAATTATGTGTGAAAAATATAAATACACTAAATGTGATTGGATATTCAGTGTAAAATAATCAAAGGACATTCACATGTATTTTAGTAAAAACAAAACCAATGAATTGGATGTTTATCTCAACAAATTGAGATTGAGTAACAATTTCTCTTATCAAGTTCATACCAATGACTTGAGAATTTATTAATGGAGTGATTATGTGTATAAAAATTATATCCATAGAAAGGGGAGTGGAAATTATGACATAATCAAATGAATACTGATTCCACACATAATCTTGGAGTAAAATAATCAATGAAGTATGCGTAAAGCCGAACGTGTGGAAATTTAAATTTCAAATTCCCTTATCGATTTGGTAACTTATGAAACATGCACCCATGAAAGAAGGATCATACAATGATGATTTAAATACCCATAAATTAAATTATATTACACAATTAATAAAATCATGGGCAGTACACATACACCACATTCAATAAATAAGTGGTGAACAATGGAATTCTCACGAAATTAAGAGCGAGATAAAGAAACCCCTTACCTTGTACTTTTCCTTGGTTGGGGGTATGTTAACCTCCTGTATAATGTTGAAATAATTGTTATTAAATTATTCATGAATCATATAAATTAATATGATATCATATATGATCTTTTAACATTGCTTTGTTAATAATATCTTAGAATTATCGTCATTTCGGGTGTTAACTTACTCGTTTTCTTTTATATGTTTTGTTACGTAAGCCCTATTTTTCATGGATAGGTTGTATCTTATTCATATCCAGAATGATATAAAGTTATTAAACATTATTTTGAAATAATAAAATGATAATTATACTAGAATGGATATGATGGAGAATGAATCTCATCGCGTTCGTGGAGACGGTAGTCCGTACGTACGCACGAGCGACAATATCATTCTTTTGATATTAAAATAATATATACATGGATGGTATATTATATATACAGAATAATTATCATGTTATATTTATTGTTTACATGAATTATACATCATTATTATACACATCCAAATAATAATATATTGAATAACAATTACACCACAACGTGGAGACGGTAAGCCGTACGTACGCACGTATTGTGACATGTTATTCAAAGGGTGGATAGAATACTGAATATGGTTGTACCGCATTTATAATAACATCACAGTATATATAAGATACTGGAGTTATTATTTTAGAATGGTAATAACAAATAAAGAATAAGTGGAAGAAGAAAGGAACTTGAGAAGGGGTGGTGAAAACATTACCTCTTCTTCGGGTTCTTCCTTTTGATTTTATCAAAAGGGATCCATAGGTTGAATTTATGATCAATCTAAGGCCTATAGGTTGTAGAGAGGGAAGTTTAGAGAGTATTTGTTCAGGTTTTGGCCGAACCAAAAGGCTTTTAAGGTGTGAAGAAATGAGAAGTAGGAGTTCCCATTTATAAGAGGGGTGAGGGGCACCTTTGGAAAAGCTAGAAATATTAATTTATAATAAATTCATATTTGGTTTCTAATGGCTCAAAAGTTGATTATTCATAGGTTAAAGTGGGTATAGGTCGAAAACCATTCAACCAATATAATTTAGACAGGTTTGGGTTACTAACTCTTAGTTAATTAGTTTGACATTTACCATGTCACTTTGTATTTTTATATTATATAGTTAATAAACTTACTATATACATCCCAGAGACCCCCAAGTGGTCCATTAATGATATACCTATCATTATATAAGTCTCTTGTCCGAACATTATATTTTTAGGAATTTAATATCAATTAATAATATAATATTTGTTTAAAAAACTCTTTTATGTCAATTTTGACACTATTCAATAGTTGATTTTTGTGAAACTCATAAAAGCATTATTACTTCGAAAAAAGTCAATTAAATCAATCCTAATATGTTATATTATCTTATAAAATTATTTTAATTCATTAAAAGTCTTAAATTATATTTATTTGGGTATTTATAATATCAATTATTTTAATTTTTCACTATTATGGTATTTACTGCATCATCATTGTTTCATAGATAATTTAAATTATTTAATTTCTAAAAATTATAAATAAAATATCATTATGTATGAAATTTTATTAGATTTTTAATGAATATTTACAATATAATTTATCTTATGTATAACCCTATATTAAAAATGTTTTATTAAACAAACATTGATTTTAACTCTTTTAACTCTTCTTTGAATTAAATAATAATAAATGTCCTAATCTAATCCAAGTGGACCTAAATGATAATACTTTATTCCTAAGGTTGTTTTTGGTCGAGATACACTTTTACAATAGAATTAGGACATGTGTTAGGGTAATATTAATATCATTTTTACCATTAATTACCCTATTTACTTTTAACCGTGGTAAATAAAAGTAAAAAGTTACTATTCACCAAAAATTATTTTCATCTCATTGAACCACATTTTACTTCTTGATATTAACCGTGTCTCTCAGATTTTCGAAATTCCATTCACAGAAGCGGTAAAATTAAGTTTTATGAAAAATTCAGTTTTTTTAACTACCACTTAGTAGTTTCACTATTCATCAAAAATTGAAGTTTTTCAGAACAATGCCAAAATTTCACCCTAAGCTATAACTGATTTTCCGAATTCAAAAATGATGTCTATTTTACAAAATTCCAAACATATAAGTTGCATTAATTAATTTTATAATTAATTCCCGCTGTCACAACAAATAGTATGTTTTTAAGAAACAATATATATCAAAAGATTGACAATTGTTTAGGTCCAATTTCAAAGTGAAATTAATTCTAATGAACAACATTGGATAAAATGGTAAACATATATTATAATTATACTTTAAACCCACTCAATAATATAATTTATCACTATAAATTATTTTGATTTAAAAAGTTGTTTTTAATTAAAATTTAGTAATTTTCACTATTCATCAAAATACAAGTGTTATCCGAAAAGATCCAAAATTTCACCCTAGGATAAATTCGATATTCCGAATCCACAAATGGAGTCCATTTTGAGAGATTGAATTTATAAAATTTCAAAAATTAGGTATTACTATTCATAACAGCTAGTTTGATTTGTTGTGGTGTGTAAGAATCTTGAAGTTGCGTACAATTCACGCCATTGCATTATTCAAAGGGAAATGTACCGTGGAAGCTTGGGGTATTACATTCTCCCATCCTTCAATAAATTGCGTCCTCACAATTTTTAAAATTTTGCTTGGTAATATAATGGAAAGTCCCACATCGGAAAAAGAGTCAATAAAACTATCACTTTAAAAGAAAGAAAAAGAGGTATAAAGGTCACCCAAGATAACCCATACTAGGATTCCATGTAGGAAAACATGGATATGAACGATAAACTAAGTGTCAAGTTTTGATGGAGAGGGATAGAAAACATGATCAGGAGAAAGTTAAATATAAGAAACCCACAAACTTGTGTTGGGACAAATGGTCATTAGTATCCTAGTAGGAAAAGTAAACAGACAATATATTTGTTTTAAGTTACATTACATAAGGATGAGGAATTCATTTATGATATTGACTAAGAATATAAAGATATATACTTACTTTTTAAGTAGAGTTTCATTCTTTAATAAATTTCCTCCACTAACTCATTTTTTTAAACGATGAGTATTCACGAAGACTTGGTCACAGTGGAAGAGCTAGAATAAACTTCTATAGAATCACATGATCCATGCAGGATAAACTATATATTTACATTGTCTTTAGAGATTAATCAAAACCAAAATGGTTAGTACAATATCTAATGATCCCACAAAAGTATATTCCTTGAGAGAAATAAACACTAATCTTAATTTCTAAAATTAAACCAACAATACCCCAAAGTTAAATAAATACCATTCAATAATCAATTTTCCTTAAAATCCTTCAATATAATCCAAACTAATATTGAAACCCAAAACATAGAAGAATTTGATTATGTAGTCTCCCATGTTAAATTGTATCTCCAAATGACATCAAATACTCTTAATGTCACATACTTAAAAGTAATTAACCTAATCATTTCCACAAACAACCCAAATAACTATAAATCTATAATAAAAACATAGATAAAAATCCACCATTACTCTTCAAATGAAATCTCATACTATTCTATTTTCCTTGGGCATATAGTGTTCACAACAAAGCGAAAAAATTCAAAAATAACATCTATCACTTAATCACCAAATCATTTTCATATACCAAGGGTATTCATTTAATAAGACATAAGAACCCAAATCAACTTATTATTGATCAATAAAATCATTTAACTAAAATAATTAGTCACACTATTCAGGGACTTCACGTAGTCCAGTGGTAGGCGGTAAATCCCAATCGCACTTTGGTTGTCGGTTCAATTCTCACACCTTTGTCCGACACGACGGGTTGTCACACGGTCTGCATGTTGTCCTTTTTCAAAAACTATATTTTATAATATTACCAAAATGAAATAAATTCCTCAATATAACCATAACATAATTTAACCACAAATCTTATCTCATACCTTGCATTTTCATCCCAAATTATGATAACTTATAATTTCCTCAAACCCAACGATCATATAAAACCAAATGATTATTTATAACTATATCCACAAGAGAAGAGATAATTCTTCCTCAAATATCATTCTCACATGAAAAAATGTGGGGTTACAAATACAAGAGAAAATTATTCCAAAGTAAACCCATCAACAAGGAGAACTAATTCTTTTTAAACATTTCTCCAAGCATTTATTTCCACATAGCTTCTTCTTTGACCACGAAAATATCCTATAGAATAGGGAATTCACTCGGTTAATGGCCAGGTCCCCTACATTTACGGAAAATGACTGTAAATGGACTCTTGGGACCATTTTTATCTTCTTCCATAGTACTCTTCATTTTTCTTCGGCAATTATTCACTTTATGTCCTTCCTTCCCGCATGTAAAGCAGTTCTTTGTCCCATTGAGACACTTTCCTGGGTGTCTCCTTCCACATTTCCTACATGATGGAAATTGAGGATTCCTTTCTCCATGGTCTCCACTGCTGGAGCTCTTATTATTCATCACCTTTCTCTTCTTTTTTGAGTTCGGGAACTGGTTAATATATATATTGTTGATCATATTTTTGGAAAATTGATTTGGCATAAAGATGATATCTTTTACGCCTATCAACATTCCATTTTCTTGCTCATTGCCACCATCGTTCCCACCTTTTACATCATTCTCAATGTCACTATGACTTCCTTGGAATCCATCCATTAACTAAAACCAAAAATCATTGTGTGAGTAACAGTAGTAATAAAATCATTTAGAGATTAACATGTCACCATATTCTCAATTTGAAACACAATAGGATTAACCAAGGTCATTTACTCTCATCTTATATATATAATACTTCAAATCGGTTTGTAAAGAAAATGTAAATTATCCTAAGCATATCCCCCGGGAGTGTCGTAACCAAGAGTGCAGCAAGGCCCATTGTCATGCACCAGTTCCCATTTGAGTCTAGCTCAAAGCGGTGTTTTCAGGTTTTACCCCTAGGTACATTTGTGCCAGAGCCGCCTCTACCTACTCGTATCCAGACAGGGATGTATTGCTCAGAAAACTCACAAAATCTCTACAATACCAAAATTTTAGGAAGTTCTTCTATAATAATCCTCAAAGTTCATCTTAGGTCTATGTGCTCTAATCAGAGTTTATCTAAATATAGCTTCCAAGGTTTGTACTAAACGTCCTCTGATACCAACTGTAACGCCCCGACCCCAGTTACCCAGAGTCGGTGCATTATTACATAACATTGGCATGATCACAAGAAAGATCTACTCTCGAAAGGCCGATTAGTTTAGTAGCCTGGGAAATACTAGATAAAATAATAAAGTTTTACATTACATCATAAAAAACATCTTGTCTTCATATCCCCTCATACTATCCCTGCCGGTCATTCATAAATTATTTCATCATAATCCTGGGAAAAAAATAAAACATTGAAAGGGGTGAGCTCAGATGCTCAGTAAGGATAACATTATAGAAGAAGCTTTCATAGATAAGAATAAACACTTAAGGCAGTTTATAACTAAAACAAAAGCCTTTTTAAACTTGAACTTCAGCATAAAATGGCAAAGATAAAATAAAATAATGCCATTTACTTACTCACATGGATATTCTACTAGTCGAATGATCACATGAAATATCAATAACCACTTTCATAATGATGGAATGCATAATGACAGACTATCATAACAACATAGCCAAGGCCTAGTTCCAAGAATAAAAATAAGATTTTTCCAAGGCCTTGTGCCAAGACACTAGTTTGTCTCATGAGACCTACCGATGCATCAAGGAGCTATAGCAGGCTCCACCCTTCACTTATTAAGTCCAATGCATTCTTCATATGAACATGTTTAAACATAACATAAACATTCGTATTAAAACTGGAATACAAAATGTCAATACTTTAACCACAAACCATGAATGGTATAAAAATAGCACATCCACAGTCAAACATAACACATTCGATACAATATGGAAGATTTTATTGTATCACATTAACCTCAATCAAGAATGATGAAGGATGTTGACATAGATGAAAATAATCTTCAAAACTATTTGAGAGAAATATCCCCCTTTTTTGTGAAATCATTTAAAAGTCACACTATTTGTCAAGAAGCCATTTAAAAATAGATTTTTGAATCAAAGTGTCCCATAACACTTTGAAACTTTTAAAATGAGTTTTAATTTTAAAACATTAATGTCCATATAAATAAATCCTTAAATCAATTTTTAAAACATGGACATTAATGAGCAAGATTTAGAAGAATAAGTCTTTAAAACATTTAAAAATGGTATTTTAGTTAGTGTTTCTAACCAAAAAGGAGACACTTTAATACAAATAATTGAGGTAATCAAAACTTTTTAATATCATGAGAATAAATGGATTCATGATATACTATGTCAAAGTACATTATATACACCATATAAAATTGATTTGGTGTATAACAACAAATAAGTCTCAATGGAATGTAAATTGAGATGAAATCTCTCATAATGGCTGTATCCTTAGGTTAAGGATAAATCAACGACATAATAATGTGTGACAAATATAAATAGACTAAATATGATTGGATATTCAGTGTAAAATAATCAAAGTACATTCACACATATTCTAGTAAAAACAACACTAATGAATTGGATGTTTATCTCAACAAATCGAGATTGAGTAAAAATTTCTCTTATCAAGTTCATACCGATGACTTGAGAATTTATCAATGGAGTGATTATGTGTATAAAAAGTATATCCACAGAAAGGGGAGTGGAAATTATGACATAATCAAACTAATAGTGATTCCACACATAATCTTGGAGTAAAATAATCAATGAAGTATGTGTAAAGCCGAATGAGTGGAAATTGAAATTTCAAATTCCCTTATCGATTTGGTAACTTATGAAACATGCACCCATGAAAGAAGGATCATACAATGATGATGTAAATACCCATAAATTAAATTATATTACACAATGAATACAATCATGGGCAGTACACATACACCACATTCAATAAATAAGTGGTGAACAATGGAATTCTCACGAAATTAAGAGTGAGATAAGAAACCCCTTACCTTGTACTTTTCCTTGGTTGGGGGTAAGTTAACCTCATGTATAATGTTGAAATAATTGTTGTTAAATTATTCATGAATCATATACATTAATATGATATCATATATGATCTTTTAACATTGTTATGTTAATAATATCTTAGAATTATCGTCGTTTCGGGTGTTAACTTACTCGTTTTCTATTATATGTTTTGTTATGTAAGCTGTGTTTTTCATGGATAGGTTGTATATTATTCATATCCAGAATGATATAAAGTTATTAAACATTATTTTTAAATCATAAAATGATAATTATATTTGAATGGATATGATTGATAATGAATCTCATCGCGTTCGTGGAGACGGTAGTCTGTACGTACGCATGAGCGACAATATCATTCTTTTGATATTAAAATAATATATACTTGGATGGTATATTATATATAAAGAATCATTATCATGTTATATTTATTGTTTACATGAATTATACATCATTATTATACCCATCCAAATAATAATATATTGAATAACAATTACACCACAACGTGGAGACGGTAAGCCGTACGTACGCACGTATGGTGACATGTTATTCAAAGGGTGGATAGAATACTGAATATGGTTGTACCATATTTATAATAAAATCACAGTATATATATGATACTGGAGTTATTATTTTAGAATGGTAATAACAAGGAAAGAATAAGTGTAAGAAGAAAGGAACTTGAAAAGGGGTGGTGAAAACATTACCTCTTCTTCGGGTTCTTCCTTTTGATTTGATCAAAAGGGCTCCTTAGGTTGGCTTTTTGAACAAACTAAGGCTTCTAGGTTGTAGTGAGGGATGTTGAGAGAGTATCTGGGTAGGGGTTGGCCGAACCAAAAGGCTTTTAAGGTGTGAAGAAATGAGAAGGAGGAGTGCCCTTTTATAAGAGGGGTGAGGGGCACCTTTGGAAAAGCTAGAAATATTAATTTATAATAAATTCATATTCGGTTTCTAATGGATCCCAAGTTGATTATTCAACGGTTAAGGTGGGGATAGTTCGAAAACCATTCAACCAATATAATTTAGACTGGTTTGCGTTATATATTAACCTTATCTTTTAGTTTTAACTCTTAGTTAATTAGTTTGACATTTACCATGTCACTTTATATTTTTATATTATATAGTTAATAAACATACTATATACAACCAAGAGACCCCCAAGTGGTCCATTAATGATATACCTATCATGATATAAGTCTCTTGTCCGATCCTTATATTTTTAGGAATTTAATATCAATTAATAATATAATATTTGTTTAAAAAACTCTTTTTTGTCAATTATGACACTATTCAATAGTTGATTTTTGTGAAACTCATAAAAGAATTATTACTTCGAAAAAAGTCAATTAAATCAATCCTAATATGTCATAGTATCTTAGAAAATTAGTTTAATTCATTAAAAGTCTTAAATTATATTTATTTGGGTTTTTATAATATAAATTGTTTTAATTTTTCACTATTATGATAATTACTGCATCATCATTGTGTCATAAATAAATTAAATTATTTAATGTCTAAAAATTATAAATAAAATATAATTATGTATTAAATCTTATTATATTTTTAATGAATATTTACAATCGAATTTATCTTATGTATAACCCTATATTAAAAATGTTTTAGTAAATAAACTTTGATTTTAACTCTTTTAACTCTTCTTTGAATTAAATAATAATAAATGTCCTAATCTAATCCAAGTGGACATAATGATAATACTTTATTCATAAGGTTTTTTTTGGTCGTGATACACTTTTCCAATAGAATTAGGACATGTGTTAGGGTAATATTAATATCATTTTTACCATTAATTACCCTATTTACTTTTAACCGTGGTAAATAAAAGTAAAAAGTTACAATTCAGCAAAAATTATTTTCATCTCATTGAACCACATTTTACTTCTTGATATTAACCGTGTCTCTCGGATTTTCGAAATTCCATTCACAGAAGTGGTAAAATTATGTTTTATGAAAAATTCAGTTTTTTTAACTACCACTTAGTAGTTTCACTATTCATCAAAAATTGAAGTTTTTCAGAACAATGCCAAAATTTCGCCCTAAGATATAATTGATATTCCGAATTCAAAAATGATGTCTATTTTAAAAAAATCCAAACATAAAAGTTTCATTAATTAATTTTATAATTAATTCCCGTTGTCACAACAAATAGCGTGTTTTTAAGAAACAATATATATAAAAAGATTGACAATTGTTTAGGTCCAATTTCAAAGTGAAATTAATTCTAATGAACACCATTGGATAAAATGGTAAAAATATATTCTAATTATACTTTAAAACCACTAAATAATATAATTTATCACTATAATTTATTTTGATTGAAAAAGTTGTTTCTAATTAAAATTTAGTAATTTTCACTATTCATCAAAATACAAGTGTTATCCGAAAAGTTCCAAAATTTCACCCTAGGATAAATTCGATATTCCGAATCCAAAAATGAATTCCATTTTGAGAGATAGAATTCATAAAATTTCAAAAATTTGGTATTAATATTAATAACAGCTAGTTTGATTTTTTGTGGTGTGTAAGAATCTTGAAGTTGTGTACAATGCACGCCATTGCATTATTCAAAGGGAAATGTACCGTGGAATCTTGGGGTGTTACATCATAGCACTTCCCCACTATGATGAGAACTTAGAAGTTTCACGATAGTATTAATAAATGTATGATCTATAGCAATATGACATCATTTTAGGGATAATAATGTTATAGACTATTAGGGGTTGAGATTAATAGGACATTGGGGAACATTATCATGGTGTATGTCCTTAGTAATATCTATTGTAGAATATTTTTGGAACAATACCCACTATAAGGAAATACAATTTTATACGTGTCATTGGATTTTCCTTTATGAGAATGTGTTTATTTATTCTTATACTTTATTAATAATAAGTATAATAAGTCATTAAATTTGATGTATTGATGAAAATTGTGACAACATATGATCATGGAGAGTTAGAACACATTCCCTATGTCATGAGTAATATTTCATTAATGAATAATGAGATAAAGGATTCATCCCATTTATTATTTAATAGAATTTAATTTACTAGTCCCTCTGATGTAAATTATATACCCTAGATAAATCCATAGACATGGTTTTGTTTTGGAATTTATAATTTTTGAAATGTCATAGAAATAGACATTGATCACATTGGTTAGTGCCACTAGTTTGAAACCTTCTTTATTAGTTCTAATGTGATAAAGTTATTATATTAAATAGTAAGCATCCATATGAAGTATTATGTCACCGTGGAAATTAATTCATTCTCTATGAATTCCTTTTAGTATTTATGGATTATAAACTTGGACTTCAGGTAGTTTATCCTAATGGAACTGAGAAAGAGGCCTAGAGGGTCAAATAATAAGTGTATTCAGAATCTTATTTAAACAATATATTTTCATTTATTTTTTAACAAATTGAATAAATATTATTCTCTCATATGGTTTAATAATTATTTATTTTATATTGATCACATATATTTCGTCACATATTATTCTAGAGAATATTATGTGAGAAGAATATTTTATAAAAAAAATATGTTCTAATTTGTGAATATTATATTTATTTATTGTAAAATAATGTAGTGTAATTTATTTATTAAAAAAATTGTAAGCCTGATAAATATTATCAAGGAATGGAAAACCATGTTTAAGGTTCTATCAAGAAATAATATATATTGAATATTATTTGATTAAATATTATTTAATTTAATTCTCTATGTTATCTATTATTAATGGATAATAATAAAAATATTATTACTTTAGACATAGGGTTACGTAGGGAATAAAACATTAATAAGGGTTCATGTGAAAATATTGTTTTCTAACCCTAGTGGTATATAAACCCAATAATATTATTTTTCTGGAGAGCCAACTAATTTTTTTTGTACACAATGAGACGTGTATAGAATCATCTCAAATTCATATAGTTCACTCTCTCCATTAACTCTCTCATGAATGGAGAGAGAGCATCAAACGCCACCACTCTCAAGTCTAGAGAGATTGTAGAAAAAAATTTCAAGTGGTTCTTAAGCTAATAAATGGACAATGATGTAATTTTTAGGATTTTCCAATCTAGTACCCAGGTATTCCTATAGAGACATTTGGAGGTTCTTAGAACACATGTAGGTCACCATCGGAGGAAATATACTCTCAATTTCTACAACCCAATGATAATATGACATAGATGTGATAGAAGATCCATCAACTAAGAAATAATTTCTTTTAAGGTAATACTTTATTTTATTAAATTAATAATAAATAATATGTAATGATACTACAGTTTGGTTCATGTTTTTATCAATTATTAATATTATTTGATTCAATTTCATTGATCATTATGTTAATCATAGTATAAATCTCATATTTATCTGCATTCATGACATAAAGATAAGTTGGTAATTCCCCATATGATGCATCCAATTGGCCTTGAACCTAAAATGATAATTCCATAATTGGAATAAAATTTTTAAAAATAATATTTTTCAATATTAACCAAAAAATCATCCCTTTCACAAAAATAAAAAAAATCACTTTATGAAAATTTAAATACTCTGATATAAAAAAGATAACCATTTTATAATATCAAGATATAAGAAATGAGAATTTATCATATAAATAAAAAATTTATTGAAAAACTATTTTTATAAGAAATTACCATTTTAAAAATTATGTTTTTTTAACATTATTTCATATTAGTTATCAATGTGGATTAATGTATTTTTTCACATTTAATCAATTTATCATAGTAATCCAACAAAAATATTATATTTAATTTTGGTTAAATATAAAATACATTAAAAATAGTTCATTAAAAAATATCCCTTTTTATAGGAAATTAGTATTTATATACTCATATAAAAATTATTTATTTATCCTCTAAATATTAAATTAAATATATTTAACAGATTAAATACTATTATAATGAATCAATCATTAAAGAATAATCATTTTTATTTATAAGTAATTAAAATATATTTTTTATAATATATCATATTGTAATATTTTTATTTAGAATAGGTTTTACTATTATTGTGGTTTTTAATGATGTTTTAAATTTTATATTAATAATTGATTAATGTTTACCTCACTCTATAAATTACTATATCACAGATAAAATTATTTTTCTATTTCACGACATATAATCTATTATAAAACATATTTATTTAATATAACACATTCTTAAATCTGAAAGTGCTATAATTAATTTAGTATTCATTGTATAATCATGTATTTTTAATAATGATACATAATACTATTATATATTGGAATGTAAATAAATTTATTGTACATTCGAAAGTGAAATGATGATAAAGGGATGAAAACCCTTACAATGAAATCTCCCTTTTGAATTTTTGAGAATTTTCTCCGCAATTACTTCTGATTCTGGGATATTGAAAGTGAAATATTCATAAGGAGTTACAAAAACATTACTCAGTACCTCTCTTGGGAAAAAAATCATCAAACCTATGTTCAAGAGTGAAATGAAGAAAGGTTTTTAAAAATTAATCTACCCATGTATATTCCAAAAGATTCATGATTGAGAAAATTAGAGAATAAAAAAATATGCTAGTGCTTTTGGAGTGGAGTGAGATGGAAAGCTGGGGGGAATTTTATTAAATACAGAAGAAGTTTTTATTAACTTCCAAATTTTGTCCACGGTCATTAGGTTTTTTAAAAATTGGAAATCAATGGGTATAAAATGATTATACACAATGGTTTTTGAAAAATATGATAAGGTATTTTACTTATACATGTTTAATCCATTAAATTATTTTATTTTGGAAATTGAAATATTTTTAATTATAAATAATTGTCAATAAAATATTGAAATATGTTTTGGGATTTAGAAACATCTTAATTGTTTTATAAATTGAAATTTAATTATTTAAAATAAATAATTTTAATGAATAAAAAAAAATTATATAAATACATTTTATTATATTTTAGTAATTTTTATATAATAATGATGTCTTAATTCATAATTTATCTCTATAACGTATTTTACAAATTAACTAAAAAATCGACTACCTCTGATAATTTTAAAAATTTTATTATTTTTTAAATTTGATGGGATGGTTTTGATTATTAATTCCTTTTTTATAATAATTTACTTTATATTAGAATTTAAATAATATAATAAATCTCTTAGTTTTTCTCAAAGTCATTCATTTTCAAATAAAATAAAATAAATACTTTTAAAAAATCACATTTTTTATTCTAATACAAAAGTGTGTAATTGTATTTATATTAATTGATCATAATATATTTTTCTTAATTATAAATTATATTATTTTATTTTATTTTATGTATTTTAATTTATAATTTTATGTATAATAGTTACATCTCTATTATAATAGTATTATAAGATATTATTATTCCAATATTCTTATTCCCAGTGGTCAAATTCCTATAGTCACTATTACCCATCCTATAATCATATTACCCATTATATATACACTTATTTAGGACATATAAAATAATCCATTTCCTTATTTTAATTAAAATTCCCTGTATATTCCATTATATATTGGTTTCATCATAATCATACAATATCTTATATATTGTTCATTCTTTTAGAGAACGAAACTTTGAATTTCCTTATTATGGTACATCCTTGTATTCTTATGTTTTATATAAAAACATGTTTTAGCTATTAATGTGAATATAATATTCATTTTTTTATGTTAATATAATGAAATAATACAATGTGAATTGTGTAATAATTTAAGTGTTTATTTACTATAGTAAATCTCATGTATTTTATCTCATTTAAAAAAGATTTTCCAAAAAATATTTATTATAAACTCCCTATTAAGAAAATGTGGGTAAATGATCATAATTGATTATATGGGATCCCATGTTACTTCTCTTAACATGTGATTCCTCCTATGTAAATTTAATATTCGATCTATCTTATTGTACAAAAAATTATCTTCTGTAATAAGTGTCTTGATTACAACTTTATTAAACAACAAGCCTGAATCAAGCTCTATTTATTATATGGTGAGTACGAGTATTGGTTTCAATATGTACATCCCTCACAACGATACATATAAGACATCATTCAATTTAGATAGTTTTGGTATAATAGCTAAATAATAATCCATTGATCCGATCATCTCAACAATCATGAATGGCTCAATACACTGTTGACATAACTTTACATTATTACTAAAAAAACTAATTCCCATCCATGGATATACCTTTATGGAAACATGTTCACCAACATGAAAATCCAAGTACCTTCTCTGATTAAAAAAATTGATTTATGATCAGTTTGGAGTTATCATGATATTATTAGGAATAGGTCAAAAATTCTTAGTTATCTCTTCAATGATATCTAGAAAAACTATAATTATTTCCCAAAAATTATCCTCATGGGTTGAAGTATGACATCACATCCTGTAGATGGAATTATAAAATGAATTTTTTTATTCTAGATTGAATTTTTTTTGTAATAAAATTTGAACAATGATAGATAGTAGTCCCAAATTACTTAGGAGAATTTTTAGCAAGACACAAATATATTCTTTAATGTTTAGATAGTTTTTTCATGCTTCCTATCATTTTGAATATTATTGGTGTTGCTATATTGTATTTTAGTTATCAAGGAATTTGGGATACTCAACCACAATTTCAATGTCATATATGTAAATATATTAGATATAATTGATATAGGTACACCATGGAGTCTTACAAAATCATTGATATAGATTCAGGGAAGACACTCAAGGGATATATTCTCTTATTTTTGTTGAAAATTTCCCAAATTTTTGATATGATCCACAATCACCTATATTGTACGATTATTCTTATATTCTATATGAATCATAGTAAAAAATTTAATTTTAATATTATCACACATCTAAATTAGTATATGTAGGGTTATTATTGAATACTTTGTGTGTTGTCTCTTATCCATTATGTATTGTAAAACTGTGTGTATGGAAACATAATTATTATTCTTTCACATAATATTGCCCACCATAAGTGTAATCTTAAATCATTGTAAATCATCATTCTACAAATATATATAGATAAATTTCAGCTGTATTATTCATCTTGTAATTGTCTATTTAACTCTGATATTAATGGAACTTGTATCCTTTTTTTCAAACATTTATACACATTATTTTTAGATTATGTTTGTGAATTTACCTTTATTCATAGTTTTAATATTCTAATGTATATCCTTATAATATTAGTGGATAACATTTCTCTTCTATAATAATTATTTTTAGTAAATCACTATAAAAGGATTTATATTTTCCCTATACTAATAATTTTCATATATCATATTACAAAATCAATGAATATTTGATCATTTTTTATCCTCATCATTAATATAACTTCATACTCCTTTTTTATAATTTCATTCACCTCCTTGTTTTCATTTACAAGGTCATAGTTCATCATGTAATCATAGTCTATGGGAAATTCATGCCATCACATTTTTCTCACAAGGATCAATTTATATGAAAATAAATGCTTCAAATATCTCTAATCATTATATATCTTATATTTTTTACCATTAATGTAGTGTCTCTATATCTATAAGAAAATAATTACAACTAAAAACTCTATTTCATGAATATTGTCATTTTTTGTAGGATTTTAATTACAATGATACGTATAAAAAATATACCATTTTTCATAATAACACAACATGTTCATTTATATGATGAATAACTATATATCAAAGATCCTTTCTTACCAAGTGGTAAATCTACTATTATGCCACTGATCAATATCATCTTTAGTTCCTAAAATTTTTTATTCGGATTCATTTGACCATGGGAATTTGATCCCCTTATATATCATCTCGTTTAATGGAATATTTAACTGAGTAACACTTTCAAAATATCACTAAATGAAACAAGTTTATATAAGAAAACTTTGAATTTCAGTAATTTTCAATGATGTTGGGCATTCATCGACCACTTAAATATTTGAAGGTTCTAAAATTTTCTAATCATTGGATATAATTTGGGAAGAATTTAATATTTTAATGCTACCAGATAATGATTTTGAATTTCCAAAATAACTAATTTTATTTATGTGTCTCAAGAGATATTCCCAAATGGTTATCATACTCTATAATGAATTTATATTTTATCATGAAAAAATCAATAATCACCTATTGAAATTTTTCAAGATAATAATTTAAAATTCCATTCATCAAACCCATAGATAATGATTTTATATTAGTTAATCTAAAAGTAATTATATTGAATTAATACATCCCATTCCACCTATGGGATGTTGTAATTTATATTTCAAAGATAAGCGATATTAAATTATGAAAACCAAAATTAAGATCATTATTTGATAGGAAATAATTCCGTTGATGTTGATCAAACAAATAATCAATCCAATTTAAGGGGTACCTTTTCAAAATTTTACTGAAATATATTTCCCAATATTCAAATTAACATATAACTTCATGATCGTGTTGATATATAGATAATTATTCTCTGAATGAATTATTATATTATTAAAAAATATGTGCATCTCATATTCATAGGACATACTTCCATTCCACATATTATTTTTCCTCCATTCTTCAAGAATTTCATTACAGTGATCCATTAAAGTTTGTCTCTGAAAGGCCACATGCAATGAAGCCTCTCCATTGAAAATAGTTTTTTATTTGAGATTCAAAAAGTATAGTCACATTCCCTAAGGAGAAAATTATTAAATTATAAATTTAGGGGTGATCCATATCAAGGATTATATCAAATTGAATCATTGGTAAAAACACTGTGTTTTCAATTATTGAACCATCATGAATACTGATAGTGACTGAAAAATTTACTTCCATTATTATATGATTTCCCCCAAAAAAATTAATTGAAAACACCTAACTTAATACATCATAAGTTGATTAAATTTTCATATAACAAATTATTTATATAAATTAAAATGTAAATATAGAATAAAATAATGTATTGGGTAACAATGATAATAATTATGAGTACTAAATGAAAATTCCTCAAGTGTGGTATGTAATGGTGGTATGAGGGAACACTGAATTAAATCACTTCCTATTTTTCTTAATCATTATTATTTGATGAGATAGGGTAGTGATTCAAGATCAAACAAATCAAAAATATAATTAACCATAAAAAAATAGAAGTCATATTCATAGAGGATTTAAAAACTAGTTGTTCTATGGAGGGTGGAGCTATGATTCAATCCTTGAAAGGAACTTTTGTCTCAAGATATGATTATGTTCAATTCACCATCAGTTTAAATCAATAAGTGATCATGGATGTAATTTCATGTATTTTTTCATGTAATATTTTTCAATATTAGATGGAATTAATTTGAGACCAGGCACTGAGAGAGCGTGCGATTCCGAGGCCCAGGGTTCCTAAAATAAAGGTTTTAAATATATTAAAAATATTAAATATCACCTGATAATAATTTTCTTAAAAAAGAGGAATAACTTAGAAACATGTGCCTGGATCAAAAATATGAGGGAAATCTTGCATTTAGAGCAATGTCTTTCCACATGGTGTGTCCTGACATTGATCGGTGCATATCGGATGTGAAAGTTATTTTTTGAAAGTTTTAAAGAATAAAATAAATTGAAAATTTATTTGATTCATTATGTTTCATCAGTGTAGGGATGGTTTATTTTAAGATAAACCTATAGGGAGGGATCCAGGGTCAGAATCATAACCCTAAAATTTCTTATCGGCTCTGTAGAGGAACCTGGATAGCTCTCTTGACGGAAAATGATGACAGAGCTTGGATTGGATAATAAAAGACATTGTTTTGGAAATATCTCACCAATAGAGGTGAAGCGGAGATCAATCCTATTCAAATATTGATCCAACCATGAGCTAGGATGTTGTTATTTGGATTTTTTTCTTTCCCCATTCTTAGATTCAATGATGAATGCGGACCAAACAACAAATTGGTTGATCTGTATTTTGATTGTTATAATGTGATATGCTTTAAAATTGGGATTTATGGGGTTGTTTTATTGTTTGATCTGTTGATCATTCTTAGTGGAATATATTGAGATGGAAAAGAATAATAGTCTAGGTATGTTCCTTGGGTTTGTTTCCTGGTTCGTACTTCTTCTCCCACATATGTTCTACGCAATCTTCGTTCTTCATAGATCATGAACAGATAATCATTAGGCCTTTTTCCTCATCACAACGATCATAAAATTAATATCTAGCATTGGGATAACTTAGAAGAGGTGTGAGGATGATGGAAACGTATGGATCGAAGCGATTCGGTAGATATTGTCCGTCAAGTGATTTTTTGGGGGTGATCGAAATTGAATTTTGGAGCTGATTGAAAGCTTGAAACTCACCGATTCATTCTTATGAGGATGATGTGACTCTGTATTTACAGTTTTGAGGTGAATGGATCAGGGAAACAAGATTGGATCATCAATCGAGGTGCGTAGAGGAAGAACAATGGTTTCTAGAAAATCGTGATCAACGCGGCGTGTAACCCAGGGTTACACGGTGTGTGTAACCCATTCAGTAGTGGCTAGGGTTTCAAGAGTCATTTAAACACCACACAACATGTGACCCTATCACATTACATGTAGCTTCTTCCTAGAGACTCAGCGTGTATCTCGGGAGATACACAGACACAGGGTGGAGTACACAGGTTGCCTACATAGTGTGTACCCCACCACATGGCTTGGCCTAGAACAGTTACACAGGTTACCCTGTGTTCTGGTACATGGGTAGGCGGACACGGGTTGACACTGTGTACTGGCACATGTCCAGATTACACGGGTGTACCCTATATGGATTGACATGGCGTGTGACCCTTCTACATGGTGTGTACCCATCTTCTACATGAAATGTTCTAAACAACACAGTCTGTTGTACACGAGCAGTACCCGAGGGTCAAGGGACATAGGGTGTGACCCTTTTAAACATTGTATACTCTCTTCTACATGGCTTGATCTACTTATCCACTATATCTTGGATAGGTTTCATTAAGTTTTTGTTCTTGTATCCTTCCCCTAAAATTTAGTTGGTATCATTTCCTACTCATAGGATTATGATCCCTTCAACAAGACATTCTAGATAGTGTTGTTGGAATCCCCTATGAGATGCCTAGAGCAGGATCCTCTATTCATTATTCATTCCCTAGATAGAGTCCTCGGTATCTATGTGACCAACATCACTGGGTGTTGATCCTCTACTTAGAAGGATAATCTAGATGAAGTTGTTGGTATTACCCTATGACCCTAAACATGATCCTTATCTATTGTATTGTATATATCTCTTCAAATCTATCAGTGTATCTCTCTCAAGATGGTTTTTAACAAAAAAATAATTCTCGAATGGATGTCATCAGTGCTATAAAACTCAAGAGTGTGTTCTCTCAGATGAGTGATTCATGGAATCTTCTAATAGAATCCCAAGTTTGGGTTTTCAGTGGATGTGACTTACCTCTAGACTATTAATCTTGGTTTGATTATACCTGTATATTATTTTTATATGTATTGTAGACCCGTTATGGCTCCTTTCTCTCCTAGATCGCTCATCTCTCTCAGCTCTGCCTAGGGTTTCCTCCTGAAACCCTCCACTGCGGGGTCGGTGGTGCGCCTCAGCACCGTTCTCCTTCTTCCCTTCCTCTTTTCAATTATTCTCTCCTCATATTCTCTTTTTACTACTCTGTTTGCGCGACATCTCCATGGGCTTTGTCCCAGTGTTTCTATCACAGCGCTCCATGCCAGGGTTCCGGTGTCGGTCGTGTGTTGTTGAAGCCCTTGGTCGCTCTTTCCCCTGCTCTAACCCCTTGTTCCTCAACACCTCACCAAGTCAGTCACAGAGCATGGGTAACAAAGGGGTTTTTGGATTTGTGGTCGACGGTCAACGTGTTTCAAGGCGCCGCCCGAGTCTTCAACCTCATAATCGATGTCGTCGCTTGAAGTCATCGGTTGATCATCCTCGCTCTGACTTCACATTTCGCGGATACTCTCCAGGTTGGATCTGGAGCGGTAGTAACAATGATGTTCTGGGTTGTAGGGTTCAGAGGCTGTCTCTATTCCAGCTGCATTCTCTTCGACATTGGTGATGTTATGGGTTGGCAACGGCTCTTAGTTGGTGAGTTTTTGTGATAGATTTATGTCTGGTTTTGGTTATGTTTGCTTCTGGTTGTGGCGGCGGCCATCGACGGTCTACGACGGTGACATGCCGATGTTGGTTATACGATGTTGAGGTGGTTTTTCTGTGATGGTGTTTGTTTGCGGTGTCGACGAAGATGGTTGAAATTATTTTTCGATGGAGATCAGATGGTTGTTTTTGTTTGTGCTTTCTCTCTCAATGATGTTCTATTTTTGTGTTCTATCATGATGTGTTTTCGACGCCATCAATGGAGTTTTGAGGCGGTGACTGAAGAAAAAGGTGGTGAATGTTGATGGCGAGTTTGATCTATTGAAGGATGCATTTTGTGTTCTCCGGTCTTCATCTTCGGCAGTGATGGGCGGGGACCCCGGGGGTGGTTTTTCCTACGCTGATCATGGAAATGGCAGGCGATGTGATGCTGAAGATAGTGATGTGATGAGGACATCGATGAAGCGAAGGTGTAGTGGATTCTCAGGAGAATCACGGGATTTTCCCCTGAATTTTGAATTTTTAATGTCCCACTATTTTGTGTATTTAATCGGTTCCCACTCTACCCATAAAGTTGCTTTTATGAAAATATCAAAAAATGATTTGGAGGTATTGTAGACATATAATGTGTAGATATGACTTTAAATCTTTCTTTGTGTATTGATTTGGGGTTTCAGGGTGTCCTATTTAGTATTTTTATACTCACCCCTACACGATCATTTCCCGCACGTGTCATGTCTTTTCCATACGAGCGACATTTTGACGGAGTCCAAGGTGGACCAGGACCAAACAGATCTTTATGAATTTAGGAATACCAAGGTGTTCCTATGACTTTGAGCAGCAGTCCTAGTACCTATTTTGTTTATAGGTTGAACTTTTTAGTTTACAGAATCTTTCTTTTGATGGACTTGTATTTTGATCTAGTTTACTTTACTAGAATTTACTTCCTATCGTACTCTGTTGGTTGGAATAGAGGTATGCATGCATTTATTTCTTATTAGTTTTTAAATTTCAACAATTGTGAGCTTGGATATGTGTACATGTGTACATGTACATAGGAAATGCCTCCCATGTTTGTTATATGCCTACTCAGTGCCAGTCACCAACCCCTAGCCTATTGAAGGCGGACTTGGGGAGTCACTGCACAACCCCCCTGGGACGGGTCATAACAGAGTGATATCAGATGCGGTCAGTTTTACCTTAGGACCAAGAGTTTGTGATATTGGTTTTGGGAAATATTGTTAGGTGTTTTGAGCTTAGCTTTTAGGATAAGGAATCTAGTGTTGGTGTAGGAGGCTGATGTATCCATACACTAGGACTCTAATAACATGCTTTTTCAACTCAGAACATGAGAACACCAGTTGTAGAGAAAATAATGGTACATGCGTCATATATGAATGGGTTGTATTTCCATGTCCTTCTTGAGTCTTCTCTCCAGATATACTCATTGACTATGGAACATCTTGTTTTGTCACTGGATTCCCTCGAGATTCATGTCGACTAGGGTTCATCATCTTGATCATGAGAATGACCCCTCAGTGAAGAGGCTTCGATACAGGGACCTCTTCCCCAGATGTTACCTCGAGGTGGTGCACCAGTAATACCACCACCTTCTGAGTAACAGGTGGTATCCGCAGTTTCAGTAGATGAGGAGCACAGTCTAAGAGTGATCCATGAGTTTTAAAGAAAGAAACCCCCCAGGTTCCAATTCGAGCCTGGACCTCAGGTGGATGGGGACTAGCTTGTGGTGGTGACCCGATTTTTCTATCTAGTCAGGACACAAGTAGATCATATGTTAGTTTTGGTGGTGAGCCTTTTATATGTCTTGGTAGGGAAATGGTGGAGTTTTTCCATATATACTCAAGAAGAATTAAATCTTTCATTGATAGATTTCAAATGTATCTTTAGAGTGGAGTTCATACAAGTTACACTAAAAGAAGTGTGTATACAGGAGCTTCTTCAGCTCCAGTAGCATATCTTGACTGTGGATGATTATTCATTGAGGTTCACCAACCGTTCCTATTACTTGATGGATATGGTCAAAGATCAGTGCTCCAGGGATTAGAACTCTGAGAGAGGTCTATGTAGAGACATCCGAGATATCATTATACCTCTATGCATTCTAACTTATGATGGAGTGCTCAAGTGAGCTTTGGTGGTCGAAAGCTTCCTGATTGAGTAGGTATAGCTGGTGGTAGTTAGTAGTGGATGATTACGTGAAAAAACCTTGGAAATAGGGAGTCAATGTTAGTATCAAGGATCTGAATGTGGGATACGTCTCAGGAAGAGATCCTAGGATAGAGGATCTACAGTTCAGGACTCACACAGTGGGTCCAGTTATCCTGGCGAGAGGTGTTTCTATTCATGTGATGGTAGGGTACATCTCACTCGAGATTTTCAAACCTGTCATACTACGGACAGGGAAATAGTTGATGGACCACCGAGGTAGAGGTAATGAGATTAATGGGAAGATCTTTAGGGAATAGGACGTGATAGAGGAGATAAAAGAGTAGGAGGTGGTGGTCGACTTGTTACCACCACCACCCCCAGGAAGTCCACGCCTGGCTCAGGGAGATGGAGGATAAGGGGAAGGATATATGCAAGTGGTCGAAGCATATGAGCGAGGGGTTCCAAGGATGATTTGAGGTATAATCTGTGTCTTTTCAACTTTATCTACAGGACTAATAGACACAGGTTCTAGTAATTCCAATCTCTCCACATATCTTGTTCGAGACCTAGAGATTCTAGTATAACCATTTACTCGACCCTTACACTTAGAGACACCCACTAGAGAAGACTCAATGATAACACATATATGTTGAAAGTGTGACCTGGACCTTATAGGTGATAGTTTCGGTTGAAACCTCTTGGTGGAAGCATTGAGGCCTTACGATGTCATTCTTGGTATGGACTGGTTATCCACAGTCCATGCCCAGATTGACTATTTGAGGCAAAGGGTGTGGTGTGTCTGTAGTTATGGAATGAGGTTTTCCTTTTTTGTAGAAAAGGAGACCAAGGTAGTACAAGATGGACTAATGCATAGGAGGGTGCAGCCGATTACTCATGATTTGGCAAGACTGACCCTATTAATAGTAAACATTATGAGTTTTCAATTCCCAGCGGTAGTGGTGGAGTACAATGATGTATTTCTATAAGATGTTCTAGCTGTACCTCCACATCATGAAATAGACTTATGTATTTACTTACACCCCGAGATAGCACCAATATCATCACCAACATATCAGATGTCTCCCATAGAGCTTTGAGAGCTAAGGGTGTATTTGGAGGACTTGGAGAGGAAGGGCTTCATGAGACCCAGTGCTTTACCTTGGGCAGCCCCAGTTTTTTTTCAAAAAGGAAGATGATATCTTGAATTTATGTGTGGACTACCGATGCTTGAACTAGGTGAATGTGAAGAACAAGTGTTCACTACCTAGGATCGATGATCTCTTCAGTCATTTGAGAGTGGAACAATGGTTCTTGAAGGTTGACCTTTGATGAGTATATCACCATCTGTGAGCATGGGATGGGGATATACTGAAGAATGAATTCAAATTATACTATAGTCACTATGGGTGCTTTTTGATTCCCTTTGGCGTGAAGATTTCCCCAGTAGTGTTCATGGGACTCATGAACCGGATCTTCCAGCCTTACTTAGACCGGTTCGTAGTAGTATTCATCGATGATATCCTTATGTAATCGACATCTGAGGATGAGAAAACGATACACTTAAGGATGGTTCTATATGTACTCCAAGAGAACTAGATTTATGGGAAACTCTCAAAGTTCCAATTTTGGATTCAGGTGGTCCACTTTCTGGGACATGTTATCTCATCAGATGGAGTGGTTGTTGACCCAGCCTAGGTTAAAGTAGTGTTAGAATGGGATCCACCTAGTAGCATGATATAAGTGTGGAGCTTCTTTGGGATAGTGGGATATTATTGTATATTCATACCTAATTTCTCTAGGATATCATCACCTATGACCGGATTGACTCGAAAGTGGTAGACTTTCGTGTGGATAGAGAAGTTCCAGTAGTCTTTCTAGTATGCTTTCCAGATGATGAGGTATAGTTTGACGAGTGCTCTGATCTTGAGATTTCTGGAGGAGGGTGACGAGTGCATATTATTATATGATGCATTAAGGACCGGACTTGGTTTGTTCATGATTCGTATTTAATAGTATATTGCCTACAATTCACTCCAGTTTAGGTCACATGAGTAGACCTATGTCACCCATGATCTTGAGTTGGAAGTAGTAGTATTTGAAATGAATATGTGGTGACACTACCTAATGGGAGAACAATTTATCATCTACTCTAATCACAAGAGTCTCAAGTATATCTTCTCTTAGAAGGATCTGAACTTGAGACATAGTTGATGGATAAATTTACTTCAAGACTATGACTTTGATATTATCTATACTCGTAGGAAGGGTAACGTGGTGGAAGATGCTCTCAACATGATATTGTGTTCATAGTTGTTGAACGAGGTGTCGGAGTAGTTTTCCTCGTTATAGTTATCCTTTGTGGATGAAGATGGAGCAGCTTACCTCTAGTCGATGGTTATCACCCCTCCACTCTTACAGCAAGTTAGGTAAGAACAGGTTGGGGAAACAAATTGTGAGACCCTATATGCTCATATGTCTGCATGACATGAACCTGATGGATATTCACAAGGTGGGGAGCACATCATCATTTTTAGAGAATGCACATTTGTACCATGGAATTTCAAGAGGAGGTTCTATGGGAGTTTCATATATCCCCTTTGGTGGTACATCCTAGTGTGGAAAAAATGTACTAGGATCTCCAATGTCAGTTTTGGTGGATAGGGATGAAGAAGGTATAGTTCATTTCTTGACACCTTATGTGCCAGCAAGTGAAGGTTGAGCACCAGGTTTCATTAGTTTTAGCTCAACCCCTTGAGGCGACAGAATGTAAGTGGGATGGTATATAAATGGAATTTTTTATGGTTTTACCACGTACGTCCAGGGGACATGATTCCATTTGGGTTATCTTTGAATGACTCACCATGTTTTCCCACTTCCTAGCTATCTGAGAGCAGAGTTTAGTAGAGATATTGGGAAACCACTATGTTTAGGAGATAGTTAAACTCCATGGAGTACCATCAATGATTTTTTTTATCATGATTCTTGTTTTACATCCCATTTTTAGAAGGGATTGCAGGAGGAATTTGGGACTTAGTTACTCTTGAGCACAACATTTCAACCCTAGACAGATGGCCAGACGGAGTGGACCATTCAGGTCCTGGAGGATATTTTGTGTGTTTTCATGTTGGAAATTAGCTATAGTTGGTAGATTAACCTACCTCTAGTTGAGTTCAGGTACAACAACAGCTAATATTCCTCCATTGTTCTGTCACCATTGTAGGCTTTATACAGGAGACCAAACCAATCACCACCTTTTTTGACTAACCCAGGAGATTCAACACTCATGGGACTAGAGTTGGTGTGAGCTACTACTAGGAAGGTTCATTTAATCCAGTAGAAGATAAAGACTACATAGATCCATCATAAATTTTATGTTGATTTGAGGAAGAGTAATTTGGAGTATGAGGAAGGAGACCATGTGTTCCTTTTAGTTTCACCTTGATGAGGATTGTGAAGATTTGGTCAGGGTAGAAACTTATCTCTAAGGTTTATCAACCCTTTTCATATACAACATAGAGTTGAAGAGATGGAATAACACTTAGATTTTCCCCCAGAGTTAGATTAGGTAGACAATGTCTTCCACGTGTTGCAGGTGAGGAATTATGTGCATGATCCATCGCATGTCATCGACTGGGGCGATCTAGAAATTAATTATAGAGTGGATTTTATTGAGTACCCAATGGAGATCAAGGATTATTAGGAGAGGATCCTATGTGGGTGAATGATTCCCTTGGTTCATGTCCTTTGGTAGCACGGGAATCTCTAAGTGAGTACATGGGAGCGGGAGGCTCGGATTGATGCATAGTTCCCACATCATTTTGTATATCCTTTGTTTTTAGCTTTTTTGGGATGTAAATCCCCAAGGTGGGGAGAATTTAATGTCCCATATTTTTACATATATTATTTTTAAATATTATATGTAATTAATTTGAGACCATAAGCTGAGATGGTGTGCAATTCTGAGGCCGATGGTGCCCGAAATAAATGTTTAAAATATATTAAAATATTAAATAGCACATGTGCAAAGTTTTCATGAAAAGTGGAATAACTTCTAAATTGGTGCTTGTATCATAAATATTATGACACTGTTGCATTCATAGTATCATATTTACACTATTAGAGGCCTAACATCGTTCGGTGTGGGTTGGCTATGAAAGTTAGTTTTTTGATGTTTAAAAGAATAAAATAAATTGAAGATTTATTTTATTCCTTATATTTCATCGACGTAGATATGGTATATTTTAAAATAAACCTAGAGGTAGGGATCCAGGGATATACTCATAACCATGGAATTCCTTAGAGGCTCTTGAGAGGAACTTGGAGAACTCTCTCGACAAAAAATGAATGTGGATCTTGGATCAGAGATTAATATACATTGTTTTTTACGGATCTCACCAACAGTGGTGATGTGATGATCAATCCAATTCATTGAAATATCCAACCGTGAGGTAGGATTTTGTTATTTTTATTTTTACTTTCCCCGTTCTTTGATTCAACAATGAATACAGACCAACCAATGAACAAGTTGATCTGCAATTTGATCATTCTTTCAGGATGGGCTTTAACTACAGGATCTATGGGGTTCTTTTATTGTCTGATTTATTGATCATTATTACGAGAATGGATCGACACCAAGTCGAACAATGAACTAGGTATGTTTCTTGATTTTTTTTCCTAATGCGTATTTCTTCTCCCCCATACGTTCTACACGTTCTTCATTTTTCATGGATTATGAACGGATGATCATTGAGCCTTCATTTCTCAGTGCAATGATCCTAAATTAAAGATCATGCACCGAGATTACCTATAGGATCTATGAAAATGATGTTGATGGATGGATCAAATCGATTCAGGAGATATCATTCATTGATTGATTTTCGTGCGGTTGATCAGAATCGGATTTTGGAGCCGATTGAATGCCATAAACTCACCAATTAATTATTCTGATGATGAGGCGGCCCTTGATTTTCAGTTTCAAGGAAAACAAATCACTAAAATGAGATCGGATCATCAACCGAGGTGTACGAAGGAAGAAAAATGGTATCTAGAAAATCACGATCAAAACGGCATATAACTCAGGGTTACACTGCGAGTGTCCCCCATTTAGCAGCAACTAGGGTTTCAGGATTTAGTTAAATGCCACATGCCATGTGACCCTATCAAATAGAATGTAGGCCCTTCCCAGAGACTCGACATGTGTCTTGGGAGATATATGGATAGGGGTGTAGTACACTGGTTGCCTACATGGAATGTACCCCACCACAAGGATTAGCACAGACCGGTTACACAGGTTACCCCATGTACTAGTACATGGGTAGGTGGACTTGGGTTGAAACCATGTAGGGTCACACAGAAAAAGTACATGGGTGGACCCTAGAGGGAAGGACATAGCATGTGACCCTTCTATATGGCGTGTACCCATATTTTACACGATATGTTCTAAATGAAACAGGCAATTGTACAAGGGCAGTACTCGAGGTCAAGGGACACAGTGTTTGACCTAACTATACGATGTGTACTCTCTTCTACATTGCTTTATCCACTTGTCCACCATATCTTGGATAGGTTTTGTTATGTTTTTGTTCCCTTATCCTTCCCCTAAATGATTTTTGGTATCATTTCCTACTCAAAGGAGTATGATCTCTTCAGCTGTACTTTCTAGATAGAGTTGTTGGAACCCCCTTATAGAGGCCCATAGTAGGATCATTTATTAATTATTCATTCCCTAGGTGGATTACTTGGTATTGAAATGACCAACATCATTAGGCGTCGATCCTCAACATAGTAGGTTAATCTATATGTATTTTTTGGTATCACCCAATGGCCCTGGTTGGGATCACCATCTATTGTGTCATATCCCTCTCTTCTTATCTATCAGGGTATTTCTCTCATGATGGTTTTCAATGAAAAATACTTCTTGTGCGGACTTCATCAGTGCTTCAGACTCAAGAGTGTGTTCTCCCAGATAATTGCTTCATGGAATCTTCGAACTGAATCCATTGCATGTGTATGTGGTAGTTGTGACTTACCTATAGACTACGCATCTTGGTTTGAGTATATCTGGATATTATTTATATATATGTTGTAGACAAATACTATGTATAGATGACTATACCTATTTCTTTGTGTATTACTTTGTGGTTTTGGTGTGTCCTACTAAATATTGTTATACTCACCCCTACACAGGCTTTACCCACACATGTCATGTCTTGTTCATATGGGAAACCTTTTGATAGAGTCCAGGGTGGACCAGGACTAGACAAAACTTTGTGAGTTCAGGCAGGTCGAGATGTTCCTATGGATTCGAGTAGCAGTCTCAGTAACTATTTTTTTACAGGTTGGACTTTATAGTTTACAGACCCTTTCTCTTGGTGGTCTTCTATTCTAGCCCAGTTTACTTAACTGCACTTTACTTCCTGTCAAACTATATTTGTATGTATGCATTTTTTTTTCTTAGTGATTTTTACATTTCAGTATTCATGATCTTAGAGATGTGTGCATGCATACAAGTACATAGGAAATGCCTCCCATGTTAGTGATATTCATACTCGATGCTAGTCACCAACCCCTGGACTAATAGAGTTTGGTTTGGGGAGTCATGGAATTGGCCCCCCTAAGACAGGTCATCAAAATGGAGATTCTGGATTCCTTTGTGTAGTTAATGATTATATGATATATTTGGAAAAATTGTGATAAGTCCCAAAATACTGAATAGTTGAAATTTAAATTATCGAATATTTATGTTTATGAAATACTTAGGATTATTTCAATTGAAAAGGGTTACTAACAGTAATTGTTTTTTTCTATGAATAAAAAATCTAATACATGTCAGTGTAACTATTATAACCTCAATCCCAGATTTTTTTTGGATTTCAAAAATGGGAAAATAATTTCTACTCGTATAATAAATGGAATAAAAGTTCCAAATTACAGATATAATTTCTTCAACGCTATTTTGTTTTTTGGAACCCCTAAATCCTCAGGGAAATTGTATCCTAAATTTTTATACCTATTATATAAAATGAGAATATATTAAAATGAATTCTTGGTTATTGTGACTATGTATTATGGGATATTGGTATTCAAAATCATCCCCTTCACAATGATAATTTGGTTTTAAATGGGGGCATGTTAGTTGTGTAAATTGAATGTGATTTTTTTTCTTGATTTTTTTAATTAATAAATGTTATCAGGATAATTTTTCTAACTATAGGTATGTTCAAAAGCTTAAAATTGTGAATTTCATTCCATTAAAAAAGTTATGGAATAAAAAGTTCCAAGAATATTAGTATTCCTATGTAAAGAGAATCTATAAAACCCCAATGGACATTCTGTAAATTTTTTTATACTTGGGTGGGAATTAAAGGGAAGGATGGTGATGGTAGATAAATTATCATATCTATTCAGAAAAATGGTAGGTGTAAACAAAAAGTGGTTCTTTGTTCCTAAAATCATGAAAATGCTTATAGGAAACGGGTAATATGGTAACGGAGGAATCCAGTGACCATCATCTCATGTCCATGGATGAAGAGGATATTTTCCCTTGGGAGAATTTCTAACCTAATAAATATCTATGTTGGGATCAAGATAAGAAATATATTCAAGTTAATGTTGTTTAATTTCATATAATTTGGCTAAAACTTGTGAAAATGTTACCCTATACCTCATAGGTAATTTAGAAATGTTACTTAAATTTTTAAAGGTGGTTCCTTACAACAATCCTTCTCATCCAATTCAAAACTAAAACTAATTAAATCATTCCCAATTAATTCTAAAATCCATTATGAAATGTAGGATAAATTTATCACAAAGGATGAATAATCCAAACTATTGTGGAAAGAAATAAAAAATTTTAACAAATTGTGACATGAATTGGTCACTCAATTCATTCCCCAAAGAAATTTATTAATAGAAAATTTTTGAAATACATGGTCGAGGTGTAATGATGTTACAAAATCAGATAATTGAGGGAGATATAATATGATGTAACAATAAAACTCAAAAAAAAGATCGCAATGCATCAAACCTTCTAAAAACATCCTACCTTCATGTAAGAAATCACCTCATCCAAAAATGGCAGCAACTCTAAGAGATCTCCAAAACCTCATAAACAGGTCTAAAATCATCATGAGACATGTTAAAGAGCAGTAAAATATATTAAAATGTCATGAGTGATATCATAAAATATAGATAGAAAGAATTAAATATGATAGCATTTCCCTTATAAAAAACCGCATGCAAAAAATGAAAACTCCCATCAAGTGTAGAACATCGATGCAGATCTTCTAAAAAATGCAATAGAATAACTCCAATGCATGAAAAATAAGAAAATATATAAAAGGGTGATCAAATCAGTTCACTACCAACATCATAAGAAAATTTCCATAAATTTATCAGAATCTATAAATAGTGGTTTGTTTTAGTAAAATAAGAATCCTTTGTTCCCTCTCTTAAATAGAGATAACATTCAAGACTTTCACAAAAAACCAGCAACAACTATCATCAGGGTATCAGAAAATTTGATACCATCTAAATAATTTCATATCCTCATATATAATTTATCAAGGTATGAGGATCCATTCACAAAATATGAAAATCTAACTAGTGGAATACACAAAGAATCAAAATCATCTGATTTATAAATCACAAAATTAGGTAAGTAATTCCAAAATACTCTACACAAATAGGAAGAAAAACCAATACATGATGTAAAGGTGGGAGACCCTCTATCAATATTATCCCAATTATATCAACACCTAAATTGAAACTCAGAAGTATCAAATTTATTCTATTAAGAAGTAATATAATGATCCAAAAAACACTAAGATCCACAAGCAGAAAAATCCTCTAGCCAAAGTCAACTACCAAAAAAAACAACCAAAAGAGAAAAGAATATCTTATAAGGAAAATAGAAATCAAAACATGAATCTTAAGAAAAACAAAATACAAGAATTGAGTTGCTATAAAACTGGTTCAGCGTTGGATCAACATAATCATAAAATCCACATATAGCCAACAATAACAGGAAATTCATTACCATATAATATCTCTATAATTAAAATTGGAATTTATTTTATATTATTCCACCATTTTAGAAAGAATTTTTTCTCTAGTTCTAAGATAAAATTATATAGTGACTTAACATTTATTGAATTTTCATAAGACAACTTTATCATGTTACTCCATCCAAGACATCATTTCCTCCCCCAGATTCTCTGTGATCCTATGAATCTTTCAATTCAGGATCAACATCATCATCAGAAGTAAATCCTATCAAGACACATTCACTAGAAAATATTCCCTAAGGTTTATTATCAATCATCTGTGGGGTGGGATCTATTTTTTGAGGTCTATAAGGATTAAAGGATCTTTTGACAATTTGCCTTTCTCTGTTATAATAGTTTCTATTTTTTTGAGTTTTCCTAGAATTACAAGTGATAAAACCCTCTAAGTCTTCCATTGTATTTTTTCCTTTTCTATAACAAGATCTCAAAAATGAATCCTCAATCTGATAAGCATGATCACCTACATCAATTTAAGATTCGTTAGATTCATAGTGGACATTATCCTCATATTGTGTAATTGTGTGAGGTTCAATATGATCCTCGTGGTCTCCTATCTGATTTTGAGAATTAGTGAGGTAATTTATGGAAATTTGGATACAATCAATAAAACATGACATATTATTGACATCTAATGAGTGACTCGTAGATTTTTCAACTTTTTCCTTTTCTATAACCAGATCCTTATCCTCAATAGGCTTCAAAGCAGTATCACAATTCCCTCTAGTAGGGTCATGAACCTTAGAGGGTCCATCATCAACTACAAAGATATTGTTAAATCCTACCAATACCATATTTTGTTTTCCCTTTTCAAACCATGTAGGTTTACAAGACTTAGGTTGTGGTGGTGCCCCATTATTTTAATCCTTTAAAGCATGGATAGGATTAAGGAAAGGCTACATTAATTAGGTAGGTTTTCATATACCACTTCCTAAAAGAATCCATGGTTACCATTTTGAATCTAGATTTGTGATGGAAGAGCTTCAGAAAAATCAATCTAAGTAAAAACTCTAGCAACCGAGGGTCTTGAGAAATTTCTCATCATAATTTCAAGCTTTAATGGATTAAAAATGAGGTTACAAATCAAAAATAGGGAATCTTGTTTTAATTGATGAAGTAGTAGTCTAGGTATCTGATCCATATGGTAACAATGGGAGATTTAGTGTAAGGATCAAAATCAGGGATCTATTTAAGAACTTTCATAAAAAACCCTGAACAACCATAAGCATCTCACCCTAAGTCTATAGTACTCATCCTTGGAAGAGAGGTAAAATATGATGTTTTAAGAGTTTAGTAAACCAATATAAAAGCTCAAAAAACAATCATTTCAAGTGAATTTCATAAAAACTTCAATATTGGTCTGTATTTAAGAAATTTACCAACAAGTAAAAATTATAAATTCGAAGAAAGGAGATTAACCTCATTTTTTAAGAATGAAATAACACTTTTTCCTTAGTGTAGAAAGTGTTTTAGCTCTATGTGGTGATCATACACTGTGTAAACTTGAGCTTCAAGCTTAGGATTCACGGTAGTTTTTTCAGAAACTGCATAGATGAAGGATCTAGGAATTGAGGTAGGGTTTTTAATTTGGTCTTCCAGGGGCAGTTCCATCGATGAATCCATCATAAATCAAATTATATATGTGGTATGAAATAAATATTAGTTTTTTAGAATTATCAGGTATTGGACAACTCACAAGTAGTTAACACCCTAATAAATCGTATTAAATAATCATTTGTCGTTGAATCATATTGTGGAATCTATGGTGTAATTGAATTCATATAAAGGTATTAATATAATTTCCATGGGTTATCATTTAGTTGTTATTAATAAAAACTCTTCTATAGTTGAAACTCTATGTGTTTTTTATGTTCAAAATGGTTTTGGGATAATTTATGTTTAATTATAGAGAGAATATTCATAGAAACTTGGATACCTTAGAAGGTACTTATTTTTATGATCCATTATATAATTCGTAAAAAATAAGGGTTGAAGAACTCTTCAGATAAAAAAAATTAATCTTAGAAAGAATATTTTGGGTCTCTTAATGATTATAGATGAAATTTATTTTACATTATAAATGAATGAAAGGTAGAAAGAACCTGCAATATCCATTTCTAGCTGATAATTTAAAGACTTCATTAACACTAATAAACAATATTAAGTGACATTTATTGGTGGAAAATTCACTTGGTAGATAAATAATGGAAAATAATGTTTTATAGTAAGTTGGAAAGAACTTTTCTTAACATCAGTTCCATGGGACATTGGTAGGGAATACAATCAAGAATATTATTAAATAATAATGTTGATCATCATCCAATTATTTCTACCGTTATTTTAATAATATTAAAATTATACCATTACTTTGAGATTTAATAAGGCATGAGTGAAGTTGCAAGACTATAGAATAATTTTATAAGAGACATTTTCTTGTAGTGAATTCCCTAATAATCATAATTATTGTGTCCTAAACCATAGTAATTTGAAATATAGTAAGTGGATACGATGAAATCCAGTGTTCTTTGACAAAGATGGGAAAATATTTCAATTGAAAAAGGATAATGATTTACTTAAAAATTTAATAAAGAGGATTGTAAAATTTCCCTATTCAGTATTGATGTAGATATGTCCATCATGCTAAATCTAAACTTCCATAATGAAGGAAGAAATCCTGAAATAAAACAAAAGATTCAAATGGTTAATGGAAGGTTATAGAAACACTTCTATATTTAATAATCATCATAAATTTAGGAATTATTCATTAGTTATTACAAATAAAATGATTGTAAGTGATCTTATTTATGATAAGGTGGGATTCAAGGAGCATATTATTAAATATTTACATGAAATATTCAATATTAGTTGTACTTTTTGTGTCATGTTTATAGAAAATTTCATTCCTAATGTATTAAATGGGTCTAATAATATAATTCTAATAATGATTTCAGACCTAGTGTAATATGAAAATGTAGTCTTTTATCTTAATCTAGGGATATCCCTTAAGACTAATGATTTTACAGACCCCTTCATACAAGAATATAGTGACGTTTTTTTGGAATAATTTATGAAGATAGTAAAAAAATCTATGGAATGGAATAAAAATAAATTTAATTAACTCTAAATTTCATGTTCATTTTCGAAAAACTGATATGGTTGATTCTTATAACATTTTAGAATAGTGTTTTTAAATAATACATTATATACTATATTGATTAATATTTTTGTTATTAGACTATCTTATTTCATATGCAAAGTGGTTTTCTATAATCAGTATGGCATTGATCGTTGAAGGAAAATATAGGAAAAATTTTTTAATGCATCAAAATATTTTAATCTATTAAGGACATCTAGAAATATTGGAAATTTATCCCTTAACCCTGATGTTAGGATAAAATTTGACCCCATAAACTTGGATTTTACACTGAGGTTCTTCATATGATTGGTTTTAGATCAAAATTTATTACTTTAATTTTATTATTCTTTAATTTTTTTAGGTTTTTAGTCCTTATTAACAAAACTATAAATAGTTTCTTCACATAATCATTATTATTATAAAAGATTATCCTTTATCTACCAATATATTTATTATTTTTTAGGATTAATTAATTATATGTATAATATATTTGTTCAATAACTGTAATAGTGATCACATATATGGAAAAAGGTGTCTCATGGATATATTTCATATCTTTTATGCAAATTATCAAAAAAAATCCTTATGTGGTATAAAAAATATGGAATATATAAATGTTGTTCTAGAAAAATGTGGTTACATATCTAACCAGCATGTAAGTTTTTTAAAATCCTCTATGTCCATCTACTATAATTTAAACTATTATTGTATGTTATGAATCTAGTAGAAACTAAATATAGGAGCTAGTTGATGTTCATTTATATATTCAAGTATATCCTTGTTATGGGGTAGACTTAAAGATGTTAATCTGTGGGAAATTTCTAACAATATCAAAGGTTAACTATTGATAGATAAATAAAGATCACTATAAAATGATGGATGAATTTCTCTTGTTAAAATCCTTATCATTCCAAAATTTGTTTATTTATTCATGGAAGAATTGGCCAATTGCATTGATTCCAATATAATTTCAATGTGTTTTGAATTTTATATGTATTGAAAATATATATGAGAGGAAACCTATTATATTTAAATGGAAAACATGGTGTAAACCTATAAATAGTGAAATAAGAATCCAAAACCTAGAACAATTTAATTATTCTTTATATTCATTGTTTATATGGAGGATACTGAATGAGAAATTAAATTATTATCTATTTCTTAAGATAATATCATTGATATGAAATTAAACTAGAAAAACGATATGAATCTTATTATCCATTTTGTCTTATATTATGAACATTTATTATATGATAATAAAAAATAGTTTATAATTTACTTCTAAAAATTTTAATATGTGAATTTGGAAGAATAATTAGATTGGATCTCACTTCTTTGGCCACTACCATGACCAAGGTAATGTTCTTCAAGTGAAAATCAAAGAAAAAATTAAATATTATTTTCTTAAACTTGAAAATTCATTAAAGAATATTATTTACTCCTATAATTTTATGTCTAATGGAGAATATTTAGTATTTGAATCACTTAGGTATATTATGCTTATAAGAAATATATATTAAAATTTCCTTATAGGGAGGCCCTATTATTTTGATAATGGGATTATTGAATTTTACCAAAAATGTATTTCACCTCCAATGTATGATTTTATTTGGATAGAAGATCCTAATATGATTCCTACAAATTATTTATTGATAAAATAAAATCAATCAATGTGAGCCATGTGTAGTTAATGTATTCTTGAAAATTAATCTACTAAACACATATTCATTTAATATCCAAATGTTTTGTATTTCTAGGGTATATTGTTGAATCAATTTTACAATGTTAGACTCAATGAATATGAATTCCCATCCTTTATATTTTTTCGCTAACTGAGATGATATTATTCAATTTCAAAACATGATAAGGGTTGTTTTGTTTGATTCCAGTTATTAGATCTATTAGAGTAGATACCCTGACATGTATGATGATCAATAAGTTTTCCTAAGTATGGATATAAAGAACATACTATATTAAATTATGATGTTTATATCCATGGATACTAGATTGGTGTGAAACTCCATCCATGAAATACATTATTTGGATAGACAAGGATATATAGGAAGCACAATGTATATAATGGATGTATTTATGTTTTCTCAAAACCTTCTCTTCCAGGTCAGATAATGATCAACACATATGGAGCTTCAAAATTAATCTTGTAACCTGTTGTTTATGGGGGAATTTTTAGGACATAAAATTGAAGGTCCCTCTCATACTTCATTAATTATTATGGGCTAGTTACTTATTATCAGGATGACATTGACAGGTTAATTTTGGAAATCTATATATTCAGATTTTACAATTTTAGGACAATATTGTTTATGCTTTATTCTTCCATTATTTTTCATGATATCAAACATACCATCTAATATCCCTATTATAGTAATAAATATATTGGAATTAATTTATGTATTAACCTAATAAAATTAATTTTTGTGTCACATATATATATATATAGGGAAACAAAATTTCTAATATTTTGGATAATATGGTAGTAGTGGTATGGATCAATTACTTGTCTTCATCCATGCCATATTCTATTCAGGAAATAATGTTCTATGAATATTTTTATACTCCTCCCTTTCAATAATAATTGTATTTCTGGGCCCTATAGTTATCTCCAAGTAGAGATCTTATTACTAAAATAATATCTATGACATCATTATGGACCTAAACATTAACCATTTTTTGTTATATAATAATGAAAAATGTACCTATAATTTTATAATATTGTGAGAAACACATTCTATGATTTTTTTGATACACTAATCGACCTCTAATATATTTTTGATTCCCTTGAGATATGGCAGTTATTTCCTAATGAGATGTTCAATGGTTGAAAAAACTTGTTTTGTGGATAAAAATGCATTCCATGGGAGAAGGGAGGTTTTTTAGAAACTAATTCAATTTCACTAATGTAGTACTAATCAACTCAACTATAACACTAATTTAATTGAATTAATCTTTATTAAAATCCCTAAATTTATTATTATTATTGACATAGTGTATGTTCCTTCCATTAGGTTCAGTTTTTAAAGGTTTGAATATACTTAATTAGATCATGAATAAAAATAATAATTATGAATATAAGTAATAATTCCCATTAACTTGTTAACAAATATTGATGAATATTCTATATTATTTAGAAAAAATTATAGAATTTCTTATTTTTATAATAGAGTTGTGTTAACAAACTATGTTCTACAAAATCTATCTCCATAGATTTTTTTATACTTTCTTTGACTGAAATAATAACCCTCCAAATATAATCACCCAGGATGAAAATTATTTTATAAAAATGATACATAGTATATATGATCACATTATAGAATATCTAATAGTTTAGTGATCTTAGAAAACTAGATAAACACATGATCTTTAACTTGTATTTTAATTATTCAATTGCATCATGAAAAATAAATGAAACATTATTGTTTCACAAAAGAAAATCCTCATATCATTTTTATTAGTCCACTTAGTTTCATTGGGAAAGGGAAATAAAATAAAAGTGTGGGATCAGATGCTCAATAAGGGGTAGTATAATACAAAAAAATTCTTTTGATAATCAAGTCATAAATAATATAGCATGGATAAATAAAATATTCTATTTTATATTAATAAATTATATCCCTATAAAAATTATTAAATAGAATAAATTATTATGATAAATTAACATGTAGATATTTAATTCGTAATTTATGATATCTTAATCATAACATAATGGTTCTAATAACAACATCATAACCATATTGACAGGGTCTCTTCCCAATACATCATGCTTAATATGGATGACATATACTAAATACACTAAACTAATTTATATTAGGAGAAATATTGATTCATCGAGAGTTTATATAATTACAATCCCCAACCATCATATAATAAGTCCAATGGAACCATCATATGAAAGAGTTTAGTTAATTGTACATATCAAAATATTAAAAATAGAATGACTTATATACACATGTTAGATTAACCAATATTTATCCATAGATATGTAATGGTTATGTATATTCTTAATGTATTACCTTGTAACTGAATTATTGGGATATCTAGGTCAATATCCATCAATGTATTATGAGTTAGAGGATAGTTACCTTGAAATGGAATGTATACATGATGTTGGTGTTATATAGTGTGTTATTTTAGTCGTATAGTGGTGTTAATAAGAATTCATCAATGGATAGAATAATTAGAGACCAAATAGATGATAGAAAGATCTTATATATGAGAAATGATGATTCTGATATAAAAATATTAAAATATCTTATGAGGGTGTTATAATAGGAGTAAATGGTAAAAAAATCACTGCAAAATCAAGGACATATAATAATCAAAATATAACATCCTTACATAAGGAAAAGGGAAGGAATTTAAAGGGTCTTCAACAAAGAAATGAGGAAAAAGTGATGAAAAACCTTTACTTTTTTTGTCCCCTTTAAAATCATGAAAGTCATCTCATTAGATACTTATGGTTTTCTTCTCATGAAAGATAACTATAGATAAGCTTATGAAAAACCTTACCTCCCTAATTATCCTTAAAAAATCTATTCGGAGCCTTTCAATAGTGAAATGGTGAAATTTGTTGAAAGAGTTATCCATATCAGTCTCATCCCAAAGTTTTAGTGATATAAAATGGGATAAAATCATGATTAATTGTTTTTTAAGAGTATAGCAATGTGAATAAGCATGGGTATTTATATATAATGAGATATTGTTTTTTATTAATTTATAAACATCGGCCTTGAACATTCAGTTAAATAAAAATGGAAAACAATTGAGATATAAATGGATTCAAAATAATGTGATTTCATTTTTAGAAACACATTGTTTTCCTCTCAATATATTAATTAATAATATCCATTGAATTATGTTATTTTTTAAATAAAAATGATTTTTATTCATAATTGTTTTAATAGAAAAATCATTTTAAAAATATTAGGCTTTGGAATCATAATTATTATTTTGTAAAATAAATTTTATTAATTTGAAATAAATTATTTTAATGACTAAATATATATTTTCATTGGTAAGCATTTATATTATTTAATTTTTCATTTTTACATAAAAATTATTTCATAATTTATACAGTATAAAAATATCGTATTTTAATATTTTCCAAAAAAAATTGACCATCTCATAATATTATGGAATTTTCATCATTGAAAATTTTCTATTTATTTATTATATATATATATATATATAAATTTTTAAGAAAATAATTTTCTATATACAATAAATATAATTATTATTTAATGAACTTAGTGTATTTTTAAATCATGAATTTGATGTTAGAAATTTAAAAACTCTTTTTAAATAAATGTAAATTTTATTCTATGACATATGTTTATAATAATATTATTATTCCTTGATTAGTATAAATTATTGAAAACAATAACGTTAATATTACTAACTGATTTTATATATTATATTAGACACAATAATTTGTAATAGTTATATTATAGTTATAATAAGTATACAGTGATGCTACTATTCTAATGATTTTATTCCCAATAATCATATTCAAATGGAAACCTTTAACATTCTAGTGATTGAAACACCCCTTATATATTATCATCCTTAAAAACTCAATAATCATTAATATAATTATCTTTGTTCTTATTATATATATATATTCTATTATTAATTTTATTCTTCTGAATAATAATGCATCATATGTATTTTTAATTATTTTTTGATTATGATCCTCTAGAATTTAATATTATGGAACTCTATGTTTTGTTTTGTGTTCTATATTAAAACCTGTATCTATTATAGTGATTGTGAAATTGCATTTTTGTATTATACTATTATCTTTAAATAATAAAATGAGGATTGTGTAATAGATGATGTGTTTATTTACAATAGTATAATATTTATTATTACACTATGTATCAGAACACATCCAATTCAATAAATGGAACTGTTAGAGTACACCTCATAATCCAATCATTCCTTTAGAAACTGTGGAATTGGGGCACTGGTAAACTTCATATTATTAACCTCTAATGATCAATGAAAATGACCAGACAAGATGAACAAATATCATTTAGGTATGGTTCATTATAGGGAATTAAATACAAGAGATATCCACTAAATATATCCAGTAGTATACTAATAACATAAGGAAAATGTGCACCTCAAACACCATCTTGAGTATCTCCCGTGCCATCATGACATCATCCTTTATTGTATTATCTACTACACTACCATTTGGAATGAAATTCCCCTAGAATTGAGATGTTTGAATCTATTACATTCACATTTATATATTTTTATATAGGTAGTTCTCATGACCTATGTATAGGAAAATTCTTAATTAATCATCATACTTACCATTTATTAAATAATTAATGAGATTTTTTATATTAAAACTACACATGACTATTCCATGTATGGTTGGAAAAATTATTTTATGTTTTTGATGAATAATGTAGGGGTTATAATCAAATTCAATGTCATGATAAATAATTCATAGTGCCTTTAAAAAGTCATGAACGTCATATTTGGGATATCCTCCATATAACCCCTAAACTGGTGATAACTAGACCTATGATAATTATTTATGATCCATCTTGTTCCCTTCACCTAGTATAAGAAATCATAAATCCTAAATATAGGGTATTTTTTCTCAATTGTCACCTAATTCACATTATGATATTTATTAAAAATCCTTAACATATCATTTCCCTTTTTGGTGAATAGAATATGTGATTCCTAGGTGGGACCATTGAGTCTGATAATGACTTTTTATAAAAGATCCTCAAACTACAAATTTAACTCCATAAGATCAATTGAGGCCATCTCATACATCTCTAATGAAATCAGTTTGATCCAGATATGTATATTGATTTCAAAATAGTCCTCTGAAGAATAGTGAATCCCTCAAACATCCTCTGGGGAAAAATTCATATATATATCCATCACCTAGAATTTTTATCATGGTATTTAAAGTCTGTTATGTTCAAAAATGAGTAACATCCAACTTCATCCAAATATAATTATCTTCCTTTAATGAGAAAATATGAATATATATATATTTCTAATAATAAAATATAATAAAGTACATTGAACTATGTACTAAAACTAATATTCATCATTCTCATATGTATAAATTTTAATAACCACTTTTTATTGAATTTTTTAATTTCCACTCATCATAACAATGTTATCCACACCATTTTTTTAAAATAAATTAATATTACCAATCAATTATTTATAATCATTATTGTAAAAAAATTATCTCCTCATATTAAGTTTATCAAACATCAAAACTATATATCCTTAGAGTGAAATATTGTTTTCTACAACATACTTCATATATGGAAAATATATATAGAAAAACTCCTATAAAACTAATGGAATTAAAATGAAATTATCATATTTATTCTCAAGTGTAGAGACATTTTCCAATAAAAAATATACCCATGAAAATTCATAGGTAGAAAATCTATTTGATGGTTGAATTATAGATTTATAAAATTCTATTATTTTCTCTATGATAGTTTTTCATATGATTAGAAGTATGAAACTGTAATAAAATATTGTAGTTACAAAATATTAACAAAAAAAATAAAATCTAAAATATATGAACTATAAATAATAATGTAAACACAATGAGAATATAAAAATTATAAATAATATAGGATAAAATTGGAGTTTCTTATTACAATCTAGGAAACTGCATAAAAGGTTGTTACAACAAACTAATACCCTTCAGTTAGGGAGGATGTTACTTTAGCCTAATGTTTAAAGTAATTAGAAAACCTCTCTATAGATATTAAAATTTAAAAAATCAGAAATTCAATGAAATTTTTCATGTTATAAAGGATAAATCACTTCCTATACCTAGAATCCCACAACTACAGACCCATTTTATTATTCTCTATCATGCTCAAGGAAAAACCAGATCATAAATATTGAAAATAACCATGTCTCCATTATAAGGAATCCCTCAACACTATATCTAGAAACACATTTTTATTCCATACATGGAAGTTACTTATCATGAATATTTAAAACACAGAGATTATAATAATTGAGAAAAATATCACATACAATATAATCCTCATAAACGTTGGATTTTAGAAAATTTCCCATAATGAATAACATCAATGATCAAAATAAAACATAGAAAATAAGAGGTTTTAATGTATTTCAGTGATCAATGTTCATTTAGAGTAACATAAATATTGGATTATCCAAAATGGAAGTCCTATTTATAAAAATGTTTCCAACCATCATATGTTTCCCTTTTCAGGGTCTGTTATAATTTCATCTAAAGTTGTAACTATGTATTCTAATGAATTCAGTTTTCTTATTCATCTTATACTATGATTAGTTAATAAAACTATTTTACTCTAAATTATGATGAAATTTATTTAAAGGTTTTTGAATTTTATATATAATTTCATTCATTTCATCTTAGTTCTCTAGAAATATGGTTACCATAATTTTTTATATATAACAAATAAAACTATAATTAAATTTTATGTTAAATCATATTTTTAGAAAAGTATAATTTAAATTTGAAAACAAAGTTAAAAATAGAGTCATAGAATCAATAAATTTCAATCATAGTAAATCTCATAATTCTTCATGAGTACCATAATTCCACAAACATAACCACCCTCCCCATTTGTTTTTGAATTTACACCCCCAATAATTCCACTAGATCATCATCCAACATCATGATGTTCTGGGCTACCGAACTTATTAACTCAACATGATTATCATATACTGACACCAACATATTCATATATTCAATTTAATATAAATATCCTAGAGTATTGCACACTTGAAGCATCATAATACCATACCCACCATTGGGATTGGTCCATCAACATGTCACACTTTATTTTTACTGAAAACTACTCAAAATTAAGATTGCATTCTTAGACAATACATGGTATTATCCACACAATATATTTTCCCTCCTTATTCTTCCTTGAGACCAAACATAATCAATAACATAACCTTATCAAATTCTAACACACATTACACAACTCATATATATTGAATAAGTCCATATCACAAGCCCTGCTCAAAGTTCCAATTATATCATGATGTACCACACAACAACTTTTTGTTTTTATTTGAAATTCAATGTAATATACACAACCCTCACATATCCAACTCATGTTCCATTACCATTCTCACTATCATGAAACACTATAATCCCATATGGCTATGTACCCCCACTAAGTCCTGATGGAAACTCAAAATCATTCTGGTACCTCATTCACTATAACTGAGGGACCCTCGTGATTTATTAACCATAATTCCAATAGACTCTACTACATATCATTAAAAATGGCCCAATAGTCATTATAACTCATTTAAATTTCTATAAATGTTCATAACTTATATATCATATGAGCTAACAATTTTGAAATAACCAATATCCTCAAGACCACTTGGTCCTTTGACAGTCACTCTTATAGGTACCTCACCTATTTCATCCATAATACCCTAATACACCATCCTTTATAGGCCAAAACAAACATGACCATAACATAGGTCATCCCCTCCCCTACATGGTTCATATTATAATGTCAACGGTCAATTCCCTTCTCCAATAATTCCATTTCCAAAATCATTCTCAATAATTTCATCTATCATAAAATCTAATACGAATCAATGCATGATTCATCATAAATCCCATCAAATACCCATGAAAAAACTCCATGTATTTAGGGAACTAAGGAGTATGGGACCTCACCACAATATATGTGCACCCCTCATGGTATTATACATGATTCTTGTCTTAATTGGATGAATAAAAACATCCAAAATAGACCAATACATATACTTGAATTCATCAAATTCATTAAATGTGTGTTTTTATCTATCATCGTGAACTCACCCCCAAAGGTAAAATAACTTGCACAAGTCAATCTATCTATACTGTACATTCCAAAAAATCCACCCATTGATATGTCATATGTGTCATCCAATGATAATAATTCCTAATAAAACTCCATGATTACCTACCTTAAGATAATCATAGGATACACAACTCCACATAAAATGTTTGTAAAATATGAATTCAGTTACTCAAACCATATTAAGTGAGTAACCGACAAACCAATATAACAATAGTGTAAATCATCCATGGATACCAATATAAAAAAAACTCAAGTACGAGTACACTCGTCCGCTACCCTTCCATACCATTCAACTCATTCCAAATCAAGTTCATATATTATCTTTCATAATCTCACAAGATAACTCCACCAACTATAAATATATCAAACACATGTCTTTTCCATCTATTACAAGCTTATAAGCACATTTAAAATAATGAATAATCCTTTCAATCATTTCATATGCATTATAACACAAGAACTTCTCATACATTCACATCTAAAATATGTAAGGTTTATCTCTTTATGTGCACTATAGTATAAATAATCTCTCTTGTATGAAAGTCAATAGAAATAATCAAACCATATTATCTATTTTTAAGGCACTAACATCCATAGGCTCACCGCTCTCTTGGGTTATCCTCATACCTAAAAAATTTTCTCTAACAAAAATATGAAGTCAAAATGCTAATAAATCATAGCTCTCTAATCACAAATATCCATATTTAATTCTCAAATTAATGAATCTATCCCACCTATCCCATAACCACACCACAATGGGAAACATCTCATGGGGATACATCAACTCTACCATGTTGGATACCACAAGGTAACTTGTATACTAACACACCCATTATTGTGTTCTCAAATATATAGTTGTGTGTGTGTGTGGAATATCATAAAAAATTGAAATACTCATTCATGGGTACTAATCCTAAGTATGCATCCATATACCAAAATACCCCTTAATGACCAAGGTCACATCCAGTATCATATAAAATACATCACCCCATCTAGTTTGATTATGTAGGGTTCTAGTAATATGTTATTTAGAAAAACACCATATAATAAATTGATTACACAATAAATAGATAAATATTTTTTCCATTTTACATCCACAACAAAAATAAATCATAAACATAAACATGTTATGTGAACCAATATGCCTAATATGATGCACGAAATTATTCCTCTTCCCTTCTTGGGATGTGGAAAAAACTAGTTATTAGTATATCAAATATATCATTGATTGAAAAAAATAACTCAAGTTTAAAAATGTAACCAAAGAGTATTAATCCCCACTTTTATAAAACATGGAATTTATGTCATGAAGGTGATTTATAGGAACACAAAATATAAAACATCTCATGTTAAAACTAGACTTAACTTTGTTCTACTATATCCCAAATAGTAATGAAAATGAAATTGTGATTTCATATCACTTTTATTCCTCTTAAAGAGGTTCAATAAGTATTATTAATATCATATAACCACGTCACCTTAGGCCCACTTCCTTTTATGCTAGTGTCTACTAACATGAAACAAGGGTCTATTTTGTTATTTTGGGAGGAAAATACCCTCAAAATAGGGAAAATTAAATAGAGTAAATAACATAAAACTAGCTATCACGATATTAAATAGAATAAAATAAACACCATTAAAAATAAAAATTAAAAAAATAATATACCACATCCTATAGAGGATGAATTATTTAAAATGCAACATAATTCATGGAGATGTCAACAAAATCACTAATTGGAAGACCATATATTACCCAAAATGAAAATAAATAAATCTAAATGCAAAACCCAATCATTAGTCCCATCCTAATTCCATTTTATGATTCCTCTTATGTAATATATCTCAACCATACAACACCATGACACTTCCCTACATGTACCAAAGATTAATAGGTCAGCTTGGGAACCAATGTGTATTAGATTCCTAAGCAAGGTGTGTGTATGGATCAGTATTCAACTACCAATGGTTTCACTAATATAATAAGGATATACAATGAATTTACCATTTAAAATTATTTAATAAATAATTAAACCACAAAAAACAATGTTTTATTCATTTCTATGGGAGAAACCAGAGACACCAGATTGTGACCATGTGTTTGAGTATGATATATATCAAAAAAGGGTCATAATTTTGTCTCCCAAAAACATCTTATATCATAATAATTATGTTCAAAAAATTACACCCCATATAAAAATCATAAATTATAATCACCAATGGATAACACCCAACATGTATAATCATCACATGTCATAACATTGGAATAAGACATAATTTGGTGGTGCACACCTAATCATAGAAATTATTATATCAAGGATACCCATGAATACATTAAGAACATCATAGGCTTCAGCTAATGACACATGTATATTCTTTAGGATTGGGATGACCTCCCATGTACCATGTTTCAGGATTGAGATAACCTCAAATTTACCATCTTTCAGGCTTGGGATAGCCTATTATGTCCCATATTTCGGTATTGGGATAACATCTGGCTTACCCTCTGAGTTATTATAATATTAATCATTAACTAATTCATTAGAGGGAGATATGGGTAACACCCCTTGCATAATCATTATATTTATTTGCCAAAATTTCATATAAAATTAATCATATAAAAAACCCATTAAAATAAATGGGTTTCATAAAATATTTCATCATAGAATCGCCAATAGAAAAGAAAAAGGTTTCATAATCAATTCATCATCTCATCAAAGCATAATCCTTAGAAAACGAAATGGGTTTTATAAGTATTTTGTCATAATATAACTCATGTAAGTGAAATGGTTTTCATTAACATATTTTCATATTAATAAATTTATATAAATAATATGAATAGAATCCTTGGTTTATATCCCCAATAAATCATATGTTACATCAATGGATTTCATCATAGACAGAAAAATATTTTTAAATATAAATCAAATATATCATTTCTTGATGAAGATAACTTTTCTTTGAAAATCAATTTTTTATACATAAAAACACTATGAAATTATTTTATTTGAAAATAAAAATTAAAACATATAATGTAAGATTTAAAAATAATTTAAAGCATTTCTTGAAGAAAATATCATTTCCACATTGAAAACACATATCAAAAATAATGGTTTTGGATGAAAATGGGGTTTCGATCGAAAAGATGATTTTTCTAAAAAACCATTTTTTAACTCTTTATTAAAAAGAGAGGAAAATTAATATAAAAATTTAATATTAATAAATAAAAATATGATGATTAAATACATATATTTGATGATTGAAGGATTATAATATTTTATCCTCAAACATGCAATCATAAACAATCATGATAAACGATTAGATTGAAACATAAATCATTACAATTTTGGTATCATTGAATTGTAAGCCCCATGAAAGAGAGATACTAAAATGGATATTTAGATAGAAAAAATTATCTGTATAAATATCATAAAATAAATTCATTAAAAGTATAAAAAACACCTAATGGAAATGGGTTGTTAATATGGACTTTATCTCATAGACGTAAATACTAAGATGAAAATCTCTTACTACTTGAGTAATATTTTGGATCAGAGTACCCAAAAAATAATAACATCAAATGAATATTTGAATATAATTCAAATAATTAAATTGATGATATAACTTGTGAAAATGGATATACATACTCCAAAAAAATGAAATGAGTGTTGAATTTTCATATGATACCACGAAATAAAATAGGGACTAGAAATCTCTTACCATATGTCTCGAATTACTTTATACATGTTAAAAACTAAATTATGGAAAATATAATTTCATTATACATATATTATATAAAATTAATTATATATATCATACTATTAATGATTTACTTTTGACCATTTATTAACATTTTATTAACAATTCCATGTTAAAGTTGTGTTTTGGGTAATAACTGCTTTGTTTTTCATGTATGTTTGGATTATTTATTTTTGATACTATTACATTGACATTTTTTCTATCATATAAAATATAATAATAATGATATAATTATCATATTTATACTTAAATTATATTTCTAATAAATTTCAGGATTGTTTTTTAGAAATAAATAATGTTACAATAATGCAGATAATAGGTTGTACGTACTCATGGATAACGTTTGAATTTTTTAAATTATTCTTATGAAAAGAAGGTAAGTAATATTTAATATTTATGAAATGATAATAATAACATAATTATAATTTTATATATTTATATATTCTTAAACATTCCATCCATTTGGTTTGGTGATGAATAGAGAGAGTGGCATCCTTTCTCGAAGGTCATAGTGCACATGTACATGAGCAACATTATCATCATTTAGTGAGTGAAAAGCTAAGACAAAAAATGATATATTTTATTTTTATATTGATAAATATATATAATTAAAATAACAATTATTTCATGTATAACACATATATTATTTAACTTTTTACATATTATCTTTCATTAATGCATTAGTGAAAAATTTATTGCATCGCTTTGTAAGGTGGTTGTTCGTCGTATACACGAGCGTTGTTATCATAGCCACTAAAGAATAGAAATAAAAAATATATGATATAATGAATCCAATGATATAATTATGTTATAAATATCATATATATACTTTATATCTATCATCATAGCCAATATTGAGAAGTTATAATGGAAAAATAAATTACATCACTTCATGAGATAGTAGTCCAACATACACATTAATGATGATTTCAAATACCATTTTATAAATATGTATATGGTTATTATAATAACTCAAATTTCTAAAATACTAACATTGTATTCTATAGAATATGCGACATGCAACACCAATCTTAAAAAATGGTGAAATCTATTTCTTTAAATTAAATCTCTTTAATAGTTGGAAGAACACATAACCTCGAGTCTAATAGAAACATGTTATAGAATATTATTATAAAATAACTTTTATATTGGTGGTTTTTAATACTATTAATTAAACTATTAAAATTATGGTTATCTAATGATTAGAATAAAAATAAGAATAATTTAAAAGAAAAGTAAATCTATTCAAAAATAGGGATTAGTCACACTTTGAAAAATTAATTTAAAATTAATTTTTACCAATTTTATAAATTATATTTGATAATATGAACCGAATTTTATAAATAATAATATTAAAATTTAGATAAAGAAAAATTTATTAATTTTTCTGGAATTTTTTATTTTGTGATGAATAGTGAAAAATAATAAATTTTAATTAAAAAATACATTTTCATTTATATAATCTAAAATGATAAATTATATTTTTAGTTATTTTTAAAGTAGAATTATTTCAATTAAATATCAATTAATCCAATTTTTGGTCATTTAATAAATCATCATACAGAATTTTTATATAAAATTAGTGTAATCTTTTGAACATTTTCTCGTTAAAAACCATATTTCTCATCACGTATGCGAGATTTATTTTAAATTATATTTTCCACTTATGAGAATTTAATTTTTAAAAATATATTAATTATTTTGAATAATAATTATTTTTACAATCTGGTAAGGAAAAATTAAATTTTGACCCAAATGAATAGTGAAAAGAGTAAAAATTAATTGTCGCATTTAACGTAAAAATTGAATTATGTGGTTCTTAACCTAGAAATGATAAGGGTTAAAATGACAAAAAAACATGTATAAAATCTATTTTCTAGACAAATTTCAACCAAATAATTTTTTATTCTGTATAATACTCCATTTTCCAACCTTATGGCATGTGAAAAATAACGTTATACCTTTTTCCTTCCAAAAATTTCAAGTGTTTGTGTCACCACACTTAGAAAATGCCACCTTATCTCCTCTCTTCCTCACACATTCACACCATTTTTTCCACCCAATTACAAGATCAATAACATAAAAACTTCACTCCAACAATTTTATATTCTATATTTTTTGAAAAATTCCATCCTAAGGGTGATTTTGGTGAAAACCATGGATGATACCTGAAAAAGAGGTAGCATTTTTCAATGAGAATTTTTATTTTATTTCATCTTCCAACTCCTTCAATTATAATTAAATAATGAGGACATAAAAACCTAAGTATCATAAATATATTTATATGTTTTTATTTTAAGGTAATAACCTAAAAAATCTACACTTTGTGTTATGAAATCATCATTTTGTGTATGGCGGACTACATCCTCCTGAACTAATTTTATCATTTTTCCATTAACAACTCTCACAGTTGGTTATGATGATGGATAAAAAAAAATTATATTTTATTTATAATATAATTATACTATATTTTTCATCATATCATATATATCTTTTTACCTTCCATTCCATATGTTATACGATAATGTTTCTCATGTGTACAGAGGACTACTACGTCGCGAAGAGATGTGATTCATCTTTCACTAACACATTAAATTTAATGTAATAAGGATAAAAATAATGAATATATGTTAAATAAATGAAATAATTAGGATATTTATGACATATTTCTCATTTTAAAATTATAATAAATCATTCTATTTATTACCTTTTAACTCTCTTAAAAATGATAACATCGTTCGTGTATATGTGGACTACATCTTTCAAGAAGTGATGTGACTCTTTTTTCATCAACACACTACATGGAAGATACATATAAGTATACAGAAATAATTTATATTATATATATTATATTTTGATCATTCTTTAATAATAAACTATTATTGACCTCTTTTCTATTATGATCATTGAATGATGGGTATTTTACTCATATGTACGTGAGACCTACCATCTCAATGATCATAACATACTAAATTTATAAAAACCGTATATAATTATTTGTTTTTAAAGTATAAATAATTTATAAATTTGATAATTATTTCTTCATTTTTACTCAGTGAATTGTTAAATAATTTACTCTTTGACCATAGTCAACCTACCAAAGTAATTTTTGAAACATATCCCAAATATCATTGAAACTTACGATGTAAACTTAATTGATTATGTAATAATATATGAAATTTTAATAATTGAAATAATAAGTATAATAAAATTTAAAAACTTTATTGTGAAAATAAATAATTAACTCAATTTTATTATTCAATATGATAAAGAACGTACCTGATGAGTCAGACTAAAGGTAAGGGATTTCATCTCCTTTAATTATCATTGTGGGATATTGTTATCTTGTGCACCTAAGTTATATTATATGGTGTATAAACTGAACATTTTACAGGTACTTTCATGATTTATTAATAATTCAAGGTGTTTTAATTTTCAATTTTAATTATTTAATACATAATTATTCAACTCAAAAACTACCAAGTGGTAAATAATTTCAGAACAAAATTTCTTTTCATTTAGTTATATTAATTATTTATTATACTTTACATTCTATGATTGGGTGTATAGTGAAATTTTATTATCTTATATTGAATTTAATATTGATTTAATTGGATTTAAAAATGATACATAAAATCAATTTATTTATAAATTATCAATTCAACTTTATGATCCTTTTAAGGGTTAACATTACAATAACACTCTAATTGAAATTTTTTATTCTTTCTTTTCAGTTGAAGGAAATTATTTTATAATTTACTAATAAAACCATTTAATTTTCATATTATTTATATATTAATTATATTTTAATGTAATAGTATTATTTTCCCACACATTGTTACTTAATATTTTCTAGAAATGTTTTTAAGAAAATCTGAAATCATTTTTCTCTTCAGTCAAAAGATATTTTCTTCAAAAATAATGTTTTTTAAAAGTATTTTGATATAATGTTTTTATACTTTTACTAATTAATTATTTAAGTCATTTTTACCCATTTTTACTTTTTACGAAAAAAAATAACAGATTATTCTTATATTTTTGTGAACAACGCACATTTCAATCATTTTTACAGCGCAAAATGAATTTTATTTTTAACTGGTATGAAAAGTAATAAATTAACAAAAGTCATGACCATCATTTCATTGAATATTATTTTTCATTTTATCAATGATGTTCTTAATGAAACTATTTTTCCCGACATTATAGAAATTGATAATTTCATTAAAAGTAATTTTCAATGAAACTTAATTTCAAAATATATTATGTTTTTTAAAGGTGATTTTCAAAATGAAAATGATATTTTTAAAAACATTGTTTTGAATGATATTTTATGGTATTTTTATTCTTCAATAATAATAACCCTTTATTTTTAATATAATCCATTGGGGATATGTTTTATTAATACCATCCTTATTCTTCCTCTAGATGGTTTATGATTATTTGGACCAAGGATAATACAGACATTCACTTAATTGATTCATTTTTGTGGTCAAAAAATCACTTGAAATGGTCAATTTCTTATAATAATTGACATTAAATTTCACCTAAACAACCATATTATTTATCGTGGATATGTTAATTTTTTAAACAATATTTAATTTCTATATATGGTGTTCTATATTGAGAGTAATTTTTTTATCTGGGATAATATTCATAAATTTGTATTTTATGATCAATATAGATATTTGATGATAAGGAATATAATTTTTGAATTAAATGGATTATTAGATATATGAGTCATTATTTTTAAATTCATTAAATGTGAGGGGGCTAGTTATACATTTTCCCCCGATGCCTCAATAGTCTCATGGGATGAAACAGTTGGTTAGCCTTAGTTAAATGGGTATCTATAACTCATTTTTAATATTTCATGAGGATAGATCTTGACAATGGAGGTATAATGTATCAGAGACATGATGTCCAATAATTAATCATTTTTATCATTAAAAATTAAATTTTTATTAACCTTGATAGTTTCAAAATGATATCGTATCTGGATTCATTTCATTCTATGTTTTTTTAAATAGCATGTGTTTTCAGTTATTTATCTTACCTTTTTATTATGCATTTTCCATTTATAATAGAAATATTGTTTATTAAATTGAATGTGTTTTTAGTTATTTAAGTTTCCATTTATTATGATTATAAATTATTTAAGTGTTATTTTTTGTTCAAATATTTATCTTTCCATATTGTTTATTCCTTATTTATTACAACTCATTTATTCATAATAGATTATGATGTAGATGAACCTTACTATGTATTTGAGATCACATTTATTTTATTTTATTTATCAGGAATGCATGAAGTGTACTATGTTTGATATACAAGAATATTATATAGGGGATAATGTTGTTATGGAAAAAAATTATGTTGTAAATTTGGTTTTCAAATTTAATTCAATACATAAGTATATATCTAGTTTAACAAGAATATAAGACTATTCGGTCCATTAGGATGTGATTCCAAGAATATTATTCCAATGTAATTTTTTGGGCACCTAAACTATGTTATTGGGGACATAGTCCCTATAGTTGGTATTAGAGTGAGGTTTTGTATAATCCTTTTGAACTAGATTTTAGAAAACATAAATTAGGGATAATAACCTAATGATAAACATTAAGGATGAGTGTAGTAGGACATCCAAAAGTTTTTATAAGCCATATATTATGTGGTTTTCAAGGTAAAAAATATTTTTAAGGATTATAATGGTGGGAGTTGTTCTTGAAAAGAGATTCCAAGGGGTAATAACTATGAAAATGAGATATTGGGCTTAACTAGATCACTACTTGATGCACAAAAACAGTCTTTACTGTGCACCTGTATTAACACTCCCAAGGAAAATGCTATGGATAATTCACATTAACTTTATAATCCATTATTACAAATTTGAACATATGATGAAGATTAATGACAAATTTTTACCATAGGTTTCATAGAGTAATAAAAATATTTCATAAACTAAACATAACATAATTGATTATATAGTTTTCCTATAATGATTATTTTTTCTCACAATATAAATTTTTGTTTTAATAAATGGATATAACCCAAAAGAATAAATATATAAATGAATATAAAGTACAAGTTTGTGACTATGAGAAACCAAATGGGATAATTATTGAAGTTAAAGACATTGTGATTATGCCTAATCAATTATCCTGAAATATGATTAAAAACATATACATTAACCAACTCCCAGACTCACCAAAGAATAGAAGGAAGGATTTCAGTTAGAGGAAAAGTGATGTAGACCATGGAAAAAAGAAGTATTAATTATAATCATGATATAAATCTATAATGAGACACCCTAGAACATTTCTTAATAGAATGGGAAAATAATTTATGTGTGGAAAGGAAGGGAATAAAGAAAATATTTTCCTAGAAAAAATGAATTGTACTATGGAAGGATATAAATCTAATCCTAGGGATCAATTTATAGATGATTATCTTAAATGTGGTGAACCTAGGAATTATCCAAGTTAACACCCTATTTTATAGGATAAACCATAGACCAAGGAAGGACCTATGTGGAAATAAAACGACCTAAGTATTTATTTATTTGGGTTTATGAATTAAATTTTATAATTTTTTTCAATTTTATTTAGGGGATATGAATTATGAAGCATATAAAGACTGTTAAAGTTTATAGGAATATGTGTATTAATTAACATAATAGTTAGTGATACCATTATTGGTTTACTATTATAAGATTTATCATAAGTTCAAATTAATAAAAAAAAATTTATACTTTATATGATGAGATTCTACCAAGATTAAGTTTATTTTGGGAGAAATAAATAGCAATACAACCAATTTTTTAGTATATTTTTTAGTGAAAAATTTATTTAATAAATAATAAATTTACATTTTATCAACATAAGTTATGAATTTTTTATAACCTTTAGGGTTCATATGATAGTTGATGACATTTTAATAGTATTTAAATAAGATTATTAGAATTTTTATTAAAAATAACATATTGAAAACCACAATAAAAAAGTTTATTTAATGATAAATTTTATTTCAAGTACTTCTATCATTATTGTTGGGATATTTATAGGAATTGTATGAATATTATTTACAAAAAATGAAAATTTTCAAGGTGGGTGACAACCCACCACATATAGAAATGCTATAGGGCTTGAACCCCTGACAAAAGGACAATAATCATTTAACACCTACCACTAAAATACATGATGTAATAGTTAATATTTCATTGTTTTTAGTTAAATTATTTTAAAAATAAATATTAATGACAAACAAGTGTTTTTACTTTTTAGGATCAGATATTAATGTATTATTTGGAATAACTTGAGATAACCATATTGGTTTTGGAAAATAGTTAGGGAAAAATAGAATTTCTTGTAACTATTTTATTGGTCATTGGAACTCTTAAAAGATAATTTGAGTACTTCATGCTCAAAAAAATCATGTTGATATATTCCTTTTGTGGAGGAAGTGATGAATTTTAAATTGATCAAAGTACACCCCTAGGATGTAATTTTGAATTTTAAATAGAAACTTATCACATAATTATATTACACTATATACAAAGAGGGTAAAATAATTCCTCAAAATTAGGAAATGTGATATTTAAAAAAAATATCCTATTACCATTATTTATGATGATATCAATGACCTTTTCACGCCTATTTTATTTATGGTTTTGAGGTACTTAACATTCCATTAATCATTAAAATTTTGTGATCAATGACCTCTATAATTCTATATAATTATTTATGCTTTTCTTATATGTCTATATATTCACATTCCGCCAATTTTTTCCTAAGTATAATTCTATGTATGTTTTATTCTATATGACTTTTGTAATTCCTATTATCTCTTATTAAGAGGATGTTTTATTAACTCTTTTATAATGTTTGTTTTAAAAAAATGAATTTTCAAATACCAAAACCTTGATATCCTATATCTTGTTTAAATTATAGGGAAGTAATTAATATAATGTGGGGAGAATGTAACACTATTAAATTATAAAATAATAACATTTTACTCAATAGCATATGCAATACACAACATTGATCATAAACAACCCACAAAATATATTACATTAAATTTATTCTCTTTAATAGCTTGTAGAAAATGCAACCCCGAGTCTAAATGAATCATGATATAGAATACAATTATAACCTATCTGTTAAATTTTTATTTATGATTATAACAAACTAAATTATGGAAATTAGTTTTATCTATCGATTATATATAAAAATAAAAAAATTTAAAAAGAAAAATAAATGTTTTATAAAAGACGGTTTAGTTGTAACTTTCATACATAATTTAAAATTAATTATTGCCAATAATAGAAAATTTATTTGATAAAATAAACATAATTTTTTAAATAATAATCTCAAAATTATTTTAGGGTGAAATTTTTTGATTTTTCTAAAATGTTTCATTATTTTATTAATAATTGAATGTACTGAATTTTAATTGAAAACTGCATCTTTATTTAAAAATTTTAAAAAAGTTAAATTATATTTAGAATTTGTTTTAATGAATGATTATTTAAATTTTATATCTATTAATATAATTTACATTATTTTAATAATTTTTAAATATAATTTTGATATAAAAACTTTGTAAACTTTTGAATATTTTCTCTTTAAAAAACTCGATTTCTCATCGTGTCTCTGAAATAAATATTAATTTAAAATTTTTCTATTATGTGAATATAATTTGAAACAATGGATACCATTTATGGAATAAGTATTATTTATATTATATAGTGTATTTTCAAAATAATTTTTTTAAAAAAATTAATATTGAAAACATTAAAAATTAGTTATTATTGTTAAGGAGAAAATAGATTTATAGGGTGTTGAACTAAAAATATAAGGATTAAAATGAAAAAACAACTTGTATAAAATTTATTTTCTATCAATTTTTAGTTAAAATCATGTATAATTCTCAAAAAAAAATCATTTTATACCCTTTATTAATGTGAAAATTTTGGTTACACCATTTTCATTCCCAAAATTTAAATTTTTTCACTCACTTCACTTATAAAATTCCACACCCTCTTCTCTAATATTCAAACCTTCTCACCATCCTGAATCGACAAATCCATAAAAAATCATTTTAAAAAATCTATCATATCGTCTTAAAGCATTATTTTTGTCTGAAATCCATCCTATAGAGTATTTTGGTAAAATTTTATGAGGATAACCGAAGAAGTTATACTTTTTTTCAATGATATTCTTTATTTTATTTCCTCTTACACCTACATAAATTATTAATAAAACATTCTACAATAATATACTCATTGTATTCTATATACCAAGTTAGTTTTATGTAATTCTAATGACATAAAACAATACCCATTTACATAAAATGTGTTATGAAATCATCTCTTTATAATATAATTATACCTATGTAATCATTATATCATATATATATATATCATTAATTTTAGATTCTGTATGTGATATGATAATGTCGTTCATGTGTACGAAGGACTTCCGCATCGTGAATCGATGTGTTTCATCTTTAACTAATGCTTAACATGGAATGTAATAAGGATAATGTTAATAAATATATTGGATATACATGACATAATTATGATATTAATGACATATTTATCATTATGAAAACATTATGAATCATTTTATTGCTTACCATTTCTCTCACATAAGAAATATAACATCATTCGTGTATTTTGGACAACCGAATTTATGAAGCGATGTGACTATATTTTTAATCAGAGAACCATATAGATGATATATATAAGTATATTTAAAAGAAATAATATATTATATATGATATTATGATCATTTAGGAAAGATAAAATATTACTTACATCTTTTCCATAATTACCATTGATAAATATAAATGTTACTCATGCATGCATACAACCTATCATCCCCATAATCATAACGTAATTCATTTATCAAAACCATATTTCATTATTAGTTTTAAAATTATAATTTATGTATAAATATGATTATAATTTCATGATTATTATTCATGAAATTTTCAAATAATGAACACATTGAACATAGTCAACCTACTAAAGTCATTTTTTACAGATAACACAAATGTCATTGAAACTTATGACATAGAAATAATTGATTAAGTAATCATATATGAAATATAAATAAGTGAAATTAAAGGAATAAAACAATTGAAAAAATTTATTAAAAATAAATAAATAAGTAACATATGTTTAATACACATGATGATAAAAAACTCAGGACGAATCAGTTATAAGGTAAGGAACATTGTCTCAATTTCATTTCATTGAGGCATATTATAATGCTATTTATTTAATTACTTTTATATGTTGTATATACTACAAAATTTATATGTTATATCTTGATTTATTAATAATTCATGCTATTTTATGTCTCAATTTATAAAATTTCAAACATAGGGATTTGACTTGAAAATTACCAAGTGTTAATGAATTTCATAACTCGATTTATTTTCATTATGATTTATTACATTTTCATTATTGTTTATATTTATGTATATACTGATTTTTTATTATATTATTAGGTATTTCAAAAAAATATTAGAAATTATATTTTATACACATAATAAATTTACTTATTAATTCTCAAATCAATGTTATAATCTTTGTAATGTTTTATTTCACAATCTCAATCTAATCAAGATTGTTTACTCATGAATTTAATTTGAAGGAAGTTATTTTATAATATTAAAGTTAACTATTTCATGTTATTCACATATTTTTATTCATGAAATTTTCATGTAATAGAGATATTTTCATACACTTTGGTAATTAAAATTTAAGAAAAAATATTTCGATGAAAATTTGAATTTTTTTATCTCTTTATAAAGAATCCAATTTCTTCGAAACCAATTATTTATAAATATGGTATAAAAATAATTTTCAAAATTAAAAAAAAATATTAAATAATGTTTTACACATTTTTACTTTTTAAAAAATGTTTTGAAGAAATATAATTTTCATTTTCTAAATAAGCAACCATTATAACCTTTTTACAGCCCTATATGAATTTTCTTTTTAACTTATACAATATGTAAGAAATTTTACACCATCATGAACATCATTTCTTGGAAGAATATAATGAAATTTTAAAAGGATATTTTTAATGAAATATTTTTTCAAAATTTCTTGAAATTACTAGTTTTTTTGAAATTTACATTCAATGAAATGGATTTTCAAAAAAAATATGTTTTAAAAATGTGATCTTAAAAATAAAAATTATATTATCCTCAAAAAAAAATTAATGATATTTTATGATATTTCAATTCATAAATGAAAATTACCCTTTTTACATATAATCTTATGGGGATATTCTTTATTGATACCATCCTTTTTCTTTCTTTAGACAGTTTCTAATTATTTTGACCAAATAAATTATTGGAATTCACTTCTTTGATACATTTTTTTGAAATAAATTCTCCATTAAAATATAAATTTCTTATAATCGCTTGAAATTAAATTTACCCTAAATATAAATATTAATTAACATGGATATTTTAATTATTTAAAATTTATATCATTTCTATATAAAGTGTTCTACATTTAATGTTATTAGTTATTCTGGGGAAATATTAATAAAATTGTATTCAGTACTCAATACAAATAATTGAGGAAAAAATAATTTTTTTATGAACTAAATTTATTTTTCAATATATTATGAATTATTTAGAAATGAAATACATGGGTGTATCATGGTTATAGAAAACCCATCAATTCATATATAGTATAATGAGATGAAACAGTTGGATAGCCTTAGTTAATTGGATTTCTACCCATTATTTTTAAACATTCTTGAGGATTGATCTTGATGGTAGAGGTATCATGTGCCTAAGACATGGCGTCCAATAATTAATCATTTCCTCCATTAAGAATAAAATTTTTATTATCCATGATATTTTAGTATTGATAATACCTATGGATTCATTTAATTTTAACTTTATTGATTAAATTTCATGTGTTTTCAGTTATTTTCTATTTTATATTAATTATTCATTATCCACTCATGATAGTCATGTTATTGATTAAATGGAATTTTTTTAGTCATTTATCATTCCATTGATTATTATAGTAAATTATTTAAATAGATTGTGTGTTCATATACATAAATTTCTATATTTTTCATTCCTTAATGAGTACACTTCATTTATTAATGATATCTTCCATTATCATTAACAATTACATATAATTTGAGCTCAAAATTATTTTTTTATATTTCTGCGGAATCCATGAAGTGTATTATGTTTGATATACAAGGATATTTTAGAAGGAATAATATTATTCATGAAGAAAAATTATGTTTTTTTAAATGTAATGAATAAACCATGTATGTATCTGGTTTTAAAAAACATTTAAACTATTTGGTCCTTAAGTATTTAATGCATTGTATCTTATGGAAATACACTAAACAGGTACATGATTTGGGTTACTGGAGTTAGGGATGCTATAGTTGTAAATCATGATATTAAAATAACAATATCTCGTTATATGGAATATAGTGAGGTTTTTATATCATTTTGTTTTAAAAATAATTTAATGAGGTTTAGGAATAAATTAAATAAATACATTCATTGAATAACATTAACACTTCTTCTATAATCCTCATTAGGTTATCACCAAAGGACTTCCTTGGTTGATTTTCATACCAATATTATAATTATAGGATGATATGAGGTAATTTATGAAGATATTTGGGTACGGATTGGATTAACCAAATGGTTTTAAATTTGTGAATAAGTGAGTAGAGGGGGTGGCCTTTTATAAGTGAGCTGAGTGGCGTAGTTATAATTTCATGAAAAGAAAAAGGTGTACCCATGTTTACATAATTCTAGAAAGATAAAAATAGATTATTATAGAGCCTTATAAATTATTTGGTAAAAATATAGAAATAAAATTTATTTTGGGTTTTTTTTCATTTTAACACATATTTTTTGTTTAACCCCCAGTAAAACAATTTTTACCAAAACCATGGTAATTAATTTTAAATGTTTTAACTCTTCATTTTTCTCAAAACCTATGATGAAATTATTAAATAATTTAAATTTTATGATTCCATATATGGAATCCAATTTTCAAAATTCAATTCATAGAAGTGTAAAATTTTAATTTAAAATTATTCCCTCAAAAATGATAATAAAGTGGGCTTTCAAAGAGAGAATGTTGAAAATGTAACACTCTGAAATTTTAAAATGTGAATATCATTTTTGATAGAGTGTATAAAAAAATATTCATATAATGTAATATAATATCTCATTAATTTAATATATATTTTCTATTTTTAATAAATTCAATCTATTATATAACTTGCAATGTGCACAACACTGAGTTAGCTTGCCTTATACGCAACATTGCCTTTCTTTGATGGCTTGCGTTACATGAAAGGCCATGTTTTAACAAATAATATTAATATGATTATTTTAAATGAAAATTCCTAGAAATTAATAGGATTAAATTTTTAAGAAAATTAATTTTTTAATTCATTGGATACCTATTAATAATAAACCAATTAAATATAAAGGAAATGTTTTTGTAAAAGATTATTTTTATGTGCCAAAGTAGTTTTATAATAATAAATCAAATTAACTAATATTATCGGATGATGTAAATCAAATTTATATATTATATATTTAATAAAATGTTTTAACAATCATCTAATAGACTTGATAGTCATAAGATAATAAAAATTCCATTTTTAAGCATAAAAAATTATATTTCTCTAAAGGTGGTTTTTCATTTTTTTTAATTGAACACTTATTTTAAAAGTAAATTTGAAAATTTAGTACATTATAAATGAATAAATAAAATTATTTTTTGAAATATTAATTTAAAAATTATATTATGGTGAATTTTTTTATTTTTCTAGATGTTTCATTTTTTGATAAAGTGTAAAAAATAATTAATTTAAATTCAAAACTAAGTTTTCATCTAAATAATTTATAATGATAAATTGTATTTTAAATTGGTTTTATCATATTATTAGATCAATTATACATCTATTAATCCAATTTATTTAATTTAAAAAAATAAATATTTAATTTTTATATAAAAACATAAAAATATTTTGACTGTTTTTACTTCAGAAACTCTCTTTCTCATTCTGTATATGAGATTAATTCTAAATTAATTGTAGCCATGTAAGTGAATTGAATTTTGAAAAATATATTCCATAATTTTAATTATCATAATTTATAATTTTATTTAATTAAAAATTAATTCTTGACCAATTTTTTTAATGAATAGGTTTAAAATTAATTACTATGAATAAGAGAAAAATTAGTTTACAAAGGGAGTAAACTTTAAAATTATCGATCCAAATGACTTAGAAACTTGTCCAGCACCCATATTATGGTCATATTTATAAATTTTCCATATTATAATCATGTGTTATCCATTTTTTATCCAATTTTCTTGAAAAAAATATGGATTTAATTCTCTCATTTCATAAAAATTACAAAAGTGACACTCACCACCCATATAAAAGGCCACCCCCTATAACGCCCCGACCCCAGCTACCCGGAGTTGGTGCATTACTTCGTAACATTGGCATGATCACAAAAGATCAAGTCTCGAATGACCGATTAGTTTAGTAGCCTTAGAAACACTAGATACATTCATAAGTCTTACATTACATCATAAAGTAAAACAAAACTACAACATCTTCTTTTCATATCCCCTTATATTATCCCTGCAGGTCATTCATATTATACTTCTTCACATCCTGAAAATATTAAAACATTAAAAGGGGTGAGCTCAGATGCTCAGTAAGGATAACAATATAGCGGAAGCTTTCATAAATAAACATTAACATTTAAGGCAATGTATAACTAATACAAAATCCTTTTTAAACTTGAACATCAGCATAATATGGCAAAAATAAAATTAAATAATTCCATTTACTTACTCACATGGATATTCTACTAGTCGAATAATCACATGCAATATCAATAACCACTTTCATAATGAGGGAATGTATAATGACAGACATTCTGAAACATTTTGTTAAGGCCTCGTCCAAGACGTCTAAAATGATTAAGGCCTCGGCCAAAACCATAAATCAAATTGGGAAAGGGCCTCGGCCAATTCCACGTCTTGTTGTCTCATGAGACCTACCGATGCATCAAGGAGCTATAGCGGGATCCACCCTTCACTTATTAAGTCCAATACATTCCTCATATGAATAGGTTTAAACATATCATAAACCATAACATAATCGTATCACACAAAACATGCATAAAGGAAACATAACATTTCCACATTTCAATCACAAGATATCAATACAACACATTGATATAATAAAAATGCTTTCAAAACATTTTTCAAGACCAAAATAAAAGAAAGTTAAAACTTTGTATTTATTTTTCATCAAAAAAAAAATATGGCTTGTAGAGGAAGTCGAAACTCAAATAATGGTCACGGCGGTGGAGAAGTCGTTGTCGCCGCATATGTACAGAAAGAAAAAAATTCCCTTTTTGTCGTTTAGTAAAACGCTTCGTATAAAAAGATTCCTTTTGAATACACGTAAAAGTCAAAGGGGTTTATAAACTGTATAAAAGAAATTTGTGTATAAAACAAAATATGCCTCAATGAATGGAGATTGAGACGAAGTCCCTTAAAAAGATCATTTTTAAATAAAATATATCTATTATGTGTATTCACTATATGTACAAATAAAGAAAGTATAAATACAATATACAACATAATAATATCATGACATAATTTGAAAGTAGGAGATTAACCCAAGGAATAGAAATTGGGTTAAGAAGTTCTCTTACCTCGTGTCTGACTTGACTCAACCGTTCTTTAACCTCCTGAATAATAAACTAGAATTAATATATACCTTATTAAGAACCATTTCCAATTTCATTATCCTTTTTATATCACTTATTACAATGATATGAACACTATGTAATTATTTAAGTTAATAATGGTCGTTTTGTCGATCTTTGGTACTTGAGTCAACAATAAACTTCTTATAATTACAAGTTGTTTATGTGGTAGAATATCCATTATCTCCAGAATTATATTCATGATTTAGATGTCATATTTATCATATATATCCAGTATATAAATTCATTTATAATATTACGTAACATTTAGAGGTAAGAAATGAAATGCACCGTTCATGGAGACGGTAAGCCGTACGTACGCATGAACGCTACTTTCATTTCTTTTTCATATTTAATGGAATGAAATCATAATGATATAAATGTATAATATAATTCTAGTATAATATAGTGTATAATACCATTTACTTCATCCTTTATACATCCCACATATAGCATTAACGATTCAAATCACTTTGAGGGGGCGGTAGTCCGCACTTCCTAAAATGAAATGATCGCGTTTACCCATAATGGAAATCATAAAGTATGACATAAATGAGAAATACATAAGCATAAGTAAAACATAAACATATTATATATCATATATAAATATAGGGACATCTTAATGGCCACCTTTGAAGGTGTTATATGAGTGTTAAACAATCATCATTTCGTGAGGCAGAAATTCGCCATCCACAGAAACCGTATGTTCTTTAACCATTAGATGTAGGTGTGTGTAAGTGTAGATCGAATCCTTCTTATAACAACATCCTAGTATATTGAGGATAATGGTTTTGTTACAAAATAAATGAATAAAAAGAGTTTAGGGGGTTGGAGAAGAAAAATAAAACAAAACAACATTAGAGAAGACATTACCTCAAAATCGGGTAACTCTTTTTGATTTGAGTCAAAGGCTTCCTCGGGAAGAGTTCTGCCCAAAGTGAGGCTTCTAGGAGTAATAGGGGGAATTTTGGAGAGTATTTGGGTAGAGGTTGGCCGAGACAAATGGCTTGAAAGTGTGAATAAGGTGGTAGAGGTGGGGGCCTTTTATAAGAGGAGAGGAGGGTCTCTTTTGGAAAGATTGAAATGTTACATTATTATACAATGCTTTTTAGATTCTAAAGGTCCCACACTTATATAATTCGTGGCTAAGGTGATAAGGGTTCGAAATCTACCCATCCAATAGTCTTTGGACAAGTGTAAGCCTTGGATTTTTCATTATCTTTTCATTTTATTAAAATTGTTAAATAATGAGGTCATCGCTGCATCATAATGATGTCATAAATAATTTAATTTATTTAATGTCTAAAAATTATAAAAAAAATACTATGATTTCGGAAATGTTTATAGCTTTCTAATTAATATTTATAGTCAAAATTTGGACTTGTGTAACCCCACTTAAAAACTATTTTAGTAAAACAACCCATGTTTGTGTCAATTTAATTTTAACATTAAATAAATATATATTAATGTCATTTTCCAACCAAAGTGGCTCCATGGGGTCCCCAAGTTGACCCATGGGTTTTCTTGGTCTGTCATGACTCATCCAATAGGAGTAGGACAAGTTTCAAGCTCATCTCATATTATTAAAACATTATTTTTACCTTAAACTACACTAATTACCTCTAACCGTGATTAAGAACTTAAAAGTTACTATTCACCAAAAAATTATTTTAATCTCATTGAACCACATTTTACTTATTAATGACAACCATGTATGTCAGATTTTTGAAATTCAAAACACAGAAGTGGTAATATTTCATTTAAACAATGTCACGAACCGAATCTGGTCACCGCCAAAACTGGCACCAAACGCAGTCTGTGACATGACCCGAAGGGCGTTCCCTATCCCCACGGGCTGGAACAAGTGCCCGGGTATCATTTATTTAGGTTTGGAAACGATTTACCCGAATATGAAGGCATAAACCATTAAAAACAATCAATAAACTGAATCTGAAAAATTTATACCAAACGATGTTTAAACAAAAACCAGAACTGAATACATAGGTTTAGAGTCAATACAAAAGGTCCAAAGACACAATGGAACAGAAACAAAACTGCCCCATGGACTCCACTTGACAAGGGGTCATCACCCCCAAGTCGTCTCCACTACTCCTCCCCAAGGATGAGGACTAACACCCTGAACCGTCAACACCCTTAGCCTTTCCTTTACCTGGGTCAAAAAAAAGGTCTACTTACACCCAAGGGGTGTAAGTAGGGTGTGAGCCTAAGCCCAATAGGATACCACCCTATGATTCCAAGGTGCATGCAATACAAGGTGAAAAAGCAAGCAGTTTTAATATGCAATTAAAAGCGGTGACAAATTCCACGAAATCAAACCTTAAATTGAAAACATTTTTCAAGATAAAACTTTCAGAATGTTAACAAATTTAAATATGAATATTAGATACTGCATTATAATTCCAAAGACACCCAAAAACACGGGCAAATACCACAAATCCACTGAGCAACAAAACCGGGAACACCCCTAGGCACTAGATAGTCTCAGGCCCCATGTACCTCGTACCTCAGTGTAATGTAACCATAGTAAAATCCTTTCTCGTGCACGAGCCACTAGTAGGGAACATACCCATAACCTAGTGGTCCCCAATCATCATCCAAATAGTTTAGTTAGAGTTGTCGTTATCCAAATGCTAAGTGAAACAGGGACAAAACCCATCTGGTCCACTAGCCGTACTAGTACAAATCCGCCCCACCTAGGTACCCGGGCTTCCCCCTTTGTGCTCAAACAATTTCAGGATTTAACACACATCCATTTTAATGTAAAACACCAATACTGGTCACATACACCAAATACAGTAGCTATCTCATTTTCTACCACTTAAAACACACAACAAACTCTTTGAATTTGAATAAATCAATTTCACAAAATCTCGTGTAGTTTTGCACACAAAACCCCTTAAGAAACCCACTTGTACACGATGTTCACAATTGTAAGTTACCAAAATAGTAAAGGCATCCCAATAAATATCAATTAAAACAACAAATCAATTTTTGGGCATCCTCATGTTAAACAAGAAGTGTTCTCTTTGTAAAACCTTCATTTTCACACAAAAGTGGAACCAAAACTTCACTTTCTTTACAAGCACAATTAAAACTCATTATTTGAAGCAATTACCAAAGGAGATAAACATTAGAAACAGTATTTTATGCCTTATTACCGATCAATAAAAACAACTAAGTATTTATAGGGCATCCCCAAATAAACAAACAAAACACTTCTTTGGAAAACCCCCAATTTCACACCAAATTGGCATTTTAAATTCAATTTCAATGGAAACATCATTAGAACAAATTTTTTCAGAAATAATAAAATTATATAAATTTAAAAATATGATAAATATAGAATTCTAATACACAAATATTGCATCAACATTGGAATCACCTACCAAATCAAAAGAAACCATTGAATCCTTTGTGCGAAAACACAAACGCACCACCGCCGCACCTCAAGAAGGGTAGATCAAACCTAAAATAGAAAATTGGTTCAAGAAAACCCAACGTTAAACCTTAGGTTCGAGCCCCTACCCACTGGTAATTGTTCACTTCAATAAAAATGGAGGAAACCCTAAAAAATAGAATTAAACCCTAATCAATTTGAAAGGAGAAAAGAAATGGACAAACTTACTTGAGAAATCTAGAATGAATCTCCCAAAAACACCAGTATCTGAAATTGAAAACGGCCAAAACTCAGGGGATGTTCTCAAAAGAATTATTAGGTCATTTATGAATTAGAATGGAGGAAAAATAGTATTAATTGATAGAGTTATGATTGAATGAACATACCTCATCAAATCTGCCCGATTTTAGAAACCCTAAGATGTTCGTCCCTAAATCGCGATCCTAAGAGCTCCAAAGAGGGGGGTAAAGAGGCTGGGGGAGTGTCTGGGTGTAATGGCCGCATATGAGGCTTGGAATCACCGAAAACACGCAAATATTGAAAGAGATATTAAAGAATTAAAATTTATTTTTAATGCAGAAAATGGGCTTTCGGGCAGGCCCAATTCCCTAACTAAAAACCCATATCCACAAATATTATGGATCTATAAAGGCCCCAAATTTAAATGTGGGGTTAATATATCAGGGGAGAACAATTAGGAGTTGGAATGAGTCAAAAATATTAAAAATTGAAAATGTTATAAATGAAACAAAATTTATTTTTAAATCTGGAATTGGGCTCGCAGTTTGGCCCAATTCATGAAAACTCACCTATTCTCAATAAAACCTTTGGAAACCACCAAAACAAATCATGAGTGGAAAATAAATTTAAAATAACCCTAAAATAGGTTACGTACGTGAAAATTCTCCCCACCTTGAAAACTTTCCACCCCGGAAAGTCACAGCAAGGTCAAAGCAACAACCAAACCCAACTGAGAAACCAATAGGTACACCCTTGCCAGGTTTCACCTCCAAAGGTCAAAACACCTCCAGTGATCAATGAAGGAAGGTATACTCTCACAAATCAAACTTAAACCAATTTCCTAAAACCATCAAGAACATTCAGGCTTTATCCCAAATAAAAACTCCTCAAACACAATCTGAACAATACTCAAGCAATTCACCCAAACGAACAACAACTTTGAACAAGGTTACACTTACCTTACTTTAACTAAACCATTGGGTGCTCTCCAGTCCCAATGTTTACTCAATAATGATGTTGGTAGCTAGATATATATGAACGAGACTATCTACACCAAGCCAAGACCATGGAAAAATCTAAGTTACTGGTACGGGGGGGACACAAATACGCTCCCCACCATAAGAGACAAGCAATATTTTTTTTGAGACATAATCAAGAGACTAACAGGGGGAGGACTAAATGGACTCACCGGTACAATGGATATACTTCCATCATAAATTTACAAAAGAAATTATATAAGACTCATAGTGGGTCTCCCCACCATAAGAACCAATCATCTTAACCAACCAGCACTGGCTGGTAAAGAAAGACCCCAAAATTTAAAGAGTTGGGGCGACCACGTGGTTAGTTTGCATGGTTTGGGAAGCCATACACTAATAGTTGGGATCCTTCTTTCCGCATGGTTTTCTAGGGCATGGTCACTATTATCCAAGTGAAAATTGTGTTCACAAACAGTGTAGACAACCAAAAGGGGGAGGGAATAACATTGGGTGATGACATGGGCACACGGCCCTCCACCTATTTCCACTGAACATGGACAACAGAAGAATGATTATGACACCATAGGTATAAAATCTTCCTAACTTTCATACTGAGGAAATGACTTTGTACAAGGGTTTAAATGACACTGGAGTTTCCCCTGACTACGCGCCATCTTCTCTCCGAGACCTATGGCTGGAGCTCAAATGATTGAAGCATCTTCGGCCTCGCAGTTAGGCTTTGGAAACCCCATGAACGATAATTCTTCTTTCAATGAAACCAACAACTACAACTCAATCCCAAATAAGTTTTCCAGACATAACACATTCCAAAATCACTTTAATCGATCCCAATATTTCACTGAAACAAGGGCTAAGAAGATACACACACATCACACCTTGTTTCTCTAGGTGAGAAACAATAGAAGTAAAGAACACCAACACTCACCTTCGTCTAAAATGGAAGATTTTTAAGTTTTTCCAAGGGAGACATTCTCACAACATAATAGGGACTCTCATAGGATTTCACGACATTCACCTCTATGGTCAATCGAGCACATGACATCATAAGGCATCACTGAACATGACCATTGCGACTGATATAAACAATTCATGGAGAGGGACCTTATACAACATACCCAAACAACACACAATTCTAGAAAGTGGCCACAATATCCTATCGTGACCATATTTCCCACACCGGTGGCTTAACATGATTTAATGCATCAAAGAAACTTTGAAGAACCCAAAGGTCCTCTTAGACACCATCGAGACACTCATCCACACTTACAACCAAAGAACACTTCCACCATCGACGAATCATGAAACTTTAGAAACTAAGGTTTCTTTCAACCTTCCACAATAACTTTTCCACTACAAGAGGATCTAAAAAACAACGAAATGAATGGGTGTAGACTCAATCAACAATGATCGATAAAATATTCCTTATATTGATCAACTGGAGGATTTTCAAATGGCGAAACAATATGGATTGCACTTCAGCTGTGCATTAACCCTTAATGGGGGCATACCTTATCCAATTAGAGAACCCAAGGACCCAACCAAGATGGTCCATTAGTCAAAACATGCCTCAAAACAGATCCAAACACATGAATGGAACCACCGTAAAGGCATCCCAAAACATTTGTTTGTCAAGTACGTAACCTATTTTAGGGCTACTTTAATTTCTATATCGTATTTAATGGAATGAAATCATAATGATATAAATGTATAATATAATTCCAGTATAATATAGTGTATAATACCATTTACTCCATCCTTTATACATCCCACATATAGCATTAACGATTCAAGTCACTTTGAGGGGGCGGTAGTCCGCACTTCCTAAAATGAAATTATCGTGTTTACCCATAATGGAAATCATAAAGTATGCCATAAATGAGAAATACAGAACCATAAGTAAAACATAAACATATTATATATCATATATAAATATAGTGACATCTTAATGGCCTCCTTTGAAGGTGTTATATGAGTGTTGAACAATCATCATTTCGTGAGGCATAAATTCACCATCCACAGAAACCGTATGTTATTTAACCATTAGATGTAGGTGTGTGTAAGTGTAGCTCTAATCCTTCTTATAAAAACATCCTAGTATATTGATTATACTGGTTTTGTTACAAAAGAAATGAATAAAAAGAGTTTAGGTGGTTGGAGAAGAAAAATAAAAGAAAACAACAATAGAGAAGGCATTACCTCAAAATCGGGTAACTCTTTTTGATTTGAGCCAAAGGCTTCCTTGGGAAGAGTTCTTCCCAACGTGAGGCTTCTAAGAGTAAGAGGGGGAATTTGGGAGAGTATTTGGGCAGAGTTTGTCCGAGCCAAATGGCTTGAATGTGTGAATAAGGTGGTAGAGGTGGGGGCCTTTTATAAGAGGAGAGGAGGGGCTCTTTTGGAAAGATTGAAATGTTACATTATTATACAATTATTTTCGGATTATAAAGGTCCCAAACTTATATAATTCGTGGCTAAGGTGATAAGGGTTTGAAATATACCCATCCAATAGTCTTTGGACAAGTGTAAGCCTTGGATTGTTTATTATCTTTTCATTTTATTAAAATCTTTAAATAATGAGGTCATCGCTGCATCATAATGATGTCATAAATAATTTAATTTATTTAATGTCTAAAAATTATAAAAAAAATACTATGATGTAGGAAATATTTATAGCTTTATAATGAATATTTATAGTCAAAATTCGGACTTGTGTAACCCCACTTAAAAACTGTTTTAGTAAAACAACTCATGTTTGTGTCAATTTAATTTTAACATTAAATAAATATATATTAATGTCATTTTCCAACCAAAGTGGCTCCATGGGGTCCCCAAGTTGACCCATGGGTTTTCATGGTCGGCCATGACTCATCCAATAGGAGTAGGACAAGTTTCAAGCTCATCTCATATTATTAAAACATTATTTTTACCTTAAACTACACTAATTACCTCTAATCACGATTAAGAACTTGAAAGTTACAATTCACCAAAAAATTATTTTAATCTCATTGAACCACATTTTACTTCTTAATTACAACCATGTATGTCAGATTTTTGAAATTCAAAACACAGAAGTGGTAATATTTCATTTAAACGAAAAATCAGTTATTTAACTACCACTTAGTGGTTTCACTATTCATCAAAAATTGAAGTTTTTCAGAACAATGCCAAAATTTCACCCTAAGATATAATTGATATTCCAAATTCAAAAATGATTTCTATTTTACAAAATTCCTAACATATAAGTTTCATTAATTAATTTTATAATTAATTCCCGCTGTCACAACAAATAGCATGTTTTTAAGAAACAATTTATATCAAAAGATTGGCAATTGTTTATGTCCAATTTCAATGTTAAATTAATTCTAATGACCACCATTGGATAAAATGGTAAAAATATATTTTAATTATACTTTAAAACCACTAAATAGTATAATTTATCACTATAAATTATTTTGATTAAAAAAGTTGTTTTTAAGTATTTTTCACTATTCATAAAAATTAGAAGTTATCAGAAAAATACCAAAAATTCAACATAGGCTAATTTCGATATTCCGAATCCAAAAATGAAGTCCATTTTGAAATATAAAATTTCTAAAATTTAAAAAGGTGGTTATTACTATTCATAATGGATACTTTGATTAGTCGTGGTGTTTTAGAACTCGAAGTTGCGTACAATGCAAGCTATTGCATTATTGAATGAGAAGCGTATCGTGGAAGCTCGGGGTGTTACACCCCCTCTACTATCTTCTTCACACCTTTAAAAAAATTATAGGTCAGTAAAATAAAACAAAAATTCCTAAATTACATCCCCTCATTCTAGATTCCTTATTTTTTGATTAAAGACATCATAGTAATGAATTGGTGAAAACCTAATTAGGATAGCTGAAGAAGAGGTAATGTTTTTCAAAAATGTGTTTTTATTATATTTCCATAGACACCTACTTAAATTATTATTATATAAATATTAAATAATTAAATAATTATCTTAAATATACTGAGATTTTTTTATGTTATTTCTATGACCTAAAAATTCACAAGCTTCTATAAAATGGGTTATGAAATCATCATTTATGTGTGCAACAGACTACTGCCTTGAAAATCAATGTCGTTTATTTTAATTTCCACCATTCAAGGATGGGAAAAATGATGGAAATACTATTTATAAATGATATTTCTGATATTTATGATTTATTTATTATTATTTAATTATAATATAACACATAATTATATACATTATTTGTTTTGGTATTATGATAATGTCGCTCGTGTGTATGGAAAACTACCGCCTCACAAAGCGATGTGATACATTCACGCGTTACATGGAATGTATTAAGGATTGGTTTAATAAAAATATGTGATAAATATGAAATTAATATTATAATGGAATGATAATATGCATATATATCATTTAATTTTATTTCATTCAATATGATAAAAAAAATAGAAACAATGTTCATGCATACATACGGCCTACCATCTACATGAATGTTGTATTCATTTACTATAAAAAATTATGGAATACTTTAAATACCTATGTAATAAATATATATGATATTTAAATCATATTTTATATTCTATAGATGATTAAATCATGATCTAAAAAATAGGAACAACAAATAAAAAGTCAAAACATATAATAAAATAAGGCAATTAACATACGAAATAATGAAAATAATGAAATATTATTAAAGAACATGTAATGATATGTTGTAAAAGGAACTTATATGATATCATAAATATTAATATGGTTTTTTATAAGTTAATAACATGTTTAAAACCACTATAAAGTGGGTTAAATAATGTTTAACCAAAAGGAAATCTCGAGGTATGAGATTTCATATCAATTTAATGTATTGGGTCATACTGTATTATTATACACCTAGTTTCTTTTATATGGTGTATATAAACCCCCTTTACATGTAATATCATCAATAATTCCTTATTCATGGTATTTTAAGTTCTAATTATAATTATTTTATCAAAGGGGATGTTAATTAAGAGTAACAAAGTGGTAATGAATTTCATAACTCAATTTATCTTCACTAGGTTATATTGCTTCCTCATTGTCATTAATATTCTAATATTATGTATCTAATGAATTTTGACTAGAAATTTTTTTATTTCAAACTATATTATGTATATTTATAGTTGATACACATAACCTATTTATTTATGTATTCTCACTTTAACATAATGATCTTTACAATGGTTTAATTTAGAATCTCATTTTATTCGGGGTTGTTTACACTCGAATTTAAATTGAAGGAAATATTTTTATAATTATTTAATAAACACATTAATTTACTTATCCTACAGTTATTAATAATTATTTTCATGTAATAGTATAATTTTACACTCTTTTACTTGAAATTTTTTATTTTTAATAAAAACCTAAAGTCATTTATTTCCTTTTTTGGAATCCTATTTTCTTAAATAAATGTTTTCAAAAAAAATTAAAATTATTTTCCCTTTTCTAAATGATCTAAATAATAAATTTTTACCTTATACATCACGTAAGTAATTAACTTCTATCAATTAGATGAATATTCCAATTCATGTTTATGAAAATATTTTTAAATAATTTTTTAAGAAATTTATTTTCAAAAAAATCAATCTTTTTCAAAAAGAAAAAGATATTTGCCTCAAAAAATTATTAAAGATGTTTTCAAATTTATTAAGGAAAACAACCCTTATTCTTAATAAAATGGGTATATATCATCTAAATACCATCCTTATTCATCATTTGGATAGATTATGATTATCTTTACAAAAAATAGTATTGATATTCACTTCCTTGATTCATTTTTGTAATAATTATCTTCTCATTGATTTATTCCCATTCCAGTGACTATTAAAAAATAAATATCCCATAAATATCCTCATTAGTTTTCATGGGTATGATTATTTCATAATTTTCCTACAATTTTTACATATAGTGTTTAATTTTAATGTTATTTGATTATATAGGGAAATACTGATAAATTTGTATTCTTTACTCAATATATATATTTGATAAGGCAAATTGTTTACAAATTAAATTTATTATTCAATATATGAGAAATAATTTGGACCTAAATACATGGGTCGATACTAGTTAATGGTATCCCCTTGAAACTTTGGTAGTCTCATGGGATGAATAAGTTTTCTAGACATAGTTAAATGGGTTTCTATGCATCAGTTTTAAACTACATTTATAATATATCTTGATGGTAAAGATATCATATTCTTTGGATTCATAACATCAAATAATTAATAATTTACTTAATTTATAATTCATTTATTCTTATCCCTGATATTTTCACTATTAAAAAATCTATGTAATCATTTAATTATCATGTTTTTTTAAAATGGAATGTCTTTTCATTTATTTACCTTACCGTGTTGATTTTTCATTATCTATTCATGTAGTCAATTTATTTAAATGGAATTTTTTCTTAGTTATTTAAATTTTCATATTTATATTATCTTATATAGTTATTTATTTAAATTTTTTTCTCATTTATTTACCATTACATGTGTATTATTCTTATTTACTCGTGATTGATTCTACTCTACTAAATTCGTATTGAGAAATTGAGCTCACCTTTATTTTATTTACATTCCCCTACAATTCAAAATATGTACTATGATTGATATGCCAGGAATCACTACATGTAATAATGTTATTCTTAAAAGAATAAAAGAAAACAATATGTTGTAATTTTTGTATTAAATGGAAATACAAGACTCATGTATGTATCTAATTTATTGAGACTTCTAAATTGATCAGTCCTTTCCGATGTGTATCCTTGTATCTTATGAAAATATAATGGTATAAGGCATCGGCTCTGGTATACTAGGTTTAGGTTCACTATAGTATGAATTATATATAGGTTTATAATCATCCTTGGGAACTACATTTATGAATACATAGACTAGGGAACATAACCCAATCATGATTTTGAGGATAAATGTATAAGGGAATCCTAATGTTTTGGTAAAGTAGATATTATGTGGGTTACCCAAAAAATACATTCCTATCTGGATACTATAAGTGGAATGATTCTTGCATAGATATACCTACGATTAATAACTCAGAAAAGGGAGTGTCATGCTTGAATCGAGTGTAACTTGATACACGACAACAAGGCTTACCGTACACCTAGTTTGACACTCCTATGGGATATGCTTAGGATAATTCAAATTATATTTACAAAAAAATATGAATTTTTTAAATAAATGATTATAATGAATATACTAGGATAAACCCTTAACTAAGGAAGGATATATGATGAAATAAAACATATAAACTATTAATGTATTGTGATTCAAAAATCAAATTGTTGATGTATTTTAGCAATGGAATTTCGGTTATAAGAATCATAAAACATCTAATGATTCTGTTAATATTTTATATAAATATATTCTATCATTAACATAATTTTTATGTATACCAACATCGGTTATCAGTTTAAGGTTTTTCCTAAGTTTAACACCTTAAAAATATCATTTTAGGTTTTATGTGATGGGAATGTACCTAGATTATGGAATTTTTGGAGAAATTTATGGAAAGTATTTGTTTTAGGAGAAAATAAATTTAAATAATACTTTATTTACATTTTAGATACCTAATATTAAATTTATTTATTACCTTTAGGATTATTAAGATCATTAAGGACATTGTAATAATAATCATATAAGATTATGAGACATTGTAAAAAAATTAATAATTATTTTCAAAAAATTAGTGAAAAGTTAATTTAATGGTTTATTTTTTTAATATATGTCAATCATATTTATTTTTTTAATCATTTTAATATTTTTTAGAATAATGGATAACCTTTATGCTGGGTGAAAACCCATTTTATATGGTAGGGCCATAGTACTTGAACCTACAACCGAATGATGATAAGGATTTAACACCTACCACTAGCCTACATGATTTCCAAGTTAATATGTTATTGTTTTTAGTTAAACAATTTGAAAATTTAATATTAATAATAAACTAGTATAAATAAATTTTGGTTTAGAGATTTATGTATCAACCATATTGGTTTTGAAATATATTTAAGGATATAAGGAATGAATTTTTACTCTTTTTTTAATCTTAAAATCTATTGAATGTAAATTTTAGTGATTCAGGCATAAAAAATCATTTTTGGTTATTTATTTATTTGATAAAAGGGATAAATTGTAAATATATTGAAGAAGAACAAAAGGATGAAATTATTCTTATAAAATAGAACCATACCAACTAATTATATTTTTCTATACTCATAGATAGTGAAATAATTCCTCAACTTTATAAACATGATCTTGAAACAATAATGTTATCATATTACATTAATATCCAATTAATCAATGGGTACTTTAGATTATAACATATTTATAGCTTTGCATCGCTCATATTTTCATTGATCATTCACTTTCTTGAGATCATTTAACTCAATTATCCCTATAATTATTTACTATATTACTCCACGAATGTATGTTTCATTGATCATTCACATTCCTGCTTTGGGATGATTGTGTTAGTGGACAGGTTTTGAGGTCATTGATGAAGGATTTTTTTCAAAGAAAGAACGAAGAGTTAGAAAGTATGTTTGAACTCATGCAACTGTGAAATATTTGATCAATCAAAAGTTCCAAATACCTAATCTCTCACAATCACAAACTTCTTAATGTCGTGGAAGCATTAACTACCTGATCTCAGGCATGTACAAACTTTTTGATATCGCGCAAGTGAAAACTGCTTGATATTTAACAAGTGTGAACTATTTTATCTTTTTTAAAGCACAAATGTATGATCTTTCATAATGTGACAATAAGAATCATACCCATATCTTGCGTAGTGTGAAAAATAATCTCACATATCCCAATGGTTGAACTGATCTTGCACAAAGCGTGTATAGGGCTCACGCCCAAATCCTACAAAAAGAACAAACATGACTCATTATCTTTTATTTGGAAAAAAATGTACATATATCATGTGTAGATCTTGTAAAAAGTGAAGAGAGGACTCTCATATGGATCTCATGCAAATCACAAACTGGACTCATGCCTATATATCACACATAGCACAAATAGGACACATGCCTAGATATCACACAAAATGTGAACAAGATATGCACCATGAGGTTCGTGAAGCATGTTATGGTGATGTAATAGATGATTTTCCATGCTTTTTGGAGTTATGGAGGCGTACACTCTCTTATAAATACCCCATAACCCATCCTTAAATATTGAAAAAAAATTCCTCATTGTTATATCAGATTAAACATCCTAGAATGAGGTTTATAAAGAGATATCCTAAATGTAATTCATAGAGAGGATTCAGGAAGGAATATACATTGTGTAAGTTTTTCACATGATCTGAACAGTGTCTTATTCCATGTGTGAATATGGTTCACTCTAGGAGATCGTACAAAGTGAGAATAGGGGTTCATGTCTAGGGTTCATTCCTGGAGCTCATGCAACATGCAAATAGGTATCGTGCTAGGGGTTCGATCCAGCAGTTCACTCCAAAAGATCACTCTATATGCCAAAAAGGTTCGTTTTACAGGGTTCACTCCATCTTTTCACACCAAGATCTTTTGCAAAGTTCGAATAGGGTACACCCTCGGATCTCCATTAAGGGTACTCACTAGGATCCCATACAAGGAGTTTTTTTCCAGGGTCATACATGGGGGTATCACACTGAAGTCATTAACATGGAGATACATGCCTAAATTACCCTAAGACCAATTTCATTGTCATATTCAAATTCAAAAAAATAGAGTATCTTCATCATTTGAAAATACTTGTAGAAAGAGTTCATTCACAACTACATTCAAGGAAGTGAAAGGAAGACTTAGAATCTATTGAAGATCGTTCCAAATGAGAGGTAATTTCTATGAATACAAAAAAGATACTTTTATTCCAGTTATTTGGAATTTGGATGTGCTTCATCCACTTGTTATTATAAAAGTGATAGATAATCCTAGAAGGAACTTCCACATAACATATACATACAGTTTAGGATACATTCATTATTAATAATGAAGAGACCTGCATGTAAAAATACTATTTGTGAATACTTTCCAGAGAAGTGAGCAAAGGAAGAGGAATAAGTTGATCCTTTTAACTGGTGGGGATCCATCAAAAGAGAGTTAGGGAGTGACCTTTGGGAAAAGTGTGAGCTAACCCAAAACATTGAAAAGGCAGTGAGCCTAGTTATAGAATTTATTTATCCCAAAACATGAATTAGTAGTGAGCATTAGTAATTTTGGTACAATGGAACATTGTCATTTTATGCTCCATAGACATAGCCCATATAGGGTAAACTAAGTAAAATAATTGTGTCTCCTGAATGATTTCATCTCTCTTCTTACATTACTATGGGAAAGGTAGAGAAGAGGATTTTTTTAAATGTTGTAACAAGATCCAAAAGGATTATTTGATTTAATCTATCTTACCCAGATTCACCCACCCACTTAGAGTATTTAATCTAGTTGGGATAATAATTGGTATCATAACTAATGGTAGAAAGTCAGTGGTTCTCTCTCTATGGAATAAATGGAAGAAATTAATCGGAATGGTATTTCTATATGTTATGTAATCCATTTTCGGCTATGGAATAATAAAATTCAATATATATTTCAATGATTTGGAATAGATATATTTATAGTAGTAATGCATGGTATTTCTTCCAGTATTAACATAAATGTTTTATTAGAATAAAAACATAGATAATTGGATGATAATTCTAAATTAATCAATTATCTAGGGTTAATATCAAATGAAATCTATTCAATGATGATTTCAAGTAATTCATCACATGTTATATGGTAAAATGTAATAAATTTTTATGAGGGAGACTCGAAAGTCAGAGAGGAAAAACTAAAGGTTCTATGGAACAATTATTATGAAACGATAATTCACCCTAATGAATGTGTTGGTACATTTTTTGACTAGGTGAATGTTGTTGTGTAAGAAATACGTGGTCTCATAGATATTATTAAATATATAGAGTCTATTAATTACATCTTATGAAAACTAACACCTTGGTTTAATATTAAGGTTTCTGCATTGGATGATAAACATCCAAAGAAGCTAACATTTGATAGCCTGGAAAGTACTCTTCTCTCATATGATATGACAAATGATGATAAAGATGTTATAGAAATGTGGAAGTCCAATGAAGTTTCATTAAAGGCCATGAAGAAGCTCACTAATTAATATAATTAGGAGGAAGAAATTTGGATGAGATAATATCATTTCTCTCATCAAATATACAAATAGGAAGATGAAAGTTCAAACGAAAACATCCACTTTCATGCTTTCGATGTGGAAAGATTTTAAATATTGAAACAAACACTACAAAAAATATGGTGATTGGAGGTGGTTTTCTAGAGGGGGTTATGCACAACCCCCTCTAAATTCATTTATGTATACATTAGAGGGTTTTATGAACAACCCCCTATAATTATCTAATTTAGAGGGGGTTCACAACCCCCTTAAAAAAAATTAGCATTTTTTTAATATATGGTTGGATTTTAGAGATGGTTATGTCAAAAAAGTCATTAATTTAATAATTAGTGTCACTATATATTCAGTTAGAGGCACTATATATTCGGTTATAGGTGATATATATATATATATATATTTAATTGGATTTTAGAGGTCTATATATATATGTGTGTGTGTGTGTGTTATATGGACTTTGTTATTTTTAAGAAAATAGTGGGGGTTCACAACACCCTCTAATATAAGACATTAGAAGGGGTTTGAAAACCCCCTATAATGTAAGACATTAGTGGGGGTTCAAAACCCCCTATAATAACCCCCACTAATGTCTTACATTAGAGGGGGTTTGAAAACCCCCTCTAATCTATTACAATAGAGGGGCTTCACAACCCCCTCTAATTTAAGAGATCAGAGGGGTTGTGAACCCGCAATATTTTCTTAAAAAATCATAATGTATATATATATAATAAAAAATAATATATAAATTTCTTTTAATATATTATAACATATTATATAAATATTTTAATATAAGTAATTTATATGACTGAACATAATTTTATTTATATGTATACAAAAATATAATTGTATAATGTGTGTATACATTAATATTTTTTTGTATCAAATGTTATTTCATATAATATTAATTATAATATAAAAGCATAAATATATTATATAAATATATACATAAATATATTTTATTTAAAAAATAATATAAAATCCTTTATAGTTTTTATAATAATATTAATAATAGATTTTATATATATACAATTAAATAAATTTATTTTAATATAAAAATAATAATGAGATTGATATATTAAATATATGTGTATATATGATATAACTTTATAAATATATGTATAGATGTATAAATATTCATAAAATTGTTTCTATATAAAAATATTAAATTATATTATATGTCTATATATAATATAAATATTATATATAGTATATATTGTATACATATGAATGTATTTATAAAATGTATAATATATTATATTCATATAAATCTGTAGTATAAATATAAATATATATTTTTTAAATTGTGTACGTATAAATATAATATATATATATATATATTCATAATATATTTGGTTAAAATATAAATATAAATATATAAGTAATATATATGTGTATAAAAATAAATATAAACAATTACAAATAAATATATAAATACACATTTTTGTTTGTGTGTGTTTGATATAAATGTATTTATAAATACATACATACATAATTTTATTTAAATATATGTAAACATATAATTTATAGATTTTTTCATAAAATATATGTATACATATGTGTTTATATTTATATAAATATATATACATGTTATTTTTTTAATTTATTTAAATATATTATGAAAATAATGTTTACATTAATAAAAAAATTTATATATAATAATGCAATAATATATAAATTATATGTGTAAATTTGTTAATATATATATTTTTATTAATATATATGATTATTTTAATAAACTTATTATAAGTATTTAAATATATTATTTTAATAATGTTTATTTTAATAAAATTATTAATATATTAATACAATAATATATAAATTTTATGTGTAAATTTGTTAATATATATATATATATATGTTTATTAATATATATGTTTATTTTAATAAACTTATTATATGTATTTAAATAATTTTTATTTTAATGAACTTCTGAATATATATAAATATAATAATATATACATTATATAAACAAAAACCGAACTGGCATGGTGGTTTGAGCGGGTGTTGTAAGGCGAAGGGTCAGCCGATCGAAACCTTCCGGGATCTAATTTTACAAGCTGTTGTGGAATTTGCTGGACGGGGTGATTTTGCAGGTCCCGCTTGGAAATAGCGCTAATTGGAGGGCACAAGAGGGATTACAATGGTAATTGGAAAACATGGGGGAACATGAGGCACAAGTGGGATTATAGCAGTAATTGGAAAACATATGAGAACATGAGGTAATGGTGGTAGTACTGGAGGGTAATTCGTGGTCGGGATCGTAGGGGAGAGTCAGAGGAGCCAGGTGGGGTTTTTCTAAATAAAAGAGAGGAGATTTTAGGGTGGTCTTTTGATAACTTCCCCAAAAGCGATCGTGATTAGGGGCAGTTCAAACTGCCCCAAAATCCTTCTATTAGAGTTGGTTGCGGTGATAACCACCCTTAATGAAATAATTTGTGGTAAATCTAGGACAACATTAGAGGGGGTTTAAACCCCCTCTAATGTAACTGCCGCTAAATTCAATATGAATTTACCAACGCTTGTTCGAAACCTCTTCTACTAACAATAGGCGGCCACATTAGCAGTTTTTCTTCATAACCACCACTAATGTCTTTATAAGGGGTTATAACCCCTTGTAATGCGGTCAATTTTTTTTAGTGAAATTTCTTATTATGCTTCAAGATGATGATGTTGGAAATGATGAAATTCATGTGAAGAAGTATTCATCCAATTTGAAAGGTAGGAGGAGTTCCAATATAATTTTTTAAAAAAATATGAATTTTATTTCAAAAGAAGATGAAAGTTTAGAAGAGTTAGAGATAGAATAATTGGAGGAATTCATGGACCATGAAGTATATTCTATAGTGGTAGTTGTCAAAAAATATCAAACAATGGAAGATAGTGACAATAACAAAGGATAAGTCAAAGGAAGAGTTGACCTTAAGATCGAATTAAAAGGTTCTCTTTAAGAGAAAGATGTTTGGAAATCCAAAATGAATAAACCCAAAAAAATTGTTTCATGATGCCAATCTTTATATGAAGGATTAAAAAGAAGAATAAAAGTATAATATAGAAGGTGAAATTTAATGGATTAAATATTCAATGCCAGAAAACTCAGAAAATTCTATTGAGTACAAACTCAAAATCAACTAACTAAAAAGAGAGATTGATAGTTTAACTAATACTAAAAAATATCAAATCAAATGTATTGAAGAATCTAAAGTGGAAGTTTTCATTTTATGAAGGAAAGTAAAATATTAGGAGAAACTCTTTATTCATGAAAAGTATCATACAATGTAAAAAGAAAAAAGTAAAATTATAATTCATTGTTCTAATGAAATAGACAAAGGAGGATCAAGAATGGAAAATGATTGATCAAAATTATATAGCTAGTATTAGGTTTGACTACAAATAGAATGTAGTAATGGTTGGAGTTAGACCACAATATCACACTCTATGGTTGAAAATGGATTTGGGTACAAATCAAAACTTAAAGATTCAGGTAAACCAAGGGGAAAATGGTGGTGAAGTAATGACATAAATGAATAAACCACGCATTATATGTTATTATTATAGAAATATGGGACACTCAAAAAAATTTGTTCTATATCCAAGATATAATACAGGTAAATAGACCAACAGAGGCAACCATACAGATCAAATTTCTCTAATAAATCATTCGGTGGTCAATTTTTTAGGTGTGGAGGATTCAGACACATGGTAATATATTACTCATTTATAATGTGTAAAAATGAGTAGAATATTACTTAATGTATTCATTAGAAGAAACTCAATTTGGCATTAAATGAGTTGAAAACACAAATCTGATTTTCGGTATTACTAGATGAAAGTGGTACAGCATTCTCTGAGCATCATCAAGAATATCAATCAAATACATGGATCGGAATGAAAAGAGAATAACATTAAATTGTTATATATATTTCCTTCAAATAATAATATATCATACTAATATGCTTCATTGATTTTGGATTCACCTCCCATATCATAGGAAACAAGTAATTTTTTAAATTAATCATATGCGATAAAGAGTTTATTGGAATATTTGGTAATGATGAAGGCCTAAAAATCATTGGTGCAGGAAAATCCATGTTTGGTGGAAAAGTCATGAAACAAGAAGATTTTGTGTCTTTTAAATGCCTCAGTCAAAACATGAAAATATTAAGTCAATTGTGTGACTCAAAATATTCCATAATCTTTTCACATAAACTATGTATCAGAAAGTAAAAATATGGTGCATATTAATTTTAGGGAAACCATTTTAAGGGGAATATATACCTTATAAGTGGAGGAAAAGATATGTGGTTTTATTTCAATAGAGAAGAAAAAAATTTGTGGCATGAATTCCTTAGTAATTTGAACCAAACTTCATTGGAATATCTACTGAAATGTGATGATTCTCAAGACATCCCTAGCTTATTATGTGATCATAACCATATGTGTGATTCTTGTTAATAAGGGAATACCATTAGAATGGTATATTAGGAAAAAGATAAAAGGTCAACAAAAGTTCTTGAGTTGATGTATATTGATGTGTCAGGACCTATTTCATGAAAATATTTGGATTTGAGTATATATTATGTTCTCTTTATTTATGATTTTATCCAAATGGAATGGGTTTTAGTCATCACTTACAAGTCATAGGTTCTCAGTTACATAACAACTTATTAAAGTCAAGATAAAATATGATAGGTAAAAAAATCCAAAATATCTTAATAGATAAGGTAACTGATTTCTAAAATAGCTATGTGGAGGATTATCTAGTGAAACATGGGGTAAGGAACCATATTTCAGCAGTCAAAAATCTGCAAAAAAATGGAGTAGTTGAGAGAAGAAATCAAATTTTCAATAATATGTCTACAACAGTGATAATTGAGAAAGTCATTCTAGATAAGTTTTAGAAATAATAAGAAATTAAATCAATCTACACATCAAATAGATCTTTATTATTTCCAAAATAATAGAGGACTCCAATTTATTTATGGTAAAGAATAAATCCAATGTTAAATTAATTTCAATACTTTGAAAGTAAGTGTTTCATTCTCAATAAGGAGTATCACATGAAGTTTTAATCCTATGATTTGAAGGTATTTTTCATGGCTACTCAAAAAAATAGAATCATATAAATTGTTCAATAAACTATTTGGAAATTCAGTTTAACTAAATGATGTAACTATTGTATAGAATTAGAAGAATTTTTATAAAATACATGATCAGTCTCAGGATGATAGTGATGAACAGATAAGAAGATTAGGGGTTGTTAATGTTACAGAGTATGATTATGAATAAGATTAAGATATTAAAAATGATGATCATAAACCAATAAATGCACAAATATTGAACAGAAGATCCGAGATTGATAGGAATACCATAATTGGTGATCAGAATGTGCTAGTACAAACAAGGAGGATGGAGAATCTACAAAAATAATCATTATTATCACCAGTAGAACATAAATGTTTTGAGGAAGTAGCTAGAGATGATAATTGAGTTCATGATATAAATTATGAGCTTGACCAAATTAAGATGAATCAGGAATAGGAGAATGTTTCAAGACTAATAGATAAGAATGTCATCAAGACTAAATTGGTATTTAAAAATAAGTTCAATGAAGATGGTGAAATGATTCAAAATAGAGCATGAAAAAAGTGAAAAGGGTACTCACATATGGAGGTTATTTATGTTGATGAAACATTTACACATGTCTCAAGGCTAGAGACAACCAGACTATACTTGGCCATAAAATTTCTAATAAAGTTTATTTTTTTTCTGATTGATTTCTGGTCTATATTTTTGAATGGGTTTAAGGAAGAATAAGTTTATATTGAGAATCCTAATGGTTTTAAAATTCATAAATATGTGAACATATTTTTCAACTTTAAAAGACAATATATGGGTTGATATAAGCACCGAGAGAGTGGTATTTCAAGCTTTATTGATTTTTGGAGAAGCTTTGTTTTTAGAATTCTTGAGTTGATAACAATCTATATATCAACAATGAAAGTAATAAAAGGATTTTGGCACAATTATATTATGATCAAATAATATTTAGAGAATCAGATGAAGTATAATGAAATTAGTTTATAGAATTCATGAAAAGTGATTCTGAAATGTCAATGATTGGTGAACTGATGTTTTTCATTAGTTGACATGAGACAGAAAAAAATAATAGAACATTCATTTATAAATATACCAAATAGGTTTTGAGAAGATTTGGAATTGATAATTCCATGGATATGATGACTCTGGTGGCTACCCAGATGAAACTTCCATGTGATGATGACAACAACATATTAAAGGTTACAAAATACATGAAAATTAGTGGAAGTCTATTGTACATGATAGTGAAAGGACATGATATTTTTTTTACTCATTAAAATAATGAATATATCAAATTAATCCCATGGAAAACCAATTTCGTGTTTTGAAAAGATACTTCATTACATCAAGGGAATATTGGAATTAATTTTTTTTATAATGAAAAAAGTCTGAATGGGTTATTGAGCTATATAGATGAAGATTGGTCCATTTCATCAGATGATAGGAAATCAAAATCTGGTGGTGCATATTCTCTTTATAGTATTCTGTATTTCTTGGAAAATCAAGAAACAATATTTCATTTTGTTTAGAACCACAAAATCTGAATTTATTATTGCCACTCATGGGTACATGCAGTTATTGTGGATGAAGTGGTAGCTTGATGATATGGGATTTGAAGTGAAGTCACCGATCGAAATTAGTTTTAATAATTCAACGTATACAGATATTAGAAAAAATAAAGTACATAAACATTGAAATAATGTGTCATTTTATTAAGGAGGAGTTGGAGGAAGGGCCTATGTAGTTGGAGTATGTTCCTACAGATCTACAAGTTTCAAATATTCTTACAAATGCCTTACTTAAATAAGCATTTGAACATTATTGATTGGTATTTATAGTTTAGTCGACTCCCTGCCCATGAAAAGTGTGTAATTGGGACCCCTATCTCTGAGGTATGATTTTTTCCCTAATATGCTTACCTATGTTCTTTAACAAGTTTAAGGCTAAAATTAAGTGTCCATTGGGTTGGTTGAAAAAGGGGGGGATTGTGGCTATAAAATAAGATAAATTGTGTTAATCATAAAGTGGGAAGTTGACAGAGGTAGCAGTGATGTAGTGGGATCATTAAATCAAAATATTATAAAGATGATCTAGACGAGGTTCATAATGAAATAAGTTAATTAGTTTTGGGGATGAAGTGCTTCATTGATGAACATTTCTTGAAAATATTCTTTTCTCATGTCGAGCGTCGATCATGTGGAATTAGAGAGTGTGCTAAGTAAATCTATAATCACTATCGAAATCATAAGAATAAAATTTTATTAGAATATGGAAAAATATTTATTGTGTTATCAAAATTTGAAGAGTTTTCAACAAACCCAAAGTGGAGATTGTTAGGTGAAAATACATCATGATGGTACTTTTAGGATTATTGAATTTTTTTTAAATATTTGAGTTTGTTGATGAAGGATGGTTGTTAATGAAGGAATGAAGTGTTATCATGTATGTTTGATCTCTTATAGGTTTGAAATCTTTGATCTCATGAAGTCATGATCTATTATATCTCATGCAAGAGTAAATTCTTTGATCTCAGGAAAGCGTGAAATTCCTAATCTCGTGCAAATACGAACTCTTTGATCTCGTTCAAGAAAACACTACTTGATCTCACTCAATAAAAGACTATTTGGTCTCACAAAAAACATGATTGTTTGATCTTACACAAATCACGAACATGAATTGTGCTCTGATATTGTGCAAAGAAAGAAATGAAGTCATGGAGCATGAATGTATAACTGATCTTGTGGAGCGTGAACATATATTGCACAATGAATAAACATGACTCATTCTAGGAGTGTGTGCATATCACGGGGATGACTTTTGGTTGGATCTCACATAATGTGAAAACATTTATCACACCCAGATCTTGCACAAAGCTCAAAAATGAATCATGCTCGGATCTTTTGAAAATTTAAAATAGGACTAATGAACGGACCTCATGCAAATATAAAATAGTAATAACACCCATATCTAATGCAAAGCATTAATAGGATACAAACCAGGAGGTTCCCAAAGTGCATGATGTTGATGCAACATATGGTTCTCTATGATTTTTGGAGTTATGGTGGTGTAAAATCGACTATAAATACCCCCTAACACATCCTTAAAGAATAATGATGTTTTCCCTCATTCTTATATCTAAATCAACATCCATGAAGGAATTTTTTAGAGAGATATCACAAAGGATGTTCATAGAGAGGACTCCTAAAGGGATATACATTGAAAATGTGTTTCAAATTATCTGAAAAAAAATTGCATAGCATGGATAGGGTTCATTCCAAGAGATCGAGAAAAGCACAAGCGGGGTTCTTTCTAGGGTTTTTCACCATGAGCTCACGAAAAGTGTAAACAAGTTTTGTGGTATGAGTTCTAGCCAAGATCTTGTGGAAATAATGAAATGGTTTCACACTAGTGGTTTACATCGGGAACTCGTACAAAGCGCAAATAGGGTATGCGTCAGGATCAAGTGCAATGGTATGTGCCATGATCTCATGCAAGGAGTTACGTTCCAGGGTCTCTCACATGAGTATCACACTAGAGTCTTTAACAATGATATATGTTCCTACAAAACCCTTTGAGTATTATCATTTTCATATCCAAATTTAGAAAAAGAAGAAGAAAACAAAGGATCTGCACCATTCAATGATACTTGAAGAAGGAGTTAATTCCCTACTACATTCAAGGAAGTGAACATAATACTTTACATATCTTTATAATCTTTCCAAATAAGAGGTAATTTATGTGTCCACAAAAATTAGAAGTTTTTTCTAATTATCTGTAAAGTGGAAGTGCAGAATCTAGGTGTATTCACATAGGTGAAGGGTCATCCTATAATGAAGTTCAACATAGAATCTATATAAAATTTATGATTCATTCATTATTGATAATTGTGTTACCTTCATTTATATATATTATGTGTGAACCCTTTCTAAAGTACTGAGAAAATAAAGAGGAAGAAGGTGATCCTTTGAAATAACATTGATCCATCAAAAGAGTGTTAGGTAGTAACCATAGAGGAAGTAGTGAGTCTTCCCTAAAAATTATAAAGGTAGTGGGCCTGAGAATAGAAGTGATATTTCACAAATTTTTAATTAGCAGCGATCCTTATAAATTTTGATACCACATCACATTTTTGTTGAATACTCCTTGGACGTAGCCCAATGAGGGTAAACCATGTAAATTCACTATGTATCATGCATGATTTCTTTTTTATTCATACATTACTAAGTAAAATGGATATAAGAGTGCTTTTTTTAACAAAAAAAATATCTAATATGGGAATTTTTTTTAATCTTTCATACCCTAATTCACCCCCCTATCAGGTTATTTATCCTATTTGAGCTCACATTTTTTAAAATCACTATTGCCTCCTTTTAGTGGTACAATGATTTTATAACTAAATATTTATACATTTACATACATTATATTAAAAAATTAAATATAATTTTTGAATTAATAATGTCAAAATTATTTTATAATGAATTTTTGGTATTTTTGTGAGAAGATTCATTTTTTATGAATAGTGTAAAATACTAAATTTTTATTGAAAATGAAATTTTCATCTATAAATTTTTAATGATAAATTATAATTTATATTTTTTAAAAGAAAATAAGATAAATTATAAATATATTAATCCAATTTAGTTCATTAGAATCATTTTTATATTAAATTTTTTTATAGAATCATAGTAAATGTTTGAAATGTTTTACTTTCAAAATAGGCTTTCTTGTTCCATATACATAATTAATTTTAAATTAGTTTTTGACACTTATTTGAATAGAATTTGAAAAAAATACATTCCATAGTTGGAATTATAAAAAATTATATTGTCTAATAGTTCTAACTTAATTTTTGACCAAAGTGATCAGTAAATGTAGTAAAAAATAATTATTGTGATCAAGGTAAAAATGAGTTTACCAATGGTCAATACATTAAACATAAGGGGAAAAAGTACAATAAACCTTCCAATACCCATTGACCTAAAATATTTTGATTTTATAACTTCTAGCCTATATATTGGTCCATAATTTAAGACACTTGACATGAAAAAAATTGGGGTGAGATTCACTTTAAAAAATTAAAAATGTGCCAGTCACCTCCACTATAAAAGGCCACACCCTCTCCACTCTTCGTCATAACTTAAAACAATTTTGGATCGTCCATTACCTTAAAAATCACATCCCAAAATCAATAACATAATTCTAGAAGAATTATCTTTGGAAAAAATATGATTAAGAATGCATTACTGCAACCTTAAAGAAGATACCTGAAGAAGAGGTAATGTTCTTATAAAATAATTGTTATTTTACTTCCTTATCCAACTAAATAAATTATTTTTATATCATAAATATATAATTATTGTAGTTTTAAAAATATAATTATATTTTTTTATGTTATGTTTTCAACCTGAAACTTCATACACTTTCATCAAATGGGTTATGAAATCATCATTCTTGTGTATGGTGGACTACCACCTCACGAACAAATGTTGTTTGTTTTTCTATTAACACTATTCAATGATGGGAATAAATATGGAAATAATTTATATATATTATATTTATAATATTTATAATGTATTTATTCTTATGTAATTATTATATAACACACATTCATAATTTATATTTTTTTGGAATATGATAATGTCGATCATGTGTACGGCGGACTACCATCTCGCAAAGCGATGTGATTTGTTCACACTTTACATGGAATGTGTATGGGATGGGTTTAATAAACATATGTAATATATATGAAATTAATATTATAAAATATTGATAATATACATATATTGATGTTATTTTTATTTAATTCAATATGATATTAAAATTGAAACAGCGTTCATGTGTACGTACGACCTGACGTCTCCATGAATGGTGTATATTATTTCCTATCACCAAGTTTTATGGATCAGTATAAATTCACATTTAATAAATATATATGATATTTAAATAATTTTCTACATTATGTTTATGATGAAATCATGATCTTCATAGGTGTAAAAAATAACAAGTCAAAACATAATAAAAAACCAAGGCTATAAACACCCAAAACAATGAAAATAAGAAAATATTTTTAACAAATGAGTAATATTATGTTATAAAAGGATAATATATGATATAATATATATTATTATGGTTCTTTTATAAGTTAATTACATGTTTAAAACCACTATAAAATAGTTTAATTCAATAATGACCAAATATAATGTACAAGGTAAATGATTTCATCTCAATTTCATTTCATTGAGGCATATTGTATTGTTATGCACCTAGTTTCTTTTATATGGTGTATATACTACCCTATTAACATATAATATCATGAATACATAATTATTCATGATTTTTTGAGTTTCAAGATAAATTATTTCATCTAAGGGGATTTTAATTAAGAGTTACAAATTGTTAAATAATTCCATAACTTAATTTCTATTTATCGGTTTATATTGATTCCTTGTTGCTGTTGATATTCTAAGATTATGTGTATAATGGATTTTCACTATCCATTTTTTTATTTCCAAATGTTTTATTTGGACTTATATGTGATAAAATTATTCTATTCCTTTATTTATTATCACTTCAATGTTATTATCATCGCAAGGGTTTAATTCACAATCTCATTTTATTCGAGATTGTTTACACTTAAATTTACATTAATGGAAATTATTTGTTCATTGTTTAATAAAAACTATCATTTTTATCTCCTATGGTAATTCATGATTATTTTTATGTAATTGTACCATTTTAACCTATTTTGTAAATGAAATTTCTTAATAAATTTTTCTTAAAAAACACAATTTCATTTATCTCTTCGGTCATTAATTTATTTTCATCCAAACCCATATTTTCTAAAAAAAATTAAACAATGCTTCTAAACATTTAAAATGATTTAATAAATAAAATTTTACAAATTTCTAATTTTTATCAAATATCTTGGAATGAATATTCCTGTCTTTTTCTAAATAAGGAACTTTTATAACCTTTTTATAATGAAAAATGAGTTATTTACCTTATATAGCACATACATAATTAACCTATGTTATTTCCTTGAAGATGAATTTTCAATTTATTAAATATATTTTTATATAAAATGTTTTGTAAAAGTTATTTTCAAATAATTGGATTTTCCAAAATAATAAAAATGAAAAGAATATTTTTTGAAAAAAAATTAATATCTTTTTTATCAAAGTAAAAAACCCTTATTCTTACTGCAATAGTAATATATCGTAATGATACCATCATTATTATTCCTCTAAATTATGATTATTTTGAACACAAATAGTATTGAGATTCACTTCCTTGGAACATTTTTTTAGTCATTAACTTCCCCTTGAGTTATTGACATCCTAGTTACCATTAAACAATAAAAAACACCATAATATACTCATTTTTTACTTAGATATGATTATTATGAAAACCATATTCTGTTTTACATTCTATGTTTACTTTGTTAGTTAATTTATTATCTGTTGAAATATTGATTAATTATTATTCTTTACATAATATGGATATTTGAGTAGGCACATTATTAATGAATTAAATCAATTATTAGATATATAAGGAATTATTTTGACCTACAGTCATGGGTGGGGCCAAGTTAATGATAGGCCAATGAAGAATTAGTAGAATCATGGGATGAATCACCTGGCTAGCCTTTATTAAATGAGTTTCTACCAAGTAGTTTTAAATTTTCATGAGAATTAATAATGATAGTAATGAAATATTTTTTTTGGGAAACATGATATCTAATAATTAATAATTTCATTCATTTAGTATACTGTTATTCTAATCCATTATAGTTCCACTATGAAAAAATCTATGGATTAATTTAATACTATGATTATTGATTAAATGGAATGTGTGCGCAATTATATACCTTAACATATTGATTTTTCCTTATCTATTCATGCATTCAAGTTATTTAAATTATATGTCCTCCCATTTATTCACCTTTTCAAATTTATTATACAGTATCCAATTATTTAAATGGAATGTATGCTCAATTATTTACCTTTACATGTTGATTATTCTTATTGATTCATAATATATTTCGGTGAACTTTACCCTTACTAATAATTAGATCTCACCCTTACTTTGTTTCACTTTCCCAAAAATTCATGAAGTTAAATATGACTGGTATAAAGGGATTCACTAGATAGAATATAGTTATTCTCGAAAGAATAAAAGAAAAAAATTATGTTTTAATTTTTGTATTCATTTGTAATACAAGACTCATGTATGTATGTATTTTATCATGAATGATAAATTTATATTTCCATTGGGGTGTGATTCATGTACCTTATGCCAATGTAATGGTACCAAGCACCAAATACAGGATACTAAGGTCGGATTTTCTAAAAAAAATTTGAATTTTTTTTATCCAATTTCAATATGAAATTTATTAAAATTACATAAATTGAATTAAAATAAATATAATATAACTAATTTTAGTTTAATAATAATTTATAATATACTTTTACTTAATAAATAATTAAAATGAAAATTCATTTTTCAATTAAAATTTAGTATTTTTCATAATTCCTTGAAAATTTATTTTTTTCATAAAATTCTATAAAATTCACTATAAGCTAATTTTGAAAAGATTATTTCAAAAAAATAGAATTATTTTTTCATATAAATTTTCAAATTTTGTAAAAAAAAGTTCTAAAATAAGTGATCAAAACTTGACAAAACTAATTTTTAGAAAAATGCAGTTTTAAGTGTATAATTCGATGTATTCATAAAACTATTTAAAGTCAATTTAACCAATGTTTTAATTTTTTTTAAATGGTTTAAAGGGGATTAATTTTTAAATTCTACTTAATGATTTTTCTGGAAAAAAATATGGAAGTAATTATTTTATTAAATTATACTAATGGGAATATTTTCTCGTCATTAGGACCCCTCAATTATATGAAGCATCATTTACATGTTTAAAAGTTTATTTTCAAAGAATATGGTTTCATTTATAAGTTCACAAATTTTTAAAAGAGAAGTGAATTATAAAATTGAAGAGTTATTTCCTTAAAGAATTATTCCAAGTGATTATTCAAAATCATTTATCATTTTAGTTGACATCCTTTGATGTTACTTATACTTTAGTGGGGTTATAATCTAAGGATACTATAATTAATATTTCCTTATATGGTTTATGTTAATGGTTAGAATATGATATGTTTATGAAATTCATTTCATAACTATGGTTTACTCTATGATGAAATGTTTAGGAAATCCAACTCCTTTCATGGGTTTTGATATCTCTTCGAATACATAAGAATGGTTATCATTATGTGATGGGTGACACCTATATCTCAACCTAATTCATTGGGTAAAGTATTATAACTATTGAGATAAATATGTGAAACAAGTAAATGTTCTTGATCTATTATGAAATATTATTCGATGTTCCTGATACTTTATGGGATTAAAGTTGATGTTATTGATCAGTTATGTGAAAAAATTTGATATTCTTGATCTGTTAAGGGAGAAAAGTCAATTTCCATGACCCATTATGGGAAAAAAAGTATGTCTGATCAGATTCCCTTGGAAGTTAACCCTATAATATGAAATGGTTTCTATGCATTTGATAATTCCACACACATTTATGAAATAAATTTATGGTTCATGATTATGTTGTGATGAATTCTCATTCTTATGATACATTTAATTTGAAATGATAATGATTTATTACATAATCCATGTTTATGATCTTTTTTAGATTGGGTATGAACTATGTATATTATGGTAATTATCATATACCCATTTTATTTTCTTATAATTTAATATGATTATGAATTTAGATCTCTCATGCATACCCTTACTGAGTTTATGATCTCTCCTATTATTATGTTTCCTTTTACAATGCTATGAATAATTATTCTAAATGATTTGTGTTCAGAATGTTTTTATATTCAAGTAATTTTATAGGAGATGTTGAAGAATTAAAATTGAGTATAAAAATATGGGTAGACTAGGTGATGATGTTGATCATTATGAAGTAATTGTTCATGAACCCAGTTTTTCAAAAAAATCTTAACTCTCTAAAAATATAAACCAAAAAAGTCATTGGTTATGTAAGTGATACAATATTAAATTTTATTTTGAATTTTTTTATGGTAATTAATTGGGTCACATTTATTAGTAACAAATCAAGAAATGTAAATTTTATGTTTAAAGCAGTAGATCCAATAATGCGGGTCTCATGCTATTATAGTTGGTATTATATATTGGATTATACTACATTAGATATTGGGATGTTATCATGTGATGTTATTTTAGGAGTTATGGACATCATCACTGGATAATAAGTTGGCATCCTTTTTAATAGTGAATTTATTTTTGAAATGGAAAAGTTATTTTCCCCAAGAATTATTCCAAGTGATATTTCAAAATAATTTTAAATCTAACATTACATCCTTTTATTTAAGTTATACATTATTATTTTTTATGATCTCAGGATACGATTCATATTTGTATCTTCGATGGTTTTTCTTTATGGTGAAAAGTTGAAATTTTTATAAAATATCTTTCTTTTCCATGGGTTATTCTATGATGAAATGTTTTATAAACCCATTTCATTTCATGGGTTCTGATATTCTAGGTCACACATACGTATGGTTTTCATTATGTGAAGAGTGGGACTGATATCTATCTCTAATTATCTGGGTAAAGTATTATAACTCATGGGATATTTTGGGGAAACAACTTGATGTTCTTCATCCTTTATGGGAAACAAGACGTTATTTTTTATTCCTTATGATAAAAAATTATTTTCTTGATCCATTATGGGAAAAATGTGATTTTATTGATCTTTTTTAGGATAAAATTCCATGTTCCTGATATCTTATAGGAAATAGGTAGTGATTCCTGATTCTATGGACTAGGTAGATAATCTTGACATATAAAATGATTTATATACACATGATGATTCCAATACACATTTATGACATGAACTAATGGTTTATAATTGAGTTATAATGAATTCTCATTCTTATGATTCAAGTCTTTTGAAATAATAACGTTTTATGAAATAAATAGTCTTTATGATCATTATCAAAATGGGTAAAAAAATTGTAAGTTTCTGTCATAATCATACACCCTTATGATTGTATTATGATTTCATATTATTATAAATTGATATATCCCACACTTACCCTTACCATGTATCTGAGATCACCCTTTTTTAAGATTCATTTTCCCAGGTTGTTAATATTGATGATAAATTATTTATTTTTATACAGGATTTATATGTGATGATTTTTTTAGAGATAATGAATAAATAACATGGATCATGAAAATATTGGTATATTGGGAGATTATATTGATCTTTATGAAACAAATGTTCATGAACCAATGTTTTTAAAAGTTTTTTATAATTATCTAAAACTCTAAAAACATACCTTGGGTATGTATTTGATCCAATATTTCCTTTTAAACATGCATGTTTTTTATGGAAATAAATTTGGTCATATTTATCAAAATTAATGTAAGAAATTAAATGTCTATGTTTTTTGTCATCAGATCCAAGTGTGTGTTTCTCTGGCTATTAATGTTTTATCCTACTGAAAGTTCCTAAAAAGGTCACAGAGGTTACGAGGTTATATTGGTCTTATTCAAATCCTGGAGCCCAGGATTTTGGAAGAAACATGTGTGCCACCCAGTAAGTATAAATCATGATATATAGTCAATATGGTTTGATTAAATCATGTAGAGTGGTCTAGTTTTATGCCTAGGGCCGCATAGTTTTTCTTGACCTTTCCACCCAGGCTACATGACCATGTGTTTTTTTAAGGCCCAATTGTAGATGTGTTTCTCATGGGTTATATATAGTTTTTATAACCATGTAGTTGGCTTGTGTGATGGGTGAAATAGGGATGTTCTTGGTGCAAGGTTGGCACAATGCTTTCCCAACCATGTGGCTAAATCATGTTACCCAATTTAAAGGGTGAAATTACATTTTCTCCCATCATTATTTTTTTCCCCACACCTCTTTTTCTTTTCTCATATAAACACAAAAATCCTTTCATGTTGATTCTTCTTACACCATTCCAAAAGTAATAAAATGAAGTATCTTATCCATACATACATCGATTAATCCACCATTTGTCTTGTTGGATATGTACTAGAGATCTCTTCATTCCTACTGAAACTTATTTTATATCATCGTCAATTGAGTAATTTTTTGTGAGCTAATATACCCTATTTGAAAGGCATTTTTTTATTTACTCAACTTCATTCATACTTGCCTAGATTTTAGGCCAACAATGTATATGGAGTCGATTAACATGTTATGGTAGGTGGTCTCATAATTTTACAACAAAGTCTTGGTTTTTATGTATTATATCTTTCTTCCATGCAATGGTTTTTTCCGTTGATGGTTGTTAAATTGAATGATCATTAAATTACATGAACATGAATGAAATGTATATTCCATGAGACCCATTAATGTAATTATTGAGGTCAATAAACATGATTTTAACAACCACTTGGGTGTGTTTCTAAATTAGATAAAACAACCCTGGATGGATTATGAATTTGATTCAACTCTTAAGGTGTGTTCTTTTACCCCTTTATTATGGGATGCATAATGAGTTGATCGAGTTGTAATTTGAAAAAAAATGAATGAGGGAATGTAATTCCATGTCTTTATGAATTTTCCATTGTCCGATCTCACTTAGGCATGATATGTTCTTAATAACTGAAATGGATAATAAGGATATTTTATATTAAAATATGGAATAGTCAGACTATGGGCCACTGATCATCTATTCATGTATTTTTTATTGTGATACATGGGCTTTGAATTGGAAATACATGAATGTAGTAATTAATATTATTAAAATAAATGAATTATCTAACATTGTATTTGAATAATTGGTTATCATATAAATGCCAGACTGATTCACTTGGTAGTTTCATTACATCATTTCAGGGGTTATACTTGCATTCCATTCATTGAATCCCAAGGATGTATTAAAAGGGATGATTGTTATATTATTCTGATACTTGTGTTACCCTTATGTAATAACAAGGATAGGCTATGGGGGAAGATCATTATATATGAAACATGAGATACTTGGGCTCCTTACATGGAATGAAAAGGATAGACTCATAGGGCTATAACAGTTAACCACACCTAGAGAGATACTTTGGTTCCTTTGAGTAACTCCATTTATGTGCTTGTAAGGTGATGGGTCCTTAGTTATACCTGAGGAGATACCTATTATATAAATTGGGAATTCCATGGATGGGAATAGGTTATCAATCATAATGAATTGAATATATGATGTGTCTACCAAGTCAAAGAACAAACTTAGATTCAGTTAGTGATTTAATTTTTTTAATATCCTTGTCTACCTCGAATATGAATAAGTGTTGAAGTGGGACTTATGTATCCCTTATATGAGTGTAAAAAATAGGTTACACATTTTATACAATCTAGGTCCCAGGCATTAATATAAATTAAATCATGACTAACTGTTTACTCATATATATTCGAGCTTATGTCGAACCTGATGGTAGAGGATGCGATTTCCTTGGGAATCCAGACCTATGAGCCTATTTTTATATAATTTCATTTAAAAAAATTGGTTATGATCAAAATTATTATTTTATACTCACGTACTGAATGGTATTATACAATTTTGGAGGTGTCCTACTAAGTATATCACACACCCTATTCAGGCCACCATTAGGTACCTAGTTAGACTTAATTGATGCATGTTGGGATAAGGTAATGCAGCCTAATATGGATTATTTATTACTATTCTAGGATAGTGTGTGGTGGGTAGAGGAATTATCGTATTCTGGGTATTATACTAGAGATATCTTTGGATGTTTTGTTCTTTTTTTATAACATGTTGTATAATCCTATTTCCATTATCATGCAATATTTCCTTTTTTATAGCATTCCATGGTCTTAATTTTTGTATATGATATTTATTGATGTTATTTACTTGGTTATTTAAATTTTAAATGATTATTATTCAAATTTTTGGTCTTTTTTATTCTTCTATTTATTAATTTGGAAATATCAACATTCTACACTCTGATAATGAGGATATATTCTTCTAATCATTCCACCAATGAAACCCAATGCTAGTAGGAAGCCTTTATCTTATAGGGAGGCATTCTTAGGGTCGTATGGATAATTGGAATAGATTTATTATTAGTGAACCTATTCTAGCATGTAATAAAGCGGTTCTAAAGGATTTTCCTTTTTCTAATTTTTCATTCCTTACTAATTATGATGGTGGAAAGGAGAAATATGACATTTATGGATTTGGTTGTGAGAATGCGCCTTGGAGTAGCATACCCACATATAGTGAAAAGAAAAATTACAATGGATGGGATATTTTGTTATGGATTATGCTTATAATAGTTTTCTTGACTTCGTTGTTAGGTGAAAAACTTGATTTTTAATGTTACCGTGACTATGGATTTGTACCCATAGCCTGATATGGCAAGGATTTTTTTCTTCATGCGTCATTATATGATCATGAGTATTTATATGTCATGCATATTCCAAACCATTTTTATATTAATATGTTCATTTCCTATTGAATTTTATGTTTTCATTATTTTCATGTTTAAGAAATTGTGCTCACATTTCATGCATGGATTGGATATATAATTGGTTGGAATTAAATGGATTCCAATAAAAATTTATGAACTGTATGGGACATTATAAATTTTGAAAGGAAACCCATCTAGTAGGAAATTGATATATATATATATATATAACCATATTCATACAAAATTCTGAGTTTAATTTATTTTTTTAGAATGGTTTCTATTAAATGGTGATTTTAAGTGAAACTTATAGAGTGTTTTCCTCCCTAACATTCAATTATCCCAATGTATAGTGGGAAATTTTTCATATATAGGGACCCTAATCCAAACCCAATTGTATTGTTGGGAGTAATTAGTATCTGTTTTTTTCCTCATGATCTTAAAGTCACACATAACCAGAATTAGGAGCATTCAGAGGTGTGTGGATCTTATATAGGAAGGCTTTTACATATTCAATTCTTATATCTACAATTATTGTGGTTATCAAATCTTTTATTGAGGCACTATTTGGATTTTATAGAGATAGGCCACTAATATTTCCTCAAGATGTTCTTTAGGAGTGTAGAGATGGCCATGCTCTGGAGGTTATGGGCCTATGGACACCAGTATAACATCTAGTAGTTCCACTTGTGGCACTAAAAATTATACCAAATATGGGAATTTACGCCTAATTTTGATAGGGTTTCATGTGATCTATAAAAAATATTCATGGAGCCTCATGACCTACCAATACTTTTTTAGAGTTGATGTGTGAGTTTCAATAGTAGCATTTACCCTTTTTTGTGGGATGGTGGTCCATAGACTATAGAGTCATGGCTATATGCCATAATGTTGACTTTCAAGAATCATGAAACCCCTCATGAGAGAAGAGTGAATATAACTACGTATAAGATTCAAGATCTATCAATAGATTTCGGATATTATTAACTAGATAGATCATCAGTGGGAAATGGATTGGAGGACTTTATGATGGCCTTCTATGATTATTTATATATTGAGGCATTGAGGGATGATAGAGCCAGAGATATTTGGCACCTAGAGTAGAGTGATTTATTAGTAATATAATATTTATTCCATTTCACATAGCTCATGTGTTTTGTACTAATTCTATTAAGTGAGGATTTATCCAATGTTATATGATTTGAGGATGGTATCTGGTATTAAATATGAACATAGGTGGGTTTCAATCAACTTAATAAAGAATCTGGGATTGTGAAATAGATGCTTATCACTAAGAATAACCTAAGAGAGGTTGGGGATTTGAGCTAGGGTGTTTCAACACCTTGATCTAGATCTACATTGAAAAACATCTTGAAACATCATTTGGATATTTAAAATGGGTACATTAAAAGACATGGTGTTTAATCATGTATCCAGATGAGGTGACATTAGTGAGGTAGTTCGGGTTATATGAAAACTGTGTATACCAAGGAAGTAGTCTAATAATGGTCTAGTGGAAACATGGGACATCTTTACTGCTTTATCAAATATTTTTCTCCATCAACCACTGAGAGAATTTATTTATCAACTCCATATTCATGTTTGGGGCCAAAGATTCTCATAAAGTAGGGAGATGGAGTGTGATCATCCAATCAGGGCGAGTTGGTGATAATTTTTGGCATAGTCATACACTAGAATTACAATGCCGGTATAGTGGTTCTTCTTAAGGTAGCCAAATTATATCAAAAGTTTGTGGATTAGGATAGATGTATGTATTGAATCTGATACCATAAGATAAGATTTCAGAAACTTATACAGTGTGGGTATTATTTTAGTATACTCAATATTAATATCTTCCATTTTTATCCAATTATTTCCCATATCTTCATATATGTTCCTATGGTGGAGACCCTTAGGCTTGATGTTCATTTTTCAGGTGGCATGATGACACTCAATACTCCATTAAGAATTAGATCAAAAAATGGACATTAGTTCAAGGAGTTCCCCTACAGATAGGTGGGTGTCACTTTATATGTGACTTGTTCTTCCTCGAGATAACTGGGTTTGAAATCATTATCAAGATTCCATGTTTGTATCCTTATCATGATTAAATTTATTTATATTAAAAATGTAGATTTTATAATCACTATGGGTTTTAATTTTATTCTCAATGTTGAATGTTGTGTCTAGGAAATCTGATATTGACACGAGTATCATGTTCTAAGAGGGATGGTAGCCTAGATTAGTAGCTTTTATTTGGATGATTAGGGAACGTGTCAGAAATATTTCCCTCCGTTTGTGTATTGTTTTAGGGATATTTTATGGGATGACATTTCATGACTACCTCATAATATATAGTTATAGTTTTATATTGATCTAGTGATTGGATATTCACTTGTATCCACTCCCCCTTACATGATGTCTACCATTGAGTTTCTAGAGCTTAAGAGGAAGTATGGATATTTGATATCTTAGGAATTTATATGAAATGGTTCTTTTATATGGGTTTTGTTGTTCTTTTTTTCCATGTAGGTGAATTTCACCCTCAGGAATTACATGGATTATCATATATTAACCCTTCTTAGGACTAAGAACTAGTTTCCAATACCTCATATAGATGACCTCTTCAAATTGATATAGAGAGAAAAAAATTTAAGTAATATTAATATTATAATGGATTATTGTCATGTTCATGTTATATAAAATTGTATTCCATGAAAAAAATCCATAGTATAAATTTATATTATGGGTATTTGGTCTTTTCATTTAGTCTCATGAATGTGACAACAGTTTTCATGGAACTAAGGAATTGAGTTTTCCACCCGTATCTGGATTTGATTATGGTGGTCTTCATGGATAAAATATTTTTATATTCTCACACTTGAAACAACCATGAAAAACATCATGAGATCATATTAAATACACTAATAAATCATTAATAATATTATATTCTCCCAAATTACCAATTTTGGATGGATAAATTTGATTTATTAGGTCACATTATCTCAGAGACAGGAGTGTCAATTTCCCTAGAGAATGATATAGTTATAATTTCCTAGTTGCAGTCCAAGAATGTATTTTATATCTGGAGTTTACTGGGTATATATGAAATTATAGGCACTTCATATAGGATTTATCACACCTTCTAGAACCAATAATGGGACTGACAAAGAAAATTTTCATTTTATATGGTTTAATTCATTCAAAAAGGATATTTATGTGATTAAGGTTATAATAAACATAGTGGTGATGTTGATACTTCTATAGCCCAATCGAGGTTATATTGTTTATTATGATGTGTTAGGTATTGGGTTTGGAGTCATTCTTGTACCGTAGGAGTGAGTTGCAGATTATGGGTCTCATCAGTTGAGGCTTCATGAATAGAACAACCTAACACACAATCTCGAGTTATCAGTTTTTGGTCACACATTTATTTATTAGAGGAATTACATATTGGGAGAGAGTTTTTTTGTGTATACGGACCATAATATACTCAAGTACATATTTACAATATGTGACTTGAATCTCAGGAAACGAAGGTGGGTTGAAAACCTAAAGTATTTCAACAATAAACTCTCTTATAATACTATTGAAGGAAATTTAGAGTAATATTCCCTAAGTAGGAGGAATCAAACACATTCATTTATGGAGTCCATTAGTGTGTTGAATCTTATTTCATTCTTTTTTGAGATGCACTTGTTGGTTTAACACCATTATAGGAAATAGTCTCATACATCATTATCAGTGACCTATTTACTTATTGAGAGAGTGGATATGATTGAGGTTTCATAATTTGAGGGTTTTTTTCCTATGAGGTAGAATTGTAGGTGATGACCCACCACCTGGTTTTGTCGTTGATTATAATGAGATCTTGTGAATTCTTGAAAACATATGAGTTCCTACAAACACCCAAGATAAGTTGATGTGAGAGTCCCATGCATCTATGTGGGAAATACATCCCAGTCTTACCAATATGTATCCTGACATACACTTCCAATAATGGTGTCCAAGGGTAAAAATGTAGATAGTTGGATTTTTTTACTCATTATTAATCCTTTCAAGAGGTGATGATAGAAAATAGTTACCAATAGGCCTTTTGCAATTTTTACCTATAATTGGATTGAAGCTAGATTATGTAACCATAGAATTTGTGATGGGATCACATTGATCACATTCGGGAAGCGACATAGTATGGTTGGTCAAATATAGATTAACAATGGCCTCCCACATCCTTCCTATTCAAGAGTCCTTTTAATGGATGAACTCCAGAGGATCTGCATTCAAGAGATCATATACCTCTATGGAGTTACATGTTCTATCGTATAAGATATAGAAGCTATCATAGTTCTTGAAATGATTTCATAAATAACAAGGTTTATAGGAATTGTTTAGTACAAACAATCACCCACAAATCTATGGTAAGTCTGAGTATATGATACATGTTTTGGATGGAATTATCCATTCATGTATCCTAATTTTGGAGGTTATTGGGAGAAATACTTACCTATCATTGAGTTTTCCTATAATAAAATATTTTGGGCTACCATATAGATGGATACATATGAGGCCTTATATGTAAGGGCATTTCATTCACCCCTATTATTCTTAGTTTAATGAAAGGATGTGCTATTATGTCCTCTTCTTATTCAGAAGACTTTAGTGTAGCAACATATAATTAATAAGTATATGACTTCAAATTAGTCTAGGAATAATATATACAACGATCGTCATTGTCAACCACTAATATTTGAGGTGGGGAGTCAGTTTTTCTTATGTGTTTCACGTGGAATGGGGAATAAATGGATTAAAAAACAAGGTAACATATTACCCCATTATGTAAATCCCTTAGAGGTTTTAGATTGATCCAGTTTAGAAGTATATCAGTTACAATTACCTCTATGGTACTAGTACATACATGATGTATCCATTTATCTCAACTTTACCTAAATAATTCAGATTTGTCTCATATTATTTAGCCTAAGGAGGTTGAATTAGAGGTTTATGAATCCTTTTAGGATCACCCTGTCAATATTGTTGATTGGGGAAGAAAGGTTCTCTAAGGATGGAAATTTCCTTTAATATGGTTGTTATGGGAGCACCTCTGTATATAGGATGAGAATTTGTAGTGGGATGAATACCTACATACATAGTGTCCAATGTAATTTTCAGATACTACATGACCACCCTTATAATGGAAACACATGGATGTGATTTTTATGGGTGGAATACAATAAGAACCTAACATTGTTCATCGTATGAAACTATTCTATTCAGGTTTAAATTATTTAGTTTTATCATAATGGTTGTACCAAATGTGGTCACGATGATTATGAGGGTGTCTAAGGATTATTCAAAGCTAGAAGCATCGGATTTTGAGTGAAATAGGTTGGATTAATGGTTAGTATAAATGATTCCACCCAATAATCATGGTGTGTTTAAACCATGTGGGTTAGTGAATTTATCTTCCTAGGGCCTCACGATCTATCTTAACTATACTTCATATGCCAAATGGATATTCGTTTATTTTATACATCATTCTAGATGTGTTTTGAAAGGGTTGTGCATGGTAATTCTAACCATGGGCCTAGCCTATTCTAGTGGTGTCTTGGGGAATTGATTAGCACATGGCTGGTGAACGGTTTGGATATCCATGTAGAAAACTATGAAACCCTTTATAAAGGGTGAAATTATGTTTTTCCTTCCTTTATTATTAACCCCACCCCACTTTTTCTTTTCTCTTCCATGCACATCAAACCTCTCATATTGAAGATACTTCCTCCATTTCTAAATCTAAGAATTGATTTATCTCCTCCATTTAGGCTCTGGTCAATCCACCATATATCTATTTGGATGCATACCCGTATTCTCTTTTAGGATGTTTCACCTTTTTTCATGTATCTCAATATCTACGAAGTTATTTTTTATGATCTAATAAACCCTATTATTATGGAATTTTTCCTATTTAATTCATTACTTTAGTTCTAGTTCAAATCTAAGGCTAGAAATTCATTAGTATTCAACTACCAAGCTATGGTAGGTGGTCACATTCTTTTCCCTTAATGTCTTGGTATTTATGTATTAGTCAATTTTTTTCACGTGATGGTTTGTTCTGCGCAATGCATTTTAAATGTAATTTCCATTAAATTAAATGAATAGAATTGACATATATAATGAAAAAACCCCATTTATGTCTTAATTATGGTTATGGTCCTTGAATTGAATCACTCCTTAAGGTGTGCTGCTAAATTGGATAAAACCATCCTAGGTTCCCAATGAATTTAATTCACCTCTTAAGGTGTGCTCTTTTATTCATTTATTTTTTGATCTTAAATGTGTTTATTGAGTTTTAATTTGAATTAAATTATATAGTTAATGGAATTCCATGTCAATATTCCTTGTACATTGTCCCTTCTCACTTAGGATTGAGATATTCTTAATGACCAAAATGTACGACTGAGATATTTTTTATTAAAACCAGGTATGGTTAGAGTGTGGGCCCATGATCATATATTTAAGTCATGTTGATGGAGATACATGGGATTTTAATTAGAACTCCATGAACAGACTCTTTGAGATTATTTAATTAAATGAATTATAGAAGAATTATTGTATGAAGTGGGTGAAAAATTGGTTCTCAAATGAACGCCATGGATGGAAACACTTGGAAGCTTCATTATATCCTACCAAGGTTGATACGTGGGTTCCAATTATGGAATTCCAATGGTGTATTCAAAGGTAAGATTTTTAAATTATTATAGGAGTGATATGCGATTTCCATATATTGAATGAAAAGTATAGTCTCAAAGGGTAGATAATTATATATTCTAGGATTGATACTTAGTCCCCTTACATGGAATTACAATGATACACGTAGAGGAAATGATAGTATAGCACACCTAGAGTGATACTTGGGTTCCTATGTGTAGTTCCATTGATGATCTTGTATGGTTATGGGTTATGAGTTACACCTTGGGTGATACCTAGGTTTCTAATTAGGAATTTTGTAGATGGGAATAGGTTTACAATAAAAACTAATTGATTATATGATGCATTTTCCAAGTAAAATAACAAACCTGGATTCAGTCAGTGCCTTCATTTTTTATATCCTTATCTACCACCAATACATATAAGTGATGAATGGGACTTATATATCTCATATATGAGTGTGACCAATGGGGGATTAAATGGTTACAATCTGGGACACAATAAAAAATTATAAATTAATTTAGGATTGACATTTTACTCAGAGATATTCTAGCTTAGGTTGAAGCAGGTAGTAGAGGACAAGTGTTACATGGGAACATGGACCTATGTGTATTATTTTTTTATTGAATTTCATTTACATGTTTTACTACTACCTACACAATTCTTATTTTATACTAACTTTTGGGTTGGAATTAGACATTTTTGGTATTGGTCTACTGAGTATATCTTGCACCCTTTTCGGGCTGTCATTGGTTACCAGGACAAACTTCATGGATTTAGGTCAGGATAAGGTAAAATGACCTACTATGGATTCTTGATTACCATGCTAGGTTGGTGTATAGGGGGTAGAGGATTGTTTCTATGCTTGATATGATACTATATATATCCTTGGTATATTTATTAATTGTTGTATATCATGTTTCATATACATGTTTCCTTTATCCTCTTATATTCCCTTTTTTGATAGCATTCCATTATCATCATTTCTATATTTTGAATTCATGGAAGTTATTTAATTGTATATTTATAGAGTGGATGATTATTCTTCATATGTTAGGTTATCATTTATGATTCTTCTACTATTTGATATGTACATACTAATATAATACACTCTAGTCATGGGGGTATAGTCTCCCCAGAAATCCACCAATGACCCTTAGTGCTAGTAAGAAAACTATGGTGTTTGGGGAGGTGAACTTGATGCCATATTGAAGACTCGGTTCAGTTACATATGAGTTAACTGGGTCAGGGATGTCTCACAGAGTTCTATACAGTCATTCCAAAAAAACATATCAAAAATCTATATAAATATGTGCTAATGATAATGACCTCCTTACGTACGGGCAATGTTGTTCCCTGAAAAGAAACAAATTATGAATCCAATGTCACAATTGAATCCATTAATAATTATCGATCAATAGTTATATGTAATAATGTAGAAATATTGTTGAGAATCCACATCCAAAAGTTGGTACACTAAAATACTTATCTAATAATATCTCTTCTGACAAAGTTCTTGGTCCAAATGACGTTTAGGTGCCAATTACTTGATTTTGGGTTCCTATTCAACAATAGATCAACAATTTAATTTGGTATACCTTTCTGAAATAATTATATACTATCTATACACATAGTATACAATTGGTTTTTTTCAAGGATATTTTGGGAGGATTGATCATGATCCATATAGAATTCATTGGTTTTGAACTATGGATTTGAACCATTGTACATGCATCAAATTGTGGAGAATGAAGAGGAAGAGAGAGAAAAATAGTTTAATGAGAGATCCAAGGGTTTTTTCAGTTAAGGAATTCCTGATTGAAATTTAGAATTAGAGTGGGGTATGGTTTTAAAACAAACCAAAATACCCATCATTCTTATTGGTCCCTAAATGAGGCCAATGGTGGGACAATGGTGTTTGTGAATAATTGCCTCTGTCTAAGAACACCACTATTCATATGGTGGGATCTGTAGCCAATATGCAGCTCCAAAATACTCCAATAGCTTTCTAGTATAGTCCATTGACCATATGGTTTAACTATTATAGCTTTTTCAAGATACAAATTGCCCATCAGACTGACCCCTATCAATTTCCATCACCCCAAACACCTATATCCCACCTCAAATCTCATGAAAACATATTTAAAATGTTATAAACAAGATAAAAAGTGGAATAACTAAAATAGATGGTTTCATATAGGGTAAGGATTTATTGATGAATTAGAGTCTATTATCTCTCATATTTATTGTCTTTTATCTATTTTGGGATTATTTGAGGATGGTTAATGGTGGGGAATTGTTAAATTATGTATTAATTATAGTTTTTATAGGATGAAATTATTCCTTTAACAATATTAACACTCCCAAAAATTGATAATTGTGGAATATAATAAACACAAGATGATTTAATACTTAAGGGGTGTGATTTAAAACCATGATGTTGGGTTAGGGGGTGCTCTTGGTTGAGGATTCCCCAAGCATGCTGTCTATAGAGGAGTTGAATGTCTATTTCACATTGACTAAGGAGGAGATGAATGTTTATGAAATTAATATCACTTATTTAAATTATGTTTTTCATGTAATCCTTAGTAACATGTCATTATAGAAAACTCAACCAAGGTTCATTCAAGGTTGACTTCCACCAAATACCCTTTTAATATGTGTACACATATTTAAATTTTTATTTAATGGGTAATATTATTTGTGTCATATTATTTATTTTAAAAGTAATTTTTTATATTTTTTTGTACAATGGTTAATTTAATCAATACATTATAATCAAAAAACGTATTTGGTTGCTAGTTTTTTTTTGTGATATATTATATTTTGACTAAGTGATGAATATATCCTATAATTATGTAATCATATTACATAAAATCTGATTATGAATTAATATATATGATTATTTGTTGGAATTTAAAAATATATTAAACTATTTTATTTTAATCATTTCATCGTGTTAATTTATTTATTATGACATCAAAATGGACTTATATATCATAATTTAATCCTAGATTATCATTAATTAATGAGTCACCAAATATATAATTTTCTTAAGATTTATATTTAATGTTTAAACAAACATATAATGTCTTAGAACTAAAAAAACAAAACTATATTATATAACTAGTTATTTAAAAATAAATGAACACTGCATTTTATATTAATGATGAAATAATTGTAAAAACCTAACTCTATAGAGAAACATTTTATTCATGGATCTATTTTCACCACATTCATTATATGAATATTTTAATTTCACAAGACCATCAAAATATTTTATCATTTAAAAAAACATCATAATTTTGTGTTATAAATTGGTTACACCAACAATGATATTAGAATCCTAAGAATTTAAGATAGATAGGAAATGCTCAAAATTATCTTGTACAATAGGCATAAATAGTATTGAACATAGCACAAGAAAAATAATAAAATAGAGGATCATTGAGGGAGTACCATGTAGGGAAAACACACAAAACCTAGTGATAAAGAATCATCTTCTTCTTCTTAAACACCTCATAAAATGAATGGATCATCCACTACTGCACCTCTAACACCCTGGTAAATTTATGAAATATTTTTTTAAAACCATTTGATTTCTTTGATGTCTTTCATTACACACAATACTGACTTATCTTGCGTTACACACAACACTATGGTTTTATGAAACATAATTTTATTATTATTTAAATAAGATAAAAATATATCTATTTAATTATAGGGTATGAATTTTATTTACTAACTTACAAAAATATATGGTTTATGAGATAAATTCATTTTTTAACAATTATTTAGAAATGAAAATATATACCAGTTTATTATAATTATTTTTTATTATTATCCCAAAGTTGTTTTATCTTAATCAACTAAATAAATTAATATTATTGAATGATAAAAATGAAATATATATCTTATATATTCAATCAACTAATTTTTAAATTCATCTAATAGAATTTATAGGCATAAGATAAGAACAACCCATATTTTATGCTTAAAACCTATATTTTAAAATGTGTAATTTTACCAACTTTTAATGGAGAACCAATTTTAAATAAAAATATTGAAAATTTTCAATTTTTATCTAAAAATATAAACTTCTTCTATGAGGGATATAAAAATTTACATCTTTTTAATTTTTCTATTTTTCTAAAATGTCTCATGTTTTTATGGATATGAGAAATACAAATTTTTAATTGAATATAAATTTATCAATGGAAATAATTTATAGTGTTAAATTGTATTATTGAATTTATTTAAAGTATAACTATATTATTTATTATCATTTAACCCAATGTAGGTCATTTGGATCAATTTAACATTGAATTTATATATAAAATTGTTTCAATCTTTTGCATGTTTAAACCTTAATAACCCATTTTCTCACCAATGAATGGGATTAATTTTAAATTAATTCATGTATATTCGATGTTTTAAATTCAGAAAATTGTATTCGAAGTGTTTAATCATTGGATAAAAATTATTAATATATTATTATTTTATTTTTGTTCATATAAATATTAAATTTAGTAATATTTTATTTACCACGGTTAAGTGTAAATCATGCAATTAAGGGTAAAAATTATATTATAAAGATAATAAAATTACCATAAAACTTGTAATAATTTCATTGTATGAGTTTTTTTCAAAAAAATAATCTTTTTCCCAAATGATAACCTTTTTTAAGACAATTGTGTGAGAGTATGACATTTATTATAATTTATTTAAAGAAGAGTTAAAGATGTCATACTCATATTTTATTAACTATATAATTTTTAATATAGGGTTATATAGAATATAAATTCAACTATAAATTTTCATTTTAAATATAATATGTTTTTAATTATCATGGTAATTTATATTTAATTTTTAGAAAATAAATAATTACATTAAAATATAATACAATGATGATGAGATAATTGTTTAATTAATATAAATATTAAATAAATGATATTAAGAATATTAAAATAAATATAATTTCATATAATTAATTTCCTCCATAAATTTATTAGATTACCTATATATATTGGGGTTTTATTAATGGTTTTTTCATAAAGTTATATTTTGTATTGATATTTTTAAAAAATTAAATAAATGAATAGTACCAAAATTGACATTAATGTTCCTTTAAAATAGTTAATATTTTATTAAATGATATAAAATTCATAAAAACCTAAAATTCAACAAATTTATTGGTATATGGTTAAATATGTCATAAATTATCCATTTAGGGTTATTTTATCATTTTATAGTAACTATATTAACCCTTAAAGAGTAAAAATCCAAGTTGTAATGGTAAGAGTTAAACGGTCTATCTAAGGGTTAATGTGAAAAGATAAGGGAAATAATGTGACCTAAACTTGTCTAAAAATTATCATTTTAGGGTATTTATACCCATAAACTTGTTAAATTTAAAATAAATATCTTTTTATCCATTTGAAATTGAAAATTAATTTAAATTATTTTAATATTTTGAGAGTTCCTAAAAGTGCCCCTCCTCTCAATTATAAAAGGTAACCTACTCCCCCCACTTCTTCACATCACATTGAGCATTCATGATTGGAATTACCCTACCCATTTCCCTTATCAACTTTCTTAGTCACATTTTAGAGGTTCTTTTCTTCTCAAAAGTCCAACTCTAGTGTCCATAAGTGGTGATCTAGGGGGACCTTGTCGAAGAAGAGGTAATCTCCTTTACTGAATCATTCAAGATTATTTATTCTTATACTTCCTCGTCATGTTTTATTTTTATTATTAAGTAGTAAATATATTATAACCTATATTTTTAGATGTTTTTATGATTATTCAACAACCATATCTCACCTTTTATTCATCTTTTAAAAAACAAAATCATCGCGAGTGTGTACGTACGGCCTATCATCTCCACGTTGAGGTGTAATATTTTTTTCCTCACCACTTTACTTGGATTATTATAATGATGAAGATAATAAATATATATTATTATTAAAAAATGATATTTATTTTTGAGAAAAATATATTTCATCCACTTTATCGTTTCACAATTAATAGAATGATATCATCGCTTGTGTGTACGTACGGTCTACCGTCTTGACGATGCGGTGCGATTAATTTTATATATTAATCATTAAATATTGATAATATAAATGTATATTATTCCTAAATATGATATATATTACATTAATATAATTATTTAAATTATGGAACTATATCCTATACACAATAATTTGTTATTTTATGATAAAACATGCATAAGAAAATAAAGTAGTTAACACCCAAAAGAATAGTAATAATGAAATATTATTAACAAACGAGTGATAATATGATCATATATGATATCATAAAAACATAATATGGTTTTGGAATAAGTTAATATCATTATTTAATCCATTATACTATATTTTTAGATATGTTTGAAGGAAATCATACATAAGGTGGGTGAATTTTATGTCACTTTTTATTTCGCTGAGATACATGTTATATTCACCACCCTCTTCTTTTGTGTGGTGTATATACTAATCTATGACATTTTATATCATTAATTTAAATTATTTAATGATATTAAAAGTCTTAATTGATGTTATTATTTCATGGGGTTCATTATTCTAAAGTTACTCAAGTTGTAATGGATTTATGTCTCACATTTATTTCTATGTGAAAAATGCATTATAAACTACTTTTTTCTTCTATGTTGTGTATATACTTCCCATTAATGTCATATATGAATATTATCTAGTATATTATGGTGTTTTAATATCCATATAATTTTATTTAATTCAAGGGTAACAAAATTCTAATTATTATATTATGTTCTGTATTTGTTTAACAATCTTATCAATATTTGGGATTGTTTTGTTTTAAGTCACTATTGGGGAATATTTATCTTCCACATCCATGTTTTCTAAAAATGTTTTCAAAAAAAATTCACTATTATACTATGGATTTTTAAATTCATTTTTATACATTCTTGACTTTTTTACTTAATATTTTGAAAGGATTATTTTTGGCATATTCCAAATGAGTTAATTCTTGACTTTATATAAAAAATATGAAAGGAATGTTTTTTTAACTTAAACAGTATGAAAAAAAATTTCCTCCATGATGATGCCTTATTTAAATGAACATTCCTTTACAATATTACAAATTAATTTTCAATGAAATTGTTTTATTTTAAAATTTCATTTTATTTTATGAAAACAAAACATTTTCAAAGTAGAAAATATATTTTCTCATGAATTATTTTCAAGTGACCTCTAAAAATTACTTTCCATCTAAGATAACATTATTTTATATTAATTATATTATAATTGGAATATTATTCAATTATACCATTCTTATTATTTCTAATATTGGATTATTTTTAGGATTTAATGATATTTACGAAACATGTTTTCTATCCATGGGTTATAATATGATTGAATTATGTTTATGAAACTAATTTAATTCCATGGTTTCTGATATGATGAATTATTTATGTTATTTTGGAACACATATTTATGGTTTTTGTTATGTTATGGGTTGGACCTACATCTCCCTCCAATACATTTTGTAATGATTTATATCTCATGAGATATATAGGAAGGTAATGGGGGTGATATTTTTTTAGTAATACAGGACTTGAATAGGAGTAGTTTGGCTCAGTAATATAGGAATGGAAGGGGAGTAATATTGGTTTAGTAATATATAAATATAATAAAAGTAATATTGATTTATTAATATAGTATTAAAAAGGGATTTATCTTTGTTCAGTAATAAAAGGATGGAATGGGGAGTGAACTCAGTTCAATAAATGACTTTGTTCATTATGATGGTCTTGGTATTTATCCTTGAATAATATGGAAATAATTTCTTATTCTTATGTGTTTGACATAATTCCATTTTTTATTCCAAATTTAATCTTTTATGATTTATTTCATATTAATTTTTATGACTAAATATTATTATCTTTCATATTCATTGTATATTTTAAAATTTTCCTATTCATATTATTTTAACAATATGTTTATGTTATGATTCATATCATCTTTGTTTAAACTTACTGAGCATATGTGGCCACCCTTTTCATGCGTTTTTTCCCAGTTTCTATAGAATGGTTTTATGTAGAATTAATAAAGGGGAATATTTGTCTGGGAAACATAGAATATCATTCACCAAACTAGAATTTTTTGTTCCAAGCTTCTAATGGCACTAAAATAATGTAGTATTTGGGTGTGTGTTTGTGTAAATTATGAAATGTCCCATAAATATGATAAAATATACATGTATATTAATATTGTATCATTATAGTTGGTATTAGATAAATGGTTTAGTAAAACTTTTGAAATTATGATGATAAAACATTAGTAAGATCCCTAGATATTTTTCAAAGGATATGTCTAGGGAAGTCTCTAAGGATAAGTCTAAGTATAAGTTACAAACATAGAGTTTTTATAATAATAAATAAGAACCTTAGATTAAACCTAAGGTTTCCTAAGTTGAAATATTATAAGTAATTTCCCTTAATTATGTGGTTTTTCCGTAATTATTAGTGCTAGTCACTCTGTACATTTGGTTTTAGTCAATGGATGAAACCCAAAGGAACTGTGTTAAGAAATAGAATGATGAAACTCCTTAGAAACCAAATCTTTTGAAAGATGGAATAAAACCCCATTAATATGATTACAAAACTTTATCAAGCCATGAATCACACAGGACGTTCAAATGACCAAAATAGTAAAGATAATTTTTTTTGAATCCTTCTTAAAGATTCATCCATCTTCATTTAGGGGAACTATTGATCCACTAGTTGCTGAGAAATGGATCTATTCCATTAAAAATATATTTTTCATTCTGTATTGTTCATAATCTGAGAAAAATAAGTTGGGTACTTATCACTTGGAAGGGGAAGTGAATCAGTGGTTGAACTTTATCAAGAATATGAGGCAATAAGATAAAATTGAATCCATGGAATGGGATAATATCAAGAACTTATTTTTCTATAAGTACCTTCCCCATATTCTTCTTATAAAAAGGGAGATTGAATTTTCCCATTTATCTCATAGTTATGAAAATAAAGGAAGAATATAATTAAAAGGAAACTAGAAAAAAATATGGAGATAAAAAAATTAGATCTACTCTATGCTCAAAGTGTAGAAGGAAACATAGAGGAAATTTTCTTAAGGGGATAGATAATTGTTTTAAGTGTGGTAAAGAATGAAATCATGATTTTGTATACTAAAGTAATGGAAATAAAATTAAATCTCTACATAGTGCACCTCCCACAATTTAGTGTTTCAAGTTCATGTAAAATGGACATTATGATAACTAATGCCAAAATCCATGGGTTAACTATGATGATCTATGTCAGCAACCACATAAGTCTAAAGACAAAGGGATATAATGTGAGATCACTGTTGGTGATTTGGTTTATGACAACAAAGTAGTGTATTGATTGAGTGTTTATGTATTGAAATCCATGAATAATGTTATAGAAGTAATTTTATGGTATTAAAGAATAATGAAACATTTATGGATTGGTCCAATGTAGTTTTACATAAGGATTTAACAGCATATTATTGAGGTGGGAAGGTGATATTTTTGTAAAACACGTGATTATGGGAAATATAACCCTTACTATAGTTTCTCCAATGATATTTTACCAGACGAGTCGTCCGGTTTCTCAACACTTGTTATCTGGTATCAAGAATCTTGATAGGATCTTCACAATAAGACAGATCAAGCTCTAGTTCTATTTCTTCATAGGTGAGTACATGCATTGGGTCAGGAAAGTATTTTCTCAATAGTGATATATGGAACACATCATGTACTTTGGAGAGACTTGGCGGAATTTCCAAACGGTAATCTAGAACTCCAATTCATTCTAGAATTTTGAAAGGTCTGATGTACCTGGGACTTAATCTACCCTTCTTACCGAATCGTATAACACCCTTCCATGGAGATACCTTCAAGAAAACATGATCTCATACCTGAAATTTCAAATGCTTCCTTCGGTTAACGGCATAACTCTTTTTCCTACTTTGAGGTTCTTTGATGTGGATTTGGATAATCTTCACATTTTCCATTATTTCCTCAACATGTTTTGAGACTACAAGTTTTCTTTCACCAATGTCATCCCAACAAGTTGATGTGTGACATCTCTTTCCATATAATGCTTCATATGGTTCCATATGAATACTTTAATGGAATATATTGTTATAGAAAAATTCTACTAGAGGTAAATACTGATCCCACATACCTTGAAAGTCAAGTGAGAAAGATTTCAACTTGTCTTCTAGGGTTTGAATATTCTATTCTGATTGTCCATCAGTTTGAGGGTTGTAGGCAGTGCCAAAATAAAGTTCAGTATCCAGGGATTTCTATAGACTTTTACAAAATATTGATGTAAAATGGGGATCACAATCAGAAATAATCGATAGGGGTACACCATGAAGTCTTACAACTTCATTAATATATAGTCTTTCTAAATGTTCAATTGGTAAATCTTATCTTATAGCAAGAAAATGTGCTGACTTGGTAAGACGATCAATAATGACCCATATTGAATCATTCCTTCTAGGAGTCTTTGGTAGCCCCATGACAAAGTCCATTGTAATATCATTTCATTTACACTCATGTATGGGAAGAGGTTGTATGACCCCTCCAGGATGTTTTCTTCCAGCCTTGACCTATTGACAAACCATACATCTTGACAAATAATCATCAATATCCCTCTTCATGTTGTCCCACCAAAAATGTTCCTTTAAATATCTATATATCTTAGTGTTACAAGGGTGTATAGAGAAATTGGAGCTATGAGAATCATTCAATAACTCCCTTTTTAGATCAGGTATAACAGGAACACAAAGCCTCTTCCCAAATTTCAAAATTCCATCTTCATATATGAAGTCGATCAATCTCACATCATTTATAGCTTTAATTTTATTTTTAAACTCCTCATCATCAGTCTAAGAAATTTTTATCCATTCTAGTAAAGAAAGTTTTTAAACCATTTGAAAAATTATTGATGTTTCACCTTCCATGATTATTCCAATATCCATATTTACTAGATCCATGAATATAGGATCCCTTTTAACTCTCGTCCTATTCAGAACTCCATGATCTTTTCTGATCAAAGAATATTCCACCTTATTTTCCTTCCCTGTGTGGTAGTGTATTGTGCAATCATAATCCTTGAGTAGTTTGAGTCATCACCTTTTCCTCATGTTGAGTTCTTCCTGTGATAAAATATACTTAAAACTCTTGTGATCAGTATATATCTCATATTTTTCACCATAGATATAGTGTCTCCATATCTTCAAAGAAAAGATTACAGTTTCTAACTCAAGATCATGAGTAGGGTAGTTTTGTTCATGATTTTTTATCTGGGATGATGCATAGGCAAAAACTCTATCATTCTACATAAGGACACAACCAAGTTCCTTCTTTGAAGCATCACTATAAATAAAAAACCCATCATTCCTAGATGGTAGAGTCAAGATTGGAGAATTGACTAATATTATCTTAAATTCTTCAAAACATTATCCACACTCTTTTTTCCAGACAAATTTAACCCCTTTACGTGTGAGATTGGTTAATGGGTTAGCCAATCGGGCAAAATTATGGACAAAACATCGATAATAACCTGATAAACCAATAAAAATTCATACCTCAGTTATACTCGTAGGTGCTTTCCATTCTTGTATTTCCCTAGTCTTTAAAGGATCAATAGAGATTCTATCCTTAGAGATAATAAGGCCAAGAAAATAAATTTCCTGAAGCCATATTTCACACTTGATAAACTTCCCATATAATTCATTTCTTTTAAGAGTCTTTAGAATAGTGTGCAAGTTATTTTCATGATCTTCGTAGCTTTTGGATTATACCAAGATATCATCAATAAATACCACTACAAAGTCATAAAGATGTTCCTTGAAAACTCTATTCATTAGATCCATGAAAACATAGGGTGCATTAATCATTCCAAAAGGCGTTATTGTAAACTAGTAATGCCCATACCTGGTTCAAAATTCTATCTTTGGAATTTCTTCCTTATTCACGCACAACTAATGATATCCAAATCAATGTTCAATCTTTTCAAAAATATTGATCTCCATGAATTTGATAGAATAATTCCTCAATGTGTGGTAGGGGATACTTGTTCTTAATTGTTATAGCATTGATCTCCCTGTAGTTAATACACAACCTCATAGATCCATCTTTCTTCTTAACAAAAAGAATAGGGGATCCCCATAGAGAAACACTAGGGTGAATAAATCCTTTATTACTCAATTCATCTAGTTGTTTATTTATTTCCACTAATTCCATAGGGGCCATTTTATAAGGGGTCTTCAATATGGGCCTTGAACTAGGAATTAGGTTAATGGAAAACTCAATTTCTCATTCTGGAGGATGTCCAGGTAAATCCTCTAGAAATATATCAAAATATTCTTTCACAATAGGTACAAACTCTATTTTAACATTCCTTTCTCCATCCAAAGTTATTTCACTACTTTCCTCCCCAATAATTGAATTTAGTAGAGCTACTGGGGGTGGATCTAGAATAGAATCAGATGATAATTTTTCTACTCTAAAGATAAGGGATTACTTATCATTATCAAAAATTGTAACCTACTTATTCTTACAATAAATTATAGAATTATGGTTTAAAATCCAATCTATAATGAGGATTATATCAAATTCAATCATGGGTATGACAATAATATTAGTAGATAAAGAACGTCTATATGCCATAATGGTAACTGATTGAAAAAATTTTGTTGCTATGATACTTCACTTAGGAGTTTTGACTGATAAATATTTTGTCAAGTAAAATTGGAAATATCTAATTTTCTTGTAAAATTGGGAAGATATGAAATAATGCGATAATCCAGAATCAAATAAAGCATTGGCTAATTTTGAGGAAATGATTAAAGTACCTCCCACCACGTTATTTAGAGCTTCAACCTCAGCAGTTATGATCGCATAAGCTTGGACATTCCCCATTGTCCTTTTCTATGGTAATTTTCCTTGACACTTAGGACATTAATTTTCATAATTACCCATTTCTTTAAAATTGTATAATTGAATATCGACAGCCTCTTTCTTCCCCTTGTATTCATGAGCTTGGTGGCCTTTTTCTCCACACTTTTAATAGACTCTCATTTCCTTCAGTCAAGTACCAGGGTGTTTCTTCCCACAATTATTGTAGGATGGAAATTTAACTTTTCCTTTCTTCCCCTTATTTCCTTTTTCAGAGTGTTCAGCAGATCTCTTCTTCTCTTGCTTCTCTTTGAAGTTATAAGACTTAGATAATTCCTTTTCTATCTTGATAACACATGAGACTATATCTTCATACGACGAGAAGGATTGTGAGACTAATTTTCAATGGAGAAATGGTTTTAACCCATCAAATAATTGATCAATCTTACTTCTTGGGTTACATATATAATCTACATCATGCCTTGCTAACCTTGTAAAGTTAGACTCATTCTTTGCGACATTCTCATCCTCTTTTTTCCTCAGACTCAGAAATTGTATTTCTATATCCACTCAATGTTCATAAGGAAAGTATTTTTCTATAAATATCTCTTTAAACTCCCTCCATTCCATATTTAATACTTCTTCATCCTATTTTTTTTTTAATTAATGACCACAATTGATATGCATCTCCTATGAAGCGATAAAATTCCATGACAACTTTTTCCCTTTTGCTACTCCCCAAAGCATGAAATATTTTCTCTAAGAAACTTATCCATTGCTCAGATACAAATGTATTTTTAGTCCCATTTAATGTTGGTGGTTATTTACTCATAAATTATTCTAACATTGATCCCCCACGTTGTGGATCAGGGTGCTCCATACGGATAAGGTTATTATTCATAACCTGAGTGAGTTGTCCCAGTATGGTTATAAGCTCTTCATCACCAGTTGCATCACCAGCTCCACAATAATTATCTTGATTATGAGGTAAATCCCTACATGGATTATGTATGTTTATATGGTTTCCATTACTTCCCCTAGGATCCATTTCTAAATAATGTCATGCACTAGTTTATTTTGTGAATCATAATGCATAATTCCAAACTTGTAAAATACTTAACATAAATTGAACAGTTTATGCATATAATCCATAATCATAAAAAAATGTCTTCTTTGGGTAAGTATTTACTCATAAATCCTTCATAATTATTTATAAAAAAATGGGAATTATCTTAAGCATATACCCTAGGAGTGTCAAACCAGGAGCGCAGTAAGGCTTGTTTTCATGTACCAAGATACCCCAGGTCGATCCTGAAACTCCTTGTTGGAGTTTTCACTCAAAGGTACATCTATTCAAAAATCACATCCACTTGTAGTATCCATACAGGTATGTATTGCTTGGAGAACCCACATATTATCTACATTACCAAAAATTTTGGATGTTCTTCCATACTAATCCTCAAAGTATATCTTAGGTTAAAGTTCTCTAATCATAGTTTTTCTAAATCTAGTTTCCAAGGTTTTTACTAGACTTCCTCTAATACCAATTGTAATGCCCGACCTGTAAAGACCCTTAAATTCCATGGAATTTTTTTAAATACATGGGATTTTTATGAGTTCGCAAAAATTTACGGCGCTTGATTCCGAGGCTCGGGGTGCCCAGAATCAATTTCCGAAGTTTTGTTCAGGTACGTTCAGTAAACGTGTGAGTGTGATTTTATAACTTTTGAACCGGTGCTTGGAATGAAAATATGAGGGCATCGTTGAACTCGCGGCACCGGTATTCTCTTATGGATACATTCACCTCGACGGCAGTTGGTTGAGAATGAAAGTTAGTTTTTAGAGTTTTTAAGAATAAAATTAAAATTAACTAAAAATAAGTGTGTAGCTTATTTTTATTTGGTGGTTAAACCTCCAAGAGGAGGTTAGAGGTAGAGGCAACCATACCATAACCTCCCATGAGAGGTTATGGTGGTGGGTCCCACATGAGGTCTAAACACATCTTATCAATTAAATAGGTGGGGACCACATAGGATTTAAACCCCCTTGAACTAACCATAAGTGGGGGGACTCTTGAACTTCCCTCATAAATGTTCCAATCCACTCAAATTAATTAATGGAACATTAATTAATTATTTTTGAAATCTTTTGAATATTTTAGCCAATAATTAAATAATGGGTTAGCTTAACCCATTATTTTTGGTTGGCATATTCATTTGGTGGATCATTGGGAGAGGGTTTGGAAGAGCTTGGAGGAACTAATTCTCCCAACGAAGAATGCCTCTTCCGCCAACGAATAATGATCTTCAACCGGGGCAAGAAAGGGAAGCGCCATCCTTGAAGAACATTGACGTCGTCGTCCTCGACTTCTTTGTCTTATTTCCGATTTCAATGAAACGATGTCCGCCTTTCCAAAAAAATCGTCAATGAACAACTATACGAGGTAGGTGAATTTGAGTTTGAATTTGTTTCGTTCTACGTTGTTCAATCTTGGGTAGTGTTTTTCCATTTCATCTCACCATAACGTGGAGGGCTCAGGCCGCATGAACACGGCCTGACCCTCCCCCTTCATTTTTACTCGCTTGTTGATGACTATGAAGGTGCAAAGGCTCCTCCGGAAGAGTGGACCGTGACGGAGCAATTGCGTCCGGCAATGGGCCGGCGGCCCAAGGCCGTCGGGTCGCCGGAAGGGAGCGACACCGTCGTGCCACGCGGAAGAAAGGGTCGCGGCCAGGCCGGGCCGCGGAGAAAGGGCGTGGAGTCGTCACGCCGTGCGGGGGAAGAGGACATCTGCGGCCAGGGCGGGCCACGGTGGAGGATAAGGCGTTTCCGGTGTGGGGCCGGCCGTCAGGGGTGTGGAACCGGCTTGCCGCTCGCCAGCCGGACAAGGCAGGACCCTCCCGGGTCCCGTGGGTTACCGAACCGGTGCCTAGCACTGGTTACGTTCAGGTGAAAAGTGTGCGCGACACCCCCCACCCCCACACATGGCTAGGGAGGGCCCCGTAGGGCGCTTCCAGTCGCTGGCCAGACAGGCCATGCGGGCCGCCAGCTAGGCCACGCAGGCCGCCAGCCAGGCTACGCGGGCCGCCAGCCAGGCCACGCGGGCTGTCGGGCCGAACCCAGCGTGTGTCAGGCTGCCCCCTCATTTCAGACCTCCCCCTCAGGCCAGACCACCCCCTCGGGCCGGGCTTCCCCCTTGGGTCGGGCCTCCCCCTCAGGCCGGGTCAGACCCCAAAACGAACCCATTTTACCTGAATACACCTTTTTGCCCATATCTTGGGCTACAGGTGTCCGGTCGATAAAATGTCTACGGAGATGGAAAGATTAGAGCGAGACAGTTCTTTTAGAATACCCCACTTGAGGTTTTTACACAGTTGGGGTACGGTCGGGTTGGTTTGAACCTAAAATCCAACCGGGCCCGTGGGACAGAAATGCTAATAACTCACAGACCGGGCGTCCGATTGACGCGTCGTCTGTTGTGTTGAGACCCCTATGACAAGGCGAACCTTTGAGATACTTCTACATGGGACTTAGTGAAAGTTGGAGTATCAACCAATAGCTCATGGAGCAGATCCTTCCATAGGTGAGTGGACAGAGTATAGAGACCTAGTAGCTGGCTGAGACCTGATGACTGCTTGACCGATTCGACTCGGAGTGACTCGACTGGCCTAGTGGGGAGTGCCTCTGTGTGAAATGGCAGACCCACGGTGGGGAGCGCCTATGTGTGAGCGTAGTAGTCCCATGGTGGGGAGCGCCTCTATGTGAACGCGGCAGACCCGTTGTGGGGAGCGCCTCTGTGTGATGCGGAAAGCCCACTGTACTCGATATAGGAGGAGTACACCATTAGACGAGGTTTCAAAAGCGTTACTGGGATTGTTACTTGATACTACCCCCTAGAATAAAATCCCAATTTGAGCTGAGTCAATGAATTTTGTGTTTTCCTCATGATTGAGATGGGTTACTAGATAACTAAGGTATATGTATGGGAATATACCTATGTAATGTTTATCCGTTGATTTCATACATTGTGGTTTATCCTTGTTGGATTTTGTGAGACCTTGAGGGTCTCGAGGTACCTACTGAGTATCGTTATACTCACCCCTACACGGGCTATGCTCGCACCTCATTGTGTTGGTTGTAGATGACGGACAGCACTGACTGAGGCAGAGAGTAGCAGGACTGGACGGTACTCGGAGGTGGACCACTCGGCGTGACGGTACATGGAGCGGACGGACGGACGTGGAGTGATATGGAGTCCATCTGTACCAACCCTTCTGGTAGGGACCTCGGAGGACGACCCATTAGCTACTTTACGTTTCATAGTTGTACTTGCATTTCAGTTGTACTTGTACTTTCCTGTTGGTCTTGTATTTTCGGCCCCTTTACTTTTCAGCACTCTTTTGTATACAGTTTTGTTTAGTGTTTTACTTCCAGCACGTACTCTGTTGTGTGTGTTTCAGTTTATAAAGGCAATTCCTTCCCAGTTTATGGATTTTCACCTTTGGTTCTAGTCGTCGGCCCCTTGCCTATGGAAGGCGAGCTTGGGGTAGTCACGATACAGGCCCCAGAGGACGGGTCATGACAAATTGGTATCAGAGTAGTCAGTTCTATCGTAGAACTTAGGACTCTGATCATTCCTTTCTGTGAAGAAATAGTGTTAAGGGTACTAAGTGTGGTTTTCAGTTCAAGGAGTCCAGTGTTGGTGCGGGTGGCTGATGTATCCATACACTAAGACCCTGACTACTAATTTCCTACTTAGTGCATGAAAACACTGATTATGTGCGTGTCTTTAAAAGTTTTCTTAAGTCATCTCAACTAGGTCATCTCACCAGGTATAATATTTTGACCGTGTTACATCTGTTTCTTTCAGGATGCCTCCCCACAGAGCTCTGAGAGTCGTACGCTATGATAGCCCACCGAGCGACGAGGCCTCGGTGCAGGGCCCTTTACCAGTGGAGGCACCAGTGGTACCACTTCCTATTGTGCCACTGATGCCACCAGATTCAGCATTAGATGATGCACGCCGCATGAGCATGTTTCATGAGTTCCAGTTCTAGAGGCCACCTAGGTTCCGGGGAGAGACGGGTCCACTGGCGGCTGAGGATTGGCTGGAGGCTGTGGTGAGAGTCTTCTGGCTAGTAGGGACACCAGCAGACTACATGGTGATCCTTGTCACGAGTCTCCTTCAGGCAGCAGTAGGAAGATGGTGGATCCTGATGCTCCAGGTCCACGATGAGGCAACACTTCTCTAGGCAGACTTCGAGAGCCTCTTCTGGGCGGAGTTTGTTCCAGTGACCCTACGAGTGGTACGGATACATGATCTACTGCATCTACAGTTGGGTCGCATGATTGTATCTCGGTACTCAGCGAGGTTCACCAATCTCTCGCGCAACTCCAATGATATGGTGTGGGACCCATTCTTTAGGGTCTGGACCTTCGAGAAGGGGCACAAGCAAGAGATCAGGGTATCGATGATCTCCCTCAGCATCCCGACGCAGGCGGGGGTGTTAGAGATAGCCCTCCTAGTGGAGAGATTCCTTGCTGAGCAGTCACTAGTAGTGAGACCCACTACTAGTAAACATGCAGCGGAGTCTTCTACAGCTAGCATTAGATAGATGACACAGAGGTATAAGAGGACCATACCCATGGGTGGGTGACCGTAGGACTCAGTATCTATTGTGCGGGGCACCCGGGGCAGTGACTTACCTGACAGGAGAAGGCAGTGTTACTCATGCGGCGGGCAGGGTCACATGGCTTGTGACTGTCCATCCCACCATTTAGATGATCAATAGATAGTTGAGGGACCTCCCAGGAAGAGGCAGAGGTTCAATAGAGGTGGTTCGCAGGGTGCAGGTGGACATGGCAGAGGAGCTGGTCGAGCAGCTGGCTGTGGATGATGTTACGAGGTGCTACCGCCACCACCACCAGAAGGACCACCCCGACCACAGGGAGCAGGTGGACAGGGGAGATCTCAGCTTCGGGAAGCTGAGGAATATGACCATGGCGCTCCAGAGATGATTTGAGGTATGATCTGTGTCTACTCCACCTTAGCTGCAGTTCTTATAGAAACAGGTGCCAGTCGTTCTTTCATTTCCACTACCCTCATTCAGAGCTCGGAGATTCTGATGGAGTTGTTGTCTTGATCCTTATGGTTAGAGACTCCTATGAGAGAATACTCAATGATTATGCACTGGTGCCGGCAGTGTGAGCTTACTGTAGGAGGTGAGAGCTTCGACTGGGATCTCCTCGTTGCGGCGTCAAGGCCTTACGATGTCATCTTGGGTATGGACTGGTCATCTACATTCCATGCTCAGATTGACTATATTAGGCACAAAGTTCGGTGTGTCCACACATATGGGACTAGTTTCACCTTCACTAGCGATAAGGGAACCATTGTAGCACAGGATGGACTTACTCAGAGGAGGTTTTAACTGGTCACTCACTATTTGGCTTGGCTTACCCTCGGAGCAGTTTATGTGGAGAGTCCAACATATCCTGTAGTGGTGGACCAGTATGCAGATGTTTTCCCTAACTATGTTCCAGGACTACCTCCTCACAGAGAGGTGGAATTCTACATTGACTTGTTCCCTGGGATGGCACTGATATCTACTCTAGCATATTGGATGGATCCCGCTAAGCATCGTGATCTGCGGGTATAGTTGGAGGACTTGTAAGGGAAGGGATTCATCCGGCCCAGTGTTTCTCCCTGGGTAGCCCCGATTCTATTTTCCAAGAAGGCAGATGGGAGCTTGAGGCTTTGTGTTGACTACCGTCGCCTGAACTAGGTGACCATGAAGAACAAGTACCCACTCCCGAGGATTAATGACCTCTTTGATCAGCTTAAGGGAGCACGGTGGTTCTCGAAGATAGACCTCAGATGAGGCTATCACTAGCTCAGATTTTGAGACAAGGATGTGCAAAAGACAGCCTTCAGGTGTCGGTACGGCCACTATGAGTTCTTGGTTATGCCCTTCGGTTTTACCAATGCTCCAACAGTGTTCATGAGTCTGATAAATAGGATCTTCCAGCCTTACCTTGATTTCTTTTTCATGGTCTTTATCGACAACATTATGATCTACTTGAGTACTGAGGAGAAGAATGCCTACCATTTGCAGGTAGTACTGGACCAAATCTGAGAGCACCAGCTTTATAGTAAACTCTTGATGTGCCAGTTTTGGATTCTAGAGGTTCGCATCTTGGGACATGTCATCTCAGAGGCTGGAGTTGTAGTAGATCCAGTGAAGATTGAGGCAGTACTTTCTTGGGAGCCATCCAGGAGTGTGACGGAGGTATGGAGTTTCCTGGGAATTGTTGGATACTACCATAGATTCGTTCCAGACTTCTCCAGAGTTGCAGCACCACTATCAGCCTTGACGGAGAAGGGGAAACCCTTCGTGTGGTCGGAGAGATACTGGTAGAGATTTCAGGAGCTGAGACAGAGGCTGACTAGTGCCCCCATCTTGATGCTTCCAAAGGAAGGCATAGGGTACATAGTCTAATACGACTCATCAGGGACCAGACTCGGGTGTTCCTTAATGCAGAATTTAGCTATGATCACGTATGGTTCTCGGTAGCTGAGACAGTATGAGCAGAACTACGCTACCCATGACCTGGTGTTAGTAGCAGTGGTCTTTACCTTGAAGATGTGGAGGCACTATCTGATGGGCGATCATTTCATAATCTACTCTGATCACAAGAGTCTCAGGTATATCTTCTCCCAAAAGGACCTGAACCTGAGACAACAACGTTGTCTTGAGTTCCTCCAGGACTATGACTTTGAGATTGTCTATACTCTTGGGAAGGGGAACATTGTTCCGGATGCACTCAGTACGAGATCTGGTATACAGCTTCTAGGAGAGGCGACAGAGCAGCTGGGTGCTTTATGGATTTCTTATGTAGACTGAGATGGAGCATCTTTCCTTCAGTCTATTACAGTCACTCCTCCACTTCTTCAGTGAGTCAGGGAGGCATAGCATGGAGACACTGACTATGAGAAACGACGTGATCAGATATCCATAGGTCAGGAACCTTATGGATTTTCATTAGGTGGGGAGAACGTCATCCTCTTCAGAGGATGTACCTTGGTACCAGTTTCACTTCAGAAGGAAGTGTTGAGGGAGTTCCACACTTCCCCTCTTACGGTACATCTAGAAGTGGCAAAGATGTACCAGGACCTCTGATGACAGTACTGGTGGCTAGGTATGAAGAAGGCGGTAGCAAATTTTGTCTCTTGGTGCCTCACTTTTCAGCAAGTGAAGGCGGAGCACCAGGTACCAGCAGGCTTAGTTCATCCCATAGAGGTCCTAGAGTGGACGTGGTATGGGATATCCCAGGACTTTGTGATGGATCTTCCATGTACATCCAGTAGTCACGATTCAATATGGGTGATCGTTGACCGACTCACCAAGTTGGCTCACTTCTTACCAATCAGAGAGCAGGGCTCAGTAGAGAGCTTGGGACAAATCTATATGCAGAAGATTGTGTGTTTACATGGATTACCTTCTTCTATTATCTTTGACCTTGACGCACAGTTTACTTCCCGGCTATGGAAGGGGTTGCAGGAAGCTTTAGGGACATAGCTTCTCTTAAGCACCACCTTCCATCCTCAGACAGGTGGTCAGACTGAGCGAACCATTCAAACCCTCGAGGACATGCTCTGAGCTTGTGTGCTCAACTTTGGTCGTAGCTGGGAGGATCACTTACTATTAGTAGAGTTTTCCTTCAAAAATATCTATCACTCCACCATCGATATGACACCTTTTGAGGCCTTGTATGGTCGACCTTGCAGGTCGCCACTGTGCTGGACAGACCCAGGGGAGTCAGCACTTGTGGGACTAGAGATGGTGCGCACTACCACATAGAAGGTGAAGATCATCCAGGAGTGGATAAAGACTGCACAGAGTAGACAGAAGTCGTATTCTGACAGGAGGTGGAGACCTCTAGAGTTTGAGGATGGTGACCATGTCTTCCTACGGGTCTCACCTCGATGAGGTCTACGGAGATGTTGGTCGAGGTGGCAAGTTATCTCTGCAATTCATCGGACCTTTCTAGGTCCTCGGCAGAGTAGGTTATGTGGCTTACCGCTTAGCTCTTCCACCTCAGTTGCACCGGGTTCACGACGTCTTCTACGTATCTCAGCTGAGGAGACACGTGCATGACCCATCCTACATCATCGACCATAGAGAGCTAGACGTCGACTTTCACGGAGGTTCTAGTGGAGATTAAGGATCAACAGGAACGGGTCCTGTGTGGACGGTCGATACCTCTGGTATGCATTCACTGTAAGTACGGGAACCTCTAGGAGAGTACATGGGAGCGGGAGGCTCAGATTCGTGCTCAATACCACCATTTGTTCCCTTAGTTCGAGTTGTAGCTTATGGGGATGTAAATCCCTAAGGTGGGGAGAATGTAAAGACTAGGAAATTCTTTGGAAATTTTTTTTAAATACATGGGATTTTTACGAGTCCAAGAAAATTTACGGCACTTGATTCTGAGGCCCAGTGTGCCCGGAATCAATTTCTGAAGTTTTGTTTGGGTACGTTTAGTAAACGTGCAAGCAGGATTTTATAACTTTTGAACCGGTGCTCGGAACTGAAATCTGAGGGCACCATTGAACTCACAGCACCGGTATTCTCTTAAGAATACTTTCAACTCGATGGCAGTTGGTCGGGAATGAAAGTTTGTTTTTATAGTTTTTAAGAATAAAATTAAAATTAAATAAAAATAAGTGTGTAGCTTATTTCTATTTGGTGGTTAAACCTCCAAGAGGAGGTTAGAGGTGGTGGCCACCACACCATAACCTCCCATGAGAGGTTATGGTGGTGGGGCCACCAAATGTCTAAACACCTCTTATCAATTAAATAGGTTGGTACCACACGGGCTTTGAACCCCCTTGAACTCTCCATAAGTGGGGGGGACTCTTGAACGTCTCTCATAAATGTTCCAATCCACTCAAATTAATTAATGGAACATTAATTAATTATTTTTGAAATATTTTGAATATTTTGGCCAACAATTAAATAATGGGTTAGCTTAACCCATTATTTTTGGTTGGCATATTCATTTGGTGGAACATTGGGAGAGGGGTTGTAAGAGCTTGGAGGAACTAATTCTCCGAACGAAGAATGCCTCTTCTGCCAACGAAGAATGATCTTCAACCGGGGAAAGAAAGGGAAGCATTGTCCTTGAATAACACTGATGACATCGTCCTTTACATCTTAATCTTCTTTCTGATGTCAACGGAACGACGTCCGCCTTTCCTCAACAACGTCAACGAACAACTATATGAGGTAGTGGAATTTGAGTTTGAATTCATTCTGTTCTACATTGTTCAATCTTGGGTAATGTTTTCCCATTTGATTTCACCATAACGTGGAGGGCTCGGACCGCACGAACATGGCCCGACCCTCCCCCTTCATTTTTCTTCGCTTGTTGATGACGACGGCGGCACAACAGCACCACCGGAAGAGTGGACCGTGGTGAAGCAATGGCAGCCGGCGACGGGTCGACCGTGAACAAACCGGTGGTGCAAGGCCGCCGGGTCACCGGAAGGGCACGGCACCATCGTGCCGTGCGGAAGAAAGGGTCACGGCCAGGCCAGGACGCGGCAGAAAGGTTCGGCGCCATCGCACCGCGTGGGAGAGGAGGAGATCCGCGGCCAGGGTGGGTTGCAGCGAAGGAGTTGGGGCGGCCGGCGTCGGTCCGGCTGTCGGCGGTGCGGAACCGGCTGGCCGCTCGGCCAGCTGGACAAGGCGGGACCCTCTCGGGTCCTGTGGGCTACCGAACAGGCGCCTAGCGCTGGTTCTGTTAGGGTGACAGGGGGCGCACGGCACCCCCCCCCCCCCCCACAAGTGACTAGGGAGGGCCCCGCAGGACGACACCAGCCACTGGCCAGTCAAGCCACGCGGGCTGCCATCCAGGCCACGCGGGCCACCAGCCAGGCCACACGGGCCGCCGGGCCAGACCTAGTGAAGGTCGGGCCACCCCCTTGGATCAAGCCACCCCCTCGGGCCGAGTTGGACCCATGGGCCGGGTCGGACCTACGGACTGGGTCGGACCCTAGACCGAACCTGTTTGACCTGAATACACCTTTTCACCCATATCTTGGGCTACGGGTTTCCAATCGATGAACCGTCTATGGCGACGAAAATATTAGAGCGAGGTGGTTCTTTTGGAGTACCCCACTTGAGTTTTGGACATAGTTGGCGTACGGTCTGGTTGGTTTGAACCTAAAATCCAACCGAGCCCCCGGGACGGAAATGCCAATAACTCACAGACCGGGCGTCCAATTGACGCGTTGTCTATTGCGTTAAGACCCCTATGACAAGGAGGACCTTTGAGATACTTATACATGGGACTTCATGATAGTTGTATTATCGACCAGTAGCTCATGGAGAAGATCCTTCCAGAGGTGAGCAGACAGAGTACAGAGACCTAGTAGTTGGCTGAGACCGGATGACTGCTTGACCGATTCAACTCGGAGTAACTCGACTGAACCAGGGGGGAGCACCTCTGTGTGACACGGAAAACTCATGGTGGGTAGCACCTCTGTGTGAGCGCGGAAGACCCACGGTACTCGACAGAAGGAGTACCTTAGCAGGCTACGAGGGGGAGCACCTCTGTGTGGGTGCAGTAGACCCGTGGTGGGGAGCGCCTCTGTGTGACGCAGCAAACCCACGGTACTCGACAGGAGGAGTACCTCAGCATTCCAAGGATAGTGGGAAGTGCCTTTGTGTGACGCGGCAGGCCCACTGTACTCGATAGAGGAGGAGTACACCATCAGCTAAGGTTCTCACAGCGTGACTGGGGTTATTACTTGATACTACCCCCTAGAATAAAATCCTGGTTTGAGATGTGTCAATGACTTTTGTGTTTTCCTCATTATTGAGATAGGTTACTATATAACTTATGTATATGTATGGTCGTATACCTAAGTAATGGTTATCTGTTGATTTCATACTTTTGTTTTATCCTTGTTTGATTTTGTGAGACCTTGAGGGTATTGGGGTCCCTACTGAGTATCTTTATACTCACACCTGCACGGGCTATGCCCTCACCTCATTATGTTGGTTGCAGATGATCGACAGCGCAGACTGAGGCAGAGAGTAGTAGGACTGCACGGTACCCAGAGGTGGACCACTCGGCGTGATGGTACATGGAGCGGACGGACGGATGTGGAGTGCTGATGAGGCCATCTGTACTTACCCTTCAGGTAGAAACCCCGAAGAATGACCCAGTAACTGCTTTAATTGTCTTCAATTGTACTTGTACTTTCTTTTGGGCTTGTATTTCCAGACCCTTTACTTTTTAGCACTTTTTTGTATACATCTTTGTTTAGTGTTTTACTTTCACCACGTACTCTATTGTGTGTGTTTCAGTTTATAAAGGCAATGCCTTCCCAGTTTAGGGATTTACGCCTTTGGTGCTAGTTGCCAGCCCCTGGCCTATGGAAGGCGGGCTTGGGGTAGTCACGATACGGGCCCTAGGGGACGGGTCATGACACAACCCCAGTTACCCAGAGTCAATGCATTATTACACAACATTGGCTTGATTACAAGAGATCCAGACCCAAAAGACCGATCATTTTAGTAGCTTTGGAAGTAATATATACATACATAAGTTCCACATTACATTATGAAATGAAAACGAAACATTTTGTCTCCATTGAACACAGTCATATTCCTTAGCCTATCCCTGCAGGTCAGTCATAATATACTTCTTCACATCCTGGGAAAAATAAAACATAAGAAAGCGGTTATCTAAGATGCTCAGTAAGGATAACAATATAGCATAAACGATCATAAATAAGCATAAATATTTAAGGCAATGTATAGAACTAAAACAAAATCCTATTAAACTTAAACTTCAGCATAATATGGAAAAGATATATCAAATAATTCCATTTACTTATTTACATGGATATTCTACTAGAAGAATAATCACATGTAATATCAATAGCTAATCGCATAATGATGGAATTCATAATGTAAGACATCATAACCACATAGTCAAGGCCTTGGGCCATGACTATAAATAAAAATATTGTCAAGGTCATGTGCCACGACACTAGTTTTTCTCGTGAGACCTACCGATGCATCGAGGGGCTATAGCAGGCCATGCCCGTCACTTACTATGTCCAATTCATTCCGCATATGAAAAGGGTGAAACATAACATAAACATTCATATTAAACTAGCATAAAAAATGTTAATAATTTAACCATAAACCATGAATGACATAAAAATATCACATCCATAGTCAAACAAATCATAAAAATATCAGTAAAATATGGATTATTCTATCATAATAAATCAACATCAATTAAACATAAAATCCAACAATAGATGTTTACATAAATGAAATCAATCCAAAATAATTTGAGAGAAATATCTCTTTATACTTTGAAATCATTTAAAAGTCACATAATTATAAAACAAAGCATTTATATTGAAAATATTCTTATAATCTTGTAAGTTAATCTTTGAAGGTTTTTTAATGGTGGAAAATATATGCACCCTCCGTATAAGTTAAAAATCATTCTTTCCTTAATTTTGTCGAAAAGGTCGTAAAGTACCTTGTTTGGAAAAAAACAGAAAGATTCCTTTAAAAAATTATAAAAAGTCAAACAAGGGTATAAATGACTTTAACCCATAGTCTAGGAAATAGTAAAAATGTTCTGAAATACATTTTTAAGAAATATTTATGTGGATGATAAATAATTCCTACTAGATACTTACGTATAAACAACCTCAGATAATAAAGAGATTGAAAAATTAACCCTTGCCTTGTACTTTTCCTTAGTCAAGGGTACATTAAAATCCTGTATAATGGTTAAATAATTGTTATTAAATTATTCAAGAACCACATACATAAATATGATATCATATATGATCCTCTAATATTACTTTTTTAATAATATTTTAGTAGTATCATTGTTTCGGGTGTTAACTGATTCATTTTCCTTCATATGTTTTGTTACTTAAGTCATGTTTGTTATGGATAGGATGTATTTGATTAATATCCATAATTATATTAAGTTCTTAAAAATTATTTTTAATCATCAAATGAAAATCATTCTTGAATGGTTACGATGGGGAACGAAATATCATCGTGTCGTGGAGATGGTAAGCCATATGTATGTACGAGCCAAAATATCATTCTATTGATGGTGAAATAGTATGTAATTGGATGGTATATTATATATAAAGAATAATTAACATGTAATATTTATTATTTACATAATTTATACTCTTTATTATACTCATCCAAATAATGAAGTGTTGAATAACAAACTACACCACGATGTGGAGACAATAATCCTGACATAGGCACATATGGTGACTTTTTCATTCATAGGATGGATAGAATAATGAATATTGTTGTACCATATTTAAAATAATATCTCATTATATATAAGGTATTATATTTATTATTTTATTATGGAAACAACAAATAAAGAGGAAGTGAAAGATGAAAAGAACTTTGAAAGAGGTGATGAAATAATTACCTCTTCTTCAGGTGCTTCCTTTTGATTTGAACAAAATGGATCCATAGGTTGTCTTTATAATGAAATTAAGGCCTATAGTTTGAATTTAGGGGATTTGGGAAGAGATTTGGGTAGGGTTTGGCCGAGCCAAATGGCTTTGGAGGTGTGAATTTAAGAGAAGGAGAAGTACCCTTTTATAAGAGAGGTGAGGGGCACTTTAGGAAGAGATCGAAATATTAATTTATTATAAAATCATTTTCGATTTCTAAATGCCCCAAATGGATTTATTTCTAGTCTACGGTGGGTATGGGTAAAAATACTCTAAACCAATAGGTTTTAGACAATTTTATGTCACTATATTAACCTTATCTTTTAGATTTAACTCTTATTTAAATAGTTTAACTTTTATCATGTCTTCATGTATTTTTATACTACATGGTTAATATAGTTACTATAAAATGCCAACATAACATAAAATGGTTCATTAATGACATATATATAATTATCTAAGTCCTTTTTCCAAATATTAGATTTTTAGGAATATTATATCATTTAATAAAATAGTATTTGTTTTCAAAACTCATTTTTTTCAATTTTGACACTATCTAGTATTTGGTTTTTGTGAAAGTATTAGAAACTTGATTAATTCAAAAAAATACATTGAATCAACCCTAACATATCATATTCACCTGTAAAATTATTATATGGCCTTAAAAGTTTCAATTTACATTTATTTTAATATTTATAATATCATTTATTTGATTCCTTCATTAATAAGGAAAATACTGCATCATTATTGTGTCATAAATAAATATATGTATTTTATAAATAAAATTTATAAATAAAATATAATGATGTATTAAATATTTTTATATTTTTAATTACTATTTATAGTCTAAGAGATTAATTATATAACCTCATATAAAAAATATTTAGTGAAAGATACATTTTTATGTTATATTTTTCTATACTTTAAATTAATTCTTATAAAATGTCATTTTCACATCCAAGTGGCTCCATGGGGTCCCAAAATCAACCCAAGTAATCCCATGGTTAGACATATCATACAAAATAATATTAGGATATGTGTTAGGGTAGTTTAATATTATTATAATATTACTTATTTAGATTTATTTACCAGATTTACCCATTAACCATGGTAAATAAAATAATTACTGAAGTTATTATTCATAATGTCCAAAAAATAAAAGGTACCTATTTACAAAATTTGAAACTTCTGATCCCAAATATAAAATCCAATTTTACAAATTAAAAACATAGAATTTTCAGTAATTAATTTAAAATTAAATCTCGTTGTCAAAACCAAAACGAGAGTTCTTAAGAAGTAAAAACTATCAAAACATTAACATGTTTTTATGTACAATTTAAATGTTAAATTACATCCAATTATCTAAATTATATTAAATGATAAAAAATAATCTAATGATACCTTAAAACCACTCAAATTTATAATTTAACACTATAAATTATTTCGATTAAAAAGGTTGTTTATAATTAAAATTTAGTATTTCTCAATATTCATCAAAATAAGAAAGTTATCATAAAAGTACCAAAATTCACCCTAAGCTAATTTTGATATTACGAAACTAAAAACAAAGTAAATTTTGAAAAATTAAATTTATAAAATTTCAAAAAGTGGGAATTACTATTCAAAACTACTTTTTAAATGGCTAGTTTGATTGGTTGGGATGTGCTAGAACCCGGATCTGTGTATAGTCCAAGATATTATATTATTCAAAGAGAAGCGTACTTTGGAATCTTGGGGTGTTACATTATGCCCTCCTTCAAAAAATTTCATCCTCAAAATTTCTAGAATATTACTGCATAAAAATATTTGGTTGGTTCTTCATTATAATTTCCTCAAATTCCCACGTTGCATATTCGATTTTATGGTTTCTCCAAATAACTTTTACCAGATAAGGCTTCTGGTTTCTCAACACTTATTCTCTGGTATCAAGAATCTTGATAGGTCTTCATAATAAGATAGATTAGGCACCAGTTCTATTTCTCCATAGGTGAGTACATGTGTTGGGTCAGGAATTTATTTTCTCAATAGTGATACATAGAACACATCATGTGCTTTGGAGATACTTGGAGGTATTTCCAAATGGTAAGCTACAACTCTAATTCATTCTAGAATTTCAAAAAGTCCGATGTACCTGGGACTTAATTTACCATTCTTACCGAATTGTATAACACCCTTCCATGGAGATACCTTTAAGAAAACATGATCTCCTACTTGAAATTCGAAATCCTTCCTTCAGTTATTGGCATATCTATTTTGCCTACTTTGAGCTGCTTTGATGTGGGTTTGGATAATCTTTACATTTTCCATTGTTTCCTCAACAAGTTTTGGGCCAACGAGTTTTCTTTCACTAACGTCATCCCAACAAGTTGGTGTGTGACATCTCTTTCCATATAACGCTTCATATGGTGCCATCTGAATACTTGAATGAAATCTATTGTTATACAAAAATTCTACTAGAGGTAAATACTGATGCCACATACCTTGAAAGTCAGGTAAGAAAGATCTCAATGTTTCTTCTAAGGTTTTAATAATTCATTCTGATTTTCCATCAATTTGAGGGTGGTAGGAAGTGCTCAAATGAAGTTTGGTATCCAGGGCTTTCTGAATACATTTAAAAAATTTTGATGTAAAACAAGGATCACGATTAGAAACAATCGATAGGGGCACACCATGAAGTCTTACAACTTCATAAATATATAGTCTTGATAAACATTCAAGTGGAAAATCATCTATTATAGTAAGAAAATGTGCTGACTTGGTAAGATGATCAACAATGACCCATATTGAATCATTCCTTCTAAGAGTCTTTGGTAGCCTTATAACAAATTCTATCGTAATATCATCCCATTTCCACTCAGGTATGGGAAAAGGTTGCGTGACTCCTCCAGGATGTTGTCTTCCAGCCTTCATCTGTTGAAAAACCCTACATCTGGAAACATAATCAGTAATCTCCCTTATCATGTTGTCCCACCAAAAATGTTCCTTAAAATCTCTATACATATTAGTGCTACTAGGGTGTATAGAGAAATTGGAGCTATGAGCATCATCCAAAAATTTCCTTTTTAGATTAGGTATATCGGGAACACAAAGCCTCTTCCCAAATTTTAAAATTCCATCTTCATAAACGAATTCAATCAATATCCCATCATTCACAGAAATAATTTTATTTTGAGACTCCTCATCATCAGTCTGAGAAATTTTTATCCCTTCTAATAAAAATGGTTTGGAAACCATTTGAAAAATTAATTATGTTTCACCTTCCATGATTATTCCCATATCCATATTTACTAGATCCATGAACATAGGATCCCTTTCAACTCTCATCTTGTTCAGAACTCCATGATTCTTTCTTCTCAAAGCATCTGCCACCGTATTTTCTTTCCTCGAGGGGTAGTGTATTGTGCAATCATAATCCTTGAGTAGTTTGATCAATCCCCTTTGCCTCAGGTTGAGTTCATTCTATGATAAAATATACTTCAAACTCTTGTGATCAATATATATCTCACATTTTCACCATAGATATAGTGTCTCCATATCTTCATAGCAAATATTATAGCATCTAACTCAATATCATGAGTAGGGTAGTATTTTTCATTAATTTTTAGCTGATGTGATTCATAGTCAATAACTCTATCATTCTGCATAAGGAAACAACCAAGTCCCTTCTTTGAACCATCACTATAAATAACAAACCCATCATTCCCCGATGGTAGAGTCAATATTGGATCATCGACTACTATTCTATTCAATTATTCCAAAACATTATTCACACTCCTTTTTCCAAACAAATTTAACCCCTTTACATGTGTGCTTGGTTAATGGGTTATCCAATTGGAAAAAATTCTGGATGAAACAACAATATTAACCTGATAAAGCAATAAAACTATGTACCTCAGTTATACTCATCGGTGCTGGTCATTCTTGGATTTCCCTGGTCTTTAAAGGATTAACAAAGATTTTATCCTTAGAGAAAATATGGCTAAGAAAATAAATTTCCAAAAGACATAATTCACACTTGCTAAACTTCCCATATAATTCATTTCTTCTAAGAGTCTTTAGAATAGTGCGCAAGTGATTTTCATGATCTTCGTAGATTTTAAAGTATACCAAGATATAATAAATAAATACTACTACAAAGTCATCAAGATATTCCTTGAAAACACTATTCATTATATCCATGAAAATAGAGGGTGCATTAGTCAGTCCAAAAGGCATTACTGTAAACACGTAATACCCATACCTGGTTCAAAATGATATCTTTGGAATGTCTTCCTTCTTCAGGAACAAATGATGATATCCATATCAAAGGTCAATATTTGAAAAATATTGAGATCCATGAATTTGATCGAATAAATCATCAATACGAAGTTTGGGATACTTGTTATTTATTGTTATAGCATTGATCTCCCTATAGGTAATACAAAACCTCATAGATCCATCTTTCATCTTAACAAAAAAATAACATGGGATCCCCATAGAGAAACACTAGGGAGAATAAATCCTTTATTACTCAATTACTCTAGTTGTTTCTTTAGTTCCATTAATTACATAGTTTCCATTCTATAAGGGGTCTTCAATATGGGCCTTGAATGAGGAATTAAGTCAATGGAAAACTCAATTTCTTGTTCTGGAGGATTTCCTGGTAAATCCTCTGGAAACACATCAATATATTCTTACACAATAGGTACGTACTCTATTTTAACATTACTTTCCTCACCCATAGTTATTTCACTTATTTCCTCTCCAATAATTGAATTTATTAGAGCTATTAGGGGTGGATCTAGATGAGAATCAGATGATGATTTTTCTTCTCTAAAGATAAGGTATGCTTATCATCATCAAAAAAATTAACCTCCTTCTTCTTACAATAAATTATAGCATCATGGTGAAAAATCCAATCCATACCGAGGAATATATCAAATTCAATCATGGGAATGACAATAAGATTAGTAGATAAATCACATCTATATACCATAATGGTTAACTGATTCAAAAAACAATGTTTCTATGATACTTCCCTTAGGAGTTTTGAGTGATAACTCCCTTGTTAATTCAAATTGAAAATATCTAATTTTCTTGGAAAACTGGGAAGATATGAAATAATGAGATGATCCAGAATCAAGTAAATCATTGGAAAATTTTGAGGAAATGATTAAAGTATTTTCCACCATGTCATTTGGAGCTTCAAACTCAGCAGTTGTGATCGCATAAGCTTGGTATTTCTCCCTTGGAATTTTCTATGGTAAGTTTCCTTGAATCTTAGTACATTCATTTTCATAATGCCTCATTTCTTTACAATTGTAGCATTGAACATTGATATCCTCTTTCTTCCCCTTGTAATCATGAGCTTGGTGGCCTTTTTCTCTACACTTGTAATAGACTCTCATTCCCTTCAGGAAAGTACCAGGATGTTTCTTCTCACAATTACTATAGGATGGAAAGTCAAATTTTCTTTTATTCCCCTTATTTCATTTTCTATAGTTTTTAGTAGATCTCTTCTTCTCTTACTTCTCTTTGAAGTCATAAGACTTAGAGAATTCTTTTTCTGTCTTGATAGCACATGAGATTATATCTTTGTACGACGAGAAGGATTATGAGACTAATTCTCGATGGAGAAATGGTTTTAACCCATCAAAGAATCGATCATTCTTACTTCTTGGGTTATGTATATAATTTGCAGCATGCCTTTCTAACCTTGTAAAGTTAGCATCATACTTTGCAACATTCTCATCCTCCTATTTCCTAAATTTGAGAAATTGCCTTTCCATATCCGCATGATATTCACGAGGAAAGTATTTTTATAAGAAAATCTCTTTAAACTCCCTCTATTCCATATTTTATACTTCTCCATCCTCCTTTTTGTTTTGAATTAATGATAACCACTGATCTACATCTCCTGTGAGGCAATAAACTTCCATGAAAACTTTTTCCCTTTCACTACTCCCCAAAGCATAAAATATTTTCTCTAAGGAACTTATCCATTTCTCACCTACAAATGGATTTGTAATCCCATTTAATGTTGGTGGTTGGTGCCTCATGAAGAAGTCTAACATTGATCCCCCTAGTTGTGGATCAGGGTACTTCATACGTGTATAATTATTATTCATAACCTGAGTGAGTTGTCCAAATATAGTTATAAGTTGTTCAGCACCAGTTGCATCACCAGCTACACTATAATTATCTTGATTAGGATGGAAATCCCTAAATGGATTATGTGTGTTGATACGGTTTCCATTCCATACAATAGGAACCATTTCTAAATAATGGCATACACTAGGCTAGTTTATGAATCACATTACATAATTCTAAACTTGTAAAATACTTAACATAAATTGAATATTTTATGCATATAATCAAGAATCGTAACAAAATGTTTTCTTTGGGGAATTATTGACTCAAAAATCATTCATAATCATTTGTAATAAAAATGTGAATTATCCTAATCATATCCCCTAGGAGTGTCCAACCAGGTGCGCAGTAAGGCCCGTTGTTGTGTACTACGATACCTCAGGTCAAGCCCGAAACTCCTTGTCAGAGTTTTCACTCCTAGGTACATATGTGCCAAAACCACATCCACTTGTAGAATCTATACAGGTGTGTATTTCTTGGAAAACCCACATAATGTCAACATTACCAAAAAATTTGGATTTTCTTCAATACTAATCCTCAAATTCTATCTTAGGGTAATGTTCTATAATCAGAGTTTTTCTAAATCTAATTTCCAAGGTTTGTACTAAACTTCATTTGATACCAACTATAACACCCCAACCCCAGTTACCTAGAGTCGGTGCATTATTACATAAAATTGGCATGATCACAAGAGATCAAGTCCCGAAAGACCGATTACTTTAGTTTCCTTGGAAGTAATAGATACATACATAAGTTTCACATTACATTATGAAATGAAAACGAAAAATTGTGTATCTATTGAACACACTCATATTCTTTAGCCTATCCCTACTGGTCAGTCATAATATACTTCTTCGTATCCTATGAAAAATAAAACATAAGAAAGGGGTGAGCTTAGATGCTTGTTAAGGATAACAATATAGAGGAAACTATCATAAATTAGCATAAACATTTAAGGCAATTTATAGAACTAAAATACAAGACTTTTAAACTTAAACTTTAGCATAATATGGAAAAGATAAATCAAATAGTTCCATTTACTTATTCACATGGATATTCTGCTTGATGAATAATCACATGTAATATCAATAGCTAATCTCGTAATGATGTAATGCATAATGTCGAACATCATAACCACGTAGTCAAGGCCTCGTGATAAGACTATAAATAAAAATATTTTCAAGGCCTTGTTCCAAGACACTTTGTCTCATGAGACCCACCGATGCATCGAGGGTCTATAGCACGCCCCGCCCTTCACTTACTATGTCCAATTCATTCCTCATATGAAAAGGGTGAAACATAACATAAACATTCATAATAAACTAGAATACGAAATGTTAATACTTTAAACATAAACTGTGAATGACATAAAAATAGCACATCCATAGTCAAACATATCATAAAACTATCAATAGAATATGGAGTATTGTATCATAATAAATAAACTAAAATTGAACATAAAATCCAATAATATATGTTGACACAGATGAAATTAACACAAAAACTATTTGAGATAAATATCTCTTTCTAATTTGAAATCATTTAAAAGTCACATAATTATAAAAGAAAACATTTATTTTGAAAATATTCTTATATGATTTTAAGGGAATATTTTAAGGTGTTTTAATGGTGTAAAATAGCCACACCTTCCATATAAGTTAAAAAACATTCTTTCCTTAATTTGTCGAAAAGGTCATAAAGTACCTTGTTTGGAAAACGGTGGAAAGATTCCTTTAAAAACATTTTATAAAAAGTTAAACAATGGTATAAATGAATTTAACCCATATTCTAGGAAATAATAAAAATGTTTTGAAATACATTTTTAAGAAACATGGATGTGGATGATAAAGAAGTCTTAGTAGATACTTATGTATAAACAACCTCGGATAATAAAGAGATTGTAAAATTAACCCTAACCTTATACTTTTCCTTAGTATAGGGTACATTAAACTCCTGTATAATTTTTAAATCATTTTTATTAAATTATACAAGAACTAAAAATATAAATATGATATCATATATGATCCTATAATATTTCTTTGTTAATAATATTTCAGTTGTATCATTGTTTCAAGTGTTAACTGATTCATTTTCCTTCATATTTTTTGTTACGTAAGTCATGTTTATTATGGGTAGGATGTATTTTATTCATTTCCATAATGATATTAAGTTATTAAACATTATTTTTAATCATCAAATGAAATTTATTCTTGAATGGTTATGATGGGGAATGATATCTCATCGCGCCGTGGAGACGGTAATCCGTATGTACGTACGAGCGACAATATTATTCTATTGATGGTGAAATTGTATGTAATTGGATGGTATATTATATATAAAGAATCATTAACATGTTATATTTATTATTTACATCAATTATACTCATTATTATACTCATCAGAATAATGAATTGTTGAATTACAAACTACAACACGATGTGGAGATGGTAAGTCATACATACGCAAGTATGGTGACTTTTTCATTCATAGGATGGATAGAATAATTAATATGGTTGTACCATATTTATAATAAAATCTTTGTGTGTATAAGTTACTAGATTTATTATTTTAGTATGTAAACAATAAATAAAGAGGAACTGGAAGAATAAAATAACTTTGAAAGAGGTGATGAAATAATTACCTCTTCTTCGGGTGCTTCCTTTTGATTTGAACAAAAGGGCTACTTAGGTTGAATTTATGATCAAATTAAGGAATATAGGATAAATTTAGGGTAGTTGGGAGGAGATTTGGGTTGGTTTTGGCCATGAAAAATGGCTTTGGAGGTGTGAATTTAAGATAAGGGGAAGTACCCTTTTATAAGAGAGGTGAGGGGCACTTTAGGAAGAGCTTGAAATATTAATTTATTATAAAATAATTTTATGTTTCTAATATATAAAAATGGATTTATCTATAGTATAATGTGATTATGGGTCTAAATCCTCTCAAAATATAGGTTTTATACAAGTTTAGGTCACCATACTAACCTTATCCTTTAGATTTAACTCTTAGTTAAGTAGTTTAACATTTACCATGTCTTCCTGTATTTTTATACTACATGGTTAATATAGTTACTATAAAATGACAAAATAACCTAAAGTGGTTAATTAATGACATATATAACATTATATAAGTTCTTTATTTTAATCTTATAATTTAAGGAGTATTATATCATTTAATAAAATAGTATTTGTTTTAAAAACTCATTTTTTCAATTTTGACACTATTTAGTATTTGATTTTTGTGAAAGTATTAACAACTTTATTACTTCTAAAAAATACATTTAATCAACCATAACATGTCATATTCACCTAGAAAATTCTTATATGGCATCAAAAGTTTCAATTTACATTTATTTTAATATTTATAATATCATTTATTTGATTCCTTCATTAATAAGGAAAATACTGCATCATTATTGTGTCATAAATAAATATATGTATTTTATGTATAAAATTTATAAATAAAATATAATGTTGTATTAAATATTTTTATATTTTTAATTACTATTTATAGTCTAAGAGATCAATTATATTACTTCATATAAAAATTGTTTTAGTGAAAGATAAATTTTTATGTTATATTTTTCTATACTTTAAATTAATTCTTATAAAATTTCATTTTTACATCAAAGTGGCTCCATGGGGTCCCAAAATCAACCCAAGGAATCCCATGGTCATGAATATCCCATAAAATAATATTATTATATGTTTTAGGGTAGTTTAAAATTATTATAATATTATTTCTTTAGATTTATTTACCAGATTTACCCATTAACCATGGTAAATAAAATAATTACTGAAGTTATTATTCATAATGTCCAAAAAATAAAAGGTATCTATTTACAAAATTTGGACCATCTGATTCCAAATATAGAATCCAATTTTACAAATTATTAACATAGAATTTTAAGTGATTAATTTAAAATTAAATCTCATTGTCAAAACCAAAAAGAGGGTTTTTAAGAAGTAAAAACTATCAAAAGATTAACATGTTTTTATATACAATTTAAATGTGAAATTACATCCAATTATCTAAATTATATTAAATTATAAAAAAATAATCTAATTATACTTTAAAACCACTCAAATTTATAATTTAACACTATAAATTATTTCGATTAAAAAGGTTGTTTATAATTAAAATTTAGTATTTCTCAATATTCATCAAAATAAGAAAGTTATCAGAAAAGTACCAAAAATTCACCCTAAGCTAATTTTGATATTATGAAACTAAAAACAAAGTACATTTTGAAAAATGAAATTTATAAAATTTAAAAAAGTGGGTATTACTATTCATAACTACTTTTTAAATGGCTAGTTTGATTGGTTGGGATGTGCTAGAACCCGAATCTTTGTACAGTCCAAGATATTATATTATTCAAAGAGAAGCATACTGTGGAAGCTTAGGGTGTTACATTCTTCCCTCATTCAAAAAATTTCATCCTCAAAATTTCTAGAATATTACTGCATAAAAATATTCAGTTGGTTCTTCATTATAAGTTCCTCAAGTTCCCATATTGTCTCTTCTATTTTATGGTTTCTCCAAAGAACTTTTACCAGACAAGGCTTCCAGTTTCTCAACACTTACTCTCTAGTATCAACAATCTTGATAGGGTCTTCATAATATGATAGATCAGGCTCTAGTTCTATTTCTTCATAGGTGAGTACATGTGTTGGGTCAGGCATGTATTTTCTCAACAGTGATACGTGGAACACATCATGTATTTTGGAGAGACTTGGCGGTATTTCCAAACGATAAGCTACAACTCCAATTCATTCTAGAATTTCAAAAGGTCCGATGTACCTGGGGCTTAATTTAACCTTCTTACTGAATTTTATAACACCCTTCCATGGAGATACCTTTAAGAAAACATGATCTCCTACTTGAAATTCGAAATCCTTCCTTCGGTTATCGGCATATCTCTTTTTCCTACTTTGAGCTGCTTTGATGTGGGTTTGGATAATATTTACCTTTTCCATTATTTCCTCAACAAGTTCTGGGCCTAAGAGTTTTATTTCACTAACGTCATCCCAACAAGTTGGTGTGTGACATCTCTTTCCATATAATGCTTCATATGGTGCCATCTGAATACTTGAATGGAAGATATTGTAATAGAAAAATTATACTAGAGGTAAATACTAACGCCACATACCTTGAAAGTCAAGTAAGAAAGATCTCAACATGTCTTCTATGGTTTTAATAATTCGTTCTAATTTTCCATCAGTTTGAGGGTGGTAGGCAGTGCTCAAATGAAGTTTGGTATCCAGGTATTTATGAAGAAATTTCTAAAATCTTGATGTAAAACAAGGATCACGATCAGAAACAATCGATAGGGGCACACCATGAAGTCTTACAGCTTCATAAATATATAGTCTTTCTAAACGTTCAAGTGGAAAATCTTATCTTGTAGTAAGAAAATGTGCCGACTTGGTAAGATGATCAATAATGACCCATATTGAATCATTCCTTCTAGGAGTCTTTGGTAGCCTTATGAAATATTCCATCGTAATATCATCCAATTTCCACTCAGGTATGGGAAAATGTTGCGTGAATCCTCCAGGATGTTGTCTTCCAGCCTTTATTTGTTGAAAAACCCTACATCTTGAAACATAATCAGTAATATCCCTTATCATTTTGTCCCACAAAAAACGTTCCTTCATGTCTCTATACATCTTAGTGCTACCAGGGTGTATAGAGAAATTGGAGCTATGAGCATTATCCTAAAATTCTCTATTTAGATCAGGTATATCGGGAACACAAAGCATCTTACCAAATTTTTAAATTACATCTTCATATAAGAAGTCAATCAATATCCCATCATTCACAGCAATAATTTTATTTTGAAACTCCTCATCATCAGTTTGAGAAATTTTTATCCTTTCTAGTAAAGATGGTTTGGAAACCATTCGAAAAACTAATGATGCTTCACCTTCCATGATTATTCCCATATCTATCTTTACTATATCCATGAACATAGGATCCCTTTCCACTCTCATCTTTTTCATAAATCCATGATCCTTTATTCTCCAAGCATCTGCCGCCTTATTTTCTTTCATCGAGTGGTAGTGTATTGTGAAATCATAATCCTTGAGTAGTTTGAGAAATCGCCTTTACCTCAGGTTGAGTTCTTTCTGTAATAAAATATACTTCAAACTCTTGTGATCCATATATATCTCACATTTTCACCATAGATATAGTGTCTCCATATCTTCCGAGCAAAGATTATAGCTGCTAACTCAAGATCATGAGTAGGGTAGTATTGTTCCTGAATTTTTAGCTGATGTGATGCATAGTTAATAACTCTATCATTCATCATAAGGAAACAACCAAGTCCCTTCTTTGAAGCATCACTATAAATAACAAACCCATAATTCCTGGATGGTAGAGTCAATGTTTGATCATTGACTAATATTTTATTCAATTCTTCCAAACATTATTCACACTCTTTTTTCCAAACAAATTTAACCCCTTTACATGTGAGCTTGGTTAATGGGTTATCCAATTGGAAAAAAAATTGGATGAAACAACGATAGTAACCTGATAAACCAATAAAACTATGTACCTTAGTTATACTCTTCAGTGCTGGCCATTCTTGGATTGCCCTGGTCTTTGAAGGATCAATAGAGATTCTATCCTTAGAGACAATATGGCCAAGAAAATAAATTTCCTGAATCCATAATTCACACTTGCTAAACTTCCCATATAATTCATTTCTTCTAAGAGTCTTTAGAATAGTTCGCAAGTGATTTTCATGATCTTCATAGATTTTGGAGTATACCAAGATATAATAAATAAATATTGCTACAAAGTCATCAAAATATTCCTTGAAAACACTATTCATTATATCCATGAAAATAGAGGGTGAATTATTCAGTCCAAAAGTCATTACTATAAACACATAATGCCCATACCTGGTTTGAAATGCTATATTTGGAATGTATTCCTTCTTCACGCACAAATGATGATATCCATATTGAAGGTCAATATTTGAAAAATATTGATCTCTATGAATTTTATTGAATAAATCATCAATACGGGGTTGGGGATACTTGTTCTTTATTGTTATAGCATTGATCTCCCTATAGTTAATACAAAACATCATAGATCCATCTTTCATCTTAATATAAAAAGAACAGGGGATCCCCATAGAGTAACACTAGGGAGAATAAATCCTTTATTACTCAATTCCTCTAGTTGTTTCTTTAGTTCCATAAATTCCACAGTGTCCATTCTATAACGGGTCTTCAATATGGGCCTTGAATGAGAAATTAAGTCAATGGAAAACTCAATTTCTCATTCTAGAGGGTTTCTAGGTAAATCCCTTGGAAACACATCAATATATTCTTACACAATAGGTACATACTCTATTTTAACATTCCTTTCCTCACCCATAGTTATTTCACTTATTTCCTCTCCAATAATTGAATTTAGTAGAGCTATTAGGGGTGGATCTATATGAGAATCATATGATGATTTTTCTTATCTAAAGATAAGGTATTCCTTATCATCGTCAAAAAATTTAACCACCTTATTCTTACAAAAAAAATTAGCATCATGGTATAAAATCCAATCCATACCGAGGAATATATCAAATTAAATCATGGGAATGACAATAAGATTAGTAGATAAAGCACATCTATATGCCATAATGGTAACTGATTCAAAAAACTTTGTTGCTATGATACATCCCTTAATAGTTTTGAGTGATAACTCCCTTGTTAAGTCAAATTGGAAATATCTAATTTTCTTGCAAAACTGGGAAGATATGAAAGAATGAGATGATCCAGAATCAAATAAATCATTGTTTAATTTTGAGGAAATGATTAATGTATTTTCCACCAAGTCATTCAAATCTTTAACCTCAATAGTTGTGATCGCATAAGCTTGGACTTTCTCCCTTGGAATTTTCTATGGTAAGTTTCCATCAATCTTAGTACATTCATTTGCATAATGCCTCATTTCTTTACAATTGTAGCATTGAACATTGATATCCTCTTTCTTCCCCTTATAATCATGAGCTTGGTGGCCTTTTTCTCCACACTTGTAATGGACTCTCATTCCCTTCAAGAAAGTACCAGGATGTTTCTTCCCACAATTACTATAGGATGGAAAGTCAAATTTTCTTTTATTCTGCTTATTTCCTTTTCCATAGTGTTTAGTAGATCTCTTCTTCTCTTACTTCTCTTTGAAGTCATAAGAATTAGAGAATTATTTTTATGTCTGTATAGCACATGAGATTATATCTCTGTACGATGAGAAGGATTGTGAGACTAATTCTCGATGGAGAAATGGTTTTAACCCATCAAAGAATAGATCAATCTTAATTATTGGGTTATGTATATAATTTTCAGCATGCCTTGCTAACCTTGTAAAGTTATCCTCATACTTTGCAACATTCTCATCCTCCTTTTTCCTAAATTTGAGAAATTTCCTTTCCATATCTACATGATGTTCACCAGGAAAGTATTTTTATAAGAAAAGCTCTCTAAAATCCCTCCATTCCATATTTGATACTTCTTCATCCTCCTTTTTGTTTTGAATTAATGATAACCATTGATCTACATCTCATGTGAGGCAATAAACTGCCATGAAAACTTTTTCCCTTTCGCTACTCCCGAAAGCATGAAATATTTTCTCTAAGGAACTTATCCATTTCTCACCTACAAATGGATTTGTAATCCCATTAAATGTTGGTGGTTTTTGCCTCATGAAGCGGTCTAACATTCATCCCCCAAGTTGTGGATCAGGGTACTTCATACAGGTAAGATTATTATTCATAACCTGAGTGAATTGTCCCAGTATAGTTATAAGTTGTTCAACACCAGTTGCATCACCATCTACACTATAATTATCTTGATTATGAAGGAAATACCTAAATGGGTTATGTGTGTTGATACAGTTTCCATTCCTTACACTAGGCACCATTTATAAATAATGGCATACACAAGGCTAGTTTATGAATCTCAATACATAATTCTAAACTTGTAAAATACTTAACATAAATTGAATATTTTATGCATATAATCATGAATCATAAAAAAAATGTTTTCTTTGGGGAATTATTTACTCATAAATACTTCATAATAGTTTGTAATGAAAATGTGGATTATCCTAATCATATCCCCCAGGAGTATCAAACCAGGTTCCCAGTAAGACTCATTGTTGTGTACCAGGATACCCCAGGTCAAGCCCGAAACTCCTTATCAGAGTTTTTAGTCCTAGGTACATATGTTCCAAAACCACGTCCACTTGTAGAATCTAGACAGGTATGTATTGCTTGTAAAGCCCACATAATATCAACATTACCAAAAAATTTGGATGATCTTCTATACTAATACTCAAAGTCTATCTTAGGATAATGTTCTCTAATCAAAGTTTTTCTAAATCTAATTTCCAAGGTTTGTACTAAACTTCCTATGATACCAACTATAACACCCCAACCCCAGTTACCTAGAGTCGATGCATTATTACATAACATTGTCATGATCACAAGAGATCAAGTCCCAAAAGACCGATTACTTTAGTTGCCTTTGAAGTACTAGATACATACATAAGTTTCACATTACATTATGAAATGAAAACGAAAAATTGTGTCTACATTGAACACACTCATATTCCTTAGCCTATCCCTATTGTTCAGTCATAATATACTTCTTCGCATACTGGGAAAAATTAAACATAAGAAAGGGGTGATCTCAGATGCTCAGTAAGGATAACAACATATCGGAAACTATCATAAATTAGCATAAAAATTTAAGGCAATGTATAGGACTAAAACACAAGACTTTTAAACTTAAAATTCAGCATAATATGGAAAATATAAATCAAATAATTCCATTTACTTATTCAAATTGATATTCTACTAGATGAATAATCACATGTAATATCAATAGCAAATATCATAATGATTTAATTCATAATGCCGAACATCATAACCACATAGTCAAGGCCTCGTGATAAGACTATAAATAAAAATATTGTCAATGCCTTGTTCCAAGACCCTAGTTTGTCTCATGAGACCTACCGATTCATCAAGGGGATATAGTGGGCCTTGCCCTTCACTTACTACGTCTAATGCATTCCTCATATGAAAAGGGTGAAACATAACATAAACATTCATAATAAACTAGCATACTAAATTTTAATACTTTAAACATAAACCGTGAATGAAATAAAAATAACACTTCCACAGTCAAACATATCATAAAACTATCAATACAATATGGAGTATTGTATCATAATAAATCAACTGCAATTAAACATAAAATCCAGTAACAGATGTTGACACAGATGAAATCAATACAAAAACCATTTGAGATAAATATCTCTTTCTACTTTGAAATCATTTAAAAGTCAAATAATTATAAAAGAAAACATTTATTTTGAAAATATTCTTATAAGCTTTTAAGGGAATATTTTATGGTGTTTTAATGGTGTAAAATATCCACACCTTCCATATAAGTTAAAAAACATTCTTTCCTTAATTTTTTGAAAAGGTCATAAAGTACCCTGTTTGGAAAACAGTGGAAAGATTCCTTTCAAAACATTTTATAAACATTCAAACAAGGGTATAAATGAATTTAACCCATAGTCTAGTAAATAATAAAAATGTTTTTAAATACATTTTTAAGACACATTTATGTGGAAGATAAATAAGTCTTAGTAGATACTTATGTATAAACAACCTCAGATAATAAAGAGATTGTAAAATTAACCCTTACTTTATAATTTTCCTTAGTCAAGGGTACATTAACCTCATGTATAATTGTTAAATCATTGTTATTAAATTATACAAGAACTACATACATAAATATGATATCATATATGATCCTATAATATTTCTTTGTTAATAATATTTCAGTAGTATCATTTTTTCAAGTGTTAACTGATTCATTTTCCTTCATATGTTTTGTTACTTAATTCATGTTTTTTATGGATAGGATGTATTTTATTCATATCCAAAATGATATTAAGTTATTAAAACTTTATTTTTAATTGTCAAATGAAAATTATTCTTGAATGGTTATGATGGGGAATGATATCTCCTCACGTCGTGGAGACGGTAATCCGTACGTACGCATGAGCGATAATATTATTCTATTGATGGGGAAATTGTATGTAATTGGATGGTATATTATATATAAATAATCATTAACATGTTATATTTATTATTTACAACATTTATACTCATTATTATACTCATCCAAATAATGAAGTGTTGAATAACAAACTACACCACGTCGTGGAGACGGTAAGGCATACGTACGCAAGTATAGTGACTTTTTCATTCATAGGATGGATAGAATAATGAATATGGTTGTACCATATTTATTATAACATCTATGTATGTATAAGGTACTAGATTTATTATTTTATTATGTAAACAAAAAAAATAGGAAGTGGAAGAAGAAAATAACTTTGAAAGAGGTGATGAAATAATTACCTCTTCTTCGGGTGCTTCCTTTTGATTTGAAAAAAAAGGCTACTTAGGTTGGATTTATGATCAATGTAAGGCCTATAGGTTGAATTCAGGGTAATTGGGAGGAGATTCGGGTAGGTTTTTCCAAGACAAATGGCTTTGGAGGTGTGAATTTAAGACAAGGGGATGTACCCTTTTATAAGAGAGGTGAGGGGCATTTTAGGAAGAGCTTGAAATATTAATTTATTATAAAATAATTTTATGTTTATAATATATCTAAATGGATTTATCTATAGTATAAGGTGGTTATGGTTCTAAATCCTCTCAAAAAATAGGTTTTATATAAGTTTAGGTCACCATATTAACCATATCCTTTAGATTTAACTCTTAGTTAAATAGTTTAACATTTATCATGTCTTCTTGTATTTTTATACTACATGGTTAATATAGTTACTATAAAATGCCAACAGAAACTCAAGTGGTTCATTAATTACATATATAACATTATCTAAGTCCTTTTTCCTAATCTTAGAATTTTAGTAATATTATATCATTTAATAAAATAGTATTTGTTTTTAAAACTCATTTTTTTCAATTTTGACACTATTTAGTATCTGGTTTTTGGGAAAGTATTAACAACTTGATTACTTCAAAAAAAAATACATTTAATCAACCCTTACATGTAGTATTAACCTATAAAATTAGTATATGGAATCAAAAGTTTCAATTTATATTTATTTTAATATTTATAATATAATTTATTTGATTCCTTCATTAATAAGGAAAATACTGCATCATTATTGTGTCATAAATAAATATATGTATTTTATATATAAAATTTATAAATAAAATATAATGATGTATTAAATATTTTTATATTTTTAATTACTATTTATAGTCTAATAGATCAATTATATAACCTGATATAAAAATTATTTTAGTGAAAGATACATTTTTATGTTATATTTTTGTATACTTTAAATTAATTTTTATAAAATGTCATTTTCACATCCATGTGGCTCCATGGGGTCCCAAAATCAAACCAAGGAATTCCATGGTAATAAATATCTCATAAAATAAGATTAAGATATGTGTTAGGGTAGTTTAATATTATTATAATATTATTTCTTTAGATTTATTTACCAGATTTACCCATTAACCATGGTAAATGAAATAATTACTGAAGTTATTATTCATAATGTCCAAAAAATAAAAGGTACATATTTACGAAATTTGGACCTTCTAATTAAAAATATAGAATCCAATTTTACAAATTAAAAACATATAATTTTCAGTAATTAATATAAAATTAAATCTCGATTTCAAAACCAAAAAGAGGGTTTTTAAGAAGTAAAAACTATCAAAAGATTAACATGTTTTTATATAAAATTTAAATGTGAAATTACATAAAATTATCTAAATTATATTAAATGATAAAAAAATAATCTAATGATACTTTAAAACCACTAAAATTTATAATTTAACACTATAAATTATTTCGATTAAAAAGGTTGTTTATAATTAAAATTTAGTATTTCTCAATATTCAACATAATAATAAAGTTATCATAAAAGTACCAAAAATTCACCCTAAACTAATTTTGATATTAAGACACTAAAAACAAAGTACATTTTGCAAAATGAAATTTATAAAATTTAAAAAATTGGGTATTACTATTCATAACTACTTTTTAAATGGCTAGTTTGATTGGTTGGGATGTGCTAGAACCTATATCTGTGTATAGTACAAGATATTATATTATTCAAAGAGAAGCGTATTGTGGAAGCTTGGGGTGTTGCATTATTCCCTCCTTCAAAAAAAATCATCCAAAAAATTTCTAGAATATTACTGCATAAAAATATTCAGTTGGTTCTTCATTATAAGTTCCTCAAGTTCCCACGTTGCCTCTTCTATTTTATGGTTTATCCAAAGAACTTTTACCAGTCGAGGCTTCTGGTTTATCAACACTTATTCTCTAGTATCAAGAATCTTGATAGGGTCTTCATAATAAGATAGATCAGGCTCCAGTTCTATTTCTTCATAGGTTAGTACATGTGTTGGGTCAGGCATATATTTTCTCAACAGTGATACGTGGAACACATCATGAACTTTGTAGAGACTTGGTGGTATTTCCAAATGGTAAGCTACAACTCCAATTCATTCTAGAATTTCGAAAGGTCCGATGTACCTGGGACTTAATTTACCCTTCTTACTGAATCGTATAAGACCCTTCCATGGAGATACCTTTAAGAAAACATGATCTCCTACTTGAAATTCAAAATCCTTCCTTCAGTTATCGGCATATCTATTTTGCCTACTTTGAGCTGCTTTGATGTGGGTTTGGATAATCTTTACCTTTTCCATTATTTCATCAACAAGTTATGGGCCTACGAGTTTTCTTTCACTGACATCATCCCAACAAGTTGGTGTGTGACATCTCTTTCCAAATAACGCTTCATATGGTGCCATCTGAAAACTTGAATGGAAGCTATTGTTGTAGAAAATTTTTACTAGAGGTAAATATCGATGCCACATACCTTGAATGTCAAGTAAGCAAGATCTCAACATGTCTTATAAGGATTTAATAATTCTTTCTGATTTTCCATTAGTTTGAGGGTGGTAGGTAGTGCTCAAATGAAGTTCGGTATCTAGGGATTTCTGAATACATTTCCAAAATCTTGATGTAAAACAAGGATCACGATTAGAAACATCTGATAGGGGCACACCATGAAGTCTTACAACTTCATAAATATATAGTCTTGATAAACTTTCAAGTGGAAAATATTCTCTTATAGTAAGAAAATGTGCAGACTTGGGAAGATGATCAATAATGACCCATATTGAATCATTCCTTCTAGGAGTCTTTGGTAGCCTTATGACAAATTCCATCATAATATCATCCCATTTCCACAAAGGTATGTTAAAAGGTTGTATGACTCCTCTAGGATGTTGTCTTCCAGCATTCATCTGTTGAAAAACACCACATCTTGAAACATAATGAGTAATCTTCCTTTTCATGTTGTCCCACCAAAAATGTTCCTTCAAATATCTATACATATTAGTGCTACCAGGGTGTATAGAGAAATTGGAGCTATGAGCATCAGCCAAAAATTCCCTTTTTAGATCAGGTATATCGGGAACACAAAGCCTCTTCCCAAATATTAAATTCCATCTTCATATATGAAGTCAATCAATATCCCATCATTCACAGCAATAATTTTATTTTGAAACTCCTCATCATCAGTCTGAGAAATTTTTATCCTTTCTAGTAAAGATGGTTTGGAAACCATTCGAAAAATTAATGATGTTTCACCTTCCATGATTATTCCCATATCCATCTTTACTAGATCCATGAACATAGGATCCTTTTCAAATCTCATCTTGTTGAGAAATCCATGATCTTTTCTTCTCAAAGAATCTGCCACATTATTTTCTTTCCTCGAGTGGTAGTGTATTGTGCAATCATAATCCTTGAGTAGTTCGAGCAATCTCCTTTGCCTCAGGTTGATTTCTTTATGTGATAAAATATACTTTAACCTCTTGTGATCAATATATATCTCAAATTTTCACCATACATATAGTGTCTCCATATCATTAGAGAAAATATTATAGCTGCTAACTCAAGATAATGAGTAGGGTAGTATTTTTCATGAATTTTTAGCTGATGTGATGCATAGTCAATAACTCTATCATTCTGCATAAGGACACAACCAAGTCCCTTCTTTGAATCATTGACTAATATTCTATTCAATTCTTCCAAACATTATTCACACTCTTTTTTCCAAACAAATTTAACCCCTTTACATGTGAGCTTGGTTAATGGGTTATCCAATTGGAAAAAATTCTGGACGAAACAATGATAGTAACCTGATAAACCAATAAAACTGTGTACCTGAGTTATACTCATCGGTGCTGGCCATTCTTGGATTGCCCTGGTCTTTAAAGGATCAACAGAGATTCTATCCTTAGAGACAATATGGCCAAGAAAATAAATTTCCTGAAGCCATAATTCACACTTTCTGAACTTCTCATATAATTCATTTCTTCTAAGAGTCTTTAGAATAGTGCGCAAGTGATTTTCATGATCTCCGTAGCTTTTGGAGTATACCAAGATATAATAAATAAATACTACTACAAAGTCATCAAGATATTCTTTAAAAACACTATTCATTATATCCATGAAAATAGAGGGTGCATTAGTCAGTCCAAAAGGCAATACTGTAAACACGTAATGCCCATACCTGGTTCGAAATGCTATCTTTGGAATGTCTTCCTTCTTCACGCATAAATTATGATATCCATGTCGAAGGTAAATATTTGAAAAATATTGAGCTCCATGAATTTGATCGAATAAATCATCAATACGAGGTTGGGGATACTGGTTCTTTATTGTTATAGCATTGATCTCCCTATAGTTAATACAAAACCTCATAGATCCATCTTTCTTCTTAACAAAAAAAAGAACAGGGGATCCCCATGGAGAAACACTAGGGAGAATAAATCCTTTATTACTCAATTCCTCTAGTTGTTTCTTTAGTTCCACTAATTCCACAGTGTCCATTCTATAAGGGGTCTTTAATATGGGCCTTGAATGAGGAATTAAGTCAATGGAAACTCAATTTCTCATTCTGGATGATTTCTAGGTAAATACTCTAGAATCACATCAATATATTCTTACACAATAGGTACATACTCTATTTTAACATTCCTTTTCTCACCCATAGTTATTTAACTTATTTCCTCTACAATAATTGAATTTAGTAGAGCTATTAGGGGTGGATCTAGATGAGAATCAGATGATGATTTTTCTTCTCTAAAGATAAGGTATTCCTTATCATCATCAAAAAAATTAACCTCCTTCTTCTTACAATAAATTTTAGCAACATGGTCCAAAATCCAATACATACTGAGGAATATATCAAATTCAATCATGGGAATGAAAATAAGATTAGTAGATAAAGCACGTCTATATTCCATAATGGTGACTGGTTAAAAAAACATTATTTCTATGATACTTCCCTTAGCAATTTTGAGTGATAACTCCCCTGTTAAGTCGAATTGGAAATATCTATTTTTCTTGGAAAATTGGGAAGATATGAAAGAATAAATAGTGGAAGATGGACCTATCCCCACGGTTTTCCCCAAAACCATGGGGATAGGTACCCCCTATACCCACAGTTTTGGAAAACCGTGGGTATAGGTCAATTTTCAAGACCTATGCCCACTGTTTTCCAAAACCGTGGGAATAGGGGGGTTATCCCCATGGTTTTGTAAAACCATGGGGATAGGTCTTGAAAATTGACCTATACCCACGGTTTTCAACAACCGTGGGTATATGGGTACCTATCCCCACAGTTTTGGGGAAAACCGTGGGGATAGGTCTGGGATAAAAAACATATACCAATGGTTTTTCAAAACCGTGGGTATAGGTTTCCCATGTGTGCGCGGGAAAATTTTTTTTCCGTGGGAAGGAATTTTTTTTTGGCGGGAGTCCTATACCCACGGTTCTTCCCTCTATACCCACGGTTTATATAACTATATTTAACTAAATGTAAATATATATACACATAATTGATGGTAAGGTAGGGGTTAGATGTGGTACTTTGCAGCGAAGAGGTCGCGGGATAGAAACCCCCCTGTGGAATTATTTTAGGATCTATACCCACTGTTTTGAAACCGTGGGTAAAAGCCACTGACACCGTGGAAATTTGGAATGTTTTGTTGAAACGATGGTAGAACACCTATACCGATGGTTTTTGAAAACTGTGGTTATAGGCTGGGGACCTATACCGACGTCGTTCCAGCCCACGGTTCCAAAAACCATGGGTATAGCACATACCCACGGTTTTGGGGGCTATACCCACGGTTTTGAACTGTGGGTATAGGCCATTTTTCCAGTAGTGAATGAGATGATCCAGAATCAAATAAATCATTGGATAATATTGAGGAAATTATTAAAGTATTTGAAATCATGTCATTCAGAGCTTCAACCTCAGTAGTTGTGATCGCATAAGCTTGGCCTTTCTCCCTTGGAATTTTATATGGTAATTTTCCTTGAATCTTAGTAAATTTATTTGAATAATTCCTCATTTATTTATAATTGTAGCATTGAACATTGATATCCTCTCTCTACCCCTTGTAATCATGAGCTTAGTGGCCTTTCTCTCCACACTTGTAACAGACTCTCATTACCTTCAGGAAAGTACCAGAATGTTTCTTCCCACAATTAATGTAGGATGGAAAGTAAAATTTTATTTTATTCCCCTTATTTCCTTTTCCAGATTTTTTAGTAGATCTCTTATTCTCTTACTTCTCTTTGAAGTCATAAGACTTAGATAATTCTTTTTATGTCTTGATAGCACATGAGATTATATCTTCGTACGATGAGAAGAATTGTGAGACTAATTCTCGATGGAGAAATGGTTTTAACCCATCAAAGAATTGATCAATCTTACTTTTGGGTTATGTATATAATCTATAGAATTCCTTTCTATCCTTGTAATGTTAGCCTCATAATTTTCAACATTATCATCCTCATTTTTCCTCATTTTGAGAAATTGCCTTTCCATGTCCTCTTGAAGTTCACGAGGAAAGTATTTTTATAAGAAAAGATCTCTAAACTCCCTATATTCCATATTTGATACTTCTTAATCCTTCTTTTTGTTTTGAATTAATGATAACCATTTATCTATATCTCCTGTGAGGCAATAAACTTCCATGAAAACTTTTTCCATTTCGCTACTCCCCAAATCATGAAATATTTTCTCTAAGGAACATATCCATTGCTCACCTAAAAATGGATTTGCAATCCCATTGAATGTTTTTGGTTGGTGCCTCATGAAGCTGTCTAACATTGATCCCCATAGTTGTGGATATGGGTACTTCATATGGGTAAGATTATTATTCATAACCTGAGTGAGTTATCCCAGTATAGTTATAAGCTATTCAGCACCAGTTTCATCACCAGCTACACTATAATTATATTGATTAGGATGGAAATCCCTAAATGGATTATGTGTGTTGATACAGTTTCCATTCCTTACACTAGGCACCATTTCTAAATATTGGCATACACTAGGCTAGTTTATGAATCGCAATACATAATTCTAAACTTGTAAAATACTTAACATAAATTGAATATTTTATGAATATAATCGAGAATCATAACAAAATGTTTTCTTTGGGGAATTATTTACTCATAAATCCTTCATAATGGTTTGTAATGAAAATGTGAATTATCCTAATCATATCCCCAGGAGTGTCAAACCATGTGCGCAGTAAGGCCCGTTGTGGTGTACCAGGATACCCCAGGTCAAGCCCGAAACTCATTATTATAGTTTTCTCTCCTAGGTACATATGTGCCAAAACCACGTCCACTTGTAGAATCGAGACAGGTATGTATTTCATGGAAAACCCACATAATATCAACATTACCAAAAATTTTGGATGTTCTTCTATACTAATCCTCAAAGTCTATCTTAGGGTAATGTTCTCTAATCAGAGTTTTTCTAAATCTAATTTCCAAGGTTTGTACTAAACTTCCTATGATACCAACTATAACACCCCAACCCCAGTTACCTAGAGTCGGTGAATTATTACATAACATTAGAATGATCACAAGAGATCAAGTCCCGAAAGACCGATTAATTTAGTAGCCTCGGAAGTACTAGATACATACATAAGTTTCAAATTACATTATGAAATGAAAAAGAAAAATTGTGTCTCTATTGAACACACTTATATTCCTTAGCCTATCCCTACTGGTCAGTCATAATATACTTCTTCGCATCCTAGGAAAAATAAAACCTAATAAAGGGGTGAGCTTAGATGCTCAGTAAGGATAACAATATAGTGGAAACTATAATAAATTAGCATAAACACTTAAGGCAATGTATAGGACTAAAACAAAAGACTTTTAAACTTAAACTTAAGAATAATATGGAAAAGATAAATCAAATAATTCCATTTACTTATTTACATGGATATTCTGCTAGATGAATAATCACATGTGATATCAATAGCTAATCTCATAATGATGTAATGCATAATGTCGAACATCATAACCACGTAGTCAAGGCCTCGTGATAAGACTATAAATAAAAATATTGTCAGGGCCTTGTTCCAAGACACTAGTTGGTCTCATGAGACCTACCGATGCATAGAGGGGCTATAGCATGCCCCGCCCTTCACTTACTACGTCCAATGCATTCCTCATATGAAAATGGTGAAACATAACATAAACATTCATAATAAACTAGCATATAAAATGTTAATACTTTAAATATAAACCGTGAATGAAATAAAAATAACACATCCACAGTCAACCATATCATAAAACTATCAATACAATATGGAGTATTGTATCATAATAAATCAACTTCAATTAAACATAAAATCCAATAATATATGTTGACACAGACGAAATCAATACAAAAACTATTTGAGATAAATATCTCTTTCAACTTTGAAATCATTTAAAAGTCACATAATTATAAAAGAAAACATTTATTTTGAAAATATTCTAATAAGCTTTTAAGGGAATATTTTAAGGTGTTTTAATGGTGGAAAATAGCCACACCTTCTATATAAGTTAAAAAATATTCTTTCCTTAATTTGTCGAAAAGGTCATAAAGTACCCTGTTTGGAAAACGGTGGAAATATTCCTTTCAAAACATTTTATAAAAATTCAAACAAGGGTATAAATGAATTTAACCCATAGTCTAGGAAATAATAAAAATGTTTTGAAATACATTTTTAAGAAACATGGTTGTGGATGATAAATAAGTCTTAGTAGATACTTATGTATAAACAAACTCAGATAATAAAGAGATTGTAAAATTAACCCTTACCTTATACTTTTCCTTTTTCGAGGGTGAATTAACCTCCTGTATAATGGTTAAATCATTGTTATTAAATTATACAAGAACCACATACATAAATATTATATCATATATGATCCTCTAATATTTATTTGTTAATAATATTTTAGTTTTATCATTATTTCAAGTGTTAACTGATTCATTTTCCTTCATATGTTCTGTTAAGTAAGTCATGGTTTTTATGGATAGGATGTATTTTATTAATATCCATAATGATATTAAGTTCTTAAAAATTATTTTTAATCATCAAATGAAAATTATTCTTGAATGGTTATGATGGGGAATGATATCTCATCACGCCATGGAGACGGTAATCCGTACATATGCACGAGCGACAATATTATTCTATTGATAGTGAAACTGTATGTAATTGGATGGTATATTATATATAAAGAATCATTAACATGTTATATTTATTATTTACATTAGTTATACTCATTATTATACTCATCCAAATAATGAAGTGTTGAACAACAAACTACACCACGACATGGAGACGGTAAGCCGTACTTACGCAAGTATGGTGACTTTTTCATTCATATGATGGATAGAATAATTAATATAGTTGTACCATATTTATAATAACATATATGTGTATATATGGTACTGGATTTGTTATTTTAGTATGTAAACAACAATGAAAGAGGAAGTGGAAGAATAAAATAACTTTGAAAGAGGTGATGAAATAATTACCTCTTCTTCAGGTGCTTCCTTTTGATTTGAACAAAAGGGCTCCTTAGGTTGGATTTAGATCAATGTAAGGACTATAGGTTTAATTAGGGGTAGTTGGTAGGATATTCGGGCAGTTTTTGGCCAAGAAAAATGGATTTGGAGGTGTTAATTTAAGATAAGGGGAAGTACCCTTTTATAAGAGAGGTGAGGGGCACTTTAGGAAGAGCTTGAAATATTAATTTATTATAAAATAATTTTATGTTTCTAATATATCCAAAAGGATTTATATCTAGGATAAGGTGGGTATGGGTCTAAATAATCTCAAAAAATAGGTTTTATACAAGTTTAGGTCACCATATTAACCTTATCCTTTAGATTTAACTCTTAGTTAAATAGTTTAACATTTACCATGTCTTCCTGTATTTTTATACTACATGGTTAATATAGTTACTATAAATGGATAAGATAGTATAAATTGGTTTATTAATGAAATATATAACATTATATAAATTATTTGGAGGAATTTTAAATTTTTAGGAATATTATATCATTTTATAAAATAGTATTTGTTTTAAAAACTCATTTATGTCAATTTTGACACTATTTATTATTTGGTTTTTGTGAAAGTATTACGAACTTTATTACTTCGAAAAAAATAAATTGAATCAACACTAACATGTCATATTCACCTATAAAAAATTTTTATGCCATAAAAAGTTTCAATTTACATTTATTTTAATATTTATAATATCATTTATTTGATTTTGTCATTAATAAGGAAAATACTGCATCATTATTGTGTCATAAATAAATATATTTATTTTATGTCTAAAAATTATAAATAAAATATCATGATGTAGGAAATATTTTAAGAATTTTAATTACTATTTATAGTCGAATATATCAATTATATAACCTCATATAAAAAATTAGTGAAAGATACATGATTATGTTATATTTTTCTATACTGTAAATTAATTCCTATAAAATGTCATTTTCACATCCCAATGGCTCCATGGGGTCCCAAAATCGAGCCAATGAATCCCATGGTCAGAAATATCCCATAAAATAAGATTAGTACATGTGTTAGGGTAGTTTAATATTATTATAATATTATTTTTTTATTCTTATTTACTAGATTTACCCATTAACCATGCTAAATAAAATAATTACTGAAGTTATTATTCATAATGTACAAAAAATAAAAGGTACCTATTTAAATAATTCGGAATTTATTATTCCAAATATGTAAACCAATTTTATAAATTAAAAATTAATAATTTTCAGTAATTAATTTAAAATTAAATCCCATTTTCAAAACCAAAAATAGGGTTTTTAAAAAGTAAAAACTATCAAAATATTGACATGTTTTTATGTACAATTTAAATGTGAAATTAAATCCAATGACCTACATTATATTAAATGATTAAAATATAATCTAAATATACTTTAAAACCACTCAAATTTATAATTTAACACTATCAATTATTTTGATTAAAAATTTGTTTTTAATTAAAATTTATTATTTTTCACTATTCATCAAAATATGAAAGTTATCAGAAAAGTACCAAAAATTAACCCTAATATAATTATGATTTTCTAAAACCAAAAACAAACTATATTTTTGAAAATGAAATTTATAAAATTTAAAAAAGTGGGTATTACTATTCATAACTATTTAAACGGTTAGTTTGATTGATCGGGATGTGCTTAAACCCGGAGCTACGTACAGCGCAAGCTATTGTATTATTCAAAGAGAAGCATACTGTGGAATCTTGGAGTGTTACATGATTTTTATTCCATGCCTAAATTTTCCCTTTCCACCTATGTTCTCCTATTTGGAAACCTAGTTAAGAGTTACGTTTGGTAACCGTTACGTTTCCAACTTTACTTATTAAAATGATGTTTTTGTATTTTATTTTATAATTTTGGTTTCTCGGAAAAAAAATTCATATATTAATCCATTGATAACAAAAACAAATTTCAGAAGAAAAATTCAATTCAAGTGGGACAGAATGTAACACCTTGATATTTTTATGAAATAATTTTTTTCTAAACATTTTATTTCTTTGATGTCTTGAGTTACACGCAACACCGTCTTAGCTTGCATTACACGAAACAGTGAGTTTTTAAAAAAACATAATTTTATTATTATTTAAATAATATTGTAAAATATTTGTTAAATTAGATATTATGAATAATATTTACTAAATTAAGAAAATGTATGGTTTGTAAGATGAATTCATTGGTTAAAAACAAATTAGTAAAAGAAAATATATACCAATTGATTATAATTAAAAATAATTTATCCCAACGTCATTTTATCTTAATAAATTAAATAAATTAAAAATAGGGAATGATATTAATGAAATATAGATGTTATATATTAAATAAAATATTTTTTATATTCATACAATACATTTTATAGGAATAAGATAAGAACAAAACCAATTTTATGCATAAAAACCTATATTTTTTTAAAGGCTAATGTTACCATCATTTAATGGTGAAACAATTTTAAACTAAAATTTTTACACTATTTTAGTTTTTATATGACAAAATAAAAATATTAATTTAAATAAGGATATAAAAATTTTAATTTGGTTGAATTTTTGGTATTTTTTTAATAAGTTTCTTATTTTGATGAATTGTGAAAATAATAATTTTTCATTGAAAACATATTTTTTCATCAAAATAATTTATTGTGTTAAATTATATTTTTTATTATATTTAAATTATAAATATATTATTTTTGTATCATTTAATACAATTTAATCCATTAATGAAAATTTTAAATTGAATTTACATTTTAAACATTTCAATCTTTTGTATGTTTAAACATTAATAACTCGTTTTCTCACCCAATCACTGATAATAATTTTAAATTAATTAGTGAAATTAATATGTTTTAAATTTTAAAAAATTCATTAAAATTTTTGAATCAGTCGGTCCAAATTATTTAAATAGTTTTCTTTTATTTTTTGGACATGTGAATAGTAAATTTAGTAATATTTTAATTACCACCATTAAGGGTAAATCAGGTAATTATGGGTAAAAATAATATTATAAATACTATAAAATTATCCTAACACTTGTCCTAATTTCATTAGATGAGTGTGTATCGACAAAAAACATCATTTATCTAAATTTATAACCTTTTTTAATACATTTGGGAGATTGTATGACATTTATTATATTTTGTTTCAAGAAGAGTTGAAGATGGAACACTCGTATTTTATTAACTATAACATTTTTAATATAGTGTTATAGATAAGATAAATTTGACTATAAATAGTAATGTAAAATATAAAATGTTTTTTATCAGGGTAATTTATCATTAATTTTTAAGAAACAAATAATTTCTTTAAAGGCATAAACAATGATGATGTAGTAATTGTTTAATTAATAGAAATATTGAATAAATGATATTAAAAATATTAAAATAAATATTATTTTAGAAAATTAATTTCCTCGGAGAATTTTACAGATGAACTAGACATATTATGTATATATTAAATTTTTTGGTTCAATTTTATCTTTTTTATTGATATTTTTGAAAAATTAAATAAATGAATAGTATCAAAAATGACATTAATGATTCTTTAAAATGAATAATATTTTATTAAATTATATCAAATTCATAAAAATATAAATTTCTGAAAAATTATTGATATAAGGATATATTTTTCATAAATAATCCATTTATGGTTTTTTTCATTTTATAGTAAATATATTAACCCATAATGAGTAAAAATTCATGTCGTCATGGTAAGTGTTAAATGGTTTAACTAAGGGTTAAAGAAAAACTATATGGATAATAATGTTACTCAAACTTGTCTAAAAATATTTTTTTGAGATAATTTATACCCTTACCCATATTATCTTCTAAATAACTCACTTTGTATCCATTTAAAATAGAAAATAAATTTATATTAATTTAATATTTTGAGAGTTCCCAAAAGTGCCACTCGCCTCAATTATAAAAAGGCACATCCTCCCTCACTTCATGACATCAAATATATCCTTAAATATCATTCATACCATTCTCATCCCCATTTTAAACTTCCCTAGTCACATTATAGGGGTTCTAGTATTCTAAAAATGCCAACTCTAGTGTCCCAAATAGGTGATCTAGATGGATCTCACCGAAGAAATGGTAATAACCTTTACCGACTCATTGAAGATTATTTCTTCTTAAATATATTATTAATGTATTGTTTACATTATAAATTAATAAATAAAATATAACCAATATTATAAGATTTTATTATGATTATGGAACAACCATATTCAACCTTTTATCCATCCTACAAAAAACAAAATCATGACGTGTGCATACGTACGGCCTACAATCTCTACATTGTGGTATAATATGTATTACAACACCACATTACTTGGAGGGGTATAATGATGGAAATAATAATTATATATGATTATTATAACAATATATTGTTTCTATAATAAAATATATACCATCCAATTCTTTAACATTTCACAATTAAGGGAATGATATTGTTGCTCGTGTATATGTATAGCCTACCATCTCCCCAACATGATGTGATTAGTTTTACATATTAAACATTATAGAATGATTATATAAAGGTATATAATGAATTAATATGATATATATTACCTTAAAATAATTCTAAAAATGGTGGATCTATATCCAATGCACAATAATTGGTACTTATATGAAAAAACATACATATGAAAATAAACTAGTTATCACCATAAAGAAGAGTAATAATGAAATATTATTAACAAATGGGTGATAATATGATAATATATGAAATAATTAAAATGAATATGGTTCTATAAAAAATTTATAACATTATTTAATCCATTATTCAGGAGATTCAGATATGTAATAAGGAATTAATACATAAGGTAAGGTAATTTAATCTCACTTTTTATTTCTATAAGATACTTGTTATATTCATCAGTCACATATTTTGTGTGACATATATAGTACCCTATTACATTTGATATCATTAATTTACATTATTTTAATGATGTTATAATCTTTAATTGATGTTTTTCCTTCATGGGGTTCCGGATTCTAATGTTACTCAAGTATTAAGGTATTTATGTTTAACTTTTATTTATGTTGGACACATACCTTATACACTACATGTTTCTTCTATGTGGTGTATTTACTACACATTAATGTATTTTATGAAAATTATCTAGAAAATTATGGTCTTTTTTATATCCATATAATTTCATTTCATTCATGGGGAATAGGATTCTACTAATTATAAAGTGATGAGTATTGTTTTTCACAATCTCATCAATATTTGGGATTGGTTCATTTTAAGCCTCTATTAGGGAATATTTATCTTCCACAACCATGTTTTCTAAAAATGTTTTCAAAAATGTCTTTACTATTCTCATATTTATTTTTTAATTCGTTTATACCCATTCTTAACTTTTTACTGAATGGTTTTAATTGAATCTTTTTGGTGTTTTCTAAACGAGGTAATTTTTGACTTTTCAAGAAAAAATATGAAAGAAATGTTTTTTTTACTTATACGACGTTAATAGAATTTTTCTTTATCATGAAACCATAATTCATTGAATCATACTCTACAAGACTACAATTTTATATTAAAATAATTTTCCTTATTTTAAAACTTTTTTTCCATTTTATGAAAAGAAAACATTTTCAAAGAAGAAAGAATATTTTCTCAAGAATTATTTTCCTGTGATCTCATAAAATTAATTTTCTTCAAAGAAAATGTTATTTTATGTTTCTTATGTTATACTGGGAATATGATCCAATTAAACCATTATTATTTGTTATAATATTGGTTTTTTTATTATGGAATTATATTTATGAAACATACTTCTTTTACATGGTTTTTATTATGATTGAATGATGTTTATGAAACCCATTTCATTCCATGGGTTCTAATATGATGAATGATTTATGTTCTTGTGGCAGACATATGTATGGTTTTCATTATGTGATTGGTGGGACCTATATCTACTTCTAATGCATAGGGTAATGATTTATATATCATGATATAGACAGGACAGGAAATGGATTAATCTTGGTTCAGTAATATAGGACTGGAATGAGAGTAATATCGGTTCAATAATATGATATTGGAACAAGAGTTATCTTGGTTCGGTAATTAAGGAATGAAATGGGAGTAATATTGGTTCAATAATAGAGTACTAGAATGGGAGTAATCTTGGTTCAATAATATAGTACTAGAATGAGATTAATTTTGGTTCTGTAATACAAGGATGGAATGGGGAGTAAACTTGGTTTAGTAAAGGTCATTTTCTGCTATGATTGTCCTGTCAATGAGCAATGAAAATTTTGGAAATTAGTTCCTATTTTTCCATTTTTTTTAAAAATTCCATTTTTTATTAAAAAATCATTCTTTTATTATTTATGTCGTATGAATTTTTATGACTCAATATTATGATCTTTGATATGTAGGGTATAAATTACAAATTTAATGTTTATATTATTTTACCCTTACACTTATGTTGTGATTAATATCTCCTTTATTTACCCTTAATGAGCATCTAAGTTCACCATTGTCATGTTTTTCTTTTCACCATGTTATAAAGAATGGTTTTATGTAGGATTACTAAATGGGATGATCATTATGGGAAACATTAAATATCTTTCACTAAACTAGAATTGTTGTTCCAAGATTACAAAGAAACTAAACTAATATGGTATTTGGTTGTGAGTTTTTTTAATGTATGATGTGTTCTGAAAAATGATGCAATATCCATGTATGTTAATATTGTGTTGTTATTTCACCACATGTGTTAGTTTTGATGATTAAAAAATCCATTTACAACCCCTAAAATTGATCTAAAGTCTTCATGAATGTATGGTACCTGATAATTTTAAAATCCCTCATGCTCTTTTTGGATAACATAATTGATTCTTGAATATATAGATCCTTGACCACCCAAACCATATCCTCCACATCATTATCCATGGAATATAGGTTTTCACATATTCTCTTCTCCCTCTCAGTCTATTATTAATGGTTTAATGTAATCAACAATATTTGAATAAGATGTTCATCCCTTCCTATAAAAAGGCACAACATTCCACATTATGAAATTTCTAATAAGTGAATATTTAGTCAGATAATGAGTTCTTATATGCACTTTTGTTTTGTTTTACAAAATTGAATCTACATTGTTTAGAATTAATATTTAGGACTAATTCTTTGAAGAAAAAAAAGATATTTTAAAATTAAAAAACACCACATAAATTTATAATGATTATTTTATATATACACACATAATTTGAAATCCCATGGCCTTTATTGGAAATCACATTTGAAAAATTACCAGTTTCAATATATCTTATGATAAACCTGTTAAATAATTGGATGAAACAATTTTTCATATGAAAACTATGAATAGTTGTATAGGAGAATTTATTATAATTTTCATGAACCTTTCCATTAGGGACCATGCTGCAACTCCCCAAGACCACCTCCAATAGGTTGGGGGCTTGCGACTAGTGCCGAGTATCCATATCACTGACCTTGGAGGATTTATCTAATGTACATATACATACATAAAACTATCCAAGACTATAAAAATTCTAAAATGTAAAAATAACATAACAACCATGCATTCGTACATCTAAATCCCATAAATAGAGTGCGAAAGGATGTAAAGAAATGTAAATAGGGCCAACTAAAATCCCACCATAAAGAGTCTGAAAAAAAAATCCAACCTGAATAAAAGTATTGGGATTTCTATTAGAAAGTCGAATGGATACACCATGGTCTATCCAGTCTCACTTGGCACCATCTAGTCTGGGTTCATTTAGGACTCTGTCAAAAGGCCAATCGTTAGCACAAGACATGGAATGTGTGGGAAAATCCCATGCAGGTGTGAGTATAAAAATAAATAGTAGGTCACCATGAAACCAAAAATAAAACAAAAAATGAAACAAATTCATCTCTATACATGTATATCTCTACAACACATATAAAAAATAATATCCATACCTACTCAACAAAGACACATGGTCTATAGGTACGTCACAACCATTGTATTCTAGACTAGGATTCCAGCTCAAAGATTCCACATAGAACTCTTTTGAGAGAACAAGCTCTTGATTTTTATAATGATGATGAGGGTCGTCAAAGAGGTAGTGCTTGTCATGTCTCTTCATTAGAAGTACATGATGATTGTCTAAAGAGAATATGATATACAAATGAGGATCACTATCATGGCCATGTGGTGATACCAATAACTCAATCTATATTAAACAGTTATGTATAGGATCAGTGACCATGTAATGTTGGTCATGATGATACCAATAACTCCACCCAGGTCATGAAGATAAATAAAGGATCTCACTCCTAGCCTCTCAGATGTATTCCAATGTTTCTATCCAGGAAATCCTTTGAAAGGGATTATTATCCTAGGAATAGAAAACGATTACATACTAACCCTATAGGAATTTATAAGTGGAATTCACCATAATTAAACATGTATATTATATAGAGAAAAGGTCTCTAATCCATGTATAAAATAGTACATTGTGTGTAGTAAGAGTCACAAGTTGTGCCCCTTGACCCCAGGTCTTGGTTGTGTAAACAGACCATGTCTCTTTCTCATGTCCATGTAGAAGTACATGGTGTGTAGGATGCCCATTTAGTATAACATTTTTCTACAACATATCTTCATACCATGTACTTTATCATGTGTACTAGTACATGGATTAGCCAGTGTACTTGTCCAGGTTGTGTCTGTGTGGTACACAGTGTTCTCCAACCCGTGTACTCTAACCCGTGTCCATTCACTTTCCGATGTACACATCAAGTCTCTTGGGAAATACCACACATCATGTGATAGGGTTCACATGTCGTGTGGTACTAAACATTCTTCTGAAACCCTAGAATCCACAAAGGGGAACCACACAACATGTAGATCTGACATACACACCGTGTAGCATGGGATTTTCTAGAAATACATATCTGTATTCCTGGCATCTTCTCCATTGCTTCAGCCTCTGATTCGGACATTAAAAGTTGTAAAACTCAATTAAAGTACTTTCCTAATAATTTCCATTTACAAACATTATGTATATGGTATCCCGCCTTTTTATTACATAACTTTTCATTTAATTTTCCAAATAGAGGATCTTTAAAGTCTAGTTCCTTGGAAAAAAGGTATATAATACATTAAAACATATAACATTATTTTAATACCCTTTAAATTTTTCTTGAAAATTTAATCCGAAGTACAATTAATTCATCTAATAACCTGGAGACATACATCAAAGTAAAGGGAAAGCAGAAGTCCCAGTAAAGAAAACAAGTGAAAATGTTTACATATGAACTTGAGCGATATCAATAAGAACTTGGGGAATATAATAAAGGTATGATAAATAGGAATATAATAATAATATTAACTTGAAAAATAACTTTAAAATGTGTCTACAACATTTAATTTATACATTCATAATCATATCTCCAAGGTTCATCCCCAAGGTGTCATAAAATTTACCTAGGTTATTCACCAAGGTATTATAAAACTTGTCATCTTTAGAGATTAAATTCTTTACCCAATGAATTGGAGAGATATCAGGGCACACCATTAATATGTATTTATTTTAATTTGATCCACATATATCATAACCAAAAATTTCATAAATAATCCAAATAGAATAAAATAAATGGGTTTCATATCAAAATTGTGACGTTTTAAAAAGTGCTTAAAAACATGATCATTATGTCATTTATAACTCATGGAAAGGGAATGAGGGTTTTATGTATGTAAATTAAAAAATAATATATATCATTTTTATGTATTGGTGAATAACCCTAGAAATTTAATAGGTTTGGGTATTCACATAAATAAAATAAGATAATTTCTTGAGAAAAAGAGAGAGATTTTGAGAAGAAAATTATACAGCATAACAGTTATACAATATGGTTTTAGAAAACATTAAAAATAGAAGGTACAAGGGTCTACCATACATAAATGAATCATTTTATAGTATAAGGATATAATAAAATATAAATAAGAACATGGTATGTAAACTTTAAACACATACCACACAAAATATAATTTGAAAGAAAAAAAGTTGTGAATTCCTTTACAAAAATTCAGCAGCCTAACGGCGTCGCTTAAAAATTTAGAAAATCAGTTGATGAGAGTGGAAAGGGTATCTCATCATTTTCACATAAATGGAAAAAATTAGGATATAGAAGAACATACCCCAACATAATAAAATGTAAATTAGAATACATAACATAAAGGAAGTATTGACTAAAAGAGGAGGGTGAAAGGTTCCCTTAACATGAAGAATAACATCAAAAACCCATAGGTTGGAAACTTGGGGGATTTAGGGAACCGTCGGAAGACTAATTGGGAGGTAAAAAGACCAGATATTTGTTTAGGAGGAATTTGGAATGAATGGAATGATGGAATGGGTTGGTATTTATAGCAAAAGTGAGGGAATATTTTATTAATTTCCAAGGGACACCTCATTAGTGGTATTTGAAAAAACCATGGGCCTGCCCATGGTTTTGGCCACTAGGGACACCTCATATAATATTTTACTGTAAAAAAGTCAACCAGAATTTGATATTAATTATTACATCATTATGATGTTATTTAACACATCGAAAACTCAAAAACTATATTTTTACTATTCACCAAAAAACAAAACATTTTATAAAAATATCATAAATTCACCCTAAACTAATATCGATGTTATGAAATCAAAAATTAACTCCATTTTTTGAAAAATAATTATATAATTATGAGATATTTAATTTTTAATTAAAATCACTATTTACTTGAAAAAAATACTAATACTTAACTAATAATTTCTGAAACAGTTATTTACTTATGAATTTATATCACATTACCATTCAAGATGCCTAAATTATATTTATACTTTATTAAGTGAGGTTACTATTCCATTGATCACATTACTATTCATAAGGGTAATATTACTATTCATAATTTACTATTCACCAAAAATTAAGTTGATCTTATAAAACTCTAAATTTATTATTGATCACAACTATATAAGACCATTTTTTGAAAATCATTTCACATTATTAATTATTTAAATTATAAAAAATATTTTAAAATACTCTATTTTTTTATATTTATCAATATTATGAAACTTCTAAAAAATTCATCCTATATTTATTTTGACATTTGAAATTCAAAAAAAATACCTTAATAAGAAATAACAATTTTATTTATACAAAAGGATTACACAAAGTAACTAAGGCCTCATTACATAGCCCCTTATAACACCTGCATAGGATCTATGATTAAGGTGTGCAATGGTGATAGAATCATGCATCAGCATGGACAACATTGTCTGAGTGGTGATTTCTATCATATTAAACTTCTCCCAGTGGTGATTATGTTCAAGCTTAATATGTTGAATATTGACTTGGGGTTGGTCCAAAGCAAAACCCAGTGGTGCTACCTCTTTTCCAAGATCCGAAAGATGGGATTCGTATAACCCAATTCTATTGGATGAGGCCATCAATTCTTCTTTCTGCATTAATTAACCATGACCATTTTTATTTATAAACAATAATCAAAACGTTAAGAGTATAGTTTCCAACGGTCATATTGAACAACGGTCATATAACAGTCAAAACCCAAAGGTATCATTTTAATTATACTCACTTAATTAATAAAAGGATATAGTTTTTTTAGTACAAAATAAAATAACACACAAATTCAAGAAACAAATATTATTCAAAAGTTCGGGTCGTTACAATGTACTAGCCATAAAATCTTCTTGGAAAATGGATCTCAACATCATTCTTCATTTTGCACCAAATAATTATAAAGAACATGTAATTTATTATCCAATTTCATATGATTCATCACCACTTCCATCATTTCACCACCATCAATTTTTGATGATCTCGGATATATGATTTCAGATCGTTGTGCCAAGAAATGGGGGAGAAATGATCAATTGATCAAGATATGGTGAATCATGGTAAAAATGAAGAACACCAATGATGAACAAAGAATCATGGGAGAAAAGGACAAGAACAGATAAGAGGAATTAACCTTGATCAATGTTTAGGTCGATATGGATTCGTTTCCATTATAAGTAAAATTGAAGAATCAATAATTTAATCATGATGGAAAAACTCCCAAACCTAATTAATCTAACCCATCCGACAAAACTATTGATCCGTGAATCAATCTAGTTTTCAATTGATTCATGTTTATCATAGAAATAAAGAATAAGGAAAATATACATTAAACAACCATCCTACCTCAATCTGTATCAATCAGTGACAAAGAACGGGGTTGTGCCATAATAATTGGTAATATCATTTGAATCTATTGTGCTCTGATCATCAATCCATGATCTACTCATCTATATCATGAGAAAAAAATCCTCCAACATTCTCTCAAGATTATCTCTAATAGCTCCAGGGTTATATGGATAAACCTTGGATATTTCCATAGATTTCTTCTTAAATATGATGTTTTTGGCCACTATGTCCACAAAAAAAATAAAATAACTTATAAATTATTTTTTTCATTTTACACCTGTGAATAATTTTCCACAAACTACCCATGTCTACTAAGGTTAATTCTCAACTAGGTTAAAACCATTATTCTAAACTAAATGGTGAACTCATATTTCTGATCCTGGAACCCATTTAGACATTATTTTATTTTTTTTTTGGAAAATTCCTTGTCATGATATTTAATATATTTAATACATGTCACACATTTATTTCAGGCACACTGGGCCATAGAATTGCACGTCGTCCCAGTGCCTGGTCTCCAAAATAATAAATATAATATCAAAAAATAATATATATGGAAAATATGATACATTAAATTATACTCACCTTGGGGATTTACATCCTCAAAAATCCAAAACAAGAGCCACTCAAAAATATGTGTGTACTGAGCATTAATCTAAGCCTCATGCTCTCATGTGCTCTCTTGTAGATTATCGTGCTGCCACCAGACACACAATAGAGGAATCAATCACCCACGAAGGATCTTATCCTTTAGATCCTTGATCTCTATCAGTTACTCAGCAAAGTTTTGTCCATCCTTGATGTCCTCTCACCCCATTCAATAACGTGCGATGAGTCATGCATGTACCACCTCAACTGAGACAAGTGGAAGATGTCATTTACCCCATCTAACTATGAAGGTATATCCATGTGGTACACCACCTCTATAAATATAAATAGTATCTGGAAAGGGCCAATAAACCTTAGATATAGCTTGCTGACCTAGCTAAATCTCCATAATCAATGTCAAGATGAAACTCATAAGAACACATGGTCACCTTCCTCGAACACCAAAGGCCTCTATCACCTATTAGTATAAGACTTCTGATGGATTATTGTGGTCCTCATCTTATCCTAGATGATCTTACCCTTCTTGGTAGTATCTCGTACCAACTCTAGGCCAATGAGTGTTGACTCTCTTGGGTTAGTCCAGTAATGTGGTGACCTACTTTTTTCCCATAAAAAACCTCAAATGGTTCCATACCATAGGTGGAATGGTAGTTGTTTTTGTTTACAAACTCCATCGTTGGTAGGTGATCCTCCCAACAATGGACAATGTACAACATGTAAGATCATATAAATTCCTCCATAATCTAAATATCCCTCTCTGTATGCCCATCATTTTGGGGTGAAAAACTATGCTCAAGAATAACTAAGTCCCAAGAACCATATATAATCAATTCCAAAACTAGGATGTGAATAAAGAATCACAGTCAGAAATGATCATTGATGTAAATCCATGGATTCTGATTCTCTCCTACATGTAGAGGCATCCAAATCTCTCTGCTAAAATCCTATCTTGGATAGCTAGGCTATGGTCTGACCTGGTGAGTCTATCTATAATCACCAATATGGAATCATGTACCCTATACATATGTGGTAATACTATCATGAAGACCATGGATATTTCATCCCACTTCCACTCAGGAACCTTAAGGGGTTGAGCTAAACCTTCTAGAACTTGGTGTTCATCCTTCACTTACTAACAAATAAGGCATCAAGAGACAAACTCGGCAACTCTCTTATTCATCCTTGGCCACCAAAACTAATGTCATAGATCCTCATAAATCCTTTCCACACATATATATACTAAAAAATATGATGAATGAAATTCTCCTATAACCACTTCATTTAACATCACCGGTACCATCATGAGTCCTCTAAAAAGAAAGACGTACTACCCACCTTTTGAAAATCCATTAAGAGAAATCCTGGTGTATATATGAGTGTTCATGGTATCACAGTTGGTATCCCCAAGCTATTCCTCCTTGACTCGATTGAAGAGAGAATGGGTAACAAAAATTAACTAGAGGTAAGATACTCTATCTCTATCCACAAAGTAAAACTTCATTGAGGCCTACTACTCTAATGCCTCATTCAATAACTACGAACAAGATCTTCTATTGAGAGTATCTGCTACCACATTCCCCTTCCCTAGAGTATAGTCAATTTCAAAGTCATAATCCTAGAGGAACTCTAGTCGTTGCCTCAATTTCAAGTAATGATCCTTCTGAGGGAAGATATACTAGAGACTCTTAAGATCAAAATAAATGATAAATTTATTGCCCATTAGGTAGTTTCACAATATCTTTAGTGAAAATACCACCACTCTATCCACATTAAAGGCTATCCCTTTTGAGTCGAATCTATCATGGGTGTTGATACCCTAGATAATTAGAGTATGAATCAGATGTAATTGCCTTCAAACCCAAGGAAACTCCACACATATGTCACGATATTGAGTTCCTACCAAGATAACATTACCTCAACTTTAGACGGTTCCACTACAACACCATATTCTGAGATAACATGTCCTATAAAGTATACCACCTGAATTTGGAACTAGCACTTTGAGAAATTTTCATAAAGATGGTGTTTTCAGACTATGTCCATAACTATCCTCAAGTTTCTTGCATGCTCATACTTAGACACCAAGTATAGAATGTTTTTTTATGAGGACTATTATGAAACGGTCTATGTAAGGATGAAATATTTGGTTCATGTTTCCCATGAACACTACTTGGAAGTTCATCACACCAAAGGGAATCACTAAGTACTCGTTGTGACCGTAGCGACGCCTGAATGTCGTCTTTGGTAAATCCTCATCCCGTAATCATAATTGGTGACATCTTGACATGAGGTCAACCTTCAAGAACCATCATTCCCCTATCAACTGATCAAATAGATCATATATCCTTGGTAATGGATATTTTTTCTTCAAAGTATCTTGGTTCAAGTGTTGGTAGTCCACACACAACCTAAATCTCTCATCGGCCTTCATGGAAAACAAATTTGAGTCTACTTATGGAAAAACACTATGTATAACAAAGATCTTACTCTAAAAGTACCCCAAATACACCCTCATATCATGAAGCTATATGGGATCCATCTGATATGTTGGAACAAATATCGATTTTGTCTCAAGGTGTAGATCAATGTAGAAATATAGCTCTTGGTGGGGAGGTAATTATGGATCATCCTCAAGAAATAGGTCTTCATACTCTTCCACCACTATAGGGTACTAGGAACACATAACACCCACTATACAAAGGGTTTGGCTAGCTAATTGATGAGTAATATGATGTACCCTCCTATTCAAAAGTCCATCCTATACTGCATGGGTTTCCTATTCACCAACAATGGAAAATATGGTTCCGTCACTATAGACACACCGCATATTTCTCCTAAACCAGTCGATCTTTGTATGAACTGTAGATAACCAATCCTTACCATGATTGATGTTGAAAGGCATTGATGTTTCTACCAAGATATTCCAATAGAAACTATTTTTTCTAGGAGTTTGTTTACACAGTCAGTATAAGTGTGTGATCGTTGGGTCTTCTCCAATAGGTGTCTGTATGCATAAGGGATGAGTAAAAGGTTAAAATTGAACCTCTAAGTATCATAAAATGTATCTTTAAAGAACATAATTACTAAAAAATATGTTTATTAGTACTAAAGATAATATTGGAATGACATAGAGTGTACATCGAATCATTCATAAAGCCTCTGGTTCATAGGCTTTAACTGCCTGCAGCTGTCCCCACCCCTATCCTCCAGCTCCCTGAGCCTGACGTGGACCACTTGGTCGTGGTGGTGGTTACAAGTAAAAGAGTATACCACCTCCTACTATTCTACCATCACCTCTACAATATCAACTAACATGGAAACATGCCATCTCCTACCACTACCTCTTCCTCAGCAGCCCATATATGGTCTCTCTATCAGTTATGTGGCGGGTTAGACAATCTCTGGAGAGATGTCCCCTTCCATCACATGAGTAGAACCACCTCTCACTAGGATAACTAGACCCACCCTATTATCCATGTACATCCATCCCTCTATCCTATGACCTAATTCTAAAATATCTAACACATCAAGGTCCCTGTGACTGATGTAAACTCCCTTCTAATGAGGTCTATGCTCCTTATTTCCCACTACTAAAAACTACTAGCTTTATCTTATCATCCAAGAAACCATAAACCAACAATGATCACTCTAGAACCACATCCTAGGTAGTAATTCATAGAGGGATAACATTACCCTATATTTATCTAAGAATACATCGCTTGAAAGTTTGGGTCCTGAAGAAATGGTCGATAAACATACGCATCGAGTACCTAGAAAGGTTGGTAAACCTCGATGAATACTCAAATACATTTTTGATTCTCTAATGGAGATACAAAATCTCCTAGATAAAAATATCCCTTAGTTTAGCTGTTGATAACTCCTATTTGAAAATGTGATCAAACTCTTTCAATGAAGGAGTCACCTCATCAATAGACTGCCTCACCAAACCCCACTATCACACTACTGATCCATGGAGAAGGACCGCTATCAGGACCACCATATGATTGATGGTGTCCCGAATAAATGGAAAACTTATGTCACCTCTGCAATAAATCCCTCAACCGCCCATGGTTCAGGCTCACCTAGGAACCTAATGGTTCTCTTCCATTAAAACTAATGAAGTGTGCTCAGCTAACACACATCATCCGGTGGTACTATGGGTACCACGTCATGCTCTACAAGTGGTGGTATGGTTGGTGAAACTCATATAAGTAACATCTCAGGAACTGGTCTCGATATAGATTCCTCATAACATTGGTTATCATACTCATGATCCTAATGTCGAATCCTAGCTAGAATATATTGTAGAGGCATCTTGAAACAAACAATATATACCATTATCGAGGAGTATATCTGGAGAGCTCACTCAAGAAGGAAATGGAAACCATAATCCATTCCTATATGATGCATTTACCATTATCTTTCCTATAAATAATGTTCTCATGTACCAAGTAGAAAATCAAGTGATCGGAGTCCTGGTGTGTGGAGATGTCAGTCGCCACACCAACACTAGAATCCCTAACCCGAAAGCTGAACTCTAAACAATTAGCAGTGTTTCCCCAAACCAATATCACATACTTCAGTTCTATAGTAGAACTGATCACTCTCATACCACTCTATCGTGACCCATCTCAATGGGGCTGGTATGGTGATTCCCCAATCCTACCTCCATTAAGAAACAGAATGGTGTCTAGCACTGAGTAGTAATATCACTAAAATGGGAGGCCTTAACTTAAGTACCTATACACACACACATATCCTTTAACGACCCAAACTATTATAAATAATTTTTTTTTAAATATCTTATTAAGTTATATAGTTATTGAAAAAACATGCACTTATATTGTTTTATTATATAAAATAGGATTTAAAAAACCATTAATTATCATTACCATTGATAATATAGTCATTGAACGGTGATCACGTGATTATTATAAATATGGGTTTTTAACAAATCCAATTGACACAGAAAAAGGAAGTGATGGCCTTAACCAGTAGGATAATACCCTATGAAGACCATTCATCAAAGCTTCCGAGGGAGATATCATTTCTAGGATTTTACCATGACCATGAAAAGGTTAAGATGCAACAACATAAGAATGATCTAAGCTGTTTATGGGAGATGTTCAAGATCATTGAGATCATGGCCCAAACCATGTTCGCCGAACCACCACAAGAAAGTCCCACCATCGCACACCTTACTCTTAGGGATTTTTATGATGTATTAAATGGATATGTATCAAGGCCATAGCCTTCCTTTAAAAAAATGTATCAAGACCATAGCAATATGAATATGTAAATTATTTTTTATAAAATAATGAATACATTTTCATCCTATTATTGTTACTTTATAAATGATTTTTATTGATCTTATTTTTGAGTAATATTGAATTTCAATTAAGGAATTTATTTTGATAAATTAATAGATTTTTAAATAAATAATATTTTAATAAAATAATTATTATTATATAATTTTTATTAAATAATATTGATCGTATAATTTTTATGAAGTCAAATGTAATTTTTATGAGTGTTTGAAAAACTATTATCGGAAAAAACCCAACATTCGTCAATAAATGTGCATTTTTATTTTAAAAGTGAAAGTTCACATATTTAGAAAATTATTTAGATGAAACGTATATTATTTTTGGAATCAAGAAATCAAAGTTATCCAAATTTTAATATTTCATAATTTTTTGAGACAATCGAATTTTCAGGTAAAAATTAAACACCTTATAAATATACTTTATGTTTTATGACGTCATAATGACACAACAGTGATGTAATAAGTAATATTAATGGGATCCACGACCAAATATATGAATTCCCATTAAAATAATGTTATTTTATGTTTATTTTATTTATTTTACAAATACATTTAGAACCCTCCAAATCTTATCATATATATTAAGTTTTTAAAATCATTTATTTAAGAGTGTGACTCACCTCCACATCACCAAGGGTAATATTCTAATAATTTTGGCCCTTGGACTTATAAAATAATGTAAACCACTCTTATTTGGTAGAAAACATGTTCAAAAACCATGGTATGGTTTTTGGTCATGGATATTTTATTATGAAGATTCAAAAAACTAAATAATAAATAAATCCCCATCATTTTCTTTATAGACCCACCTAAGGTCCCATTTCCCTTCACTAAAACTCCTTAGAGAATATAAATAATCAAACCTCCCCTCTCTAGAGTCCTACCAAGGAATCCCAAGCTTTCAAGAATCCCCTCCCAAGCCTTTGGAGTCACACTCAAGTAAGATATCTTTTACTCTCCTCTTTTTATCAGGCACTTCTTTTTGTTATGTCTCTAAATTTCCTTTGGCTTATGATGGGATATTTTATAACATATTCCTCTTACATTACATTTGGTTTATAAATAATGAGACCATCCTTTCACTCTCATGAAGTTTCCCATGATACTTTATGTACACTCGTTACCATGTCGGTATTTTGTAATGATTCTTTTCTCTAATCACATTTCTTCATTACCTTATGCCTTATATTTAAAAATTTATAATGTTGGGATATTCTTTTCCATGTCCCTATTACTACTCATTTAATTTCTATGTGATGAGAGACCCATTTATCTCTCGTCAACCTATTTTTATGAATCTTTAAGTGATGTTGTTATGCTACTAAAATTTCACTGCGATCTTCTATACCAAAAAAAATTGTGTGGTGAATACCATACCCATTTCATATCAAGGGTGTTCACATTTATACATATATACTTTTTGATTTGGGACTTACGTATACATATTCCACACTACTTAATCATGGGATAAATTATGATTATGAATTAATCTATGTTTTATGATCTATGTGGCACACTCAACCATGTGAATGAAATGAATATGATGGGTGTTCCTAGATAACGCTCTAATGCATTGGTTAATGATTACTATCATGATATGTCGCATTGGGATAGGGAGTGAACCTAATTCCTTTATGGTACATTGTCCACCATGATTTTTGGGTAGGTTTATCCTTGCCATATGTTTATGATTCACTGTTGTACATTGTTTCCACATTTCCCATGTTATAATTATCAGGCTATATCATGTCTCATTGTCATGTTTATGATTACTACTATTGTTATGAATTTTTATTCATGTTCTTTTTATACCCCATTGATATGACTATTTTCTAACATGTATTCTCTTCTTCATGTTATTCCATGTTTATTCCCATGCTGGGATTTATAGATCACCACTTTCTTATATATGTCCCCAGGTTATCCCATTCAGTTTTAAAATCTAGGAAATTTTAGAAGAATGTTAAGGATTTTTTTGATAAATTTTTTGTATCCCAAGTCACAAAATGTTATGTTATGTACCCAATTCCCAAATACACAAGACTTATCTATCTTTTGGTTTTCATTAAATATAATTTTATGTAATGGATCATGTATTAATGATAAATAAAGAGCAGGGTTGTCATAGTTGGTGTCAGAGAAAAAGTTTACTTATATTTGGGATTAGGGTTAGAAAAATCTATTGAATTACTTAGGGATAATAGTAATTATAAGATAACATCCCTAAAAAAATTAAGTATTGAGTAAGTGGTTTATCAAGAAAATAAATCTTTTTTGGGATACTTATCACAAACCAGATCTGGTCACCATCGAAAACGGCACCCAACCCAGCCCTTGGAAAATCCCGAAGGGCGTTCCCTATCCCTATAGGCTGAAACAAGTTCTTGAGTATCATAAAAATGTTTTTCTAATGATTTAACTAAGTTATGATACATAAAACAACTAATAATGAATAATAAACCCAATCTGAAAATTCATGCCAATAAAGACTTAATTAAAATTCAGAACTGAATAAAAGGTTTTAAACAAGACACAAGTGGTCCAAAACTAAAAAAAATAGTAGTAAAAATAGACCAAGGACCACCACACGATAAGGGGTCATCACCCACAAGTCGTCTCTACAACACAACACCACGGAAGCAACTAACAACCCAAACTACTGCCTCCAAAGGCCTTTCCCTTACCTGTGTCAAACAAAATTAAGCCTACTTACACCCAAAGGTGTAATAAGAGTGTGAGCCTAATCCCAATAGGATACCACCCAAATAGATTCCATATGATAAACATCATAAGATAAAAATCTTCCCAGTTTTTATAACAAGAAATGGTAGCAATGATTTCTATAGAATTTAACCTTTAAATGAAAAAAAATTTCAAGGGGTAACATTAAAGAATGAAAACATTTAAATAAAACATGAAAGATGCTTAATTTTTCATCCAAACACACCATAGTCCAAAGGTAAATACCATGTAGTCAACGAACACTAAACATGGGAACACCCCTAGGCACTAGTTAGTTGTGAGCCTCAGGTACCTCATATCTCAGTGTGAAAGTAACCATATCAATATATGTTATTGTGCACGAGCCACTATTAGGGAACTTACCCATAACCAAGTGGTCCCCAATTATCACCATTATAGTTTTTTTAGTGTTTTAAATGTCAAAATTGCTAAGTGAAATAGGGGAAAACCCACTTCGGATCACTAGCGTACTAGTACATGTCTGCCCACCTAGATACCCGGGTTTCCCTCTTTGTGCTCAAATAAGTTCCAAATTCTCTCAAATTTCATTTTCACATAAAACACTAGTTATGGTCATACACACTCAAAACAGTAGCTAAACATGCGTTGTACCCTTTGTGTAATTCAATAAACACTTTAACATTTTTATAAAACAATTTCAAGAAGTACAACCATGCTTTGCACGTAAAATCCATCTAAAAACCCTATTTTGAAACCAAATGCATACCAAAATCACACCAAAAAATAATTTGAAGCCCTGAACCATTTAATAAAATCATTTCATGAACCATAAAACAAAACCAATTGATACAACATGGAACACACACAAAAACACTCATTTTTGCACAAAAATGCCACTTTAAAATCAATCACTTAACCAATGATACCAAAAACAATTTTCTCACCCAAAAAAATAGAAGATGAATATTCTGAAAATATAAATCAATAAAAGATAACTCATCAAGGGATGCTTACACATGGAATCACTTACCAAATGTATCAAAACCCTCAAATACTTGTGCAAAACTTTAATCGCACCACTGTTGCACCACAAGGGAGTGAAAACGAACCAAAAACCACAATATTGGACCAATAAACTCCAAAACAAAACCTAGGTACAAATCCATAGATTTTTGACATTTGGAGCTCCAAGAAAAGTGGGAGAAACCTTAAGAAAATGGAAGGAACTAATAAAGAAACTTACTTACTTGAGAAACTTTGAATAAATCACCCCAAATACACCAATAATTGAATATCCAAACATCCAAAATAGAAATTTAGGTTTTAATGAAGTTGAGTAAGTCGATTGGGGACTGAAATGGGGGGAAAAGAGTAAAAATAAATGATTTATGAAAGAAAGAAATTCCCTTTGCAAATATGGATGATCTGAGAAACCTTAAGTAAATTCTACTTAATCTGTGATGAATATAAGCTCCAAAGAGTAAACATAGAACATAGGGGTGTGCCTAGAGTTTTTTTTCTTGATTTAGAGTTGGAATGACTGAAAATGTTAAAAACTGAATGAGATATAAAAGAAATAAATTATTTTTTTAAATCTGGAAATGGGCTCACAGGTTGGCCCAATGCCTAAATAAATCACCCAAATTCACCATGATTATGAGTTATTAAGGGGTACAAATGGATATGGTTGTTTGAATAGGTCAGTGTAGGCCAAGTGGTAAGTTTAATGGGTGAAAAATGTTGAAAAAAAAAGGAGTTATAAAAGAAACAAATTTTGTTTTTAAATCTGGAAATGGGATCATGGTTTAGCCCAAATCTTGAAGAAATCACCCTTTTCTACAAAAGTACCTGGGAAATCCTCATAAAAAAAGAAAGAATATAAAGTACATGAAAATACCTTTAAAATAATTCATGTATGTGACAAATCTCACCACCATAAAAACTTTCTTTCATCGAAAAGTCAACTTGAAGTCTGATCAGATAAGAGAAACGGAAACTGCTCTTCGACCCAAGACTTATGCTCCCATGTCTCATGCTCATCAGTCCCATGATTCTAGAGGACTTGAACGAGAGGAGTATACTTCCCTCAAAGAACTTTTTCTCATTATTCCACAGTACGCACTGGCCTCTCAACCACAGACAGATCAAGTTCCAACTCCAACTCTTCCCAACTCAAAACATGGGACGACTCCGAATTGTATTTCTTTAAATGGGAGACTTGGAACACATCATGGATTGATGTCAACTAAGAGGGAAAATATAAATAGTATTCCACCTTACCAATCCTATCAATTATTTAAAGAGGTCACATGTACCTTGTTGTTAGCTTCCCTTTCTTACCAATACAGCAATGACCCAAGCGAGGTGCAACTTTCAAGAATACTCGGTTAACCATAGAAAACTCCAAAGCTCGACGCCTCTGATTGGCATAAGACTTGTGTCAGATCTGGGCTATCAAAAACCATTTTCTAATAAAATGAACCTTGTCCGACATCTCCTACACAATAATCGGACCGAGCAATGAGGTCTCACCCACCTCCACCCAACACAAAGGAGATCGACACAACCAACCATAAAGTGCCTCTAATGGTTCCATATTGATTAAGGATTGGTAGATAGTGTTATAGGAAAACTCTTCCAATCCCAAATGGAAAACCCATGAACCACTGAAATCCAACACACATGCATGAATCATGTATTCTAGAATTTGATTATCCCACTCCATCTAACCATCCATTTGAGGGTGGAATGTTGTACTCAACTTAATCTGTGACCCAAATGACTTCTGAAGGCCAATCCAAAACCAAGAGGTAAAATAAGGGTCCCTAGGTGAAACGATGGATGATGAAACACCATGGATCCTCATAACATCCTACACATACAATTGGCCCAATTCCTCTACTTTGGTCGAATATTTGATCAGAATGAAATGGGCCGATTTGGTCAGACGACCAATCACAAACCAAATAGCATTATTTCCCTAAGGTATACGAGGCAAGCCAACTATGAAATACATGGAAACCTCATCCCACTTTTAGGTAGGAATGGGTAATGGATGAAGAAAACCAGAGGGCCTTCAATGCTCTTCTTTCACCTTTTGACAAGTATAGCGTCTTGATATGAAGTCAGATATGTCTCGTCTCATGCTTGGCCACCGTAACTAGAAACGAACGTCATAATACATCTTGGTGGCACCAGGATGGACAGTACACTATGACTGTTGGCTATCCTTCATCACCACATTCCACAGAGACAAATACACCACTAAGAATCCCTTGAATCACAAGATACCCTCGAGGGATGAAGACCAATCAGAATACATCTCCCCACAAAGAAGAAACTACCTCGACCGATGGCATAGCTCATCATCAGGCTGCTCTCGCTGAATCAACTCCAAAAGAGAAGGGTTCTACTGAACGCTCTCCAAGAACTCACCTCCACTGTGCTTCTTGGTCCCCACATGCATCTAAGCAAAGAGCCCCATTAGAGTCCACTCATCACTGGACTTCCTTAAATCCTACACTAATACTATTCTTCTCAAGGAATCAGCCACCATGTTACCCTTCCATAGGGTGTAGAAGATATCGAATTCGAACCATTGTAAGTACTTGATCCAGCACCACTTCCTTAGGTTAAGATCCTTCTGTGAGAAGATGTAGGCTAAGCTCTTGTGATTAAAATAGACCACAAACTTCTCCCCAAATAGGTAGTCACGCAAAGTCTTCAAATCATGCATCACAGCTACTAGCTCCAAGTACTAGGTCGGGTAATTATTTTCATGTGGTTGTAGTTGGTGGGATCCATATGCCACCACGTGATCATCCTACTTAAGCACGCACCTGAGACTCATACCTGAAGCATCACAATACACCACATAGCTCTTTCCAGATTCTGTCAAGATCAAAACAGGGGAGGTAGTAAACCACTACTTCATATCCTCAAAGGATGCCTGACATTCTGGGCCTCAAACAAAATTCACCCCCTTCTGGTTGAGCATGGTCATGGGTGAAGAAAGCCAAGAAAAATCCCAAACAAAACGCCTATAGTATCCTGCCAAGATAAGGAAACTCCTAATCTCAAACACATTCTTCGGCTACTCCCATGACATCATTGCACTACTCTTCTCATTATACACCGAAACTCTATACTCCAAGATCACATGCCCCAGAAACATCACCTCCCTGGTCCAAAAGGTGAACTTATATGTCTTTGCATAAATTCGGTGATCCTGTAAAGTTCCCAACACAATCTGCAAATAATGATCATGCTCCTCCTCAGATCTAGAGTAAACTAGGATTTCATCCATGAATACCATGACAAAAGAGTTATGATACTAGTGGAACACCCTATTCATGAGTTCCATAAATACCTCAGGAGTGTTGATCAACCCAAAAGGTGTGACCAATAACTCAAAGTGGCAGTACCTACTTTGTAACGCTGTCTTTGGGATATCTTCCTTCTTCAGCCTAAGTTGGTGGTAACCCAAACGCAAGTTTATCTTAGAAAACCAATTCTCACCCTTCAACTGATCAAACAAGTCATCTATTCAAGGAAAAGGATATTTTTTCATGATAGTTACCTTGTTCAGTTTTTGATAGTCAATACACAACCAGAGGGATCCATCAGTCTTCTTTGCAAAAAGGAAAAGAGTAGCCTATAAATAGATGCTCTGGTGAATGAATCCTTTGGATTCCAAATCAACCAGTTGTATCTTTAATTCCATCATCTCTTTGGTGGTCATACGATATTAGGGAAGAGATATTGGTTGTGTTACCAGTTCCAAATCGATCGAAAACTCCACATCCCACTCTAGGGGAAAGCCTAGAAAATCGTTTGGGAATACCTCCTAAAACTCATCCACTACATGAGGTAACCCACCCTCAGGAGCACGACCATCATCCTCTAGCATGAGAAACAACAACTGGAAGATAATATTTCCCAAATCTGGGAGTAGAGGTCCTACACGACCTGACCGAGGATCCCATTCCCCATGAAAAACCTAAGGAATTCTATCAGGTGCTGTGAAACTCACGAACCGCCTATAGTAATCGATGTGCTCTTGAAAGTTCACTAACCAATCTGTGCTGAGGATTATATCAAAATGATCCATATCTAATACCAAGATTTCCCACTCCATCTCTACCCTAGACAATGTAAGTTCACACGATGGACACCTGAGACCCTACTCCTTCTTCTTACGCAGCGGAGTCACCAATTCCATCGCAATAGATAAAAACTCAGTTGTAAAATTCAGCATTCTCACAAAATGGGAATATATAAATGAAACAGAATCACCATTACTTAAAAGAGCAGTAGCTATAGAAGATGCAATCAAGATGGTACCTCGAACTGTCGAAGGCCCCGCATCTGATCCCGTCGGTGTCTGCTCCACCGCATGAATATGCCTACACTCTACCTGAGAATAGCTGCTCTCCTATGGCTCTACCATGAAATGGCTCTGCCCAGAAGATGATCTGACCCTGCCATCACGGCCACCAAATCGATATCCTCCTATCCTAGATGGATCTGACTAAACTGGAACTCCCCTGGAAGCCACTAATTCTTCCCCACTCTGGAGTGGAGGTGCCACCCTACAAAAACCCTAAAAGTGTCCCATACCTACGCACTGATTGGAGGGATTTGAAGGATATTTTCATGATGGTTAGGTGTTCCCTGGCCTCCCACACTGGTGGAACACAACAAACTTTGCATCTAAATCCATTGAAGAAAACTACCTAGAAGTTTGGCCTAAACTACCACCTCCCTTCTTCCTATGTTGTTCTTGATTCTTTTTCTTCTCAGAAGAATTTCCACTACCCATCACTGACACTACTCCAGAGAAACCATACCTCCCCTTGTGGTTAATATCTACCATACAAGCCTGATAAACCACATCGGCATAAGTCTTCAACTTGAACAAGAATACTTGGGAATAGATCTCTTTCCGCAAACCCCTCTCAAACTTCTGAGCATTCATCTGCTCATTAGAGACCATTTCCAGAGCATAATGGACCAGCTCAGCAAAAAGGTTAGAATAATTCATCACTGAAAGGTCCCCATAAACCATCTCCATAAACTCCTAGGATATATCATATTCCAAGACTTCAGGGAAGAACTGGTCGTTGAAGGTAACCTTGAAGTCCTTCCAACTCATATGTTCATGCTTCCCAGCTTGAAGCACTGATTCCCACCACATGCGATTGGGACCCTCTAATAGAAAAGTACCACACATCACCATGACCTCCTTAGGTGTGTCAAGAAACTCTAACATTCTCTCAATATTCTTGAGCCACTCCTCTACTTCATTGGGTTCCATGATACCTCAGAAAGTTGGAGTCTTGTTCTTTAGGAACTCCTAGGCTTCGTCCTTCATAGGACCATACTCTTCTTCACTAGCTATAGAAGGAGTGGGAGATACTCCCTATCCTAGGTCGTGGGCATCCCTGACCATATATTCTACCATACTTTGATCAATCAGTGAGGGAGAACTCTCTCTGGCATCATCCCGTGGGTGCATGGGAGCTTTTTAGGGAGGCATGTTGCTACACAAGGCAACAGCCACAAAATAAATCATCAGTACAAAAATTATGAAAAATTACATCAATTAAATCAAATATAAATAATTCAAAAACATCACAATAATGAAATAAAAAACCACTTCACTCCCACCCGATGTCTACGTAAAGTCTGCATCCCGTACATCCCACCTAAAAGAGAAGTCAAACAAACAATCCCAACATCCCATAGAGAGTCACGGTTTGTCACAAGAGGTACTGTCCAGTCACCCAACTCATAACCAAAACTCTGAGCCCCAATAGTCCAAGCTCCTCTCTAACCAGACTCACCCCAAAATAATAATATGACCACAAATAAAAAAACCTCCTCTAATACCATTTTATCACGAACCAGATCTGGTAACCTTCGAAACTGGAACCAAACCCAACCCATGGAAAACCCCAAAGGGAATTCCCTATCCCCACAGGTTGTACCAAGTTCCCATGTATCATAAACAATGGTTTGGGAATGATTTACCCGATTTAGGATACATAAAACAACCAATAATGATGAACAAACCCAATCTGAAAATTCATGTCAAACAAGCCTTAATTAAAATTCATAACTGAATACAAGGTTTTAAATAAGACACAAGAGGTCCAAAACTAAAAAAAGTAGCAGTAAAAATAGGACAAGGACTGCCACATGATAAGGTTTCATCACCCACGATTCATCTCCACAACACCGCACCACGGAAGCAACTAACAACCCAAACCTCCATCTCTAAAGGCCTGGCCCTTACCTATGTCAAACATAATCAACTCTAATAACACCCAAAGGTGTAATTAGGGTGTGATACTAATCCCAATAGGATACCACCCAAACATATTCCATGTGATAAACATCATAAGATAAAAATATAGATAGTTTTTATAACAAGAAATGGTAGCAATGATTTCTAAAGAATGTAACCTTTAAATGAAAATATTTTTAAAGGGGTAACATTAATGAATTAACACTTTTAAATAAAACAAGCAAGATACTTAATTTTTCATCCAAACACAACATAGTCCAAAGGGAAATACCAAGTAGTCAATGATCACTATACATAGGAACACCCCTAGGCACTAGTTAGTTGTGAACCCCAGGTACCACGTATCTCAGTGTGAAAGTAACCATATCAATATTCATTCTCATGAACAAGCCACAAGAAGGGAACATACCCAAAACCTAGTGGTCCCCAATAATCACCATTATAGTTTTGTTAGTGTTTTCAATGTCAAACTTTCTATGTGAAATAGAGACAAAACCACTCCATATCACTAGCATACTAGTACACGTCTGCCCACCTAGATAACTGAGTTTCCCTCTTTGTTCTCAAATAAGTTCCACATGCTATCAAATGTCATTTTCACATAAAGCACTAGTTCCAGTCATACACACTCAAAACAGAAGCTAAACATGCTTTTCACCCTTTGTGTAATTCAATAAACACTTTAACATTTTCATAAAACAATTTCAAGAAGTACAACCATGTTTTGCACATAAAATCCATCTAAAACCCTCTTTTGAAACCAAATGCATACCAAAATCACACCAAACAAGAATTAGCATCCCTAAAACCATTTAATAAAATAATTTCATGAACCATAAAACAAACCCAATTGATACAACATGGAACACACACAAAAACACTCATTTTTGCACAAAAATGACACTTTAAGATCAACCACTTAACCAATGCTATCAAAAACAGTTTTTTCACCCAAAAAAATGGATGTGTAATATGATGAAAATATAAATCAAGAAAATCTAACTCATCTAGGAATTCTTACACATGGAATCACCTACCAAATGTGTTAAAACCCTCAAATCCTAGTGTGAAATTTACATCACACCACTGTCGCACCACAAGCGAGTGAAAACGAAGCTAAAACCACAATATTGGACTAAGAAACACAAAAACAAACCCTAGGTACAAATCCCTAACTTCTGGACATTTGGAGCTTCAAGAAAAGTGGGGTAAAACCTTAAGGAAATGGAAGGAACTAAGAAGGAAACTCGCTTGAGAAACTTTGAATAAATCTCCTCAAATACACCAATAGTTGAATCTCCAAGCATCCAAAATTGAAATTTAGGTTAGAATAAGGCTTAGGAGGTCGATTGGGGACTAAAATTAGGGGAAAAGTAAAAAACTAATGATTTATGAAAGAAAAAAATTCCCTTTTAAAATCTAGATGATATGAGAAACCATGAGTAAATTTTCCCTAATCTGTGATGAATATGAGCTCCAAATAAGGAAAATGGAACATGGGGGGTGTTCCTAGGGTTTTTTTCCTCTAGTTATAGGTGTAATGACTAAAAACTATTAAAAATGAATGAGATATAAAAGAAATAAATTATTTTTTAAAATCTGGAAATTGGATCACGGGTTGGCTCAATTCATGAATAAATCACCCAAATCCACCATGATTATGAGTTCTTAATGGGTACAAATGGATATGGTGGTTTTAATAGGTAAGTTTAGGCCAAATTGGAAGTGTAATGGGTGAAAAATGTTGAAAAACGAATGAGTTATAAAAGAAACAAATTTTGTTTTAAAATCTGGAAATGGGATCACGGTTTGGCCCAAATCTTAAAGAAACCACCCTTTTCTCCAAAAGTACTTAGGAAACCCCTGAAAACAAATAAATAATATAAAGTACATGAAAAAATAACTTTAAAATAAGTCATGGATGTTACAACTCTCCCCACCATACAAACTTTCTGCCCTTGGAAAGTCAGCTTGAAGCTTGATCAAAAAAGAGAAACAGAAACTGCTCTTCGACCCAAAATTTCGCTCCAATGTCTCATTCTCATCAATCCCATATTGGAAGAGGACTCAAAAAAGAGGAATATACTTCCCTCAAAGAAATTTTTATCATGATTCCACAATATTCCATGGTTTCTCAACCATAGAAAGATTAGGTTCCAACTTCAACACTTCCCAACTCAAAACATGGGATGGTTCTGGATTGTATTTCTTTAGCTAGGATACCTGGAACACACCATGGATTGATGTCAACTAAGAGGGAAAATCTAACTGGTATGCCACCTTACCAATCCTATCAATAATTTCAAAAGGTCCCACATACCATGGTGTTACCAATACAGTGATGACCCAAGCACGGTACCACTTTCAAGGATACCCGGTCACCCACAAAAAACTCCAAATCTTGTTTCCTCTAATCGGCATAAGATTTCTGTCAACTCTAGGATGTCAAAAACCATTGTCTACTCAATTAAAGCTTCTATGATGTCTCCTTCACAATACTCAGACTCAGCAGTGAGGTCTCACCCACCTCCACCCAACATAAAGGAGATCGACATGGCCGACCATAAAGTGCCTCGAACGGTGCCATCTTGATTGAGGATTGGTAGCTATTATTATAGGAAAACTCTACAAATCCCAAATGTAAATCCAATGAACCAATGAAATCCAACACACATTCCCAAATCATGTCTTCCAGAATCTGATTAGCCTGCTCCGTCTAACTATCTGTTTGAGGGTGGTATGTCGTACTCAACATAATCTGTGACCCCAATGCCTTCTGAAGGCCACTCCAAAACTGAGAGGTAAAACGAGGGTCCATATTTGAAATGATGGCCGATGGAACACCATGGAGCCTCACAACTTCATTCACATACAACCGGCCCACTTCCTCCACTTTGGTCTAATCTTTGAATTGAATGAAATGGGATTATTTGGTCATACGATAAATCACCACCCATGTAGAATTATTTCCCCTAGTTATACGAGGAAATACAACTATGAAATACATGGAAAACATTTCCCACTTCCAGGTAGGAATGGATAACGAATGAAGAAAACCAGATGGCCTTTGATGCTCTGTTTTCACCTGCTGACAAGTATAGAATCTCTATACAAAGTCAGATATGTCCCGTCTCATGTATGGCCTCCAGAACTAGTGACAAACATCATAATACATCTTAGTGGCACCAAGATGGATATCCCATTGAGACTGGTGTCTATCCTGCATCACCACCTTCTACAGAGACAAAGGCACCACTAATCGGCCCTTGAATCACAAGATACCCTTGAGGGATGAAGACCAATCAAAATATGTCTCCCCACCATTAAGAAACTTCCTCAACCACTAACATAGCTCATCACCGAGATGCTACCATTGAATCAGCTCCATAAGAGAAGGGGTCAACTGAACGCTCTCCAAGAATGCACCTCCATTATGCTCCTTGGTCTCCACATGCATCTGAGAAAAAATCCCCATTAGAGTCCACTTGTCACTAGACTTCCTCAAAGCCTGAACTGATACTCTTATGCTCAAGGCATTAGCCACCACGTTACCCTTCCCCGTTGTGTATAAGATATCAAAGTCGAACCCCTGCAAGTACTTGATCCAATGTCGCTGCCTTAGGTTAATATTATTCTATAAGAAGATGTAGGCTAAGCTCTTGTGATCAGAATAGACCACAAAATTCTCCCCAAATAGGTAGTCATGCCAATTCTTCAAAGAATGTATCATGGATGCTAGCTCCAAGTCACGGGTTGGGTAATTCTTTTCATGTGGTCAGAGTTGGCGGGAGCCATATGCCACCACGTGATCATCCTGTATAAGCACGCACCTGAGATCCATACCTGAAGAATCACAATACACCATATATCCCTTTCCATATTCTGAAAAGATCAACATGGGGAGTGGTAGTAAACCACTACTTCATCTCCTCAAAGGATTCCTAACATTCTGGGCCCCAAAAAAACTCCACCCCCTTCCAAGTGAGCGTATAAATGGGTGAAGCAAGCCAAGAGAAATCCCGAATAAACCACCTTTAGTATCCTTCCAAGATGAGGAAACTCTTAATCACAAACACGTTCTTCAGATACTCCCATGACATCACTACACTGATATTCTCAGGATCCACCAAAACTCCCTACTCTAAGATCACATGCCCCAGAAACTTCACCTCCATGATTCAAAAGTTACACTTGGACAGATTTTCATAAAGGTGGTTATCCCGTAAAGTTCCCAATATGATCCACAAATGATACTCATGATCCTCCTTGTATCCAAAGTAAACTAGGATGTACTCCATGAATAACACAACAAAAGATTCAAGATACTAGTGGTACACCCTATTCATGAGTGCCATAAATACCGCAGTAGCATTGGTCAACCCCAAAGGCATGACCAAGTACTCAAAGTAGTCGTACCAACTTCAGAATGTTGTCTTCAGGATATCTACCTCCTTCACCCTGAGTTGGTGGTAACCTAAATGCAATTCTATCTTAGAAAACCACATCACACCCTTCAACTGATCAAACATGCCATCTATTCGGGGAAAAGGATAGTTGTTCTTGATGGTTACCTTCTTCAGTTTATGGTATTCAATACAAAACCGGAGGGATCCGTCAACCTTCTTCGCAAAAAGGACAGGACCAGACCAAGGAGTGATGCTCGGGAAAATGAATCCTTAGTATTCCAAATCGTCTAGCTATATATTTAATTCCCTCAACTATGTGGGGTGAATACGATATGAGAGAAGAGATATCGGCTATATTCCCATCTCTAAATCAATCGAAAACTCCACGTCCCGCTCTAGGGGAAAGCCTGAAAAATAATTTGGGAATACCTCCTGAAACTCATCCACTATAGGAGGTAATCCACCCTCAGGAGCATGACAATCGTCCTCTAGCATGAGTGACGACAACTGGAAGATAATATTTCTCAACTCTATGAGTGGAGGTCCTGCACGATCTGACCGAGGATCCCATTCACCATGAAAAACATGAGGACTTCCATCAGGTGCTGTGAAACTCACTCACTACCTATAGAAATCGATGTGTGCTTAAAAGTTCACTGACTAATCCATGTTGATGATTATGTTAAATATATCAATATCCAAGACCAAGAGGTCCCACTTCATCTATACACCAGACATATTAGGTGCACACGACGGGCACCTGACACCCTGCTCCTTCTTACCCAGCCACATCACCAATTCCATTACAAAAGATAACAACTCAGTTGGAAAATTCAGTGTGCTCACAAAATGGGTAGTGATAAATGAAATAGAATCACCAGTATCGAAAATAGCAACAGTTATAGAAGATTCAATCAAGATGGTACCTCAAACTGTCGAAGGCCCCACATATGATCCTGATGGTGCCTACTCCACTTCATGAAGATGCCTACTCTCTTCCTGAGAACAGTCTCCCACTTGTGGCTCTACCCTAAAATGGATCTACCCAGAAGAGGATCTGGCACTGCCACCACAGCCACCAAACCGAGATCCCCCTGTCCTCGACGACTCTAACTATCCTATAACTCCCTTGGAATCCACTGATCCTTACCCACTCTAGAGTGGACGTTCCATCCTGCAAAAATGATGCAAGTGTATCATAACTCCTCACTCATAGAAGGGATTCAGAGGAGATATCCATGATGGTCGGGTGTTTCCTGGCCTCACACACTGGTGTCACACAACGGACCTTTCATCATAATCCACTGAAGAAAACTACCTGGAAGGTTAGCATGAACCACAACCTCCCTTCTTCCTATGCTCCTCTCACTTCCTTTTATTCTCAGAAGAATTTCCAATATCCATCACTAACACTACTCTAGAGAAACCAGAACTCCCCTTGCAGTCAATATCTACCATACATGCCCGATCAACAAAATCGGCGTAAGTCTTCAACTTGAACAAGAAGACCTGCGAATATATATATGGCTGCAAACCCCTCTCTAACTTTTGAGCCTTCATCTTCTCATTAGAGACCATTTACAGAGCATATCGGACTAGCTCAGTAAAATGGTTATCATACTCTATCATTGAAAGTTCCCCCAGAACCAGCTCTACAAACTCCCAAGATCTATCATATACCAAGACTTCAGGGTAGTACTGGTTGTTGAAGGTAACCTTGAATTCCTTCCAACCCATCTATTCATGATTCCTAGCCTGAAGCACTGATTCCCACCACCTGCAGCTAGAAAGCTCTAATAGAAAATAGGAACACTTCACCCTGACCTCCTCAGGTGTGTCAAGAAACTCGAACATGTGTTTGATCTTCTCGAGCTACTCCTATGATTCCTGGGTTTCTGTGCTACCTCGGAAAGTAGGAGGCGTGTTCTTTAGGAACTCATGAGATTTGTCCTTCCTAGGACCATACTCATCTTCCCTAGCTCGAGAAAGATTGGTAGATACTCCCTTTCCTAGGTCTTGGATAGCCCTGACCACAGCTTCTACCATCCTTTGATCAATCGGTGAGGAAGAACTCTCTCTGGTGTCCTCCTGTGGGTTCATGGGAGATTTTCGGGGAGGCATGTTGCTACACAAGGAAACAGTCACAAAATAAATAATCAGTACAACAATTATTAAAAAAATTATGAATTACATCAATTATAAATAAGTCAAACACATCACAACAATGAAATAAACAACCACTTCACTCCCACCTGATGGCTACGTGCAGTCTGCAGCCCGCACATCCCACCTGGGAGAGAAGTCAAAAAAACTACCAACATCCCATGGAAACTCAAGGTTTTTCATGATAGGTACTGTCCAGGCACCCTACTCATAACCAAAACTCTGAGTCCCGATAGTCCTAGCTCCTGTGTAACCAGACTCACCCAAAAATAATAATATTACCCAAAAAGATAAACCTCCTCTAATACCATTTTGTCACGAACCAGATTTGGTCGCCTTCAAAACCGGAACTCAACCTGAGTCGTGGCAAGTCCCTAAAGAAGTTACCTATCCCCAAGGGATGGCACAAGTTCCTGGGTATTATAAACAATGGTTTGGGAATGATTTACTAGAGTTGGGATATATAAAACAACCAATAATGAAGAATAAACTCAATCTGAAAATTCATGCCAAACAAGCCTTAATTAAAATTCATAACTGAATACAAGGTTTTAAACAAGACACAAGATCTCCAAAACTACAAAAGGTGTCATCAAAAACATCCCAAGTACCTCCACATGACAAGGGGTCATCACCCACGAGCCGCCTCAACAATACCGCACCACAGAATCAACTAACAAGTCGAACCGACGTCTCCAAAGGCCTTTCCCTTACCTATTTCAAATATAATCAAGTATACTTCCACACAAAGGTGTAAGTAGGGTGTGAGCCTAATCCAAATATGATACCGCCCAAATATATTCCATGTGATAAACATCATAAGATAAAAAATTTCTAGTTTTTTTAACAAGAAATGGTAGCAACGATTTCTAAATAATGTAAACTTTAAATGAAAACAATTTTGACAGAGTAACATTAAAGAGTGAACAATTTTAAACAAAACATGAAAGATACTTAATTTTTCATCCAAACACACCATATTCCAAAGGTAAATACAAATTATTCAACAATCACTAAACACGAGAACATCCGTAGGCATTAGTTAGTTGTGAGCCCCAAGTACCTAGTATCTCGGTCTGAAAGTAACCATATCAATATTCATTCTCATGCACGAGCCACTAGTAGGGAACATACCCATAACCTAGTGGTCCCAAATCATCATAATTATAGTTTTTTTAGTGTTTTCAATGTCAAACTTACTAAGTGAAATAGGGACAAAACCACTCTGGATCACTAGCATACTAGTACACGACCGCTCACCTAGATACTCGGGTTTCCCTCTTTGTGCTCAAATAAGTTCCAAAGGCTATCAGATTTCATTTTCACATAAAAAACCAGTTCTGATCATACAAACTCAAAAGAGAATCTAAAAATTATTTGTACCATTTGTGTAATTTAATAAACACTTTAACATTTTCATAAAACAATTTCAAGAAGTACAACCATGCTTTGCACATAAAATCCATCTAAAACCCCTCTTTTGAAACTAAATTCATACCAAAATCACACCAAACTAGAATTGGAAGCCCCAAAACCATTTAATAAAATCATTTCATGAACCATAAAACAAACCCAATTGATACAACATGGAACACACAGAAAAACACTCATTTTTTCACAAAAATGGCACTTTAAAATAGACCAATTAACCAATGATACCAAAAACAGTTTTTACACCAAACAAAATGGAAGAGTAATATGATGAAAATATAAATCAACCAAATATAACTCATCAATGGATGCTTACACATGGAATCACCTACCAAATGTGTCAAAACCCTCAAATCCTTGTGTGAAACTTCAATCGCACCACCGCAGCACCACAAGGGATTGAAAATGAACCTAAAACCACATGATTGGACCAATAAACTCAAAAATAAAACCTAGGTACGAAAACCTAGCTTCTAGACATTTAGTGCTTCAATAAAAGTGAAAAAAACCTTAAGGAAATGGAAGGAACTAAGAAGGAAACTCACTTACTTGAGAAACATTGAAGAAATCGCCCCAAATACACCAATAGTTGAATCTCCAAGCATCCAAAATTGAAAGGTAGGTTTGAATAAGGCTGAGGAGGTTGAGTGGGGACCAAAATGGGGGGAAAAGAGTAAAAATGAATGATTTATGAAAGAAACAAATTCCCTTTGTAAATCTGGATGATCTGAGAAATCTTGAGTAAATTCTCCCTAATCCGTGATGAAGATGGGCTCTTAAGAGGTAAAATGGAACATGGGGTGCTCCTAGGGTTTTTGGGCTCGAGTGAGAGGTAGAATGACCGAAATATGTTAAAAATGAATGAGATATAAAAGAAATAAATTATTTTTTAAAATCTAGAAATGGGCTCACGGGTTGTCCCAATGCCTAAATAAATCACCCAAATCCACCATGATTATGAGTTCCTAAGGGATCCAAATGGATATGGTGGTTTGAATAGGTCAGGGTAGGTCAAGTGGGAAGTGGAATGGGTGAAACATGTTTAAAAATTAAGGAGTTATAAAAGAAAAAAAAATTGTTTTTAAATATAGAAATGGGCTCACGGTTTGGCTCAAATCTTGAAAAAACCACCCTTTTCTCAAAAAGTACATGGGAAACCCCCATAAACAAATAAAGAATAGAAATTACATGAAAATACCTTTAAAATAAGTCATGTATGTAAAAAATATCCCCACCATAAAAACATTCCACCCTTAGATATTCAGCTTGAAGCCTGATTAGATAAGAGAAATGGAAACTGCTCTTCAACCCAAGACTTTTGCTCCCATGTCCCATGTTCATCAGTCTCATGCTGCCAAAGGACTCAAATAAGAGGAATAGACTTCCCTCAAAGAAATTTTTCTTGAGATTCCACAGTAAGCATTGGTCTCTCAACCAAAGACATATCGGGTTCCAACTCCAACTCTTCCCAACTCAAAACATGGGATGGGTTCAGGTTGTATTTATTTAACTGGGAGGCGTGGAACACATCATGGATCAATGTCAACTAAGAGGGAAAATCTAACCAGTATTCCACCTTACCAATCCTATTAATGATTTCAAAAGTTCCCACATACCTTGGTGTTAGCTTCCCATGCATACCAAGACGGTGATGACCCAAGCGATGTTCCACATTCAAGAATACTCGGTCACCCATCAAAAACTCCAAAGCTCGACACCTCTGATCGGCATAAGACTTGTGTCGACTGTGGGTTGTCAACAACCATTGTCTAATCAGCTGAACCTTATCTGAAATCTCCTGCACAATACTCAGACCCAACATCAAGGTCTCACCCACCTCCACCCAACACAAAGGAGATCGACACGACCAACCATAAAGGGACACAAACGATGCCATCTTAATTGAGGATTGGTAGATATTGTTATAGGAAAACTCCACCAATACCAAATGGAAATCCCATGAATCACCTAAATCCAAAAAACATGCATGAAGCATGTCTTCTATAAATTTATTATCCCTCTCCTTTTGACCATCTTTTTTAGGGTGGTTTGTCTTACTCAATTTAATCTGTGATCTCAATGACTTCTAAAGGCCGCTACAAAACCGAGAGGTAAAATGAGGGTCCCTATCTGAAATAGAGGCTGATGGAACACCATGGAGCCTCACAAATTCCTGCACATACAACTGGCCCAATTCCTCCACTTTTTTCGAATATTTGATTGGAATGAAATGGGTTGACTTGATCAGAAAATCAATCACCACCCAGATAGTATTATTTCCCTAAGGTGTATGAGTCTAGCCAACTATGAAATCCATGGTAACCTAATCCCACTTCTAGGTAGGAATGGGTAATGGCTGAAGAAAACCAAAGGGCCTTTGATGTTCTGCTTTTTCCTATTGAAAATTATAGCATCTTGATATGAAGTTAGATATGTCCCATCTCATGCTTGGCCACTAGAACTGGTGAAGAACATCATAATAGATCTCGGTGGCACCAGGATGGATATCCCACTGAGACTGGTGGCTATCCTATATCACCACCTTCCATAGAGAAAAATGCACCACTAAGTGGCCCTTGAATCACAAGATACCCTCAGGGGACGAAGACCAATTAGAATACGTCTCCCCACCATAAATAAATTGCCTCGACCACTGACATAGATCATCATCGGTCTGTTCCCACTGAATCCGCTCTGCAAGAGAAGGGGTCAAATGAACGCTCGCCAAGAATGTACATCTATTGTGCTCCTTGGTCTCCACGTGCATCTGAGTAAAGAGCCCCATCAGAGTCCACTCATCACTAGACTTCATCAATGTCTACATTGATACTCTTCTACTCAAGTCATTAGCCACCACGTTACCCTTTCCAGGGGTGTAGAAGATATCAAAGTCGAACCACTAAAAGTAATTGATCCAACACCGCTAACTTTGGTTAAGATCCTTCTACGAGAAGATGTGGGCTAAGATCTTTTGATCAGAATAGACCACAAACTTCTACCCAAAGAGGCAGTGACGCCAAGTCTTCAAATCTTGCATCACAGTTGCTAGCTCTAAGTCATGGTTTGGGTAATTCTTTTCGTGTGGTCAAAGTTGGAGGGAGCCATACGCCACCATGTGATCATCCTGTATAAGCGTGCACCCAAGACACATACCTAAAGCATCACAATACACTACATAGACCTTTCCAAATTCTAGAGAGATCAACATGGGGGGAGGTAGTCAACTACTGCTTCAACTCCTCAAAGGATGCATCACATTCTAGGCCTCAAAAAAACTTCACCCCTTTCGGGTGAGTGTGGTCATGGGTGAAGAAAGCTGAGAAAAATCCTAAACAAACCGCTTGTAGTATCCCACCAAGCCGAGGAAACTCCTAATCTCAAACACGTTCTTTGGTTACTCCCATGACATCACTACACTGATATTCTAAGGATCCACCAAAACTCCCTACTCCGAGATCAGATGCCCCAGAAACTCCACCTCCTTGATCCAAAAGGTTCACTTGGATAGCTTTGCATAAAGGTGGTGATCCCGAAAAGTGGCCAACATGATCCACAAATTATTCTCATGCTCCTCCTTGGATCCAGTGTAAACCAGAATTTTTTCCACGAATACCATGACAAAAGAGTCGAGATACTGGTGGAACACCCTATTCATGAGTTCCATAAAGACTGAAGGATCATTGGTCAACCCGAAAGTCATGACCAAGTGCTCAAAGTGGTTTTACCTACTTCAAAACACTATCCTTGGGATCTATGACTCCTTCACCTTGAGTTGGTGGTAACTCAAACATAATTCTATCTTATAAAACCACTTCACATCCTTAAACTGATCAAACAAGTCAAATATTTGGGGAAAAGGATATTTGTTCTTGACGGTTACCTTTTTAATTTTCTGGTATTCAATACACAACTAGAGGGATCTGTCATCCTTCTTCACAAAAAGGATAGGTGTAGACAAAGGAAATATGATAGGGTGAATGAATCCTTTGGATTCCAAATCTTCTAGTTGTATCTTTAATTCCCTCAGCTCTGTGGGGGCCATACAATGCGAGGGAACAGATATTTTCTATGTTCCCAGTTCCAAATAGATTAAAAAATCCACATCCTGCTCTGGGGGAAAGCCTTAAAAAATCATTTGGGAATACCTCCTAAAACTCATCCACTACAGGAGGTAACTCACCCTCAGGAGCATAACCATCGTCCTCTAGGGCGATCGATGACAACTAGAAGACATGATTTCCCAACTCTGGGAGTGGAGGTCCTACATGACCCGACCGAGGATTCCAGTCCCCATGAAAAACCTGAGGACTGACATCAGGTGCCGTCAAACTCACTCACCACCTATAGCAATCGATGTGTGCTTGAAATTGAACTAACCAATACATGTTGAGTATTATGTCAAAAAGATCCATATCCAAGACCAAGTGGTCCCACTCCATATCTACCCTAGACACAGTAAGTGCACATGATGGTCACCTGAGACCCTGCTCCTTCTTCTTACTCAATGGAATCACTAATTCCATCACAAAAGATAACAAATCAGTTGGAAAATTCAGCATGCTCACAAAATAGGTAGAGATAAACGAAAAAGAAGCACCAATATCGAAAAGAGCAGCAGCTATAGAAGATGAAATCAAGATGGTACCTCGAACAGTTGAAGGCCCCACATCTGATCCCGCTGGTTCCTGCTCCACCGCATGATGATGCCTACTCTCTACCTAAGAATGGACACTCACCTATGGCTCTACCCTAAAATGGATCTTCCCAGAAGATGATCTGTCCATGCCACCACGACCACCAAACCGAGATCCCCCTATCCTCTATGGCTCTGAATGAGTTGGCACTCCCCTAGAATCCACTGATCCTTCCCCACTTTGGAGTGGATGTGCCATCCTATAAAAACACTACATGTTTCCCATACCTCCACACTAATAGTAGGGATTCAATGGAGATGTTCATGCTGGTCAAGTGTTCCCTAGCCTTCCACACTGGTGGCACATAATGGACCTTGCATTAGAAGCCATTGAAGAAAACTGCCTCAAAGGTTGGCCTGAACTACCACCTCCCTTCTTCCCGTGCTCCTCTTTCTTCCTTTTCTTCTCAGAAGAAATGACATTGTCCATCACTAACACTAATCCAGAGAAACGATACCACCCCTTATGGTCAATATATACCATACAATCCTGATCAACCACCTCAGCTTAAGTCTTCAACTTGAACAAGAATACCTAGGAATAGATCTATGGCTGAAAACCCCTCTCAAACTTCTGATCCTTTATCTTCTCATTAGAGAGCGTTTCCAGATCATACCAGACCAGCTCAGCAAAACGATTAGAATAATCCATCATTGAAAGGTCCCCCCTAAACCAGATCCATAAACTCCCAAGATCTAGTATATTCCAAGACTTTAGGGAAGTACTCGTCGTTAAAGGTAACCTTGAAGTCCTTCTATCTCATATGTTCATTCTTCCCTACTTGAATCACTGATTCCCACCACCTGTGGTTGGGATCCTCTAACAAAAAAGAGGCACACTTCACCCTGACCTCCTCAGGAGTTTCAAGAAGCTCAAACATGTGCTCGATCTTCTCGAGCCACTCCTTTGCTACCTAGGGTTTCGTGCTACCTCAAAAAGTAGGGGGCTTGTTCTTTAAGAACTCCTGGTCTTTTTCCTTCCTAGTAATAGACTCCTCTTCCCTAGATGGAGCAAGAGTGGGAGATACTCCTTATCCTAGGTCTTGGAAAGCCCTGACCATAGCTTCTACCATCCTTAGATCAATCAGTGAGGGAGAACTCTTGGCGTCAACCCGTGGGTTCATGGGAGATTTTTGGGGAGGTATGTTGCTACACAAGGCAACAATCACAAAATAAATCATCATTCCAACAATTATGAAAATTTTCAACAATTACATAAAATATAAATAATTCAAACACATCACAATAATGAAATAAACAACCACTTCACTCCCACCTGATGTCTACGTGCAATCTGTAGCCCGCACATCCCACCTGGAAGAGAAGTCAAACAAACAATCCCAACATCCCATGGGGACACAAGGTTTTTCAGGAGAGGTATTGGTTAGGCACCCTACTCATAACCAAAATTCCGAGCCCCAATAGTCCAAGCTTCTGTCTAACCAGACTCATCCCAAAATAATAATATGACCCAAAAAGATAAACCTCCTTTGATACCATTTTGTCATGAACCAGATCTGTTCGTCTTCAAAACAGGCACTTGACATGGCCCGTGACATGGTTATAAGGTCATTACCTATCCTCACGGGGCTGGAACAAGTGTCCATGTATCATAAACACTAGTTCAGGAACAATTTACCCGAGTTAGGATACATAAAACAACCCATAATGAAGAATAAACCCAATCTAAAAATTCATGCCAAAAAAACCTTAATTAAAATTCAGAACTAAATAAAATGTTTTAAACAAGACACAAGAGGTCCAAAACTACAAAAAGTATCAGAAAAAACAATCCAATAACCGCCACATGATAAGGGGTCATCACCCACTAGTCGTCTCCACAACACCACACCACGGAAGCAACTAACAACCCGAACCACCGTCTCCAAAGGCCTTGCTCTTACCTATGTCAAACATAATCAAGTCTACTTACAATAAAAGTTGTAAATAGGGTGTGATCATAAGCCCGATAGGATACCACCCAGACAGATTCCATGTGATAAACACTATAAGATAAATATATTGCAATTTTTATAATAAGAAATGGTAGCAACGATTTCTAAATAATGTAACATTTAAATGAAAAATTTTTTCAAGGGGTAACATTAAAGAATGAGCACTTTTAAATAAAACATGCAATCTACTGAAATTTATATCCAAACACACCATAGAACAAATGGAAATACCAAGTATTCAACGGGTACTAAACACGAGAACACCCCTAGGAACTAGTTAGTTGTGAGCCCCAGGTACCTCATATCTCGGTGTAAAAGTAACCATATAAATATCTGTTGTTGTGCACAATCCACTAGTAGGGAACATACCCATAACCTATTGGTCCCTGATCATCACCATTATAGTTTTTTTAGTGTTTTCAATGTCAAAATTTCTAAGTGAAACAGGGACAAAACCACTCTAGATCACTAGCATACTAGTACACATCCGCCCACCTAGATACCCGGGTTTCCCTCTTTGTGCTCAAATAAGTTCCAAATTCTCTCAAATTTCATTTTCACATAAAACACTAGTTGTAGTCATACACACTCAAAACAGAATCTAAACATTCTTTGAACCCTTTGTGTAATTCAATAAACACTTTAACATTTTCATAAAACAATTTCAAGAAGTACAACCATGATTTCCACATAAAATCCATCTAAAAACCCTATTTTTTAAACCAAATTCATACCAATATCACACCAAACCATAATTTGAAGCCCTAAAACCATTTATTAAAATCATTTCATGAACCATAAAACAAACACAACTAATACAACATGGAACACACTAAAAAACACTCATTTTTGCACAAAAATTCCACTTTAAAATCAACCACTAAACCAATTCTACAATAAATAGTTTTCAAACCAAATAAAATGGAAGTGGAATATGATGAAAATATAAATCAAGAAAATATAACTCATCAAGGGATGCTTACACATGGAATCACCTACCAAATGTGTCAAACCCCTCAAATCCTTATGCGAAACTTCAATCGCACCACTACTGCACCACAAGGGAGTGAAAACGAACCTAAAACCATAATATTGGACCAAGAAACTCAAAAAAAAACCCTAGGTACAAATCCCTAGCTTCTGGAAATTTGGAGCTTCAAGAAAAGTGGGATAAACCTTGAGGAAATTGAAGGAACTAAGAAGGAAACTCACTTACTTGAGAAACTTTGAAGAAATCTCCCCAAATACACCAATATTTGAATCTCCAAGTAGTCAAAATTGAAAGGTAAGTTCTAGTGAGGATGAGGAGGTCGAGTGGGGACTAAAATTGGGGGAAAAGAGCAAAAAATGAACGATTTATGAAAGAAACAAATTACCTTTGCAAATATAGACGATCTGAGAAATCATGAAGAAATTATCCCTAATCTGTGATGAATATGAGTTCCAAAGAGGGAATATGGAACATGGGGGTTCACCTAGGGTTTTTGGGATCGAGTGAGAGGAGAAATTACCGAAAAATGTTAAAAACTGAATGAGATATAAAAGAAATAAAATATTTTTTTCATATGGAAATGGGCTCATGGGTTGGACCAATGCCTGAATAAATCACCCAAATCCACTATGATTATGAGTTCCTAAGGGGTCCAAATGGATATGGTGGTTTTAATAGGTAAGGTTAGGCCAAGTGGGATGTGGAATGGGTGAAATGTTTTGAAAAAAGGAGTTATAAAAAGAAACAAATTTTGTTTTTAAATCTGAAAATGGGATCACGGTTTGGCCCAAATCTTGAAGAAACCACGCTTTTCTCCAGAAATACCTAAGAAACCCCGAAAAACAAAGAAATAATAGAAACTACATGAAAAATAACTTTAAAATAAGTCATGTATGTGACAATACTAAAAGTTTACATGGTTTTGAAACAGATTTACCTAGGAGTAACAAATCTAACAAGGTGTTATGGGCTTGACTCAGGGTGACATGGTACATGATAATGGCCCTTACTGTATACCTAGTTTTAAAATCATGGGGGACATACTTTGGTAAATTTATAATATTATTAAGAAACACTGTTATAGGAACACAAAATTCCTATAAGAATATATGTTAGGACATAGATCATGGATAACATAGATTGAAGCCTAGAAATTTATAAGTTAATGAAATACATGTAATTTATAAGTTTCCTATTTAATGTCATTCTATTTATCATTATGTGTTTAATATTTTAATAATACTCAACCCTAAATTTCCCTATATTATAGCTAATGGCTATAAATATGAGGAATCAAGTAAACAATCATTGTGAAGGGTAATGCAATGAATGCCCCCAATGACATTCCCAACCTGATGGAAGTGGGAATCGCGAACCTTATGATGATACTCTCTTAGTTTGTAACACCCCAAGCTTCCACGATACATTTCCCTTTGAATAATGCAATGGCGTGCATTGTATGCAACTTAGAGATTCTTACACACCACAACAAATCAAACTAGCTGTTATGAATGGTAATACCTACTTTTTGAAATTTTATAAATTCTATCTCTCAAAATGGACTTCATTTTTGGATTCGGAATATCGAATTTATCCTAGGGTGAAATTTTGGAACTTTTCGAATAACACTTGTATTTTGATGAATAGTGAAAATTACTAAATTTTAATTAAAAACAACTTTCTAAATCAAAAATAATTTATAGTGATAAATTATATTATTGAGTGGTTTTAGAGTATAATTAGAATATATTTTTACCATTTCATCCAATGGTGTTCATTAGAATTAATTTCACTTTGAAATTGGACCTAAACAATTGTCAATCTTTTGATGTATATTGTTTCTTAAAAACACGCTATTTGTTGTGACTGCGGGAATTAATTATAAAATTAATTAATGCAACTTATCTGTTTGGAATTTTTTAAAATATACATAATTTTTGAATTCGGAATATCAATTATATCTTAGGGTGAAATTTTGGCATTGTTCTGAAAAACTTCAATTTTTGATGAATAGTGAAACTACTAAGTGGTAGTTAAAAAAACTGAATTTTTCATAAAACTTAATTTTACCGCTTCTGTGAATGGAATTTCGAAAATCCGAGAGACACGGTTAATATCAAGAAGTAAAATTTGGTTCAATGAGATGAAAATAATTTTTGGTGAATAGTAACTTTTTACTTTTATTTACCACGGTTAAAAGTAAATAGGGTAATTAATGGTAAAAATGATATTAATATTACCCTAACACATGTCCTAATTCTATTGGACAATTTTATCTCGACCAAAAACAACCTTAGGAATAATGTATTATCATTTAGGTCCACTTGGATTAGATTAGGACATTTATTATTATTTAATTCAAAGAAGAGTTAAAAGAGTTAAAATCAAAGTTTATTTACTAAAACATTTTTAATATAGGGTTATACATAAGATAAATTCGATTGTAATTATTCATTAAATATATAATAATATTTCCTAAATAATGATATTTTATTTATAATTTTTAGACATTAAATAATTTAATTTATTTATGACACAATGATGATGCAGTAATTACCATAATAGTAAAAAATTAAAATAATTGATATTATAAATACCCAAATAAATATAATTTAAGACTTTTAATGAGTTACACTAATTTTATAAGATAATATGACATATTAGGATTGATTTAATTGACTTTGTTCGAAGTAATAATTCTGTTATGAGTTTCACAAAAATCAACTATTGAATAGTGTCAAAATTGACATAAAAAAGTTTTTTAAACAAATATTATATTATTAATTGATATTAAATTCCTAAAAATCTAAGGTTCTTCCAAGAGACTTATATCATGATATTTATATCATTAATGGACCACTTGGGGGTCTCTTGGATGTATATAGTAAGTTTATTAACTATATAACATAAAAATACAAAGTGACATGGTAAATGTCAAACTAATTAACTAAGAGTTAAAACTAAAAGATAAGGTTAATATAGTAACCCAAACCTATCTAAATTCTATTGGTTGAATGGTTTTAGACCTATCCCCACCTTAACCTTTGAATAATAAACTTGGGAGCCATTATAAACCGAATATGAATTTATTATAAATTAATATTTCTAGCTTTTCCAAAAGGTGCCCCTCACCCCTCTTATAAAAGGGAACTCCTCCATCTCATTTCTTCACACCTTCAAAGCCTTTTGGTTCGGCCAACCCCTGCCCAAATACTCTCTCAACTTCCCTAACTACAACCTAGAGTCATTAGTTTGATCATAAATCCAACCTAAGGATCCCTTTTGATCAAATCAAAAGGAAGAACCCGAAGAAGAGGTAATGTTTTCACCACCCCTTTTCAAGTTCCTCTCTTCTTCCACTTCATCTTTCTTTGTTATTACCATTATAAAATAATAACTCCAGTATCTTATATATAAATTAATGTTATTATAATTATGGTACAACCATATTCAGTATTCTATCCACCCTTTGAATAACATGTCACCATATGTGCGTACGTACGGCTTACCGTCTCCAGGTCGTGGTGTAATTTTTATTCAATATATTATTATTTGGATGGGTATAATAATGATGTATAATTCATTTAAACAGTAAATATAACATGATAATGATTCTTTATATATAATATACCATCCAATTATATATAATTTTAATATCAAAATAATGATATTGTCCCTTGTGTGTACGTACGGACTACCGTTTCCACGAACGCGATGAGATTCATTCTACATCATATCCATTCAAGTATAATTATCATTTGATGATTTAAAAATAATGTTTAAGAACTTTGTATCATTCTGTATATGAATAATTTACAACCTATCCATGACAAACATGGCTTACATAACAAAACATATAAAAGAAAATGAGTAAGTTAACACCCGAAACGACGATAATTCTAAGATATTATTAACAAAGCAATGTTAAAAGATCATATATGATATCATATTAATGTATATGATTCATGAATAATTTAATAACAATTATTTCAACATTATACATGAGGTTAACCTACCCCCAACCAAGTAAAAGTACAAGGTAAGGGGTTTCTTATCTCACTCTTAATTTCGTGAGAATTCCATTTTTCACCACTTATTTATTGAATTTGGTGTATGTGTAATGCCCATGATTGTATTCATTTTGTAATATACTTTAATTTATGGGTATTTACATCATAATTGTATGATCCTTCTTTCATTAGTGCATGTTTCATAAGTTACCAAATTGATAAGGGAATTTGAAATTTCAATTTCAACTCATTCGGCTTTACGCATACTTCATTGATTATTTTACTCCCAGATTATGTGTGGAATCACAATTCATTTGATTATGTCATAATTTCCACTCCCATTTATTTGGATATACTTTTTATAAACATAATCACTTCATTGATAAATTCTCAAGTCATCGGTATGAACTTGATAAGAGAAATTTTTACTAAATCTCAATTTGTTGAGATAAACATCCAATTAATTGGTGTTGTTTTTACTAGAATATGTGTGAATGTACATTGATTATTTTTATAAGGGCTCAGCCTTAAACCTTACTTAAAATTGAATTAAATGAATAATTCACATTGAGTATCTTTTCAGGTTTAGAGTTTTAGAGAATTAGGTCATAACTATTACATCTCAAAAGATTACAAAGTAGTCCCTTCTACTAAATTTCCATAAAATGAAAACTCTTAAAAAGAAACATGTCTAGTTTCATGTTTTAGGTAGCATGACTTTCCCTTGATCCCATCCTTGACCCTATTCCACGCTAAGTCCTGTGAAAAAAAATTCAAAAACTTGGGATGAGCATAAAAACTCAGTAAGGGATACACAAAGAATAAAAACTGTTAGTTTATCAAAACAAAAAGTAAACCATGTATACTTTATCAAGGTAATACTTTTCACCTTTATGAAGTAGTAAAAACTCTTCACTGAATAAAATATCATTACTTACCTTTTTGTAACCAAAGTATTACCATAAAACCCATATAAATAACACATAACATATATAAAGGTAACTTGGGACATAAACATACTTAAGTGTAATAACCATACGGTCGACTTCCACACATATCACTTAATGGAATAGTCATATGGCCAATTTCCATACATACTTAATGGAATAGCCATACGGCCGACTTCCATACCCAATGCATTGGAGGTTATAACGTAACCACCCGTCCTGGTATTCACGGCACCACCCGTCATAATGTCCAAGTGCCATTATTACACATAAAATATGGAAAATATAAACATTTCAATAACAATATTTCATTTTCAATCACAATAAATAATTCCCAGATATTGAATTAATCAATCCATTTTCAAAAACCATTTAAAAGAGATTTTTGAATCAAAGTGTCCCATACCACTTTGAAGCTTTTAATGGAATTATAATTTTAAAACATTAATGTCCATATAAATAAATACTGAAAGCCATTTTGAAAACATGGACATTAAAGATAAAGATTTAGAATAATAAATCTTTAAAACATTTAAAATGATATTTTTGTTAAATAGTTTTTAACAAAATGAGAGACTCTTGAATACAAATAATAGCGGAATAACATTTAATCCGAACTTTATAATATCATGAGAATAAAAGGATTCATGATATAATATGTCAAAGGATAGTATACACACCATATAAGAGTGAATTGGTGCATAACAACAATGAAGTCTCAAAAGAAATGTAAAATGGGATGAAGTCCATTATAAAGAAGGTATCCTTAAATTAAGGATAAACCAATCTCATAATTATGTGTGAAAAATATAAATACACCCAATATAAGTGGATATTAAGTGTAAAATAATCAAAGGTTATTCACACATATTCAAAGGATGACATATTCAATAACTACATGTTGAACCCAAAGAAATCGAAATTGGGTTAAGAAGTTCCCTTGACAGCCTAACGGCGTCACATCAAAATGAGTTGATGAGAGATAAAAAAAACTATCTCATCACTTGGACATAAAATTTACATCAATAAGGATATATGAGAACATATCCCAACATAACAATATGTACATTAAAAGACCCAACAAAAGAAGTCTTTTAAAAATAGGAGGGTGAAAGGTTCCCTTACCGACATGGGTATCTTTCGAAACATACGCCCCGTGAAAGAAGGGCAATTAATCATTGATGTAAATACTCATAAATGTAAGAATATTACACAATGAGTAAAATAATTTTCAGTACATACACCACTCAAATGAAATTGTGGCAAATGTATCATAAATCTCACGGGAATAAAAGTGAGATGAAAAATCCCTTACGAAAACTCGGCAGCCTAACGGCGCTACTTAAAACATCCAAAATGGATTGATGAGAGAGAATAGGGTCTATCATCACATGAACATAAAAAATTACAGTATGAGTAATATAAAATAACATCCCAATCCTAAGAAAAATGAGCTTAAAATAAATGACATAAAAGAGTGTACTTAAAAAGAAAGAGAGTTGTAGGATCCCTTACCTCGGGTCTGACTTGACTCGATCGTTCTTTAATCTCCTGAATAATAAACTTGATTTAATTTATACATCCTTAAGAAACTTTTTCAAGTTCATTATTCCTTTTATATCACTTATTACCATGTTATAAACATTATTTAATCATTTAAGTTAATCATGTTTGTTTTGTCGATATTTGGTTCTTAAGTCGAAAGTGGACTTCTTACAATTACATGTTGTTCGTGTGGTCAAAGGTTCTTTGTATCCAGAATGACATTCCAGATTTGGATATCATATATATCATATATATCCAGCATATACATGTATTTATAATATTACATAATCATTTAGAGGTAAGAAATGAAATGCACTGTTCATGGAGACGGTAAGCCGTACGTACGCATGAACGCTAGTTTCATTTCTTTGTCATATTAATGGAATTAAAACTAAATGAGAGGTATGTATATTTTAATTCCAGAATTATATTAATCATTTAGATATATAATTAATGATATATATCCATTATATACATGTACTTTTAATAGTACATTACATTTGGGGATAAGATATGAAATGCACCGTTCATGGAGACGGTAAGCCGTACATACGCATGAACGCTACTTTCATTTCTATCTCATACTTTAATGGAAAGAAATAATAATGATATAGGGGTATATAATAATTCCAGTATAATATCATATATAATAACATTAAATCCATCCTTTATACATCCCACGTATGGCATTAACGAATCACATCACTTTGAGGGGGCGGTTGTCCGCACTTCCTTAAATGAAGATATCGTGTTTACCCACAATGGAAACCATAAAGGTATGCCCAAAATGAAAAATACAGAAGCTTAAAGAAAAAAATAAACATATTATATATCATATATAAAAATAGTTACATCATAATGGCCACCATTGAAGGTGTTAAATGAGTATTGAACAATCATCGTTTCGGGAGGCAGAATTTCGCCATCCACGGAAACCATATGTTCTTTAACCATTTGATGTAGTTGTGTGAGAGTGTAGCTCGAATAAATCTTATAAAAACATCCTAGTATATTTAATATACTGGTGTTTTTACAAAATAAGTAAATAAAAAGAGTTTAGAGGGTTTGAGATGCAAAATAAAACAAATGAACAAGAGAGAATGAATTACCTTTAAAAGTGTAACTCCTTTTGATTTGAGCCTAAAGGATTCCTTTGAAAGGATTATGCCCAAAGGGAATACTCTAGGATGAGTAGAGGGATGTGGAGAGAGTAAATGGGTAGGGGTTGGCCGAGCCAAAGGCTTGTGGAGTGTGTGAAATGTGGTAGAGGTGGGGGCCTTTTATAAGAGGAGGGGAGGGGCACTTTTGGAAAGTAAAGAAATATTACTTTATTTGAAAATGTGTTTCGGTTTTAAAAGGTCCCACATTGATAGAATTCGTGGATAATGTGATAAGGGTTCGAAATCCACTCATCCAATTGGTTTTGGACTTGTGTAGTTTATAGATTTTACATTATCTTTCCATTTTATTTAAATCGTCAAATAATGATGTCATCGCTGCATCATTATTATGTCATAAATAATTTAATTTATTTAATGTCTAAAAATTATAAAAAAAATACTATGATGTAGGAAAGCTTATTAGCTTTCCAATTACTATTTATAATAAAAAATCTGATCTTTATAACCCCATGTAAGAATTTTTTTCGTAAAACATATTATGTTTGTGTCATTTTTACTTTTACATTAAATAAAAAGTTATTTATGTCATTTCCCAACCAAAGTGTCTCCATGGGGTCCCCAAGTTAACCCATGGCTTGTCTTGGTCGGCCATGACACAACCAATAAGGTTGGGAAATGTGTCTAGGTCATTTCATATTATTAAAGCATTATTTATACCTTAAACTACCCTAATTACCACTAATCGCGATTAAGAACTTAATAAGTTACTATTCACCAAAAAATTATTTTTATCCCATTGAACCACATTTTACTTCTTAATGACAACCATGTATGTCGGATTGTTGAAATTCAAAACACAATGATGGAAAAATTTCATTTAAACGGAAAATCAGTCTTTATAAGTACCACTTAGTGGTTTCACTATTCATCAAAAATTGAAGTTTTTCAGAAAATTACCAAAAATTCACCCTAAGTTATATTTGATATTACGAATTCAAAAATGAAGTCTATTTTACAAAATTCAAAACATATAAGTCACATTAATTAATTTAATAATTAATTCCCGATGTCAGAGCAAATAGCGTGTTTTTATGAAACAATAAGTATCAAAAGATTGACACTGGTTTAAGACTGATTTCAAAGTGAAATTAATTCCAACGACCACTATTGGATTTAATGGTAAAAATATATTCTAATTTCACATTAAACCCAATTCAAAATATAATCTAATCATATAAATAAATTATATTAAAAAGAGGTTTTGAATTAAAATGCAACATTTTACACTATTCATTAAAAAAATGAACTTTATCGGAAAGATACCAAAAATTTACACAAAGTAAATTTTGATATCCTGATTCTTAATAAGAGTTTTATTTGGTCCAAAAGAATGTTTAAGAGTGAACAAAACAATATTTAATGATGGTTCAACATAAAAAGGTGATAAGTGAACCTTTAGTGAAAACTAGGGCATATACGCCTAAAATTGAATTCTTTCTGTATTTTAAGCCTTTATCTTTTATTGGATAAATGTAAAAACATTTAAAAACCTATATAATCATATTTTAGTTATTTATGTCCATTCCCGCCAATACAACGGCTACATGTTAACTACCATTTAAAATAATATTATTTTATTATTAGAGTGCAACGTAAGATTCCCAAGAAACTCATTGTTGCGTGTTGGGTACGCCATCGAGTATAGCATCCCCTTTAAAGTCATATCAATATTTTATTCACAAATATGGATAAATATGAAAATGTCATATCCTTTATTTACCTGGGGTGTTACATCCTTCCCCCCTTTTGGGAATTGCGTCCTCGCAATTTTTAAAATTGAGCTTGGAAACATCCTTGAACGTCCCACATCAGAACAAGAGTCGGTAAAACAATCACTTTAAAATAAAGAAAGATAAGTACAAAGGTCACTCGATTTAACCCATACTAGGATTCCAAGTATGAAAATATGGACATGGAGGAGAAAACAAAGGGTCATGTTCTAATGGAGAGTGATAGAAAACATGTTTAGGAGAAGGTTAACCACGAGAAAATCACAAACTTGTGATGGGTTAAACGGTATTCGATTCCCCAGTAGGAAAAGTTAATAGACAATATTTTTGCTTTAAGTTACTTTTTATTGAGGAATTTATTCATAAGGAAACATAATCACTTATCATATTTACTTTCAACTTTTATTAGATTCCTTACACAAATTCATATTTTCTCCAAAAGACGAGTATTTAGGAAGACTTGTTCACATTAAGAGTACTATAATCAACTTCTAGAGAATCACCTAATCCACAAAATAGAACTATATACTTCCCATGTCTTTAGACTTTAACCAAAACCAAAACCAAAAAGGCTAGTACAAGATCAGATAATCCAGAAAAGGATAACCCTTTATAAAAAGAAAATCTATTCTTAATCTCCAAAATTTGTCCAACAAAACCTAAAGTTCAACGAGGACCATCTGATAAACAATTTGTCCATAAAATTCTTCAAAGTAAACCAATATAAGATTGAAACCCAAATATTTGAAGGATTTAGTCGCATAGACTTCCAAGATAAATCGTAAAATTTATCTCCAAACAATATCAGTTGCTCCTAAAGTCTCGTATTGAAAAGTAATTAACCTAATCACATATCCTCCATGATAGGTTAATCATATTCATAAATAACCCAAAATCAACTTACTCTTAATTAATAAAATAATATAACTAGAATGAATCAGTCAAACTAACCAGGGACTTCACGTAGTCCAGTGGTAGGCGATAAATACCAGTCGCACATTGGTTGTGGGTTCGATTCCCGCAGCTTTGTCCGACGTGACGGGATGTCACACGGTCTGCGTGTTGTCCTTTTTCCAAAACTATATAATTCTTAAAACATACCCCAAAATGAGATAAAATCTTCAATAATAATCATAACATATTTTAACCTCAAGTTTATCTCATTCCTTTCATTTTCCATCATATCATAGAGTAACCCATAATTACCTAAAAATTAAGTATCATATAAACCCTTATGGTTACCTTAATAATTATTACCTGAATTTCCACATCGAGTTGGCCATCTCGTACATGATGCATTAGAGAACTCACCAAGGTTGAAGTGGTTGATCATGACTCCTTGATATTTGGTTTAGAAAAACCACGAGTTTCCTCATTGAATCCTCCATTTTATCTAGTATCTTAATCAGAGAACCACCACAGTTTTCTTCAAACCTGTTGTCTCTTTGGTGCCTGCTAGATCCGTCCATTCACTAAAAATAGAAATGTCAGTGTGAGTATATCAACAAGACCATCATGTACTAATGAGGAAGGTAAACACTAAGATACACTTACTCATTAACTTTATCTAAAACTAGGACTCTTTCTGAAATCCTAACCATTATGGTAATGTCACTTATGCTTAAAGAATACCCTATCCTCTAAAGTTATCTAAACCGACCTTTGATACCAACTATAAGGCCTCATCCTTAAACCTTACCTAAAATTGAATTAAATGAATAATTCACATTGAGTATCTTTTCAGGTTTAGAGTTTTAGGGAATTAGGTCATAACTATTACATCTCAAAAGATTACAAAGTAGTCCCTTCTACTAAATTTCCATAAAATGAAAACTCTTAAAAAGAAACATGTCTAGTTTCATGTTTTAGGTAGCATGACTTTCCCTTGATCCCATCCTTGACCCTATTCCACGCTAAGTCCTGTGAAAAAAATTTCAAAAACTTGGGATGAGCATAAAAACTCAGTAAGGGATACACAAAGAATAAAAACTGTTAGTTTATCAAAACAAAAAGTAAACCATGTATACTTTATCAAGGTAATACTTTTCACCTTTATGAAGTAGTAAAAACTATTCACTGAATAAAATATCATTACTTACCTTTTTGTAACCAAAGTATTACCATAAAACCCATATAAAGAACACATAACATATATAAAGGTAACTTGGGACATAAACATACTTAAGTGGAATAACCATACGGTCGACTTCCACACATATCACTTAATGGAATAGCCATACGGCCAATTTCCATACATACTTAATGGAATAGCCATACGGCCGACTTCCATACCCAATGCATTGGAGGTTATAACGTAACCACCCGTCCTGGTATTCACGGCACCACCCGTCATAATGTCCAAGTACCATTATTACACATAAAATATGGAAAATATAAACATTTCAATAACAATATTTCATTTTCAATCACAATAAATAATTCCCAGATATTGAATTAATCAATCCATTTTCAAAAACCATTTAAAAGAGATTTTTGAATCAAAGTGTCCCATACCACTTTGAAGCTTTTAATGGAATTATAATTTTAAAACATTAATGTCCATATAAATAAATACTGAAAGCCATTTTGAAAACATGGACATTAAAGATAAAGATTTAGAATAATAAATCTTTAAAACATTTAAAATGATATTTTTGTTAAAGAGTTTTTAACAAAATGAGAGACTCTTGAATACAAATAATAGCGGAATAACATTTAATCCGAACTTTATAATATCATGAGAATAAAAGGATTCATGATATAATATGTCAAAGGATAGTATACACACCATATAAGAGTGAATTGGTGCATAACAACAATGAAGTCTCAAAAGAAATGTAAAATGGGATGAAATCCATTATAAAGAAGGTATCCTTAAATTAAGGATAAACCAATCTCATAATTATGTGTGAAAAATATAAATACACCCAATATAAGTGGATATTAAGTGTAAAATAATCAAAGGTTATTCACACATATTCAAAGGATGACATATTCAATAACTACATGTTGAACCCAAAGAAATCGAAATTGGGTTAAGAAGTTCCCTTGACAGCCTAACGGCGTCACATCAAAATGAGTTGATGAGAGATAAAAAAAACTATCTCATCACTTGGACATAAAATTTACATCAATAAGGATATATGAGAACATATCCCAACATAACAATATGTACATTAAAAGACCCAACAAAAGAAGTCTTTTAAAAATAGGAGGGTGAAAGGTTCCCTTACCGACATGGGTATCTTTCGAAACATACGCCCCGTGAAAGAAGGACAATTCATCATTGATGTAAATACTCATAAATGTAAGAATATTACACAATGAGTAAAATAATTTTCAGTACATACACCACTAAAATGAAATTGTGGCAAATGTATCATAAATCTCACGGGAATAAAAGTGAGATGAAAAATCCCTTACGAAAACTCGGCAGCCTAACGGCGCTACTTAAAACATCCAAAATGGATTGATGAGAGAGAATAGGGTCTATCATCACATGAACATAAAAATTACAGTATGAGTAATATAAAAGAACATCCCAATCCTAAGAAAAATGAGCTTAAAAGAAATGACATAAAAGAGTTTACTTAAAAAGAAAGAGAGTTGTAGGATCCCTTACCTCGGGTCTGACTTGACTCGATCGTTCTTTAATCTCCTGAATAATAAACTTGATTTAATTTATACTTCCTTAAGAAACTTTTTCAAGTTCATTATTCCTTTTATATCACTTATTACCATGTTATAAACATTATTTAATCATTTAAGTTAATCATGTTTGTTTTGTCGATATTTGGTTCTTAAGTCGAAAGTGGACTTCTTACAATTACATGTTGTTCGTGTGGTCAAAGGTTCTTTGTATCCAGAATGACATTCCTGATTTGGATATCATATATATCATATATATCCAGCATATACATGTATTTATAATATTACATAATCATTTAGAGGTAAGAAATGAAATGCACCGTTCATGGAGACGGTAAGCCGTACGTACGCATGAACGCTAGTTTCATTTCTTTGTCATATTAATGGAATTAAAACTAAATGAGAGGTATGTATATTTTAATTCCAGAATTATATTAATCATTTAGATATATCATTAATTATATATATCCATTATATACATGTACTTTTAATGGTACATTACATTTGGGGATAAGATATGAAATGCACCGTTCATGGAGACGGTAAGCCGTACATACGCATGAATGCTACTTTCATTTCTATCTCATACTTTAATGGAAAGAAATAATAATGATATAGGGGTATATAATAATTCCAGTATAATATCATATATAATAACATTAAATCCATCCTTTATACATCCCACGTATGGCATTAACGAATCACATCACTTTGAGGGGGCGGTTGTCCGCACTTCCTTAAATGAAGATATCGTGTTTACCCACAATGGAAACCATAAAGGTATGCCCAAAATGAAAAATACAGAAGCTTAAAGGAAAAAATAAACATATTATATATCATATATAAAAATAGTTACATCATAATGTCCACCATTGAAGGTGTTAAATGAGTATTGAACAATCATCGTTTCGGGAGGCAGAATTTCGCCATCCACGGAAACCGTATGTTCTTTAACCATTTGATGTAGTTGTGTGAGAGTGTAGCTCGAATAAATCTTATAAAAACATCCTAGTATATTTAATATACTGGTGTTGTTACAAAATAAGTAAATAAAAAGAGTTTAGAGGGTTTGAGATGCAAAATAAAACAAATGAACAAGAGAGAATGAATTACCTTTAAAAGTGTAACTCCTTTTGATTTGAGCCTAAAGGCTTCCTTTGAAAGGATTATGCCCAAAGTGAATCCTCTAGGATGAGGATAGGGATGTGGAGAGAGTAAATGGGTAGGGGTTGGCCGAGCCAAAGGCTTGTGGAGTGTGTGAAATGTGGTAGAGGTGGGGGCCTTTTATAAGAGGAGGGGAGGGGCACTTTTGGAAAGTAAAGAAATATTACTTTATTTGAAAATGTGTTTCGGTATTAAAAGGTCCCACATTGATAGAATTCGTGGATAAGGTGATAAGGGTTCGAAATCCACTCATCCAATGGGTTTTGGACTTGTGTAGTTTATAGATTTTACATTATCTTTCCATTTTATTTAAATCGTCAAATAATGATGTCATCGCTGCATCATTATTATGTCATAAATAATTTAATTTATTTAATGTCTAAAAATTATAAAAAAAATACTATGATGTAGGAAAGCTTATTAGATTTCCAATGACTATTTATAATAAAAAATCTGATCTTTATAACCCCATGTAAGAATTTTTTTCGTAAAACATATTATGTTTGTGTCATTTTTACTTTTACATTAAATAAAAAGTTATTTATGTCATTTCCCAACCAAAGTGTCTCCATGGGGTCCCCAAGTTGACACATGGCTTGTCTTGGTCGGCCATGACACAACCAATAAGGTTGGGACATGTGTCTAGGTCATTTCATATTATTAAAGCATTATTTATACCTTAAACTACCCTAATTACCACTAATCGCGATCAAGAACTTAATAAGTTACTATTCACCAAAAAATTATTTTTATCCCATTGATCCACATTTTACTTCTTAATGACAACCATGTATGTCGGATTTTTGAAATTCAAAACACAATGATGGAAAAATTTCATTTAAACGGAAAATCAGTCTTTATAAGTATCACTTAGTGGTTTCACTATTCATCAAAAATTGAAGTTTTTCAGAAAATTACCAAAAATTCACCCTAAGTTATATTTGATATTACGAATTCAAAAATGAAGTCTATTTTACAAAATTCAAAACATATAAGTCACATTAATTAATTTAATAATTAATTCCCGCTGTCAGAGCAAATAGCGTGTTTTTATGAAACAATAAGTATCAAAAGATTGACACTGGTTTAAGACTGATTTCAAAGTGAAATTAATTCCAACGACCACTATTGGATTTAATGGTAAAAATATATTCTAATTTCACTTTAAAACCAATTCAAAATATAATCTAATCATATAAATAAATTATATTAAAAAGAGGTTTTGAATTAAAATACAACATTTTACACTATTCATTAAAAAAATGAACTTTATCGGAAAGATACCAAAAATTTACAAAAAGTAAATGTTGATATCCTGATTCTTAATAAGAGTTTTATTTGGTCCAAAAGAATTTTTAAGAGTGAACAAAACAATATTTAATGATGGTTCAACATAAAAAGGTGATAAGTGAACTTTTAGTGAAAACTAGGGCATATACGCCTAAAATTGAATTCTTTCTGTATTTTAAGCCTTTATCTTTTATTGGATAAATGTAAAAACATTTAAAAACCTATATAATCATATTTTAGTTATTTATGTCCATTCCCGCCAATACAACGGCTACATGTTAACTACCATTTAAAATAATATTATTTTATTATTAGAGTGCAACGTAAGATTCCCAAGAAACTCATTGTTGCGTGTTGGGTACGCCATCGAGTATAGAATCCCCTTTAAAGTCATATCAATATTTTATTCACAAATATGGATAAATATGAAAATTTCATATCCTTTATTTACCTGGGGTGTTACATCCTTCCCCCCTTTTGGGAATTGCGTCCTCGCAATTTTTAAAATTGAGCTTGGAAACATCCTTGAACGTCCCACATCAGAACAAGAGTCGGTAAAACAATCACTTTAAAATAAAGAAAGATAAGTACAAAGGTCACTCGAGTTAACCCATACTAGGATTCCAAGTATGAAAATATGGACATGGAGGAGAAAACAAAGGGTCATGTTCTACTGGAGAGTGATAGAAAACATGTTTAGGAGAAGGTTAACCACGAGAAAATCACAAACTTGTGATGGGTTAAACGGTATTCGATTCCCCAGTAGGAAAAGTTAATAGACAACATTTTTGCTTTAAGTTACTTTTTATTGAGGAATTTATTCATAAGGAAACATAATCACTTATCATATTTACTTTCAACTTTTATTAGATTCCTTACACAAACTCATATTTTCTCCAAAAGACGAGTATTTAGGAAGACTTGTTCACATTAAGAGTACTATAATCAACTTCTAGAGAATCACCTAATCCACAAAATAGAACTATATACTTCCCATGTCTTTATACTTTAACCAAAACCAAAACCAAAAAGGCTAGTACAAGATCAGATAATCCAGAAAAGGATAACCCTTTATAAAAATAAAATCTATTCTTAATCTCCAAAATTTGTCCAACAAAACCTAAAGTTCAACGAGGACCATCTGATAAAAAATTTGTCCATAAAATTCTTCAAAGTAAACCAATATAAGATTGAAACCCAAATATTTGAAGGATTTAGTCGCATAGACTTCCAAGATAAATCGTAACATTTATCTCCAAACAATATCAGTTGCTCCTAAAGTCTCGTATTGAAAAGTAATTAACCTAATCACATATCCTCCATGATAGGTTAATCATATTCATAAATAACCCAAAATCAACTTACTCTTAATTAATAAAATCATATAACTAGAATGAATCAGTCAAACTAACCAGGGACTTCACGTAGTCCAGTGGTAGGCGATAAATACCAGTCGCACATTGGTTGTGGGTTCGATTCCCGCAGCTTTGTCCGACGTGACGAGATGTCACACGGTCTGTGTGTTGTCCTTTTTCCAAAACTATATAATTCTTAAAACATACCCCAAAATGAGATAAAATCTTCAATAATAATCATAACATATTTTAACCTCAAGTTTATCTCATTCCTTTCATTTTCCATCATATCATAGAGTAACCCATAATTACCTAAAAATTAAGTATCATATAAACCCTTATGGTTACCTTAATAATTATTACCTGAATTTCCACATCGAGTTGGCCATCTCGTACATAATGCATTAGAGAACTCACCAAGGTTGAAGTGGTTGATCATGACTCCTTGATATTTGGTTTAGAACAACCACGAGTTTCCTCATTGAATCCTCCATTTTATCTAGTATCTTAATCAGAGAACCACCACAGTTTTCTTCAAACTTGTTGTCTCTTTGGTGCCTGCTAGATCCGTCCATTCACTAAAAATAGAAATGTCAGTGTGAGTATATCAACAAGACCATCATGTACTAATGAGGAAGGTAAACACTAAGATACACTTACTCATTAACTTTATCTAAAACTAGGACTCTTTCTGAAATCCTAACCATTATGGTAATGTCACTTATGCTTAAAGAATACCCTATCCTCTAGAGTTATCTAAACCGACCTTTGATACCAACTATAAGGACTCATCCTTAAACCTTACCTAAAATTGAATTAAATGAATAATTCACATTGAGTATCTTTTCAGGTTTAGAGTTTTAGAGAATTAGGTCATAACTATTACATCTCAAAAGATTACAAAGTAGTCCCTTCTACTAAATTTCCATAAAATGAAAACTCTTAAAAAGAAACATGTCTAGTTTCATGTTTTAGGTAGCATGACTTTCCCTTGATCCCATCCTTGACCCTATTCCACGCTAAGTCCTGTGAAAAAAAATTCAAAAAATTGGGATGAGCATAAAAACTCAGTAAGGGATACACAAAGAATAAAAACTGTTAGTTTATCAAAACAAAAAGTAAACCATGTATACTTTATCAAGGTAATACTTTTCACCTTTATGAAGTAGTAAAAACTCTTCACTGAATAAAATATCATTACTTACCTTTTTGTAACCAAAGTATTACCATAAAACCCATATAAATAACACATAACATATATAAAGGTAACTTGGGACATAAACATACTTAAGTGTAATAACCATACGGTCGACTTCCACACATATCACTTAATGGAATAGTCATATGGCCAATTTCCATACATACTTAATGGAATAGCCATACGGCCGACTTCCATACCCAATGCATTGGAGGTTATAACGTAACCACCCGTCCTGGTATTCACGGCACCACCCGTCATAATGTCCAAGTGCCATTATTACACATAAAATATGGAAAATATAAACATTTCAATAACAATATTTCATTTTCAATCACAATAAATAATTCCCAGATATTGAATTAATCAATCCATTTTCAAAAACCATTTAAAAGAGATTTTTGAATCAAAGTGTCCCATACCACTTTGAAGCTTTTAATGGAATTATAATTTTAAAACATTAATGTCCATATAAATAAATACTGAAAGCCATTTTGAAAACATGGACATTAAAGATAAAGATTTAGAATAATAAATCTTTAAAACATTTAAAATGATATTTTTGTTAAATAGTTTTTAACAAAATGAGAGACTCTTGAATACAAATAATAGCGGAATAACATTTAATCCGAACTTTATAATATCATGAGAATAAAAGGATTCATGATATAATATGTCAAAGGATAGTATACACACCATATAAGAGTGAATTGGTGCATAACAACAATGAAGTCTCAAAAGAAATGTAAAATGGGATGAAGTCCATTATAAAGAAGGTATCCTTAAATTAAGGATAAACCAATCTCATAATTATGTGTGAAAAATATAAATACACCCAATATAAGTGGATATTAAGTGTAAAATAATCAAAGGTTATTCAAACATATTCAAAGGATGACATATTCAATAACTACATGTTGAACCCAAAGAAATCGAAATTGGGTTAAGAAGTTCCCTTGACAGCCTAACGGCGTCACATCAAAATGAGTTGATGAGAGATAAAAAAAACTATCTCATCACTTGGACATAAAATTTACATCAATAAGGATATATGATAACATATCCCAACATAACAATATGTACATTAAAAGACCCAACAAAAGAAGTCTTTTAAAAATAGGAGGGTGAAAGGTTCCCTTACCGACATGGGTATCTTTCGAAACATACGCCCCGTGAAAGAAGGGCAATTAATCATTGATGTAAATACTCATAAATGTAAGAATATTACACAATGAGTAAAATAATTTTCAGTACATACACCACTCAAATGAAATTGTGGCAAATGTATCATAAATTTCACGGGAATAAAAGTGAGATGAAAAATCCCTTACGAAAACTCGGCAGCCTAACGGCGCTACTTAAAACATCCAAAATGGATTGATGAGAGAGAATAGGGTCTATCATCACATGAACATAAAAAATTACAGTATGATTAATATAAAATAACATCCCAATCCTAAGAAAAATGAGCTTAAAATAAATGACATAAAAGAGTGTACTTAAAAAGAAAGAGAGTTGTAGGATCCCTTACCTCGGGTCTGACTTGACTCGATCGTTCTTTAATCTCCTGAATAATAAACTTGATTTAATTTATACATCCTTAAGAAACTTTTTCAAGTTCATTATTCCTTTTATATCACTTATTACCATGTTATAAACATTATTTAATCATTTAAGTTAATCATGTTTGTTTTGTCGATATTTGGTTCTTAAGTCGAAAGTGGACTTCTTACAATTACATGTTGTTCGTGTGGTCAAAGGTTATTTGTATCCAGAATGACATTCCTGATTTGGATATCATATATATCATATATATCCAGCATATACATGTATTTATAATATTACATAATCATTTAGAGGTAAGAAATGAAATGCACTGTTCATGGAGACGGTAAGCCGTACGTACGCATGAACGCTAGTTTCATTTCTTTGTCATATTAATGGAATTAAAACTAAATGAGAGGTATGTATATTTTAATTCCAGAATTATATTAATCATTTAGATATATCATTAATGATATATATCCATTATATACATGTACTTTTAATAGTACATTACATTTGGGGATAAGATATGAAATGCACCGTTCATGGAGACGGTAAGCCGTACATACGCATGAACGCTACTTTCATTTCTATCTCATACTTTAATGGAAAGAAATAATAATGATATAGGGGTATATAATAATTCCAGTATAATATCATATATAATAACATTAAATCCATCCTTTATACATCCCACGTATGGCATTAACGAATCACATCACTTTGAGGGGGCGGTTGTCCGCACTTCCTTAAATGAAGATATCGTGTTTACCCACAATGGAAACCATAAAGGTATGCCCAAAATGAAAAATACAGAAGCTTAAAGAAAAAAATAAACATATTATATATCATATATAAAAATAGTTACATCATAATGGCCACCATTGAAGGTGTTAAATGAGTATTGAACAATCATCGTTTCGGGAGGCAGAATTTCGCCATCCACGGAAACCATATGTTCTTTAACCATTTGATGTAGTTGTGTGAGAGTGTAGCTCGAATAAATCTTATAAAAACATCCTATTATATTTAATATACTGGTGTTTTTACAAAAGAAGTAAATAAAAAGAGTTTAGAGGGTTTGAGATGCAAAATAAAACAAATGAACAAGAGAGAATGAATTACCTTTAAAAGTGTAACTCCTTTTGATTTGAGCCTAAAGGCTTCCTTTGAAAGGATTATGCCCAAAGGGAATACTCTAGGATGAGTAGAGGGATGTGGAGAGAGTAAATGGGTAGGGTTTGGCCGAGCCAAAGGCTTGTGGAGTGTGTGAAATGTGGTAGAGGTGGGGGCCTTTTATAAGAGGAGGGGAGGGGCACTTTTGGAAAGTAAAGAAATATTACTTTATTTGAAAATGTGTTTCGGTTTTAAAAGGTCCCACATTAATAGAATTCGTGGATAATGTGATAAGGGTTCGAAATCCACTCATCCAATTGGTTTTGGACTTGTGTAGTTTATAGATTTTACATTATCTTTCCATTTTATTTAAATCGTCAAATAATGATGTCATCGCTGCATCATTATTATGTCATAAATAATTTAATTTATTTAATGTCTAAAAATTATAAAAAAAATACTATGATGTAGGAAAGCTTATTATCTTTCCAATGACTATTTATAATAAAAAATCTGATCTTTATAACCCCATGTAAGAATTTTTTTCGTAAAACATATTATGTTTGTGTCATTTTTACTTTTACATTAAATAAAAAGTTATTTATGTCATTTCCCAACCAAAGTGTCTCCATGGGGTCCCCAAGTTGACCCATGGCTTGTCTTGGTCGGCCATGACACAACCAATAAGGTTGGGACATGTGTCTAGGTCATTTCATATTATTAAAGCATTATTTATACCTTAAACTACCCTAATTACCACTAATCGCGATTAAGAACTTAATAAGTTACTATTCACCAAAAAATTATTTTTATCCCATTGAACCACATTTTACTTCTTAATTACAACCATGTATGTCGGATTTTTGAAATTCAAAACACAATGATGGCAAAATTTCATTTAAATGGAAAATCAGTCTTTATAAGTACCACTTAGTGGTTTCACTATTCATCAAAAATTGAAGTTTTTCAGAAAATTACCAAAAATTCACCCTAAGCTATATTTGATATTAAGAATTCAAAAATGAAGTCTATTTTACAAAATTCAAAACATATTAGTCACATTAATTAATTTAATAATTAATTCCCGCTGTTAGAGCAAATAGCGTGTTTTTATGAAACAGTAAGTATCAAAAGCTTGACACTGGTTTAAGACTGATTTCAAAGTGAAATTAATTCCAACGACCACTATTGGATTTAATGGTAAAAATATATTCTAATTTCACTTTAAAACCAATTCAAAATATAATCTAATCATATAAATAAATTAGATTAAAAAGAGGTTTTGAATTAAAATACAACATTTTACACTATTCATTAAAAAAATGAACTTTATCGGAAAGATACCAAAAATTTACACAAAGTAAATTTTGATATCCTGATTCTTAATAAGAGTTTTATTTGGTCCAAAAGAATGTTTAAGAGTGAACAAAACAATATTTAATGATGGTTCAACATCAAAAGGTGATAAGTGAACCTTTAGTGAAAACTAGGGCATATACGCCTAAAATTGAATTCTTTCTGTATTTTAAGCCTTTATCTTTTATTGGATAAATGTAAAAACATTTAAAAACATATATAATCATATTTTAGTTATTTATGTCCATTCCCGCCAATACAACGGCTACATGTTAACTACCATTTAAAATAATATTATTTTATTATTAGAGTGCAACGTAAGATTCCCAAGAAACTCATTGTTGCATGTTGGGTACGCCATCGAGCATAGTGTCCCCATTAAAGTCATATCAATATTTTATTCACAAATATGGATAAATATGAAAATGTCATATCCTTTATTTACCTGGGGTGTTACAATTTTACACTGAATATCCAATCATATTTAGTGTATTTATATTTTTCACACATAATTATGTTGTTGATTTATCCTTAACCTAAGGATATGGCCTTTATAATAGATTTCATCTCAATTTACATTCCATTGAGACTTCTTTGTTTTTATACACCAAATCCCTTTTATATGGTGTATATAATGTACTTTGACATAGTATATCATGAATCCATTTATTCTCATGATATTACAAAGTTTTGATTACCTCAATTATTTGTATTCAAGTGTCTCTCTTTTGGTTAGAAACTCTAACTAAAATACCATTTTTAAATGTTTTAAAGACTTATTCTTCTAAATCTTTCTCATTAATGTCCATGTTTTAAAAATTGTTTTAAGGATTTATTTATATGGAAATTAAATTTTTAAAATTAAAACTCCTTTTAAAAGTTTCAAAGTGGTATGGGACACTTTGATTCAAAAATCTATTTTTAAATGGCTTCTGGACAAATAGTGTGACTTTTAAATGATTTCAAGAAAAAGGGGGATATTTCTCTCAAATAGTTTTGATGATTATTTTCATCTATGTAAATATCCTTCATTATTCTTGATTGAGGTTAATGTGATACAATACAATCTTCCATATTGTATCGAATGAGTTATGTTTGACTGTGGATGTGCTATTTTTATACCATTCATGGTTTGTGGTTAAAGTATTGACATTTCATATGCAAGTTTTAATATGAATGTTTATGTTATGTTTAAACATGTTCATATGATGAATTCATTGGACTTAATAAGTGACGGGTGGAGCCCGCTATAGCTCCTCGATGCATCGGTAGGTCTCATGAGACAAACTAGTGTCTTGGCACAAGGCCTTGGAAAAATCTTATTTGTAGTCTTGGCATGAGGCCTTGGCTATGTGGTTATGATAGTCTGGCATTATGCATTCCATCATTATGAAAGTGGTTATTGATATTGCATGTGATCATTCGACAAGTAGAATATCCATGTGAGTACGTAAATGGCATTGTTTTATTTTATCTTTTCCATTTTATGCTTAAGTTCAAGTTTAAAAAGGCTTTTGTTTTAGTTATAAACTGCCTTAAGTGTTTATTCTTATCTATGAAAGATTCTGCTATAATGTTATCCTTACTGAGCATCTGAGCTCACCCCTTTTAATGTTTTATTTTTTTCCCAGGATTATGAAGAAATAATTTATGAATGACCTGAAGGGATAGTATGAGGGGATATGAAGACAAGATGTTTTTTTTTATGATGTAATGTAAAACTTTATGATTGTATCTAGTGTTTCCAAGGCTACTAAACTAATCGGTCTTTTGAGACCTGACCTTTCTTGTGATCATGTCAATGTTATGTAATAATGCACCGACTCTAGGTAACTGGGTTCGGGGAGTTACAGTTGGTATCATAGGAAGTTTAGTACAAACCTTGGAAGCTATATTTAGATAAACTCTGATTAGAGCACATAGACCTAAGATGAACTTTGAGGATTAGTATAGAAAAAATTCCTAGAATTTTGGTATTGTAGAGATTTTGTGAGTTTTCTGAGCAATACATCCCTGTCTGGATACGAGCAGGTAGAGGCGGCTCTGGCACAGATGTACCTAGGGGTAAAACCTGAAAACACCACTTTGAGTTAGACTCGAATGGGAACTGGTGCACGACAACGGGCCTTGCTGCACTCTTGGTTACGACACTCCTGGGGGATATGCTTAGGATAATTTACATTTTCTTTACAAACCGATTTGAAGTATTATATATATTAGATGAGAGTAAATGACCTTGGTTAATCCTAATGTGTTTCAAATTGAGAATATGGTGACATGTTAATCTCTAAATGATTTTATGACTACTGTTACTCACACAATGATTTCTAGTTTTAGTCAATGGCTGGATTCCAAGGAAGTCATAGTGACTTTGAGAATGATGTACAAGGTGGGAACGGTGGTGGCAATGTGAAACAAAATGGAATGTTGATAGGCGTAAAAGATATCGTCTTTATACCAAATCAATTTCCCAAAAATATGATCAACAATATATATATTAACCAATTCCCGAACTCAAAAAAGAAGAGAAAGGTGATGAATGATAAGAGCTCCAGTAGTGGAGACCATGGAGAAAGGAATCCTCAATTTCCATCATGCAGGAAATGTGGAAGGAGACACCAAGGAAAGTGTCTCAATTGGACAAAGAAATGCTTTACATGCAGGAAGGAAGGAAATAAAGTGAAGAATTGCTGAAGAAAAATGAAGAGTACTATGGAAGAAGATAAAAATGGTCCCAAGAGTCCATTTACAGTCAATTTCCGTAAATGTAGGGGACCTGGCCATTACCCGAGTGAATGCCCTATTTTATAGGATATTTTCTTGGTCAAAGAAGAAGCTATGTGGAAATAAATGGTTAGAGAAATGTTTAAAAAGTATTAGTGCTCCTTGTTTATGGGTTTACTTTGGAATAATTTTTTCTTGTATTTGTAACCCCGTAGTTTGCCATGTGAGAATGATATTTGAGGAAGAATTATCTCTTCTCTTGTGGATATAGTTATAAATAATCATTTTGTTTTATATGATCGTTGGGTTTGAGGAAATTATAAGTTATCATAATTTGGGATGAAAATGCAAGGTATGCGATAAGATTTGTGGTTAAATTATGTTATGGTTATTTTGAGGAATTTATTTCATTTTGGCAATATTATAAAATATAGTTTTTGAAAAAGGACAACACGCAGACCGTGTGACAACCCGTCGCATCGGACAAAGCTATGGGAATCAAACCCACAACCAAAGTGCGATTGGGATTTATCTTCTACCACTAGACTACGTGAAGTCCCTGAATAGTGTGACTAATTATTTTAGTTAAATGATTTTATTGATCAATAATAAGTTTATTTGGGTTCTTATGTCTTATTAAATGAATACCCTTGGTATAGGAAAATGATTTGGTGATTAAGTGATAGATGTTATTTTGGAAGTTGTTCGCTTTGTTGTGAACACTATATGCCCAAGGAAAATAGAATAGTATGGGATTTCATTTGAAGAGTAATGGTGGATTTTTATCTATGTTTTTATTATGGATTTATAGTGATTTGGGTTGTTTGTGGAAATGATTAGGTTAATTACTTTTAAGTATGTGACTTTAAGAGTATTTGATGTCATTTGGAGATACAATTTAACATGGGAGACTACATAATCAAATTCTTCTATGTTTTGGGTTTCAATATTAGTTTGGATTATATTGAAGGATTTTAAGGACAATTGAATATTGAATGGTATTTATTTAACTTTGGGGTATTGTTGGTTTAATTTTAGAAATTAAGATTAGTGTTTATTTCTCTAAAGGAATATTCTTTTGTGGGATCATTAGATCTTGTACTAACCATTTTGGTTTTGATTAATCTCTAAATACAATGTAAATATATAGTTTATCCTGCATGGATCATGTGATTCTATAGAAGTTTATTCTAGCTCTTCCAGTGTGACCAAGTCTTCTTGAATACTCATCGTTTAAAAAAATGAGTTAGTGGTGGAAATTTATTAAAGAATGAAACTCTACTTAAAAATTAAGTTTATATCTTTATATTCTTAGTAAATATCATAAATGAATTCCTCGTCCTTATGTAAGGTAACTTAAAATAGAAAATGTTGTCGGTTTACTTTTCCTACTATGAGACTAATGACCATTTTTCCCAACACAAGTTTGTGGTTTTTTTATTGTTAACTTTCTCCTGATCATGATTTCTATCCCTCTCCATCAAAACATGAAACTTAGTTTATCGTTCATATCCATGTTTTCCTACATGGAATCCTAGTATGGGTTATCTTGGGTGACCGTTATACCTCTCTTTCTTTCTTTTAAAGTGATAGTTTTATTGACTCTTTTTCCGATGTGGGACTTTCCATTATATTCCCAAGCACAATTTTAAAAATTGTGAGGACGCAATTTATTGAATGAGGGGAGAATATAACACCCCAATCTTCCACGGTACATTTCCCTTTGAATAATGCAATGGCGTGCATTGTACGCAACTTCGAGATTCTTACACACCACAACAAATCAAACTAGCTGTTATGAATAGTAATACCTAATTTTTGAAATTTTATAAATTCTATCTCTCAAAATGGACTTCATTTTTGGATTCAGAATATCGAATTTATCCTAGGGTGAAATTTTGGAACTTTTCAGATAACACTTGTATTTTGATGAATAGTGAAAATTACTAAATTTTAATTAAAAACAACTTTTTAAATAAAAATAATGTATAGTGATAAATTTTATTATTGAGTGGTTTTAAAGTATAATTAGAATATATTTTTACCATTTTATCCAATGGTGTTCATTATAATTAAGTTCACTTTGAAATTGGACCTAAACAATTGTCAATCTTTTGATATATATTGTTTCTTAAAAACACGCTATTTGTTGTGACAGCGGGAATTAGTTATAAAATTAATTAATGCAACATATATGTTTGGAATTTTGTAAAATAGACATAATTTTTGAATTCGGAATATCAATTATAGCTTAGGGTGAAATTTTGGTATTGTTATGAAAAACTTCAATTTTTGATGAATAGTTAAACTACTAAGTGGTAGTTAAAAAAACTGAATTTTTCATAAAACTTAATTTTACCACTTCTGTGAATGGAATTTCGAAAATCCGAGAGACATGGTTAATATCAAGAAGTAAAATGTGGTTCAATGAGATGAAAATAATTTTTGGTGAATAGTAACTTTTTACTTTTATTTACCACGGTTAAAAGTAAATAGGGTAATTAATGGTAAAAATGATATTAATATTACCCTAAAACATGTCCTAATTCTATTGGACAATTGTATCTCAACCAAAAACAACCTTAGGAATAAATTATTATCATTTAGGTCCACTTGAATTAGATTAGGACATTTATTATTATTTAATTCAAAAAAGAGTTAAAAGAGTTAAAATCAAAGTTTATTTAATAAAACATTTTTAATATAGGGTTATACATAAGATAAATTCGATTGTAAATATTCATTAAAAATATAATAATATTTCCTACATAATTATATTTTATTTATAATTTTTAGACATTAAATAATTTAATTTATTTATGACACAATGATGATGCAGTAATTACCATAATAGTGAAAAATTAAAATAATTGATATTATAAATACCCAAATAAATATAATTTAAGACTTTTAATGAATTAAACTAATTTTATAAGATAATATGATATATTAGGATTGATTTAATTGACTTTTTTCGAAGTAATAATTTTGTTATGAGTTTCACAAAAATCAACTATTGAATAGTGTCAAAATTGACATAAAAGAGTTTTTTAAACAAATATTATATTATTAATTGATATTAAATTCCTAAAAATATAAGGTTCGGCCAAGATACTTATATCATGATATTTATATCATTAATGGACCACTTATGGGTCTCTTGGATGTATATAGTATGTTTATTAACTATATAATATAAAAATACAAAGTGACATGGTAAATGTCAAACTAATTAACTAAGAGTTAAAACTAAAAGATAAGGTTAATATAGTAACCCAAACCTGTCTAAATTCTATTGGTTGAATGGTTTTAGACCTATCATCATCTTAACCTTTTAATAATCAACTTAAGAGCCATTAGAAACTGAATATGAATTTATTATAAATTAATATTTCTAGCTTTTCCAAAGGTGCCCCTCACCCCTCTTATAAAAGGGCACTCCTCCTCATTTATTCACACCTTCAAAGCCTTTTGGTTCGGCCAACCCCTACCCAAGTACTCTCTCAACTTCCCTCACTACAACCTAGAGGCCTTATTTTTATCATAAAGCCAACCTAAGGATCCCTTTTGATCAAATCAAAAGGAAGAACCCGGAGAAGAGGTAATGTTTTCACCACCCCTTTTCAAGTTCCTTTCTTCTTCCACTTCTTCTTTATTTGTTATTACCATTCTAAAATAATAACTCCAGTATCTTATATATACTGTGATGTTATTATAAATATGGTACAACCATATTCAGTATTCTATCCACCCTTTGAATAACATGTCACCATACGTGCGTACGTACGGCTTACCGTCTCCACGTCGGGGTGTAATTGTTATTCAATATATTATTATTTGGATGGGTATAATAATGATGTATAATTAATTTAAACAATAAATATAACATGATAATGATTTTGTATATATAATATACCATCCAAGTATATATTATTTTAATATCAAAAGAATGATATTGTCGCTCGTGCGTACGTACGGACTACCGTCTCCACGAACGCGATGAGATTCATTCTCCATCATATCCATTCAAGTATAATTATCAGTTGATGATTTAAAAATAATGTTTAAGAACTTTATATAATTCTGTATATGAATAATATACAACATATCCATGAAAAACATGGCTTACGTAACAAAACATATAAAAGAAAACGAGTAGGTTAACACCCGAAACGACGATAATTCTAAGATATTATTAACAATGCAATGTTAAAAGATCATATATGATATCATATTAATGTATATGATTCATGAATAATTTAATAACAATTATTTCAACATTATACAGGAGGTTAACCTACCCCCAACCATGGAAAATTACAAGGTAAGGGGTTTCTTATCTCACTCCTAATTTCGTGATAATTCCATTGTTCACCACTTATTTATTGAATGTGGTGTATGTGTACTGCCCATGATTGTATTCATTGTGTAATATACTTTAATTTATGGGTATTTACATCATCATTGTATGATCCTTCTTTCATGGGTGCATGTTTCATAAGTTACCAAATCGATAAGGGAATTTGAAATTTCAATTTCCACTCATTCGGCTTTACGCATACTTCGTTGATTATTTTACTCCAAGATTATGTGTGGAATCACTATTCATTTTATTATGTCATAATTTCCACTCCCCTTTCCGTGGATATACTTTTTATACACATAATCACTCCATTTATAAATTCTAAAGTCATCGGTATTAACTTGATAAGAGAAATTTTTACTCAATCTCGATTTGTTGAGATAAACATCCAATTTATTGGTGTTGTTTTTAATAGAATATTTGTGAATGTCCTTTGATTATTTTACCCTGAATATACAATAATATTTAGTGTATTTATATTTGCCACACATAATTATGTCGTTGATTTATCCTTAACCTAAGTATACGGTCTTTATGAGAGATTTCATCTCAATTTACATTCTATTGAGACTTCTTTGTTGTTATACACCAAATCACTTTTATATGGTGTATATAATGTACTTTGACATAGTATATAATGAATCCATTTATTATCATGATATTAAAAAGTTTTGATTACCTCAATTATTTGTATTCAAGTGTCTCTCTTTTGGTTAGAAACTCTAACTAAAATACCATTTTTAAATGTTTTAAAGACTTATTCTTCTAAATCTTGCTCATTAATGTCCATGTTTTAAAAATTGTTTTAAGGATTTATTTATATGGAAATTAAAGTTTTAAAATTAAAACTCCTTTTAAAAGTTTCAAATTGGTATGGGACTCTTTGATTCAAAAATCTATTTTTAAATGGCTTCTTGACAAATAGTGTGACTTTTAAATGATTTCAAGAAAAAGGGGTATATTTCTCTCCAATAGTTTTGATGATTATTTTCATCTATGTCAACATCCTTCATTATTCTTGATTGAGGTTAATGTGATACAATACAATCTTCCATATTTTATCGAATGAGTTATGTTTGACTGTGGATGTGCTATTTTTATAGCATTCATGGTTTGTGGTTAAAGTATTGACATTTCGTATGCTAGTTTTAATACGAATGTTTATGTTATGTTTAAACATGTTCATATGAGGAATGCATTGGACTTAATAAGTGACGGGTGGAGCCCGCTATAGCTCCTCGATGCATCGGTAGGTCTCATTAGACAAACTAGTGTCTTGGCGCAAGGATTTGGCAAAATCTTATTTGTAGTCTTGGCACGAGGCCTTGGCTATGTGGTTATGATAGTATGGCATTATTCATTCCATCATTATGAAAGTGGTTATTGATATTGCATGTGATCATTCGACTAGTATAATATCCATGTGAGTAAGTAAATGGCATTATTTTATTTTATCTTTTCCATTTTATGCTGAAGTTCAAGTTTAAAAAGGCTTTTTTTTAGTTATAAACTGCCTTAAGTGTTTATACTTTTCTATGAAAGCTTCTGCTATAATGTTATCCTTACTGAGCATCTGAGGTCACCCCTTTCAATGTTTTATTTTTTTCCCATGATTATGAAGAAATAATTTATGAATGACCTGCAGGGATAATATGAGGGGATATGAAGACAAGATGTTTTTTTATGATGTAATGTAAAACTTTATGATTGTATCTAGTGTTTCCAAGGCTACTAAACTAATCGGTCTTTCGAGACTTGATCTTTCTTGTGATCATGCCAATGTTATGTAATAATGCACCGACTCTGGGTAACTGGGGTCGGGGCGTTACATAGTTGACTCAGGTTATGAATAGAAATCTAGATCAAGAGGAGAACCCTAACCCCCTATGAGATAACAACCTACAATTGAGATCTTCATGCGATAAAGGACTCCTACTTTCATTGGATCATCCAATCCCTTAATCACAGATCAATGCGTGAACTCAATTGAGAAGATCTTCTTTGTCCTTCAATATTCTAAGAAATAAATGGTTCTATTGTCTATTTATCATATGAAGGGGGGATAGAGTCAGTGGTGGACAATGATCAAGAATACAAAGCATGAGAAAGAGATTGAGGTGGTGGAGTTGAAGAAATTTTGGAAAAAAATTGATAAATATTTTCCTCAAACTCTCCAACATAAAATGAAATGGGATTTCCTTTCCCTCAAAAAAAATATGATTCTATTGGGGTGTGTGAGGAAAAATTCACAAGAAATGCATGATATTCCTCCATCTTTGTTGTTACCCACAAATTCGTGGTTTACTACTTTTTTGTGGGACTTCCTATTCTATGAAAATACCTGGAGATCAGTGACTTTGATAGTTATGAGGATATTTTTTGATGTTCCCTCAAAGTCAAAATGGAGATCGGTGAATAACATAGATATCATGGGGATAAGAAGCGAAATTTGGAGGTTAATTCTGGTGGTTTGATGGAGAAATCTATTAGTGCCAATAATTTTCAACATCCCACATGTCAATGGTGGGGAAAGAAGCACCCCAGAATTTTCCTAAGGGGTGAATAAATGTGTTAGGTGTGGGAAGGAAGGACACATAATGAGAAATTTTTTATAAGAGAAACCCACTAATATGATGAAGGAAATGAATGATCCGGTCAACCCTTAGCGCATTGTCCATTGCTTCAACTAAAATGAACTAGGGAATTTTTCAAACCAATGCCCTATGCCTAGAGTTTTTTAGAGACAAACAACAACATCCAAGACACCATGGGTGAGCTTTTTCCATCACTACCATGAAAGTGGATCCTAAAAATTAAGTAGTGACATGTACGCTAGTTGTTCATTCAAGAATAGATAATGTAATTTTTTATTTTGGTTATATGAATTCCTTCAAATCATGAATGTTTAGTATAACTATTCAAACACCACCACAAAGAATGGAAGTAGAGATGTCAATAAAAATGGAAAATATTTCAATTATTTCATCCCATGTATATAAATCCTCTCCTATCACAATTTTTTGGCTAAATTTCCCAGAAAACCTTTTCATACTCTCTTTCGTGGAATTTGATGAAATTATAGGCATGGATTGGATTTCCATATTCAGAGATGACATAAATTTTCACAAGAAGGAAATCACTATCTATATTTCGAATCAACACCATATTTTGTACAAGTGTATGGAGGTGGATAAATCTTATTTAGCACCAATATCTCAAGCATGGATATTATTTCCCTGTGAGTAAACATATCTAGCTCTAATGATTTATTCTAATTAAAGAACCATCCTCGAAGTAATGCCTATTTTTAAGGAATATGCTTATGTGTTTCCTAATGAATTTCTTGGTCTTCCTCCTAGCCAAGTTGTTGAATTTTCAATAATGTTTATACTTGGGGAATTACCAATATCCAAGAGTTCATATAGAATGGATATTATGGAAATTGAGTAGCTGAATAAAAAACTATAGGAAATCTCGATAAAGGGTTCATAGGTCTAAGTGCTTCACCTTGGGGTGCACTAATACTATTATTCAAGAAGATAGATGTATCAATGTTCCTTTTCATCGATTATCATGAGATCAATAAGATCATGATAAAGAAAAATAATCTTCAGCCACAGATTGATGAGTTATTAAACCAACTACATGGAGCACAATACTTCTCCAAGGTGGATCTCTGGTTGGGATTTTACCAAGTTAGGGTGAGGATGGAGGAAATCCTCAAGACTACTTTTCATACAAGGTACGAGAACTATAAGTTCATAGTGATGCCTTTTGGTCTCACTAATTATCCATCGATTTTTATGGACTTCATGAATAGAGTCTTTAGATATTACCTTGACATATTTGTGGTAGTCTTTATATATGATATCCTAATATACTCCAAATGAAAGGAGGAGCATGAGGAGAATTTGAGAACTGTTCTAAAGACCCAATGAATAGAGAATATTTATGCCATGTATGAAAATGTTACTTCTAGTAGATGGAAGTCTCTTTCTTGGGGCATATCATCACAAGAAATGAGATATTTTTGGACCATTCAAAATAAAAGAAATTGAAGGATGGTTGGGGCCAACATCTGGGATAGATATCCATAGTTTCTTAGGGTTAGCTGGGTATTATTTCCAAATTGTGAGAAATTTATAGTGATCTTCAAACTCTCTTACCAAGATAACTCGAAAGTAAGTGAAGTTTTTCTGGATGAAAGATTGTGAGGAAAGATTTAAGGAGGTCAAAAAGAGGATTATCACTGCACTAGTGCTCACACTACCGACAAGTGGGGAAATATTTTCAGTATGCATGGATGCTTCAATGAATGGTTTTGGTTGTGTATTGATGAAAATTGATAAAGTGGTAGCCTAAACCTCAAGGTAGTTAAAAATCTATGATAAAAACTATCCTATGCATGATTTGGAGTTGGCAATTGTGATCTTTACATTGAAAATCTAGTGGAATTATCCATATGGGGAAAAGTGTGAGATATATATTAATCATAAGAGCCTAAAATATATATTCACATATAAATATCATAATATGTGCAAGAGAATATGGTTAGAGCTGATCAAGGAATATGACTGCTCAATTCACTAGCATCTTGAAAAAAAAAGTAGCAGATTCACTAATTAGAAAGGATCCAACAATTCTATCATCATTGAGAATTAATATGGATCTAATATTATTATATTTGAAAAATATGGACATGGGAAACATAAAAGAAGGAACATCCTTTCAAAAATTATTGCTCAAACATATCTTTTAGAAAGTTTTAGGGATGATTAAAGAGATGATGTGGGACTTTAGAAGAAAGTGGAAAATATAAGAAAATGGAAATCCTAAGAGTTAAATGTTAATGAAGAAGGAATTGTGTGATTTTGGTTGAGAATATGTGTTCCATAAAATCCTGAGTAAATGAATGAACTATTTGATGATGCGCATAGTTCGAAATTCTCTATTCATCTAGGAAGCACAAAGATGTATCAAGATCTTTGTAAGGATTATTGGTGGGGCAATATGAAGAAGCATATCACTAAATATACATCAATGTGCCTAGTATTCCAGAAAGTGAAGGCTAAAATGAAGATGTCTAAGGGGATGATGTAACCATTACCCATACCAACTTGGAAATGGGAGAACATCACTGTGGACTTTTTCACCGGACTTCCGAAGACATCCAAGGTAAACCATTCTATATTGGTTATTATGGATCGTCTTATAAAGATAGCTCACATTATCACAATTTGAAAAGAATTGTCACTATATCATCTTGCATATATATACAATAGGGATGTGTTATGGCTTGATGGAGTATCACTATCAATTTTATCCGATGGAGATCTGAGATTCATATCCATGTTCTGAAAAGTCTCCAACATGCTCTAAAAAATGAGCTAAACTTCAGTAAAGTCTACCATCCTTAAACTGATGGCCAATCTGAGCAAACTATTCAAACACTATAAGAAATTTTGTGAGGATATTCTATAGAATTCAAATGAGGATGTGACCAACATCTTCCTCTAGTCAGTTCTCTTACAATAACAGTTTCCACTCGAGAAACCAAATGACTCCCTAAGAATCCATATGTGGGAAGAGTTTTGGAACACCTACATGTTGGGATTATGTTGGGGAATGAAAACTGGTAGGTATTGAAGTGGTTGAGGAAATGGTGGAAAAACATAAAACCATTCGGCCACACATCAAGGTTTCTCAGAGTCGACAGAAGAGTTATGCATACAATCATCGATGAAACCTAGAGTTTGATGTTGGAGACATGTTATTCCTCCACATATCTCCATGGAAGAAGGTGATGATATTTTGGAATAATGGAAAGCTTAGTCCAAGATACATTGGCCCCTTTGGAATCCTTGTTCAAATTAGAGCGATAGCCTATCAACTAGAACTCCAACCGAACATATCTCAAGTACATGATGTATTCCATGTATACCTCTTGAAGAAGTATATATCAACCCCATCACAAGTACTCAATCTAAATTTTGTACCATTTTAAAATGATATTTTATATGAATAGAAGTTTGTGAAGATCTTAGATTGTAGAGAAAAAATTCTATGAAATAAGACAATGAACCTTGTCAAAGTGTTGTCATGAAACCACATGTTTTAAGAAGCAACATGGGAACAAGAGGAGGTGACGAAATAGAGTTACCCTCATATATTTTAGTGATGGAAAAGAAAATTTCAAGGGTGATATTTCTTAAGGGGGGGAATATTGTGACGACCCAAACTATTATAAATAAAATTCTTTTTCAAAATGTATTATTGAGTAATATGGTTATAGAAACACATGAACTTATTTTGTTTTATTATATAAAATTGGATTTAAAATACCATTATGTATCATTACCATTGATTATATAGCCTTTGAGTAGTGACCGCATGATTATTATAAATATAGGGTTTTAACAAATCCAATTGACACAGACAAAGGAAGGGATGGACTCAACAAGTAGGATCGTACCCTATAAAGCACATATATCAGAGCTTCTGAGGGAAATAAAATTTCTAGACTTTTCCCTTGACCAATCCCATGCTGATATCCAACAACATAATCATGAGTGAAACAGTTTATGGGAGAAGTTCAAGATCATCGAGATCAGGACCCAAACCATGTTCGTCGAACCACCCTATGAAAGTCCCACCATCGCACACCTTACTCTTAAAGAATTTTATAAAGTATTAAATGGATATGCATCAAGACTATAGTAACATGTGTGTGTACATTAGTTTTATAGAATAATGTATATATTTTCATCATGTTTTTATTACTTTAAAAATAATTTTTATTGATAGTATTTTGGGGTAACATTAAAATTCAATTGAGAATTTTATTTTGATGAATTACAGGATTTTGATATAAATAATATTTTATTAAATTTTTATTATTTAATAATTTTTATTAAATCTAAATGATCAAATAATTTTTACGAAGTCAAATGAAATTTTTATAAGGGTTCAAAAAACTGTTTTTGTTAAAAACCTAACATTTTTCAATAAATATCGATTTTTATTTTAAAATTGAAATAAAAAAATATAAAATTATTTAGATAAAATGAATATTATTTTTGGAATCAGGATTTCAAAATTATAAAATGTTGAATTTTTTATAATTTTTTCAGATAATCGAATTTTCGGGTAAAAATTAAATACCGTATAAAAATACTTTGTGTTTTATGACATCACAATGACCTAGTATTGATGTAATAAGTAATATAAATGGGATACACAATCAAATATATTTTTTACCTTTAAAATAATATGATTTTAAGTTTATTTTATTTATTTTATAAATCCTTTATGAATCCTCTAAAACTAAAGATATATTTTTAGGTTTTAAAATCATTTCTTTAATAGTGTGACTCACCTCTACATCTCCAAGGGTAATATTTTTATAATTTCATCTCTTGGACATAAAAAAAATTAAACCATCCCCATTTGGATGAGACCATGTGAAAAAACAATGAGATGGTTGGTGGTCTTGGATATTTTATTATGAAGAGTCCAAAACCTAAACAATAATAAAAAATCCCCATCATTTCCTTTATAAACTCACTCATGGTCTCATTTCCCTTCACTCAAACTTCTTAGAGCACATACATACTCTTCTGTCCCCTATCTAGAGTCCTCTTAAGTTTCCCCTAAGCTCTCAAGAAGCCCCTTCCAAGCCTTTCGCGTCACACACTCAAGTAAGGGATCTTTTACTCTCATATCTTTCTCAAAAACTTCTTTTTGTTATGTCTCTAAATTTACTTCATCTAATGTTGGAATATTTTCTTACATATTCCCCTTAAATTACATTTTTTATTTATAAATAATTAAATCTTCCCTTTCACTATCATAATTATTCCCATGATCCTTTATGTATATTTTTTACCATGCTGAAATCTTGTAATGATTCTTTTCTCTAATCACGTTTCTTCATTACCTTATGCCTTCTATTTCAAAATTAATAATTTTAGGATATGATTTTCCATGTCCCTATTACTTCTCATTTGGTGTCTATGTGATGAGAGACCCCTTTATCTCTCATGAACCTATTTTTTTGAATCATTAAGTGATGTCGTTATGCTTTCAAAATTTCACCATGATCTCCCATGCCAAAATAATTGTGTGGTGAATACCATACTCATTTCCTATCAAATGTGTTCACATTAATGAATATATAATTTTTTTTACTAGTGAATAATATATATATATATTTATTCAACACTCCTTAATAGTCGAATAAATTATGATGATGAATGAATCCATGTTTTATGATATGTATGGCATACTTAAACATGAGAATGAAATGAATATGATTGGTGCACCTAGAAAGCACTCCAATGCATTGGGTAATGTTTAGTATCTTGATACGTCATTTTAGGATAGGGAGAGAACTTGATTCCTTTATGGGACTTTGTCCACCATGATGTCTTGGTGGGTTTAGAGTTGAATTATTTTTATGAATTGGTATTTTAAGTTGTTGTCACATTTCCCATGTTATGATTATCAAGTTATATCATGTATCATTGTCATGTTTATGATTCCTACTCTTATTATGACTTGTTATTCATGTACCTTTTATTCCCCATTGATATTCCAATCATATAACATTTATTATCTTCTTCATGTTATTCCTTGTTTATTCCCTTACTGGGTTTTATAGCTCACTCATTTCTTATGTATGTCCCCAGGTTATCCCATGAAGTCATAAAAAATATGGAAATTTTAAACGCATGTTAAGGAAGTTTTTAATAATGATTGTATCCCATGTTTCAAAATGTTATGTTATGTACCGAATTCCCATGAACTAAAATTAGCGATCATTTGGGTTGTATTAAATATACATTTATATAATAAATCATGTATTAATGACAAATAAAGAGAAAGGTTGTCATATATCCAAACCTATACAATGATAAAATGTAAAAATAATTGAACAACCATGCATGAAAACATCTATACCCTATAACCAGAGTACAATAGTGATCACACCGTGATTCACTGTTTCATTTTCACCCTTACACCACTATGCTAAACTTGTTTTGTATTGAAAATTATAGAAATAAAAAAATGTACTTAATGTTTGATAAATTTGTTTTGTTTTTATCACTGTTAAAAGGGAAATGTTACTTGTTTTGATGAATTCATTATAGGAGGAGATGATTTGGAGGCCCCAGAGATGATCCAGAAGGAAATGGGTTAAACTTCATGACATCCCATGGATATCTGTCTACTTTTTTGAACATTACGAGAATTATGTACCTCCAGTTGGGCTAAAACATTGTGGTCCTCTACAAAATTTCCTAGGATACAACTCAACTCAAGGAACCAAATCCCAATTCGTCCATCTGATGGCTCATCCGAACCATTTTGGTCAGGGGATAGAATTTGGCCAAATTCAAAAGTTTAGTTCGGTCTTTTGATAATATCTCTCAATACAGATGTTTAATGGCCGGAAAATTTAACATAGAGATATTCAAGAGGCCGTCCAAAAACTCTTCTATTTTGGTCAATTCAGGATATGGCTTTCTACTAGTCCAAAACTGAGACACAAGTGGTTTCTCAAAAATAGGGTGCTCAAAACCATGTCCCATTTTGGCTATAAAAAGGCACCATGGGAACCTCATTTGCAAGTTCGAACCAAGAGCCAAGATCTACCATTTTGGAGTCCTATAGGAGTCTCCTCATCATCCTAGAAGTTCTGGAGGCCCATATCCTCATACGGGGGATCAAGGATAAAGGAGTTCAACCCGATTTTCATCCTCCTCTCGATGTTGGTCTAATCAGTGGATGTTCATTGTGAGGGAGCTACACATCTTGTAAAGGGAGTTCAGGAAATTGTACTACTACTGTTTTGATGCATTTTGGGTTTACAAAAATTTCATTTGGAAGTATTTTACTTAGATTTAGCTTTGTTTTATTTAATCGAATGAAATGCTCGTTACTTTTAACCGATCGGTGTGAGGTTTTGAGTGCGTAACTTGTGTCGTTCTGATTGGATAGCACAAGAATCCTTTTCTTCCCCACTTATTTGAGATTTCAATTTTCTTTGGAGGTTATTATACCATGCATGAGATCTGGACCTTGGCTATACGATTGTTATATCAAGGTTTGGCTCAACGTGCTTTGATATAAAAGCTTGGAAAGTAATCGAGATGTCGATTAATTTCAACCAAAGAATTACATGAAACCCTAATTAATATCCAAGAATGATGAACTTGAAATGTGTGTAGTGAAATCACAACGAACCCTTTTATATCATATTTTCCAAAATCCACTTGATTAATCTATTAAACTTTATAAATTAACTTATTTTCATAAAACTATTTTTTCTAAACCACCCCCCTCTTTAGTACTTTCTATCAAAAAAATGCATACTCTAACCCTATCAAAGCTCCTTGAGATATGAAATATAGTCTTCCATATACTATAAATCAACCTTAAAATCATAATCAATTTGATGTGTCATGACAATGCGTTCAAATTTTGGCATTGTTTCCGTGGAGCGCTTCGGTTTTTAGTGCATATTTTTTATAAGATATTTGTAAATTTTGAGAATATTTATTTATTTTTTCTTTTACCTTTTCAATCCTTTTGTGTTCTGATCTATTTCTTGTGTAGTTTTGGTGCATGATGCATTATACTTTAGGATATTTAACACCTTTCAAATCCGAACTAGAGAGGCTCCTATGTCAATGGCACCAAGACACACAAGACAACATTTTGAAGGAGGACACACCACACATTGAAACTCTTATTCACCATTCTTCTTCTTCTGGAACCCACATTAAAATTGAAATAAACTTGTATAACATGGCTGAAAACAATAGAACACTAAAAGAACTAACCTCACCAGATGTTTATATTCAACCCGCATACATTCAAATACAAGGCGAGACACCCAATTTTGAAATAAAATCCAGTTTAATTCATTTATTACCAAGATTCCATGGGCATCCTGGAGAGGATCCACACAAGAATTTAAAAGAATTTCACACTATTTTTTCAACATTTAAACCTACTAATGTGGATGAGGAACAAGTAAATCTTAGAGCATTCCTCATTTCTTTAGAAGATGTAGCAAAATATTGGTTATATTATGTTAATTTCCCAATAAGAGGTTGGGCAGACATGAAACACCTTTTTCTTGAAAAATATTTCTCAGCCTATGGAAATACAACAATAAGGAAAGAAATATGTGGTATAAGATAATATCAAGGGGAAACACTTAATGAATATTGGGAAAGATTTAAAAGATTATGTTAAAGTTGTCCACACTACCAAATAAGTGATCAACTTTTAATACAGTATTTTTATGAAGGTTTAATTCCAATTGATCGTAACATGATTGATGTTGTTGCAGGTGGTGCACTAGTGGATAAAACCCCAATTACTGCAAGTACCCTAATTGAGAACATGGCACAGAACACTCAACAATTTGGTTCAAGATCCAGTATACCCATTCGAGGTGTCCATGAGGCGCAAAGTAGTGAATTCGAGAAGAAGGTGGACACAAAGCTTGAAGAGGTAAATACCCTTCTTCGAAAACTCTCTCTTTCCCAAGGGAAATCCCACTATCTTCCTCCCATACATTGTGGTATATGTTCTTCTGACGCCCACTGCTCTGACCAATGCCCCCAATTGAGAGAAACTTCTGAGATTTGTGAGACAATATTTCCAGGATGCCCCTATAACTAACCCTTTAGGCAAGAACCATATTATCCATCCAATTCTAGGTGGAAAGAAAACCAAACTTATAGGCAAGGGGCTATTCAAACCAACCTCAACAACAATGGAAACAACTGAGGCAGAGTAGTCATCCACCACCACCCAAAATACCCAACCACCACAAAGGTCATTCCAACCACCCCCTCCAAAACCTGAGCCTCGCCTAAAAGATATGATGAAACAAATAGCTACCAACAATCTCCAATTCAAACAAACCACCCAAGCAGCCATACAAGACCTAAAAACCCAATTAGGCCAACTAACTAACTCTATTGGGGAAATTTGAAGTCATGGGTCGGGTAAACTACCCTCTCAACCATTATTTAACCCTAGGGATAGGGGAAATGTTAGTGCCATAAAACTTAGGAGTGGGAAATGACTTAAAAGAAAAATAACCCCTCCTTTAGAGTCATTTCCTCCTGTGGAAACCACCATCCCAACTGCCTCAAGATTTAAAATATTCATATCTTGAGAATGGAAACAAGTCGTTTGTCATCATTGCTAGTTCACTCCCTCCTGAGCATGAATTACAACTGCTTTAAATTTTGAGGGAGTATAAACAAGCATTGGGATGGACACTTGCATATATTCCTAGTATTGTCCCATTAATTTTTACACATCATATTTTGTTAAATGATGAGGCTAAACCAATGAGGAAGACACAACGTCGACTGAACCCAAACCTCTTAGATGTAGTTAAAAAGGAAGTAACAAGATTATTGGTTGCTGGAATCATTTAACCCATCTATGACAGCCAATGGGTCAGTCCCGTTCAAGTAGTTCCTAAAAAAATTGGTCTTACAGTAATCAAAAATGAAAATAATGAATTGGTTCCAACTCGTGTATAGAATAGTTGGCGTGTCTGCATAGATTATCGTTGACTAAACCAACACACTAGGAAGGACCATTTCTCATTGTTATTCATTGACCAAATGCTAGAGAGGCTATCGGGGAAGTCTCCTTACTGTTTTCTTGATGGGTATTCTGTATACTTTCATATCCATATTTCCTCGAGGATTAGGAAAAGATAACATTCACTTTCCCCTTTGCCGTATTTTCTTATAGAAGGATGTCATTTGGTCTTTGCAATGCTCTGGGTACTTTCCAGCAATGTATGGTTAGTATTTTTTCTGATTACCTGGAGAATTGCATGAAAGTTTTCATGGACGGTTTCACTATGTATGGATCCTCTTTTGATGAATTTTTGAGTAGTTTAGGTTCATTTATACATCATTGTATTGAAAATAATCTCATATTAAATTATGAGAAATGTCATTTCATGGTGAGATAATGTATAGTTTTGGGGCATGTCATTTTTGGGGATGGTATCCAAGTAGAAAAATCAAAAGTGGATGTCATTTATTCATTACCATTCCCTAAAAATGTATGGGTTGTGTGGTCTTTCCTAGGTCATGCTGGATTTTACCATCATTTCATTCGTGACTTCAGTAAAATTGCACTCCCCCTCTCCCGATTACTCCAAAAAGAAAAAGAATCTGTTTTTGATAAAGAATATGAGGAAGCTTTTAATAAGTTAAAATGGAGTCTCACATCACCCCCAGTAATCCAACCACCTCGGTGGGATTTACCATTTGAGATCATGTGTGACGCCTCCAGCTATACAGTTGGAGTAGTCTTATCACAAAGGGTCGACCGAGCTCCACATGTCATAGCTTATGCCTCACACACACTAGATCCTACCCAAGTAAACTACACCACAACTGAAAAAGAATTCCTTACCATAGTGTTTGCCTTGGAAAACTTTAGGTCATACCTTTTAGGGTCCAAAGTCATTATATTCTTGGACCATGCAGCCCTCTGTTATCTCCTTAAGAAACCGGAAACCAAACCACATCTCATTTGCTGGATGATCCTCCTTCAAGAATTCAATTTAGAAATTAGGGGTAAAAATGAGAAGAGAATGTGGTGGATAATCATATCAGTAGGATTCACCCATCTTTGGACATTGACTCATCCCCCTGTATTCCCATAAATGACATGTTTCTTGATGAGCAACTGTACCAATTGCAAGATGTTATTCCTTGGTATGCTGAAATTGTAAATTATTTGGTAGTATCTTACATTCCTACTGATTTCAAAAAAAAACTAGGTCGACCATCTGAAACATGAGTCGCGTTGGTACATTTAGAATGAACCCTACCTTTGACACACATGTAGTGATCAAGTCCTTAGGCATTGTGTTCTTGATAGCGAGTTTCAGTGCATCCTTAGGTTCTTCCACACTCTTTCTTGTGGGGGCCACTTTGGTCCCCAACAGACTGCTCGCAAAGTCCTTAATTCTTGTTTCTTTTGGCCAACACTTTTTCAGGATGCCTATGATTTTTGTAAATCTTCTCCTCGTTGCCAAAGAATGGGTAATGTCTCTAAAATAAATGAAATGTCACAACAACCATTGCTCTTTCATAACATTTTTTATGTTTAGGGCATTGAATTTATGGAAAAATTCCCCAATTCCTTTGGAAAATTGTACATTCTTCAGGCCGTTGATTACGTTTCAAAATGGGTAGAGGCACAAGCCACAAGGAAAGATGATTCCAAAACAGTTGCAGAATTTCTGAGAACCCAAATTTTCTGTAGGTTTGGCTTACCCAGGTTCATCATCAGTGATCAGGGTTCTCATTTCTACAATCGAACAATGAAATCACTTTTGCGTCATTATGGGGTCGGTCATCAAGTGTCTACTGCATATCACCCACAGACCAATGGTCAAGCTGAGGTGTCAAATAGAGAGGTAAAACAAATTTTGGAAAAAACGGTTCAACCCAATAGAAAAGATTGAAGTCTTAGACTTAATGATTCATTATGGGCTTACCGTACTATTTTTAAAACCCCAATTGGAATGTAACCTTATAGGCTTGTTTTTGGAAAGAGTTGTCACCTCCCTATTGAGATTGAGCACCGAGCCTGCTGAGCCATTAAACAATGAAATTATAACCTTTCTGGTACAGGTGCTTAGAGGAAGTTACAGATACAGGAGATGGAGTAAATGCGTAGAGATTTATATTAGAACTCCAGGATTTATAAGGAGCGAACCAAGGATTCTCATGACCGCCTTATCCTTCATCATCAGTTCCAAATTGGGCAGAAGGTCCTCCTTCACAATTCAAGGCTAACATTGTATCCCAGTAAACTTTATTCCCACTGGTTTGGACCATACACTGATACTAATGTCTCTTTGTTTGGTGTTGTTTAGGTTCAAAATGAAGAAACCAAGAAAACCTTCACTATCAATGAGTAGTGGCTGAAACACTTTCATGAAGCCATTCTGGAGTCCCCGATGGAGGAACTCCATATTCAAGAAGTGACCTATGAATGACATCCACCAGGTTTTATCCTTCCTTCCCACATTCTTTTTTTTACAGTGAGGACATTGCATGTTCTAGGTGTGGGGTGATGGGTACATTCCTGGGTTACTTAGAAATTTCATCATTTTTTTCTTGTTGAATAGAATTCTCACTTTCCCCCTGTTTTATCCCTCTCTTTTGTATCGGAATGTTAATTTTATCATGGAAAAAGATGCCCACTTTAAAAGAATTCCAAATCATTTTCCATTATTGAGTTGATTGTGTGGAAAATTCCATTGTTTTTAGAAAAAAAAATTCAAATGAATGTTGATATGGAATCTTTTTCAAGAATTTATATTTTCAAATCATTATTAGGTGTTTAATGTATTTTTGAAACCCATGTATCATTAGCACTGGACAATATTTTAATCCCTTACCCGAGAGAAATTCTAAGCCCTTTATTGCATATTCTTCCTTTTAATCACTTTCTTGAGAGTCTCGAGTCATATAGAGAAACTAGAACTTTCCTTGATTCTATTTGAAGCCATAAGATTCAAGTGTGCTATATTCATGATAGAGGTCATCATTCATTAAAAATTCCTTTGTACAATTAACCTCTATTTTTGTCCACCTTGACATTTTACCCTTTTTAAGCCTTAGAGACCATGAAATGCCTGTTAGGTAGCCACATTAAAAGCTTATTTATCCCTACCGACCCATCTCTTGTGTACATTTTTATTTTACTTTCAGCAAGTGTGGGGGAGAGGGTATTTCCATGGGAATTATCAGGAATGAATCATTGTTATGGATTGATAGAAAGGGTGCCTACATTTTCCTTGGGCAATGGGTATATTGTATCATTGTTTTATAAATTTTCCCTCTTTATCTCCAATGAAAATTGTAAAAAAAAGAAAATAGTTCTGTACATTGAAAAAAAATAGAACAAAAAGAAAAAAACTAATAGAGAAAAGAGGAAGTTTATTCATTATTATTCATTGATCGGTTGTGACCCACACAAATTGACAATGGGGATAGTGAGTTGGAAGTGATACACTTTGTGAGGGGATTAGTGTGTACATTCATTGGGAAAATTTGCAGAATTTTGACATTTTTTGTACTTAAGAGATTAAACACTCCTCTTCTACCTCATTTTTTTTATAAATTAAATCCTACCAACCATTGAACCTCAAAACAACCTATTGGAAGTCCTCTTGAGTAGCACACTAATTTTTGTCAGTAGAGACCTTAGAATCTGGGAAAGCATATGGTAAGATCACATGAACTCTAGGAAAAGAGAATAACTCCACTTTCATATGTTCCTTGAGTGAAGAGAGAAAATTTCTAAGTGAGGTAGGTTGTGACATGTTGCATGGGTGAACAAATGAAGTTGAACAAATTTGAATGTGAGAGAAGAAAAATGATAGGAAAATTGATTTCATAAACGATACATGATGAATTTCATTTCAAAAAAATCTTGGAACTTTTCTCACCTTTGATTTAGGATTGAGACTTGGTTATGATATAATACTTTTCCCAAGAGTGCAAATGTTTAGGTGTGGGGGTGTGATCGCACCGCGATTCACTATTTCATTTTTACCCTTACACCACTATGTTAAACTTGATTTGTATTAAAAATTCTAGAAATAATAACAAATTTCACTCCATGTTTGATTAATTTATTTTGTGTTTATCACTGTTAAAAAGGGCAATGTTACTTGTTTTGATGAATTCATTGTAAGAGGAGGTGATTTTGAGGCCCCGAAGATGATCCATAAGGAAGTGGGCCAAACTGCATGGAATCTCATGGACATCTCTATCCACTACTTTGAACATTACGAGAATTATGTGTCTCTAAATGGGATGAAACTTTTTTTCCACTCCAAAACTTCATGGGATACAACTCATCTCAAGAAAACGAAGCCCAATTCGTCCATCTGGTGTCTCATCCGAACCATTCTGCTCAGGGGATAGAATCTGCCTGAATTCAAAAGTTTAGTTCGGTCTTTTAACAATATCTCTCAATCCAGATGTCTAATGGCCTCCAAATTTGACATGGAGATATTCAAGAGGCTGGAAAACAACTCTTCTCTTTTGTCCAAATCGTGATATGTCTTTCTACTAGTCCAAAAACGAGACACAATTGGTATCTCAAAAACAGGGTGCTCAAACCCATGTCCAATTTTGGCTATAAAAAGGCACCATGGGCACCTCATTTACAAGTTCGAACCATGAGCCAACCTCTGCCATTTTAGAGTCCTATAGGAGTCTCCTCATAATCCTAGAAGTTCTGGAGGCTCTTATCCTCATAGGGGGATCAAGGATGAAGAGGAGTTCAACCCGACTTTCCTCCTCTCGATGTTGGGCTAATCGGTGGGTGTTCATTGTGAGGGAGCTACACATCTTGTAAAGGAAGTTTCAGCACATGTACTACTACTGGTTTGATGTATTTTGGGTTTCAAAACATTTCATTCAGAAGTATTTTACTTAGATTTATCTTTGTTTTATTTAACCAAATGAAATTTTCTTTACTTTTAACTGATCGGTGTGAGGTTTTGAGTGCGTGGCTTGTGTCATTCCGATTGGACAGCACAAGAATCCTTTTCTTCCCCCGCTTATTTGAGATTTCAATTTTCTTTGCATATTATTATACCATGCATGAGATCTAGACCTTGGCTATACGATTGTTATGTCATGTTTTGGCTCAACGTGCTTTGATATAAAATCTTGGAAAGTAATCGGGATACCGATTAATTTCAACCAAAGACTTACATCAAACCCTAATTAATATCCAAGAATGATGAACTTGAAATGTGTGTAGTGAACTCATAACAAACCCTTTTATCTCATATTTTCCAAAATCCACTTGGTTAATCAACTATTAAACTTTTTAAATTATGTTATTTTCATAAAATTGTTTTTTCTAAACCACCCCCCTCTTTAGTACTTTTTGTCAAAAAAATGCATACTCTAAACCTATCAATGCTTCTTGAGAGACGACCTAGGGTCTGCATTATACTATAAATCAACCTTAAAATCATAATCAATTTGATGTGTTGTGACAACGCGTTCAAATAGGAAGTAAATGAAATTAAACATGGCCAAATAAAATCCCACCACAAAGTCTGAAACACAAGACCAACATGAAAGTAAGTACTGGGACAACTATAAAAAAGAAGCAGGGACACACCTCGGTCTGTCTGGTCTCACTAATCATCGTCTGGTCCTGATCTATTTAGGACTCTGTCGAAAGATCGATCGTCTACTTAAGACACGACGCGTGCAGGAAAAGTCCATGCATGGGTGAGTATAACAATACTCATAAGGAAATATTGAAACCACAAAGCATACAACAAAGGAAATATAGTTACATCTATAAAGGTACGTGTCTAAAACACATATAACCAGAATATCCTCATATACTCAATAGAAAAACACAGTATAGGGGTAAGTCAATACCATTGTATACTAGCCAAGGATTCCAGCTCAAAAATTCCACATAGCAATCGTCCGGGAGAACACACTCAAGATTCTGATAACACTAATGGCATCGGTCTGAGATGTAGTGCTTGCCGAGTCCCTTTATTAGAAATACATGTTGATAGTTAGAAGTGAATATGATACACGGATGAGGATCACTTCCAAGAAAATGGGTTGATACTAACAAATCAATATGGATTAACCCGTTGAGTAGAGGATCGATGTCTTCCTAGTGTTGGTCATGATGATACCAAGAACTCCACCTAGGGAATGAAGATGAATAAAAGATCTCACTTCAGGCCTCTTAGAGGGATTCCAACGACTGTGTCCAGGAAGTCGTGTTGAAGGGATTGTTGTCCTATAAATATGAAACAATTCCATACTAACCCTCATGGAAAGAATTAGGGGAACTCAACCTAACAAAACATGTCCAAGATACGGAGGTAAAGGGATCTAATCCATGTATAAAAGAGTACAGGGTGTGTAGTAGGTGTCACACGCCCTGCCCATTGACCCTGGGTCTTAGACGGGTAAACTACCTGTGTCTCTTACCCGTGTCCCTGTAGATATACACGACATGTAGGATGATCGTGTCATCTATATGTGTTCCAGTACATAACCTCATCTCATGTGCATGTTCCCATGTACCAGTACATGTCTTACTTGGTGTACTTGTCTAGTCCATGTCTGTGTGGGGGAGTACACGGTGTGCTCTAACCCATGTACTCTAACATGTGTCTGTGTACTTACCGAAATAGACGCTGAGTTTCCTGGGAGAGACAACACATCGTATGACTGGGGTCACATACTGTTTGACACTTCACATTCTCCAAAAACCTTAGCCACCGTAAAGGGTCCCCGCACGGTGTGTAGATTCGACTTACACGTCATGTAGCGCAGGATTTTCTAGAAACACATATTTGTGTTCTAGTCATCTTCTCCATTGCTCTGGCCTCGGATTCGGCCATGACTTGTCATAAAACTAAAGGAAACGCCTCGTCCAAGCCTTTCCATTGACAAACATCATGTTTTGGCCATCAACTCTGCTCAAAAAATGGATATAAGCCTTGTTCATCATTGCGTGTCGAAGAACGCCGAAGGATGCAAAATTGAGTATATGCCATCATCCAATTTGTCACCTCTTCCATCATCGCACCACCGGCATGTCATGACGATCTTAGATCTATTATATTGGATCGTTGTGCCATGTGACGGGTGTGCAATGATCGATTGATCGAGATTTGTCGAACTGTGGGTCAAATGAAGAATGCCCACAATGAACGTAGAATCAAAGAAGAAAATCACCTGAAGAGAAAAGAGGAACAAACCTCAATCGATGATCATATCGATCTCAACTCGTTTCCATTAGAAAAACAATTAAAGAATTAACAATTTAATCATGAAGGAAAAATGTCCAAACCCGATTAATCTTACCCATCTCGCAAAACGATTGATCCGTGAATATATCCATTAATCGATTGATTCACATTCTTCGTAGAAATAAAGAAAGGGGAAAGATTCCAAATCAATCAAACGCCCTACCATGATTTGGAACGATCGCTAATATAGAATGGGGTTACTCAATGATCATTGGAGAGATACTTTGAATTTGTCAAGCATCGATCATTCATCCACAATCTGATCGTTGTTCGCCTGAGAAAAATCCTCCAACGTTTTCTCTATCAGCTCTCCAACAGATCCATGGTTATGGGGCTAACCCTAGGATTTCTCCAAAACAGTATATTTAAAGAGGAAGGTTTAGGTCGCTATATCCATGAGCCAACAAAAGAATTAAAAGTTTACTTAAATTATTTTATCCATTTTACGCATGTGACTGGTTATCCACAAACGACCTGTGCCAAAAATTTTAAGTCCTGCATAGGAGAAAATCCACATTCTAAACTCATCAGTACCCTTAGATTTCTTATATGGTAAACCGTTTAGAAGATATTCCACTTTTTCAAAAAAATTGTGCCCTCGTACTGTTCAATATATTTAATAAATTTCAAACATTTATTCTGTGCACTAGCCCTTGAAATGACATGTCGTCTCAACACCTGGTCTCGACAATAATTCATATAATATAAAAAATATATACAAAAAAATCCAAGACATTACAATAAGTGATAAGTTTCAAAAAATATGACCTTATCTAAATGATCTTACCATAAAAAATACACACAATAGTTAGCAATCTCACAATTCATGTTCATGGGACGGGTTCATGCCAAAATGTAATCCCATTTAACTCAACTTTTATTTAACCAAATTAATTATATGGTCCAGTCCAACTCATTTATGGAGTAATCCATAACTAAAATAATCATCAACCTAACATTCTAAACTAGTAAATAACCCATAAACCCAGTAAACCAAACAAAATAAATTTCATTATTTAGACAAGAAATAACATTATATAATATATATGATATTCATGTTGCAACTCAAACTGTAAAAAATATTTAAAATGAAATTTATCATAAACAAATCGATATAATTGAATGTTATTGATAATAATAATAAAATATACCAAAAATTATTCTATCATTATTTTCTAATTATTAATATAATTGTTATATTTTCATGTAAGATGAGTTAGGAATATTCAAGAGAAACCCAACCGTGATATTATTTCTATCAGATTACATGACCTAATAATATCTGAAACAAATTTATTTTTGTTTACTTTATGTCATGACATGTAAGGTTCAAAATTGACACTCTAAATAATAAATATGAAAATAATTGTATTAAACAACTAATTATAAGCCTCAATTATATATAATCATATACAAATGCAACCAATTATCATACATAAATATTGATGGAATTAAACTATAGAGAGCTCTATAAAAATAAAAAATATAATGTATATAGGGGAAACACATACACTAAATTGAATGAAAAATACAAACCAATTAAATGTTTTCGTTTATTTAATATTTTCAGGAACATGAAAATAATTCTTTAATGTCTTCACCACTTAATCCCTGTATAAAAAACGTATGTGATCTCAAAACAGTATTTTTGGAAACAATCCATTTCCTCAAACATGCCTTGAAAATATGGTGGTCTGAATCATTTTCATGGAGAGGTATACAAAGTCAAAAGATCATGTTTTCCTATCCATAATGAATTCCATCATGTATATTAGTAGACCCAATGAAAAAAAAAGACTTTCTTAGCATACATCACGTGAAATTTTGTCAGTAGTTGATTTACAACGCTAGTAGTAGCTCTATTAGAATCTCCTTCACTACTACCCCTCTAACATAGGAATACACAATAATGAGGGTAGGGTTAATGAGGGAGAGCGATTTGTAACAAGTACTGGAGGAAGGAAAGCATAATAAATTAAATTAAACCCCAAATCATTACCATATATTAATCAAAAATCTTAGACACTAAAAATTTTCATATTTAGAATATCATATCATATGTAGAATAGATTGCAAATTGTTTGAACTAAATATTATTAAATGAATCATTATGTGTACCATCATAAACCAAACCACCATGGGTTCTTCTTGATAGAATGTATCACGGAGGGAAATTACATTGAAAAAAGAAACACATAATTATGTGATAAAAAACATTGTGTTATTAAATGGATCCTATATCAATAATAATATAGTCCATCGTATAATAATCAAAAAATAAAATAGGATCGTGATTTAATATAGTTCAGAAAATAACAGGATCAATGGATAAGACTGGCAAGCCCTGTTCATGATTTCTGACCAACAATAAAATGATTTTATTATGGAAAGAAAAAACAAGGTACAGGAAAGAGAAAAGAAGAGGAAGAAAAAAGATTACAAAGGGAGCTACAGAGGAAGGAAATAATGAAGACCAAAGGCATCTCCAAGGGAAAAGTTAGCTCCTTTACTTGGAAGAGACCCGAGACTATTGAAATGAATAAAACTAGTTGGAGGGGAAGCCAAATAGGCAAGAAAATCAGCAACTTTATTACCCTCATGCCGGACAAGGAGAACCTTCAGTTTGAGCTTTGACCAAACCTCTGTATCTCCAAATAGGATAAATGATGAACCAGGGAGTAGTGTGAAGCCGGAGCAGGGAGTTGTGAATGATGTATGAGTCTATTTCCAGCCCAGTAATATCAATATTGTCCTCATGACACAAACGAAGGCCTGTAGGTAAGGCGAAGGCTTCAGCTTGCAGGGAGTTAACTATACCGAAAAAAGGCAAAAAAAAAAAAAAACCATGATGACTGAGCCATGAGAATCGTGAACCACTCCTCTCAGCATGATTCCATCAATACAACAACCATTGGTATTGAGCTTCGGGCCAGAATGCGGGGAATTCCACCAAACCCACCAGCCGTGAGAACCACTGCATCCCGAGGGATGAGAAACATGCCCGGCCAATGATATTGAGTCCAATAATGTCAAAAGTGTTGCGCTAATCTGAATCCAGCACTGCATGAATGATGCTAGGGAACATGCTTTCTTCTTTGAACGACAGGCTCGGAGTAGGACAACCAGGAAAACCAAGCTTTGTTTCAGCCCAATTTTGAAACCTAAAGTTGATCCCGCCCCTTCCAACAAGCCAATGAGAGTGGGACTAGAGGGCAGTGAAATGAGGTTGGAGCATTGAGCAAAGGACAGAGTTGTGAGTTCTAGTCATGCCCAAGTTATTACTATACTTCTCAACCAATAATTTACCACCGAGCGAGCACTGTTCAATTATCTACCAAGCCATATTTGCTTGTAAACCATGGATAGATGACAAAAAGTTCCTAACATTAATGCCTCCCTTTCTCAGAGTTCTAGCCATCCTTTTCCAAGAAACCTAATGATGTATCCCCTCAGATTGAGCATCCCAAATGAAAGCTTCCAGAATCCTTTCAATGCCTAAAACAACACCCTTTGACATTTTGACCGCTCCCATAACATGTATGGGGATGGAAGTTAAGATACTGTTAACCAATATAATTCTACCTCCGAAGAAAAGAAATAGATTCTTCTGGTCTAGAATCCATCCCGTGATTTAACCAACCAGTTTGTCATAGTGATGGATACGAGGACACCCTGGGGGACCGGAGCACTAAGGTACTGCATTGGCAAGTCACTCTTGGGGAACCCCGGATTGTCTTGTTGGAGATTAACATGCCCTACTGAGCAATAGGAGGCAATGTTCAGACTACTTTTGGCTTGATTGAAAATTTTATCACTTCACATGCGATATAACCCAATGATATTGTTGATATTCCAAATTGACTTGTCGTTACAGTTGGAAAAAATGAGGGGGTCATCCGTGAACATAAGTTGAGAAAACCCCATTATTCTGAATTTGCACCGGAATGGGCTGATTTCACCTTGAGAGATGTTCCTCTGGATTGAGCAGCTCAGAGAGTCTTGGGCAAGGATAAATAAACTTTGAGAAAGCAGATCACCCTGGCAGAGACCGCAAACCGATTTGAAGAAGCCACAGCTCCAACCCTGGAAGAAAATGGAGATCCACGAAGATCAGAAGCATGTAGACATAAGATCTATGGCCCATGAAGAAAATCTCAAGCACATGAGGACCTTAATAAATAATATTCCATTCAATATGATCATAAGCTTTGTCCATGTTGAGTTTTACAGTAATGTTGGAACCTAGAGCCCTTAAATTGATGTATGAAATAATATCTTGAGCAAGGCCAATAGCCCCCCCCCCCCCTCAATAGATCTCCCCTTGAAAAATCTATGTTGTTCTTTGGAGATCCAGTGCAGTAGATACTCTGATAACCTCTTGTTGGTCACGCAAGCCAGGACTTGTAAGGGATGTTGCACAAGCCAATCAGGCGGTAGTCCTGGAGCGTGGTGTTGGATTGGTGTTGCCCGATCCGGTTGGGCCGAATGCTTGTGGCCCGCAACTGTCGCGGGTCATGCTCCACGGTGAGCTCGTTGGGGGTTGCAGGGGGCAACACACCCCTGCTCCAGGAACCGAAGGCCCCAGCCCAATTTTTTCTGCACTGTAGCATCTCTGACTACTGTAGCGGAGCTGTCCGACTAACACCGATAGACACTATAGCAGTGCGGACTTTGGAGTCAACTTTACTGTAGCGCTTTTGACAAAGTCAGACGTCATTCACTGTAGCGACGTAGACTCACTTTTTGAACCGTGATCGTATTCTCCATTGTTTTATAGCTCATTTTCAGGTTAGGGTTTCTTCTGAAAATCCTCTGTAATTTTGTGCTCCTGAATAGTGAAAGTTCTGCCTCTTCCGTGAACGTAGGGATTATTCCCGAACCACGTAAATCGTTGTGTTCTTCTCGCTTTTCTTTCTTTTGTTTTCTCGTTTCTGTCGTTGGGTGTCCCGACGATTCTGCAACACGTGGAAGGATACTTGATCTTTGGGATTAACACCAGCTTTGTGGCATTGGAAACATGCGGCACATTTCCTCCATTATAAAAGTCTTGAATAACTTGCACCATTTCGGGTTTAACAAGGTCCCAAGATCCCCTATAGAAAGATCTAGGACTAGAGCACTCTCTGTGTTGAGGGTCCAGGGTCCAGACACCCTTATGGATTTCCTGTTCATCCGGAATAGCTTCGATAAGCAAGATTTATTTATCGGAGACAATTACTTGAATAGCATAAAAAACCCCTCATATCCGCTTGGATAACCACCACGCCAATATGGTTTGCGGCCTTCAAGAACGGATTTAAAATAGGTTTCATCCATACCTCCAACCACCTCCCGATCATTGGTGTAAGAGCCATCTTCAAGAAGATTGCTGGGGCTGGCATGTAGATGTTTCTCCTTGATAGATGCATGAAAATACGCTGAATTGCGGCTGCCTGCCCTAAGCCACCTGACCCTTGATTGTTCACAAGCCTGGAGCTCAGTCCCAATGAGAGTATCCACATATGAACTCTTCGAATTTGAAAAGTCATCAAAGATATAATCATTCCACTGAGACTCAAGGCTGACTTCCTGGCGTGATATCTCCATGCTGAGGGCCTCAAAGTCCTGAAAGGAAGAGTGCAACTGGTGACGCCAAGTCTTGAGATCATGCCTAAGGCGCCTCAATTTATTGTGATGTTGCACCCAGCAACTCCCGTGAATAGGCCAGCTCTACAAGTCACGAACAGTACGTGGATAATCCGGATTTGACACCCATAGATGAGAAAAGTGAAAGTGGTCCTCATCTGCATTGTACGACGTCAGGGAGACTCAAAGGGGAGAATGGTAAGATAGACTACGGGGCAGATGATCCACCCTCTCATTTGGAAAAGAAGAAATCGCCTATAGGTTAGCCAGGCAATGATCAAGTCTGCGCCATGTGTGTCATCCCCTCTATGGTTGTTGCACCAGGTGAACTGGACCTTGAGTAACCATGGTCAGAAAGACCGGACTGGGCCAAGAAGGAAGCGAAGACTCTACTAGCTTGACGAGGGAAATCACCTCCCCGTTTTTTCTCGCTTGGATCGAGCACAGTATTAAAGTCCCCTCCTATAATCAAAAGCAAAGCCTCGGGATTGAATGAACCCAACTCCTTCCATAGAGAGCACCTCTCCTGCATATCACAACTTGCATGGACCAGAAATATGGAAAAGGAAGAGCCCCCTGATGAGACCTTAATTGTCACGAACTGGGCGGCAGCCACCACAAGCTCCACCATAATGCTTGGATTCTAGAAAAGCCATATATGAGTATTTTAAGGATCGACATGCATGAAGTCTCGAGTCTTTATTTTATGAGAAAACAACGCCAACTTCGCAACACATTGCTTCGGTTCAAGAACTGCCGCCAGGGAAACATTAACAGAATGAATATAGGACGCAAGAAAGTCGGATTTAACCAGTGCACCTAAGCCACGGGCATTCCAAAAAATGAAGGATATCATTGGAGAAGGATGCCCCCGGAATTAGCCCCAGGCGAAGAAGCTTCCCTAGAAAGATGAGCAACAAAATCCTTGGAACGTCGAAGTTGAGACCTTGGGCTGAGGCCTGGCAGAGCTTCAAAACCATTGAAGACGAAACAAGACTGACTAGCTCGCCCGGTTGATTTAGCATTCTCTGATGAATGATGCTTCATTTGAGAAGGCGGCAGAGGAGGAGTCCAGAGGTTTTGATTAGGAAGAGCAGCTGAATTGGATGATTGGAAAGGAGAAGGAACCTGGGAAGGAGTCTACAAGGCCATGCTAGGAAGACCTCTAGCTTCTGCTTGGGGAGAAGAGGAAGCCTGAAGGGGAGACCGAAGTTCATTCTGGTTGGGGCTACATGCAATCGGAAGAGCCGCTTCCTGGAAATCATTTGATAGCGGACAGATCCTGACTGGAGAGGGAGGGCAACCTTATGGACCGGGATCCCTGACCTGGCGTCGAGTCAGCGAAGGGGAAATGATGATATCCTTGCCGTTTGAACAGGAAAAGATGGGATGCCTTAATGACTCCGACAAAGTGAGGATAATTTTTTTATATACATTTTTTCAAAAAAAAAATTTTGAAAATAAGTCTAGGTTAAAAAAATTTATTTTTCTACCCCCTAAAGGCGGCACCTGGTGTGCCGCCTTTGGGGAATTTTCTGCCCAGGGAAAGGCGGCACACCATGTGCCGCCTTTGCCCAAAAACTCACAACAAAGGCGGCACACGAGGTGCCGCCTTTGGTTAATTTTTTTTTTTAAATTTTTATTTTTTATTTTTTTTGTTTTGTTTTGTTTTATATATATATATATATAACAAAACTTTTCAGCAGAATTTTTCTGCTATTTATTATCCAGCGGTTCTGCCATTACAGCAGTCTGGATTCTAACTGATACCCTCACCCATGACTCCCTTTTATAAGGGGGTTTGCCCTGAAAACAATACTGCATTTCCGATGTGGGATTTTGGTTCTCCTTTTCCTGCACAGTACATTCTGCGTTTCCGATGTGTGATTCTGTTTCAAGTACGCGACTTCGAAAGACTATAAAAGATAAATTATAAGACCAATACAAATAAAATTTTAAACACTGATTAAACATATAAGAAATAGTTGAAAACAAAAATAATTTCATAAAAAATGTTGATACAGATTAATTTATAAGCTTTCAAAACCACCCACTTGAAACTTAAACATATTTCAAGTACGTGACTTTGAAAGCTTATAAAAGATAAATTATAAGATCAATAAAAATGAAACTTTAAACATTGATTAAACATATAATAAATAGTCGAAAACAAAAATAATTTCATAAAAAATGTTCACCAAAAACAATTTATAAGCTTTCAAAACCATCAACATGAAACTTAAAAATGTTTCAAGTTTCCAACTTTGAAAGACTGTAAAACATAAACTATAAGACCAATAGAAATGAAACATTAAACATTGATTAAACATATAAGAAATAGTTGAAAACAACAAAAACTTCCTAAAAAATGTCCATAAAAATTAATTTATAATCTTTCAAAACATTCTACTTGAAACTTAAAAATGTTTCAAGTACACGAATTTGAAAGACTATAAAACATAAACTATAAGACCAATATAAATGAAACTTTAAACATTGATTAAATATATAAGAAATTAATAAATTTTTTAATTTTAACTTAGTTCTTCTAACTTTGTCGTAGCATTCAGATGCATTCCAACAATGAAAACCTCAACCAGCTTATGTGCTTTACACACAATAGAAACATCTTTGCAATTTTGTCATGCCCCTGAGTATAAATCAACCTCAAAAGCTCTAGATAATTTTTCTTGGTAAGGTGAGATGAGAAGGGAGGTATTATACCATCAGGAAGAGAGATTCTAGAAATGTGCAATGCTATGACAAACCTTTAAATGAAATGTGTCAGTTCCCCACTAGATGTGCATGTTCCTTCAAAATTTTCAGGCTGGAGATAATCCACCTTAAGTTTCACATAGTCTTATGTCTTCCATGTATTAATGTCAAACACTTCAACCAATTTGTTTACTTTATGGGGAAGTAAAACCTCATTCCTTTGAATATGCACATTACCATGAACATATAAGATCATCATTTTGCAAGAAAAACTACTAATCTCATGTTCACTGAAATACCCCTTAACGTAAGAATGATACAAATAGTGTAAGTACCCAATAGCAAGATTCCAATCCATTTTGACTGGGCTATGTGGAATCATTGGTGTTTTCATCTGATTAATAATTTAAAAGGTTTCAAAACCACCTTTCTAAAACTCAAAAATGTTTCAAGTAAGTGACTTTGAAAGCCCATAAAATATAAACCATAAGATCTATTGAAATGAAACTTAAAACATGGATTAAACATATAATAAGTAATTGAAAATAAAAACCATTTATTAAAAGTTGCTGATGAAATACAATTATAAGCTTTAAAAAATACTTCTTTCAACTCAAAAATATTTCAGATATGAGACTTTGAAAGCCTATAAAATATAAACTTAATGACGCATATAAATAAAACTTAGAACATAGATTAAACATATAAGAAGTAGTAGAAAAGTAATTAGTTAATTCTGGTTAGGGGGAAAACTGTTAGACCCTGGAATTGAAGGATAATGAGGATGACAAGGAAACATCAACCCCCACGCCCACCCCTTCCACCCATTCAACCAACTTCGGTAACTCCTATAGAAGTAGCTTTTCAAAAAAAAATGAAATGTCACCCCACCACAGCTTCCTACATCCATATTAACCCCCCAATTCAGTTTCATTAAATGTGGACAGCCCCCATTTTTACCAAAGTCAATGATGCACTATTAAACCACCACTTTCAACCCCCGCCTCAATAATACAAAATGCTTTGAGGGATGAGAAATGATTCGACGCATTTCAATGTTCTAAAATGCACCGAATCATTTCTCATCCCTCAAAGCATTTTGTATTATTGAGGCGGAGGTTGAAAAGTGATGGTTTAATAGTCCATCATTGACTTTGGTAAAAATGGGGGTTGTCCACATTTAATGAAACTGAATTGGGGGGTTAATATGGATGTAGGAAGCTGTGGTGGGGTGACATTTCATTTTTTTTTTTGAAAAGCTACTTCTATAGGAGTTACCGAAGTTGGTTGAATGGGTGGAAGGGGTGGGCGTGGGGGTTGATGTTTCCTTGTCATCCCCATTATCCTTCAATTCCAGGGTCTAACAGTTTTCCCCCTAACCAGAATTAACTAATTACTTTTCTACTACTTCTTATATGTTTAATCTATGTTCTAAGTTTTATTTATATGCGTCATTAAGTTTATATTTTATAGGCTTTCAAAGTCTCATATCTGAAATATTTTTGAGTTGAAAGAAGTATTTTTTAAAGCTTATAATTGTATTTCATCAGCAACTTTTAATAAATGGTTTTTATTTTCAATTACTTATTATATGTTTAATCCATGTTTTAAGTTTCATTTCAATAGATCTTATGGTTTATATTTTATGGGCTTTCAAAGTCACTTACTTGAAACATTTTTGAGTTTTAGAAAGGTGGTTTTGAAACCTTTTAAATTATTAATCAGATGAAAACACCAGTGATTCCACATAGCCCAGTCAAAATGGATTGGAATCTTGCTATTGGGTACTTACACTATTTGTATCATTCTTACGTTAAGGGGTATTTCAGTGAACATGAGATTAGTAGTTTTTCTTGCAAAATGATGATCTTATATGTTCATGGTAATGTGCATATTCAAAGGAATGAGGTTTTACTTCCCCATAAAGTAAACAAATTGGTTGAAGTGTTTGACATTAATACATGGAAGACATAAGACTATGTGAAACTTAAGGTGGATTATCTCCAGCCTGAAAATTTTGAAGGAACATGCACATCTAGTGGGGAACTGACACATTTCATTTAAAGGTTTGTCATAGCATTGCACATTTCTAGAATCTCTCTTCCTGATGGTATAATACCTCCCTTCTCATCTCACCTTACATGAATAAGTAATGTCAGTGTCTATGGTGAGGCTCTGTCCCACAAGGTGGTGTGCGAATGGTACGTCCATATCGAGAGCGACGTGTTCCATGCTGGGATGGAGTATGATGACCTGGAGAGGGATGATCTTCGGGCACTGGAACATCAATCACGGGAGCCTCTGTCGTAGTCTGAATGGAAGGAGGTGTCGGAGGGATGTCATCGTGTGCACGAGATCCTTCTCCCACTACGTAAGTAGAAGGGGTTGTCAGCATACCCTCGGGAAACCATATAGGCTGTGAAGGATCTGGTATGAAAGATGGCGGCATGGGAGATGACCCCTGATAAATCCCTGGAAAATAAATATCTGGCGAATACTGTGGATATCCGGTCAAAAAATATGGATCCCATGCTGCATCCTGCTGCACGAACCCAGACGGGTCAGGCTGGACTGATAGAGCACCGACCTCTGCCTCTGGAACAGGTGAGGGCTCACGTGCAGCAGGACGGGGTCTCCGTCGCCGTTGTCGTCGCTGGGGAACAGCACCAGCTGCTGCTGCAGGTTCCTGAGTAGGACCCTCATCTCCTGGGATAGGAGCATCATGTTCCTGAGCAGGAACATCATGTCTCTGGGGTCTAGGATGGATGATACTTTCATGAATAGATCGACAAATCGGCATCGTCTCCTCCAAAGCAGCATGGATCACAGATAAACTAGCAACCTCCTCCTCCTCTGGATCAGTCATGCGACATAGTCGTCGTAGTCTGGTATGCTGTACAGAGATTCAAAATAAATTATAAAATAGCATAATAAATATATTATGTGAAATTTATTGACTTACCAGATCCTGAATCCCTCTCCCGTGCTGAGTCAGATACAATATAGACTTCATTCTATACCATGGCTCATACTCTACCTGATCTGATAGGTAGAATCGCATCGTACGTACACCTGTGATACGATGCTCTGCTCGATTGTCCCAGATGGCGACATATTGGGCATGTCGTCGTCGCCAATCGACATGTTGTCTCCCCGTGAGCTTCAAGCCATGAAGCGCTGGTAACTGTCGTGGTGCAGGTGGAATCAGCTGAACACAGCAAAACTGACGCATAACTCTATCGGGCTGGTGCCACTCAATAATATGAAAGTGAATAAGTGGCACTACAGCCATAACCTCATGAAGTCCAGCAGTACAGTATGTAGGTAAGTCTTGAACCAGACTCCAGTATGGCATCCAATGAATCTGTAATGACATGTGACATTTCATCAGAGAAATTTGTTAACAAAAAACAAAAATGATGATATATACTTACGCTGTCAGGTAGTAAATTGTCCAACATGAGACGATATGCAGCCAAATTGTGGGTTGGAGCATCGATGAAACGATGTGCCTGACTCCACCTATCAAATACAACATTGAAAGTGATAAATAATCAGAAATTAAATATAATAAATCATAATACAATCGGAAACAAATAAATATGACGGATCATACCATCGTCCACGTGGAGCGTCCTGTAGCACATCTATAGGAAGCCTCTGACCAACAGTAACAGGGGCGAGGACAGGGATGTGCTCCCATGCCCACAACTGTATAAGGACGACACATCCTCCGAGATCTGTGTGATCTGAGCGGCATGCCGTACATAATGCTCTATAAGTGTAGGCCAAACATGCAGATCCCCAACTGTATCTCCCGATCCGATCAAAGTCCTCCAGTAAACTAAGATACATCATGTGCACATGCACACCCGAGTGATCTGAACACAATGTACCTCCAATAAGTCGTAAGATATATGCCCGAGCATAACACATGATGGTCTGCTCATCAGCATCAGCAGGTAAATGTGCAAACTGCAAAGCAAGCCAAGGCATAGATATGGACCCACCATCTGTAGCAGTATGATCAGCCAAAATATCGACACCTAATAATCTCTGTGCCAGCTCAGCCCAATCCCCGATGGTGGGTCCAATAACTGCATCTCCCTGAATAGGAAGACCGAGTAACACTGCCACATCCTCTAAGGTGATAGTCATCTCTCCCTCTGGCAAGTGGAATGTGTGAGTCTCTGGTCTCCATCTCTCGACCAAGGCAGCAAGAAGGGGATGATCAGTGTAAGTGAAATCAGAAACGGCAATGCCGTAGAAGCCAGCACGACGTAAGTATGGTATAATAGCAGCTGGAGGCGCCATGTGTCGAAAATGGTGTGCTCGCCGCACCCTAATCCGTCGAACATCCCGACCCTCTATCACATCACGAGAAACATGCCTATGCTGCTCGGTGAGGAGTGGAGCATCATCCATCTGGAAGCCAGAAAAGGAAATTAGTATTCACTATAAAATATAAATATAATGTTAAACTTAATAGAATTTAATGATTGGTATAATGAACAATATGTGATGTTTTTTTAGAAAACATTAAGGGAATGTCGTCATATTTTGGAGAACATTTATCTATCGTGTCTTTATATATGTTTTTACCATGAAAATTATGTTTTTTAAGATATGGTGTCATACATTTATATATATAAACATTTTATCCGGGTTATGTATGATTTATGAAGATCCTTTATGATAAATGTTTTATTAATTTTTTGTCTTCGATGATAAATAACCTTTTTTTAATAATGTTTTTGTTCTCTAAGATTACGTTCAGATTAATGGATTTAAAAGTATTGAATACAGAGGTTCGTTATTGGAAGGAGAGAAGTTGCTTATTGGAAATGTGAAACAATTCTTAAAAAGTTCATCTCTGATATTAACAACATATAACTGACTACATGAAAAGATCATGTTGGATACAACACATCATTGTGGCTGAGTGTGTGAACTCGATCCAGCAATGTTAGGACATCGTTTCCGGTTATGCCCTTCTTGATGACATAGACGACATCTCAACCTTTTCCCTTGTTCTTGAGGACAATCCATCTCATTTCGTATCCTGTTGGTCTTAGGTCTTCCCCGTGGTCGTAATCTACTGATGTCAGGAATCAGTATGGGCTGGTCTTCAGGCATTGGGAAATATCGAAACTCCCCAACAGGCGTCCATGGCGCAGCATAACAGTTAGAAATGGCCTCCAATCGGTATACTGGATCAACATAAGCTTCCCATGATACGTTCACAGACGCACATGCTGCGATGGCATGTGCGCATGGAAACCTTAATGCTTGAAACTTTCCACACTGACATTGTTTTGCTTCTAGAAGTACCACTAATTTTTCACCGCTGTTACCTGTAATGGGGTTACAATACTCTTGAACTTCAAATGCCGAGTCTTCCCGACGGAATAGACACACTCGATAACTGGAAGCTTCTTCAATGTTCTTGTCAATATCTCGTTGAAAGTTTTTTCCAAATCTTAACCCCTGTTGAATCCCATCTGAGGCCAGTTTTTGTCTATCAACGAAGTACTTGACACAACGATAAAATGTCTCCTGAACTAGGGCAGTAATTGGTAGCTTGCGAAGCCCTTTGAAGATGCCATTTATACACTCCACAATGTTTGTGGTCATGTGTCCATACCTCTTCCCCCCGTCATAGGCCAGTGTCCATTTCTCTTTTGGAATCTTCATCATATAATCATACACTTCTTGGTTAGCCTTGCGGATTTCTTCGTAACGCGCCTCAAACCTTCGTTGATCTGGCTCATATGCTACATAAATATGATCACAGGTCATAGAAAATATATTTTTATTTACATTAAAATAGTAAACATCAATGACAACATTGCTTACCAAGCCTCGTGATTGCATTCTTCATAGCCTCATTATGGAAGGTTTTGCGCACGTTACTAGCAATTTGTCTAATGCAGTATCGATGATGTGCATTTGGGGGCCTCCATGAATCAGGATCCGCATTGATTGCCTCATTGATTGCCCTATGTCGATCAGATATCAAACATACACCTCCAATGCCTGTGAAATGGTTGCTGATGCATGCCAAAAACCAGCTCCAAGATTCATAGTTTTCCTTCTCTACTATTGCAAATGCAAGCGGAAGTGGTGAACGGTTCCCATCTTGGGTTGCCGCAATCAACAATACGCCCTTATACTTTCCAGATAGAAATGTTCCATCAATTTGTATGAAATGTTTACTGAAACGAAATGCGGAAATACATGGGAGGAATGCCCAGAATAACCGATGAAATTGAACACGAGATTGATCCAATCGATTATCTTCAAACACATGTTCCTTCGTATTTATATGGTAGACAACTTGGTTGTTGTGGCTCAGCATGGCTAATAATTGCGGCAACACCCGATACGAGTCATCCCAATCACCGTAGACCTTCACAATTGCCTTCTGTTTCGCTATCCATGCCTTGTTATAAGAAATCTTATAACCAAAAGTTTGAAGAATCCTCTCTTGCACAAGGGCTATAGGAACATCTTGACAGGTCCTAATCATCTCAACGATAACAGTTGACACAAATTCGGCATCCAAAGCAGTGTGATCTTGTGTCAAATTTGGCTGAACACAAGAATGAGCTGCCTCAATCTTTGAAATTCTCCATCCACCAAATGCAATGTCTGGAATCGCCCTCAACCGGAATCTACAGTCTTCATCAAATTTATCACACCATATAACATATTTTTTTCGACATGATGCCTCAACTACATATCTACAATGCCTCTCAATATGAAATCTTTTTAAGAAGCTCTTCAACGCATCCTTACTTGGAAAATCCCTTCCATTATATAATGTTTTGTCCAACTCACTAAACCTGTCCACTATAACTCCAGGAAACTCTGTTGCAGGTGTCAGAACATTGTTGTCAAATTCAGGTACACGTTCCATTGCTTCGGACCAAGATTCAAAGGGTGGTGGATGATTTAATGTTGGTCGAGAATGTTCTTGAACTACTCTACTTCGAGAAACTACTACCTTATCTTCTCCAGCTCCCTCCCCACCTCCAGCTCCCTCCCCATCATCATTGTCTTCTCCGTCTGTTCCATCATTATTAAATTCCTCATCTGAAGAATGATTTATATGTAAATCCGGTAGATCATCTAAGTTGTCCTCCTCCACAACAGGGCGAACATCCTCAATTTCTTGGGATGAGGCTTCTTCAACAACTATTTGTGCATGTCTACGACTTCGAACATTTTGATGTTTTTGTACATTAGAAACTTCAACATATAACTCCATCATTGCACCATCAGACCGTTGGGAAAATAAAGTTCCCACTTGGACACAGTGCTCATCAGAAGCCAATGGACAAGCAAGATGCCATAACGTGGCAGGGAATTGCAAATGTCTATAACTAATAGACTTTATCTCTTGATGAGGACCGAGATTTAAGCAACCACGAATTCTATCTTGAAGATCAGTTATGGTAACACAATCAGATGTGTTAACCATAGATGTTGGTTGTATACTAGAAGAAGCTCCTTGCTCGGTTTGAATTACCTTTCCATAGCAGTAAACACAAGCAAACATGTCTCTCTACATGAAAAATATTTACTGATCACTGAATATGTCAATAATGTTTTGTTACGTGTTAAATAAATTTTTTTATCTTCTTAAAGGTATTTTAGTACTTCATGAAGTAAATATCAATCATCTAAAACATATCCCCCGGGAGTGTCAAACCAGGAGCGCAGCAAGGCCCGTTGTCGTGTACCAGGATACCCCGGGTCAGGCCCGAAACTCCTTGTCGGGGCTTTCACCCCTAGGTACAGCTGTGCCAGAGCCACATCATCCACTTGTAGTATCCAGACAGGGATTTAATTGCTTAGATAACGACATAAACTTTCATGACACCAAAATTTTAAAACCTTCCTAAATTAAGCCACTAATGTTTTGTAGAACAATTTTTTAACTTTCCTAAAGATATGTTCAATGATCTCTAAAAAATAAGATTCATTACAGTGCAGTTTAATCACTAGTTAAGTGTCGGTCACTACTTAAGTGCTGGTTAATCACTACTTAAGTGCTGGTTAATCACTACTTAAGTGCTGGTTAATCACTACTTAAGTGCTGGTTAATCACTACTTAAGTGCTGGTTAATCAGTTAGGAGTTGGTCATTCACCACATAATCATCCCTTAATCTTTACTTAATGACCCCTTAATCATCCGTTAATCGTTAGTTAATGACCCCTTAATCGTTAGTTAATGAACCCTTAATCACCCCCTAATCATCCCTAGTTAATCACCCCTTATTCACCCATTAATTATTAGTTAATCACCCCTTAAACATTCCTTAATTACCCCTTAATCAGCCCCTAATCATTCCTTAATCGTTAGTTAATCACCCCTTAAACATTCCTTAATTACCCCTTAATCATCATGTAAACATTCCTTAATTACCTCTTAATCATCCCCTAATCATTCCTTAATCATTAGTTAATGACCCCTTAATCACCCCTTAATCGTTAGTTAATCACCCCTTAATCGTTACTTAATCACCCCTAAAACATTCCTTAATTACCCCTTAATCACCCCTTAATCACTCCTTAATCATTAGTTAATGACCCCTTAATCACCCCTTAATCACTCCTTAATTACCCCTTAATCATTAGTTAATCACCCCTTAAACATTCCTTTATTACCCCTTAATCACCCCTTAAACATTCCTTAATTACCCCTTAATCATCACTTAATCATTCCTTAATTACCCCTTAATCATCCCCTTAACCCCTTAATCAGTCCTTAATTACCCCTTCATTCCTTAATTACCCCTTCATTCCTTAATTACCCCTTAGTTAGTTAATGACCCCTTAATCACCCCCTTAATCCTTAGTTAATCACCCCTTAAACATTCCTTAATTACCCCTTAACCATCCCCTAATCATTCCTTAATCATTAGTTAATGACAACTTAATCACCCCATAATAGTTAGTTAATCACCCCTTAATCGTTACTTAATCGCCCCTAAAACATTCCTTAATTACCCCTTAATCACCCATTAATCACTCTTTAATTACCCCTTAATCATCACTTAATCATTCCTTAATTACCCCTTAATCATTAGTTAATCACCCCTTAATCACTCCTTAATTACCCCTTAATCATCAATTAATCATTCCTTAGTTACCTTAATGACCCCTTAGTCATCCCTTAATCATCACTTAATCACCCCTTAAACATTCCTTAATTAATCATCCATGGTTAATTACCCCTTTAATCATGACTTAATTATTCCTTAATCATTATCTAATTAGTCTATGATTATCTCTAAAATATTAATAAATTATTATTATCCCTAATTAACTAATTAAAACATTAATAATATAACTATTTATTTCTTTTCTTTAAATAACTACTACTACATACTTAAATATTTAAAATTAACTAATTACAATTAAATAAATAAATAACTTTAAAATAAAAAAAAATACCTCTAAATGAAGCTTGAAACAAAAATCTTGTACTCTTTGCGTCTCCGGAAGCACCACGAAGAAAAACTCTACTTAGAGAGAGGAGCTCTCAAAATTTTAGAGAGAGGAGCTCTCAAAATTTTAGAGAGAGGAGCTCTCAAAATTTTAGAGAGAGGAGCTCTCAAAATTTTAGAGAGAAGAGGGTTTTTTGAGTGAGGAAGGGTGGGAGGGGCGGCTCCCTTTTATAGGGAAATTTTTGGCAAAGGCGGCAACTGGGAAGCCGCCTTTGGCCATTTAAAACACGAAAGGCGGCTCTTCCGGAGCCGCCTTTCGCAGAAATAATTTCGAAAGGCGGACACTGGTGTGCCGCCTTTCGTTTCCCCAATGGTGGAAGGCGGTTCCTGGAGAACCGCCTTTGGCCCGGCGGAAACCGAACCGAAGGCGGCACACCATGTGCCGCCTTTAGGATGTAAAAAAAAAAAAATTTTAAACCTGGATGTATTTTTAAAATTTTTTTTTTGAAAAAATGTAAAAAAAAAATAACTCGACAAAGTGACGTCGGGAATAGAGAGCGGGGCTTTGGGCCTGTAAGGATCAGAGCCCAACAGGGAACCGACGACGGGGCTGAATCGTGAGGGACGGCCGGTAGCGGTGTTAACGGGGCGGGGCGGGTCGGACTACGGGGCGAATCATGCGGGTTGTTGATTTTATTGAGCAGTCCGACCCAGTCCACAAATAATGAGGGATGAAAAAATAAAAGCCCGACCCTATCATGCGGGATCCGCGGACTAACGGGCCGACCCACAGGCTTAAAAAAATAATATATAAAAATATTTTTTTGCTTCACAAACCATGATAAAGTGGAGCGCAAAAAATAGAAATGTTTCAGATTTAGCAAACAAAAATAGTTTTTAATTAACAATATCCCTAACAAAAACAACGACCATTAAAAGATTATATCTTTAATGATTTATGTGATGAATATCGTCTCAGGTGAGACATTTAATTCGACAGTCTGAACCATTTTATAAAAAAGAATAGTCTTGTGCTTCTCGTTAACACTGCAACTCATGTATATAATATTTATTACATATACATATAATAATATCTATTTTTTATTATATAAATTTATTTAATACAAATAATATATTAATTACATATATATGTAATATATATTATTTATTATATGTACATAAGAAAATTTCCAATGAAAATTTCCATTATTTTTTTGTGCAGATTTATATTGAAAATTTCATGTGTAAATATCTACTGAAAATGTACACTTCAAAGTTTTGCTTAAAAATAAAAATATATTAAAACATAAATAAAAAAAATAATTTTTCACTAGAAATTTTCAGTGCACATTTTTGACAAAAAAATGTTTAATACAAACTTCCACCGAAAAATTAATTTAAATCTCCACTTAAATTTCTAGTGTTAAATTCAACATGTTTTTTATTATAATTATACTGAAAATTTGATTAACAAAATTCTAAAATAAATTCATACTTAAATTTTTAGTTTAAATATATCAACACATAAATAAATAATTTAATTTTACACTAAAATTTTGAACTGCAAATTTTCTATGAAAATTTTTAGTGAAAACTTCTGTTGGAAATTTGCATTTCAATTTTTCAAATAAAATTACAATGTAGATATGTTAAAACATAAATAAAAAATTTAATTTTTTAACTAATTAAAACTAAAATAAAAAAATATTAATACGTATATAAAAAATGTAAATTTTAACTGAAAATTTTCATTGAAAATTTGTACGAAAAACATTTAGTAAATATTTTCATTAGAAAAATTTAGTTCAAATTTCCACTTAAATTTATGATAAAAATTTTCATTTGACTTTTATTATAATTATACTAAAAATTTGATTAACAAAATTCTAAAATAAATGCATGCTCAAATTTTATTATTGAATTTTCCAATGCAAACTACCACTGAAAATTCTCAATGGAAGTTTTCACAAGAAAATCCACAGTTTGATTTTTCCATTAAAATTATAATATAGGCACATTTAAACATAAATTAAAAATGTAAATTTTCATAGAAAATTTACATTTAATTTTTTTCATTAGAAACTTTTATATTAAACTTTCACTAGAAACGTCCTCTTAAAACTACAACAAAAATATAATGATACATAAATAAAAACTATAAAATTTCATCATAAATTTATATTGAAAATTTACACTCGAAACTATGAATGGACATTATAATAATAAAATTAAAATACATAAATCAAAATATTAGTTGAGCATTGTATTAGAAACAAAATAGCAGTTTTGTATATCAATTTTCATAATTATTGCATCAATTTTTTAATAATGAAATCTTATTATGCTCCAAATAATCACATGTGTGTCATCTATCCCACAACCAACCTTATTGTCAGGTTTAAAACTTAACATGAGTCAATATTTTCTCTGATTTATGTATGATTTTATTAATCTTGAACTATTTTTTCCACACAATCATGTTAATTTATGGTATTACATTTTTTTTATTTTTCAAGAATAATATTTTGTAATACTACTTATAATTGCGGGTCAAACGGGACCCGCGGACAACCGGCGGGTTAGTCCGCGCGAGCTGCGGGTTTTGCGGGTTGGATCAAATGCGGTCCGAATGTTTGCGGGCCAAAATTTTCAAGGCCCTAACCCACATAAATCAACGGGCTAACGGATCGGCCCGCGGGCTTGCGGATTTTTTGACAGGTCTACCGGTAGGGAAGACTGAGTAGGAATCTAGTCGTACAGACAGGCAACCTGCAAGCTAGGATTGGGAAGCTGAGAATAACCCACCCTTGACATCCGGAGACCCTGGCAGCCAGGAGAACACGAAGGCTGAGAGGTGGCAAGACCCTCTTTCCGACTTCTTCGACAGACTGGCCGAGTGGCCTTGAAGATGACAGCTCTCACAAAAACGAGGGGGTAAGGGAAAAAATAGATCCTGGGGCCAATCTTCCACACCCTCAACCCTGAGGAGAATGCTCACTGGAAGAGGTTGCGAAAGATCCATGACCACACAAATTCGAGCAATTGAGGCCGCCTCCACCCGGGAGTTCTTTGATCTGTGCACAACAACTCCCCCAAATGGTTCCCAATTCTTATCAGGAAGGAGAAGTTATGGAATGAGAGAGGAATACCTGGAAGTGAAACCCACACCACCGCAATCGCTAGGTCTTTGCCACAATGAACCACCATAGCCCATCTAAAAAGATTAAAGTGCCAACAACCATAAGAACGGGGACTGAAGCACCATGCCTTCACCAGGTATTCTCTGGAGCTAGTAACCACACAAAATGCCTTGCGATTTAGGGTTGAAAGCCTTTCCAGATGCGATAAACTCCAGGAATCAACAAAACATTAAAAAGAATCCAGTGGAGGTTTGTCCACACCAAAACGCGCAACCAAGGTCCAAGAGAGATGCTTTGTAGCTTCCGCATAGGAGGAGGACGAAATACATAGCACATGAGCATTCTCCTCGGAAATAGCATCCGAAGGATCAAACAGAATTTCAGGGAAAAAAGGATCCTACGGCGCCCAAGGAGGAGAGGGGTGGAGAAGAATCGATTTGAAGGAAGCAGCGGCTGGATGAAGACCACCAATATTATCCCTGGAAACATTGGGAACCTCAATAACCTGGTATGGTACAACCGTAAAATATCATTTGGTGAAGAAATTTCCGAAAATAGTGGAATAATGACGCAAATAATCATGTCACGACTTGGAAAATTGTCGTCTCAGGTCCAATGATTGGACCTGAGGGTCAGGTACACCACGAGATGAATTCCACATGACAAAAACGTGATGTGGCGACAGATCTGGTTTTTGATTTAAAACGTTTTTTAAAATTCAAAACATTTCATTTGAAACAGTTGGACAATAATACCCCTGCTGTGTAAACTGTTTTAATAATTAAATGTAAAATGTAAAAATAAAATCTGTTATTATAAAACATTAATAATATTAGAAAATAAAAATTATCTAATAATAATAAAAAAATATAATAAATATATAAAAAGGTTTATTTTAGATTTTTCATAATCAATTTTAGAGTGCAAATTTATAGTATAAAATTTCAGTGCAAATTTAAAATTCATGTGTTTTATATAGAAATTTTTCCATTGTTTAAAAATAAAACAAATAAGGTTTCGAGATATTAAAATTTATGGCTATTTTTTTCATTATTTTATGGGAAAACTAATAAGGTCATTTTTTTAAAAGATTACATCTTGACAATTTTTGTTTATTATAAGTATATAAAATATAATAATGGTCATTAAATTACTTTTTAGTGAAAATTTACATTTTTATTTATATATTAATATATTTTCAATTTAATTTTATGTGAAAATTTGAACTATAAATTTCTTATTGATATCTGTATTGGAAATTTCTAACAGAAATTTGTATTGAAAATTTTCACCATAAATTACATTATTCATATATTAATATAGCTACACTAAAATTGTAAACATGTATGTGTTTTAGAATTTATTTAATTAACATTCCAGTATAATTATTGTAAATATCAAGTGGAAATTTTAACCGGAATCTTAAATGGGAATATGAACTGCAATTTTCCATTGTAAATTTGCACTAAAAGTTTCTAATGCAAATTTTCAATGTAAATTTCTGGTGAAAATTTCTATTTTTTTCTATATTAATTCATTTGCATTGTAATTTTAAGTAGAAATTTGATTTTTAAATTTGCAGTGGAAATTTCCACTGTAATTTTGCATTGTTTATTTGTGTATTGATATATTCTCAATTATAATTTAAGTGGAAATCCAAATTGAGAATTTAAGAAGACAATTTTCTTTTCAAATTTTCACTGTAATTTTCCAGTGCAAATTTGCATTGTTTATTTACGTATTAATCTATTTTTACTTGTAATTTAAGTGGAAATCCAAATTGAAAATTTGTATTGTACTATAAATTTGCACTGAATATTTTCAGTATAGATTTATATCAGTGGAGATTTAGAATGTAAATGTAAAACACCAAATGTCAATGCAAATTTACTTGGATGTTTGTTTATAGATTTGGAAAATTTACACAATACAATTTGCACTTGAAATATAAAATTTAATATTATCATGTATATTTTTATTTTTAAGTGTTTCTTTGTGTATTTTTAGTTTGCATTGAAAATTTCACCATACATCGAATTTTTATTGGAATTTTTCAGTGAAAATTTTCACTGAATTTTAAATGAAAACATCTAGTGAAAAAATGCACATTAAAAATTTCAATTGGAAATTTGAATCGAAACCTTTCACTAAATGTTTCTGATGGAAATTTATAGTAAAGGTTTCTAGTGTAAATTCTCAATGTAAATTTGTGGTGAAAATTTACATTTTTTTGTGTATTAACATATCTTCTTTGTAATTTACAGTGTGAATTTGAACTAGAATTTTCCATTCGATGTTTGCACTGAAAATTTTCAAAATGAATATCTTGGGAATAAAATATTCTACCTATACATGATTTATGAATTGTTTATAAACTCTTAGGAATCCATAAATTTTACACCATAAATTTTAATGCAAATATTCAATAAAAATTTGGATTTTTACCTATGTATTAATATGATTTCATTGTAATTTTAAGTGAAAATTTGAAATGTAAATTTCATTTGAAAAATTTCATAGGAAATTTTCGATGGAAATTTACACTAGAAATTTCCAGTGGAAATTTACACTGGAATTTCGAGTGGAAATTTTGACGGGAATTTCCAGTAGTGGTAGCGTAAAAAAAACCCCCAAAAGTTCATAACAGGGGCATTTTCATCCAAAACCCCAACCTGAGGGTCAGGTTCAGGTGTCCAACCTGAGATGATTTAAATCTGTCACGACTTGCAGTTTTTTGGAGGGTTGGAGGTTTACCTATAAAAAGTGTCGTATTTAAGGGCTCATCTATTACAACCATGGAGTTGAGAATATATTAATTAATTATTTCAATATCCAAGTATATGGAATGTATCTTCTCCCAAATACACTGATATACAGATTCATTGTAATGTTCTGCTAAATCTATCACAACATATTCAGGCATATCACTGGAAATTTGTTATTGTACATCACGTTCCACCATAGCAGTAGAAAAAATTACATAGAATATAAATCAATAGACTTAGTTTGTTGTTACCTTACATCATCATAGTGTTTGTTGTTCTTTATACTGATATGAGGAACATCAAGGTTTCCATCATCATTTGGGATTCTAATGTCAACATCCCTATTAAATATTCCAAACCTGTGAAAAATTGGGTGAATTCAATTATAATGATTAGTTACACAAATGGAAACAACATGGGAACTAAATTTAGTCCTTTCCATTAGATTCAAGAGCCGGGAACCAATTCTCCTCTTAACTTCTCCATGTTTTTCTCTTCCATTGCAGCGAATGGGTTAATTTAAATAATAATGATAATGGATGGGTAATTCTTCTCATATTCCTCAAATGCTTTCATGTGATTTATCTCACTCTCACAAGCTAGTTTGGAAATTATCACAGGATTATTTATATTAAAAACCAATGAACTAGTTTCATTTATAACAACCCTATAAATTAAGGGTTTTATAGACACATAAAAGTCCAAAAGATATATTCCTTTAGGTGGATTTACCCCAATTGATTTGAATAGTCACGGTTTTCTTAGTAGAAGATCCAGAAACTCCTTAATCTATTCCATATTCTTCCAAACATGACCAATATCATCCTAGCCAACCACAAATAACCTATCATCATCCTCCCTTCTCACATGTTATCCTTAATATAGGATCTCTATGTCGAGTGAAACAACACAGTACTAAGGTGGGCCAGTCTCAATGACATTGTTCTCCACACATCTCATTCATCCACATACTAGGAAGTGATATCCTTTTCTCACAGGGTAGTATTCTTCTAAGAAATAATTTAAAAAAGACATACTCTAATAGTTTGAACACAAAAAAAAAACAATAGTGTATACACTATGAAATCATACACCTACTATTTTTTACTTCAATCGAGTAGTTGGAAATAAAGAATTAGAGTTTCACAAAAGATAAAAGATAGTAATATGACCAATGGAGTAGTAACCCCACCTAAGAAAGTATAAATAAATTTGTTGTTCCATCATTTCGGTTTTTGAGTTTAGTTGTTTCTTAAAAATATGACAAATTTGATAAATTGACTTTTCAGGTAAAAATTTTGCATTTCAGAGAGATTTAAATTATTATATCAAACTAAGGTTCTATTAATGATTATAATAATGAAATATTCTTATCAAAACACTATTCATTAATTACAAATGGTAAAATAATTTTATTTTTTTAAGTGTTGAAAATTTTACTTTGCATTTTATCTTAGTTATTATTTTTAACAAATAAGTATTTTCATAGATAAAAGTTAAAATTTTCATTTTTATATAATTATTGTGATAAAATAAATTCCATTTTTGAATTAATGATTTCGATATTAGGTTATGTTGAATTTATGATAATTTTATAAAATACTTTAGTTTTTCGTGAATAGTAAAAATATAGTTTTGAGTTTTCGGTATGTTTAATAATATCATTAATGATGTAATCATGATTTAATAATTCTAGTCGACTCTTGAGTAATAAAATATGATATGAGGTGTCCCAAGTGGCTAAAACCATGGGCAAATACCATGGGCAAGCCCATGGTTTTGCAAATACCACTAATAAGGTGTCATTGGAAATTAATAAAAAAACTCTCTCTCTTTTACTATCAATACCCACTCATTCCATCATTTTCTTTCATTCCAAATTCATAATCCTCAAATCTGTACTAGTTTTACCTCCCTAGGAGTCCTCCCAAGGTGTCCTTAAGCCCCTAAGGTCCCAACCTTCAAGTTTTAGGAGTTAGTCTATAAGGTAAGGGAATTCTCAACTTCTCTTTTATGTGGTATGTATTTCAAGTTTCCATACCATGTTATTATTTACATTTTATTCTATCCCTCTACTATGTTATTATTCTTTTATTAATGGGTAACCCATGTTCCCTCTCTTTTTAATGTTTTCTAAAACCATGTTGCATAGCTGTTATGCTGCAGAATTTTTGTCTCAAAATATTTCTCTTTTTCAAGCATTATTTTTCAGATATTATCTTTTAATTTATTTTGAATTATGTTGGTATATGTCATTATATACCCCATTACTATCCATATTATGTAAGAATTATTATATAACCCTTTTTTCTTATCAAAATATTTTATGAATTTTTAAGTGACGTCGTTAGACTGCTCAATTTTCGTAAGGGAATTCTCAACTTTTCTTTTATTTCGAGTTCCTTTATTTTCTTTTTCTGTCCTCAAATCCTTTAATCCAAATGTTATGATAACTTCAGTACCCACTAATGGAAAACTAGGATATACCAAAGGTTTATAACCGTTGCTATAGGCTGGAAAACCGTTGGTATAGGGTATACCAACGGTTTTCCGAACCGTTGGCCAGTAAGGCGTGGGGAAAGCCCTTTACCAACGGTTTCATTTAAACCGTTGGTATAGGTGATCGAGAATTCTGGAAAAATCTTTACCAACGGTTCATAACCGTTGGTAAAGAGTTTCCCAAAACTGCTGCACAACAGCGCCCAGAAGCCCCCCCAGAAGCTACACCTGTATAAAAAAACAGTGCACAACAACCCTCAGTATACCCTCCACTATACACCTGTATAAAAAATATCACAAAAGCCACATACAGACTTCAAACAGTATAAAAAACATCTAAAATAGCCCAAAAAAACACATATGACAACAATCATCCGGTGGTAATTCACCTCACCCATCAAATTCTAATAGGCAGAATAGTTTGATAAATATCTATTAGAGTTGAATAAGACATTCAAATTGACTCAAATCCCATTTTTTTTGTGATACTAGGTTTGGGTATGTAATGATTTGTGATGAATTTTGCATTGAACTTGTATTGTTTATAATATATGGTGAAAATATATTTTCTTAGGAGTCTCGTCACTTATGACCCCATGAGTGAAACTACCAAACTCATGAAAAAGAGTCGTTGATGAGTGTAAATTTCAGTTGTATTCACTTAAAATGATTTCCTTTTGAAATAAAAGAGAGACATTGAGTGGTGTCGTCCACACCGCGCCTCGGATTGAGGAGGAGTTGACTCATACACATCACAAATGACCCATGGATACATGTCCTAAAGTATCAACAGTATCCGAATGCCTTTGGTCTATTTTCCGTATGTCAGTTGTTGTTTTAACTTAAACTGTTTTCCATTTCAAAGAAAAGTGAAACACTTTGAGTGGTTCCGGCCACACCGCGCCTCGGATTGAGGCGGGGTTGACTTGTACACGTCACAAATGACCCATGGATCATTGTCCTAAATTTTCAATAGAATCCGAAAACGTTTGGTCTGTTCTCCGTATGTCGTTTTTTTTTACTTAAAAGCGCATCCATTTTAAACAATAGAAAGACACTTTGAGTGGTGTCGGCCACACCGCGCCTCGGATTGAGGCGGGGTTGACTCGTACACGTCACAAATGACCAATGGATACATTTCCTAAAGTATCAACAGTATCCGAATGTGTTTGGTCAGTTTTCCATATGTGGTTTTTTTTACTTAAAAGCGCATCCATTTTAAACAAAAGAAAGACACTTTGAGTGGTCCCGGCCACACCGGCCCTCGGATTGAGGCGGGGTTGACTCGTACACTTCACATATGACCCATGGATACATGTCCTAAAGTATCAATAGTATCCTAATGCCTTTGGTCCGTTTTCCGTATGTTAGTTATTGTTTTAACTTAAACCGTTGTCCATTTCAAAGAAAAGTGACAAACTTTGAGTGGTCCTGGCCACACCGGCCCTCGGATTGAGGCAGGGTTTACTCTTACACGTCACATATGACCCATGGATCATTTTCCTAAAGTTTCAACAGAATCCGAATTCGTTTGGTCGGTTTTCCGTATGAAAGTTATTGTTTTCACTTAAAATCCTGTCCATTTCAAATAAAAGTTAGACACTTTGAGTGGTGTCGGCCACACCACGCCTCGGATTGAGGTGGGGTTGACTCTTACATGTCAAAAATGACCCATAAATCATTTTCTTAAAGTTTCAACAGAATCCGAAAGTTTTTGGTCGGTTTTCCGTATGTCGTTTATTTTACTTAAAAGCGCATCCATTTTAATCAAAAGAAAGACACTTTGAGTGGTACCGGCCACACCAGCCCTCGGATTGAGGAGGGGTTGAATTGTACACGTCACATATGACCCATGGATCATTGTCCTACAGTTTCAACAGAATCTGAATGTGTTTGGTTGATTTTCGGTATGTCAGTTGTTGTTTTAACTTAAACTGGTGTTCATTTCAAAGAAAAGTTAGACACTTTGAGTGGTACCGGTCACACTGCGCCTCAGATTGAGTCGAGGTTGACTCGTAAACGTCACATATGACCCATGGACTGTTTTCCTAAAGTTTCAACAGAATCTGAATGCGTTTGGTCAGTTTTCCGTATGTCAGTTGTTATTTTAACTTAAATTGTTGTCCATTTCAAAGAAAAGTTAGACACTTTGAGTGGTTCCGGCCACACCGCGCCTCGGATTGAGGCAGGGTTGACTCGTACACGTCAAAAATGACCCATGGATACATTTCCTAAAGTATCAACAGTATCCGAGTGCGTTTGGTCAGTTTTCCATATGTGGTTTTTTTACTTAAAAGCGCATCCATTTTAAACAAAAGAAAGACACTTTGAGTGGTACCGGCCACACCGGATCTCGGATTGAAGAGGGGTTTACTCCTACATGTCACAAATGACCCATGGATACATTTCCTAAAGTATAAATAGTATCCGAATGCCTTTGGTCCGTTTACCGTATGTCAGTTGTTGTTTTAACTTAAACAGTTGTCCATTTCAAAGAAAAGTGACATACTTTGAGTGGTCCCGGCCACATCGGCCGTCAGATTGAGGAGGGGTTGACTCGTACACGTCGAATATGACCCATGGATACATCTCCTAAAGTATAAACAGTATCTGAATGCCTTTGGTCCGTTTTCCGTATGTCAGTTGTTGTTTTAACTTAAACTGTTGTCCATTTCAAAGAAAAGTGACACACTTTGAGTGGTCCCGGCCACACCGGCCCTCGGATTGAGGTGTGGTTGACTTGTACACGTCACATATGACCCATGGATCGTTTTACTAAAGTTTCAACAGAATCCGAATCCGTTTGGTTGGTTTTCCATATGTCTGTTGTTGTTTTAACTTAAATCGTTGTCCATTTCAAAGAAAAGTGACAAACTTTGAGTGGTCCCGGCCACACCGGCCCTCGGATTGAGGAGGGGTTGACTCGTACACGTCACATATTACCCATGTATCGTTGTCCTAAAGTTTCAACAGAATCCGAATGCGTTTGGTCGGTTTTCCGTATGCAAGTTGTTGTTTTCACTTAAAATCCTGTCCATTTCAAATAAAAGTTAGAAACTTTGAGTGGTGTCGGCCACACCGCGCCTCGGATTGAGGTGGGGTTGACTCGTACACGTCAAAAATGACCCATAAATCATTTTATTAAAGTTTCAACAGAATCTGAAAGTGTTTGGTCGGTTTTCCGTATGTCGTTTTTTTACTTAAAAGCGCATCCATTTTAAACAAAAGAAAGACACTTTGAGTGGTACCGGCCCCACCAGCCCTCAGATTGAGGCGGGGTTGACTCGTACACGTCTCACATGACCCATGGATACATGTCCTAAATTATCAATAGTATCCGAGTGCGTTTGGTCAGTTTTCCATATGTGGTTTTTTTTACTTAAGAGCGCATCCATTTTAAACAAAAGAAAGACACTTTGAGTGGTACCGGCCACACCGGACCTCGGATTGAGGCGGGGTTGACTCGTACACGTCACAAATTACCCATGGATACATGTACTAAAGTATCAACAGTATCTGAGTGCGTTTGGTCAGTTTTCCATATGTGGTTTTTTTTACTTAAAAGCGCATCCATTTTAAACAAAAGAAAGACACTTTGAGTGGTACCGGCCACACTGGCCCTTGGATTAAGGCGGGGTTGACTCGTAAACGTCACAAATGACCCATGGATACATTTCCTAAAGTATCAACAATATCCGAGTGCGTTTGGTCAGTTTTCCATATGTGGTTTTTTTACTTAAAAGCGCATCCATTTTAAACAAAAGAAAGACACTTTGAGTGGTACCGGCCACACCAGCCCTCAGATTGAGGAGGGGTTGACTCCTACACGTCACAAATGACCCATGGATACATTTCCTAAAGTATCAATAGTATCCGAATTCCTTTGGTCCGTTTTCTGTATGTCAGTTGTTGTTTTAACTTAAACTGTTGTCCATTTCAAAGAAAAGTGACACACTTTGAGTGGTCCTGGACACACCGGCCCTCGGATTGAGGCGGGGTTGACTCTTACACGTCAAATATTACCCATGTATAATTTTCCTAAAGTTTCAATAGAATCCAAATGCGTTTGGTTGGTTTTCCGTATGTCAGTTGTTGTTTTAACTTAAACCGTTGTCCATTTCAAAGAAAAGTGACAAACTTTGAGTGGTCCTGGCCACACCGGCCCTCAGATTGAGGTGGGGTTGACTCGTACACGTCACAAATGACCCATGGATCGTTTTCCTACAGTTTCAACAGAATCCGAATGCGTTTGGTTGGTTTTCCGTATGTTAGTTGATGTTTTAACTTAAACTGTTGTCCATGTTAAAGAAAAGTTAGACACTTTGAGTGGTGTCGGCCACACCGCGCCTCGGATTGAGGCGGGGTTGACTCGTACATGTCAAAAATGACCTATGGATACATGTCCTAAAGTATCAACAATATCCGAGTGCGTTTGGTCAGTTTTTCTTATGTGGTTTGTTTTACTTAAAAGCGCATCCATTTTAAACAAAAGAAAGACACTTTGAGTGGTCCCAGCCACACCGGCCCTCGGATTGAGGTGGGGTTGACTCGTACACGTCACATATGACCCATGGATAAATTTCCTAAAGTATAAACAGTATCCGAATGTCTTTGGTCAGTTTTCCGTATGCCAGTTGTTGTTTTCACTTAAAATCATGTCCATTTCAAATAAAAGTTAGACACTTTGAGTGGTGTCGGCCACACCGCTCCTCGGATTGAGGCGGGGTTGACTCCTAAACGCCACAAATGACCCATGGATACATGTATTAAAGTATAAACAGTATCTGAATGTGTTTGGTCCGTTTTCCGTATGTAGTTTTTTTTACTTAAAAGCGCATCCATTTTAAACAAAAGAAAGACACTTTGAGTGGTACCGGCCACACCAGACCTTGGATTGAGGCGGGGTTGACTCGTACACGTCACATATGACCCATGGATCATTTTCCTATTGTTTAAATAGAATCCAAATGTGTTTGGTCTATTTTCCGTATGCCAGTTTTTGTTTTCACTTAAAATCCTGTCCATTTCAAATAAATGTTATACACTTTGAGTGGTGCCAGCCACTACTTCAAAGCACATTTTCCATATCATCTTCCACATGCATAAACATGAAATACATGGCTAACTAAGAAAGATAAGTAAAAAAAATAGAAAAATGAGCATCATAGTACCAAGGAATACTAAAGGTCTATGTAGTAGACTAATCATACAATAAGAATCAAGTGCAAAAAACAGAATCTGAATGCAACGTCCCTATGAAGCAGAGGAAAACCCCAAAGTGGAAAACCATGTTAAAAAATAAAGAGTTATACATAATTCAAAAATGTAATGGATCAATCTGCCTCTGATCACCATCACCATCACTACTATCATCATCATCCTCATCCTCGCCGCCATCTCTGTCCTCGTCGTCGTCCTCGTCCTCGGTATCATCCTCTCCCTTGGCCCCATCCTCGCCCTCGGCCCCATCCTCGCCCTCGTCCACATCCTCATCCTCGCCCTCTTCCTCTTCAGCATCCTCGTCATCACCAGGAATGTCATCATCTCGATCGCCACTAGAGCTGCCGCCTGGTGCATTGGATGATGCACCCATCGACGACATAAATGTATGACAAGCCGCACTATCCTATGGTGGAAGTGATGAAGATAAAGCTCTCATCAGTTTCATAAATTCTATGTCTCTTGTTTGAACTTGTACTTACAACTCTGTGACCCTTTTATCAGGCTGTCTTGCATGCTACTTGAACTGTTCCAACTCGGTGGTACTAGAATGGATACCTGGAGACGACCAATACCTCGTCGGGACTATATTCTTACCAGGTCGGCAACGTACTCGACCATAGTGCTCATCTCCCAAAACCTGATATAAATGATCGTGTGGCCCAAAATTGTCAGTCTCCTGGGCATCAAGATCCTCTAAAGCAGCCTGTAAAAAATATTAATAGATTATTAAATTTAAAATTAGATATTAAACTTTGAAATAAACAAATTAAAACTTACAATCTTCTCTTGGGTCGGTTCATTTACCGCAGTTCCATCTTTTTTTCTTCTACTCGAGCAAAACAATTTTGCTCGAGGGATACGTCCTTCAATATTCATTTTGTGCTTCTGTAATGAAATTGAAACAATATAAAGTGAAAGTATAATCATATATTCATTATTCAATAAATCACATAATTTAAGTAGGATCCAATAAAAAGGGAAAGTCCTAAAGAAAAATTATAAACAACTATATCGTACATGCTGCCTCTCATGATCTGACATTGTTGTGCGCCCCAAAGTGTGGAGGTATTTCTTTGAATCAATGTTTTTTTTGTTTTTTTCAGAAGATTCCTAAATAATTATTAATAATTAATAAGATTATATTAATGAAAAATATGAAAACTCTCATTTAAATAACTCAAATGAGATTAATACCTTAAATTTCGCAGTCGCCTAATGGGTAATCATTTGGCGATATTGCTCTATCGGGCAGTCATCCATGATAGGTAATGTCTCTAACTCCGTGCCCACTCTATCACACCAGCCAACATACAACTCATGCTTATAAGCTCTCCAAAGCTCTCCTAGATCTTTTAAACGCGCTGGTCGTGCACCTTCGCCATCAGGGAAGTTAAACCGAAGCTGAAACCAAATTGATTAGTTCATTTAAATACAAAAATATACTACATTAAATCCAATATATTTTTTACCCATATTTGTGCCCACGTGTTATCCTTGACTTCGGGTGGCAGATGTCTCCAAGAGAGAGGGCTGACCGGAATGATATCGGAGTATTTGGCTAGTGTCGCCAAAAAACCCCGACATTGCTGCCCAGATTTCTCAATCATTTGTCCATCGACATTGTATTCTACCATCAACTGTGTCTGGCGGTTCCATACCGCATGCAAGAGAGTACGCCCCCTCCCCCGCCTCCTATCTGTAGATGAATCTGTTATTAAAGAAAAATAATATCAATACAAGTTATAATAAAAATAAATTTTGGTATAAAAATTTGATAGAGTTATATAAATATACCTGCGGTAGTCGGATCAATGGGTGCAGAAGCTGAAGGAATATCTTGTACAGGTGGAGTGTCCCTCAGTGTATGCTCCTCAGCCACATACTGTGTCACAGCAGGAGTCGAAGAAGGTGGAATATAATAACCTGGAGATAATGAACCAGAAGCAAAAGATGATGGCATAGACGTCTGGCCAGCTGGTAGTGTAAACATCCGAGGTCTAAATATCTCATATGTCCCTAAAGACACGCCATGATAAAAATAGGGTGTAGAAGATACGTCTGTGGTAGTGGATCGTCTAACTCTCACCCCACGAGCCCTCGTACCACCAACCTCTCTACTGGGAGCAATATCAGGCTCCTCATCAGATATCTGTCGTCTAGAGGGTGGATCCTGAAAAAAATTTTGACAGAAAAGTAAACACATGATATTATAAGTTATTGAAATATTTATATTTGAAATAAAATACTCACAACAGGGATGAGTGGAGGAACACCCATCTGTACCATGCGACGATTATTATCTGTCATCTTTTTCCGCCGCCTCTCTTCAATGGGTGTCATTTCCTGCAATGAAAACAAATATAGAAGTAATTAGAAACAGATAACTAATGTGTAACCCAAAAAACAAAATATAGAAAAACCATTATGATAAAAAGAACATAATGAAACAGAAGATTTATGGTGTTACGAAGGTAAGTACTAGGATACACACTCTGAATGATGTAGGTGAAACATGTAGGTGAGAACACGACTGTATGATTCTATATATTTCCCACCACAACTTCGGGTTCACAATCAACTCTGACAATTGAGCTGTTGGGGTCATCATAAGTAATAAACGGATTGCTTCCAATTGCAGTAGGGATAGTGTCAACTTCATCATCACCATCATCAAAAACATGTCTGGGATTTACTTCAATAATTACACCGAATTTAGGATGACGATGATCTTTGACATAAAAAACTTGTTTCACCATTGATGCCAATACATATGGTTCATCGGTGGCAAGAGTGCGAGTGATGTCAATAACTCGAAATCCACAATCATCAATAAAGGTGCCTTGCCTCGTCATTGAATCAAACCATTGACATTTCATCATCGTGACTCGACCATGCGAGTAATAATCCAAAATTATTATTTTCTCCACGACACCATAATAAGCAACATTTTCAGAACGAGGTCTAGTGTCTGATGAACTGGCATAACAGTCTGTTGTGGCAGTTAGCATAACACCATTATGCTGTGTTCTCATGTTTCTTGCTCGTTCAGTGATAAAAAATTTGTATCCATTGATCACAAGTGATTTACAAGCACAGACCATGGTATTAGGACCAAAAGCCAAAGCTCTTATTTCCTCAGAAATAGAGTCTGTAGGCAAACTCGATACCTGTAATATAAAAAAATAGTAAACTTAATTAAATATTATTTTTCTTTAGTTATTACAGAAATATTTTTACCTTCAATTTCAACCAAGAAGAAAACCCTTTGCTATGAAAAGTCTCCTTCTTTCTCAAGGATAAAGAACGATGCTTTCTATATATCGATTCTTTATGTTCCCTGTAGATAAAAATAATAATAGTTTAACAAATATTTAAAATTACAAGAGATAAGATAAGAGATACATGTACAATTAACTTACTTTATATACTCATTGAACAAATCACAATTGAATAACACTGTGCGATGTGCCATCTCTCGCTCTTCAAGGCTTAATGTTGTCAATGTATATGATCCCGAAATTCCTCCTGTCTGAGGAAGTGATGGAAAACTGGGTTCAATTTTCCCATACTGTTCTTCTTCATTTCTCATTGGTCTGTTTATTCTCGTAGTATGATCAGACAAATACATTGAGCATAAATCCATAAATTCTTGAGCCAAGTAACCGTTCACAATAGAACCTTCAGGATAATTCCTGTTCCGAACATATGATTTCAATGTGCACATGTTTCTTTCAGTTGGATACATCCAGCGGAAAGCAATGGGTCCTCCAAGAAGTATTTCGGTCGGAAGATGGACAGTCAGATTCAACATGCATGTAAAAAATGATGGAGGGAATATTTTCTCTAACTAAAACAAAATTAATGGGGTCTCTGCCAATAGTTTTTTCACGAGGGATTTGGACAACCTCTTAGCACAAAGATCTCTAAACAAATAGCACAACCGAATAACTGATACTCTAAGATTATTGGACAAGAGATGACGGATTTCTATTGGAATCAACTCATGCAAAAGGACGTGATAATCATGAGTCTTCAAAGATTTCAACTTCAACTCTTTTCTGTTGACCCGTTTTGATATATTGCTTGAATAGCCATCAGGAACTTTAATAGTCTATAGCACTTCCAGAAATTGATTTTTTTCAGCAGGAGTCATCACATAAGAAGCACATGGAACTTGCCATTTATTTTCACTGATACAGACAGGATGCAATTCTGGTCTGATCCCCCAATCTACCAAGTCGTGCCGAGATCGTAAATCATCTTTTGTCTTCCCCTTGACATTTAGAAGAATCTAAAGCAACATTTCACATATATTCTTTTCAATGTGCATTACGTCTAAGCAATGACGTAACAAGTTGGTTGACCAATATGACAACTCAAAGAATATACTCTTCTTCTTCCAATTGTAACAGGTATCATTGGAAACATTTTTCCTCTTTCTAGATTTCATTACACTCTTCCCAAATGAATAACAGAAATCTTTCAATTCATTAAGAACATCAGTTCCAGACATATGCTGAGGTGGATCGTCATTCTCCATGGTATTGTCAAATCTTCGACGATTGTTTCTATATGGATGGTTCATTGGCAAGAATCGCCGATGTCCCATAAAACTAAAAATACGACGATATTTCAGTCTTCTCGATCAAGTATTCTTCATACAAACAGGACATGGAAATTTTCCTTTTGTGCTCCATCCAGACATCATTGCATAAGCAGGAAAATCATTGATAGTCCACATAAGTGCAGCACACATCTGAAATATGTCTTTCGAACATGCATCGTATGTGGGCACACCCACATCCCAAAGAAGTTTCAACTCTTTTATTAAAGGTTGCATGTATACATCTATATCATTGCCGGGATCAGAAGGGCCAGATATCAGTATACTCAAGAAAGTGTAAGGCTTTTTCATACACAACCAAGGGGGAAGGTTATAAATGTGTATGAAAACCGGCCATGTGCTGTGCGAAGTAAGAATCTTCCCAAATGGATTAAAACCGTCACATGAATGACCCAGTCTCACATTACGCACGTCGGCTGTAAATTCAGGATATCGAGCATCAAATCTCTGCCATGAAAATCCATCTGCAGGGTGAACAAACTCTTCATTATTATTTTTTCTCTCGGTGTCATGCCATCGCATTTTTACGGATATTTCATCAGACATGAAAAGGTTCTGTAATATGGGGATCAATGGAAAGTGCCACATTACTTTTTGTGGCACACGAGATGGTGTTCCATCATCTTTTGGATTCCATCGGGAGGTTCCACATTTTATACAATCATTTCTTTCAGCAGTTTCCTCCCAAAATAAGCTGCAATCATTCGGGCAAGCATGATTTTTTTTGAGAATCCAAGTTCATCAACCAACTTCCATGCCATATAGTGGTTTGAGGGAATATCTGCATCATCTGGAAGTAATTCCTTCAAGAAGGTAAGAATATAATCAATTACAGTATTTGAAATCCCATACATAGTTTTCCCATGAAACAATCGGATTAAAAATTCCAACTTTTTCATTTTATCACATTGCCGATATACTGGAGTCGTCGCAGCATCATTCAATTTTTTCACCCTATCAACATCATCAATTTCATTGGACGCATCATGTGTGCTTGTATTGAAATCTTGTTGGCTGGACATCCTTTCCTTCTCATGATGTCGAATAAATGGAAACCGATCATATATCAAACTCTCCAATTCAGTCCTATCATTTGGATCATCAACATTTTGAGATTCCATTTTCTCTCCATTGTGATACCACACATAATAGTTTGTTTGGAAACCATATTTGGTTATATGATAGCTAACTGCTTCACGGCTCAACCAAGGTCTTCCAACACAATTAAAACACGAGAAGTGTATACGACCACTATCTGAAGCCTTGTCAAATGCAAAATCTAGAAAGCTGTTCAAATTATTTTGAAAATCAGTTGAAATCCGATCAGTTTCGTACATCCAACTTCTATCCATTCTGTAAAAAAATCGCAATAAGTCATTTCAAAGCAATTCAATAATATTAAAGTTTAATCAAAAAAATATTTACGTAAATGACAATTGTTTACTCTATATAAAATCATAACTGACACATTACTCTATATGAGAATCATATTAAGAAATAAAACAAAATACAGTGTATATAAGAAAATAAGATACAAAATTTCTAATGCCTATATTCACGGATTGACCAGTAAGATATTGGAAGTGGATCAAGGAATACATAATCCTTAAGGGTCTTTTTGGGAGTATATGAGTTTTATACTTTAACATCTTCAAGTATATCAGGATGAGGAGTAGGATGAGTATCATGGGAGTGGCGGGACTGTCCAAGGGGGGTGTGGCGTGTCCAGGGGGGTGCGGGGTGTCTAGGGGGTGGTGGGGTCGTCCGGGGGGTCGGAGGTGTCCAGGGGTGGGGGCTGTCTAGGGGGGTCGGGGTGTCCAGGTGGGCGGGCTGTCCGTGGGGGTGGTCAGGTTGTCCAAGGGGGTCGGGGTGTATAGGTATATTTATATGAAAATAATACCCCCAAAATAATCATGCAGCCCTGTCATTAGTCTAAACCCCTAGAACACATAAAAGAAGCTAGTATGAACATTTACTAAAATATTTAACACCATACGAATGAAAATACAATCTAAATATAGTTTGAGAGGATATAATGGTGTGTGTGAAAAAATTATATTAAATCAGTTTAAATGAATATGGAACAAATGAGGGTTTATAATACACTAGGAGTACCTCAAACAATCCAAAACCACTATAGCACCACCCCCTTGGATAGCCTGCCCACCCCCCTGGACACCCCTACCCCCCGTGGCCAGCCCACCCACCCCCCTGGACAGCCTGCCCACCCCTCCTTGACAGCCCGACCACCCCCGTGGACAGCCCGTCCACCCTTGTGGACAACCCGCCCACCCCCGTACCCTCCTGGACACCCCGTACCCCCCGGGATAGCCCCGCCCAACCTCCCAAACAACCCACACCCCCTCCCCTGCAACCCCACCACCACCACCTAGACATACCAACCCCCTGGACACCCCACACACCCCTCCCCCACCAGGACACCCCACCCAGACCCCCAGGACAGCCCACACCCCCCTGGACAGCCCCGCCCACCCCCTTGGACAGCCTTTCCCACCCCCGTGGACAGCCCCACCCACCCCCGTGGACAACCCACCCACCCCCGTGGACACCCCCTACCCCCTAGACAGCCCAACCACCCCTGTTGACAGCCCACCCACCCCCCTTGACACCCCTTCTCCCTATGGACAGCCCCCACCCCCTTGGATAGCCCGCCCACCCCCCTGGACACCCCTACCCCCTGTGGCCAGCCCACTCACCCCCCCTGGACAGCCCTCCCACCCCTCCTTGACAGCCCGACCACCCCCGTGGACAGCCCGTCCACCCTTGTGGACAGCCCGCCCACCCCCGTACCCCCCTGGACACCCCGTACCCCCCTGGATAGCCCTTCCCACCCTCCCAAATAGCCCACACCCCCTTCCCTGCAACCCCACCACCACCACCTAGACATACCACCCCACCTGGACACCCCACACACCCCTCCCCCACCAGGACACCCCACCCAGACCCCCAGGACAGCCCACACCCCCTGGACAGCCCCGCCCACCCCCGTGGACACCCCCTACCCCCTAGACAGCCCAACCACCCCCGTGGACAGCCCACCCACCCCTCTCGACACCCCTTCTCCTTATGGACAGCCCCCACCCCCTTGGATAGCCCACCCACCCCCCTGGACACCCCTACCCCCCGTGTCCAGCCCACCCACCCCCCCTGGACAGCCTGCCCACCCCTCCTTGACAGCCCGACCACCCCCGTGGACAGCCCGTCCACCCTTGTGGATAGCCCGCCCACCCCCGTACCCCCCTGGACACCCCGTACGCCCCCTGGATAGTCCCTCCCACCCTCCCAAACAGCCCACACCCCCTCCCCTGCAACCCCACCACCACCACCTAGACATACCACCCCCCCTGAACACCCCACACACCCCTCCCCCACCAGGACACCCCACCCAGACCCCCAGGACAGCCCACACCCCCTAGACAGCCCTGTCCACCCCCGTGGACAACCTTTCCCACCCCCGTGGACAGCCCCGCCCACCCCCGTGGACAACCCACCCACCCCCGTGGACACCCCCTACCCCCACAATCCATTATCCAAAATATATCAAATTGGTTTGTACACAATCCATAATTCCCATAATCCATTAACCAAAACATGTAAACGTTCACGATAGCCTCCCCCATCTCTGATTTACATGTTTTTAACACTCTCCTTCCAAACATAGAATATAAAAACATTAAAGAAGTCTTCACAAACACAAACAATATCCTATTTAGATATTAATTTCAATAATCAAGTAAACCACCAACACCTGGAAAAAATCTATTCATTAAAACAACTACAACAATATGGTTGAGATCAAATTTTACCTATTCAGATGGGGGTGTACCTGTTGGGATGGGGGGTGATGGTGTTCGGATGGGGGGTTCGTGATAGCAGTGGAGAGAAAGAGATTCGGATGGGGTTCGCGAGAGCAGTGGATTGAATAGATTAGGGCTCTGTCCGAATGGGGAGAGGAGATCGCGATCTGCAATTTGGGGAAAACCTTTGCCAACGGTTTATAAAAACCGTTGGAAAAGGCACACCTTTCCCAACGGTTCACTGGAATCGTTGGGAAATGTGTGAGTTTAGCACCCATTTCCCAACGGTTCCAGTGAACCGTTGGGAAAGGGTCCACCGAAATTCCCTTTTCCAACGGTTTAAATAAACCGTTGGCAAAGGCTCACTATACCAACGGTTTAAATAAACTGTTGGTATACTACCATTGGGAAAAGACCAAATTCCAGTAGTGACCTTACATATAATGGATTTTTTTGTGATAATGGAATAATTAATCATCATCTCTCCTTTCCCCTTCTTTTATACTGGAAATTAAAATACCATCTGAGATGTGTTAATTTAACACATTCAAGGACGACGAGTTTTTAATTTCTATTATTGTCTTAAATTCTGGTCATTAAACTATTTTGATAGTTGAAACAAACTATAATTTATGTATAATAACTTATTTAATTTTCTAGAATCTTTTTTCACACATGAAATTAATTTATAAATTAAAATGAGTTCATTGTGATAAAAAACTGCCAATTAACCCAAAAAATTATCATTAATGTTTTATATAATGATTCATCTTCACTCCCAATAACCAAATGAATTTTAAAACCATGTAATATTCTATATGTTAAAAAATAAAGTAAAACTTCTATTCTGTACAACCATTCACATATTACATGTTTATCCTTACATGTATATAAGTAAACCGGTCATGAATACCAAGGAAGAAAATGCTCTCAAACAATAAAATTGAACCTATTAAACCCATCAAGAAGTCCATAAATGAACTTAATAATGTTATAATAAACTAATTACACAAATAATAGGTTCTATAAATATTAATTAATTAATTTAATTTTCTTATCCAGGACACTAAGATCAAGTGAAGAACACCATTAGACTTAAGGTAAGGGTTTCTTCATCTCACCTCCATTTTTGTGAGATATTCCGTATTCACTACTATTACTTGTGTACAGTGTATGTATACTACCCATTAATGTTTAATATCATGAATATATTTATTTTAATGATATTAAATTTATCATTTAATGATTATTAAGTTTGGGGAATACGATTCCATTGATTACAAAGTTGTAAGTATATTCTACCTGAACCTCCATTTTCATTCGGGTTGCTCTTATTCTATACTCACCTCAATAATATTCTTATTTATTATTATTTAATCCTCATAAATTATATGTGAATGTTATATATATGTGTACCAATCATAATCCTACTTTCATTTATGGGTAGTTATATGTTTTAAAAGGATCTTTCAAAAATTCTTCCTGAAATACAAGCTCAATTCAAGGAACTTCTTGGATTCTTACCTATTTTGAAGTTCACTCTATAATATATTTTAATACATATTTATCTTTCTAAAATCACAAATTTTAAATTGAAAAAACTATTTTGTTTCATTTATGGTTTTATGAAAGAAAACATTCCTTTTCTCTTTAAAATCTCTTTAATGAATTCCTTAAAATGCAGTAAAATGTTTTAATTCTTAAGATTCTTTAAAAACACTTTTTACATGATTTCACTTAAATGGGACATAATTTATGCCTCAAATGAAATATAAATGTCCTTACCTTTTCTTTTATAGGATATAAGTGTTTAAAACCATATTTATGACAAATAAAAATTATTTTCCAAAATAACTCTTCTTCCCAAAGTAAAAAAGATTTTTCTCATCTCAATTTTACTTTTATGAGATATTTTCTTTGTTCACCACTTATTTATTGATTATGGTGTATGAAATGACCTTTGGTATATCATATAAATAGTATCCTTATTCTCATGATATTATAAGGGATTATGATTTTCATGTTTCAAGGTGGTATGTGACACTTTGGAATGTTTAAGGATTATTTCCTCAAGGATTCTTCAATGGTCTCATTTGAAAGTATCTTAATCTATGTCAACATACTTTTTTTGAATATTATACTTCATTGAGGTTTATCTCCTATGATATTATCCACCATGTTTTATTTAATGTTTTATGATTAGTTTGATTGTGGATGTGATATCTTGAAACCATTCACAATATTACTCTGAATGGTTAGTGTTTATGTTTAATAATCGGGGAAAGTTTTTTAAATTTAATATGTTAGTTTCAATATGAATGTGTATGTTATTTATGTTGATCCCCATTCATATGAGGAATTAATTGGACTTAGTAAGTGTCGGGTGGGGCCTGCTATAGCCCCTCTGTGCATCGGTAGGTCTCATGAGACAAACTATGGTCTTGGCATGAGGCCTTGACAAAATGGATATTTATGGTCTTGTCACGAGGCCTTAACGGCATAGTTATGATATAACAAATTACGAATTCCATCATTATGAAACTAGTAATTGAAAGTTCATGTGGTTTTCGACTAGTAGAATATCTGTGATTATGTTTTATTATGGAAATATTTACTCAGCGCATATTCCTTTCATGTTATGTTCAAGTTTAATTTTAAAGGCATGTATTTTTAGTTATTCACCATGCCTAATGTTTATGTTTATGATATCTTCTGCTATATTTCTTACCCTTACTGCGCATCTAAGCTCACCCCTTTCTTTTGTTTAATTTTCTTAGGACATGAATAAGTTTATTATGAATGACCTGTAGGGATAAAATTAGAGTTGTGGATGTTCCCAATAAAACTTATATGTTTTTTTTCTTTTCAAGTTGTAATGTTGAACCTATATATATATATATGGTTTTCCAAAACTACCAAACTACTCGGTCATTTGGGATTTGATTCCTTTTAATCATCCCAATGTATTAAAATAATGCACCAGCTCCAGGATTCTGGGGTTGTGGCATTATAGTTAGTATCAGTGGAAGTTTAGTAGAAAATATGGAAGCCAGATTTAGAAAATATAGATTAGGGAAAAAAACCCAAAGATAGACTTGATGATGCACATACAATAACATACAAGAATTTTGGTAAGGAATAGATTATTTGGGTCTTCCTAGAAAATAAATCCCTATCTGGATACTACAAGTGGACGTGGTTCTAGCACAAATGTACTTAGGAGTAATAACTCTGACAAGGTGATTTGAGCTTGACTTGGAGTAACCTGGTACACGAAAACGATCCTTACTTCACACTTGGCACTCCTGGAGGATATTCTTAGGATAATTCACATTTTCATTACAATCCATTATGAAGGATTTATCCCCTAATCTTATCAGAGTGTATAGTTCTAGGATTTGTGATGCATAAATTTATGTTATGTGTTATATCATGTTTAGAGTTATATAGAGTTCATAATTTTATGAGCTAATATAGTATATGGAATTGATTATAAATTAAACCCAGTATAAGGAATGATAACTTCACCAATGCACGTGATGTGAAGAGTAAGAAGGATCATATATCTAATGGTCTTAAGACATCATTTCAAAGGAAGATAGTCTCCCAAGTATCCTCATCATATGAGGAAATAGTATCATATGTTAACAAGTTATGTAAAGACTTATCTAAGTCCTATGGATTTCAAGGGAAGAAAAAGAAGAAGTGGTTGGTAGAGAAAAACATGGTTAAAGGGAAGAAGGGGAAGAAGGGTTTTCCCACATGTGATAACTATGGAAAGAATCGCCCTGGTAAATGATTGAACAGAATAAGAGTTTGTTATAAGTGCAGAGAAAAAGGACACCAATTTCATGATTACAAGGGTAAGGAAATGGTTTCTGATGTATAATGCTTCAACTGCGAGGAGATGGGACACTATGTGAACCAATGTCCCAAGTGTCAAAGGAATATACCCCAAATAATGTTATTGGATAATGATCAAGTCATGATACTACCGTAGATGAAGTGGAATGATTAATATGTCTCTTTATGAATCATGTAATTTGATTGTTTTTTCAACAATGTACTCGTTATAAGAATTATGGAATATATGAGGATTGTACTGTAGTACTATTTCATTAATAATTTGAGGTCGTATGATGAATTTTACCAAGGATAAGTGACTCAATAGAAACTTAATATCTTGGGAAAGTATATGGATGTGGGAAAGACAATGCTAAATATATTCCTAATGATTAAGATGACGGTGAAGAAATGATTGATTTGGATAAGTACTCACTACCTCAAAACTGATTATTAACTTTTCTACAAGTGGACTATGCTATCATTGTACAACATTTATAGATATGAGGAATATATCCAATAGCACGTGTGAGGATTAATGCATGTTTCCAATAAAGTTTTATGATAATTTGAGTTATTACCATATTTTAAGAGGACACATGCTGAAGATATTCACATGTTTGGAATGTGAAAATTTAGGGTTGCTTCATATCGATTAAAGGTAAATAAGTTAGGAGATGCATTGAGCAGGATAGATCATGGAGTTCTAAACAAAATGAGAATTTCCAAGGAACCCGTGTATATGGATCTAGCAAGGATGGATATGAGAATTATTCAAAAGTATTGGATCATGATATTTTGGAAAGTTAAACCATTTGTGAAATGGTTTAATTTGATCATTGTATGAGGTTTTAGAGTTTAATGTCACTACATGATGGTTTGATTATTCAACCATGACCATATTGTCCAATTAGAATGTGTAGTTTTTTGGTAACCGATGAATTTCCCTTCCATCTTATTAAGAGGATATTTTAGCCATATTCCTCATGTGGGTTTCCCACAAGGTAATTCTCAAGTATCAACCATTAACTTTCGAAGTTCAATTTCAAATTTCGAGGATGAAATTTTTGTAAAGAGGGGATAATGTAACACCCCAAGAATTTACAAATAGATTTAATATAGAATGAATGAAACACCAAGTCTCTACAAAACACCACTTTGTTATAACCTATCCAGTAAACATAATTTTTCCACCTCTGTGATTTGAATTTCGAAAAACTGACATACACAGTTGTGTTCAGTAAGATATTTAGAGTCTGATAAGAAAAACTTAATTTTTGGTGAATAGTTACTTACCTTTATGAATAGTAACTTACTATTATGAATATTAATATGACCAATGGAGTATTAACCTCACATAAGAAAGTGTAAATAATTTTTTTGTTCCATCATTTCGGTTTTGAGTTTAGTTTTTTCTTAAAAATACGATGAATTTGATAAATTGGTTTTCAGGAAAAATTGTACATTTCACAAAGATTTAAATTATTATATCAAAATAAGGTTTCATTAATGATTATAATAATGAAATAGTATTGTCAAAACACTATTCTTTAAATACAAATGGTAAAATAATTTAATTTTTTAAGTGTTGAAAATTTTATTATGCATTTTATGTCCGCTATGATTTTTAATAAATAAGTATTTTAATAGATAAAAGTTAAAATTTTCATTTTTAGAGAATTATTATGATAAAATAAATTTCATTTTTGAATTCATAATGTCGATATTAGGTTACGTTGAATTTATGAGAATTTTATAAAATACTTCAGTTTTTTGTGAATAGTAAAAATACAGTTTTGAGTTTTCAGTATGTTTAATAATATCATTAATGATATAATCATGATGTAATAATTCTGTTCGACTCTTGAGTAATAAAATATGATATGAGGTTCCCCAAGTGGTGCACAAGAGCCTCAAACCAGTTGGTGAGGACTCGACAAGTGCACCCAAGAGACCCAAGATCAAAAACAGGCAGAGGGATAATTTTTGGGTACTGTAGCAGTAATATAGTGGGTACTATAACAATTACTATAGTAGTTACTATTCGGAACTATAGTAGCCAAAACTATTCACCTGTTTGGGCCTTTAGGCCACCGATTTGGTCTTCGGGCCCTTCAAGGCCTTCGGGCCACCTGAGGCCTTAAGCCAGTAAGGCTTTCGGGCCTGCACAAGGCCTTCGGGCCACCTCAAGGCCTTCGGGACACATGATCAATGCAATTTACCTAGACAAACTATACCAAAAATGAGTAGCCCCATAGGAGGATTCAGAGAAGGCGCACCCACCAGAGCAGAACCAACGGATTTAGAAGAATGAGAGGGTATGACAATGTCATTGGGACCAGCCTGTAATTGCACGGGAAGCTTAGCCAGATGGCCATGAGAAGGTTGAGAGCTACCATAATTATGTAGATGCTAGGGAGGGGAAGTTCCTTATAGTTATAGTCTAGTTGAATTCCCTAATACCTTAGGGCCATGTAATGTCTCATAACCCTACAGTCCATGTAATATCTAAGCCTATGGGCCTTGTAAGGGTTCCCCCTCATCCCTTGAAAGGGGGGTTATCAAAAAAAAGACCCTCAGGCTATTTTTGTAGGTTCCCCAAGTGGCCAAAACCATGGGCGAGCCCATGGTTTTTCAAATACCACTAATGAGGTTTCATTGGAAATTAATAAAAAAAATATCTCTCTTTTACTATAAATACCCACTCATTACTTCATTTTATTTCATTCAAAATTAAGCATCCTTGAATCTATGGTAGTTTTACCTCCATATGAGTCCTCCCAATGTGTCCTCAATCCCCCAAGGTCCCAAAATTTATGTTTTAGGAGTTACTTTACAAGGTAAGGGGATTCTCAACTTCTCTTTTCCATTCAAGTTCTCTTTTATGTGGAATGTATTTCAAGTTTACATACCATGTTCTTATTTACATTTTATTCTATACCAATACTATATTATGAGTATTTTATGAATCGGTGACCCATGTCCCCTCCATTTTTAATGTTTTCTAAAACCATGCTTCATAGCTGTTATGCTGTATAATTTTCATCTCAAAATATTTCTCTTTTTAAAGCACTCTTTTTAGGTTATTCTCTTTTAATTTATTTTGGATTATGTTGGGATATGTCATTCCATATCCCCCTCACTTTCCATATTATGTAATAATTATGATATACCCTTTTTTTCTCATCAAAATATTTTATGAATTTCTAAGTGATGCTGTTAGACTGCCAAATTTTCATAAGGGATTTCTCAACTTTTCTTTTATTTCGAGTTCCCTTCTTTTATTTTTCTTTCATCACCTCCTTTCATCCAAATTATATGATAACTACAGTAACTTACATGTACTATAATTTATTTTTTTATAATGGAATAATTCATCATCATCTCTCCTTTCGGCTTCTTTTATACTAGAAAATAAAACACTACCAGAGATGTGTTAATTTATCACATTCAAGGACAACAGGTTTTCAATTTCTATTACTGTCTTCAATTATAGTTATGAAACTATTTTGATGGTTGAAACAGACTATAATATATGTATTATAACTTATTTAATGTTCTTTAATCTTTTTACACACATGATAATAATATATAAATTAAAATGAGTTCATTGTGATAAAAAACTGCCAATTAACCCAACTAATTATCATTAAAGTTTTATATAATGATTCATCTTCACTCCCCATAACCAAATGAATTTTATAACCATGTAATATTCTATATGTTAACAAATAAAATAAAACTTCTATTCTGGAAAACCATTCTCATATTACATGTTTATCCTTATATGTATATAGGTAAACTGATCATGAATATCAAGGAAGAAAACACTACCAAACAATAAAATTAAACCTCTTGAACCCATCAAGAAGGCCACAAAATGAACTTAATAATGATATAATAAATAAATTAAATAATTAATATGTTCTATAAATATTAATTAATGAATTTAATTTGGGTTTCTAGGACACTAAGATCAAGGGAAGAACACCATCAGACTTAAGGTAAGAGTTTCTTCATCTCACTTCCATTTTTGTGAGATATTTCGTATTCACTACTATTACTTGTGTATGGTGTATTTATACTTCCCATTGATGTTTCATATCATGAATATATTTATTTTCATGATATTAAATGTATTATTTAATGATTATTAATTTTGGGGCATACGATTCCATTGATTACAAAGTTGTAAGTATTTTCTACCCGAACCTCCATTTTTATTCAGGTTGATCTTATTCTATACTCACCTCAATAATATTATTATTTATTATTATGTAATCCTCATAAATTCTATGTGAATTTTCTTTATATGTGTACCAAACAGAATAATACTTTCCTTTATGGGTAGTTATATGTTTTAAAAGGATCTTTCAAAAATTCTTCCCAAAATACAAGCTCGATTCAAGGAACTTCTCAGATTCTTACCTATTTTGAAGCTCACTATATAATATGTTTTAAGCCATATTTATCTTTCTAAAATAACATATTTTAAATTGAAAAATATATTTTGTTTTATTTATGGTTTTATGAAATCAAACATTCCTTTGCACTTTAAAATCTTTTTAACGAATTCCTTAAACCGCACTAAAATGCTTTAATTCTAAAGCTTCTTTAAAAACACTTTTTACATGATTTCACTTCAGTGGGACATCATTTATGCCTAAAATGAAATTTCAATGTCCTTACCTTTTATTTTATGGGATATAAATGTTTAAAACCATATTTATGACAAATATAAATGATTTTCCAAAAGAACTCTTCTTTCCAAAAATAAACAGGATTTTTCTCATCTCACTTTAAATTTTATGAGATATATGTTGTGTTCACCACTTATTTATTACTTGTGGTGTATTTACCAACCTTTTTTATATCATATCAAGAGTATCCTTATTCTCATGATATTCTAAAGGATTATTATTTGAATGTTTCAAGGTGGTATGAGATACTTTGGAATGTTTAAGGATTATTTCCTCAAGTATTTTTCAATGGTCTCATTTGAAAGTATCTTCATTTATGTCCACATAATTTTTTGAATCTTATACTTCATTGAGGTTTATATTATACGATATAATCCAATATTTTTTATTTAATGGTTTATTATTAGTTTGATTTTGTATGTGCTATCTTGAAATCATTCACCATATTACTCCGAATGGTTAGTGTTTATGTTTAATGGCCAGAGAAAGTTATTTAAATTTCACATGTTAGTTTCAATATGAATGTTTATGTTGTTTATATTGATCCCCATTCATATAAGGAATGTGTTGGACTTAGTAAGTGTCATGTGAGGCCCTCTATAGATCCTTAGTGCATCAATAGGTCTCATGAGACAAACTATGGTCTTGGCACGAAGCCTTGACAAAATGGATATTTATGGTCTTGGCACAAGGCCTTGACAATATAGTTATGATATCCCACATTATTCATTCCCTCATTATGAAACTATTAATTGAAAGTTCATATGATTTTTTGACTAGCATAATACCCATGATTATGTTTTATTATGGAAATATTTACTTAGCTCATATTCCTTCCATGTTATGTTCAAGTTTATTTTTAAAGGCATGTATCTTTAGTTATTCACCATGCCTAATTTTTATGTTTATGATATCTTACACTATATTTATTACTCTTACCGAGAATCTGAGCTCAACCCTTTCTTATGTTTCATTTTATCAGGACATGAAGAAGATTATTATGAATGACCTATAGGGATAAACATAGAGTTATGGATGTTCCCAATAAAACTTATATGTTGTTTTTCTTTTCAAGTTGTAATATTGAACTTATGTATATATTTGGTTTAAAAAAACTACTAAACTACTCGGTCCTTCGAGATTTGATTCCTTGTAATCATGCCAATGTATTAAAATAATGCACCAGATCTGGGCTTCTACGGTTGGGGAGTTACAACTTCCATTCCTAAATTCCAATAAAAATATGGTAAAATTTTAATGGTAATGAAAAAACATGTTTAATTTTTCAAATAATAAAATACATTTTAACATGAGAAATTCGTTGTCTAAAAAATATATATAAAATTAAATTTTATATAGTAGTAAATTTTCAAATAATATATAGGTTTTAGTTCACTTTTTTGAAGATTCTTGAATAAGAACATAAATAATCGATTGAAACAACATGAAAAACACATATAAAAAAAATTAAAAACATAATTACCGAAACTAATAACAATTGGATTCTAGATGAATTAGAAAAATTTAGATGATTTGGTATAATTTTTCAAATAATCAACATAAATAACAAATAAATCCCCGAGCATCAACAATAACCATATCGAAACGAAAAAAAGGAAGATCTTAATGAAAAATATTTATTAAAACTATATAGAAAATATGAAATAGGAAATACGAATACACATGAAATAAAAAATTAATTAATGTCTAGATTTATCAGAATAATATCACCTCAAATTATCAACAATATATCCATGTTATTTGGGTGAAACAATATAATAAAATAATCTTCACTAATTGCCTTATTAATGGCATGTTAGATGATGGACATCTTGCACTCCAGAATAATGGTACTAAAGACCCTCTTTATTCCTTTAAAAACCTTCAATGAAAATACCCAAACAAAATATCACAAATATTATGAAAGGGTAAAGGAAATAAATAAACTGAGGGAAATAATGATGATTTGTAATAGGAATATGAGGGATCACACATCTCAAATGGAAATTGTATGTTGAAATGAGATGGATAAGAGAAAAGGATTTCGATGTATTATAGTGTCTTTGATTAAGCTATGGATGTTTTATTATAATGGGTTTTATTTTTTATTTTTATATGGATTTAAGTTTTTTATATTTTTTAAAATGGGTTTCCAGAGTCCCAAATCATTTACTACTTTAGATTCCTATGAAGGAGTGTCAATTGAATTGGTTCTGAAGCCTTATTAGTTTCTATAAAAATAATTTTTTTAATATTAAATATTTTATAAGTATAATATTAATTAAATTTTTTATTTTAATTTATATGACTAATATTATTAGATGATGGTAAATATGGGTTTTGTTATTAAATTAATGTTTATTTTTATATATTTATGTTAATGTTTTCCAACTATTAATTGATTTTACATTTAAATAGTTAGTATTAAATATATATATATATATATTGTTAAATTTATATCTATTGTTGTTTTTAAATATGTAACGTTACATAGTCATATAAATACACATGCATTCAATAAATATATTAATTGTTTAAATTTAATATGCAATTGTTTATAATTAATTAATTATGTGGTTATATAGTGTTGAAAAAAACAAAAAATATTTTCATCATAAGAAAAACCCTTATATAATGGTATCCTAAGAAATTATTTTTAAAAAAATAAATTTTAATTTATAATAAGTCATATCTGCATATTGTATAGTTATTTTGGTTAATCCATCTATATATATTTTTTCAATCTTGTTTTAATAGTAGTTATTGTGGAAACTGGAAGGTAAGTATATTTTTGTTTATTGTGTAATATAACCTTTTGTGTTATTTATAGTCATTTATGTGTTGCAATATAAGTATATTGATAATATTATAAGGGATATATGTTAAAATATTGAAACATATTCACTTATATGTGGATTATGAATATTTTCCAACCCATTTTGGATGATAATATGAGTATTTCCACTAATTGTAATGATGATTATATTATTATTTATAAACAAACTATGGATTTATCAAAACTTGTTTCCTTAAATGTACTCTCCTTAAGTCTGCCTTGTTTCTTTTTAATGGAATTTATTATAGCTATCAACATAGAAATGGATGGATTCAATGACAGCCATTTTAGAAAATTGCATTTAATGCGATGAATATTTAATTTTTCTTATTTTGGCTTATTAATTACTTATTAGTATCATATTATTATAAAAATTACAATAATTATTCCAAAGAACCATTTTTTAAAAAAATTATTGGTATAAATTACATAAGAACATGATTAGGACTAATATCTACATTCTCCCCCATGTATTTTCTCAATTTTACCTTATATCAAGACCAAAGAATCTCTAATATATTTATATAGTTGATTTTAATGACATTGTACCCATACCAAAGAACCCAACACATGTTAGATAATGAATTATATAACACTATTTTGAATTGTGAATTGATCAAATATGATGGTGGTGAAGATCATTATAACGATCCATGATTTTCATAAATACTTTTCATTAAATCACGTTGAATCGCTTATCTTATACAAAACACCAAACTAAAATGATAACCAAGATAAGTTAATAAAATAAAATTATTAAATATGACCATTATAATATGGACATATAATTTGCGAGGTTCAATAGTAATCTATTACCATTAAAAGATGTTGTGAAAGGATAACAAAAAATGGCCATTTTATACATTAAAATTCAATTTTTCCAAAAATGGTTTTCACACATGAAGTAAACTTATATGAAAAATTAATATAATTTGGTAAAATGGATTTAAATTTTTGAATATGTAGGCCCAAATTTAATAAATTACCCTTAGATAAAAAAATAAGACTACTATGATTAATTTAGTTTGACACAAAAATGGTTAATTTTTTGTTTTTTTAATTGTTTTATTAAATTTTTTAATTTATTTCCTATAACATATAGTAATATATTAAAAAAAGATTTAATATAATTGTTAAACATATATATAAATAAACTAAAACCCGTTTAATTTGTAATAAATGTAACATAATATTATAAAAACTTAATTATTAGAAAGATATTTTTCTACAAAAACAATTTTGACCACATTATGTTTTAACATAAAGGATAATTTTATCATATTTTGATATTGAATTAGATTAAAATAAGTATATATTGTGATTTATAAAAATTAAATTCAGTATGGTTTTTCCTCTTATAATTTATGTGATAAAATTAAATCCATTATTAATATATGACGAATATTAAGTAGTGTTAATATGAGTAATCTAATGTGGCTCAAAATTAAAAAAAATAAACATGAAATTAGACCTTTTGGAATACCATAATAAAATTGAAAATTCACAACTAAATATCTCAACAACCTTTCCACACATAACTCACCAAAATCTCAAGAAATTCAATTATTATCCCATACCTAACATTATTTTCCAATGATTTTCTCCTTCTCACTAATAAAATGTTTGCACATACACCCATTTCAAGGGACCCCACTAGTTAGAAATTCACCTAAAATAATACCCATTTTTAATCTTATAGATACCACCTACAATGTTAGAATACTCTATATGCATCGATGTTACTCAATTCATTCATTTTTAAAGAGTATTTCAGGTGATCCTCCAAATCCTCAACATTAGTATTACTTAATAATTAACATCATTTGTTTATCCTTCTCATCCAAACACAAAAAAACCACTCTATCCATATGTTCATAAAAAAATTAGTATAAATATTCTACTAAAATGTAATTATACTGATGGTATAACATTTATATATTCACCTCAAATTAAATAAAAAAAATGAAAAATTCTACTCTTATGCATGTGCGTAATGCAACCTCCAGGAATGACATGTCACATTTTTCATCACCACCTTTCACTGATATTTATAAAATTGTGTTCATAGAGAATATTTTATATTTATATCATTATTTATAATTTTAAAATATAAATTAGGAATTCTACAAGTAATATCAGCAATAACTGATCATTTTAAAAATAACATCCTAAAACGATCATACTAAGAGGAAAAGTGATTTATTTATAAGTGAGAACATATTTTTCATTTAACTTATTATAATAAAACTATAAATTTATGGTTCATCACTAAATTATATTATATTTATATAATTATTCTTTGGTGATAGTGATACTATAAAAAATTTATCTATTCCATAGTCATACTCACACATAGATTATAGCATTTTCTTGTTAGGATGGTTTAAACAAATACAAAAAAATAATATATATTTCTATCAAAGAAAGTTTTAGTAATTGTATATTTTATATAATAGGTTAATAAATTTTTTTAGGTTTTTCGATTGATAATATTAACATTTAACCCATTAATTTATTCAAAACCTTTTGTTTATTATAATTTACCAAAACAAGATTGTAACATCCTTTGTCATCACAAATAATAAGATAAATACATGAGAAATAAAATTAAAAAATTTAATATAACTATAAAAAATAAATTTGAATTCAATTTAGGATCTATGAAGGATGAAATTTTGTGGAATATTGAAGAATTAAATTTTAATTGTGAAATTTGTTCAAAAATATCTAGATTACAAACACCTAATATTTAAAATAGATAATAACAAACTAATATATATATATATATATTGAATAATTATAAATAATGTTTATAAAATTTTATAGTTTTGAAAAGTTAATTAAATGGTTTATTAATATAATTATGATTATTATATAGGAGTTTGGAGTGTGTTTGAGTAAATGAGAATACAAGGGATGTATTTTTCACGATACAAATTCTTTTCATGAGTAATAATTATTCCTTTATTATTATGGTGTTACATGAAGTATTTTTTATTCAATATTGACAAAAAAATGCATACTATATTTAGGGATAATGACATTTTTAATTCAAATTAATACTTTGATTAAATTCTTTCTCAAATGTATATCATAGTTGATAATAATTCTCATCTACTTTAATGATCATTTACCCTCCTAAACCATATTTCCTTATTCATGATACTGATCACATTTTTTTATGTTGAAACACAATTATGTGTTCTCTTAGGTGAAACACATATTTTCCATATCATCTTTTAATGATTTTTTACTATTTTTTTGATGTGGGTTTTCTATAAAGGAATTTGTAAAAGAGTTATAAATCCATTTAAAATAAAATGGTTTATCATACATTAGAAATTATTTCTGATAACATTTATATATTCTCAAGGATTATTTATTAAAAATTGTTTTAAATAAAATATTTTTATATTTTTTACCACCCCTTTTATAAAATTTATTTTGAATGTGAACTAAAACTTTTTATTTAATCATAATGTTAAAAAAATTCTAAAAATTATTATATAGATTCTATATTATTATTCTATTTATATAAAAATGATTTATTTCCTTTAAAAATATTTTTCAGTAATAAAACTCTATTTTTTATTTTCAAAAACTATTTTTGGGTCACTGAGTTTTTTGTTACAATCATTTACATTATTGAGGTAAATTTTGGGTAATGCCATATGGAAATATCATGATAACCATTTTTCATTCTATGGGATCTTTATAAGGTGATGAATAAAGCACATCTAGTTCCCAATATTTTTCATGATATGTTGAATGATTGATATCTTATGAAAAAAATATGAATGGATTATGATGGGTTGAGACTTATATACCCCTCCAATAATTTGGTTAATGTATTGTATTTTATTAAATAATGTTGCATTATCTTTCTTGGATAATATCACAAAACTAACATGTGGTCAATCTGGGGCGTGATCACAAAATAAATAGTAAAAATTCCTTGATATGATCACAAAATAAAGTGTTGGGACTCTTGGATATTCTCATAATATGAGGATACTATATACATATGTTAATTCCAATGTTAATTGTAATGTTATATATTAGGGGAATCCTAAATTTCCATGTAATATTCCTAGTGTTTTTCACCATGGATAATGTTTTTTATCTCATGGATCCATACACTTTTGAAATGGTGTATGTTTAGTTTTAAATGTTCTTATATAATTACGTGTGGATAAAAATCATTCTTCGATATTCATTAAATATGAAACATCTCCACTTATCATGTTTTATCATAAGTTTATAATGTGAACATTAATGAATTTATGATATATTTTTCCTTAAAAAGCATTTTTCAAAATTCTATTATTATATTTATATTTACCAAGTCAAGAAGTTAATTATATCTAATGAGATGTCTAAAAGGATGTACATTTTCAATCAAGTATAGAGAAATGTTCACAAGTTATGTAGAATAATTTTCTTCTGTATGCGGCCCTCAAAGACACAAAACTATCCATTCATTGGATTGTGAGTTTATTTTGTGAGAGTTAATGTTTATCATATGAAAATGATATAAAATAAAGATGCATTTAGATTGTGATTTTATAGTTGTTAGTAGAGATCTGGCTATTTAATTTTCAAATTATTTTAATAATCTTATGGATTGGGATGATATAACATTAGTGAAAACCATAAATGTAAGATTGAGGGTTAATTCCATGATTTTGAAAAAATCCTAATGTTTTATTAAAGTATAGATGTTTAGGTTATATGATGCATTACATCCATGTTTAGATATTTAAATGTGGATATGGATGTGGAACATATGTATCTAGGTAGTAATCACCTTGGAAAAATAACGTTGTTCATTGAATTGACTCTCACATTGGTGCACGATGAGTGGGAAGCATGACTGAATATACACTCTTGGGGGATATGCATAGGGATTCCACACCCTCTTTATGATCCATTATAATGGATTAGTGTACATATTTATGTTATGGTTAAGGGAAATAATAGGATATCGACAATGAATAACTAATATTATAACATATAAATATAAGTAATTTATGATTTATTACATTTATGTTAAGTTATTTCCCTTTTTAGAATATGTATTCTTATAATTAATTTCTCATTATTTATGTAATGGATGCATTAAGGAATAACTGAGTTATCAATGGTTCTAATGGTAAATGTTATTAATGTACCGATGAGAAACCTAACAGGGTAAGAGAAGGAGCACAAAATCTTGTCATTATTGTCACTCATCTATCTCATGAAATGAATAATAACCCAAAACATATTTTTTTCCTAAATGAAATCTAGAAGTATAGGAATGAGAAATATTATTTCATGTTACAACTTCCCCAACATATTTCACGCACATCAAATCAACTTATTTCCAAGAAATTGGTCCATGTAATGGAAAAGATATTTTTATTTCATTGGTTCTTATAAAATGAAATAGTTTGGTTGGTATTTTATTGTTTGGATAACGAGTCTTACTAATGGTGGACTCCCATTAAGAATATGATTGAAAAGGATGATATAGACACTATGTAATTGTAGGAGTTTAAAAATGCGTTCTTCACCAAGAATTTCTATTGTACACTTCACTTGAATATGGAGATATAATTTATGGAGTTGAAAAAATGGAATTGGAATCCATTAGTAATATAAATCAAATATCATGAATCTCACTAGGAAAACATCTAGATTTATATCTCTTCATGCGAGTAAAATTGATAATTGTTTTTGTGTTTTTAAGGAATTTATTCAAAACTAAATTACCCATAAGAGACTATGGAATCTATGAAGAGATTTCTTGATGTGATATTAAAGAATATATAGAATATGGCGACTCTTATTATTATAGAGAGTGATGTAATGACACGTCCCCCAGGGCCCATGTTGTGACTACCCCAAGCCCGCCTCCTGAAGGCCAAGGGCTGACGACTAGCACTGAATGCGTCAACCTAAAAGTGGAAGGCATTTTACTAAGTACCTGTATCCACACACAAACCCAACCAAATCCCAACACACTGAAAAGGGGAAACAAGTAACACTAAAACAAGCTGAGTGCAAGTACAACTAAAAGTAAGTGGTCCAGAATACAAACCCAACAAAGCACTGAAAATAGAAAGTACAAAAAGGAAACTCTGATGGCCATCTATAGAAAACCCCAACTGATTGAGAGAGTTGTGAAGATACTAGAAGCCGAAGTAGTACATCCTATCCACCTGGTCCTACGGGGCCCCTCCTGGTCCTAGGCTACTAAGTCCATTGTCGTAGTGTCCAACGGTCTTGTCTCCCTGAGAACATATGTTTTAACGCCGGTCGTCTGCACCCGACACAACATGTGTGGGTGAAGCCCATACAGGGGTGAGTAACACAGTACTCATTAGGGACCCCAAAACAAAATAGTAAATACCACACAAAAATTCTCAAAGTAAAGAATGGAACATAAGACAACTCACATCAGGTATATTATAAGGTAGTAACAATAGCATCATCAGTCACAAACGTCAAACTCCTAGGCAGCTAGAGAAATCCTCCTCTATCGAGTACAGTGGGACTGTCGGGTCACACAAAGCTGCTTCCAACTAACCTAGGACTACTTTGGTACTCATCCCTGCATAGTACCATAGGTATGCGGGGTCACACAGAGTCGCTCCCCACTATGGGCTTGTCGGGTCACACAGAGACGTTTCCCACCTTGGACGAACTAAGGTACTCCTCCTATTGAGTACCATGGGTTTTCCGGGTAACACAAAGACGCTCCCCACCATGGGCCTTCCAAGTCACATAGAGTTTATTCCCACTGAGCCGCCGTCGAGCAGTCTTCAGGTATCAGCCAACCGTAGGGTTTCATACATAGCGTGTTTGGGAGAACTACTCCTCAATCCCTTCATCACATCTCAACATCCAAAAAAGTTACCATAGAGCATGCCAAAAGATCCTTCACATCGATAGGGTCCCAATTACGCAAACGGCTTGTCAATCGGAAGCGCGGTTTGAAAGACACAGGCGTTTTAGTAACCAGGGGACCGGTTGCGATGGGGTCTGGTCTAACTCAGTCAGACCCACCTGGCCAACCCGGCCAACCCGGCCAACCCGGCCTGGGGTCCCAAATACCTTGGTTCATTTAGACAGGCTCGACCCGACCTGGTGTGGGTTGAGGTCGGTCTATTCCGACCTGGCCAGTGGACCAAGCCCAATTGGCCTCGCTGGACCTGACCCGGTTGGCCAAGGGTCCAGCTCGCTGGGTCGCCCGGTGACACTGTCTAGTCTGGCCCGACCTGAAGGGGGCGTGGGTTAGGTCTACTGGTGTGGGTGCGGGTCTGGACTACTGGCATGGTCTAGCCTACTGGGCTCAGGTCCGGCCTGCTGGGCAGTGGGACCGGCCTGACCTAGTGAGCCGCGGGTCCGGTCCACTGGGAGGTTTGTGCCTCGCCCGACCTGCAAGAGGCGAATTGTTCCGTCTTGTTGGATGCGGTCGAGAGCCACATCCATCCACCGCCATCACCTAGCGGGTCATCGTGGGGTGCCTCCTTCATCACGGTTGAGAAACCGCGGCCTGTCACACAGGACACATCTTGGTGCCGCGTTCACAGGCCTCCGACGTGATTGAGAGACGACGTCTGCTGCCTCCAGCCGCCGGATCAGCCGATGTCTTATCCTGCTATGTCGTGGTCTGGTCCAGCCATGGCCTTTCCTCCAGCGCACTGAAGGATTCTTCCACAAACCACCGGGTCCACACCAGTAGTCTGTTCTTTGTTTCACTTGCACCTGCATTCACCGGGGAACTTATTCTCTACCGTGAAGGTCTCAAGTCTGTCTTGCCATCGATTAAAGAGGTTGTTGATGAAGAACACCCATAGAGGAGGGGCTCGTGCCTTGTTAATATCGGCCCTCTACCTCCATGTTATAATTCTAAAAAATAAGGGAGGTCTGGAAATTTTAACTCAAACAACAAGTATAATTCAATCCGGAATAAAGAAATCCCAAAGAAGTCACCCTCTCTCAAGAACGCACGGTCTGCGGATTAATCTGTTCGTGGGTTAATCCACATTCATCATTTTGAAATAATAACGAGGAAAACATTAAAATCAATTAACTTGTACCTATTATGATGTCTGATGTCGTAACATTCGTCCTCGAGGGATTTAATATTCTGACGTCACTTCCTGACTCCGATATTCGAAAGGCGTCCAAGAAGAAGAAGAAGAAGTTCTGTCGGCATTCATCATTCTTCTCTGGGGTGGATGTCTGTCAGAGGTTCTCCAGAGAATCCTCCAAATTTTAATCAATATTTCCCCAGATCATTGAACTATAAATAGGAGCATTTCACTGTGTTCCCATTATGATTCAATGATGCATCATTACACTATTTTATTTAAGAAACAATGTCGCTGTTACGCGTCATTAAAGCGTCATTATGTTGTGAGTTTAACAATACCTTAATGAGCCTCATTGATGTGTATCGTCATAATCCTGTTGCTTCCCCGCAGTGTTTCCATCCGCCACTCAAAAGTGAGAGAAAATAAAATAATTATTTTTAGTTATTTTATTATTTTTCTCAAAAATTCCAAAAAATAACTTTTCCGCTCGGCCCTTACCGGCCGAAGTTAAGTCATTTCTAGGTGAATCTCGGTGTTTTGAATTCAACGATTCCCTTATATTTTCAATCCAAGTGACAATTCAAAAGATATAAAATCTCTCTTTCACATTTACTGAACGTACCTTAAAAAAAGTTCAAAATTACATTCCGGGCTCTCCGGACCTCGAAATCACATGCCGTAGAATTTCACGGTCTCAAAATAATTCCATATAAATAAAAAAAATTACATGGAAATTCCAAGATGTTACAAGTGAAAAGAGAAATTACAGTGTATTGGGAGATCTGATGATAAATCACATAAAGGGAATACATATTTAAATTTTGAATGTATAAATATTGGATGAATAAATCGAGTAACTTTCATCAAGGAACAAGGAAGGGTTTCATTTATGGTAATATTGACTATAAAACTAATGATTTTAATAATGGGATGAAGAATCTTACCAATGATTCATTATAAAAGAATTCCCCACTAATGTGTAACATCATATTGTTATCCTTTTTATACATTTCTGTATCTATATCAGTCATATGTTTTCGGAATTCTCTGTGTATGAAAGTTGATTCCGGAACTTGGCTCAAGGAGGAGAGTGAGTGTATACCACAAGATATAATAAGAAAAGATACAACATGTTCATCGACTAGATGGTGGGTTTGCTAGTTGTACATAAATTCCATTGTATCCATCATCCAACCAATGGGATATTAGTAGCAGTATAATAATTTTTTGTAGCCACTGATTACCCAGTGGTGGAAATTGAGTTGCTGGTAGTAGTGTTGGAAATAAGGCAACATCAGCACTTATATGTATTTTTACCCATAAATTCCATTATGTTAACTAAATCATATCGATTGACCTAATATAAAATATTATGACTTTATGCGAACTTCATGGGTGATTTTGGATTATACAACCACGGTTTTTGTTGTATTTAATTGATGATTGTCATGGTGATTACCAATAGGTACTTATCTCTTATTCTTGTTCAAGAATTCCCTTATTATTTATAATCTTCTAGCCCTAGGTCATTGTGATTAATGTTAATTCACTAGATAGAAGTTCTCTAATTGTAATTTTTAATTCAAGGGATGACCTCCTTGATCAATGTATCCTTTATTATCTTCATCATGTAAATTATTTTTGGGTATTGGGATTCTAATTTATTTTTTATTTGGTTTCTCCATCATCAAATTTTTAAATTTATTCTTTTTATTCTTACATTTCATCTAGAGGATATGATGTATTTGATTGATTTCACCTATATATAGTAAAAATATCTATGATTTAATAATTTTATTAGTGTGAAAAAAAGGGGGCCTTGATATAAAAATATATGAAAACTATTTTGGAAGGAATATAAAACAGTTTTGAAAATGATTTTATCATTAGACTTTTGATAAATTTATTTGAGGTTTTTAAGATGATGAAATCCTAAATGATTAGAAAAGTGTGTATATTTTAATCTTAGTTGTGATTAAATCACTCTGATGTTATTTTCAAAAACATATATTTCATAAAAATTTATTGATTTATAAATTATTTGCATATGGATTTGAATTGATTTGAAAATATCGGTAATCCAAGTTGAATATTATTTTCCTAATTAAAAAATTCGAATATTTTTTTTGTAAAATAAAAAACCATAGGAAATGTCACATTATGTGAAATGGAAATTGTGAATTGAATTAAATTAATGAATTAAAATGTCTTATTTGGTGATGATGAATTTAAATTGAATGAATGAAGTAAGATTTACCATTCATGGGTGATGAATTAAATTGTAATGGAAGAAAAGATAATGTTGAATATTTCTATGTGTTGTTTTGTGGTGTGAGAATGATTTGTGATTATTTTTTAAAATGTTATGCAGTTATATGATAAATGTTATAATTTTAACTTTGAAAAAATCAACTCTATTTGAGTGTCATTGTAAAAATTTAGTTTCTTGGTGGGAATTCTGGGTACACATGTCTTGTTGATTAATTTTATGCTCTAGTTAGTTTCCTCACATAGGGAATTGGTCAACCTAATGGATTACCCATATATTAGTAAATGTCAAGGTACGATCAGTCATTTGGGTGATGTTGAATGATTGAATATAATTTGGTATTTAGAAATTACATCATCAATACCCCTATTTATATTGTCCATGATTATTTCCCAATATAAAATTTGGTTACAAATACGATGTTTTTTTATTTGATTTTATGTATGATTAATTAAATGATTTGTAAAATGATATCCTATTTACTTTAGTATGCCTTTAATATAATTTTAAAATTAAATTTATGAATTATTTGATTTTAGAAAATATTGTGTGGTTCTATCTAAAAATGGATTGGTTTGAGATAATGGGTGTTTTCAAAGACAATACTGATACATTTTTATTTGATTTTTTTTTGAAAATATATATTGTAAGATTATTTTAAAACATGTATGATATAGACTATATATTAATTTTTTATGCTTTGGTTTAATGGGAGGTGACCAACATGGATTTTATCTCACACCTATATAATACTGGGTTACAAGTTTGCTCAGTGCAATGGATATTACTATAAAATTGGGTTCAATATTTGATAGTGGTTCATGCAGCGTTACATCACTTTCACACGGTGATGTTTGTGGTTTGGTTTTTCCCTACTTTCATTTATTATAGCCATATAATTTTTTATCATATCAGTTGTATCTTCCATAATTGGATATCATATATTAATATTTTTGGTATTTTCCCACTATATATCAATTTTTAATTGTATGTTTCTAGATAAATCATTCACATTTTGTTCTCTATGATTCTTGGGTACTTATTTGGAACACAAGAGAATAGGGAATTCCCCTAGGGTTAATGGAAAATTGATTCAGGTGTCATTGTTTGGGGGTACTTCATTCTCATTAATTTAAAACTGTATAAAAGTAGGTATTTCACTATTGTGTAGGATGTGTGACCAATTGGTTGTGGGAATTTCTAAATTTAATTAGTCCTTAATGAGAGGATTCATGACCACCACCAATCCATGATGATTCTTTGGTTACTAGGGTTTTACAAGATATGTATCTCTTGATATAGAGCTCATTCCTTAGACATATCTGATATTTGTTAGATTGTGATTTCACGAATTGTTTAAGAATCTTGTACTTGGGTGAATTGTACTATGCATAATTTTGAAAACCATTAGTAGATCATGTAGAGAGCTCTTGCTGACTCCAAATAGAATTTTTCATCATCATTTTATATTCTTCCAATTTTTCTTATCAATCATTTCAAATTAGATATTTGATGGAATATTTTATTATTTTCTTACATTGAGTATTGAGTCTATTTCCTATCCCTTTCCCTTTGTGTTATACAAATTTTAGGAAATTCCTCAGGTAAAATTAATTGGAGTTTTCTTTTGATTGTGTAATCTTCAAAAAAAACATTGGGTTGTTTGTAACACAGTTAGTAATTTCTTAGAGTTTTTAAAATTATTATATTCAATATGGGATTTGGTTCCTAGTGTTTCTAAAGTGATATGAATTTTAAATTATGAAATAATTATAAAAAAACCTAATAATAGTTCTTCTGTCTTTAATGGTCTCATTTGAAGAGAAATATTTTTTTAAAAAAATTGATATCATTTAAAGTGTTAATTTTGAAATGTTTTATTTTTTTTTAATTTTTAAATTATAAATACTTTTTCATTAATATTTTCAACAAAATGTAAATTTTGGATAAAAAATAGAATTTATTTTGAAATGAACTTTGATAAAACCCTATTGGGACAATGGGGTGAATTTAATTCATAAAAGTATTTTTGAATTACATATGAAGGTTTTGATTATGTTTAGTGTTGTATTTTTATTATTTTAAATGTTGTCTTGAGGTTGTTTGTTTATTTATATTTTCTTTGGCGAGACTAGAAATATGATATTTTTTAGTGGGATTTTTCTTCTTATCTTTAGAGTACACCACCATTCAAATTTAATGAACACTTTGGCTGGTCATGATTATTTTAAAATATTTATTCTATTTAATCTAGACAAATGACCATATGTCCCATCTATCCTACCCCAATATGAGGATTAAATGTTTTGGTTTCAATGCATAAATATTCCACACAAATTTTCATTATTGGTTTTTATGAAGTAGAGATTCTAATGAAGAGGATATAGAAGATATTTGGCTATATACAGTTACTAGAATCTACCAATGTAAGTCTCACAACATTCATTCTCAAGGTTAAGGGATGTAATTGGTAGAATTCCATTAATCAATATAATACACGTAAAGAATATTTATGGGTATAAATAAAAGAATTATATATTTATTATTTCATTCTTATTGTATTGGTGTTATGGAAGTCTATAAAATTTTAAGTAATATTGTAAAAAGTTAATTTTTTATAGTATGCTCAAATTTTTATGAAGTTAGTGTCATATCATACTCATAGGACAATAGAACTTAGTCAAATATCATGGTGTTTTGGGAAAACTCGTCATTCATATCAATCAAATGCTTCATTTACACTCTGCATCGACTATTATGGTATGTTTTTGATGTCAAAATTAAAGTTTAAATTAGACTTGATAGGAAAATAAGAGGTATTTGAAAATTCATTAATTACTAGATGTGATGGAAGAAGTTATATAATGGGAAAAAAGGAGTAATCTAGGTCAAAACTAGTTGGTAGTTTCATGATAGGTTTTTCTATTTTTTATTTATAGATTCTTATAGAATAAATAACATTGTTTTTATACATAGTGAATATTTGGGTCATATAAAGTGTACTTGTTAGAAGTCCCCTACTTCATGAACTGCATGTGGTTATTTGGGTGTTTTGTAGATAATCTGTATGGTTTTCTATATAACATGACCCAGACACAGTTCATCAACTCTTAAGGAAACTAAAACATAGAAAAAGATTAATTATTTAATGGCTGCATACATTGGAATCAGATTATAAAATTATCATGGTTTAGGGGATCCATAGATAAGTGTTTTTTTGTTCAGTTTGTGTTGATCTTGATGTCAGAGTGATGAAAGTTTAGGTTTTTCATGAGGAAATTAATTTCATCATGAGGACCTTGTGACATCATGAGTCTTCATTCTTATTACCCTTATATTTATTAGGTATATTTTTTTTCTATTTAAATTGTTGGATTCCATCTCGGTGATGTCTGAATATGATTTTTTGATTTCCTATGCTCACATACACTTTTTTGAATTCCTTGTTTTGATTAATTTTGGTTATAGAAGTTTCACTCTAAGGTTAATTATATATGGTGGGGATATAAAAAATATTTAATTTATAATTATGAAAGGTTGATCATTCTCTATAATGTGATTTTTTCATTCTTTTCATTTATGACTCATGGATGGAGTAGTTGTTTTTCAGGTTTTCCTGTAGAAAAGCCTATGTTAAAGAATGTATATTATGAAATCATAGAGTGTGTATTTATATTTATGATATTGGGTAACTTATGGATGATTTATATGTATTATTTTTCTTGGATGATCCTTTTATAAATTCCCTATGGGATTGTGGTTTATTAGAAATAATTATTCTTCTCTGTCTATTGTTCTTATCTTCACTTATATTGATGTGCACCCTACTTTTGGTTAGTAGTTCATTTTACCTTTTCAAAATAGTAGATCATGGGTAGGTGATGAGTTTACTAGGAGGACTTTTTAATAATGAAATTTTATTTTAGACTGAATTAATAGATGTTTGTGTTAATGGAATGGGGTTCTGGTTTACCCTCTGTTGACCTAATGCTTGACTGTGTCATTCTTAATGAGTCATGTTTCTATATTATTCCTTAAAAAATTATCACTTTTTCTCTTTTTTGACCATTGGATTTGTGTTAATTAATGTGGTATTAATTTTTATCTTGGATCAATATATTTTTAAGGTTTTTTAGTGTGTAAAATTTAATGTTACACTAGGCTTGGTTGTTGAGTTCCTTTTAATTTTTATGCTTCAATTATTGAATTTTTTTATCTGTTTTGTGAAGGCTATTTTATTATTGGTTTTTAATTAGAGAGTTCCTCATCCTTACCTAATCAATTCATCTATGTTGAATGGAATCCTTATCAAGTGAAGCAATTTCATGGATATGTTTTCCACTAATCTTGATCTCTTTCTTAGTCTTTTTTAACCAAAACCACACAATTGAGAATGAGAGTATTGTTTTTTGGACCCACTAGATGTTTCAGGTTCGATGACGATTCTTGGTATGTCTTTGATTTTTCTTATTTATAATCCAATATACTCAATGATTTCTGGATTGGAAATACTTATGGTTGGAAAAATTATAAAATATCATTTTCATAATTATTTTGTATTTTTTTACCACCCACCTCATTGTTTTTTTATATTTTTCTAAGAAATAATGTTTATTCAAGATTCTGGATCATAGAGTTGAGAGAGAGTGGACCCTAATATATAGATTCAAAAACTACAAAAGGTCCACTGGCTATCTAATATGGGCCACCATTTATCTATGGGTCAAGAAGTGGTGAAACAATTCTTCATAACCCACTAGAAGGAATGTGGATCACTACTAGTAAATTGGTGGGATGAAAGTAGGTACAACATAGTCTTATGTAGCAAGTGGTTCACTTTACTTGTGAAAACATCAAGGCTTATATTATTAATATCCATAATTTATATTTTTCTATTTTTATCTTACCCTCAACCTAAAATCAACCCCCATGAAATTTTTATCCCTTCAAGGGTGATTTTTTCTTCTTCAACCTCATTTTATTGTGGATTTAAGAACCATTTGTTGTGGTGGATCACAATATTTAATTATCCATTATTATAGTTCATGGATTCCACTATTCTTCCTAACCATATTTTCCTAATGATATAGTAACCATGGGAATTATTCAAATCTGATTTATCTAATTGGGATTTGAGAATATATGGATCTCTTCTTAATTCCATCAATTATTTCTTCTCATCGACATGTTTACTAATTTAAGTGATCTAGATTTAAATTTATTTATTGGTAGGTGTCACAATATTCTCCCATTTCAATTGAATCTATGATTAATTATGTTTCATCACAAGGTTTTGATATCATTGATTCATTCCACCTAAATTTAGCAGCTATATATATAATAAAGAGAATTTTGTGCTTTTGATAAAATAGAAAAAGGGGAATATTGACTATAATTTATTCAAAAACTGTTTTGTATAGAAATTGATCTTTCTTTGGTAATTGAAATTCCATTTTTATTTTTATCATTTTATTTTAGGTGTTTATAATGATTATTTCCATAAAGATGACAAAATGGTGTTTTTTAAATATCATGTTTGATTGAACATCTTTGATGTGATTCTAGAAAGAGTATATTTCATTAAATAATATTTATTTATAACTTATTTATATGTTTCCATGAATTTCATTGAAAGTATAAATAATCCGTGGTGAATGTGAATGGCCTAGTTGTTGAAGTAAATGAATTGTTGGAAAATGGAAATCCCTCAGGACATTCCCCTTTATGTGAAACTAAAATGGTCAATTAAATTGAATGAATGAAATAAGATATCCCCATCGAGGGTGATTAATTTAAATTAAATTAATGAAATAATATGTGCCTTTTAAGGCTGATGAATTGAAATTTGATGTCATGAATGATAAAGGGAACATTCTTATTTGGAATTCAGGGGTATGTTAAAGTTTTTTTATTTGTTTTTTATACATGATTTTAAGATATGATATAGTCAATGATTTTAACATTGATATAATCAAATCCATTTTAATTTAATAGGAAAACATGGGTTTATAGGATGGAATTATAGGTATACATTTGAAATAATTTAGTATTATTCTCAAACTAGTGGCCTTATGAAGTACTTAGGGAAACCTAAGGGATTTACCATTGGGTAGGCTTGGATATGTTATGACCAGGTGATTGGGTGAGGTCAATTGATTGATTTTATTCTAGCATGTATAATTTAAATCATTGATGTCCATGTTTACTCCATCAGAAAGACCTTAAAAGGAAAACCAATTTTCATTGCTATATGATGTTAAACTACAATATAAATATCCTCAATGCATGACATTTAACTGTATAGATATATGACATCCATTTTCATTCATCTCGGTTTACCTATGTCCTTACTTCAAGACATTAAACTGCAATACTAATGTCCTTATGAAATGAGGTTAAACAACATGGGTTTTCTAGAACCACGTGTGACTTGATTCTCTTTTTGAAAATACATGCAGTGACACCCAGATCATTAATCTTGATTCTAGCTGCAATATTTACTCTACATGTCGCGGGACATATTACCGTATGGCATGAAGTTAAACATCATGGATAAATTCATTGCCACACAACATTAATTTTCATGTCACCTCAAGAAATATGTGTGTGTCTCAATTCTCATTTCAATGAGATACATAATGACATCTAGACCTTGTGTCCTTGTATCTTCCATGAGGTAAAAAAATTACCAACCACCTGTATACAAACACAGATCGATACAAAAGATGTCAAGTTTAGGTTTCTCATAAAGAGTTCTATCAATGAAACAAAAATCCCTATATATATGATTCAGATCTATGTAGGGAATTTCACACACCATGGAAAATCACAATCAGAATTTTTATTACCTACCTAGAAACATTTCTAAAATTCATCATAATCTATTCCCTGGTCAATTTTGGATCATCACAATCTTCCTCTACCCAACGGAGATGGGGATAGTGTTCTGAGGACACCTTTTTTTGTCCACCCTCTTGTTCACATCATTCTCATGTTTGAAAAAAGTGTGAGTTCATAAAAAAGAAAACAAAAAATTTTATATTTACCCATATGGATTCATGTATTATTGCAATAGTCATTAATACTCTCTAGTAGATAAAATGTATCAATGAATTTCCCCCAAGATAAGTGTATAGAAGTGAATGTTGTAATCACATGTGTGCAATGATACCATAATACTTAAAAGTGCTCATAATATCAATAATGTTGCTCCATTAAAATGATATGAATGCAAACATTGTTACCAGTCATAGATTCATGACACTTAGTGTCCTCAAATCTATGTTATGCATCATCAAATGAGCAAACATGAACTGTTTTATCTTCCAGAATAACTCTTTCGATCTCACACTAAAAATGGTGACTACATCACATCCCTATGTTCAAATCCTCATCGGACTATTTTACATATTCCAGAAAATACTTTATTGTGTGATAGAAGGTCTCTTATACTAAATCTATAATTTAAATTTAAAACACCATATTGATATTATATAATAATTTTGGGTTTTCTAAATAATATATAATCTAATATTCTTAATTACCTATGATGGGTAAATTTCAAACTCCCGTGAAAACCCCATTTACACATTCTATGATGATTGTCGTCATATGTCCATATCACCTCCCATCATCATAATCCATCAACCATTTATTCTCTATAATTTTCATAATGTAATCATAAACTTATTGATTAAGTATATGAATATCTTCAAGATGGTCATCCATAATTTTTTGTTGAAGCTTGAATTCTAACAAACATGAACTAATATGAACACATATTATAATAACTACTAAGATTTTTTTCAATGAAAAAAAGACTATTTATACCAATTTTTATGATTACTTACTTATTAATTAATTATTATCAATTAGTAATTATATTTTGAAATTATAATTACTTATATATTCATTATTAATTATTAATTAATCAATAATTACCTTTTATTAATTATTTACTAATTAAAATTTAATATATAATTTAATTATTATATAATTTTATTTAGTTAATTGTTAATTTTTCATTTCAAAACATATTAATTGATAATGATATTTGTTAATTATTAACTAATAATGTTAATTTTTATTCATATTTTTAATCAAATAAATTACTAATCATGTTAATTAAATATTAATTTATTATTTATTCACTAATTAATCATATTAAGTTAACTTTCAATTTTAATTAATTATTAATTAATTTTTTTGTTAAATTATTATTAATAAATTAGCATTTATTATTAATTAATTAATATTTATAATTAATTTATTATTACCTAATTAGTAACTATAATTAATTAGTCCATATAATTAATAATTATAATTTGTTATTAATACATTATTAATTAGTTACCAATTAATTATAAATTAATTATAAATTACATTTTTTTATTTATTTACTTATTAAAATTTAATATATTATTTTGAAATTAATTAATCCATATAAATAGTAATTACTATTTAATTTTTAATAAATAATTCATTAAATAATTAGTATTTTTCCAATATTTTCTCTAAATAAAAAAATAAATCTTTTTAATTAATAAATTAAACAAAATAAACTATAAATTAATGGACTACCTAAATAAAAACTATTAAAATAAGTTAAACGACTTGATAAATAAACTTAATAACCATTAAAACAAATTATAAACCTCATATTAAAATAAATTGAACATGGATATTAAAAACATAGTTATATGACATTGGACATGAAAATTAGACAACTAGCTAAGAAAATTAAAAATGTGAATTGAACGACTAGTTAAATAAATCGGTCCTACAAATTAAATGAATAGATAAATATATAAAATTTAAATAAATTTGTGTTGAAACTATTAAAATTAATACTAAAAAACATAGACCAAATTATACTGGTTTAGAAGACTACAAAATTTGAAGAGGAATTTAAAAGAGCATCGAACTGGGAGAGGGAGCATCTAATTTAGTGAGGGATGTAATTTGATAGATTTGTGGGGGTAACTTCCATTTTATATGGAATGTTCATTTGGGCACTATATGAAGTGGTGCAGCTAGTATTTAGATTTTAAGGAAGAGATCCAATTGAAGTGGTTCTCCTCCCTCAAAATTTTTCCCTAATGCTCCAGTTTAAGTAGTTATGTGGGGTTCTTGCCAAAAAATCCATTTCATATGGTGGTTTTTTATTTGACCCATCTAGAACCATTTCTTATTTTGCTCGATAGTCCCATTTACCAAAAATAAACTTTAATATTTAATAATTAAAAAAATCATTAAAAACAATTATCTGGACAAATATATTGGCTACCTATATGATCACTAATTGACTTTCCAAACTCTCATTCTTTGGATTTTTACCATTTGTGGTGGATGATTCAACAAAAACTTATTTTTAATAAAAATATCTCTCATGAGGGTGTTAGTTTTTTAAAATGGAAGAAAAAATAAACATCTAAATGGTGATAAACATTGAGTTTTTTTGTTAATTTGTGTCCCATAAATTATATAACAATAATAAGGTTTATATAATTAATAATAATTCATGATCATAATCATTGTTATTATTATTTTAGTTTTTTTATAGATGTTATATATTAAATTATATATAAATTATATTCTATCATTTACTGATGAACCATATCTATGTTCAATATTAACATTGTATATATATACTTAATGATAAATTATTTCAATAATAATTTATAAAATAAGATAAAAATATATAATTATATAAATATTTTTTTTATCTAAAATGAATTGAAGGAAGAAAATTCAATCATGGACTTGACCACGCAATGTAAAACCCACCCCCACCCAAACCACCCCGCACACCCACATGGGGAAAATCTGTAACTATATATATAATTGATAATGTTATCAATTTCTTTAAAATGTTCTTGTTAATGATTTTTTTATTTCTTCTATGACTCCAACCACCACTATTATTTTTTATATATTTTTTGTTACTGATGTTCCTATAGAGAACTACTTAGTGGAGAGATACTTGTAGTGTCATAAGTAGATTTTATGTTTGATTCTCCCCATGATCTTTATTATATGCTTATGTTTGTTATTTTCTTTTCATTTTCTCCCTCACTATGTTGTTTCATTTTCTTCTACTAATTCTACTTGCACAACAGAATTTATATTCTTCCTATCCTTATTCTACCCAAGAAAATCATGGTAAAATTAAATTTCATCATAAATTATTACATTCTCTCCACTCTTTTAAAATTCACTTATTGAGCAACACTGGTAAATATTCTCCTCTCTTCTTTCTTGATACAACTTGTTTTTTAACGCTGCAAGTCATCAAAACTATACCCTTAATTCTAAAAAATATATCTTCTTAAATTATAGACTTATATTAAAATTGTAATATTATTTTATTTAATTATTCTAGTATGTATTATTTTATAGTCTAGTAAAATTTAGTTTATAAATATAATACAAAGAAATATTAATGATAAAAACATGCACACAATTTATTTCTAAAACTAATGTGTTATAATGTTCAAAATTCATATTGTTGAAAAACATACCTACTATACCTCCTAAAGAATAATCATTCAACATACAATATCAAGGTCCAAATCATTATTATTTCTCCACCAACAACACCATATCAGTATTTCATTGGATTGAATGTTTAATATTTAATTATACTAAATTTTATTTGTACATTAATTATTTATCGAGATATAATCACTCAACACATACACTAGTGAAACATGTATTTGAAGCTACATGTTTGGTTGGGATTACATAACCAAATGGTAGATAAATGTTGCATATTTTTTCTAGAAGAATTAATGTGTTTTTGGACATGATTTATGGTGTGAAAAAAATTTGACTTATGGTGTATTTTTTTGTTGTCTTGGGAAAGGAAATTTTTTGATGTAAATATTTTTCACCATCTTTCATAATTGGGGACTAGTTAGTTCATTTCCTATCTCTCAAAGAGTATAGGGGTGTGAAGTATATTTATAGGATTTTTTTTTTCATTTGAACTACTATAAAAATCATTTTCCACACTCTTTTACTTTATTTTTCTTAATCTTTTCATACTCACTATTTTTATTATATATGTTTGAACTACTTATTATTATTAATCAACAAGTGCACATTATTATTTGTTTACTATGATTATCTTATGTTAGATAATTAACCCCCATATAGTATTTTACATCACTCTTGTGAGACATAAAAATAGGTTTAAAGGTGTAGGACCTCTTAGATTATACTCATTTTATATCATTTTAATTAACATAATAGACTACTTGAGTGATCATTTTAGATGGATGGACAAGGTTTAATTGATAATTAGATCACCGTAAAGCCACCTTTATTTGAAGGTAAAGACTATGGTTATTGGGAAGCTAAGATGAAAGCCTACCTTAGGTAATTAATCAACTAGAATTAGAACATAATGGTGAAACCATATGAAATGTCAGTAGAAAACCCTATATGTAATAATATAGCTATGTGTAATCTTAACTATAACATCAAAAACATTAATTATTGTGCTATTGGTTGAAATTTTTTTAGTCATGTTTCTACATGTAATATGATTCATGATATTTGGAAAAAATTTAAAGTTACACATTATGATACATTTATGTTAACATGAAAACAGATTGGAATATTGAGAGTTGAGTACAATGACATCAATATGAGAGAAAACATGGCTGTCAATCAAATATTTCATAGGTTCATGATCATTTTCAATGTAATTTGTTCACTTGGATAATAATATGATAATACTTCTATAGTTGAGTGAGATTTCAAATCACCACTATAGAAGTGGAATGAAAATAATGTTTTATTATTGAAATAATGAACTTAAAAGTTTAAAATTGAGTGATATTATTACTTAACTATTAAAATACATCCTTGATTTGAAAAATATTTCATAATTAAGATAATGATAAGAAGTGTGGTGTAACTAATAATAATATTATTATTTGTTCAAGTTTCTTTGATGATGATTCATGTTATTCAACTATGGTAAATTAGAGTATAATTAATGTTATTAAATTATTTTAGAAGTTTATAAAGAAGAAAATTTATACAATTGATATAATGATATCCGTGAAGGATAATAGAAGGGATAAAAAGAAAAGTAGAATGAATTTATATATTTCAAAACAAACATGTTATGATTTCCATAACAAATGACACAATGACTAAGACTATTTTTGGTAGAAGAATTAATGAAAGGATAAGAAGATAAAGAAGAATAAAAAGAATTAAATGGATACATAGAGTAGAAATGATGAAACATATTCAAATGATCAATATTGACATGAGAAATAAAACTATTAGAATATTTTTATGTATATTTATGCTAACATAACATATTCACTTAACCAAAAATGTTCTTTATGTGATCTGGAAAAATATAGAAGGAATTTTTGAAATATATGTTTGATAAATAACATGTATCTTGTCAGTAATTCTAGTTTTTATTGAATATGACTCACAAGATCAATGATAATTAACATAGAGGTGGTGGGGGTGAATTAGTAAATTTGAGTCCCTTTTATATTTCATTAAAAATCCTCATCACCTATTAATGCTAAAAAAATTCTTATTACACAAATAATTTAACACTCAAAGAAGGAATTATAATTTTTTTAAATAGTTTACAACTCAAAAAATTGAAAATCCTAAGTATGTATTAAATCATCTAAGAACATATAGTATAATAATATCATAATTGTGTTTAAAAATGTGTATTTATATTCATTGGCATCATGTTACAAAAAATATTGTTTACCATGTAATGTGATAACACACTATTAAGATGTAAAATCAATTTTCATTAGAATTTGATTCTCAAATATGATTAGACATCAATTATGTTATTATAGTGATTGTTATTCTTCTTTCTATTTTTTACTCTTCCACATAAAATTTCATAGGATAATGTAAATTTCTATTCCTCTCCTTATTTTATTTATATTTTTATTCTTCCATATATAAAAATATTTTCAAATCATCAAAAATTGTTCCCTCTTCATATTCAAATTTCTATTTCGAAATACAGAAAATAAACAACATTCAACATCTCCCAACATCATGTTCAAATTCTACCATTTCTTCTTCTACTATTAGATCTTTCTAGGTCATTATAAAACTAACATATTGTTTTCATACATGACTATTACTTCATTTTCAATATTAATTACATAATAGTAATATATTTCATGATCAAAAGGTTTATTATCATGGTAAAATTATGTTCATCCAAAACCTATACAAAACAAAACATAAAAAATATTTTTTCCCTTATTCATAATCCTTAAAAATTACCCTTTTTCACCTTAGTAATTATACTCTTATGAGGATTTACATCAAATATTGGGTGAGATAAAATCCTAGTAAGGGGAGGAATATAATGTAAGGAACATGATATATGAGACAATTTATAACATGTGTGATCATAACCATTATCTTTATAGCATAAGTAAAAAATAATAATAAAAAGAATGAGGTATTAATTTGAAAAAGGGAATGGAATGATGAATATGTCTACTAATGAAATATCCTAACATAGTGTGAAAATACCACAAATAGTTATGAACAATTCTAGCATCATGTTCACACATAACATATGTTCATAAATCATAACCTAGAAATTTTGAACAAACCCCTCATCATGTTCACATATAATACACAGTCTTATGATATACTTTTCAAGACCCAATGAATTGGAGGAATATATAATTATAGTCCAACCTTATAAAATTATAATAATTATACCTGCGACATATAATGGTAACACATTATATTTAAAGACATTAATTCTCCCATGAAAAGTGAATGAGATTCATGAGGGTGTCCTAAATAATATATTAGTGAAAAAACATTAATGATACTAAAATAAGAAAGGGAGAAATATTTTTTTATAAATATATGTTTTTATAAATGATCATGGGTAATTAGGTATGAAGATAAATTTTAAAAGTTATCATGACCTGTTACACTATGTCTATGGAATGAATTTTTTTAAATGTAATCTTCTCCTATATTCTTTCTCTCTAAGTGTTTTATTATTTATTTTTCCCTTTTATATGGAAATAAACTATAATTTTGTTACAAACTGTCTATTTAATTTAATATAATGGTTCCATTATAATCAAAGGACTCAGATATCATCTTCCATAAATATGGAAGGGAAAATATTTCCTCAACTTATCTGTTAATTGCATGTCATTTGTGATGCACAAATCATACCCTACTTCCCACAAACATATGGCATGATTGTTTTTTTAATAAATCTAAGTGATTGAATCATGAAATGCATCAATTATAATAATAAAGTACAAGGACCATTACAAACACTAGAATATAGGAATATCCGATGACACTAAAACATTTAATATTCGTACAAGCAGGTCTGCTCTCATAATCTCTATTTTTTAAGATAACAAGTCAAAACTTCATGTGAAGAAGCATCATCTGCCTATCTATACTCACATATAATAGTATACATAGTATGTGTTCTATCATAGTACATTATCCATATATAGAACCATATTTAATAATATCATCATGAAATATCAATGTTCTCATCATAGTGGATAACTACTATAATCTTTTCAATTCCACATATACTATAGGATACTATTGTATAAATTACATGCAGAAAATGAAAAATAAATAATAAGATGTTATATTAATATTAATATTCATATATACGTGTAATCCAAAGTACATATAGCCTATTCTAGAACACTAACTCTAACATAAAGACCCTCCCTAAACTAGAGTACATCTAGGGATGTGTGCACTTTAAGAAAAAAATTCTTTTAAATTACCAATTGGTCTTTATAATATGGAAGAAATAATTGATCATTTGAGTAACAATTTCTAATATGTGGTTTGTTGAGTTCTAAAAACACCCTTAACAGTTAAAAACATATTCACCTCAATATATATATATATATATATATATATAAAATTACCCATTATCCCAATGAACATATTCATACAAACATGTTATTAACTAAAAATATTATGCCTATAAATATACACACATGTGTATATGTGTATAAGTCTCATTTGAAAAGAAGGAGAATTAGAAACCATTTTTAAGATATTTAGAAATCAGACATTCCATTAAGACTTTATAGAAAACTAGTTAGAAGACCAAATCACCCTGAAATATCTTTCATAGATGAAGTAAAAAAATTTGAAAAACAGATCAAGCACTTTGTGTGATTAATCTTTTAAAACATGTTTTAGAAACACATTTTCTTGAGGAAAATACACGACCAATAATATTAAAACTTGTACACATGAAAGTGGCCTATTCCATCTATAATAATAATTTTATTTAATAAATTTACGTTATAAGGTAATGAAAATACCAAATTAAATACTCAAGAAATCATGGTTCTCAATTTTAAGTTTTATTCATAGGGTAGGATACCTAAAAATATTTCACCATTGATAATCTTGGCACAAAGAATTCTCAATAATCTCTAAAGGAGAATGAATGACCCAAAGGAACTTTAACAAAGAAAAACCACAAATTAAAACAAGTATACATGAATCCTTGGTCATCAGAACATGTTATGGTTAGAGATAATGTATAAATATATATGGAATGGGAATATTAAGAGGATAAAGGTTATTTAACTTGAAGAATCAAGAACAAATCTTAAAGGAACACTAAGAATCCACCATAAAAGGAATAGGAATGAAGGAATAGGGATCCCTAGTGTTGCACGAGCCAAATGTGGGGGGTGAGGGGTTATTTTGGGTTAAAATATAAAGAGGAAGAAATTTTATGATATAATTTTTAATGAACACGGGAAATACACATGGTCTAGAAACATGGTCGAGAAAAACGTACCTTAACTATTCTCAGTCTACTAGGCTTTGGGAGAACAATGCATGGGTAGGCTGCATGGTTTGAAAAATATTACTCCAACCTTGTGGTTGGATCTGAAAAACAATAGAGGTTATCTCGTAGTTCTTTTATGGTTTAGAAAACCATTATCCTTAACTGTGTGATATGATTTTCATGCCAAAAAAAATTTAGTTTCAGGGAAAAACTTCCTAGAAGGAGAGAAATCATAGAGGGAGTCAAATATAAATAAAATAATATAGTATTTTTTGGGTTGGGGGTAAAACAACCTAATGAGATTTAGTGTTCTTTGAAAGAGATCCTTTTCTCTCCTAGGGTCTTAAGGGAAGAGGGTTGGAATGAGTGAATTTGATGGGTTGTTCAATGTTTATAATTGGCTAGAAAAACCCTATTCAAGGTGTTGCAATTGGGTTCACTTTTAGAATAACTCAAATCACAAACCCAAAAAAATAAGTCACCACCATATAAACCATGAAGGGAAATTGTCACACCATAAATCTTTTTGGGACATCACACAACCATATTTAGGCCATTTAGTAGTGTCATAAAGTACATTTAACAGTCCTAAAAAAGGGGTTTTGTCATCAGTTCTATTAAAATGGGGTACCCCTTTATCAGGTCTAAAATGGAACTGATAAATGGGGGACCTTTATCATCACAAAAAAATTGATAATAAAGGTGGTCCTTTATCGGCGCTAGTTCATCACTGAAAAAGGACCACATTTATATTATTTTTTTTATCACTCATAGAGGTTACCCTTTTTCATCCCTTATACTAGCATTGATAAAGGGGAATTTATCAGTGCTATAAATTACACTAATAAAGGCCCTACTGCTACAGTGTACTTTTGAATAAGAGCATGCTACAACAAATACAAAACTATGAAAATAAACCTATATACAAGTACAATAGTATGAAAATTAAAAATTTAATTGAAATAATATTTACATCACTAATATAAAAAACTATATTATATACATTTCAAAAAATATTTTTTATAATTAAATTTGGAATTAAAATCCAAAAACATTTGAAAACATATCATTTTCTTTGGCACTCGTGATCCTTTCTCAAAAAAGACCAATCATGGTATTAGTTTTTGAACAAACCACCCCAACCCAAGAAAAATAATCCACTAGTATAAGAAAGAAATTATTATGTTAGTAAAACTATAATTAAATAAATTAAACAAAAATATGAAAGAATAAATTAATAAAATTTCAATTTTAAAGAAAAGGACGCAATTAGAGTCATATCAGTCACATCATGCATCTCATTGAGGTGGAGGTAATTCTTACATGTCACAAATTAATTATGGATAATTTTCTTAAAATATAGATTCAAGCTCAATATTTTTTTCTTAGTTTTGAGTATGACACTTTTCTTTTTTACTAAGATTTCATTTTAAAATTTAAACAATAACGTTGATTCATAATGCTCACATCGTGTCTTCGATTTACATGAGGCCAATTTGTACACATCACATATGAATTATGAATCATTATCATAAAATATAAAGACAATTTTTGTGATTTTTTTCTATTTTTAGTGGGTGACACTCATTTTGGACTAAAATGTCAATTTTAGACACATAACGGTCACTTTGAGCCATACTAGACACATCGTGTATCATATTTAGGTGAAGATTATTTCTACATGTCAAAAATGACATATTGGTTGTTTTTTTAAAGTAACTACACAATCCAAATGTGTTTTATTGGTTTTGAGTCTTTCACTTGAGTTTTTATACTAAAATGTCACTTTTAAATAAAAAGGAACACATGGAGTCATATCACTCACATCGTATTTCCAATTGAGTTTTGGTTGATTCCTACATGTTAAAAATGACTTAATGATTGATATCCTAAAGAATCAAAACAATCTAAATGTTTTTTCTCTATTTTGAGTTTGTCACTTGTGTTTCTTATGAAACTATCATTTAAAACTATAAACATTATCTATGGGTTATACTAGTCACATCGTGTGTCAGATTCATGTGAGACTCATTCCTACACATAAAAAATGACGTATGAATCATTTTCCTAAATTATCAAGAATATTGGAGTGTGTTTTCTTATTTTTCAATTAGTGACACATGTTTTGAACTCAAATGAAAATTTTAAATTGATAATGGACACCTTCAGTAATACTGGGAATGAGGTGTATAATATTTAGGTGAGGATAATTACTACACATAAAAAATAACTTATGGACCATTTTCCTAATGTATCAAAACAATACTAATGGTTTTTATTAGTCCTGTGTATGTCACTTTTCCTTTATACTAAAATTAATTCCATTATGAAATAAAAAGGAACACTTAGATTCATACTGGTCAAACCATGAATCATATTGAGGTTTGGTTTATTCATAGACATCAAATATGACTTATGGATTATATTATTAATGCATCAAAATAGTATGAATTTTTTTCTTGGTTCTGAGTTTTTCACTTGTCCTTTTAACTAAAATTAATGTGAATTAAAAAAAGACATACTTAGTGTCTTATTGATCACATTGTACATCAGATTAAGGTGGATCTAATCCATACAAATCAACAATTACATATAGATCATTTTTATAAAGTATCAAAACAATATGAATATGTTTTCTTGGTTTTGAGTACGTCACTTGGGTGTTTTACTAAAATGTCATTTCAAATTAGAAACACGCACCTTCGGTGACACCAGTCACGTTGTGTGTCAGTTTGAAATGAGATTGATTCCTACACATCAAAAACAAAATTTGAATTTTTATTCTAAATTATAAACATAATCAGAGTAAATTTTCTCTTTTTTCAGTGATTAACACAATTTCTAAAATGAAATATGAATTTTAAACTGATAATAGACAAATTGAGTCATACCAAGAACAACATGTATTGAATTAATGCACAGCTGATTCCTACACATTAAAAATTAATTATGGATCATTTTAATAAAATATAAAAAAAATATGAATGTTTTTTCTCAGTTTTAAGTATTTCACATGTCTTTTAAAAAAAATTAAGTCAATTTTAAATAAAAATACACACTTTGAGTCATATCAGTAACACTGTGCATTGGATTGAGGTTCGGATGATTCCTATACATCACAAATGACTTATGGATCATTTTACTAAATTATGAAAAAAATATGAATGTTTTTTCTTAGTTTTGAGTATGTCATTTGTGTATTTTACTAAAATTTCATTTTAAACTAGAAATGCTCACTTTGAGTAATATCAGTCACATAATGTATCTGTTTGACATGAGAATGATTCCTACACATTATAAATAAATTATTAATCATTTTCCTAAATTATCATGAGAATTAGATCACATTTTCTCTATATTAAATGAATGACACACTTTTTGAACTAAAATGTCAAATTTAAACTCATAATGGACCCTCTAAGTTATACGGGGAATACCCTATATTAGATTGAGGTGAGGATGATTCCAATACACAAAAAATGACATATATATTGTTTTACTATGAATACAAATAATATAAATGTGTTTTATTGGTTTTCAATATGTCACTATTGTTTTTTACTAAATTTAATGTCAATTATAAATAAAAAATGCACACTTGGAGTCATACCTAGAACACCGTATATCGGATTAAGGTACAAATGATTCCTACACATCAAAAAATGACATTTGTATCATTTATATAATGTTTCAAAACAAACACAATGATTTTTTTTGATTATTCTAGTTTCATTATTTCTAAAATTAATGTCCATTTTAAATAAAAAGATACCCAAGGAGTCATAATGGTCACATTGTGTGTTAAATTAGGGTGATACAAATATTTACACATCAAAAATGAATTATATATCCTTTATATAATGAATCAAAACAATATGAATGATTTTTATTGGTTTTTGAGTATGTCACTTGTGTTTTTAACTAAAATTAATGTCAATTTTAAATAAAAAGACACACTTGTTATAATACCGATCACACTGTGCGTCTGATTGAGGTTCGGTTAATTTCTACACATAAAAAATGAATTAGAAATATTTTTCCTAAAGTATAAAAATAATATAAATGTGTTTGAAAAATTTTGAGTATGTAATGTGTGTTTTGAACTAAAATGTAAATTATTAACTAAAAACATATAGATCGAGACATACCTAGCACACTTTGTATCAGATTGATGTGCCTCTAATGGAGTATTTGATTTGTTTTTTGAATTAAACTATATGAAATAAGCCAAAAAAGATAGAAAATGTTCCATTTGGGTAGAAGAGGAAACCCCATGATACCTGAAACACCCCATCCAAATGAACCACGTTCACTCTTTTCTAGCTTGATGTAGATTTTTGAATGAAAAATATGACTTCCCAAAAGATCTTATAAAAAATAAATAACTATTCAATAAAAATGATATGGAAATTAACTTAAAATAATAGATAATATAGTGACAAAATTAACTAAATAAGAAGTATTAATTCACCTTTTCATGATTTTTTATGTATTCTATTCTCATTTCCCTATTTCCATTATCTATTTTTCACCCACGAAGTCCAATATCTCACAAGAACAAGTAGCTTCGAATAAACCAAGACATATCTAGAAAATGAATCCACATGTATAAAGAAACAAGTATTATGTTATTAATACTATAAAGAAATAAATTAAATGTAAATATGAAGAAATAAATTAATAAAATTTGAATTATAAACCGAAACCACACAATTTGAGTCACATCGAGTACACTGTGGATTGGAATGAGGTATGGTTGATTCCACCATGTATTTTTATCATATAGTGAATGATCATAGTACATGAGTGAATCATCCTTTTTGATCAATTCATTTCTTCATAATCTATGTGAAAATTAATAAAATAAGTATTTAATAAAAATGTTGAGGAAATTAAATAAAAAAGTAGATAAAATAATAATAAAATAAACTAAATAAGTAGTAGGAAGTCACAAATTCAAGATATATGTGTAAATTCTAACAACAGGTAAGTTTCTAAATCATTTATTAATAGATCTATTTAATCTTATGAATACAAGAATTTTCAACAGTAATTCTAGTATTAAAAAAAATACACAAAGGAATAAAAATTATTTTAAATAAAATAGTAGTTATCTTTTAAAATACATCTTCTAGGATGCTAGTTTGATGAATTTATATGATATATCTCTTATATTCACAAAAATAATAACCACAATCATTTCCATTGGTTTGTTTCATACACTGTAGAAAAAATGATAAAAATAAGTAATTTATTTTGATATATTTTTTATAGTGAAATCTTATTATATATACCTTAACACTTATCCACTTATAGAGGTTAGTAGGATCCTTTTATGCATGGACTATCCCCATTCCATGATTTTGATGATATTTAAACACCATTATATAATAACAGAATTCTCATTAAAACATAATATATAATATGTTACTTGAAGTATAGTTCTAAAACATTAGATTTAATGAATTAGAAATTGATATATGTCATCACATGTGTTTGGTTTGTTGGGTATCCATGTAGTGAATTCAAAAAAATAAATATTTAGAGTATCCAAATTGACTGCAATGAGTATCCAATGTTTCCTAAAAAAGAAAAAACTAAATAATTAATTAATGGTATGAAACTATATTTTATATGATTAAATTTTAGAGTTATCATTGGTAATAATAATAGTTTTTCATCTATAAGTTTTGTTTAAAGTGATGTAGCTTGTTTTTTCACTATTGCATCAATTTGATCTAAATCCAAAGAGATTAGTTATGTAGAATTGGTATGAGGACTAATGAGTCCATATTTATGTTCATCGGGGTTTCCCTTAAAATATTACTGATATTGATGCTAGAAAAAAATATGAATTGTATTTATTCATAATTAACATAGTAGATCAGCTATTAGAAAAATATCATGAAAACACACATCATATATACATTTACAATTGATACTCCAAGCCATTCATACTTGAGGATTTCATTTACATTCTCAATATCAATGTATTCTGTAATGGCTTGTCAGTACTTTTTTTTCTTTAAAATCAACTATGACATTGCTACCAATTTGTAACCTTGTATCCAAATGAACCATCATTGTTATTAAATGAAGATATTGAATAGGTGGGGAAAATGATCTTTTGAAGTTATTTTTGATTGATTGGTTGATATTTTAGATCATTTTTATTTGAAAATTAATTTCCCCCTTACATTTTTCTATCAATAATAATATTCTTCAGTTCAGAACATTTTTCATTAATTGATATATGTTTTTCATGAAAACTAAATTTAAAATGAAAAAAACCTTTACAACATGTTATTTTACAAGATCTGAGGGTCATGATGTAACGTAACAACCCTACTCAGCACTAGGATAATAGTCAGACTAGTGGGTCCAATGGCCTCAAGTGCGCCTTCCCATATCCCAGAGGCTGCCGACTAACAACATGTTTGTAAGGTGGTGATAGTGGGGAGACTATACCCTCAAAATCAGAGTAGAAAAACGACAAATAAATAAATAAATAAATAAATAAATAACAAATAGTAGCTACAATAGTAGGAAATGAAAGACAGATAGTAGGAGAAGAATAATATAACAAATGATTCAAAATATGGCCAACACCAAGTTATACAACTCATGCATGTCTAGATAAAGACACATTAATAAAATAACAGACATCCAGTAGGCTACATGATATAATAAAATATAGGAATAATGAAAAGAAAAGAAAATACTTGAGGTATATCTCCATGACCATCTTGATCTCCAGCTCTGTCCTATGCTGCTAACTCCTAGTTACAAGTGTAATATTATAAGGAAAGTTCCATGGTCCTATGAACACGAGATCTACTCTGGTACCTCAATTCAATGGTGTCCCGATCAGAGTGTGAGATATAAATACGAACATGTTACCACCCACTATGTCTATAGTTAAACTAGTTCATGAAAATGATGTAATATAGTGTGTAGGTATACAAAAAAAGTAGTTTTGGATAAATAAATAAACATTCCTCGACTCAGGTTCCAATGGGACACATGGTCGACTCTACCCGCATCAGATGATAGCTGGAAAGAGTCTGATAATATATATATATATATATTAATAATATATATAGTATAGTTATATATTTCATCCACCTATATCAAACAAGTACTTGTGGATGTAAGTGGTCATATACCTAAAATACTATGTGCTGGCAGGATTGGGGAATAACTCAATCTTCCATAACCAATATGAATGAGCCTATAAGCTCAAGTAATAGGGTACATTCTCTATATCTCACAATGAGTGGGATAATTCATGATCGTCACTTGAGATGGTGAGTATTCTATCATGTCAATACTCAAATAGTAGTGAGTGCGTCATCATGTCAACAATCAACATGGTATGTGGTGAATCATTCCCACTACCCACCTAGTATCACTTGTGTGAGATGCGATGGCTCAAAACCAGATTTAAGGGAGCATGATTCCACCATGTTCAACTATACACTTACCATCATCCCACAACCTATATCAAAGTGTAATCATAAAATAATAATAATTGAATCCATGAGGCATTACCACTCATGATTTACATTTCATAAGCCCAATTAACATTAATGGTACCACATTTCATTAAATTTTAATAATCCTTACCTATCCAATTAAAATAGGAGGTGTGTTCATACCACCCAAATCAATTCAATCTTACCGAAACCATTTAATTCATGAAAGAGAAATCAAGACACCATGAACATGATTTTTAAACTAATACAATCCATTTATATCAATTAATAAATTTTAAGGAAGGAATTCCCTCATGACTAGAAATTTTATTTAATACAATTTCATAAGCCATGATCATTTAGATAAAGCATGTTTCGTGGTTGTACCACCCATTTCAATTACATTTAAAACATTTCATTTAATTTACAAAAATTATTTTCAAAAAATTAAAAGGATAAAAGAGCTACATAGAAGGTACTCTAGTCCATTAGGAATATCAACTACATGAAAAATCCCATTTATTAACCAAGCCAATCCCTTAACAGGGTCTTAGTCCATTTTTCATTTAGGTATGAGTCTATGAGGCATGAACTTATGAGGTAAAATGGTTCAATGATCATTTATATAGAAAGAGGGAAACTCCATTTAAATATAAAAAAGAGGTCATTTACTCAATGTGCCTTATTTCAAAAAATAAAGGTATAAGGGACCATCCATTCCATAAGGACAAACAAGATACAGTTCACTAAACATATATTTGTAATTTTAAATATAGTGAACCTCATTCTAGAGGTTTTATTATAAAATGGTTGCATTATTTATCAATAATTCACATAGCATAAATAAGAATTACATTCAAAAATAATAACTCAATTCTCATTAAAGAATTATTTTAGAAAAAACTACCCCAAATGGAAATTCAATTCATAATGCTTCAACAAGGAATTTAGGAGGTGTCGTTATCATTTATGAAATTCACTATAATGGTAAATTTCATTATTAATCAAATCCAGATACTTAGAAGGAAATACAGGAATTTGAACATTTAATTATAAAGGGTCCAAAACAAGATAGCATTCCCAAGGGGTACCCGTGATCAATATTGAAAACCTAAAATTATATAAAAAATACCAACATCATTAATAATAGGTGTATAAACAAAAATAGATAGAAGAAACCATTTTTAATGCAATGGATAGTGTGCATCTCAATGATGCTATTTATAAAATGATGAAAAACATGAGGAAAATCCATAGACCACCTACCTTATACTTAGGATGCTTTACTCATCCAATATCAAGCTCTGATTTGGTCTATTTTAGACGAAATCTAAGAAATTGACATTCCCCCTGAAAATAGAGAAAATGATTTTGCACATCAATAACTCAATCAAGAGAAGATTAAATGGAGAAAGGATAAAAATGTGTTGAGGGATTACCAATGTAGATCCATGTAAACCTATGACATTCGATTTGTACTTTGGATGGAGGAGATATATTGACACCTAGAATGAGCTTGATGAGGAAGTGTATGGTGCATATAAGGAGGATCATGTGGCTACAGGATTAAGAAGAAAGAATAAGAATTAAAATGTAATCTCATTAAGAGAAAATTTATAATATCACCCTAAAAATAGTGCCTTGTGGATTGGGTTTCACCATTTGAAAATTGTGCAACTCCCTACAATTAGGAAACCAACCTCGCATGATTTTTCCAACATAGTTACCCTAACTGTGCATCAATCATGTGATGAATAGTGTGTAGGTACTAACTATGTAGCACTAACTATGAGAGTTGGGTGCATGGGTTGGGGAAACTATACACATCCCTTGCACTTAACATATGCTCCTATGGTTTAGGCCACATGGTTTTCTACCGGGGGAATCTTGGTTTCAGAAAAACTATGAACCCTGTTTAAACTACCCATCTTTATGGTTTCTAGGGCCTGGCACTTCCCAAACTCAGTGAATCACTTGGTGAACCTATCAAACCTTCAACCAAGTCTAAAAATAAATCATTGAAGTGTTCCAAATCTTATAATTATGTTCCAAATCTATGTTTAAAGCACAACCCATCTAGTAAATACCAAAATTCAAATTCCATTGGAATTTCACCTTGGCTCAAAAACTTGAGTCATGAAATCCTCCCCACCTTAGAGATTCTAATCCTTATAAAGCCTATAAGAAAAATGAAAACATCAAACAACCTACTAGGCTCATAAATACTTGTTCACATTGTCACATTTTATTTCCAAATTCCCAATGCACCTTCAAGCTTGTCTTCATAAAATGACACTTAAGCCAGTAAAACCTAAGCCAAATCTCATCCTCTGATTGAAACAATGAAACAATGATTACCCAAGATCATTCCACTAGATACATGATAACATCATCATATCTTTAATCATTTGGTTGATTGTGCTCCCTGAAATTTTTCTTAACATAAAAGTGGAAAAACCCAAACCACGGTACACTCTGCTGTTGGAATTACCTACAACACATGCTCTAACATTCTAATGAAGTTCTTGGCATGATATCCTTCAACTAGGAGAAACCATTTACATCTAAGGTCAATTAGGGACCTCAATATAAAGGAATGATCAAATATCAATTGAAAAAAATAAACCATTCATGAAATCATTCCTTGAAATACACAACCAACCTTTACACCACACCCCCATTAACCTCGAGATGTGTTTAAACTAGTTCCTCTAGACTGTCGACACCAACATGAAGGATAACAAGTCGAGCTACTTTTTCTAACTTATCTAAAAAATTATTGAATGAGAAGATTGGTGTATTATAGAATGAACCATGAATCCATCTCCCAAGTCATATATCACTTTTTACAAGTGCGTTCATAAAATCCCAAACCCGAAAACCGGTGACGTTCCCTACTCAACCACAATTTAACAATTTAAACTATCATGCCTCATCACGAATAGGGGTGTAATATAGATTAATCCCTCTAGAATTATTAACCATTTAAGAAACACCTATGATCCTAACAACACTACTACAAAAAAGGGCAAGAGAAGCACCCCCTTATATCAGCGCTAAGCAAAAGAGCTAATAAAACGACCCTTTATCAGTGCTAGAAAAGAGCTGATAAAGAATCTCTATATCAGCAAAAAAAAATAGCACTGATACAAGAATGATTTATTAGTGCCTTTTTAGCACTGATAAAGAGTACCATTATTAGCGCTAAAAAAGCACTGATAAAGGATACCTTTATCAGTGATAAAATGTTAGCGCTGATAAAGGCAGTCTTTAATAGCACTTTGTTAGTACTGATAAAACCTTAGTCCATTTTTTTATAAAGTCGGTCGCACAGTTCCCTCGTTTTATCGCGACCTAAAGCTTTAGTGGTACTGGAACCCTGAGACTCCCCTCTTCTGCTCGCTGAGTTCGCGTTGCCGGACCTCTGCCGCCCTCACTTCTCATTGTCGGACCTCCGCCGCCCTCGCTTCTCATTGCCGGACCTCCACCGACCTCGCTACTCGTTTCCGGACCTATGCCGCCCGCAACGCCCTCGCTTCTTATTTCCAGACCTCCACCACCCTCGCTTATCATTGTCGGACCTCCTCCGCCCGCAACACCCTCTTCAGTTTTCCGGACCTCCGCCACCCGCAACGCCCTCTTCTCATTGCCGGACCTAGGTTGGATTTAATCTCATTTATTTGGGTTAAATCTTTATGGTTATGGTGTTTAATTGCATCCTTAGGGCCTTTCATTAGTTCAGTTGGTGTTTTCATTCAGGTTTTGTAAAGATATCAAGAAATAGGTAGGTTGTTCCATTATTTGACATTGTTTTAGGTGTTTAATATGATTTATTTGGTTTTAAAATGGTTTTATAAATTGTCTGCATTGTGGGAAACATGTTTTCCAATTTTTTTGTTGTGTGTAAGGGTTTGATAATGATTTGACTATTGTAAATGGTTGTTTTTCACGTGTGTTTCTATTATTGGAAGTGTGATTGTATAAAATAGATATAATTTTATATAGGGGGTGTAATTGAGCACAATGGAATGCTAGTTATCTTGGTGGGTAGACTAGGTCTAGTATATTAGGTGAATTAGTGAGGCCGATGATTGGTCTCCTTAATAAGTATATACATAACAACACTAACTAAACATTCATGTGCTAGGGATTGGAGGCTCAAATAGGACCTTCATGTCTAAGAGATGTGATCACCAAGAGTACGGGGATCCTAGGACCCTAGTAACCCTAATACCTTAGGGATTTTATATAGTCCTCATACTATTCTTACCATTATCTTGTCATGTTTACTTTCTCTTTTATTTCAAATAATGTTTTATTTAAATTGTATCTTCATTTTTCTTAAAAAATAACATGTCAATATTTATCATAATGTCATTAAATGGAATCTATTTTTGTTGTGTTCTACTAGGTATGTTGGCTCACACATTATATACACCCTCAAGTTCATGTAGACCTTATGATGTTTTACCCAGTTAAAGGCAAGGTTCCCTTGGTGGTGATGGTGGATATATGTGCTAGTAGTTCCCCTTTTGGTGACTGTTATTGGTTTTGGAATGGGGATGTTGACCCTCATGTTTCATAGAGTCTTGGTTGTATTGTTGGTTCCCTTACGTTTTTTTTATTTTGTTTTTGGTTGAAATTGTTAAATGCTTATCCCCTATTGCAGTGTTATCTTTTGGTATATTATATTGTGAAATTTGGTTATGATATGGTGTTTGATTATTATGTAATATTTATGGTTTTTACATGAAAAAACCATTCCCAAAGGTGTTACTCAATGCCTAGGCACTAGTTACAACCCATGGGGATTGTTAATTCCATTTGGACCTTCCCACAAGTTGGGTCAGGTGTCAAGTGGGACAGAAACCTGGCCTAGTTCATGACAAGAAGTCTACACCATAGTATGGTTGTCTAAATCCTTTCTGTACCGTGTCCATGGGAGGTTGCAACGTGGTATCTTTTTTTTATAGTCTTAAATTCCATGATCCCCATTTTATATTATTTTTTCTCATACACAACTCTCATTTGAAATCTTGATTCTTTAAGGCTTACAAGAGTCATTTTAACTCCTCCAAACTCCCTTCTTCTCAGATAGAAGCTCCAGTGGATGCGTTTGGTTTCTCTCTAATAAGGGGATCTCTCATCGATAGGAAATACTCTATCTCCTCTTATATCCTCCTTATAGAGTGATATATCATCATCTTTTTAATGAATCTAATATTATTTTTTATGAATCTTGATTATAGGTTAGACTGCTTGATCTCCTATACCTTCATTATTCATTGACAAATCCCATTATGGGTTTTAAGTTGGGTTGATCACTAATTAAAGGCAGGTGGTTCCACAATGTTTCTTCCACACAATTGAAACTTTTTTTCTTGATTTATTGAATATGAATTATAAAAATAATTTAATATGATTTGAATTAAAGTGCATTTTATTTGTAATTTTAGAGGGACGTATTTTTGAAATAAATCCCCTTCTTAGTTGTTTTCTGTGTCATGGAATGATTTGAGAAACTATATATTTTAGTAGGAATATTTTATAAAATAATTATCCTTGATTTCAAAAAAAAAATGATTAGAATATAATATGATTTGAGGAGGGAATAGATTTTATGAAAACCTATGATTTGGTTTTGAAATGAAAATTCATGATGAAAACTAAAATTGGGTATTTGAATGTAATAAATGAAATTATTTGTAATGATTGATTTTCCCATGTTTGGTTGATTATTTGATTTGAAGTATATGATGCCGGGGTATTTAGTGGTAATTTGGATAATAATTTCAGGTTATAATCTCCTAGCACTAGATTTATGATGAAAATACTAACTTAAACATACTATGACATGAATTTTTCCCCAATGGGAATTTGAGTCCCGATGACCTGAGTTGTGGGATGTGTTTACACATTGATCCAGGATAACTGATTGAGTTGTGTGAGGATCATATTACTAGAAACTAACATACCATAGGGTTTGATATATGTTACTATGATATAATTTTTTTTATTATTACATGACATTGATTATAGAAATATTTTGTTCGTGCCAACTAATTTATATAAGAGTTTTATATACATTGTTCATTTAATTCAGTTTTTCTATATCTTCCATATTTTTGATTATGAAAGTATGTGTTGTTGGAAATATGTAAATACTAAGATACCATATTGGTACATGTTACTAAGATTTATGTGTGACTATATACTTATTATATTTTCTTATTATTTCTTACACACCACCACTTGAGTCGAGTAACCTGATTGAAATCCATATTGGTACTTTGGTTTTGATGTGGATATGGTTTTTTATGTGTTTGTGACATCTGTATGTGTGGATATATTGGTAATTAGGTATGATGATATTGAATGTAGGGCGGAGACCTTGGAGTGGTAGATGTATCATTCTTGATTATTCTTGTGTTTGGTCTGGGGTGATTTGAGGAAACTATAATGAATCTAAAGTAATTATATTTAATGAAGATGAATAAATACTAATGGTTAGGCTCTATTAATCACTATTTTTATAAGGAAGTGGTTCTCTTCTACTATATTTGGAAGTCTTGTTTTGTTTACTTGAACCAAAAATACTAATATTTGAGATTCAAATAGGATGAATATGAATAAATATTGGATGTATGCTAATCGTTTAACAATAGAGTACGAGAACGGAGTGAAAGAGTTCATCAAGTTTGAAAAGGATCATGCAATGGATCCTTCTCAAATCCTTTGTCCGTGTTTACGTTGTTGTTATTCTAGAATACTTACTCCATAGGAGTTGGAAGAACATTTGATATGTCAAGGAATAGATCAGAGTTATAAATATTGGAATAAACACGGAGAAAAAGTGAATGTAGCTACTGGCTGGGATAAAACTGCATTTTATGGATCGTCAGATATGAATACAAATATGGATAATGAAGAAGACCGTATGGAGGATGTGATTACAGATGTCAGTGATGGTGAAGATATTATTGAGTAAATGACAAAGACAATTCAATATAAACTCTATGATTGCCCAAAATTGTTTAAGAAGTTAAAGAGTTGTGAAAAGATGCCATTGTATGTTTCTTTCTCTAAGTATACAACATTATCAGCTGTACTGAAGTTGTATAAACTAAAAGCAGGAAACAGATGGAGTAATGTCAGTTTTACGGAACTACATGCTCTCTTGAATGACATGCTCCCGGAAGATAATGAGCTCCCAACCCGGACATATGAAGGTAGACGAATGCTACGCTCGATGGGAATGATTTATGAAAGAATACCTACCTGCCTAAAAGACTGTATATTGTTTCGCAAGGAGAGAAAATCACTTACAGAATTCCCAAGGTGTGCTGATTCTCAATACAAGAAAGATAAATCTAATCCTATGAAAGTTGAATGGTACTTTCCAATAATTCCAAGGTTTAGGCTTCTATATGGATGTGAAGAAACTGTAAGACAATTTTCATGACATGCAGATAAAAGAAATAAAGATGGGTTATTACATCATCCGACCGACTCTCCTAATTGGAAGAAAATTGATCATGAGTATCCTGAATTTGGAAAAGAGCCAAGAAACCTTCGCCTTGCGTTATCTACAGTTGGAGTGAATCCTTTTTGTTTTCAAACCAGTACTCATAGTACATGGCCTGTTATGTTGATAAATTATAACTTTCCACCCTGGTTATGCATGAAGCGGAAATTCATCATGTTATCTATGATTATATCAGGACCAAAACAACCAGGTAACGATATTGATGTTTATCTGGCTCCTTTGATCGATGATTTGAATTTATTGTGGGACTCAGGTGGAATGTTCTATGATTCTTATAAAAGTGCATACTTCACGTTGAGAGCGATGTTGTATGGGACAATAAATGATTTCCCTGCTTATGGAAATTTGTTAGGCTATAGAATTAAAGGAAATAAAGGGTGTCCCATGTGAGAAGAAGATACAAAATCAATTAGGTTGAAACATTCATCCAAATCTGTGTTTCTAGGAAATTTTAGATTTCTACCTCATCGGTATAAGTACCGATCTTGGACAACATCATTCAATAGAAGTTCAGAAAAACGCGCAACACTGTCTCCACTAATAGGTGATCATATGTTTGAGAAAGTAAAAGATCTGAACACTATTTTTGGTAAACCATATTCGAAAAACCTTAAGAAAATCGGTTGGAAAAAGGGATCAGTTTTTTTAAAATTACCATACTGGAATTGTTTGTACGTCAGACATTTTCTTGATGTGATGCATATGGAAAAAAATGTATGTGATAGTGTTATCAGAATGTTGCTAAATGCCCCTAGAAAAAAAAAAGATGGAACTAAGGCAAGGCTGGACATGGTTGACATAGGAATATGAGAAGATTTGGATCCTTTGTGATGTGTACGAGTCAACCCCACCCCAATCTGAGGCCTGGTGTGACTGCTACCACTCAAAGGGTCTCTCTTTTGTTTAAAATGGACACAATTTCAAATGAAAACAACAACTGACCTACAGAAATCTGACCAAACACATTTGGATTGTGTTGATCCTTTAGGAGAACGATCCATAGGTCCTTTGTGATGTGTATGAGTCAACCCCGCCTCAATCTGAGGCACATTGTGACCACTATCACTCAAAGGGTCTTTCTTTTGTTTAAAATGGACACAATTTTAATTGAAAACAACAAATGACCTACGAAAATCGGAACAAACGCATTAATATTGACTTGATCTTTTATAATAACTATCCAAGGGTCCTTGGTGACATGTACAAGTTAACCCCACCTCAATCCAAGGAATGATGTGGCCGGTACCACTCAAAGTGTCTCTCTTTTGTTTAAAATGGACACGATTTTAAGTGAAAACAACAACTGACCTACGAAAATCCGACCAAACACATTCGGATTGTGTTGATCCTTTAGGAGAAGGATCCATGGGTCATTTTTGATGTGTACAAGTCAACAACGCCTCAATCCGAGGCATGGTGTGACCGCTATCACTCAAAGAGTCTCTCTTTTGTTTAAAATGGACACGATTTTAAGTGAAAACAACAACTGACCTACGAAAATCCAACCAAATGCATTTAGATTGTGTTGATACTTTAGGATAACAGTCCACAAGTCATTTTTGACATGTAAAAGTCAACCCCGCCTCAATCTGAGGCACGGTGTGACTGCTATCACTCAAAATGTCTCTCTTTTGTTTAAAATGGACACGATTTTAAGTGAAAACAACAAATGTCCTACGGAAATCTGACCAAAAGCATTCTGATTGTGTTGATACTTTAGTAGAACGATCTATGGGTCCTTTGAGACATGTAAGAGTCAACCCCGCCTCAATCCGAGGCCCGATGTGACCGCTACCATTCAAATTGTCTCTCTTGTTTAAAATGGACACAAATTTAATTGAAAACAACAACTGACCTATGGAAATCCAACCAAATGCTTTCGGATTGCCTTTATCCTTTAGGAGAAAGATCCAAGGGTCCTTGGTGACGTTTAAGAGTCAATTCATCCTCAATATGAGGCATAGTGTGGCTGGTACCACTCAAAGTTTCTCTCTTTTGTTTAAAATGGACACGATTTTAAGTGAAAACAACAACTGAACTATGAAAATAAAACCAAACACATTCATATTGTGTTGATACTTTAGGAGAAATATACAAGGGTCCTTTTTGACGTTTATGAGTCAACCCTGCCTCAATCCGAGGCATGGTGTGACCGCTATAACTCAAATGGTCTCTCTTGTTTAAAATGGACATGATATTAAGTAAAAACAACAATTGACCTACGGAAATCTGACTAAACGCATTCGTATTGACTTGATATTTTATAAGAACGATCCAAGGGTACTTGGTGACATGTACGAGCCATCAACACCTCAATCCAAGGCACGGTGTGGCCGATACCACTCAAAGGGTCTCTCTTTTGTTTAAAATGGACACGATTTTAATTGAAAACAACAACTAACCTACAGAAATCTGACCAAATGCATTTGGATTGTGTTTATACTTTAGTTGAATTATCCACGGGTCCTTTGTGATGTGTAAGAGTCAACCCTGACCCAATCCGAGGCATAGTGTGACCGCTATCACTCAAAGGGTCTCTTCTTTTTTAAATGGACACGATTTTAAGTGAAAACCACAACTGACCTACGTAAATCCGACCAAACGCATTCATATTGCCTTGATATTTTATAAGAACCATCTAAGGGTCCTTGGTGACATGTAAGAGTCATCCCCAACTCAGTCTGAGGCATGGTGTGGCCGGTACCACTCAAAGGGTCTCTATTTTGTTTAAAACAGACATGATTTTAAGTGAAAACAAAAACTGACCTATGAAAATCCAACCAAACGCATTTGGATTGTTTTGATCCTTTAGGAGAATTATCCATGGTTCATTTTTGAAATGTATGAGTCAACCCATCCTCAATACGAGGCACGGTGTGATCGCTATCACTCAAAGGGTCTCTCGTGTTTAAAATGGACACAATTTTAATTAAAAACAACAACTGACCTACATAAATCTGACCAAACGCATTCGTATTGCCTTTATATTTTATAAGAATGATCCAAGGGTACTTGGTGACGTGTAAAAGTCATCCCCGCCTCAATATGAGGCATGGTGTGGCCGGTACCACTCAAAGGGTCTCTCTTTTGTTTAAAATGGATACGATTTTATGTGAAAACAACAATTGACCTATGGAAATCCAAACAAACAGATTTGGATTGTGTTGATCCTTTAGGAGAATGATCCACGGGTCCTTTGTGATGTGTATGAGTCAACCCCGCCTCAATCCAAGGCACGGTGTGACAACTATCACTCAAACGGTCTCTCTTTTGTTTAAAATGGACATGATTTTAAGTGAAAACAAAAACTGACCTACGGAAATCCAACCAAATGCATTCGGATTGTGTTGATCCATTAGGAGAACGATTCACGGGTCCTATTTGATGTGTAAGAGTCAACCCCTCCTCAATCTGAGGCATGGTGTGACCGCTACCACTCAAAGGGTCTCTATTTTGTTTTAGATGGACATGATTTTAAGTGAAAAACAAATGACCTATGAAAATCTGACCAAACGCATTCGGATTGCCTTGATCCTTTTGGATAATGATACAAGGGTCCTTGGTGATGTGTACGATTCAACCCCGCCTCAATCCAAGGCACGGTGTGGCTAGTACCACTCAAAGGGTCTCTCTTTTGTTTAAAATGGACACGATTTTAAGTGAAAACAACAACTGACCTATGAAAATCCAACCAAACACATTCGGATTGTGTTAATACTTTAGTAGAATGATCCACGGTTACTTTGTGACATGTAAGAGTCAACCCTTCCTCAATCAAAGGCATGGTGTGACCGCTATCACTCAAAGGGCCTCTCTTGTTTAAAATGGACACGATTTTAAGTGAAAAAACAACTGACCTACGGAAATCCAACCAAATGAATTCGTATTGCCCTGATATTTTATAAGAATGATCCAAGGGTCCTTAGTGACATGTATGAGTCATCCCCACCTCAATCCAAGGCACGGTGTGTCTGGTACCACTCAAAGGGTCTCTCTTTTGTTTAAAATGGACACGATTTTAAGTGAAAAAAACAACTGACGTACGGAAATCCCACCAAACGCATTCAGATTATGTTGATCCTTTTGGGGAATGATCCAAAGGTCCTTTTTCACGTATAATAGTCAACCCTGCCTCAATCCGAGGCACATTGTGACCGCTATCACTCAAATGGTCTCTCTTTTCTTTAAAATGGACACGATTTTAAGTGAAAACAACAACTGACCTACGGAAATCTGACCAAACGCATTAGGATTTCCTTGATCTTTTATAAGAACGATAAAAGGGTCCTTGGTGAAGTTTAAGAGTCATCCCTACCTCAATCTGAGGCACGGTGTGGCCAGTACCACTCAAAGGGTCTCTATTTTGTTTAAAATGGACACGATTTTAAGTGAAAACAATAACTGACCTATGAAAATCTGACCAAACGCATTTGTATTGTATTGATACTTTAGGAGAACAATCCATGGGTTCATTGTGACATTTACGAGTCAACCCCGCCTCAATCTGTGGCACGGTGTGACCACTATCACTCAAAGGGTCTCTCTTGTTTAAAATGGACACAATTCTAATTGAAAACAAAAACTGACCTACGGAAATCTGACCAAACACATTTGGATTTCCTTTATCTTTTATAAGAACAATCCAAGGGTCCTCAGTGACATGTAAAAGTAATACCTGCCTCAATCCGAGGCAAGGTGTGTCCAGTACCAGTCAAAGGGTCTCCCTTTTGTTTAAAATGGAAACGAATTTAAGTGAAAACAACAACTGACCTACAGAAATCTGACCAAACGCATTCGTATTGTGTTGATACTTTAGGAGAAAGATCCATGGGTACTTTGTGACATGTATGTGTCAACCCCACCTCAATCCAAGGTACGGTGTGACCGCTATCACTCAAAGGGTCTCTCTTTTGTTTAAAATGGACATGATTTTAAGTGAAAATAACAACTAACCTATTGAAATTTTACCAAATGCATTCAGATTGTGTTGATACTTTAGGAGAACGATTAAAGAGTCCTTTGTGATGTGTAGGAGTCAACGCCGCCTCAATCCGAGGCATGGTGTGACCTCTATCACTCAAAGGGTCTCTATTTTGTTTAAAATGGAAACGATTTTAAGTGAAAACAACAACTGACCTACGAAAATATGACCAAACACATTCGGATTGCCTTGATATTTTATAAGAACGATCCAAGGGTCCTTGGTGACATGTAAGATCCATCCTCGCCCCAATTCGAGGCATGGTTTGGCCAATACCACTCAAACGGTTTCTATTTTGTTTAAAATGGACACGATTTTATGTGAAAAAAAACAACTGACCTACAGAAATTCAACCAAACGCATTTAGATTGTGTTTATCCTTTAGGAGAACTATCCATGGGTCCTTTTTGACATATTAGATTCAACCCTGCCTCAATATGAGGCACGGTGTGACCGCTATCACTCAAAGGGTCTCTCTTGTTTAAAATGGACACAATTTTAATTAAAAACAACAACTAACCTATGAAAATCTGACCAAACGCATTCGGATTGCCTTGATATTTTATAAGAATGATCCAATTGTCCTTGGTGTCATGTAAGAGTCAACTCCGACTCAATATGAGGCACAGTGTGGCCGATACCACTCAAAGCGTCTCTATTTTGTTTAAAATGGACACGATCTTAAGTGAAAACAACAACTGACCTACAGAAATTTGACCAAACGCATTCAGATTGTGTTGATACTTTAGGAGAATGATCCGAGGGTCCTTTTTGGCATGTAAGAGTCAACCTCGCCTCAATCCGAGGCACGGTATAACCGCTACCACTCAAAGGGTCTCTCTTGTTTGAAATGGACACAATTTTAATTGAAAACAACAACTGACCTACGAAAATCTGACCAAACACATTAGGATTGCCTTGATCTTTTATAATAACCATCCAAGGGTTCTTGGTGATGTGCATGAGTCATCCCCGCCTCAATCCGAGGCACGGTGTAGCCGGTACAACTCAAAGGGTCTCTCTTTTGTTTAAAATGGACACGATTTTAAGTGAAAACAACAACTGACATACAAAAATCCAACCAAATGCATTAATATTGTGTTGATCCTTTAGGATAATGATACACGGGTCCTTTGTGATGTGTAAGAGTCAACCCCGCTTCAATACAAGGCATGGTGTGACCGCTATCATTCAAAGGGTCTCTCTTGTTTAAAATGGACACAATTTTAATTGAAAACAACAACTGACCGACGAAAATCTGACCAAAAGAATTAGGATTGCCATTATATTTTATAAGAATGATCTAAGGATCCTTGGTGATGTGTACAAGTCATACCTTCCTCAATCTGAGGCATGGTGTGGCCGGTACCACTCAAAGAGTCTCTCTTTTGTTTAAAATGGACATGATTTTAAGTGAAAACAACAACGGACCTACAGAAATCTGACCAAACGCATTCAGATTGTGTTGATCCTTTAGGAGAACGATCCAAGGGTCCTTTGTGATGTGTATGAGTAAACCCTTCCTCAATACAAGGCACAGTGTGACCGCTATCACTCAAAGGGTCTCTCTTTTGTTTAAAATGGACACAATTTTAAGTGAAAACAACAACTGACCTACGGAAATCTGACCAAACACATTTGGATTGTGTTGATCCTTTAGGAGAATTATCCACGAGCCCTTTGTGATGTGAAAGAGTCAACCCCGACTCAATCCAAGTTATGGTATGACCGCTACCACTCAAAGGGTCTCTCTTGTTTAAAATGGACACAATTTTAATTGAAAACAACAACTGACCTACGAAAATCGGACCAAATGCATTCGTATTGCCTTGATATTTTATAATAACGATCCAAGGGTCCTTGGTGATGTGTAAGAGTCATCCCCGACTCAATCCGAGGTACGGTGTGGCCGGTACGACTCAAAGGGTCTCTCTTTTGTTTAAAATGGACACGTTTTTTAGTGAAAACAACAACTGACCTATGGAAATTTGACCAAACGCATTCAGATTATGTTGATCCTTTAGGAGGAAGATATGAGGGTCCTTTGTGACATGTAAGAGTCAACCTCGCCTCAATCTGAGGCACGGTGTGACCGATATCACTCAAAGTGTCTCTCCTGTTTAAAATGGACACAATTTTAATTGAAAACAACAACTGACCTACGAAAATTTTACCAAACGCATTCGGATTGCCTTGATAATTTATAATAACGATACAAGGATCCTTGGTGATGTGTAAGAGTCCTCCCCTCATCAATACGAGACACGGTGTGGCCTGTACCACTTAATGGGTCTCTCTTTTGTTTAAAATGGACACGATTTTAAGTGAAAAAAACAACTGACCTACGGAAATCTGACCAAATGCATTCAGATTGTGTTTATCCTTTAGAAGAACTATCCATGGGTCCTTTGTAATGTGTAATAGTCAACCCTACCTCAATCTGAGGCACAGTGTGACCGCTATCACTCAAAGTGTTTCTCTTCTGTTTAAAATGGACACGATTTTAAGTGAAAACAACAACTGACCTACGGAAATCCAACCAAACACATTCGGATTGTGTTGAAATTTTAGGAGAATGATACACAGGTCCTTTGTGACATGAAAGAGTCAACCCTGCCTCAATCTGAGGCATGGTGTGACCGATACCACTCAAAGGGTCTCTATTTTGTTTAAAATTGACACGATTTTAAGTGAAAACAACAACTGACCTACGAAAATCTGACCAAACGCATTCAGATTGCCTTGAAATTTTATAAGAACGATCGACGGGTCCTTGGTGACATGTACGAGCCATCCATGCCTCAATAAGAGGCACGGTGTGGCCTGTACCAATCAAATTGTATCTCTTTTGTTTAAAATGAACACGATTTTAAGTGAAAACAACAACTGACTTATGAAAATCTGACCAAACGGATTAGGATTGTGTTGATCCTTTAGGAGAATGATCCTCAAGTCCTTTGTGATGTGTACAAGTCAACCCCGCCTCAATCCAAGGCACGGTGTGACTGCTATCACTCAAAGGGTCTCTCTTTTGTTTAAAATGGACACAATTTAAATTGAAAACAACAACTGACCTATGAAAATCTGACCAAACTTAGTCGGATTGCCTTGATCTTTTATAAGAACTATCCAAGGGTCCTTGGTGACGTGTATGAGTCAACCCCGCCAACCCCCTGAACCGCCCCCACCCCCTGGACACCAATCCACCCCCTAGACACCCCCACCCCTCTGGACACCCCCACCCCTGTAAAGCCCCCGGACACCTTGGACACCAACCCACCCCCTGGAAATCCCCCCGGACACCAATCCACCCCCTGGACAGCCCCCACCCCTGGACACCAATCCACCCCCACTCCTCTGGACACCCCACACCCCCTGTAAAGACCCCCTGACACCTTGGACACTAGGCCACCCCCATGGAAAGCCCCCCCGGATACCAATCCACCCCTGGACCACCCCCCACCCCCTGGACACAAATCCACCCCTCTGGACACCCCCACCCCCTGTAAAGCCCCCCTAAACCTTGGACACCAGCCGACCCCCTAGAAAGCCCCCCCCGGATACCAATCCACCCCTTGGACCGCCCCCACCCCCCTGGACACCAATCCACTCCCTGGACACCCTCAACCCTCTGGAAACCCCCACCCCCTGTAAAGCCCCCCGACACCTTGGACACCAGCCCACCCCCGTAAAGCCCCCCAGACACCCCCTACCCCCCCTTGGACAGCCACCCCAAACCCTTGAACAACCCCCCAACCCCCTAAATTCTGAATTGAATTATTTATGTACTTAATTAACTTATTAATTATGTGTTAATGGTGTACAAGTATACTTATTGTATGGGTATACTTGGTCTAATTAGATTATGATTTATGAGTTATTTTTGTATGGGTATATGTGCATTAATTAGTTTATTGAGATGCTGATTTTTTTTATAGGTGTTTGGGTGTACTGCTGAAGAATATTTCATAGCAGCAGAGAGGGAATTTATCAGCGCTAAAAAAGCGCTGATAAATCGTGATTTTTTCAGCACTAAAAAAAGCGCTGATAAACTACACCTTTATCAGCGCTAAAAACGTTTATAAAGGATAGGTTTATCAGCACTCTTTTAGTGCTGATAAAGTCTACCTTTATCAGCGCTTTTTTAGCACTGATAAAGTACCCCTTTATCAGCACTGAGCTTTACAACGCTCTTTTATCATTGTTAAAGCCTGATTTTAGCGCTGTTAATGCCTGTATTTGTAGTAGTGCAACAGGTCTAGGATAACCTAGGATTTATTAAACTAGAGTCTAAGGAACTTATCCATTGTAGTTCATACTCTATGGTTAAAAATGAGATGTTGGTAAAAATCCAAGATGTCCACATCAGATCATTGACTGAGCACTGAGCGACATCTACCTTTTGGTAATTTCAAAGGAAAGTAGATGCTTTCTAAGAGTCCGACCAAGTAATTTCTACACAGGAACCCAGGTATCACTCAAGACCACCCACGCCTTGATATGAACCACACATCCATTTTCATACACTAATAGAATCACCCTACAAACCAAATGGATTTAAAGAATTAGTGTAGTGTAATACTGATGCTCTATTAGTGAATCAAGGATGATATCAAGGTTGAGGATAGTCCCTTCACTAATAAAGAGTACACTAAGAGTATTGAATAAGAATGGAAAATCCAGAAAATTATGGTAAAATTTTTAGAAGAAGCTCGAATTCACCTGATGACATATTTCCATTATCCAATAATAATGAATTCACCTCATATGTCTTTACGTGACAGTAAAACTCAACCCCCAAAGTCCATCCAAGACAAATGGTGTTTCATAAAGGTTTCACACATAGCCAACCACATCAATGTCATGTTTCCGAGCAAGCACTGACTTGTGTACTAGACCTAACACAACACTCCTCACCTTAGTATTTTAATATTCATGCAAAAAAGATATATACTAAATGATCATCAGTGTGAAACATTATATTTACGTTAAAAATATTTTGGACACTCCTTTGATTCATTATCACAAGTTCTAAAACATTTGGCATGAAATCCAAAATCAAACTTATCAGCATTTCAAACCAGCCGAGACTCTTGTAATTCATCCCGAGCATTAGGAAAAAATTGATTCCTTTAACTCACACATAACTCTACTACAGATATTACTGGAGACTTACTAAAAAACACAAGGATCAATGATTCCACTGAATTCCATCTATTTTTTTACCTCATTTAGAAACTCAATGGGAACTGTGTATAGGAATGCAAACTACCATGATATTTTCTGATCAAGAAAACCATTCTTGATACTATACATAGGCTATCCACCCTATTCATCCAAGTATCATCTGGCCATTATAGAAAATTGGATCAAATTCATACTTTCTCACATGACTGTGAAATAGAGTGACAACCTTTTGAGTCACCCAAAGAAAGGGAAACTGGGTTACGAGACCTATTAAGCATCCAACCATTACCTAGGAAAGACTAACCTACTATCATCAATCATTACCTAATGCTCACACCTATAATAGGGGTCAATGATACCATGAAAACCTGACCAAAAAAAGATTCCATTTAGAAGGTAAGAGTCTTTCTAGGGACAACAACACCCAAAAGGCACCATACACCAGAAAGCTCACAATACATAGCAATGCATTTAAACTCCAAGGGATCTTTGTACCTAGGGCTATCCACTAATGAAATCATATGTTTAAAACCAATCAATAGTTAATGAAAAACATGTTTCACTAAGATCTAATGCTATCATTTTATCCATTTCTAAAAGAAAATGACCTACAAAAAATGCTCACGTTTCCATTCCAAAGAAACTTGAGAGAGGCTTAAATTACCCTTCCAAGAGGGGTTAAATGATGGACAGCTCTCCAGGTTACCATTTAAATCCATTTCAGTGATTAAAATTTAATCATTAAACATTTAAAATATTTTAAATAGAACATCAAGTACCAACTACAAAACAAAATCACTTGGTACCTAATTTAATGAATGCATCAAGGAAAATATAAAAGTCTAATCGAACATCATTTTTAATGCATTAACCATTTATTGAAATTCATTCATAATTAGAACATTTATCAAAATTAATTCCTTTTAAGTTATTAAAGATAATCTGGCCTAAGTGGGCCCCATTAAACCAACTTGGGTTCATTAAAATGCAAATCTATATCAATTATTTAATTATTAGAGTTCCCAAAACACCTGTAGTAGGTTACCTCAAAAGAAATATTCCCCAACTAACGTAATTTGGTATATTTTTGTATTTTTAAAGATAAAAATATTATTTACATGCCCATGTGATAGGGGTATGATCCTTATTATGGAATACAATTCATTTTAGGCTAAAATTAAACACATTTTACATTTATTACCATTTTAATATGTAATATTCTCTTAAATAAATTTTCAATTATATGGATTTCCATCTTCAATTGATAATACTCCCATAAACTTTATTGATTATAGAATAATTACCATTTAATTGAAACCACTTCACTTTTACATTTTTTATTTAGTATAATTTAAATTTTAACAACAGTCTCTAAATATCTATAAACAAGTCCAAATGACAGTTCAAATACACGGGTTACCCTTTCCCAATCGTAAGGCACCCACACATCTTATGACTTTAAAATGGTTCTTGTTTAATCAAAACCATTAAATTTATCCCATGAAACCCTTTATACATATTAACAAAAAATATCATGTTATCAAAATAAATAAACATAGAGAAACATGTCATAACATAGAAACGTGATACAATGTCTGACCATGACAATTAAATAGGTAGCATGGAATATCACTCAAGGAAGACAATCCAAAATAATAGGAAACCAATAAATTCAATAATAAGGTATGGAATATAAATGGAACATGAATATCTATGTGCCTATAATGATGCATGTAATGCAACATCCTCTCCATACCATAACAAGGGTAAATATGATAAATCTCATAAATTAACAGGAAGTAGAAAATACACCATTCACCTCTAATACAACTTTGTAACATCCAAACCTGACATAAAACTATGAAAGTAGTCAGAACGATAGGTTAGATGGTCTTAAGAACACCTCCACATATGCTAGAGGATTCCGACTAGCAGTGATGGTGTAAGGAGTTGATATTGGGGAGACTATATCGTCAAGATCAGAGTAGCATAGTGGAACAATAGAAACAAATAACAAATAGTTGAGGAAGAAGTAGAAAATGAAAAAATATAAGTCCAAGAATAATATAAAAACTAAATAAAAAGATGTTAAATTCCAATATATACAATGCATGCATGTCTAGATGACGATTCATAACTAAAATAGCAGACATACATCAGGAAGAATGGTAAAGTATAATACCAAAATAATGAAAAGAAAAGAAATCCCCCAAGGGAGATCTCCATGAGATTTAAGATATCCAGATGATTCCTATGCTCCTAAATCTAATGTAAAAGCATAACAATATAAGAAAAGAACCATGGTCTTTTGAATATGAGATCTACTCAAGTACCCCAGTACAATGGCACCCTGAGCAGGGTGTGAGATATAAATCCTAGTAGGTTACCATCCACGATGTCTATAGCTAATCCAGTCCATGATGTATAATATAAAACAATGTATAGGTTTACTGAAATAATAATAAGCTCTAAATAAATAAATAAACATCGGTAAACTTAGGATCCATTGGGACACCTATCCAACTCTACCTGCTTTGACTCATAACTAGAAATATTTTCATTAGAAATTATATAAATTGTAATAATATATATAGTATAGTATAGTTATATATTGAATACACCTATATGAGCCAAGTACGTGTGAACTTAAGTGGTCATATACCTAGAATATAGGGTTCTTGATAGACTGGGGCATAACTCAGTCATCCATAACCAATTTGAATAATCCTATAAGCTCATGCAATAGGGTACATTTTCTATATCTCATAATGAGTTTTAGACATCATGCTCATCACCCAATATGGTTATTATTCCATCATGTCAACACTCAAATAGTAGTGAGTGCATCATCATGTCAACACTCAACAAGGGATGTGGTATGTCATTCCCACCATCCACATAGTGTCACTGGTATGAGATGCCAAATCTCAACACCCAAAGTATGAAAGGTTGATTCTGCTATACTCAATATCACCCTTACCATCTTCCCACAACCTATATAAAGGTGTAATCATATAATAATAATAATCAAAGTCATGAGTCATTAACACTCATTCTTTACATTTAATAATCACAATAAAAAATAAGGGCATCACATTTAGAACAATTTACACAGGTCATGATTATCTAATTAAAACAAGAGGCATCATCATACCACCCAAATAAATTCCATCTTAATGAATCAACTTAAATACATGTAAGGGTAAGAAATCCACCATAAAAATATTATCAGACAAATAAATTCCATTCAAATCAATTAATAAATTTTAAGGAATCCATTCTATCATGCCTGGAAATTATATTTAATTAAATTTCTTAATCCATAATCGTTTAGAGAAAGAAAGTGGCATGGTCAAACAACCCATTTCAACTAAATTTAAAATGTGTCATTTAATCTAATAAAAAAAATTCCAAGTAATTATAAGACTCAAAGAGGTACTTAGAAGGTACCCTAGTCCATTGGGAAGATCTCCTACATGAGTAATCATGTTTATTAAGCAAGCCAAGCCCTTAGGATGAGCTTGGTCCATTTTCCATTTAGGTAGGAGTGTTCCAAGAATGAACTTAGGAGGTGCATTGGTTCAATGCTAATTTATATAGAAAGATGAAAACTCCATTTAAATATAACAAACGAAGTCATGGTCTAAACATGACTTATTTCAAAGAATAACTTCATAGGGTGCCATCAATTCCATAATACCAGACAAGATTCAATTCGTTGAACAACACATTTTAATTTTGAAGATAGTGAACCCCATTTGATGGGTTTATTAAAAAATCATGAAAATATTTATCAATAATTCACTTAGCATAAATAAAAATAATATTCAAACATAATAACTCAATTCTCATTAAATAAAAGTTTTAGAAAAAACTACCCCAAATGGAAATTCAATTCATAAGTGTTCAATATGGAATTTAGGAGATTCTGTTATCATTTAGGAAATTACTTTCAAGGGGAAATTTCATTATTAATCCAATTTGAAAAATTATAAGTAAATAAATGCATTTAAAAAAATTATTAAGAATGGTCCAAAACAATCCAGCACACCCATGGGGTGCTCGTGATCATGATTGACAACCTCAAAATAAATAACAAAGCTCAATATTAGTAATACTATGTCTGTAAACAATATTAGATTGTAAAAAAAAATTAATGAAAAGCACGGTGAAGGATGTCATGAAACACAATGGTTCTATTTAAAAATTTTTGGAAACCTAAGGAAAGAGATGTATACTACCTAACTTATTCATAGGGCACTTTACTCATCTAATATCAAGCTCTGATTTGGCATGGTTTGGAAGAAATCTAAGAAACATACATTCTACCTAAAAAATAGGAAAAATGATATTACACCTTGATAACCCAAACAAGAGAAGACTAAATGAATAAAGGTTCATCAAGAGTCGAGATCTTACATATGAGGATCCTTAGAGACTGATGGAGTTTAATTCAGACTTCAGACGAAGTAGTTCTCTTGATGCCTAAAATATGCTTGAGGAGGAATCCAATGTCACATAGAAGGAGGCTCACATGCTTGGAATAATAGGAATAAATAAGAAAAAAGTAATACATAAACTTATTAAGGGAAAAAGTTTAATTTCACCCTACAAACTAGGTGGCATGGTTTGCAAACCATGCACCAACCATACAAATCTCTCTAGTTTTGAAACCTACCTCACATGGTTTTTCCCATAGGGTTACCCTAACTATGTTCCAACTGTGAAATGAATAGTGTGTGGTACTGCCCAAGTGTCACCAATATTGCGAGACGGTTGTGTGGTTTGGGGAAACCGTGCGCAGCCTATGTGCTTCACATCTGATCCTCTTGTTCATGCCACATAATTTTCTACTGGGGTCCAAACGGTTTCAGAAGAACCATTCACCCTAATCAGACTACCCAACCTTGTTGTTTATGGGGGCCACACTCCCAAATCTCAACGGAGCACATGAGGAATCTCTCGAGGCTTCAAACAAGTCTAAAAACGACACATTTATGTGTTTGAACTCTTAGAATTACATTTAGAATCCTGATCCAAAGAAAGGCTCATCCAGTAAATGAAATGATTTAAATTCCATTGAAATTTTACCGTGGCTAAAAAAACATGGGTAATTACACAATCTATGAATGTTCCATTAGAATTAAAATTCATGTGAATATTTATGTCATCAAGTAGAACATGTAGATTGGTTCTTGGCTCATGAGATATGCTAATCGCCACTCTAACATGACTTGTTGGAAGCTGTATGTTGTTTAGATTATCTTCTTGGATATTGAGCACAGTATCCTTATCAATAATGTGATGGGTGGGTATTGATAGATATAAACCATAATCATTTTCACCTTATAGAATACTAGTACTAGAAAGGTATATGTGTCTACCTGATTCACATTTCATAGAAAAAATTATGAGAATATTGATTACCTCATCTAAGATAGATCTTTGAGGGTAATTGATCACCAGAAAGTCAGTGGGGGTGGGGGGATCATCATGTAGTGGTTGTTATTAATTTTTTTTCTTATGTTATGTTCCTCCCCATAACATTTTATAACAACTCATATATACAATGAAATTTTTATTCATGAGAATCTAATCACACCTGTATATCCTCCATTTGATTATCTTTATCCCCTTTACTTTTTTTTATCAAAATATGTTTGGGGTCTACCACCAAAACCCACACCTATGATGCTGATATATTGTTTTGGCCTCTTCAAGGCCACTGATAGTATTTGTTCATCCAACACAGCTGATGATGATTCATGTGTCTAAGTCTGATTAAAAATATTATAAAATAAGTAATCATTGTTTTTTAATATGGATTTAAAGTAAAACCATTTTTTATTATTTCATACTTACACATTATTCCCACATTTTCTATGTATTTTCTTCTATTATAATTCCATGTTTATTTTCACATATTCCTCCTTCCATATCACATGATGTATAATGGAATTGACTTTGGATTTAGATTCCTCAATCTATATAAAAATAGGGGAACATAATGATGTTGTTTTTTCATGTCACATAAAAGTATTATGATAGATTTAAAATACGTAGAATTTTTTTCAAGATAAGAATACCCCATCCTTACTTTGTGGTAGGGGTAAATTGATTTTGCTGCTCATTTCTTATTTTTAGAACACATTTAATATTTCATAAATTAACAATTCTTAATCAAGGTATTTAATACATTTTTTTTCAAACAATGTATTACCAACTACAATGTACCTAAAAATATGTCTCCTCACAACATCCAGTATATGAATCTCAGGTTTTTTTGCTATTAGATGTGCATAAATTTGTTGTGGGTGCATGTATATTTTCCCAGAAACATCTTTAGGATGAAACATTGTTAGAATTTCGTAAAATCATATGTGATCCATTCCAGCAATCATTAAAAAAATTATTTCAGGATTCATCTACTATAAATTCCATCCAAATGGGATAATTAAATGTAATTAAATGTTTCACTATTTTATTTTTTAGTAAAATAAATAAATTATATAATAATTTTACCTAATATATTCTAAAATAAGTGTCTTATTCTTGGGAATAAAAGGTTTCCTATAATATACATCAATCGATATGAATTGCTGAGTAGTGAGCTCAATGAAACTAAAAAACATGTCCTTGTTGGTGTTAACATCATGGCCAACCACATTCCCTCCAACTACAAATATGATGCCATTTTCTTCTTAATAATTCTTAATAACATCACCACACTACAATATCTTGTTTTTTGGGACACTAGTTCTGTCCCTTTTACCATTTCATCAGGTTCAACATTGTCAATATGTTGTTCCTATGCATTGATATCATAGAAATGTGAAGAAGGTTTTTGTTCCTATGAAATTAGAGAACCATTAGGTACAGAATCCTATTATTCCTTAATATTGGGAGAATCGACACATGCAGAATAAATTATCAATATATGTAGTTTAATATTTAATTTAGATTACACAAATGTAATAGTGAATAGATAATAATATGAGGTACCAAAATTTATATTTCAAAAAATATAACCTGATTATAAAAATAAAACTTTTAGAGGATCAATGGATTTTAACCCTCTATCAAGTATTCAAATACCTTCATTGTGGTATCCCCTGACATACAAGACCCTATTTACATCATGAACATTGTGAAATGATTGCGATGTCCTAATGAAACATTCATACTCAGTTGATTTTTTTTATATCTCTTCTATTGTTATGGATGATAACAGAATAATTGACCACTTTTGGTTTACAAGATATTTAAATTAAAATACTTTTACTTCTTATAATTCCATTATAAATGGTTCCTATTTATACCCTTCCTGACTATAATCCAATTTCATGAATCCCAATCCATCTATCCTAATAAAACTCCTGTTATCAACCCACTTTCATTGATAATTTAGAACTTGTAATGTTCTATAATCAAAATCCCATATTTGTTTGTTATCCCAAAGTATTATTAATCACATAAATTTTATATCAATCCATGGTGCCAGATACATGTATCGCATCATCCAAAAGTGAAAATCCTCTGCTTTTCATGGAACTACCTTCATCTTGTTAATTTATATAGAACTTATAACCATTAATTCCATAACCATTATAAGATAATACAAGCACACTAGGTCCTCTGGCTATCCATCAAATCCTTTCTAAAAATGAATATGTATTTTCATCTAACTCCTTAAACATTTGGTCTTGAAACCATCCTATAAACTATTTATTATCTGTATTTGATATCTATATTTCATCCCTTTATGGATTCAAATTCCAAGATATTTCTTTGTGGGTTTCAACATATAGGTAAACCTCTAATAATATATACACAACATAAAGGTGGGCCTACCCTTGATATGTAATAGTGATTTAAAAAACATTTATTCCAAAAATTACATCACCCACAATCCACCTAGTGTGATGAGACATTGGTAGACCAATGATTTACACATCAGTCATGCAGTTGGTAGATAAATCAATGGATTTCTCAATAATATATTACTCAAAAATAAAACCTTCTCGAAAAATTTTATTTTTGACATACCCTTTTGAAAATCATAAAATATCTTTTAATGGGATGCATCCATCTATAATGTACAACACAACATAGTTTAATCCCTTTTAATAAGTGAACCATCATGTAAACCATTATATCAATTAATTGTGGTAGGAAGACTATTTCAAATTCACATAATATGAAGGAAATAACCTTTTCCATTTTTGGTAATTTTTCTAGGTCTATAGTCTTGCGACATATAGCTTTGAAATAGAAACAAATATTGTTTAATGCTTGATGAACATTCTTAGAAAAAATGAAATGTAAAGATACAAGAATTATATCTCTCAAAAAAATCATGATAGTCATTTTCTTTTAGACCCTTGAAATTCAGATCATTAATTGATATGAAATTATTTATATTTTATGAATAACCCTTTGGAAAATTTTCATCATCTAATAAGATTAAAAACTGATATCTCTATAACTTGGAAAGATTGTAGGTTTCTAGAGGAAGAAAAGTTTATTTTTCACCCTTCATTGGTGCCAACTCCTCTTGTATTCCCATGTCAGTCATGTCCAACATAGACATAATTCCATCCTTTTTTTAGTGCATTTGGTAACGTACCAATGACACTATCAAATTTTATTTTAAATTCATGACATCATGAAAATGCCTCATGTATAAACAATTCCAATATGGTCATTCCAAAAAACAGATATAAAAAGCTAAGTAAGGTTAATATAATTGTAATTTAATGTTATGTAAGGGTGAAACAACATTGTGGAAGGGTAAACTAATGTTAAGTAATGGTATAAAAAGCTAAGTAAGGTTAATATAATGTTATGTAAGTTTAAAAAGATATTATGTAATGATAAAAATCTGTTATGTAAGGGTGAACTAATGTTATGGATAATAAAATATGATTCTGTTAAATTTAATGCAATTCGTTTTGGTTATTTTTAATTAAATATCCCCCCCCCCCCGAATGGACCAAATTCCATCTAGTTTTTTTATAATCCCCCTTTTAAGGGTTGAATTGAAACATTTATATGGATCCTAGGATTCCCAACCTTACATGACTTGATGGTCTTAGATAAATTCATCTATACTATAACTACTTGGAACTTCCCCTCCCCAATGTCTACATCAGGATGTTATTTCTCCACCTTCAAAAATATTTCTTTATTAAATAATGGTTTTCTACAATCAATGTCATTACAGAGGGAATTATTTAACATTGAAGGATGTATGCCTCAATAAAAATTGTTTTTCTTGAGTAGGAAGAAGAAACATGGAAGTTTTTTAAATGATAATTTATATATAAATATAGATTATAAAATAGAATTTAATTTTATCACTAAATAGTTTTTTACATATAAAATTGTGTAACACAAAAATAAATTAATGTTGATGCCCCTAAATACCACAATCCAATGTATAAACCTCACTTCCACTCTATGTCTTACATGTATGATGTCTTGGTGTCATAACTATAGTCATGGGTTCCTCCTCATATTGTGCCCCCACCTAAACCAAGGGCATAAATGGTTGTGGTTTTGATATAGTTTTGTATTAATATACTGATGATAAAAGCTTAATATATGATGTTTCAGGTGCCTCCTCATACAACTAAATAGAAAAATTAAAAACATAATATGTGGGACCATATGACCATGATTATAGAGGTAATAATATAGTTTTTGGATATGCTAGAAATGTGGTATCAAGGAAGTCATCACTGAAGGAATTGTCACCCACGGTCTGCAAGAGCTACGATATCATATCCAAGTCCTGCATCATCGATGATATACACATACCTATTGTAGGATGTATCTGTGATGAATGTATATTAGATGCATGAGTATAAATATATGGAACATAAACCTCTCAGAAATGCGCAATATCAGCTATATGTTGTTTATGATCCTTTCTCTGTGACGCAAAAACATCTATGGGAGCCTATCTCATGTGTTAATCTCTTTGGAATTGCCTCTACCATTGAATATTTTTTTCATCTATATACTCTATATGTTGGTGAAGGTGTAGGTGCATCATCCTCAGTGGGAACAAAAGGAATATCATAATCCCCAAGTGCCTCAGTTGGAGCATGTGGATTATGATAAAGTTGTGGCTCCTCTTTATAGACACTATAATGTATGAAATGGAAAGGATCTATAAGATCCATCATATCTAGGTGAAATACATCTTAACTAATAAATTCATCTTCCTGAGGATAAATAATATGTATAATTTTATCAACTTTTTCTGACTATAAATGAAATAACAATGAAATTAATATGAAACATAACCTAAAAAGTATAATAAATGTTAATAAACAAACCAAATTATAAAATTATATCAGAGGGAATGTAATGTACATGATTCTATTTCTTCTGTACCAATTTTCATAATCTCTTTTACTATCTAACTGGAACCATTCTTTAGGATATCCATACTGAGAGATATTTTATTGGAAAAGCATGTCCCAACACACAATGTATCATGAATGATACTATGGAAAACTCATCACCTTTATACCTATAAGTAAAATATAATGTAATCCTTAAATACATCATACTGCAATGAGGATATGTTTTATATAGCTAAATTATCACATGACTCGATCTGGTTGGTTCCACTCAAGGATGTGGAAGAGGATGAGTGACACCACTGAAACACAATCTCCAAATATAGATGTGCAATACTGTAAAGAAACACATAGAAAAATCCAATATACAGTGTGCATGTAACATAAAATGATAAATCCAAAAAAATTACTAAATTATCAAAACCATGTTATTAAAATAAGATTGCAATATCTTATAAAATTGATAACAAAATAAATTTTTCTACAAAAAAATTATGTTTAGATTACATCATTGGGATTTATAGCTTCTATAATTTGTCAGAATCTATTTATGCTATTTCTCAGGGTTTGTAAAAAATGTTGATCCTCACTCTACCTAGTAAAAAATAAGTATACTATATTTAATATCCCGTTACCTTATTTTGGGTATTTCTCATATCTATTTTCATTTCCATCATTGTTCTGGTGCATTTTAGGCCATCTAAGGATAAAGATTGTCTGATGGGGAAAATGAACTAAATTTTGGAGATTTATGTTTTTTGGAGTAAATCATGCCTATGTATAAAATTGAAAAATGATTAAGAGGATTTCCCTTAGGTTTTGGGTTGATATGGGGTATTTTTATAAATGTTTCTAAAGAATTTTCATGCTGAGAATTTTCATATCATGAACTAGTTACATAATTTGAAACCTTTTCTTGGATGATGTCATGTAATGGGGAATAACATGAGAAATTTACAAGACATGAAGCTGGTTCACATTATTAGATGGTAAATTGGTGTATTTTTTAACTAGGGTGACACCTTTTTTGGAATATATTATTTTATTATATTTCATGTTGTGAACCCAAGATTCATGTCCTTAAATGTGTGTGTTCTGTAGTTTTTAATGCACCACACATCTGGTTATTTTTCATTCAACATGAATGTCCCTCTATCCAAACATAGGAGCTCTACCAAGTGATTTTGGGGATCTTCACTCATTTTGAGTCATTTCATTTGGAGATTGATCTTTGTTGTAGTTGCACTGCATCTCTTTGGGTAAGTGATCTTTCTACATCCACATTATCATTGGTCACTACAACATCATTGAACTATGTTTCTAGATTAGTTTCCCTTTCATGTTGATCCTTCTAGATCCCTTGAAGATTAGTTGTTTGATCTTCCTCGGAAGGATAACATTTGTGTTGGTGGGAGTACAACATGTGAGTTCCTTTTTATATGTTTTTTTATCTTCTTCATTATAAATTCTACTTATTGAATTAATTTTAATATGTAAAGATTTATTTTAGATCCCATGTTTATATCTTTGTGTTCGTCCATGATGGTGGATCCCATTGTGGGTGTGTGTAGCCCATGTTTAAGTTAGGTGGTTTTGTATCGATCCTTTTTCTATTGAACTTTGATTTATCTGGTATTGATAAAAATTTTATAAATAAAATGGCATGATTTATTGATTGATGTGTGTGTGTGTGTGAGAAAATGGGGTTTTGAGAAAATATTGTTTCCCTTTTTTGGAAATAGGAAAAGGTAATTTCAAAGCATTATGAAATGGATTTAAAAATTCATTTTCAATGCATGGTTTGGTTGAAATGGTTTGGGAAATGTAGGACATGGGAAGACTTGGAAACTTAAGTGGAAGGTGTAATAATATACCTCATCTATTGATACTGTCAGAGGTTTCACTCATGAGGTGTTCTTGTGCTCCCTAGGCATGCTATTATAGGGACTTTTTAGACCTATTGGGAGGATCACATGTTGGTATGTCCTCTACTTTATATATTTGATGCATATTTTTAGATACTTGATACATGCGATTGTATATGTTTGGGTAAGAGTGTTATATCTCGCCTAACCTCTAGTGATCCTTGACGTGATTTACTGATGATTATGGTTTTACTTCTTTGGATTTGATATGATATGTGGAACAATATTTTACAGCTTTAATATATGTGAAATTATTTGAAATTTCTTCACCTAGATTATTTGAAAATGTGGAAAAAGTGTATTTATTTTCCATTCTTTTTATAGAAAATTGTTTTATTTGATTATCATGTGTTATTTTCTTTAAATATGATCATTTTTTAGATTGTTGTAGATAGAATTTTTATGGATCACCTAGGTGGGATCTTGCTTAGTATATTTATCTAACACCTTTCATACCCCTTTAGTGGTTCATGGAACTTGTTATTTATTTCAATAAATGGAATGGAAAGGACCCAAAATGAGGCAGTGAGGTTTCTATTTTTTGTTTCTAGGTAGCTGGTGGGGAGATGGTGGGAGTTTTCCTAGGCTATCACATGGAGTAGCAATTTCAGTTTTAGTTATCATTTTTTTTAAAAATTGTATCATTGAATCTATTTATCAACTTTTGAGTTATATCATAGCTATTATTTTCTTTTTCCTATGATATTTATTTCTTGTTCTACTCATCTATTGTTTCCTCCTTTCATGTATATATATGTCATATTTACTGGTTCAGGTTCAGTGAAATCATTTTCTATAGTTGTTGTTGATTCTCAGGTGCTAATCACCATCTTGTGTGGATTGATAATTCCCTTAAAGTAAGTGTTGGGTTAGGTTGGATTTTCATTCTATCTAGTTATAGTTGATGGGATATATGTATTTGGTTTTTAGTCTTTGTCTTAGTCTTAGTTTTTAATTATGGTTTCTTTGTTTGAACTGATATTGTTTTATTGTTTGATTGTCTCTTCTATTTTGGTGTGTAGTGGTATAACTCCAATAAGTATCCCACTTGTTCCTCAAGAGATTGCATTGGATTAACCTCAAATTAATATTCTAATAGATCATAATCTTATTAAAGTTATTGTGAAGGCAGTTTGTAATGTAGACCAAAATGTACTTCAAATCCAGAACACATTTGTTGAGGTAAAACCAGGAGATTGAGGAGAAATGGTTTGATTGCTTGAGTTCTTACATGAGAATCAACCATCCGTCAAGGGTATGAGTGATCCCCATGAGGTGGAGGACTAGATAGAAAATATTCATCATGTCTTTGAATTATAGGATAAAAATGATAAGATAAAGGTAAAGTGTTTAGAGTTAAAACTTGAGGGTCCCAATAAGCGTTGATGGGATTCCATGGTATAGGTGGATAGGCACATAGTCTTAAATTGTAAGGGTTTCAAGTACCAATTATTTCAAAATTTTCTTCCAAACTCACTATTTATAGTGAAGTCTATGGAGTTCCTCTCCTTATATCATGGAAAGTGTTCTCTATCAGCATACACCAATCGGTTCACAAAGTCAGTTCATTTTTCTCTGGAGGTAGTAAAGAATGACCAAAAAGAGGATCATAAGTACCTGTAGGGTTTTCAACTAGATATAAAATCATAGGTATTTCTGTTGAATCTTTCTAACTATTTAGAGATAGTAGAAAAAGAAATTATGGATGATTTAGGTATGCCATAATAGTTTGGTTATTCTTCCCCTTCTCGTCCCCCAGTGGGAGCTTTAGTGGAGTGAAGGGAAGAAAGAGGAATTGGAATGATCATCACAACATTGGTGGGGGCGGTTCTCAGTAGCATGCCTCCTCCACACCTTCAATTACATCCTATAGTGTGCCTTTGACTTTATATTAGTGAGGAAAGGTTAGGCACACCTAACATTCTTGTTCCACAACAACAAATATGTGTAATAGTTTTTGATGCTATGTCCATATACTATGTTTCTATTTGTCTGTTTATATGACTTGTTATGGTCCTAAAAATGGCCCCAAAATCTACTTCAGCATATTCATATACATCAAATTCTATAGGGCTCCAGCCACAGGCCTCAAGAGTGAAGCACCTTTACACAATGGATGATTTTCTAGCAGAGTTAGATGTGGGTCCAACAATAGTGAGAGGTACCATATATATTGTATAGTCAATAGCGACTGCATTATTTGATACAGGTTTATCCCAATTGTTTCTATCAACATTTTTTGGACATAATTATACTTTTATTGGAACTCATGTCCATTGTAATGGAGTTAATGACACCTCTTGGAAGGAGGAAAGGTCAGGGGTTTCAATTTCCTTCTTATTCATTATTGATAGCCGATAAAGAGTTCTTTAGGGATTTAATCATTCTTGATCTAGATCTATTTAATATCATCATTGGGATGGATTGGAATATCACACATCTTGATGAGGTTAATTGTTAGTATCATGGATTATCATTCTGTGTGTCTAATGGGATCTCTCAAGTGTTTTAGGGAGAGTGGGATCCGAGGATAGGTTGTGCAGAACCTTCCCATCCAGATCTTAGGCTTCTGTTGTCTTCTATTTCAGTTGAGCCTAATGACCTTTATTTTGTGGGTAATATTACCTTGTGTTTTAGGGAAGTTCCTAGAGTTCTCCCATATGATTTATTCATTATTACCTCAAAGAGGGAGGTACAGTTTATGATTCATCTTGTCCCAGACATGTAGATGATCTTGATTCCCTCTTATAATATGGTGTCAGTAGATATGAAAGTTATTAAGATTCAGTTGGACAACCTGATGAAGAAAGGTTTTTTTCACCCTAATGTTTCACCTTGGGAATCCCAAGTGCACTTTTCCAAGAAGGTTGATGGTTCACTTTATTTGTGTCTATACTATTTGAATTTGAATAGGGTAATGGTAATGAATAAGTATCATTTGAACTATGTGGATTATGTTTTTGACTAGTTAAAGGGGGGAATGTTGTTTTTGAAGATCAATCTTTGGTCAGGTTATCATCAGCTTATATTTTGTGAGTCTAATATGATGAAGAAGAATTTTTTGAGTAGGTATCAATATTATGAATATGTTGTGGTGTATTTTTTCCATACTAACGCTCCTACAGTTATTATTGATTTAATGAATCAGATATCCCATGAGTATCTTAACACTTTTTTAGTAGTGTTCATAGATGATATTTTGGTTTATTCAAGATCTGAGTGTGAGCATGGGAACTATTTGAGTTTGGTTATGAAAATACTGATGATTCACTATTTGTATAGAATGATTTTGACTTGTGGTTTATGGACCCAATAACTGATGTTCTTAGGGAACATGATTTCTCATCATGTTTTTTCAATTGATCCTAAGAAGGTAATTTTTTTTCTTATCTTGGAAAAATCCACAAAACAACTTTAAGATATAGAAATTAATTAGTATTAATGGGTAGTACTGATGGTTATTGAAGTATTTCTTGAAGTATGAATAACCTATTACTGCTATTACCAGGAAAGGAGTGAAATTAATATGGGATAAAAGTTTAAATATTCTTCCAATGAACTGGAATGACTTCTTACATCATCTTTTATTCTGATCGTACCTATTTCTAGTAGGGATATGTGGTTTTTAGGATGATTTTGGTGATGTATTGGATTGTGTGCTTATGAAGGAAAATAATCTGGTGAATTATAGATCTTTCTATCTTGGACTACATGAGAATAAATACCCTGGTAATGATTTTGAGTTTTCCAAAGTTTTTCATGTGATTAACTATTGGCGACACTATATTTTTGGAGAGAGTTTCTCAAAACATTTAGACTATAAAATTATGAGTATATAATTTCATAAAAATGCTTAAACCTTAGAATGTGGTGGTTTGTGGAGTAAATTCAGACATTTTACTTCAACATCGCCTACACCCTAGGGAAGGGTAATGACGTTTTGAAAACCTAAAGTAGAAAATTACCAACACTTTTTTTCCTATAATAAAAAAGAGGATTGAAACCTTATGGGGCTCTTCACTCTGTTACCTTGAGATCATCATAAGGAAATTTCATGCATGGTTCTGACTAATGTTTAGTTATCATCATCTCTTCTTTAGTCTATTTTATTGGATCAGTAGTAGGATGATGAATTCAGGGGAATTAGAGAAACCATATATGGTGGGGAGACTATTTCTGGTTAGTCACTCTCTTTGGATGGTATTCACCATTTATGGGATTAGTTTTTCATACCATAAAATATGAGAAGATTAGTTTTGATTTAATTTTTTAGTTCTTCATGGACATTAATATGGGAACTATAAAGAATGTATTATGATTTGAGAGGATGATTCTAGTGGGTGGGTATGAAGCATGAAGTTAAAAATTATGTGACCCAATGTTACATATGTAAATAGATAAATATAGAATATCTAAAACCTTATACTTTTCTCCAACCTCTTCGAGTGCCAGTTTGGAAATTGGAAGAGTTTTCCTTGAAATTTATTGATGGATTCCCATGGACTCCTGGAGAGAGTAATACTATCAATGTGGTGATTTATCAATTGAAAAATTCAGTTCACATCATTCCAATCATGGAAACCACTATGGTTGATGAACTATGTAATATATAAATCTAGGAGTTTGTGAGGTTATATGTGGATCCATCTACCATTCTTTTAGATTGGGATCCTAGGTTTACCTCATGGTTCTTTAAGAGTATCTATGAGGTGATGGTGACTTGGGTCAAGTAGAGTAAAACATACCATCTACATACAAATGGTTAGACGAAGTATTCTATTCATATCCTAGAGGGTGTAATACATGCCTATGTCTTAGATTTTGGTGGATTATGGGATATCCATCTGGGAATGGTTGAGTTTTTTTATAAAAAAAGATATTAGTAATTGGTCAGAATGAACCCATTTAAGGATTTGTATGGTCCGTCCTGCGGGCAACCTCTTTGTTGGGAACAGGTGGGAGAGGAAACTATGGTAGGACCAAGTATCTTTCAAGAGATGTTTGTGAGGATTAAAGATAAACATCATCTTATAGTTATAGCTCATAGTCATCAAAAACTGTAAGTGGATGATTGGAATCATCCTTTGTAGTTTTCCATTGGTGGCTAGGTTTTTTAAAGATTATCCTTATTTAGGTCATTATTGGCTTGGAAATTAGGGAATGTTGGCTCTGAGATATGTTGGACCATTTGAGGTCACAAAGTGGCTTGGTCGGGTTGCTTACCGGATTAAATTTCTAGTTTGGTCGATGGGTATTCATGATGTTTTCCACATATATCCACCCAAGAAGTATCATCATCATCCCTCCCATGTTCTGTGTTGGGAATAAATAAAGTTGTAGGAAGACTTTTTTATTATAGAGAAACCAATGGAGATCATTGAATCTTAGGTGAATGTATTTTAGGGTAATTCAATTTCATCAGTCATTGTATTACAAAACTAGAGATCATATTCTCATGAGACTTAGAATCATGATTCATCAATGAGGGAGTAATGTACCAACCTCTTTTTGGAGACTATTGTTCCACATGAATTCCTTGGGCTATAAAGGCTTATGGTAGGGTGTTTTAACATATCTTTAACTTTTTTAAAGTATTTCACATCTCTTTTTTCATTTCCCTCTTTATTTGGGTGAATTTTGGGCCTTTTGACGATATAGATAATTTTTTTGGGGAAATGAACTAATGTTCAGGGTTGTATGTTTGTTGTAATTAATGTATTCATGATATAAATGTGGAAAATGATTAATTGTATGTTCATTAGGGTCTTGGTTTACATAGGGGATATTTCTAAGTGTTTCTGTAAAATATTTCTACTAGGAATTATCATATCTTGAAATGGTTACACATCATGAAACCTTTACATAGATGATGCTGTGAACTAAGGTAGAGCATGAAAAATTTACATAGCATGGAAATGGTTCACATCAAAGAAAGTTCAATCCGTTTTTTTAATGGAGGTGAAGCCTTTTTTCAGTGTATATTATTTCTGGGGATTTCACACCATGAAGACTGGATTCATATCCTATAATGTGCATGACCTATTGGTTTTTATGCACTTCATATCTAAATATTTTTCATTCTATGTGAAGGCTCCAATATTGAATCCAAGGATCTATCCTAACTGATTTTAGGGATCTCATCTCTTTTCAGATGGTTTTTTTAATGATTGATATTCATTGTAGTCACACTGAATATCTCTGGGTAAGTGATATTTCCCCTTAATCATTATCATTGGATGCATCTATGATGTTATGCTATGTTTTTAGATCCCTTTGTCTTGTATTTTTAATCCTTTTTTATCCATTATATATCTTCTGTGTGATCTTCCTCTATAGGTTGAGCTTTGTGTTGGTTGGAATGTGGTGTGTCAGTTTCATGAGGTACATGATGTTTATCTTTTATACCGACCATTATACTTGTTTAACTGATTATAATATGGAAGGATTGATTCTATAGACTCTGTTGTTTTCTTTTCATTCCTTCATGTTGGTAGATCTCATTATAGGCATGTGTGACCCATGATTGTGGTAGGTGTTTCCATCTCTTTATTGTATTAGATAAATCTTAATTTCTACATTTTTAATAAATTGTTTTTTAAATAAAATGGAATGAATGATTGATTGATTTCTGTGCGTGTGGAAATGGGTTTTTGATCAATGATGTATTTCCTCTTATTTTTGTAAAAGGAAAATGTATTTTCAAAGAATTGTGAAATGTATTTATGAAATTGTTTTCAAAACATGGTTTTAATGAAACGAGTTCAGCAATTTATCACATGGTAAGCCTTGGGTACTTAGATGGAATGTGTATTAATAGACCATTTTTGTTGATACTATTGAGGGGTTAAATTATGGGGTGTTCCTATGCTCTCTAGGCCTATTGTTCTAAATAATTGTTATACCTATTAGAAGTTTCACTTAATAGGATTTACTTTTATCTCTTTACTTGATTCATATATCTAGATACTTAACGCACACTATTGTATATGTTTTTGTATTAGTGTTCTAGCTATCCTAACCTGTAGTGATCCTTTGTGTGATTTACCTGCACTTGTTCTATGTACTAATTTGGATTTTATATGATATGTGATATTATTTGAAATTGTATTACCAGGATTATTTGGAAATGATAGAAAGGGGATTTATTTACCATGATTTTGATACAAAAATTGTTTAGCTGATTATCATACCTTATTTTTAAAAAATTTGAACAATGTTTTGATTATTTTAAAAATACCTATTATAGGTCACCTGGGTTCTATCCTACTAATCCTATTTAGCTCACACCCTATTCCCACCTTAAGTTGTGAGTAGACCATGTTATGTCTTTCAATGAAAGGAAAGTAAAGGAATCATAGTGAGGTAGTGGGGTTTCTGTCGGCTATTTCTGGGTAGCTGGTGGTAAGATAGTGGGAGTTTTCCCATGCTATCACATAGAGTATCACATTCCATTTTTTCCCTTTTATGTTGGAATTGTATATTGGAGTTTTATTAGCCACATTTGAGTTGTATCACAACTTCTATATCCTTTTCTCTATGACATGGATTTCTTTTTTTACTATTCTATTTTTTCTTTCTGTTGTGTAAATATATGTATTTTTTCTATTTTAGTTTGGGATAAATCATTATCTCTGGTTGTTTTAAAAACCTAAGTACTAGTCACTAGCCTGTGGGGGATGGGAACACCCTTTGGGTATGTGTTGGGTCAGGTCGAGTACCAGGTTGTGAGGATATCTAGGTTGGATCACCATACTATATATTTATAAATGATTTAAATACATTTAAAAAATAACTCAAATTAATGATGTAAAAATTCCAGCATCCCCAATAACAATTTTTGAAATTGGTTTATGGATGTGGGGTGATAAATCTTAGAGATATTCATGGAAAATAATCTCATTCCCTCATATGTAGAATATTTATACACCTTATAATCTGATGCGAATCTCTTTGAAAACCGATAAAGTGGAATTTATACAAATGTGATAATACATTGAAGACCTAATTGTATATATCTTTCTTGTCATGATCCTCATGTAATGGTAGGTATATTTTCCGTACTAGGGTGGTGGAGTGGTCTACAAACAATATTACTTTGATAAATTACATACTGTATGCATGCATGTGTATAACAAGTACCTTCTCGTCAGCATCATCAGGAATGATGGAGAAATGTTCATCAAGCCACCCCACGTGCAATTGGGAACCATATAAGAAACATGGTACGATGACAATGTCAACACCTAGTATACGATGTATGATCGCAAACCATTTTCCAACAATTTCACCCATAACTGACTATCCATGGATGGGTAGACCGAGCTTGTATTCTATATCCTCTAGGGTAATCATAATATCCCTACCGGGGAGATGAAATGTGTGTCTTTATGATCTAAATCTCTCAACCAGTGTAGTAATAAAATGATGATCAATAATCTTTAAGTCACACGTAGAGACTCTATATAATCCATCACATATGACGTATGGAACAATTACTACTAGAGGTGAATCATGGTAAAAATGATGTGGACTTTGAATAGAAATATGTTTAACAGGTCATAACATCATCACTTCACATTACATGTGTGACTACATGGCTTAAAATAGAGGATCCACCATCTAAATTTATGAATAGTAAGATATTAATGGTGACAACTATTTAAAACATACCTTGTTTTATTATTTGGTATAAAATGTTTTCTTAATTTTCCAATTATTTTTTTTGTAAAAATGAATTTTATTATTTATAATATGGACTTTTTGATATATTCATTTTATGTATTAAAATTGTCAAACCATATTTCATTATAGTGGTATTGGTAAATTTATATAGGCATTTTTACATCATCACATTTAATGATTATATTTAAAATAATAATTGTATGTAAAAACTATTACATAACTAATAGAGTACTTTAATAATTTTAATTGATAAATGAATTCCATATATGTCCAGGGAAACATGTTTGGGTGTGACCATCCTGGATGTATAAACCCCACCTCCGTGTAGGTGCCTATTCGATGGTCCAGTCCAACTCATTTAAAATATAGTTAGACTTTGGCCCCCCTCTTGATCACAACCTTGTCATATTTGGTAGATAAGTGGGTGCATCAAAAGGCATGCCAAAATTTAGATATTCCCCCCATATACATCCATAGATTGTTGTAGCAGTCTTTAACACACTCTAATAGATAAATTGGATCAATGAATTTCTCCCAAGATAAAGGTTCAAAAGTGCATGTTGTAATCACATATACACAAGGATACTGTAGTGATTCAAAGTTACCAAAATCAATAAAATGTTGCTCTAGTAAAATAACAAGAATACGACCACTATTACCAGTCATATGATCATGATACTTAGTGACCTAAAATCTACAGTTTTCACAGTCAAATGAACGAACATAAAATTTTGTAGCATCTCGAATAAATCTATCAATATTATATAGGAAATAGTGACCATATCACAACTATTTATTTAGATCCATTTTGTCCTATTTTTACCAGTCCAAAAAATACTTTATAGTATGATAGAATTTCCCTTATACTAAGTCTATAATTTAAATTTAAAACATTATATTTATATTATATTATAATTATGGGTTTATAAATTAATATAAATTATAATATTCATAATTACCTTTTATGGATAATTTTCAAACTCCCTTGGAAACCCCATTTACACATCCTATAATGTTGGTCATCATATATACATATTACCTCCCACCAGTATATGTCGTCAACCATTTATGCTCTATAATTTTCATCATGTAATCATAAACATCTTCATTAGGTTTCTGAATATCTTCAAGATACTCATCCACCCATTATTGATAAAGCTTGTATGCTAAAAAATAAGAACTAACCCGAACACATATTATTATTACTACTAAAATGATTTTCAAACAAAAAATGATATTTTTACACATTTTTATGATTATTTACTTATTAGTTGTATTTAATTAATTATTAATTAATAAGTAATTATAATTTGAAATTATAATTATATATAAATACATTATTAAATTTTTATTAATTAATTAATTATTAATTATTGATTACATATTAATAATTATTTACTAATTAAATTTTAATCTATTATTTATTAATTAATTAATCATATTTAGTGAATTTTTTTTCATTATGAATCATATTAACTTATAATGGTATTTATTAATTATTAAAAAATATGGTAAATTTTTATTTATATTGATAATCATGTGAATTGTTAATAATATTAATTAATTATTAAATTATTATTTATTCACTAATTAATCAAATTGTGTTAATAGATAATTTTAATTAATTATTGATTACAAATTATTATTAAACTTTTATTGGTAAATGAGTGGTTATTATTAATTAATTAGTAATTATAATTAATTTATTACCACTTAATTAGTAATCTATATTGGTTAGACATTATAATTAGTTGTTATAATTTCAAATTAATTCATTATTAATTAGTTTCTAATAAATTATTAACTACATATTAATTACATATTATTAAATATTTAATAATTAAAATTTAATATGTTATTTAACAATTAATTAATCATAATACATTGTAATTATTGTTTAATTTATAATAATAATTAATTAAATTATTATTATTTTTTCAATATATTTTTTTACTAACAAAATAAATCTTTTTAATTAAATAATTAAACTAAATAAACTGCAAATTAAAAGACTTACTAAAGAAAGAATATTAAAATAAATTAAACGATTAGCTAAATGAATTTAAAAAACATTAAAACAAATTACAAACTACATATTAAAATAAATGTGACATGGAAATTAAACAACTAGTTATATAACATTGGACATGAAAATTAAACAACTAGATAAACAAATTAAATAAGTGAATGAAACAACTAGCTAAATAAATTGGACGTGAAGGTTAAACGATTAGCTAAATATAAAAATTTTAAATAAATTTGACATGAAAACTACAACATTTCTATTAAAAAAATTACACCAAATTATACTAATGAATTATATAAAAATTAATACTAAAAAATTTATAAGGCTGAAAATTTTGAAGATAGATTTAAATGATCTTTGAATTGGGAGAGGGAGATTATAATTGATAAAGGGAGGGACGTTGAATGATTTACAGGGGTGGAGGTGCTTTCACTTTTATAAGGAAATTTGAGCAGGGCTCCACATGAAGTGGTTCAATTAGTAGTCGTATTTGAAGGAAGAGAGCCATTTGATGTGGTTCTCTTCCCTCCAATTTTTTTCCCAAAGTACCAATTGAAGTGGTGATATGGGTTTCTCACCAAAAATCCATTTTATTTTTTATCATTATAGATCACCTATTAAGAACTATTTCTTATTGTTACTAATTCTCCCATTTACCAAAAATAAACATTAACCATAATTAATTAAAAAATAATTGTAAAAATTTATCTGGATAGAGTTTCTAGCCACTTGTGTGATCGCTAATAGACTTTCCCAACTTTCTTCATTTGTTTTTTGACCATATGTATAGGCTGATGAAACTGAGGTTAGTTTTTAATAAAAATCTCTAACCTAAGGGTGTTATTTAAACAAAGTAAAAAAAAATCTCTAAATGGTGATCAAAATTGAATTTTTTAGTTTTTTTATGTCTGATAAATGATATAACATTAATAATTTTGTTACAATTAATAATAAATCATTATCATCATCATTTTTATTATTTTTCTGTTTCTTTTGTTATAGATCTTATATATAAAATTATATATCTTTTATGTTGTATCCTTTACTAATTTACCATATATACAATCATTATTAACATTATATGTATATATATATATATATTGGGAAATTATTTCACACATAATTTACAAACAAGATAAAGATCTATAATCATATATATAGTGGAAAATTTTAAAATTTTTCCAACAATTATGATTTTCAATGTTGTTTTTTATGACCACCACCACTATTATTTTTTTAAAAATTATTGTTACTAATGTACATCTAGGGAACATCTTAGTAGAAAGATCCTTATAGTGTCTTAATTTGGTTTCACATTTGAGTCTCCTCAATCTCTTTCTTATATGCTTTTATTTGGTATTTTCTTTGAATTTTCTCGTGTGCTATATTGTTACCTTTTATTCTACTAATTCTACTAGAAAAACAATATTTATATTCTTTCTCACTTTATTAACTCTAAGAAAATCATGGTAAATGAAAATTTCAGAGTACATTCACCTATGCTCTCCACTATATAAATATTCACTTTTAGAGCATCAATGACCAATCTTATCCTCTATTATTTCTCTAAAATAATGATTTTTAATGTTGCAAGGCTTAAAAAATATATTTTTAATTCTAACCAATAATTTTCTTCTTCATATGAAAAATTATATTAATAATGTTGTATTATTTGATATAATTTTTCGGGTATTTATTATTTTATAGGATAATCAAATTTGGTTCAAAAGTTGAATATAAATTTATTGCAATGATATACACATGGCGGATGATTTATTTCTAAAAATAATGTGAGATAAAGTTCAAAGTCATATTTTAACACACTTATCTACTATACTACCTTAATCATAATCATTCCACATAAACTATCAAGAGTATAAGCATTATTATTTCTTCACGAACAACACCCTCTAAATATTTCATTGAATTAAATTTTTTCATATTTTGTTATACTAAATTTTATTTTTACATTAATTATTTATCGAGATATATTCACTCAACTCACACACTAGTTATAACAATATTTGAATCTATATGTGTGTTTGTGCTTACATAACCAAATGGGAGATAAATATTTCACCTTTTCCCAAAAAAATTTCATTCATTTTTGGACATGAATTATGGTGAAAAAACAGATCTTAAGGATTTTATTCCTTGGGATAATTAAAGTTTTGTTTTAAAGTGTTGTCACTCTCTTTAAAAATTGGGGTATGTTTAGTGCATATCATATCTCTCAAGGAGTATAGGGGTGTGAAGAGTAGTTTTAAGATTTTTTTCACTCTAGTTACTATATAAAATGTTATTCACACCCCTTTACATTATTTTTCTTTCACTCATCATATTCACTGCATTTATTGTATAATTTTGAATTGTTTATTATTATTAGTCACCGTATCTACATTATTATTGGTTTTATTTGATTGTATTTTGTTAGGTAATTAACCCTGCCTATAGTATCTTCCATCACTCCTATGTGACATAAAAATAAGTTTCAATGTGTAGGAACTCTTATATTATATTAATTTTCTATCGTTTTCCTAGATAGAATCATCTAAGGGATTTATTATTGCCCTAACCACACTCACTTATTTAGTTGAACCTTTTCGAACCCTACTGCTACATGTCTTCACATCTTCTCAACGATCTGAAAAAATATCCTAAAAAACAACCATCTCTATTTAATAGGATTACCATATCAACCGTCACCATTATTTTTAATTGATTCATCTCTATAACAAAAAACTAACACTCACCTACACACAAATAATGCATAAAACCAACTACCCCTAAACACTATCCACATGTCCATTTTATCCAGAGTTTATTATCTCGGTTCTCTTTTTTTCACAAGATATTATCTATGGTATTAGTTTTTTGTTTTTGTGTGAAAATATTTAAGTGATTCATTGGTTACATTCCCCATATGTTAGTTCTTGTTTAATGGCTAGATGTGGGCTATTTATGAGTATCAATGATGCATGTGGTGTTTTTTTGGTTATTTGGTGATTTAGAGAGTGGTGTTCCACATTGTAAAATCTTAAATGATGTCTTTCAATGATTTCCACTTTTAAAAGAACATGAGGATCACTATTTATTAATTTATGTGTTACTCAAATTTTTTGTAATTATATATTTTAATTCACTATAATAATTCTATATCATAATATATTCTTTTTATCATATATTCTCATATATTTTTTTAAGAAAAAACTATATTTTTCAAACTCTATACCATTTATTTTCTAATAGTATTTGTGTTTAAAAAAAATTTATAGTTGTTTTGTTTTTCTAAATAACATTTATAGCTGAATTCTTGAAGAAAATCATTCAAATAATGAACTTTTTTATATTTATTGACTTCTATAAGTGTTATTTTAAGATGAAATAAATTATTGAGTGAGAGTAAAATAAAAACGTTTCATCATTTAAAATATAGATTAGTTTTTTTAAATGTTTTCAAAAACCACTTTGTTTATGATTTTTCAGCAATAAGATCTTATTTTATTGAAAAAATAACTTGTTTGAAATTATTTTTTATTTTATCATTTATAAAATTAATTTTATAAAATATGATTTTATACTTTTCAAAAATTTATTTTGACTATATTTTTTTGCTTAAAAATAATTTTTATCATCTTTTTAAAACTATTTTTTCAATATAAACTATAGTGTTTTTTTATATTTTAAACACAAAACATTTTTTTCTATTTTCTAGATAACTTTTTCAACTATCATAAAGTTATTTTTTAAAAAAATTGAAACAATTGAGTTTCATGAATAAAATATTGTTTAGTTGTAGAAAAATATTTTATTTATTTTAGAATAATCCAATAAAACTTTTGCATTTACAAAATGAAGAAACAATGATAAACATAGTTGCGATGACCAAGAATCATAGACCCTTCTGTTTGAATCATCTTATCTCAAAAAATTTACACATACCATAAACATTTCCCAACAATATATAACCAAAAACCAACATCCAACATTAATAATATTTTAAAATATTTTTCCATGAAACTGTGCCACTTGCATAATGTTGAAACTCTATTTATAGAGATGAATATCGACATACAAAGGTCAAGATAAATAAAAAATAAAAAATATTTAACTAAAGAGAAAATATATTTGATAGACCTATTCAAATATATCATTCTTAAATAGATCCATACCCTAATTATTTAAGCATTCTAAAATTATATTTGAAACTGGAGCATACTCTATTTCATTTTGATAATTTAAATAATTTGGAAATTGTGATGATAAAGTTCATTTGAAGGTAATGTTACTGACACATAAAAATATTAAATGTATATGAGTCCAAAATATATTTAAAATATGTTCTTATTTTATCTATATGGATGTTATGGTCTTCCCAAACATGAAAAAAGATTTCAATTTAGGTTTAAAAATGGTTATCTAAAAAATGATTAATGGAAAAGATCATCTAGAAAAGGAAGTATGTACAAGATATTTTGGATAAGGATACAAAATAAATTTTATCTAAAATAAAACATAATATATTCAAAGACATTGTAAGATAACTTTGTAGAAAATAGGTATAGAAAGCATAGGAGAGACAAATGGGAATCCAAAATAAATGACACTATAAGGAGGGACATAGGGAGACTTCTATAGCTTCTACACTTTGATATGATATAGAATGAATATACCAAAAAAAATAATCTTTAATATGGACAAAAATTTATTTATAAAAATATATAATGATATACAAGAATCGAGATAGATAGAATATTAAAAATTCAAACCAATAGGAAATTGATAATATGTACCTATTAAAATCATTTAAAGATAGATAATTATCTTAACTATTTAATGAACCTAATAGACTGGTAAAACAAACTCATTATGAAATTCAACATAATCCTTTCAATTTAAATTAAAAAGAAAAACACCACTATATTTTAAACTTTATTGGTGCAATAGTTAAACATCCATCCTACACACTAAAACATAAACCATTGACCAAAAAAATCACTATGTATTCACCAAAAAGCATATAACACCATCAAAAGGTGAATTAATGTTTAATCACAGTGAAACTCCTAATCATTCATTGCATCCAACATCACCTGCATGGTTTAAATTAAGGGAGACCTCCCCATCTACATCTTCTCTATAATTTAATGTTAGCTTCTAAGAGTTGATATCAAAGAAAATATGATGATATATGGGATGAGAAACTACATTTGTTCATCTGTTTGGTTAAAGGTATACACCAATAGAATTAGTAATAATATTATTTATTGATGGGTTTTTGAAAGGTAGAGGTAAGCCTTGAAAATTATTTCCTTCTTTTTATGGATATATATTTCAAATTTATTGGGTGTTTTGAGTGTTGAAAATATTTTAAAAAGTATAAAAATTTCTTCCTTTATTTGTGAAACCATTATTCTATTCAATAGTTGTATTCTCTATTATGAAAATGATTTTAAAATAATATATATATTATTTTTTTTCAATGTATAAATATATATGTAAATTTTTATATATATTATAGTATATAATAGGTGATTTAATATTCTCAAATGGGGTTGGATAGTGTTAAAAATTTAAAAAAAAATTTCAAAATGGAAATGGATTGGTTTTGAAAATAGTGAATGAGTTTTCTATAGTAGTTTGAAAATGTGTTTGATGTTTGATTATCCTACAAATGATTTTTAATGGGTAAAATTTATGATCAAAAGTGATTTAAAATAAATGGATACATGTATTATATTGATTAAAATCATTTTTAAAAACAAATAAAAAGTTTCCCAATTATTTATTAGGAAAATATTCACCAGTTTTTTATAATGTAAAAATGATTTTTAGGGTAATTGATTGGTTTTAAAGTTAATAAGTTGGATTTATCTGAAGTTTCAGAATGTGGATGTTATTTTGGATTCAAATGATCTTTTGAATTTCACATTGACTTTAAAATAGAGTTCTAGGATTTTATATTAGAGTATATAGATTATTCAGGTTTTTTATAATGTAGTATGACCTATCAATGGGATGAGTGGTATCTAAATTGATAAATTCAAACCTGTATAAGGAAAAGGGGTTTTATCTATATTTATATGATCATATTAACTTTTATATACCTCCTAAATAGCAATAATGTAACCTCTTACATATTATATATTGATAATAACACCACAAAAAGGGTATGGTACTAACTACATCCAACCCATAGGATATCAATCATGACTCCACTCCTACAACATTGGCCTCATGGGAAGATTAGCGCTACTGAAATTAAATCTTGAGAACGAAAGCCTTTTCCTTTTAAAATAGTAATTTAAGTCTTTCTTTGAATGTTGAAACTTCAATGGTTGTCTCAGCATGAGTGTGTGTAAGATCATCTAGCTGAGGATTCTCATGGTTTCACCAATCAAGGATCCCCTTTTGGTGAGTAGTCTACTACTACTACTAATTTTTTAAAATTAGATATGAAACTGTGAAATGATGTCTAGTACTTCACCAACTACCCAACCTAAAAAATAGATTTAAGGAGACAAATTTCATCCTCATTAGAATCATATCCTGAATAGTTATTATTGCATTTTGTTTCCTGAGTCTCATCTACCATCTCTTCTATACATGTAACTATTTTTCTTGAACTACCCTAACTAGTAGTCATCCCATACTGAATAATGGTGATCATTATGGATGAATTTATAGGATAAAACCTACCACTCATGGATTAATTATTTTATGAAATTCAACTACCCACTTCCTTCAAAACATAATGAATATATTTGAAAAACTAAAATATTGGGTTCCCATTATTTGAGAGTCCCCTTTTATGTATTTTTTTAATTATTAACATCTATAAATCAAATTGGAAGGATATGAATTTAAAATAGATGGATTCCAATCATATGAAAAAAGAGTAAGAAGATGGGGGGAAATAGTTCATATTGTTTTTAAAAGATCATATATATGACCATTACCAAATCCATTTTCCATGTTTATACTATTGTTATTCAAGATTAATTAGTCTATTGGAGTTGGAAGAATACTTGACCTATCACAGAATATATAGAATTTATAAATATTGGACTAAACGTAGGGAAAAATGAATATATCTAGTAACTGGGATAGAATCGAGTTTTTTGGATAATATGATATGATTAAAATTATGGAAAATGAAGAAGACTGTACCAAGGATGTGATTACAGGATTCAATGAAAATTAATATCATATCGAGGAAATGAAAATTAATGTTGGAGATGAATTTTTTGTTTTTCAATAATTTTTTGAGAAGTTAAAGAGTTTTGAAAAGACATCATTGTATGTTGGTTGTAATAAATATATAACTCTATCAGACGTACTAAAGATAAATAATTTAAAATAAATCAAGCATGGAGTGATTCTAGTTTTACTAAACTACATTCTCTCCTGAATGATATTCTCCCAGAAGATAATTAACTTCTTAGTTGATCACATTATGCCAAACGAATACTACGTTCAATGGGTATTATCTTTGAAAGAATAAATGTCTATAAAAATGACTATATACTCTTTCGTAAAGACCACAAATCACTTATTTAATTACCTAAGTGTATAGATTATCGATACAAGAATGATGAATCAGGTCCTAGGAATGTTTTATGGTACTTTCCAATCATTCCAAGTCTTATGAACCTATATGAACGTTAGGAAAATATAAGGAAATTTACTTGTCATGTAGATACAAAAAATAAATATGGGAACCTGTTTCACTCAGAAGACTCTCCTCAGTGGAAGATAATTGATCACAAGTATCCTAAATTTTTAAATGATCCAAGAAACCTCCATCTTACGCTATCTATATATAAATTAAATCCTTTTGTTTCTCAAATAAGCTCTCATAGTACATGGATAGTTATGTTCGTAAATTATAACTTTCCATTGTGTTTATGCATGAAACAAATATAAATTTTGTTATATATGATTATATCATGAACAAAAAAACTAGGTAATGATATTGATGATTATTTGGATCCATTTCTTGAAGATTTTAAATTATTATAGGATTCAGTTGTTACATTTTATGATTTATACAAAAATGAAGATTTCACATTGAGATCCATGTTGTGCAAGATGATAAATGAGTTTCCTACTTATGGAAATTTATCAAGATATAAAATTCATGAAACTCAAGGGTGTCCCATTTTTGAACAAGGTATATATTCAATTATTCTGAAACATTCATTGAATACTGTATTTATAGGACATATCATATTTATAATCTGACGATATAAGTACCAAAATTGGAAAAAAACATTTGATGGGAGTTTATAATAATATACAGAACCATAACCACTAATAGGTGATCAAATTTTCGATAAATTAAAAGATATGGACAATAATTTTGGTGAATATTTTTTTAAAAACCATGAAAAAATTGGTTGGAAAACAAAATAAGTTTTTTTTGAATTACCATACCAAAATGGTTAGTACGTTAAAAATTTTCTTGATGTTATACATGTTGAAAAAAATGTATGTGATAGTTTCATTGGTACATTAGTAAATGAACCTAGAAAAAATTATAGAATTAAGGATATGCCACACATGGTAGGCATGGTAATATGGGAAGAGTCGGTGCTAGTGAAAGGTGAAAATGGATTTTTCTTCCTTCAGCTACTTTCTCTCCTTCCAAGAAGGAGAGATATCAGTTTTACAACTTCTTTAATAATGTATTATTTCTAGAGGTACATTCATAGATTATCAAGAATATGGTGTTAATGAACGATTTAACATTAAATAGACTAAAAAAAAAAAAATTGGCATGTTTTGATGAAAGATCTATTGCATGTAGCTTTATGTTGAATTTTTCCAAAGAATATCCATTTTACATTAACCAAGAATTGTTTCTTCTTAAAATATATATGTAGCAATTTTATAGATCTGGTGTAATTTAAAACTATGGAGAAGGAAATTTTCATAATTTTATGTGAATTGGAAATGTTCCTCCCACTGTAATTATTTGAAATGATGGTTCACTTGATATATGACTTGGTTAGACAAATCCAACTATGTGGTCTTATACATTATATATGGATGAACCGCATAGAATGGAATATGATGATTTTGAATGTGTATATAAAAAATAAATTCATCCATAGGATTTTATTTTGGAGCAATATTTATCTAAGAAAACAATTGAATTATGTACCAACTACCAATCTAATGTGGAAAGAATTTGTTTATTGAAATATTGTCACACTGCGCATCTTTTCATTAATGAAATTTCTAGAGTAGATGTTTTCACAATCACTATTAAAGATCAGAAGCAGGCCAAGATTTTTTTTCTCATCATTGTTAAGTGGTTTCCCCATATGTTGAAACCCATACATTAATTATTATTCATTTTAATCTATTAATGGTTAAAATATAGATATCAAACACACATAATAAATAGTTTATAGTATGGTTTCGAGAACATATTTTTAAGGAGATTGATGAAAATATGGATTCAATTTCAGAATTACTTTTATGGAAAACCATAGGACCAATTTTTCAAGTATTATCCTATAATGTTTATGAAATTGATGGTTAGATTTTCTATACGAATGAACATGATGAATTTAGTACCATGAAAAATAGTGGAGTTACACTAGTGGATGAAGAAATGATAATATTTAGTACTAAGGATGGGAATACAATTTATGAGAATATTTTATACCTTTTCAATATCAAGAAAATATGGGAGTGGTATTATAAAACATTCCAAGTGCCTATTTTTCAATGAAAATGGGTTGTTAGGAGTGTTCTTAAAATAAATGAATTGGGATTCATGAAAGTGGATTTTAGTAAGGATGGGTACAAAGATGAATTGTTTATAATGGAATCATAGGCCGTACAAGTATTTTATATTCCAGATCCTACAAACTGAAATTTGTCAATTGTTCTGTTATTGACCAAAACCATTGAGGTTTCATATGAATAATCAAATGAGGGTGATTGTTTCATTTGGTTTTCATAATCATTTTATAGTGGTCCAAATATATATATGGAGTCTTGTATTTAAGAGGAGACCATAATGAAGGAATTTGGATACTTAATATAGGGGTCAAATCCCATTAACCTTTAAAAAAGAGAGTTCAATAATCATGTTATATTCTTTTGTAATATACATTTTGTTACCTTGTTTTATTTTATGTTCGCTACTGAATTTACATAACCTAAGTTAAATGTTGAATCACTTCTAAAAATAATGAATTTTTCACCCACCAATGCTCCCAATGCTGAGTAATAATTAGTTTAACAACCTTATGGAGCTCCCAGTGTAGAGGAACAAAGACCTTCTACACATTACAATGCTATCAGTCCAGAGGAACAACATATTGACATTTTTTAACCTAGGGAAATGGTAGATGGTGACAAGCCGGTGTCTCAAGAAAAACAAGAGCAATGTTTTGGGAAAATTTTAGAAAAAAATATTAAGGTGAAAAGTCAAAGAACCAAATTTGAGGATGGATATAATGAGTGTGGACATCCTAATAACCAAAACAAGTCAATGTTAGTATTTTCTTCAATCTCACCACTCGACAGGGCGTCAAGATTGATATAGATTCATGGAACCATGTTTTACCCATTATTGAGACACTTCTTTAGGAAGATATTAGGGTAAAATTATTATATCATTTCTGTATTTTACTAAATAATAAAATAATGAATCATTGACTAACTCTTCATTTTTCATGACCTGCCCCCCGGGGCCTGATCTGTGACTACCCCAAGCTCGCATTCTATAGGCCATGGGTTTTCGACTAGAACCAGAAGGAATATCCCTAAAACAGGAAGGCATTGTCTTTAAACCTATAAAAACACATAGTACAAGAACACAACAAGATGTAACCATGAAGTTAAACTGCTATTGTAAAGGTGTGTACTGAAAGTAAAGGGGATAGAATACAAGACAAACTGAAAAGATACAACTCCAACTAAAAATAGAAAACATCTCCAGAGATCATCCACCGAGGATCCTACCTGAAGGGTTGGTACAACTCGTCTCCACAGCTCTCCACATCAACCATCACTATCGTCCACCGTCAGGTCCTAGCTCCCCGAGTCTCAGTCAAGGATGCTCGTCATCTACACATGAAACAACAAGGTGTGGGTGAAGCCTGTGCAGGGGTGAGTATAAAAATACCCAATAAAGAACCCAATACCCCTAAAGGTCTCTCAGAATTACACAAATGAAAACCAAAAATCCTGATCTCAAACAAAAATCACAAAGAAAATGACTCAGCTCAAAACTAGGTATAACTAAAGTACAGAACTATAGATGATTAGTCATAAATCCTGATCATCTTATTCTATCAAGAGGAACTTCTACTGATAATACAGAGTCTGAACCACACATGATCGGTAGGTACTAACCCCTGCTGACCCACACAGGATCTGACCCGCCCATGATCGATAGGTACTAACCCCCACTGACCCACAAAGGATCCAACCCTCCCAGGATCAATAGGAACTAACCCACGCAAGACCCACACGGGATTGATAGGTGTTGATCCACAGAGGATCGCTAGGTGCTGATCCACATAGGATCACTAGGTGCTGATCCACATAGGGTTGTTAGCTGCTGATCCACACAGGGTCTCTAGATGCTGATCCACACAAGGTCGCTAGGTGCTAATCCACATAGGGTCTCTAGGTGCTGATCCATATAGGGTCACTAGGTGTTAATCCACACAGGATTTATAGGTGCTGATCCACACATGATCCCCAGGTGCTAAGCCACACAGGATTTCTAGGTGCTGAACCACATAGGATTTCTTGGTATTAACCTCTGTATGATCTATCTCCAACCTCAATCTCATAGCTAGCCACTGGATTTCCGCTCATAGAACACTTAATTCCATGAGAAACCGCTCCTCAATCCATCGATTGGCTTTCAACTAGAATAATGTCCCAAGAAGAAGTTACCCAAAGATCTTTCATGTTATAAGTGTTCCAATGTAATAGACGGAATGTCAACTAGACGTCCGGTCTATATGTTATTGGCATTTTAGTGTTGAGGTCCCAATTGGATTCGGGGTCAATCCAACCTATACGTACTCTAATATTCTGTAAAACTCTCATGGAGTATATTAAAAGTATATTCTCTCTCCAAGGATCCCAGTTCCATAGACGGTTTGTCAAATAGACGTCTGGTTCGCAAGATACGACGTTTTGAACATATCAGGGCTTGAGAGGGGTCTGGGTCTGGTCTGACATGGTCAGACCGACCCAGCTCAACCCATTCTGGGGTGAACTGAACCGATTCAGGTTTCCCAGACCCAGTCCAGGTCTGACTCGGCCTGGTTGGCCTGGGCTACGGTGGGCTCGGCCCGCTCGGCCGCGGCGGCTGGCGCGACCCGTACAGGGGTCCCACAGTCCTCCTCCCGAATGGATCAAAGAGCTGTTCGACTCTTTAAAAGGTGGCACCAGGTGGCACCACCTCATCGACCAAAATGACCACAGGGAGCAGGTCCCCTCCTTTTTCATAGCTTCGTAGTTGCGGCTTGACGGTGCACCGCCTCCCGCCTCTGCGGCCAGCCGAGAGCCACCCGCCTATCTGTCCGCCGCGGTGCTGCATCCTTCGGCAGCCAGTGAGCATCAAATGTTTCCTTCACCTGCTGGCACTGTTATGTCGGTGTAGCACTGGAGGAACTTCCACAAGCCACTGGGTGGGATTCTGTGGTCCGTTCTTTAGACGTGAATACAGGCCTTCCAGGATGCCGCTGTCATTGCGTACCTCTTGATTTCTGCTTTCCATCAAGTTAGAAATTTTCCCCCCAAAGAACGCAACCTGAATGAAGAGGTGGAGGGTCCATATTTGTTCATTTGTCCCGAACCCTCTGATTTATCATTACAACAAGTGGGATATTATTCAATTCATCAAATATAATCTTTAATAAATAAACCTCATACCTCATATTTCATTGGAGATGTCGTGGTGGTGGAAGGAGAATCTACACTTGACAAATCCATTGGTGTTTTTCATTCCCAATTTTATTCCTCCGACATTATAATCCAAGCTTCTGTTCCTCGGTGGAAGTCTCCACAACTCTTTGTCAGAGGTACCGCACCCTCGTGCCAAAATCCCATGCCCAAGCTTCAATTAAATAGATGGAGGATCCAAACATGTTGAATGACATTAATGCGGTTCATTTATGAACTAAATTTAATGTTACAACATCGAGGTTACAAAATAGAAGAGTCAAGACATTAAATGTCTTGACAAGTCATAGGTTAAGCCACCACCACTTAGCAGTTACATAAAAGAAATAAAAAAAATTTGGTTAAGTTATTTTTTTTGGAAAGTCCAAAAATTATCTTTTTCTCTCGACCCACTATGGTTGAAGTAAAGCTTCCCTTAAGTGAATCTTGGCATTGTGGATTTAACAGTACTCTCAGATTTCAATTCCAATCACTAGTTCAAAAGTTATAAAATTTCGCATGTACATTTATTGTACATACCTTAAAAAAAGTTCAAAATTTCATTCCGGAAACACCAGGCCTCAGAATCACGGGCCGTCAATTTTTGTAGACTCGTAATAATACAAAATAATTTTAAAAAAAATTACATGGAATTTCTAGGTCTTTACATTTTCCCCACCTTTGGGATTTTCATCCCTGAAGGTTACAAAAAAAATAGGGAAGCAAATGGGGGGTACTGAGCACGTATTTGAGTCTCCATCTCCCATGTGCTCTCCTGGAGATTCTAGTGATGCCAACGAACTCACACTAAAGGAATCAACCGCCCATGAAGGACCCAATCATGTCGATCCTCTATCTCATTTGGGAACTCTGCAACCATCACCCCATCATCGATGTCCAGCTCGCCCCAGTCGATAACATGTGATGGATCATGCACGTATCTCCTCAGCTGTGACACGTGGAAAACATTATACACCTGTTGCATCTATGGGGGAAGATCTAAATGGAACGACACCTCTTCTACTCTTCTGAGGATCTGGAAAGGTATTATGAACCTCAGAGATAAATTTTTTCCCTTTCCAAACCTCCGTAATCCTCATCCGGGTGAGACCCGTAGGAAGACATGGTCTCCCTCCTCAAACTCCAAGGGTCTCCATCTCCTATTGGTATATGACTTATGCCAGCTCTGTGTAGTCTTCATCCACTCCTGGATGATCTGTACCTTCTTTGTGGTTTCTTGTACTAACTCTAGACCCATAAGTGCTAACTCCCCTGGGTCTGTCCAACAAAGAGGTGATCTGCATGGTCGTCTGTACAAGGCCTCAAACGGAGCCATGCCAATGGTGGGGTGATAACTGTTGTTGTATGCAAACTCCACCAGGGGAAGGTGTTCCTCCCAATTATGAACAAAACTGAGGACACAAGTAAGAAGCATGTCCTTGAGTGTCTGTATAGTCAACTCTATCTAACCATATATCTGAGGATGGAAGGCACTTCTCAAGCGTAGCTGAGTTCCGAATTCCTCCTGCAATCCCTTCCACAAGTGGGATATAAAACATGCGTTGAGATCCGAGACAATCATAGATGGAACCTCATGTAGTCGCAAAATCTCTTACACATAGAGGCTTCCAAATTCCTCTACAGATCCCTTCTATATGATCAGTAGGAAGTGGGATGACTTGGTGAGTCAGTCAACGATCACCCAGATGGAATCGTGGCCCCTGGATGTAGATGGTAGCCCTGTCAGGATTTCAATGGAGATACCATCCCACTTCCACTCTGGTACCTCAAATAGATGAGCTAAGCCTGCTGGTATCTGATTCTCGTCCTTAAATTACTGAAAAGTGAGTCATTGGGAGGAGGTAGTCCCATAACATCATCAGGAAAGACATCGGCATACTGGTCCACCACTATAGAATAACTCGGACTCCTCACATCAAATTCTCTGAGGGTGACGCTAGAAAACTGATGATTAATTGGTTGTAACCTCCTCCAAGATAGTCCATCCTATGCTGAAAAGGTTTCCTCCTCACTGGAGAAGGTAAACTTAATCCCATCCTCTCGGACACATCGCACTTTGTGCCTAAAATAGTTGATCTGAGCATGGACTATGGATATCCTATCCATACCAAAGATGACACCGTAAGGCCACGACGCTGCTACTAGGAGACCCCAGCCGAAGATCTCTCCTCCTAGAGTGAGCTCACACTTCCTACACTAGTGTGTAATCATAGAATCTTCTTCAATAGGAGTCTATAATCGCAAGGATTGAGCCAACGAATCCATTAGAATCTCCGAGATCCGAATGAGTGTAGTGGAAATGAAAGAGTGACTGGAACCTATGTCTATAAGTACTACAGATAGGGTTGAATAGACATAGACCATAACTCTAATAATCTTCAGAGTTCCGTGGTTATAGGCCTCTACTACCTGTAGCTGTAATCTCCCCGATCCACCTACTCCATGTGGTCGGGGGTGGACCACCTGGCGGTGGTGGTGGTAAAACCTCAAATTGCTGCCCACCACCTACTGAACGACCTGCTCCTATGCCACGTCCACCACCCTATAGACCTCATGGCTTGAATATTTTCCTTTTCCTCAGCAGTCCCTTGACCATCTTCTGATCATTGGTACGGCGAGTCAGGCAGTCTCAAGCCATGTGTCCCTGACCACTACACGTGAAGAACACGCTGCCTCCCAGATGACCTCCTCTTCCACGTGAGCTCCACACCTCCGACCCTTCATACCGAGGTCATCTATCAGAGGGTCTGGCCTACTTGGACCTCTAATTCATCTATATACTTCCTTCTGCAGATGAATCGCCGACCTATCATCTGGTGGTGGATCTCACCATCGGTGCCTTCTCACCTAAGAATATCTCCACCAATAATGCTCGCTCAATCACTCCATACTGCATTGGGATATTCAGCGATATAATCGACGCGCTGATCTCTCACCTAAGACCCTTCTCAAATGTATGAGTCCTAAAGAAAGGGTCTCGTACCATGTAGGTGGAGTAGTGCAAGAGGTCAGTGAATCTCACTGAGTACTGGGCTACTATCAGGCTGCCCTTCTGTAAGCACAACAACTCCTAAATAAGCACAAAGTGTAGTGTTTCTAGAAAAAACTCCTCCCTAAAGAGGCTCTAAAAGCTCATCCACATGAGGCTCTCCTAATAATGTAACTGGAGCATCAGGCTCTACCATATTCTTGTCATGCCCAAGAAAATACTAAAAGCTAGGATCACCATATTCTTTGATGGTGTCCCAACTAGGTGGAAAACTCATGCCACAACCTCTAGCCAGTCCTCAGCTGCCTGGGGATCTGTCTCGCCTCAAAACCTCGGAGGCCTCTACTGCTAGAAATTGTGTAATGTGATTAGTTTTCATGAAGCTTCCGCCAGTGGGGATGGTGGAAATTGCTTCCCAACAGGTGGTGGTACTGCCGGTGCACCACCCGAAGGTGCTAGAACAGTAAGAGGGCCCTACACTGAAGCCTCGTAACTTGTTGGGCCATCATTGTGTACTCTCTCAGGAATCCTGGATGGGTGTCTATGTGTTGGAATCATGAAAGGAAACAGGTGTTCCATAGTCAATAAGTTATACCTGGTGATCTGACTCAAAATAGATCAAAGTAAAAACATTTCTAAAACACACGCAATCAGTTTTTCGTGCACCAAGTTAGAAATTAGAATTCAGGGTCTTGGTGTATAGATACGTTAGTTTCCGCACCAACAATGGACTCCCCGAATTGAAAAACACACTCAAAACACTTGAAAATATTTCTCCATTGGAAATATTAGGGTCTTAGTTCTTCAGTAGAATCGACTCCTATGATATAACATTCTCAAGACCCATCCCCCAGAGTTCGAGATGTGACTACCCTAAGCCCGTCTTCCATAGGCCAGAGGTTGGTGACTAGGACCCATAAGGCATATCCCTAAAATAAGAAGGAATTTCTTTTAAAACTATAAAAACACACAGTCAAAGAATACAAAAATATGTATCCATGAAGTAAAACAACAGTAGTAAAGGTGTGCAATGAAAGTAAAGGTGCTGGAATACAAGCACAACTGAAAGGATACAACTACAAATGAAAAAATAAAACATATCCTGAGATCTTCCACTGAGGATCCTACTTGAAGGGTAGGTACAACTCCTCTCCATATCTCTCCACATCAACTGTCACTGCCATCCACCGTTAGGTCCTAGCTCCCCGAGTCTCAGTCAGGGTTTCTTGTTGTCTGCACAAGACACAACAAGGTGTGGGAAAAGCCCATGCAGACCTGAGTATAACAATACCCAATTGGGACCCCAAGATCCCCGAAGTTCTCTCGGAATTCCACAAAGGAAAACCACAAAGAATGATCTCAAACATAAAGCACAAAGAAGAAGACTTAGCTCAAAACCTAGTATAACTAAAGTACAGAAGTACATATTATTAGTCATAAAGATTGATCATCTTATTCTGTCTAGCGGAACTACTACTGACCATACGGTGTCTGACCCACACATGATTGATAGGTACTAAACCTTTCTGACCCACACAGGATCTGAACTGCACAGGATCAATAGGTACTAACCTCCACTGACCTACATAAGATCTGACCCGCCTAGGATTGATAGGTACTAACCCCTATAAGACCCACATAGGATCTGTAGGTGTTGATCCACACTAGATCGCTTGGTGCTGATCCACACAGGATCACTAGGTGCTGATCCACATAGGGCTGCAATATGTTGATCCACATAGGGTCTCTAGATGCTGATCCACACAGGGTCGCTAGGTGCTGATCCACACAAGCTCTCTAGGTGTGGATCCACATAGGATTTCTAGGTTTTGATCCACACAGGATCTCTAGGTGCTGATCCACATAGGATTTATAGGTTCTAACCCACACAGGATCTCTCGGTACTAACCTCCGTATGATTTTTCTCCAACCTCCATCTCATAGCCAGCCACAAGATTCCCACTCATAGCATGCTTGATTACAAGAGAAACCAATCCTCAATCCATCGTTTGTTTTTCAACCAACATAGAGTCCCATGAAGAAGTTACCCAAATATTTTCCATGTTATAAGGGTTCTAACACAATAGACAGCGCATCAACTGGATGCCCGGTCTGTAAGTTATTGACATTTTAGTGCTGAGGGCCCGGTTGGATTTGGGGTCGATCCAACCTGTCTGTACTCCAATATTCTACCAAAATCTCGAGGAGTATCTCAAAAGGATCGTCTCTCCCCAAGGATCCCAGTGCCACAGACGATTTTTCAAACAGACGTCTAGTTCACAAGATACGGCCTTTTGAGCGTATTTGGGCCCGAGAGGGGTCTGGGTCTGGTCCGACCGGACTCGGTTTGGGTCGACCCAACCTGGTCCAGGTTCGACCTTTCTCATTTGGGTTGGGCCATGGTGGGCTTGGCCCACTGGCTAGCACGACCCACGTGGGGGTCGTGCGGTCCGTCTCTCGAACAACTCAAAGAGTCGTTTGTCTCATTAAATGGTGGTGTCAGGTGGCGCTGCCTCATCACCCATGGGACCCATAGGGAGTGGGTCCCCTGCTTCGCTAATGCTTCATAGTTGTGTCCTGCTACCCGCGGTGTGCGATGATGCACCGTCTCCTGCCTCCATGGCGGGCCGAGAGCCGACCACATGTCCGTCCGCTGTGGCGCCACCTCCTTCCACGGACAGCGGGTGCTGGCCACATGTCAATGGTGCCGCCGCATTAGTATCGTGACGGAAGGACTTCCGCGGGCCACTAGGTGGGCTCCAGTGGTCCGTTCTTCCTTCCAGATGTGCCTATGGGCCTCTTGGGATGCTTCCGTCATTGCGTGCCTCCCGGTTTCTGCATTCCGTCGAGTTGGAAATTTGTCCCCCGAAGAACGCAACATGAACGAAGTAGCGGAGGGTCCGAGCTTATTTATTTGGCCCCCACCCTATTCAATAGAATTATAACAAGTGGGATATTATTCAATTCATCAAAGATAATATTTAATAAATAAAACCCCTCCCTCAGATTTCGTTGGAGATTTCACGGTGGTGGAAAGAGAATCTGTGCTTGATGAAGCTGCAGGATTTTGTCTTTCCCAATTCGATTCCTCCGACATTGTCATACAAGCTTTCATTCCTTGGTAGAAGTCACCAAAAAACATTGTCAGAGGTTCCTCACCTTCATTCCATAATCCCACACATGAGCTTCAATTAAATAGACGGAGGATCAAAACATGTTTTCTGACCTTAATGTAGTTCATTTATGAACCACATTTAATGTTACAACATCAAGGCTTGAAAACATAAGTGTCAAGCCATTAAATGGCTTGAAAATTCATGGGACCTGCCACCACTGCTCAAAAGTTACCGAAAAGAACTAAAATAAAATTTTTAAATTATTTTATTATTTTTTTTGTAAAGTCCCAAAATTATCTTTTTCTCCCGACCTACTGCGGTCAAAGTGAAGCTTCCCTTAAGAAAATCCCGATGTTGTGGGTTCAATGGTGCTCTATGATTTCAATTCTGAACACCCGTTCAAAATTTAGAAAACTACACCATACGTTTACTAAACATACCTAAAAAACGTTCACAATTCCATTCCGGGCACACCAGCCCTCAGAATCATGCGCCTTCAATTTTTACAGACTCATAATAATCCTAAATAATTTTAAAAAAATTTACATGGAATTTCTGGGTCTTTACATCATTATCCTTTGAAGAGTTTATTTATAGTAGATGAATCCCACAAGAAATTTATATTAATTCTTTCTAGAAAGGCTCACAGGGGATTTCTTACAATTTTAATGAAGCTTCACCACAATGTTACTAAAGGGAAAATAAACTCACACCCACTGTATATATAGACACACCTGATAATCCAAGAACCATTGGATGTGTTTACTGGTCATCGCGAGGAAACATCTTTACAGGTATATTGTGGATGGTAACACATTATTTTATAATATATGTATTAAACATTATAATTTTTAATTTTTAATTTATGAAACATCCATTGAGTGTTGTAAATAAGTGATGGGTAGTTAAAAGAATATACCCCTACCTTAAAGAAAGTATGGGGTACGCTTCACTTAAAAAATGTGAATGTATTTTCAATATACTATAATACATTTATATGACATGAAACAACAACATAATTATGTTCATCTTCTTATCTGCATAATGATGAATCCAAATCCAAATCCACACTCATCCCACATCATGTTCTATGGAAGGATGCATGTGTAAATAAAGTTGGGTTACTAATAGATGAAAATGAAAAAAATGTGTCGCAACAATATGTACGCATGACATAATAAAACTTTATCTTTCTTTAATTCACTATTACATAGAAATGGTTACTTATTTACCTATATTTTTTATCTGACATCGACACAGGAATCATCCTCAGTTGTTCTAGATGAACATATATTATTAGTCACTTTGAAGATTCCATAATAGTGTGACCATATTAGATATTTGGGTGTTGGGGTGACACCCAAAACATATTTTGAGAAAATAAAATAACATGGGTAAAAATATAAACAAATGGAAGATATGAATGCCTGATTACATTCCCTTGAGGAAAAAAATCATTGGAAGTCTGAGTTACTAGAAAATCTTTTCAGGGAAACTAAAGACAATAATAAAATTAAGAGAAACTACTATATGATGGTCCCACCACCCCCCATTATATTTGAGGTGGCCCATTCTCCCCAAATAGCTATCTTAGATGAGGTAATCAATACTCTCATAATTGTTTCTATGAAATCTAAATCAGGAAGACACTGATACCTTTCCTAAATAGATATTCAATTTGGTAAAGATGATTGTGATTTATATATATCAACACCCACCCATATCCTTTTTGGGATAGATACAATGTATAATATCAAAGAAGATACTCTACACAATATACAGATTTCAACATGTCATGTTAAAGTGGGGATTATCATAGCTCATGAGCTAAGCAATGAGCTACCGATTCAACTTGATGAGGAAGATATTCATACAATCATGTAGGATATTAGAACATTAAATACATAGACATAAGATCTTTTAAAAAATTTATCAATAAGGAGTTATTCACTCATGTACTATGATCATGAACTATAGGATAAAAATACATGATGGAATCAACCATACCTCAATACGATACATGGTATACCTGATATGACTCAAATTGTGTGATTTCAGTTTAAAATTAACATTTTATTAATGTATTGTTTAATATTTATGTTTAATTTTATTTATATAGTATAAATATCATAAAACTAGTTTTATTATATGGTTGTAATCTTTTTGGGAAGTCATGTTTTTCTTTCAACTTTTAGTAAAAATTCAAAAAAGAGAGAACTTATTTCTTTTAGATGAGGAGTTTTAGGAAGCATGGGGTTTCCTTTTCCATAAAAATGGAACAGTTCTCTATTTTATAGATTAGTGAAGAGATTTAAAAGAAAAAAACATTGAAAACTCAATCATCCACACCTCAATCTGATACATAGTGTTATCGATATGACTTGAACTGTATGTTTTCAGTTTATAATTTTTATTTTAGTTCAAAACACACATCACCTAATCAAAATTAAGTAAAACATTCATATTGATATGATATATTAGGTAAATGATCCATAAGTAATTTTTGACATTTAAGAGTCAGCCGCTACTGGAAAAACGGTGGGATCAGTATGACTCCAACTACGTCTTTTTATTTAAAATTGAAATTAATTTTACTCAAAACACAATTAACATACTCAAAGTCAAGAAAACACATTTGGATTATTTTTATAATTTCGGAAAATGATCTATAAGTCATTTTTGATGTGTAGGAATCACAAAAACTTTAATATAATGGATTGTGTGGCCGTTATGACTCCATGTGTGTCGTTTTATTTAAAATTCACATTGATTTTAGTAAAAATTTGAAATTGAAATACTCAAAACAGACCAAATTCATTCATATTATTTTTATACTTTTGTAAAATGATCCATAAGTAATTTTTAATGTGTAGGAATCATCCATACCTCAATCTGAAGTATAATGTGACCAGTTTGACTCTATGTGTGTCTTTTAATTTAAAATTAACATAAATTTTAATAAACAACACAACTAACATACTCAAAATATATAAAACACATTCATATTATTTTGATACATTATAAAAATGATCCATAAATCATTTTTTATGTATAGGAACCTGCTTTAACTCTATTCTACACACAGTTAGCTCAGTATAACTCCAATTATCCATTATTAGTGTAAATTTGACATTTTAATTCAAAGAGTGTGTCACTCTCTGAAAATAGAACAAAAAACTCAAATTTTATTGATAATTTATAAAAATGATTCATATGTCATTTTTAAAATGTGGTAATCATTCTCACATCAAACTGACACATTATGTGAGTGCTACGACTCAATGTATGTGTTTCCAATTTGAAATGACATTTTCATAAAAAAACATCAGTGACATACTCAAAACTTAAAAAATGAATTATGATTATATTTTTAGATTATAAAAAATATCCATAATTCATTTTGGAAATGTAAAAATCATCATAACATCAATCTAACACATGGTGTGATCGGTATGACTCCAAGTGTGCCTTTTTATTTAAAATTGACATTAATTTTAGTAAAAATGAAAAGTTATATACTCAAAACCTAGAAAATGAATTCATATTGTTTTCATGCTTTAGAAAAATTCTTCATAAGTCAATTTTGACATGTAAGAATCATCCAAACCTCAATCTAACGCATGGTGTGACAGATATGACTCCATGTGTCTCTTTTTATTTAAAATTGACATTAATTTTTTTAAAGGAAAAGTGGAATACTAAAGACCAAGAAAATGAAAATGGATTATTTTTATACTTTATGATAACAATAAATAAATAATTTTTGACACGTAGAAATCATTCAAACCTAAATTCTATGCACATTGTGATCGGTATGACTCTAAGTGTGTATTTTTATTTAAAATTTATATTAATTTTAGTAAAAAGGACAAAAAGCATACTGAAAAGTGATAAAGTGAATTCATATTGTTTTTATACTTTCATAAAATTATAATTATGTCAGTTTTATCTCTAATAATCAACATCACCTCAATTCATTGCATGTTTTCACCGGTATGACTCCAAGTGTGTCTTTTTATTTAAAATTGACATTAATTTTAGTAAAAAGGACAAGTGACATGCTTAAAATTGATAAAATTCATTCGAATTGTTTATATATTTTAGGAAAATGATCTATAAGTCATTTTTATGGTTATGAATCATCCAAATCACAATATTATTCCTGTTTTGACTGGTATGACTCCAAGTGTGTCATTTTATTTAAAATTCACATTAATTTTAGTAAAAATGAAAAGTGACATTCTCAAAACTAATCAAACACATTCAGATTGTTCTTATACTGTATTACAATGATCCATATGTCATTTATGAAATATAATAATAAATTTACCCTCTATTAGAAACATGGTGTGATAGTTATGACTCCATGTGTTCCTTTTTATTTAAAATTTACAATAATTTTAGTTAAAATGACTAGTGACATACTCAAAAACCAAGAAAATTCATCATGGTTGTTTTTTTTACTTTCTTAAAATTGTCTATAAGTAATTTTTAGATGTGTATGAATCATTCATACCTAAATATAAATAATTTTGTGATCGGTATGACTCCAAGTGTGTCTTTTTATTTAAAATTAGCATTAATTTTAGTAAAAAGGACAAGTGACATACTCAAGACTAGAAAAATTCATTCATATTGTTTTGATACTTTAGGAAAATTCTCCATATTTCATTTTTTACATATAATAATCATATTTACCTCAATATAATACACTGTGTACCTGATATAACTAAAATTTTCCATTATCAGTATAAAATTGACATTTTAGTTCAAGAAGTGTGTCACTCACTGAAAACTAAAAAAACAAACTCTGCTTATCATGATATTTCTTTACAATGACCCTTAAGTAATTTATGATGTTTTTATATTAGTATCAGATCAAATAGACACATGATGTGACTAGTATAACCCAAATTGTGTGTTATTAATTTAAAATTATATTTTATTATAGAACACACGTGTAATTATGAAAACAGTTCAAACACATTTTTTTTGATATTTTAGGAAAATGATACGTAAGTAATTTTTTATTTATTGAAATCAACTTAACCTAAATCTAATGCATGATGTGGCCAGTATGACTCAAAGTGTCTGTTATCAGTTTAAAATTGAAATTTTAGTTCAAAAAGTGTGTCACTCAATGAAAACAAAGAAAACACACTCTAATTGTCTTGATAATTTATTAAAATGATTCATAAGTCATTTATCGTGTGTAGAAATTATACTCACATTAATATAACACAAAAGGTTATCGAAATGACGCAAAGTTCATTTTTTCTGATTAAAATTACATTTTAGTAAAAAAAAAAGTGACATGCTCAAAACCAAGAAAACAAAGTAAAATTGTTTTTATAATTTTGTATAATAAACCATAATTCATTTTAGATGTGTATGAATCAAAGTCAACTAAATCCGGTGCACGGTGTGACTAGTATGACTCCAAGTGTGTATTTTTTTTATTAAAATTCACATTAATTATATTAAAAAGTACAAGTGACATGCTCAAAAATAATAAAACACACTTGTATTGTTTTTATACTTTAAAAAAATGTTCCATAAATCATTTTTTATGTGTAGGAATCATCCATACATAAATCTGACGTAGGGTGTGACTGGTATAACTCCAAGTATGTCTTTTTATTTAAAATTGACATTAATTTAAATAAAAAGGACAAGTGACATACTCAAGAATGATAAATAGAAATAGGATTATTTTGATACATTATGAAAATGATCCATAATTAATTTTTTATGTGTAGAAATCAGTCACACCTCAATCAGATACACTATGTGCCATGTATGACTCAAAGTGTCTGTTATCAGTTTAAAATGACATTTTAGTTCAAAATGTCTTTCACTCATTGAAAACCATGAAAACACAATCTGATTATCTGGATAATTTATAGAAAATATTCATAACTCATTTTTTACATGTGGGAATCAGTCTCATGTGAAATTGACACATGATGTGACTTGTATAACCAAATGTTCATGTTTTTAGTTTAAAATGAATTTTAGAAAAAAAAAATTATCATACTCAAATCTGAGAAAAAACATTCATATTGTTTTGATACTTTATTAAAATTATCCATTAGTTATTTTTTATGTGTATGAATCAAATTACCCTTGATCAGATATATAGTGTGACCAGTATGAATCCAATTTTATCTTTTTATTTAAAATTGACATTTTAGTAAAAAACAGAGGTGACATACTCAAAATGGAGAAAAATTGTTCAGATTGTTTTGATACTTTATAAAAATAATCCATAAATAATTTTTGACATGTATGAATCATCCTCACCTTAATTTGATTCACAGTGCGCCCAATATGACTCATGGTGTCTGTTATCAGTCTAAAATTGACATTTCAGTTCATAATGTGTGTCACTGAAAAAAAATTGAGAAAATATTCTTTGATTGTCTTGATAGAATAGTGAAAGTGTACATATGTAATTTGTGACATGTATGAATCATTCTCAATTCACAATAACACATTATATGGCCAGTATGATGTAAAGTGTATGTTTTCAGTTCAAAATGAAATTTTAGTTAAAAATAAAAGTTATGTACTCAAAACCAACCAAATGTATTCACGTTTCTTTGAAAATTAAGGACAATGATCCATATGTAATTTGTGACGTGTAATAATCATCCCTACCTCAAGTTGATTCATGGTGTGACTGGTATGAATCTAAGAGCGTCCTTTTATTTAAAATTGAAATTTTATTAATGTATTATTTTATATTTTTGTTTAATTTATTTATTTGTAGTATTTCTATCATAATATTCATTTTCTTAAACAATTGGATTATTTTGTTTGAGTTTGGGTGGTTTTTTGGTAACTGATGTCATTTTTAGGCTTTTTTGAGAGTGGGTTGCAAATTCCAAAGACGATGAAACATTGATGATTTTAAAAGTTAGTGGATAGTAATTTCAAATATATTTCTAAAAAAATTGTTTTTTAATATATATAATCATTTTTTTAAAAAAATTGATGTAAAAATTATTTAAATTAAATTATATATTTTCATATAGGTGTCTTTCCATACATGTGTATTTGCATATAGGTGTATACAGGTGTATTTTTTTACATTGTTCTATTTTTAAAATAGCACACTGCAATAGTATGTCCTTTATCATCACTATTTCTAGAACTAATAGAGGCCCCCCTTTATCAATACTATAAAAATCACGGGTAAAGGGGGTCTTTTATCAGCTCTTTTTTTGTGGTGATAAAGGGATCCCACCTTTTAATGGAATAGAGGACAATAACACTTTTTTATCATTATTAATGCCCTATTTTGTGCACTGTTAAAGGGTTGAATAGTGGTAGTGTTCCCACCTTATATTACCTTATACCCATGGTAGTTTTCATACCCTCTCATTCTTCCAATCCTGTTAGCTCTACTCGGGTTGTTGCAATATTCTCTATTTCCTCTTCTAGGGCCTGCTCCCATCTGGTCAGACCTAACTACTTCATGGCATGAAGACCCTATTCCCTAAAATCCATTGGTCTGAAGAGGGCCATTACTCAATGCCAGATCATGTGGAACACCAAAGAATAGATTAGGAGGAATTAGGGGAGGATGATAAATCCCAACAATGATGACCAAATCCTTGGTATAAAGAATACTTCTAAGAATATAATATAAAAAACCTTCATGGATCCATTATAGAGGTATGATCCATGATGTTGGACTACATTGATGTCTTGGTAGTGGGGTGGGAAATATATCTTCTTCATAAGATGGCTCATAAATTCACCAATGAAAAATGGATTCCCCTTTTTTATTTTTTGGAGCTCTGCCTCATCTGGATCCTTGCACAAACCACTAAAATAAAAAGGAAATAATATATTTAAAAAGAGGGGAGTTATGTATCTTTGAGAGGTGTAAATTTTTTAAGGCTCATGGAATGTGGGTATCTCTCTATTTGATGCATGCATCTCTCTTATCCATTTTGGGGTAGTGGGGTTAAGTTATATCCAACAATATTAAGATCTTCCACTAGAAAAATTCTCCATACCTGATCTTCTTTCATCTGTAGTGGTATTTTATTCAATCTTAGTTCTTTTCATCTACACAATTTATTTAGACAAAAAACACCTACTTTTCATAGTCAGATCTATTTGGGTTTTTATTAGGTTGTGTTCTTCATTTCAGGCTTCATTCAAACTGCATATGCTTTCTTCTTTTGATCCACTACTTTATCTTAGTATGATTTTTGAGATCCCACTCATCTTTGGGAGTATCGGATTTGTACTCTTTATTATTATAGTATTATTATTTATTGAATAGGTCTTTTGGTTTTTATCTTTTGTGTTTTCCACGTTAAAATTTATATTATAATAATTTACTTTTCTTCATATATATTTTGGTACTACACATATGATTTTATTTTTTATGGCTTGTTCAAAGGGAAAGGAATTTTATTTCCACTACACGTTCACTTCGGTGATTTTTTTCACATTCATCACTTCCTATATTTAAAAACATATGGAATCATAGGGTTTGGTTTTTTTAGATAAATTATGGAATCCAATTACACTCTGATTATTTTTTTAATGTTACCAACTACCATATATGGAGATTAAAAATGAAGGATCTGATTTTCATCAAACGAAATCATATTCCAGTGTTTATTACTCAAAATCAAGAAATATTGTATGATGAAGAATGGGATTTTTAACATGTGATGGTTTGTGGTTACATTCATTAATGGTTCAAATAAAAAGTGATGAAACATATTCTCAATATATACCATATCGGAACATTGTTGGAGAAGCTTGAGACTACTTATGCTACTAAGACAGGAAACAAAATTCTCCCAAAAAATGAATAATTTGTGGTTCAATGAAGGTATGTATATTTCTAACTATTTTATCAAACATTATGGATGTTTTGATAAATTTTATGGTATGGTTATTACTTTTTAATCTGTGGTATTGGTGCTTTTGTTGCTTAATATTTTACCCAATTATTGGGAGAATTTCCATGTTACTCTAACTGGTTCTAATATCAATGGTACTGTAACAATAATTTTTTTTATGTATGTTGTATTTAATGAATAGATCATGAGATGTAATAAATATAAATCTTATTTAGATATTTTAGTCATAGATAAAATGGGGATAATTCTATAATATAATTTTTTTTCTTCTAGTTTTGAATGGTGTTAAATTGGACATGTGCGGCCACTATATGGCCGTAAAATAGATCAACGTGAGTTTCAATAGGAAACCTGTGTATAATAAGTCACAAGTACTTGAATTATTACATTATGATATTTTTGGACATTTTAAACATAATACCTTTTATGGAAATATTTATTTTGTGTCATTTATTGATGGCCAATCATGTAAACTTTGGGTTTATGTTTTGAATTCCAAAAGACATGTGTTATGTGTTTTTAATCAATTTCAGGTTTCAGATGAGGTAATCTCGTAAGAAGTTGAAATTTATTTATAATAACAATAAGGGAGTGTATTCTGGTTATTTTGATCAGTATTTCAGGTTATAATGTATTTGGCATCAGAAGACACCTCCTAAGATACCATAGATAAATGGCATAGCTGAAAAAATCAAAAAGACTTTGTTAGAAAGAGTTTATTGTTTTATTTTAGAGGAAAAGTTTCTTAGAAATTTTTGTGGTGATGTTTTCATTACTTATTCTTATATTATAAATTTTACACATGCATTTTCTTTTCAAACAGACTCTCCTGGCATTTCTTTGTATGGAAAAGAGATTAAGTATGATCGTTTATGTGTTTTGATTACAAGGTTTTAGTTCATCTTCCTAGAGATGAGAGGTCTAAATTGGATGGTAATTGACGATAGTTTATTTTTATTGGCTATGGAAATAATGAGTTTGTATATAGGTTTTATGATCCTACTTTGAAGAAACCTTTCAAAATCAATGATGTAGTTTTTAAAGAGGATCATACTATTATATATATTGATAAGGGATAAAAATATACTTCTCAAACTTTTGATGGATTTTTTAATCATCAACCAGATTCTAATTCAAATTTACCCCATAATGTTGATTCTAATAATCATGATGATGTGTATAACCATGTTCATGGTGAACATGTTAGATTTTACATTTTTGATGCACCATTTTTTTGATGATCCTATTCTAGGGGTATTTAATGAACCCAAAGTTCCAATTCAGAGATCATATCATCATCATACTATTTCTACTCTATATTCACCTAATTAGTATGTGATACTCATTAAAGGGGTACAACCATAATCTTTTTATGAGGTGATGTAAAGTGATCAGAAGGACAGCTAGGTTAGGAAAATAGATGATGTAATGAAATTATTTCATGACAACCATAATTTTGAGCTTGTGAAGTTACCTAAAGGTAAGACATCATTGAAAAAATAGATGGATATATTGGATTGAAAATGAATATTCCATTTATATTCCATGATAAAATTCATGGTTAGTTGTCAGAGGCTTTCATCCAAAGAATGGTATTGAATTTTATGAGATTATCTCACCTTTTTTCAACATGTCTTCCATTTGGGTTATTCTTGTATTGGATGTTAGTTTGGATATTCATATTGAGAAACTATATTAGAAAAAATCATTCCTCCATTGATATTTAGAGGGGGGATATTTATATGGAACATCCAGAGGTTTTTTCTAAAATAAGTAAAGAGAATTATGTCTTTAGGTTAAATAAGAGTTTGTATGTTTTGAATGAAGCTATGAGGTAGTGGTATAAGAAGTTTGAATATTTCAAATTTCATTAGGGATTTAGGAAGAGATCATTTTATCATTGTGATTTTTTTAGATATTTATGGATGATGATTTTATTATACTCTTACTTTATGTTGATGATATGCTCATCATTGGTTGTGAAGATTCCATAATGGAAAGATTGAAGAAGGATTATTGTCATTATTTTGAAATTATTGACTTCGGGAAAGCATAACAGATTATTATCATGTCGATTTATCATGATAGAAAGGACAATAAATTGTGGTTATCCCATGAGAGAGATATTGAGATGGTTCATTGAAGATTTTTTATAGATGGAGCAAAATTGGTCAGTAATCCTCTTGATTTACATTTTATGTCTAGTACTAGTTATTCACCTTCTACTTATGAAGAAAGAGAGGAAATATAGCAAAAAACTTATTCATCATTCATTGGATGTTTGATGTATGTGATTCAATGCATGAGACCATATATTTCTCATGGAGTTATTTTGTCCAGTCATTTTAGATCTAATATTGGTATAGAGGATTGGAGAGAAGTGAAGTATATGCTTTTTTATCTTCTCGGTACTTCGAATATGAGATTGTGTTTTTTAAATGGGGAACCTATTCTTTGTGGCTTTAGAGATTTAGATATGGTGGGAGATATGGATTCATGGAAGACTAATTCAGTCTATTTGATCACATTTTCATGGGGAGTAATATCTTAATAGTCTAGATTGCATATATTTGTTTCTTTATCTACCACCAAGTTCGAGTTTATGGAAAGAAAAGAGGAATGAAAATAATTGTTGTATATGAAAACTTTTATTCAAGATCTCAATTTTAATGAGTTGTGGTATGTTGTATTTTTTGAGAATTAAAATGTAATTTGTTTCTGAAATAATCCCCTTTTCATGGAAAGTCTAAATATATCTATGTTTTGTATAATTGGATTTGCAAAGTCTTGGATTTGAGATTGTTGGATCTCAAGAAGATCCACACGGATGACAATGGTTAATACATGTTGACCAAGAGTTTACCTAGGGGTAAATTTGAGACTTAGCCACATATTTCAGGGTTGGTGGTGACCCATAGTTGATTCAGAATGGGTGTTTTTTGGGGTGGCTCTTCATCTGACCCCTGGAATATGATACTTAAATAAAAAGTAAAATAATAGATATGAAAATAGGGAAGTTATGTATCTTTGAAAGGATGATTTATTTAGGGATTAAGGCATGCATTAGTCTCTTTATTCCAAGTGCGCAACTCTCTTCTCAACTTCAAGGAAGCGTTGTTATGGTTATATCAAGTAGTTTTCATATCTACAATGGTGAAATTCTCTAGGGCTGATCGACTTTCATATACGATGGGGTCTTTGATATGATCTCATTGATTTTTATCTGCACCTTTTATTTGGATAGAGAACACCTAATTTTCAAGGTCATATCTATTTGAGTTTCATTTTCTAGTTGTGTTCTTCATTTCAAGATTCCTTTAAACTACGTATATTTTCTTCCTTTGAACCGCTATTTTATTTGAGTATTATTTTTGAGATTCCACTAATATTTAGAAGTCTCTTCTTGTACAGTTGATTATTAGTTGATTATTAATTATAGAATAGGTCCCATGGTTTTTATATTTTGGGTTTTCCACATTAAGAATTATAGTGTCAAAATTTATTTTTCTGAAAATATAGTTTTTATTGCATATCCACATTAATTTGTTATGGATTTTTCAAAAGTAAAGGAAATTTATTTCCACTACACATCCACTTGGGTGTTCGCTAGCATGTTTTCTACTTTTTGTATTTCCCATGATTCTCCCACCACACTTATATGAGAATTTCACTTCTTCCTTTCCTTCCACATCCTTCAAAGTTTACTAGGTTCCTTCCTAATAAAGTCTTGAAGATGGTATCAGTCGTACAGTTGGCAGTGCTATTTATAGCATCATTTGGGGGTGTTACACTCAATATAAAAAATGTAAAACCATAAATATGAATGACACCATGAATGGTGTTTTGGTTTATTTAATATACACCTTAAAAATATATAAAACAATGAAACAACATTTATGCAAATGAAACTAGAATAAAAAAATAAAAACGTTCTTATGAAAAAATATAGGTAAAACATTAATGGGAATAGGTAAAAAATACAAAGAAAAAATTAACATTTGAAAAGAAATATATAGTATTCATTTTTAAAAATATATAAAAAAGATAAATAAATAAGTAAATATGTGTACATTTTAGGGTAATTAAAATTATAAAATAAATGGAATTTAAAAATAATAATAAAAACATTACAGAGTTAATGCATCTGCAAGCTTCTTGTTCTTTCCATTAACATTAAATTCATTCTTTCAACCATGTCATGAATTCCACACTTTTTTTTTCATATCATAGTCAATTATGTCTATAGTAATACATGAAATTCCAACTATAATAAAAAAAATGAGTTTAACAAGGGGTTTTTTATCATTTAATGGTGATTTAAACAACTAATAAATGATGTGTGACACTTTCTAATAGTGTCACATATTTGCGTGTTGGGAATCATTTCATAGTAGTTTTTTTGAAACATTTTTATATTTATCGGTGGTTTAAACCACCAATAAATATTTAGCAAATATATTTTATTTTTTAAAATTTATTTTTATTATATAATTACAAATAAATACATATTAGTATATATAACGTCATAATATATATAAATTTATATAAATATTCATAAATAGTTATAAATATATATAAATATATATTAACATAAATAAATTTTCATAAACATATAATAAATATATTTATATATTATTAAATATAACAGTATATATATATACCCACATAATATATATAAATATATATAAATAAAAATTAATATTAATATATATTGACATACATAAATACATATAATTATTTATAAATATATAAATATATAAATATATTCACATTAATATATATATAATAATATATATAAATATATATTTAAATATAATTATTAATAAATAAAAATAAATATGCATAATTATATATATATATATATAAATATAACATTATATATCCACATAATATATATAAATATGTATAAATATAAATACATATGAGTATTTATATATATATATATATATACTTATAAATAAAAATAAATGTATATAAATAAATAAAAATCAATAAATATATATAATTATAAATAGGTATACATAAATACACACACATATATTCAATTAAAGATAATTATATAAAAATATAGAAATAAATATATATAAAAACCCATATAAAGGTACATAAATACACACACACATGAAATATATATATATATATATATATATTCCCACATAATATAATTAAATATATAAAAATACCACAACGGTGTAAACTATGATAACCATGGCCCAAAGAAATTTATTAGAAAAATGAAAGTACAAGCACTAGAAAAAGGGTTAACAATGTCAAAAAAGCATCGCAAACATAAATGTCTATTACCACCTTTTGAGTCTACCACACCCTCCACGAGAGCCGCCCTGACCCCTCAGTTTTTTGACCTCTTTTCCATTGTTTGGGAGCATTCTCCTTTCCTTCTTAATCAACCATGACTGATGATTCAGCTTTCTCATTATGTGATTGAAACATGCCAAACTCCCTATGAAATACTTCCTTGCTACTAAATCTATTTAGAGTCCCAGTTTAAGAGAACCAGTTCATATCAGGACCAGAGTCCAATGGATTGCACTCTATCACCTCCCGTTCCATGTTACCACTAGGTGTTGGTTACCCATTCTGTCTAGCTACGAGTGAAGCCTCTTTCCCATTCGTGTCCACTTTTTATTTAGCATCACCAGAGGAATCTATTTTTTCATCCAGTTCATTATCATGTACCTTGGAAGGGTCAATCATCAGCCCATGTGTAGTGGATGGAAGTAGCCGATTTCTCCCCAGAATGTTAATATGAGCTCCAAAAATAGGCAGACTCATCACCCATCAAATAGTAGAGGAGTACCACCCTGGTTCTATCCTTTCTAGGTAGCAACTAGCTCCACCATAGATCCTAAGAAACCAAGAACAACATAACATACATATATAAATACAAATATATAAAATTATAATATTTTTTTAAAATAATAAATAATAAATAATTACTACTTAGAAAATAATTATTAGTTATTAATTATTAATAATTAATAATTAATTATTCATTATTAATTATTTAAAATTTTAAATAGATAATAATAAATACTTATTCAATCATAATAACTAATAAATAAAGAATAATAATGAAAATAATAATAATAACAAAATAATAATAATAATAATAACAATAAAATTAAAAAAATTACATATATAAATTAAAAAACTAAAAAATTTATAAAAAAACAAAAAATGAACAAAATATTAAAAACTACCACTTATTTTTTAGCGGTAGTATAAATCATTGTGAAATGAAATACCACAAAATAAAAAAAATCATAAATTAGTGATTGTTTAAAAAAACCACCACATAATAAATAAAAATTAAAAATATTGCATTGTTTTTGAAACCCGTTGCTAAATAAATGCTGCTAAACATCATTTTTAGTAGTTTCCTTCCAAATTACTCACCACTATTTCTGGTATGATAAATTTCACCGTATATCATGTTTCTCTCACCACAATTGCTTTTTCCTAAAGAAAAACTCCAAACAATTCTAACTTATGTTTCTGGAAGTATACCCACACCACTAAAACATATTCACGGACATTAAGGACTACCTTTTATCAGTGCTAAAAAATAAACTAATAAAGGTGGTAATTTTATCAACACAAACTAAAAGCTTTGAAAAACATGATTTTTATGAGTGATACAAAAGAACTAATAAATAATGGATTTTATCAATGTTTTTTTAATTTTGATAAAGACCCCCTTAGTGTTTTTCTTATCTTTTAGCATTCCTTTTTTACAACTCATAAATGATCCCTTTATCAGCATTTTTCTTTATGCTGATAAAATGTGACCTTCATAAAAAAAATTAAATTTTTAAAAACCACATTTTAATATAGAAATATATTTTTATTGATATATATAAAATATGTTTTCCTAAATATTATTTATATAATGTTAAATATGTATTTACACTTAATATATAATATATTTTGTTTAAACGGTTTAAAAAATAATTAAAATCTAATATTAATTATTTATTTAAAAATTAGTATTAAGTAATTTTTATTTAATAATAGGTTGGTGATAGAAAAAATTAATAAATTACTTAATATCTTAAACATGATATGAATTTCAAAATACAATAACTTTTGATCTATATGTCTCTTTAAGCTCCATGAGATATCTAATTAAATCCTTGGAAGAGATTTACATTTTCAAAACCCAAGGAAACCCCTATCCATGTATTTTCTCAATAAAAAAAGCTCAAAAGGCATCCAAAACTATGTTTTTATTTTGGATATGCATATTTTTCCACATTCGATGGAATTTACACTTCATTTAAGAGGGTTTTCTTGTCCTTTTTCTATAAAGACTTAATTTATTTTGAGGGATTAGTTTCATATAGATATTATGGAATTCAAATATTAACATTTTTCATATTGTGTATATTGATGGGTCTACTGACCCTGTTATCCAGGTTGGTGCACAACCTGCTGTCCAAGATGATGTGCAACATGCTATCCAGGGTAATACGCAACCTGTTGTACATGGAAATTCACAGTCTTCTATCTAAGTTTATGCACAAATTTCATCTCAGTTATATAAATTGGATGGGAATGGTTCTGTCTCTGAACCTAAGGTTGTTGACATTCAGTAGGTTTATACTTGCATGGGTTTCTATTCTTGTCCTCTCATCGTCTAAGCATTCAATCAATCAACTCCATTGGATGTAAATATGGATGAATGACATAGGGATGGTTTTACTACATTAAATACCAATGCTAATATGATTTTCTTGGGGAATTACGAAGTTAACATAAATTTTTTCTCTTTTTCAGACTCAATTAACACACCTAAATTTGACTCCTCAACCTTGAAGGTCTTGATAATGAAGGATGTTGTAATTGGAATAATTATAACCTCCTACAATCTAGAGTTGGATATGAGTATCCTAAGAGGTTGTCCATAGAGAAGGGTGTCTATGACGACTTAAATGAGGCTAAAGACCCAACCACACAAGATATTATTTAGGAGGGGGTTGTCTAGGAAGTGGTTGTTGATGATGCATCAGAGATAGCTAAAGAGGAGGTCAAACAGGAGGCTGCATTGCATACATTAGATGAGCCTATGGAAGAGCCACCACATTTTCAACCAATGCAATAGAGAATAGAGCATCACCTAAATTCTCATAGGGGATATCTAGGTCGAGGCCCACATAAAAGAGATGATATCTGTGGTTGTGATGAGCTCTCTATCTTTCTGTTTTTATGTGGTGTTTTCACATTTTGAACATTTCCTCCTAGCTCTATTTACTATTAATTTTATTTAGTAAATTTTGGAGCCATGGATCTAATCCATGGATGATCCATTTTGGTAATATATATATATATATATATATATATATATATATATTGTGGATAACTTCTAATTTCAAAATTGTCATCAAAGATTTGGATCCAGGTGAATAGGATATTTATTTTTTTGATCTATTATGGAAAACATCATGCTGATAAAGTCTAAGCTATCATCTTGTGAGTTTTCCTCTGTTGGAAATGGAGGTAATCACATTTCCCATATTCTTACTTCTTTGCGTGGTGGTGGGATCTCTTCTACTAGTTTTCTTCTTTTCCTCTAGAGCCATGTAATGTTAATTTAGCCAATATTTTAATATAATATGTACCTTTCCCTTATACTGGTTTTATTTTCCTACCTTCATGCGTAATCTGTATTGCTAAGTCCAAGGTTGTGCTTCTATTATCTGCTACAACCAGGTCATACTGCAGTGTTCCACCATCACATGTGACCGTTGATCCCTCCCATTGTCACAGGCTACCGCATGTGGTGTCTCACCACTCCTTGATACCACTATCCAAAGCTGATTCCAACTACTATTCCATGCCACTATTACTGCTGGTCTTTATTCCTGCCAGTCTCCTTAATACCACTATCCATAACAGATTCATGCTACCATTGGAGTTCCTTATAGCTGGAACCATTAATGAATATCATTTAAACATAAAAACAAATATTTTCCTTCAATAAAATACTATTTAAAAATAACATTACCCACCCACAATGACTGTGAATTTTCTTTATTAATAATCCCCAGAATCACTGCCTTCAAACTTTCTTGCTATAGAGTGGGCCTGATCAAAGATTCCTTGGATGATCTTGTGTACACATTCCTTGGATTATTGGAATAATCCTTCCACATACTTCTTTTTTGAGGATCTGAATTCAACCCTTTATTACAAACCATTTTCCCCTTTCCCTTTAAGACAACATCCTTAAAAGAAACAGGATCATCACTGCTCGTATAACAGAGACATGTGGTGTCCAATAAAACCATTGGCTACTCTTTTTCACTTCCATCATCTGATACATTACTCAATTTACCGCATAGTTCAGAATATCTGAAAACATTTTGATTCTCTTGATAATAATCCATGATTTGATGAAAACCATCTTCCTATAGAACATGTCTTGAGAATTCTATAGCTAGTGGATGAAAAATTCATTCTTTTTCAATAGGATTTGAATACATATATTTATAACTATTTAAATAATTATAAATATTTATATATTAAAAATGAAATTTGCAGTTGGGGTTTACCTCAATGGTTGAGAACCCTGTAATACTACATGTTCTACTGGGATTCGATTCCCTATGGGCATGTTCTTATCCCACTTTGTGGGGGTGGACTGAAGTCAAAGCCTGTAGGATTTATGGTTGTGGTGGTCTTCATATGACATTATTTATGTTGAGGAAGTGTGCCTATGGTGGTGCAGTAGATGAAGGTGGTTGGATAAATGTGAACCCATTTTAATGGTCAGGTGGTGGTACATCAGATGAGTGTGTTGGGGTAACCTCATGTCCATCAGTAATTTGATGGATGTGGTCGATTGTTGGGTGTTTTGTGGCTGCCTCAACACTTCTACTGATGAGTAATAGAGGGAGAATGATGGATGCATTGGCATAGGGAATACATAACATAGGCACTGTGGTACCTTTATGTCGAGGACAGTAATGGTGGTCTGACCATCAGATGTCTATGGCATGCAAGGGATCGGCGATGTGAAGCTCAAAGATGGATGCATTTCCTGGATTGGACTTCTAGGGAGACACATATCTCAAATGGATAGGTGGGTTATGGTCTCTAATATAGGAAGTGTAGTTTGGATTCTGTATCGGTGGTGGATGATTGTGAGTAAGCGATGAGCTTTTGAGGTGGTAGTCTCCATGATGACGATACAGGGAGGAGGATTATAAGTTTTCTCTATGGAATTGATATGGCGGCATAAGTAGGGTGGGCGCATGGGCGAGTGGGCCAGTATAGGTTATATTATCATGGGCCTATGGGAAAATTATTAAAGATGTATTGTGGGCCTTCAACGGGTCATTATATATAGGGGAAAATGACTAGATAATATATAAATAAGGTCTAATTATAGGTTCTCATCCCCTAAGGGGTTAATAGGACACTTATCATATGGATGGGTTTGTGTGTGTGAGTTTTTTTGTTGTCCTTGTACCCCACAATACCTAATATATATAAATGTAATTTTATTATATCATTTTACATATATTTATAATTATAGATATTTATATATTTATATATAAATATATTTATAAATGTATATTTACTATATATAAAAAATATATATAACTATATATATATATATATATATATATTTATAAATATATTTACATAATTGTAAATATAGATAAATAATTATAATTATGCAAAAATATATATTTAAAATTATAATTATACACAAATATATTTTTCATGAACCATCCTAGGACACTGGTAACCTGATAACTGAGCCAACCCTCACATGTCCAAAAGGGAATTCTTGATCCCCACAGGTTAGTGACAAGCACCAAACATCATACAATATGAAAGTAAGAACAGATTTACCACAAACACAATAGAAGAAGATAAACAAGTTATTATAAATATTTAAGAAATATCCACTGAGAGAGGTGTACCAAAAACAAATAGGTATCATAACCCAAATTACAACATCAAGGTACCATAAAAAACAAGACAAACAACCCCAGTCCCAATGTACATACTCACTAAGTCTACATATCAACAGCTAGAACCACTTCCATGTGGTGCTTTACCACTAGCCGAACCTAGAAGGAGATAATCTACAAACACCCGAAGGCACAGGTAGGGTGTGAGCTAAAAATACCTATACATTATCCCCAAGGATTCTATAACAGATGTTTATAATAAATTAACCAAAGGGGTACTTTCAATTTTAAATAAATAGCTTTTGTATTTTGAAAGCATATTTTTTTCAATTCATTCTATATAGATCAAACAATTGAAAATACATTAAGAAAAGTCTTTACATTACAAGTGATGTAATCTTTCTAAAACAATGCCTTAAATAAAACATTTTATATAAAACAATTTATATAAATTCATAACCCTTGTAAAATAGTTTAACAAAATTTGAATATATTTATATCTCAAATATAAACAACCTAGAAACATGTTCATCTACCAAATTGGAAAAGAATTTACAGGCTATAGGACTCCACACTCTCTATGTGATCATAGAAAGATGTTTACACACATTTCCCCTACACACTAGTTAAAGGGGACTCATCACCATCACCTGAGGGATGTGACTGGATGCTTTTATGTTTTATAATGTTGTATAATCATAGATTGTTTCCAAATAACTCACAACTACATAAGGTTTACTTGTTCTCTAACACGATCAATTATGGGAAATTTATTTTAATACTTCTTAAAATATAATTAAATCCCAATTCTCTAATCCAAATTCCAATTTTACATTTTAAACAAAAACATTTTTTAATCATAAAAGTCTATTTTTACCAAGATGAAACCACTCGGTTTCTATCAAAAAAAATTATCAATTTTCACAAATAAAGAATTTTAAATCAATTCAAAACAAATTCCATAAATTATATTTTAATAATTAAATTCAACAATTCAATTGAAACCAATACTGTCCATTTGAAAACACACCCCCAATTCAATGGAATTGGTTGGGGGTCCTAATTTCTTATCAAATCCATTTCAACCCTCCCAATTCATTGGAATTTTGTTTTAATCAAAACCAATTGGAATAAATTTCAAACAACTGAATTTAAATCAAAAACAAAAAAAAATTATGAAATTTATGGTTAATCAATTTGGTCAATCAGAACGAAATCACCTAACTTTTTTTTTCACTAAACTAAACACCCACAAAGAAACCTCACAATTAGAATAATGGAAAAGAAGGTCTAGGAACTCGACCTAGAATCAAGATCCAACAACACAGGTTATTGATTTTTCAATCTCAATATTATCTATCAACCACCAAGGAAGGAAGAGAGAAGAAGATAAATCAATGGGGAGAATTATTACCTAGGAATTCACACCATAAACACAATAATGATAAATAGTCAAATAAAAGGACTCGAAAGGGTTTTAAGTTGCCTGGGGAATGCTTTAGGTTGAGTGTAATCAACCTGGAGAGGAGGAAAAATGATAATTTTAGCTGGTATTTCTATATATAACTGACATTATGGGAATTACATGGTGTGTAACCCCATTACACATCGTGAAATAGCCAAATTCCATAATCTATAGAAAAACCCATCACCTTTTACATAAAATGAAATTATTTTCTTTTAAGATTTAAATTAAGTGTAACCATATTCCATGCCATGTAATTCCAACAGGCTGCATAAATGACCAGTAAAAGCTGAAAATCCAACAAATCTATGACATCACCATCACATGCATCCTCCTAATTCTTTCTTAACTCTACCCAGTTAACGAAAAGGGAAAAAATTAGAATTCTTTAAAGACATACCTGTCAGATCAGAAATGAGATGTTACAACATCCCCACCATTAAAAATTTTTATCCCCAGAAATCCTATGATAAAGCCTCCATGCCAAAAATATGAGTCCACTACTGTCTCATTAGTGCCCTGTGTTCCCATGTCTCGTGATTATCAGAACCATGCTTCCATAGCACAAAAAAAAATGTATGGTCCTTCCATGAAGTACCTTTGTTTCAGAATCAACTATCCTTACTGGAAACTCAATCAAAGATAAATCATGTTCAATCTCAAGATAACTCAAGCTCAAAATGTGATATGGATCAGAGAGATACTTTCTCAGCTATATTACATAGAATAAGTTATGTATCTATATCATCGGTGGTGTAAGTGTTAAATTTTATGAAACTTTACCCACCTTCTCAACTACCTCAAAAGGTCCCACAAAATGAGGAGCAAGCTTCCCTTTCCTCCCAAGTCACTAATGACCCAACTGGGGTTAAACATTCAAGAACACTTGATCATCAATTGAAAACTCCAAAGGTATATGACGACGATCAATATAAGAATTATATCATCTTTGTGCTAATAACATTCTCTAAAAAATTAACTGAATATTTTTTATTTTCTCTTGAACCAAACTTGTTCCAACCAAGGAATTTTCACCAATCTTGGACCAACACAATTGAGATTTATAAGTCCATCCATACAAGGACTCAAAAGGATCCATTCTGATTTTGAACTGGTAACCATTATTATAAGAGATATTAGCCAGCCCCAAATGATCATCCCAAGACCCAACAAAGTCGAGAACACAAGAATGAAGAATATCCTAAAAAATATGTATATTTCTCTCTGTTTGGAAATCCGACTATGGATGGTAGTCCGTGCTCAAAAGGACGCAACATCCCAGTTCCTCTTGAAGCCATCTCCAAAAGAGATAAGTGAACTGAGGATCCATATTATAGAATATAGCATATGGAACTCCATGAAAATAGACAATATATTTCATGTAGAGATCTCCCAACTCCTTATCTTCAGTTGTATCACAAATTGGTATGAAGTGATCCAACTTGATCAGTCGGTTGATCACAACCCATATCACATTCTTCCTTATATGGGTATGAGGCAACCCAACCACTATGTCCATATAGAATTCATCCCATATCCAAGTAGGGATTGGAAGTGGCTTCAACAAACCAGAAGGATTTTAGTGCTCCAACTTCACCTACTAGCACATAAAAAAGCGGGAGACAAATTCACCAATGCCCCATATCATACTTGGACACCATAATTTCCACCCCATGTCATAAAACATATTCATTGTTACTGGGTGCACATCTGAGTGGGAATTATTGAAATCCCCCATCATACCCTTCCTTTTCACTAATAGAAAAAAGTAGAGATTTCAATAACATAGAACACCCTCTTTTTAAAAAGTCTGTCTGCCCACAATAAAGAGAGTCTCTAATGAAACTGAATTCATAATCAAGATGTTGATCCTTAATAATAATCTCAATATGAGAGGATGTAAAATGAATGATGGCTAAATAAAATTCATCCCCTTTCTCTTGAACTCCAATATTCAAATGTACAAAAAGATCCTTCAAATTCCACTCTTCTAAAGATTCTTTCACTACCCAGGTTAGAATTTTCCTACTCAACTCTTCTATAGTGACATTCCCTTTCCCCAATGTGTTAGTGATGTTAATTCCAAAATATTGAAGGTACTCCACCCAATGCCTCTGTAATAGATTCAAATATTTATAAGAAAAGATATAACTCATGATTTTGTGGTCTAAATATATATTAAACCTTTCTATGTAAAGGTAATGCTTCCAACTCTTAAGTGATTGAATAAAAACTACAAGATCAAGGTCATGTGTAGGATAATTATACTCATGAGGCCTAAGATGACGAGATCCATAGGCAGTGACATGATTACCATGCATAAGAACACAACTTAAAACTGAACCCGATCCATAGAAAAAGACCATATAGCCCTGCCCAACCTCTAGAAGAGTAAAAATTGGTGCAATAGTCAAAAGCAATTTTAGCTCAAGAAAATATTTTTCAGTTAATGGAAATCGGACCGAAGATTGATCTTCCAAAACAACTTCTCCCATTTCAATCGATCAAATAGATCATAAATCTATTGAAACAGATACTTGTTCTTTACCGTAACTTGATTGATATTTTAGTAATCCACACATAGGTGAAGTGAACCATCAACCTTCCTGGAAAAGAGAGTAGGTTCCGCCCAAGGTGATACACTCAGGAGTACAAATCATTTCTCTAGATGATCATACAACTAGGACTTCAACTCTTTTATTTTAGTTCAAGAAATTTGGTAAAAATGAATAGAAACTAGTTGATTACCAAGAATAAAATCAATATAAAACTCTACCTACCTTACCGATGAGAAAATAGAGAAGTTAGAAGAAAACACGTTGAGAAACTCAATGATGACTGGAGGGAGATCACCACTCAAGGACTCTTTCTCCAGATCAAAATAAAACACATATATCACATTCCCTAACTTTGTATAACAAGGTATGGCTTGGCTCGAACTCAGATCCTATTCTCCATGATTTATTCAGAAAACCCCATAGGGTGGAGTAAAGGAGACCTGTCAAAGATAATAATCGATCTAGTATTTATTGTAAATGAGCCAATCCGTCTTGAAAATTATGTCAGGAAAATTACTATTGAGAACAAAAAAGTCCCATGTAATCTCGAAATCTAAGAAAGAGAAAGTACAAGAGGGACTATGGAGACCTCAATCTCTCTTCGATCCAAGGGGTGTAGTAATATGCATCACATATAATAAAATCTTCATGGGAAGATTTATAATATTAAATGTGTGGGTTGAAATAAATGAGTGATATCCTATAGTATCAAATTTAGTAGTTAGTAATGATGAAGATATAGTAATGGTACCTCTCACAGTCACTGGACCGATATCCACTTCCATTGGAGACTCTTCCACTGTGTGAAGAATCATTATTCCAAATACATGTGCCTGGAACCCTTTTGTATGTGAAGCATATAAATTTCTCATATTTTTTTAGGTACTAATGATCTCATTCCACAATGTGGAGTAGAAATGTTATGGAAGAACAACTACAAGTTCCTTAAACATCCACGAGATCCATAGTTCTTGGGTACCTCAGTTGAAACCCTCTTTTAATTCCCTGGTTGACCACACTGGTAACATATCAAAGGGCTTCTGCAAGGCACTGCAGGAGGTATAGAACATCCCTGCTATTGAGAACCACTATGAGATTCATCATTCTTTCTCTTTACTATAAAGTAACCCACGATTACACTAGGAGAAAAGGGAACTCCCATCAACCACAACCTACCAGCCATGTCCATATCAACCATCATTACCCTATCTATCACATTAGAATAAGTTGGAGGCTTCGACAAGAAAATATGAGAATGAATATCTGATCGAAGTCCCAACTCAACCCGTCAAGCCTTCACCCTCTCATTAGAAACAATATCAGGAAAAAACCACACAAGCTTTGTAAAGAGATTTGAATTCTTAGTCATAGTTCTATCAGCCTGTTCAAGCTTGAAAAACTTTATAGCCTCGACCAACACCACTGAATCTATATATAATGGGTCATTGAAAATAAACATTAAGTCTTTCCACTCTAAGCCCTTATGTTTCTTCATCATCACCATCATGTCCCACCATCTTCTATTCAGTCCCTATAGAATGAAGGTGGATCACTTCACCTTGATCTTTTCTAGTGTCTCCAAGATCTGAAACAGATGTTAAATGATTACCAACCATTCCTCAACATATTGAGGATCACTCATTCCTTTTAAAACTGGTGGCTTATGGCGAAGGAACTCTTGAGAATGATTTTTAAGAATATCCCCCTGAGGTTCTATAGTTAATGTTTGAATGTGGATTGGTGGTGGTGCCTATCCAAAATCATGGATATTACACATGATCACCTTAACAATATTTGGATCTCCAACATGATTCTCTCATTGAGGTTCAGCAACATCTTCTTCATGGATCCAATTTTCATGTATTCTCAGAGTAATGATACTACACAACATCGAAAAACAAAAAGGAAGACATCAAATTAACACTCAATGAGAGAAAAAAGGTAATTAATCTCAATATATGGAAAACAAGATTTGGATTTTAATATATTCAAATAAAAAGTTGGGAAAATGATAGAACTAATCTACAATATGTCTTTCCCAAACCACTGGTAACTCGATAACCGATCCATCACTGACATGATCTGAAGGGAATTACCGACCCCCACAGGTCAGCAATAAGAACCTGGGATCATTCAATATGAAAGTGGGACATAATTTTCCAAAAACACAATGGAAGAAGATAAACAAGTATGTATGCATATTTAAGAAATATCCACTAGAAGAGGTGTACTATAAACAAACAAGTATCACTACCTAAAGTACTACATCATGGTACCAGAAAAAATAGGCAAAATTTCCCAATGTCCCAATGGACGCACTCACCAAGTCCACAGATCAATAGCTATAACAACCTCCAATTGGTGCTTTACCCCTTCTCGAACCTGGAAGAAGATAATATATAAACACCCAATGGCACAAGTAGGGTGTGAGCTAAAAATCCCAATAAGGTCTAAATAATGATTGCATAATAGATTCCAATAATAAATTAATCATAGGAATGATTTATATTTTAAATAAATAGGTTTGGAATTTCAATTCATATTTATAACAAGTCATCCTATACAAATAAAATGATTGAAAATAATTTAAGAAAATGAATTACATTAGAAGTTATATAATCTTTCTAAAATAGTGGACTGAATAAAACATTTTATATAAATTTAGAAGTCATATAAAACAATTTAACAACATTGGAATACATTTATATCTCAAATATAAAAAATTGAGTAACATGGAAATCTACCAAATTGGTACGAAAGTTCCATGATATAGGATTTCACACTCCAAAATTGATTACGGATATATGTGTACACAAATTTCCCCAGGACACTAGTCAATGAGGACTCTTCACCGATGCCTAAGGGATATGAATTTATGTATTCATGTTTTAGAACATTTTATAATCCTAGAGTGTGTCCAAATAGCTCACAAACTACATAAGTATTTCATGCACTCTAACATGATCAATCAAGGGAAATTTATTTTAAGACTTCTTAAAATACAATTAAATCACGTCCCTCCATTCCAAATTCTAATTTTATATTTAAAACCAAAAAAGTATTTAATCAATAATATGCCTTATTATCAAGATAAAACCACTGGATTTCTATCTAAATATTATATGACATTTTTAAAATTTAAGAATTTTAAATCAATTCAAAAAAAAATCCATTAATTCTATTTCAATAATTAAATTCATTAATTCAATTAAAACCATTCCCATCCATTTTAAAACACACCCCAATTCAACAGATTTGGGGGTTTTCCCAATTTCTTTCCAAAACCAATTCAAATATCCCAATTCATTGGAATTGGATTTTAATCAAAACAAATTGAACGAAATTTAAAACAATTGAATTTAAATCTACAACTGAAATAAATCAATAAATTTATTATTAATCAATTCGGTCAATTGGAACAGGATCACCTACCTTTTCTCCTAAAACTCAACACCTGCAGTGAAATACAATAATGAGAATGGAGGTGAGGAAGGTCTAGGAACTCAACCTAGAATCAATATCCTACAACATGGAATATAGATTCATCAATCTCAAGATGATCCATCAACCACCAAGGAAGGAAGAGAGAAAGAGATGAGGAAATAGGGAGAACGCTTACCTAGGAATTCACATCGCAAATGCAACGATTATCAATCATCAAACTAAAGGACCCAGAAGGGTTTAAGGGTTATAAGATCTCATAGGGAAGGATTTAGGTCAAGATCAATCAAACTGGATAGGAAAACAATGACAATTTCTATCAGGATACCTTTATATAACCGGAAGGTGGGGAATTACACAACGTGTAACCTCATTACAAATTGTGAAATAGCTAAATTCCATAATGGTCAAAAAACATGTTACATTTTTCATAAAAAAAATTATTTTATTTAAGATTTACATGATGTGTAACAATATTACACACCCTATAATTCCAATAGGCTATATAAAAAACCATTTAAAGAAAGAAATCAAATAAATCTTTGATTTCACGATCATAGGTATCCTCCTAATTCTTTCTCAACCCTACCGAGTTAATGAAAAGGAAAAACCAAGAAATGTTTAAATACATACCTATCATGTCGTTAACAGGATGTTACAACATTTATGATGACATATTTATATAATTATAAATAAATTTATATAATTATTGATTTATATATATAAATATATGTATTATTTTATGAATACATATATTTATAACTATTTATATATTAATAAATGTAATTTTATTATATAATTATACATATATTAATCATTATAGATATTTATATATTTATATATAAATATATTTATAGAGGTATATTTACTATATTTAAAAAATAAATATATTTATATAATTCTATAATTATATTTATACAATTATAAATGTAGATAAATAATTATAATTATACATAGATATACATTTACAATTAAAATTATACATAAATATATTTATTATGAAACATTTATATAATTACAAATATATATATATATATATATATATTAGGAATGCCTATATTTATAACAATTTCATCATCATCATCGTTATCTATTCACTCAAAAAGGTTTTGAGAATAGAAACAAGAGAAACAACTAAAAAACATGGGACTAGGGAGGCCTAAAATTGGAGTCAAAGGGAATCCCCTCTTACTAGGTTCTCCCCCTTTGGCCTAAAGAAGTTCGAGCTTTGGAAACATGTGACACTAGATCCTTCTTCTTCCATGGATGCACGGTTGATCGAAACCATGTTTTCCACACACCAAGTGTTGAGTACATGAATATTGTTGTTGAGGGTACCTCTACACATTTTGAAAACATATGAAATCAACAATGGGACAGAACATGTGCCATGTAAAAAAATTTGTAGAATGATAGAGTCTGTTTCCACTTATTCTAGTTCTATATTCCATTAACGACATAAGCATAATCCAGTGACCATAGCCATGGATTCATCCTGGAGGGAGTAACCACTTTCAATACATACTGTAAAATATATAATAACATATCAAATGGGGTCTCGAATGAAACTCCATCTATACATTTCACCCAGGATGTAAGAAACGTCTGTGTTATGTTTTAGGACCAAAAGGGGTGGACACCATCAAAACTACTGCCTTGGAAATTATTGCATATAGAGTGTTCATGAGAGTTGCGCACCTGCAGTGGTCACAGAGTGGGAGCATCACACCAGTTATTAAAAAGTCTTACCTTGTTGAGAATCAAGTTCATTGTTCTAATGATAAGATATTTCCTCTTTACAAAAACATATTCATGTTGATCCTTGTTTCTTACTTTCCAGATACACCAGAATCCAGTGATCATCACAATTTCTAGTGCCATCATTTTCAGGCCCACAACACCTATACTCTGAAGCCATCAATCTAGTAAAGGGACACTGAGAAAATCCTAAGAAGATAAAGAAGAAAATTCACCAAAATATCTCCATATTGTGAGTGCCCAATCAGCTTTTAAAAATAGATGGTTAAAACTCTCCTCTAGATATTCCCTACAAAACAGACACCTATAAGATGTGTATATGATAGTTCTTTTGATATTGTTATCAATAGGCACTACATGTCTCATTATTCTCTAAAAAGGAAAATTTTACTTCGCAAGAATTATATTACAACATAGTGTTTATATCTAGAAATTAGTTTGGTCACGGGTGATCGTCTCCCTTCAGAAGTCCCTTATGGGAGAGGCCCCTGAATTAGAGTGTCTAGAGACACACCTATTTAGTTTTATGTTCATTTCAATAAGATCAAAATATTATTAATGATTATGATCCAAGGAATCCTTGATGAACATCAGGTACAGGTTGAACTCCCTAAAAGAAATTCTTGGAACTGAACATCCAAGAAAACTGATATGTGATTTAGCCCAGTTGTGGTGTCAATCACTGGATGAAACTACTCCCACTATCTAGTGGGTGTTACTCCAATATCATACAAACTACGCAGGTCAACAAAAAATTCCAACCTCGAATATAACTGGGTATAATCATGAACATACTAGTATTTGAATCCCAGATGCCCAGAAAACATGTAGGATTATGGGGTACCTAAACCACTGAGGCACACCTCAATAGCTAAATAAATATTGATATATATAATTATAAATAAATATTTGAAATAAATTATTATATAATTATAAATATATTTAAATATTTATAAATATTTATTTATAAATATAATTATAAATATATATATGTCTAAATAAATATAAATATTTAATTAATTATATAATTATATATTTAGTAAAATAATTCTAAAACAATTTTATGTAAGGTTAAATTTTTTTAAGGGTAAGCTAATGTTAAGGGTAAACTAATGTTATGTAAGGGAAAAAAAGTAATGTATGGGTAAACAAAAACATGTATAGATTAATTAAGGGTAAGTAAGGGTAAACAAAATTTAAGTAAGGGTGAAGAAAAGTTTTTTAAGGGAAACTAAAGTAAATTAAGGATGAAAAAAATTATTGAAGTGTAAAAAAGTTATGTGAGGGAAAACTAAAGATAAGTAAGGGTAAAAAAAAGTTATGAAAGGGAACACTAAATTTAATTATGGGTAAAAACGTTATGTAATGGAAAACTAAAGTTAAGTAATGGTAAAACAAATTCATTTAAGGGTAAAAAAAATTATTCATGGGTAAAGTAAAGTTGAGTAAGGGTAAAAAAATGTTAATTGAGGGTAATAAAAAATTATGTAAGGAAGAAAAATAAGTTATGTAAGGGTAAACTAAATTTATGTAAGGGAAAAAAAGCTATTTAAGGTTAAAATAAATTTATGTAAGGGTTAAAAAAAGTTTTATAATGGTAAAATAAACTTATGTAAGGGTCAAACAATGATATGTAAGGGTTAAATAATGTTATGTAATTTCTACCTACCCTTAAGGGTAAACATGAGTTAGGTAAAGATAAAACAATGTTAATTAAAGGTAAACAAAAGTTAATTATGGGTAAATAGAAGTCAATTATGGATAAAAATGTTATGTAATGTTAAATTGAAGTTAGGTAAGGGTATAAAAAAGTTATATAAGTGAAAACTAATGTTAGGTAAGGGTAAAATAATGTTATGTAATGGAAAACTAAAGTTATATATGGGAAAATGATATTTAAGGGAGGACTAAAATTATTTAAGTGTAAAAAAAAGTTAATTAAGTGTAAATTGAAGTGATGTATGGGTAAAAAAATTTATTTAAGGGTAATATGATGTAAATTAAGGGTAAATAGTTGTTAATTAAGGGTAAAAATATGTTCTTTAAGGGTAAAATAAAGTTATGTTAGTGTAAAAAAGAGTAAAGTGTAAAATAAACTTATGTGAGGGTAAATTAAAGTTATGTAAGTGTAATAAAATATTATGAAAGGGAAAAATAATGTTATGATAGGGTAAAAAAAATTATGTAATGGTAATATAAAGTTATGTAAGGTTAAAATGAAGATATTTAAGTGTAATAAAAATTTAATGGTAAAATAATGTTAATTAAGGGTAAACAAAAGTCAAGTGAGGGTATAAAAATTTTAATTAAGGGTAAGAAAAATTTAAGTAAGGGTAAAAAAAAAGTTAATTAAGGGTAATCAAAATCATTTTAAGGTTAAAATAATGTTATGTATGGGTTAAAAGCAGTTATTTAAGGGTAAACTAAAGTTATTTAATGGTAAACTAAAGTTATGTAATGGTAAAAATATGTTAAATAAGGGTAAATAAGTTATATAAGGGTAAAAATAAACATTCATAGGTTAACTATTGGAAAAATAATGTTATTTAAGGGTGAAAAAATTATATATAAGGATAAACTAATGTTAATTAAGGGTAAATAAATGTTAGTTAAGGGTAATCTGATGTTACGTAAGTGTAAGGAGATGTTAAGTAAGGGTTAAATTAGGTTATGTAATTGTATACTAATGTTATAGATGATACAACAAGTTTCTATTAAAATTAATTCAATTGTTTTTGGTTTGTTTTAATTAAATATTGGTTACAATTAGTTGGTTTTGTCCTAAAAAATTGTATTATTGAATAATGGTTTACTATATTCAATGTCATTATAGATAGATATATTGAAAATTGTAGGGTGTGTGTCTTGAGGTAAAAAATCAATAATAAAGAAGAAACATGGATGTTTTGTAAATTTTGATTTATATATAAATATTTATTTTGAAATAGAAGTTTATTTTCTCACTAAATAAGTTTTTATATATATACATTTTATAACACCAGAACAAATAAACATCAACATCCCTCAGTAGCACAACCCAACATATGAACATCACTTCCACTCTAGGTCTAAAATATTTTCCATTCTCATGTCATTACTATAGTCATGGTTTACTCTTCATGTTGTATCCCTACCTCAACCAAGGGAATAAATTACTGAGGTGATTATATTGTTGTCTATAACTCTACTGAAGTTGGAAGTTCAATATGCAATTCTACAAGTGCCTCCTCCTAAAAATAAGTAGAGTAATTCAAAATAGGATATGTGGGGCCATATGGAAGTTATTTTAGAGGTATAAAAGGATAACATAGTGATTCTAATAATGTGCTATCAAGGAAGTTACTACCGATGAAAGTGTCACTTGAGATCTAGAGAATCTATGATATCATATCCAAGTTCTACCTCGTTGTCTGTATACAGAAGCCTACTGATGGATTTAATTGAGATGAACATATATCATATTTAAGAGTAGACATAAGTGGAATATAAACATATCCCAAATTTGCAAGATCATCTATTTTTTGTGTAGGATCCTTTCTCTACAATGATATAACATCTTTAGGGAGTCTCTCTCGAATAGCTCTCTCTATATCATCATCATTACCCTTGCATGTGTTTCTGTCTCTATCCTCTAGTTGGTCGTAATGGTAGAAGTGAATTATCCTCAGTGGGAACAATAAGGACATCATTATCTTTAGGTGCCTCAGTCAGTGCATGTGGACCAGGATATAGTTGTGGCTCCTCTTTATAGACACTCTACTATATGAAATGGAGAGGATCTCTAATATCCATTACATATGAGTGAAATACATCATACCTAATAAATTCATCTTCTTAAGGATCTATAATATGTTCAATTCTATAAAGTTTTTTAAATTGTAAATGATAAAACATTCAAATTAATATGAGACATGACGTAAAAATATAATAAATGTTAACAAACATGGAAACATTTTAATTTCTATCCTAGGGAATGTAAGGTACGTGATAGTGTTTCTTGAGTACCAATTTTCATAATCTTCTTGATCAACTAACTGGAAGCATACTATGGGATATAAGTGATTACAGATATTTTATTTGGAAATAATATCCCAAAACTCAATGTAATGTTAATGATACTGTGGAAAATTCATCACTTATCTACATATAAGAATAAAAAATGTAATCCATCATCCTGTAATGGTTCAATTATGATATGTTGTATATAGTTAAACTATCACATGACTTGATCTGGATGGTTCTAGTCAATGATGTCTAAAAGGATGGGTGACACCACTGCACTATGATCTCAAACCATAGATGTGCAGTATGGTGGAAGCAGTGCATAGAAAAATCAAATATATGGGGTCCATGTAACCTAAAATGATATCTCTAAAACGAATTCATAAATTAGAACAACAATTTTTCTTAGATAATACTCTAATATCTAAAAAATTTACTAACAAAATTAATTTTTTAACAAAAAAATTAATTCTTAACTTACGTCAGTGTGCTTTATAACATAAAAAATCTATCAAAATCTATGAACATTATGCCTTGTTAAATGTACATAAAGTTGATCTTGACTCCACATGGTAAAAAATAAATATAATATAAGTAACATCCCATTATGTTCATTCAGGTATTTCCCATATCTCCTTTTGTTTTTCTCTATGTTTGGATGTTTCTTGGGCCTTCATAGAACAGATATCATTTTCTGGGTAAAATGATCTAAAGATAAAGGATTTATGTTTTTTGGAATTAATGATGTTTGGGTATAAATGTGAAAATTATTGAGGGGATATCATTTGGGTTCCTAGTTGAAATTAGGTATTTTTGAAAAATATTTCTATAGAATCTTCCTTCTAGGATTTTCCACATAGTGAACTGGTTACACAATGTGAAATGTTTTCTGAGATTATGTTGTAAACTGGTGTAGAGTATGAAAATTTTTCAAGGCATTAAACTAGTTCACATCATGAAATTCTTGGTCAATGTATTTTTTAACTAATATAATTCCTTTTAGGTGTATCTTCTTTTAGTGGATTTCATTTTGTGAAACCAGTATTCATTTCATATAATTTGTGCATCATGTAGGATTTTAAGTGCAACACATAAAATTATTTTTCATTAGACGTGAATGCACCTCTTTCAAAACATGGTACTCTCCCATATGATTTGGGGGATCTTCGCTCCTTCTGATTAATTTCATTCATTTATTGATCTTTTTTTTAGGTGAATTGCATCACTCTAAGTATGTTATCTTTAAACTTCCTTGTTTCCATTGGTCTCTGCATTGTCGTTGCTCTATTTTTTTCATATTAGTTGGTCTTGTCATGTCGATCATTTTTCATTCTTTCATATGTGTGGTTAGATCTTCCTCTAGAGGATAACCTTTGTGTTGGTTGGGGTGAGGTGCGTTATTTCCTTGATGTATGTGTTGTTTTATCTTCTTCTTCATCCATCCTTATTATTTAATTGATTCTAATATGGAAGGATTTATTCTAGGTCCCCTATTATTGTCTTTTTGTTCTTCCATATTTGTCGATGTCGTTTTGTCTGTTTGCATCATAATATTGACGTAGGTGGTCATGTCTAAATCCAGGGTTTCATAAAACTTGATTTCTATGGTTTTTATAAAGTTTTTATAAATAAAAATTCATGAATAATTGATTTATTTGTGTGCGTGTGAAAATGGATTTTTGAGAAAGGATTGTTTTCTCCTTGTTTTAGTAAAAGGAAAAAGTAATTTCAAATCATTGTGAAATGGATTTATAGAATGGTTTTAAAATCATTGATTTAAGGAATTAGTTTGGAAAATGTAGCACATGGGAAGCCTTGGGTTCTTAAGTGAAAGGTGTAGTGATAGGCTTCATCCATTGATATTGTTAGGAGGTTTACTCAGAAGGTGTTCCTCTACTCCCTAGGCATGTAATTCCAGAGACTTGTTAGACTTATCGGGAGTTTCACTTGGTGGGATACCCTCTCCTCTCTATAGTCAATTAATATATCTATATACTTGATATGAGTGATTATATATGTTTTGGTATGGGTGTTCAAGCTTTCATAATCTCTAGTGATCCTTGATTTTATTTACCTAAGCCTGTGGTTTTTACTTCATTGGATTTGATATTATATGTGATAAATGATTTTACTGCTTTAGTGTATGTGATAATATTTAAGACTAATTTACATGTATTATTTTGAAATTTGTAAAATGGGTATTTATTTACCATGCTTTTGATATAAAAATTGTTTAACTGATTATCACGCCTTATTTTCTTTAATGATGAGAATTATTTAGATTTTTTATAGAGACTTATTATTGAACCACTAGGTGGGATCCTTCTAACTTTATTTAGCTCACACCCTATGTACTACCTTGGTGGTGCATATACCTGTTTTGTCTTTCAATGCATGAAATTTCAAGGCACCTCAATGAGGTGGTCTGGTTTTTGTTAGTTTTTTCTGGGCAGTTGGGGGTGAGATGTTATGAGTTTTCCCAAGATAACAGATGAGATATTTGTTTTGTTTTAAGTTTTACTTTGATGTTGGACTTGTAACTTGGAGATTGTTTAGCTACTTTTGAGTTTTATCGCTTCAATCATTTCCTTTTTTCTATGAAATGTATTTCTTGTTTTAATCCTCTGTTTTTTATTCCTATAATGTATATATATTTTGTGTTTTATATTTCAGGTAGGGTGAAATCGTTCTCTACGGTTGTTATTGATGCCCAGGTACTAATCTCTATCCTGTGGGGATTAGGAAATCCCTTTGGTTTTGTGTCAGGTTGGGTGGGGTTCTATGTTGTGAGGGTATTTGGTTCAGTTCACCATTGTTTCATATTAATGGTGGTCGTGCTATTTTTTTATAAAAGAGTTGACTCGAGATTGGATTCACGGGACTTGAGAGGTAGGTTGTGGTGATTTTCTAGTTAGCTCTTATCAGGAAGAGATTCATGTTTCCATTGGATGTTGGGATGTATGTCTAATGTTTGGAGTTATTGATCTTAGTCTCAATTTCTTCTTATGGTTTCCTGGTTTCAACTAAGATTATCCTATTGTTTGATCATATCTTTTGTTTCGGTGTACTTTGGTATGCCTACAAGAATTATCCCATTGGTTCCTCTAGAGAGTGAAACAGATTATCCTCAAGGTAATCCACCTCTAGATCAAAACCTGATAAAATTTAACATATGGGTAGTTTGTGTTATAGAACAAAATGTACTTCAAGACCAGAATGCATTTTTTGAGCTATAGTTTGAGATATAGGAGAAGGGATTGATCACAAGATATATTACATGAGAATACAACATCCCTTAAGTGTAAGAGTGAGCCCCATGATGTGGAAGATTGTATGGAAATGATTTATCATTTATTTGAATTCCTTGATACACTTGAGAATATAAAGGTAAATATTTTGGAATTCAGACTCGAGGGTCTTAGTAAGCGATGTTAGGATTCCATGATATAGGTAAATAAACCCATGGGCTTGTACGGGAAGAGTTTTAAAACCAAATTATTTTAGAAGTTTCTTCTTGATTAACTATTTAAAGGAAAGTCATTAGTGTTCCTGTCCTCACAATAGGGAAAGAATTCAGTGTCAGCAAACACCAATCGGTCTGTGAAGCCAGTTCGTTTTGCTTCACGGTAGTAAAGAACGACCAGCTAAAGGCTCATAAGTGCCTTCAGGGTTTGAGACCAGATATCAGATCACATTTTTTTTTTAATATTTCTAGCTATGTAGAGATAGTTGAAAAAGAAGTGATGGAAATGATAGATATTCTAGAAAAGTTTTTTTATTCTTCCCTTATCTTCTACCCAGTTGTAGACTCAGTGGAAAGCAGCGAATGAAGAGTAAGTGGCATGATCATAATTGTAGTGGTGGTTATGGTTCTCTATAGTGATCCTCCTTTATACCTTTAGTTAGATCCACTAGTGTTCCTTTGACTTTCTATTAGTGTTTCAATGTTAGGCACACGTGATGTTATTGTTATGCACTTGTGAAGATTTAAAAAAATGGTTGACTTTATGTCCATCTACTATGTTTATATCAATATATTCCTATTTCTCATTATGGTCAATGATAATCATCCCTAAATTATATTGTAGTGTAATCAGATGCTTCAATGTCTATAGGGCTCTAGCCACATTCCACAACATTGAATAACCTTTAAGTAGTGGAATAGTTTCCATTGGAGGTAGATGTGGGTCTAGTGATAGTAAGAGGTAAAATATATTTTGTATCATTAATATTGACTACATTATTTGATATTGGTTCCTCCCAATCATTTATATCTTCCAATTTTGTAGATATTATTAATCTTCCAATGGAACTCATGTCGATTTTAATGGATTTAGAGACACATGGTGGAAAGAGAAATGAGTAGGGGGTTTCTGTTTCCTTCTAAATTTTTGTTGATATCTGATGAAGAGTTAGTATGGGTTTTCCTCATTCGTGATCTAGATATATTTAATTGAATTGTATGGATGAATTTTATTATCACTCATCATGATGAGGTTTATTGTTATCATCTGTGTGTATCATTCAATGTGGCTGATGGAAGCTCTCAGGTGTTTCATGGAGACTGCGATCCGAGGTCAAGTCATGGTGGACCTTCTAACTGAGATCATAGGAGTTCATTTTCTTCTATTGTTGATTAACTTGGTGATGTTTCTTTAGTCAGTAATCTTCTCATGGTTGTCAAGTAATTTCCTTGTGTTTTCCTAAATGATTTATTTATCCTTCCTCTAGAGAGTGAGATAGAGGTTTCAGTTGATCAGGTGATAGATATGCAGCTAATCTCAATACTCTATAATCATATGGTTTCATCAAATCTGAAATAGATCAAGATTCAGTTCGATGATCTAATGATGAAAGGTTTTTTCCCTAGTGTTTCACTTTGGGGAACCCCAATTCTCTCTCCCAAGAAGTTTTCTAGTTAAAATTTTTTGTGCTACTGGAAGTTCGACTGAGTAACGATTAATAATAGTTATCCTTTGACATGTTTGAATGATCTTTTTGACTAGTTAAGTGGGGTATCTAGTTTTTGTGGATCATTAGTGTGTCATGTTATCATCAGATCAGATTTTTTGAGTTTGATATGTCAATGAAATATTTTAGGATCATCTATTTCCATTTTGAATATCTTATGATGTCTTTTCCCTTAACTAATGCTCCTGCAATTTTTATAGATTTAGTGAATCATATATTCCATGAGTATCTTAACACTTTTTTGTAGTTTTCATGGATGATATTTTGGTTTATTCAATATCTGATTCTGAGTATGGAATACATTTGAAAAGTGGTTTATATATTAAATAAGTGAAGATCTTAGCAAACAAGATTTCTTATCATGGCTTGTTAGTTGATCCTGATAAGTTTAAGATTGTCATTTCATGGGAAGATCCATGAAATGTCATTGAAATTCAGAACATAATTTGTCTTATTGGGTACTACTGAGGGTTCATCAATGATTTCTTGAAGTTGGTGTATCATTTGATTGTTCTTACTAGGAAAGGGGTGAAATTCATATGGTATGAAATGTTTCAGTCTTATTTTAATTAAATGAAATTACTTCTGACATTAGCTCCTATTTTGATCTTTCCCAACCTCAGTAAGGGGTATATGTATTTTTATAATTCTTCTGGTTATGGTTTGGATTGCGTAATTATATATGAAAATAATGTGCTAGATTATGGATCTTCCCATCATCTACCGCATGAGAATAAATACCCCAATAATCATTTGGATTTTTCCCTAGTTATGAATGTTTTTAAATTTTGGAGGAACCATTTTTTGTGGAGAGGTTCTAATTTTTTTTGGACCATCGGAGTATGAGCTATATATTCTCTTAAAAAGACTTTAATATAAGACATGGGTGGTGTGTGGATTACAATTAAACATTTAACATAAACATCACCTATACCATAAATAAGGGGAAAGTAATTGTGGAAAACCATGGTAGAGAATTACTATCTCATTCAATTTTGGAATAAAAGGAGGACTGGAAACATATGGGGCTCATCACTTAGTTGCACCTGGAGTCTTAGGAAGGTGTTTTAAGTGTGGTTTTGACTAGTTTTCAGATATCATAATCTTCTATTGATTCTATTAGATAGTATCACCAAAATGATGATAAATTTATAGGAATTTGGGAAACCCTTTATGGTGGGGAGACTGTTTTTTTTCTATCTCTCTCATCTAATGGAATTATTCATGTTAGTGATTTGTTTTTCATCCCAGTATCTATGAGAAGATCCGTTTTGATTTAATTTCATAGTTATTCATGTACCATTCATATAGGAAATAAAAATTCATATTATTACATGAGTTGATGATTCTGGTGACTAGGTATGAAGTGTGAAATTTTAAATTATGTGTCCAAATGTTACACCTGTGAACAGGTAAAGACAGAGAATCTAAAAACTTCAGATTTTCTCCAACCTATTTTGGTGCCGATTTTAAAATGGGAAGAGGTTTCCATGAACTTTATTTTTGTATTACAATAAAATACCCGAGGGAGGAATACTATATAGGGGTAATTCATCTATTTAAAACATCAGTTTACTTCATTAAAATTAGGGACACCACTAATGTTGATGACCTGGTTAAGTTGTACGTGTAAGAGGTTGTGATTTTACATGGTGTTCCCTCTACCATTGTTTTGGATAGGGATCCTAGGTTTACATCATGGTTCTGTAAGATTCCCCCGTAGGTGATGGGGACTCAGGTTTGTTTGAGTCCAACTTACCATCCACATAAAAATGGTTAGATGGATCACTCTATTTAGATCTTGGAAGGTGTGATTCGTTCACGTGTATTAGATTTTGGAGGATCATGTGATATCCATCTTGGAATGGTTGAGTTTTATTATAAAAAATTTATTATCCCATTCATCATAATGGATCCCTTTAAGTATTTGTATGGTCACACATGTAGGTTGCCTCTTTGTTGGGATGATGTGGGCAAGGGAACTCTGGTAGTACTGAGTCTCATTCAGAATACATTGGCAAGGATTCCTGATATGCATCATCTTCTAGTTATAGATCAATGTCATTATAAATCATATATGGATATTTTGCATCATCCTTTGAATTTTCCAATTTGTGATAAAGTTTTCTTCAAATTCTATCTTCACTTAAGAAATTGTCAGATTTGAAAATAGGGAAAGTTGGATTCAATATATGTTATACCATTTTGAGAACACTAGGAATATTGGGAAGGATTCTTATCAGTTGACATTTCTAGTTCAGTGTATGTGTTTTCATGATTCTTTCCACATATCTCAGCTCAGGAAGTAAAATCCTGATCCCTCCTACATTCTGAGTTAAGAATAAATCATTCTGAAGCAAGATGTTTCTATTGTATAGAAACTAGTGGAGATCGTTGACTCTCAAGTAAAAGTATTTCATTTGAAGTTGATTCCATTGGTCAATGTATTACGGTGGCATGGATCATATTCTCATGAGAACTAGGAATGTGATTCATCAGTGAAGGAGTAATGGCTCCACCTCTTTCCGGAAACCATTGTTCCACATGACATCCTAAGGACATATAGTCTTATAGTAGGGATTTTGTAACATCCCTTTACCTTATTTCAAGTATTTCTCATCTATATTTTCATTTCACTATTTGTTTGGGTGAATATTGGGCCATCCAAGGATAGAGAGTGTTTTTGGGGGGAAATGAACTAATGTTTATGGATTCATGTTTATTGGAATTAATGGATATAGGATAAAAATATGAAAAAGGATTAAGTGGATTTTTTTTGGGTTCGAGTTGACATGGGGTTTTTTTTCTATGTGCTTCTATAGAATCATCCTAATGGGGATTTCCATATCATGAAATGGTTACACAACATGATGTCTTTTCTTGACTGATTCCATGAACTATTATAGAGCAATAAAATTTTACATAATGTGAAAATGGTTCACATTCTAAAAAATTTTATCCATGTTTTTTTAATAGAGGCAATTCTTTTTTCAGTGTATATTATTTTTCTGGATTCATGTTGGGAACCCAATATTCATGTCTGGTAATGTTCATGTATTTTAGGTTTTTATTCACTACAAAAATAATTATTTTTCATTTGACATGAAGGGTCCTATATCAAATCCTCGGATCTCTCCTAATTGATTTTAGGGATATCCTCTATTTTTGGATCATTTTATTTGATGACTGATCTTCATTATAGTTACAATTCATCTCTTGAGTTCAGTGACCATTTTGGTTCTTCAATTTTTTTGTATGTAGTAGAACCATTATGCTATATTTTTATATCCTTTTGTCTTGTTGTGTTAATACTTATGTATCCCTTCTAGATCTATTGTTTTATCTTCCTCCGGATACTGGCCTTTGTGTTGGTTGGAGTGTAGCATGAGAGTTTCACGAGTTATGTGTTTTTATCATTACAGCTAACCATTATGCTTGTTTAATTTATTCTATGATGGAATAATTGATTCTAGGGCCTCTTTTTCTGTCTTTTCATTCTTTCATGTTAGTGGGTCTCATTGCGGGCATGCATGACCCATGTTTGAGGTACGAGGTTCTGTCTCTATCATATGTTGGATGAATCTTAATTTCTCTAGTTTTGATATATTGTTTTATAAATAAAATGGAATTATTGATTTATTAATTTGTACGTGCGTGAAAATAAGGTTTTGAAAAATGATGGGGTTCCCTTTTTTTGGTAAAATGAAAACGTATTTCCAAATCATTGTGAAATGGATTTATTAAATTGTTTTAAAAGCATGGTTTTGATGAAATGAGTTTAAAAATATATCACATTGAAATCCTTGGGTAATTAGGTGGATGGTATATTAATATGACACATCTATTGATACTGTTATTTTGGTTCTCTCATGGGGTGTTCTTCTAATCCCTAGGACTGTTATTCTAATGACTTGTTAGACCTATTGGGAGTTTCACTTGATAGGGTTTCGACTAATTTATAGATTTGACACATGTATCTAGATACTTGATGCATGTTTTTGTCTATGTTAGGTAATGAGTGTTCTAGCTAGCTTGGCCTATACTAATCCTCAATGTGATTTACCTATGCTTGTTTTATTTACTAATTTGGATTTAATATGATATATGATACATTATTTCACTACTTTGATCTATGTGATATTATTTGAAACTATTTTACTAGATTTATTTTGAAATGTGGAAATGTTGATTTTTTACCATGATTTTGATATAAAAATTGTTTAAATGATTTTCATGCCTTATTTTATTTAAATTTTATCATTGTTTAGATTATTGTACAATGAATTTTTATGGAACACCTGGGTGTGGTCATACTAACACTATTTATCTCACACTAGATGCACCCCTTCAGTAGTGCATAGACCATGTTATGTCTTTCAATGCATGTAAAGGAAAGGTATCATAATAATGCGCTAAGGTTTTTGTCAGCTATTTCTGGGTAGATGGTGGTGAGATAGTGGGATTTTTCCTATGCTATCACATGGAGTAGTTGTTTCTAATTTTTTTTCCTTTGCTGTTGGACTTTTATCTTAGAGATTTTTTAGCAAAATTTGATTTATATAACTTCTTCCATTTTCTTTTTTCTATGAAATTTATTTCTTGTTTTAATATCATATTGTTTCCTCCATTAATGTATACATAAGTCATTTATTCTTATTTAGGTTGGGTCAAATAATTCTCTCTGGTTATTTTTGATTCTCAAGTGATTGTCACCAGTCCATGGGGATCAGGAACTCCCTTCAGGTAGGTGTCAAGTCAGGTCAGGAACTAGGTTATGATGGTTTCTGGTTGATTCACTATACTATAAGTTAATAAATGATATTTATAAATTTAAAAAATAAATCAAGTTAATAATATTAAAATTCCAACACCCCAAGAAAAATACTAAAATAGGTTTTCTAGAAGTGGTGTGATAGCTATAGGAGTGATGCATGGAAAATACTCCCATGTCCATATCGGTAGCATAGAAATAAACCCTAAAATATGATGTGAATTTTCTCAAAACCCTATACAGAGGAATCTATACATATGTTATAATACAGTGAACCCCCAAAAATATCTACTTGTTTGTTAAAGATCCTCAAGTAATGGTATGTATGTTTTTTGAACCATGGTGATGGTGTGTTCTACACACAACATGCCTCTGATCAATCACATAATGTATGCACATGTGTGTCAAATAAGTATCTCCTCATCAACATCATCAAGAATGATGGAGAAATTATCATCAAGAAACCCCATGTGAAATTGGGAACCTTATAAGACACATTGTATATTGATGATGTTGATGCCTAGTAGACTATGTATTATATCACACAAGTAGCCAATAGTGTCACCCAAAACTTACTGTCTGTGGATGGGTAGACTGAGAATATATGCCACATCCTCTAAAGTAATATTCATCTCCTCTTCAAGGAGATGAAATGTGGGTGTCGATGTTCACCATCTCTTAACCTCTGAAGTAATCAAATGATGTTTAATAGTCTTTAAGTCACACATGGTGACTCCATAAAAACCAACACATCTAAGGTATTGAACAATAACTACTGGAGGTGCATCATTGTGAAAATTATGTTCTCTCCAAATAAAGATATGTCTAATTGGTCATCACACCAATATGTCATGAGACATGTGTAGAAAATAGGTATAAAATAAATGTTACTCCATATATATGTATGAATATTAAGACATTAATGATGATAACTATTTAAAAAATACATGGTATTATGATTTTCTAAAAAATATTTTTTAATTTTCCAATTATTTTTTTTATAAAAATTAAGTACGTTATTTATGATATGGACTTGATATTATATTTCATTTATGTATTAAAATTATAAAACTATATTTCATTATAGTGGTATTAGTAAAATTATATAGGCATGTTTTCATCATCACATTTAATGATTATAATTAAAATAACAATTTTATGTAAAAACTGTTACATTAACAAATAGAGTACATCAATAATTTTAACTGATAGAAGAATACCCTATAAATATAGGGAAACATGTCTATGTGCGGCCTTCCTAGATGCCTAAACCACACCTCTCTGTAGGTGCCCATTTTCAAGACTAGTCCATCTCATTTAAAATACGGGTCGACTTTGGGCTCCCTCTTGGTCGGAACCTTTTTATGTTTGGTAGAAGCATGGTTGTATCAAAAGGAAGTTCAAAATTATGATATTTATGCACATGCATCCATATATTACTATCATAGTCATTAATAATATCTAGTAGATAAAATGGATAAAAAAATTCTCCCAATATAAGTATAGAGAATCACATAAAGTAATAACATGTGACCCAGGATATTGTAATGCTTAAAAGTCATCGCAATAACGATAATTCTTCTCTAGTAAAACTACAAGAATAAGAACATTGTTACCAGTCAAAGAATCGTGAGACTCAGTGACCACAAATCTATTATCTGCATAGTCAAATGAGTGAACATGAAATGTTTCAGCCTCCTGAAGAACACTATCTGTCTCACACTGAAAATGGTTACCATATCACATCACTTTGTTCGAACACTAGTCAATTTATATTCCAAAAAATAGTGTTATTGAAGTTCACTTGTACTAAACCTTTAATTTAAATTTAAATAACTATATTGATATTATATTATAATTACGGATTTTTAATTAATATATAATCAAATATTCTTAATTACCTATGATGGGCACTTTTCAAACTCCCTTGAAAATCGTATTACACATTCTATGATGTTGGTTGTCATATGTACATATCACCTCCCATCATCATACACCATCTACCATTTATGCTATATAATTTTCATCATGTAATAATAGAAATCCTGATTAGGTCTCTGATTATCTTTGACATGCCCATCCATCCTTTTTTTTTATGCTCGTATGATAACAAACATGAACTAATCTGATCACAAACTATAAAGAATAATAAAATGCTTTTTCAATGAAAAAAAATATATTTACAACAATTTTTATGATTAATTACTTAGTTTTTATAATCAATTAATTATTAAAAAATAAGTAATTATAATTAATTATTAATTATAATTATAAATTATAATTATTTTTTAATTCCCTATTAATTTTTTATAAATTATTAATTAATCATTAATTAGTTATTATTAATTTTTTACTAATTAAATAATTGTATTTAGTTAATTGTTAATTTTTCATTGTGAAACATATTAATTGCAAATGATATTTACTAATTAATAACTATTCATGTTTTTTTATTATTCGTATTGATAATCAGATCATTTACAAATCATATTAATAAATCATTAATTTATTATTTATTCACTAATTAATCATATTATGTTAATTGAAAATTATAATTAATTATTAATTATAAGTTATTACTAAATTATTTTTGATAAATTAGTAATTATTATTAATTAAATAAAATTTATAATTAATTTATTATCACTTCATTAGTAATTCTAATTAATTTTTCATTACAATTAGTAATTATAATTTCAAATTATTTAATTATGAATTATTTACTAACTAATTATTAATTAATTATTAATCATATATTATAAATTATTCACTAATTAACAATTAATATATTATTTAATAATTAATAAATCCAAATAAATAGTAATTACTATTTAATTATTAACAAAGAATTTATTAAATAATTATTACTCTTCAATATTTTCTTTCACTAACAAAATAAATCTATTTAATTATTCAATCAAACTAAATAAACAACAAATTAAAGGACTACCTAAATAAACAATATTAAAAAAAATAAAAAACTGGGTAAATAAACTTAAAAACATTAAAAAAAATTATAAACCACATATTAAAATAAATTGGAGATGAATATTAAACACTTAGTTATATAACATTGGAAATGAAAATTAAAAAACTAAACAAAATAAACATGTGAATTAAACGACAATCTAAATAAATTGGACGTGTAAATTTTATGACTAGATAAATTTCAAAAATTTCAATAAATATGACATGAAACTTTTAAAATTTCTATTAAAAAACATTATACCAAATTATACTATTTAATTATGTAAAATGTAATATGTAAAAATTTAGAAGACCACAAAATTTTAAGAGATCTTTAAAGGAGCTTCGAACTAGGAGAGGGAGCTTCTAATTGAGTGAGGGGGGGAAGTTGAGTAATTTGTGGGGGTGCTTTCTATATTATATGGAATTTGGAATAGGTTACAATATAAAGTGATGCAGATAGTATTTGGAATTGAAGTAAGAGAGATAATTTAAGCGGTTCCCCTCCATCAAAATTTTTCCCTAAAGCACCAATTTGAAGGGTGATGCTGGGTTCTCACCCAAAAATCCATTTCATCTGGAATTTCTCTAGATGACCCATTGATATCCATTTCTTATAGTTATCGATAGTCCCATTTACTATAAATAAACCTTAATCTTAAATAATTAAAAAATATCATTGAAAAAATTTAACTAGACAGAGATGTTGGCTACCTGTATGACCACTAATAGTCTTTCCCAACATTATTTCTTCAATTTTTACTATTTTTGTTGGCTGATGCAACCACATATTATTTTTAATAAATATCTATCTTCTGAGGGTGTTATTTTTTAAAAACAAAAGAAAAAATAAAAATCTAAATAGTTATCAATATTGAATTTATTGGTTTATTTATGTCTTATAAATTATATAACAATAATATTATTTATATAATTAATAATAAATCATGATCATCATCATTGTTATTATTTTTTTAGTTTTTTATAGATATTGTATATTAAATTATATATATATATATATATTATGTTGTAACATTTATTTATGTACCATATATATAATTGATATTAACATTATATATAATATATGTGTGTATATATGTTTAATGAGCAATTATTTCAATCATAATTTATAAAACATGGTAAAAATCTATAATTATATATATAATTTATAATGTTAATAATTTTAGGAAAGTATTCTTGTTATTGTTGGTTTTGTTTTTGTTATACCCACCACCATCACTATTATTTTTGTTATAATTATTATTACTGATGTTCCTCTAGGGAAAAACTTAGTGAAAGGAACCTTGTAGTGTCTTAAGGAGATTTCATGTTTGTGTATCCCAATTCTCTTTCTTATATACTTATGTTCATGGTTTTCTTTGCATTTTCTCTCTCACTATTTTGTTTCAATTTCTTCTATTAATCCTACTTTCACAATAACATTTATATTCATCCTCCCTTTATTATCTCCTAGAAAATCAACATAAAATTAAATTTCATCATAGATTATCACATGCTATCTACTCTATAAATATTCACTTATCAAGAAACATGGTTCAATATTCTCCTCTCTTATTTCTCATTACAACTGGATTTTTTACACTGCAAAGCATCAAAACACTATCCTTAATTCTAAAGAATAATTATCTTCTTCATTGGTAGACTTAACTACTGAAAAACTGACCTTTAATAATGCTAAAAATAGCCTTTATCAATGCTAGAAAAGTAATGATAATTTGAGCAATGTTAAAATCTGAAGACTTTTATTAGTACTAAAAAAGAGATGATAAAGGGGTCATTTATCAGTGCTAAAAAACACTGATAAATAGGATATTTATCGATGATTTTAAAAGTGCTAATTATTCCCTCATTTATGAAAACTTTAATTTAGAACTACTAATGGATTCCTTTATCAATTCTTTTATAAGCACTGATAAATTTCTTCTTTAGCAGTGCTTTTAGAATCACTGAAAAATGTCCCCTTTATCAGTTCATGGAAAAGCGTTAATAATGGGCTATACTATAGTGTCATATAACATCACACTACAACACCACTATAGTGCGCTGCTACAACACACCACAACACCAGAAACATGAAAAATATCAACAAAAACACGTCCTAATATAGAATTTAAATGAAATGAAATTTACAACACAAATACCAGAAAAAAAACTATATCATAGAAATTTCAGACATCAGTTTATACAATTACTTAAATACAAATTATTACATACATTATAAAACATCAATATTCATTTCTTCCCCAAAACACTATAAAGGCATGACACATAGACATAAATATTCTAAAATAAACATTCTCTGCAAGGAATAATGAATATTAAATCAATGTTCCATTATAAATTTTTTTGGTAAAATAGAGAAAGTATATCGTAACATTACCTTTACATCTTTCTAAAGGGTTTCCATTATTATAGTTTATTCTTCTGAGGGATTGGTAACATCATCATGTGCAGAATACATTATCTGCATGAGTATCCAAACATTTAATTTAGATTATATTAATGAATTAGATAACATATAATATTATGAAGAAAACATAATATATTAAAAAAAATTCCTTCTAATTGAACTCTCTTTTTTTAAAATATTTCAAGGATTTTGTTTGTCTTTAGAGAATTCAAATCCACTCTTTGCGGCCCCCTTTAACATACAAGACATTGTCTATATTTGGACCAACACGAAATGATTATGATGTTCCAATGAAAGGGTCATCCTCGATTGAATTTTCATCTGACTCAATATTTTTTTAGTCACCAATAGGAAAATTGACCAAATATCATATGTTGGATCAGAGCCATAAAATTCTTGAACTGCTTGTGATGCCATTATGAACAGCTCATTTTTTCCCCTTTTATATTGAAATTCACCTTCAAAAAGCCCATTTCATCAATGTTCACTCCATTGATATTGATAAACCATTTGAAACAAAAAAGAGGCACTTGAAATGTTGTATAATCCAACTCGTATATCTATTTGATAATTCCAAAATATGACATAATTCCATAAATTAGATTTTTATCCTTGGAACCAGATATGTGCATCGCTTCATCCACAAGAGTCACAACAAAAATTTTCATTCGTACTAAAGTTATATTATTATTTTGTATTGAATTTATAACCATTTATTACAAACCCAGTGTAAGATATAACATTTTCATTCGGTCCTCTGGCTATCCATTGAATTTGTTTGACAATTGAATTAATATTTTCAGATAATTCCCTATAAATTTGATCCTTAAACCATCCTATAAACTGTTGATTATGTGTATTTGATAACCATGTTTCATAACTTATTGAATTGAAATGTTTTAGAATTTATTTTTGGGATTCAATGTATATATCAACATCTTCACTATTATGTAATATGTAAAGATGCGCCTTCTCCCACTCTCTCAATGTAACTGTAACCACATCTATTATGAAGATCCCTTCACCCATAAGTTGTTTTTTGTAAACATACATTGGGAGATAAATGATTTCAACATTTGATAGGTAATAAGTATATAATTACATAGCTTCTTCAACAATATATCATTCTGCAATACAACATTTTGGCCAACTTCAATTCTTGACATACCCTTTCAAAATCTTCATATATCATTCAATGGGGTACATCCATCTTTAATGGACAAGACCACATAGTTAAACCTCTCTAACCAAGTGAACCATCAGGTGGACCATTATATCATAGAATGATGGTGGAAAGAACATTTCTAATTAACATAATATGATTGAAATATCCTTATTCGTGATAGGAAACTTCATTGGGTCTATAACATTACTGCATATGGATTTGAAAAAAAAGTTTATTCTCGTTAATTTATGTCATACATTTTGAATTATAATACAATAGAAATCAACATGCATTAAATCTTGCATCAAAACATGACAATATTCTGATTTTATTCCTTGTAACTTCAAATTAGTCATTGAAACGGAATTCTTGATATTTTATGAATACCTTTGTTGAACTTTTACACTCATAAGTAGAAGGAAAAAATTGAAATTCTTCTTATCTGGATGGAGTGTAAGATACTGGAAGAAGAATATTCTTCCTTTTACCCTTGTCTGGTGCCAACTCTTCCCTTATCTTCATTTCATTCAAGTCCAACCTATCCTTTATGCCATATTTTTTTCAGAAAAATTTAGTAATTTGGTAATAAGACTATCAAATACATTTTTTTCTATATGCATGAAATCAAGGAAATATTTTACATAAAAAAATTTCCAATATGGTGATTAAAATAAAATTGATCTCTTCTTGTAACCTAATTTTATAAGGTTTTTCGAAAATGGTCTACCAATAATAGTGTCAATATTTTTTACTTTTTTGTATAGTTGATCACCTATTACTGGAAACAAATTTCTACCTTGTTCAGTATTCCCATAAAATTTTGTCATCTAATATCACTATTCATGTCGTTGAGGTAAAAAAATTTGATGTCCTAAAAACATAGTCTTTAAGGAATGTTTCAACCGAACTGAGTATGTGTGTTTTTCACAAATGGGACACCCAAACATGCCTTTAATGCTATTTCCTTATAAATTTCCATAAGTGTGGAGTTCATTTATCATTCCATACAACATGGCCCTAAATGAGAATCATTCACTTCTATGAGAATCATACATTATAACACATGTACCCCCTCATCAATTTCAGATCTTCAATAAATGGATCCAAATAGACATTACTATCATTATTGGGTTGCTTTGGTCCAGATATAAATATATACAACATAATGCATTTGTGCTTCGTGCATAACCATGGTGGCAAGTTATAATTTACCAACATGAAGGGCCATGTACTGTGAGTAGTACTCTGTACACCAAAAGGATTTATTCCATATATATATAACTCAAGATAAAAGTTTCTCAACTCATCTCAAATTCATGAAAATTGTATCCATTTAATTCCGTTGTGGAGAATCTATTGGATGACATATGTTACCATCATTAATTATTGTATCTAAAATCCATGATAATTTTCTTGTGATTTCCAAAAATCCATATAGTCTTCTAATTCATGGAATGATTGGAATACACCATACAGATTTTGAAGTACTTGATTCAATTTTCTTATATCGATTTTCGGCACACTTAGGGAATTTGATGAATGATTCATGGTCCTTGTGAAACCATATGCAATCATTTGGAAAAGCATGTATTTTTTCAGAGATCATTCCCATTGAAAGTAACATTCATTTAGTGTCATTTTCTTGGCATGATAGTTCATTTTTTTCTTGTAGTATATCTTTAAGAAGACCAAGTAGTTATATTAAGTAAGTGTCACTCCATATGTTTTCATCTTTCACATTACATAACTTTAATACTACTAATAATTTTTTTATTTACTTTGACCAGTATACAATGGTTTCTTGGAATAGCTATTTATCTCATCAAATAACTTTGTACAACCATGAAGGTCATCTTCAATTTCCATTGTCATTCCTTCCAAGCGATCTCCACCATCTTTTATAAAGGTATTCATATCAAATGATTCATAAACCATAGTTTCATCCCAATCGATGTCTGCATTCAGTTTTTTCTCATGTTTATCCCAACACTTATAAATTTTATCCATTTCGTGAAAAATCAAATGTTCTTAAAACTCTTCTGGGAATTTTTTTCTTAAATAACAACAATGTAAACATGAACAGAGGATTTTAAAAGGGTCTTATGCATGCTCTCCTACAAACTTCATGAACTCTTTAACTCCATCTTCATATTCATTTTTCAAATGATTAGCATTCAACCATTTTCAATTCATATTCATCCTATTGGGTTCATAAATAGATATTTTTAAGTTCTCAATAAAAGTTAAAATAGTGGATATGTTTTAAATATACTCAAGATGACCCATATGAAAAGTACGGACAACCAGATGAGATATATAGGAAGGTAAAAGTACCTATGATTTTATTTTGGATTGCAGTGGTATGTTTCTAGTTTACCTTAATTATTTGGAATATATTCACTATTGTGAATTAAAAGGAATATTTATAAAATAAAGTTACCAATTATACGAATAAAGTTACATATATTATTCCAATAATTATTTCCATGTTAACTGTGTCTCTAGTCTTAGGTGATATATAACTATAATAGAAGGAGAGAACCAACATGATCTCAATGAAAAGTATATTACTTTGATAAATAGATTTCATGGGATGGTTAGAGAAGATCACTAGGCTGAAATAGGTTTTAAGAAGAGGTCCAAAATATGAAAATTGCATCAAAAGATGAAAATTCTTATTAATACATACAATGAAGTTATAATTGGTGATTTAAAGTATTGATATTTTTTGAGAAATATTGAGCATGAGTTGGTTTCCCAACCCAAACCCCCTAAAATTATTAAAGATGAATACAAAGAGGACGCACGAGGTGCAATTTTCTTGCACTAGCAATGAGATAAAATAAAAAACATGAGAAGATAAAAAGTGTAAGAAGCATCAAAAGAGTAGAACAAGCCATCATGATGAAAAACAAATTTGATGAAAATCATGATCCTTACCTTCCCATAGATGTACAAGTAAGATTAGAAGTGGGTGCACATAGCAAAATCAACCTTTATCTATCCTTCACCATGATCAAGAAACAAGCAGTATCATTGGATACAAGTATCATTAGATCAATTCCAACAAATAAAATAACCAGGGGGCCACATGATAGAGACAAATATATTAAACCCTCCATATGATTTTCTGATACAAGAACACTTATTTCATGTACTAAATGATATGTCTGGTTGTATCTAAAATTTCGTGTGCATGAGGTGAAAAAGAGACATCATAACAACAAAAAGTAGTGTCCTATTTTTTATCAAGATCAATTTTATGAGTTGGTATAAACAACCTATCATACATTGGTAGTCAATACAAACAACAGAGCACAAATCATTCCCTAAAAAAAGGATCACAAAAAAATCAAAAACAATGGATCATAAAAAATGGATGATTAACAAATCATAGAAGAAGAAATTAAAAGTGAAAAAAATACAAAAAGAAAATCAGAAGTCCTACCTCCCTAGGATGAAGAAAATTCGAGACCCTCTTTGAATTTCATACAAGATGTTCGGATGCAGTCGAGTGGTGTGATTCAACCTTCATTTCACCAAGGAGGAGCACTGAAAATGGGTGGATTTTGTGGAAAGATTCTTTATCACGATGAGTTCGCAAATGGTTTGGGTTTTTAAAATATATCAGGACACTTTTATCAGCACTTACAAATAAGTGCTGATAAATAGCCCTTTTATCAGTATTTATAACATAAGAAATGATAAAAGGACTATTTATCAGTGCTAGAATTAGAGAATTGATAAATCTTCATTTTATCAGTGCTTTGTTTAGTGCTGATAAATCCACATATTTATCAGCGCAAAAAAAAGTGATGATAGAGATTCTTTTATCACTATTTATTACTGAAGCGCTGTTAAAGGTTTTATAATTATAAATATAAATAAAAAAATTGTAAAAATTTATAAATACTTAATTGATATATATAAATATAAATATAGTAAATATATACCTTTTTAAATATATTTATTATAATTTTATAATTATTTATTTCTAATTATAGAAATATTTTCAAGAAATATTATTTATATCATTATATACATTTATATAACTATAAATACAAATTTCATAAATATATATAAATATAAATAAAGTAGATATATTCATTATTTAATTAAATTTATTATAAAATAATTATTTATTTAAATATATATAATTATTTATTTATAATTATATAAATAATTTAAAATAATTTATTTATAATTATAAATATATAATTTTATAAATATAGTGACTGTATATTTATAAAAATATTTATTTATGAATACTTTTTTACAAATATATTTTTAACATTATTAATGAGTATCTAATTTCGAGTGCATGCATATATGTTAAAAATTAGTGAAATTGAGTAAATTAAGAATATAGATTCACTTTAACTGTATTTAAAAAATTGATAAGTTCTCTGTGGGTGCTTATTATATATACAAATGCATTAATTACATATATGTGAAATCAATATAACACACATTATATTTATATTAAATTTAAAAATCAAACGACATTCAATTATATGTTGAATACTATGCAATTAGTCAAAATTTTAAATTCATATTAATTTTTAATTATATAACATTATTCAATAAATATACGACTATTTAATGTAAAGCATATAAATATTTTGTAATAAATAAATTATATTTATTTACATAAATATATGTCTATATATTTAATATATACAATTTAATAACATTAATTATTATAATTATCTAATTAATAAAATGTTTAATATTTAATAATGTATAATCAATCAATTCATTTTTATCAATAATTTAATGAATAAAATTTGTAATAAAAACTTTTTTTATTTTTTATTTATTTAATTATTTCATTTTATCAGCGTTAAAAATGCGTCGATGAAAGAAATATTTATCATCATAAAACATAAATCATTGAATAAGTATACCCTTTATCAATGCTAAAACTAAACACTGATAAATTATACCCTTTATGAGTGCTAATAATAAATCATCGATAAAGGATATCGTTTATCAGTGCTAACAAGAGCACCGAAAAATATGTCTTTAATCAATGTTTTCTTCTAGTGTTGTTAAATAACAGCATTGTTAAAGGCTAGTTTTTTAGTAGTTCTTATATTAATAATGGTATTTATTTGATAGAATTATTCTAATATGTACTATTTTATAGGCATTTAAAATTTGGTTTATAAATAGAATACAAAACCGTGGAAATGATATAAACATAACACATAATTTATTTCAAAAAATGATGTGTTATAAAGTTCAAAAGAAATATTATTGACACACATCTCAACTATACCATCTAAAGAAAAATCATTCAACATACACTAATAAGGGTCACATAATTCTTATTTCTCCACTAAAAACAACATCTCAATATTTCATTGGATTAAATGTTTCATATTTCCTTATAACAAATTTTATTTGTACATTATTTATTTATCAAAATGTAATCACTCAAATCAAACACTGATTATACTAGTATTTGATACTACATGTCTGGTTTGGATTACTTAACCAAATGGTAGATCATTATTGCACATTTTCCCAAGAAAAATGAATGGGTTTTGGGACATGAATTATGTTGTGAAAAAAATTGGTCTTTAGGGGCTTTTATATGTTGTGCCTTTAGAAAGGTAAATTATTTTTGTAAAGAGTTGTCACTCTCCTTAAAAATTGGGGACTATTTAGTTCATATAATATATCTTAAGAATTAAAGGGGTGTGAAGAGTAGTTTTAGTACTATTTTCATTTGAACTACTATAAAAATCATTATGCACACTGTTTTACTTCATTTTTCTTACAATCTTCATATTCAATGTATTTATTGTATATATATGAATTTTTAAATATTATTAATCACCATATCAAAATTATTATTTGTTTACTCTAATTATCTTATGTTTTTTAATTAACCCCCCAGTACTTTCCATCACTCTTGTGGGACATAAAAATAGGTTTCAAAGTGTAGGACCTATTAGATTCTACTCATTTTCTATCATTTTTCTTGACACAATAGTCTAAAGGAATTATCAATTTAGATGGATGAATAAGGGTGAATTGATATTTGTATCCCAATGAATCCACTATTATTTGGTGGGAAATACTATTGTTATTGGGAAGATTATATGGAATCTTACATCAAGTAATTAATAAACTATAATTAGAATATAATGGTAAAACCAAACAGACTATCCTAAGAAAACCCTATAGGTAATATTATATCTACAATAAATATTAAGTATAACATCATGAACAATGATTGTTGCACTCTTAGTAAATTCTTTTAGTCATGTTTATACATGTAAAATTAGTCATTATATTTGTAAAATTTTAAAATTTACACATTATGGTACAAATATTTTAACATGAAAAATGATTGGAATATTGAGAGATGAGTACAAGGAAATCAATATGGGAGAAAATATCACTATAAATAAAACATTTCATAGGTTCACAATAATTTTGAATAGAATGAGTGTACTTGGAGAAGAATACAAGAATATTTCTATAGTTGAGTGATATTTTGATCACTACTATAAAAGTGGCATTCCAAGAGTGGTTTATTGTTGAAAGAATGAATTTAAAATTTTAAAATTTGGTGAGATTATTACATCACTCTTATAATAAATTATTGGGTTGAAAAACATTTTATAATTAAGATGATGATGAGAAGAATGGTGTAACAGCTAAAACTATACTTATTTGTTCTATTTACTATCATTATGATTTATTTTATTCAACTAATGTAAATGAGAGGATAAATAATGTTATGAAAGTAGTGTAGAAGGTGATAAAGAAGAACATGTATACAATTTATATAATGATATACATGAAGGATGATAAAAGGCATAAAAAGAAAGGTAGTATGGATTTATTTAATTCCAAACAAACATGTTATGATTTTCTTAATAAATTATATAATGATTAAGATTGTTTTTGGTTCAAGAACTAACGAAAAGAAAATAATTTTAAGAATAATGAAAATAATGTGATGGATACATGGAGTAGAAATGATGATACATATTAAAGTGATAAATATTGAGGCAAGAATGAAAACTATTAGAATATTTTTATGGATAAATAAGGTAAAGTAACATATTCAATTAAACACAAATGTTCTTCAAGTGATGTGAAAAAAATTTGAAGGAACTATGGAAATATAAATTTTCAAAAAAACATGTATCATGTAATAAATTATGGTTATGATTGAAAAGGACACGCACGATCAATGAGAATTCACTTAGAGGGGGTGGGGGTGAATCATTAAATCTGATTAACTTTTAAATTTTTAAAAAAAATCCTTATCACCTATTAATAATAATTAATTTATTGTTATTACACACACAATTAAACACACAAAGAATGCATTTTAGATTTTTTTTAAATGGTTTAAAACTCACAACAAATAGATAATCAAATGTATGGATGAAATCATCTAAGACCATATAGTTCAATTGTATTATAATTGTGATTAAAAATGTTAATGTATTTTCATTGAAAACATCTTATAAAAAATATATCTTTAAAATGTATTGTGATAACATAATAGTAATATATAAAATCTATTTTCATCAAAATTTGATTCTTAAATAGGATCAAACATCAATCATGTTATTATAGTGCTTATTATTCTTATTTCTATTTTTACTCTTCCGCATCAAATTATGTAAAAGAATGTGCATTTCTATTCATTTCCTTATTAATTATATATTTTTCCTTGTCAGATATAAAAATATTTTCAAATAATCAACACTTTTTACCTCTTCATATTAAAATTTCAATTTCAAAATACAGAAAAGAGACAACATTCAACATCTCCAAACATCATGTTCAAATTCTCTCATTTCTTCTTCTATTATTATATCTTTATAGGTATTCATAATACTAACACATCATTTTCATACATGATTATTACATAATTTTAGAGATAAATTAAAAAATAGTAATACATTCGGGATCAAAAGTTTTATTATCTTGTGAAAATTACGTTCATCCAAAATCTATACATAATAAAACATAAAAATTATTTAATTATATATTCATATTCCTTCCAAATCTAATTTTTATCTTTATTAATTTTAATCTTATGAGGATATAAATTAAATAATGGGGTGAGATAAAATACTATTAATGGGAGGAATACAAGCAAAGGAACATGATATATAAAACAATTTAATACATGTGTGAGCATAATCATTATCATTATATCATAAGGAAAAGATAATCCTAAAAAGACTGAGGTATTAATTTGAAATAATATAATGGAATTATGAATATATATACTAATTAAACATCATAACATTGTGTTCAAATATCAAAAATAGTTGTGAAAAAATATTGCATCTTGTTAACACATGAAATGTGCGCATAAATCATAACATCAAATTTGTTATTAAATCCCTCATCATGTTCAGATATAATACACATAGTCTCATGAGATATATCAAAAGACCCAATGAATTGGATGAATACATAATTATGGGCCCACCTCACAAAATTATAATAATTATACATACGAAATACAATGGGGACACATTTCAATGATAGACATGAATTATCCCATGAAATGAGAATGAGTTTCATAAGGGTGTACACAATCACATATTGGTGTAAAAAAGAAGAAGGGGAAAACATATTTTTGGTTAATAAATGTTTTCATAAATGATAATGGGTCATTATGGCATGGAGAAATTTTTTTAAAATTAATCATGAGTTGTGACATCATGTATATGAAATGATTTTTTTTAAAATTAATTATCTCATATATTTTTTATCGATAAATGTTTTCTTCTTCATTTTTTCCTTTTTTATTAAAAAAACTATAATTTCATTACACCATGTCCATGGAATTTAATATGACGGTTCTATTCCAATTAAATTACTGAGATATCAACTTCCATAAAGATGGAAGGGAAAAATACTTCCTCATCTTATCCATTAATTACATGTCATTTTTTATGATCCCAACATACCCTATGTCCCACTAACATATTTAATGATAGTTTTTTTACTAAATATAAGTGATTGAGTCATGAAATGAATCAATGATAATCATAAATTATAAGGACCGTTACACACATGAGAATATTGGAATATCCAATGAAAAAAATATGAAAAATTCCTAATGGTTGGTATGTAATCATAATCTCTCATTTTGAAGATTACCAAGTGAAAACTTCAAGAGAAGAAGCATCATCTGCCTATGCGTACTCACAACTATTAGTCTATATACTATGAGCCCTATTATAGTGCATTATCCAGCCATAGAACCATATTTAATAATATCATAATGGAAGCTTTATGTTCTTATCATAGTGGAGAACTACTATGATCTTTTCAATTCCATAGATATTATAATGCATTATTACACCAATTCCATGTTGAAAAATGACAAATATATAATAATATTCTACATTAATATTAAAAATTTCAAATATACATGTAATAAAAAGTACAAACAGATGGTTGTAGAATACCAACTCTTACATAATGACCCTCCCTAAACTAGAGGACGTCCAAGGAGTTTTTCACTTTAAGAATAAAATTCTTTTAAATTAAAAATCTATTATTAGAACATGGAAGAACTCATTTTATCACTTGAGTAACCATTTTAAATTAGTGGATTGTCGAGTACTGAAAATACCCTTACCAATTAAACATACATTCACAAATATATATATATAAGTACCCCATATCCCAAAATAAATATTTAGAAAAAATCTTAATTAACTACAAAGAGGATACCTATAAATATACACACATGTGTATATGTGTATAAGGATTATTTAAAAAGAATAAGGAGAATTAGAAAGAATTTTGAAGATCCTTGGAAATCAAGCATTCCATTCAGAATTATAGAAAACTAGTTGGAAGACCAAATAACCCTTGAAATATCTAACTTGTATAAAGTCAGAAAATATGAAAAAAAGATCAAGCACAAAGTGTGTATAATATTTTAAAAATTGTTTTAGAAACACATTTTATTGAGGAAAAAACATGGCCAAACATAGTAAAACATGGAAACATGAAAGTGGCCAATTCTATCCATAATAATAATTTTATTTATTACATTTACTATAAAATATAATTAAAATACCTAATTAAACACTCATGAAATCATGGTATTCAATTTAATGGTTTAATTAAAGGGTAAGCTACCTAAAAACTTTTGACCATTGACAAGAGTGGAACAATTCATTCTTAAGAAGCTCCAAAGGAGAAAGAACAGCCAAAAGGAAATTAATAGAGGGAAAAACCCAAGTTAAAACAAGGTCACATGAACCGTAAATCATTGAAACATGTTATCCTTAGATACAAGGAGATAATATAGAGGAAATGGAAGGAGGAAGAGGATAGAGGTGATTTACCTTGAAGAGTCAAGTATAAATCTTAAAGGAACTCTAGTAATCCACCATTGAAGGAAGAAGAACAGAGGGAGAGGGATAGGTGTTGTTTTAAGGGACAAATATGAGTGGTGAGGGTGATTTTGGGTTATAAAATATGGTGTAAGAAATTGTAAAATACAATTTCTAATCAACCTGGTCAGCACACACAACCTAGCCACACGGTTGAGATATACATACCTCAATTGTGGGCCTTCTACTAGGATTCTTGAGAACCATTCCAGGATAGGACGTATGGTTTGGAAAATATTGCTCTAACCATGTGGTTAGATCTGAAAAAAAAACTACATAGTTTGTCACATGGTTTCCACATGATTTAGAAAACAATTCTCCTTAACTGTGGGACATTCTATGCATGACCAAAAACTCTCAGTTTCAAGGAAAAACTAACTGGAAGGATAGAAAGAATAGAGGGAATAAAGGATAAATAAAATCATATAGTAGTGTCATGTAGGGGTGTGACACAACCTAAGGGGATTGAATTTTATTATAAATATATCCTTTGATCTCCTATGGTCTAAAGGTAATAGGGTTGGAATGAGTGAGTTTTATAGTTTCATTGATGCTTATAACAGACTAGAAAACCCCTATTCAGGTGTTGCAACTGGGTTCACATTATGAGTAACTTGAATCACAAACCCACTAAAATTTATGTCTCCACAAATTAACCCATGAATTTAAATCTTTCAACCATGAATATTTTTAGGACATAACACTACCACATATAATCTATTTAACATTACAGAAAATTTTATTTAATAGTGCAAAAAATCCACTATTGTTATTAGCTCCATTAAAAGGGGGGACCCCTTTATCCACACTAAAAAACACTGATAAGGGGGGCCTTTATCATCCCTAAAAAAGAGAATAAAAAGGTTTTCCTTTATGAGTTCTAGTTCATCACTAATAAAAGACCCTATTTATCATATATATTGTTTTGTGCTCATAATAGTCACCATTTATCAGCCCTTTCATTAGCACTGATAAAGGTGTATTTATCATTACCAGAAATATAACTCATAAAGGCCCCACTACTACATTGTACTATTGAATAAGAGAACTCTACAAAAAATACACCTATATGAAAATACAATTTTATAAAAATACACCTATAGTAAAATTAATAATTTAATTTAAATTAAATTTAAATCACAAATAAAAAACATAACAATATTATATACATTTAAAACGATTTTTTATAATTAAATTTGAAGTTACTATCCACAAAAATTTGAAAACATCTCATTGTCTTTGGAACCCATGAACCTCTCTCAAAAAATCCCAATCATGGAATTAGTTGCTGAACAAACCACCCCAACCCGATCGAAAGAATCCACTAGTCTAAGGAAAAAAATTTTATGTTAGTAATACTATAAAGAAATAAATTAAAAATAAATATAAAAGAATACATTAATAAAATGTCGATTTTAAATAAAAGGATTCACTTGGAGTCATACTGGTCACATCATGAATTTGATTGAGGTGGGGCAGATTCCTATATGTCACAAATGAATTATGTATCATTTCCCTAAAGTATCGAAATAAGACGAATGTGTTTTATTGGTTTTGAGTTTGTCACTTTTATTTTTTACTAAATTGTTATTTGAAATAGAAAAAATAATCCTTGAGTCATACCAGTAACATCGTGTGTTGGGTTTACATGAGACTGATTCGTACACACCACAAATGACTTATCAATCATTATCCTAAAGTATCAAGACAAACTGAGTTCATTTTCTTAGTATCCAGTGAGTGAAAAACATTTTGAACTAAAATGTCAATTTTAGAATGATAACTATCACTTTGAGTCATACTAGGCACATCATGTGTTTAATTGAGGTGTGGATGATTCATAAATATCAAAAATAACTTTCACATTGTTTTATTAAAATATCAAAACAATCCAAATTCATTTTCCTGGTTTGGATTATGTTACTTATGTTTTCTACTAAAATGTAAAATTTAAATAAAAACACACATATGGAGTCATAACAGGAACATCATGTGTCGGATTGAGTTGACCTTGATTCATACATGTTAAAGATGACTTATGTATCACTAACCTAAAGTATAAAAACAATATGAATTCTTTTTCTTATTTTTTATTATGTCACTTTGGTTTTTTACAAACATGTTATTTTAAACTATAAACATGAAAATTGGGTTATACTAGTCACATCGTGTGTTGGATTTATTTGATACACATTCCTACACATCAAAAATGACTTATGAATCATTTTCCTAAATTATCAAGAAAATCAGAGTGTATTTTTTTGTTTTCAGTGAGTGACACATGTTATGAACTAAAATGAAAAATCTAAACTAATAACGGACAATTTGAGACATACCAGGAACACGGTGTATCATATTGAGGTGAGGATGATTATTACACATTAAAAATGGATTATAGACCATTTTCCTAAAGTATCAAAGAAATCTAGATGCTTTTTATTAGTCTTGATTATTTCACTTCTTCTTTTTACTAAATATAATACCAATATTACATAAAAAGGCACACATAGAGTCATACTAGTCATAACATGTGCTATATTGAGGTGTGGTTGATTCCTACACATCAAATACGACATATGGATCATTTTCCTAAAGTATCAAAACAATCTGAATATTTTTTATTTGTTTTGAGTATGTCACTTATCATTTTAACTAATATTAATGTCAATTTTAAATAAAAAGACCCACTTTGAGACATAATGGTCATATTGTGAATTATATTGAGGTGTGGATAATTCATACACATCCAAAATGACATATGGATAATTTTTCTAAAGTATAAAAATAATATAAATATGTTTTCTTGTTTTCAAGTATATCACTTTTTATTTTTTCTAAAATTTCATTTCAAACTAAAAACACACACTTTGAATCACACTGGTCACATCTTCTGTTGGTTTGACTTAGATTGATTCCTATACATCAAAAATTACTTATGAATCATTTCCCGAAATTATCAATACATTCAGAGAATGTTTTCTCAATTTTCAGTGAGTAACACACTTTTTGAACTAAAACATGAATTTTAAATTGATAAATGACACATTGAGTCATACCAAGAACACCATGTATCGAAATTAGTTGTGAATTATTACTACATGTCAAAAACTAATTATGGATAATTTTATTAAAGTATTAAAATAACATGAATGTTTTTTCATAGTTTTGATTATTTAACTTTTCTTTTTACTAAAATTAGTGTTAATTTTAAATAAAAAGACACACTTGGAGTCATATCGGTAACATCGTGCATCAGATTTAGGTTTGGATGATTTCAACACATCATAGATGACTTATGGATTATTTTACTGAAGTATGAAAAAAATATAATTTTTTCTTGGTTTTGAGTATGCCCCTTGTGTTTTTTAATAAAATTTCATTTTAAACTGGAAATGTGCACTTTGAGTCGTACTGATCATATTGTGTGTCAGTTTGAAATGAGACTAATTCTTACACATAAAAAATGAATTTTGAATCATTTCCCTAAATTATCAAGGAAATAAAAGTGTATTTCTCTATCTTCAGTGAGTGACACACTTTTTGAATTAAAATGTAAATTTTAAACTGATAACGAACACTTTGAGTTATACCAGGAAAACAATGTATCTGATTAAGGTGAGTTTGATTAAAACACACTAAAAATGAAATATGAATCATTTTCATAACGTATCAAAATTATTTTAACGTGTTTTCTTGGTTTTGAGTATGTCACATTTGTTTTTTACAAAAAAAAATATTATCAATTTTAAAAAAAAGATAGACATTAAGTCATACCAGGTACACAGTATGTTGGATTAAGCTAAAAATTATTCCTAGATGTGTAAAATGAATTATGGACCCTTTTTCAAAAGTATAAAAAATCTTAATGCATTTTATTGGTTTTGAGTATTTCTATTTCTTTTTTACTAAAATTAATTTCCATATTAAATAAAACGACACACATAGAGTCATATCGGTCACACTATGTGTCATACTGAGTTTTGTATAATTTCTACACATAAAAAATGACATATGGATCATTGATCTAATGTATCAAAATTATCTGAATGATTTTTATCAGCTTTGAGTTTGTCACTTGTGTTTTTTTCAAAAAATAATGTTAGAATAAATAAAAAGACACAGTTGGATTTGTACTGGTCACACCATGTGTTCAATTGATGTGTGGATGATTTCTAAACATCAAAAATGACTTATGGATCATTTTCTTAATGTATCAAAACAATATTAATTTGTTTTCTCAATTTAGATTATGTGATGTGTGTTTTGAACTAAAATGTAATTATAAAATAAAAACATAGAGTTTAAGTCATACTAATCACAGTGTGTATTAGATTGACATGTGTTTTATTGAGTATGTGATGTGAGTTTTTCTTTCAACTATATGTAATAATCAAAAAAAAGATATAACATGTTTCATTTGTATGGAATAAAAATCCCCATGCTTCTTAAAACACCCCATCCAAAATAATTATATTCACTCTTTTCTCGGTTATTGTAGATAGTTGAATGCAAAATATGACTTCCCAAAAGATCTCTAAAAAAACTAAATAATTATTAAATAAAAATGATATGGAAATTAACTTTAAAATAATAGATAAAATGGTCGTCAAATTAACAAAATAAGAATTTTTAATTCACCATTTCATGATGTGTGTATACATTCTTAACCCATTTCATTGTTTCCATTATCTAAGTTAGTGCCTTGAATTCCAATCTCTTATAAGCACAAGAAGCTTCAAACAAACCACCCAAACTCTAGAAAAAAATACCCCTATAAAAGGAAATAATTATTATGTTAGTAATACTATAAATAAATAAATTAAACATATGTAAAAAATAATAAATTTATCAAATGTGAATTTTAAACAAAAACCACACTAATTTGAGTTATACTGGGTACACCATGGATTGGATTGAGGTATGGTTGGTTAAAATATGTCATTTAATCCTAAAGTGTATGATCATAGTACATGAGTGAATAATATTTTTTGATGAATTAATTTCTTCATGATCTCTATGAAAATTAACAAAATAAGTATCAATTAAAAATGATGAGGAAATTAACTAAAAATATTTAGATAAAATTATGTGAAAATAAATTAAATAATTAGTAGGAAGTCAGATCTTTATGATATATGTGCACATTCTGACACCAGGTATTCTTCCTAGTCATTTATTTTTTTAGAAGTAAAGGAAAATACATTTTTGTAAAATAAAAAAATAAAGGACAAAGAGTTGGGTGGGGTCATACAAGTAGTTATTCCCCCATTCTAATAAAACTAAAAATTAAGAAGCATCAAAGATCATAATAAAATTGATAAGAAGAATAATTTTCATCATACCAATCTAATTCTAAATATAATGTTCCATGAGACCTAGTAACCATGGTTGGTTTTAGATATGAGTAGTCTTTCCTACATCTTTATTTCCATGGAGGGATAGGTTGAAAGCCTTCATCATCCACAAGAAATTTTTTCCCTTTAAAAATTTTTTGAATAAAGGAAATATTTTTTGGGGAATAATCATCTGTATCATCCAATATTCCATAGATTACCGGTATTTCTCTTAATTTTTTTATTTCCTTTGGGATCATTGAAAGATTCTGATTATTACCTGGGTTAAGATTCTCCTCTATAGCAAGATTGATGATCTGTGAAGTCCAATCTCCTTACTTTGGATCTAAAAATTGATTTCCAAGCCCTTGTCCAATAAAATTAGTTATATATTCTTCATCGACATGGTTTGGTAACTCTTTTTCATTAGACTGATCTTCCTGAGTCATGATCACCAACTTTTGGGTAGATTCCTCATCCATTCAAATAGAACCATAACTGACATTCTCTTTGTCCCTATCAAGAGTGGGTTGTTTGCCGCTAGTACAAACCAAAATATTCTATATTTTCTATCTTCTCAATTTATTCCTATAGGAAGTCTCAGTGTGTCATTTTAACAGAAAAAAGAACAAACCGAATTCTTGATACAAATATCATTAACATGACCAATAACTTGACAATATAGGTAGAAATCAGGTAATCTTTCATATTCCACTTTTAGAGAGATATCATCATCGAATGAAGAGAATACTATATAATTAATAATACTAGAAATCAATTCTACCTCTACTAAAATCCTAGATAAGTTTCCATATTTGGTGGTATTAGTGGTCTTATCCATTTTAATCAGGATTCCCACCATAGAGGATATATCAAATAAAATCTTATGATTCCATAAGATCCAATTAAAATAAAAAATATGATCCAAACTTGCGCTCTAGTATTTTTTATCACAGGTGGATGGAATAGAAAATCCCAATATTGAAATAAAATCATACATGGTTTTAATGAAATTGATCTAATCCCCCAAGAACTATGATTTAGATACTCTGGTGGATAAATAATGTGACAAAAACCCTGGACCATTGGAATGCATCTCCAATCAGAAGAAACCCCATGCATCATTTTATTTCCAAACCATATCATCCATTTAAAAAAAAATCTTCAAGCAGGTATCTTGAGTCTAGTAATGATGGAGTTCTTAGAGATCTTGAATCTGTAAAGAATATACTCCTTGTTAACAGTCACCCGAGCAGTGTTTCATTTCCTCACAACTCGTTCTGGGACAATATATTTCATAAATGAAAATTTTATACTATTAAATTATTTTTCAAAAATTCCATATTATAGATTAATGGTGGTTTATAAGAAATAAAAATTCATCACCACATTACCTACTTCTAAACACCAAAATGATAAGGCCTACCTGCCTTATTATTCTGAGAACCCATAGAGTGAGGACAAATCCCCTCAATCATCTCAAAATCCATAGATCTGAGAGAACCCTTGGAAACAACCACCACCGCTACAACACTACTCATCTCAAAATCTACAGATGTAGTTTTTTGTAGGTTGATTTTCTAGGACACCACCATATAAGATCTCTACGCACCATATATCTTTGTTGGCATCAATATATTCCACCAAGCCCAGGTCATCTTCTTCGCGGCCTCAGCCATCCCATCCAATCCTGATCTAGTACTTTCAACAATAATGGTAGTACTATAAAAACATAAATACATAAAGGATTAATTATTATTTTAAATTAAACAGTAATTATATCTAAAAATACCTCTTTGGGGATGCTATTTTGTTGACGGTAGATGTTATCTCTCATAAATTTTCAAACATAATAAAAAAATCTATTCTATTGGTTTGTTTCAGACACTATAGAAAATTTTAGAAATATAATTAACTTGTTTTGATATGTTTTTTGATAGTGAAATATTATTATTTATACCTTAATACTTATCCACTTGTAGAGGTAGACATGATCCTTCTATTCATAGACTATCCTCATTACATGATTTTGATGATGTTAAACACTTCCCTATCATAACATAATTCTCATTAAAACACAATATAAAATATGTAACTTGAAATTTTGTTCTAAAATATTGGATGTAGTGTATTAAAAATTGAAAAATGTCATCACATGTGGTTGGTTTTCTAGGTATCCATGTAGTGAATCAAAAAAATAAATTTGTAGAGTATCCAAATTGACTAGAGTGAGTATCCAATGTTACCTAAAAAAGAAAAAAATAAATATATAATGAATGTAAGAAAATATATTTTATATGATTAAATTTTATAGTTTCACCGATACATCATTGGTAATAAGATTATTTTTTCATCCATAATTTTTCTTTTAAATGATGTACCTTTTTTTTACACTATTGCATCAATTTGATTGAAATCCAAATAGGATAGTTGTGTAGAGGTGGTGTGGGGACTAATGAGTCCATATTTATGTTCATAGGTGTTTCCCTTAAAATAGTGTTGATATAGACGCCTTAAAAAAATATATGAATTTTAATTATTCTTGATTAATATATTAGATCAGATATTGGAAAAAAACATGAAAAAACACCTCAAGTATAAAGTAACATCTAATAATCCTATCAAGTCATACTTGATTATTTTATTTACACTCTCAAGATAAATGTAGTCAATAATGGATTCTCAGTACATTTGTTCTTTAAAATCAAATATGACATTTCTACAATTTTGTATCCTTATATCCACATGAAAATTCAATGTTAGTAAATATGTTTAACAAGTTGGGTAAAGGTGATTTGTGAAGATATTTTCGAATGTTCAATTTATCATTTTTATTTGACCTTTAATTTCACCCCTTTCCTTTTTCCATTTATAATAACATTCATTAGTTTAGAAATTTTTTCAATAATTTTTAAATATTTTTCATTAAAGATAAATTAAAAATGAATACCTACTTGTTGGAATTTTTTTACAATATCATATAGTCATGGTATGAATGTTCTTATAGCATGCTCGATCGTATGAATATTTTTGTCATCAAGTGGAATAGGTATCTCATCACTCGAATCATGAGCTACACTAATCCACAATCTCACATGACCTGTTAAAAGTTTTATTTTGTGTAGATTATCTTCATTGATATTAAAAATTGTATCCCGCTCAACCAAGTGATGGGTGGGTGTTAAAAGATATAAATCACAAAAAATTTCACCCTATAGAATATAAATATAGAAAAGGTATCTGTTTTCATGATTCACATTTCAGAAAAAAAAAACTAATGAAAATATTGATTACCTCATCAAAGATATATCTTTTAGGGGAATGGATCACATCAATGCTAGTGGTGGGATCTTCATGTAGTGGTTGTTATTGATTTGGCTCTTCTGTTCTATTCATCCCCATAACATCTTCAAGCAACTCATTCTGATATTGAAATTTTTATTCAATAGTAGCTAATAATTCCTACATCTCTTCCATTGGTTTATATTTATCCACCTCTTCTTCTTTTTTCCTAAAAATATGTTCAGGGTTTCACCCCACAACCCACACCTCTGATGCAACCATACTATTCTTGGTGATTTAAGGCCAATTATTGTAGTTGTTCATTTGGCATAGCTGATGATTATTCATGTGTCTATGTTGGAAAAAAAATTGTAAAATTAGTGATTTTTGTTATGTAATACCAATTTAAAGAAAATCTAATTTTTATTATGTCATACCTAAACATGCTTCCCACACTTTTTGTTTGTCTTAATCTAAAATAATACCATCTTTATTTTCATGTTCCTCCTTCTATATCACATGACATGGAATAGAATTAGCTTTTGATTTGGATTTATCCATCTATATATAAATAGAGGAACATAATTATGTTTTTGCTTCATGTCACATAAAATTATTATGGTAGATTTAAAACACGTACCAATTTCTTTCAAGTGAAACATACCCCATCCTTGCTTTATGGTAGGGGTAAATTGGTTTTTATTCCCATTGATTATTTTTATCAAACATTTGTTGTTTCATAAATAAAAAATTCTTAATCATGGTATTTAATACACGTATTGTCAAAAAAATGTATTACCAGCCATAATATACCTAAGAAAATGTCTCCTCATAACATCTAGTAAATGCATCTCAGGATTATTATCATATTAGATGTGAAATCATTTTTGGTTGGTGTAGGTATATTTTCTCTTCAAAAAATTTGAGAAGAAACTTTGTTAGAATTTTTTGAAAGTCTCTATGAGACTTTCTTTAAATTATTAATACAAATTTCTTTTAAGATTCATCTACTATAAATTCACTCTAAATGGGATAATTAAGAGTAAGTAAATGTTTCATTATTTTATTTTATTGTAAAATAATAAAATTATATCATAATTTTACCCTAATATCTTCTTAAATCAATGTCTTATGCTTGGACACAACATGTTTCCTTGAATCTACATCAATCGGTATGAACAAACTAGTAGTGAGCCCAATGAAACTACTAAACATGGCCTTATTGGGGTTAACATCCTGGTCGTACTCATTCCATCCAACCTCAAATTTGATTCATTTTTTCACCTTAATAATTCTTACTAAAATCACCACACTACAATGCTCTTATTTTTTCTTGGACACCAGTTCTTTTCCTTTTATCATTTACTTGGGTTCAACATCATCAATATGTTGTTCCTATGGATTGGTATAATTGACATGATAAGAAGGTTTTTGTTCCTCTACATTGGGAGCACCAATAGGTTGAGAAACCTATAGTTTCTCAAGATTGGGATCATCGACACATAAAGAAGTCATTATCAACATAAGTGGTTTAATATTTAATTTATATTACATAAATTTAGTAGTAAAAAAATAATAATATGAGGTGATGCAATGTATATTACAAAAAAATATAACCTTATTATTGAAATATATTTTCTATATATTGAAGGGATTTTACCCCTCTATCGAGTTTTCCAATCCATTCATTATGTTATTCCCTATAATAGAAGACCCCAGCTACATTGGATATGTTGTGAAATGATTGTAATGTCCTAATGTAAGGATCAACCTCATTTGAATTTTAATTTATCCCTTCAGTGGTTATGGTTGGTAATAGAAAGATTGACCACTTTTGGTTTACAAGATATGGAATATAAAATAATTCTACTTACTATGATTCCAATATAAATGGTTCTTATTTGTTCCCTTCCATACTAAAATCCACTTTTATGAATCCTAATTCATTCATCTTAATTTGTTTACTACTATCAACCCACTAGAACAAAAAAATAGGCACTTGTAATGTTGCATAATCCAACTCCCAAAATTTGTTTTTTATTCTAAAGTATGTCATGTTTTCATAAATTGGATTTCTATCCTTGGTACTAGATACATGCACCATTTCATCCACAAGTGTAACTTTGCTATTTTTCATGGTACTTCCTTCATCTTGTTTATTTATATAGAATGTATAACCATTTATTAGATAACAATTATAATATAATACATGCACACTTGGTACTAGGGTTATCTATTGAATTCATTCTATAGATGAATCTATATTTTAATCTAACTCCATAAAAATATGGCCTCGAAACCATTCTATAAACTATTGATTATGTGTATTTGATATTCATCATTCATCCCTTGATGGATTCGAATTATTAGGAATTTATTTTTCAGTTTCAAAATATGGGGAAACATCTAAACTATTATGTAAATCATAAAGGTGTTCCTACTCTTGATCTATAATAGTGATTTTAAAAACATATATTCTAGAAATTCCTTAACTCAAAATCCACATAGTGTGACGAGACTTCGGTAGACCAATGTTTTCCACACCAGGTAGGTAGTTTGTAAATAACTCAATGGCTTCCTCAATAATATATCACTCAAAAATACAACCTTCTACCCAAAATAAATTTTTGACATACCCTTTCAAAATACTCATATGTCATTCAATGGGGTACATCTATCTATAATTTATTGGGACACATAGTCAAGTCACTCTTACCAAGTGACCCCTCAAATGAAACATCATATAAAAGAGTTTTTGTGAGAAGAACATTTCTAATTCACATAATATCATAGAAATATAATTTTCCATAGTTGGTAATTTTTCCTAGTCTATAGCTTTGCTGCATATAGCTTTGAGAAAGAAAGAGATCTTGGTCAATGTATGATGAACATTCTTGGAAAAATACAATGTAAATATACTAGCATTATATCTTTCACCAAAACATTGAAATCATTAGATTTCATAACATTTAACATTAAATCAATCATTGACAATATATTATTTATATTTTATGAATACCCCTTTGGAAACATTAAATCATTTACGAAGATGAAAAACCGATATTTTCACCTTCTATGAAAAGAGTGTATGTAGCTGGTGGAAGAAAAGTTTGTTTTTCACCCTTCAATGGAACTAGATCTTCCTACATTCCTATGTTAATCATTTGAAACATAACCTTAATTCCATCCTTTTTTAGGTGCATTTAGTAACGTGCCAAATCCACTAAGACATATATTTTTTCAACATGCATGACATCATGAAATTTTTTGACATACAAACAATCCCAGTATGGTAATTCAAAAGACCTCATATCATTTTCCAAGAGGTTTTTGTAAGTTTTTTTAAAAAATGTTTCATAAAAGAAGTGTCTATATATTTTACTTTCCCAAATAGTTTACCACTTGTTAGTAGAGATAGTGTTGTATGTTCTTCTGAATACCCATTGAATGATTTCTTCCAAGATCAGTACTTATGTTGTTTGGCTAGAAATATGTGATGTCCTGGAAACACAGTCATTGATAAATTTTTCACCCTATTAAATTGTGTACCATGTTCAAAAATTCTACACCCTTGAGTTTCTCTAATTATATATCATGAAAAAATTATATAAGAAGAAAATTAATTTATCATCCCATAAATCATAATTTTTTTATGCATCATAAAATGTAACACCTGAATCCCACAATAATTTGAAATCTTTTATCAATGGAGCCAAATAAAAATCAATATCATTACTCAATTGTTTTGGTGCTAATATAAGCATATATAACATAATATATTTTCATTTCATACATAAATACGATGGAAAGTTATAATTTAGCAAAATAATTATCCATGTACTGTGAGATATCCTTTGAAAACCAAAATGATTAACTCCATATGTATAAAGCACAAGTAAAAGGTTTCTCTACTCATTTAAAAATTCATGATACTCACAATCAATTTATTTCCACTATGGATAGTCTTCTGGGTGATGAAGTTCACAAAATTTATTTCTTGTCTTCATTTCATTTTAATTTCCTTACAGTATCCTCACTTCCATATAGTTTCCTAAACAATGGAATGATTGGAAAGTACCATACAAATTTCCTAGGACTCAATTAATATTTATTTTATCAATAATAACCATACTTTTTCAATAATTTAGGTGATTTTTCCCTTTTGAAATATTACATAGTCATTTGGATAGACATTTTTTCTTTTAGAGATCATACAAATTAAACATAGCATTCTTTTAGAATCATATGTTCATTTTGGAATCTCATTATCCTCTGGGATCATATCATTCAAGATACCAAGTAGTTTAGTAAAACTGGCATCACTCCATCCATCTCTAACTTATAAATTATATAGCTTCAGTATAGTATAAAATGTTATATATTTAGCACAACCAGATTATAAGGGCATCTTTGATCAACACTTTAAATTCTCAAAAAAATTTGGATAATCATGTTTTTCATCTTCAATTTTAAATTTCATTTTCTCAATAAAATCTTCATCATTAGTCATAACTCCAATAACATAATTCATATAGTATTTTTCATTTATCACACTTTTAATAATATCAAATGATCCATAAAACATTGTGTTATCACATTCACTAGATACATTAACTTTTCCCCCATGTTTTGTACAACATTTTAACTTTGATCTATCCCGTGAAATATAAAAGGGTTATTCCAACTCCTATAGACTAATTTTCCTGAATGAAAACATTTTAAACAAGAATAAAGTATAGATTAATCTTTTGAAAACATGATAAACACTTTCATCCCATCCTCATACTCTTTTGTCATACGATTTTCATACATACATTTTAAATTCATATTTAACTTATTTGATCTAGTAATATTAATATCTAACCAAAAAAATAAATGCATAAAAGGGTCCTTTCAAATAAGGGGAACATAATATATGAATGTTTCAAATAATTTTAGCATGATTTGATGGAAATGGGTAGTTTAATTTAAGAAAATAATTACTCCACTAGTGGTAGGTGTTATCTTGTGAATTCATCCAAAATGATAAATGATACCTGGTATTGGATGATTATCCCTTAGGGTAGTTCATGAACAATAGGTGCATGTCCATAATAGATGGGGGATGAGTCTTGTAAAAAAGATTCAATAATAACTATTTGGTATATTAAGGTGATGAGGATGGAAGTTGTATCTTTAAATCTAAATGTTCCCAAGATATAGAGTTGGTACGGGAATAGATTACAAAGGTACCTTTAGAAGAAGTAGGTCCTGAAACACAAGTATTGTGTAGGAGTATAATAGAGTTAAGAGAACCATAGAGATATGGTTTTCTAGTAACTAGGGATGGTGAATCATTATTGGTGGAAAAAGATGAACCGTTATCTCACAAGGAGGCAGTAGAAATCGCAGAAGCATCAAGATTTCACAAAACCATGAATTCTAAAATAGATTCCATGTATCATACCCATGTTTGGGTTCTACTCAATATGCTAGTTGATGTAAATTCCATTGGATAAAAATGGATATTCAAGAGGAAACTAGTCATGGAAGGTAAATTAAATACTTATAAATCAGGGCTAGAGGATGAAGAGTTTAAAAAACATCAAGGAATTGACTATGATGAAACATTTTCATGGGTTTCTATTTCTAAATCCGTCATAATTATACTATCCATAGTATCTCACCCTGACTATGAGATTTGGATTATTGATGTAAAAATTTCATTCTGTAATGTGAAACTTCATGAAGATGTAAATATAAAAAACCCAGAAGGGTTTGTGACTCCAGGTGATGCCAAAAGGATTTTCAATTTTCAGAGATCCATTTATGGATTAAAGCAAGCATCCAGTTCCTGGAACATTTTATTTGATGAATCCATAAAAGAATTCAGTTTCATTAATAATGAATGTTAGTTGTGTTCTTACAATAGGTTTAGTGGAAATTCAGTCATTATCCTAGTAGTATATATTGATGATATATTGCTTATTGGAAACAATATACCAGTCTTACAATCTATTATGGACTGGTTAAACAAGTGTTTCTCTATGAAGGACGTGGGTCAATAAGCCTACATTATATGGATCAAGATCATTCGTGACAAATCCAAGAGGCTTCTTGAACTAAGTCAAAGTACATATATTGACAAGATACTAGAATTTATGTTTCCTATTAATTGAGCATCATAGGAAGATATCAAGCCAATCCAGTAGAAATGTATTGGAATGTTGTTAAGGTTATCCTTATGTATCTGAGAATAACTAAGGATATGTTCCTGGTGTATGGAGGAGATGTGGAGCTGGTCATATGGGTTTATAGTGATACTGGTTTTTAGATAGATAAAAATGATATGAATTCACAGTTAGGATATGTTTTCTGTCTCAACAGAGCATTCATGATATAGAAGAGTTAAAATAAGATGGTTTTTGATTATTCTATAGTGGAGTATGAGTATATAGCAGCTTCTGATATATCCAAGACATCTGTATGGATTCAAAACTCTGTCTATGAGACTTATGTGGTAACTAGAAGTAAAGACAATATCACATTGTTTTGTGATAACACTACAATAATGGCTCTTATAAAAGATCCATGGTCACACCAACGGAAAAAAGAAAATACTCTGGATGTATCAACTCTTGAGGTATTTTTATCAAAGGGGTAAATTTTAAGTAAGTAGAGTACCCAAAGAAGAGAACGTGGGATACGCCTTGACTGAAGTCCGGCCTTAGAAGAAGCATGGATATTATGTGAGAGTTAGAAGACTGAAGGATGTTAACAGTTGGATCTAGTTGAAGTGGTATTCTTTTGGAGTTGGTAACCTAGAAAAAAAATGATTTGTACATTATGATAACATGTATTCATTGTTTTTAATATTAGTAAACTAATCATCACATCATGATTTTTCTTCTATGTGAAATAGTATGTGATAATGTCCTAAGAGTAGGTTTCACACTAAAAGGTCATAGCGGTTCCCTACTATGATGAGAACCTGAAAGTGCTACAACTCTATTCTTGAATATATATTCTATAGCCAGATGATATCATTTGAGGATCACAAATTATATAGGCTATTAGGGTGGTGAATTATAGGACTTTGAGACACCTTATCATGGTGTACACCATTGGAAATATCTAATAGGATATTATGAGAATGAGAACTGCCAGTAGGAAATCCACATTTCTATGTGTCATTTGATATTCCTCTCTACGAATGTCTATATTGATCCCTAGACTTTAGGATTATTATTAATAAATATTATGATTCATGTACTTTTATGTATTGATAAAAACCATGAAGACATATGTTCATAGAGTGGAAGGATATGTTGGGTGTTTCATGAGTAATATTGCATTAATGAATAATGAGAGAAAAGATTTTTACTTTTCATTTTAACAGAAGTTGATATCTCAAGCCCTCTGATGGAAATGATTTAGCCTAAGTAAATCCATCTCTATGGTGTTCTATAGGAAAGTTATATTTTCATAAATTCATTGAAAGAGACATTGAGGACATACATTGATGACACATTCATGAAACCTGCTTGATCTGAGATATCATAATAAAGGTATTATATTTCATAGTAAGTGTTTGTATGAGGTAACATTTTTTTGCAGCATTATCTTATTTCTCTATGGGTTCCTTAGCAGGTTGCTAGACGGTAACCTTGATCTTTAGGCTACTTCACCAAATGTCACTGAGAAAGAGTCCTAGAGGGCTACACACTAAGTGTGTCCAGAATCACAATTAAATAATATATTATTATTTATTATTTAATAATTCGAATAAATATTATTCTTGGATGTGGTTTAATAATTATTCATGTATTCTTGATCACATTTATTACATCACCAGTTATTTGAGAGAATATAATGTGAGAAAAATATTTAATTAATTTTTATTTTCTATTTAGTGAATATAATATTTATTTATTTATTGGTGAAGAATGAAGTGATATTGATTTAATAAATAAATAGTCATTATTCAAGGCCTAATAAATTTGGAGGAATGGAGGACCTAGTTTTTAGGTCCAGTGAGAAATAATAAATATTGAAAATTATTTAATTACATAATATTTAATATAATTCATAAGTTAATTGCATGTCAGTAAATAATAATAACAATATTATCATTTGACGTGGTGTTCTATAGGGATTAAATAAATAATGAATAGAACTTGTTCTATTATTTTATTTTAACCCCAAAAATATATAAACCTATTTATATTATTTTCTCAATAATAAAATTTATTTTGTTGGTTGTTTTGAAAAAATCTTGGGGAAACCACTCAATCCCTAGAGAGATATATTCACTAAGAACACTCCCAAAAATCGAGAGAAATATTCCTCCACCACATCACATAGAACATTTTGGAGGCACTTATCATAGCGATCAATGGTGGATGACGCAAGTGCAATGATTTGTCATGATGGTACTTGGAGATTCCTTTGGAAATTTCTGGAGATTCATGGAATATGTATGGATCACCGCTAAAGGGAATCTTATTTGATTCCTAAAATGAAATGATGGTACAACACAGATCTGTTATCAGACTCATCAACGAAGAAAGAATTCCAACAAAGGTAATTATTTAAATAATTTAATTGATTATGAATAATATGTGATGATCCACCCTATAGTTCAAGCTTGATTTTCATTGATTGATTATTTGAATTAATTTCTTTGATCAATATGTTCAACATTTTGTAAAATCTAAGATTAATCATCAATCATGAAAAAAAAGTTGGGCACCGCCCATTGCATGCTTCTTCTGTGCTCAAAACCTTCAATGTTACTATCATATCTATGAAAATAAAATAGGATACATGCACACTTAAGGCCCTCTCCCTCTCCCTTTGGGATTTATCACCTCATCCATAAATGGATAGAGTGGATCATGTGATCTTAATATCCACTTCTTCCTCTTGTTTCTCAAACTGAGCATGACTCACTTGGGATTAGAGGTTAGTGGAGATCATGACACCCACATGGCTCAAATCCAAATCAACATTCTCCCTAGATGCAATCCCTAACCTCTATTTATATTGGAATATTATATGGTATAATCCCCAATCATATCCACTCAAATGGGACATCTCCACAGATATAAGCCCCAAACTCCATTAAAATGGGAAAATCCCATGTGTAATACCAAACCACATGCTCATTTGAGCCTATTATAAGGTGTAATCCCTAACTTACCTAACTACATGGGATGCAATTCCCAACTGACTAGGGTATATAGGAATCCTCCGTAAGGTCCAAACACAACACTCCAATTCACCCTAATGTTCTATGGGAGACATTCCCGGTAGGTTCATATCCACCCAGCAGACCACATCTATTCTAGTTCCCCTAGGTCACCTCAGTGTAACTCCCACACCATCCTTGACCAAGAACCTTTTTCCCAGAAATCCTTATTGCATGATGTTAAACTACATGGTTGGATCCTTATCACATGACCTTAAAAGGTGATGTTACCTATTAAGTGGGATGAAACTAAGTGGTTTCTTATTCCTTTCATGAGGAAACATAGGAATCCCATTATATGGGTTCAATTTCGACATCAAAACAACTTCAGTCTCCCTAGATGACAGTAAACTCTAGAGTGTGTCCCCACATGGCTTAAAATTAGAATTTTCCTAATAAATGACAAAAGAATCTCTAATTTGTCAATAAAAGGGTACCATTGATGGAAAACATAAAATACATATAGATATCCCTATCAATGGAGAACCTCAGATATATACAGATGATTATGAACCCATGTGTGTTCATAATGGATCACTAAAACAGGGTTATCTATGTATACATACTTGGGAATGATCAAAGAACTCACAAATATATCTTAAATACATACGAGATTCTCAAAATAGAAAATAGGGCCCCCCTAATGGTGTGGTGATCCCAACATCCCATCATCTTGACCAATGTGAGTTCTTAAGTTTCATTGTCCATGTTCCCCAATGAACGTCTGCCTTTGGAAAGTAGGTCTATAAGTTTTCATAGATATGAGAGCCATTGGGTGTTTCCAGTTCCATGAACAAAACCCATTGGATAATGTTCGAAGGTGATGTACCTGAATTGAGTTATTACAAACAATTCAACCCCCTATAATCAATCATTGGGAAACAAATGATATTTTTTCTGAAACAAAATGTTGATCCCAACATTAATCTTAAACCAAGGTGGTGGTGTTACCTTTCTCCAGTCCATTTTCGCATCCAAAATGGAAGATGTCCAAATGATATATTCAATTATGCATGTGTTCATGTGATGCTACTTTGATGAGGTTTTTTTGTCTGTAATTGTCATATATATTACAATCACTCTTCACTAGAAGTCTCTTCAGTCCAACGGCATCTCACCAGCTTCTAAAAACATGCACATCGGTCATCGCAAAATCTAGGCTCTCGACCAAATGAAGGATGACATCACCCACCCAACTTCTTCAATACTGGGCTTCGAATGCATGGGTCCAAGAGTACCACCAAAATGAAACTCTCTCATCCACGAAGGTAGTTTAATAGGACTTATAATCCAAAAATACATTCCATCCATCTGCCTAGTGATAGTCAACCATCCAGAACCAGACGTCCCTAGTATCCATATTAAACTGTTTCAAGAGCCTACCCCCAGAATGTGAGAATGAGTTCCTCCAATACCATAAGGAGTTTGATGAAGTGGTTACCATCGACTTCATCCCAGCAGCACAGTGTTCCCTTTCAAGGGAAATTTCCATAAATCTTCAATGTTAATGTTGTGCAGTTTAGTTTCCTTACCATGAAGAAAATACCGCCACATATTCCACGACTGAGGTCAAACAGACCTAGGCCCCCATGGTTGTATGCAAGGGGTGATGATTAGCCAATCAGGAATAGGTCATCATCCTTATTTCAACTAAAGAATCCTTCCAGGTAAATATGAAAACAAACCACAAGAAGATGTATATTCCTACTCACTAACATGAATCTTATCATGAAAATATGACAAAAACCCATGAGAATATGAAAATTCATACTCATTCACATCAAGAAATATATTAAAATAGGGTGTAAAATTATAGTATTTTCTAAATACCATAATATTCACATGATTTCTGCCAGTCAAATATGGTGGAAAATTACAAGCAGACACAGATTCTTGCTAATGCATATGAATATCGTCAGTCAAATACAGTGGTAATCAATGAGAAGATGTTTGTTACTTATCACACATATCAAACCTGTCAGTAAAATACAATGTAAAATCACAAGTAGATGCAAATAAATACTAAATAACATGAATCCCTCCAGACAAATACAATGGAAAATTACAGGAAAATGCATATTCCTGCTAATGAAAATAAAGCTTGTTAGTCAAATACAATGGAAAACAATGAGAGGACGTATATTCCTTGTCACTCTTATCAACCATTTTAGTAAAATACAATGAAAAATCACAAGAAAATGCATATACCTGCTAATTAATATGTGTTATTTCTGTCAAATATAGTGTAAAATTAAAGATAGACTCATAACCTAGTTAATGCACATCAATCCCATCATTCAAATATAACAGCAATCATTTATGAGTAGATGAAAATTCCTATAGATGAATATCTTGTCTTTTATGAAACTATGGTGACAATTGGATAAAGAAATTGGCATATCCCAGTTGTCAGTCAAGGGTATACTTGTACTTATTCCCCCGCACAAGTGTTCTGTTAGTACTTAATGGCAAGAAATAGAGAAAAGGAGAACGCACATATTCCTGCTTCGACACTGGAATGGGCATATATTCCTATTCCAAACAAGGAATTCACTAAACATGTCTAATAAATGGTGTAGGGTCATACATTAATCTTTGATCATATCCTACAGATTTTCAAATATGTCCTCACATCTGTAGAAATAACAAGGAGTCAAGCCCACAATCTTCAAGTGGGGTGACTCACCCACACAACGGTGTGGTCACTCAGGAGTATAAATGAATCCCCAATCCCTTACAAAAGGTTTTTTAGAAATATTCTATAATAAATGGACAACAGGATCAAGGAAAAATACACCTTCCAATAGGGAGACATCAGTCCACTTCGGTGGCCACTCCAGGGCAGGCATATATCCCTACCTAAATTCTAGAAGCTTACCGGCATATCTCAGGGGCACCATGAGAGACACTCAAATAGGCACCCATATATGAATGTCGGCGCTTATAGAAAATGGACCAATTTTCCCAAAATATATCACCTAAACAAATCACACCAAAGGAAGTTATAAAATACAGAGCAGACTCATAACCCCACTCTATTGAAGTTGGAGTTCTTGTGGCCATCAAATATCTATCACTGGGGGCTCAGGATCTTGGTGATACATTAACAAACTATGGAAGTTGAATTATTTATTATGAAGGTCCTCCTTGAAACATATTTACCAAAAAATCTGTAAGTCCACCCTGAAGGAATCTATTGTGGTCACAAACTGATCGATCATGAGATCTTATCTCCTGATGAGCATCACAGTAGCCCACCCTATTGGCAAAAGATGCAATAGAAAGAATATCCTACCCATACTAGTTCCTCCCTAGGGTATACACTATATAAATATCCCTATATTCATAAATTGATCTGTGATGGTAGTTCTCACCATGTTGGCATTCGCTATGAAGTTCATCCTCATAGTGATGCCTTATTTAAGAAAAAAGTTACTCCCCTTGCTATCATCCACCCTGAAGTACCTCCCCAGAGTATACCCAGTAGAAACTCTCCCTTCATTCAAACATTTATCTTTTATGGTATTCTTCTCCATGATGGAATTCATTGTGATGTTCATCCCCACAGGGACACCTTTTTTTGCAAGAAGTTCCTCCCCTTACTGTTGCTCTTCCTGAAGGTCCTCCCTAGGGTATACACTAAAGAAATTCTCCCCATAGTTGGACATCGAGCTATTATGGTAGTCCTCCCCATGATAGAACCTGCTGTGAAGGTCATCCCCAAAGTAAAAATTCATGTCAGCAGGAAGGAACTCCCTTTTCCGAGTCAAATAGAAGAAATCCCTCATACTCTATGGTACTTGAAAAGATGGGGATAGACATGTTGGATACCTTATCAATGGAAAGCGACATCCTTTTTTATCCAGGATATGGCCTGAGATAATTTCCATCCTATGATCCACACTTGGACCATTTTCATACCAACAATATCCCTACTATTCACACAACTTGTGAAAAAATAGTCAAGAAGTGGCCATGTTGGGAAGATCAAGTAGAGGAGTCTCTCGAAGAAGGAGAAAAGGATATGTTTCTCATGAGAATAAAATTGTCCTGGGATGACATACCCCTTATTTTTTGGTCCTCAGTTACTTCTTAGTTCGAAATTCTAAAGTCATTATCAAATGAATGCCTACATAACATTTGTCTCAATATATGGACAACTCTCCATCACCTAAAAGAAAATCTCAAGCCTTACAATGGTTATACAGACCATGTAAAAATATTAGGGAATCTTCATCATCAAATCAACATATAATCCCTACCATATTTTTGATGACCAAAATTAGAGAAACAATGAAAATATCTTCAATCAGCATGCCTCAATTCATTTTATAAGTTGTGTAATCTAATTTTCAACACCCCACAGGGATTTCATTTCATGTTAATGGGGGAACATGGAGATTGCATTTCACCACACAACATCTTCAGCACAACCCACTAGAAATGATTTCCATTAATTTTGTTACTCCAATGAGGCTATTAATAAAAATATATACTTATGAAATATGTCACACTCAATAAGAATTTGATATGAAAAATTCTCAAAAGCATTATTCCTAATGGGAGAAAGTCATTGAAAAACTCTTAAACTAGGAAACAGAGAACATTCCACAAGATTCTCGCATAAGGGAAGAAAATCATGAAGCACTGCTAATGTCCTCAGAAACAAACAATTTGCATGTAGAATCAACATTTTATCCTTCTCACACTCAAACAAGGATGCACAAGATAAAGTAGTGATTGTAACAGAAGCCACTGCAGTACGGGATCAGCCCCATCCCATAAGGATGGGGGGATTTTTACCATAAAATTCCCCAATAAGATCGAAAAATTCAGATCGGGACACAACAATAATAGAACTAGAGAAACCCAAATCGGTAGGGCTAGGGGAATTATTCACTCAACCACCCCTCAATGGAAATTGATCTTTTCCTGTTTATGAAGAAATAAAAGTTGAATAGTCTATTGGTTTTGTTGTAACAGTGGGTGCCATGTACTCAACATGAATATTAATTTTAATTACCATATCATGTATTTAGTTAGATATAAATTATTATAACATACCATTATAGTGTATATATGTATGCATCAACTATTTAATGGTAATGTCCATAGATTATTTTTTGTATCAAAAGGTTATACTAGATACCAGGGTATAATGAGAACCTCAAGACACAATGAAAATAATCTTAAACTAAGTTCCTATAGTCTAGATACATCTTAATGACTAGAATCTATAGATATATGAATATTAGGTGCTAAGGGATCATAATCATTGAGACTTTTTCTCACGAAGTTTTCACTTGGTGATCTCTAGTAGTGAGATCGTGAGGATAGATCCACCAATAGGAACACCACATTTTTTCAGTTTTCATTGGTTATTCCTATCTAAGGACATGTGTATTGGTCTCCTGACTTGAGATCATTTCTTATTTGTATCATTTGATCACATACTTTGATGTAATGTGAAATCCATGATAATGAAATTGTGATGAGGTAGTTTGTGTCGGGTGTGTCATTGGTGGTATGACATTAGTTAAATGGTTAAGAAAGGATTTTTTGATTCCAAGTTAAGGAATATATATATATATCTTGAGCCTTGTTTATCAATATGGTAGTACCTTTATAAGACCTTGCCCAAGGCAGTCGAGGGTAAATCCATCAATTTAGATCAATAAATAATAATGAAAAAAGGGGCAATGACACAAGTGTTTGTCCTTCTTTATGAGATATGGAAGATAAAGAGATTATATTACACAATGTGTTTCCATAGGTTGGTTTACATTGTTATGAATTTCCTTATCTTTTAAGGGGCTTTGATGGGTTTCTAGACTCCGCTCTTAGTCTATGGATTTTATTCACAACTATCAAGATAAGGTCCTAGAGGGTCACACACAATAGTGTATTCAAGAATCTGTCATATTCAGTTCAATAAGTGTGTCGTACATGGTGGGCACCACCATGGGGTTTTAGTGTTATCCAAGTTATCGATCACCTATAAATAAATAAATTCTTATTATTCAAGTGATGAATGATTAGGTTAAATTTATTTATTAATATTATTTAAAAGTTTATTAAATATGAGAAAATATTATTCGAATGAATATTATTTTATTATTTTAGGTTAGTTTAATATTAAGTGGGAATTATGAGTTGTGTTAATGACTTAGGTTTTTATCACGTAATATATTTAATATATATTATAATTATGTGATAAATAATAAATAATATTGACACAGTTAGTTTGATATAATTTTTTATTTAGTGGATGTCAAATTTCTAGTGTCACGACATGTCCCCTAGGGCCCGTGTCATGACTCCCCAATCCCACCTCCTGAAGGCTAGGGGTTGATGACTAGCACTAAAGGCATCAACCTACAAGTGGAAGGCATTTTCCTGAGTACTTGTACACACAAACACACACAGAACCACAACCCAAATTTGGAAAGAAGAGAAATAAGGACACTATAAATAACCACTGAGTACAAGTACAACCAAAAGTCAAATGGGATAGAATAAAAACCCAATAAAAGACTAACTGGAAAATAAGAAAGCACAAAAGAAACTATGGATATCCATTCGCTGAAAACCCCGCCTGACGGGTAACTATGGAGTAACTACTAGAAGCTATAGAAGTGAGTCCTTCATGCCTGGTCTCACTGGCCACCACCGAGTCCTAGGCCACCAGGTCCCCCGTTAAGGCATTGATTGTCTACACGAGACACAACACATGCGGGTGAAGCTAGTGCATGGGTGAGTGACAAAATACTTATTAGGTATACCGAAACATAGAAGAAAGAACACAAAGAAATCCAAAAAAACACAAATATCGATCACAAAACAAGACAACTCACACCAAGTATAATCTAGAGTGGTAAAGTAGAATCATCAGTCATATCATCGAACACCTCGGTTGCTGGATAACTCCTCCTCAATGAGTACAGTGGGCCTATTGGGTCACATAGAAGCCACTTCCCACTAACCATTGACGATTGTGGTACTAATCCTTGATTAGTACCATGGGTATTTCGATTCACATAGATTCTCTCTCCACTCTGGGCCTGTTGAGTCACAAAGAGTTGATTCCCACTACTGAGGTCCTCCTACCCATTGTGTAACATGGGTCTTCCAACTCACACATATTAACTCCCCTCCATGGGCATCATGTCTCACACAGATCCCCTTCCCACTAGGCCATCATAGCTAATCCACACAAGTTCGCTTGTCAGCAGTCTTCAGGTCTCAGCCAATCACAGGGTTTTCGCACCTAGCACGCTTGATCTCAAGAGAACCGCTCCCAAAGCAATTATTCATATTTAAATAATCATAAAATCATCCATATATTATACAAAAATATTCTTCTCGTTTCTAGGGTTCCAACGCCACAAAAGTCTCATAAATTGGATGCCTGGTTTCCATGTTATTGGAATTTTAGTAAATAGGGGAATATTGCGTCTGGGCCCAGTTAGACCCTGTCTGACCGACCTGACCAACCTAGCATGAGGGCCCCACATGCCCTTGTTTGATTCAACTAACCCGACCTAACCCATTTCGGTTCTGGTTCAGTCTGGTCCAACCTAGCCAGTCAATTCATTTGGTGTGAGTTCATTGGAAGCATGAGAATCTACAGGAGAGCACCTGGGAGACGGAGGATTAGATACGTGCTCAATACCCCCATTTTCCCTAGTTTTTCTATCACTTTCAGGGATGAAAATCCCTAAGGTGGGGAGAATGTAAAAACCCAGAAATTCCATGAATAATTTTTTGAATTTTTTTGGGATTATTACGAGTCTGTGAAAATTGATGGTGCTTGATTCTGAGGCCCAGTGTGCTCAGAACGGAATTTTGAACTTTTTTTAAGGTATGTTCAGTAAACGCGTGGGAGGAATTTTCTCTATTTTGAAATAGTGCATAGATTAAAAATATGAGGGAACCATTGAATCTGTAACGTCGGGATTCACTTAAGGGAAGCTTAACTTTGTTTACAAAAAGTTAGACAGAAAATTTAATTTTAAGCATTACAAAAAAAACTCAACAAGTTATATTATTATTATTATTTTTAACCGTTGAGTGACATGGTGGGACCGTAGAGTTAAATGGGTCATTCAAGGGCATGACCCTTGGACTGCATAACCTCGATCTTGGAACCTTAAATGTGGTTCATAAATGAATCGCATTAAGGTTATGCAACACGATTGGTTTCCTCATCTATTTAAATGTAGCGAGGGCACAAGCTTTTGACACGGAAGTGAGGAACCACTAATGAAGTAACACAATATATTCCACCAACAAATAATGGAATCTTGAACGACGTCGTTGGGGGAAACGATCTGGGATTGACGAACGCCGGTGACTTCAATGAATGTGAACTCTTCTCCCTCCACAACTGTGATGTCATCCAATGGTTCATGAGGTAGGGGGTTTTGTCTTGATTAATTCTAAGAGTTTGAATATGAATTAATCTCACCCTTTTTATGATGCTAACATAGAGGGAACGGGCCAAACGAACAAGGACCAGACCCTCCACTGCTTTGATCTTTATTGAGTTCTTCGTGGGAAACTAGAAAACAGAGCGACAAGATGAATCTGGAAGTCACACAACATTGGCAGCATCCCGAGAGGCCCATAGGTTCTTTAGGATAGGAAAACGGACCACCAGAGCTCACCCCAATGTCCCACAGAAGACCTGATGGTGCGACACCGGTGTAGCGGTGCCGACGACTGGCACCGGTGGGCAGAGGCAGTGACTGGCACTCATCGTCCACGGATGGTGGTGGCACTGCACGATGCCATGACGGACCAATAGAGGCAGCTGACCTTCGGCCAACCACATTAGTGGAAGGGTGGCGCGCTGTTGCACGCTATAGATGGAGGTCGTAGTTTCGAACCTGCAGTGAAGGGGGACACATTCCATGTTGGTCCCGTGGAGACCGAGGCAGTGTCACGTGGTGCCGCTAGTTGTAGAGCCGAACGGCTCTTGAGTCGTTCAGGAAGGAGGGGTCGTGCGACCCCTCTTGCGGGTCACACCATGCCGATGGGCCAGGCTGGTCCGCTGCCCAGCGTGATGAGCCTTCTGCGGCCTAGCCCATCCAGTTTGGGTCGGTCCGGACTACAAGGCTACGACTTCGAAGCCGCAGTAGAGGGGGACCTGTGCCCTATGGGTCCCGCAGACAATGAGGTGGTGCCATGTGGCATTGCTAGTTGAAGATCCGAAAGGCTCTTGATCCATTCGGGAAGGAGGGGTCACATGACCCCTCACGAGGGTCGCACCTAGCCAGTGGTCCAGGCCAGTCTGCTGCGCAGCGGGTCGAGCCCGCCGCAGCCCAGCCTAGCCGGTTCGGGCCTGGCCGGTCCGCGGCCCAGCCGGTCCACAACCCATCTAGTTCAGTCTGGGCCTATCCGCGGCCCCACCGGTTTGGGCTAGGCTGGTTCGAACCTAGTTTAGACACAAACTGGGTCAGGTCAACCTGAACTGGGTCGCGTTGGACTAGACCCAGACCCTTTATGGCCCTGTTTCTCTTAAAAGGTCATATCTTACAAACCAGACATCTGTTTGATGATCCCTCTATGGCGTTGGAATCCTTGGGATGAGATGGTCCTTTTGAGATACTTCACTTATGTTTTGGATAAAGTTGGAGTATGGCCATGTTGGATCATAATCGAATCCAACCGGGCCCTTTCCACTAATATGCCTATAACTCTCAGACCGGGCGTCATATTGACATGTCATATGTTGTGTTGGAACCCTTATGACATGATGGATCATTGGGTTACTTCTTTGTGGTACTCCATGTCTATTGAAGTATGACCGATTGTTTAAGGAATGGATCCTCCCAAAATCAAGCATACTATGTAAGGGAATCCAGTGGCTAGCTGAGATGTGAATAATGAATAGTGATCCTGTGTGGATCAGCACCTAATGATCCTATGTGGATCAGCACCTAATGATCCTATGTGGATCAGCACCTAGCGATCCTATATAGATCATCACCTAGTGATACTGTGTGATTAAGTACCTAGAAATCCTTTGTGGATCAACACCTAGCGATCCTGTGTGGATCAGCACCGAGCGATCCTATGTGGATCAGTAGCAGAACCCTTGATAGAATAAGATAATCTAGCTTTATGACTAATCATTTTTACTTCTATACTTAAGTATACCTGGTTTGAGTTGAGTATTTTGGTTTGTTATTTGTGATTGATATCATGGTTCATGGGTTTACTTAGTGTAATTCTGAGAGACCTTCGGGGGCTCGGGGTCCATATGGGGTATTGTTATACTCACCCCTGCATGGGTTTCACCCGCACCTTCTTGTGTCTTGTGCAGATGAAGAGCAGCTTGACTGAGAGTATAGGAGCCAGGACTAGGTGGTACATGGAGGTGACTGGTTGACGTGGGGATCTGTGAAGACAAGTTTTACCTACCCTTTAGGTAGGATCCTTGGTCGACGATCTCAGGAGTTGTTTTTTATCTTCTGTTGTAGTTGTATCTTTTCAGTTGGGCTTGTATTCTGAACCCTATACCTTCAGTACTTACTATTACACTTAGTTTTGGTTTCACCTTAATCTTCTATTGTGCTTTACTTTTGTGTAGTATACCCTGCTTGTGTGTGTATAGGTTTTGAGACAATTCCTTCCCATTTTTGGGAAATTTCTTTCTGGTGCTAGTCACCAACCCCTGGCCTATGGAAGGTGGGCTTGGAGTAGTCACAACATGGGCCCCAGGGGGTAGGTCGTGACAATTTCCATGGTTTAATTCTCATTTCTCCAATGCGTTAAACTATTAAAAAGAAAACATGTCGTATTGTTTCAATTATGCTACATCATCTCATCATTGCACTATTTCGTTTATGAAATAGTGTATCTATTACGCTACATTTTATGCGTTGTTACGCTACACATTTACAAGGAATTAATGAGCTTCCTTTAATGCACCTCGTCATCTCACCGCAGCGCTATCGTCCGCTATCCCAACAATTTAGAAAATAAAATAAAATATCAATTAAGTTATTATATTTTTTTCCAAAAATTATAAAAATTAACTTTTCCACCCGACACTTTTCGGGTAAAGTTAGGTCCTTTCAAGGTGAATCCCTACATTCTGTATTCAACGATGCCCTCATATTTTTGATATGAGCACTGGTTCAAATGTTATAAAAACCCACTTTCATGTTTTCTTAAACGAACTTAAAAAAGTTCAAAATTACATTCCAGGATCACCGAGCCTCGGAATCAAGTGTCTTCAAAGCGTATTGTCTCAAAATAATTCCATACAATTAAAAAAAATATGGAAATACCTTGACATTACATTCTCACGAACATAGGGCTTTACAACCTCGAAATCCAAATGAAAGGATAATCAAACAAATGGTGGTACTAAGTACGAATCTAAGCCTCCTACTCCCATGTGCTCTCCTACAGATTCATGCACTATCACCGAACTCACAGTAGAGGAATTGATCATCCATGAAGGACCCACTCCTTTCTATCTTCTATCTCTACCGGTAACTCTGCAAATATCACTCTATCATCAATGTCGAGGTCCCCCCAGTCGATAACGTGCAATGGATCATGCACATACATCCTTAGCCATGACATGTGAGAAACACTATTCACTCTGTGCATCTATGGGGGAAGAGCTATGTGGTACACCACATAGCCAACTCTACTCAAAATTTGAAAAGGTCTGATGAACCTCATAGATATAATGCCTCTCTAGCCAAATCTTTATAATCCTCGTCGAGGTGAGACCCTAAGGAACATATGGTCTACCTCCTCAAAAATTAAGGGTCACTATCTCCATTTTTCATAAGATTTATGTCTACTATGTGTAGTCCTCATCCGCTCTTAGATGATTTGGACCTTCTCAGTGGTATCCCATACCAACTATGGACCCATGAGTGCTGACTCCCCTCAGTCTGTTCGTCATAGAGGTGATCTGAAAGCCCGTCCGTACAAATCCTAGAATGATGACATGCCAATAGTGGAGTGATAGCTGTTGTTGTATGAAAGATCCACCAGAGGTAGGTGGTACTCCCTACTATGACCAAAATCTAGAATGTAGGCATGAAGAATGCCCTCAAAGCTCTGTATGGTTTTCTCCGTCTGACTATCTGTCTGAGGATGAAAAGCTATTCCCAAACACAGCTGAGTCATGAATGCCTCTTGTAATACCTTCCACAACCTAGATGTAAATCATGAATAACGATCTGAGACTATCATATAAGGAACCACGTGAAGCCGCAATATCTCCTAAACATAGAGGCGTCCCAATTTCTATACCAATCCCTGCTCCTAGATGAGTAAGAAGTGAGCCAACTTGGTGATTCGTTCAACGATCACCCGGATAGAATCATGGCCTCTGGATGTGCATGGTAATCCCATCATAATGTCCATCGAGATACCATCTCATTTCCACTATGGTACCTCAAGTTTAAGGTCCAAACCTTCTTGAACCTGATGCTCAGCCTTCACTTACTGGCAATTGAGGCACAGTGAAATGAACTCTTCCACCGATGTCTTCATCCCTGGCCACTAGTACAGATGTCGGATGTCCTGGTATATCTCCTCCACTCATGGATGTACTGCCAATGGGGATGTACAGAACTCCCTCAACATCTCCCCATACAATTTCACTGGTACTACGGTGCGCCCTTTGGAAAGGATGAAGTTCTCCCCACCTATTGAAAATTCATCGGGAGCCTATCCTAAGGACAAATGAGCATGGAAAGCCTTGCAGTCAACATCCACGAGCTATTCCTACCTAACTCACTGTAAGAGTGGGGGAGTGACAGTCATCGACTGAAGTTAAGAAAATTCATCATTATCCACAAAGTATATCTGCATCGTGGCTAGATACTTTATCACCTCACTCAGCAACTGTAAAATGGACCTCCTGCTGAGAGCATCTGCCACCACATTCTCTTTCCCAGGAGTATAGACTATCTCAAATTCATAGTCCTAGAGGAACACTAGCCATAATCATTGTCTCAGGATTAGGTCCTTCTGGGAGAAGATATAACTGAGACTCTTCTGATCAGAGAATATTTTAGACAGCTTGCCCATCAAGTATTGTCGCCACATATTCAAGGAAAAGACAACTGCTGTAAACTCCAGATCATGGGTTGCATAGTTCTTCTCATGTTTTCCTTACTTCTGTGATTTGTAGGCAATAACTACTCACTCCTTCATTAGGACACAACCCAGTCTTGTCCCAGATGTGTTCTATAAAGCTACATACCCAAATCCCTCCTCTGGTAGTCTCAAGATGGGGGAACTTGTCAGTCTCCACCTCAGCTCCATAAAACTCTACTGGAACTTCTTGGTGCACATGAAGGTTCGTCCCTTCCATGTCAAAGTTGATAAGTCCGCTTCAACCCTAGAAATGTTGGGCACGAACCTCTGGTAGTATCCAGCCAACCACAAGAAACTTTTCACCTCATTCATGCTCGTGGGTGGCTCCCAAGAGCACACTACCTCTATCTTCACTAGATCCACTAAAACTCCAGCCTCCAAGATGAGGTGTTCCATAAATTGGACCTCCTATTTCCATAACTGGAACTTAGAGATCTTACCATAGCATTAGTGATCTCATAGTTATATAGGACTATCCATAGGTGTGTAGTGTGATCCTCCGCCGATGTCGAGTACACCAAGATTTAATTGATTAAAACCACCAAAAAATGATTGAGGCAAGGCAGGAAGATCCTATTCTTCAGTCCCATGAATACTATTGGGGATTTTTTTCAATCCAAAAGGCATCACCAAAAACTCATATTGGCCATACTGGAATCCAAAAGCTATCTTCTATACATCCGCATCTCGTACCCAAAGTTAATGATAGCTAGACCTGAGGTCTATCTTTGAGAACCATCATTCTCTCTTTAGATAATAAATTAGGTCATAAATCCTCAGTAGTGGATACTTGTTCTTCATGGTTACCAAGTTAAGGCACCGAAAGTCCACACACAACCTCAAACTCCCATCTGAATTCTTGGAAAACAATACTGAGGCTACCTATGGTGAAACACTAGGACTTATGAACCCCTTATCTTGAAAGTACTCCAGCTTTACCCTCAACTCACATAGATTCGCGGGATCCATCTTATAGTAGTGTGGATATCGGTGTCATTCCAGGGTACAGGTCGATGCATAAGTCTACCTCCCTACGAGACGATAGTCCTAGAAAATCCTTGAGAAATACATCTTTATACTAATCCACCAATATAGGAAATCTCAAACACCTCGCATCCACCGCACTAAGGGTGAGGCTAGCCAACTGGTTAGTGATCGGATAAACCCTCCTCTGAGAAAGTTTTTCATGTGATGCAAAAGTTTCCTTCTCACCCGTGAAGGAAAACCTAGTCCCATCCTCCCGGACACACTCCATTATATGCCTAAAACAGACGATCTGAGCATGGATGGTGGATAACCATTCCATACCCAAGATGATGTCATAAGGCCTCGACGCCACTACTAGGATATCCTAAATGAATCTCTCGCCTCCAAGAGTAATCTCACACTACTGGAACCAGTGTGTAATCATCGAACTCCCTCCCGTAGGAGTCTCTAGTCATAAGGATCAACCCAACAGCTTCACTGGAATATTTGACCTTCGAAAGAGAGTCGTGGAAAGAAAATATTTACTAGCACACGTGTCTATAAGAACTACAGCTAAGGTGGATAAGACACAGATCGTACCTCTAATAATCTCCTGAGCATTGTGGTCATAATTCTCTACTGCTTGAAGCTGAGCTCATCCCTATCCACTTCCTCCCTGAGGTTGGGGTGGACCACCTACAGGTGGTGGCGATAGTACCAAGAACCATTACTATTTGCCTTCTACTCCTATTTCTTCCCTACCACATCCTCCACCTTATGGAACTCCTCGCTTGAACCTTCTCCTCTGCCTTGGAAATCCCTTAACCGTATGTTGATCATCTATATGGTAGGTCGAGTAGTCACGAGTCATGTGTCCCTGCCCGCCGCATGTGTAGAAAATTCGGACTCCCTGCTAACTCCCTCTAGTCTAGGATCCCAACACTGCCAACCCTGAGTCCTGGGGTTTCCCCCTGAAAGATCTGGCCTGCCTAGGAGCCTGTATTTACTATCTGCTACTCATCACTAAAGACTCTTCCCGTTGAGTTCTGTTGGTGGATCTAGCATTCGGCGCTTACTTCGCCAGGAATCTCTCTAAAATAAGGGCTTTCTCCAGCACCCCAACATAAGTAGGGATGCTGAGAGACACCATTGATTCCATGATCTCCCACTATATTCCCTACTCAAAGGATCAAGCCCTAAAGAAAGGGTCTCTCACCATATCTATAGAGTAGCGATAAAGTTCAACAAACCTCGTTGAGTACTCATCCACCATCATGCTTCCCTACTATAGGTGAATCAGCTCCTGAATGCACACAGAGCGAAAAGTAACAGGGAAAAACTCATCATGGAAAATCTGCTCGAAGTCTATCCCGGTGAGGGTTGCCTCATCATTAATCTTAATGGTCAAGCTCCACCATCTCCCTGTTGAGCCCTATAGAATGCTAATGTCTAATATCACTATCTGGTCAACCGGTGTCCTCACTAAGAAGAAGACCCATGTCACTACCTCCATCCAGTCCTCAGTGACATGAGGATCTATCTCTCCCCTGAACCTGGGAGGTCTCTATTTTTGAACCTCATGCATGGAAAAAAGTTTTCATACGTACTCTCCCAATAATTCTGGAAGTAACTTATGGTCAATGGGTGGTGGAAACACAAGTGAGTCACTAGGAAGGGCCATCTATAGCCCTAGTCCCTGAACTGATACCTCATCGCTAGGTAGTTGTCCACACAATCACGTATTGTAAGCCTAGATGGTTGTCTACATGGAGGAATCCTAAAATAGATCAATATGTACCACAATCAGAAGATTATACCTGGTGTGATGACTCTTATTAAAGAAGATCATAAGGATAAACTTATACAACCATTGTTTTCATGTATAGATCCAAAGAACAGAATTTAGGATCTTAGTGTATAGATACGTTAGCCGCCACACCAACACTGGACTCCCAAAATATGAAATTCGAATTCAAACCATTCAACACTATTTCCCCAAAAACAAAACAACATACTCTCAGTCTTTGAGTTAGAACCAACCGTCATCTGATACCACTTTGTCATGAATTGTCCCATGGGGCCCATGTTGTGACTCCCCCAAGCCCGCCACCCAAAGGCCAGGAGTTGGAGACTAGCCCCGAAGGTGTCAACCTGTAGTTGGGAGGCATTTTTTCTGAGTACTTGTACTCACACACACAACCATGTCCTAAAACTGGAAAGAAGAACAAGAAGGATAAAATAAATAACCACTAAGTACAAGTAAAACTGAAAGTCAAATGGGCCAGAATACAAACCCAACAAAAGACTAACTATAAAATGGGAAAGTACAAAAAAAATCTGGATAGGAATCTACAAAAAACCCCACTTGATGGGTAAGTGTGGAGTAGATTCTAGAAGCTGAAGAAGTGTGTCCCAACTACCTAGTCTCACTTGGCACCACAGGGTCCTTGGCCACCAGGTCCTCTGTCAAGGCATCAATCGTCTACACCAGACATAACACGCACGGGCAAAGCCCGTGCCTGGGTGAGTAACAAAATACTCAGTAGGGATCCCGAAACACAAATGAAATACCAAAAAGAAATCCACAAAACAAAGAAAGAGTCATGATCATGAAGAAATATAGATCACACAAGGTATAATCTATAGTAGAAAAGTAGAATATTCATTCATATCATTGAACACCTCAGCTATTGGAGACCTCCTCCTCAATTGGTACAGTGGGCATGCGGGGTCACACATAAGATGCTTCCCACCAACCTTGAAATGCTATGTTACTCATCCCTGAAGGGTACCATGGGTATGCTGAGTCACACAAATTTTCTCCCCATCATGGGCCTTTTGGGTCACATAGAGCTGCTTCCCATATTAGCCATACTGAGGTACTCCTTCCCATCGTGTACCATGGGTCTGCTGAGTCACTCCCCACCATGGACCTGCCGGGTCACATAGAGCCACTTCCCACTAGGCCATCTTAGCTAATCCACATATGGTAACTTGTCAGCAGTCTTTAGGTCTTAGCCAACTGCAATGTTTCCACATGTAGCATGCTTGATCTTGGGATAATTTCTCCCCAAGCCATTAATCGTATTTAAACTTCCATGACGACCTACATAGAGTATACCAAAAGATCCACCTCATCGCTAGGGTTCTAGCGCCGCAAATATCTCATCAATCAGACACCCATTTTTCATGTCATTGGCATTTTATTAAATAGGGACTGGTTACGACTAGGCTCAGTCCAACCTAGTAGGACCGACCCAACCAACCCATCCCTAGGGGGCCACATGCCCCTGGTTTGATTCGAATGACCCAACCCAACCAGGTTTGGGTTTGGTTTGGTTCGATTAGGCCAGGCCAGTAGCCTAGGCCCATTGGTCCTCACTGGACCCAACTCAGTTTGACTGAGGGTCCAGGTTGCCCAGTCACCCAGCAAATCGGTCTCATCTGGGCCAGCCCGAAGGGGTGGGTCTGGCTCGCTGGGCATGGGTCTAGACCACTAGAGCAGGTTCTGCCTACTAGGAGAGATTTCTTGGGATATTTTTTTCATAGAATTCCCATAGTTTAATTCTCATTTCTCTAATGTGTTACCCTATTAAAAAGAAAACATGGCATAGCGTGTCTGTTATGCTACGTCGCTGTTTCATTTATGTAACTTCGTATCTGTTATGGTCCAATTAATGCATCATTACGCTAAAAATTTATGATCCATTAATGTGACTCATCGTTACACCACTTATCCATTGTCTTCTCACCCAACAGTTTCCAAAAGAAAAATAAAATATCTTTTAACTTTTTTTATTTTTTTCCTAAAAGTTCAAAAATTAACTTTTTCGTCTGACCCTTGCTGGTCTATGTTAGGTCCTTCCTAGGTGAGTCCTGTATTTTGAGTTTAATGGTGCCCTTGGATTTTCAATCCGAGAACTAATTAAAAATTTATAAAAAATCGCTCACACGTTTACTTAAAATAACATAGAAAACGTTCAGAATTCCATTTTGGGTTCATCGGGCCTCAGAATCACATGTCGTCAAAGCGTCTTGTCTCAAAATAATTTTATACAATTTAAAAAAAACATGGAAATCCTAGAACATTTCATATGAGGGTCATAGAACCCAAATGGGTATTTTTTTAATCCACTATAAATAGGTGGGGAAAGGTTCTAACTCATCGCTATTCATTCATCTTTGACTTAGAGTCTATATCTCCTCTTGCTTCATAGAGATATAATCTCTTTCTCTGAGTGATGGTCCAATAACTCCTTCAAGTATCAAAGGTATAGGATCACAATGATTTTCAGGACATCAAATCCATCATCGGATCTCTGCTCTTGCACCTAGAATTCAATGATTAATGTTCTTGAGGATTTTTACATCATGTGTGGATGATCTAGAGAGATAATTCTATGGATCCTTGAAGAAAAAATTGTCAACGACCTGTTTCTATTGAGTGCAGCTTCATATCCAAATAGGAATGCTTTCTTTTAATGTTTATGTGCTCGTTTAATTTACACAAGATCCTCATGACCATACTGGGGCTTGGATCATTGGAGAAGACAAGTTCCATCTCTCTAATGATGACTTTTTTTTAAAATTCCTAGCCCACCAACTTTCATTGAGCACCCCAGTACCGTCAATTGGAATAAGAGGGATCATGTAAATTTTATAATATTTTAAAAATTAAATTACATTAAATTTAATTAGATTATTAGATTTTGGTCCCAAAAGTTTTTACCATGAGTTGATCCAAGTTTGGATAACCAAATTATGGTAATCCAAAAAATTATGGACTGTTTTATGGTTTTCTGGTACTAAAATTTATTTTGATCAAATAAAAATCTAATGAAATATTTCTTCATTCCATAGTTTCCTAGAATTAGATGAAGAGGGGTGGGCTGCTTTCCCCTGTCTCCCACATCTGACCAGCCTAGGTGCACCATAAGCACCCCTCCCAACCATTTCGTTCCTCTATACCAGATGCCTCCTCCATGGAAAGTTGGAACCCACACCCATCACTACCTCCCAAGGAACCACCCTCGTCCAACACCGCACCCACCTCCTCTTATGCCCCCATCTACAAATCTCAATCCCACATCACCAACAACCCATCCCAATCTGGAACAAGTACCCTTCGCTATGGACACCTCCTCAAGTGCGGATCCACCCTACTCCTCATTCTATTATGGAAGCGAGAAGTGCCCTCTCCCTTCATCCAAATCTGTGATTTCCTTCCACTATCTATTACTATTCGTCCAAATCTAACAAGGGTGCCTTCTCAGCTGGAAAACCAGCACCACAACACCATCTTGGCCCCCAACACGGCCAAATGTGTGGACTGCCTTCCCTTTCTGCTCAACGTTGACCAAATCCTACTACCCACCTGGCACTGCTGGACCGACAGTGGTCCCCTCGAGTCCCACTACACCTACCAACCCATGAAGATAACCACCCTCCGACTACCCTCATGCGGGTGTCAACATTCAGATCCACCCGTGAGGTACTCTTTTTCCTTATCCAGACCCAAAACAGGTTTCGAGCAGGTCTGTCCAATCAGGAATGGATTTAGGCAAACCTACCTAGCCTAGAATAGCCAAGCATGGGCCTTACCTTGACCGTTACAGGTTTTCATAGGTTCACCGTGACCCGTAAAAAACAAGAGCATTTTTTCAAGGCCCTATAAATTAAATTAATTATTCAAAATCAATTAATTTAATTTTATTATTAAATTAAATTAGTTAATATATAAATTTTGATTTAAAAATTAATTATTTTAATACCTGAATTAAATTAATTCATTTTTGGCATTAAATTGAATTAATTAATTAATTTAATTTTTGATATTAAAATAAAATTAATTAAAGGACCAAAAATAATTAAATAATTTGAAATTATTTAATTAATTTAATTAAATTAAAATAACCTCGTACTTAATTTATTTCATTTAATTTTATCATGGATTTATTTTATCTCGATCGATCTTGAAAAAGTGACCCAACCAATGTATGTATGGATGTTTTATTTAATTAATTATTAAAACTGTGTGCAATGATTGTAATTAATTAAATGGCGGTATTCAATTTGTTTTTAATTTTCAGACAAAATGTATAAGGGCCTGCATGTCCAATTTATGTGAGGTATATTACACCATTATCCCCCTCACCTATGCATGAATATTTTTTTACATTGTAAGAAGATGGTGTACGACATGGACCCTACCAATATGAGGTAGTTTTCCTTGAATAATACCTTGCACGATGTGGACTCCGCCAAGTCGAGGGGTTACTCTAGACAAGCAATGAACATATAGGATGGGGATTTATTGCATCATGATTCAAGAGATGACTTAGGTATGATTCCCCTAGTTCACGGTTGATCCATTTAATTTAAATGGATCGACCAATATTAGATGCTCATGACCAGTCGGGTAGTTAGTTTCCTTTTTGAATTTGTTTATTATTTCATGTATTTTGTAATAGCAGGTAAATACATAAAATAATAAATAATAAAATGATTAAATAAGTGACATATGTTTTTCTATTAATATTCAGTTGTGAGAGAATAAACATATATGAATAAGATTAATAGAAATGGATTACATTCATTGAGAGAAAATCATAAAACCCTCAAAGAAATATTAATTCTTAATCGCCTTCCATCATTCTCATTTTGAAAAAACCGAGTGTTTGGGATTCTTATCATGTCAAATTTGAGGGTGCCTCTTACTACCGGGACATTCTTATGAGAGTATTGATTTGACTTAAGAAGTTGGAAGAAAATGAGAAATGGCCAATGAAAAGTATCACGCCAAGGGCACATTCACATCATCTTTCAATGAAATAGTTATTAACATGAGGTTATTTTCTTAGAACATTTTGAAATAATTTTATTGAATTTTAATCTCAATTGAACTAAAGTAAAGAAGCATTTCCCCGCTTTTTATTTAGTGTATATTCATCAATTAAATGTAATGGTTCAGTTATAATTCTTGGGTATTAAATAAAATATTCATTTCACATATGTATATTGAAATAGAGTAACCAAGTAAGTAATATAAACATTACATGATGTAAGGTATCTTCTCCAAGAAATTGAGAAAGGGTGATTACTAGGTCAATAGTGAGAAACACATAGCTTCTAATTTCCAAGTTAATTATTTAAGTTAAACTATTATTGAGTATAACCAAAATATTTATCTTATGTGTCCATTGGACACTATGATACATTATTATGGGTTTAGGAATGAATGTTGTTTGTGCTATATCATACTAAACAAAAAGTTTAGTGGTACTTGAATCATAGGTAATAAGTGATGAATATAAAAATTTAAGAATTTATACCTATTTGTGGAATCATAATTCTTTTTCAAGTAAAACTAAAAGTAGACATCAAGGATACACCCAGCTTGGTATTTAGGTTCAATAAATATAAACACCTTTGGTATTATCAACGACTTTAGTTTGGACAAAGAAACCTTTATAAATTAAGGTATGCCACAAAGCTTTCAAAATTTGTCCAACTAGAGCGCATGAACTATTCCAAAGGTCATATAAAGGTATATATACTTCATAATATTCCTTTATGTAATTATGTAATGTGATAGTGAAACATAATAATAATCAGAAAATATGAGTTGCTTTAGGATGGCATGCCAAAGAATATCTTGACCAAGAATTTATCAATCAATATAATATAGCATGGATAAATTCCTAAATGCACATCACCTTATTTGCATCACGAAATTGCTATCAATAAGGAGGATCAATGATAAGTCTTACATGATAACATTGATCAGAAAGGTTTAGCATTGAGAAATTCCTAAAATAACATTTTATACATTAGAGATATGATTTTGGTTTTATCAAGGTTGAAACTTGTAGAAACATCCATTATATTTCAAGACTTGCTTCACAAATAGTGGAATAATTCCAAAATCATATGTTGATTGTAATGACTAATGCATATTATAATAGTTGTATTATGATGGAAATCCATTTTTTCATAAGGATGTGTATTTAGATGCAAAGATTATGTTAAGTATATAAAAAAACATGCATCAAGCAAAGAACATTGTGTATCTATGTGATTATCCTAATGGTTTCTTGGGATATTACAAAATCCATAAGATAGAAAAGTGGTAGTCAAGTGATAGACTACATTTCTATAAAATGGTGAAAATTGTCTAATTGAGATAATGTGATCCAAATTGAATTGGGTTTAGTCAATACTAAATATTCCCATGTAGTTGGAATAGGAACAAGTTCCACAAGTACATGCGGGAAATGATTGATCCAGAGACAGAAACTGTGTAAGAAAGATAAAATAATAATAATGGTTTTATATTAACCATGACTAGTGTTAGATTATTCATTAAGAATAACAATTCCTACAAGTAATAAGTATATAGAAATTAGTTAATATTAACAAGATTAATTCAAATTCAATAATGGATTCCATGTATCAAACTGCAAAGGGGAATATTAAATTGAATATTGTGGTGAGTATTCAAGTGAGATGATACATGGGTGGTACAGGAGTAGTACCAATGAGGATTGATTGGTTATACAAAGTCAATGTTCCTAAATATGTTAGAATTTTACTTGTGATATCTACTTTATATGATCATTTAATTGGAAGTTGGTTGTCAAGACCAACTTTCTTAGAATGTGTCTATATGACACATCCAGAAAGTGATGGTGACATCAGAAAATTCCAATATGGGTGCAAGTTACTTAAATCCATATTACTATTAAATTAGGTATCTTGATCATAGAATATTCATTTGGAATGAATTTTTTATATGTTTCTACCATAGTTTAGTGGGAGTACCATCATTTTCTAAAAGAAATGTGTTTGGTAATATATGGAAAACAAATATTGGTCCTATAGTTAGTTGAGACCATGATGAGAGTAATTATCTAGTGATTTACATAAAGTAGAAACCTAAGTTATAGGGAACATGATCTAATGGTTTCATGTACCTATTCAGTCATACATATAGTGACATGGTACTGAAAAATACATGTTAGAAAAATTAAAGAGAAATTTTTTTGCCTATGTCACATGGAATAAATCTCTCCTAGTAAACATGCTATGGAAAAGAAGGAGAATGTGTAGTGAGTTGAGTTTCATATGCTTCAGAGATAGATCAATAACTTGTTCCATTATATGTAAAAGATATGATATTTTCATAATACACATTATAGTAGGAAAATATCAGTTATATCCAGGAGAACTACAAGGGAAGCATTCATAACTATTTGATTATACTTGGAAAAGTTCAAAAGTTATGTTCGTGGGATGTAGAGAAGATGGGATAGTAGTTATGGTTGAACACAAACCAGTATTTCTTTGTATCAACTAAATCATGTATCATAGTTAATTTGAGATGATGATCGAAAAAATATCATATAAGATAGTGGTATCCATACCTATAAATAATGAGTATGTTGCAGCTTCTGAGGTAGCTAATAAGAAGTTATTAAACACAATGATTTGTTCTAGATCTTGGAACTGAACCTTTAAAGTAATGTCTTATCATAATTATATTTCTATTACTAGTATCATCCAAGATGGAAAGTTTTGACAGTGAAAAAAGGTAATATACTTAGGGATACCATCTCTTGAGAGGTTTTAATCAAGGAGATGAGGTCATATATGATAGAATATTCAAGTGGTGGAATCATGGTAATCCTAGAAACTAAATGAATTAATTAGTAGAAACGTGATATTTATCATGTGGCAACAGACAATTATGGTAAGAAAGTTGGATCTGGTGAATGTGGGAGTGTTGTAATAGTGGGTTCCCAAGACTCAACTTGAACATTACTTTTGATTACCATATCATGTATACAGTAAGATATACATGATGATAAATTACAATTATAGTGTAGAAATATATGAATCCATTATTTAATAGTAATTTCCATAGATTAATTTTTGTATCAAATTGTTATCTTAGATACCAGATTATAATGAGAACCTTGAGATACCATGAAATTAATATTAAACTAAGGCCCTATGGTTTAGATACATCTTACTGATTGGAAAAAGTAGATGTCTAACTATCAGGTGTTGGGGGCTTATAATCTTTGATACTTCTTCTCATGAACTTTGTACCTAGTGATACCTTGAAGTGAGATCATGAGGAAAGACTCGCAAATATGAACACCACATATTTTTTTGTCATTGGTTGTTCCTATCTACGAACATGTGTATTGGTCTCCTAACTTGAGATCACTACCAGTGTGTATCATTTGATCGAGTACTTTGATGCAATATGAATACCATGATAATAAAATCTAGGTGAGGGAGTTTGTCTTGGATGACATTGGTTGAACTGTCATGAAATGTTTTTTCTCTTTATGGTTAAGGAAGTTATTTATATCTTGGGAATTGATGATCAGGATGGTAGTACCATTATAAGAACCTAGCCAAGGTAGTCGAGGGTAAATCTATATAGTAGGATCAGCAAATAATAAATCAAAAAAATGGTGATGACACAAGTGTACGTCCTAATTTATGAGATATGAAACAAAATGATATTATATTACACATTGTGTGTCCATATGTTGGTTGTTGTAGCTATGACATTCCTTATCTATTTAGGGGACTTGATGGGTTTCAATACTCCACTATTTCTCTATAGATTTTATTTACTACTTTTGAGATAAGGTCCTAGATGGTCACACATAGTAGAATATTCAATAATATTTCCTATTTAGCTGAATAGGTATTTCTTACATGGTGGGCCCTATCATGGGGTTAGAGTGTTGTCCATGTTATCAATAGCTAATAAATAAATTAATTAATATCATTCAAGTTATAGATAATTTGTTTGAATTTATTTATTAAAAGTATTAACAAGTTAAGTAAATGTGATAAAATATTACTCGAATGAATATTATTTTAATATTTTAGGTTCATTTAATATTAAGTGAGAATTAAAAGATGAGTTAATGACTTTATCACCTAATATATTTAATTTATATTAAAAGTATGTGATAAATAATAAATAATATTGATGCAGTTTAGTTTTTCATAATTATTTATTTAGTGGATGTCCAATTTCTGAGGGATAGGGTACCCTACTGAGTATTTTGTGAATCCACTATAAATAAGTGAGGAAAGGTTCTAACTCATCACTATTTATTCATCTTTGAATAAGAGCCTATCGCTCCTCCTACTTCCTAGAGAGAGACTCTATATGAGTGACAATTCAAGAATACCTTCAATCATCGATGTCAGAGGATTGTGGTGATCATCGGAACATCAAAGACATCATCAGATCACTGCGCTAGCACCTAGAATTTGATGATCGATGCTCCCATGGATTTTGAAAGCGTGTGTGGATGATCTACGGGGATCCTGCTATCGGTCCTTCAAGCATGGATCATTGGTGATTAGTTTTTGTAGATTTAGGCTTAATATCCAAATAGGTGTGTTTTCTATTAATATTTATGTGCTCCTTGAATTTATGAGAGATCCTTGGGACCATACCAAGGCTCGTATCGTCGAAGATGAGAAGGTACGTCACTTCGAAGATGAATTTTTTTTATAATTTTTGTCCCACCATATTTTTCATAGTAGGTTGATACCTTCAAGTTTTCCTTGTATCATGAATCATTTTTTACAGAAGGGAGGTGTATGAATATGTTTCATAGTGGATCCCTATGAATCACCCTTTTCCAAGAAGCTTGAAATGGGTCCCAAAAAGGAAGAGATAGATCCAACAAAGGGCACAAAAATCCCTCATATCACTCACTAACTAGTTCGATGGCCACAACGCATTACACATCAGTGAATTTCATGGAAATCAATCCTATATAAAACACCAAAAATGATGAAAATATATAATAGAAAGTAGAGGATGGTTCCTCTCAGAATACAACCCACACTGAGTATAAAGGCATGCATACCCAAAAATCGAGAATAGCCCTAAATTTGGGTAATATATCGATGAATCCCTCACTACCTCATCATCAAATAACTACTAATGAGAATAATAAAATCAATTTTTCATGTAATCAACCTCCTCATTTTGTTTGATGGAAATCTCCCTACGCTTGAAGAAAGATTTTGTCAGTAGGAGGAAGAAATGAAAGAGTTCAGGCGACTCAACATTAAACTAGTCCAAGGTAGCATCCCTACCAAGTTTTCTCCATGGGAAGAGCCTAAAAATACACTTCCAATGGATGTAACTCCACAAGGGTTCATCCCTATACCTGAAGCAGGGCTAGTAAATCCTCCCAAATCAATGCTTGGACCCTGAAGTTACCTGGACCCAATCATAGATGAATATCAAATTTTACCTCCACTAAGGAGACAACTAGAGAGTATAGAGAACCTACTTTTCTTAAATTATTATTACATAATTTTAAAATACATAAAAGAGTTAAAAAACTCATATCCAAAGGTTTAAAATCTTGAGAAAATTCTAAACATGAAAAACTTTTACAAAATGAAACATAAACATTTATTTAATTCCTTCTTCTCTAGCTTCGTAGTGGCCTTCAAATTCTCCTTAGTAAAAGTAATCACCTGAGGATATACATAATGGGTGAGCTAAAATCTTTATAAGTGGACAGAGAAATGCATGAATCAATCTAACATGGGGTGAGAATAATCCTCATCATCATAAAATAATCATGGGATCATCATCATTATCATGAGAGGAATCATTATAGAAAGTCATAAAATGTGACAATGCATAAAAATGAAACATCATGTCTTAATATTCAAATACAACACATAGTTTTGAAAAAAGATAGAATCATTTTCACACATATTTCACTTTATCTCATGATATTCATAAAAATACCCGATGCATTAGAGTGTTTTATAATTCCAACCCCACCTGTCACATCATAACATTTACATTATCATGCATGCCAGATAGAACGTATATCAATCTTGGAAATAAAATAACCCATGGAAAGAAAATGGGTTTCATAAATCTAATTTCATGGATAAAAATTGGTTTTCTAAAAATATAAATGGATTAGAATGCTTGTTATAATAATTATCCATATAGAGTTAAGAAGTAACAAAATCAAGAGAAATAAAAGATGTGTTTTTAGAAGAAAGAGATATTTAGAGAAAAATATTTTCTCTTGTCACAAAATCATATTGGAATCATATATATCTAGAAAATAAAATGGAATAATAAATAAATGTTAATTAATTGACATTAATGGAACATACATACTGAAAATGGATGGAAAGAGAGAAAACCCAAAGGAAGAGAGTTGGGTTTGAGAATTTACCTTACACTGTCTTTGAACGCTCTCTTCTTTTTAATACCATGGATAATAAAATTGAATTAATTAATTAAAAAATAAATAAAATTTTATAAATGAATTTGATTAATTATAGTTTTATTAAGTTCATTTATGGGATTTTCAATGAGTTATATAGTTTAATTTCATCGTTTGGGAGTGTTCATTTTATTGGCTTTCATGATCGGTTCACTTGAATATGAGTATGAAAGTTTATGTAGAATGGGTATAATTATCCAGAATTGAAATTTTATTTAATTAATGAACATACATAGGTTTAAATGGTTATATATGTACATGGTTAAAAGGAATATGTTTGAATCATTAGATAAGTTGTTAATGATAATTTTTTGGGTTAATTTTGGCGGTCTTCGATCACAACAAACTCGATTTGTTTTATCATTTAGTATTATGTAAATATTTTAGTTCCATAACATAAAAAAGGGTTATAAAATATATTTATTCGTATGTACCAACCATTATAGAGGTTTTATTAATATAATTTAAGCTGATAAATGAAAATTAAAATGTATTGACTATGATGTCGATAAATTGACACATCAGGGTGTTTATTTTATTTTTAGAATAAAAGAGGGAGAGAGAAAAAAGTTTGATTATGTATCTTAAATTATCATGATATCATTGAAGTATAAACAATTTTATATAGTTATAATGAAAATTTTTATAGATTATTTTTTTGATAGAATAAGAAAATAAAAATAAATTAAAAGAAAAAATAAGAGGATTTTACCTCTTAAATCTATCCTCCTTGAGAACCTTATTAGGGAAAAGGTTTTGGACTTTGGATTTGAAAAAGGGATCCTAGAAATGAGGGAGGGTATTCTGAATATACTTGAGTAGAATATGGACAAGGCTCGAAGCTTGAGAGGTGTGAGTAGAAGAGGTGGTGAGAGGTGGTATTTATAGTGGAGGAGAGAGGTGTTTTCTCATTATTTTATTCATTAGTTTAATATTTTGGCTCATTTCTATGAATAGTTTGAGAATTATCACTAAATATATTAAAATATTGATGGATATTTAGTGATTTTGGGCTTACATCATCCATCCAACATGCATGATTCAATAATTCATGTATTAAGTTTTTATCGTAATTTATCGTATTTTACTATTCACTAAAAATTCAATTTTTTTAGAAATGTACAAAAATTTCACCCAACCATTTTTTGACATTTAGAATTAAATAATATACTCTATTTTGTGAAAAATAATATTTTTATATGAGAAATTTATTTTTTTAATTAAAATCATCATATACTCAAAAAATACAAATTTTAAAATTTAAACTAATTTTCTGACACTTTGAAAAATTAATTAAGGTCTCATAAAATTATAATATAATCATAAGAAAAAATAATATTAATTCATGAATTAATTTTATGAAAATAAAGTTTATTTTAAATTATTAAATTAATTAAAAAATTATAAATAAATATTTTTGAATTACAAAAATACCAACACTTAATTTATAATTTTTAAAACATTTATTTACTTATGCCAAAAAATAAATATATCATATTTTAATTCCTAAGATTCCTAAATTTTATTTATACTTTCAATGGTTAACTTACTATTTTATTGGATGGATTACTATTCCTAAGGGTCGTGTTACTATTCCAAATGTCAGGTAACTATTCCTTTGGTATAAGTTCTTTAATTTATGAAAAGGCCTTCTATTTAATTAATTATATATTTATAAATTTTTTATTATGGTATCTATGTGATTTTACATGATTTATAATATATTAAATTATTAAAATAATTGTGAAATTTCATTGATAAAATTTCTGGTCGTTACAGAGGGGGTTCAGGAAAATCCTCAAAACATGTCCCCAGCTAGATATCTGCCTCAAATAGTGGCAGAACTGTGCATCAAACCCTTCCTATTTCTACACTTGTCCAAGTTCATATTCAAAAGAACACTCATCCAGGGATTATCAAAACTATTGATTCATTGGTAGCTCGATTTGATGTTATAGAGGAGTGGGGTACACCAATGCAGCTAGAACTAAAACCTTACCCTGGCTGGGTGAGCGACACACATCCATTTACAAACTCCTAGAGTCTTAAGTTTCTGATATTCAATGGATCCAGATACCCTGAACAACTTATGACACACTATGAGTCCCATAGTTATCTCATGATGGGAACTCTATTGCAACAAGAAGCATTGAATCATAGATGATTTATACAAAAAATGATAGAGGCAACCTTTGTATGGTACACCAATTTGCTTGCTCGGTCGTTCACAGGAAGGGAGGATCTCCGTTAGTAATTAAACTTTCAATTCATCTAAATGAATCAAAAGTTGAAAATCGGTGAACTCTAAAATGTAAAAAAGAGAGAATGAGAGAGTATCATATTTCATTTTCATATGGAAAGGGATGACCCATTCCCTGAACCGAACACTTTCTCAGGAAGATATGATTGCTATATGAATTGATAACCATTGCGAAGAGATGAAAATGATGCTCACACCGATGACATATACATGTGTGTTTTAGTACTTCTCCTCCATTTCTCAATGAATGGAAGACTCCATGAAACAGACTAAGCTCAAGTCCCAGATAACTCCACCAGTCCTGGAGAAAAGAGAATAAAAGGAATAGGTAGCATCCGTTACACTTAAGTAATCCTCAACACCAGCACCAACTCCAAAACCTATATTGTATCACGTAGAACCCCCTAGGAATCATCATAAAACCCCACATCAATAGTAAGAGTTGAGGGTACCCTGGTGAAATAAATTCAATGATAAAAGGAAACAAACATACTCATTTTGATATGATCAAGTCCATGGCTATTTTATAGCCACTATGGACAATGATATCCTCTACCTACCATAGCTTGAGAGGCTCGACCAGGTTGGTATCAATGACCAGTTAGATTATTTCCCCTTTTATCAGATACAAGGAAACACCATTCATAAATTCTTCATATTCAATTACATCCTATATCCAATGGTATATTACGGGAAAGTAGAGTTGGGAAGGCCACCGTCACAAGTGGTGTATGTTTATGTCACTTCACCAAAGGAATAATGTGAGTGGAAAGAAGTTTTTATAATGAGGGAACATAAGTTTTATATTTAGAATACTCATAATATAGTAACCTAAACTCATGGTATTCTCTAAGATCAGTTTAAACAACAAACTATGCCCTCAGTTTCTCCCACTACAACACAATTTATGTCATCATCCCCACAAACCTTCCTGAACCAGCCTTAAAATAGTGTTTTAACTAGAAAGGAAGGGAGAAAACATATGAAAATGAAATTTTGAAAATTAAAAGTCATATTTGAACCTCTTAGATTTTATTTACACGTATTTGAAATCATGGTCACAACACCAACAAATGTAACCACTAGAAATGGTCATCCAGGCAATGTACTCATCGGAGGAAAAGTTGATCTTTGATTCCCTTAATATCATTCATTTAATGGATCTATTCTTCAATGATGAGTGTGGATATGAACCCAAGTTCCCCATACCCAATTGGGTTACCAGAGGTAGAGGCTATAGTAGATGAGGATACCAGGGAAGACACAGTCGTTGTAGGAACCAGAAATCTATCCATGTCCCTACTCAAATGGTCAATGTTTTAGAGACTTGTGGAAGTGTCTGTCAACCACTAGTGAAAAAAAAATTAACGTCAACTTTTTAAATTTTTATGTTGTTTTTGAACTAATTTATTTAATGGAGACGTAAAAAAAATAACTTTTCCATGTCGGTTGATGCTGAAAAACCATCCATCGCTCGATTTTCAGCGTCAATTCTGAGTAAAATCGACTCCACAAATTGAGTTTCGACATCAGTTTTTATGAAAACTGATGTCGAAACACACATGGGTGTTTGTTTTTTACATTGGTTTCGATGAATACCAACACCAAAAAATAGTAGGCACTTGATTTTTAGCATTGGTTTTCATGAAAACGGACGCCGAAACCCACATGTGGAAGATATTCGGTATCAGTTTTCATGAAAACCAACATTGAAACCAGAATTTTTTTTAAGGTTTTAGAGTCGGTTTTTATGAAAACCGACACTAAAATTTTAACAAAACTATAAAATTAAAAATATTACGCTACCCAAATAATCATAATCCCATTAATAAAAACACAGTATACAATAATCAAACAGCAGTACTCATTAACTAAAAATCTAGAAAAACTTATATCTTTTATTCTGTTTAACCAAATAATTATCTACTCATTTTATTATAAAGTATATTAAAAATATACATACCTGAAATTGAAAGTATTATCATTTTTCTTTATTGTTTAATCATTCATTTGATATCATTATTTTAAAACACCTATCAAATCAAAAAAAATTAGTTTTTTGATCACATGTTATTAGTAAAATATAATATATTATTTATAAACATTACAATGTACATACCTAAAATCCTAATCAGACCCAACAAATAGTTCACAAACAAAGATTGAAGATGGGTAAGTTCAGTTTGGGTATAATACTCTCTATCATTGAATTTCTATAATAATATTGAATGATATTATATTAAAAATAGAATAGTTTGATAGAGAATATAAAAAAATATAACTAACCTTTTGAAATTTAGTAGTTACTCCGGTTGTGATTATCTCATACATGAATTGTAGAACATAATACCCATATTCAACATGTCCTTGTTGATAATTACACTATAGTTATAAAACATTAACTCGATTATAAAAAATATACATATATATCGTAAAATTAGAACAATATCTAATATAAAAAATAATTGCCTTTACTTTCAAATAATTGATTGCATTTGGTTTCTTTATCGACATGTGTTCTTTGTTAAATTTTTTCCATGAACTTCATTTTCATATATATGAACTAATAATAAATGTATAAAAAATTAGAATTAAATATAATGAGCTTATGAAAAACAAAAAAGACTTACTTATCTATTAAGGTGGAAAAACTTTTACAAACACTCCTTGATAAAGAGAAAAACCAATATAAGGTGCACTCACTTGGGAAAAATATTCCTAACATACAATACCCCCTACAATACAAAAAATCACAATTAATGAAATTATAATGATAATTAGTTCATAATTATTTTTCTATTATTACATATCAAGAAATGTAAAACCCCAACATCCAATATCCATATGTGATAATATCTCACATATATATGCAACTCTACTAGGATTCCTCAAATGTGGAACTTCCATGGAAATGTATTCTGGATCTATATAACCGTAAATGGTGGTGCTGTAATTTTATAAAAGAAGTGTGTATAGATAACTAATTTAAAAAGGAAATATAGTGAGTCAATTTAAACCATATTTTAATTAAAAAATAAAAATTCAAACATCAATTTACTTACATGAAAAAAAACTGCAACACATTCAGGCTGAGCTCTTCAAAATCAACAAGATTCGTGATATATTCTTTGATTAATACCTATGAATAATCTATTTTGCATATATCATATGTAATCTGAAACTCATAGATATTATTCAAGGAAGAATAAGCTTGAGATGATCTTTTTATACAATAAGAAATATCAGAATTATCTATAGTCCAATGTTCAAAAATGTGTTGTTTCAATTGTGAAATTTATTTTGCTTTAAGATAATCCTATATAATTTAAATGTTACGAAACATTGAAATTAATTTTAAATCATATGTAAATAATATTTAAAAAAATTGATTCCTAATGTGAAATATACTGAAGAAGGACAATTGGATAAACTAAAAAATGACCCAAAAAATCCCCAAATCTAGTAATCTCTATAATAGGAAATGGTAGTATAGCATCAAGATCAATAATATAAAGTAATTATACTCTAAACTAACCCATATTCATTGGATGGTGATGTACGTAATCACATAAAAAATATAATATCCCTAATGCAACAATATGTATTTGAGGATCTCCAGCAAACAACTCACAGTATACAGATCGAGGAGTTGGAGGATTAGAGCATGCAGGTTGGGCAGGGTAGTCCATCTTGAATGGAGGTGGAGGATAAAAATAAGTAGGTTGTGTAGGGTAGTCTGGCTGGTATGGAGGTGGATGATCAATGTAAGAAGGCTGGGCAAGGTAGTTCGGTTAGGATGGAGGTGGAGGATCAAAGTAAGCATGCTTGGTAGGCTAGGCAGGATGGGAAGGTTGTGCAGTTTGTGATTGTCTTTCCAAGTGTTCTAACAAAGCCTATTGAACAACCTATTTATATTTGATAACCTATATATAGTTTCATCTCATTCATCTTGGCCTTTAATGATTCTATTTCTGGGTCATTTGATTGCTTACTCTGACTAAAAACTTTCTGAATTCTAACTCCAGCCCGATATCCTTTAACACAGTTGGGGTGTTCTACCTTTCCTAAAGCAGTGGATAGGATGTCCATCCTACCCTCAGTGATAAAATATCCTTGTTTATCTTTCTCCTAAAGTTCATCCTAAAATGAAAAATCAAAAATTTATATTAGTGTTTATAATTTATAATGTAGAAAAATTGATGACAAATAAATAATATTTACTTATAATTTTATCAGCTACTTTATGAGCTTCCTCTATAAGATAATTTTCATTTTTCCTTCTTATCTCTCATTTCCATTTTTCATAGTGAGTAGGAGGAGATGGAGGACCAAACTGGACCTCTTCTGAACCACTACTAGATCGAGATATTAATTATTCAAATTTTTCTTCAATCATTTTGTACTCTAAATATGGATACCCTTCATGTGATAAAGTAGGAGGGTATACATTTTTCAACTGGATCTCTTAATGGGATCTCCTAGAGGCTTGTTACATAAAAATAAACTAATTTTTAATTATATAAATTTATAATAAAATAATAATATAAAATAATTATCATACCTGAAATTTTTCTTCATGTCGGGTGTCAATAAATTTATTACATGTATCTGCATCTAAATATGGATACTTAAGGCATGGGTTTTCAAAAAAATTCTTTATAAAAACAAAAATTTTCTTCAGTTTTGTTTAATAATCTCCCTATTGAACCCCCCCCCCCCCAAGAGAGATGACTTTTTCAAATTTCTTTTGTTTACAAAAAATTGAATGTCATCTTTAATTGAATAAAGGAAATATGTCATTTAAAATATTTAACATTCAGAAAATGAGATAAAATAAATCAATTAAGATATTTTACCATCACAACCTCCCAAAGCTACTGTTTTACAATCTTATCCGCAGACTTCCAATCAGGATATAAAATACTAATCCCACAACGGATCTGCATTGATATATAGCAGATAAACTAAAGTGCATTTGGTATAGTTGCATTATTATTCTCATCAAAACGAGTATGTAATCTTTCATCTCCACAAGAAAGTGATAGTTTTGGTAAATGTGTAATACCATGTTTACAAACTTGAGAACTTGATTTCTCTGTAGTAATAGGATAAGCCTCCTATGTTGAGGATGAATCAATAGTCCTGCAAAAAAATTATAAATTAAAATTTTTCTTTCATTAGATAAGTATATTACCAAATATTTAACAATATGAAAAAATATATATACCTTGGTAACTTATCCACTCTCTCTATATCTGACATTGACACAAGAAAATGTAATGATATTTTGTGCACCTAAATATTATTATAAAACTAAATATTTAAAAATAAGAATGACAAAAATTAGTAAAAAAAAGAGGCACCCATTTGTATGTTTCAAAAAAAAGAATCAAAATATAAATAATTTCCCCAAAAATTAGGAGACTAATTTAGTGTTTTCCCATATTCCTTAATCATGATCATTACATACTACATGATCTATGTCTTCCTTGTAGTCATTGTAATCATCTGAAATTCACATAATAGATGAAAAAGTATCATGTAAATAAAAAATATCATCAGCATCATTCTCATCACCCAAATGGTATCTTTTTCCATGAAAAGAGATGGACGGACCACTGATTATTTGATGGATCAATGAAATAAATATTATTTTCATGTGTCTCCATGATAAATGGTTCCTCATTGTAATTAAATATAGTCAAATCAACCAGTGTAAATCCACAATCATCATGTTTCACACCACTATAGCTATCAACCCAATTATAGTTAAACACAATGACTTTAAATTTGGTATATTAAATTTCCCAAATATCCTCAAGAACTTCAGAATATGCCAACAAATAAGAAATTGGATTTTTATCTTTTTTAGTTGAAAAATGAACTGCTTCAGCGATAACCATCACACCAATATTTTGAACGGTACTCTTATCATCCATCTTTTTTGTGTAAAATGTGTACCCATTAATATCAAAACTAGTCCATGTTATCACATTATGAGATGGTCCCTATGCCAACCATTTCAAAATTTCTGATGAAGATATATTTTTTCATAATTTATCTTTAAACCATGAAACAAATGTCTTTTTATGATCAATCAACAACCACTTTTCATTTGTTTTTGGATATCGTCTCTTTAATTCAGAAATATATGATGATATATATGATTTAACATCATCTATGTTGTTCAAAATATATAAATACGCATGCATCACTTCATCGCGTGGAATGAACTTTACCTTTAAGCCTCGAATCCCTCTACCTTCGCTATCAACTATCAAATTTCGAGATATAGGGAGACCGATATGCTCCACTTCATACAAATATTCAGTACAGACATCAATCACATATTCCAATAAATATTTTTGATCAATAAAGGACTTCGGTCAATAAGTATTTTTAACATATCCCATTAAAATTTTCATATAACTTTCAAAAGGATACATCTAATGTAAATAAGCAGGCCTACATATTCTTATCTCAAACACCAGATGAATCACCAGATGAACCATTATATCAAAAAATGTAGGTGGAAAATACATTTCAGTTGACGAAGTAAGAGAGAATATTCATTCTCCAACTCATCTAAAAACTTTGGATCAATAACTTTAATAAAAATGGATTTGAAAAATTTACATAACCTGATGATAGTCTTTCTGTAAGCTGAAAGAAATATACCACATAGTGCGATCGGAAGCAGTTGTTGCATCAATACATGACAGTCATGATAGTTCATACCTATTAATTTGAAATCCTTCACTGACAAAAAATTATTCACATTGTAAGAATATCCAATGGGTACTTTTATACCATACGAACACTAATAAAAATTCAAATTCTCACTCTTGCTTATTGTGTGACAAGCCGAAGGTAAATATGTTTTCTTTCCTTTCATAGTGGGAGCTAACTCCAAACATATTACCATTTATATCAAGTCCAATATAGAATTAAATACATATTTTGTTTTTCCTTTTATGTCTAATAATGTTCCAATCAAACTGTCACATATATTTTTCTCAACATGTATAACATCAATGTTATGTTTTATCTCTAAAAATCCCCAATAAGGTAGTTCAAAAAAATAGAATATTTCTTCTGGATATTTTTTTGAATACCAGAACTAATTTTCTTTCCAAATGTTGAATCAATATTTTTCACCCTATTGTAATATTCTTCAACTTAATGTGGTTGTGGAGGAATATTGTATTCCTATAATTCATTAAATGCATTTTTCAATTTATGATAAGGATGATCAATTAGAAAAACACTTCTATTCCCCATGTATACTATCTTTCTACCATTCTGTAATTGATAATATAAATTCTCTTCTTCACAAATTGGACAATATTTACATCCCTTAATATTGTATCCAGATAAAATTTCATATGTAAAAAAGTCATTAATACTGAACATTATCGTAGCACACAAAAGAAAATACTCTTTCTTGTATGCATCAAATACACTTACACCTACCTCCCATAGAAGTTTCAAATCATCAATAAATAGTGAAAGATACACATAAATATTGTTTCTTGTATATTTTGGTCTAGAAACCATCAAGCTCACCATAACATATTTTTTCATCATACATATCTGTGGGGATAAGTTGTAAACTACCAAAAAAACAGGCCACGAACTGTGTTGGATACTTCAGCTCTGATATGGATTCATTCCATCAGTACACACTCCCATTTTAAGATTTCTAACTTCACTTCCAAAATTAGGAAATTGATTATCAGATCTCTTCCATTGTGTAGAGTTGGTAGGGTGACATAATTTACCATCAGAGATACGTTCATATGAATTCCATCTTAAGATTCTTGCATCAATTGAATTTGGAAATGAAACTTTAAATGAGGAATTATTGGAAGGTACCCAATTGATTTAGTATGAGCTTTGATTTTGGTACCTGAAAATGAATTAAACATAATTTATTGAAATTATATGAAGGTATTATTGGAATAAATTATTTGATTTAGCATGAGGTTATATGTCAGCATCTAAGAATAAATATGAATCGGCTTTTACATCCATCTTATAGAATGATGTTCCACATGTAGGAAAGTTTGATAAAAATTCATATTCTTTCCTATAAAACACAAAATATTTGGGGAAATCATGTATCTTTTTATACCCCAATCCCATTGGGCATAATATTTTCTTTTTCTTATACTAGATTCTAGAATCTCATTTCTTTATGGAAGTATCTCTTTTAAAAGAGAAAGTAAGTTAGAGAAACTTTTATCACTCCAACCATTACTTTCTTTCAAGTTATCCAATCTCAAAACGGCTGATCATATAGTATATTTACTTCAACCTAAGAATAATGGTTTCTGAGAATATCTATACAATAATTCAACAAATTATATTTTTTTCAATAGTTTCAACACCTTAATCTTGAATTAAATCTTCAATATGATCCTCTTTCACATTATGAATATTGTCATCAACATTATCTGTTGAATTTACAGTTGTTTCACCATTCCAGATCCAACGTGTGTAATTAAGGATAAAACCATAAAAAATTAGATTATCCTTGACTTCTCTAGATTTTAAATTTCTCATATTCAAACACTTCACACATCGAAAGAACATCAAATCAATGTTTTGATTATTTTTCTTAGAAAATTACAAGAATTTGTCTACTCCTTTTTCATATTCATCAGTGGTTCTTCATAAATTTATACAATTATGACACATTAATTACTTGATATCACAATATAATTTGTGAATATATTAAAACATATACACATTTAAATATATATGTATATAAACTGATAAACTGTAAATATAAACACATTCAATAAAATCTATTGATAATCAGATAGAAAACATTAGATATGAAACATAATTACAAATAGTAATCTTTTTATTTTCATATTATATACATTTGTTTTATTGATAATATAATTTAATTATTTTCAATAATATAACATTTATTAGTTCATTTTACACAGTTTTTACATTAGTTATGTGTTTCGTGTGTCAAAAGTACTGAAGATTGCATTAATTATTAGTTCATTTTACATAGTTGTTACTAAAAAGTGGGGTATGTTAAAAGTGAAACTCATTGGTCATAATAGATATGGAATTCTCACATCTCAAAATTTAACCTCCAATACATTGAAAAACATCGTTAAAACTCTCACATATCTACTAATCAAGATGATATATGTAATACTTTAATAATAAGATCTATATCGATATATGATGTTACATACTCATTCATACCATTCATGTGTTCAACCGGCGATCATTGTAGTATAATTCTATTACAATAAAAATGTAGACATATAAATCAAATATACATCAAATTTGAATATACCACATAATATATTTAAAAAAATTAGATCATGTCACTACTATAAGAATTTATGACATTCTTTATTAATTTGGGTATAAATAAATTAATTTATGATGTCTTGTATTATTTTTGTATATATTATAAGATATTGATTAATTATTTTGGGCATAAACCATGATTTTATAAAAAGAATGAAATCTTTTAACCTTATTAATTAAATAAATATCTATATAAAGTTATCCAATACTCATAAAAACAAACATACTAGTGTTATAATCGATAAATTAATAAGTTTAATTCCTTCTACATTTTACCATCAAAAGTTTTTAACACATGTTAAAATGAATGACAAGATTGATATAAACAAACCAAATAACTATCAAGAAACAAATACATTAGGGACAAAAGATTTTTATGAGGTTTACTACTTAAAATGAGCATTTAAAACCTTGGAATGATCTAGTAAAACTCCTCATCGCACATTCCACCAAATTAAAAAAAATTACAAAATTTGGAGTTCAAATTATCCTTGATCCTAAATTTTAACTTCATACCTTGAATGCATTGCGATGATAAACAATGCCTGCAAGATATAAATGAAATTAATTGTAAAAACGAAAATTAAAGATAAAAAAACCAAAATCAAACCATAGTTTCTTCAGAAATAGTATTTGGAGAAGAAAATAACACAAAGATGTTGAAGTAATCGAAGAAGATGAAGAATGGAGACCAAAAATCATGAAAATTGAAGAAAATATAACAACAAGGTATTTGGAGATCACCGGGTGGCCTTCAAAGTATCGCAATTTGGGAGGGATTATTCATGAGTAGAGGGTTTTGTAGATCCAAAAAATGAGGTTTTGGCGATAATGGGTGATTTTTAAAGACTTTTAGAGTTAGTTATTACAAAACTGATGCCAAAAGTGTCAGTATTTCTAAAAACTGATGCCAATTTTTTTTTATTTTTCAAGTTAGTTTTTGAAATAACTGATGCCAAAAACATTTTTTTGTCAATGATTTTTTAAAAAACTGACACGAAATATTTTTTTATATTCTTTGTATCAGTTTTTCATAAAACTGATTCCAAAAATAAATAATTTTTCAGTTTTTGGATTATGTTTTTAGGAAAACCGATGCCAGAAACCTCATATAAATTTTTTTTGGCATCGAGTTTTTTTAAACTAACACCAAAACTCTCTCACACATACTTTTTTCATCAGTTTAAAAAAACCGATGTCATTTCTTTGATGTTAAAAACACTATTTACACAAGTCAATCAGTCCAGTAAGAGCAGGAAAACCCCCTACACCATCCAGAATCTACTCTAACCTGATCACTATGAAATATCAACTAGAATAGGAACTGGTGTCTAATCACCCTTGTTGTGCAGGAAAACCTACCCATCCAAATTCACCAAGGACATGAGCACCTCCAGCTTCTTGTCATGAGGGCCAATCTATCTATATCAAATACTCAAGCCTCTAAAGTGCCTCTAAAAGAGAATCCCCACACTTATAAGTGCATGACTTTAGAATATAATTATGATATCTTAAAACATTTATCCTTGGTATCAGCCAAGCTATCAATCATGGATGCCATGAGCTTGTCAAAAGACCTCAGAGAAGCACTCATTGAGGCTTTGCAAAAACCCTAGGAGTTTGAAACCGAAGTGGATACTAAAAAGGTCAATCAAATAGAGACTAATCCTATGGAATTCAACATGGTTATATCTTTCATAGATCAAGATAAATATGTCTTTATATAGGGACATATCCAACCCATGTACATGTCTGGCAGGAAAATGGTGTTGATATCTAAAAAAATTTCATTGATAAACACTTTGTAGTTAACCTCATTCTAGTATGAACACATCATCGTCTAGGTTGTGATGAGGATAAACTAGAACCTTCTACCATAAAACTTTATAGAAATAACAAAATTGAGAAGAATACACTGGGCTAAATCAATCTCAAGGCTCAGTTTTAAGACCTCATAGCCGACTCAGAATTTCTTGTGGTTCGAAAGAACACAACCTTCAAATTCTTTCTAGGAAGGCCCCGATAGCATCAATATGTGTAAATATCCTCATTGTACCATTAATTAATCAAATACTATATCAATAGAAAAAATAGTATGTTGCACGCTGATATGGACCCATTAGAATCCTACAAGACACATTATATAAATGAAGGTTTCTATCAGGGGAAAGAGAAATAACCCCTAGTTGATGATGTTTCTTGGTTCACCGCCATGAATGGTCTATAAATGGTCATGAACAACCCTTAAAGAAGCTCAGTGGAGAGTATGTATTTCCCACCAATCAGTTCAAGTATATGAGTGCAAATAAAGGCACATATTCATCAATATTTATGGTTTCATTCATCAATGATTAGTCCAGCAATGTTGAAAGGTTTGATAACTCCCTAGAAAATGGTGAAAGCTCGGGTTAAAATTCCATCATTCCATCCCAAGAGCTCCAAGAAATCCTTACCTCACAAACTGAGGAATAAGATGTTTTATCGTCACCAAATGATGATGTAGACACTCCTCCATCCCTCATTCAATGTTCTCTAGAGTTTCAAGGAAATATCACATTGTTAACTAGGTTATAGGAATTCATTTCATCTTTTTAATATCAAGATATTGACTCCTCTCCCGATTTTAGAGAATTTATCCCACTAATTCATCCCTGTGTGGAATAAGAGGAAGAATATAAATAGGAAAAATAAGAGGTTGAGGATACCTTAGGGACTCCCCACAGGAATTCTAAGAGGGAGTTTCCACCACCATTGATGAATATAGATAAAACAATATGGGTACACAAGAATACCCATGACCCATATTCATCAGTTAATCCATGTCTTCTGAAGAACAAGAGTTATATACCTCCTTACTAAAGTAGAACCGAAATGTATTCACCTATAACTACATAGAAATGTTGGGCCTCAATCCCAATGTATCCACTCAACACCTAGGCCTTCCAGAGGACTACTAGGGCTATAAATAGGCAGCCAGAAGGATTCACTTGACACATGATGTTCAAATTGAGGCTGAAGTTGAAAAGATCATAATATCCAACATCATTTGAGAAGTCTAATATCTCAAATGGTCATCCAATATCATCCCCATCAAGAAAAATAATTGGAAAATCAGAGTCTGCATCAACTTCATAGATCTAAACTAACACTGCATGATGGATGAATTCCTAGTCATGATCACTAAAATATTGATTGATGCAATAGATATATATTAGGATATATACTTCATTGATAGATATTCATGATATATTCAATTCTAAATGGCCTAGGAAAATTAAGAATCCACCTCCTTCAGGGGCCCCATGGATGTGTTTTTCTATAAGGTAATTCCCTTTGGCTTTAAGAATGTTGGAACTGCATACCAATGTTCCATGCATCGCATCTTCAAACCCTTATTGGGAATATTTTTAAAATGCTATGTTGATGACCTGGTAGTTAAATATTCACAACACTCATACCACCCAGTGGATATTTAAACATTATTCAACAAACTATGACAACACAACCTAAAGTTGAACCCCATAAAATGTTATTTTTGAATTACCTCCAGGAAAATTATCAGCTTCATCATATGCCATTATGGAATCAGATTCGACCCTGAAAAGACAAATTATATACTAAGAATGTCACCTCCTTTCAAACTCGCTGAGTTGAGATGAATTTAAGGACACTTAGCCTAAATTCTTCACTTTATATCAAACCTTGTAGGAAAATGTACTCCCTTCACCAGGTTAATGAAAAAAGGTGTTACATATTAGTGGACTAATGATTGTAAGGATGAATTTTATGGTATAAATAAATATATATTAGTCCCACTAGTTCTAATGAAAATTATTGAAAAAAGGTTAGTTCTTTTGCATGTGATATCATTAGAGCGATCACTAGGTTCCTTAATTACTCAAAAGAATGATACCAGCAATGAAAAGAGTCTTTATTACCTCATCCAAACCATGATCAATGTTGATACCCATTATTTAGATATTGAGAAGAGTTTTCTATCCCTAATCATCACAATATAGAATCTAAGAAACTACCTTCAGTATCATGAGGTCCATTTGGGCTCTCATAGAAACCCACTAAATAAATTATTGGTCTTTTTATGTTGACCAGATGTCTGTCATAGTGGGAAGTCATGTTATAGCAGTTTGAAATTTAGTTTGTGCCTTAGAAAGTGGTTAAAGACTTGGTGATAGTATATTTTCTTGTAGATCACCCCTTGGAAGAAAATATTTCATTAGAAATTTAACTAACCAATGAATATGTTTTCTTTATTTAAGAGGGTGCTCTGATATGAGAGATTTATTTTGACAGTGCATCCAGATGCTTGATAGGGATGAGTATGGAAGACTGGAGGCTCAAAAAAGTGGGGCTGGGGGTCATTCTCATCTCCCCAACAAAGGAGTTCCTACCTTACTCCTTCCTACTATTAGAGGGGTGAATGAACAATTTAGAAGAGTATCAAACTCTCATTGGAGGGATAGAGCTGGAACTTCATATTCAAGTCGATCAATTGAGGATAAAAAGTGATTTAGAACTGGTTGGAAAGGAGTTAAATGGGAATTATTCCATCAAAAAGAAAGATCTAATCCTCTATTAAACCATGTTTGGATACTATTGGTAGAGTTTCCTTTGAATCCAATATTGACTCATGTCCCATGGTCATGAAATTCCTAGGAAAACTCATGGGAGAATGCAGCCATAACTCTAGCCAATCTAGACTAGGATGAAACATTCATTAGTATTTTTCATTTTAATATGATCTCACCATTCATTCAAACCATCAGAGAAGTGATCAATGAGATTATCCCCACCCCCAAACCATCAGATCCTACCACCTGATGGATGACACCCATTATGGAATACCTTCTAAAGGTAGAGCTCCCACCAGAAAATCCGGGAGATATCATATCATAATATAAGCAATTAACTTTGTTCTATATGACAATAAGATTCATCAAAAATTCCTCTATATATGGATCCTTAATGGGGTCCTTCTCAGGTGCATTGATGGAGAAGAGACTGTTGCTTTCATGAAGGAATTGAACACTGAATCTTTTAGTTCACACCAATCAGGATCCAATCATTCCTATCAAATATGAAGTCTTATGTACTACTATCCCATTGTAACGAAGGACTGCACTAAATTCACAAAAAGTTCATTTCATACCAATATCAAACCATCTTCAGCCACCAACCCCCAGAGTTACTTCACACAGCCAAATACTCCTGGTCATTTTCCATATAGGTAATAGAAATCATGGGACTATATCCTTCTACTATGGCCAAATAGTTCAAGTACAGTATCACTAAAAATAACTTATTCTCTAAGTGGGAAAAATTCATACCCCTCAAAGAGGTTAAGGTAAGCAACATTTTCAGTTTCGTGAGAGCTAACACCATCACCCAATTTGGTGTACCTCATACAATACTAATACATAACAACACTAATTTCTCTTCTACTGAAGTGGAGAAACTATATCAAGAGTATGTCATCAAGTCCATCCATTCATCTAGACACCATACAGCGACTAACTGACAGATAGAGGCATTCAATAAGAGCATATCAAGTATACTCTAGATGATAGTAGATAAGGATAAAAAGTCACAGATGGATATGATCCTACATGTCTTGTGGGATCACTGAACTATGACGTATAATTCCAAATAGGGGACCCTATAATCATTATTATACATTATAGAGGTGGTCCTTCCCAACGAAGTTCTATTTCTTGTGCTCCGCATTTCCATTTGTGATCAGTTGTCGATAGATGAGAAATACCAGAAATGGTTGGATGAATTGGAGTGAATATATGAGAATAGATTTAATACTTTTCATCATTTTAAAGTCCATAAAAACAGGATTTCACAAGCCTCCAATAAAAAAATTCCTATGGCCTTTCCTCGATAGAGATATGGTGTTGGTCCTTAGGACTCTGATGACACTTGGAATGAAACCTCCAAAATTGGATCAAAAATTGGAGGGACCCAATGAAATGCAAAAATTATACTCTGATAGAGATCATTATTTGATCTCAATAGATGATTATTTTACCATGTCCCCCACAAAAATGATTTTCCTTAATAATTATTTCATGTAATCAAAAGACATTCATTCTGATCACACGACATTAAACTACATGGTAGAACTTCCTGACCTCATGACAATAAACTACTTGGTAAATTGTTTTAGCTTCACAAAGTTAATCTATGTGGACAGTATTTGACATAAGAAAATAAAAAATTATGACACCATTTTCTATTTTTCATGATATTAAACTGCATGACATCAACTTCAAAACCACATGATGTTAAATTACATTGGAATCGTCGTTTGAATCAACGATTCACCACACATGAGCTAAACCTATGTGAGAGAAAGATGAAATTACCCTACCTCATATGAGAGTCATATATACAAAGGAATTATCATTTTAAAGAACTATGTGTGACTTGATTCATGCCATCGCATGATACGTAGTGATTCCTAGACCTATCACATCAGGCCAACCCGCAAATTTCCTACCATTCACAATATGATTTTTTTATTATCCTCTATCCTCAAGGCATTTATTCACATTGGGATTATGTTTATCATTGTTCTAAAAAATAATCCTTCCCATATCTAAAATACTTTCATCATGATCACCTGATGTTAAAATGCATGATACATCTTCCATGTTGGAAGAAAATAAACTGCATGACACCAATGTACTCCATGTACGACGTTAAACTACGTAGCACCATAACATTCTCACCCAAGAGGGGATCGCCCCCAGCATCAGTCATCTACCATGCCATATTAAATCACTATGTGTATCTTGATTCAAATCTACACATGATAGGTAGTGATTCCTAGATTTTACATCCTGGTCCAGACGCCCAAAAAAATTTTCCCCTACCTGTGTATAGGTCAAAGCTTCACATGGTGATTTTTATCAAGAACTATGTATGTATTGATACCTTCCCTTGTATGATGTATAGTGATGCTTAGATCTCTATTCATGGACCCAACCATGAAGATACTTATTTCACATCGAGTGACCAAAATCCTTACCACAAGATGTTAAACTGTATGGTTCCTCTAGAACTATGTGTGGCTTGATTCCTATCCACAATGGATATGTAGTGATTCCTAGATCTTCAATCATGGGTCAAGCCGCAAAAATCAAACAAATAATGGGAAAAATCCCCCCCTCTAAATATGGATCATACCTTCATAGAGAGTTCTTTCTTAGAACTATGTATAACTTTATTCCTATCATTAGAGGATACTTACTGAAAATAGGATTTCTAATTCCGGGTCTAGCCACAACATTCTCTGTCATTCACATCAATTCATCATCATCCTTACCAATTCACATTAAACTGCACGGGGTCCCTAGAACTACATGTGGATTAATTATCACTATAATGAGATATGTATTGATGCCCATATTCTCAATCTTGGTCTAACCACCACAAATTCAAAATGCACATATCCTTCATTTTATCTCCTCTATGTGGTGAAACAATCCTTTTCCACCCCTTATTTTTCACACTGATCATAGCTCACGTGGGATTAGGATTTTAAGTAATGGATTCCTTGCATGATTAAGGAATTTCAATCCATATTAGTGTTTACATGGTCCTAGAAGAAATAATTTAAAATTAACACTGATTTTCCTTACCATATGACACTAAACTTCAAGGATAAAATACTTAACACATTATGTAAAACTGTATGGATCCATGAACTCCATTTTTATTCACTTTGGTTTACCTACATTCTTACTAAAATACATTAAACTTAACAACTAATGTCTTTACGACATGATGTTAAACAGCATGGGTTTTCTACAACTACATGTGTCTTGATTCTCATTTTAATGAGATGTATAGTGACACCCAAATATTTAATCTTGGATACAACTGTAATATTTCCTCTACACATCATAGATCAAATACCCATACTGCATGAAATTAATCTACATGGATAAATTCCTTATCACACGACATTAAAATGCATCAAAACTCAATAAATATGTGTGTCTTTATTCTCATTTCAACGAGATATGTAGTGACTCCTAGGCCTTGTGTCCTAATCCTAGCCATGAGTTAAAGAAAAACAAAAAATTCCCAACCTCCTATATAGAAACAAATATATATGAAGGAGATATCTTGTTTAGGTTCCTCTTAAATGTATATATCAAGGAAACATAAATTCCCCCACCCCCTATATATGAGTCTGATCTATGTAGGGAATTTCACACTCCATGTCCAATCATAGTCTAAATGTTTCTTACATACCCGGAAATATTCCTTCTATTCATCATACTATGTGCCTCAAGAAATTTCAGATCTTCACAATATTCCTCTAGTTATCATAGATGGGGGGTCAATGTCTGAGGACACCTTTGTTTGACTATGCATAATATACCCCAATTGGCTCTGTATAAGTATCCCAAAAAAGTCCAGCCAACCAAAGAGAAAAAAATCCCCATGAAATGTCTCTTCAATATCCATAATCCCCAATGGATTTTTCACCCCGTATCATTTCTCCTTATTTAAGAATCTCCATAATCATGATTTACACTTTCTTTCCCCCTCACGTCTGAGACATTTCAGAACATCTTGGCCCGATGACACTCCTATTACACATCATTTCGAGGACATGTGATCCTAGCCGTATAACCTAAAAATTCCAGACCCCATGTATTCATGGTCATATAACATTAAACTTTATGGATGGTTTCATTATCGCAAGACACTAAATTGTGTGATTTTTAAGAGCTATGTCTAGATTTTATCATAGGATATTTAGTGACACCTAGATCCTCATTGTCGAGTCCATACTTGAGATAAAAATGTATCCCCTTTTATTTTGTATGTGTTAGACCATTATATGAAGTTTCCAGAAAAAATAAAAAAAATACCCCATGTTCATATATTTGATTTATATATGCATAAGAGGGTCCAATACATGTCTCACCACACTTTTGGACTTGTATTCAAAATAAAATTCTCCTTTCCCACAAAATATTTTGATCGATGTGTCGGTAAACCTTCCCAGAACTACTTATGGATTGATTCTCATTCTAAAAACATACATAGTGATGTCTGGACTTCAAATCTTGGACCCATCTATATCAAAAATAATACTTATTATGTATGGGTCAGACCAGCATAAGGAAAGTGTTTCTACCCATTCTGTGAAAATTTCAACATGAAATTCCCTTTTCATGTTCAGGAACTCTCCATCCAAAAACCAAACTCTATGTTTGGGATTCTTTGAATCCCCATAAAACTCCCAGACTATCGAAAATAGAGGTTCAATGTCCTGAGGACACCCTTATTTGACTATAGAAAATATTCCCCATTTTCCTCTGTATAATTTTCCCACAAAAAGGCTTATAAACCAAAGGAAAATTAATCCCCAAGAGAGTATTTTCCTATATTTGTATGACCTAATGAAATTTACATCTCACATAACTCCTTAGATTAAAAAACCCCTAGATTAGAGCTTAATAAATCCTCCTTCATGCTTGAATACGATGGAACATTCATGGGAAGATTACCTTGAAAAGGGAAAATCATTTATCACATGGTCAAAGCTAAGTGACCTTAAATATTATAATTGTAATTTCCTTACCATAAGATGTTAAACTACATGGTCCATGTCCTAATTGATTATTATTAAACTACACCACACTCTAGACCTCCTATACAAATCCCAAATTCTTGTTAGAGTGGTCTCCCGGTCATGGAATGTGCCAATACAGATGCCCTTGTCATTTTCATACTTCATTCCCTTGAAAAGACACCCATCGTAGTCTCGAGAAGTATGAATTTTCAAAAATTAACTGTCCATTGGAAATGGAGAGTCAGTGTCATGAGGAGCCCTTTGTTTGATGATGTATAATATTCCCCATTTGGATCTGCATAAGTCACCCACAAAAAAGGCATGTCAACCAACAGAAAATTTGTCACCATGAGAGGCATATCCTACTTCTGTATGCCCCCAACAACATCATTTTAGAAACCATACTAATTTTTACTCCTCGCGTACTTTCCCCATATCATGTCTTGGATCTATAAATCACAAAAACATGATCCAAAATTCCAACATTCATGTATGGAAAATATTGGTACATTCTCGGTTGGTATGACCTAGTGGTGTCCTCACCGCATAATTCTTGGTCAAATATGTTCAACCTAAAACATCAATTATATTAGTCCAATTTTAGAAAAACTAAACTTCCTATAAAAATATACATGGTAATCTCCCATTTGAAAACCCACAAAGGGAACCCTGGGTAAAATTTGAGTCTTAGCTCACTAAACCTATGATTTACATGGTTTAGGAAAAAATAGATAAATAAAAAACGATAGAAAACTTCTTAGATCAAAAACATTCAAAGGGTGGCATAATAAAAAGTTCAATTTATTCCCACTAATCCAACACCATAGTGGACATAGGAAAAAATTGGGAAATATAATAAATGACACAAAGTTTGTATGGTTTTTCATGTAACCCTAGTAACATACAATATAATGCTCGCTAGGTCACTTGGATCATGAAAAAATTAGATTATTACATGATCATTTCAATTTAGTTATCCAAGATTTTGAATGAAATTGATGTCCAGTAATGAAGCTATTCAAGTCATCTGAGATATTATCTTTCAAAACATAATGCATGTTTTGATTGATGTACATTAAAGGAAATAATAAAATATATTAATTAGAGGGAAAGCGTGTTTTAATTTATTTATTTAATGAAAACTATGGATAATACCCATCCTATAGTCTCACTATAATGCTAATTAAGAAAAAAAGGGAAGAAGAACAGAATAGTCAAAGTGGATATAATGTATCTCGGCTTGCTTTAGTCAGTAGATTGACTACCACCTGATGCAATACAGCTAGGGCCCTTTCAAAAATGGTTCTTTCCACAGCTTCAGTTTTAGTTTTTGGGTGCATAATATAATGATGGTCTTGATATATAGAGCCTTGTTCTTAATGTCTTCAAAACATTCATTTTTTGATGATAACTACACCTTTAATATATCTTTGTGAGCTTCACATTCTTCCATCTCCATAGTCTTTGTGTCCACTTGATCATAAGTTCATGTTTCTTCATAAACCAGGTGATGTATCTTAGCAGCAGTTTCCTTTAGTTTTTTTTCATGATGATTGGAAGCATTAAACTAAGAAATGTCACATTTAGAAGAGGATAATTTTTCTCAAGATGTGAGGATCTTTTCAATAAGGATATGAACGTTTTGGTAATAAAAATAACGTGATCCTAACCCAATGAAAATTTGGGGAAGGTTGTCCACATTTTTGTCCATTTTCACCACGAGGCTCCCTAATAACAGTTTGAATTTGATTTCAAGACCATTTTCATCAGGCTTGGTGTTCAATAAAAGTGATGGGATCCTAACCCTATTCACTCACTACCACAGGTATGTAATCTGGAATTTCTATTACAGTAGACAGGTTTGTGTTGAAAAACTACTCCAAAGTTTGAAAATATTCCATATTTGCCTCTTGTGTAGTCTCGATAATGAGGATGATAGGACCTACATCAATTGTGGTAGTTCCCAAATATATTCCACCAGGTCCAACATTAGTAGGGATTTTGGAAACTTCAGTTGAAAACATCATATCTTCACCACCTTTAGTAAGGGGAGCTGGATAAAGAGGCTCCCCTGATATGCTTAGAGCATTGGAATGTAAGGAATTATCCCTGTAAAATTGATGAGGAAGGTGTGTGCGGCATAGATGTTGGAGATTATAGTGGTTTATGAACCTTTCATATTACCTTCCATAATATCACATCAAGATAGTATTCTGTCCATATCCTAGCATAATCCCATGATAGTTTGATTGGAGTCTCTACATGAGGCAAGGAAATTCTCATGCCAAAATATCCACGTATCATTATCAGCCACATCCGGCGAAGGATAACTAGGTACAACTCATTAATCTAGTGAATATGAAAAGAGGAAATCTATTTCTTACATTTAAATTTTCAAGTGAATCTATAAGGAGTATATAATTCATATATAGTTACTCCATCTACCCGTGCAGCCAGAGCTCCATCTAGCAAAGATATGATGTAAGCGTGTTCCTTAGAAGTCCCTTAACCATTATCAACCACCATTCAAAAAGTTATAGGGTAAGGGATAAAATTAAAGTGGGAAGGATTTATTAACATATCAAAATCTCTGTTGAGGCCTAGGGGTTTCAGGAGTATGAAAAACATATTAATCAGTGTGGGGAGGAATGTGGAATGAGGGATTTTTTCAATTTACTAATATCCATAGCATCAATAGTGTTCTGTATCCCAGCCTTATAAGAATTTGAATGGCTTGTAGATATGAATTGGACACCTAACTTCTTTTATATGGCCCAATAATTCATAAATACAAGAAAGGGTGGGTATATCTAGGATGATGGGTTGTCCCTCTTCTAGTTTTTCCGCCATTATCAGTGTACAGACGATGACATCAATATAGGCGTCACAGGATTGAAAGATCCATCCACTCAGAACATGGTAAAAAATCTCACCAACCTAATGTCAGGAGATAATTAAGGATGAGTTCCTTATCCCCGCATTAAATATTGGGATGATTAAAGAGTGGCCCAATATGAACCCCGAATTCCTCGTGATGGTTGAGTTGAATGAGTCCTACTATATCGAACTTTTGGCCTAAGACTTATAACTTTTAGAAACAACTTTATCCAATAATTGAATGGAATGAGTGAGTGGGTATGGAGGGGATAACCAAGAAATTATTCTACCATGGTCAGCAGGTCACTCACTAATGGTGATACTTGTTCGGTGATTTCCCAAGTATTGGCTTCAGGTAGTAATTTTTCACACATATTACCAAGAATAGGGATTCCCGCAAGCTAGTTGAAATCCCATAAGATAATTCCTACTTAGACATGTGATAAATGGAAGGTCTTTCTGCTTAAACACCAACGACTGATCAATTCAAGAAATATCAATGTTGGTGAGTAGACCGAAAATTGAAAAACCCAAACTACCTGATATAGGTAGAAGAACTATAGCCATCCAAAAAATTCCATACAATTATGGTGCACCTAGAATTCCCAAGCCCATTCGTCTAAGAAACATACTCCAGACAAAAATTTCCACTTGGGGCTCCATCCACTATTAGGATCTCCTCGCAATAGGTTGAAGATGGAGGAAAAAAATCAGATAGAAAATTTCTATAAATTTTATAACAATGTTGATTGATTTGAGTAAACATTAAGAAATTAAAAGCAAACACTTTCTCTTGACCTAGACTAGAAATTATTTTCCCTGTAGCAGATATTTTCACTTGGCCACGATATCGAGAGGTCTTGAACCAAAGAGATGGGAGATTCTGATTAACCGGTGGATGGGGATCATCATCTTGATGTATAAATTTATAAATTGTTAGCTGGTTTAAAAATGGGTAAGTTAGAAGCTCTACTAAAAGGAGGTTATTTAGAATACCCTTCTTAGGGAGGATATGATGTCAAATATATTTTTTAATATTAACATCCATGTTGGTTCTTCTCTTGGTCATAGTCATTGAGGTGGAAGCTAGAGCCATTTTTTCCTACAATGGATCATCAAAAATATTAGAGATTCATTGGAGAAGTATGAAAAATAATGTAGGGAGAACTTGGTAAAATGTATGACAGTTCATATTCCTAGTATAGGGTTGTGAACCACCAATCTGTGAGGTTTCAACCCACGAAATGTTGGACCGTGATGCATTGTACCAAAAATCATTGGACAAACGAATCATCAACATGCGGGGAACTCCATCTATGAAGAATCTAGTCACTTTTCATGAGATTAAAACATCATTTTTCATGGGTGTTGAAGTTTAGTTTGCAGAATGGGATTCCAAAAAAGAATCACTATGCAGAATCAATGGGTGATCAAATAGTTTGTAGATCACTTAGTTAGTCGAGAAATCTGGTAAACGAAAAATGAGCTAGGCCCCCTATTTATAGGCATGGTCTCCTCTTGCAGGTCAACTTGAGTATCGCAAATTAACTCAAAATATTACCATATTATATATCATAATAACCTATTCTTCATCCTGATTGGAACCCCTTCTTGTGGGGGCATATTTTGTGTCTTGAAAATTCTACATATAGGAAGAAGAGAAATCTATCAAAATCGGAAAACGATAGAAATAAACCCAGAATAATATTGAAAAAAAAATCAAGGGGGATGAAACTATGATGGATGGGTTAATCCCGCAAAGTACCAATTGCTATAATGTCACCGCTCCATTGGAAATTTTTCCTCTTCGTAGAGAATCCCACGAATAAAATCATTCATGGGATGAGGTGGTACCATCAGTTCCTGCACACAAAACAAAGTCATTTTTAGGGTCGAGAGGTAATTTCCTCACCCCACAAATGACCCTACCACCCAAACCAAATCATTTGTGGGATTAGGCAGTATCGTCGACACTTTAAGACAAACCAAAGTCATTTTTAGGGCCAAGCATGGATTTCCCCCCCAAGAATAACTATCCCTATGAATGTAATCATTTAGGAGCTAGGGACTCCTTATGGGCTCCCACAGAAAGAAGGCCCACTGCCCATCATGGATGACTGACCATCCTGGTAATTGGTCCCTCTATTCCTCTACAAAATAACCCCAAAGGAAACCGAGGGAGGAGGATATAAAAGCAGAGATCATAGGAGTAATTCCCATATGAGAAACAATGCACGAAGATTTCTATTACTGATAGGTAAAAACCCACCACATAGAATTAGGTGGAAAATAAAAGAACATTCATCCAAACTTGAAACCCTTTGTGGACACCATCCCATGGGTCATAAATGGATGGACCCTTTTCAGACTAGTACCCCACATATAAAAATACTATGTGGGAAGAACCCTACCCCACATGAAAAAGTTCTATGTGGGAGGAACATGGCCCCATGTAGTAAAATACTATTCAAATAGAACCTAGCCCTACATAGCACCATGTTATGTGGATAGTACCCTCAACCATGTAGCAACATGCTATGTGTAGGGAACCCCGTCTCGCTTAAGAACATTCTACATATAGTGGATCCTCCTAGGGAGTTATTTTCTCTAGCTCCCATTACTCCCTTATTTAATCTCATCAAGCCCCATATTGGGCCCTCCAAGAACCAGTATAGTGGCATCATACCAAGGCCCCTTCAAAAGCCTCTTGGCATGTATGATCAAAACATCAGACACATTAGTGTGTCCTTTATAGTCTACATACCCATGGTATATGGTGTAATGTTTGTAACCTCCACAACAAGGCGGACCCTTGAAATTTCATCTGGTCTGCATTCTTGTGGTAATAAGGGTTTAGAGCATGGAGGTGTTCATATGAACCTCCCAATTCCATGCATGGAGGGTGAGGATCACACTTTCCATTCCCTTTAACAAGGAATGATATCCTCCCCCTTAAAACCAATTTTAGCCCATCCATCGTGAATTAATCCCCCAGTCTTTCTTGCAGGAAGAGAAACACTTGCTCCTCTTCACTATCCCAAGACGTAGCTGGATGGATCACTAAATGTGACTATAATAGCTAAGAAAATAAAAGAGGATACATGCACACTCAAGGCCCTCTCCATCTCCCATTGGGATTCAACACCTCATACATTAACTGACAGAGTGGATCATGAAATCTTCAAACCCACTGCTTCCTCTTGTTTGTCACACCAAGCATGACTCATGTGGGATTAGGGGTTAGTGGAGATCATTACATTTGTATAGTCTCAATGAAAATGGGCCTTCCCTATAGATGTAATCCTCAACATTTATTAATATGGGCCTCCTATATTGTATAATCCCCAATCATATCCACTCAAATGGGCCTTCACCATAGATTTAAGCCCAACCTTAATTCAAATGGAAAACTCTCATGCACAAGTCCCAACCATATTCTCCTATAGGCCTCCTATAAGGCGTAAACTTCAACTTACCAAACAATGTGGTATATGATTTCTAACTAACTCTAATGCATAGGAAGCCTCCTTAAGGTCAAAAAATGACACTAAAATTCAACATAAACATCCCCATTCCATACTCCTAATAAGGTCATATCCACCTGGGATATAACATCCCTTCTAGGTCCCTTAGGTTGCCTCAGTGTAAGTCCCACACCATCCTTGATCATGCACCTTTCACCTGGACTTTGTTGTTTCATGATGTTAAACTACATGGTTGGCCCCTTATCACATGAACTTAAAAGGTGATGATCCCTATTAAGTGGAATCAAACTACATGGTTTCTATTCTCTTTCATATGGATACATTGGAGTCCCATTATAGTGGTTCGATCCCAGCATCAAAACAAATTTTGTATCCTTAGATGATAGCAAACTTCAGAATGCCTCACCATGCAACTTAAAACCAATTTCGTCCTAATACATGACCAAAGAATCACTAATCCATACATAAAAGGGTTCTATAGATGGAGAACCTTGGATACATAAAGATATCCCTATCAATAGAGAACCTTGAATACATAAAAATGATTCAGAACTCATGTATTTTCATAATTGACTACTGACTTAAGGTGATCCACATATACATACTTGGGAATGAAAAAAATATTTATGAACATATCTTGGATCTATAAGAGAGTCACAAAATTGGAAATAGCTCCTTTTAAAGGGTTTGATGAGCCTGGCATCCCATCCTATTGACCAATGTGAGTTCTCAAGTGTCATTCACCAAGTTCCCCAATGGACGCCTCCCTTTAGAAAGTGGGCCCATGAGTTTTCATGGATATGATATTTTTTCGGTGTTTCTGGTTTAATGAACAAAACCTATTGGAAACCATTTGAAGATAATGTATCAGACATGAGTGATTGCACACAAATCAACCCCCTATAATTAATCGTTGTGTGACAAATGAACTTTCATCAGAAATAATATACCTGAATGGCCCAAAGGCCTTCATTTTTTATTAATTTTTGATAATCCCCATTTTAAGGGTTGAAGGGGAACACATACATGGCCCGTAGGCTTCGTGACATTACAAGACCTGAAGGTCTTAAAGGAATTCATCCCAGAATATGACTACTTGAATCGGACCCTCCCCAGCATCTAGATCGTGATCAGCACTCCACCTTCACATGACTGGTTGGCTAGCTATAATGTGAATGGATGTATAGGCCTAGTACCGATTGAAAATCCCTACCCTCTCATTCTTCCAAGTTTTATTAGCTCTGCTATGGTGAATGTGCCTTCTCTAAATCCTCATATAGGGTCGTGTTCCTTGTAATTCTATCTGGTATATCTACAATTCATGTGGCCTGAAGGCCTTTAGGTGGCCCAAAATCCTTACTCACCCAAAGGCCTTAGGTGGCACGAAGGCCTTGAAGGACCCAAGGACCAAACTGGTGGCCCGAAGGCCCAAACAGGTGATTAGTTCCCGCTCCTACATTACCGAATAGTCCCTGCTACAGTAACTACTATAGTACCCGCTATAGTACCCTAGAAAAATTCCTCCACTTAGATTTGATCTCGGGTCTCTTTAATACACTTAAGGAGTCCTCACCAACCAGGTTGAGGCTCATGTGTGTCATAAACAACATACATACACACACATGCATACATGCAGTTATACATGTACATATATTTTATATTATTTAATATCAATATAAATATATATCTAAATAAATATATTCATTTCTATATTATAAAATTGTTTAAATAAAATATTAATATATTATATTTATTTTAATTTTATACACATTTTGTAATAACTGTATATAAATAAACTATTATACATTTTGACTAATATAAATTTGGTAATTTTATATATAAAAAATTATGAAAATAAGATTCATTTATTATTAAAAGTTATAAAAATCATATTTGTATGTTAATTTAAATATATATATATATTTACTTATTGTAATATAAATCTTATTTAAATATATATATATATATATTTAAAATAGTAATTATAAATATATATATTTATAACTATTTGCATATAATTGCAGTTGGGGTGGTGCCTGAATGATAAACCCTGTAATGCTGCATCAAAAAGACTGGGGTTCAAATCTGGGCAAGCCCCTTGGGGTGATTTACAATGAAGGCAGTGACGCATGCATGATATAGGTAGGCGATGACACTGGCATTACAAAGGTATAATGATGTGGGCCGGATGATGCAGGCATGACACTGCATTAGGCCTTTGGGCCATGTTCGTGGGCCACTTGTCCTTGGGACTATAGGCTATGTAATGGTTCTCCATCTACCCATATAAAAAGTGGTCTTTGATTTCACAATAAAAAGAGGCTTCAACCCCAAATTTTTTTAAAAAAATGCATATAATTATAAATATATTTTTATAACTATATATATTTATATAATTATACATATATATAATTATATAGGTTTATTAGTATGTAATTATATAAAATTATAAATATGATAAATATAAATTATTTAAATATATTTATTATAATTTTATAATTATTTATATATATTTATAATTATAGTTATAAATAAATATTTTTATATAGAAATAGATATATTTACATAATTATATATATATATATAATTGCAGTTGGGAGCTTATCCGTGTGGTAAAGGCTCCCTGTAATTCGGCATCAGACCCAGGTTCAAATCTGGGTGGGGGAAAATTTCCATAGGAACTGTAGTAAGGTACTGTAGCGTCACTATAGTAGGATACTATAGTGGGGTATTGTAGCAGTAGTACGATTCATTCTAAATGGGCTTTTGGGACATTGGGACTTTAAACTGTCATGGGGGAAGTGACACAGGCACGATGTGGTGACGTAGACATGATGCATGAAGGGCCTTTGGGCCAAAAATATTTAATGTAATATAGAGGCCAATTAGGTTACTTATCCCTTGGGGTTGGGGCAATAACCTTACTTTCTGGCCTTTGTGTGTGCGGTGTGTGTGTGTGTTTGAATGTAATTCCACCTCCAAGAACCTAATATAATAATATATATATATATATATAATTATATATATGTATATTATTATATATATTTATATATTTATATATATTTATTCAATTATATATATATAAATATATATATTTATTAATATATAAATATATATATAATTATAAATATAATAAAAATATTTATTATTCAAATATATTTATTATATTTTTATAATTATATATATATTAATAATTTTATAAATACTTATTTTAAAAATTATATATATAAATTTGAATTATTAAAAAATAGGTATAATATATCATATCTATATTAATTATATGTATGCATTTTTTAATATATTTTTATATATATAAATTATTTTTTGAATATAAATATGATAATTTAATATATATTATTATTATTTTTTATTAAAAAAATTATCATCCCAAATAATAGCACTCATAAAGATGTGCATTTATCAATGCATTTTTCTAGTGCACATAAAGGTAGCCCTTTTATCAGTGATTTATGTTTAGCACTGATAAAAGCATGCACTTTTTAAGCCACGAGCTCTGGTAGTGTAGCAACTGAATGCTGGTTTCTAGCCCTCCTCAGCATGAACCCCATACAAGCTATTAAAGCTCCCTAGGAAACACATTCAATTTTTGAATCACATGTTCACATAATGAATACTCCATGTAGCTGAAATTTTATCTTCATCAGATCTTCTAACACCTCCAAACACAGCTACCCCCCAAAATTCACAACGTAATAGACTAAAAAGGTCCTTACAGTCTCACCCATTGACTCCTCTCAACCCCTTGGACCATTGAAAACATGTTTAGGTTACTTAGATATCATTTGTTGGGTAGTTAAGGGAGTTTGAGATTAAATATGTTTCAAAATTATTATTATAAAATAATAAGAAATGTTTTATATTAAAAACAAATGGTGTGCATATTTCATTGATATGGATCACTAGATGCAAAATTAGTGAGTCGGTTGAGATTTGTGAAGATTAAAATGATGGACCAGTTTTGAGGGAAATGTGAGTTAAAATTTTATATTACTATTATATGGTGATAATAATAATAATAATTAGAGTGATTTTGTTCTACTATGTAGTGATCATGAATTGCCCATTCAGATGAGTTGGAGATTGTGTTTGGCTCAGAATGATGAATCAATGGTCACAATAGGTTTTTATATCTGATTAGAAAATATAATTGAACTCCTAGAATATTCTTCTTGGAATAAATTTTTGAATCTATGGAATCTATGAAATTCATTACGAATTAATGAATCTAGACCTCGGTGAAATGAGATATTTGGTAAGATGATTACTAATATGGATATATGAGGTTTTTGTTAAGTTTAATGGCTTAAGAGAAAATTTTAATGGGATATATGATAACATATAGTGACATATGAATATTGGGAGTGACTGTATAATGATAAGTGGTACATGTAGGAAACATTGTGTACTCTTTAAGCGATGATTTTTTCTGGATGATGTAAATTTGATAGTCAATATCAAGTTGTAGAATGACATTTTTTGTAACCCATGAATGAAGAAGAATTAGGGCATAATGTGGTTGAAATTAATGGATATGAAGTTATATTAATTTTATTTTAACTCAATCACACTACACTTGTTTTCCTTCCGGCCAAACCCACTAAGGAATATCATTAAAACATAACAATACTCAACCACACTGCACCTGTTATCCTTAAGGCAAGACCCATTTAGGAATATATTTTAAACATAATAATACCCACCCACCATGATGTTATCCATCTAGAAAGACCCATTTATGAATTTCATTTAACCATGACAATAACCAATGGTGATTTTTGTAGGAACATACTCAACCCCAAAGATTATAAGTTCCCACCTTCATTGTCCCCCGATATAAAAAACACCGAGGATGGATCTACTGATCCTTCTCCATGTCATCATCGGGCTTCTATAGCTAAAGTTACAATTTATTGATTCCCCTTTTGTCACCCACCACACAAATACAAATTTATTAATCCTAACTCTTGTATTATAACTCTTAAGACGTTTCCCACATGGCTCACTATGTGACAGATCCTTCCACGTTGTCTGCATCGGTCTCCTGTTGGTGTTCTTCTCACTGGGGCTCTTGGAAGTGCCTCTCAACTTTTTAATCCCCCCATCTATTTTCCTCACCCTCATGTCCTTGAAAACGACCTTCCATAAGAGCAAGCATCTATTGATGGTAAAAAAATGTTATTTAAGGGGAAAAAAGTGAATTAAGGGTAAAACAAAGTTATGTAAGCATATAAAAAAGTTACGCGAGGGTAAAAAAGTTAAGCAAGGGTAAATTAAAGTTTTTAAGGGAAAAAATAAAGTTATGTAAGGTTAAAACAAATTTATGTAATGGTAAAGTAAATTTATGTAAGGGTAAAAAAATTTACTTAAGGGTTAAAAATATAATAAAGGGTAAACTAAAGTTATGTAAGGGTAAGAAAATGTTTAGTGAGGATAAGAAAAACTTAAGTAAGGGTAAACATAAGTTAAGTTAAGGGTCATAAAAAGTAATTGTAAAATAAAGCTATTTAAGATTAAAATAATGTTATTTAAGGGTAAAAAAAGTTATGTAAGGTTAAACTAAACTTAATTAATGGTCAAACAAAGTTATGTAAGGGTAAACTAAATTTAAGTAAGTGTTAACTAAATTTAAGGGTAAACAGAAGTTAGGTAAGGATAAAAAAAGTTAAGTAAAGGTAAAAAGAAGTTAAGTAATGGAAAATAGAATTTATTTAAGGGTAAAACAATGTTATGTAAGGTTGGAATAAAGCTAATTAAGGTTTAAAAAGTTATGTAATTGTAAACTAAAGTTAAGTAAGGTAATAAAATGTTATGTAAGGGTGTAATGAAATTATGTAAGTGTAACAAAATTTAATTAAGGGTAAACTTAAGTTATGTATGGGTAAAAAAAAGTTATTTAAGGGTAATATAAATTAAAGTAAGTATGAATTGTAGTTAAGTAAGGGTAAAAATATGTTATGTAAGGTTGAACTAAATTTAAGTAAGTGTAAAAAATGTTATGTAAGGGTAACAAAATTATGTGAGTGTAAAATAATTTATGTAACAGTAAAACAATGTAATGAAATGGAAACCCATAGTTAATTAAGGGTAAAAAAAAGTTCTTTAATGGTAATATAAATTTAATAAAGGGTAAAGCAAAGTTATTTAAGGGTAAAAAAAATATAAACAATGGTAATCTAAACTTAAGTAAGGGTAAACAAAAGTTAAGTATGGGTAAGAAATTTTTTTAAGGGTAAATAGAAGTTATGTAAGGGTAAAAAAAGTTATATAAGGGTGAAAAAATCTATGTAATGTTAATCTAATGTTATATAAGGGTAAAAAAATTATGCAAGGGGAACATAATGTCATGTAAGGATAAAATAAATTTGAGTAAGCGTTAACATAATTTAAGTAAGTGTAAAATAATGTTGTGTATTGTTAAAATGAAACACTCATAGGTAAAGTAATGATAAATTAATGTTAAGTAAGGGTGAAACAGTATGGTTTAAGGGAAAACTAATATTAATTAATAGTAAAAAAATTAAGTAAGGTTAATATAATATTATATAAGTGTAATAAGATTTTATGTAAGGGAAAAACTATGTTATGTAAGGATAAACTAAATTCAAGGATAATACAATATGTTTATGTTAAATTTAATGCAGTTGGTTTTGGTTATTATCAATTAAATATTGGTTACAATTAGTCGGTTTTGTTCAAAAATAATGTATTATTGAATAATGGTTTTCTACATTCAATGTCATTGTAGAGGGTGGTATTGAACATTGAAGGATGTGTGCCTTGAGAGAATTTTTTTGAGAATAAAGAATAATCATGGATGTTTTGTAAATGAAATTTGTTGTATTCATATAGATTCTAAAATAGAATATAATTTTCTCACTAACTAGGTTTTTACATATATAAATTTTTTAACACTAGAATAAATCAATGTTGACACCCCTCAGTACCAAAGTCTGATGTATGAACCTCACTTCCACTCCACATCTGAAATGTATGACATCCTAGTTTCATAACTATATGAGTGGGTTCCTCCTCATATTGTCCCCCAACCTGAACCAAGTGCATAGATGGTAGTGGTTCTGATACTGTTCTGTATTATTATACTGATGATCGAAGATCAATATGTGGTGATAAAGGTGAATCCTTATACCACTAAGTAGAGGACTTCCCAACATTATATGTGGATCCATATGGCTATGATTGTAGAGGCGTGAAAGGATCACAAATATATGAAAGAAATGTGGTATCAAGGAATTTATCACCACTGAAAGCATTTCTCGATGTCTACAGAAGCTGTGATATCACAGAAAAGTCCAACATCATCGACGGTATATAGATGCATGTTGCATTATGTATTTGAGATAAATGTATATCATATGTATGAGTAGACATATGTGGAATATAAACCTCTCACAAATGTGCAAGATCATCCATCTGTTGTGTAGGATCCTTTCTCTATGGTGCAACAACATTATTAGGTGGCCCTGTTGAGTGTCACTCCCTCTGTCATCGCCTCTAATCTTACATATGTTTTCATTTATTTCCTCTAGACGGTGATGTTGGTGGTGGTTCATCATCCTTAGTGGGAACAAAAGGAACATCATCATCCCCAAGTGCATTAGTTAGATCATGTGGATCAGGATAAATTTTTGGATCCTCTTTATAGAAACTCTAATGTATGTAATAGAGAGGATCTCTAAGATCCATCATATCTTATTTAACTACATCTTACCTAATAAATTCCTCTTCCTAAGGATCAATAATTTATACAATTTGATTAAGTTCTTCTAAATGTAAATGAAATAAAATTAAAATTATTATGAAACATGTCCTAAAAATATAATTACTATTAATAAACATACCAACAGCTAAATTTATATAATATGGTGTGTAAGGTAGATGATTGTGTTTCTTTAGAACAAATTTTAATAATCTATTTTATCATCTAACTGTAATCATATTGTGGGATATCCATGATGAGAGATATTATATTGGGAAAGCATGTCCCAACACTTAATGTAACGTGAATGATAATTTGGAAAACTCATCATCTGTCTACCAATAAGAATAATAGAATGTAATCCATCAAGATATCATGGTGCAATGAGGATATGATGTATATAGCTAAACTATCACATTAATTGATCTAGATGGTTCCACTCAATTATGTAGAAGATGATGAGTGATTCCACTACAACACAATCTCCATCCATAGATGTTTGTTATGGTGGAAGCAAGACATAGAAAAATCCAATAGATGGGGTGCATGCTACCTAAAATGATAAATATATAAAAAATTATAAAATTATAAAAACAATAATTCTAAAATAATAATGAAATTTCTTATAAAATTAATAACAAAATTATATTTTCTACAAAAAAATTAACATACATCAGTGGGATTTATAGGTTCAATAATCTATTAGAATATATGCACACTATGTCTTAGGGTTTGTTAATAATGTTGATCCTGATTCCACCTGGTAGAAAATAAATATACTATATGTAACTTCTTGTTACATTATTTCAGGAATTTCTCATCTCTCTTTTCATTTCCCTTTTCTTCTGGTGTGTTTTGGGTCTTCCGATGATGAAGAGAGTCTACTCAGGAAAATGACCAAATGTTCAAGGATTTTTTTTGTAGTTAATGGTGTCTGGGTATAAATTTGAAAAGTGATTAAGAGGATTTTGTTTGGGGTTCAGTTTGAATTGGGTTATTTTTATAAATGCTTCTACAGAATCTACATACTGTGAATTTTCACATCATGAATTGGTTACATGGTGTGAAACATATTCAATGATGTGTCATGAACTGGTGAAGAGAATGAAAAGTTTACAAGATAGTAAAATGGTTCACATCATGAAATATTCAAATGGATTATTTTTAAACTGAGGTAGTGCATTTTTTTTGTGTATATTATTTTAGTGGATTTCATGTTGTGAACCTAGGATTCATGTCCTGGAATGTGTGTGTCCTATAGGTTTTCATGTTAAACACATCTGATTATTTTTCATTCGACATTCATGAACCTCTCTCAAAACATAAGAGCTTTCCCAATTGATTTTTGGGAGCTTCGCTCTTTATGAGTTATTTCATTCAGAGATTGATCTTTTTTGTAGTTTTTCTTCATCTCTCTGGGTAAGTGATCTTTCTGGTTCCTCTTTGTCATTAGTCATTATAGTTCCATTGCACTATGTTTTCAGATTAGTTGGTATTTTCATGATGATACTTCATGATCCATTCAAGATATTTCATGTGATCTTCCTCTGAAGTATAACATTTTTTTTGGTTAGGGTGCAAAGTGTGACTTCCTTGGTATATGTGTTGTTTCATCTTATTCATTTTTTGTTCTACTTGTTTAATTGATTCTAAGATGTAAGGATTGATTCTAGGTCCCCCATTGATGTATTTGTGTTCTTCTATGTTGGGGTATCCCATTTTGGGTGTGTGTAGCCCAAGTTTGACCTAGGTGGTTCTACTTCTAGCCATTGTTTTATGAACCTTTATTTCTATGGTTTTGATAAATTTCTTTATAAATAAAATGGCATGATTGATTGATTGATTTGTGTGTGTGTGAAAATGGGTTTTTGAGAAAGTATTTTTTCTCCTTATTTAATAAAATGAAATGGAAATTTCAAATAATTGTGAAGTGGATTTATGAAATGGTTTTAAAAGCATGGTTTTTATTAAATTGTTTGTAAAATTCTTCACATGTGAATCCTTGGGTACTTAAGTGGAAGGTGTAGTAATATACCTCATCTGTTGATACTTTCAGGGGGTTTACTCATGAGGTGTTCCTCAACTCCATAGGCTTACTGTTATAGGGACATGTTATACCTATTGGGAGGTTCACTTATTGGTATGTCCTCTACTCTCTATATATAGTGCATATATATAGAGGCCTGATACATGTGATTGTTTATGTTTGGGTACTATATATTGTTCTAGCAATCCAAACCTCTAGTGATCCTTGATGTGATTTAATAATGATTTTGGTTTTACTTATTTGGATTTGATATGATATGTGACGTATGATTTGACTTCTTTAATATATGTGATATTATTTGAAACTTCTTCACCTGGATTATTTGGAAATGTGGAAAAAGGGTATTTATTTTCCATGCTTATGATAGAAAAATCATTTAACTAATTATTATGCCTTATTTTCTTTAAATTTGATCATTTTTTAGATTTCATTATAGATAAATGTTGTGGAACCTAGGTGGTATCCTATTAATCCTACTTATCTAACAACCTACGCACCCCTTTGGTGGTGCATATACCTTGTTATGTATTTTGATGCAGGGAAACACAAGTTCCCACAATGAGGCGATGAGATTTTTTTAGTTGTTTTTGGGTAGTTGGTGGTGAGATGGTGGGATTTTTTCCAAGATATCAAATAGAGTAGCTATTTTTGTTTTAGTTGTCCATTTCTTTTGGAATTGTATCTTGGAGACAATTTATTTACTTTTGAGTGGTATTGTTTCTAATGTTTCATTTTTTCTATGATGTGTATTTCTTGTTTTACTCTTCCATTATTTCATCCTTTCGTGTATATATATTTCATGTTGTCTATTTCAGGTTAGGTGAAATCATTCACTCTAGTTGTTTTTTATGCTCAGGTGCTAATCTCCAAACTATGGGGATCTATAATTCCTTTAGGTATGTTTTAGGTTGGTTTTCATACTAGGTTATGAGGTAATCTGGGTCAGTTCACCATAGTTTGGTACCAAAGGTGGGCAATCTCAGTTTGGGGAAGTTTTTCGAGAGGAGAGAGGATTGTCGGGAATTGAGAGGTAGGTTGCAGTGATTGTATAGACATCACTTTTCATAATGAGTCTAAGGTTACCAAGGGATTTTGGGATGTATGTCTCCTATTTTGATTTCTTGATCTTAGTCTTAGTTTCTTCTTATGGTTTTCTAGTTTTAACTGATATTATCTTGTTGTTTGATCATCTCTTCTATTTTGATGTGCATTGTTATGCCTCCAAGAAGTATCACACTAGTTTCTTAGGAGGGTGAAGTGGATTCCCCTCAAGGGAATCCACCTATAGATCATAATCTTATCAAAGTTATCTTGAGATAAGTTTTTGATCTAGTCCAAAATGTACTTCAATTCCAGAACACATTTTTTGAGGTACAACCAGGATATGGAAGAGAAAGGTTTTGATCACATGAGTTGTTATGTGATAATCCACCATCCTTTAAGGGTATGAGTGATCCCCATGAGGTGGAGGACTTTCTGGACAAGTATTATCATATCTTTGACTTCTTAGATACACATGAGAAGATAGAGGTAAAGTGTGTGGAGTTCAAAATCTAGGGTCTCAGTAAGCATTGTTGGGATTCCATGGTTTAGGTGAACATACATGTAGGCCTGGACTGCAAGGGTTTGAAGACCCACTTATTTCAATAGTTTCTTCCAAAATCACTATTCATAATGAAGTCTCTAGAGTTCTTCTCCTTATATCACTTAAACTGTTCGGTGTCAGCATTCAACAATTGGTTCATGAAGCTGGTTCACTTTGCTTTGGAGGTAGTAAAGAATGAACAAAAAATGATCAAAAGTACATGTAGGGTTTGTGACCAGATATCAGATCATAGTTATTTATGTTGAATATTTATAATAATGTGGAGATAGAATACAATTCAACGATGGAAGAGTTGTAAATTCTAGAAAAGGTTGGTTATTATTCCCCTTCTATTCCACCCAGTGGAAGCTTCAGTGACGTGCATGGGAGGAAGAGGAATTGGCATGATCATCATAGGAGTGCTTTTGGTGGTTCTCAGAAGAAGGCCACCTCTTCACCTTTAATTACATCTAGTAGTGTACCTTTAATGTTCTAATAATGTGGAAATGTTGGGAAAGCCTGACATTCTTGTTCCGCACCTGTGAAGATGGGTAATAGTTGTGGATTCTATGTCTATATACTATATTTCTTTAAGGCTATATTTACCCCTCATTGTGGTCAATGATCATTGGCCCCAAAGGCTACTGCATTTCAGTCATATGCTTCAAAGTCTATAGGGCTCCAGCCATAGGCCTTAGGAGTGAAGCACCTTTACAAAGTGGATGATTTTCCAGTGGAGGTAGATGTGGGTCCTACAACTTTGAGAGGTACTATATTTATTATATCTTCAATAGTGAATACATTATTTGATACAGATTTCTCCCAATCGTTTCTATTAACATGATTTGTGGATATGATTAAACTTCCAACAAAACTCACGTCCATTGTAATGGAGTTAGGTACACCTCTCGGAAAGAGGAAAGAGAATGGGTTTTAGATTCCTTATTCTTTGTTGATATCCGATGAAGAGTTAGTCTGGGATTTCCTCATTCTTGATCTAGATTTATTTAATATCATCATTGGGATGGATTATAATATCACCCATATTTTTGAGGTTTACTATTAGGATTGGTGTGTCTATTTCCTTATGCCTGATGGGATATCTCAATTTTTTCAAGGAGAGATGGATCCGAGGTTATGTTTTTCATGACCTTACCACCCAAATATAAGGAGTTTATTTTATGATGTTTGAGTTGATCTTTATGATATTCCTTTTTGTGGGTAATCTTCCCTTGGTTGTTAGATAATTTCCCAGTGTTTTCCCATGTGATTTATTCAGTCATCCTCTAGAGAGGGAGTTAGTGTTTATGACTAATACGGTGCTAGATATGCAGTTTCTCTTGATACCCTCTTATTATATGGTGTCATTAGACCAGAAATATCACAAGATTTAGTGGGATGATCTAATGAATAAAGGTTTTGTTCACTCCAATGTTTCTCCTTTGGAAACCCCAGTGCACTTTTCCAAGAAGGCCAATGGTTCACTTTGTTTGTGTGTGTACTATTTGAAGTTAAACTGGGTAACAGTTAAGAATAAGTATCCTTTGACATATGTGGATGATTTTTTTGACCAGTTAAAGGGGTAAATGTGGTTTTTGAAGATCAATATTAGGTTAGGTTATCATCAGATCAAATTTTGTGAGTCCAATATATTGAAGATTAATTTTTTGAGTAGGTATGGCTATTAAGAATATCTTGTGATGTCTTTTGACTTGACTAATGCTCCTTCAATTTTTATGTATTTAATGAATTAGATACTTCATGAGTATATCAAAATATTTTTGGTGGTTTTCATAAAATATATTTTGATTTATTCAAGATCTAACTGTGACCATGGGAACTATTTGAGATTGGTTTTGGAAAACCTTAGGATTACTCCAAATCCCTTTTCTTTATTTTCAAAATAAACTACATTTTGGTTTAGTGGGAACTTCACAAAAAAATTACACATAAAATTCAAACAAATCAAACCCGTCCCAAACCAAAATTCAAACTTCAAAAAAAACAAGACATTTTAAAAAACAGGAATTCAGGTGGGATTCGAAAATTAGAACTCAAACCACAAAATATAGACTAAAACTCAAGGAGATCTTGATCATCACATCAGAGAAAGTCATTTTGTAACCTTAATGATTAACACCTATTATTTTTTTCACCCTGAAACAAACCAATGCCATTTATGAAGATCACTTTCCTTGATAGCACATCCTCATCATACAAAATTCTACCACCACAATGCACCACCAAACGAAGTACTATTATCCTAGAACACTAGTATCCACTCTAAAAACACAATGAAGCAGTGTAAAGCCTCCACAGAGAGTCAAATCTAGGAAATAGACTGCAAAAAAGACCATCTGAAAAAAAACAGCCAAATAATGAACCAAACATAGATGATATTGCCACACCAAAACCATACAGACTGACCAAAACAACCCCACATCACTGAATAAAGTATAAAGAAACCCAAAAACCATCATCAAATGTCGTAGAGAAGAGAAACTCATACTCACAACCGATGAAGGACAAACTCTTGAAACTTTGACGACCTCCAAACCCACATCTCAAAACCTCAGTTTCACCCCACTCCTGATCTGCCTCATAGAGGCATGTATAGAAATGAGGCCAGAGTAGGGAACAGAGAGGAAAATGAACCCAAATGACGCCATGAATACTGGTCAGAAAACCAAAAACAAAGATAGGCTGATGTTGGAGTTCCTTGTGAACTGACAGCTACTGAACCACAACATCACAAACCCTCTTAGAAACCCCACTTCAGATCCAACATGGAAAACCGCAAGGGAAACAGAGGTCATATCTAGGGAGAGACCAAGGTCTTTATTGCATACACCAATGACCAGCCTCAAAATAGGGAAGGAAAATGGAGAAAGAGGTGAAAATAGGGGAAGAGAGGAAGGGGAAGGATAAATGATCAGATTCACATCTAAGACCACATCGTAGGGTTTCAGGAGGAAACCCTAGGCGAGGTAGAGAGGGAGAGGGGAGATCTGGGAGAGAAAGCTCTCATCACTTCTCTTTCAAACCTTAGGATTCAACATTTGTAAGGAATTATTATAAAATGTGGTTTATTGACCCAATAAGTGATGTTCTTAGGGAATATGATATCTAAGTATGACATTTCAATTGATCCTAAGAAGGTGAAGGTTGTCTGGTCATGGGAAGATTCACAAAACATCTTTGGGATTTAGAGATTCATTAGTCTTACTGGGTACTATCGATGGTTATTCAAGGATTTCTTAAAGTCGGAATCACCTTTGAATTCTCTTACTTGGAAAGGCATGAAATTCATATGGGATGAAAAGTGGCCATCTTCTTTCAATGAACTGAAATGAATTATATCATCTTATCATGTTTTGATCCTACCTGAGTCTGGTAGGTGTATATAGTTTGTTGTGATGCTTCTGGTGATGGTTTGGGTTGTGTGATTTATATAGGTTGATCATGTGGTGGATTACGACTCTTTCCAACTTTGAATGCATGAGAATAAATACACCACTCATGGTTTTGAGTTTTCCATAGTTATGTAGGTGATTAAATGTTGGTGGAACTATCTTTTTTGTAAATTTTCTCAAAACATTTGGACCATAAGATTATAAGATATATATTTTCTTAAAAATACTTGAATATAAAATAGTGGTTGTGTGTGGAGTAAATTCAGACATTTGACTCAATACTACCTACACCCAGGGGAAGGGGAATTTCATTGAAGAAATCCATAATAGAAATATACCATAGCATGAAATTATAGAATCAAAATAGTATTGGAACCTTATGAGGCTCTTTTCTTAGTTTCACCTAGATCCTCAGGAAGACATTTTATGAATGGTTTTGACCAGTGTTTAGCTATAATAATCTCTTCTTCAATCTATTCAGTTTGATCAACAGAAATATGATGAATTCAGGGTAATTATAGAAACCCAATATGGTGGGGAGATAATTTTTTGGCCAGTCTCTCCCTTCTAATGGTATTATTCATTTTAGAGATCGGTTTTTCAACCCAGCATATATGAGAAGATCAATTTTGATTGACTGTAATTTTTCTTCATTATTGATTTATATGGGAACTATGATGAATGTATTAAGATATGAGATTATGATTCTTTTGTCTAGTTATGATTTGTGAAATTAAAAATTATGTGTCCCAATGTTACACATGCCAACAGGTAAAGATAAATCATCTAAAACCTTCTGGATTTCTCTAGCCTCTTCTGGTGTCGAATTGTAAATGGGAAGAGGTGTCCATGAATAGTATTGTAGGATTACCATGGTCTCCCTAAGGGAGGAATACTATCTAGGTGGTGATTGATTGGTTGATAAATCATGTTAACATAATTCTGATCAGGGACATCACTAAGGTTGATGACCTGGGTAAGCTATATATGCATGAGGTTGTGAGGTTACATGGGGTTCCCTCTGCCAATGTTTTGGAATGGTATCCTAGGTTTTCCTCATGGTTCTAGAAGAGTATCTAGGATGTGATGGGGACTCAGGTTAGGTTGAGTACAACTTACCATCTGCGTACTAATGGTTAGATGAAGTGTGCTATTTGGATCCTCGAGGGCCCACTTCGTTCGTGTCTCTTAGATTTTGGTGGATCATAGGACATCCAACTAGGATTGATTGAGTTTTTTTACAGAAAAAGTTATTATTCATTGGTCATAATGGTTCCCTTTGAGGATTTTTATGGTCACTCATGTTTTTCACCTCTTTGTTGAGTAGAGGTGGGAAAGGACACTTTGGTGGGAACAAGTCTGGTTCAGGAGATTTTGGTGAGGGTTCCATATATACATCATCTTATGGTTATAGAACATAGTCATTAGAAATTATATGCAGATATTAGGAATCATACTTTATATTTTTCCATTGGTGACTGGGTTTTCTTAAAATTCTCTACTTAGTTAGGTCGTTGTTGTCTTGAAAAATAGGGAAAGTCAGTTCTGAGATATGTTGGACCATTTAAGGTCACCGAGAAGCTTGGGAAGGTTGCCTGTTATATTTAATTTATAGTTTAGTGGATGGGTATTCAGGATTTTTTCCACATATCTCATCTCATGAAGTACCATCATGATCCCTCCCATGTTTTGAGTTGGTAAGAAATCAATTTGGAGTCATATGTTTTTATTATAGAGAAACTTGTGGAGATTGTTGACTCTTATGTGAAAGTCTTGCATGGGAAGTTGATTTCATTGGTCAGATTATTATTGTGACACGAATTAGATTCTCAAGAGACTTAGAAGGGAAATTCATCAATGAGGGAGTAATAGCTTCACCTATTTTTGAAAAAAATTATTCCACCTGACATACTAGGGATATAGAGTATAATTTTAGGGAGTTTGTAACATTCCTTTACCTTTATTCAAGTATTTCTCATACCTATTTTCATTTCCCTCTTTTTTTGGGTGAATTTTGGACCTTTTAAGGACTGATAGAATTTTCTGGGGGAAATAACCTAATCTTTAGGGATGTATGTTTGTTGGAATTAATGGGGTCTAAATATAAATGTGAAAAAGATTAATTATATGTTCTTTAGGGTCGCGGTTGACCTGGGGTCCTTTTCTAATTATTTTTATAGAATCCTCATGCTGAGAATATTAATATCTTGAAATTGTTACACAATGTGAAACCTTTACTGAGCAGTTTCTCCAGAACTATTATAGTTCATGAAAATTTTACACAACATGAAAATGGTTCACATACTATAAAGGTCAATCAATGTTTTTTTAATTGAGATGATGCCTTTTTTAGTGTATATTCCTTCTATAGATTTTACACCATGAACCCATGATTCATATCATATAATGTGAAAAACCAGTAGGTTTTTATACACTACACATATAATTCTTTTTCATTATATGAGAAGGCTCCACTATCATATCCTAGGAGCTCTCCCATGTGATTTTTTGGGATCTCATATCTTTTTAGGCATTTTTTTATGATTGAACTTCATTGTAGTTACACTAAATCTCTCTGAGTAAGTGATATTTATACTTATTCATTATCGTTGGATGCAGCAGTGATGAGCAGTGATGTTATGCTAAGTTATCAGATTTTTTGATCTTGTGGTGTTAATCATTATTGATCCTTTCTAAATATATTGTGAAATCTTCCAACATAGTTTGACCTATGTTTTGGTTGGAGTTTGGTGTGAGAGTTTCAAGAGGTACATGTTTTTTTATCTTCTCTACAAACCATTATGCTTGATTAATAGATTCTAATAAGGGATTATTGATTCTAGGGACTCTTTTGTTGTCTTTTCATTATTCTATGTTAGTGGAACTCCTTTAGGTAATGTGAAACCCACGTTTAATGTATGTGGTTCCATATCTAGCCTTTATTGGATGAATCTTAATTTATCTAGTTTTCATAAATTATTTTTTAAATAAAATGGCATGATTTATTGATTTATTTTTGTGTGTGTGAAAACAGGTTTTTGAAAAAATATGTCTTCCCCTTATTTTGGTAATAGGAAAAAGGTATTTTCAAATCATTGTGAAATGGTTTTATGAAATGGTTTTCATGCATGTTTTTTATGAAATGGGTTCAAAAATGTATCACATTGGATGCCTTGGGTACTTAGGTGGAATTTGCAGTAATAGGCCATATCCATTGATACTATCTAGGGAATCATTAATGGGGTGTTCCTTTTCACCCTATTTCTATTGTTATAAAGAATTGTTAGGCCCATTTAGATGTTCATTTGATAGGGTTTCCACTTCTCTCTAGACTCGATGAATATATATAGGGAATTGATGCACATGATAAATTATGTTTGGGTATGAGGGTTCTGGCTAGCCTAAACTATAGAGATCCTTGGTGTGCTTTACTAGTTCTTTTTGTATGTACTAATTTGGATTTTATATGATATGTGATATGATTTGAAACCATTTTAACATAATTATTTAGAAATGTGGAAAAGAGGAATGATTTTTCCATGATTTTGATACAAAAATTAGTTAACTGATTATCATGATTTATTTTCATTAAAGTTGAGAATTTAATATTGTTGTATAAGACATGTTATGGACCACCTAGATGCTATCATACTAGGAATATTTATCTCACACCATGTTCACCCATTCAGTAGTGTGTAGACCATGTTGTGTCTTTCAATATAGGTAAAGGAAAGGCATCATAAAAAGGCAGTGGGGTTTTTATCAATTGTGTATGGGTAACTGGTGGAAAGATATTTGGAGCTTTTTCATGCTATCACATAGATTAGATGTTTTATTTTTTGTTTTCATTTTTTTTTTGGAATTGTATCTTGGATATTGTTTATCTACATTTGAGTTTTATCACTTCTTTGGTTTCCTTTTTTATAAGACATGTATTTCTTTTCTTACTCTTCCATTGTTTCTTAATTTTGTGTATATATATTTCATTTTTTCTACTTTGATTTGGGATAAATCATTCTCTCTGGTTATTATTGATTCTTGAGTGGTAGTTTCTAGCTTATGTGGATCGGGAATTCCATTCAAGTATGTTTCATGTCAAGTCTGGTACCAGGTTGTGAGGGTATTTGGGTCGGATCAACATTCTTAATGTTTATAAATTATATAAATAAATTTAAAAAATAAATCAAATTAATGATTTAAAAATTCAAGCATCCCCAAGAATAGTTATGAAATGAGTGTTATGGAAGTGTTGTGATTACTCTAGGAGAGATACATAGAAAATAATTTCATGCCCAAAAATGTAGCATAGACATGCACCCTATAATCTAACGTGCATCTTCTCGGCAAACAATATAGAGGCATCTATACAGATGTGATAATACAGTAAACACCCAACTATATCTATCTGTCTAGTAATGATCCTCAAGTAATGGTAAGTACATTTTTTATACCAAAGTGGTGGAGTGGTCTACACAAAACATTCCACTGATCAATTTCATAATGTATGCATGTGTATAGAATAGGTGTCTCATCATCATCATCATCAGGAATGTTAGAGAAATGATTATCAAGACACACCATGTGAAATCTAGAACCCTATAAGTCACATGGTATGTCAATGCCTAGTATACAATGCATGAAAGCAAACCAGACGACAATACTTGCACCCATAACCAACTATTTGTTGATGGGTAGACTGAGCATATATGCCACATCCTCCAAATTAATAGTCATATCCCTATCAGGGAGATGAAATGTGTGTGTTTATGATATCCATATCTCAACTAGTGTAGTAATCAAATGATGATCAATAGTCTTTAAGTCTAACATGGTGACTCCATAAAAGTTAGCACATCTGAGGTATGGAACAATAACATCCAGAGGTGCATCATGGTGAAAATGATGTGCACTCCGAATAGAAATATGTCTAATAGGTCACTACAACAACACATCATGTGAATCATGTTACTTCTATGAGGAAAATAGAGGGTCCTCCATCTAAATGTATAAATATTAAGATATTAATGGTGAAACCTATTTAAAACATACATGGTTTTATTATTTAGTCTAAAATATTTGTTAAGTTTCTAATTATTATTTTTAAATGAAATATGTCGTTTATGATATGGACTTGTTGTTATATTTAATTTATGTATTAAAATTAGAAAACCATATTTCATTATAGCGGTGTTGGTCAAATTATATAGGCATGTTTACATCATCACATTTAATGATAACAATTAAAACAATAATTTTGTGTAAAAAAATTACATTAACCAATAGAGTGCATCATTAATTTTAACTGATAGACGCATTCCCTATAAGTCTAGGGAAACATGTCTATGTGTAACCTTCCTGGCTACATAAACCACACCTTCATGCAGGTGCTTGTTCATTGGGCCAATCCATCTCATTTAAAATACATGTCGGCTTTGGCCCCCCTCTTGGTCGTAGCCTTGTCATGTTTGGTAGAGTATGGGTGCGCCAAAATGCATACCAAAATTTGGATATTCCCCCCAGAAATCCATATATTACTATAGAATTCATTAATACTCTCTAGTAGATAAAATGGATCAATGAATTGATCCCAAGATAATCATACAAAATTTCTTGTTGTAATCACATGTGTGTAGGTATACTGTAATTCTTTAATGTTACCACAATCACAATAATGAATATCTAGTAAAATGACAAGCACACACCCACTATTACTAGCCATAGGATCATGAGACTCAGTGACCTCAAATCTATTCTTTGCATAGTCAAATTAATGGACACAAAATATTGTAGCATCCTAAATAAATCTATCAATCTCACACTGGAAATGGTGATCATATCACAACCCTCTATTCAAACCCTCTTCAACCTATTTTCTCCATTCCAAAAAGTAATTTATAGTGTGATAGAAGGTCTCTTGTACAGATACTATAACTTAAATTTAAATCATTATATTGTTATTATATTATAATTTTGGGTTTTCTATTTAATATATAATCAAATATTCTTAATTACCTGTAATGGATAATTTTCAAACTACCTTAAAAACACCATTTACACATTCAACGATGTTGGTATTCATATGTCCATAACACCTCCCATCATCATACTCCATAGACCATTTGTGATCTGTAATTTGCATCATTTAATCATCAACTTCCTGATTATGTTTGTGAATATCTTGAAGATGGTCATTAATCTTTTGTTGTTGAAGCTTGTATTCTAAAAAATAAGAACTAATTCGAAAACATATTATTGTAACTACTAAAATACTTTTTCAAAGAAAAGGATATTTATACTCATTTTAATGATTACATTCTTATTAATTATAATTAAATAATTATTAGTTAATAATTAATTATAATTAGTAATTATAAAAATTAGTAGTTGTAATTAGTAATTATAATTATAAATTATAATTCTTTATTAATTATTTATTAATTATTTATTAATTATTTATTAATTAATAAATAAATAATTATTAATTACATACTAATAATTATTTACTAATTAAATTTTAATATACTAATTATTAATGAACTAATCATATTTATTTAATTGTTAATTCTTCATTATGAATCATATTAATTACTAACGATATTTATTAATTACTAACTAATCAGGTTAATTATTATTCATATTAATAATCATGGGAATTACTAATAATATTAATTTATTATCTATTCACTAATTAATCATATTATGTTAATTGATAATTTTAATTATTTATTAATTATAAATTATTATTAAACTATTATTGGTAAATTAGTAATTATTATTAATTAATTAGAAATTATAACTAATTTATTATTACTCTGTTAGTAATTCTAAATAATTAGTCATTATAATTAGTAGTTATAATTTCATATTAATTAATTATTAATTGGTTACTAATTAATTATTAATAATATATTAATCGCTAATTATTAATTATTTTCTAATTAATATTTAATATATTATTTAAAAATTAATTAATCCAAATAAATATTAATTACCATTTATTTACTAACAAGATTTAATTAAATTATTATTATTATTTCAATATATTCTTTTACTAACAAAATAAATATATCTAATTAAATAATTAAACTAAATTAACTTCAAATTAAACAACTACCTAAATGAAGAATATTAAAATAAATTAAACAAATACCTAAATATACATTAAACCCATTAAAACAAATTATTAAATACATATTAAAATAAATTGGACATGAAAATTAAACAAATAGTTATATAACATTGGACATCAAAATTAAACAACTAGCTAAATAAATTAAATATGTGAATGAAATGACTAGCTAAATAAATTGGATATGAATATTAAACAACTAGATAAGTATAAATAATTAAAATAAAGTTAACATGAAGAATTTAATATTACTATTAAAAAACATTAAACCAAATTATACTACCGAATTATATAAAAATTAATAACAAAAATTTTAGAAGATCGAAAAAAATTGAAGAGAGCTTTAAAGAAGCATTGACCTAGGAGAGAGATCTTCTAATTGGGAAGGGGGAAATTTGATTGATATGTGTGGGGTGCTTCCCATTTTTTAGGGAATGAAAATAAGGGCACCACATGATGTGGTGTAATTAGTATTTCTATTTGAAGGAAGAGATACCATTGAAGTGATGCTCTTCCCTCAAAATTTTTTTCCAAAGCAACAATTGAAGTGGAGATGTGGGATTCTCGTTAAAAATCCATTTCATCTAGTTCTATTCTAGATGACCTATCAAGTTCCATTTCTTATGGTGTGTAAGAGTCTCATCTACCAAAAATAGACCATATTCTTAATTAATTAAAAAAATCCATTGAAAAATTTTTGCTGGATGGATATGTTGGATACCCATTTGATCACTAACTGACTTTCCCAACATTATTTATTTATTTTTTTTACCATTTTTACAAGCTGATGAAGCTAAGGATTTTTTTAATAAAAACCTATATCTAGAGGGTGTTTTTTTATATTAAAAGAAAAAATTTACCTCAAATGGTGATAAATATTGATTTTTTTTAGTTTATTTATTTCTTACAAATTATATAACAATAATAATGTTGATATAATTAATAATAAATCATTATCATCATCATTATTATTATTATTTTTGTTCTTTTGTTATAGATATTATATGTAAAATTATATATCGATTATTTTGTACCATTTACTAATGTACCATATATATGTTCATTATTAAAATTATATGTATATATATTTATTGAGAAATTATTTCACTCATAATTTATAAAACAAGATAAAAATATATAATTATATAGTTAATTGATAATGTAATTAATTTCCTACAAGTATGATTGTTAATACTATTTTAGTTTTTTTTACGACCACCACCACCACTATTATTTTTTTATAATTATTGTTATTGTTGTGCCTCTATGGAACATCTTAGTGGAAGGAACCTTGCAGCGTCTTAAGGAGGTTTCACATTTGATCCTCTCCATTCACTTTCTTATATGATTCAGTTCGGTGTTTTCTTTCCATTTTCTCCCTCAATATGTTGTTTCTTTTTTTTCTACTTATTCTACCCAAAAAAACTACATTTATATTCTTCTTCTCCTTATTAACTCTAATAAAACCATTGTAAAATTAAATTTTATAGTATATTATCACATTCTCTCAAATCTGTAAATATTTACTTATCAAGAATCAATTTTCAATCTTGTCCTATCTTCTTTCTTGATAAAATAGGTTTTTTAACACTACAAGGCATCAAAACTCTCTTCTCAGTTCTAAAAAAATTCTTCTTCATTTAAAAACTTTTATTAACAATGTTATATTATTTGATAGAATTATTCTACAATTTATTATTTTATAGGCTAGCCAAATTTGGTCTATAAAAACAATACAAAGCTATGGAAATGACATAAACAAGATGCATGATTTATTTTAAAAAGTAATGTGCTGTAAAGTTCAAAATTCATATTATTTCCACCCTTCCCTACTATACCACCTAAAGTATAATTATTCAACATAAACTATCAAGGTCCAAATCATTCATATGGGTCTGGAGGGTAGTTTTAGGACTATTTTCATTCAAACTACAATATAAATACATATACACACACTTTTAGTTTATTTTTCTTATACTATTCATACTCACTGTATTTATTGTATAAGTTTAAATTGTTTATTATTATTAATCAGCATATCCACATTATTATATGTATTATCTAATTATCTTATGTCAGACAATTAACCCCTCCTCTAGTATTTTTCATCACACCTATGGGACATAAAAATAGGTTTTAAATTGTAGGATCTCTTACATTCTATATATTTTATATCATTACCCTAGACAAAATATTCCATGGATGTGATTAGAGTCTCCAACCAGACTCATTTCTTCAGTTTCACCACATTGAACCCTAATGTTATGCGTCTTCACATATTCTCAATGAACTAAAAAAATATCCCTAAAAAACCATCCATGTTGTATAAGATCACCATATCAGCCACCACCATCATTTTCCATCGATTATCTCCTTAATAACAACCTAACACTCACCCACACACAACTAATGCCTAAAACCAGCTACCCCTAAACACTATCCACATATCCCTTTTCTCAAATGTTGATGATTTTTGGTTATCATGTTTTTGTAGATATTATGTAAGTTATTATTTTATGGTTTCTGTGTGCAATAATTTGTGGGAGCCATTGGCTATATTCCTTTCATGATAGTTCTAGTTGCATATCTAGGTTTGGGCAGCTCATGATTGTCAATGATGCATGTGGTGTTTTATTTTTTTTATTTGGTGATTTATAGAGTGATTTTCATATTATAAAATCTTCAATGGTGACTTTCAGTGGTTTCCACGTTGATAAGAACATTGGGATCACAATTTATTAATTTATGTGTTAATCAAATATTGAAATTAAATTTTTTAATTCATTATAATAATGTGTTTTTCATAATATATTCCATTTTTAAAAAATATTCTCATATATTGTTTTAAGACAAACCAAATTTTTGGAAACTCTTTTTCATTTATTTTCCTATAATATTTTTTTAAAATATTGTTTTGTTTTTTTAAATAACATTTATAATTAAATTCATGTATAAAATAATTTAAATTATACACTTTTTTATATTTATTTAATTTTATAATTGTTATTTTAAGATGAAATAAATTTTTTAGTGTGAGTAAACATAACTTTGTGCATCATTTAAAACATTGTTTAGTTTTTTTAGATATTTTCACAAGCACTTTTTTATGATTTTTCAGCAATAAAAACATCTTTTTATTGAAAAAATAACTTGTCTGAAATTATTGTTTCTTTTTTCATTGAAAAAAAGCATTTTACAAAAATAATTTTTTACTTTTTGAAATATTATGTTGATTATCTTTTTTTATCTAGAAAAAGTATTATCTTTTTAAATCTATTTTTTCAATTCAAACTGTAGAGTTTTTTTATAATTTAAACACAAAATATTTTTTCCATTTTCTAGATCATTTTTTAAACTATTCTAAAGTTAGTTTTGTTTATAAAATTATAACAAGTGAATTCCATGGATAAATTATTTTAGTATTAGAAAAAATATATTTTATTTTAGAATAATTCAATAACACTAATGCATTTAGAAACTACTGAAATGATGAAAAACACAGTTGTGATGACCAAGATTATAAGAAAATTTTGTTTGAATACTATTACCTAAATAATCTCCTACATATGATAAGCATTTCCCAAAAATATATAACCAAACACAAACATATAAAATTAATAATATTTTAAAATATTACCCAAGAAACTATTCCACTTAAATATTGTTGAAACACTATTTTTAAAGATGAATATCCAGATACAAAGCTCAAGTAAAATATAAAATACAAAATTTAAACTAAATAGAAAATATATTCGATCGACCTTTTAAAATAGATCCATCATAGATAGATCCATACCCTCATTATTTAAGAATTATAAAATTATATTTCAAATTGGGGGATACTCTATATCATTTAACTAATTTAAAAAATTGTAACTTGTGATGATAAACTACCATCGAAGGTGATATTACTCACATATAAAAATATCCAATGTAGATGTTACAAAATTTTTGTAAAATATGTTCATATTTTAGCTATATGGATTTCATGTCCTTCCCAAATATGAAAAAAAATGTCAATATTATTTTAAAAATGGTTATCTCAAAAATTATTTTTGGAAAATATCATCTAGAAAAAGTCGTATGTATAAGATTTTTTGGATAATGATGTAAGAAAAATTCCATCTGAAATAAAACATAATATCTTCAAAGACCATTTAATATAACTTTTTTGAAAATAAGTATGGAAATACTAAGAGAGGAAATGGGGCATATGAAAGAAATGATTCTAGAGGGAGGGGTGGAGGGAGACTTATAAGGTTTATAGGATTTTATACTATTCAAAAATAATATAAAAAAAATTACTCTTTTATATAGTCAAAAAAATATTTATAAAAATAGATAACAAGTTACACGACTCAATATAGATTGAAAATTACAAATTCAAACTAACAAGAAATTTATAGGATGTACTTATTTAAAATAGTCATAAATATATCACCATATTAATTCTTTAATGACCTTAATAGATTGCTAACATAAACTCCTTATGCAATTCAACATAAACCATAAAATTTAAAGTAACCAAGAATAAGCCCACTATATTGTAAAACTTATTAGTGTAATAGTTAAAATTCCATCCCACGCATTAAAACATAAAACTTTGACCAATCAAACCACTGATTCTTCACCAAAAATCATATAACACCATAAAAGGGTGAATTAATTTTTAACCCTAGTGAAACTCCTAAACCTTCTTTTCATCCAACATCGCCTTCATGGTTTAAATTAGGGGATTCCTCCACAACTACATATTCTCTCTAATTTGGTGTTATCTTTTAAGGCTTGATACCAATGAAAATGTGAGGATATATGGGATGATAAACATTATTTGGTCTTCCATTGGTTCCAAGGTATAAACCAATTGAATTAGTAATGAGTTTTATGATTATTTGGTTTTGGAATGGTAGAGGTAAGACTTGAAGATTATTTCCTTCTTTTGATGGATATAGATTTAAAATTTGACAGGGGTTTTCAATATTGAAAAGATTTTTAAAAAGTATAATAATTTTTTTTCAAACCATTATTATATTCAATTTACATATTTTCTGTTACGAAAATCATTTTCAAATAATATTTATTTTTTTATTTCAATATAAATTCATATATGTAAATTCGTAAGCATATTATAATACATAATAGGTAAGTTAAGATTCTCCAAAGGGTTTGGATGTTGTTAAAAGTTTTAAACTTTGGTTAAAAATGTAAAGGGATTGGTTTTGAAAATATTGAGTGAGTTTTTAAGGGGGATTTGAAAATGAATTTGATGTTTTATTTTCTAAAAAAAATTAATGGGTAATTTTTTTGTTAAAATTGATTTTAAATAAAGGGTAACATGTTTTTTAGTGGTGAAATTCATTTAAAAAAAATAAAAAAGTGTCCCAATGATTTATTAGGTCAAGATTCATTGGTTTTTTACAATATAAATGTGATTTAAGGGTAATTTGTTGGATTTAAAGTTAATAAGTTGGATTTATATAATTTTTCAAAATGAGGATGATATTTTGGATTTTAATGATGATATAATTAAAAGACCTTCTAAATTTCACATTGACTTTAAAATGGAAATGTGTGATTTGAAATTAGAATGAATAGATTCATTAGGTTTTTTTATAATGTAGTATGCCCTATTAATGGGATGAGTGGTGTATAAATTTATAAATGAAAACATGTGTAAGGATAAAAGGTGTTATCTATATTTATATGATCATATTAAATTTCAAATACCTACTAAATAAATAGTATATAATCTCCTATATAATATAACTTGATAATAATTCCATGGAAAGGGCGTGTCACTAACTCTATCCAACCCATAGGATATCCATCATGACCCCACTCCCGCAACCTTGGCCTCATGGGAGGCTGAGCGCTACTCAAATTCAGTCCTGAGACCAAAATTTTTTGCCTTTTCATAGATTAATTAATGGATTTCTTTTAATGTCAATACTACAATGGTTGTCTTAGCATGAGTGCATGTAATTCCATTCAGATGAGACTTCTTAGGGTTTCACTAATTTAGGATCCCCTTGTGGGGATCATACAGATACTGCTTATTTGTTAACTTTTGTTAGAAAACTAAGAAATTGTGTCCAGTGCTTCACCAACTCCCCATCCTAGGAACATTTAGATTTAAGTAGACAACTTTCATCCATATTAACTTCATCTCCAGAATAGTAATTATTGAATTTTGTTTCCTGAGACTCATCCCCCATATCTTCTAGACATTAACCTATGTTGATTGAACAACCACAAGCAGTATTCATCCTAAACAAAATACTAGTGATCGTTGTGAGGATAAAACCTACCACCCATGGAGTAATTCTTTTAAAAAATTCAATTACCCACTTCCTTCAAAACATGATGAAAATATTTGAAACATTCAAATGTTTGGTTTACTTATTTGAAAGGCCCATTTTTATATATTTATTTATTTTGATAAATATTGATATTTACAAATCAAATAGTACAGATATGAATTGAAAATTTATGGATGAAAATTGTATGATAAAATATTATGAAGATGGGGTGAAGGAGTTCATCATGTTTGAAAAATATCATTTATATGAACCATATCAAATCCTTTGTCCCAATTTATTCTATTTTTATTGAATACTAATTAGTCCAAAGGATTTGGGAGAACAATTGATCTATCATGGAATAGATTGAACTTATAAATTTTTGACTAAATGGCAGGAAAATTGAATATTCCGAGTGATTGGGTTAGCACGGCATTTTATAGATCGTCTCATATGAATATAATTTTGGAAAATAAAGACTATTGTATCTAGGATGTGATTATAGGTGTGAATAATGATGTAGATCATATTGAGGAAATGTTAATGAAAGTTTAATATGAACTTTTTGATTGTCAAAAAATGTTTGAGAAGATAAAGAGTAGTGAAAAGTCATCATTGTATACATGTTGTACTAAATAAATAGCATTACCATATGTACTAAAGATATATAATTTAAAATCTATCAATGGATAAAGTGATTCCAGTTTTACTGAATTACTTTCTCTCTTGAATGATATGATCCAAGAAGATAATGAACTTCCTAGACCAGCACATAATGTTAAACAAATTCTATGTTCAATGGGTAATATCTCTGAATGAATACATGCCTATAAAAATGATTTTATATTTTTTCCTAAGGACTGAAAATAACTTAATTAATTCCCAAAGTGTGGTTCTTATCAACACAAGAAAGATAAATTGGGTCCGAGAAATGTTTTATGTTACTTTTCTATCATTCCAAGTATTATGAGCCTATATGTAATTGAAGATACTACAAGGAAATTTGTGTGGAATTCAGATGCAAGAAATAATGTTGGGAAAAAATTTCACTCAACAAACTCTCCTCACTAGAAGATAATTTATAGTGAGTACCCTTAATTTGGAAATGATTCGAGAAAGCTTCATCTTGCACTATCTATAGATGGAGTGAATCCTTTTGGTTTTAAAAGGAGCACTCACAATACATGGCCGATTATATTGGTCAATTAAAACATGTCATTGTGGATATACTTAAAATTAAAATACATTTTGTTATATATTCTTATAAAATGAATAGAATAAACATGCAATGATATTGATGTTTATTTGGCTCAATTGATCAAAGATTTAAAGTTATTATGGGATTCATGTGTTTTGTAGTAAGATACTTATAGAAATTAAGATTTCACATTGAGAGACATTTCAAGGTTGTCTCATTTTTTTGACAAGGTATACAATCAATTATGTTGAAACATTCATCAAAGATCTTGTTTTTAGGACATCGCAGATTTATTCTCCAGATACATAAGTACTGATATTAGAAAACCTCATTTGATGTGAGTTAATAAGAACATATATCCCCATATCCACTAATAGGTGGTCAAATATTTATAAAATTCAAATATATGGAAACTTATTTTGGTAAAAAAATTGAAAATACTTATGAAAACTGGTTGGAGAAAAGATTAGTTTTTTTTAATTACTATACTGGATTTGTCTATATGTCAAACATTTTTTTGATGTTATTTGTGTTGAAAAAATGTATGGGATAGTTCATTAGGACAGTACTAAATTCCCCCAGAAAAACAAAGGATTGAATTAAGGTTAGTTTGGACATGATCGACATGGGAATACGGGAAGAGTTGGCATCAAGGAAGGGTGAAAATGAACTTTTATTCCTTCAGCTACTTACACTATATCCTAGCAGAAGAGATATCATTTCTACAACTTCTTGAATGATGTAAAGGTTCCATATGGTTATTCATAAGATATCAGTAATATGGTGTTAATGAATTATTTAATGTTTGAGGGTCTGAAATCACAATACTGTCATGGTATAGGGCAATATCATATGCTTGTTGATTTAAATTTCATTTTAACTAAGAATGTCCATCATACATTAACCAATATGTGTTTCTTTTTCAAATCTGTATGTATAAAAGTTATAGACCCTGTAGAATTTCCAACAATGGAAAAGAAAATTTCATTTATATTAAGTTAATTGGAAATGTTCTTCATGGTTTCATTATTTTATATGATAGGTCTCTTGATGTTTCAATTGTTAAGATAGATCTAACTATGTGGTCTTTTAGATTATAGATGTATGCACCCCATTGAATTTTATATGATTATTTTGAAAGTGTTTCAAAAATAAAAGTCATCTAAAGGTTTATATTGTGGAGTGATATATTGTTGTGGAAACCATTGAATTATGTAATGAATACCTATCCAGTGTGGAAATCATTAGTCTACCAAAATATAATCATGTTGGGAAGCTTGTGGGTAATGGAATTTCTAGATTATATGTTTTCATGATCACTATTACATATTGGTAATAGGATCACCTTTACATTTTTCATAATAGTTATAAGGTTTCCCCATATGTTGAAACCCATAATGAAATTATTAGGCATTTGAATCCTAAAAGGGCCAAAATCTAGATATCAAATAAACATAATCAACATTTACAGGATGGTTTCAAGACTATATGTTTAAGTTGTTAGATGAAAATCTAGATTCAATTTCAGATTGAATTCGATGGCTATCCAGAGTACTAATTGTTCATGTATTATCTTATAATGGTTATGTCATTAATAGTTATACATTCTATAATAATGAACATGATGACGGAACTACCATGAAAAATATTGGAGTTACACTTGTGGATGAAGTGATGCATGTATTTGATACTAAATATAGGAGTCCAATTTATAAGAATATGTTATTATTTTTCATCATTAAACAAATATGGGAGTTGTATTATAAAACATTCAAAGTGATGATTTTTTATTGAAAATGGGTTGATAACAGGAGTGTTGTTAAAATAAATGAATTAAGATTCATGAATGTGGATTTTAGTATGTAAGGGTACAAAGAAAAACCATTTATAATGGAATCATAGGTAGTGAGATTATTTTATATTCTAGATCCTACAAACCAAAAGTGCTCAATTATTCTGTTATCGACCAAAACCGTTGAAGGTTTAGATGAAAATCCAACTGAAGATGACCCTTTCATTGGGAATTCACAATCATTTCACAGTGTTCCCAATATAAATAGGGTCTTTAATGTCAAAGGAGACATTAATAAAGGGCTTTAGAGACTTAATAGTGGGGTAAAATCACTTCAACCATTAAAAAATAGATTTCAATAATCATGTTAATTTTTTTCTAATATACATTTTTTTACATCTTATTATTATATTTTCACAACTGCATTTACGTAATCTAAATTAAATGTTTAACCAATTCTATAAAAAATGACTTTTTTATGTGTTGATGCTCCCAATCCAAATGTATAGTTGGTTTCTTAACCTGCTGTTTATCCTAGTGCAGAGTAACAATGACCTTCTGTACATTCCAATACTATCAATCCAAAGGAACAACATATTCATGATTTTGAACCTAAGAAAATGGTATATAGTGAAGAATAAATGTCTCAAAAAGTAGGAGTTTCGGATTATGATGGTGTTTAAAAAAATTATTAAGGTGAAAATCAAAGGCATCAAATTCAAGGTTGGATGGAATGCGTGCAACCATCCTATTAACCTTAACAAGGCCATATTCAGTAGTTTCATTAGGCACACCACTCGATAGCACATGATTATTGATGTAGATTCAGAGAACTATGTTGTAACCATTCTTAAGACACTGATTTGCAAAGAGATTAGGGTAACATTATGATATCATTTATATATTTAACCAAAAATAAAATAATTAAACATTCAATTAATCTTCATTATCCCTTGAAGAGTGATTTTATAGTAGATGAATCCCATAAGAAATTAGTATTGATGATTTCTAAAAAGGATTATAGGGGATATTTTACAAATCTAATGAGGTTTCATCTCAATTATGCTGAATGGAAAATAAACATGCACCCACTGCATATATATTCCCACCCGATAAGCTAAAAATCATGGGATGCATTTAATGGTCATCGTGACCAGACATATTTTCATGTACATTATGTATGGTAATACATTGTTTGAAAATATGTGCATTAAAAAAAATTAAAATTTATTTTTAATTTATAAAACATCCACTAAGTGCTAAAAATAATCAACGGGTATAAAAACAAACATACCCCTACTGTAAAGCAAGGTTGGAGTATGCTTCACTTGAAAAAAATTGGTATTTATTTTAAATATATCGTAATATTTTTATATGACATGAAACAAAAAAATAATTATGTTCATCTACTTATATGCAGATTGATGAATCCAAATCCAAATACACTTTCATCCCACATCATGTGATATGGAAGGATGCGTGTGTAAATAAATTTGGGTTGATAATAGATTAAAACACACAAAATGTGTGGGAATCATGTGTAAGTATGACATAATAAAAAAAATTGCATTAAATCACTATTACATAACAATAGTTACTTATTTTCCAAATTTTTTATCCAAATTAGATATAGGAATCATCATCAGTTATACAAGATGAACAACTATCATCAATGGAATTAAAGTGGTGAGAACATTATGGCTACATCAGAGGTGTGGGGTTTGGGGTGAAACCCCAAACATATTTTGAGAAAAGAAAAGAATGGGGGTAAAAAGATAGACAAATGGAAGAGATGCAAGCATGGTTAGATTCCCTTAATGATTTTTTTTCAGTATGAGTTTCCAGAAAAAGTTATTGATGGAAGAAAAGATAAGAAACAACTCGAGAGAAACCACTACATAATGATCCCCCCCAAGATCTTTGAGGTAAGAAATTCCCCTCAACGATCTGTCTTAGATTATGTAATGAATATTCTAATAATTTTTTCTATAAAATGTGAATCAGGAATACATTGATACTTTTATAATATAGATATTCAATAGGATAAAAATGAAAATGATTTATATCTATCATCACCCACCCATATCCTTATTGTGATGGATACTGTGTATAATATCCAAGAAGACACTCTACACAGAAGAAAACTTCCAACATTTCATGTGATAGTGGGGATTAGAATAGCACATGAGACTACCTTACCTTTACCAGTTTATAAGCTCATTCAAAATCACAATCCTCTAGATACTTCACCAAGGCACCACACTCCCTCAGTTCTCCATCTCGCTCCCTGCTCAGCATCTGCTAGGGTGTCCTCCTGAATTTATTTGTGGATTTGTTGATGGTGCTTTAGATCTATGACACTTCTCAACTTCCCTCTCCCTCATCATCCATCTTATGGATATCACTGCTTCTCTGTTATTCCTCTCCTCATCCCCCTTCCCCTTGTCATTTTGGGTTACCTCTCATCTCGGTGTGGCATGTTTTTTTTATTCGACAGCATCAATGCTGCCTCTCTGTTTTTATTTCTAGATCTATCATGTTTAACCCCAAATTGTTTTTATATGATGGTGCTCATGTGGTTTGGGATTGTGTTGTGGTGTAATTTGGTGGAGTCTCCTATATTTTTTCTCATCATATCTTAGTGGTTTCAATACTTGAATACTGCCTTTTCTACCCATATCGCATAACCCATCATTTAGAAACGCCATGCTAGTTTTCCTCAATGGAACCTTAGTGTTTTGGGGTCATGTCAGAGGTGGCATTTGGTGGTTCCTCCCTTATCACTGTTCTCTCCCATTCCTCTACTCTTGCTATAGATCCCTTTATTCTGGACCTTATCTCGATCTTGTACAAAGATGATTGTGGTGCTTGGTACTATGATAGTGCAGGTGGGTCAACATAAACGCATGGGTTCTACTTCCCACGGTTTTTTTATGCTTTTCATCTGGTGGTATCTGCTTGTATTCGAACTCTTCTTGGTGATCTACCTTTTTTGGTGTTTTTTAAGTGTTTTTCTTGTTTGTTACCTATATATGGTTGTTTGGATCATGCTCCTACTCTTACATCAGGTTCATGGTACAGACATTTTTAGTGGTCTTCCATGTTTGTGGATCCTCTTTTCATGATGATTTGTGGGTCTTCATGGCTGGTTCTCGATGGTTTTTTGTGGTTCCCTAAGGCATGGTGGTTGGTCCAAGTTGACAACATGTTGTTGGGTGGTGTTGATTCCATCCTGGAGGTTTTTATGTCAGGCGACAATCAGTAACTGTGAGGAGGTGGTGATGAGAGGAGTGTTCTGGTTGTTTTGGCGGTCAAGGTTCATGATGCTCATGCGGTTCTAGATTCTAGTTACTGAGGCGATGTAGAAATGATCTTTTTGAATGTTTCGATATGAATTTTGAATCTATAAAGGTGGTTTGTCATAGGATGCATTGATTTTTCTATGGGATTTAGGTTGTTCCCCTTTATTCTCATATGAGTGAACTTTTATTTCCACTTTTTCATTGGTTTTGTTATATTTGAATTTGATTGGGAGGTCCCCACTTGACCAAAAAGTGGATTAATAATAAAATAAAAAAAGGGGGGATAACACATAAGTTGATCCCTAAGATACCTATTCCACTTGATGAGGTAGATATTCATACAATAGAGCAATGTATTGGAACTTTCCTATCTTGGCCATCAGATCTTATAATAAAACATGTCAACAAGGAGGTATTAAATCATGTACTATGATCATCAACTATAGGATAAAAAGACATTTTGGAATCAACTATACCTCAATAAAATACACGGTGTATCTGGTTTGACCCAAATTATGTGATTCCAGTTTAAAATTGACTTTTTATTAATGTATTGTTTCGTATATATGTTTAATTTATTTCTTTATAGTATTGAAAACATAAAAAATATTTTCATATATAGGTGTATTCTTTTTGTGAATTCATATTTTTATTTCAATTGTCTACAGCAAGCTAGAAAAGAGAGAACATATTGCTTATGGATGTGGTGTTCCAGGAAGTATGGGGTTTTCTTTTCCATACAAATGAATATTTTTTCTCTTTTCTAGTTTTTTGCAGATATTTAAAGGAAAAAAACATTAAAAACTCAATCATCATCACCTCAATATGGTACACAATGTTCTTAGTATGACTTTAACTGTAGGTTTTTTGTTTTTAATTTACATTTTAGTTCAAAACACACATCACATACTCAAAAATAAGAAAAAATATTCAAATCGTTTTGATACTTTAGGTAAAGGATCCATATGTAATTTATGACATTTAGGAATTAGCCACACCTCATCCAGACACACGGTATGACCGGTATGACTCTAAGTGTCTCTTTGTATTAAAAATTGACATTAATTTTAGTAAAAAAACATGTGACATACTCAAAATTGAGAAAACATACTCAGGTTATTCTGAAACCTTATAAAAAAGTCCATAAGTCATTTTTTATGTGTAGTAATCACCCACACTTCAATTTGATGCACGGTGTGACTGGTATGACTCCAAGCGTGTCTTTTTATTTAAAATTGACATTAATTTTAGTAAAAAATGAAAAATGACATAATCAAAACCAACCAAATTAATTCATATTATTTTTATACTATAGGAAGATGATTTATATAAGTCATTTTTATGTTTAGGAGTCATTCATACCTCAATCTGATGTATTATGTGACCGGTATGACTCTAAGTGTGTATTTTTATTTAAAATTAACATTAATTTTAATAAAAAAGGAAACTGACATACTCAAAATAAATAAAACAGATTCATATTATTTTCATAATTTATGAAAATGATACATAAGTCATTTGTGACATATAGGAATTAGTTTCACCTCTATCTAATACACAATGTTCCCAATATAACTCAAAGTGTCTATTATTAGTTTATAATTGACGTTTTAATTCAAAAAGTGTGTCACTCGTTAAAAACAAATAAAATGTACTATGATTTTCTTGATAATTTATAAAATTTATTTATAATTCATTATTGACATGTGGTAATCAATGTCACATCAAACAGACACATGATTTTACTGGTACGACTCAAAGTGCATGTTTCCAGTTTGAAATGACATTTTAGTAAAAACAATATGAGTGATAGACTCAAAAAATGCATTAGAATCATATTTTCACTATAGTAAAATGATCCATAAGTCACTTCTGACATGTAGGAGTCATCCATGCCTCAATCCAACATACTGTGTGACCGGTATGACTCTAAGTGTGCCATTTTATTTAAAATTGACATTAATTTTATTAAAATGGACAAGTTACATACTCAAAACTGAGAAAATGCATTTGAATCATTTTGATACTTTTTTAAAATGATCCATATGTCCTTTTTTACATATAGAAATCAACCTCACCTCAATATGACACATGGTGTGACCGTTATGATTCCAAGTGCCTCTTTTTTATTTAAAATTGACATTTGATTTTGAAAAAATGATAAGTGTCAATCTCAAGACCGAGAAATTAGTTTTGGATTGTTTTTATACATTAGTAAAATGATCCATAAGTCATTTTTGACATGTAGGAATAATTAAAACCTCAATTTGATGCACGTTTTGACCGGTATGACTCAAAGTGTGTCTTTTTGTTTAAAATTGATATTAATTTTAGTAAAAAGGACAAGAAATATTCTCAAAACTATGAAAACACATTCATATTGTTTTTATACTTTAGAAAAATGATCCACAAGTAATTTTTGATGTGTAATAATCAACCAAACCTCAATTCGATGATCAGTGTGACCAATATGGCTCCAAGTGTGTAATTTTATTTAAAATTTACATTAATTTAAGTAAAAAAGGTCAAGTGGCCAACTCAAAATTGATAAAACTAATTTATTTTATTTATATGTTTTAGAAAAAATATCCATAGGTCATTTATGATGTGTATGAATCACCCACACCTCAATATGATTCATGGTGTGACTGGTATGACTCCAAGAGTGTCATTTTATTTAAAATTGACATTAAGTTTAGTAAAAATGACAAGTGAAATACTCAAAACCAATCAAACGCATTCATATTTTTTATATATTAGGATAATTATATATATATCATTTTCAACATGTAATAATCAACTGCACATCAATCCGACAAACGGTGTGACCGATATGACTCTAAGTGTGTATTTTTATATAAAATTGAAAATAATTTTATTAAAAAGGACCGGTGACATACTCAAAACCAATAAAAAATCTTAGGGTTGTTTTTATACTTTCAGAAAATGATCCATATGTCATTTTTGATGTGTAGGAATCTCCCTCACCTCAATCTGATGCATGGTGTGACCAGTATGACTCTGAGGGTGTCTTTTTATTTAAAATTAGCATTAATTTTAGTAAAAGGGACAATTGACATACTCATGACTGGGAAAATGAATTGATATTGTTTTGATACATTGGTAAAATGATCCATAAGGCATTTTTTCATGTAGGAACTAGCCTCACCTGAATATGTAACACTATGTGCTCGGTATGACTGAAACTGTCTTTTATCTGCATAAATTGACATTTTAGTTCAAAACGTATATAACTCACTGAAAACCAATAAAACATGTAATTATTATCTTAATAATTTAGTACAATGATTCACATGTTATTTATAATGTGTAGTAATTAGTATCACATCAAACTGACACACGATGTAACAAGTATAACCCAAAGTGTGTGTTTTCTGTTTAAAATGACATTTTATTAAAACAAACTCAATTGGAATTATCAAAACTAACAAAATAAATTCATATTGTTTTTATGCTATATTAAAATGATAATTACGTCATTTTTTATGTATAGGAATAAACTTCACCTCAATCTGATGCACAGTGTGTCCAGTATGACTCAAAGTGTCTCTTATCAGTTTAAAATTGACATTTTAGTTCAAAAAGTGTTTCACTCACTAAAAACTGATTAAATACACTAAAATTGTCTTAATAATTTATTAAAATGATTCATAGGTAATTTTTGGTGTGTAGGAATTGGCCTCACATCAAACAAATGCATGATGTGATCAGTATGACTCAAAGTGTCTTTTTCCATATTGAAATGAAATTTTAGAAAAACACACATGTGACGTGATCAAAACCAATAAATTGCATTTAGATTATTTTTTATACTTTTTTAAAATGATAAATATGTCATTTTTTATTTTCATGAATTAGATGCACCACAATATGGTGCATGGTGTGACTGGTATGACTCCAAGTGTATCTTTTTATTTAAAATTGACATTTAATTTAGTAAAAAGAAAAAGTAACATACTCAAAACTGAGAAAAAATATTTGTATTGTTTTTATTCTTTATAAAAATGATCCATAACTCGTTTTTTATGGTAGGAATCAGCCGCACCTCAATCTAACACACAGTGTGAATGGTATCACTCCAAGTGTGTCTTTTCATTTAAAATTGACATTAATTTTAATAAAAAAGGAAAGTGGAATACTCAAGACCAAGAAAATAATTTCTGATTATTTTGATACATTAGTAAAATTAACAATAAGTCATTTTTGATGTGTAGGAATCAGTCACACCTCAATCAGATATATATTTTTCCATGTATGAATCAAAGTGTCTGTTGTTAGTTAAAAATGACATTTTAGATCAAAATTTGTGTCACTCACTGAAAACCAAGAAAACATAATTTTTTTGTCTTGATAATTTATAATAATGAATCATAAGTAATTTTTTACATATTGAAATCATTCTCACATCAAACTAAGACACTATGTGACCGGTATAACCCAAAGTGTATGTTTTCAGTTTAAAATTAAATTTTAGTAAAAAAATAAGTGACAAACTCAAAACTGAGAAAACAGATTCAGATTGTTTTGAAACTTTAGGAAAACTATCCATATGTTATTTGTGATGTTTATGAATCAACATCATCTCAATATGACATACAGTGTGACCGGTATGACTCCAACTTTATCTTATTATTTAAAATTGACATGTTTTCAAAAAACACAGGTGACATACTCAAAACTGAGAAAAATCATTCATATTGTTTTGATAATTTATAAAAATGATCCATAAGTCGTTATTGATGAGTATGAATCATTTGGGACTCAATGTGATATAGGGAGGGCCCAGTATGACTAAATGGGTCCATTAATAGTCTAAAATTAACATTTTAGTTCAAAATGTGTGTTACTCACTGAAAATTGAAAAATGTGCTCTGATTCTCATGATACATTAGTAAAACAATTCATATATAATTTTTTATGTGTATGAATCGGTCTCACATAAAACTGAAACACCATGTGTCCTATATGACATAAAGTGTGTTTTTTAGTTTAAAATTTCTTTTTAGTTAAAAATAAAAGTGATTTACTCCAAACTGACCAAAGGTGACCATGTTATTTTGATAAATTATGAAAATGATCTATAAGTCATTTCTAACGTGTAGTAGTCATCCCAATCTCAATCTGATGCATGATGTGACTAGTATGACTCTAATTGTGTCCTTTTAATTAAATTTGACATTTCATTATTGTATTATTTTATTTTATTTTAAATTTTTTTCTTTATATTACTTCTAACATTAGATTCATTTTCTTATAGAGGTGGATCCTTTTGATCGGGTTAGGGTGATTTTTTTGGAAAATGATACCATTGTCAGGCTTTTCTGATAGGGGGTCGCAGGTTCTAAAGATGATGAAACATCGATGTTTTTAAATATTCATAGATAGTAATTACAAATTTAATTATAAATAACATTGTTTAAAACATATATAATAGTATTTTTTTATTTGTGATGTAAAATTTATTTCAATTTCATTTTTTATTTTCATACATGTGTATTTTTATATAGTTGTATTTTCATATAGGTGTATACAATTGTTTGTTTTACAGTGTGCTATTATCCAAATAGCACACTAAGAAAGTAAGGACTTTGTCAGCACTATTTCTAGCACTGATAAAGGCCCCCCTTTATCAGCACTACAAAATTTACTGATAAAGGGGTTTGTTTATCAGCAACGTTTTATAAATGGTAATGGGGTCCCCCCCCCCCCCTCCCGCTTTAATGTCAATGAGGACAACAATTCTTTTTTAGCACTATTAAAGACTTTTTTTTGCAATGTTAAAGGGTTGAACTATGGTAGTTTCCCCACCTCACATTACCTTGTACTGATGGAAGTTTTCTTACCCTATCATTATTCTAATCATGTTATCTCTTCTATGGTGGTTGCTACTTTCTCTATTTCCTCTCCTAGGGTATCCTCTTGTGTGGTCAAACCTGACTACTTCATGGCATGAATTCCCTATGCCCCTAAAATCCATTGGTCCGATGAGGGAAATTACTCAATGTCGGATCATGTGGAACACTGTGGACTAGATATGGACGGTTGAGGGGAGTATGAGAAATACTATAGATTACACCTAAAGCCTTAGTATGAAGAATATTTCCAATACTCTAACATAAAAAACCTTTGTGGCTCCATTTTAGAGGGACGAGACATGAATTTGGCCTACATCGAAGTCTTGTAAAAGGGGTGGGAAATATATCTTCCTACTAAGAAGGCTCATGAATGCACCAAGGCCATATGGTTTCCTCTTTAGTCTCTGTTGGGGTGCCTCCTCATCTGGTCCCCACCACATGCCACTTAAATAAAAACGAATAAATAGATATAAAAATTGGGGAGTTATGTATCATTGAGAGGTGTACATTTTTTAAGGCTCACGGAATGTGAGAATATATCTATTCTAGGCGTGTTTCTCTCTTCTCCACGGTGGGGGGATTTTATCTACAGTGGTATTTAATTTGATCTCAGTGATTTTCATCTAAACCTTTTATTTAGACAATGAATAGTTTCTTTTCATATTCAGGTATATTTGGGTTTCTTTATCAAGCTGAGTTCTTCGTTTTAGGCTGCCTTCAAACAACATTCACTTTCTTTCATTGATCCACTATTTTATCTGAGTATTATTTTTGATATCTCAATAATATTTGGGATACTTTTCTTTGTACCATTGATTATTAGTGGAATATGGTTTATTGGCTAGGTCATGTAGTTTTTCTGTTTTGTTTTTTCCACATTAAAATTTATGGTGTCAACATTTATTTTTCTACACATATATTTTGTTACTACACATCTGCTTTAATTTTTTCTAGCTTGTTCAAAGGGAAAAAAAATATTTCCTAAAATCCCATTCTGATAAATTTTTTGAAATTTTTGTATTTGTTGACAACTAAAATTTTTGTATAATAATGTTTTTATTTTCCTAAAATCATATCCATCTGCATAGTATTCAACTCATCAGATCGAAAAAAAATCAGAGGCATAATGTTTTTGTTTTCCAAGAATTAGATCCATCTACATCATATTCAGCTCATTAGATCCAAAATAATCAGAGGAAAAGAGATTTAATTTTTTGAAAGTTTTTCTTTTCCATATTCAAAGAAATAAAGAAGTTTATGAGTTAGAAAGAAAAAATTTGTTGAGTGAAGAAGTCATATTATTGCTGAAGGGTTTTGAAAGAAGAGTGTGAATTCAGGAGTTAGAAAGTTATCATACATTATAAACAAAATCAGACGCTGATTTTATAATAATAAAGTTGTCAAAAATCATGAAAACATTCATGATAAAATATTTTGAGGAAATGGTGGAAATATTTGAAGAATTTCAGAGTTGTAATTTTGAGATTCCATCATAATGAAAATTTCATCATAATGGGAATTCCATCGTAATTAGGATTCCATCAGATTGATCTGAGAAAGAAACAAAAATCAAATTCATAGAAAAGGAAACTAAATTAGGATTCACTCAATACAGAAATCAGATTCACAGTATATAGAATTTAGACTCCCAGAAAAGGAAACATAATTCGAATTCACTGAATACAGAATTTGGATTCATAGGAAAGGAAACATAATTCAGATACACTAAATACTGAATTCAAATTCACAGAAAAGAAAGAGAATTAAGATTCATTTAATACATAAATCAGATTTACTGAGAAAGAAATATAAATCAGATTCAGACTGAGAAAGAAAAAAAATTCTATTGAGACTCAAAAAGAAATAGAAATCGGATTGAGACTGAGAAAAAAATAGAAATCATGTTTTGATACACTCGATTTTTGTATACATTTCCACATATATTATTGAAAATAAGAACATGTTTTTAGAAAATACCTACTGCTTAGTGGAAAAATACTTTGATTTTGGTGATCTTTTTTATTTTCATGTGTTTTCTGGAAAAACACACAAACCGGGAGAACTCTGAGAAAAATTCCCAACTGTACAGCGTGTACATTCCTACACACCATGTACATTCAGACTCAGACACAGATCAGCTGGACAAGTACACACCAAAGTCTCATGAACATAGATGATACGTCATTTGGGTCATACCTACATGTCATTTATAGGATTCTAGATGTGGTTGGTGGCCTTTTCCGTAGACTACACGCCATGTGAGGTGAAGCCACATGTCGTGTACCCTCCACCAACTAGACGTCGATGCCATGGAAGTCAAGGGCACCACAGCTGGCCACCTAATGGAGAAAAACTATGACAAAAGTGCATTGACGAAACTACACAGCATGTACGTTTTATAAACACCGTGTACTTTTGTTTTCTATAAATAGAGGTATTGGCCTTATTTTTTTGGGGAGTCATTATTCAATATTTGAAGGAGGGATGTTCCTATGCCCTGCTATCATGCTACCATTGTTCTTCTACCCCACCATTCCACTATTCTACCAAATAATTCACCTCTTCTAAAAGTTTCTACGATGACCACATCAGGTATCAAGGGTTCTGTTTTCACCTTTTCTTCCATGTGTAACTAAACACCCCGTGTGTTGGGGATGTGGATGATATAAGAGTGTTGTAATTTGGATTAATTGTTATGTTTGTGTTTGTTCTTTTAAATTCTTCATATTATTTTTCAATCATTTCTATTTATCACTGAAAATTTTGAGCCATACCAAGGGTATAATTTTCAGGGATTCAAAGGAATAATAACGATGAATACCTTCATGATCATTAGAAGTATTCATCAACTCACGAATGGACTGATCTAAATAAATAATTGTGAAAAACTGACTACCAGACCAAGGAGTCAGTTTCTTCAGTTCTAGACAAAGTTTATTGTACCAAGATAACCTTTTCACAATTGAAACCCAGATTGTTGGGTTATTATGAACAACACAACCTAATAAGAAGATCGTATATCCTCCATAATCACCATAGCCTCAAAGCACTCCTTTTTATATCAACTACATTAAAACCCACTTTTGTTTTCTTTACCTTTAAATATAAATCTTTACATCAGTAATAAAAATGGTTGTCATAATCAAAAACAAAAATCCCACTCTAAATTCAGAAACCTTCACAATGTTATTCTGAACGCAATCAAATTCATGCACTCACCAGTTCACTGTGGATCGATCCTCCACTTACGCTATACTAGCTTAAGAGTGGGTAATATCAATTTGGGACCCTGATATCATACCTTAGGTGAAATGACAAACCAAATTTTGGCACCATTTCCGGGGAGTTCCGTTCCAGTGTTAAATTTTTTTGCATTTTAATTAATTTAGTGAAAATAAAAATTAAAAATTCACAAAAATCTCTTTTCTAATCATTTTTTTAATCTTTCCTTTTCCCTTTTACGCCTGGTTTTTGTTTTGTGTGTGTGAAAGATCACAAGTGCATGAGAAGATGCCCCACACAGTCCAGGATTGTCGAGTCATCGGACATTCTTCCGATTGACACGAAAATCAAACAGACATTATTGAGATGTTGTCATGCACTGGTGGAAGAGAACATCCAGAACTCACCACCCATTGCGAACACGGAGAGAGGAGAGCCATCCACTGAAGCTACAACAAGGCACCCGTACTAGGACCAGTATCCTCCTGCTCTTAGTATGCTGAAGCAGGCCCCATAAGGAGGATTCATGGAGTTCCTCCGGAGGAACTACCAGAGGCTTCCATAACAACCCCCTCTGAAGTACGGCTAGCCCAAACAGCCGAAACTAATCTTTCAGTAGTCGAACTTAACCCCTCAAGAGAATAAATATATGACACCTCCACTCCCTCAGCAGCCACCTCCACGCCATACTCTCATGAATTATAGCCTTCCATCTATTGAAGGAGATGAAACATGCATCGTTTATCCACCAGTGTAGGCCTAACATTTCGAGAACAATCCTACTATCATTTAGCTGATCCAAAACATAGTTCATTTCATAGGCCTTCCCAGTGAGGACCCAAATGCCCATCTCTCCAGTTTCCTGGAGATCTGCAACATGTTCTACTACCCTGGGGTGTCTGAGGATTCCGTTCGTCTTCGCTTTTTTCCATTCTCTTTAAGGGATAAAGAAAAATTATGGATAAAAGGATTTCCATAGTGATTTATCCTCGCCTGAGAGGAGCTAGCCCAAGCATTCCTATCAAAATATTTCCCATCCCCAAAGATGGTGTCTTTGCGTAAAGAAATACACAACTTCCAAAATCACGACTCGGAGTCATTGTACGATTCATGGGAGCATCTCATGGAGATGTTGTGCAAATTCCCACACCACAGACTCCCATTATGGATGCAAGTCCAGACCTTCTACGGAGGACTGAAAATGAACACAAAGTATGTGGTGTATGTTGCTACTAGAGGTATGGTTATGAGGAAGCCCCCTGAAGAGATTTTCAATCTGCTGGAATACATGTCTACCCATAGCTTCCAATGGCATTCTAAGTAGGGCACACAAAAATGAGGTATGAACAATATCGATGCCACTACTATGCTTTTTTCCCAGTTGGACGTTGTGTAGAAAAAGATCAATGCACTGAATCTGAAGAGTGCATCCCAAGTACATTCGGAGAACTATCCGGTGTGTAATGAATATGATGACAACCACATCATGGGAGAATGATCAGGACCTACAACCGGCCCTTCGACGAGTGAGGTGGGCTATGTTGCTCAAAACCAAGGGCTGAACTAGTACCAGTAGTACCAAAACCCAGCATGGCGTGAGCACCAGAACACAGGCTGGGGCCCATAGCAGCAGAATCTTCCACCCCAGCGACCACTTGGCTATGGTCAGCCCCAGTATTAGAGCCATTACCTGAGGAAATAGTATCATCATCAGGTCTCTTACTAGAATAAACGGTATCAAAACCCTCACCCATAGTAGTCGAGGCAGCCACCGCCTCCACCAGCTGCACAGTCACCTCAGCTTGAGAACACCTCAAGGTTAGAGGATCTCATGAACATGTTTTTATCTACTATTGAGACCATATTATAGAATCAAGAGGCTTCCATTTGAAGCATGTAGAACCAAATCGGCCAGTTGGGAAACAATCTCTCGGAAAGGTAGCCTGGTACACTACCGGGTAACACTGAGAAGAACCTGAGGGAGGATCCCCTTGTTATCTCACTATGGAGTGAAAATGTTCTACAACAGAAGGAACCAGCACAACCAGGTGCACCTACACCCCCTGCTGAAAAACAAGTTACTGCTACAGACCCCTCCTTATTTAAAGTCCCACCAAAAGAGGTCCCACATGGAAAAGTAATGGAGGTTATCAAACCCTTTGATCCTGTCTTACCCTTTCTAGAGAGGATAAAGTAGAGAAAGATGGACTACCAGTTTGGAAAGTTCATGGATGTGTTCAAGAAGATGCACATCAACATTCCATTTACAGAGGTACTAACACAGATGCCCACATATACAAAATTCATGAAGGAGATACTCTCCAAAAAAGAAATATGGAGGATCTGGGAACCATTGTACTGAACAATGAGTGATCAGTGGTCGTACAATATTCAATTCCTCCCAAACTCCGAGATCCATGTAACTTCACTATCCCATGCACTATTTGACCATGTGAGTTTTGGAAGTCCCTCTATGACTTAGAGGCCAGCTTCAACCTCATGCCCTTCGGAGTTTTTATGAATCTAGGGCTCAATGACCTGTAGCCTACCCGAGTAGTAATTTTGCTTGCCGACCGATCCATAAAATATTATAAGGGGTTACTAGAGGACGTGCTTTTAAAGGTGGTTAGGCTAATCCTTCCAACATATTTCATTATCCTTGTCATGGAGGAATACTAGGAGGCACCTATCATTCTGGGAAAGCCTTTCTTGGCCATTGGGAATGTATTGATCGATGTACACTAGAGGCAAGGATTTTCAAACTATGAGATGAAAGAGTCTCCTATAATGTCCTCAAAGCTATCAAGAAAGCATCATTACCAGAGCATGAGGACTAATATGTAGTGACCCCAGTAGATGATCACTTGAGAAGAAAAGGCATTGATATGGTATGTTCTTCCACCTCATATGACTTGTTTTTTCCAAACATTCTAGTTGATGAAGCACCAGAGGACCTTCAATTCCTTGAAGGCTAGGGCAGCCACTACTGGTAGTGTGCTATTATTCCCGAAATTATAGAGCTGGTAGAGGTACAGCCACTTGTACCTTTGATTATAAAGGAATCTACACTAAAATTGAAGCCTCTCCCATCTTCTATGAAGTGCGGGTACTTGGGAGACCATCAGACATTACACATCATACTTAGTACAACATTGTCAAAAGAGCAGGAGGATGCGCTTATGCAAGTTTTGAAGTGGAAAAAGCTATCTATTGGGTGGATAGTTATATATTTGAAGGTAATCATCCCTACCATTTACACCCACAAAGTGCTGCTCAAAGAAAGAGAAAATCCATCTCGACAACCACAGTGATGCCTATCCCCCCCCCCATGAAGGATGTTGTGAATAAAGAGGTAATCAAGTTTTTGGATGAATGCATCATATACCCCATCTTATATAGTCTATGGGTTAGTCCCCTGCAATTGGTACCCAAAAAGGGGGTATCACTATGAATTAAAATGACAAGAACAAGATCATCCCCACACGCGCTGTCATGGGATGGAGATTCTATGTGGACTGCAAAAAGATGAATAACACCACGAGGAAGGATCATTTACCCCTTCCCTTCATGGATTAGATGCTATAGAGACTAGCGGGGTATGATTTTTACTACTTCCTCAATGGCTATTCTGGCTACAAACAGATTTCCATTTCCCCTGAGAATCAAGAGAAGAGAACATTTACTTTCCCCTGTAGTACATTTTCCTACCGAAGTATGTCCTTTGGCATATGCAACATTCCTACCACCTTCCAGTGATGCATGTTTGATATCTTCCATGACATGATAGAACAGATCCTGGAGGTTATTATGGATGATTTTTTTTGTTTACGGAAAATCATTCACCACTTTCTTGCGGCACCTGGAACTGGTACTAGAAAGATGTTAGAACACTAACCTGGTTTTGAACTGGGAAAAGTGTCATTTCATGGTGCATAGTGGCATCATCCTTGGCCATATAATCTCGGTGAAGGGAATAGCGGTGGACCTGGAAAAGATAGAAGTAATTTCACAACTTCCTATTCTGACTTCCGTTAGATCCATTCACAGGTTATTGGGATATGTAGGTTTCTATGGGCAGTTTTTTCTGCGAATTATCGAAGATAGCTCATCCCCTCACTATCCTTATGACCAAGGATTCCATTTTTTAGTTTGATGGGGCATGCACCAAAGCTTTTGAGTACCTGAAGTAGCACCTGGTGGAAGCTCTAGTGATGATTGCTCCCAACTGGGAGGAGCAATTTGAAGTGATGTGGTATTCCAACGACTACAGAGTGGGAGAAATCCTAGTCCAATGGCTTGACTGAATTTTCCAGCCCATCTATTATTCCATCAGGATGCTCAATAAGGAATAGATGAACTGCACTACCATAGAGAAGGAGATGATGGAAGTGGTGTTCACTTTTGATAGGTTCTGTTCTTATTTAGTTCTATCTAAAGTTATTTTTTATACTGAACAAGCAGCACTCAAGTTCCTACTGAACAAGAAGGATGTGAAGAAACGACTGATCTGATGGGTACTCCTCCTACAAGAATTTAATCTAGAGATATGAGACAAGAAGGGGAGCGAGAACATTGTATTTGATCATCACTCTCGTCTGGACCTGCTGAATTTGGAGAAGGAGGAAGATCAAGAGATCAAACAATATTTCCCTGATGAGCACCTTTTTTCAGTAAAAAAATCACCTTGTCCCTGGTATGTTGATATTTTTAATTATTTGTTTATAGCTGCCATCCACCCCAACCTCTCCTTCCAGCAGAGGAAGAGGTTTCTCTCTGATGTCAAGAGGTACTTATGGGAAGATCCTATACTATTCTGATCCTATGGAGATGGGGTGATCCAATGTTGCATCTCAGAAACTAAAATTCATGGAGTCCTAGAATTATGTCATGCCTCTTCTATTGGGGGACATCATGGGCCAGACCATACTATAGAAAAGATCCTATAGTCTGAGTTTTTCAGGCCCACCATGCATAGAGATGGACGATCCTTTTTTCCCATTGTGATCGATTCCAAAGAACAGGTAATGTGGGGTGCAGAGCTGAGATTCCCCATCACCCCATCTTGGAGGTCGAGATCTTCAATGTTTGGGGCATATACTTCATGGGTCCATTCCCCCTATCTTTCGGAAACACTTACATCCTGATCTACATCGACTATGTCTCTAATAATGTGTAAGTTGTTGCTACAGCACATGACATGAACAAGGTGGTCGTGGCCTTTTTAAAGAAACAATTTTTTAGCAGGTTCGGTGTTCCCCGTGTTTTGATCAGTGATAGAGGGGCCCACTTCGAAAACATTGATGAAAGGAGTATTGTTGAAGTACAGAGTGAAGAATCATATGGGGACACCATATCATCCTCAGTCTAGTGGACATGTGGATCTCTCCAACCGTGATCTCAAGCAGATTCTGAAGAAAATGGTGAACACTTCAAGGAAAGACTAGTACAAGAAGCTAGACAATGCTTTGTGATCATATCAAACTGCCTTCCAAATGCCACTGGGGATGTCCCTATTCCACCTCATCTATGGAAATCCATTCCATTTGCTAGTAGAGTTGGAGCACAAAGCTTACTGGACCATCATGGCCCTGAATTTTGATATGAAGGTAGCTGAAGAGAAGCGTAAGTTCAAACTATCGAAACTTGATGAAATCTGATGGGATGCATATGAGAATGCCAATTTGTACAAGGAGAAGATGAGATAAATCCATGACCGGATGATTTCACGAAAATTTTTCCAATCCAGTGATCCGGTACTCCTTTTTAACTCTTGTATTTTATTATTTCTAGTAATGATAAAGTCAATATGATTGGGACCATTCTGATTCATAAGAGTATTCCACCATGGAGCAGTGGAAATTGCTGGGGAGGATGGTCAATTGTTCAAGGTGAACAGAAAGTAGTTGAAGACTTACCATAACATGTAATACATGGTAGGAATTCTCTCCACCATGCATCCCAGGTAAGAAGAGGTAAGTAGGTCGAGCTAATGACCTAAAACAAAGGCACTTCCTGGGATGGAACCCAAAGGTTACACGCCATGTACCACCTCTACACACGGTGTGTACTAATATTTTTAGTTTCTTTTTCTAATATTATAAATATATAGATTAAATTATATAATAAACAAGGAAGATGTTAGTGTCGATGGTTAAGTCACTGTAGTTTATCTGAGTTGTTTTTGGTTCATATCCCTCCATCCCTACTTTCGTCATGGGGTTCATCCTTTAGATACTCGTGTTTTATTACACATCATTTGTGGTATTTTCAAAATTATATATCAATTTTGTTAAATAAAAGAAAACCCATGATGAGAATTGACCGGTTGTCCAAGGTCGTATATTGGTTTCCTCAAGACCTAGGTTTGAATCCTAACAACCAGCCCATTTCCATCATTTTTCATATTAATAAAACCACACACTGTGCATTTCGATATTCGTTGTGTGTGCCAAGTTTTCAATAATTCAAATATTTTTTGAAATACTAACATACATGAGGGTGATGTTTCCAGATTGGCAGAGTCTCGGCCCTGGATCCAAAAGACCTGGGTTCAAACTCGGTTAATCTCTTTGCTTCATCCCTTTTATTCTAATTAAAAACCACACACCATGCCTTTACATCCTCTCGTGTAGTATTGGACCTGTACATTAAATATATATAATTCATAAAAATTTGTAGTATTACAACCTTTTCTCCAGTGGTTGAGGGATTTCATTTGGATCAGTTAATCACTGGTTTGAACCTCACCCCAAGCATCGGACTAGAAGTTGTACTTCTATTTTTCCAATTTTAGAACACACTATGTGTATTTCCCAATACATTATGTGTATAGATTTATTTTTAATAAATTATATATATATATATATATATATATAGTTTATTTTAATTATTAATATTAATTATTATATAGTTTACTATAATAATTATATTATATACCTATGTTTTAAAAAAAGTTAATACATGGTGTGTGGGCCCTAGTACACACCGTGTACCATGGCTATAAAGGCCGCACCCCACACGGCCTGAGCCCGTGTCGCATGACCCCCCTCTCTCCCCATTTTCTTCCCCCGCACATCGTCCAGCCACTCGAATTCAAATCATCCATTTTTGTCTGTTTTAGGTCCGTATTTCTTCTACATTGCAATCCTCACTTTAGGTATGTCGTTATACACTCCTTATTTCCAAGTTTTCATAGAGTTTAGGGAAATTTGTGGATCGACTGACAGTTCGGATTCCCATAGAACACATGCATGAAATGAAGAACACACACCGTGTACTTTTGTACATGGCCATGCACTGGAAAATTCGAAATTTGAAAGTACATTGTGTGTCTATTTGGTACACACCATGTACCATCCAAAGTTGTGCCCGAGTACCTCATTCACACGGTCACGCAAACCATGTTTACACACACATCCATGCACATACACGGCGTGGCTTCTATCTACACATCATGTATCCTTCCCTGTCCAGTTATATGCCAACTCAGCATGTTTATCTAGAGAACATGGGATTCTAACCCGTTTACACTACACACCATGTACTCTAGGTTTACACGCCGTTTATTTTCTGTTTTACTATTTTCTCACACTTTCTTTTTATTTTTATTTTTATTTATTTTGTTTTTCTTCTTTTCTTTTCCAGGTTATGGAGGAAAGACACCTTTTGTATGGGAAGCGGCCCACCTCCACTACTAAGGGTGAGAGGCCCACTTTTCACTGGATACAACTCTGTCTCACTACGACACCATCCCCAAACTTCTAGGAGTACCATCCTCTTCTGATGGCCATCTTTCCACCACTCACCACCCCAACGGAGGCTAGTACTAGTGTCTCACCTCCACCACCTTGCATGGAGCCTCTGAGAACTATCGTTTCTTCACCACCAGCTACCACACATCCTGATACTTCTTTAGTAGTAGTTGATCCCTCATCAACCGCCACATCTAGCGGCCCTTCGCCAACTGAGGCCGCTCTACCACCAGATCCAGCCCCTCCCGGTGCGCCACCAAGGTCGGCCCCTACCGATGCCCCCTATCCCTTCTTGGTGTTTCCAGTTATAGTCTTGGTGCATGACCGAGTCTAGCGCTTCTCTTTCCACATGATCCAATTGAGCAGTTTTTTTCTTAACAACAATGTGCCTCAACAGCTAGGTATCTGGGGGAAGTTGGAGGAGCTCCTTAGGCACACGCCATTACTAATAATCTTTCAGGTCAGCACTTCTATTTGATGAGATTTATTTTTGGAGTTCGATGCATCCTTTGAGTTCAATAGGCACGAATACCGGGAAAAGCCTAGAGACATGGTCTTGGTGGTCTGATTTCAGCTGGGAGGTTGACCTTTTTCCCTTACCATGCCTGATTTTGGCTGAGGGTGTGGAATCTATCCCCATCTAGTCACCCCACCCCTTGTCTCCACCCTGAATCGCCTTGCATGTTCTGAGCTCATCACCATGTGGTGGGATATTGCTGGGCCCAACCATCACTACACCCCCACTTCCCAAAAGAGTACCCTCATCATGGACCCTATCCTCTACTTCACCCACCAGTGCTTTAGCACCATCTTGTTTCCCCACCACGAGGATATGGGGGTTTTGATCGGTCGTGACATGGAGCTCCTCACTTGTTTCATTTGTCATGACTACCCGGACCTCCCCTACCACTACCACAACTTGGCCTTTTATCAGCACTAAAAACCGACATTAACAGCGCTAGAAAAGTGTTGTTAATTCCGAAAAAGATAAAGGGGGGTCCCCTTTATCAGTTCTTCGAAAAGCGCTGATAAAGGCCACCTTTATCTCTGCTAAAAAAAGCGCTGATAAAGGACACCCTTTATCAGCGCTTTTTTTAGCACTGATAAAGGTCACCTTTATCAGCGCTTTTTGGATCACTGATAAAGGGGACCCCCTTTATCTACACCGGTATTAATGGCACTTTTATAGCACTGAGAAAGGAGTAACTTTATCAACGCTATCTTCAGCGCTGATAATAGGGCCCTTTATCAGTGTGCTTTTAGCGCTGTTCAAGGTGTCCTTTATCAGCACTCAAAAAAGCGCTGATAAAGGCACCTTCCCCTGCGCCTGCAGAACCAGTACCTTCACACCTGCACAAACCAGCACCTACACACCTACACAAAATAGCACTGACACACTTGTACAAAATAGCACCCGGACACAAAATTTTGACAAACAATTCTATATACATTTACTTAACATCATGAATACAAAAAAAAACACTGCTATATACATTTCAAACAATGTTTTACATGGTTACAATTACAATTATCCAACAACAGTTATAAACATTAATGTTTTACCCTTTGATATCTGTGATCCTCTCTCAAAAAGTTTTGTCTACGGTATTTGTTGCCGAACAAATCATCCGAACTCAAGGAAAAAAATTCACCTATATAAGAAAAAAAAATATTATGTTAATAATAAAATAATGAAATAAATTAAAACATTAATATGAAATAATACATTAATATAGAAATGTGAAAATAAAATATGGAAATAATAAACTCAAATGTTTTCATTATGATAACAATGAAAGGGAATAATGTAAAATCAATATGTTTTTGGATGATTTATCTCATTTAATAAATACTGATTATTTATCTAATGAAAAGATTTACCAGTCACACCATGTGTCGGATTGAGGTGCAGTTGATTTTTACAAATCACAAATGACTCATGGATCATTTTTCTAAAGTATCAAAACGATCTGAACACTTTTTCTCAGTTTTCCGTATATCACTTGTGTTGTTTTCTAAAGTTTATGTCAATTTGAAACTGATATCAGACACTTTTAGCCATACCGATCAAACTGTGCATCATATTGAGGTGCGATTGATTTGTACACATCACAAATGACTTGTGGATAGTTTTCCTAAATTATCAAAACAATCCGAATGCATTTTCTCAGTTTTCCTTATGTGAGTAGTGTTGTTTTCTAAAGTAAATGTCAATTTGAAACTGATATCAGACACTATTAGCCATATCGGTCACACTGTGCGTCGGATTGAGGTTAGGTTGATTCGTAAACATCAAAAATGAATCATGGATCATTTTTATAAAGTATCAAAACAATCCAAACACGTTTTCTCGGTTTTCTGTATGTCACTTGTGTTGTTTTCTAAAGTTTATGTCAATTTGAAACTGATATCAGTCACTTTTATCCATACCAGTCACACCGTGCATTGGATTGAGGTTCGGTTGATTCTTACACGTCACAAATGACTCATGGATAATTTTCCTAAAGTATAAAAACAATATTAATGCATTTTCTTGGTTTTGCGTATGTGAGTTGTGTTGTTTTCTAAAGTTAATGTCAATTTCAAACTGATATCAGACACTTTTAGTCATATCGGTCACACCCTGCATCAGATTAAGGAGTGGTTAATTCGTACACATCACAAATGACTCATGGATTGTTTTCCTAAAGTATCAAAACAATCGGAATGAGTTTTCTTAGATTTTTCTATGTCACTTGTGTTGTTTTCTAAAGTTAATATCAATTTCAAACTAATATCAGACACTTTTAGCCATACCGATCACACCGTGTGTTGAATTGAGGTGTGTTTGATTCTTACACGTCACAAATGACTCTTGGATCATTTTCCTAAAGTATCAAAACAATTCGAACATGTTTTATTGGTATTCCGTTTGTCAGTAGTGTTCTTTTCTAAAGTTAATGTCAATTTCAAACTGATATCAGACACTTATAGACATACCAGTCACACCGTGCATCAGATTGAGGTGTGGTCGATTCGTACACATCACAAATGACTCATTGATAATTTTACAAAAGTATCAAAACAATCCGAATGTGTTTTCTTAGTTTTCCATATGTCACTTGTGTTGTTTTCTAAAGTTAATGTCAATTTCAAACTAATATCAGACACTTTTAGCCATATCGGTCACACCGTGCATCGGAATGAGGTGTGGTTGATTCGTACACCTCAAAAATGACTCATATATCATTTTCCAAAAGTATCAAAACAATCCGAATGCATTTGATTAGTTTTCCGTATGTCACTTGTGTTGTTTTCTAAAGTTAATGTTAATTTCAAACTGATATCAGACAGTTTTAGCCATATTGGTCACACCGTGTGTCAGATTGAGTTGTGGTTGATTTGTACACCTCAAAAATGACTCATGGATTATTGTACTAAAGTATCAAAATAATCGAAATGTGTTTTCTCATTTTTCCCTATGTCACTTGTGTTGTTTTCTAAAGTTAATGTCAATTTCAAACAGATAGCTGACACTTTTAGCCATACCGGTCACACCATGCATCAGATTGAGGTGAGGTTGATTTGTACATGCAAAAAATGACTCGTGGATAGTTTTACTAAAGTATAAAAACAATCTGAATGCATTTTCTCAGTTTTCTGTATGTCACTTGTGTTGTTTTCGAAAGTTAATGTCAATTTCAAACTGATATCAGAAACTTTTATCCATACTGGTCACACCGTGTGTCGAATTGAGGTGCGGTCAATTCATACACCTCAGATATGACTCATGGATCATTTTCCAAAACAATCAAAATAATCTGAATGCATTTTCTCGGTTTTTCGGATGTCACTTGTGTTGTTTTCTAAAGTTAATGTCAATTTCAAACTGATATCAGACACTTTTATCCATACTGGTCACACCGTGCGTCAGATTTAGGTGTGGTTAATTTTTACACCTCAAAAATGACTCATGGATCGTTTTCCAAACGTATCAAAACAATCCGAATGTGATTGCTCTATTTTCTGTATGTCACTTGTGTTGTTTTCTAAAGTTACTGTTAATTTCAAACTGATATCAGACACTTTTAGCCATACCAGTTACACTGTATGTCGGATTGAGGTGAGGTTGATTTTTACTCATCACAAATGACTCATGTATCGTTTTTCTAATGTTTCAAAACAATCCAAACATGTTTTCTCAGTTTTTCGTATGTCACTTGTGTTGTTTTCTAAAGTTAATGTCAATTTCAAAATGATATCAGACACTTTTAGCCATACCTGTCACACCGTGCATCAGATTGAGGTGCGGTCAATTCATACACCTCAAAAATTACTCATGGATCGTTTTAAAAAAGTATCAAAACTATCCAAATGTGTTTTCTTGGTTTTTCGTATGTCACTTGTGTTGTTTTCTAAAGTTAATGTTAATTTCAAACTGATATCAAACACTTTTTTCTATACTGGTCACACTATGCATCGGATTGAGGTGCGTTCAATTCGTACACCTCAAAAATGACTCATGGATTGTTCTACTAAAGTATAAAAATAATCCGAACATGTTTTCTCAGTTTTTCATATGTCACTTGTGTTGTTTTCTAAAGTTAATGTCAATTTCAAACCGATATCAGACACTTTTAGCCATATTGGTCACATCGGGCGTCATATTGAGGTTCGGTTGATTCGTAAACATCAAAAATGACTCATGGATCGTTTTCCTAAAGTATCAAAACAATCCAAATGCGTTTTCTCAATATTTCGTATGCCAGTAGTGTTGTTTTCTAAAGTTAATGTCAATTTCAAACTGATATCAGACACTTTTATCCATACCATTCACACCGTGCGTCGTATTGTGGTGTGGTCAATTCCTACACATCACAAAAGACTCATGGATCTTTTTCCTAAAGTATCAAAACAATCCGAATGTGTTTTCTTGGTTTTCCATATGTCACTTTTGTTGTTTTCGAAAGTTAATTTCAATTTCAAACTGATATCTGACACTTTTAGCCATACCAGTCACACCGTGCGTCGAATTGAGGTTCAGTCGATTCATACACCTCAAAAATTACTCATGGATCATTGTCCAAAATTATCAAAACAATTTGAATGCATTCTCTCAGTTTTCCATATGTCACATGTGTTGTTTTCTAAATTTAAAGTCAATTTCAAACTGATATCAGACACTTTTACCCATACTAGTCACATAGTGCATCGGATTGAGGTGAGGTTGATTCGTACACCTCACAAATGACTCATGGATCATTTTCCAAAAGTATAAAAGCAATCCGAATGTTTTTTCTCGGTTTTCTGTATGTCACTTGTGTTTTTTTATAATGTTAATGTCAATTTCAAACTGATATCATACACTTTTATCTATACCGATCACACCATGCGTCGGATTGAGGTTTAGTCGATTCGTACACATCAAAAATGACTCATGGATCATTTTCCTAAAGTATCAAAAAAATCTGAATGTGTTTTCTGGGTTTTTTGTATGTCACTTGTATTGTTTTTTAAAGTTTATGTCAATTTGAAACTGATATTAGACACTTTTAGCCATATCGGTCACACCATACATCGGATTGAGGTGCAGTCAATTCGTACATGTCAAAAATGACTCATGGATCATTGTACTAATGTATCAAAACAATCCGAATGCGTTTTCTTGGTTTTTCGTATGTCACTTGTGTTGTTTTCTAATGTTTATGTCAATTTGAAACTAATATCAGACACTTTTAGCCATACATGTCACACCGTGCATCGGATTGAGGTACGGTTGATTCGTACACATCACAAATGACTCATGGATCATTTTCCTAAAGTATCAAAACAATCTAAATGCATTTGGACCGAATGACTATGCATCGGTCAACTTCCACACTATCGACCAATGTAGTCCAATGAGTTAGGCTTTTTTAGAAAGGCAAATCATATCTAAAACCATTCTTCATAACCTAAGGATATAAAACATAATAAAGGGTGATCATATATTCTCAATAAGTGTAAACAAGGGAGATATCAATGATCATATATGGATAAAATTAGTAGGAATTCACCATCATCCTATTTGTGTACAATCTTCCATCAGGTATGTTACCCATTCATTTCTAAGCACATCTATATCATCTTATGAATATGAGTTTTTCCGACAGTCATGGTAGTACTGAAAAAATATAAATACACAAAGGATTAATAAATATTTTAAATGAACTCATAATTATTTTCGAAAATACCTCATTAGGGATGCTAGTTTGTTTATGAAATACGATCTGTTTCATAAATTTACAAACATAATAACCACGGTCCTTTCCTTTTGTTTATTTTGGACACTACAGAAACATCAGCAACAATAATTAGTTTGTTTTGATATGTGTTTGGATAGTGAAATGTTATTATATATACCTGGATACTTTTCTAGTTGTAGATCTTGTAGGATTGCTCATCCTTGTGCCCTGGATTCATTCCATGCATTAGACGATATTGATTCACCACCCTATCATAACAGAATCCTCATTAAAAAATAATATAAATTATATAACTAGATGTTTAGTTTTAAAATGTTGGATCTAGTGTATTACAAATTAACAAATGCCATCATGCGTGGTCGGTTTGTTGTATATCCATACTTTGAATCTAGAAAATAAATTTTTGGAGTATCCAAATTGACTACAATCAGCATCCAATTCTCCCAAAAAATAAAAAAAGGAATAAGTAAAGAAAGAAATGAAAATATAGTTGATATGATTAAAGTGTAGAGTTTTACCCCTACATCGTTGGTATTAAAAAGAGTTTGTCATATGTAATTTTGTTTTCAAATGATTTGAGCAGGGATAACATTATTGCAGCCTCTTTATCAGAATCTATTTCTTCTTTCGAAGAGGTGGTGTGAGGACTAACAAGTCCAAATTTTTGTTCATGGGGAAATCCCTTCAATTTTTTTTCATATATACGCCTGTAAAAAATATAAAATGTATTTAGTCATAATTATCAGACATTATCAGATTTTCTAAAATCAAATCATGAAAACATACCTCATGTATACATTTACAACTGAGGCGCCTAGCCATTCATACTTTAGGATTTCATTTACATTTTCAGAACTAATGAAATATGATGTTTCCTCTTCGTACATATTTTTTTCAAAATCAATTGTGTGAGCATTACGGTCTATCAACTTTGTATCAACATGATCCTGAAATGATATTAACTTTGGATATAGAACGGGCGGGGTGAAGGTGCTCTCAGTAGACCGTTTCAATCGGTTGGTTGATCCTTGAGATATTTTTGAGTTGATATTTCATTTCACCCCCTTCTCTTTGTCATTCTGTAATAACATTCATCGGTTAAGACCTTTTTCATTAAATGTTAAAGGTCCAGCTTGAAAAATAAATTGGAAATGGATACCTCCTTATCAACATGTTTTTTTACAAGAACTGGCGGCCAAGCGATTAATGTTCCAACAGCTTGTTCAACCATATGAATGTCATCATCATCATTTGGAATAGTTATCTCGGAACTTGGATCATTAGCTACTTTAATTGACACTCTGAAATGATCTGTTGGAAGTTGTATGTTGTGTAGCATGTCGTTCTGCGTATTGAACATTGTAGCCCTCGCTACAAGGCGATAGGTGGGAGTTGATAGATATAAATCACAATAATTTTCACCCTGTATAATATTATTAAAGGAAAGGTATCAGTGTCTATGTGAATCAAATTTCATAGAAACAATTATTAAAACATTGATTACCTCAGCTAAGTCAGGTTTTTTAGGGGAATGGATTTCCTCAAAGCTGGTGGGGGTGGGGTGGGATCGTCACGCATGGGTTGTTGTTGAGTTGTTTCTTCTATTTGCCTCTCCCCCATTAATGTTGCTATCATCTCCCTCTGGTATTGAAATTCTTCTTGAAAAATAGCTAATTTTTCATGCAGCTTTTCCATTTTTTTCATTTTGATCCTCTGCTTGTTTTTGTTTTTTAAAATATGTTCGGGGTGTCACCCCAAAACCCGCACCTCTGACACGGCCATACTGGTCTGGCTACTTCAAGGCTGTTGAAGGTATGTCTTCATCTGGTGCTGGTGTTTTTGATTCCTGTGACTATTTCAGATAGAAAATATAGAAAAATAAGAAGTCATTGTAATGTAATAGCGATTTAAAACAAATCAAATTTATATTATGTCATACTTACACATGTTGCCCACACTTTTTGTGTGTTTTCATCTATCAATATCCCCTCTTTATTTACATGAGCCTCCTTCCATAAGACATGGAGTGGGATGGATATGGATTTAGATTTCGATTCATCAATCTGCATATAAATAGAGAAACATAGTTATGGTGTTGTTTTATGTCACATATAAGTAGTACGATTGATTTAAAAGACGTACCAATTTTTTCTCAAGTGAAGCGTACCCCATCCTTGCTTTACGGTAACGGTATGCTGGTTTTGCTGTGTGTTTTTTATTTTCAGAACTCAGTTGTTTTTTATGAATAAAAAACTATCAATCAAAGTAATGAATATAAGAAACGTCAAACAATGTATTACCCCACACAATGTACCTGAAAAGTGTCTTCCCCATGACAGTTTCTAAACACGTCCCATGCTCCTTGAGATATAAAGTGTGCATAAAGAGGAGGTGGGTGCGGCTTGATTTTCCCTTCAGCATCTTTAAGATGATATTTCATTAAAATTGTGTGGAAACCTCTATGAATCCTTCCTGAAACTCTTAATACATATTTCTTGTGAGAGTCATATACTATAAATGCACTATGTAATGGATGATGAAGAGTAAGTAAATGTTTTGGTATTTTATTTTAATAAATTAAAAAAATGATATCATAATGTTACCATAATCTCTTCCCATATTAGTGTCTTAAGACCGGTGACAACATGGTTCCACGACTGTACATCAACCGGCACACGTTGATGAGTGACGATTCCAATGTAGCTACTAAATATGGCTTTGTTGGGGTTAACATGTTGGCCTCACTTATTCCATCCCACCTCAAATTTGATGCCTTTTGTTTTTTCCTTAAGGATTTTGGCTAACACTGTCAAACTACGGCGATCTTGTTTTTTTTTCTCTTTCAGGGTTTTATTTCCTAAAATTTCCTCAGAAGTATCATCAATATGTTTCTCTGGAGCTCTAGCATCAGCACTGGGACCAGCAACAATAGTTTGAGAAACCTGTTGTACCTCAGCACTGGGACCAGCAACAACAGGTTGAGAAACCTGTTGTTGCTCTACACTGGGAACACTAGCAGCTGGTTGAGAAACTTGTTGTTGCTCTGCACTGGGACCACCAGCAGGTGGTTGAGAGACCTTTTGTGCCACGGGATTGGGCGCATCAGCAGGTGCAGAAGTCATTATCTGCAGAAGTGGTTTAATATTTAATTTAGATTACATAAAAGCAGCAGCGGACAGATAATAACATAATTTAACACAATGTATATTACAATAAACAAATAACCTGATTATTGTACTCTCTTTTTTTTTCTTTAAAGGCTAAATAGATTTGACTCCTTTATCGACTATGTAAATCCCTTCATTGTGGTCTCCTCTGACATAAAAAACACCATCTATAATGGGACTGTTGTGAAATGATTGTGAAGTCCCTATAAAAGGGTCATCCTCTATTGAATTTTCATCTGACCCATCAGTTGTTTTGGTCGATAACAGAACAATTGACCAATTTCGGTTTGTGGGGTCTGGAACATAAAATACTTGTACTTCCTATGATTCCATTATAAATGGTTCGTCTTTCTCCCCTTACTTACTGAAATCAACTTTCATGAATCCTAATTCATCTATTTTAACAGCACTCCTGTTATCAACCCACTTTCATTGAAAAATAGGAACATTTAATTTCATATAATCCAACTCCCATATTCATTTGATGATGCTAAAGTATGACATATTCACATAAATTGGATTTTTGTCCTTAGCACTGGAAACATGCATCACCTTAGCCACAAGTGTAACCCCACTATTCTGCATGGTACTGTCTTCATCATGTTCATTAGTATATAATGTATAACCATTAACTGTATAATCATTGTAAGATAAAACATACACACTTGCTCCTTCGTCTAGCCATCGAAGTCGTTCTGAAATTGAGTCTATATTTTCATCTAAATGATTCAAAATATAGTCCTGAAACCATCCTATGAACTACTGATTATGTGTATCTGATATCCATTTTTCAGCCCTAGATGGATTCAAATGCCTAATAATTTCTTTGTGGGTTTGAACATATGGTTCAATGTTGAAACTGTTATGAAAAACGTAAAGGTGAGCCTGCTCTAGATCTGTAATATTGATTGTGACAACCTCTCTTCTAGAAATTCCTTCACCCTCAAGCTACTCAGTGTGATGAGATTTTGGTAGGCCAACAATTTCCACACCAGACAGGTATTCGGTACAAAATTCAATAGCTTCCTCAACAATATATTTCTTCGCAATACAACCCTCTGGTCGACTTCGGTTTTTAACATACCCTTTCAAAATCTTCACATACCATTCAATGGGGTACATCCATCTATAATGTACAGGACCACATAGTTGAATCTCTCTCACCAAATGAACCATCAAATGAACCATCATATCGAAAAATGTCAGTGGGAAGAACATTTCCAATTCACATAATATGACGGAAATTTCTCTTTCCATAGTTGGCAATTTCACCGGGTCTATAACTTTGCTGCATATATATTTGAAGAAGAAACAGAGCTTCGTTAATATATGGAGGGAATTCTTAGGAAAAATGCAACGTAAAGCTATAGGAATTAGATCTTGCATCAAAACATGGAAATCATGTGATTTTAGACCCTTTAATTTTAAATCTCTCATTGACACGATGTTCTTGATATTTGATGAATACCCCTCTGGAACCTTTACGTCATTCAAGAAGTTGAAAAACTGATATCTCTCTTACCTGGAATGATTGTAAGCAGTAGGTGGAAGAAATGTTTGTTTTTCACCCTTCACTGGTGCCAACTCTTATCGTATTCTCATCTCAACCATGTCCAATCTAGCCTTAATTTCATCCTTCATTTTTCCAGGTGCATTTAGAAACGTGCCGATGACACTATCACATACATTTTTTTCAATATGCATAACATCAAGAAAATTTCTAACATACAGACAATTCCAGTATGGTAATTCAAAAAAAACTGATCTCTTTTTCCAACCAGTTTTTGTAAGGTTTTTCAAAAAAATTTACCAAAAGTAGTGTCAAAATCTTTTACCTTCTCAAACAATTGATCATCTATTAGTGGAGATGGTGTTGTACGTTCTTCTGAACTTCCATCTAATGATGTCGTCCCAGATCGGTACTTATGCCGTCGGGGTAGAAATATGCGATGTCCTAAAATCACGGTTTTTTATGAATGTTTCAACCTAATTGACTGTGTACCTTGTTCACAAACGAGACACCCTTGAGTTCCTTTAATGCTATATCCTGACAAATTTCCATAAGTAGGAAAGTCATTTATCATCCCGTACAACATGGTTTTCAAAGTGAAATCTTCTTTTTCATAATCATCATACAACGTAACACCTGAATCCCACAATATTTTCAAATCCTCGGTCAATGGAGCCAAATAAACATCAATATCATTACCTGGTTGTTTTGGTCCTAATATAAGCATAGATAACATGATGTATTTTCATTTCATGCATAACCAAGGTGGTAAGTTATAATTTACCAACATAATCGTCCATGTATTGTGACTGCTCCTTTGAAAATTAAAAGGATTCACCCAATCTGTAGATAACACCAGATGAATGTTTCTCAGCTCGTTTTCAAATTCAGGATACTCGTGATCAATTCTCTTCCACTGAGGAGAGTCTTCCAGGTGACGTAGTTTCCCATCTTTAATAATTGTATCTGCATGCCATGTCAATTGTCATGCAGTCTCCTCACTTCCATATAGGCACCTAAACCTTGGAATGATTGGAAAGTACCATAAAAATTTCATAAGACTAGAATCATATTTCTTGTATCAATAAGCACCACACTTTGGGCATTCTTTAAGTGATTTGTGGTCCTTGAAAAATAGTATATAGTCATTCGGGCAGGCGTGTATTCTTTCAGAGATCATACCCATCGATTGTAGCATTCATTCGGAATCGTATGTTCAGCTTGGGAGTTCATTATCTTCTAGGAGCAAGTCATTTAAGAGAGAAAGTAGTTCCGTAAAATTGGCATCACTCCACCCATTTCCTGCTTTCAAATTATTAAGCTTCAATACGGCTGACAATGCTGTATATTTAGTGAAACCAGCATACAATGGCATTTTTTCACAACTCTTTAACTTCTCAAACAATTTTGGGCAATCATGAAATTCATCTTCAATTGTACTTGTCATTTCCTCAATACGATCTTCATCATCATTCACATCTGTAATCACACCCTCCATACGATCGTCTTCACTATTCACGCTTGTAATCATATCAGATCTTCCATAAAACGCCGTGTTATCCGAGCCACTACCTACATTCGTTTTTCCCCATGTTTATTCAAACATGTATAACATCAATCTATTCCATGAAAGATCAGGTGTTCTTCCAAATCCTCTAGACTAATTTGTCTTGAATAACAATAGCGTAAACATTGACAAAGGATTTGAGAAGGGTCACATGCATGATCTCCTGCAAACTTGATAAACTCTTTCAGGCCCTCATCATACTCTTTTTTCAACCGATTGGAATTCATCCATTATTTATTCATATTAATCGTCTTTATGGTTTCGATCTCGAACTTTCCTAATATTATGTTTTAATTAATCAAGTATCATTGTTTGGGTTTTATAAAAAAAATCATGGTACAAATTCCTCTACAATGAAATAGAGGAACCTACCCCAAAACATGTGAAAGTACTTGAACTCTATCTATATACGGGGGACTGTGACCTGTCTTTTGTATATATCCATGGATTACCTAAAACCTATACATGGAGGAATCTTCACTGAAACATGGGGGAGTAGCATACTCCATATTTTCTCCAAACATTTCACTTGTCACTTGTCAACTCTCAAGCAGAGTGAAGATAATTAAAATATCCAAACCACATCATGTGCAATTTCTAATGAATGAGGGAGTCATAATATTGTGATCTATATGAGAAGATATTTATAATGGTCTACTCATACATGAAATATTATCATCTAAGTGAAAAATAAATAATAATAATGAAATTAACATAGCACACAATTTGTTCAATGGATACAAAATGTGTAGGGTTCTCAGTTAAGGTTGGTTTTATAATACCATTTCTAAACTCATGTGAAATCCATATACATGGTGTGTCTATTAGGGTGAACATCATCTATGGATAAGATACCTAATTTAATATAACATATATCAAATTAATTCCAAATTAGTCTTACAAAGACTGCATGATGCCTTTTAAAATACATGACATATAGAACAACTTGAGCTAAAGGCGTGTACTTTAGATACAAAATGATTCACTTCACCGGCTATGCATCACATTTTTTTGGAATACACGGTGTGTATCCCTTACATGACCACTAGGGGTGTATAGTCTATACACATCAAGTTTCTATGGTATCTATACATGGTGTGAGTGAAGTAAAACACATATCATATGGTTCTACCATTATTTCATGGAATGTACATGGTTTCATGCTGAAGTATATGTCTTGGAGATACATTGTGTGTGACCTACGTTCACATGACATGTAACATTTAAAATAAAACTTATTCCAAGTTTGAGTCAGAAGATGAGTCATGTGGTGTAAATTTTGGAGATAACTGTTGTTTGGTATTAGAATATATATTATATCCATGTATGGTGAAGCATGTTCCATTTAACAAGACTACATACCATGTATTTTAAAAATATATTGAATTTGAAAAACATCATCTTCACACGATAAAGTGTCTCATAGAGTCCTCTAGAAGTGGTTTTTTAGGATTTAGTGGAATTGAAGTAACAAAGTGGTGGTGTCATTGAAATGGGTAAATTTTGGATTGATATTCAATGGTGGAAGAACTACAACATGGAAAACATATGGCATGTCAATCATGCCAACAACTGCAACACCATACAAAAACACAATCGTGCTCAAAATCGCAACAACATACAAACCAAACAATCACAATTTTAGATTTTACAAAGCATCCCTTATTCAATTTTCTTTGTTAATTTAGGGGTTATCACAGAAGTTTTATCATCCTGGGGAGTTCATTCATAATTCAACTATACGTAAATTACCAATTTTTATATTCAAATGTTCAACAAGAACCAACCAACATGCAATTAATTTAGAGTGCAAACAAGGACCACCAACGAACAAGATTTTCAGTGGGGAATTTAGCCCGTACATTTCAAATTATAACCATCAATATCAAACAGTAATAACATGCGAACAATAGGAAACCAATGAGTAACATGAGAAAACTCACCATGAAGGTGTTGTTAAGCACACGGCAGAGGTGCGTTCGTGGCAGAGGAGAGGCACACAACAGAGGATATTTTCAACTGAAAAGAAAACATAAAATAGGGGAAACCTGTGAGAATAAAATAATCTAAAACCGAGTACACCATTTACCACATCCCACAAACCCCAAGAACCCACTAAAACCGAAATCAACCCACACCATGGTTAAACACACCTTAAGATAACAAGAAATTATAGAACCCAGCTTTAATAAAATGAGTTCAACAGACTTTTTAAAATATAAAAGATGAACATACAATGGGTAAGAAATGACCAATAGGTACTCCTTACTTGGTATAATCCCCAAGTTTATTCTAGATAGCATATCTCAAATGAGTAATCCCTAATCAATCCTCTATTATCACACCTTTCACGACACATACATCCTAATCGCATGACTTTAAACTTCATGGTACAATCTTTTTAAACAACCTTAAACTATTTCCCTTAAACTAGATGTTCCGATGCTTCAATTTCTGCCAAATCTACAACCCCCATGATCCAAAGAAATACATCACCTATTTGGAGGCCTCAAAACTAGGTAGATGACATGATGGTAAGGGGGTACCACTAACACGGTACCATCCCTACTCTTGAAGTTTCATATGAGGGTCTCCACGTGTTGAAGCCTCACAACCCACCCCGTTATAGGGAAACTATAATAAAGCAAGTAGCACCTACCACCGCCATTAATTAATTCAAAATAATATCCCTAGAGAATGATATTCATTATATTCCTTATCTTAGGAAGGTGGATCAAGAAGTCATCCATGACCTCAACTTAGTTCAAGGGTCACCCAGTAGGGCTCCTAACAATCACCACTATCGCCAACATCATGTGACCACTAACCCTTAGAAGCCTGTTGAGGGAACTACAATGCAGACCCCTTCCCTAATCTCTTAGATCCAATAAGCTATGATATCTCTCTAGGAATAAAGATCTATTGATCATAGGGAGAAGGTTTATATCCCCACTTCCCCTTAATAAGTTTCCCAACACAACACATGGTATCTAGTGAGTAGGATCATATCCCTATTCAAACTCAACGAGCATACCCATACATCTTTACAAAAATTAGGGGGAACACACATATTTCCAATGGGGAACCCCTGGTACTCTTTTCCAATCTTAACATCACACCATGCCAAAACTCACCACATGATCACCAGTTACCCAACATTATTCCAAAACCAAAGTAATATACCCATGCTTCATTACCCTAAACCCATCCATCTAGGTTCAATAGTGATGGTCACATTAAAACCATGATATAAATCAATAGGGTTAGGAATCCAAATGATCATTTCCCTCAACCCAGTCATAACCCCAAAACTCAAGAATAGAGAGTGCTTCCCTTAAACAAATCCAAGGCATGACCATTACTTCACTATCAACTTGATAACACCTAATATACATCAATCCCTCATGTCAAAGAATCTACCATGGATTTATGTATCTAAGGTATTCATAACACTAAGATAACCCTCTCATTAGTCTCCCTCAACCACAAAAACTCACTAACTCGCTACCATCTTGAGTCACATGCTAACGACCACTGGGATCTCACACAAACCCCTTACATCAGTTATTACACAATCCTTAGCCCATGGGTGCCACTCTTATCCCCACCTCAAAACACACATCATCTAGTGAACCAAACCAACCACTTACTATAGGTTCTCAGACACCCATATACTTATCATCATTGAGTACTATCTGCCCAGGGAACCAACTATGGGTATTACACATAAAAATGTTTAAGTTCAATCAATTGTACCCACTTTTGGGCCATATATAGACCCACAAGGGTCATAAGTAATCATAACTCAACATAACATATCATAATTGTTAGTTTCACTACTCAAACTAAAAATATAGCATGATAGAATCCCTCTATCTAAAACAACCTACAATACAAGGGTCTCACCACCTGGGCTCTCGCTCTTGCTCCAACTACCCATACATAGGTTCAACTCACTTATAAAAAAAATATAATTCATAATAATCATTCAAGGATCATCATTCCTCATTTATATTAACCCAAGAGAAGTAAAAAATGCTCCTACACTGACCAGTAGTGGAATCCACGGCAGAGGAGGAAAACCCATCGGCGACGGAGGCAGCGGCGGTCGCGATGGAGGAGAAAAACCCAACGGCGGCAGAGGCAGTGGCGGAGGAGAAAAACCCAATGGAGGTGGCGGAGGAGGAGGAGGATGAGGAGGAGGAGGATGAGGAGGATGAGGAGGATGAGGACACGGATGAGGAGGAGGATGAGGAGGATAGGTCGCGGCGGAAGAGGGGCCTAGTTCATCTTCCGCGAAAGCTTGACCGCGTGTGAGAGAGGAGGGCCTATTAGGGTTATTAAATAGAAACCACTGGAACCTTAATAAGCGCTCGTTGAAAGCACTAATAAAGGTATGTTTTATCAGCGCTTTTATTTTAGCACTGATAAATATTATAATTTTATATAAATTAATAATAAAAACTTTTATTAGCGCTAAAATAAGTGATGATAAATGTAACCTTTTATTAGTGCTAAAAAGGCTCTAATAAAGGCTATACCTTTATCAGCACTTATTTTAGCACTGATAAAGGTTAGATTTATCAGCGCTTTTAACTATCACTGCTAAAGTCATACCCCTTTATCATCTCTTTCTATTTAGCACTGATAAAGGGCAGCGCTTCCCTTACCCTGTTTTGTGGTAGTGTACCTTGTTACCTCTTACTTCCACACTATGGTCACCGGTCATCAGGGAAACCTGAACAGTGGGTTCTAAGCCACCCACCTTGCCCACCACCTCAATGTTTTCAAGCCTTCCCATTCCCATGACCAATTAGGTTCCCCCCGGCAGATGGACTTTCTCATGCTTATTCACATGGGATTGGTTCAGAAGTTGGGGGGAACTTACGTCCTTGACCAGGCCCCACCACCACCCCCTGCCAACCCTATTTCCCCCGAGGATGCACCTTCCCCTCCTTCCCCACCCCTTCCAGCTTCCTCACCCTTCCCTACTTACTTTAACATTCCCCCTCTTGGACATTCCCCTGTCCCTTCAAATTCTTCACCCTCGACTAACCTCCCCGTCACCATCTGCCTAGCCATGATAGACCACCGCCTGGCTCGTCTGGAGCATCAGTAGGCAGTTATCCTTCAGTGGAAGACTATATCTTCTCAGCGCCTAGACTGCATTGATCAGATGATGAAGATACTACAACAGCATCAGGGGATTCCCCTTCCACTAGAGGCTACCTCTACTTTCTCACCTCCGGATTCTACCATACCCCCTTCTGACATTGTTGTGGCCATGGACTCCATACTCATATTTACTACAGGTACCGGACCACCTTGTCTTATAGATCTAGCCATCACGGATGTCCCTTGAGTAGAATCACTACCATAGGTCTAGGGATCTATTCCTCCCACTACTACATCTGATGATTCCGCCCCACCTGTACTAGACAGTTCCTCCCCTGAGGCTACACTGTGACTTTGACATTTTAGTTTTATTCTATATATATATATATTGTACATTTATGCACTGTGATGATGTTCTTGCTTGTATTTTTCTTTTCCATCGATGGTCATGGGTACACTGGAGTGACTTTTAGACATCTTGAATTCTTAACACCAATTTTTATTTTGAATGAGGGGAGTATTCTTTCAGTTTTCATAGTATTCTTTTTGTTTCTCTTGTCATTCCTCCCCTATCCCATTCCTTTTTGTGTCTCCATCCTCTTTTTCCCCTTAGTAGTGAACTTGGTAGATCTTGTGTAGTATTAAGTGTGTGGGAAAGTCTCTCGACCACCTTATTCTTTTCCCTTACAGTCATCTAGGAGACATCCTTATTAGAAGATATATATGAAAATGTGAAAAAAAAATTGGTTAGTCATATTTATAAATAATAAATCAATAAGTAGGAAATTTTTAAAGGTTTCATACTTATTTTGGTTCTTAGGTGTTTTAAAATGATTTATTATATAGTTTAAAATTGAAAATTGTAATCCTTGTCTAAATACATTGATTAGGTTAATCATTGATATGCATGTCACAGCCTGATTGTCTCTTTATTTGTTTTCCCCACTCCTGATAGGTATTCTAAACCCTTTATCGTATTCTTTCTAATACCCTCCTGCCTGAGAGATTCATAGGATATACATGACAACCAGAATTTTCAAGTTTTCTTTTCGAAACATGAAGAATTTTTGAATTATATTAAAATGATTAAGGTGTTAGATTGTTTCAACCCCATTTATCTTGAGACCTACCCTAAATATTCTCTTCATAAATCCCCTAGAAAACATGGACATCCTTGATAGTAAGACACATTATAGGCCTATTTCCCTTCCTATCCTAATTCTTTTTAACTTTTTATGATTATTCACTTGATCTTTAGATAGGGAATTGGCAGTTCAAGGAACATTTTTGTGAATAGTCATGAAATGAAGTGTGGGGTAGTTCCTCTTGTTCGTTTGGGGAAGAAAGGGTTCCAAACCCCTATTTTTTAAATTCCTAAGTGGTTCCCTCTGTAAAAAAACAAAACAAAAAAAAATAAAAAAAATGCTAAAGACAAAGGGACCTTATACACACTTGATGGTTTGTGAACCCTACCTAACTAAGGGAGATGGTGGTGATGAGAGAATTTGACAGATCTTATTGAGGATTATTTTACATTGAGATTTATTTTGAATATCATGCAGTGTTATTTAATGAATTTATCCTCCCTTTCAAGCCTCAGAGATTATTTTTCACATCTTTTCCTACCAACCCTTAGCCACAGATACATATGAACCTTATTAAAAATCCTTCATGATTTTTGTAATTAAATTTTATGAAGTAGTGAACTAGATTTCTTACAAACCTATGGATAGATTATATATACATTAGATTGATCATAACTTTGATTTAAAATATCTTGAGTGTTGAGTGTGTTATTTACTGGTGAGATAGATCATCAAGTGTCATGCTTATTTTTGAAATGTTGAAAAATGTGTTTAAACGAGGATGAAAGTAGTTAATTGAACTATATATGAGGCATGATTAGAATATCTTATGAATTGAATTTATTTTGTACCTTTTTAGAATTTTCTCTTGTGACTGTATCATTTACACTTATGATTATCTGAATGTCTTCCTTTTAAAATATAGACTCTTTTAATTAGATGTTGAGATTTTCTTAAGGGAAAGAAAATGACTAAGTGTGGGGGAGTTTGATACACCCGATTTGTGTATACATTTCAACATATATTATTGAAAATAAGAACATGTTTCCAAAAAATACCTACTTCTTACTGGACAAATACTTTGATTTTGGTGATCTTTTTTATTTTCAGGTGTTTTCTGGCCAAACACACAAACCGGGAGAACTCTGAGAAAAATTCCCAACTACATGGCGTGTACATACCTACACTCCATGTACATTAAGACTCAGAAACAGATCTGCTGGATGATTACACGCCCAAGTCACAAGAACAGAGATGATATGCCGTGTGGGTCATACCTACAAGCTGTATACAGGAATCTAGATGTGGTTGGTGGTGTTTTCTAGAGACTACACACTGTGTGAGGTGGTGCCACATGTTGTGTACCTTCCACCAACCAACCATCAATGTCGTGGAAGTCAAGGGTGGCATAGCTATCCACCTACTGGAGAAAAACTGTGACAAAATCACGTTGAAGAAACTACACAATGTGTATGTTTTATACACATTGTGTAATTTGTTTTCTATAAATAGAGGTCTTTGCCTTCTTTTTTTGGGAGTAATTATTCAATATTTGAAGGAGGGAGGTTCCGCTGCCCTGCTTTCGTGCTACCATTGTTCCACTACTCCACCAGTCCACCATTCTACCAAAGCATTCACCTCTCCTTGAATTTTATGTGATGACCACATCAGGTATCAAGGGTTATGTTGTCATTTTTTCTTCCATGTTTAACTAAACACCCCATGTGTTTGGGCTGTGGATGATGAAAGAGTGTTTTAATTTGGATAAATTTTTGTGTTTGTGTTTGTTCTGTTTAATTCTTCTTATTCTTCTTCGATCATTTCTCTTTATTACTGAAATTTTTTAACCAGACCAAGGGTAGAATTTTTAGGGACTTAGAGGAAGAATAACGATGAATACCTTCATGATCATTGGAAGTATTCATAGACTAGCAAATGGACTGATCTAAATAAAGAATTTTGAAACACTGACTACTGGACCAAGGAGTCATTTTCTTCAGTTCCTGACATTGTTTACTGGACCAAGGTAACCTTGTCACAATTGAAACCCAAATTGTTGGGTTATTATGAAAAAAACAACCTAATAAGTATTTTTTATAACCTCTATAATCACCATAGCTCCAACATGATCCTTTTTCTATCAAATACATTAAAAACCACTTGTTTTCCTTACCTTTAAGCATTAATCTTTACTTCATTAATCAAAACAGTTTTCATAATCAAAAACAAAAATCCCACTCTAAATTCAGCATCCTTCACTAAGTTAATTCCAAACGCATCGAATTCATGCACTCACCAGTTCCCTGTGTATCAACCCTACACTTAAGCTATACTAGCTTAAGAGTGGTTAATATCAATTTGGGACACCAATAACATACCTTCGATGAAATGAGAAACCAGATTGAGATTGTGAAGGAAATATATTCGTAATGAGCTGATTATAAAGAAGACTCAAAAACAAAATTCTAGAAGTTTTATGAAGAGCTTAAAATATGAAACTTGAAATTCAATTTTTCATAAATCTTAGAGAAATATAAGGAAGCTTGAAGAATTAAAATATTGATGTTTAAATGTGAGATATTTTCATAGTTTTTGAAATTTGAGGAAGTAAGGAATGTTTAAAATTTTCCCACCTTTCTTTTCTGAGTCACCTATAAATACTTGCTCAGATCATTTTTACATCAGAAAATTTTTAACATACACTCAAAAGGTGAAGCATTGGATAATTAGAAGTGGAAATTTCCATATGATTGAAAAATAATCATATTGAGTATTTGGGAAAAGTTTGAGTTTTGAATATTGAGAATGAGTTCATCATATTGAGTTCATTGTTTTCAAAAAATCAGATCTAGAATTATCACATTCAGAAAATTAGATCATGTATTATCATGTTTAGAAAATAAAATCTAGAAACATTATTTTCATAAAATCAGATCGAACATCACTATTTTCCGAAAATCTGATCCAGCATCATCATATTTTGAAAATTGTATCCATCATCATTGGATTGAAAAAAATCAGATCAATCCAAATCAGGTTGAGGATTCAGACTAATAAATTGTGGAGTGGTTTTAATAAAGTCTTTATTATTTTGTTTGGATAATTTTTTTTATAATAAAACATTTTAAACTGAAGGGATTAAATATAATATTTCTTATTTGGAGATAAAAGGTTTCTAACAAGAGTTGTCACAAGTTGTATTCACTTCTTCATAATAGTGGATTTCCATAGACCCATGGGAGTGGCTATGGAAAGGATGTAGGTTCTCACACTATGGTTGAACCTTGTAAATATTATGTTATTTACTTTCTTTACTATTCTTGAATTCATGAGTATTGACTAAATTTTGATAAGGAAAAAAATATTAATTGGCTTTAGGGGTTAAGTTTCTATAAGTTTTAAAACATACAAAAAGTGAAAAACTAATTCACCCCCCCCCCCCTCTCAGTTGTTATTCAGTACATTGGAACATTAATTCATATGTGCATTTTATTTAGTGTTTTATTTTACATTCATCTCTTGTAGTATTTCTAAACATCTAGTATCATAGGGTATAATTTTTGTTCAGATGAGTTATGGAATCTAATTACAGTTGGATGATTTTGTTGAATGGTACCAACTACTATAAATAGAGATTAAAAATGAAGGATCTAATTTTTTTCATGAAAATACATATTCTGATGTTTTGTAGTCAAAATTAATAAATAAGGTTTGATTAATATGGGAGTTTGATAATGTGATGGTTTGTGGTTTCATTAATTAGTGGTTCAAAGACAATGTGATGAACTATATTGTCAACATCTCTAGTGATAGAACTTTTTGGGAGAATCTTGAGACTACCTATGCATCCAAAACAGGAAAAAATAATTTTTTTCTCCTCTAACAAATGATGAATTTGTGGTATAAATAAGGTATACTGATTTATATATATTTGAGTGAATATCAGGGATTTTTCGATCAATTTTATGGTATGGGTATTACCATTGAAGAAGTGGTTTTAGCACTTTTGTTGCTTAATATTTTACCCATTTCTTGGGAGAATTTTTGTGTTACTCTATCTAGTTATACTCCTAATGGTAATATAACATTCAGTTTTTTTGAGTCTATTACCTTTAACGAAGAGTTCTTGAGATTTAATTAGGAGAAATCTTCTTCAGATATTTTAGTCATAGTGATCAAGGGGAGAATTTGGGAAACAAATCATGGATAGATTAGTCAAGGTAAGAGTAAAGGTAGAAGAAAATCTAGGTCGAAGAAGGGAGTTTGAATTTCATCATTATGGTAAGAAAGGAAATATAAATAATTTTTTCTATTAGTTGAAAATAGAAAACTAATTAAGGAAAAATCAATATAAGAAGAATGTTGATGGAGATGATAGTGTTGCTGCCACTACCAAGGTGATCATGTTATTGTTTATGAATCCAATAATATTTCTTATGATGATTCTTGATGGGTTCTTAATAGTGGTTTATATTTTCATATGAAACTAAGGAATGAGTTCTTTACATCTTAGAGACCTAGTAATTTTTGGATTTTAAATATAGGTAATTAAGGTAATGCTGATGTTGTAGGTATTGGGATTGTTTATTTAGAGACCATAATAGGAAGTAAGCTGATTTTGATGAATGTTCGACATGTTCGTGTGTTTCTTATGAATCATATTTATACCATATTTCTTTATCTTAGGGGTTTTATTAGTATTTCTGGTGATGGAAAATGGATTTGTTCCAAGGGATCCTTGATTGTGGCTCGAGGGAAGAAGCAATCAGGTTTGTATTGGACTATAGCTTATATTTCTTGTGATATCACTTATGTTGTTGAGTGTAGTCTGACTTCCATGTTATGGCATATGAGGCTCAGCCACATTAGTGAGAAAGGGATTCATGTTTGTAAGAAAAATCTTATTCCAGGTTTGAAAAGTGTTAAATTGAAAATATGTGATCATTGTATTACAGTAAAACATATTAGGGTGAGTTTTAGCGGTTGTCCTTTGTATAAGAAGACATAAGTACTTGAATTCGTACATTCTGATATATGTGTCCCTTTGAAATATAATACATTTTATATAAGTATTTATTTGGTGACATTTATTGATGACCACTCATGTAATATTTGGTTTTATGTTTTGAATTCCAAAATTGATGTGCTTAGTGTTTTTTACAAATTTTAGGTTTCAGATGGGAGGGAATCTCGTAAGAAGTTGAAATGTATTTATATTAATAACGAGAGAGATTATTTTGGTTTTTTTATCTGTATTATAGGTCAGAAGGTATTTAGAATCATAAGACACCTTCTATGACACCATAGCTAAATGGTGTAGTTTAGTGGATGAACATGACTTTATTGGAAAGATTTCATTTTTTTCTTTTAGAAGAAATGTTTCCTGGACATTTTTTGGGAGATGCTTTAATTATTATAGCTTATATTATCAATTTATCAACCACAATTTCTTTGCAGACAGACACTCCCAATATATTTTTGTATCGAAAAGAGATCAAGTATGATAATTTATGTGTCATTGGTTGCAAGGAATTTGTTCATGTTCCTATATATGAAATGCCCAAGATGGATGCTCAGTCACAATAGTATATTTTTATTGGATATAGACACGATGAGTTTAGATATAGGTTCAACGATCCTGCTTTGAAGAAACATGTTAGAAGATGTGATGAAATTTTTATAGAGGATCAAACTATTATAGATATTGATAAGGTATAAAATTATTCTTCTCTAACTTCTGATGGATTTTTTAATATTGAGCTAGTTTCTAATTCACATTTACCTCATATTATTGATTTTGATAATCGTTTTGATGTGAATAATGATGTTTAGGGTGAACAGGTTGGATTTGATGTTTTTGATTCACCTTTTTTTATGATCCCATTACAGGGGTTATTAATGAACCCATAGTTCAACTCCAGAGATCATCTTATCATCATACTATTTCTACTTGGTATTCATCTGATGAGTATGTGATCCTCGCTGAAGGGGGAGAATTATAATTATTTGATGAGGTGATGGAAAGTTATCAGAAGGATAGATAGGTTGTGGCAATGGATGACGTGATGAGATCACTACATGACAATCATACTTCTGAGCCGGTGAAGTTACCTATAAGAGAATAAGAATTATTTGATGACGTGATGGAAATTTATCAGAAGGATAGATAGGTTGTGGCAATGGATGATGTGATGAGATCATTGCATGAAAATCATACTTCTGAGCTGGTGAAGTTACCTACAATAAAGTGATCTTTTCAAAATCAATGGATATTTCAGATAAAAAATGAAAAATCTAGTTCTATTCCATGATACATGGAATTTTTAGTTATTTTTCACGACATGCCTTCCTCAAGATGAAGGAAGGGATAGAAAAGTGTCACACCCTTCCTTCTTCAAGATGAATGAGAGATAATGAAACTCAATTCCTGCCTTCAATAGGCCTATGAGTGGTGACCAGCACCAAGTGTATATAATCTCAAACAAAATGGAAGGTATTACTGTTTTTAATGAAAATAGGGTTGGGAGATGAGATGGTAAAAATCAAAAACAACACCAAACTTTTATAAAATGGAAACCAAACTCCAACCCATTCATGAATTAAACATAAAATGAGACAAAAGTATAATTAAAGAACCAAAGCAAGTACCAAAAGAAATATAATAATCATTTTCACAAAAACTATCTTGACGCCCGGGCTAGTATAGTCCATTTTGGTCACCAAATTCTTCCTAGAAAGCTGAAAATAGTTTTACAAATGTAGGGTGACTATAAAAGTATACCCAATATGAAAACTCAATCCACCCATGAACAAGTGGGGGAACATTCTAATTCCACTTTGAGAGAATATTAGAACCTCAAGGAACCTACCAAGGAATACTAACTAGCCCATACTCACCAAGGTGCACTCACCAAATAGAACAAGTCAAGTAAAATAATAGTATAATCACATTGACATTTGGGTACCCTACACCACATTTCCACTAGTTTTATGATCATTCCTAACAGCTGGCGGCTTGATGCTACAACTCTTCCAAAATTTAGTCCCACTAACACCACCTACTTGCACACACCTAGGACTCAAACCACACACAAAAACCACCCGCTGACACCTAGGCCATAACCACACCACACATCCTGCCTGCAAACACATGGGCCACAAAAACCATTCCTCTCACCCAAAGACACCTGGGCCTCATCCCAAAGAAACTTGGGAAAACAATATTATCCTAAAAACACTTAGGACTATCATCCACAACACAATTTTCCTGAAGTATCTTAGGATATAGTAAACCTCAAGCCATTACAGCCATCCTGGGTATGCTCGAGCAGTATGAACCTGAAAGAGGGTGTGAGGAAGAAAGTCAGTAACCATCCATCCATCCTCCCACTGGGATGTTGGGAAAGACACCCTCCCCCATGAAATGGTTGTGTTCTTCACATGGTTCTCAATAAGGGTGGGGTGAGTATAGAAATCACAAGAAAATATAATTTATACATATAAGTAAACAAACACTCATCCCAACTTAAGAGTCCCAAAACAAACAACCAGCCTACCAGAACCACTTTTGTTGCTACCCCTATATGCACAGCCACACAAAAAGAAACTACCAAATAATAAATCTGACACCTTTTTCATTTAAACACTTTTCATTCATTAATTAAGGGGTTCACTATAATTTATTGTATCACCACATAGGGAAACTACCAAGCACAACATCTGCAAATGTTCTTAGAAGGAGAAGAACCTTATTAACTAAACACACAACAACCAACCCACTTAATTATTCGGTGCTTCCAACACTAAATAAGGGAAGAGGGACCAAGGTAAAGTACTTCCATTTTGACACCCATTCATAAAAACAACATATAACAACCAACCTACAGTCCCATTGCACCCCCCCCCCCCCCACTAACTCGTTAAACCACTGCCAACTGTCTTTATTCAAAGTTATCCCACTCAATTATGCCCTCATAACCAAACTCGACATCCCCAATGCACAACAATACCACACCCAACACACCTATAAACATGAAGTCACGACACAACCTAGTCTGGTAGCCCCACTACCCAAATGTTTCTTAGATGAAATGCCACTGCATAATAATTATGTAACCACATCACAGTCCCACAGCCTACAAGTCCATCCATTCCAAAATCAGTTAGTCTCTCACCCTGGGATACCAAAATACATCATGTACCACCCCATACAAAAATCCCACAACAAAACCCCACCAAACAGAAGTCCTGCTACATAAACGTACCCTTCCCCGTTCACAGGACCAAACCCTTTGTTAACCCCCATACCCATAACAAGGTTACTAACAAAAACATCACACAACTCCCCCCCCACAAATTTCAAAACCCAACCAAACATATAACACAACCACACTATTAAGCCAACCATATTCATATTTATCAAGAGGGTTTGTTTAATTCCACTTTAAATAATAGGGGTGATTACACAACAGTTTTGATCCTAGGTAATCCATTTATTTAACCAAATATATATGATTAAGAATATTTCATGTTATATCCATTTAACAAAGAATCACAACAAAAATAGAACATCACCAGTGAACAAGAAAAGACCACAAAAATCCATGATTTTTAGAAGGCACACAACCACAAAAAATCATAAAAAGAAACAAAGATATAATATGAAACAAATGATCAACATCGACCATCTTAAATTTCCTAATAGTTATCTTTTAACAGGTCATGTTATATCTTTTTATCATCAGATTCCTCACCACTTATTTATTTATTATTGAAGAAAAGGATTCAGACGTCCTCAAGAAACATTATTATACCCACCTCGCATGATACACGAATAAAGAGGGGAAGAATAATACCTACTTGAAATAACTGGCGACAAAAACTCCTCTTTGCACCAAAATAGGGGATCGTGCGAGTAGTAGGAAAATCCGAGAAAACTGATCAGGAGGGGGATCTAGCATAGGTTCACAAATCTTCTAGAGAGGAAGGCTTTGGGTGCACCAAGAGGGAATGTAAAACACACTAGTAAGGGAAGATCCTGGCTTTGAAGAGCTAGATCCTATGTTAAAGGAATAATGGTTTCAAAATCCATTAACGTGGGATCGTGGTCAAGATCATGTGGTTTTAATATCTCAAAGTCTTGGGAGTGTTAGGATATTGAAGATATACTTAGTATCCTTTTAAACTCCCTTAAAAATTCCTAAACAAGGCTTTAAACTCGGTTTAGGTAAAATAAGATGTAATAGGGGAGAAACTAGAAAAAATATAGAAATTGGAAATTTGGAAAAGGGTGGGACACCATTTTGGTGTGACACCGTCATGGTGAGACAATTTCGGTGGGAGACCATTTACGGTGCCACTATTACGGTGTGCGACCGTTATGGTGCCTCTGTTTTGGTGTGAATCCATTATAGTGACACTATTTCGGTGTGCTATTGTTTTAGTGAAACTATATTTTTTTTTGGGAAACTCCCGAAACATACCACTATGGACCCCCAAGAACACCACAAGCACTAGATTTTCACAAAGGAAAGGCTTGGGGAAATCGAGATCATTACATCAAATACCTCTCAAACTATTCTCATATCCGAGAATTTAGAACAAAACTCAGAAAAGGGAGGGGTCCGAACAACCACCCCATAAGATACCTCTCAGGGAAAAACCACCCTGTGTTGTTCGAAAATTAGAGTGAAAACCTCAACATACAAGAACACCTCTTTAACATCTATCTCCTAAAAAACTATAAAAACACTAAGGCCCCACTTCCCCAAAAAACCAAGCAAACACCCAAGGTCACACCATCCAGATACATGGATTAGGGAGCTCCTTCCTCTATGTCAAGATACTATCTTCTTTGGGCGGCACTGACTCACCCGCTTGGGTTTAATTGCATCCATATTAATGCATCTCAATTAGAGATTAGGTCCTACCCTCCCCACATTCAGGACTTTTCACACACATTTAGAGAATATGGAAATAACTCATTTGATAATGAACAAGGTCATGCATTAAATTATAATCAAATCACAAAGAAAAACACAAGAGAAAAACTCATAACAGCTCCAGGTACTGTGCATGCATCTAGGCCTCTCACTCCCAAGTAATCTCCTTGAGGCCACTATGACTCTATAACACATGAACTAAGTGAATGGACTATCCACGAAGAACCTTCTACTCATGATCCTTGATTCTTACTAGTCTCTCCACAAACATTGTGTCATCCTCGATATCCAACTCTCCATTCAATGACATGGGAGTCATTGTGTAGATACTGAGGGAGCTGGGAGACATGGAAGACATCGTGGATCCTCTCTAACCATGGTGGAAATTTTAGCTGATATTCCACCTCACCAACTCATACCAACACCTTGAAAGGTCCAATGAACCTCAGAGAAAGCTTCCTCCCTATACCAAAACTCAGATGCCCACATCGAGGGGAAACCTTCAATAATACATGGTCCCTAACCTCAAACTCTAAAGGCCTCCTCCTATGATCGGCATATGACTTCTATCAGTCTTTTGCTGCCTTTATCCTCTCACATACAAGATGAACCTTCTCTATCATACTTTGAACCACATCCAAACCACGAATAGCTACCTCCATAACTTCCATCAAGAACAAGGGTGAATGATACGGCCTCCCGTATAGAGCTTCCAAGGGAGCCATACCAATGGAATATTCATAGATATTATTGTAAGAAAACTTTACCAAGGGAAAATGTCATACCCAAGACCCACTAAAGTCCAGAACACATGCTTGTAATATGTCCTCCACATCTGGATGGTCCTCTCCATCTGTCCATCCTTATGTGGGTGAAAATCAGTGTTGAGGCATAACTGAGTGCCAAAGTTATGTTGCAATCCCCTCCATACTCATGACATAAAATGTGTATCCCAATCCGAGACAATGGATCTTGGAACTCTATGCAGCCTCACCACCTCATCCACATACCTCTGTGTTAAGGAATCCACTACGCTCATCTCCTTGATCGCTAAAAAGTGAGAAAATTTCATCAATTGATCCACTAATACCCAAAGGGCATCACATCCTCCCCAAGTCCTTGGTAATCTTGTGATGAAATCCATTGGGATGTGGTCCTGCTTCCACTCCGTAATTTCTAAGGGATGCAACAGACTACTGGGAACATGGTACTCAGTCTTCACCTTTTGACACACTAGGCACCTTTCCAAAAACTCCACCACTGCCCTCTTCACCTCGGGCCACGAAAAATATTCTTTCAAGCCTTGGTACATTTTAGAAACTCCTATATGTACCTCTAGGGGTGATCTATGGAACTCAGGGAGAACTCCCTCGTGAATTTCCACTTGGATGAACAGCTTCCCACAGAACAACATCTGATTCTGACTATCCTCCGACCATCCCTCTAGAGCATCTCCTTGTACAAAGCGATCATGCATTACTTTAGTCTCTGAGTCTTCCCATTGAGACTCCTCCACCTTCCATACCAAGGAAGACTTCCCTATCATCTAAAATAGACTACCTCTATCACCATCCACTCTTACATCCAAATTCAAAGTGGCCAACTCCTCCATTACATTCCAAGAATCCATGGATTCCCAAAATACCTCCTTCTATGACTTATTTCTCAAGGCATCATCTACCATATTCCCCTTTCCTAAGGTGTAATATATCTCGAAGTCGCAGTCCTATAGAAACTCCATCCACCTTCACTGCCACAAGTTTAGGTCTCACTGGGAGAAGATATACCTCAAGATATTATGATCCATGAAGACCAAAAAGCTCTCTATGATGAGGTAATGTCCCCACAACTTCATCATGAACACAACCACTATAAGATCCAGATCATGGGTGGTATAGTTATGTTCATGTGGACATAACTTCCTAGACCCATAATAGATCACTCCCCGATGCTGCATCAACACACATCCCAAGCCTAGACCGGAAGCATCACATACCACCATGAATGTCACCCCTTCCTCTAGAAACCTGAGAACTAGAGCACTAAACAAATTCCACTTAAATTAGTTGAAAGATACTTGAAAATTCTCACTCCACATGAAGGCTTGGACCTTTCTGGTCAAATCCATCAATGTATCTGCAACTTGAGAGATGTCGGTATGAACCTCCGATAATATCCCGCTAGACCCAGGAAGCTGCGAAATTTTGTCACATTCTTGGGTGATTTCCAAGAAACAACCACCTCGACCACTAATGGGTCCACTATTATCCCTTTTTAAGACACCACATGTCCAAGGAAGTGCACCTCTCACATCTAGAACGTGAACTTGGACAACTTCCCATAGAGATGGTGGCGTCGAAGGACCTTCAATAAAGTACTCAGATGTTCGGTGTGCTCCTCCTCTGACATTGAGTACATTATGATATCTTCGATGAACATGATGATGAAATGGTCCAGGAAATTGTGGAATACAGAGTTCATGAGCCCCATGAATATGGCTGGTGCATTCGTAACACCGAACGACATGACCACAATCTCAAAGTGCCCATACCTTCACCTGAAAGTAGTCTTCAGGATGTCAACCTCCTTCACACTCAACTTGTGATATAAAAATTTTAGATCAGTCTTAGAGAACCAAACTTCTCCCCTTAGCTAGTCAAAAAGATCGTCTATCCTTGGAAGGGGGTAATGGTTCTTGACTATTACCAAATTCAGTCTCTGGTAGTCTATGCACAGCCTTAGGCCACCATCTTTCCTCTTCACAAACAATACTAGAGTAACCAACGACGACACACTTGGACAGATAAAACCTGTTTTCATCAGGTCATCAACACGAATCTGAAACTCCCACAACTCATAAAGCACCATCCAATAGGGATCCATTAAAATAGGATGGGCACAAGGTTTCAAGTCTATTCAAAACTTAACATCATGTCAAGGGGGTAGATCCACAAACTCCTCTGCAAAGACATCTAGGAACTCTATGAAAACCCCTGGAACCTCCACTATCTATGTGTCTGTTGATCCCACTGATAGCTCAGCCGAAAAGGAGATAAGAGGATCCAAACACCAACTATCCACCTAACAGCCCTGCTCACCAACAAAAACTACACACTGGCCATACACAATTGAAAACATGAATCTTATCCAGAATCATTCGATGAGATCATGAACATAAAACAACATATCGATGCCTAGGATGACATCATACAGCTACATCTATAGAAGAAGAAGATCCCCACTAGACTAATGTGGCCCAAACATCAGTCTACATACATTGAAAACATCAAACAAACTAGTTTGAACTCCAACTAGCATGCTCAACACCAGGGTCACGGAAAGTCTCTCCACGTCTATTCCTAGAGCATGGGCTAGACCGGGTGAAACAAAGGAGTGAGAAGCTCCTAAATCAAACAAAGAACAAGCAAGAGTGCTAAACAGACTGATCATACCTCGAATAACCTCCGACCCTAATGTAACTATTGCCTCAGTGGAGTACAATTACCCATGCCCAACTCCTCTACCCCTCTAATGTTGACCACCTCCCCAACCATGCCATGGTCGAGGTCCTTGAGGAGGACCCTCAGGTCAGCCTCCTCTAACACCATTTACCCTTAGTGGAGTGGGAGACTATTGCCCCTAGTACTGGAATGGTCTGACCAGAAACTGTTGCTACTAAGGTGGGCGCTGAACCTACCCACCCCAATCGTACTGATATTGAACTGGGCACTGGTTCTGAATATTTCCTCGGCCTCCACAGACAAAGCACCCCCTAGTCCTAGGCTCATGGGGAATGGGCAAGGATAAGGAGATCAGAACTAGAATTGCTAAGACCTACTTCCTGCTAATAGAAATCTGGAAGTCCCTGATGCGGGAGACCTAATGCTGACTGCCTTCCCCTTCGATGAGTTTGGATGGATCCCCTCTCGTGGTACACCTCCCTGTGATTGAATCCTCTCCACTACTTGTTCCTACCTCTAAACTTCTAAGTATGCCGGTATGGTAAAGGGAGTGACGAAATATTTAATAGAAGTTCGGAGTGCCTCCTCCAAGTGTCTCTCCTATGACTCCTCATATAAAAAGATATCTAGATAAAAGCATAGGAGATCTTTGAAATTGATCCCCAGTTCCCTCACCAACATACTCCCCTACTGGAGGGAGATCAGCTCATGCCTCTTCTCATCCTTCATCATCGAGGAAAGAAACTCTACCCAAATCTCCTTATCAAAGTCATCCCATGAGACATAGGTCTCCTTCCTCTCCCTGAGATAAAGCATCCACCACTGGCGTGCTGCTCCTCACATTTGGATCACTGCTAGAGGAACCCAGTGCTTCCTAAGAGCATGGATCAATGTAAAGGTGATTATCAGCTCCTCAAGCCAGCCCTTCGTCTCTAAGTCTAAAACACCACCATTGTACTTTCCCAGGGTCTTTCGTTAGAAGGTGCAATAGGTCTTTTGCCACAATTCATCTTTATCCTCTCGATCAGCCCTCCTCTAATCAACCATGTCATCCTTCTGGGCCTCAAATCCTCATACCACACGTGGGAGACTTCCGAGTTCCATGGATGAAAGGGCAAATAAGGAACTCTTAAGCCCTAGAATTATGAAATTTTCTTTAAAGAATTATTTTAACTATTTATTAAAATTAAATTCCCAAAATTACCAAGAAACAAAAGAAAACAAGTCATTATAATGAATGTACCTTTCCTAGGGTATCTACCCTACAATCAGTGTAGCCTCACTTGGTTGTTCAGTAGGTCTACAGTCTTGGAATCATATCATAGGGGGGCCTGAAATCTCGTGTCTTGGATGGTCTTTCCAGTCCTATTCATGAACCAAGATTTCCTAACACCATTTCCCTACCATCCCATGCAATCCTCACTATGAATAAATCTGAAATCCATCCTATCTCTCAATCATCACCTTTGATACCATTCTATCATGACCCACCTTCCTCAAGATGAGGAAAGGGATAACAAAGTGCCATACCCTTCCTTCTTCAAGATGAAGGAAATATAATGACCCATGAGTCCCGCCTTCAATAGTACCTGGAGTGCCGAATGGCACAAATGGTATATAATCTCACACAAAATGGATGGAATTTCCCTTTTTAATGAAAAAATTATTGGGAGATAAGATTGTAAAAATCCCAAACAACACCAAAAATTTATATAAAGGAAACCAAACTACAACCCATGCATGATTTAAATGTAAACCGCAACAAAAGTACAATCAAATCACCAAAGAAAGTACTAAAATAAAAAGACTAAGTATCATTAGAACAACTATCCCAATTCCTAATCTAGTAAAGTCCATCACTGTCCTCAAATTCCTCCTGGAAACCTCAAAACAGTTTTATAAATGTAGGGTGAGTATACAAGTATACCCAGTAGGAAAACTAAATCCACCCATGCACAAGTGGGGGAACATACTAATGCCCCTATGAGAGAACAATAAAACATCAAAGCACCTACCATGTAATACTAACCATCCTATCCTTACCAAGTCACACTCACCAAATAACGCAAGTCAAGTAAAGTAGTAGTATAAGTGCATCAACATTTAGGTACCCTGCACCACTTTCCCACTGGTTAGCTTCTCATTCCTAATGGATAATGTCTTGATGATACCACTAGTAGATAATAGGTCTATACCCACACATCTATACCCACGTTTGGAAAACCCATGGGGATAGATAGTAGTTTTTGACCTATTCACATGGTTTGGTTAAAACTGTGGGTATACTAAAACTAATACAAGATTTTTATCGGCCTCCACCACCCAATTTTTCATATCCTTCCCCCACGTCTCCCCGTGCCCTGTCCTCCCCGACCTCTCCTCCCATCCCCAACCTCAACCTCCCACCCTTGTCTCTGCCTCCACCTCCCGAACCCTGCCTCCCAGCCCCCGCCTCCCTCCCTATGCTTTCTTGCCTCTGTAACTGCCTCCGCCTCCGCCTCCCGGTCCCCGCCTCTGCCTCCCAGCCCACACCTCCACCCCTCCCCCTCTTGGACCTCACCTCCTCCTTTTCCTCCCAGACCTCGCCTCTACCTCCACAGCCACCTGCGTCTCCTCCCGTCCACCTCCGCCTCTTCCTCCGATTCCCGGACCTTGCCTTCTCCTCTGCTGCAGCCTCCGCCACCACGACTGCCTCTGCCTCTGCCTCATTAGATTGAGTTATAAAGATAATATTTTTCATAAGGTATTATTAAAAAACCCTATCATACCATATTATGAATAATGAATATATTCTAGATGAGGGATAAATTGTGAGAGAAGATGTGACTCATACTCATATTGTTGTGCAGTCTTCTAAAATTCCAATTCATGCTACTTGTGAACCTTAATTACCATTAGTTGTTGAATTAGTATGAGAATATGGACCTCTTAAGTGGGGTATAGAGTTTAAAAATCCAGTATATTTGGAACAACACTTACAAATTTAGGATTTGATGAGGATCCATTGCTAATCTAGGGTTCCAAAAGGTGGATTGCATTCGAAGGTACTCAAATCCAGGTTTGAAGATTTTCTAATCTAGATTCATTTAATTTGTTTAATCATATGTCATAGATTTTTCCCTGAAATATTCTTATTGAATGATAGATTTTCCTAAAATTTAAGAATTTGATTACAATTATGATCACTTGCATTTAAAAGGAAGGGATCTAAGTTATTGATGCACTTTCAAAGAATACATTGATCATTATAATTACTATTACCACATTTATTATTATAAATGATGGTCACTGTTTATAATTAATAATTATCAAATCAACTATTTTTTCAACTATAATAGTGTCACTAGGCATAATAACATTACAAATAAATTTTTTATAACCCTTTGGGATAATATGCATGAGAAGGCTATGAATAATGTTCAAGATTTAATTATTACCTTTCATATGCTTGTTTAAGTTAATCCCCAATTTATCTCTTTAATTACTAAAATTGATCTTTTTTTAGATGTCAAATATTTTCGACTAACTAAAGTGGGAAATACTCTACCCAAAATTATTTTTCAGATAATGATTTTATGATTGGATTACCTTGCCTTTAAAATGATATCATATAATCAATATGGGGTCATTACTGAAAAAAAAAATTGAATGCTATTTTTTACTACTTTTAAATGTACTAATATTATTCAAAATAAATCCATGAATATAAATTTAACTTTAAAGTGTAACATTTATAAATATTTTGATACCATTAATTGGGATTTTATTTTATATATTCTTAGAGTTTTTAAAAAGATTGCAGTAAATTAGTTGTTGTAACTTAAAATAATACCATAATTTTTATGCCTAATAATGTACCCCCAATGGGGTATTTTAAATTCTAAAGGGGTGTAAGGAATGTTAAACCTCTATTTACATTGTTGTTTGGACTTACAGAAGATTACCTAAAAAAATTCTTGTGAATGGATTTTGAAATTGTGTTTTTACACCTATAAGAGCTTCAAGGTACTTACTTAAACTATTGAACCTATTTTATATTGATGACCTTTTTATTTTATTTCAAGGGGATAAACATACACTTGAAATAAAATAATAATAATTATTTATGAAAAGTGAGTGTGTTTATGGTAGTCCAGAGCATAGAATAAATATTTTTCTACTTTAACAAATACATTTTATTTGAATAAAAAATAAAAATATCAAATATATCAACATTAAAATAAAGAGTGGTTAATGTTAAATAACTTTAAATTCCCCTTTTTGGGCCAGAGGTAAGGTTATCAACATAGAAACCATAGATTCCAAAATTATAGTATAAATTTTGTAATGACCTACAATTTTGTGTGTTAGTGGAGTTGGTGAAAGTGTTAAATATTGTTGGAGTATAGCTCAAGTGGTTTTGAAATTTAGAATATGGATTCAAGATAAGGATACTTAAGATATTTTGGAGTGTTAAAAGTGATGTTTCATAACTGAAGGGACCAATGGAAAATACTTGAATCAAAGTTTTGGGTGTTTGGAAATTAAAACCCATTATGTTTTCTTTAGTTCAAGCCATCAAAACTCTAGGTAGAGGCCACACGAGTTTCAACATCTATGAAATGGGTCAAACACCCACCTTTGAGAGCCCGATGGTTGGAATTGGACATCTAGTGGTCTACTAGAACTCTAGTGAGGGCCATCAGAATCCAGGTGGTTCCCCTAACCCCCTAATTCATGTAGGGGAATTTTGTTCATTCCATGATAAATTTTATAAAAATCTTCCCCTCTAATTTATCCCTTAATTTTCTACATGTTTTAAGGATTCACCTTTCATTATACCCTCTTCTACCTTGTATTATCCAAGATCTTTCTCCTCTACCACTTTTAAAATTGGTGAAACGTATATGGTAGTGATTTTTTATTGAGTAATGTTTATAACATGTAATGTTTTATTTTTGTTTTCCCTCTATGCTTCTTAGTTATTTGAAATAAATTCCTTATTTTTTTATTTTTTTCATTTCTTTTATTTTAAGGGAACAAGGATAAATCTTACTATAATAAAAGATGATAAAAACCCTATGGTCATGAGGTAGGTGGTACCTAGTATTTTATCTCATTTTATATGTGTTTCCATGTGATGTATAGCAGTGTAATTTTAGTAAGTGGGTATGATGGAATGAAAATTGATCCAATAACTTGAGTGGGTATGGCTTATTAGAACCATGATATATATTCTACACATGATGAACCTTGGGTTTATAGGATTCCAATGATTAATTCAATGTAAGAGCATTATCAAAAATTAAAATATAGACCCATGAAGGGTGTATGATGACAAGTTAAGACTAGGGAGAATTTTTATGGTATAATTTGCGGATTTTGATCCTCATGAAGATTAGTGATCCATATGGGTTATGGGGTAGTTTAAGATGAGCGTTATTGAAAAAATAAGTTCTTCAGGAGTGAGGAATTATGAGCATAAAATGATATTCCTATATAAGTACCTATGTGGTATTTTGTATGAGAATAAACCAAGGGTAGATTTATTTGGTATTCACCAACATGTGTTTTTCCTAGGGGCCTCAAGTATAGAAATGAGGGTAATGATTCGTAAGGGTTATGTCAACATTGAAGGATTACTTTTAAAATGATTGTTGATTGATTGTTGATACTAAGGGTGGTCTCTAATGTTTGTGAAAGATAACTTAAAATGAATATGTGACCATAATGTTGGTCAGGATTTGGGTTTACATTGTGACCTTAAGACACAAAATTGATAAGTAGGGAGATAGGTTACTTTGTCACTTATCAGATGATAGTTGTGAGTTCCTAGTCTTTCCAATAAAGATGACCTCCTTGAAGGGTGGTTCAGAGTGCTTGATTCATGATATTTGATATCCATTAAAAAATGGTTTAGTGGGGTTTCTTTGTTATTATGTTCTGTAATTACATCTTCTTACATGGACCTTTTTATTATTATTGCATGATACTTTATTCATTACCAGGAAGAAGAGGCATAGATACTGGAACACTATTCTAGGGGCCCATCTGCTATGCAGTAGTGATCATATGTCCCTATATTTATGAACATTCTATTAAGGCTATATTTAACCCTATATATATTGTCTCCTTTTTATAAGATAAAGTGGATATATCATATCGTTTTCATGATCTTGTGGGTGCCTTCTTCGTCATGATCTTGTGGGTGGACGTGTTTCCAACCATATGAAATTCGATTCCACTAGAGGTCCAAACATTGCATAACAATCCTACCTCACATACTTGATCATTATTTGTCAAATTTCATGCTACTGAACCTTGAATTAGAGAAATATTATGCAAAAATGTTGAGCAGTGATTGGATTCTTTAGGATGTGATTCATTTTTGGAGTTTAAGTATTGTTGAATGAAATGGTTTATGATTCTTGAAACTTATTAAGTTGCATTAATCATTCTCCATGTATTATTGGTAGATGATTTAGTGAATTACTCTTGGATTATATGTTATCATTAGTTTTAATTAGAGACAATGTTTCATCATTAATTCATGGATTAAGGAATTAATGATGAGACATTTCAATCTAGTTTGAATGGGTGGTATTAAGTTCATTTTAAGATGATGTATCATTTACTTATGAATTAAAAGAAAAATAGAATTAATTTATCATATTAATCACTTTCTCACTGCAAATCGATAGTGTAATATGAAAATTGCTACTCAGATAAAGTTCAAAGTGATCGAGAAGCATGTTATTTTAACTATGCTCATTTTTTACTATAAATCCATTACATATATTTTTATACTTGAGAATTTATATAACTTTTAGGGATTATTATTTTAAATTTGATAGTATTTTCCCTAGTTAATTTCACTTACTATTATCCATAATTATTTTTTTGTTCTCAGTTAAATTCGTTGAATGTATTCCCTTACTCTTATTGTGCATTACTATTGTATCAGGCCAATAATAAAGGTCATGACAATTTTATTTGGGGTGAGCAACAATTCATCTTGTATATTGGTATGTTCATTTCATGTTCCCATGTTTTTTTAAAAAAAATTGAAGATTGTGATCCCCTTTGGGTTAAATGTTCTGCAACTCATTCCATTAAAAAACATTCTGAATTCATCCCAAAACCAAAAACAATCAAAATCAATTAGATCGTTTGTTTGGGAGAAACTATTCACTGATAGCCTCCACTTTCTACACAACATGAGGTTTTGGGAAGGTTGGACCTTCACTAGGGCCTATTTCTTCATTATTCCTCTCATGATGACATTAATCCTTAGAATCACACAGTAAATTTCAATGATCTTATTGAATGTTTTTGCCTTTAGACCATATATTTTGTTCTTTCATGTCCACAATTTCACCTGTACTCACATTTTTTTATCCATGTATTTTCATGTTTTCTATACTTTCCTTATAGAATAGTATTAGTCCTAGTCACATTAAAAATACTATTTGGTGTTATTATTCCGAGTAATGCCTAAAAATGAAATAGAAGCTACTTCATAATGTGAATACTTAACTCCTTCAATAGATGAACACTTCTACTTCAAACTAGAAGGCATTTTCATCTTAGTAGCACCACCACAAGGTATTAGCTATGGATTATTGAGAATATTTTTTCTATTTCATAGAAATATACAAATTCCTTTCCACATTATTTTCATGATCTTTTCTATAAACCCTTAGAATAATGGTGTAATATTTTTTCATTGAAGACTCAACTTTAAAGGAAAAAACTGGTCACTAATTTTATTGAGTACTTAAGGTTGTTTTGTTTACATTCCACATATTCAATGAAATTGGTGATTTTATTTGGTGATTCATCCACTAATTGGTTTCTAGAGAAAGTATATTCCTCTTCTTATTTACTCATAAAATGTTTTCTATTTCTTCTAGGGAAATTCTTCTTAATGCCACTAGACATGTACACTATTATACAGTGGATATCTACAATCTCATGGTAGTGGTATGATGTGATTTTTTTCCTCTAAACAGCACTTCCAATACAATATGTTTCCTCCTTGCTAACAGGAACATGTTTTGACCCATGGGGTGTTGTGGTTATTATATTGGGGCAATTACTTGTATAGTCACAAAAGATAGATATGTTCTAGTTTAGTTTTTATTTTATTTTCTTTATCGCATTGGACACTTATGCATTTTACTACTTTCTACGGACGGAGGGTAGTTACATTCTGCGAAGGGTGCCGGAAGGGCACTGTAGGTGGCTACACGGTTTTTTTTGTAGGGGAGGGAGATCGGGGTAGTGGAGGGATTAATTAATGTGTTTCATTTTTTTCTACCTTTGTACTATATTGTTTCTATTTATTTTATTTTCTTTCAGTGTGTATTTATGACATACGGATGGGTCATGCTGAAATTTTATTTATTTTTTGCTACTGTTTTAATTAATTTTTTATGGGAGAAATCATTCATGAGTGGTGATATCTTGATTCCTGGACACTTGTGCCCGCTCGTGGGCATAGCCCATCCACCTTAGTCCATACTAGTATTATTATATTAGAGTTTATGTCTGAACCATGGGAAGGCCTAGGAAACATGGATAATTTAGTGGGGATTGAGAATTTCTAGGAATGAATTGTGAATTCCCATGAATAAGGATTGAGGACATTAGAATTTATAATGAGTAGATATGGTATACTATTCAATATATATTGATTCTTTAAATTATATGGGTATAAAAGGTGGTGAAATGATAATATGTTGGGACTAATAAAAGGAAATTCACATTCATAACCAATTTGATAATGTAATATCAGATCATGAGCTACTATAAATTGTTGGAGTTGATGATTAGACTCCATACCAATGAAACTATAGAAATAACTTGGGGCCAGAAATACTCTATCATACACTAGATAGTTTGGTTTCAAATTCTCATTAAAACCTTCATTGACCTCATGATAGGGCTCAGGACTTATTAGAAAATCACAACTGGGGGCAAGGCAGTTATTCCCTTATCACATACACTGAGTGGAGTGCCACACAACCCTAAATACAACAATATCCCCAAAATAAATACATGAGGTTGTCTAAATCTACCTTTGTTCTCTGATAAAATGTCAGGAATAGGTTGAATCTTCCCACTGGTTCTTATATGAAGATTTTGTTCATTCTTATAGTCACCCCACACAGTTTTTTTTTTCTTGGGAATCCCACTCGTCTGGAAAAGTACCAGAAAATGCCTCATTATTGAGTTCTTTGAATTGACTTATCAATATCTGCAGGAAAAAACTAAATTCCACTTATAAGACTTTCAACTTTCAAACATATCATGCCCGGAAGGAGGGTGATTAATCCCTTGTTCAAGACACCAAAGGGAGTTCCTCATAACACATATAAAAGACAGTTTCCTATTTTTCTTCTTCATACTCTAGTTTTACAGGCAAGAAAACCTTCATTGAGGTCAAATATGTGATTTACTAAAATATGTGAATATCCATGTTCAATATCTCCTTTAAAACTCTTAAAATCATGAAATTTGAATCTTTATTTAAAAATATTCATTTAAGAACCCGGTCGGCTGAGTCTTTATTAAAAACTTTCCTTAAAATAAAATCTCAAATTTCACAACATTGTATTCTTTATTTAAGACTCTGAATACTATGGAATCTATATTATCAAAAATATTCATTCAAAACATTGTTGGCATGAGACCTGAAATCTTGATTCATGCAACCATATAAACCATGAAATAGTTTCATTCACATGTTGCATGTTTTTTTTCATGAACACTGCCTGTTAGCCTACTTTTCCACTCCTACAGCAGTAGTTACCATTCTATAATAGCTTCATGGAATCTTTTTACTCCCTATGCAACAATATTTATGCATGCCATTTAAATGTTGTGTAACCTCATCCTACTAAACTAGTTAAAAATTTCTCTATCAATAATGTATTTTAAATCAATTCCAAACTTCATATATTACGATCAATTCCAACCTTAATATATCAGCCACCTATTCAATTCATCCAGTGAACATGATCAATATCCAATTTCCAACCTGTATCAACATTCATCCATGCTCAAAACACATATCAATATCTTGAAATCATGAATGTCATTTCATTATGCAATTATTCCATGCATACCTTCACCCTCGGTCCTCTTCCAAGACTTCTTCTTCATGTTAACACATCAAATTCACTCTCCATATATATATTTTCAACAAATCTTCATTCAATAGTTCTTCATGCCATTATTATTGAAAAATCCCATTCCTCTTAAATCAAACATACCTCATTCATACCTCATATATTTTCCACAAATCCGACCAATTAAGGCTTGGTTGCAAAGATCCCCCCCTTTGGATTTTGTTCACAATGTCGTAGCATGATAAAATAATCCAATCCACAACATAATTATTCTATCCTCATTTGTTAATAAAATACAAAGGATCTGTGTCTCTTTGGAAAATATCAATCCCATTTTATACCCCCCCCCTCCTCAACAAACTCCATGAACTAAATATGCCCAGAGAAATCATCACCTTTAAAACCTCTTCATGAATACCAGATTAAAAGATATATTTCCCATCATAATTATTGAACCTCTATAAACCATTGGAAAGATATCTTAGAATATGGTTGAAACCATGAAAACCTTAAAGACTTAATTTTACACCTTCTCCACTTTATAACTAGAATGATACCCATAGATCTTCATAAATCCAACATCTTCAGATTGAATCCATCATATACAATTAGATCCAGATTTGTATTTTTTTAGATGACAAATTCAGTAATATTGGTTCATAGATTCATTCATGGAACTATATTCATAATCTATTTCTTAAGATGATTGATTTTTATCTTTTTTTGGGAAATTTAAGCTTTGAAACTGCATTCATTTGCACAATGCATATCCAGATTTGGCTTTGGTATCCACTAAACTTCAAGCATCCATCATGTAAACAATGATTTTCATGATTCCAATATATTATCTATAATACCACTGTAATGTTTCTTGAAACCCATATCACAATACATCTCCTTTATTCCAAATTAAGCTAAAAAACCTGTATGAGAAAAGTTTTCAACTCCCCCTTAATGTCTTCATTTCCTTCCACTATATGGTGGAATGATTTCAACATGAGAGGCTATTGATAATATTGTCTTCTTCAAGAATCTTCAAGATTATGTTGGAAATACCACTCAAATAATAATATCATGTTAGTGGAAAATAAATATACATGAAATATTAAATAATGTTACTTCCTCATAAAGTTGTCCAATCACTTCAGAAAGGTTTGTCATCATCATATAGGGTTGGAACTCACTTTTGGAGTCTTCCAAACATGTCTCAAAACCATTGGGGGTCAAGGTACTTGACTTTGACACTTAGATAACGTCAAATAAGCCATGATATTCATGGTTTTATAATATTTTATCATGAACAAACATATTCTAGAATGTCTGTATAGATTCATCATAGTTTTCTCCAAGGCGATGGATAAGAAAATATCGTTTCACATATTTTCCTTTACACTGCTTTCATAATATCCTTTCACTTCCAATATTTATAGAAATATTTCATCACGACAAACACAAATTCAAGAAAATATTATTAGATTCCAACATTAAATCCCCAAGATAATAGATTTAACAATACAACTATACAAATTCCATATTGTGGCCTTCAAGGTGATATATTTAAACACCTCTTTCACTTAAATTATTCCTCAAATCAGCAATGCTTCTTCTTTTGATGCACACATAGTTAAACTCTCTCTTGTTTTTAATCTCCCATAAATCAATGCACACATCAGTTTAAACTATATAGAGCAAGGGGAGAGGGGTTATCTCTAATATCTTCATTCTGTGAAATGTGGTTGGTTTTTGTGAACCAACCCCTTCCATTATTATTCCAAGTTTTTCTTTGATGTGAAACACGTGGAAAAACCTCTTCATTGTGTGAATTGGAATTAACCCCTTTTGTAATGACTAGCTCACTGGTAAATAATTCTTCCTCTGAAGCATGATATTTTGAGTTTTGTCATCCCTATTTATCTATGTAAGAGATGCTCCATCATTCTTCTATTTATGCTTCATAGTGGTATTGTTGGAATGGCATATACATTTCACTGTGGTAATATATTTTTATATGGGCTTCTTAAATTACCCATGGATTTGTACTGCATGCTTCTTGAAGCCAGAACAAAACTATTCTTTCCATTTTCTGTTGTTTTATGCTTCTCCCTCACTACATGGAGCAAGAGGGGGGCCAGTTCGTGAGCACTAGAAAATAATGACACATGTGGGTAGGGATCAGGATAAGAAGTTGTTATAGGGAAGAAGGTTTTGGTCCTGTAAAATACCACCTTTGGGAAATTAAAAACAGTTGTATTTAGGCCATAGAAAACAAGGTCCTATAGTCTAGAAAAAACAAGGGCCTTCATGCTATAAAAATATGGTCCTTTGGGTCACAAGAAGGGGTCTTCAGTCTAGGGAAAAAAAATAAGGGCCTTTATGCTAGAAAAAATATGGGACTTTGGGTCACAAATAAGGGGTCTTTGGGAGATAAAAAATACTGACTTTTGGTCCATTAAAAAATCATGTCATTTAATCCTAAAATGTTATTCCTTTACATGGATAATTATATTGGGTCTTCAGACCATCAATCATTAGCCTTTAGGATACTATAATCATAATGAGTTGAATATGGATTCGACAGTCCCTAGGATGCACCTTTAGGAGCACTTGAGATCTTGGTTGCCTTCTTGATCTTATTTCTTTAGATTTTTGAATAATTATAATATTATTCAATAAGATTCACCATTAGATCATCCATTGAGTTATGATCATCATTTGGAACAACTTGATTTTATTTATTCACCATAGATGTTTTCCATACAAATCCTCAAGTTCCACCCACATATCTTTAGAAAGTCTTCTGTATTTTTTGCATCCTCTATCATACTTTCCTTGGATTAAAAAAGAGATAAATGATTGTGATGATTCATCATTAAGAATTTATTTAGGACTTTTATGATAAGAAATTTCTTCTTCTTTGAACACTTTGGCTGGCTCTGCTTATGTTATAACAGGTGAAAACAATGCATTATGGTTCAATTGTTTTTGCATTCTGGTTTTCATTGTTTCACAGTGGTTTCACAAGGGGGTGGGGGCTGGGTATAGGGAGGGGGGTTTGGTGCACGGGGGAGGGGGGCTGGGTGCAGGGAGTGTGGCTGGGTGTAGGGGGAGGGGGTATAGGTGTAGGGGGGAGGGGCAGGGGGAGGTGGGACTAGGTGCAGGGGATAGTGGGGGTGTAGGGGGTGTCCAGGAGGGGGGGGTAGTGGGTGTGAAGGGGGCAGGGGGTGCATGGGGAGGGGGTGTCTAGGTGGGGTGTCCAGGGGGTGTCCAGGGGGGTGTCCAGGGGGGAGGGGTTTCTAGGGGAGGGGGTGTCCAGGGGTGGGTGTCTCGGGGGTGTCCAGTGGGGGGTGTGTAGGGGGAGGGGTGTCTAGGGGGAGGGGTGTCCAGTGGGGTCTAGTGGGGGTGTCCAGGGGGTCCAGTGGGGGGTGTCTAGGGGGTCTAGTGGGGGGATCTTGTGGGGGTGTCTAGGGGGTGTCCAGTGGGGGGGTAGTGGGGGTGCAGGTGGGGGGTAAAGGTTGTGGGGAAGTTGGTGTGAAGGGGGAAGGGGTAGTAGGGGTGAAGGGGGAAGGGGTGTCTAGGGGGTGTCCAAGGGGGGTGTCCAGGGGGGTCTAGGGGGTTTCCAAGGGGGTGTCCAGGGGGGAGGGGGTGTCTAGGGGGAGGGGGTGTCTAGGGGGTTTCCAGTGGGGGTCCAGTGGGGGTGTCTAGGGGGTCTAGTGGGGGTGTCCAGGGGGTCTAGTGTGGGTCTAAGGGGGTTTAGGGGGTGTTTAGGGGTCCAGGGGGTGTCTAGGGGGGTGTCCAGCAAGGGGGTCCAGTGGGGGTGTTTAGAGGGGTGTCCAGTGGGGGTGTCTGGGGGGTCCAATGGGGGGTGTACGGGGGGGTGTCCAATGGGGGGTGTCTGGGGGGTGTCCAACGGGGGTGTCTAATGGGGGTGTGAAGGGGGGTGTCCAAGGGGGGTTTCTAGGGGGAGGGGTGTCCAGGGGGAGGGGTTACAAGGGGGTTCTATCCAGGGGAGAGTGGGGGTGTGCAAGGGGGTAGGGGTGTGGTTTCACAGTGGTTCCATTGTTTATATTAAGAACTTTTCCATTGTTTCACAGTGGTTTTCATTCTGGTTTGTAGGACCAAGGTGAAACCAAGGTGGGGAGATGTTGTTTCTAGGAAAACCATACATACCCATGGTTATTTAAACCGTGGGTATGTGGGTTGTGATGAAAATTATATATAACCACAGTTTACTTAACCGTGGGTATATAATTTGTGCTGTAAAAATGTATACCCAAGGTTTAACAGAACCGTGGGTAATATTAAATTTTAGTGGGCTATACCCACGGTTTACTTAACCATGGGTATATAATTTGTGCTGTAAAAATGTATACCCATGGTTTTGTAAACTGTGGGTATAGATGTATAACCACGGTTTACTTGAACTGTGGATAATATGAAATTTCAGTGGTCTATACCCATGGTTTCTGCAAAACCCGTGGGTATAGGGCCTTCCCGATGCCTTAAGAGCCCACGGTTCATGAAACTGTGGGTATAGACTATACCAACAGTTTCATGGGCTATACCCATGGTTTGAAACTGTGAGTATAGGGTAATTTTACAGTAGTGTACCACTCTTCCAAAATTATGTCTTTCTGCCACCACTTTCCCGCACACACCTGGGCCTCAAAACACACACAAAACCCACTCATAGAGACCTGGGCCATAACCACACCACACATCCTTCCCGTAGACACCTAGTCCACAACAACCATGCCTCTCACCTGAATACACCTGGGCCTCACCCCGAAGAAACATGGGAAAACAATCCTAGCCCACAATTACCTAGACCTCTCACTCACACTGCAACCTACTCGAAGGATCTTGGGCTATAGTAAACCTCAATACATTACAGCCTACCCGGATACGCTCGATTGGTACAAACCTTAAAGATGGTGTGAGGAATAAATTTAGTAACCATCCATCCATCCTCCCAACGGGATGTTGGGAAAGACACAATCCCCCATGAAATGGGGGTGTTCGGCACATGGTTCTCAACAAGGGTGGGGTGCGTATAGAAATAACAAGGAACTAAAATTTATATATATATATATAAACAAACACTCAGCCCAACCTAAGGGTCCAAAAAAAACAACCAGCCTATAAGAACCACTTTTACTACTACCCCTATATGCACAACTACACAAACAGACACTTCCAAAGTATAAACCCAACCCATTTTACATTTAACCACTTTCCATTCATTAATTAAGGGGTTCACTTTAATTTATTGCATCACTACTCAGGGAAACTACCTAGAACAACATCTGCAACTGTTCTCAAAAGGAGAAGATCCTGATTAATTAAACACACAACAACCAACCCACTTCATTATTCGATATTTCCAATACTGAACAAGGGAAGAGGGACTAAGGTAAAGAATTTACATTTTAACACCCATTCATAAAAACAATAGAGAACGACCAGACTATAGTCCCACTGTACACCCCCCATCTTCCTAGAAACCCATTCAACCACTGCCAGCTATCATTCTTCAAAGTTATCCCACTCAATTACGCCCTCGCAACAAAACTCAGCACCCCCGCTGCACAACAACACCACACCCAGCACACCTATAAACATGAAGTCATGACACAACACAGTCTGGAATCCCTACTGCCCAAAGATTTCCTAGATGCATTCCCACTGAATAATAAGCCCATAACCACATCACAGTCCCACTGCCTACAATTCCATCCAATCCTTAATCAATCAGTCTCTCAAACTAGGATACCAACACACCTCTTATACCACCCCATACAAAAATCCCACAGAAAAACACCACCAAATAGCATCCTCGTTGCACAAACATACCCTTCTCTACTTAAAGGACCAACCCCTTTGTTCCCCCCTATACCCGTAACAAGGTTACTAATAGAAACATCACACAACCCCCCCCCCCCCACGAAGTACAAAACGCAACGAAAAACAACACACAACCACACCATTAATCCAATCATATTCCGATTTATCAAGAGGGGTTCTTTAATTCCACATTAAATAACATGGGTGATCACACAACAGGTTTGATCCTAGGGTATCCATTAATTTAACCAAATATACATGATTTAGAATATTTCATGTTACATACATTTAACAAAGCATCACAAAAAAATAGAACATCACCAGTGCGCAATCAAAGACCACTAACAGCCATAATTTTTAGAAGTCATGCTGCCACAATAAACCATACAATGAAATAAAGATAACAGATAAAAAAAATGATCAACATTGACCACCTTCAATTTCCTACTCATTTTCTTTTAACAGGTCCTATTATATTTTTATCATAATATTCCCCAACCTTATTTATTTATTATTTAAGAAAAGTATTCCTTCATCCTCAACAAAAATTACTATACCCACCCCTCATGATTCACAAATAAAGAGATGTAGAAGAATCTCTACTTGAATTAAAAGGTGCCCAAAACTCCTCTTTGTGCCAAAACAAGGGATCACACGAGCATCAGAAAACTCCAAGAAAATTGAGTAGGAGGGGGATCTAGAATAGGCGCATGAATACTCTAGAGATGAAGGCTTTAGGCACACCAAGAGGGAATGGAAAACACACTGGGAAGGGAATATCCTAGCATTTATGATCCAAATCCAATATTAAAGGAATAACAGTTTCAAAATCCATTAACATGGGATCGTGGTCAATATCACATGGTTTGAATATCTCAAACTCCCCCTGTGCATTAGGATATTAATGATATACTTAATAACCTTTGAAACTCCCTTAAAAATGCACAAACATGATTCAAACTCAGTTTACATAAAATAAGACGTAAGAGGGGATAAACTAAAAAAACTCTAGAAACTAGAAATTTGGAAAAGGGTGGGACACCATTTTGGTGTGACATCATCATGGTTCCACCGTTACAGTTCCACCATTTTGATGTGTGACTGTTACAGTGGGAAACCATTTACAATACAATCTTTACAATGTGTGATCGTTATAGTGCCACCATTTCGGTATGCCACCATTTTGGTGTAACTGGATTTTTTTTGGGAAAACTCCCGAAACAACCCACTGTGGACCCCCATGAACACCACAAGCATTGGATTTTCACAAAGGAAAGGCCCAGGGGAATTCAGTTCATTACATAATCTAAGGCATTCATCAGAAGAAAGGTATTGATTTTGATGAGATTTTATCACCTGTTATCAAAATGTCTTCCACTCGGGTAATTCTTGGTTTGGCTACTACTTTGGATCTGGATATTGAGAAGATGGATGTGAAGAAACCTTCCCTCCACTAAGATTTATAGGTGGGGATTTATATAGAGCATCTGGAGGGTTTTTTTAAAATAGGTAAAGATAATTATGTCTGTTGGTTAAAGAAGTGTTTGAATGGTTTGAATCAAGCTCTGAGGTAGTGGTATAAGAATTTTGAATCCATAAATTTTCATTAGGGTTTAAGGAAGACATCTTTTGATCATTTTGTTTTTGTTAAGAGATTTACTGATATTGATTTTATTATATTGTTGCTTTATGTTGAGTATATATGCTCATTTTTTGTCAGGATGCTTCAAGAATTTCCATATTAAAGAATGATCTTTGTTAGTATTTTGTGATTAAAGACTTAGGGCCAGCATGACAGATTCTTAGCATGTCAATTTCTCAAGATTGAAAGGAAAATAATTAGTGTTTATCTCTATAGAGAGATATTGAGATGGTTTTTAAGAGATTTTCTATGGATAGATAGAAAGTGGTTATCACTCCTCTTGCTTTTCATTTTCATCTTAGTACTAGTCAGTCACCTTCTACTACTAAAGAGAGAGAGAGAGAGATAGATGAGATGCAATACATACCTTATTCATATTTTGTTGGTTGTTTGATGTATTAAATGGTATGTACTGAACCAGATATAGCTCATAGAGTTTGTGTAGTAATTCATTTACTTTCAAATATTGGAAGAGATCATTGGAGAGTAGTGAAGTATATATATTTTTGTCTTCTTGGAACTTCTGATATGAGATTGTGTTTTGGGAATGGGGAACCCATGCTTTGTGGTTTTACATATTCAGATATGGAAGGACATATGGATTTGAGGAAGTCTAATTTAGGCTATTTGATCACTTTTATAAGGGGGAATTATCATGATTGTCTAGATTTTAGAGATGTGTTTCTTTATCTACCACCGATTTTGAGTTTATTACAACAATAGAGGCATGAAAAGAATTGTTTTAAATAAAAAAAAATTATTTGAGATCTAAATTTTAATCAGGAGTGGTATGTTTTATTTTGTGACAATCATAGTGCTATTTTGTTAGAAATGAATCGCACTTTTCATGGAAGGTCGAAACATATAGATGTTTGGTATCATTGGATCTACAACGTCATTGATTCAAGATAGTTGGATCTAAAGAGGATCCACATGGATGACAATGATTCATACATGTTGATCAAGAGTTTACCCAGAGGTAAATTTGAGACTAATCGACTGATTACAGGGTTGTAAGTGTTTCACAGTTGAATCAGAGGAGTAGTTTGTTGGGGCGTACACAATAAAATAAAACATTAAAAGATAGATTGGAAAGTGTGATCACACTGGCTACGTGAGTCTCGGTGCACATATTGGTAGCACCAGGTGGAGTCTGAAGGATGATACGAGTTGTCTCGCAAAGGCCATAAATCATTGTTTTTCCATTTGGAAGATCATTTTGAGGGAGAGGAGGGTGAGGAGCACGGTGGGAGGGTTCAGAAGCGCTAGAGGGGCCGCCATGAGCCCAGGTGTGAATAAATCCAGTAGGATGCCGATGCAGACTATGTGTGATGCCCGACATAGAGATCCGTGTGGGAGATGCCTTAATAGTTGTATGATGAGAATTACAATGAGTAAGTTTGCTATTTGTGGGATTTGTAATGAATGAAAAATCGAGCTTCAGTTGCACGAGGTCGGTGATGACCTGGAGAAGGGTCATGAGATCTATTGTGGGTGTCTTCGGTCAGGGGAGGATGAAGGTGATCGAGATTTTATAATCCTTAGGGTGACAAAAATTTATGAATTTCACCCCAGGGTTGTCACCCCACGAATTATGAAATCTCGATCACCTTCATTATCCCGCAACTAAAGACACCCACAATGGATCTTGTGACCCTTATTCAAGTCATCGTCGGCTTTTTGCAGCTGAAGCCCGATTATGCTTTCATTACAAATTATGCAACATCAAACATACTCATTGTAACTCTCATCATACAACTCTTAAGGTGTCTGCCACATGGGTCTCTCTTCCAGGCATCCCACCTAGTCTGCATCAGCATCCCACTGGTTTTCTTCACACCTAGGATTATGGCGACCCCTCTGGCCCTTTTGATCCCCACCCCTGCCATTCTCCTCACCCTCCCCTCCCTCAAAACGCCCTTCCACAAGGCAAAGTGATGACCGATGGCCTTCGCCCGACAACCCGTATCATCCTTCCGACTCCACTTAGTGCTACCAATATATGCATTGAGATCCCCACAGCTAGTGTGATCACACATTCCGATCTCTCTTTCATTGTTTTATTTTATTGTGTGTGTCTGCCATTTTATTTTTAATAAACTTTTCTTTTGTAATTGATCCTATATATATCATGTCATCACATTTATTTGATAATTATAAAAAAATCAATAATTTAACATATGTATTTAAATATATATATTTACAATTTTAATTATAAATAAATATATTTATATATACAAATATTTATGATGATATACTTATATAATTGTAAATATATTTATATAATTATAAATATATTTATATATTTATGAATACATATACTTATAACTATTTAAATAATTATAACTATTTGTATAATTATAAATGTAATTTTATTATATCATTATACACATATTAATAACTATTTATATATTTATAAATATTTAAATAATTATAACTATTTACATATTTATAAATACAATTTTATTATACCATTATACACATACTTATAATTATAACTATTTATATATTTATATATAAATATATTAACAAATGTATATTAACAATATTTAAAAATTAAGTATATTTATATATTTATATTTTTATATTTTTAAATATGATTAAATAATTGTAAATATAGCTAAATGATTATAATTATACATAAATATATTTACGAATACATATATTTATAACTATTTCATCATCTTCTTCATTTATTTATTCAAAAAGGTCATGATAAAGAGTGGTTTGTTAAGGTTGAAATTGTTGTCAATTACTTAAGAAGGTAAAAAAATCAATGAGTTATGATGATTGTAGAGCTGGTCTTTAGTTTCAAAGGCTTGTGCAAATATGAGTGCACATTTATTGTTTACTACATTGACTTGAATAGTAAGAAGAAGATTTCATGCAAAAACTGTACCTCAAAAAGTAGCCAGCAAACGAGGTGACCCTGGCCAACTCGACCCCTGCCTATGTAGGACCATGTTGGATCATCATCCATGACCAAGGGTAGCCCGAGGCTAATCAAGGTGGCATGATGGACGGAGGTGCGTGCATGGGCGCATGAATATGTAGAGAAACCACTGGTCGGGGCGGCAAGACGACGGAGGTGGGCACAAAAGCGACCCCGCAGAACCAGTACAGGGCGGTACCATAGGAGGGAGAGTAGAATTCTGAAGGAGCACAATGAATCAATCCTTTTCGATGTGGGAACATGTTTTTGCACATTATTGTAGCTCTAAATAAAACAGAGTCGTGCAATCTATTCATGTTTTATCTGGGATGTATGATTCTCTTAGTCGAGTTTCGCTATTTAAAAAACCAGAATAAACATGTGCTTTCCAATTTATTCTATTTGGACCATTTGATCATCAATGTGTCATCTTCAATCTTAGTTCGCGCCTGAGAGTTCTGCTCCCTGATTGATAACTCAATTCATAGAAAATTATATACACCCAATGGTGACCATCATATTTATATTCCAATATAATTAGACTTTATGTAAAATGAAATAGAAATATGTATATACGGAGTTTTTTCAAGATTAAAAATCCTTCAAAATAAAATATAATTTTAATTCAAAACAATTTCACTGAAAAAATGGTAATGGTGTTACAACAACACCAAAAAGTCATTTTAATATAAATTACCCATTTATGTCTCAATATGTATGATTCATAATTCAACACTCTATTAAGAAGGAATATAAAATATTATCCATTTCATTCAAAAAATAGTATTTTCATTTAAAAAACATGTAGTACATAATTAATCTTTTAGATAACATTCATTATTTAATATGGGTTGTTGTTAATCAAAGTAAAGGAAAAGGTTTGTAAAATCCCAACCAAAAACTAAGTAATTACCAGGTAGGATCCATAATAATATTAAATAAACCATTCACCACCTTTGGTAAAATATTTCCTACTATAAAATAAAATTATATTATTCAATATCTAACTGTAAAAAAGTTCAATTAAAATTTATTTATCACTGTGTTCCTCTTTTTTAGGGAAGGGTAGAATTAATCTATCTTGATATTAAATTATCAAAAAATCTAAAAAAACCTTGATGATGGAATGGAAATGATATTTCTCTTGACGAGAGAATAAATTTTATTACTTATATTATATACCTAGTATATGTTTATGAATTCACTTGTTATAAATCGAATAGTGGTTAGATTAAAATATTCGAAATAAGTTCTAACTTTTTATTTTGATCGGGTCCGATTATGAGAAAAAGCATTTTCCATTCACCTAGAATAAAATTAGAAAGACCGTTCATATGGTTTTCACTAGTGTGAAATACCTCAAGAAGTATAATGCTAAATTTTTAGTAAAATATGATTGGAATATATGTTTTCATTAATGAATAAACGTGAATTTTTTTAGAAATATATTCATATGAGTAATTTCGTTTACTTTATATCATTTATTTATCTTACCGTTACAGTATCATTTACTATGATTGTGCTTCACTCAATGTGGATGCTTATTAGTAATAGGTAACACAATTTATTGTAAAATAAATGTCATTATTATTTAATACATGATTCATGTCATGATCAAAATAATCTATGGTTCATTTAATTTCCATAATTTATTCCCAAAAATCAGATTTCTTAGGCCCATGATGTTTACTTCATTAAGAAAAAGGTTTCTGATTCATAAAATATCAAGATTTTGTGTTCTGAAATCTATGATGTTTTATATACATTATATTGGATCACCATTACAATAAACTAGAATGATTATAATATTCAACAAATCATTCATTCCTTCAATAAAAACAACCATTGTTTAGATATTATGGGTGGATCACATCCCTATAGAATAGATAATACTAAAATGTGATTTTCAGTCTCCCCCTTAGTATTTATCCTCCATTACTTCTATAAAATATTATAAACACATTTTTAAATTTTTAGTTTCATATAAATGTTCTTTATTCACACCATATATACTTTTAAAATAATATTTTTCCTTAATTATGATATTAATAGATTCATGATTTTGGTTATAAATAACCTTCGATGATAAAATTTACAATATTCCATTGGGGTTTATTTTAATTGGAATACATTTTAGTTGGATATATATGAATATCATCTTACATGATGGAAAAATGCTATTTTTTAACCAAATTTACTTTAATGAATTAGGATATTCATATTGATATTAATGTACAATTTTTTTCCCACAATAATAACATCAATGATTTAATTACACATAATTTTCATGGTTTAAATTGAAGAAAAAATAATCCTATAAATTTAAAATTTATTCAAATGATTCCAACCATTCCTTTATAGATCATAATCAACATTTATAAAAGATTACCTAGATATCCAAATAACAATATATTATGGTACCTTTCATTTTTATTTGGGATTCATGAAATGGTTTTTAATTATATTATGAAGTATGTTGCATTTAAAAATTGATTGTGGGTTGTGATAGTCGAAATTAAAAATACCAATTGATATAGATTGATCATTACATAGATTCACCACTACAAATATGACCTCTAACAACATGAAAAATGGACTTTAACAATTCTAAAAAGGCGTTGTTAATCACAACAATGATAGGGGTCCCATTTATCAGTGATATATTTAGTGCTGATAAAGGGATACCCATATGGAATCAAACCTACAGAACCTGCACACCCAACAGAACCTGCAATCAAACCTACACACCAAACACAACACACCCAAAAAAAATTCAATTTAAATAGCACACCAAAAGAAAAACTGCTATATATATTTGATTGAAATCAAGTATACAAAAAAATCCAGCCATGGTATATAAAAATAAACATTGTTATTTACATTTCAAAAAAAATGTTTTATATAGTTACATTTACAATTTTCAAACAAACATTATAAAACATTAATAAGTCATATTTTGACGCCCGTGATCCCCTCTCAAAAATATACACCCATTGTATCAGTTGACAAAAAAATAATATCAACCTAAGAAAGAGATTCCACCTATATAAGAAAACAAATATTATGTTAGTAATACTATAAAGAAATAAATTATACAATAATATGAAGGAAGACATTAATAAAATATCAATATTTAATAAAAATGAAACATTTGGAGTTATACCAGTCACATCATGCATCCTATTGAGGTGGGGTTTATTCCTACACGTTAAAAATAAGTTATGGATCATTGTTCTATAATATCAAAATAATTGCAATACGTTTTCTTGGTTTTGAGTATGTCACTTGTTCTTTTACTAAAATCAATTTTAATTTTAAGTAATGACACATTTGGAGTTATACCAGGCACATCGTAAATCATATTGAGGTGAGAATAATTCCTACACTTCACAAATGACTTCTAGATCATTTTCCTAGATTATCAAATCAATATGAATATTTTTCTTGGTTTTCAGTATGTTAGTTGTTTTTTTACTCAAATGTAATTTCAAACTAGAAACACACATTATGAGACAAACCAGTTGTATCATGTGTCAGTTTGATGTGAGACTGCTTCATAAAAGTTACAAATGACTTATGAATCTTTTTTATAAATTATCAAAACAATCAGAGGGAATTTTCTTGGTTTTTAGTGAGTGACACATTTTGAACTAAAATGTTAATTTTAAACTGATAACAGACACTTTTAGAAATAACGGTCACACTGTGCATCGGATTGAGGTGTGGTTTACTCCTACATGTCACAAATGAATCATGGATAATTTTCCTAAAGTATAAAAACAATTTTAATTTTTTTCTTAGCTTTAAGTATGTCACTTGTTTTTACTTAAATTATTGTCAGTTTTAAATAAAAAGAGACATGTTAAGTTATATAAGCCACAATGTGCATCTTCTTGAGGTGTGGATGATCCCTAAACATAAAAAATCACAAATATATCATTTTCCTAAAATATAAAAATAATATGAATGCGTTTTCATGGTTTTCAGTGTGTCGCAAGTTGTTTTTACTTAAATTAATGTCAATTTTAAATAAAAAGAGGCACTTTTAGTCATACAAGTCACCCTGTGCATCAGATTAAGGGGTGTCTAATCCCTACATGTCAAAAATGACTCATGGATTATTTTCCTAAAGTATAAAAACAATTTGAATGTGTTTTCTTGGTTTTAGTATGTCAATTGTTGTTTTTGCTTAAATTAATGTCAATTTTAAATAAAAAGAGACACTTTGAGTGATACAGGTCACACCATGTGTTCGATTGAGGTGTGGGTGACTCTTGCATGTCAAAAATGACACATGGATCAATTTACTAAAGTATCAAAATAATCCAAATGCATTTTCTTATTTTTCAGTATGTCACTTGTTGTTTTTACCTAAATTAATGTGAATTTTAAACAAAAAGAGACAATTTGAGTTGTACCGGCCACACCGTTCATTGTATTGATGTGTGACTAATCCCTACACATCAAAAATGACTAATATATCATTTTTCTAAAATATCAAAACAATCCAAATGCATTTTCTTAGTTTTTAGTATGTCACTTGTTCTTTTTACATAAATTAATGTCAATTTTAAATAAAAAGACATTTTGTGTCATACTGGGCACACCATGTGTCAGATTGATGTGAGTATGATTAATACATGTCAAAAATGAGACATGGATTTTTTTCCTAAAGTATAAAAATAATCTGAATGTGTTTTCTTAGTTTTCAATATGTCACATGTTCTTTTTACATAAATTAATGTCAATTTTAAATAAAAAGACACACTTTGAGTCATACCGGCCACACCATGTATCCTATTGAGGTGCAGCTGATTCGTACACATCAAAAATGGATTATAGATCATTTAACTAGAGTATCAAAACAATCCAAATACATTTTCTCAGTTCTCAGTATGTCACTTGTTGTTTTTACTTAAATTGATGTCAATTTTAAATAGATTGACACACTTTGAGTTATACTGGTCACAACATGCATTGTATTGAGTTGTGTCTAATTCCTACACATTAAAAATGACTTATAGATCTTTGTATTAGAGTATCAAAACAATCCTAAAATTTTTTCATAGCTTTCAGTATGTCAGTTATGTTTTCTTAATAAAATGTCATTTCAAATTGGAAATACACATTTTTAGTCACAAATGATAGGTATGGAACATAATAAAGGGTGATCATAGATGTTAAATAAGTGTAAAAAAGGGATATATCAATGATCATATAAGGATAACATGATCAAAAAGATGTTATAAGGTTATATTAACATTATAAATTCATACCCTCTATATGGAAGTCACATCTTCATGCTATTTGTGTACATTATTTCATCAGGTATGATGCCCATTCATCTTTGAGAATATCTTTATCATTTTTTGAATATGAATTTATTATATAATCATGGTAGTACTGGAAAAATATAAATATACAAAATTAATAAATATTTTAAATGAAATAGTAATTATCTTCAAAAATACCTCTTCTTGGATGATAGTTTGTTCATGGAATATGATCTCTTTCATAAATTTACAAACATAATAACCACAATATTTTCTATTGGTTTGTTTTAGACACTGAAGAAAAATTGAGGAAAATAAGTAATTTGTTTTGATATGTGTTTGGATAGTGAAATCTTACTATATATACCCTAATACTAATCCAGTCATAGTACTTGTCTTCTTCCTTATCCTTAGCCCCTGAACTTGTTCCTTTTTTTAAATGATAGCCAAGCACCACCCTATCATAACAAAATCCTCATTAAAAGATAATATAACTTATATAACATGATTTTTAGTTCTAAAATGATGGATTTAGTGTATTAAAAATTTAAAAACACCATAATGTGTGGATGGTTTGTTAGATATCCACGCATTTAATCCAGGAAGTAAATCTTTGGAGTATCCAAATTTACTGCAAAGAGCATCCAATGATGCCTAAAAAAGGAATATGAAATTAAAGAAATAAAAATAAATTTTATATGAGTAAATTGTAGAGTATTACCCCTTCATATTTTTTATTAAATAGAGTCTATCATCTAAAGTTTTTCTTTCAAAGGATTTGATAAGACCTGCCACTATTTCATCCTTTTTTGGGTTCTATTTTATCATGTTCTATTAAGGTGACATGGGGACTAATGAGGCCTAACTTTTTCTCATGGGAAATCCCTTAAATTGTTTTACATATATACGAATGCAAAAAATATGAAATGTATTTAGACATAATTAACACAGTATATCAGCTTTTGGAAAATGAAATCTTGAGAACATACCTCATGTATATATTTACAACTAAGCCATCTATCCATTCATAGTTGAGGATTTAAGTTGCACTCTCACCACCAGTGAAGTCATTATCTTTAACTCCGTACATATTTTCTTCAAAATCAACCATGTGATTACGACCATATTTTAACTTTGTATCCACGTGAACCTTGAATTCTAGTAAATGTGGAGATAGGACGAGTGGGGTAATTGTGTTTTCGATAGATATTTTTGATCTATTGGTCATTCCTTTATATGGTTTTGAGATAACATCTCATTTAAACCCCTTATCTTTATCCATATTTAATAACATTCATCGGTTTAGACCTATTTCACTAATTGTTAAAGTTTTAGCTTGAATAGTAAATTCCAAATGAATACCCCCATATCACTATGCTTTTTTACAAGATGTAAATGTCATGCGATGAATGTTCCAATAGCTTTTTAGACCATATTAATATCATCCTCATGAATTGGAATAGGTATCTCTATGTTCAACTCATGGGATACACTGATCGACACTCGCACATGACCTGTTGGAAGTGTTCTGTTGTGTAGCATGTCCTTTTGAATATTTAACACCATATCCCTCGCTATAAGTTGATGGGTGGGTGATTCTAGATATAAATCATAGTCATTATCACCCTGTAGAATATTATTATAGGAAGGTAATCAGTGTCTATCAAATTCACATTTCACTGAAACTTTATTAGAACATTTATTACCTCTTTTAAGACATCTCTTTGAAGTGAATGGATAACCCCATAGCTGGTGGGGGGGATCTCCATGCGGTGTATTTTCTTGAGTGTCTTCTTCTATTTTCCTATACCTCATTAAAGTTTCAATCATCTCCCCATGCCATTGGAATTTTTCTTCAAGGGTATATATTCTTTCTTTCATATATTTTATTAATTCACTTTGATCGTTCTCATGTTTTTTTTCTCAAAATATGTTCGGGGTGTCACCCCAAAACCCGCACCTCTATCATGGCCATACTGTTTCGGCCATTTAAAGTCCATTGGGTAATTCCCCAACCCCAATTACCTAGATTTGGTGCATTATTACATAACATTGGCATGATACAAGGAATCATGTCCTAAAAGACCGATCAGTTTAGTATCCTTATAAATACTAGATACATTCATATGTTTTACATTACATCATGAAATAAAAACATCGACAACATTTTGTCCCCCTTTTTAACACACTTATATCCTTTGCCTATCCCTGCAAGTTAACCATAAAATATTTCTTAACATCCTAGGAAAAATAAAACATAGAAAGGGGTGAGATCAAATGATCAGTAAGGATAAAAATATAGTGGAAGCTTTCATAAACAAGCATAAACATTTAAGGCAATGTATAAGACTAAAACAAATGCCTTTTCAACTTAAAGAACTTTTTGGGAGAAGCTTGATACTACCTATGCATCCAAGACAGAACAAAATAATTTTTTTCTCCTCAATGAAATGATGAATTATGGTACAAAGAAGGTGCTCGAATTTCTTTCTATTTGATTGAATATCCTTGATGTTTTGATCAATTTTATGGCATGGTTATTACCACTGAAGATGTGGTTTTATCCCTTTTGTTGCTTAATATTTTACCCAATTCTTGGGAGAATTTTTGTGTTACTCTATCTGGTTCTACTCCTAATGGTACTATTACATTTAGTTTTTTAAGTCTATTTTCTTTAATGAAGATGTCTCGAGATGTAATCAGGACAAATCTTCTTCAGAAATTTTAGTCATAGTGATCAGGGGGTGAATTTGGGAAACAAGTCATGTATAGAGTAGTCAAGGTAAGAGTAAAGGAAGAAGCAAATCCAAGTCAAAGAAGGGAGTTTGAATTTCATCATTATGGTGAGAAAGGAAATATAAATAAGTTTTTCTATTAGTTGAAAAGATAAAACCTAATTAAGTAAAATCAACAGAAGAAGAATGTTGATGCAGATGATCATGTTGCCGCCACTATAGGGTTATCATGTTATTGTTTAGGAATCAAATAATATTTCTTCTGATGATTCTTTATGGGTTGTTAATAATGGTGTATATTTTCATGTGACACTGAGGAAGGAATTATTTACATCTTATAGCCCTAGTAATTTTGTGATTTTAAAGATAGGTAATGAATTTCATACTAATGTCATAGGTATTGTGATTATTTGTTTAGAGACCAGCATAAGAAGTAATCTGATTTTGATGAATGCTTGACATGTGCCTTAATTTATTATGAATCTTATTTATACCATCATTCTTTATGTTAAATGTTTTATTAGAATTTTTGGTGATTGAAAATGGATGTTTTACGAGGGATCCTTGATTTTGGCTTAAGGGAAGAAGCAGTCAGTTTGTACTAGACTATAGCTTCTATTTCTTGTGATACTGCTTGTGTTGTTGAGTGCAGTCTGTCTTCCAAGTTATGGAATATTAGGCTCAACCACATTAGTGATAAATGGATTCATGTTTGGAAAAGATAAATTTTCTTCTAGGTTTTAAAAATGTTAAATTGAAAATGTGTGATCACTATATTATAGTAAAACAAATCAGGGTGAGTTTTAGCAGTCTTCCTTTGCATAGAAACACATAAGTACTTGAATTAGTACATTTTGATATATGTGTCCCTTTAAAATCTAAGACCTTTTACTGAAGTATTTATTTTGTGACATTTATTGAAGACCACTCGTGTAATCTTTGGGTTTATGTTTTGAATTCCAAAATTGATGTGCTTAGTGTTTTTTAAAAAAATTAGGTTTCAAATGAGAGGGAATATTGTAAGAATTTGAAATGTATTCATACCGACAAATGAGGGATAGTATTGGGGTTTGTTTGATCACTGTTATAGGTCAGAAGGTATTAGAAATCATAAGACACATTCTAAGACACCACATCTAAATGGTGTAGCTGAGTGGATGAACATGAATTTTTTGGAAAAAGTTCATTGTTTTCTTTTATAATAAATGTTTCATGGACATTTTTGGGGTGATTCTTTAATTTTTATTGCTTATATTATCAATTTATCAACAATGGTTTCTTTGCATACAGACACTCCCAACATATTTTTGTATGGAAAAGAGATCAAGTATATTCATTTATGTGTTTTTGGTTTCATGTAATTTTTTCATGTGCCTATATTTGAGATGCCCAAGATGGATTCTCAGTCACAATAGTATATTTTTATTGTCTATGGACACGATGAGTTTATATATAGGTTCAACGATCCTACTTTGAAGAATATTTTTAGAAGATGTGATGCAGTTTTTAAAGAGGATAAACTATTATAGATATTGATAAGGGATATAATTATTCTTCTACAACTTCCGATGGATTTTTCAATCTTGATCTAGTTTCTAATTCACATTTACCTCATATTATTGATTCTGATAATCGTGTTGATGTGAAGAATGATGTTTAGGGTGAACAGGTTGGAGTTGATGTTTTGATTCACCTTTTTTTATGATCCCATTCCAGGGGTTATTATTGAACCCATAGTTCCACTTAGGAGATCATATTAGCATCATATTATTTCTACTTGGTATTCATCTGATGATTATGTGATCCTCGTTGAAGGGGGAGAACCAGAATTCTTTGATGAGGTGATGGAAAGTGATCAAAATGACAGATAGGTTGTGGAAATGGATGACATGTTGAGATCATTACATGATATTCATACTTTTGAGATGGTGAAGTTACCTACAAGAAAGAGAGATTTTCAAAATCGATGTATGTATCAGACAAAAAATGAAAAATCTAGTTCTATTCCTCGATACAAGGCATGTTTAGTTATCTATCACGACCCGCCTTCCTCAACATGAGGGAAGGGGCGTCAAAGTTTCATGTTTTTCCTTCTTCAAGATGAATGAGAGATAATGACCCCTGATTCCCACCTTCAATAGGCCCCAGAGTGGTTATCAGCACCAAGTGTATAGAATATCACACAAAATGGAAGGCATTACCCTTTTTAATGAAAATAGTTTTAGGAGATAAGATGATAAAAATAAAAAACATCACCAAAATTTTATATAAAGGAAACCAAAATTCAACCCATGCATGATTTAAACATAAATTGATACAAAAGTACAATCAAAGCACCAAATAAAGTACCAAAAAGAAAGAGACTAAGCAACATCACAAAAAATATCTTGAAGCCTGAGATAGTAAAGTCCAATGCTATCCTCAAATTCATCCTAGAAACCTAAAAATAGTTTTAAAAATGTAGGGTGAGTATTCAATTATAGAGAATAGAAAAACTAAAGTCACCCATGCACAAGTGGTGGAACATACAAATTCCCCTATGAGAGAATAGTAGAACCTCAAAGCACCTACCAATGAGTACTAACTAGCCCAGACTCACCAAGGTACACTCACCAAATAACATAAGTCAAGTAATGTAATAGTATAATCACATCGACATTTGGGTACCCACACCACTTTTCAACTGGTTTGTTGTTCATTCCAAACGGCTAACATCCTGATGCTACCACTCTTCCAAAATGTAGTCATACTGCCACCACCTACCCACACACACCTAGGAATCAAACCATAAACAAAACCCACCTGTAGACACCTAGGCCTCAACCACACCACACATCCATCCCGCAAACACCTGGGCCACAACAATTATGCCTCTCACCCAAAGACACATGGGCCTCATCCCAACGACACTTGGGAAAACAATCCTAGCCCACAAACACCTAGGCCTATCACCCACACCATAACCATCCCAAATGATCTTGGGCTATAGTGAACCATAATCCATTACAGAAAACCTGGGTATGCTCGAGCAGTAATAACCCTAAAGAGAGTGTGAGGAAGAAAATCAGTAACCATCCATCCATCCTCCCACAGAGATGTTGGGAAAGACACCATCCCTCATGAAATGGGGGTGTTATTAACATGGTTCTCAACAAGGGTGGGGTGTGTATAGAAATCACAAGAAACTACAATTTATACATATAAGTGAACAAACACTCATCCCAGCCTATGAGTCCCAAAACAAACAACCAGCCTACCAGAACCACTTTTGTTGCTACATTTATATGCACAACTACACAAACATCCACTATCAAATAATAAACCAAACAAATTTTTCATTTAACCACTTTCCATTCATTAATTAAGGGGTTCACTTTAATTTATTGTAGCACTACTTGGGAAAACTACCTAGAAAAACATATGAAACTGTTCTCAGAAGGATAAGAACCTGATTAACTAAACACACAGTAATCAACCCACTTCATTATTCGGTAATGAAAACACTGAACAAGGGATGTGGGACTAAGGTAAATCATTTCCATTTTAACTTACATTCATAAAAACAACAGAGAAAGATCAACCAGCAGTCCCACTGCACCCCCCTTCTTCCTAGACATCCATTCAACCACTGCCAACTGTCATTATTCAAATTTATCCCACTAAATTACGCCCTCACAACAAAAACTGGTAGCACCACTATACAACAACACCACACCCAGCACACCTATAAACACGAACTCACAACGCAACCCAGTCTGGTAGCCCCACTACCCAAACATTTCCCAAATGCAATCCCACTGCATAACAAGTCTGTAACCACATCACAGTCCCACTACCTACAAGTATATCCATTCCACAATCAATCATTCTCTCACACTAGGATACCAAAATACATCATGTACCACCCCATACACAAAGTCCTTGGCAAAAAACCACCAAACAGAAGCCTCGCTGCATAAACATACCCTTCCCCATTCACAGGACCAACCCCTCTGTTCACCCCCATACCCATAACAAGGTTACTAACAACAACTTCAAACAACTCCCCCCCTCCCACAAAGTACAAACCCCAACCAAACACAGAACACAACCAAACCATTAATCCAAGCATATTCAGATTTATCAAGAGTGGTTCTTTAATTCCACTTTAAATAATAGGGGTGATCACACAAAAGTTTTGATCATGGTTCATCCATTTATTTAACCAAATATAGATGATTAAGCAGATTTCATGTTATATCCATTTAATAAAGCATCACAACAAAAATAGAACATCACTAGTGAACAATAAAAGACCACCAACTTCCATGATTTTCAGAAGGCACACAGCCACAACAAACCATAAAAATAAACAAAGATAGAAGATAAAGCAAATTATCAACATCGACCATCTTTAATTTCCTACTCGTTATCTTTTAACAGGTACTTTTATCTTCTTATCATCATATCCCCCACCCCTTATATATTTTTTGTTCAATAAAAGGATTCATCCATCCTCAATAAACATTATTATACCCACCCCGCAAGATCTAAAACTACAGGTGACCAAAATAAAGAGAGGAAGAAGAATCCCTACTTGAAACAACAAGAGACCAAAACTCCTCGTAGCGCCAAAACAGGGGATCATGTGAGTACTAGGAAACTCTGAGAAAACTGAGAAAGATGGTGCTATAGAATAGGCACACAACTTCTTTATAGTGGAAGGCTTTAGGTTCACCAAGATGTAATGGAAAACATACTTGGAAGGGACGATCCTGGCTTTGAAGTGCAAGATCCTATATCAAAGGAAGAATGGTTTCAAAAGCCATTAATGTGGGATCGTGGTCAAGATCACGTGGTTTGAATGTATTAAAGTCCCAGGAGTGTTAAGATATTAAATATATAATTAATATCATTTGAAACTCCCTTAAAAATTCCCAAATAGGGATTTAAACTCGGTTTATGTCAAATAAGACGTAATAGGGGTGAAACTGGAAAAACTCTGGAATCTAGAAATTTGGAAAAGGGTGGGACACCATTTCAGCATGACACCATCACAGTGCGACCATTTTTGTGGGAAAACATTTATGGTGCCACCGTTACAGTGTGATACTATTACAGTGTAAATTTGTTGGTGTGCGACCATTATGATTTCACCATTTTGGTGTGCCATTGTTTCAGTGCAACCGGATTTTTTTAGAAAACTCCTGAAACAAACCACTGTGGACCCCCAAGAACACCACAATCACTAGATTTTCACAAAGGAGATGTCTGAGGAAATATGGTTCATTAAATCAGATACCTCTCAAACTATTCTCATCTCCAATAATTTAGAACCAAACTCAGAAAAGGGAGGGTTCCTAACTACCACCCTATAAGATACCTCTCAGGAAAACACCACCCAATGATGTTCTAAAATTAGAGTGAAACCCTTGACATCCAAGAACCCCTCTTTGACATATATCTTCTGAAAAACTATACAAACACTAAGGCCCCACTTCCCCAAACAACCACACGAACACCAAAGGTCACATCATCCTAACACATGGATTAGGGATCTTCTTCCTCCATGTCATGATACTATCCACTTTGGATGGAATTGACTCACCCATATGGGTTTAATCGCATACACATTAATGTGTCTCAATTAGTGATTAGTTCCGCCTCCCCATAATTAGGACTTTTCACACACATTCATAGAATAAGGAAACAAATCATCGCATAATAAACAAGGCCATGTATTATATCATAAGCAAAGCACAAAGAAAAAACATAAGAGAAAAACTTGTAACAGCTTCGGGTACTGGGCATGTATCTTTGCCTCTCTCTCCCAAGTACTCTCTTTGAGGACACCATGCCTTCATAACACATGAACCAGGGGAATGGTCCTTCCATGAAGCACCTTCTTCTCATGATCCTTAATTATTACTAGTTGCTCCATGAATGTCACTTCATCCTCAATATCTTACTATCCCCAGTCAACAACATGGGATTCATTGTGTAGATATCAAGGTAGCTGGGATACATGGAAGACATCATGTATCCTCTCCAACCATGGTGGAAATTTCATCTGATATTCCACCTCACCAACTCATCCCAACACCTCGAAAGGTCTGATGAACCTAGGAGAAAGCTTCCTCACTCTACCAAACCTCAGATTCTACATTGAGGGGGAACCATCAAGAATACATGGTACCCAACCTCGAAATCTAAAGGCCTCCTCCTATGATCGGTATAAGACTTATATCGGTCTTGTGTTTCCTTCATCCTCTAATGAACAAGTTTCACCTTCTATGTAGTACTCTGCACCATGTCCACACCAAGAATAGATACCTACCCAACTTCCATCCAGCACAATGGTGAACAACACAACCTCCCGCATAGAGCTTCGAATGGAGCCATGCCAATGGAAGAGTGATATCTATTATTGTAAGAAAACTATACCAAGGTAAAAAAGTCATACCCAAGACCCAATAAAGTCCAAAAAACATGCTCGTAACATTTCCTCCAATGTCTGGATGGTCCTCTCTGTATGTCCATCCCTCTGTGGGTGAAAAGTAGTGTTGAGGTGTAACTGAGTTCCAAAGGCATGCTGCAATCCCCTCCAGAATTGAGACATAAAACGTGTATCCTAATCCAAGACAATGGATCTTGGAAATCCATGCAGCTGCACCACCTCATCCACATACCTCTTTTCTAAGGAATCCACTACACTCAACTCCTTCATCACTAAGAAGTAATCCGATTTCATCAACTGGTCCACTAATACCCAAAGCGCATCGCATCCTCCCTAATTCCTAGGTAACCCTGTGATGAAATCCATCGATATGTGGTCCCACTTCCACTTGGGAATGTCTAAGGGATAAAACAGACTATTGGGAACATGATGCCTAGCCTTCACCTACTAACACACTAATAAACTTTCCAGAAACTCCACCACTTCCCTATTCACCTAGAGCCACAAAAACTATTCCCTCAAGCCTTGGTAAATTTTTGAAACTCCTAGATATACTTCCAGGTGTGATCTATGGAAGTCACAAATAAATCCCTTGTGCATTTCCACTAGGATGAATAGCTTCCCAAGGAACAACATTTAATTCTGACTATCCTCCGACCATCCCTCTGGAGCATCGCCTTGGACAATGTGATCACACATTACATCAATCTCTAAGTCTCCCCACTGAGACTCCTCCACCTTCCTTACCAAGGAAGACTGCACTATAATTTGAAACAAACAGCCTATGCCTCCATCCACTTTCACATCCAAACACAAAGCAGCCAACTCCTCCATTATCTTATAAGCATCCATGGATTCCTGAACTACCTCCTTCTACAAATTATTTCTCAAGGCATAATCTACCACATTCCCCTTTCCTGAGGTGTAAGAGATCTCAAATTCATAGTCCAATAGAAACTCCATCCACCTTCACAGCCGCAAGTTCAAGTCTTACTAGGATAAGATATACATCAAGCTCTTATGATCTATGAAGACCACAAAGTGCTCTACAATGCGGTAATTTTTTCACTACCTCAGCGCGAACACGACTGATATAAGCTCCTAATCATGGGTGGCATAGTTACATTCATGTGGAAATAAATACTACCTAGACCCATAAGATATCACTCCCCACTACTACATCTGTACAAATACCAATCCTAGAGCAGAAATGTCACATAACACCTTAAACTTCACCCCTTCCTATGGAAACCTAAGCACTGGAACACTGACCAATATCCCCTTCGGGTAGATGAAATCTACTTGACACTTCTCAGTCCACATAAAGGCCTGGTACTTTCTGGTCAAATACATCAATGGAGACGCAACCCAGGAGAAGTCAGGTACAAACCTCTGGTAATAGCTCACTAGACCCAGAAAGCTATGAACCACTGTCAGATTCTTGGGTACTTCACAAGAAACATCCACCTCAACCAATGATGGGTCCATTATTATCCCTTTCTAAGACACCACATGTCCAAGGAAGTGAACCTCTTGCATCTAGAACATGCACTTGGACAACTTCCCATAGAACTGGTGGCATTGAAGGACATCCCAGATAGTCCTTAGATGTTCGGCATGCTCCTCATCTGACCTTGAGTAGATTAGTATATCATTGATTAACAAAATGAAGAATTGGTTCAGGAACTTGTGGAATACATAGCTCATGAGCCCCGTGAATATTACTAGCAAATTCATAACACCGAACGGCATGACCACAAACTCAAAGTACTCATAACTCCACCTAAAAGCAGTATTCAGGATGTCACCCTCCTTCACCCTCAACTAGTGATATCCAAGCAGTAGATTGATATTAGAGAACCGAACTTCTCCCCTTAGCTGGTCAAAAATATCATCTATCCTCGGAAGGGGGTAACGATTCTTGATTATTACCTAATTTAGTCTCTGTTAGTCTATTCATATCCTCAGGACACTATCTTCCATCTTCGCGAACAATACTATAGCACCCTATGGAAACACACTTTTCTAGATAAAACCCGTTTTAATCAGGTCGTCAACATGAATCTACAACTCCTGCAACTCATAAAGCGTCATCTGATAGGGATCCATTAAAATCAGATGAGCACTGGGTTTCAAGTATATTCTGAACTCAATGTCACATCAAGGGGGTAGAGCCACAAACTCCTTTGGGAAGACATACAGGGACTCTCTGACAACCCTTGGAACCTCCACCATCTCTGTGTCTACGGATCCCACTAACAGCTTAGTCGACAAGGAGAGAAGAGGATCCACACACCGACTATCCACCTGAAAACCCTACTCACCAAAAAAAACCACATGCTGGACACCAACACTTGAAAATGTAACTCTTATCCAGAAGCATTCGATAACATCATGCACATAAAAAAAACTATTGATGAATAGTATGACATCATACAACTACATCTGTGGTAGAAGAAGATCCCCATGATACTGATGCAGCCCCAACATCAGTCTATATCCCATGAAGACATTAAACAAACTGGTTTGACCTCCAACTAGAATTCTCAACACCAATGGCACAAAAATTATCTCTACATGTATTCCTAGAGCATGGACTAGACCAGGTGCTATAGAGGAGTGTGAAGCTCCTGAATCCAGCAAAGCACAAGCAAGAGTACTAAACAGACTGATCGTACCTAAAACAACCTTCTGCCCTGCTATAACTACTACCTCAGTGGAATAAAACTACCCACACCTAGATCCTATACCCCTATTATATCGACCAAATCCCCAACCATTCCCTAGTTGAGGTACCTGAGGAGCACCCTTCAGTTAGCCTCCTCTAGCATTTTCTACCCTCGGTGGAGCGGGAGACTGCTACCCCTACTACTGGAATAGTCTGACCGACAACTATTTCTACTTAGGTGGGCACTAAACCTGCCCACCCCCACCATACTGTAATTGTATTGGGCACTGGTTCCGAAGATTTCCACAGCCTCCATATACAAAGCACCTCAGTCCTGGGCCCATGGGTAAAGGGCGAGGACTAAGAGATCGGAACTAGAACTGATGAGACCTACTTCCCACTGACCGAAACCTAGAAGGCCCTGATGTAGGATATCTTCTACTAACTGGATTCCCCTTTGATGAGATTGGATGGATCCCCTCTCATGGTACACCTCCCTATGTGTAAATTCTCTCCACTACTTTAGCATTCCTCTGAACTTCTATCTATGTCAGTAGGTTAAATGGAGTGATGATATATTAAGGAGATGTTTGGAGTGCCTCTTCCAAGAGTCTTGCTCATGACTCCTCATCCAGAAATAGATCTAGAGAAAAGTATAGTAGATCCTTAACTTGATCCCTAGTTCCCTCACTAACATACTCCCCTTCTAGAGGGGCAGAATCTCCTACCTCTTCTTGGCCTTCATCATCAAGGAAATAAATTCTTCCTGAATATCCTTGTCAAATTCATCCCATGAGACATCAGTCTCCTTAATCTCCTTGAGATAAAAAATCCACCCCTGACATGCCGCTCCCCACATCTAAATCACTACCAGAGTAACCCAGTACTTCCTCAAAGCATAGATCAATGTGAAGGTGATTGTCAGCTCATCAAGCCAGCCCTCCATCTTTGAATCTGAAACACTACCTTCGTACTTTCCTAGGGTCTTCCACTAGAAGGCACGAAGGGTATTTTTTCACAAGTCATCTTTCTCCTCTCATTAATCCCTTTGATGATCAACCATGTTACCCTGTTGGGCCTCAACTCCTCTTAACACAAGTGGATGATGTTCGGGTTCCATAGTTGAAAGGGTAAACAAGGAACTCTTAAGCTCAGGTAGTATGTAATTTTATTTAAATAGTTATTTTAACTCTTTATTTAAATTAAATTCCCAACATTCCCAAGACACACAAGAACACAATTCATTATGTTGAATTTACCTTTCCTAGGGTGTCTACCATGTAATCAGTGTATCCTAACTTGGTTGTTTATTAGGCCCAGAGTCCTTACATCGGATCATAGGGGGCCCTAAAATCTTATGTCCTGGCTGGTCTTCCCTGGCCTGTTTCATGCACCAAGATTGTCTAACACCATTTCCCTACCATCACATGCAATCATCATTATGCCTAACTCTTAACTCTATCTTATCTCTCAATCATCACCTCTGATACCATTCGGTCATGACCTGCCTTCCTCAAAATGAGGAAAGGTAAAACAAAGTTTCATGCCCTTCCTTCTTCAAGATTAATGAGAGATAATGACCCCAAGTTCCACCTTCAATAGGCCCTGGAGTGGCGAGTAGCTCCAAGGGTATAGAATCTCACACAAAATGGATTACATTACCCTTTTCAATGAAAACATGATCGGGATATAAGATGGTAAAAATTCCAAATAACACCAAACATTTATATAAAGGAAACCAAACTCCATCCCATGAATGATTTAAACATAAACTGAAACCAAAGTACAATCAAAGCACCAAAGAAAGTACCAAAATAAAGAGACTAAGTAGGATCACAACAAATATCCCGACGTTAGAGTTAGTAAAGTCCAACACGGTCCTCAAATTCCTCCTAGAAACCTCAAAATAGTTTTACAAATGTAGGGTGATTATACAAGTATAACCAGTAGGAAAACTAAAGCCACTCGTGCACAAGTTGGGGAACATACTAATGACCTTGTGAGAGAATAGTAGAACCTCAAAGCACATACCAAGGAGTACTAACCATCCCAGACTCACCAAGAAACACTCAACAAATAATGTAAGTCAAGTACAATATTAGTATAAGCACATCAACATTTATGAACTCTACACCACTTTCCCACTGGTTAGTTGCTCGTTCCTAATGGATAACATCTTGACGCAGCCACTCTTCCAAAATAAAGTTATGCTTCCACCACTTTCCTATACACATCTCGGCCTCAAACCACACACAAAACCTGCTTATAGAAACCTAGTCTATAACCACACCACACATCCTGCTCGGAGACACCTGGGCCACAACAACCATGCCTCTCACCCGAAGACACTTGGACCTCATCCTGAAGACACTTGGGAAAATAATACTTGCCTGAAAAAACCTAGGCCTCTAACCCACACCAAAAACTACCTGAAGGATATTAGGCTATAGTAAACCTCATGCTATTACAGTATACCTAGGTACTCTAGAGTGGTAAGAACCCAAAAGAGAATGTGAGGAAGAAAATCAGTAACCAGCCATCCATCCTCCCACTGGGATGTTGGAAAAGACACCCTCCCCCATGAAATGGGGGTGTTCGGCACATGGTGATCAACAAGGGTAGGGTGTATATAGAAATAACAAGGAACTAAAACTTATACATATAAATAAACAAACACTCATCCCAACATATGGGTCCCAAAACAAAAAATCAGTCTACCAAAACCACTTTTGATGCTACCCCTATATGCACAACTACACAAATAGCCACTCCCAAAGCACAAACCCACCCCTTTTACATTTAACCACTTTACATTCATTAATTAAGGGTTTCACTTTAATTTATTGTAGCACTAATTGGGAAAAATACCTAGAAAAACATCTAAAACTATTCTCAGAAGGAGAAGAACCTGATTAACTAAACACACGACAACCAACCGACTTCATTATTCAGTAATGACAACACGGAACAAGGTAAGAGGGACTAAGGTAAATCATTTCCATTTTAACACCCATTCATAAAAACAACAGAGAACGACCAACCAGTAGTCCCACTACACACCACCTCCCCCCCTTCTTCCTAGACATCCATTCAACCACTTCCAACTGTCATTCTTCAAAGTTATCCCACTCAATTACGCCCTCAAAAAAAACATGGTAGCACAGCTACACAACAACACCACACCCATCACACCTATAAACACGAACTCACGACACAACACAGTCTAGTAGCCCCACTGTCCAAACATTTCCCAAATGCAATCCTACTGCATCAAAAGTCCATAACCACATCACAGTCCCACTGCCTACAAGTTTATCCTTTCCCTGATCAATCATTCTCTCACACTGGGATACCAAAATACATCATGTACCACCCAATACACAAAGTCCACAACAAAACACCACCAAACAGAAGCCCCACTACATAAACATACCCTTCCCCATTCATAGGACCAACCCCTCTGTTCACCCCCATACCCATAACAAGGTTACTAACAACAACTTCACACAACCCCCCACCCTCCCACAATGTACAAACCCCAACCAAACATAGAACACAACCACACCATTAATCCAAGCATATTCAGATTTATTAATAGGGGTTCTTTAATTCCACTTTAAATAACATGGGTGATCACACAAAAATTTTGATCATGGTTCATCCATTTATTTAACCAAATATAGATGATTAAGCGGATTTCATGTTATATCCATTTAACAAAGCATCACAAAAAAAATAGAACATCACTAGTGCACAAGAAAAGACCACCAACTTCCATGATTTTCTGAAGTCACACAACCACAACAAACCATAAAAAGAAACAAAGATATAAGATAAAACAAATTATCAACATCATCCATCTTTAATTTCCAACTCGTTATCTTTTAAAAGGTCATGTTATCTTTGTATCATCATATTACCCAGCCCTTATATATTTTTTGTTCAATAAAAGGATTCATCCATCCTCAATAAACATTATTATACCCACCCCGCATGATCTAAAACTACAGTAAATAAAAATAAAGAGAGGAAGAAGAATCCCTACTTGAAACAACAGGAGACCAAAACTCCTCATTGCGCCAAAATAGGGGATCATGTGAGTACTAGTAAACTCAAAGAAAATTGAGAAAGAAGGTGTTATAGCATAGGCACACAACTTCTTTATAGTGGAAGGCTTTAGGTTCACCAAGATGTAATGGAAAACATACTTGGAAGGGAAGATTCCGGCTTTGAAGAGCAAGATCCAATATTAAAGGAAGAATGGTTTCAAAAGACATTAATGTGGGATCATGGTCAAGATCATGTGGTTTGAATATCTCAAAGTCCCAGGAGTGTTAAGATATTAAATATATAATTAATATCATTTGAAACTCCCTTAAAAATTCCCAAACAAGGATTTAAACTCTATTTACATCAAATAAGTCATAATAGGGGTGAAACTGGAAAGACTCTAGAAACTGGAAATTTGGAAAAGGGTGGGACACCGTTTCGGCCTGACACCATCACAGTGTGACCATTTTGGTGGGAAAACTTTTATGGTGCCACTGTTACAGTGTGATACTATTACAGTGCAACTTTTTTGGTGTGCGGCCATTATGATGTCACCATTTCGGTGTGCCACTGTTTCAGTGCAACCAGATTTTTTTAGAAAACTCCTGAAACAAACCACTGTGGACCCCCAAGAACACCACAAGCACTGGATTTTCACAAAGGAAATGCCTAGGGAAATCCGGTTCATTAAATCAGATACCTCTTAAACTATTATCATCTCCAATAATATAGAACCAAACTCAAAAAAGGGAGGGGTCCAAACAACCACCCCATAAGATACCTCTTAGGAAAAAACAACCCTATGTTTTTAGAAAATTAGAGTGAAAACCTTGACATCAAAGAACCCCTCTTTGACATATATCTCCTTAAAAACCATACAAACACTAAGGCCCCACATCCCCAAACAACCACACAAACACCAAAGTTCACACCATCCTAACACATGGATTAGGGAGCTCCTTCCTCCATGTCATGATACTATCCGCTTTGGGTGGCATTGACTCACTCGTATGGGTTTAATCGCATCCACATTAATGTGTCTCGATTAGGGATTAGTTCCCCCTCCCCATAGTTAGAACTTTTCACACACATTCATAGAATAAGGAAACAACTCATCTTATAATGAACAAGGTCAAATATTATATCATAAGCAAAGCACAAAGAAAAAACATAAGAGAAAAACTTGTAACAGCTTCGGGTACTGGGCATGCATCTTTGCATCTCTCTCCCAAGTACTCTCCTTGAGGCCACCATGCCTTCATAACACACAAACCAGGGGAATGGTCCTTCCACGAAGCACATTCTCCTCATGATCCTTTATTATTACTAGTTAGTCCACGAATGTCACTTCGTCCTCAATATCTTACTATCCCCAGTCAACAATGTGGGATTCATTATGTAGATATGAAGGGAGCTGGGAGACATGGAAGACATCATGTATCCTCTCCAACCATGGTGGAAATTTCATCTGATATTCCACCTTTCCAACTCATCCCAACACCTCAAAAGGTCCAATGAACCTAGGAGAAAGCTTCCTCCCTCTACCAAACCTCAGATTCTACATCGAGGGTGAACCATCAAGAATACATGGTACCCAACCTCGAAATCTAAAGGCCTCCTCCTATGATCGTCATAAGACTTCTATCGGTCTTGTGTTGACTTCATCATCTAATGAACAATTTTCACCTTCTCTGTCATACTCTACACCACGTCCACACCAAGAATAGCTACCTACCCAACTTCCATCCAGCACAATGGTGAACAATACAACCTCCCACATAGAGCTTCGAATGGAGACATGCCAATGGAAGAGTGATAGCTATTATTGTAAGAAAACTATACCAAGGTAAAACTTCATACCCAAGACCCACTGAAGTCCAGAACACATTCCCGTAACATTTCCTCCAACGTCTAGATGGTCCTCTCTATATGTTCATCCCTCTGTGGGTGAAAAGTAGTGTTGATTTGTAACTGAGTTCCAAAGTCATGATGCAATCCCCTCTAGAATTGTGACATAAAACGTGTATCTCGATCCGAGACAATGGATCTTGGAACTCCATGCAGTTGCACCACCTCATCCACTTACCTCTTTGTTAAGGCATCCACTACGCTCAACTCATTAATCGCTACGAAGTGAGCCGATTTCATCAACTGATCCACTAATACCCAAAGGGAATCACATGCTCCCTAATTCCTAGGTAACCCTGTGATGAAATCCATCGATATGTGGTCCCACTTCCACTCAGGAACGTCTAAGGGCTGAAACAGACTGCTGGCAACATGGTTCCTAGCCTTCACCTACTAACACACTAATCAACTTTCCAAAAACTCCACCAATTCACTATTCACCTCGGGCCACAAAAACTATTCCCTAAATCCTTGGTAAATTTTAGAAACTCCTAGATGTACTGCCAGGTGTGATCTATGGAAGTCACAGAGAATTCCCTTGTGCATTTACACTGGGATGAATAGCTTCCCAAGGAACAACATCTAATTTTGACTATCCTCTAACCATCCCTCTGGAGCATCGCCTTCGAAAATGTGATCACACATTACATCAGTCTCTAAGTCTCCCCACTTAAACTCCTCCACCTTCCGTACCAAGGAAGAATGCACTATCATTTGAGACAAACAACCTATGCCTCCATCCACTCTCGCATCCAAACATAAAGCAACCAACTCCTCCATTATCTTATAAGCATCCATGGATTCCCGAACTACCTCCTTCTACAAATTATTTTTCAAGGCATCATCTACCACATTCCCCTTTCCTGAGGAGTAATAGATCTCAAAGTCGTAGTCCTATAGAAACTATATTCACCTTCACAGCTGAAAGTTCAAGTCTCTCTAGGAGAAGATATACCTCAAGATCTTATGATCCATGAAGACCACAAATCACTCTGCAATGAGGTAATTTTTTCACAACCTTAGCACGAACACGACTGATGTAAGCTCCAAATCAGGGGTGGAATAGTTACATTCATGTGGACGTAACTACTGCCTAGATCCATAAGAGATCACTTCCCACTACTACACCTGCACACATTCCACGCCTAGACCAGAAATGTCACATAACACCTTAAACTTCACCCCTTCCTATGGAAACCTAAGCACTGGAACACTGACCAACATCCCCTTCAGGTAGATGAAATATACTTGACACTTCTCACTCTACATAAAATCCTGGTCCTTTCTGGTCAAATCCATCAATGGAGACGCAACCCAAGAGAAGTCAGGTACAAACCTCTGGTAAAAGCTCACTAGACCGAGAAAGCTACAAACCTCTATCGGATTCTTTTGTACTACCCAAGAAACAACCACCTCAACCAATTATGGGTCCATTATTATCCCTTTCTAAGACACCACATGTCCAAGGAAGTGAACCTCTTGCATCTAGAACATGCACTTGGACAACTTCCCATAGAGATGGTGGCATTGAAGGACCTCCAAGATAGTCCTTAGATGTTTGGAATGCTCCTCATCTAACCTTGAGTAGATTAGTATATCATTGATTAACAAAATGATGAACTGGTTCAGGAACTTGTGGAATATAGAGCTCATGAGCCCCATGAATATGACTAGAACATCTCTAACACCGAACGACATGACCACAAACTCAAAGTACTCATACCTCCACCTGAAAGTAGTATTCAGGATGTCACCCTTCTTCACCCTCAAATGGTGATATCCAAACAGTATATTGATATTAGAGAACCAAACTTATCCCCTTAGCTGGTCAAAAATATAATCTATCCTCAGAAGGGGGTAACGATTCTTGAATGTTACCTAATATAGTCTCTGTTAGTCTATACATAGACTCAGGAAACTATCATTCTTCTTCACGAACAATACTGTAGCACCCTATGGCGACACACTTGGATAGATAAAACCCATTTTAATCAGGTCATAAACATGAATCTGCAACTCCCACATCTCATAAAGCATCATCTGATAGGGATCTATTAAAATCGGATGATCACCGGGTTGCAAGTATATTCTAAACTCAGCGTCACATAAAGGGGGTAGAGCCACAAACTCCTCTAGGAAGACATCCAAGAATTCTCTGACAACCCTCAGAACCTCCACCATCTCTGTGCCTACTGATCCAACTGACAGCCCAGCCGACAAGGAGAGAAGAGGCTCCACACACCGACTATCCACCTAACAGCACTGCTCACCAACAAAAACCACACGCTGGCCACCCACACTTGAAAATTTAAATCTTATCCAGAAGCATTCGATAACATCATGAACATAAAACAAATTGTTGATGCAAATAATGACATCATACAACTACATTTGTGGTAGAAGATGATCCCCATGATACTGATGTGGCCCAAACATCAGTCTACATCCTCAAAAAACATTCAACAAATTGGTTTGACCTCCTACTGGAATTCTCAACACCAATGGCACGGAAATTCTCTCTACGTGTAGTCCCAGAGCATGGGATAGACCGGGTGCTACAGAGGAGTGTGAAGCTCCTGAATCCAACAAAGCACAAGCAAGAGTACTAAACAGACTGATCATACCTAAAACAACCTCCGTCCCTGCTAGAACTACTACCTCGGTGGCGTAAAACTACCCACACCTAGCCCCTATACCCCTCTTATGTCAACCACATCCCCAACCATTCCCTAGTTGATGTCCCTGAGGATAACCCTTTGGTCAGCCTCCTCTAGCATTGTCTACCCTCGATGGAGAGGGAGACTGCTGCCCCTACTACTAGAATGGTCTGACCGGAAACTATTGGTACTTAGGTGGGCATTGAACCTGCCCAACCCCGCCATATTGTGATTGAATTGGGCACTAGTTCCAAAGATTTCCACAGCCTCCATAGACAAATCACCTCAGTCCTGGGCCCATGGGGAATGATCGAGGACCAAGAGATTAGAACTGGAACTGATGAGACCTACTTCCCGCTGACCGAAACCTATAAGGCCCTGATGTAGGAGATATTCTGCTGACTTCCTTCCCCTTTTACGATATTGGATGGATCCCCTCTCACGGTACACCTCCCTATGAGTAAATTATCTCCACTAATTTAGCATTCCTATGAACTTCTATGTATGTTAGTAGGGTAAATGGAGTGATGATATATTAAAGAGAATGTTGGAGTGCCTCTTCCAAGAGTCTTGCTCGTGACTCCTCATCCGGAAGGAGATCCGGAGAAAGGCATAGGAGATCCTTAAACAGATCCCTAGTTCCCTCACCAACATACTCCCCTTCTTGAGGGACAGAATATCCTACCTCTTCTTGGCCTTCATCGTCAAGGAAATAAACTCTTCCTGAATCTCCTTGTCAAATTCATCCAGGGAGACATCAGTCTCCTTCCTGTCCTTGAGATAAAGAATCCACCACTGACGTGCCCCTCCCCACATCTGGATCACTACCAGAGTAACCCAGTACTTCCTCAAAGCATAGATCAATGTAAATGTGATTGTCAGCTCATCAAGCCGGCCCTCCATATTTGAATCTGAAACACTACCTTCGTACTTTCCCAGGGTCGCCACTAGATGGCACGAAGGGTCTTTTTCCACAAGTCATCTTTCTCCTCTCGATCATCCCTTTGATGATCAACCATGTTACCCTATTGGTCCTCAACTCCTCATACCACAAGTGGACGATGTCCGGGTTCCATAGTTGAAAGGGTAAACAAGGAACTCCTAAGCTCGGGTAGTATGAAATTTTATTTAAATATTTATTTTAACTCTTTATTTAAATTAAATTCCCAACATTCCCAATACACACAAGAACACAAGTCATTATGATGAATTTAACCTTCCTAGTGTATCTACCATGTAATCATTGTAGTCTAACCTGGTTGTTTAGTAGGCCCAGAGTCCTTGCATCGGATCATAGGGGGGCCTAAAATCTTGTGTCATGGCTGGTCTTCCCTGGCCTGTTTCATGCACCAAGATTGTCTAACACCATTTCCCTACCATCACATGCAACCATCATTATGCCTAACTCTGAACTCTATCATATCTCTCAATCATCACCTCTGATACCATTCGGTCATGACCCACCTTCCTCAAGATGAACAAAGGGACAACAAAGTTTCATGCCCTTCTTTCTTCAAGATGAATGAGAGATAATGACCCCCAAGTCCCACCTTCAATAGGTCCTGGAGTGGCGACTATATCCAAGGGTTTAGAATCTCACACAAAATGGATGACATTACCATTTTCAATGAAAACATGATCAGGATATAAGATGGTAAAAAACTAAAATAACACAAAACATTTATATAAAGGAAACCAAACTCCAACCCATGAATGATTTAAACATAAACTACAACAAAAGTACAATCAAAGCACCAAAGAAAGTACCAAAATAAAGAGACTAAGTAGGATCACAACAAATATCCCAATGTCAGAGCTAGTAAAGTCCTGCATGGTCCTCAAAGTCCTCCTAGAAACCTCAAAACAGTTTTACAAACATAGGGTGAGTATACAAGTATACCTAGTAGGAAAACTAAATCCACTCATGCACAAGTGGGGGAACATACAAATTCCCTTGTGAGAGAATAGTATAACCTCAAAGAACCTACCAAGGATTAATAACCATCCCATACTCAACAAGGCACACTCACCAAATTACGCAAGTCAAGTACAATTGTAGTATAAGCACATCAACATTTAGGAACCCTACACTACTTTACCACGGGTTAGTTGCTCATTCCTAATGGCTAACATCTTGACGCAGCCACTCTTCCAAAATAAAGTTATGATTCCACCACTTTCCTGTACACACCTAGGCCTCAAACCACACACAAAATCTGCTCGTAGACACCTTGTCCATAACCACACCACACATCCTGCTCGCAGACACCTGGGCCACAACAACCATGCCTCTCACCCGAGGACACCTGGGCCTCATCCTGAGGACACTTGGGAAAACAATACTTGCCCGCAAACACCTAGGCCTCTCACCCACACCACAAACTACCCAAAGGATTTTGGGCTATATTAAACCTCAAGCTATTACAGTCTACTCAGGTACATTTGAGTGGTAAGAACCCAAAAGAGGATGTGAGGAATCAAGTCAGTAACCAACCATCCATCCTCCCACTGGGATGTTGGGAAAAACACCCTCCCCCGTGAAATGGGGATGTTAGTAACATGGTTCTCAATAATGGTGGGGTGCATATAGAAATAACAAGGAACTAAAACTTATACATATAAATAAACAAACACTCATCCCAACATACAGGTCCCAAAACAAAAAAAATCAGTCTTCTAGAACCACTTTTGCTGCTACCCCTATATGCACAAATACACAAACAGCCACTTCCAAAGAATAAACCCAACCCATTTTACATTTAACCACTTTAAATTCATTAATTAAGTGTTTCACTTTAATTTATTGCAGCGCTAATTGGGAAAATTACCTAGAAAAACATCTGAAATTTTTCTCAGAAGGAGAAGAACCTGATTAACTAAACACACGGCAACAAACCCACTTCATTATTCGGTAATGACAACACAGAACAAGGGAAGAGGGACTAAGGTAAATCATTTCCATTTTAACACCCATTCATAAAAACAACATAGAATGACCAACCAACAGTCCCACTGCACACCAACTCCCCCCCTTCTTCCTCAACATCCATTTAACCACTGCCAAATATCATTCTTCAAAGTTATCCCACTCAATTACGCCCTCACAAAAAAACATGGTAGCACTGCTACACAACAACACCACACCCAACACACCTATAAACATGAACTCACGACACAACCCAGTCTGGTAGCCCCAATGCCCAAAAATTTCCCAAATGCAATCCCACTGCATAACAAGTATGTAACCACATCACAGTCCCACTACCTACAAGTATATCCATTCCATAATCAATCATTCTCTCACACTGGGATACCAAAATACATCATGTACCACCCCATACAAAAAGTCCATGGAAAAACACCACCAAACAGAAGCCCCGCTTCATAAACATACCCTTCCCCATTCATAGGACCAACCCCTCTGTTCACCCCCATACCTATGACAAGGTTACTAACAACAACTTCACAGAAATCCCCCCCCCCACAAAGTACAAACCCCAACAAAACACAGAATAAAACCACACCATTAATCCAAGCATATTCATATTTATCAAGAGGGGTTCTTTAATTCCACTTTAAATAATAGGTGTGATCACCCAAAAGTTTTGATCATGGTTCATTCATTTATTTAACCAAATATAGATGATTAAGAATATTTCATGTTATATCCATTTAAAAAAGCATCACAACAAAAATAGTACATCATTAGTGCACAAGAAAAGACCACCAACATACAGGATTTTCAGAAGGCATACAGCCACAACAAACCATAAAAAGAAACAAAGATAGAAGATAAAACAAATGATCAACATCGACCATCTTCAATTTCCAAATCGTTATCTTTTAACAGGTCCTGTTATATTTTTATCATCATATTCCCCAACCCTTATATATTTATTGTTCAATAAAAGGATTCATCCATCCTCAATAAACATTATTATACCCACTCTGCATGATGTACAAATAAAGAGAGGATGAATAATTCCTACTTGAAACAACAGGCAACCAAAACTCCTCGCTGCGCTAAAACAGGGGGTCGTGCGAGTACTAAGAAACTCCAAGAAAACTTAGAATGAGGGTGCTCTAGCATAGGTACACAACTCTTCTAGAGTGGAAGGATTTAGGTTCACCAATATATAATGGGAAAAATACTTTGAAGGGAAGATCCCGTCTTTGAAGAGCAAGATCCTATATTAAAGGAAGAATGGTTTCAAAATCCATTAATGTGGGATCGTGGTCAAGATCATGTTGTTTGAATATCTCAAAGTCCCAAGAGTGTTAGGATATTAAATATATACTTAATATCATTTGAAACTCCCTTAAAAATTCCTAAACAAGGATTTAAACTCGGTTTATGTCAAATAAGATGTAATAGGGGTGAAACTGGAAAAACTCTGGAAACTAGAAATTTGAAAAGGGTGGGACACCGTTTCGGTGTGACACCATCACGGTGCAACCATTTTGGTGGGAAAACATTTATTCTTCCACCGTTATGGTGTGCTACCATTACAGTGCAACATGTTTGGTGTGCGACCATTACGATGTCACCATTTCGGTGTGGCACTATTTTAGTGCAACCGGATTTTTTTGTAAAACTCCCAAAACAAATCACTACGGACCCCCAAGAACACCACAAGCACTGGATTTTCACAAAGGAAAGGCCTGGGGAAATCCGGGTCATTAAATCAGATACCTCTAAAACTATTCTCATCTCCATGAATTTAGAACCAAACTCAAAAAAGGGAGGGGTACGAACAACCACCCCATAAGATACCTCTCAGGGAAAAACCACCCTATGTTGTTCTAAAATTAGAGTGAAAACCTTGACATCCAAGAACACATCTTTGACATATATCTCTTTAAAACTATACAAAAACTAAGGCCCTACTTCCCCAAACAACCACACAAACACCAAAGGTCACACCGTCCTGACACATGGATTAGGGAGCTCCTTCCTCCATTTCATGATACTATCCGCTTTGGGTGGCACTGAATCACCCGTATGGGTTTAATTTCATCCACATTAATGCATCTCGATTAGGGATTAGTTCCCCCTCCCCATAGTTAGTACTTTTTACACACATTCATAGAATAAGGAAACAACTCATCTGATAACGAACAAGGTCAAGTATTATATCATAAGCAAAGCACAAAGAAAAAACATAAGAGAAAAACTTATAACATCTTTGGGTATTGGGAATGAATCTATGCCTCTCTCTCCAAAGTACTCTCCTTGAGGCCACCATGCCTCCATAACACACGAACTAGGGGAATGTTCCTTCCATGAAGAACCTTCTCCTCATGATCCTCGATTCTTACTGGTCGCTCCATGAATGTCACGTAATCCTCAATATCTTACTCTCCAGAGTCAATGACATGGGATTAATTGTGTAGATATCGAGGGAGCTAGGAGACATAGAAGACATCATGTATCCTCTCCAACCATGGTGGAAATTCTGTCTGATATTCCCCCTCACCAACTCATCCCAACACCTTCAAAGGTCTGATGAACCTAGGAGAAAGCTTCCTCCCTCTACCAAACCTCGGATTCCTACATCGAGGGGGAACCATCAAGAATACATGGTACCCAACCTCTAACTCCAAAGGACTCCTCCTATTATCGTCATATGACTTTTATCAGTCTTGTGTTGCCTTCATCCTCTAACGAACAAGCTGCACCTTCTCTGTCGTACTCTGCACCACGTCCAGACCAATAATAGATACCTACCCAAATTTCATCTAGCATAATGGTGAATGACACAACCTCCCACGTAGAGTTTCTAACAGATCCATGACAACGTAATAGTAATATATATTATTGTAATAAAACTCTATCAAGGTAAAACATCATACCCATGACCCACTGAAGTCCAGAACACATGCCTGTAACATGTCCTCCAACGTATGGATGGTCCTCTCTTTATGTCCATCTATATGTGGGTGAAAAGTAGTGTTGAGGTGTAACTGAGTGAAAAATCCATGTTGTAATCCCCTCCAGAAATGTGACATAAAACATGTATCCTAATTGAAGATAATGGATCTTGTAACTCCATGTAGTTGTACCACCTCATCCACATACCTTTGTGCTAAGGCATCAACTACGAACAACTCCTTCATCGCTAAGAAGTGAGCCAATTTCATCAACTAATCCACTAATACCCAAAGGGAATCGCATCCTCCCTGATTCCTAGGTAATCCTGTGATGAAATCCATCTATATGTGGTCCCACTTCCACTCGGGAATGTCTAAGGGCTGAAACAGACCACTAGGAACATGGTGCTCAGCCTTCGCCTACTGACACACTGGTCAACTTTCCAAAAACTCCACCACTTACCTCTTCACCTCAGGCCACCAAAACTATTCCTTCAAGCCTTGGTAAATTTTTTAAACTCCTAGATTTACTAAATGGTGTGATCTATGGAAGTCACAGAGAAATACCTCATTCATTTCCACTGGGATGAATAACTTTCAAAGGAACAACATCTAATTCTGACTATCCTCCGACCATCCCTCTAGAGCATCACCTTGGACAATGTGATCACGCATTACATCAGTCTCTGAGTTTCCCCACTAAGACTCCTCCACCTTCCGTACCAAGGAAGACTGCACTATCATTTGAAAAAAATAGTGTATGCCTCCATCCACTCTCGCATCCAAACACAAAGCAGCCAAATCCTCCATTATCTTCTAAGAATCCATGGATTCCTAAACTATCTCCTTCTACAAATTATTTCTCAAGGCATCATCTACCACATTCCCCTTTCCTGATGCGTAAGAGATCTTGAAGTCGTAGTCCTATAGAAACTCCATCCACCTTCACTGCCACAAGTTCATGTCTAACTAGGAGAAGATATACCTCAAGCTCTTGTGATCTGTAAAGACCACAAAGTGCTCCACAATGAGGTGATTTTTTCACAACTTCAGAGCGAACAGGAATGATGTAAGCTCCAGATCATGGGTGGAATAGTTACATTAATGTGGACATAACTACCTTGACCCATAAGAGATCACTCCCCACCACTGCATCTGCACACATACCAAGCCAAGACCAGAAGCATCACATAACACCTTAAACTTCACCCATTACTATGGAAATATAAGCACTGGAACACTGAGCAACATCACCTTCAGGTAGTTGAAATCTACTTGACACTTCTCACTTCACATAAAGGCCTAGTCCTTTCTGGTCGAATCCATCAATGGAGCCACAACCCAAGAGAAGTCAGGTACAAACCTCTGGTAATAGCCCGCTAGACCCAGAAAGCTGCGAACCTCTATCGGATTCTTGGGTACTGCCCAAGAAACAACCACCTCAACCAATTATGGGTTCGTTATTATCCCTTTATAAGACACCACATGTCCAAGGATGTGAACCTCTTGCATCTAGAACATGCACTTGGACAACTTCCCATAGAGCTGGTGGCATTGAAGGACATCCAAGACAGTCCTCAGATGTTCGACATGCTCCTCATCTGACCTTGAGTAGATTAATATATCATTTATGAACAAAATGATGAACTAGTCCAGGAACTTGTGGAAGACAGAGCTCATGAGACCCATGAATACGGCTGGCACATTCGTAACACCGAACAGCATGGCCACGAACTCAAAGTACCCATACCTCCACCTGAAAGTAGTCTTCAGGATGAAACCCTCCTGCACCCTCCACTAGTGATATCCAAACATTAGATTGATCTTAGAGAACCAAACTTCTCCACTTATCTGGTAAAAAATATCATCTCTCCTCAGAAGGGGGTAAAGGTTCTTGAATGTTACCTAATTCAGTCTCTGGTAGTCAATGAATAGCCTCAGGACACTATCTTACTTCTTCGCGAACAATACTAGAGCACCCCACAGTGACACACTTGGTCAGATAAAACCCATTTTAATCAGGTCGTCAACACGAATCTGAAACTCCTACAACTCAAAAAGCATCATCTGATAGGGATCCATTAAAATCAAACGAGCACCGGGTTGAAAGTCTATTCCAAACTCAACGTCACATAAAGGGGGTAGAGCCACAACCTCCTCTGGGAATACATCCAAAAACTCACTGAAAACCCACGGAACCTCCACCATATATGTGTCTAATGATCCCACTGACAGCTCATCCGACAAGGAGAGAAGATGCTTCATACACCGACTATCCACCTGACAGTCCTGCTCACCAACAAAAACTACACACTGACCACCCACACTTGTAAACGTGAAAATTATCTTGAAGAATTCGATAACATCATGAACATAAAACAACCTCTTGATTCCTAGGATGACATTATATAGCTACATATGTGGTAGAAGAAGATCCCCATGATACTGATGCGACCCCAACATCAGTCTACATCCCCAGAAAACATAAAACAAATTGGTTTGACCTCCAACTGGCATTCTCAACACCAAGGGAATGGAAATTATCTCTATGTGTAGTCCCAAATCATGGGCTAGACCAGGTTCTATAGAAAAGTGTGAAGCTCATGAATCAAACAAAGCACAATCAAGAGTAATAAACGGACTGATCATACCTAAAACAACCTTCGGCCCTGCTAGAACTACTACCTCAGTGGCGTACAACAACCCACACCTAGATCCTATAACCCTCTTATGTCGACCACATCCCCAACCATGCCCTGGTTGAGGTCCCTAAGGAGCACCCTCATGTCAGCCTCCTCTAGCATTGTCTACCCTCGGTGGAGCGATAGACGGATGCCCCTGCTACTGGAATGGTTTGACCGGCAACTATTGCTACTGAGGTGGGCACTGAACCTGCCCACCCCCACCATACTAAGATTGAACTGGTCACTGGTTCTAAATATTTCCACAACCTCCACAGACAAATCACCTTAGTTATGGGACCTTGGGGAAAGGGAAAGGACCAAGAGATCAGAACTGTAACTGATGAGACATACTTCCCACTGACCAAAACCTAGAAGGCCCTAATGTAGGAGACCTTCTGCTGACTGCCTTCCCCTTCAACGAGATTGGATGGATCCCCTCTCACGGTACACCTCCCTATGTGTAAATTCTATCCACTAATTCAGCATTCCTCTGAACTTCTATGTATTTCATTAGGGTAAATGGAGTGATGATATATTAAAGAGAAGGTCGGAGTGCCTCTTCCAATAGTCTTTCTCGTGACTCCTCATCCGGAAAGAGATCCAGAGCAAAGGGTAGGAGATCCTTAACTTGATCCCTAGTTCCCTCACCAACATACTCCCCTACTAAAGGAAGATAATCTCCTACCTCTTCTCGACCTTCATCGTCAAGGAAAGAAACTCTTCCTGAATCTCCTTGTCAAATTCATCCCACGAGACGTCAGTCTCCTTACTCTCCTTGAGATAAATAATCCACCCCTGACATGCCGCTCCCCACATCTAAATCACTACTAGAGTAACCCAGTACTTCCTCAAAGCATAGATCAATGTAAAGGTGATTGTCATCTCATCAAGCTAGCCCTCCATCTTTGAATCTGAAACACTACCTTCGTACTTTCCTAGGGTCTTCCACTAGAAGGCATGAATGGTCTTTTTCCACAAGTCATCTTTCTCCTCTCGATCAGCCCTTCGATGATCAACCATGTTACCCTGTTGGGCCTCAACTCCTCATACCACATGTGGACGACATATGTGTGCCATAGTTGAAAGGGTAAACAAGGAACTCCTAAGCCTGGGAAGTATGAAATTTTATTTAAATATTTATTTTAACTATTTATTTAAATTAAATTCCCAAGATTCCCAAGACACACAAGAACACAAGTCATTATGATGAATTTAACTTTCCAAGAGTTTGTACCATGTAATCAGTGTAGCCTAACTTGGTCGTTTAGTAGGCCCAGATTCCTTGCATCAGATCATGGGGGGTCCTAAAATCTTGTGTCCTGGCTAGTCTTCCCTGGCCTGTTTCATGAACCAAGATTGCCTAACATCATTGCCCTACCATCCCATGAAATCATCACTATGCCTAACTTTGAACTCTATCCTATCTCTAAATCATCACCTCTAATACCATTTGGTCACAACCCGCCTTCCTCAAGATGAGGAAAGGGACAAAAAAGTTTCATGCCCTTCCTTCTTCAAGATGAAGGAGAGATAATGACCCCCAAGTCCCACATTCAATAGGCCCTGGAGTGGCGACTAGCACCAAGGGTATAGAATCTCACACAAAATGGATGAAATTACCCTTTTTAATGAAAACAAAATCAGGATATAAGATGGTAAAAATACCAAACAACACCAAACATTTATATAAAGGAAACCAAACTCCAACCCATGAATGATTTAAATGTAAACTACAACAAAATTACAATCAAAGAACCAAAGCGAACACCAAAATAAAGAGACTAAGTAGGATCACAAAAAATATCCCAACGTCAGAGCTAGTAAAGTTCAGAACAGTCCTCAAAGTCCTCCTAGAAACCTCAAAACAGTTTTACAAATGTAGGGTGAGTATATAAGTATACCCAGTAGGAAAACTAAATCCCCTCGTGCACAAGTGGGGGAACATATTAATGCCCATGTGAGAGAATAGTAGAACCTCAAATCACCTACCAAGGAGTACTAACCATCACAGCCTCACCATGGCACACTCACCAAATAACGCAAGTCAAGTATAGTAGTAGTATAAGAACATCAACATTTAGGAACCCTACACCACTTTCACACTGGTTAGTTGCTCATTCCTAATGGCTAACATCTTGACGTTTCCACTCTTCCAAAATAAAGTCCTGCTTCCACCACTTTCCAGTACACACCTGGGCCTCAAACCACACAAAAAACATGTTCGCAGATACATGGTCCATAACCACACCACACATCCTGCTTACAGACACCTGGGCCACAACAACCATGCCTCTCACCCGAAGACACATGGGCCTCATCCCGAAGACACTTGGGAAAAAAATCCTTTCCCAAAAACACCCAGGACTCTCACCCACACCACACACTACCCGAAGGATATTGGGCTATAGTAAACCTCAAGCTATTGCAACCTACCTAGGTACGCTCGAGTGGTAAGAACCCAAAAGTGGGTGTGAGGAAGAAAGTCAGTAACCAACCATCCATCCTCCCACTGGGATGTTGGGAAAGACACCCTCACCCATGAAATGGGGGTGTTCGGCACATGGTGCTCAACAAGGGTGGGGTGCATATAGAAATAAAAAGGGACTATAACTTATACATATAAATAAACAAACACTCATCCAAACATATAGGTCCCAAAACAAAAAACCAGCCTACTAGAACCACTTTTGCTGGTACCCCTATTTGCACAACTACACAAACAGCCACTGCTAAAGCATAAACCCAACCCCTTTTACATTTAACCACTTTCCATTCATTAATTAAGGGCTTCAATTTAATTTATTGCAGAACTAACCAGGGAAACTACCTACCACAACATCTAAAACCATTCTTAGAAGGAAAAGAGCCTGATTAACTAAACACACAACAACCAACCCACTTCATTCTTCAGTATTTCCAACACTGAACAAGGAAAGAGGGACCATGGTAAAGAATTTACATTTTAACACCCATTCATAAAAACAATAGGGAATGACCAACCAGTAGTCCCATTGTACCCCCCCCCCCATATTCCTAGACACCCACTCAACCACTACCAACTATCATTCTTCAAAGTTATCCCACTCAATTATGCCCTCACAACAAAACCCGACAGCCCCACTGCACAACAAAACCACACCTGGCACACCTATAAACATGAAGTCATAACACAACCCAGTATGGCAGCCCTTTCGCCCAATGATTTCTTATCTTCATTCCCACTACATAACAAGCTCGTAACCACATCATAGTCCCACTTCCTATAAGTCCATCCATTCTTCAATCAATCAGTCTCTCAAACTAGGATACCAACACACCTCTTTTACTACCCCATACACAAATCCCACAGCAAAACACCACCCAACAGCAGTCTCACTACACAAACATTCCCTTCCCCATTCAATGGACCAACCCCTTTATTCACCCCCCATACCCGTAACAAGGTTACTAATAGAAACTTCACACCCCCCCCACGAAGTACAAAACACAACCAAACACAGCACACAAACACATCATTAAGACAAGAATATTCATATTTATCAAGAGGGGTTCTTTAATTACACATTAAATAACATGGGTGATCACACAACAGTTTTGATCCTGGGGTATCCATTTATTTAACCAAATATACGTGATTAAGCTGATTTCTTGTTACAACCATTTAACAATGTATTACAAAAAAATAGAACATCACCAGTGCACAAGAAAAGACCACCAACAGCCCTGGTTTTCAGAAGTCATATATCCACAAAAACCCATCAAAATAAATAAAGATAATAGATAAAACTAATAATCAACATCGGCCATCTTCAATTTCCTACTTGTATTCTTTTAACAGGTCCTGTTATCTTTTTATCATGATCTTACCAGCCCTTGTTTATTTCTTGTTGAATAAAAGGATTCATTCATCCTCAAGAAACATCACTATACCCACCCCTCATGATGCACAAATAAAGAGATTCAAGTAATCCCTACTTGAAACAACAGGCAACCAAAACTCCTCTTTGCACCAAAATAGGGGATCACGCGAGCATTAGAAAACTCCAAGAAAACTGAGATGGAGGGGGCTCTAGAATAGGCGCACGACTTGTCTAGAGAGGAAGGCTTTAGTCGCACTAAGAGGTAATGAAAAACACACTGGGAAGGGAATATCTCGGCATTGATGATCCAGATCCTATATTAAAGGAAAAATGGTTTCAAAAGCCATTTACGTGGGATTGCGGTCAATATCCCATGGTTTAAATATGTCAAAGTCCCCCGGAACATTAGGATATTAAAGATATACTTAATATCCTTTGAAACTCCCTTAAAAACGCCCAAACAAGGCTTCAAACTCAGTTTACATCAAATAAGACATAAGAGGGGCGAAACTGGAAAAACTTTGGAAACTGGAAATTTAGAAAAGTATGGGACACCATTTCGGTGTGACACCATCATGGTGCCACTGTTATGGTGCTACCATTTCGATGTTCAATCGTTACAGTGACACTATTTCGGTGGGCGACCATTTACGATGCAACCATTACAGTGTGTGATCGTTATAGTGCCACCATTTCGGTATGCCACTGTTTCGGTGTAACTGGATTTTTTTGGAAAACTCCCGAAACAACCCACTGTGGACCCCCATGAACACCACAAGCATTGGATTTTCACAAAGGAAAGGCCTAGGGAAATTTGTTTCATTACGTAATCTAAGGCTTTCATCAGAAGAAATATATTGATTTTGATGATATTTTATCACCTGTTATCAGAATGTCTTCCATTTGGGTTATTCTTGGTTTGGCTACTACTTTGGATCTGAATATTGAGAAGATAGATGTGAAGACACCTTCCCTCCATTGAGATTTATAGGTGGGGATTTATATGGAGCATCTGGAGGGTTTTGTTGAAATAGGTAAAGAGAATTATGTCAGTAGGTTAAAGAAGTGTTTGTATGGTTTGAATCAAGCTCTGAGGTAGTGGAATAAGAAGTTTGAATCCATAAATTTTCATTAGGGTTTAAGGAATACATCTTTTGATAATTTTTTTTTATTAAGAGATTTACTGATGTTGATTTTATTATACTGAGTATATATGCTCATTTTTTGTCAGGATGCTTCTAGAATTTACATATTAAAGAATGATCTTCGTTAGTCTTTTGTGATGAAAGACTTAGGGCCAACATGACAGATTCTTAGCATGTCAATTTCTCAAGATTAAAAGGAAAAGAATTTGTGGTTATCTCTGGAGAGAGATATTGAGATGGTTTTTCATAGATTTTCTATGGATAGATAGAAAGTGGTTAGCACTCCTCTTTCTTTGCATTTTAAGCTTAGTACTAGTCAGTCGCCTTCTACTACTGAAGTGAGAGAGAGAGAGATGAGATGCAACACATACCTTATTCATATTTCGTTGGTTGTTTGATGTATGAAATGGCATGTACTGGACTAGATATAGCTCATAGAGTTGGTGTAGTCATTCATTTTCTATCAAATCTTGGAAGAGAGCATTGGAGAGTAGTGAAGTATATATATTTTTGTTTTCTTGGAACTTCTGATATGAGATTGTGTTTTGGGAATGGGGAACTCATGCTTTGTGGTTTTACATATTCAGATATGGAAGGACATATGGATTTGAGGAAGTCTACTTCAGGCTATTTGATCACTTTTATAAGGGGGAATTATCATGATAGTCTAGATTGCAGAGATGTGTTTCTTTATCTACCACCGAGTTTGAGTTTATTGCAACAATAGTGGCATGCAAAGAATTGTTGTAAATAAAAAAATTTATTTGAGAGCTAAATTTTAATCAGGAGTGGTATGTTTTATTTTGTGACAATCATAGTGCTATTTGTTTAGGAATGAATCGCACTTTTCATGGAAGGTCGAAACATATAGATGTTTGGTATCATTGGATCTACAACGTCATTGATTCGAGATAGTTGGATCTGAAGAGGATCCACACGGATGACAATGATTCATACATGTTGACCAAGAGTTTACCCAAAGGTAAATTTGAGACTTATCAACTGATTACAGGGTTGGCAGTGTTCCATAGTTGAATCAGATGAGTAGTTTGTTGGGGCTCCTCCTCATATGGCCCCCAACTCATGCCACTTAAATAAAAAGGGAAAATAGATATGAAAAGAGTGGAGTTTAGTATCTTTGAAAGGGAAACGTTTTTAGGGCTCAAGGTGTGTGGTTGTCTCTTTATTCCATGCGTGTGACTCTATTCTCAACTTCAGGGTAGTGGTGTTAGGGTTATATCTAGTGTTTTTTAGATCTGCATTGGCAAAATTCTCCAGGTTTGTTCGGCTTTCATTTGTTGTAGGGTCTTTGATTCGATCTCAGTGATTTTCATTTGCACCTTTTATTTGGACAGTGAACACCTGCTTTTCATGGTCATATCTATTTGAGTCACTTTATCAGGTTGCGTTCTTCATATAAGCGTTTTTCTTTATTTCCATTGCGCATTCGCGTTGGTGTTTGCTAGCGCGTTCGTCACGTGATGTATTTCCCAACAGTCTCACACCCCACTATTTGAGCCTTCCTCGTCCTCCTTTCCTTCCACATCCTACGCACTTTACAAGGCTCCTTCCCAACGGAGCCTTGAAGGTGGTATCAGTCATACTGTTGGCGGTGCTATTTATAGTGGTGTTTGGGGGTGTTACATTCAAAATAAAAAAAAACCTAAAACCATAAATATGAATGGCGCCTTGAATGGTGTTTGAGATTATTTAATAGACACCTCAAAATGGCATAAAACAATGAAAAAAAAAGTTATGCGAATGAAACAAAAAGAAAAGAAAGAAAAACGTTTATATGAAAAAATTTGCGGAAAACATTGATGGGAATAGGTGAAAAATATAAAGAACGAATAGCGTTTGAAAATAAATATATAGTATACATTTGTAAAAATATATAAAATGGATAATTAAATAAATAATTATGTTTAGGTATTAGGATAATTAAAATTATAAAATAAATAGAATTTATAAAAAAATAATAAAAACGTTATATTGTTAATGTAATTGCAAGCTTCTTGTTCTTTCCATTAACGTTCGATTCATCCTTTCAACCATGTGATACATTCCACAAACTATTTTTTTCATATTGTAGTTCCTCGTCTCTATAGTAATACCCGAAATTCCAACTACAATAAAAAAAACGAGTTTAACAACTGTTTTGTTAGCATTTAGTGGTGATTTAAACCACCAATAAATGATGTGTGATGATTTCTAATAGCGTCACATATTTGCTGGGAATCTTTTCACAACATTTTTTTGCAATGGTTTTTTATTTATTGGTGTCTTAAACCATCGTTGAATATTTCACCGCGGTTTCTAATTTTTTTAAATTTATTATTTATTATATAACTACAAATAAATATATGTATATATATATCGACATAATATATATTCGTGTATATAAATATTCATAAATACATATAAATATCTATAAATATATATTAACATAATTAAATTCTCATAAATGTATAATATATATGTGTGTGTAAATAAATAAATAAATATATATATATATATATATTAGATATAATAGTATATATATATATATATACCCACATAATATATATTAATAAATATAAATATATATAAATAGCAATTAATATACATAAATACATATAACTATCTATCTATATATAAAAATCTAAATTGATTAACATAAATATATATTTAAATATAACTATTAATATAATTATTAATACAGTCCACCATAGTCACGGCTCCGTGTTCCACCATCACCACGGGTCACGGCTCCTTGATCCGATTAATTAATATCATTTAAGCACCATCATTTTAACATAAATCACCCTCCGCCTACGTTACCCATCCAGCAAACAAACATTTAAATTTCACAGCCAGGTTGTCACCCGACGGATTATAAAATTCGACCTTCATCCTCCATCGCCGGACCACGCCACTAGGATATGGACGCTGGGCGCCATGATGAGAGGGAGGGACCCCTGGAGCTGAAGGACGCAACGGTGGGGGAGGGATGGACGCGCTCCACCGTCACTCGACTGTCGACGTCACCCATGATTCCATGGAGATCTGGGCCATCAGAACTCCCCGGTGCGAACTGAGGTTGAAGACGACGCCGTGATGATCGAATGGTCCAGATTGATTAAATCGGACGGCACATGTTCATTCCGATTTTTTAAACACCGCAACTCGATGAAGAGAATCGGACGACCCAGATAAAACACGAACAGATCGCACTGGTGTGTTTCTTTCGGGACCACCCCATTCCCGTTCTGCCGGCGCGCTTCTGGGCCGAACTAACGCCGCCGTTTCGCGCTCACCTACGCCGCTGTGTCGCTGCGCTCGTCGGTTACTCCTCCTATGCATATGAGCCCATGCACCTCCTCCCGGCATGCCAGCTGCTCCGCCCAACCAGTTCTGCAATCTTAACAACTATATATATATATATATATGTCATCGTTAATATATTTATGTATAATTATAATTATTATGCTATATTTACAATTGTATAAACATATTTATAAATATAAATATACAAATAAATTTATTTTTTAAATATAGTAAATGTACATTGATGAATATATTTATATATGGATATACAAATAGTTATAATTATAAATATGTGTATACTTTTATAATAAAATTATATTTATAATTATAAAAACATTTATAATTATCTAAATAGTTATAAATAAGTGCATAATGATATAATAAAATTAAATTTATAATTATGTAAATAGTTATAATTTTTTGTATTCATATATATATATATATAATTATATAAATATATTTACCTATAATTATAATCGTAAATATATATATATTTAAATACATATGTTAAATTATTGAATTATTATGGCAATTATCAAATAAATGCGATGACATAATATATATAGGATCAATTACAAAAAAAAAACAATTTATTAAAAATAAAAATGCGGGCACACACAATAAAATAAAACATTGAAAGATAGATTGGAAAGTGTGGTCACACTGGGTGCGCGAGTCTCGGTGCACATATTGGCAGCACCAGGTGGAGTCGGAAGGATGATACGGGTTGTCTCGCAAAGGCCATCAATCATTGTTCTGCCATGTGGAAGATCGTTTTGAGGGAGAGGAGGGTGAGGAGTACAGTGGGAGGGTTCAGAAGGACTAGAGGTGCCGCCATGAGCCCAGGTGTGAAGAAATCCAATAGGATGCCAATGCAGACTATGTGGGATGCCCGACATAGAGACACCTGTGGGAGATGCCTTAACACCTGTATGATGAGAATTACAATAAGTAAGTTTCCTATTTGTGGGATTTGTAATGAAAGAAAAATCGAGCTTCAGCTACACGAGGTCGTTGATGACCTGAAGAAGGGTCATGAGATCTATTTGTGGGTGTCTTCGGTCAGGGGAGGATGAAGGTGATCGAGATTTTATAATCCCTAGGGTGACAAAAATTTATGAATTTCACACCTAGGGTTGTCACTCCACGGATTATAAAATCTCGATCACTTTCATTCTCCCTCAACTGAAGACACCCACAATGGATCCTGTGACCCTTCTTCAAGTCATCATCAGCTTTTTGCAGTTGAAGCCCAATTCTGCTTTCATTACAAATTCTGCAACATCAAACATGCTCATTGTAATTCTCATCATACAACTCTTAAGGCGTCTGTCACATGGGCCTCTCTGCCAGGCATCCCACCTAGTATGCATCGGCATCCCACCGGTTTTCTTCACACCTGGGCTTATGGCGGCCCCTCTAGCCCTTCTGATTTCCACCCCTGCCATTTTCCTCACCCTCCCCTCCCTCAAAACGCCCTTCCACAAGGCAAAGCGATGACTAATGGCCTTCGCCCGACAACCCGTATCATCCTTCCGACTCCACTTAGTGCTACCAATATATGCATTGAGACCCCCACAACCAGTGTGATCCCACATTCCGATCTCTCTTTCATTGTTTTATTTTATTGTGTGTGTCTGCCATTTTATTTTTAATAAACTGTTCTTTTGTAATTGATCCTATATATATTATGTCATCACATTTATTTGATAATTATAAAAAAATAAATAATTTAACATATGTATTTAAATATATATATTTACAATTATAATTATACATAAATATATTTATATATACAAATATTTATGTTGATATACTTATATAATTGTAAATAAATTTATATAATTCTAAATTTATTTATATATTTATGAATATATATACTTATAACTATTTAAATAATTATAACTATTTGTATAATTATAAATGTAATTTTATTATATCATTATACACATATTAATAACTATTTATATATTTATAACTATTTAAATAATTATAACTATTTACATATTTATAAATATAATTTTATTATATCATTATACACATATTTATAATTATAAATATTTATATATTTATATATAAATATATTAATAAATGTATATTAACAATATTTTAAAAATAAGTATATTTATACATTTATATATTTATATTTGTAAATATGATTAAATAATTGTAAATATAGCTAAATGATTATAATTATATATAAATATATTTACGAATACATATCTATATAATTATAAATAAATTTATATAATTATAAATAAAATTATATTTTACGAATACATATATTTATAACAATTTCATCACCATCTTCATTTATTTATTCAAAAAGGTCGTGATAAAGAGTGGTTTGTTAAGGTTGAAATTGTTGTCAATTACTTAAGAAGGTGAACAAGTCAATGACTTACGGTGATTGCAGAGCTGGTCTTTAGTTTCAAAAGCTTGTGCAAATATGAGTGCACATTGATTGTTTACTACATTGATTTGAACAGTAAGAAGAAGATGCCATGCAAAAACTGTACATCAAAAAGTAGCCAGCAAACGAGGTGACCCTGGCCAACTCGACCCCTACTTATGTGGGACCCTGCTGGGTCATCATTCATGACCAAGGGTAGCCCAGGGCTAAACAAGGTGGCATGATGGACGGAGGTGCGTGCATGGGCGCATGAATATGCGGAGCAACCACCGGTCGGGGCGGCAAGACGACGGAGGTGGGCGCAAAAGCGACCCTGCAGAACCGGTACGGGGCGGTACCAGAGGAGGGAGAGGAGAATTCTGAAGGAGCATAGCGAGTCAATCCATTTCGATGTGGGAACATGTTTTTGCGCATTACTATAGCTCTAAATGAAACCGAGTCGTGCGATCTGTTCATGTTTTATCTGGGTTGTCCCATTCTCTTAGTCGGGTTTTTCTATTTAAAAAACCGGAATAAGCATGTGCTTTCCGATTTAATCTATCTGGGCCATTTGATCATCAACGTGTCCTCTTCAAACTTAGTTCGCACCTGAGAGTTCTTCTCACTGATTGATAACTCAATTCATAGAAAATTATATCCACCCAATGGTGACCATCATCTTTATATTCCAATATAATTAGACTTTATGTAAAATGAAATAGAAATATGTATATACAAAGTTTTTTCAAGATTACAAATCATTCATAATAAAATATATTTTTTATTCAAAATAATTTCACTGAAAAAATGGAAATGGTGTTACAACAACACCAAAAAGTCATTTTAATATAAATTACCCATTTATATCTCAATATGTATGATTCATAATTCGACACCCCGTTAAGAAGGAATATAAAATTTTACCCATTTCATTCAAAAAATAGTATTTTCATTTAAAAAACATGTAGTACATAATTAAGCATTTAGATAACATTCTTTATTTAATATGGGTTGTTGTGAATCAAAGTAAAGGAAAAGGGTTGTAAAATCCCAACCACAAACTAAGTAATTACCAGGTAGGATCCATAATAATATTAAATAAATCATTCACCACTTTTGGTAAAATATTTCCAACTATAAAATAAAATTATATTATTCAATATCTAACTGTAAAAAAGTTCAATTAAAATTTATTTATCACTGTGTTCCTCTTTTTTAGGGAAGGGTAAAATTAATCTATCTTGATATTAAATTATCAGAAACTCTAAAAAAGCCTTGATGATTGAATAGAAATGATATTTCTCTTGATGGGAGAATAAATTTTATTACTTTTATTATATACCTAGTATATGTTTATGAATTCAATTGTTATAAATCGAATAGTGGTTAGATTAAAATATTAGAAATAAGTTCTAATTTTTTTTGATCGGGTCCGATTATGAGAAAAAGCATTTTCCATTCACCTAGAATAAAATTAGAAAGATTGTTCGTATAGTTTTCACTAGTGTGAAATAGCTCAAGAAGTATAATGCTAAATTTTTAGTTAAATATGATTAGAATATATGTTTTCATTAATGAAGAAACGCAATTTTTTTTTCAGAAATATATTCATATGAGTAATTTCATTTTTTATATCATTTATTTATCTTACTGTTACATTATCATTTACTATGATTGTGCTTCACTCAATGTTGATGCTTATTAGAAATAGGTAACACAATTTATTGTAAAATAAATTTCATTATTATTTAATACATGATTCATGTCATGATCAACATAATCTATGGTCCATTTCCTTTCCATAATTTATTCCCAATAATCAGATTTCTCAGGCACATGATGTTGACTTCATTAATCAAAAAGTTTTTGATTGGGAAAATATCATGATTTTGTGTTCTGAAATCTGTGATGTTTTATGTACATTATATTGGATCACCATTACAATAAACTAGAATGATTATAATATTCAACAAATCATTCATTCCTTCAAGAAAAACAACCGTTGTTTAGATATTATGGGTGGATCACATCCCTATTGAATAGATAATACTAAAATGTGATTTGCAGTCTCCCCCTCAGTATTTCTCCTCCATAACTTCTATAAAATATTCTAAACACATTTTTGTATTTTTAGTTTCATATAAATGTTATTTATTCACACCATATATACTTTTAAAAGAATATTTTTCCTTAATTATGATATTAATAGATTCATGATTTTGGTTATAAATTTAACCTTCGATGATAAAATTTACAATATTCCATTGGGGTTTATTTTAATTGGAAGACATTTTAGTTGGATATCTATGAATATCATCTTACATGATGGAAAAACGCTATTTTTTAACCAAAGTTACTTTAATGAATAAGGATATTCATATTGATATTAATGTACAATTGTTTTTCCACAATAATGACATCCATGATTTAATTACACATAATTTTCATGGTGTAAATTGAAGAAAAAAGAATCCTATAAATTTTAAATTTATTCAAATGATTCCAACCATTCCATTATAGATCATAATCATCATTTATAAAAGATTACCTAGATATCCCAATACTAATATATTATGGTACCTTTCATTTTTATTTGGGATTCATGAAATGGTTTTTAATTATATTATGAAGTATGTTGCATTTAAAAATTTATTGTGGGTTGTGATAGTGGAAATTAATTATACCAATTTATATAGATTGATCATTACATAGATTCACTACTACACATATGACCTTTAACAACATGCAAAATGGCCTTTAAAAATGCTAAACAAGCGTTGTTAATCACAACGATGATAGGGGGTCCCCTTTATCAGTGCTATATTTAGCATTGATAAAGGGATACCTGTATGAAATAAAACCTACAAAACCTGCACACCCAACAGAACCCGCAATCAAACCTACACACCAAACACAACACACCCAAAAAAATGAAATTTAAACAGCACACTAGAAGCAAACCTTCTATATATATTTAATTGAAATCAAGTATAAAAAAATGTCCAGCCATGGTATATAAAAATAAACATTATTATTTACATTTCAAACAAAATGTTTTATATAGTTACATTTACAATTGTCAAACAAACATTCTAAAACATTAATAAGTCATCTTTTGATGCTCGTGATCCCCTCTAAAAAATCTACACCCATTGTATCAATTGCCAAACAAATCATCTCAACCTGAGCAAGAGATTCCACCTATATAAGAAAACAAATATTATATTAGTAATACTATAAAGAAATAAATTAAACATTAATATGAAGGAATACATTAATAAAATGTCAATATTTAATAAAAATGACACATTTGTAGTTCTACCAGTCACATCGTGCATCCTATTGAGGTGGGGTTGATTCCTACACATTACAAATAAGTTATGGATCATTGTCCTACAATATCAAAATAATTGAAATACGTTTTCTTGGTTTGGAGTATGTCACTTCTTCTTTTACTAAAATCAATTTTAATTTTAAATAATGACACATTTGGAGTTATACCAGGAACACTGTACATCTTATTGAGGTGAGAATAATTCCTACAAATCAAAAATGACTTATAGATCATTGTCCTAGATTATCAAATCAATCTGAATATTTTTATTGGTTTTCAGTATGTTAGTTGTGTTTTTTTACTCAAATGTAATTTCAAACTAGAAACATGAATTATGAGTCATACCAGTTGTATCATGCATTGGTTTGATATGAGACTGCTTCATACAAGTCAAAAATGACTTATGAATATCTGTTCTAAATTATCAAAACAATCAGAGGGAAGTTTCCTAGTTTCTTAGGGAGTGACACATTTTGAACTAAAATGTTAATTTTAAACTGATAACAGACACTTTTAGACATACCGGTCATACTGTTCATCGAATTGAGGTGTAGTTGACTCCTACATGTCACAAATGACTCATGGATCATTTTACTAAAGTATGAAAACAATTTGAATGTTTTTTATTTGCTTTTAGTATGTCACTTTTTTTTACTTAAATTAATGTCAGTTTTAAATAAAAAGAGACACTTTAAGTTATATCAGTGACAACATGCGTCTTCTTGAGGTGTGAATGATCCCTAAACATAAAAAATAACTAACATATCATTTTCCTAAAATATTAAAACCTTATGAATGTGTTTTCATGGTTTTTAGTGTGTCACTTTTTGTTTTTACTTAAATTAATGTCAATTTTAAATAAAAAGAGACACTTTTAGTCATACAAGTCACACCATGCGTTAGATTAAGGTGAATTTAATCCCTACATGTCAAAAATGACTCATGGATTATTTTAATAAAGTATCAAAACAATTAGAATGTGTTTTCTTGGTTTTAGTATGTCAATTGTTGTTTTTACTTAAATTAATGTCAATTTTAAATAAAAATAGACAATTTGAGTGATACTGGTCACATCGTGTGTTAGATTGAGGTGTGGGTGACTCATACATGTCAAAAATGACTCATGGATCACTTTCCTAAAGTATAAAAACAATCCCAATGTGTTTTTTAGTTTTCAGTATGTCACTTGTTGTTTTTACTTAAATTAATGTGAATTTTAAATAAAAAGAGACAATTTGAGTTGTACCGGCCACACTGTGCATTGTATTGAGGTGTGACTGATCCCTACACATCGAAAATGACTGATATATCATTTTTCTAAAATATCAAAACAATCTGAATTCATTTTCTTACTTTTCAGTATGTCACATGTTCTTTTTACATAAATTAATTTCAATTTTAAATAAAAAGACACTTTGTGTAATATTGGGCACATCGTGTGTCAGATTGATGTGAGGATAATTACTAAATGTCAAAAATTACTCATGTATTGTTTTCCTAAAGTATAAAAATAATCTGAATGTGTTTTCTTAGTTTTCAATATGTCACATGTTCTTTTTACATAAATTAATGTCAATTTTCAATAAAAAGACACACTTTGAGTCATACCGTCCACACTGTGTATCCTATTGAGGTGTGACTGATTCGTACACATCAAAAATGAATTATAGATTGTTTAACTAGAGTATCAAAACAATCCAAATATATTTTTGTAGTTATCAGTATGTCACGTGTTGTTTTTACTTAAATTGATGTCAATTTTAAATAAAAAGACACACTTTGAGTTATACTAGTCACACAATGCATTGTATTGAGGTGAGGTTGATTCCTACACATTAAAAATGACTTATATATCTTTGTATTAGAGTATCAAAACAATCCTTATATGTTTTCACATTTTCAGTATGTCAGTTATGTTTTAAAAAAAAGTCATTTCAAATTGGAAATACGCATTTTTAGTCATAACCGATGGATATGAAACATAATAAAGGGTGATAATAGATGTTAAATAAGTGTAAACAAGGGATATATCAATGATCATATAAGGATAAAATGATCATAAATATGTTAGAAGGTGATATTAACATTAGAAATTCATACCCACCATATGGAAGTCACATCTTCATGCTATTTGTGTACATTCTTTCATCAGGTATGATTCCCATTCATCTTTGAGTATATCTATATCATTTTTTGAATATGAATTTATTCTATAATCATGGTAGTACTGGAAAAATATAAATACACATAATTAATAAATATTTTAAATGAAATAGTAATTATCTTAAAAAATACCTCTTCTTGGATGATAGTTTGTTCATGGAATATAATCTCTTTCATAAATTTACAAATGTAATAACCGCAATATTTTATATTGGATTTTTTTAAACACTGCAAAAAAAATTGAGGAAAATAAGTAATTTGTTTTGATATGTGTTTGGATAGTGAAATCTTACTACATATACCATAATACTGATCCAGTCGTAGTACTTGTCTTCTTCCTTATCCTTAGCCCCTGGCCTCATTACTTTTTTTAAATGATAGCCAAGCACCGCCCTATCATAATAGAATCCCCATTAAAAGACAATATAACTTATATAACTTGATGTTTAGTTCTAAAATTATGGATGTAGTGTATTACAAATTTACAAACACCATCATGTGTGGATGGTTTGTTGGATATCCACGCATTGAATCCATGAAGTAAATCTTTGGAGCATCCAAATTTACTACAAAGAGCATCCTATGCTACCTAAAAAAATGAATATGAAATTAAAGAAATAAAAATAAATTTGATATGAGTAAATTGTAGAGTCTTACCCCTACATCTTTTTTATTAAATAGATTCTATCATCTGAAATTTTTCTTTCAAAGGATTTGATAAGACCTGCCACTATTTCATCCTTTTTTTGGGTTCTATTTTATCATGTTCTATTAAGGTGACATGAGGACTACTGAGGCCTAACTTTTTCTCATGGGAAAATCCCTTCAATTGTTTTAAATATATACACTTGACAAAAATATGAAACGTATTTAGTCATAATTAACACAATATATCAGCTTTTGGAAAATGAAATCTTGAGAACATACCTCATGTATATATTTAAAACTGAGCCGTCTATCCATTCATAGTTTAGGATTTCAGTTGCACTCTCAACACCAATGAAGTCATTATCTTTAACTCCGTACATATTTTCTTCAAAATCAACTATGTGATTATGACCATCTTTTAACTTTGTATCCACATGAACCTTGAATGCTAGTAAATGTAGAGATAGAACAAGTGGGGTAATTGTGTTTTCGATAGATATTTTTGATCGGTTGGTCAATCCTTTAGATAGTTTTGAGACAGTCTTTAATTTCAACCCCTTATCTTTATCCATATATAATAACATTCATTGGTTCATACCTTTTTATTAATTGTTAAAGTTTTAGCTTGAATAGTAAATTCCAAATGAATACCCCCATATTGACATGATTTTTTACAAGATGTAAATGTCATGCGATGAATGTTCCAATAATTTTTTTGACCATATTAATATTATCCTCATGAATTGGAACATGTATCTCTATGATCGACTCATGGGATAAGCTGATCAACACTCACACATGACCTGTTGGAAGTGGTCTGTTGTGTAACATGTCCTTTTGATTATTGAACACCATTTCCCTCAACACAAGTTGATGGGTTGGTGATGATAGATATAAATCATAGTCATTATCACCCTATAGAATATTATTAAAAGAAAGGAATCAATTCTTGTCTGATTCGCATTTCACTGAAACATTTATTAGAACATTTATGACCTCTTCTAAGACATCTCTTTAAAGTGAATGGATAACCCCATAGCTAGTGGGAGGGGGATCTCCATGTAGTGTATTTTATTGATTTTATTCTTCTATTTTCCTATACCTCATTAAAGTTTCAATCATCTCCCCATGCCATTGGAATTTTCCTTCAAGGGTATATATTCTTTCTTTCATATATTTTATTAATTCACTTTGATCTTCCTCCCGTTTTTTCTCAAAATATGTTCGGGGTGTCACCCCAAAACCCGTACCTATATCGTGGCCATACTGTTTCATCCATTTAAAGTCCACTGTGTAATTCCCCGACCCTAATTACCCAGATTCGGTGCATTATTAAATAACATTGGAATGATACAAAGAATCATGTCCCGAAAGACTGATCAGTTTAGTATCCTTGGAAATACTAGATACATTCATATGTTTTACATTACATCATGAAATAAAAACATAAACAAAATTTTGTCCACTTTTTGAACACACTTATATCCTTATCCTATCTCTACAGCTAAACTATAAAATACTACTTCACATCCTGGGAAAAATAAAACATAGAAAGGGGTGAGTTCATAATCTCAGTAAGGATAACAATATAGCGAAAACTTTCATAAATAAGCATAAACATTTAAGGAAATGTATAAGACTAAAACAAAATCCTTTTCAACTTAAACTTCAGAATAATATGGAAAAGATAAAATCAAATAATTCCATTTACCTATTCACATGGACATTTTACTAGTCAAATAATCACATGCAATATCAATAGCCACTTTCATAATGATGGAATGCATAATGCCAGACTTCATAACCACATATTCAAGGCCTTGTGCCAAGAATACAAATAAGATTTAGTGAAGGCCTTATACCAAGACACTAGTTTGTCTCATGAGACCTACCGATGCATCGAGGAGCTATAGTGGGCTCCACCTATCACTTACTAAGTCCAATGCATTCCTCATATGAAAAGGTTTAAACATAACATAAACATTCGTATTAAAATTAGCATACGAAATGTCAATACATTATCCATAAACCATGAATGGTATAAAAATAACACATTCATATTAAAACATATCACAAAATCTTCAATACAATATGGAAGATTTTTATCATAATAAATCAACTCGAACAAGTTTAAAATCCATCAAAGGATGTTGGCATAGATGAAATGAAAACTATTTGAAAGAAATAAATCTTTCTATTTTAAAATAATTTAAAAGAAAACATTTATTTTGGAAATATTCTTATAATCTTGTAAGGGAAGATTCTAAGGTTTTATAACAATGTAAAATATCCACTCCCACCGTATAAGTTAAAAAAAACATTCTTTCCTTAATTTTGTCGAAAAGGTCACAAAGTACCTTGTTTGGAAAACGACGGAAAAATTTCTTTATAAAAATTTTATAAAAAGCCAAAAAAGGGTATAAATGACTTTAACCCATAGTCTAGGAAATATTAAAAATGTTTTGAAATAAATTTTATGAAACATAGATGTGGATGATAAAGAGGTCCCAACGGATAATTATGTATAAACCACCTCAGACAATAAAGAGATTGTGAAATTAACCATTAACTTGTACTTCTCCATGGTTGAGGGTACGTTAAACTCCTGTATAATAGTTAAATAATTTTTATTAAATTATACAAGAACCATATACATAAATATGATATCATATATGATATTCTAATATTTCTTTGTTAATAATATTTTAGTATTATCGTCGTTTCGGGTGTTAACTGATTCGTTTTCCTTTATATGTTTTGTTATGTAAGTCATGTTTGTTATGGATAGGATGTATTAGATTCATATATAGAATGATATTATGTTCTTTAAACATAATTTTTTTATCATAAAATGAAAATAATTCTTGAATGGTTACGACGGGGAAATGAATCTCATCGCGTTCGTGGAGACGGTAATCCATACGTACACATGAGCGACAATATCATTCTTTTGATTTAAAATCGTATGTAAATATATAGTATATCATATATAAAGAATCATTAACATGTTATATTTATTATTTACATCAATTATACATCATTATTATACCCATCCAAATAATAATGTATTGAATAACAACTACACCACGACGTGGAGACGGTAAGCCGTACGTATGCACGTATGGTGATGTGTCATTCATAGGATGGATATAACAATGAATATAATTGTAACATATTTATAATAACATAACATTATACATAATATACTGGATTTATTATTTTATAATGGAAACAACAAGGAAAGAAGAAGTGGAAGAAGAAAAGAACTTGAAAGAGGTGATGAAATATTTACCTCTTCTTCGGGTTCTTCCTTTTGATTTGATCAAAAGGGATCCTTAGGTTAGCTTTATGACCAAATTAAGGCCAATAAGATTAAGGGAGGATAGTTTAGTGGATATTTGGGTAGGTTTTGGCCGAGCCAAATGGCTTTGGAGGTGTGAATTTGAGATAAGGGGAAGTGCCCTTTTATAAGAGAGGTGAGGGGCACCTTAGGAAAAGATTGAAATATTATTTTATAATAAAATAATTTTCGGTTTCTAATGGCTCAAAAATGATTTATTTCTAGGATAATGTGGGTATGGGTCGAATAAATCTCAACCAATAAGTTTTAGATAGGTTTGGGTCATCATATTAACCTTATCTTTTAGATTTAACTCCTCGTTAAATAGATTGACATTTACCATGTCTCTTTGTATTTTTATATTATATGGTTAATAAAATTACTATAAACTTCCAAGAGAACCTCAAGTGGTTCATTAAAGATATAAATATCATTATATAAGTATTTTTTCTGAACATTATATTTTTACGAATATTATATCAATTAACAATATAATATTTTTTTTAAAACTCTTTTATGTCAATTTTGACACTATTTGGTATTTTGTTTCTGTTAAAGTCATAAAAACATGATTAATTCGAAAAAAATTCATTTAATCAACACTAAAATTTCATATTAACCTATAAAATTAGATGAATTCATCAAAAGTCTCAAATTATATTTATTTGTTTATTTATAATATTAATTATTTTAATCTTTCACTAATAAGGTAATTACTGCATCATCATTGTGTCATAAATAAATTTAATTATTTAATGTATAAGAATTATAAATAAAATACCATTATGTAGGAAATATTTTTATATTTCTAATGAATATTTATAGTTGAATTTATATTGTGTTTAACACTATATTAAAAATGGTTTAGTTATTAAACTTTGAATTTAACTCTTTTAACTCTTCTTTAAATAAAATAATAATAAATGTCCTAATCTAATACATGTATACCAAAAAGGATCATATTTTATTCATAAGGTTGTTTTTGGTCTAATTATATTTATTCAATAGAATTAGTACATGTGTTAGGGTAATTATGATATCATTTTTACCCTCAATTACCCTATTTACTTTTAACCGTGGTAAATAAAAGTCAAAAGTTACTATTCAAAAAAAATTATTTTAATCTTATAGAACCACATTTTACTTACTGATATTAACCATGTCTCTCATTTTTTTGAAATTAAACTCACAGAATTCGTAAAATTAAGTTTTATACAAATTTGCAAATGCTCTTAGGAGGTGGGTAAAAGATGGTAAAAAGTTCAATAAAATTTTTATATATCTAAACTTATTATAAAATAACTCCAAGGAATTAAATTAAAATTATATAGGTATTATGTATATATTTTTAACTAAAATAAATTTAAATAATATAAACAATTATTTAAATAAAAAGTCGGTTTTAACCAATAACGTAGTGTTTTTCACTATTTATCAAAAATTGAACATTTTCAGAAAAATACCAAAAATTCACCCTAAGCTAATTTCTATATTCTGAATTCAAAAATGAAGTCCATTTTGAAAAATAAAATTTATAAAGTTTTAAAAAGTGGGTATTACTATTCATAACGGCTAGTTTGATTAGTCGTGGTGTGTTAGAATCTCGAAGTTGCGTATATTGCAAACTATTGCATTATTCAAAGAGAAACGTATTGTGGAAGCTTGGGGTTTTCCACACTAATAGTATGTGTTCATCCTGAACAGGTGTTTCTAATTCCTGTGACTATGTCAGATATAAAATATAGAAAAATAAGTGATCATTGTTACGTAATAGCGATTGAAAGAAAAACAAATTTTTATTATGTAATACTTACACATGATTCCCACACTTTTTGTGTGTTCTCATATATTAGTATCTCGTCTTTATTTACATGTGCCTCCTTCTATTTCACATGGTGTGGGATGGAAGTGTCTTTATATTCGAGTCACCAATATGCATATAAATAGAGGAACATAATTATGACATTGTTTCATGTCTCAAAAAAGTATTATGCTCGAATTAAAATACATATTATTTTTTTCAAGTGAAGTGTACCCCATCCTTGATTTACGGTAGGGGTACACTAGTTTTTATGTTCATTACTTATTTTAAGCATTCACTTTTTGTTTCATAAATAAAAAATTTTCAATCAAAGTGATGAATACATGTATCATCAAACAACATATTACTGGACACAATGTACCTAAAAAGATGCATCCACACAACATCAAGTAAATGCATCCCATGCTTCTTGGGTTATCAGGTGTGCATAGATAACTGGTTGGTGCGAGTTTATTTTACCTTTAGCATCTTTAAGATGATATCTTGTAAGGATTATGTGAAATCCTCTATGAATCCTTCCAGCAAGCATTAATACATTCTTCTTGTGGGATTCATCTATAATAAATGCACTCTACAATGAATGATGAATAGAAAGTTGATGTTTCATTATTTTATTTTTTATTAAAATAAATAAATGATATTTTAATGTTACCGTGATCTCTTCCCACATTAGTTTCTTTATCCTAGGAACAAAATGGTGCCACGAATCTACATCGATCAGCACACATTGACAAGTGAAGATTCTAATATAACTACTGAACATGACCCTATTGGGGTTAACATGCTAACCTCACACATTCTACCCCCGACAAATATGATGCCTTAAACTTTTGCCTTAATTGTTTTTGCTAACACCTCCAAACAATGACACTTATATTTTTTCTACGATGTTGGTCCTTCATTGCCTATCATTTACCTATAATCAACATCATCAATATGTTCCTCTAGAGAGGTAGCATTGACATGTGAATATGGTTGTTGCACCACTGCACTGGGAGCAATATCAGGTTGAGAAACCAGTTATTCCTTAGGAATGTGGGCACCAGTATATGTAGAAGGTTATTTCTCTGCAATGTGAGAAACATCAAGTTGAGAGACCTATTATTCCATATGATTGGGAGCACTAGCACATGGAATATTCATTATCGATAAAATTGGTTTAACATTTAATTTAGAGTACATAAATGAAACAAAAAATAAATAATAACATGAGGTAACATGATGTATATTACAAAAAAATGTAACATGATTATTGAACTATCTTTTTCTTTTTTGAATGATGAATGAATTTGACCCCTCTATAGATGATCCAAATCTCTTCATTGTGGTCTCCTATGACATACAAAACACCAACTACATTAGGACTACTGTGAAATTATTACGACATGCCAATAAAAAGGTCACCCTTGGTTGAATTTTCATATGACCCTTCAGTGGTTTCAGTCAATAACAGAACAATTAACCACTTTTAATTTGCAATATTTTTAACATAAAATACTTGTACTGCTTGTGATTCCATTATAAACGGTTTGTCTTTGTACCCTTCCTTACTAAAATCAACTTTCATGAATCCAAATTCATCTATTTTAATGAAAATCATATTATAAACCCACTTTCATTGAAAAATCGTTACTTGGAATGTTGTATAATCTGACTCCCAAATTTTTTTGATGATTCCAAAGTATAACATATTCTCATAAATAGGATTTCTGTCCATAGTACCAGAAACATGTGTCACTTTATACAAGAGTGTAACTCCACTATTTTCCATGGTATTGTGTTCATCATGCTCATTTTTATAGAACGTATAAACATTAATTACATAACCATTGTAAGATAACACATTCACACTTGGTCCTATGGCTAACCATCAATGTCATTCTAAAATTGAATCTGGATTTTCATCTTACTCATTTAAAATATGGTTCCAAAACCATCCTATAAATTGTTGATATTATATATTTGATATCCATAATTCATCCCTTGATGGGTTCAAATGCCTAATAATTTATTTTTGGGTTTCAAATTATGTAGAAACCTCCAAACTGTTATGAAAAACATAAAGGTGGGTCTGCTCTTGATCTGTAATATTGATTTTGACAACATCTCTTCCAGAAATTCCTTCACACACAATTCGCCCAGTGTGACGAGATTTCGGTAGACCGATGCTTTCCACACTAGATAGGTATTCGAAATAGAATTCAACAGTTTCCTCAAAAATATATCACTCCACAATACAACCCTTTGGAAGACTTCGATTTTTGACATGCCCTTTCAAAATCATCATATAAAGTTCAGTGGGGTACATCCATCTATAGTGTATAAGACCACTCAGTTAAATCTCTATCACCAATCGAACCATCAAATTAACAATCATATCAATTAATGTTGGTGGGAAGAAAATTTCCAATTCACTTCTCTTCCCATACTCAGCAATTTTTCTGGGTTTATAACTTTGTTGCATATAGCTTTGAAGAAGAAATAGAGTTTGGTTAATGTGTGATGAATATTCTTGAAAAAAATGCAATGTAAATCTATAGGCATTATATATTTCATCAAAACATGGAAGTCATTTGATTTCATACCATTTAATTTTAAATCGGTCATTGACATGATGTTCTAGATATTCGACGAATACCCCTATGGAACCTTTACATCTTTCAAGAAGTTGCAAAAATGATATCTCTCCTGCCTGGAAAGAGTGTAAGTAGCTGGAGGAAGAAAAGTTCTTTTCCACCCTTCAATAGAGCCAAATCTTCTCGTATTACCATGACAACCATGTCCATCCTAGCTTTAATTCCATCCATTATTTTTATGGGTGAATTTAGCAACGTTCCGATGACACTATCATATATTTTTTTGAACATGAATAAAATCAAGAAAGTGTCTGACATACAGAAAATTCTAGTATGGTAATTCAAAAAAAGATCTCTTTCTTCCAACTGGTTTTCATAAGGTTTTTTGAAAACGTTTTACCAAAAGTAGTGTCCACATATTTTAATTTCTCAAACAATTGATCACCTGTTTGTGGAGATGGTTCTATAAATTCTTCTAAAATTCCATCGAATGTTGTCATCCATGATTGGTACTTATGTTATTAGAGTAGAAATCTATGATTTCCTAGAAACACGGTTTTAGATGAATGTTTCAACCTAATTGACCGTGTACCTTATTCTCAGACGGGATACCCATGAGTTCCTTTAATTCTATATCTGGAAAAATTTCCATAAGCAGGACACTCATTTATCGTCTCATACAACACGGATCTCAATGTGAACTCTTCATTTCTGTAAGCATCATACAACATAACACTTGAATACTAGAATAATTTCAAATCCTTGATCAATGGATCTAAATAAACATCAATATCATTACCCAGCTATTTCAGTCCTGATATAAGAATAAATAGAATGATGTGTTTTCATTTCATGCATAACCACTGTATAAAGTTATAATTTACCAACATAACCATTCATATACTATGAGTTCTTCTTTGAAAACCAAAAGGATTCACTCCATCTATAAATAACTCAAGATGAAGGTTTCTCAGCTTGTTTCCAAAATCTGGATACTCATGATTGATTCTCTTTCACTGAGGAGAGTCTTCCGAGTGACATAGTTTCCCATTTTTAATTCTTATGTTTGTGTTCCACATTAATTTCCCCGTAGTCTCCTCACTTCCATATAGAAAACAAAACCTTGGAATGAATGGAAAGTACCATAAAACTTTCATAGGATGGGAATCACATTTCTTGTATCGAGAAGCACCACACTTTTGGAATTATCTAAGTGATTTTTGGTCCTTAAGAAATAGTATACAATCATTCAGGTAGTCATGTATTATTTCAAAGATCATACCTATCGAGTATAAAATTCATTTGGCATCGTATGTTCAGCTCGGTAGCTCATTATCTTCTAGGAGCATGTCATTCAAGAGAGAATGTAATTCTATAAAACTAGCATCACTCCATTCATTTCCTGATTTCAAATTATACAACTTTAGTATGGATAACAATGCTTTATATTTAGTGCAACCACCATACAATGACATATTTTCACAACTCTTTTATTTCTCAAACAATTTTGATCAATCACAAAGTTCATCTTCAACTATCCTTTCCATTTCCTTAATACTAACTTCATCATCATTAACATATGTAATCACATCATCAATACCGTCTTCTTCATTGTCCACCCTTGTAATCATATCAGATGATCCATAAAACATAGTGTTATCCCATCCACTAGCTACATTCTCTTTTCCCAATGTTTATTCTAACATTTATAACTTCGATCTATTCCGTGACAGATCAAGTGATCTTACAACACTTCTGGACTAGCTTATTTTGCATAATAATAGTGTAAACATGGACAAAGGATTTGAAAAGGTTCATATGCATGATCTTTTGCAAACTTGATGAAATCTTTCACTCCATCTTCATAATATTTTATCAAACGATTGGCATACTTGCATTATTTATTCATATACATCCTATTTGATTTGGTAATATTACTAATTAACAAAATAAATACACAAAGTGTCGATATAAAAATTAACCAAGGATAAATAAAGTTATAGAATTTAAATATCCTTTGAAAACTATTTATAAAATAATAGTTTAAATCCATTAAAAAACCAACCATTTACACAAATTTCTTTTTAAAATAACACACCCTTTTTAAAATAAACCAATCAGTTTCAAACACTCTTTATCAAAAACCCAATTCCTTTTTTATAAATAATTCAAGGAAAATTTATGACCCAATAATCTTAATCATTTAAAATGAGAAAAAACCCTCTATATTTTACAAATTTTCATTTAAAACTTCACACACCCCTTGTTAAAATGAAACCATCATTACATATGATTTCAAACCATTCACATCCCTTTATGAAAGGCAATCAGGTGAGTTGAAAAACACTTGGCATGAAACCTAATTACATGAAAAGTTTTTAAATCATTTTAAAGTTATTTAAAACCAAAAAAGGTATGTTGAGCACATATTTAATTTTTTTTAGTTTATTCCAATAACACCTCATGGAAAGAACCACTATTTCCAAATATAGGAAAGGATTTTGTGAAGTTTCTCTTATGTGTTATCAGCTATCTAGACCCATAATAAACCACATGAGTATAATGGACTAGAAATATTCAAATCACAACTCCTAATACATCAAAATATAAGCCATACTCATTACCCAACTCATTTATGGTTAAGACTGGTGTTTTCATCAATCTCTCATTAAGATATTAGAAGAATCTCTCATGAAAATATAATCAAAGGAACCAGAACATATTATTGGTTAAGGCCTTCTTAGTGCTTCCAATCAAGAAGAATCCCAGTTGACCCTCTAGTAATAAAATTGAACCCCTAACAAAATCACCATAATAAAATCCTCATTTCAGGTTTAAATATTCCTGTGAAATGATTTTTATTCTCAATGAGTATTCCAAAAACACCTCTATAACATGATTCTTGTGCATGTTTTCCCACTTTATTATAGTAAGTATTAGCTGTTCATCCAGTTTCACCGAATTCCAAAATTTCATGGAAGTCTCCCCATTGAACATGTGGAATTTCTAACACCTGTATCATTTCCAGCTAAAACCTTTCACTTTTGATGAATATTTAATGTCACTCATAATTTTCAATGAATGCATCTTAAATTTGAAAAAAATTATCTAAATACAATGAGGAGAAGACCTTAACACATCACAATTGAAAATCGCATATTTAAAAAACCACAACCACTATTCATAACTTATAGACTACTTACCATTACTCCAACCAATTCTAAAAATTATATCTTTCAAAATTACCACATCTATAGGATATTTTCACTGACTAATTCCTATATAAAAAAACTGAGACAATGTTCTAGAGCCTCTCCTTTTGGTTGAATTAATCAAAAAATGAGTAAGGATTCAAATTCTAAATATTTTTCATGCTTGAAGACTACTTCATGGAGACTACAGTATAATATAACTCTTTAACACAAGAAAATAATTATGGCACTAAACTAATAAATGGTATAATTTTCCATATTATATTTTCTAAAATCTACAAAAAGACTTTATAAATGAAATTAGAAAGACTAGTCACTCTAAAATTCTTAACTTAACTCATATCAGTAACCTCTGGAATCAAAGTGATGAGAGTATCATTATAAGTGTCAAGATAATTCCTACCTCTCCAAAACTCATTCATGAAGTTAACAACATCAAGTCCCAAAATAGTCTAGAACTTATTAAAGAAAATTTCATAAATAAAATCTAGGTTAGGTACCTTTGATGGATGCATCAACCTAAATTCCATAACCACTTCATAACATTGAATATCAATAGTTATTAATTCATTCATATCATTTTTGAAATTAAAAAAAACAATAATTTATATATTTTGATATAAAATTATGCTGAGAAGAAAATATGATTTGATAAAAATATGTTATTAAATTCTTAAAGCCTTCATTTGAATCAACCCACATAGCATTATTAGCATTTAACCTTGAAATATGGTTATTCCTCCATCTAACAACGTCTTTTTGATAAAATAATGAAGTGTTTTTATATACTTCATTAACATGGATGTCTCATTTTAAAAAAATGGAACACTTATTAAAATTAGGAAACCCATTTAAAAAATAGAAAACACTATGAATCTATATTATGGGTTGGTGTCCAGTGAAGTGTTCGATCATTATTTCAAGTCATTTCAAACATAGGATGCCTCACTATAAATTACCATGATCAATGATTCAAGAAATGTATTTGTAAAATAAATAACATCGAGAAAAAAAACATAACACAACTCGATCACATCCCTGCTACACAAAACTTCTCATCCATTCCACAATGAATCAATCTCTCAACCTGATATTCCATTACACCTTCTGAACCACCCCATAACACACAAACGGTCCCACAACCACAACACTATACAAACCAAACAAACACAATTTTTGATTTTACAAAGCATCCCTTATTCAATTCCACTTGTTAATTCAGGGGTTATCATAGAAGATGTATCATCCTGGGGAATTCAGTCATTAGCCAAGTATACATAAATTACCAATTTCTATATCCAAATGTTCAATAGGAACCAACCAATATTAAATTCATTTAGTGCTCAAACAAGGACCACCAACAACCATGATTTTCAGTAGGGCGTTTAGCCCGTACAATTTAAAACATCACCATCAATATCAAACAATAATAACACGTGAACAAACCCCATTGCCCCTTTCTATTTAATTATTCGGTTCTTATCTTTGATTAGTGTGGCAAAAATATAAACCATAGGAAAGCAAGAGTAGATCCCTCCCACATGATACAAAAACAAAGAGAAATGAAGGAGAATCCCTACCTCAAAGAATCTTTTCAACTCATCCTTATACCGCAGGGAAAAGTAAGTTTGCTGCACACGTCAACCGCACCACTAGAAACATGGATCAACCTATTCTGCACTAGAAGATTATCAAAACACAAACTAAACATGAAACTCATGCGAAACCACATCTTTGCAGAGAATTTTGGGAAAGAACAAGAGGAAACAGATGAGAAAGAGGAGAAAACTCACCATGGTGGTGCATTCGCAGCGGAGGAGAGGTGCATCACAGAGTCTTCCAGTAGAGTAGAGGTGCATGATAGAGGAGAGGCGCATGAAGGAGGAGAGCCACACGATGGAGGAGAGGCATGTAGGGAAGGTGGGTTCACGATAGAAGGATTTTCCATAACGGAGGAGTGGTGGGAGAAGAGGAGGAGGAGGAGGAGGTGATGAGAGCAGGGATCGGCTTCCGTGAGAGCTTGTGGGGTGTAATGAAGGTGGAGAAAGTTAGGGTTTCTTTATAAAACCTGATGGACTTTTTTGAACGCTAGATAAAAAGCGCTGATAAAGGTATGTTTTGTCAACACTAAAATAGAAAGCGCTGATAAAACATGCCTTTATTAGTGCTTTTTTAGTGCTGATAAAGATAGTCATTTATCAGTGCTAAAAAAGCACGTATATAGGATGTCTTTATCAGCGCTAACAATATAGAACTGATAAAGACAACTTTTATCAGCACTTTTTTAGCGCTGATAAAGATATAATGTTAGTAATTTATTTATATTATTATATATATTTATGAAATTATATATATGATAAATAAATAAATAAATTTATTTATAATTATAACTATAAACAAACAAACAAACATTTATATTTATAAAAGTATAATTTAAATAATTATAAAATTATAAGAAATATACTTATTATATTTATAATATTAGAAATATATCTAATAAATATATTAATTATATATATTTATAAGATTATAGATATATATAACTATATTTCTTCTAATTTTTTAATTATTTATATGAATATATATATATATATATATATTTATAAATATAATTATAGGTGAATATATATTATTAATTTAAGTAATTATAAAATTATAACAAATTTATATTTATAATATTTATTATCTTATTAATATATATAATTTATATATTTATTATAATTTATAATTAGTTAAATATATATGTATTTATTTATAACTATAATTATAAATATTTTTATATATTTATGAATATTTCTATATATTTATAAATATATTTATAAATATATTTATTTAATTATATAAAACACTATATATGAAAATAATAAATATATATTTTATAAATTAATAATTATTTAAATAAATAAATAAATATTTATTTTTAATTAAAAATTATAATAAATAAATTTTTATTAATAGTTGTAATTATATATATATATATAAATAATTATAAAATTATAACAAATTTACATATAAATTTATTAATTTATATAACTAATATATTTATTATAATTTTTTAATTATTTAAATATATATACATTTATTTAGAATTATATTTATAAATATTTTTATTTATTTATAAATATATTTATTTAATTATATATTTATAACATTATAAGTAGTATAATAAATATGTTTATTATAATTTTATAATTATATATATATATATAGTTATAATTATAACTATAAATAAATATATTTATAAATATTTGTGTGTATATATATATATATATATAATTATACCAAAAGGGTTCAGAAGCTAGGTGAACCCCCTCCTACCAAATTTTATTGAAAAATAAAAGACAGTAAATAAAGAGGAGAGAAGATTGGAACAAAGTCCTTATCCACAAAAGAAAACTATGTAAGGGTTGAATTAGGATCACCCCCATAGTCCTGATCAATAGTGTCATCAGCAGACTCCCATTCAGACTATGAATTCTACTGATTGAAAAGCACATAGTAATTTTCTCTAAGTTTGACCTGCTCCAGAGTAAGATCCTTGGAATAAGACCTGGTAGACCAGCCATTCCCACATTCAGGCCAGTCACCACATCCTCGTCCATGACTTTTCAGATGCTGAGATCGTTTCCAAGTCTTCGTTTCTAGCCAATCCCCTTCAAGTTCAGAAAGTGTGAGAGTCTTCTCCAAAGAATCATTAAGGACTCTTGAAGCATCAGCCGCTGTAGCTCAAACACTACTATCATGTTCAATTAGCTCCATTCTCTCTATGATAGGTGATGGATTAATAGTCACTTGCATGTTACCAGTCTTAATGGATTTTTGAGCAACTTGATCAGACAATAAACAACCCTCCCCTATATTCTAATTATTCCCATCAATAATATCTGACCATAATTTCTTCTTACCATTGATAACCCCTCCCCCCCACTCACCTAGTGGATAAATCACCATCACCTTCACACAACACAATCAGCTGCCTAGAGTTTACACAAGCTATCTTTCCATCCCCTACATTACCATTACTAGGAGTGCTCTCCATCAGCTGCTTGGAATTTTCATGTCTAGGGGGAGAATGTGAAGGGCCCCTCAGTTGTGTACAATATTTGAAGGAGTCGCATCCATCGAAAGATTGTTACCATCAATCTGCCTATGTCCAGCATTACCATCTAAATTTGCTGCAACCCAAGTCTGATCACACCCACTAGAATGGGTAGCCTCATGTTTATTCCTTTTTAGACATACATTATAATCCTACCCACATAGGGAGAAATAGTCACAGATCACAAATTTCCTATAATTTTAGATTTCATATCCAATTACCTTGCATTATACACAAAATTTTGGCATTTTTTCATACAAAATTCACAAATCAATCTCATCATTATCAGTGGACAACAAAAAATGATCCACCAAAGTGGAGTTCAGATCAACTTCAACCAAAAAGTGATCGAAGTGTCCAAATATTGTGTTCTATGTTTCTTTTCCAATCATGATTCTAACTCCAATTGATATTTCAATATCATGCAAAATTTTAGGATGCCAAAGAATCCATTTAAGGCCATAGACCCTTACCCAGAGTTGAATAGAAGATTTACCAACTTCAAATTGACTGAAATTCCTATCCCATTCAAGGATATGGATAATACTGAATTTTAGTGAAATTTATCCAAATCCCTATGCCCACATCTTCAACTCATTATAGGGGAAAAGCATATGAAAAAATCGATGACCCAAAGAAACACATTTCCAAGTTGAGAACCCACAAATCACTGAGAGTCTCTCAACCATTTCCTCAATCTTCAATGGAATGGAATCCCTAGGTAAAACAAGGGGACCAATTATTGAATGCTCACCCATTTTAAAGCATTCTGAGATAGAAACTGGGTCCACCTTGATATGTGCTACACTACCTTTCTGATGAATGGGGGGAGCATCTAATCCCATATAGATAGAAAATGAACGCTTCCCTACTCCATCAGTAGCCACTGTTTCATCACCACGAGCAACTACATGATGAGAATCTAGGAACAAAATAGTTGGATCGAAATGATCCGATCCCAAATCGTGCCTGTATGAGTCAAATATCCCCCATCCTAGAGAGGCTTTAGTGATAGATACCATCAACCAAAGAAAACGAGCATGACGACGATTGAAATCCCACAACAACGCTACAATGTCATGGAGAGTACATACCAATGAGGATATGATCCCGAATCTGAAAATGGCCTAGAAACGCCTTTGAAATACAAACAATGAGTGAGGATAATAGATCCTTCTTGAGCGATGACAAGTTGGTCAGCATGGGTGACATATAACAGTAGCAAGTGTAAGGAGCGGCATTGAAGCAAACCTAGCCGTTGCAGGTGGAAGCTCCTGAGTGCGAGACCATCCTCCTCATAGCGTTAATTATAAAATTATAATATATGTTTTTAGTAGAATATTATAATTATTTAAATATAAATATAAATATAGTTATAATTATAATTACAAATAAATATATTTAAAAAGTATTTATATATAATTAAAATTTAATAATTATAAATATAATAACTATATTTATTATTTAAATATATTTAAGGTAAATTTATAAGTATTTTCGAGAACATAATAGTGTATATGGATAACATGAATTAATCACATACCTAGTAAAATATACAAAATAAGAAATGATCCATCAATGGACAACATGAATAATAAGAAGGGTGTAATGTATAAATGAACATTCATGATGATACATAACATATATGCACGCATGATCAATCAATATATTTGTTGACCAAATTCATTGGAAACACATATATATTTAATAATTATAATATAAATATATATATTTTAAAAGTATTTATATATATTAATAATAATAATAATAATAATATATCAAATATAAAAATATAACAAATATAACACATATAATAAATCTAATGAACCTAATAAATCTAATAAGTCTAATAAATATAATTAATTAATCCAATAAATCTAATAAATGTAAATCTAATAAATCTATAATAAATCTAATAAATCTAATAAATCTAATAAATCTAATAAATATAATAAATCTAATAAATATATTTATTATTTAATGAAATTTATTATAATATTATAATTATTTAAATATAAATATATATAATTATAATCTTAGATTTTTTTTAAAATATTATATATATATATTTGAATTATTAAAAAATATATATTAATTATAAAAATGAATTTTTTATTTAATGTATACAAATAAACAATATTTTTGAATATAAATATAATATTTTTTACATAAATTATTATTAAAAACTTTTATCAGTGATATTTTTAGCGCTGATAAAGGGTACTGCTTTATCAGAACTTTTCTTAGTGCTGATAAAGGGTATATTTATCAGTGCTTTTAAATAGCACTGATAAACGCCCCCCCCCCCCCTTTATCAGTGCTTTCTTCTTAGCACTGATAAAACTAGGTGCTTCCCTTTACCTGTTTTATGGTAGTGATTAATATATATTAAGTGATTTTGGTTCATTTCCAACGAAATGGTCAATGTGTTTTTCTATGGGATCTCATTACGTAAGGGATTGATTGACTTGAAATTATCTGTAAAATAAATTTTTGTAGAGAAGGGAATCAAGTAGCCAATTATTTTCCAATGATTTTTTTCTCTTGATGAATTTGTCTAGTTAATTGAATTAATTTGTTTGCTTTATTCATTTTATTTTTTAAAATATAATGTTTTATGGAAAAATTATCATTTTTCACTATGCACAATGATCTATAATTTTTACCATTTTATTGATCAATTTTGTGGGATAGGGTTTTACACTAACTTCTTGTGCTATACTTGTTAATATATATTTAGGACTAATTAATAATCTTTACTTATATTATAGGATAATTTATTTTATTATAATTACTAATATATTTTTAATAAGATGATGGTTATAATTTCTTCTATTATTCTTTCAATATATAATCATTAAATATCTAGCTAGTGTAATCTCATTTAACCTCATTCTCTCCAATTGTTAATACACTCCTATTTAATAATTTTGTGTGTGTTTGAGTTGGGTAACCAACTCATGCTCGAGCCTTATCAATTATAAATGTATTTAATATGAAAATTTAATTTACAATGATTCTTACTATAATTTTTCAATTATAATAAATAATAATTTAAATAAAAAATAAAAAAATTCATTAAATATTTTTTATAATATTAGATATTGACATAATAATCTATTTATTCACTTACCAGAAGGAATAATAATTAATACAAATAAAAAACATAATTAGTTATTTATTCAGATAGGTATTGTCACAACTAAGAATTCTACTGATGCGATTTCTTCAAAATAGGTTTCACCTCATGTAGTTTTTAGGTATTTCATTTTGATTGGTGACACAATAATACTCCAAAAGATATAAATATACATTTATTTCATATAATAGCTTTTTGATGTAACACCCCAAGATTTAATAGTACATTATCTCTATAAAGAAATTTAATATCTTATATTGCACGCAACACCGACTTGTCTTGCAATATACGCAAGACTGAGTTTCTGTGAAATAACACATTAATATTATCATTATTTAAATGATATATTTATTTATCAATTAAATATAGTAATATGAATAGAAAAAAATAAATTTTAAATGTTATTTATAATTTTTTCACATAAAGAAAACATATTTATAATGAAATGTATAAGTATTGTGAAAATAGTTATATATTTAGAAAAACTATTTTTAAAAGAACTACTTTTTATGTCCTTTAGTGAACAATAATAAAATTGATTTTAGACAATCCTAAAAATTGAATTTGGTAAAATATTCTTCATTTTTGAATTCGAAATATCAAAATTATTTTAGGGTGAATTTTTGGTATTTTTCTAAAAACATCCAATTTTTTATGAATAGTGAAAAATACTGCATAGTACATAAAAACCGACTTTTTCATTTAAATAATTATTTTTAATTAAAATTTATCTTAAAGTAAAAATAGATACCTAATAAATATATTATCCAAATTTAATTAATTTGAGTCATTTTATAATATAATTAGATATAAAAATTTATTAAAGTTTTTTTAACATCCTTTTACCCACCTTCTTGGCACATTTACCCACCTTTTAGGCACATTTTCAAATTTGTATAAAGTGTAATTTTACCACTTATGTGAATTTAATTTCAAAAATTCAAGAGGAATAGTTGACATTATTAAATAAAATGTGGTTCAATAGGATGATAATAATTTTTGGTGAATAGTAACTTTTGAATTTTATTTACCATGGTTAAAAGTAAATAAGGTAATTACAGGTAAAAATAATATTAAAATTACCCCAAAACATGTCCTAATTCTATTGGATATGTTTATTTAGACCAAAATAAACCATAGGACAAAAATAAGATCCTTTTGATCCATTTGGGTTAAATTAGGACATTTATTATATTCTATTTAAAGAAGAGTTAAAAGTGTTAAATTCAAAGTTTAATAACTAAACTATTTTTAATATAGGGTTACACATAAGATAAATTCGACTATAAATATTCAATATAAATATGGAAATATTTCCTACATCATTTTATTTTATTTATATTTTTTAATAATTAAATAATTAAATTTATTTATGACACAATGATGATGTAGTAATTACTTTATTAATGAATGATTAAAATAATTGATGTTATAAATATTAAAATAAATGTAAATTGAAACTTTTGATGATGTACACGAATTTTTTAGGTGAATATGACATGTTAGGGTTGATTAAATTTATTTTTTCTAAGTAATCAAGTTTTTATGACTTTCACAAAAACCAAATACTAAATATTGTTAAAATTGAAATAAATGTGTTTTTAAAACAAATACTATATTATTAAATGATATAATATTCCTAAAAATATAATATTTAGACAAAGGAATTATATAATGTTAGATATGTCATTAATTAACCACTTGGGTTTCTATTGGAATTTTATTGTAACTATATTAACCATGTCATATAAAAATACAAGAAGACATGGTAAAAGTTAAACTATTTAACTAAGAGTTAAATATAAAAGATAAGGTTAATACGGTGACCTAAACTTGTATAAAGCCTCTTGGTTGAGATGATTTTGACCCATAACCACCTTAGACTCTAAATAAATCCATTTTTAGGTATTAGAAACCAAAAATTATTTTATAATAAATTAATATTTCAATATTTTCTTAAAGTTCCCCTCACCTCTTTTATAAAAGGGTAATTCTCCTTCTCTTAAATTCACACCTCCAAAGCCATTTGGCTCTGCCAAAACCTACTCAAATATCCTCAAAACTACCCTCAATTAAACCTATATTCCTTAATTTGATCATAAATCCAACCTAATGATCCATTTTGTTCAAATCAAAAGGAAGTACCTGAAGAAGAGGTAATTATTTCATCACCTCTTTCAAAGTTGTTTTCTTCTTCCACTTCCTATTTCTTTGTTGTTTCCATAACAGAATAATAAATACAGTATCTTATACATACTGTGATGTTATTATAAATATGGTACAACCATATTCATTATTATATCCATCCTATGAATGACAAAGTCACCATACGTGCGTACGTACGGCTTACCGTCTCCACGTCGTGGTGTAGTTTGTTATTCAACACTTCATTATTTGGATGAGTATAATAATGAGTATAATTGATGTAAATAATAAATATAACATGTTAATGATTCTTTATATATAATATACCATCTAATTAAATAGTATTTCATCATCAATATAATGATATCGTCGCTCATGTGTACGTACGGCTTACCATCTCCACGACACGATGAGATTCATTTCGACGTTCACCATTCAAAGATGATTATAAAAATATATATTATTAATAAATATGTAATATATGAAATAATAGTGATACTGGATATATATATATATATATATATAAAATCATGTGATATATATATGTACTTCTATTCAATACGATATGAAAACGGAAACGGCGTTTAGGCATACGTACGACCTACCATCTCCATAAACGGTGTTTTCCATTTCATGTATCTATCTATTATACAAATTTATATTCTGAATATATATGATACATAAATAATTTTTTATATTCTTTAAGCAATTAAATCTGATATAAGTGATATGATCAAGAATAACGAGTTAAAACACGTACGATAAAGAAAGCGATTATTACCCAAAATATTATTGTAACATAGAAATTATTATTAAATGGGTAGTATAAATCCATAAATGAATCAAGTTTGATATCATAAATATGAATATGGTTCTAGTATAATTTAAAAACATACTATTTCCATTATACAAGAGGTTAAACATACCCTCGACCAAAGGAAAGTACAATGTAAGGGTTAATTCATCAATCTCATTATCATCTGAGATTGTTTATGTGTAAGTATTTACTGGGTACTATTTATCACCGATAATAATATTTCATAAAAATGTTTTCAAAAGGAATATTTTAAGGTTTTATAGAAGGGAATATTTAACTAGATCATCATTTTAAATGTTTTAAATATTTATCTTTCTAAATATTTTTAATTAATGTCCTTGTTTTCAAAATGATTTTATGGATTTATTTATATGGGCATGAATGTTTTGAAATGATAATTCTTTTCCAAAGTTTAAAATTGGTATGGGACACTTTGATTAAAAAATCTATTTTAAATGAATTATTTTATAAATAATGTGACTTTTAAATAATTTCATGAAAAAGATATTTTTCTCTCAAAGAATTTTACTGATCGTTTTCAACTATGTTAACATCCTTTATTGGATATTATTCTTTATTGAGGTTGATTTATTATAATAAAATTTTCCATATTTTATTGAATTAGTTATTATATGTTTGACTATGAATATTTTATTTTTATACCATTCATTTTTTATGGTTAAAGTATTGACATTTAGTATGCTAGTTGTAATACGAATGCTTATGTTTTGTTTCAACCTTTTCATATGAGGAATGAATTAGAATTAGTAAGTGACGGGTGGTGCCCTATATAGCCCCTCTATGCATCGATAGGTCTCATGAGAAAAATTAGTTTCTTGGCACAAGTCCTTGAATTTTTTTTATTTGTAGTCTTGACACGAGGCTCAGACTATATGGTTATGATGTCTGACATTATGCATTCTCTCGTTATGAAATTAGTTATTACATGTGATTATTATACTAGTAGAATATCCACATGCATGTTTATATGGTAATGTTTTAATTATTTATAGCAGATTATGTTTAATTTTTATGTTTAAAAGGTTTTTGTTTTTATTATACATTTTGCCTTAAAAGTTCATAGCTTCTGATGATTTAATTACCCTTACTGAGAATTTGAGATCACCCATTTCTTATGTTTTATTTTCCCATGATTCCAAGAAGTGTACTGTGATTTAAATTCAGGTTTAATATAGTGGAATAATGAAGTTCTAAAATAACTATCTATTCTATATTTTATGTTTGAAATTGTAATGTGAAGTTCATGTATGTAATCTATTTTCTAAGACTGCTAAACTGATCGGTCCTTCAGGAAATGATTCCTTGTAATCATCCCAATGTATTAAAATAATGCACTGACTCCGGGATTTTAGGGTCGAGGTGTTACAATTTATATCAAAGGATGTTTAGCAAAAACCTTGGAAATATATTTAGATAAAATCTGATTAGGAAACATTACCCTAATATAGACTTTGAGGATTACTATAGAAAAACATCCAAATTTTTTGGTAATGTTAATATTATGTGGGTTTTACAAGAAATACATCCCTTTCTGGATACTACAAGTGGATGTGGTTCTGGAACAGATGTACCTAGGAGTGAAAACTCCCACAAGGAGTTTCGAACTTGACTTGGGGTATCCTATTACACGATAACGAGCCTTACTGCGCACCTGGTTTGACACTCTCAGGGGATATGATTAGGATAATTCACATTTTCTTTACAAACCATTATGAATGATTTATGAGTAAATATGTCAGCAAAGAAATAATATTTATGATTATGGTACTAGATGTGTGAAAATATTCAATTAATGTTGATAATTTTTCAATTTTTTTGATTATAAATTATGATATGATCTATCCTAGTATATTCCATCATTTAGAAATGGTCCTAGTAGAAGGAATGAGAACTCTAGAAATACAAATGATCCTAAGAGTAAGAATGATCATATATTTAATGGTCTTATACCAACATTTAGAAGTGAAATAGTCTCCCATGTATTCTCATCATATGAAGAAATAATATCTTATGTTAACAAGATAAGTAATGAATTCTCGGAGTCCTATGGCTCTGAAGGGAAGAAAGAGAAGAAGAGGATGACATAGAAAAATATAGATAAAGGGAAGAAGGGAAAGAATGATTTTCCCACATGTGATAACTATGGAAAGAATCACCTTGGTAAATGCTTGAAGTGAATGAGAGTTTGTTATAAGTGTGAAAAAATGGACACCAAGTACATGATTGTATGTGTAAGAAAAAGGTTTCAAATGTACAATGCTTCATCTACAAGGAGTTGAGACACTATGCAAATCAATGTCCCAATCATCAGAGTATACCCCAAATGATTCTATTGGATAATAATCAAGTTATGATACTACAGTAGATGAAGCGGAATAATTAGTGTTATTATATTTTTATTAATGAATTGTGTCATTTGAGTATTGTATTAATGATGTAAAAGTTATAAGAATTATAGAGTATATAAGGATTGTACTACAATACTATTTCATTAAGGATTTGAGATTATATGGTTCTAATAAAAGTGACTCAATAGAAAGTTATTTTTTTTGGAAAATACATGGTTGAAGGAAAGATAAACCTTAATATGGTTCTGATACTGAGGTAGTGATTTTGGAATAATATATGATTGATTTGGATAAATTATATTGGATATTCTTGACTAAATTGAAACAAATTAATGATTTGTATATTCCATCATTGTTGGAGTTTATAACATTTATGGATTGAAGGAGTATATCCATTATTCTATGTTTTACCAAAGGAATAAGGAAGTATATACATATTCAAATAAGGTTTTATGGTAATTCTGGTTGTTACCATGTTTTAATAAAATACATGATGAAGGTATTCACATGTTGATATTAATTATGTTATGTTGACCTTCCTTATAAATTTTTGGACTATGAGTTTAGAAAAAAGTATTTTGGATAAGTCTAAAGGTTGGAATTGAGTAAGTTGAACAATTGATTTTTTTGTATGAGGTTAAAGTATGATTTGTTGGATACTTTAACCTAACATTTTGGTTTTCATTAAAAATTTAGAGAATTAAGGGAATACTTGTGGACCTTATGATTTATCAAATGTGCTTTAGGTGTAAAAAAATATCTTTTTTTTGAAAATTAATTTCCTAGTGTAAGGGATGAAGTCAAAATAGACAGAATCACAACCAAATGATGAGATTATGATTATGAAAGGTAATGAAATCAAGTATGTTTTCTTGAGTTCTTATCTTAATAGTAAATTAATCCCTCCTCTTAAAAAAACGTATCTAAAAAAATGTGTTATCCTAAAACCATATGTTTTTTTGAACCGATGATACTTTAAATCATCATATATTGATGGCTTTGAGGACCTCAATTTTACATTTATTGTTCACTTGTTTTTGATTGATGACCTCAGTCACTCCCTATAAATATTTACGTTTTCCTCTAATTATGTGTATCTAATTTACACCAATATTATCTTATTCAGAATCCTAATTTGGTGGTGACATTTTCATTTCCATTTCACTATTATTAAGAGTAAATTTTATTCACCCTATTTTCGATGTGGGTTTTCCACAAAGGTATTTTCTATTTTCAACCTTCTATTTTCAAAGAACAATTTCAAATCGGGGGGACAAAATTTATTAAAGTAAGGGAGAATGTAACACCCCAAGATTTCATAGTACATTATCTCTATAAAGAAATTTAATATCTTATATTGCACGCAAAACTGACTTGGCTTGTGTTATACACAAGATTGAGTTTCTGCGAAACAATACATTAGTATTATAATTATTTAAATAATATATTTATTTATCAAATAAATATTGTAATATGAATAGTAAAAAATAAATTTTAATATATAATTATAATGTTTTCACATAAATAAAACATATTTATAATGAAATGTATAAGTTTTGTTAAAATAGTTATATATTTAGAAAAACCATTTTTAAAACTACTTTTTACGTCCTTTTGTGAACAATAATAAAGTTAATTTTATACACTCTTAAAAATTGAATTTGGTAAAATAGAATTAATTTTAGAATTCAAAATATCAAAATTATCTTAGGGGGAATTTTTGGTATTTTTATGAAAACATCCAATTTTTGATGAATAGTGAAAAATACTGCATATTACATAAAAACCGACTTTTTCATTTAAATAATTATTTTTAATTAAAATTTATCTGAAAGTAAAAATAGATACATAATACATATATTAGCCAAATGTAATTCATTTGAGTCATTTTATAATATAATTAGATATAAAAATTCATTGAACTTTTTTTAACATCTTTTTACACACCTTCTAGGCACATTTACCTACCATCTAGGAACATTTGAAAATTTGCATAAAACGTAATTTTACCACTTCTATGAATTGAATTTAAAAAATATGAGAGAAACAGTTGACATTAGAAATTAAAATTTGGTTCAATATGAAGAAAATAATTTTCGATGAATAGTAACTTTTGAATTTTATTTACCATGGTTAAAAGTAAATAAGGTAATTAAAGGTAAAAATAATATTAAAATTACCCCAACACAAGTCCTAATTATATCGGATAAGTTTATTTCAACAAAAATCAATCTTAGGACAAAAATAACATCCTTTTTATCCATTTGGGTTAAATTAGGACATTTATTATATTTTATTTAAAGAAGAGTTAAAAGTGTTAAATTCAAAGTTTAATAACTAAACCATTTTTAATATAGGGTTACATATAAGATAAATTAGACTAAAATATTAATTATAAAGATAAAAATATTTAATAAATCATTTTATTTTATTTATAATTTTTAGACATTAAATAATTAAATTTATTTATGACACAATGATGATGAATTAATTACCTTTTTAATGAAAGATTAAAATAATTGATGTTATAAATATTAAAATAAATATAAATTGGAACATTTTATGACATACAAGAATTTTATAGGTGAATATGACATGTTAGGGTTTATTCAATAATTTTTTTGAAGTAATCAAGTTGTTACGACTTTTACAAAAACCAAATACTAAATATTGCTAAAATTGACATAAATGTGTTTTTAAAACAAATACAATATTATTAAATGATATAATATTCCTAAAAATCTAAGAATCTTCCAAAGCACTTATATAATGTTATATATGTCATTAATTAACCACTTTAGGTTCTCTTTTCATTTTATAGTAACTATATTAACCATGTAATATAAAAATACAAGAAGACATGGTAAAAGTTAAACTATTTAACTAAGAGTTAAATCTAAAAGATAAGGTTAATATGGTGACCTAAACATGTATAAAGCCTATTGGTTGGGATTATTTTGACCCATCCCCACATTATACTAGAAATAAATCCATTTGGAGGTATTAGACACCAAAAATGATTTTATAATAAATTAATATTTCAAGCTTTTCCTAAAGTGCCCTTCACATCTCTTATAAAAGGGTACTTCCCCTTATCTTAAATTCACACCTACAAATCAATTTGTCTCGGCCAAAACATGATCAAATATACTCCCAAATACCATCACATAAACCTATAGGACTTAATTTTATCATAAATTCAACCTAAAGACCCATTTTTTTCAAATCTAAAGTAAGCGCTCGAAGAAGAGGTAATTATTTCATCACCTCTTTCAAAGTTCTTTTCTTCTTCCACTTCCTCTTTCTTTATTGTTTCCATAACAATATAATAAAACCAGTACCTTCTACATACTATGATGTTATTATAAATATGGTATAATAATATTCATTATTCTATCCATCCTATGAATGACAAAGTCACCATACATGCTTACGTACGACTTACCGTCTCCACGTCGTGGTGTAGTTTGTTATTCAACACTTCATTATTTGGATGGGTATAATAATGAGTATAATTGATGTAAATAATAAATAAAACATTTTAATTATTATGTATATATAATATACCATCAAATTAAATTTTATTTCACCATCAATATAATGATATCTTCGTTCGTGCGTACGTACAACTTATTGTCTCCACTACACGATGAGATTCATTTCCACATTCACCATTCACTGAAGATTATAAAAATATATATTTTTAATAAGTATATAACATATGAAATAATAATTATACTATAAATATATAAATATATAAATATATATATACATATATACATATATAATTATGATATATATATATGTACTTACTTTCGTTCAATATGATATGAAAACGGAAACGGTGTTTATGCGTATGTACGACCTACCGTCTCCATAAATGGGGTTTTCCATTTCATGTATCTATCTATTATACATATTTATATTATGAATATATATGATACATAAATAATTATTTATATTATGGAAGAAATTAAATCATGATATAAGTGATAAGATCAAGAATAACGAGTTAAAACACGTACGATAAAGAAAGAAATTATTACCCAAAATGTTTATTTAACATAGAAATTATTATTAAATGGGTAGTATAAAACCATAAATGAATCAATTATGATGTAATAAATATGAATATGGTTCTTTTATAATTTAATAACATACTATGGTCATTATACATGAGGTTAAACGTACCCTCGACCAAAGGAAAGTACAAGGTAAGGGTCAATTCATCAATCTCATTATTATCCGAGATTGTTTATCTGCAAGTATTTACTGGGTCATATTTATCATCGATACCCATATTTCATAAAAATGTTTTCAAAATAAATATTTTAAGGTTTTATGGAAGGTTATATTTAACTAGATCATCATTTTAAATTTTTTAAAGATTTATCTTTCAAAATCTTTATAATTAATGTCCTTGTTTTCAAAATAATTTTAAGGATTTATTTATATGGACATGAATGTTTTGAAATGATAATTATTTTCAGAATTTTAAAAGTGTTATGGGACAATTTTATTCAAAAATCTATTTTAAATTACTTCCTTTATAAATAATTCAACTTTTAAATGATTTCATGAAAAAGGGATTTTTTCTCTCAAATAGTTTTACTGACCATTTTCAACTTTGTCAACATCCTTTACTTGATATTATTCTTTATTGAGGTTGATTTATTATAATAAAGTATTATATATTGTATTTAATGAGTTATTATATGTTTTACTTTGAATGTGATATTTTTATACCATTTATGTTTTATAGTTAATGTATTGACATTTCGTATGCTAGTTTTAATACGAATGTTTATGTTATGTTTCAACCTTTTCATATGAGGAATGCATTGGACTTAGTAAGTGACGTGAGAGGCCCACTATATCCCCTTCATGAATCGGTAGGTTTTATGAGAGAAATTAGTGTATTTTCATAAGGTATTGACAAATTTTTTTATTTGTAGTCTTGTCATAAGGCCTTGACTATGTGGTTATGATGTCTAACATTCTGCATTCCCTTGTTATGAAATTAGTTATTACATGTGATTATTAGACTAGTATAATATCCATGTGCATGTTTATATGGAAATGTTTGACTTATTTATAGAATATTATGTTCAAGTTTTATGTTTAAAAGGCTATTGTTTTTATTATTCATCTTGCCTTAAAATTTTATAGCTTCTGCTGATTTAATTACCCTTACCGAGCATCTGAGATCACCCATATCTTATGTTTTATTTTCCTTGGATTCGAAGAAGTGTATTATGATTTAAATGAAGGTTTATGTTAGGGGAATAATGGAGTCCTCAAAGAACTATCTATGTTGTATTTTATGTTTGAAATTGTAATGTGAAGTTCATGTATGTAATCTATTTTCCAAGAATGCAAAATTGATCAGTCTTTCGGGACTTGATTCCTTGTAATCATGCCAATGTATTAAAATAATGAACCGACTCCAGGCTTCTGGGGTCGGGGCGTTACATTTGATAAATATATGTAACTATATGTGACATGTTTATGAGAGAAATAATATAATTATATCTCTTATAATGATATACAATTATGCCATATTCTACAAGAACCAATTTAAACATAAAAGTTCTACCAATATGCCTAAATTATGAGATATCAAACTATCAAAAATAATTTCTTCCACAAAATTACATTGAGAAATAAATTAAACATCATATGATGGTTTTTATATTATTTTTAAAACATTGAAATTATTATTTAATAATTTAAGATTTGTTTTTACTTTTTATAATGAAAAAATATATGCATTAAAAACACATATTGTTTGGATTTATTTTGAAATGTTCAATTTTTTTAATAATTATTTGTAGTGTAATATGTTTTATATAATAATGAATTCATACTAAGAAGTTGTACACATTATTTTATATGATCAATGTATGATTTTTAGTACCTAACATATTTATCACAAGTTTCCATAAAGATGGAGATATGATCCACAACCGAAAGACATGTAGCTCAAGGAGTAAAAAATTCCACGAATAAGATAAAAATAGAATATTCTTATAATTCATGATTTCTCAGTCATTCAAGGATGGGGGTACCATAAAATAATTTCCCAGTTTAGTGATGTGATTATGAGAACCACCATTTTGGAGAAGGAATGAATCCTATCATATGTTGTAGGAAATTTTGATGATATATATTTATATATATCTGTGTGTGTGTGTGTTTATTATCCTCTTTTATCCTTGAAGAAAATTTTTATGGGTGTCAGAGGTAGTCATTTTTTAAATAATTATTCTAGTATTAATTTTATGACACATGGAATTAAAATGGACACAAATATCAATATTTATGACCATTTAAAATTATTAATATGTTTGAATAATTCATGAGGCAAAAAAAAAACCATGAAGGGAGATATCTATATTTGTTTGAATGTAACAATTATGCTCCCATGTCCAATACATTCACATTTGAAGAAAAATTCCATGCATTTATTGTGAGGGTCCAGATATATTTCTAGATAAAAAATCACATAATTTCATTTATCCATTACTATAGATAACATAAACACATGATACACTTATGAAAAAGATACATTGAATTGTCTATAGATTGAATAAATATGCTCCAACATCCATGAATTTAGTGTATTTGGAACCCCAACACACCAATAAATAGATACACCATATAAATTTCCATATATTATGAAAATAAATTTTATTTACATGTTCATGAAACACATATGCTATCGTTCCCATGAATTATGTACATGTGAAACACTTACAAGTATAAATCCTTCATTTTCAAGCATTTGAAATAATAATTCCATTTATCCTTGATTTTAAACACATACAAAACAAAAAAATTTGTATCAAACAGAACCATAATAATCAATATATTAAAATATTACATTCACACGCACACAACTACAACCAACCTATAGAAAAACACATACATACAACAATTACACTCCTATATCTTTAACTTTGACAAGCATAGAACACTTATGCTCTAAAATATTATACTTTCATGAATATGGTGATATTTCATATTAGTGTCTTAAAAACCCTTCATTTTTATTATTTAACCATTTTTTAATGGTAAAATTCAATTATGTAGTAAAAATACAGAGTTTTTAATACCCAGTTATGTAGAAATGAAGAGAAAAGAGAAAAACCCAAAAAATATTCTACATCATTATAAATAATCTAAAAATGAATAATTTTTTATCCACAATACCCCAATTTAAGTCTTATTCCAATGCCCCCTTGTGCATGTTAAATGTTTTTTCATATTCATGGGGTAACCCAAATATCTATGGATCGAGGGACTCATGACATATGTATACCAACATAAGTTCTATAAAATGGGAATTCCTATGTATAACTATCACACATGTTCAAAATCCCCTAGTTCAAAATAACCAAACACATATATAAATTTTAATCCATATTTACATCGATTTTTTTATGCTTTAAACATGAATTTTTTCTCTTGAGTATATCCCGAAATTCCTTTATTGATTCACAGATTCAAAACATCCATAAAAACCCATTTTCAATGGGATTATTCCCAACATTGGGGTTTCCTTTTACCCTTTACTATATCTAATTATCAATATATATATTTAGGTATATATAATTTTAATTGAAAATATTAATGAAATTATGTATAAGTTTTACACATTTAAGTATAAAAAATCTCAATTTGATGTTCCTCCGAAAACATTATTATTTTACCCATGACTATCACCAATGGGATAAGAGGAATTTATAATTATCTTTGTGAAAGTCATAAATTTTAAATGTTGGTAAACATTAAAAATTCATGAAACCCACAATAAAAATGTATTTACCAAAACATGGGGTTTCATTATACCATTCCCATCTTATATTATCCACTGTTCATTCATGTATTCACATTTGTAATTCCCAACTTTCTCACAATAATGATGAATTTCAATACAATTACACTAACCCCACTATAATTGGTTACTCTCACAACATAGGGTTTTCTTATATTATTTCTATTCTCTATTGGGATACTGTAAATTATGGGATGCTCATGAATAAGTCAAAACATATACATAATGATATAAAACATCCCCACATTTACTCACAACCTTTTAAAAAAGTAATTTCTAATCACATGGGATTTACTTATACTAATTATCATATATAATGGGTAAAGGTACATTAACACATGATGTGTCTATCCTCCATGATAACAACGTTCTTATTTTTTACTACTGATAGACCAACCATAAGTATTCATTGGTGAAATTACTATTTCACCCCTACTTGTTTCTACCACATGTGTTTCTATTATTCCAAATACTTTATATATTATATTAATATATATTCCTTTATAGAAATAATATATGGTGTAATTTCTATATCTCAATATAATTTAACTATTATGGAATATTATTAGATGTTACCTTTTTGAATATCCCTCTTTCTCATACAATTTCAATGATAATTTCATATTGAGGTTCTAGTTGTGTAATCTTAAACATCATGTCATAGGACATGATGACATGACCATAAAAAATCAAAAAATTTATACTCATTGAATGAAATTAAAAATTATAATAAAAACTATCTATATGGTGATAAAAAACATGATAATACTTTTTACTAGGTCATAATTTTCAAGTCATATCACAAAGTATGAATTTATTTACTTTTCATATGCCGTTAAACTATGGCATCGAACTATCTGGGTTTTGATTCCCATAAAGTGTATAAATAAGAATAATTATATGCAACCAATTCCAATACCATGAAATCTCTGTTTCCATTATAAATTAATTATTATTCTAAGATGACACTAAACATACACACACTCTAATTTCTTCCTATAGGACCTGAAACACAAATATAATCAAATTTCACATCATAAAAATATAAAACACTATACCCTTAAACCATCATGTGGGGCCATAAACCCCAATGTAAACTAATTTTCCATCAAGGAATATATAAAATCATAGTGTTCTGTTATGTCATACTAGGAAGACCTAATCTCCAATATACCCATTATTTTATCAAAGGATACCTTAAAACCTAACATAATCATAATTTTCTTGTTTATGTAGAACTAAACTCCAATATAACCATTAATTCATCCTAGAGAAACATAAAATACCCATATTTCTAAGATTAATTTTTTTTAATTAGTATATATATAAAACCCTCTTTATGCTCCTCCCTGATAATAAATTTGGTTTTATTAATAATATTTCTTAGAGTAAGCTAAATTCTAGCATCACCATCTATAAATTCCTAAAACATTTTAAACCACTATTTAATATTTAGGTATTACAGGTTGAAGTTAAACACTACTATAAAAAACAATTTATTTCTACATAGATTTACACTCAAACAAAACCCTTAAATATTTTTAAATTACTCTAAACACTATTATTACCCTTCATACCATCCCACCAAGAATTAATATATTGAATTTAAATAATGTCATCCTAGATGAACTATTGAATCATAACCATTATTTCCTTCCTATATGGATTAAATCATTAATGTAACCTTCAGGTCCTCTGGGATGACATTACACTTTGGTGTAACCCTTTTGAAATTCACCTAAATTCAAACATGGTAAAATTCTATTAAAAAAATCCATGATGGAATTAAAATCTAAAATCACTTCATATACATATTTAAAATATATTTTACCACACACAAACAAACACATAAAACTAAAATAGATATGTGATACACCATGATAAAAACATATTTTGTCTTAAGTCAAATGAAATGTTTTTTAAATGAACCAATGTATATAAATATCATTCATAAATGGATTTCTTCATGTTAGGGTAATAAATATTTTTTTTATTGGTATCAATATGGATTTCCTGTAAATCGTATGAAAATATTGGATTGTCTCAAAATGGAAACGAATGTCCTTTATGAGATGGTATGATCTCACATCCTCTCAGCTTTAGTTATTATTCAATAATACATACATGGACATTGTAAATTTATAAAAATAAAGGTTGATTAAATAGAAAATTGATGAATCATTTGAAAAAAGGTTAATCTAATATCAATTCCATTACCTTGAAAAATATAGACATATCATACATATTTACATGTGATGTTTCACTAATGGGTAATTTTTTTGAAGACAAAAGCAACAAGAATATCTTTCATTGACATATGTAAAATTGTTACCACTCCACACTAAAGAGGGAGGAACTCAATCATTATTGGTGTTTCATTAACAAAAAATTACCATGACTTCATTAAATTCACCCATTCCACTACTACTATGGTAGCTTCAACATATTTTGTGAAAGGATTATAACATTATCCCACTAATTATATTCATCAATAAAATGATAATTAACTTGTACAAGAGTATATGTGTAATGTCCCTACTTCTACTAATTGTCTTGATAAGGTGGAGTAATGTTACTTGGACTTAAGAGACATCCCCAAGACACTAAAGGATGGAAATAAATATTGAAGGGCATCAATACACATGGGGGATGATTTTCAGTTTAATAAATAATCAACAAACCAAACATGAAATAACCAAAAAATCCACTACATGATGTATGATACAATTAAGGACAACTCAAACATTTCATTTATATCAAAATAAAACTAAAACCAAGTGTAGAGTGGAAGACTACAATATCGAAGTACACAACAGAAGACAAAACAATAAAAGCACAAAGACAACTAAATAACTCCAAATATCTACATGCTCCATGTTTCAAATCCACCGACAACCCAAGTATCATGAAGTACTAATAAATATGTGTGAAACATTACATTTTACCATGACTCGATAACCAACATCTTCATAAACACCAAAGTTACAAAGCAGGGGTGAGTAATGAAACTTATTAGATTTTCCCAATGGATTCCCTACTCACACCACTTGGATAAATCATGTTAGCATATTTATTTAAAAATATATTATATAAAAAGTTTATAAAAAATTTTATGACTAAATATAAACAAGTGCTAATGAAACCATTTTCTGAAAACAATATCAATTTACAAGGAAAAAACCAAAAAATGTTATTAAATCATTTCAAAAATTATATTTTGGAATAACCATTCCATTTAAATTATCCACACATCTAACTATTCTTGAAAACTTGGACCTCCATATACCCAATAGTGGTTAATCATCCTTTCACTAATCCATCACCTAGTGAACCAATTTTTATGGGGGAGAGACTTGATCCTTATCCGTACCACTAATTATGGGGGAGAATCCTTAACGTTATCTATATCGCATGAAAATTAACACACACAACCATTATTCCAAACCAATTCACAAAAACCATTTCATCCATTCCAATAAAATCGTTATTTTATTGAAAACCTTCCAAAAAAACAATTCAAATCAACCATTCCAATTTATTTCAATAAAAAAACCCCTTTCACTGAAAATATTTTGATTAATCCATTTACCATAATTCCAAAAAATCCAAAAAATTTAAATCAACATTTTAAAATCAAGATCCAAGGCAATTTCTATAAAAACATCCAATTTCCATGTTTCCAAAAACCGTCACTTAAGAGGGTTTTCAACAATAATTAAACAAAAAATTCACAATAAAATTCACAAAAAAATAGTAATTTGAAATCAAGCCTTCATATTCTAAATAGAGGAGTTGATAGTGAATCCACCTACCTTGGGTTTCATGATGAACACAATGAACAAAACTCAAATCCAATGAAATCGGGTTAAATATCCATGAACCCACCTTAGATATATTCTCATATCTAAAACCAAGGAAAATATAATCATATTTGGAATCAAATATCTTATATCTAACCATAATGGATGTATTTATAAGAAACTGAGAGAGATAGATAACTAGATCTTGGAAAAAGTGCCAAGAACAACCAAGAATGATGTTTTACCACAAGAATCCGACTTCAAATCACCAAGGGAAGCCTTCAGATCACATCTAAATCGATGGGAGAACCTTCCTTAGCCATTGGGAAGAGAGAATATTGATTCAATTCCACATAGGATGAAAAAATAGGGAGTTATAGGGGAAAACAGTGAGATCCAAAATTTTAGGATCTCACTTTTGACCCATGCATGGTTACTCACACATTTAGTCAAACCGTATGATAGATTCTATATCAAGGGGGAAAATCACATGGTTGTCTCACACAATTTTCAAACTATGTTCCAACCATGCCAAATCTCACTGTCTCATGTTAGAAAATTTCTCCTAGGCTTCCACATGGTTTGGACAAACTGTACACCACCCGTGCACCTTCTCTTTATCCCCTTCCTCATTGTGCATGGTTTCTTGCAGGTTCTTCACAATTTTCCCACACTGTTCACCAACTATTCACCAATCAAAAATCCCCCAAAAGTCTCCCAAAGTTCTCCAGACTCTACCATACATTACCCATATAATTTACATAATGAAAAATCATAAAAAATGGTTACTTAATTAGAATCTTGGGTACTAAATTCTCCACACCATTGTAATTTCCATCCTCAAAAAGTAGAAAAACATCATTTTTTTAAAAGAGTTCTGGACATATCTCTTTTATTTCTTTCTATTATTCCAAAGTCTCTTCCTAAATCTGACCGTATTGACACAAAAACCACACTAGACCAATGTTTTTTCCATTAAATACATTCTCTTTACTATCCACAATCCAAATTGGGATATATACCAATGAAGCATCCAAATATAGTTCAACATGATCCCATTAAATCACATGGTCAGGATCAGGATGATACATTTTCTATTAAGATACATGAAACACATTATGTACCACACTGAATCATGATGGAAATGACAATTGATATTCCACCTCACTGACTCATTCATGTATCTCAAAATGGATTATGAATCTAGGAGATAACATGCCCTACTTCCCAAAAAGACAATTTCCAAGTCTTTAAGAGATCACCATGAACACATGATCACTCACAAAAAAAGGAAATGGTTGTCGGTGATGATCCACATATTATTTTTAATGACTCTGATCAGTCTCCATCCGTTTTCTAATCATCTGAATCTTATATATTGTTTCTTGCACAAGGCTCGGACCAACCAGTGATGTCACACCTATTTCCACTAAATAATGTGGGGAATGATAAGGACACCCATACAATCCCTCAAAATGATCCATATGTATCGATTACTGATAGCTGTTGTTATATGAGAACTCCACCAAGGGTATGTGCTCTTCCCATGCACCACTGAAATCCATCACACAAGACTACAACATGTCTTGAAATGTTTGTATCATCCTTTCAAATTTCCCATCAATATGAGGATGATACGCCATACTCATTGTCAATTGGGTTCCAAGGGCTATCTAAAAGGATTTATATAAATGAGATGTAAACCTAAGATCTCTTTAAAATACTATAGAAACTAGAATACCATGCCTATTTACCACTTCTTGGATATAGATTTTGGATAGATCTTACAATGAATGAGTTTCACGAATTGGGATGAAATGATGAGACTTTGTGAGGTGATCCGTTATCACCCATATAGATTCATGTTTCTGAACCATTCTTGGGAGAACTATTATAAAATCTATAGCTATTTTATCCCATTTCCACACAAGAATAGGTAAAGACTACAACATACCTTCCGGTCACTGATGTTCTGCCTTAACTTGTTAACAAGTTAAGCATCTTGAAACAAACTCATCCAATTTTTTTTCATGCCAATCCACCATAATTGCACTTTTAATGCCTTATAAATATTTTGTATTACATGATGAACAAACCATCTTGAATGGTGGTAAGCATGAAGAATATGTTCCTAACAAGCCATAGGTATGACCATCTAATTTCTGAACCACAATACAAAACTCTCATCCAACTTCCATCCCTTAATGTTCTCTCCACCATTGAGTTTTGAATCCACCACCACACATTCTCAATTATACATTTGGGAATCTTTTACAATTTTTCCAAATCAAGAACCATTGAAACTAAAAATAAAACTAAAACATCACCTCAGTCTTCACATTCCAATCACATATCACATAATACCATCATCAATTGCCACTCATCTGAATATTCTTTTTCTAACTAAGCATATGAATTTCTTCTTAATGCATCAGCCACCAAATTCCCCTTACCCATTGTATACATGAAGTCAAATTCAAACATTTAAAGACACTATCCACCTTATTTTCCTCAAATTAAAATATTTTTGTGAGAAAATACGTTTCAAGCTCTTATGATCTATGAATATAGTAAATTTCACACAAAATAGATAATGACGCAAAGTCTTCAAAGCATGGACTACGAAAGCTAATTTCAAATCATGTGTTGGTTAGTTCCTCCATGAACTCATAAATACATTGATTCATAAGAAACAACATGATATCCTTTCATGAGAACACTTCCCAACCCTAATCCTGAAGCACCACAATACCCTACGTACCAATTTCCTAATTTTGGTAAAATCAGGATCAATGATGATATAATAAGAACCATTAGTTCTTGAGAATAATTTTGGAATTCCTCATCCCAATGTAATGGAAAATTATTATTTTTCAATATTTTCATAGGTGAATCTAGTTTTGATAATTCATACACAAATAATCAGTAATAACCAGGTAGAATAAGAAAGCTCTGTATCTCAAAGATATTCCTCATTGGTTGTCAAGAGATTAAAACTTCTATCATTCTTGGATCAACATAAACACCACTTTTGGAAATAATATGAAAAAAAGTGTACCTCTTGTATCCTAAAATCACACTTAGATAATTTCATATACAACTAATGGCCTCTCTTGATTCCTAACACTATATATCACTAAGTTTTTCTCATTCTCAACCCTTTTCCTTCAATACACCAATATATCATCCAAAAAACACCACCACAAAAGAATTGATATACCTCTAAAATATCTTATTCATCAATTACATAAATACTTCTGGTGCATTCTTAATACCAAAATGCATTACCACATATTTATAATTACTATATCTGATTTTTAAAGTTTTCTTCATAATATCCTCTTTCTGAACTTGCATTTGGTGATATCCTGACCCAAATTCAATTTTGGAGAAACATTGAGCTACCCTCAATTTATTAAATAGATTTTCAATTGTAGAATTGGATACATGTTATTTATTGTAATTTGGTTAATCTTACGATAATACACACACAACCATAGAGTTCCATCCACCTTATTCAAAAACAAGACTAGTGTTATCTAGAGAGATGTGCTCAACCAAATGAACCCTTTAGTTTCCAGATCTTCCAACTACACTTTCAATTATCTTAATTCAGTTGGTTTCATCCTATAATATGGAAGGTAAATATAACTTTTCACTAGAATGAGATAAATCTTAAAGTACACTTCCCTTATAGGTGGGAACCAAGAGAAATTCTCAAGAAAAACATCTTGAAACTGGTCAAACACCATCGGAATTTTTTTTATATTGATATGCTACCAACTAATATGAGATTATTCCAACCACTAATGACAAAAAGACCGTTACAACTATATTTTCCCTTAGGTATCTTTGAAAGATATTCTTAACACCATCATCAGTTGTAAAATTGACCATTATGTTATAAGAGTCGATGTGAGCCTTGAATGTTTTCAACTAATCCATACCCATGATTATATCATAAAAATTCATCTTCAGCACAAAGAAATCCCATTTTATCTCATCTCTATAAACATTTATAGAACATGTTCTATACACAGAGGCTTGACATTCTCTTTTCCAAAGTGGAGTTTACAGTTTTATCATGGAAGGAATCATATCATCTTTTATATTTAAAAAACCATCATAACAAGAGGAAATAATGGAATGGGAAGAACCAGTATTAAACAAAACATTAATGAGTGTATAATTTAGAAGAATCATACCTCTCACCAAGAATGGTATAGCCTGATAATCCACAATCACCTACTCTCCTACATATAATTGCTTCATCATTGCACATTGGTCCTTGTTTCCCTGTTGAGATTGCACTGTCTGAGGAGTCATGGTATTTCTAGAATCACCGTGGATATCTCTATTCTAATGATGAGATTGATTATGTTTCCCTGTTGAGATTGCACTGTCTGAGGAGTCATGGTATTCCTAGAATCACTGTGGATATCTCTATTCTAATGATGAGATTGATTATGTTTCCCTCACCCTATCGAATCATACAATGCCTGTGATAATTGAGAAGTGTCCCGGGAACCTGACCTCATATCACTAAAATAATAGAACGTAATATTTCCCATATGATCGTAGTTGTGGCATGATCTAGGTGGTGTGGTACACTATCAAATCATGTTTCTAGATAAACCACATTGAAAATATATAGGAGGGATCTTTGGTTTTGGATGAAGATTCAATGATCCATCCATTTGATTCTAATTCATGCTCCCACCTTGGAAATATGTATCCCTATTCATCTATCCCCCCAACATTAGAGTTCCCACTGTTTCCCATGGGTATCAACATGCTTCCTCATCCCATAGCTCTTGAGATTTCACTTTCATCCACCATAACTCTATTGACCATCTCTATATAGTCTGTAATATAGAGCACATAAATATTCATGTGAATATCAAGCCTCAACCCTGATTAAAATATGTGTGCCTTCATGGATGCACTAGATGAAACATTAGGTGCAAAGAAAACTAAATTCATGAATCACCCTAGAAGTTTGGTTCATTCTATTTCTGAAATTGAATGGAATTATCCACTTATGTTATATCATCCCTCTAATTCATCATGCCTGCAACTTGAAACACTTGGACAATACTCTGAACCAGCTGCCGATTCAACTATGACTCGAGTGCAACCACAATTTCAGCCTCTTCCTCTATTTGGTTTCTATGATGCCTATTTGGTGCTATTTTCTATAAACAAAAAAAATATCATAATTCTCACTCTATATCAACTTATTTCATAACATTTAAAATTCATTCACATCAACTATCACAACATTTCTTTCAAAAATAAATCTTTTCACATTCAACTATTTTTGAAAAATCTCTAATTTCTTTTGAAATTAAACTATTTTCAAAAATCCACAATGATGGTATTTTTCAGAATAATTCCTTTGAAAAAAAATTCAACATTTTTTAAAAATCAACATATTGCACCAAATCATAAATAATTACTCAAAATGAGATATATAATCTTAGTGGGAAGTCATTCTTCTAATTCTTGTCATGCTTTTCTCATTGGCTATACCCATGACAATGAGATTTAAATTCCTTTAAGTGTCCCCAAAACAATTATGTACCCAAATGCCTGGTAACATGAAGTTAAAAATATAAAGGTTAGCTACATATTTTTATTCTCTACATTTCATGTTCTGAAAATCCTACTCCTTTCTATGATCCCAACTCAAGGAATAAACAATAATAAAATTCAACTATGAGACTGATAGAAATGATGACTACTTGTTACACAAGGAAAAAACCAAGTTGATACCACTTGTAATGTACCTACTTCTCCTCATTGTCTTGAGAAGATTTAGGAATGTTACTTGGACTTAAGCGACATCCCCAAGATGCTAGATGCTAGAAATAAATGATGAAGGGACTCAATACATGTGGGGGATGATTTTCCCTTTAATAAATAAACAACAACCCAAACATGCAATAACCAAAAAATCGACTACATAATGCATGATGAAATAAAGGATCACTCAAAAATTTCATTTATATCAAAAACATTCTAAAACCAAGTCCCACAATGGAATACTATAATATCAAATTACACATCAGAAGAAAAAACTATCAAAACTCAAAGATGACCAAATAACTCCAAAGTTCCAAAACTCTATGCTCTAACTCCACTGAGAACCCAAGTATCAAGAATTACTAAAAAATATGTGTGATACATTATCTTTTCCCATGTATCGATTACCAATATATGTAAAAACACCAAAGTGTAAAAGAAGGGGTGAGTAATGAAACTCAGTAGTTTTTCACCAATTAATTCTCTACTCAATACACTAAAATAAAATTTGATTGAAATATTTATATAAAATAATTTTATATGAAACAATTTTTAAAAAGGTTTATAAATAAATAAAAACAAGTGCTAATGATACCATTTTATCAAAATAACATCAAGTTCCAAGGAAAAAAACTATATAGTGTTTTAAAATCATTTCAAAAATTCTATTTTGGCATAACCATTCCATTTCACTTATCTACACATCCAACCTTGTATGAAACCCTAGGACTCCCTATACTAGTGAGCGGTAATCAATCCTTTCACTAAGTCTTTACCTAGTGAACCAATTTTGATGGGGGTGATCCCAGACCATTATCCATTACACTAATGATGGGGTAGAATCCTTACCCTTATCCATCCTAAATGCACATGAACACACCCAGCCGTTACACCAATCCAATTCCAAACAACCATTTCATCCATTTCAATAAAACCATTATTTTATTTAAAATATTTCAACAAACCCAATTCAAATCAACCATTCCCATTTATTTAAATAAAACCATCCCTTTCATTGAATTTTTTTGATTAATACATTTACCATAATTCAAAAAAATCCATATTTTTAAATCATCATTTCAAAATCAATAACCAAGGAACTTTCTACAAAAACACCCAATTTCCATGTTTCCACAAACTATCATTTAAGAGGGTTTTCAAAAATCATTACCTAGAAAATTTAAAATCAATTTCACAAAAAATGATTAATTTGATATCAAGCCTACATATTTTAAATAGAGGAGTTGATAGTGCAACCACTTACCACAGGTTTTATGATGAAAATGAAGAACAAAACTCAAAAGCCAATGAATCCAGGTTAAATCTCTATGAACCTGACTTAGATATCTTAAACTATCAATAACCAAGCCAAATATAGTCATATTGATCATGAACTATCTTATATAAAACCATAATGGATTTAGATCTAATAAACCTAGATAGGTAGAGAATTAGATCTCTGAAAAAGTTCCAAGAACAACCAAGAACGATCACTTACCACAGGAATCAAGATTCAAATCACTAAGGGAAGCCTTTGTATCACCTTCATATCGATGTGAGAACCTTAATTCACATTTGGGAAGTGATAATATTGAGTTAGGGACACATAGGAGGAAAAAATGGGAGTTAGAGGAAAAAATGAGTAAGATCCACAATTTTAGGATCTCACTTTTGACTCGTGCATGGTTAGTCGCATAGTTAGTCAACCCATTCACTAATCATGTGCTAGATTATTTCTGAAGGAGGAACCTCACATGGTTATCTTTCACGGTTTTTAAACCATTCACCAACCATGACAAATATCACTATCTCATGTTTCATAGTTTCCCGTAGGATTTAATATTTTTTGGACAAACCGTTGGCCACTCGCGCACCTTCACTTTAGCTGTTGCCTCAATGTTCACAGTTTCCTGTAGGTGTTGTATGGTTTTCCAAAATAATGAACAGATCTTGAACCTATATAAAATCCCTAAAAACAATCCAATGGTTCTCCAATATCTCCCAAACATTACCAATATACTTTACATTCTTCAAAATCATAAAGAAATGGTTACTTACTTGAAATAGGGGCACTACAATATATGTGACAATGTAATCCCAATAACCCTTTCAGTAGAGGAGAACCATGTGAAAATAAATCCATACAACCAAAAAAATTGTAAATAGAGAATCAAGGGATATGCGACTATAATAAATGTATCATACTATTTTACGATCCTTACTCCCAAATTCAAAACACTCCCCGTACATGTATAATTGAGTTTAACCAGTATGCCAACCACATTGATCTAGTTACTTTGTAGTTTCCTAAGACTGATCTTATCCATATTTTCAGTGTTTTGTGGGATTTAATTGTCCAAAAAGTACTGATTATGTTATTGAAGAATTAATCATGGTATAAAAACTAATTGTATGGTAGCACATCTAGAAATACAACCTATCCATCATTGTCGAGTAAAATACCATCAAATATTTCTAGAAACTCAAAGAGTATATCCATATTTAGAATGTTTCCCTTGAAGAATTTAAGGTCACCTCAGGTTATAATCCATAACCATCCAACAACAAAGCATTAGAGTCCATTCCTATTGACACTATACTTCATATATACCTAAAATGATATGAGTTTCTTCCCATTTCAGTATAAATAACACCCATGGTGTTCATACCTTTTATTATTTATAATAGAACATATTAGAGGATATTATAATATGATGTAAATAATATCTTGATAAAATCATATAAATGGTTTTCTATAACCCTACCCCTCCACCCCAAGTTGATAAATAAACATTTAAATTCCTTGAAAAAACTATATCCTTTGTATTATATTATGGATAACGATTGTCAATCTTATTTTTATTGGATGAATACATGTAAAACACATCCAAGTAAATTTTCATATTAATCTACCTTAGTAATTGGAAGAAAGTATTCACATCATGACATTATAGCCTCTTAGAATTAGATTTTCATCATGTTCCACTATGAAATAATATATCAAAACATGTACTTCATATAAAAAATATACTAATATGTTAATAGGTAATCTAGAAACATGATCCAACCTTTTTATTTGAGGTTGCTATAACTAGGGAAATATTATACAATTTAATAGACACATTCATAGAACAAACATTATTGATCTATCCATTAGAATAATTGATTTTTTCAAAGCTTAAAACTATAGAAGTTTTTTAGTTACCATTGATAAGAATACTGTAATGAATACATTTTTTTTAATGAAAAAAATTATTTCACATTGGACACAAATAATTTATTCATTTCATGGGGAATGAATTTTTGGGTGAGAAGTTAAAATTTAAATGAATCCCACTTACCAAAATCTTGTTAAAAGTTCTTAGTAATTTTTTAGATAATGATATTACATATACCATTAAAATATTATATAGAGAAAACTAGTACTAGAAACTATCATAATTTTAGGGAAACATAATGCTACTTAATTTGGTCGAGCATGATGGTGGTTTATGGTATATTGGGATGGTGATGGTGGTAGGGATGAAAGATATTTCCTATGACCTTTTCTATTGTCCCCCATTTTCCTTATGTGTATTGTGATTCCTCTTTTAGGGTTTTAGTTTTCTGTTTTTTGGTTTCATCCTATTTTTATTGATTTCGACTCTTCTTGGTTTTTAGGTTTTGGTCATCTGGTTATGTGTTCTTGGTAAAATGTTCGAATAGTGGTAATTCGGTATCTTGTTGGTTCTATTACTCAATGATGATATTGTGGTCTCTAGAATCATCCCCTAGTGATTCCTTTTTTTTTCTCAACATCTTCTCTGATGTCCAGGTCCAACGCTCCATTCCAAGTTGATCTGGTGTGGTGGTCTTCATGGAGGTTATATGATGTGTTTATTTGAGTAGACATTGGTCTCTCGAGGCGTATCTGGCATGGTGCTTTCATGGTGGCAATGATGGTGCTCAATTAGAGGTGTTTATGGTGTTTTATGGTGGTGAGAAGGGTTCCTTATGGCGGTGTCGTGGTGGTTTTTTTCATTTGGCGATGATGAAAGTGGTGCAACAGTATTTGGGGTTTCTTATAATGGTTCCATCGTTTATTTTCCGGTGTTTCTATTCTTATAGAACTGATTCAGGCTGTTAGTTCCTCTGGACGATGACCAGCGATGTTCGCGAAGACGACACTTGGTGAGGAGGAAGACTGTGAAGAGTCAATGCCTATGGTGATGTGATGATGGCGTTGATGATGTGGATTCAACCTGAAATGCCTCTTATCAGTCCACAAAGTTAATATTGTGGCCTTTGAGGTGATGATTTGTTTGTAATTGAGGTTAAATTTATTTTGAATACGTGGATCCTGTTTGGTTTATGTTTAGAATTTTTAATCTGAAACATTGAATTTTGTAATCTTGGTGTATTTCATTCTGAGGTTTACGATTACCAAAGATCCATAATGCTACTTAATTAATGGTTCATGATATTTTTTGTGTAAGAAAAAAATCTTAGGATGATAATATGTTATATCGGTATGATAACTATGGAACTCTCCGAATAGGTCAAATCTTGAAATCCAAAAAATATTTTTTGTACATTTAACACAATTATATCAATGTGTTCAACAATGTTCAATGATTTTAAGGAACTTTATTCCCATGTATGCACCAAAATATAACATAATGTTTAATAAAATATTTCACATAACTATTTAATTTAGACTATGATCCTATGTGTGTATTTAAGAACCATTATTTAGAATAATTTTTAATTGAGGTGTATATTTTTTTCACCTTTGGAGGAAGATAAATAATAAATTAAAGAATATAGGTTAAATTTAATTTAATTAAAATTCCCCATTTCCATGGTAAAAAGTGTTATGTGTTATTGTATTGATCATTCAATAAGACCATCCATGATGTTGTCTCTAAATAATGAGAGTTATCCAATCCAAAAGGGTTGAGACATGATAAAATAATGATGCACCTTTATAATAAAAAAGTAACTGCCTAATATTTTAGTTTTGATTTCCCCTCAATATAAATTTTTTATTTTTAATATTCCTATACATGAAATATATAATTAAAATGATGTTTAGATAAAATAAACCAAGGTTATTAAATTTTATAGTTATAATATCATCAATAAATTTTTATTTGTAAAATAAATGTATTCCTATAATGAAATCATGAAGAAATTCTATTTAGTTGTGGATTTACTCCGTACAAGGAACATTTATCTATTCTTGGGAAGGAGGTTTCTTCACTAGTGTTCTCCTTAGATGAATCCCAAGTTGAAATCCTAAAATTATGGTATATTAAATATTATTTTGGAGAAATTTTCAAGATCCTTTAAACAATCATGAGATCTATTGTAATAGAACCACCACCAATGATGACCAATGGTGCTTATCCTATTCATAGGTCCTATGTGGAGATCCTAAAACAATATTTAAGTATGCATAAATATTGTATAAATATGTAATAATCAATTTAAAACCAAATTTTAAATTTTAATTAAAAATAATGTTTATTTTTAAAAATAATTAATTGGAAAAAATTAAATAGTGTCTCTCAATGACTAATAGTATAATTTTAGGCATAAAAATGTATTATTCCAATAATTGGTTCATTTATGTGATCTATTTGAAGATAAATATATTATTGATATATAATTATAGAATATATTGTCTATATGAATATCTAATTATCATTAATTTACTTAGAAATTGATTGTATTGATGAATCAGTATAGTATATATATAAAAAATATTTTCTCATAAAATTACTTTTTTATAATATTTTTATGAATTTGTTTAAATTTAAAATTCTAAATTTTTTTGAATCTAAATTTGATAACATTAACTTATTTTTTTGTGTTTCGAATAAAAATATTAACATAGGATGGATTTTTCTATTTTTTCTACTATAGTTTATTTTTAGAAGAATAATGAAAAATATAGTTTTATCTAATACCATAGTGTTTTTATTCTAATAATTAAGTAAGTATGAAATAAAAACATATGAAACATTTTTATTATTTATATATTTAAATATAGATTAATATAATTGATTTAAAATTCTAGTTCAAATTAAGGAAAAAATGTTTTATATTAGGAAAACATAATCATCTTTTATCATAATGAAATATTGTTTTATATAGTTCTCTACTAATTATGATTCCACATGGTGTATTTTTTTATTTATTTAAAGGACACCTAATTTTTTTTATAATAATAAACCATTTAATTTCACTAAAATTAATATCATTCATAGAATTATCTTATAAATTATTTTGTATTGTTAAAAATATAGTTGTTCTAAAAAATGATTTGATGTGTAATGTGAAGTCATATTAAAATAAATTATGTCACTATTAAAAATATTTTTGGAAAAAATGGTTTCCAAAATTAAAAATAGTATTCTAAAATTTGGAAAAAAGTTTAATTTCATTTTTATTCAAAAAAATTAACTATGAGGGACAAAAATGTATTTAACATGACAATGGTAAACTTTGGAAAATAGAGTTTAGGAAAGTGTAAATGATATAATAGATGTTAAAAAAATAATACAAATTATTTATTGAGGATTGGATCAACCATAACTTATATAGATTAAATTAAATCCCACTTTAGAGTCCAATTTTGATGTGAAACATGTGTTCCTATAATATTAATATTTCATATTTAAAAAAATTCAATTCGATCCAATTATAAGGGGGTATTCCAATAATAATTTAAATATGCTTGAAAAATTAAGTCTTCTCTTTAAAATATATCAATTTTACTTCCCCTAGAGTATTCATAGATATATTTAAGCCTCTGTTTAAAAATAATTTGGCCTATGTCCTCTATTTCCTAGACGCACTTCAATAGAATGTTCAAATTATCGATGTAAGTACTAATCACTCTATAGTCATTTTCCTTATCTATAGATCTCCTAAAAAATCACAAATTAAAAAATCATTATTATCTTTATAGTATTTTTTTATATTTGTTGTATAATAATTATGTTCCTTTCACCGTTTTTCCTAAGGAAAATGAAAACGACATCAAGTGGATGTGTAGGATACTACATCCATAAAAAATAAGTTATATTTTTCATCACTGAATTGCGTTGATAGTTCAAATATAATAGATAAATAAATAATATTGAATTTATAATATGGCTATGTTTATATAAATAATAAACCATTTATAACCCTTATCCCATTCTATGGAAAATGAAAACATTATCAGTGTGGATGTGTGGACTACTGCATCTATGAAGTTTTTTATTTCATTTTCCATGTATATTGTGTTTTAACATTTATATAAAACTATTAAATTATTATTTTATTCCTTAAAAATATAAATAATATAATTAATCATCTTTAAAAATGATATTATTAAAAAAGAATTAGTTTCTAAATCATATTAACCCATCAATTATTGCATGTTCTTATTTGGGTTAGTTTGCCAACATACAATAAAAATGGTAAAAATTTATATCATAGATAACTATGGAATAAAAAATAATGGTATTATTTGATGATAAATATAAAAAAATTTCTTACAGTTATGGAAGGGTAATCTTAAAATTAAAGTTATTATTAAAAAATTTAATTTTCTTTGTAAATAATTTCTGTAATAGGTACATAACCGAATCATCTTTTATGAATCATGACAGAAATTATCCTGGAATGAATGTAAAAATTTAAATTTAATAAAAAATAATCAATTAAATATCCATTTATAACCTTTAAATTATCAACATGTTATTAATTTACATGAATGAATATATATACATTAAAGCATGCACAAAACAATCAAAATCACAAACATTTTATAATAGAAAAAACTATAACTAACTAATAAATATTTAATAAATGACTATAATTGATCAGTAAAAAAGGTGATAAATATTAATATGGTTATAAAATAGGTTATTATTAAGTTTATGATACTGATAATGGAGATTAGATCACTTTCATATAAGTTAAAAGTAGAGTTGAAGAATTTTCTTGACTCAAATTCATTAAATAATTCATAATTATTCCAAATTGATTATTGTTTTACAATATAATTTTACAAAATTTTATGATGCTATTATAATCCCTTTCCTCCTTCTAATTTTAACACCTTGATGTATTTCAGTCATTTTATTTATTTTTTGATTTTAATAATACTTACATTTATCTCTAAAGGATATCCTTCTCATCCATCTCTGAATTTACTCATCTTTCCAATGTTGTTGACTCTTATATTGAAATAAAAATATATTTTATTTATGGATATGTTTGATGACCTATTGACATATTTTCAACTGTAATATTTATCTCTATATTAAGAGGGTATAAATAATTTTATTTTTTAACAAAATTTCAAAATGTGTTTTCCTTTTCAAATTGTAAATTTTATCATCCACTCCACATTTCCTTTGGATGAACATTATATCAATTCAAGATATTTATTATTATAATTTCAATTCAATTAATTATTGAAAAATATTTCATTTAAATTTTTTAAAAGTTATATATCTGAATGTGACACATAAATTCTTCTTTTTAGGAAAATGTTATGAAATTTCTTCTAAAGACTATTTAACAGTTCAAATCCATTTTCCCTTCAAATGAAATTACTCATATTGGGTTATGTTTTTAGAAATAAATTTATAAATTAAATTATGACATAATAGTTTTAGGTTTTTGGAATTCATGTAATAACCAATATAATTTTGATATCATCTTATGTGATACTATATAGAAATTATAAGAATCCATTTTTATTTCCAAGGTTTTTTATGATATGTTGAATAATTGATATCATATAAAACACATATGTATGAATGATTCAGGGTGGGGTCTTATATTACCCTAAAATTAATTAATTAACAATTTATATAGAATTAGATAATTATTGGAAACATGTATATAAAATTTTTCCCACTATGTTATGAGAGATATGTATTTTAATTCCCCAACCACTATGTTATGAGATACAAAGATGAAATTTCTTGATACACTATGTTATAAAATAAATGGAAATGATTTTGTAACTAAATTTGTTATGAATTTGAAGCTTATATCAGTTCCATAATTCCTTATTTATTCTTTATTTCAATGATATAGTTCATTTCCATATCATATTACTTGGATTATTCTCCATGGATTATGTTTATTATCCCACACTCTTAATAAATAGTACATGTTTGTTTATCATAGATTACATGTTTATTCCCCTGGACCTGCACTCCCTTATACAATGTCAAAATGAAATATTTTCATACTATATTCAATATCAAATATGAATACATGGAAATGAATATTCTAAAATCACATGTCTTAATGGAAATATGTCATTAGATAAATTTTTATAACCTTTTAGTTTTATATATTTAGAGAATTATGAAAAAATAGTAATTAACAAAAGCCCATGTCTTTTTTAATCTAAAGGATATAATTCGTACTATATAACTAACTACATAATTCATAAAAATTATTTAACAACACTCATAAATTCTATAAAAATTTTATTGTCTTCTAGACATATCATGTGTATCACTTTTCAATATATGATGGGGAAAATGAAACATAAGGTGGGTGAGATCAAACTCTCAGTAATTCCAACCATTTATCAAAAGCTACAATGAAATGGATAATGCGGTATAAATAATTAAGATTCAACTAATTATATATAATTGGACATATGATATTATCATTAATACAAGGTTTACAATATATATAAATACACATATAATAATAATTGATTTAATGGTGATGAAATGCATAATGTCAGATATCACGATCTGTCATGACCCGATCCACACAATGTGTACCCCTCCTAGGTTGGAATTGGGAGAAGAGAGATAGTGACCCCCAAGTCCCACCTCCAGTAGGCCATAGGTTAGCGACTAACACTGAGGGTATAATAAACATGCAGATGGGAGGCATTACCCTCTAATAGAAACACATGGGGAAGATAGAGGTAATATAGACACCAACCAACTACCGCTTAGACTAAAATATAAAAGAAACCCCAAGTACACGAATGTAATGTCATGTTTGAACTACTACAACTTTAAGGAAACTACAAGTACCAAAAGTAAATAAAGACGATAGTTACCACAAAGCCCAAACAACTATTGCCACCCACAATCTAGTAGTAACCAACATGATATCCAACTTACCCCAACTAACCTAAAAAATAGTTTATATATACGTAGGGTGAGTATAAAAATATACTTATTATGATTCTACCTAGTGCCTCTCATGAAAAAGTTAAAGAATTCATGCTAAAGCACAATGAACAATAAGTGAAGCAAACTCGTCACCTAAACAGGTATACTAAGTTCCCAGCCTCACCATGGATACTCTCATAAAATATTGCATACAAGAGAATATAATATAATAAATAATATCAAGGGGACCCTGATACCACTTCCCCACTGGTTTTCCACTCTTCCCCAATGTTACATGCCTGGAACATCTCTCTCCAAAAAGGATAGCCCATAGACACTTGGGTGAAACACCAAAATTCACACCTCATGCATCAACATTCACCTCATGCATCAAACCACCATGTCCATGTAATCAAACAAACCAGGTAGTTTCCAATAGACACCATAGCCTACACAATGTGTATCATACATAAGGTATTATACCTTAATCCATCATTGCCCATACACTAAGTAAGGATCCTCAAGACATCACAACCTATACACATTATACCTATAATTTCCCTTATGAAACTATATCTAGATCATATATGTTTGAAATAACCAAAAGACATTACAAGACTCTATACAAATATATGGGTAAAACTAACCATCATGCATACCAATAAAAGTAACTACCAAGAGAAGAGAGTAGGGATAAAGAGGGTAGTCATCCATCCATCCTCCGACTAGGATGTTGGGGAAAACACCTCCTAGGGCTCAGAATACCTGGGGTATCAATTTTCCTAACCAACAGGGTGGAGTAGAATATTGAAACACAGAATTATATTATATAATATAGATCACAACTAAAATATTGGAATATCCTAATCTTAGACACACCTAAATCTAACATCTCTCAGACTCTTGATTTCCACTGCTAAGACCAGATATTCTATAAGCACAAAACCATCTTAAGAGATACATTAATTTACTTTATCCATTTTTATGAGTTCCACATTATGTTATTTATTTCTAAAACATTAATTAACTATTAAAAATTCCACATTACATATCATTACCATTTCAATAAAGATACATTCCCTCTAAGAATAAGAAAACCGAGTCCACGACTTCTCAGAATTTCAACCTCAGCACTGTATCCTAGAAAGATCCAACCCCATGAGTTATATATCTATTAATTTATTAACAATATTAAATTCCATATCAAAATGTTCTATAAGAAAAAATTATAAGCTCCACAAACACAAGGGTCTTAACATGGTGAGTAGATGAACTACCCATCAAGTATTTTCCACCTATAGTTGGAGAGTAAACTCATCTATCCATGAGGAGATAAACATGAAAAGCACATGGAATACCCCACACATATTTTCCTCCCATGTAAAGAGAGTAACCAAACACATCCATCTACCTCAAGCAATGGGGAAAGGAATGCAGATAAACAAAAAACCTGTCCTCCATCCAAACAAAATATTCAAACAAGAATCTATATTTCAAAACTACGATTAATACCAAATCCAACTAGTTTATTCATCCCCAATGTCCTCCCTGATATCCACATGCATATACCGATGTATCTCTCCACTCTAGGCATAAAATTCAATCCCAAAAACTAGGCCTCACTTCCCCTCATACCAAAAAATCCCTCCAGGATCATCCGTTGTCATGAAAGATGGATGCTTTAAAAAGGTCATCAATGTTGTTTGCATGAGAATGGACAACACAACAGATCTATGATCACCTCAATCGCACGATATACATCTATACGAGGATGCTGGGTAACCATTGCACCAATAAGAAATGATAGAAACCCCATTAGAAAAATGGGAGATCATATACCATCACATGGAAATAATAACGAGTGAAAAAAGAGATCAAATTGGGAGGAACTGTTGAAAAAAAAGAAAAACACACCTTGCATCAACAATGGACACTAAAAATCAAATATGGAAGCCCGAGATAGATTCTTGTTAAACAGATATCCAAAAAGATTAAGAGGGGAATACGAGGTTTCTTGGGACAAGATAGAGAGAAGCTGAAGACATAGGGTTTGACAACTCGAGTGGCTGAAAAAAAACATAAAACATTACAACATCAGGGATTACCTGAAGTGTAATACCCATTCATGTTGTCTAATGACTTGAGGTCTGTTTCCACTAAAAAACCCTTTCTTTTGATTTTATATTATTTTTAAAACCCCAAAATATTTTGTAGAGTTAAACCCAATTTAATGTCATGAAATTATTTTACTTGGTGTGAAACCCACTTTCACGTTGTGAAATTATTTTACACGATGTGAAACCCACTTTCATGCTTTAAAAGTTCCATGATCCCAGTTATCCACACCCAAAATCCTCTAGACTTCCTCTAAGAATACTTTGAGCTTTGTAATACTTGAGAACACACAAAGGGTCAATCCACTCATATCTAGGCCCTTAGATCAGATTACTCTAAAAAAATTATCATCCCTGAGAATCCAAAACCAACACAGAGAGGAAATAGAAAAGGGGGTCATTCGAACAACCACCCTGTGAGACACATCTCAAAGATCTCTCCATCAAAAGAGCTCAACCACCACACTAGAAGAACAAAACAACAATGAATCAACCACAACAAGAACCTAAACACTCTCTCAAGGGATAATCCTCTCTAAAGAGAGAAATCCACAATAAGCATCTAGAGAAAACCATCTCACAACTAGAAAAGGACTACAAAAACAAAATGAAAAATGTTACAAGAGAAGATATAAAACTCAAATATCTTGGGTTACTGAGCATGTATCTGTAACTCAAATTCCTAGGTACTCTACTCTATTCCACTTTGCCTCCACAAGACAAAAACTAATGATATAGCATGTGTAATGACCCGTTAATTTATAAATACAATTCCCTTTATTTTAATGTCTTATAGAAAACAAATGAACTCTTTTTTATTATTGGGTTTAAATGACCATTAAGTATCATTACCGTTGATAATAAAGTCATTGAACATTGATCACAGGACTGATATAAATATAGGGTTTTAAAAAAATTCTTTCGACACAGAAAAAGGAGAGGATGACCACATCCAGTAGTCTCGGGCCATACAAAGCTCATTTTTCAGATCCTGGAACGGAGGTAGAGTCACTGGTCTTCACTCTTGACCAAGCCCAAGCCTAGCTTCAACACATTAAGCTTGAATAGGATCCCCTATGGGAGGAGTTCAAGTTAATAGAGATTACCACCTGGCCGATGTTATCTGAGCCGCCCCAAGATTCTGTCACCATCACACACCTTACCCTTAGGTATTATGTGGGTGTTATATGAGGTTATTTAACAAGGTATCAGTTACTTATTTTTAATCCCTTTTTTTAAATAAAATTCTTATTCCATCAATTCCTTTATGAGAATAGTCTTTCTTAAAAAAATTGATGAATTTGATAAATTGATTCTTCAAGTAAAAATGGTACTTTTGAGAAATATATACATTATTATATTAAACTAAGTTTTTTTAATAATAATATTAAAAAAATTCTTATAAATGCTGATTATATGAATTCCTTATCTATAAATGATTAGGAAATCATTTTGATAAGAGTGATATTTTTATATAATAAAACAGAAAGTGTATTTTTTGAAAATAATTTATTTTAAGGAATTAATTATTTTTTTAAATAATTAAAATTTTAATAAAATATTATTATCAAATTAATTTTATTAATAATAAATTATTACATATTTTTTATGAAGTCAAATGTAAATTTTATTATGGTTTGAAAACTATTTTTGTCAAAACCCGTGAATTTTCAATAAATGTCGATTTTCATTTTAAAAGTAAAAATTCACATATTTAGAAAATTATTTAGATAAAATTAATATTATTTTTTGAATTAGGACATCAAAATTATTCAATAGTGAATTTTTCATAATTTTATGAGACAGTCAAATTTTTGGATAAAAATTAAATACCATAGAAATAAAATATGTGTTTTATGACATCATAATAACCCCAAAATGATGTAATATATAATATAATGGGTATTATCAGCCCAATATATGTTTTAAAATTAAAATAATTTTATTTTATATGTGTTTTATTTATTTTATAAACCCTTAGTAAATCCTCCAAGACATATACAATATTTTAAGATTTTAAAATCATTTCCTTGAAAGTGTGACTCACCTCCACATAATAAAGGGAAATATTTTAATATCATATGCCCTTTTCTTTATAAAATAATGTTTTCCAATCCTATTGAAAAAAATCATGGGAACAAACCATGTAATTGTTTGTGGTTTTGATTATTTAATTATATAGATTCTAAAACCTTTGTTTGTGTAATATTAAAGAATTCCACTCTCATTTCCTATATAAACCCACCCAAGATCCCACTTTTCATCACTCAAAATACTTGGAGAACGTCTCTAATATTTCATAACCTATATAGAATCCTTCCAAGGATCCAGAAGCTCTTAAGATGCCCCTATTCAAGCTTTTCAAGTCACACACTCAAGTAAGGGATTCCTCTCCTCCCTTTTTTTAAAGGTTGGGGCCGAAGCCTCATTTTATTATTAAAGCAAAGAAAAGACCTATTTAAACTGGGTAGAGGGAGACCCATTACATAGACTGAAGGCCCAGTGGGCATGTAGCCCATTACATAGCCCACATGCCCAATTTTTTGGCCTAAGGCCCATTCTGTGAATAGTAACCTGGCTGCTACAGTACCCGCCACCGCTACAGTGCCCTGCCACCGCTACAGTACCCACCGATCAACAGTACCACCACTGCTATATTACCTCTACAGTACTGCTACAGTACTTGTGCCCCATGGGTTTTGAACCTCCCCTTTGAATTCAATCACCTTCTTTGAGAGTAATTCTTTTAATTTCAATTGCTTGCATTGAAATTAATTTGTAATAATCTCCTTACTATACAATTTATGTTATTTAAATGAGGGATCATTTATGATCCCCCATTTGTACTCTTACCTAAACAGTTACTATGCCAAAATTCCATAAGGGATCCTCCCTTTCCTTTCTCATTTTATCTAAGTTTCTTTATATTATTACACCCTTTCAGTTAAAAATGATGGGGTATGTTTTTGCACCACCCAAATACATCCATTATTATTTTTTTATTACAGGAGAACTATTTATATATCATTAGTCCCTCCCATGTACACCTATTACCATGCTAAAATTTTGTAAGATTTATTACATTTATCCTTTTTCATTAATTTTCTCTATTATGTTACACATTCAATTTTCGAATAACTTGTGTTGGGAAATGTATTTATATGAAACAATTACATTCCATTTCATGAATATATTATGGGATACCCCTTTCTATGTCATCAACCATTTTTATTATTTTTTATTTCATGTTGTTAGGCTGCTGAAATTGCATCGTGATTTTCCATGCCAAAATCATCATGTTGTGAATACCATTCCCGTTTCTATATCAAGAGTATTCACCTTTATGAATATATAATTATTTAATATAGAATTTAATGTATGCATTCAACATTCCTATATCTTTTAATAAATTACAATGTTGACTGAATTTATGTTATATGATCTATGTGGCACACTTAAGCATGAGATTGAAATGTTTATGAAGGGTGCGCCCTAATAGTGCTTCAATACATTGGGTAATGTTTAGTATCATGATACACCATGTGATGTGAGGGTTTACTCATGCTAATTCATGTGAAATTATGTTTTACTCATGCTAATCCATTTTCAATGAGCCTTGTCTCATGATAATATCATGTTGTATATTGTTTCTGCATTTCCATGTTATGGATATCATGTTATAGCATGCCTTTATGTCATGTTTACTTTGTTATCCATTGATATGAATATTTACTAACATGTATTTTATTCCTCATGTTATTCCATTTTTATTCCCTTATTGGTATTTTTATATCACCCCTTTCTTATGTATGTCCTTAGGTTATCCCATGCAGTGTTAAGTATGAAGGAATGAGCTGGTCATGTCAAAGAAGTTTGAAATAAAGATGTTGTATTTCATATTTTAAGTTTCTATGTAATGTTCCTAATTTCCCAAGACACTAGACCTCTCAATCCTCAAATTTTTCTTAAGTTAAAGTGTATGTAATAAATCATGTTTATGTTTGTAATAAAGAGTATGGTTGTTATAGTTGGTATCAAAGGATAAATTTAGTTATTTTTGGGATTAGGATTAGAAAACCATAGTGAAATATTTAGGGATAAGACTAAGTATAAGAAAAAAATACCTAAATTTTTAATGATTATATAGTAAGTAGTTTATCAAGAAAATACATCCTAGTCTAGATACAAACAAGCAGAGGTGGATCTGGCACAAAAGTATCTAGGGGTAAAACCTAAAAGCACCGCTTTAAGCTAGACTCGAATGAGAATTGGTGCACAATAGTAGGCCTTGATGCACTCTTGGTTCAACACTCCTGAGGGATATGTTTTGGTAATTCATAATCTTAGTATGAACCATTAATAAGGTAGAAATAAAAAATTCCCATAAGAATATACGTTTGGAAATAGATTATGGATAACTTAGGTAGAATCCTAGAAGTTCATAAGTTAAAGAAATAAATATAATTTATATGTTATACATTTTTATAATTGGATTACCATTTATGTGTTTAATAATTTAAAATAATTACCCCTAATTTTCCTTTTATTATATCTAATTACTGGTAATAGAAGGAATCAGGTTAACAACCGATGCGAAAGGCAATGTGATGATTGACTCAATGAGATTCCCTTTTAGAAGGGAGATCAATTAGGACATATTGTGATTTCGCCAAACCAACTATCAAAAATCATGATTAACAATTGGAATTTTTTTAAATTCCCAAGGAAATCAAGGAATAAGAAGATTAAATCTCATGAAAGTTCATTTAATAAAGGTGATACGGGAATGAAGTCCCAATTTCCTCTATATTATAAGTGTGGAAAGAGGAACCAAGGAAGATGTCACAAAGGGACTAAAAGATGTTTTATGTGTGGATAGGAAGGTCAAAAATTGTCCAATTGCTGTTCCCAAATGGATAATGTGATGATTGGAAACAAAGGTCCATATAAGGAATCAAATACAGTTCTATGCTATAAATGTGGAGAAGGCGGGCATTACCCAATACAATGATCTATTACAAGGGCTGATAATCATAATGAGAATCAACAATCTCTATGATCAAGGGATCATAGGAAGTCCTATTCTAAGATGGATAATGATGAATGAATTACATGTAACCTCTACTTCAAAGTAGTGTATGTTGTAATGTATTTCAATTCTTGCCTTATTAGTGTATCTTTTATATTTTCTAAGAACATTGAGTCCCCAACTGAAATGATATTAAATCATTATGGAAAAACTTATATAACTATTGTATCACATATTGAATTTTTGGGAATATTTTTCTTGAAAATTTTATAATTCTCCCTTTGATATAATTCAAGGAAAAAAGAAAATTTCATTACCTATGCCTCAAGGTAGTGAATGTTCATGAGAAAAACTACCCACACATGATCTGGAGTTATCATATGTGATCTTCGCATTGAAAATATGGTGGAATTATCCATTTGAGGAAAATTGTGAAATATATACAAATAAAAAAGGTCTCAAATATATATTCACATAGAAAGAGATGAACATGTGCCAACGAAGATAGTTAGAGACCATCAAGGATTACGAATGCTCAATCTATTACCACCCTAGGAAAGAGAACAAGGTGGAATATGCTCTAAGTAGAAGGGACCCAAAGATTATATCATTGATGACAATGGAAAAGGATCCAATATTATTAGATTTGATGAATATGGAAATGAGAATCATAATGAAGGGAACATCATCAATCCTTTACCATATGATTTTTCAACTATATCTTTTGGAAAGGTTAAAGGATGATAAAAAAGATGATGTGAGAATTATGAAGAATGTGAAACTATCATAAAAGGGAAATCCTCATAGTTTAATGTTAATGAAGAAGGAATTGTGATATTTGGGTCAATACTATGCATTCCATCAAATTCAAAGTTAAAGAATGAACTTTTAGATGATCCATATAGTTCAAATTTATCCATTAACCTAGGAAACACATAGATGTATCGATATCTCTAAGAGAATTATTGGTGATATAACTTGAATAAGGATATTGTTGAGTATACATCAAAGTGCTTGATATATTAGAAAGTGAAGGATGAGAGGCATAAGTCTAAGGGGATGATGAAACCATTACCCATACCAACATGGAAATGGGATAACATTACCATGGAATTTGTCACTGGACTTCCAAAGACATCCAAAGGAAACTTTCTATATAGGTTGTTGTGGATCATCTTACAAAGACTGCACACTTCATTGCAATTCGAGAGTATTTATCATTAGATCAACCATAATGGATATAACTTAGAGAAGTGGTAAGGTTGCACAGAGTACCAAAATCAATTATATCTGATCAAGATTCAAGATTCACCTCTAAGTTCTGGAAGAGTCTCCAACACGCTCTGAATACCGAGATGAACTTCAGTATGACTCATCATCCTCAAACTGATGGCTAATCTGAATGGACTATCCAGAAACTTGAGGACATGTTGAGAGCATTCTCAATGTACTTCAATGTGGGATGAGACCAACATATTTCTTTAGTGGAGTTCTCTTACAACAACAATTTCCACTCAAGCATCCAAATGGATCTTTATGAATCCCTTTATGGGAAGAGGTGAAGAATACCGAAATGTTGGGATGATGTCGGGGAGTGAAAACTTCTAGGTCTAGAAATGATCAAATAAATGGTGGATAAGGTTAAGACCATCCAGGAGCACATTAAAGCTGCTCAGAGTTGACAAAAGTGCAATGTTGATAACCGTAGAAGAGGCCAAGAGTTTGATGTTGGAGATATGGTTTTCCTCCCCATATCACCATGTAATAGAGTTATGAGATTTGGGAAGAAGGGAAATCTTAGTTCAAGGTACATCATCCCTTTTGAGATCCTTGATCGCATTGGAGAAGTGGCCTATTAAATAGCACTCCCACCAAACCTGGCTCTAGTACATGATGCATTCAAGGTATAAATCTTGAAGAAGTACATACCTAACCCATTACATGTACTCAATCCAGAGGTGTTACCATTGGAAAATGACCTTTCCTATGAGGATAATCCAGTGAAGATCTTAGATCGTAGAGAAAAAGTTCTACAAAATAAGACGATTCCCCTCATCAAGGTGTTGCGGTGAAACCACAAGTTCAAGGAAGAAATGTGGGGACTAGAGGAAGTGATGATTTAGAGTTACCCACATCTATTTTAGTGTGGAAAAAGGAAATTTAAATGGTATAATTTCTTAAGGGGGGAATGTCTTAATGACCAGATCATTTATGAATAAAATTCCCTTTCTTTTCATGTATTATAGAAAAAACATGAAATATTTTTTTATTATTGGGTTTAAATGAGAATTAAATATCATTAATGTTGATAATATAGCTGTTGAAAAATTATCACATGACTAATATAAATACAAATTTTTTAAAAAAATCTTTTTGACACAGAAAATGGAGAGAATGGCCTCAACCAGTAGACTCGGGTCATACAAAGCTCATTTTTCGGAGCTCAGAAAGCAGGTGGCGTCACTGGGATTCTATCTTGACCAAGCCCAATCCAAGATTCAACATGTTAATCTTGAATGGAATCACCTATGGGAGAAGTTAATGTTAATAGAGATTACCACCCAAACGATGTTATCCGAGCTTCCCCAAGAGTTTGTCATCATCGCACACCATAACATTAGGTCTTATGCGAGTGTTATAAGGGGTTATGTAACAAGGTATTAGTTACATATTGTTTAATCCACTTTTATAAATAAAATTATTACTCCATCAATTCCTTTATGAGAATAGTCTTTCTTTTAAAAAAATGAAGAATTTGATAAAGTGACTCTTCAGTTAAAAAATTTACTTTTGAGAAATATATACATTATTATATTAAACTAAGGTTATTATTAATAATACTATAAAAAAATTCTTATAAATTATGATTATATCAATTCCTTATCTATAAATTATTAAGAAATCAGTTTGATAAGAGTTATATTTTTATACGATAAAATAGAAAGTGTATTTTTAGAGAATTTATTTTAAGGAATTAATAAATTTTTGAAATAATTAATATTTTTATAAAATATTATTATCAAATTAATTTTATTAATAATAAACGAGTATATAATTTTTATTTAGTCAAATGTAATTTTTATTAAGGTTTGAAAACTCTTCTTGTCAAAACCTGTGAATTTTTAATAAATGTCAGTTTTCATTTTAAAAGTGAAAATTCATATATTTATAAAATTATTTTGATTAAATGAATATTATTTTTAGAATCAAGACATCAAAATTATCCAATAAATATTTTTTCATAATATTCTGATATAATTGAACTTTTGGGTGAAAATTAAATACCGTATAAATAAAATATGTGTTTTATGACATCATAATGACTCCAAAATGATGTAATAAATACTATAATGGGTATTATAGGCCCAATATATGTTTTTACAGTAAAATAAAGTGATTTTATATTTGTTTTATTTATTTTACAAAGCCTTAGTGAATCCTCCAATACATATGCAATATTTTAAGATTTTAAAATCATTTCCTTGAAAGTGTGACTCACCTCCACATAAGCAGGTGAAATATTTTAATATATTCACCCCTTTGAAATATAAAATAATGTTTTTGATACCTTTTTGGAAAAAACCATATGCAAGAACCATGGTAAGGTTTGTGATTTTTAATATTTAATTATATAGATTCCAAAACCTAAGTTTGTAAAATATTAAAGAATTCCCCTCTCATTTCCTATATAATCCCTCCCATGCTCCCACTTATCTTCACTAAAAATACTTGGGGAACGTCCCTACTTTAACCTAACCTCTCTATAATACTCTCAAGGTTCCCTAATCTCTCAATAATCCCCTTTTCATGCTTTTGAAGTCACACACTCAAGTAAAGGATTCCTCCCCCCTTTGAATTCAAGCACCTTCTTTGATAGTAGTTCTTTTAATTTCAATTGATTATATTGAAATTAATTTTTAATCATTAAATTACTGTAAAATAGATTTTATTTCAATTAGGGATCATTTATCCTCCCACATTTGTACTCTTACTTAAGCCATTACTATGCCAAAATTTTATAAGAGATCCTCCCTTTCCTTCCTTTCTCATTTTTATCCATGTTTCTTTATATTGTTACACCCATTTATTTTCAATTAAAAATGATGGGGTATGTTTTCAAACATCCCCCATACCACACTTATTATGTTTTTATGATGGGATACCTATTTCTATATCATTAATCCCTCCCATGTACACCTGTTACCATGCCGAAATTTCGCAAGAGTTATTACATTTCTCCTTTTTCTTCAAGTTTCTCTATTATGTTACACCATCTATTTACAAATAACTTATCTTGGGAAATGTATTTATATTACCCCCTTACATTAAATTTCATTTATAAATTATGGGAGAACCATTTCTATCTCATCAACAATTTTTGTGAATTTTTATGTCACATTGTTAGGCTGCCGAAATTGCATCGTGATTTTCCATGAAAAAAACATCATGTAGTGAATACCATGCCCATTTATTTATCATAGGTATTAAAATTTATGAACATATAATTATTGATTATATAATTTCATGTATGTATTAAAAATTCCTTTATTATGTAATAAATTATGATGTTTAATGAATCCATGTTATATGATCTATGTGGAACACTTAAACATGAGATTGAGATATTTATGAAAGGTATGCCCTGATAGCAATCCAATGTATTGGATAATGTTTAGTATCATGTTGATCCATGTTAAATGAGGGTTTAATCATTCTAATTCATGTGAAATTAGGGTTTACTAATTTTAATCCATGTGAAATGATCCTTGGATCATGCTAATATCATGTTGTATGTTTTTTTCCACATTTCCATGTTATGAATATCATGCTATATCATGCCTTTATGTACATGTTTCTTTTGTGATCCATTGATATTCCTATTGAATAATATTTATTTTCTTCCTCATGTTATTCCATTTTTATTACCTTAATGATCTTTATATCTCACCCCTTTCTTATGTATGTCCTCAAGTTATCCCATGCAGTGTTACGTACGAAGGAATGAGTTGTTCATGTCAAAGAAGTTTGAAATAAATATGTTGAATTTCATGTTTTAAGTTGCAATTTAATGTTCCTAATTTCACAAGATACTAGAAATCTAGATCCTCAGAGTTGTCTTAAGTGAAGTTTTATGTAATAAATCATGTTTAAGTGTGTCATAAAGAGTAAGGTTGTTATAGAATGACTCTGAAACACCTTCTTTGGATGGTCCTAGATCTCTACAGGTCGCTCTTCGAAGGTCGCATCATCTTCAACATCAATCTGACCCCAATAGATGATGTGAGAGTCATCATGAAGATAACTATGGATCCACTAAATATGAAAACATCATGTATCCTACTCATCTATGGTGGAAGCAATATTTGGTATGCCATGACTCCAACATGAGACAACACCTCAAAAGGACCAAAAAATTGGGGGAAAGATTACTTTAATGAAAAAAATTTCGCTTCCCATGACGAGGATCCAACTTTAGGAACACATGATCCCCAAAATTGAACTCTAGTGGACTCCTCCTATGATAAACATAGTATTTATGATGATCCTATAATGTTTTCACCCTCTCATGAATTACCTGAAAAATCTCTGTCGTATTTTGTACCATTTATGGCCCAGGAATATAGGAATCATTGACCCCAGTCTAGCACAATGGAGAATGGAAAGGTCAGTCATACAAGAATTCAAACGGATCCATACTGATGGTGGAGTTAAAACTATTATTATAAGATAACCCTACCAAGGTCAGGTTCCTCATCCAAAAACCTCCAAAATACATGACATAAAAGCGCAACATGTCTTCATGAGTCTGGAAGGCCTGCTCTATCTGAACATCTTTCTATAGAAGAAAATTAGTGATAAGGAATAGTTGATAACCAAAAGTATGTTTTAGACCTCTATACACCCTATAGGTAAAACAAGTATCTCGATCAGAAATGATCATCCTAAGGACTCTGTGGAGTTGAACCACCTCCTATAGATACTACCTCGACAAAACCTTTAATGAGCCCAAATCCTTGATAACCATAAAGTGGTTTGTTTTTTTCAAAAACTATCCCATACAACCCATATAGTTTCATAAAGTCCATTTTCCTGAGGTAAACCTATAACAAATTCCATCTAGATATCCTCCCACTTCTACTAAGGAATATCTAACGGCTGGAGAAAACCATCAGGAACATGGTGACCAGCCCTCACTAACATGTGCCTATCATGGGGTGTGAAAAAAAAAAATATTACCTAAGTTGAAATGTAGTAATGTGGGTAACTGAGGTTTTCTCTAGAGGGGAGTTCACAAAGATTATGTTTGTCGCTTAAATTTGAGAAAGAAGTGAGGTTGTTTTTTTTTAAAATATTGATTGAGTTGAAAATAAAGAAATCAATTAAAAAGAATGATTGAAAACTAATGGATGAAGCGATTGATGGGGTTAGGGTAGGATCAAAAATTTTAATTTAATCATAGTCATAAAGATCATTCCCCCTCTCTTCCTGTTGAATGATAAATTAAATACTCCTCGATCGAGTTATCAATCACCCTTGGTTGATGAAATAAGTGGAACTCACTCCTATGTGCATGGAAGTTAATAAAAAAAGCCCTAAAAACTAAATAAATTATCGATCAGGATTTTTTGATCCTTAGAAATCTAGAAAATGTTCACTAGTTCCATAAACATGAAAATGATCACTGGACACTCACCACTTAACACAATCTTCTCGATCGAGACAAATTGCACTAGGCAGAGGGAGATCAAAAGTCTTCAACCAAATATATTAATAATTAATACACAAAAACCCAAAACATGATCACATTAAGAGAATTGGGAAACACTAAAAATAGAAATCATTCAAAAGAAAAATAAGGTTTTACATTCAATATCAAGACTTTGAAATTACAAAAGTGAAACTCTCCCTTCCCCGATCATTCAAAGGTTTTACCCCTCCATGTGAAGGAAAATATAGTCGAAATCAGAAGAAAAGAGAATAATAGAACTAATAAAAAATAAAAGAGAAAATAAAAATCACATCAAGATATAAATACTCCATCACAACCACTCTTTCACCTTCTTCAACCCCTTTGAATGGAAGTAGACACTCATATAAATAGGGTTGAGAGGTAGAAGTATTTCCCTCCAGATTCATTCCTACAAATTTTTTACTCTTTTCAGCATAATAATTGGATGAATATCAGGATGTTTTATTCATAAAAGTAGTTCCACTATCTATTTTTCATGATACCACAAAATATCAGATAAGTTGGAAAAGTTTCAAAAAAGTTATTCTCTAATCACTGATGAAGAATTTCTATGATTGAGGAGACTCTTCAACTTCCTCCTTTTGGACATTTTCAAAGAAAGTTCTATGACCAAATTTCTTCAAGAAATTTAATTTAAAAATGAGACACGATGTCCTATTTCTATTATAGCTACAATAATTTCATTTGGAGTTTTTTAGGCTGAGATATAATTCATTGACTGAAGTGGGGTCCATTCTATCATTCGAAAAACTTTTTCAAATTTATTATTTTTTTGGGCCATTTTGTGTCGAATTGGATCAAGTTATACAAGAAAAAGTTGAATCCCACGATCATGGAAATCCTAGAAAAAGGAATCACTCAATTTGGATCAAAATTGTAAGAGTTATTCCAAAAAAACAAAAGATCCATAAAACTATCAATTTTACAGAATTAACCAATTTTCATAATTTAGCCCATAATTCACTAAAAACACTAAAATGATACAAATAATATCAAATTAATTAATTGTAAAGGGTTAAATATTTTAAATACACATGAAAAAAAGAAAATATTATCACTATCATAAAACTACTGGTAGACTAAACATCGAGACACAAACTCTGAAACTGAATGCTTCAACCCAGGCCACCAAAAATGGCCTCTCAAATGTTAGTACATAATTTTCATGTCAGGATGTACTGCCAAAGGAGAACTATATAACTATATGATAAACATATTATTCATTTCCAAAGGAATGAACACCTTTCTTTGAAACAACACCCGATGTTTTTCATCTTCATACCAACCATCAGAGGCCTTGCTACAAACAACTTGGTCTCTCTAGACCTTCACCCCAAGATCCCCCAACTGGGACTCCTCTACCTTCCACACCAGCGATGACTAAACCATTATCTAAAAAAGAGAACCTCTACCCCCTGAATTATCCCACATCTACATTCAATGCTGAATGTTTTTTCATCACTCTCTAGAAATCACCTGATTCCCACACTGCATCACTGTGAGACTTTCTTCTCAGTGTATTAGCTACAGTATTCCCCTTTCTAGGTGTATATGAAATCTCAATGATGTAATACTATAATAACTCCATCCACCAATGTTGATGCAAGATAAAGTCACATTTGGAGAAAACATACCTCAAGCACTTATGATTGGTGAAGACCACAAAATGCTCACCTATGATGTAATGTATCCATAAAATTTTGGAAAACACTACTACCACTAACTCAAGATCGTGGGTGGAACAATTATTCTCATGGTGGAGTAACTTTTGAGACACATAAGAAATGATAGATCTATATTGTATCAGAAAATAACCCAGACCAAGACATGAAGTGTTATAAAAAACCTCAAACACAACTCCTTCTGCTGACATAAAAAGTACCGAAGCACTGACTAATTTCTCATTCAGATACTCAAAAACCTTCTGACACTGAACAGTTCACAATAACACCTGATCCTTTTTGGTCAACACTGTCATATTAGTCGTAAACTAAGATAAATAAACTACAGACCTCTTGTAATAGCCTGCAAGACCAAGAAAACTTCTCTCCCATCCCACTTTCTTGGGGGATTACCAAGACAGAAATGCTTCTATCATTGATAGTTCCATAGATAATCCCTTTTGGGATACAACATGCCCCAAAAAACAGACCTCTTGAGCCCACAAATTACACTTCAAAAACTTCCTAAACAACTATTGACAACGAATAACTCCCCAAATAGGACACAGATGATCTGTATGCTCCTCCTCAAATGCGGAGTACACAAGGATTTCATCGATGAAAACCACCATGAACTTATCCAGGAACTCATGGAACACAACATTCATTAACCCCATGAACATAATTAATCATTTGACAAACCAAACAACATGACAACAAACTCATAATTCCCATGGTGACAATGGAAAGAAGTCTTCAGGATATCATCATCCTTTAAACACATATGATGATATCCTTACCAGAAATCGATCTTCATGAACCAACTTGCACCCTTGAGTTAATCGAATAAATTTTCAATCTTTGGATTATTTTGATGCTATATGAAAACTATCTATAAGTAATTTTTATGTATAGTAATTAACTTCACCTCAATCTAATGCATGGTGTGGTCTGTATGACTCAAAGTGTCTATTATCACTTTAAAGTTGACATTTTAGTTCAAAAAGTGTGTCACCCACTAAAAAACAATAAAAAACACTATTATTGACTTGATAATTTAATAAAATTATTCATAAGTAATTTTTGGTGTGTAGGAATCATCATCACATGATACTAATACATGATGTGATTGGTATGACTCAAAGTGCATTTTTCTAGATTGAAATGACATTTTAGTAAAAAACACAAGTGACATGCTCAAAACCAAGAAAACACATTTATATTGTTTTTACACTTTAGTAAAATGATCCATATGTAATTTTTTATGTGCATGGATTATACACACCATAATATGGTGCACAGTGTGACTGGTATGACTCCAAGTGTGTCTTTTAATTTAAAATTGACATTAATTTTAGAAAAAAGAACAAGTGATATACTCAAAACTAAGAAAACACATTTTTATTATTTATATTCTTTATAAAAATTATCCATAAGTAACTTTTTATGTGTAGGAATCAGCCGCAACTCTATCTCATGCACGATGTAAATGGTATGACTCCAAGTGTGTCTTTTTATTTAAAATTGACATTAATTTTAATAAAAAAGATAAAATACATACCGGAGGATAGTAAAAATAATTCATATTATTTTAATACATTAGAAAAATGATCCATAAGTAATTTTCTATGTGTAGGAATTAGTCGCACCTCAATTAGATACACCATGTTCAATGTATGACTCAAAGTGTCCGTTATTAGTTTAAAATTGACATTTTAGTTTAAAATGTGTTTCACTCACTACAAACTGAGAACAAAAGCTCGGTTTGTCTTGATAATTTACTACAATGACTCATTATTAATTTTTAACATGTGGGAATCAGTCTCACATCAATCCAACACATGATGTGACCTATATAACCCAAAGTGTGTGTTTTTAATTTAAAATGACATTTTAGTAAAACACACAGGTGACATTCTCAAAACCTAGAAAATACATTTGTATTGTTTTGATACTTTAGGAAAATTTTCCATACATTATTTTTGATGTGTATGAATCAACTTCACCTTAATCCGACATACGGTGTGACCGGTATGACTCCATGTGTATCTTCTTATTTAAAATTGACATTTTATCTAAAAAAACATGTGACATACTCAAAACCAATAAAAATCATTCATATTGTTTTAATAATTTTTAAAAATGATCTATAAGTCATTTTTGATGAGTAGGAATCAGCCACACCTCAATGTGATACATAGTGTACCCAGTATGACTTAAAGTGTCCGTTAAATGTTTAAAATTGAGATTTTAGTTCAAAATGTTTATCACTCAATGAAAACTAAGAAAATATGCTCTGATTCTCTTCATATATTAGTAAAATAATTCATAAGTCATTTTTGATGTGTATGAGTCAGTATCTCATAAAACAGACACACGATGTGGCCAGTATGACATAGATAATGTATTTGTAGTTTAAAATGACATTTTAGTTAAAAAGACAAGTGACATACTCAAAAATGACCAGATTTATTCATCTTGTTTTTATAATTTAGGAAAATGATCTATATGTCATTTGTGACATGTAGGAATCATCCTCTCCTTAATCCGACCCATGGTGTGACCGGTATGACTCTAAGTGTGTCCTTTTATTTAAAATTAACATTTCATTAATGTATTCTTTAATATTTTTGTTTAATTTATTTATTTATAGTATTGAAAACATAATATTCATTTTCTTATACTGGTGGATTTTTTTTATCTGGTTGGGGTGGTTTGTTCATCAACTGATACCATTTTCGGGCTTTTTTGAGTGGGTGTCGCAGGTTCTAAAGATGATGAAACATCGATGTTTTTAAATGTTTGTTGATAGTAATTGAAAATGAAATTATAAAAACCAGTTTTTGAAATGTATATTATAGTGTTTTGTGTATATGTGTTGTAAAATTTATTTCAATTTAATTATGAATTTTCATAGAGGTGTATTTCTAAACAGGTGTATTTGTATATAGGTGCATTCATGTTCATTTTTTACAGAGGGATATTATTCAAAAAACACACTGCATAAGTAAGGCCCTTATAAATGCTATTTATAACACTAATAAATCCCCCCTTTATCATCACTACAAAATGTGCTGATAAAGGGGGTTGTTTATTAGTGTCTTTTTAACACTGATAAAGGGCTCCCCTATTAACAACACCAAGGACAATTGTAACATCCCAGGTAATTGTAGAATAATTTTTTTTATATCTATTAATATTTATAAATAAGATATTAATTTTAGATTAAAGGGTACACTATGTATAAAATCATACCCTAAATGAAACAATGGGCTTCACCGAAATCTTATGTTGCACACAAGACACAGATATGCCAAAAAATAATACATTATTAATATTATTATTTTCAATGTTAGTTATTGCCTAGACATTGTATTGGTAGGAATGAAAAAAATAACTATATTATGTATAAACATGTCTATTAAATGTTTTTACTTTCTATTAATAAAATTTAGAGGCTTAAAATTAGAACAAATCCAATTTTGATAAAAAAACACTCTAAATTTTTTAAAAGGTAGTTTTACCGCATTATGAGGGAGAACCATTTTTAAATCATGTTTTGAAACTTTTATAAGTTCTATTTGAAAAAAATAAAATTATAATTTGGAATAAGGACATAAAAATTTACTTTGGTTGAATTTTGGTATTTTTTGATAAATTTCATTTTTATTGAATAGTGAAAAATACCACATTTTAATTCAAAACCGCTTTTTCAACTAATTTATTTATATAGATATATTGTCATTTTATTTTGTTTTAAAGTGTAATTATATTATGTTTTTATAATTTAATCCAATTTAGTTCATTTTCAGCAATTTCATATTGAAATTGAATATAAAAACTATGTGAACATTTGAACGTTTTACTTAAAAAGCTCATTTTCTCATTCTGACAATAGGATTAATTTTAGATTTAATTTTTCCATTTCTGTGAATTGAATTTTCAAAAAATAACATACATGGTTGTAATCAATGTGAAAATTTTATTTAATAGGATCAAAATAATTTTTGGTGAATAGTAACTTTAGTATTTTATTTACCACATAAAAAGTGTAAATCAGGTAAATAAGGATAAAAATAATATTATGATAATATAAAACTATCCTAACACTTTTCCTAATATTATTGGATGAGTTATGACCAACCAAGACAATCAATGGGATGAAATTTTGGACTTTGGAAGACACTTCAGTGTGATTATGACATTTACAACATTTAATTTAAAGTAAAGGCAAAAATATCATAAACATGACTCTTATTACTAAAACAATTTTAAAATGGGGTTATATAAGGGATATATTAGACTATAAATAGTCATTATAAATCTAAAAATATTAACTATATAATTTTTTTTATTTATAATTTTTATTCATTAAATAATTAAATTTAATTATGACACAGTAATGATGTAGTGATTACTTTATTAATGAAAGAATCAAATAAATGATAATATAAATATTAATACAAATATTATTTGACATAATTTATTCCATAAAAGAATTTTATAGTTAAATATACATGTTATAAGTCTATTGAATTATTTATTTGAAGTTATATCTCTTTTTTTTTATTTTTTTTAAATTCAATAAAGTGAAAAGTGTCAAAATTGACATAATTGATATTTTATAAAAATAATAATTTATTGAATTATTTAAAAGTCCTAAAAATATTTTAAAATTACAAAGTGACTGTGATAAGGTCTAAAAGATCATTAAGTGTCCATTTATGGAAATTTTACCACATATACATAATATTTAGAGCCTCTTAATATTTAAACATTTATTACCACAATTAAATTTAAAAGAGAATAATTACGGATAAACCGAAAAGATAAGGTTTAAAATAAAATAAATACATGTCTAAAAATTATTTTAGAAGAGTATTTCAAACTATCCTCATCTTATATTCTATATAAGTCATTTTTGAGGCATTTTTATTAAAAAAATTAATTTATATTAATTTAATATTTTAAGAGTTCCCAAGGGTGCTCCTCCCCTCTCCTATAAAAAGGCACCCACTCTTATCTAATGATCACACTTCAATAACACTTTGGTTTGGCCAATACCTACCAAAACCTCTTCTTAGAATACCTACCCACTTTATTGAGTCCTTATTATAGTTATAAAATTCTTCTTAGAGGTGTTAAAGCGTTCTTCAATGGTGATCAATCGAAGAAGAACTATCATTTTTAAGTGCTTCTATTTTATTTATTATTCCACTTCCTTTAAATATCCTTCATCCATGATAAAATAATAACTCAAGTATCCTTAATATACTGAGATTTTATTATGTTAATATCATCACCTAAATCCATCTCCAATTTCATCACATGGGAAATGAACATTTCGTTCATGTGTATGACAGACTACCACCTCACGAACTGATATAGTTCATTTTTTATTACCATCTATCAAGACTGGTTATAATGATGAAATAAATATTTATATATGATATTCATGACATATTTATCATTATAAGATAATAATAATTATGTTATTACTTTCCATTTATGTAAATATGAAAACGCCATTCGTGCGTACGTGTGAACTATCATCTCCACGAAGCAATGTGAATCAATTTTATTCACTAAATCACTTGTATGATATATATAAGTATATTTAAATTATTATTATGATCTTAATAATATTATTATCATTATATAAAGATAAAATAATAATTACTTATTTCCATAATGATCAATTGAAAATGGAAACACTATTAATGCGTGCATATGACCAACTGTCTCTATGAATATAACACGGTTCATTTTTCATAAGATTAATAAATGGTTTGATTTAATAGTACAATTTATTATTATTTCATGAATATTATTTTAGTGATTAAGGAATTATGATAAAATGGACAATTTAAATCATAACAAGTTCATTTTTGACTCAAGTACCGAATATCAACAAAACATCCAACATGAACTCAAATAAATAACTAATTCTTAAAACATGGTAATAAGTGATAGAAAATGAATAATAAAAATGAAAAAGTTTCTCAATAAAGTACAAATTAACCTATGTTTATTATTCAGGAAGAACAAGGAATATATGTGTTGAGTCAGACTCATGGTAAGGGACTTCGTCTCAATCTCCTTTCATTGAGGCATATTTTGATATTATACACCACCTTATTTTATTCGATATATAATAAAGCCCTTTGAATTTTAATTTAATTAAAAGGTTTTAAAAAGTAATAATTTTTATATAATGAATTTTACTAAATGGCAAAAGAAATGTTTTTAACGTAACTGGCGACAACGACTTCTCCACCGATGTAACCGTTATTTTATATTTGGATTCTTCAATAAGTCTTAATGTTTTTTTAAAAGGTAAAAGAAATAACTTATTACCTTTTGGGGTATTTTTTTATTGATTTTTTTTTAAAAATATATTTAATATTTCAATATCTTTAAATGATTTATGGTGATTGAAAATGAAATTTTATGGGTGATGTATTGATAATTGCAATCTTTTATGCGTTATGATTATACAATGATACTTAGACATTTGATAGGTTATTACATGATAAAAAAAATATGGGTGGTTATGTGATAAACCAAATATGGGTGGTTCCATGAAAAACCATGTATGGGTGGTTATTTTATAAACCATAATATATTGGGTATGGAATTAGACTTTATGGCTATTTCATTTGTAAGAGTGATAGGTGGGGAAGTCAACCGTACGGTTATTCCATTAAAGTATGATATTGTCCTAAGTTACCTTTATATTTTATATGTTCTTTATATGGGTTTTATTTTAATATTTTGATTACATAAAGGTTAATCAATGAGCTTATATTTAGTGAAGAGTATTTACTACTTCATAAAGGTGAAAAGTATTACATATGATAAAGTATTCATGGTTTATATGTTTTTGTGAGGATAACAGTTTTACTTGTTTGTGTATCCCTTACTGAGGTTTTTATGATCATACCAAGTTTTTGAAATGTTTTTCATAGGATTTTAAAGGATAATAGATTCATGTATGGGATCAAGGAAAAGTTATGATGTTTAAACATGAAACGAAACCATGTTTATTTTTAAAAGTTTTTGTTTTATAAAAAAATGGATAGTGAGTATAAGGGTATACTTTGTAATATTTAAGTTATTATGTATGAATTATTTCCAAATTATCTAAAACTATAGACTTGAAAATATCCTTATTATTATATAAATTAAATTCTTGATTTAACTCAATATTATGTAATGTTTAAGGCTCGGGCCTTAAAGTTGATATCAAAGGTCGGTTTAGATAACTTTATAGGTTAGGGTGTTATTTAAGCATAAGTGAAAAGATGTATATAACCACAATGATTAGAATATTATAAAGATTCATAGTTATTTTATAAAAATTGAATGATTTTGAGATAACATGGACAAGTATATCTTAGTGTTTATCTTCATTATATGATAGTATATGATGATTTGACTAATATACTCACACTAACATTTTTTTAGTAAATGGTTGAATCGAGGAGGCCCCAAAGTAATAATGGACGTGAAGGAAAATTTTGTGGTTCTCTGAATAAGAAACTTAATGAAATGGGAGCTTTAATGAGAACTCTCATGGTTATTCTAACCCAACTATCTAGAGTAATTATTAACCACTTGAACGTTGGTGATTTTTATGATGCGTCATATATGAGAGAAACAAATCCCTATGTATGTTCAGGTAATAATGATCATAAAGGTAAGTATATTAAATTAAATATGTGTCAAGTATGTTGAACAAAACACTTAGTAATTTTTTTATAGGGATGAGAAGATGTTATAGATGTGGAAATAAAGGTCATAATACAATAACCTTCCAAGGAAAAAGGAAGCATTCAGTAGACTACAGGAAAGGGAATTAAGTTCTTTCTGAGTTATCAATTGAATTCTTTAAATGTTGTGTGTATGGTCATTATGAAAATATATTCCCTAAGAAGAAGGTTTGAGAATGAGATCAGTAAGACCGTAAAAATATAAGTTTAGAAATACCGAATGCTATTCCATTTGGAGATGAAGAATCTAAAAATGATATATGAAAGGTATGAATTATTTCTTTTCTCATGGTTTGAAATCGTTTAATCATAGGACATGATTCAATTTTTTGTTTTTAGGAAAGATTTATTAAGGAATAAAATGAATAGTTAAGGGATCATGAAGAATGTTGGATGATTAATATGTCTACATTTTAAGAATTCCAGAGTTATGTTAGATCTATAGATGAAGAAATGTTTAAAATTAGTAATTATCTTTTGATGATGGGATTACTTTTGAAGAATTTTTTATTATTATGTGTAACCATAAAGTTTAATAGGTGAAAATATTATTTGAGGAATAATTATCTTTTCTTTTGTGGAAATAATTATGGATAACCTTTAGGGTTTATATATTTTGGAGGTAATTATAGGTTATTAGTTTTTAGATGTAAAATGAAAGGTATGATATAAACATTGAGGTTCAAATATGTTATGGTTATTTTTGAGGACTTTATCATATTTTGAGAATGTTATAATAATTAAATAGTTTTAGAAAAAGGAAAACCCATAGGATGGGTGACAACCCGTCGCGTCTGGTAAGGCCGCGGGAATCGAACCCACAACTGAAGGATGAAAAGGGTGCATCAACTACCACTAGCCTATGTGAAGTCCCTGGTTAGTAAGACTTTTTATTTATAGTTTAAAAAGTTTATGGAATAAAAATAACTTGATTTTGGGAACTTATGTTTTATCAAATGGATTTCCTTATTATTGGAAAATTATTTGATGATTATGTTATAAGTGTTATTTTGGAAGGCATTCACTATTTTGAAATCTTTATATGATTAAGGTAAATAGAATAGTATGGGATTTTATTTGAGGAGTAATGGTTAAATTATATTATGGATGATTCTATGATTTTAATTGTGGACTTATGGGGAATTAGGTTATTTATGAAAATTATTAAACTATCATGGAGAACATGTGATTAGGTTAATTACATTTTGGTATGAGATAATAAGAGTGGTTGATTTTATTTGGAGATAAATGTTAAAATTTATCTTGGAAGACTATGTAACCAAATCCTTATAAATTTTTGGTTTCAATATTAGTTTTTATTATTTTGATGAATTTTAAGGACAATTATTTGTTGAATTATCTTTCTAGAACTTTGGATATTACTATTGAATTTTGGAGATTAAAAGAAGTTTTTTATCATACAATGGTTTAATATTTTGGGGGAAATTATCTGATCTTGTAATAATAATTTTGGTTTTGGTTAATGTTTCAAAATAGGGGAAATAGATAGTTAATATTTTATAGATTATGTTATTCTCTAGAATTTTATTTAGGCATGAAATATATTTCTTATGTACTCATTATTTGGAGAAAAAAAGATGATTTTATGGTGGAAATTGACTAAAGGATGAAACTTTAATTCTCAAGTAAGTATGTTTCCTTATGTTCTTAGTCTAGGAAGTAAATGAATTCCTCAAAAGGCTATTAAAACAAAAACGTTTTCTGTTTAATTTTCCTCCTATGAAATCAAATACCCTTTAACCAATAAAAAATTTATAGCTTTATGGTTGTTAACTTTTTCTTGACAATGTTTTCTATTACTCTCCATCAGAACATGATGGTTAGTTTTTTCTTCCATATCCATGTTTTCCTAAATAGCATCCTAGTATGTGTTATCTCAGGTGAACTTCATAGTTACATTTATTTATTTTAAAGTAGAATTTTTATTAACTCTTTTTCTAATGTAATATTTAAATGAAGGTATTTTGAAAATTCATACCTTAGTTACCGACCCAGAATTAAAATTGTGAGGACACAATTTCTAAAAGGGGGGAGAATGTAACATCCCAGGTAATTATAGAATAATATTTTTTCATAACTATTAACATTTATAAATTAGATATTAATTTTATTTTAAAGGTGACACTAAGTCTAATAGCATACCCAAAAAGCAACAGTCGGTTTCTCTAAAATCTTATGTTCTACACAAGACTGAGATATACCAAAAAATAATACATTATTAATATTATTATTTTAAATGGTAGTTATGCCTGGCTATTGTACTGGAAAGAATTAACAAAAATAAATATATTATTCTTACACATGTTTATTAAATGTTTTTACTTTAATATAATAAATTTTAGATGCTTAAAATCAGAATAAATCGATTTTTAAGCATAAAATACTCTAATATTTTTAAAAGGTTGTTTTATCTCCTTTTGGTGGAGGACCCTTATTAAATCTAGTTTTTGAAAATTTTATAATTTATATTTGAAAAAATATACTTATTATTTGAAAATGTGATATCAAAATTTACTTTGGTTGGATTTTTGTATTTTTTGATAAAATTCATTTTTTAATGAATAGTGTAAAATACTGCATTTTAATTCAAAAATGCTTTTTCATCTAATTTATTTATATATTTATATTGTAATTTTATTTTGTTTTAAACTGAAATTAGATTAATTTTTTACAATTTAATCAAATGGACTTCATTGGAAGTAATTCCATATTGAAATTGAATATAAAAACTACGTGAACTTTTGAACATTTTATTTAAAAAACCTATTTTCTCATTCCAACAATGGGATTAAATGTAGATTTAATTTTTCCACTTCTGTGAATTGAATTTTCATAAAATAAAATACATGGTATTTATAAGTATGAGAAATCTGGTTTAATAAGATCAAAATAATTTTTGGTGAATAGTAACTTTAGTATTTTATTTAACACGATTAAAGGGTAAATCAGGTAAACGAGGGTAAAAATAAAATTATAATAATATAAAACTACAAAAAAACTTGTTCTAATCTTATTAGATAAGTTATGGACAATAAATAAAATCCTTGGCCCTAAAGTTTTTCCTTTTTAAGCCACTTGGGTGTGATTATGACATTTATAACATTTAATTTAAAATAAATGTAATAATATCATAAAAATGACTCTTATTACTAAGAAAATTTTAATATGGTGTTATATTAGGGATATATTCGACTATAAATAGTAATTAGAAATATAAAAATATTAACTACATCATGGTATTTTATTTATAATTTTTAAAAATTACATAATTAAATTTAATTATGAAACTATAACGATGCAATGATTGGTTTATTAATGAATGAATCAAATAAAGGATAATATAAATATTAAAATAAATATTATTTGACATAATTTATGACATACATGAATTTTATAGGTCACTATAACTTTTTATAAGTCTATAAAATGGTTTATTTAGAATTTATATCTCTTTTTAGATTTAATTTAAATTCAATATAGTGAATAGTTTCAAAATTGACAATATTGATATTTTATAAAAATAACAATTAATTAAATTATATAAAAATACTAAAAATATTTTAAAATTAAAAAGTGGATATGATAATCTCTAAAGGTTAATTAAGTGTCCATATATGGGAATTTGACCACATATATATAAAATTTATATCCTCTTAATTTTTAAACTTTTTTTACCACCATTAAAATTAAACGAGAATAGTTAAGGACAAACCAAAAAGACAAGGTTTAAAATAAAATAAATACATGTATAAAAATTATTGGATGAGAGTATTTCTTACAATCCTCATCTTATCTTCTATATAACTTATTTTGGAGTCATTTTGATTAAAAAATTAATTTATCTTAATTTAATATTTTAAGAGTTTCCAAGGGTGGCCATCCCCTCTCCTATAAAAAGGTTCCCACTCTTATCAATTAATACCACTTCAATAACTCTTTTGTTTGAAAATAACCACCCATACCTCTTCCTAGAATCCCTACCCACTTTATTGAGGCCTTATTTTAATAATAACACCTTTCTTAGAGGTGTTAAAGTATTCTTAAAAGGTGATCAACTGAAGAAGAGGTATCATTTTTTTATGTGTTACTATTTTATTTATTCTTACACTTCCTTTAAATATCCTTCATCCATGATGAAATTTTAACTCCATTATCCTCAATATACTGAGATTTTTTATGTTAATATCATCACTTAAATCTATATCCAATTTAATTGAATAGGAAATGAACATTTCATTCATGTGTACGGCGGACTACCATCTTGCGGACCGATATAGTTCATTTTTCATTACCATCTATCAAGAATAGTTATAATGATGGAATAAATGATTATATATGATATTAATGAAATATTTATCATTATAAAATAATAATATTTATGTTCTTACTTTCCATGCACGTAAAAATGATAACATCATTCGTGCGTACGTGTGAACTATCACCAACACAAAGTGATGTGAATCGTTTTTTTTCATAAAATCACTTGTACGATATATATAAGAATATTTAAATTATTATTATTATTTTAATAATATTATGATCATTATATAAGATAAAATAATAATTACTTATTTCTATAATGATAAATAGAAATTGAAAACGTTATTCATGCATACGTATGGCCCACCGTCTCCATAAATATAACATTTTTAATTTTTAATATCATAAATAAATAGATTGATTTAAAATTATAACTAATTATTATGTCAGGAATATTATTCCGGAGATGATTGACTTATGAACACATGGAAAATTTACATCATAACACGTTCATTTTTTGACTCAAGTACTAAATATCGACAAAATGTCCGACATGAACTCAAATAATTAACTAACTCCTAAAACATCATAATAAGTGATATAAAAGGAATAATAAAAATGAAAATTTTCTCAAGCAAGTAGAAATTAACTTAAGTTCATTATTCAGGATGAACAATGAACATATGCGACGAGTCATAATCATGACAAGGGACTTCGTCTTAATCTCCTTAGATTGAGGAATATTTTGATATTATGCACCAACTTATATTATAGGTAGTATAATAAAATCCTTTGAAATTTAATTTCTTTCAAATGTTTTAAAAAGGAAACTTTTTTATATGAATAATTTTACTAAATGAAAAAAAGGAATGTTTTTAACATATGCGACTACAATGACTTCTCCACCGCTGTAACCATTATTTTATATTTGACTTCATCAATAAGCCATGATGTTTTTTAAAATGAAAAAAGAAATACCTTATTCAATTTTGGAGTATTTTGGTATTGAAAGTGGTTTTAAAAATGGATTGACTATTTCAAAATCTTTAAATGATTTATTGTGATTGAAAATTAAATTTAATGAGTGAAGTATTGATAATTGCAATCTTTTATGTGTTATGATTATATAATGGTAATTGGACATTTGACAGGTGGTTATGTGATAAACCAAATATGGGTGGTTATGTTATATCATAAATATGGGTGGTTCTATGATAAACCCTGGATGCATGGTTACATTATAACCTCCAATTCATTGGGTATGGAAGTAGGCTATATGGCTATTCCATTTGTAAGAGTGATACGTGTGGAAGTCGATTGTATGGTTATCCCATTTAAGTATGATTATGTACCAAGTTACCTTTATATTTTATATGTTCTTTCTATAGGTTTTATAGTAATCTGTTGATTACAAAAAGGGTAATAAATGAGGTTATATTCAGTGAAGAGTATTTACTAATTCATAAAGGTGAAATGTATTACTTATGATAAAGTATTCATGGTTTATATTTTTTTGCAAGGCTAACCATTTTCCTTTTTTGTGTATACCTTAATGATCTTTTTATGCTCATCCAAAGTTTTTTAAATATTTTATGACAAAATTTTTAAGGGTAATAGATTCAAGGATGGGATCAAGGAAAAGTTATGACGTTTAAACATGAAACAAAACTATATTTATTTTTAAAATTTTTTGTTTTATGAAAAAAATGGATAGTGAGTAGAAGTGTGTACATTGTAATATTTAAGTTATTATGTATGAATTATGTCCAAATTCTCTAAAACTCTAAACTTGAAAATATCCTCATTGTGAAATAAAGTCATTTTTTTGACTTAAATCAAGATTATGTATGGTTTAAAGTTGGGTCCTTATTACAACAAAAAAAATTTAGAACTATTAAACCTTTTTTGTGAGGTTAAAGGGTTGAAATATGGTAGTTTAACCACCTCACATTACCTTGTACTGATGGTAGTTGTCTTGCCCTTTCATTCTTATAATCCTGTTATGTCTTATCTAGTGGTTGATACTTTATTTATTTCCTCTTCTGGGGTATGCTATCATGTGGTCATACCAGACTACTTCCTGGCATGGAGACCCTATGCCCCTAGAATCCATTGGTCTGATGGGGGCTATTACTCATTTTCAGATCATATGGAACACTATGGAATAGAGCAGGAGGGCTAAGGAGAGTATGAGAAATCCTATAGATGATGCCTGGAGCCTCAGTATAAATAACACCACCAATACTCTAATATAAACAGCCATCATGGCTCTGTTGTAGCTTGAGGATATGTAAAGTTGTACTACATCAATATATTGGTAGTGGGGTGGGAAATATATATTCATGCTAAGTAGGATCATGAATTCACCAAGGCCAAATGTTTTCCCCTTTAGTCTCTATTGGGGTGCCTCGTCATCTTTCCCCCAGCACGTTCCACTTAAATAAAAAGAAAAAAAATAGATATAAAATGTGGGGAGTTATGTATCTTTGAGAGGTGTACATTTTTTAAGGATCAGGGCATGTGGGTATCTCTCTATTACATGTGTGTGGCTCTCTTATACATGGTGGGGAAGGGTAGTTAGGGTTATATCCAATTCTTTTAAGATCTACAACTAGAAAATTTATCCAGATCTAATGGGATTTCATTTATGATAGTATTTAATTTGATCCTGGTTCTTTTCATCTGCACCTTTTATTCAAATAGAAAACACCTAATTTTCACAATAAGGTCTATTTAGGATTCTTTATCTGGCCAAGTTTTTCATTTTAGGCTGCCTTCCAATTGTATATACTTTCTGCCATTGATCCACTATTTTATCTAAGTATTATTTTTAAGATTCCACTCATATTTTGGGAGTCTCTGATTTGTACTCTTGATTATTAGTGGATTATGATTTATTGACTAGGTCCTGTGGTTTTTCTCTTTTTGGGTTTTCCATGTTAAAATTTATGGTGTCAATATTTATTTTTCTACACATATATTTAATTACTATAAATTTGATTTAATTTTTTCTAGTTTATTCAAAGGGAAAATAAATTTATTTCCACTGTGCGTTCACTTCAGTGTTTTCTTTCACATTCATTGCCTGTCATATTTCCCAAAATATATTATCATAGGGATTGGTTTTTTTGTTCAGATATGTTATGGAATCCAATTATAGTTGGATAATTTTTTTGAATGGTACCAACTACCATAAATGGTGATTAAGAATGTAGGATCTAATTTTCTTCAAGAAAATACAAATTCCAGTGTTTGGTAATCAAAATACAAAAAGAATTTTTGATAAATAATGGGAGTTTGATAATGTGATGGTTTGTGGTTTCATTCATTAGTAGGTCAAATACAATGTGATTAACCATATTTTCAACATCTATCATGCTATAAATTTTTTCGAGAAGCTCGACACTACCTATACATAAAAGAAAATAAAAAATAATTTTTTTATACTAAAAAATGAATAATTTGTGGTAAAAATAAGGTAAATATATTTATAACTATTTGAGTTAATATTAGGTATTTTTTGATCAATTTTATGGTATGGGTATTACTTTTGAAGATAAGCATTTATCACTTTTGTTTTTTAATAATTTACCCAATTCTTGGGAGAATTTCCATGTTACCCTAATTGGTTTTAATCCTAATGGTACTATAACATTAAGTTTTTTAAGTATAATATCTTTAATGAAGAGGTCATGATATATAATCCAGAGAAATATTCATCATAGATTTTATTCATAGAGATCAATGAGAGAATTCAGGAAACAATTCTGGGATAGAGTAGTCATGGTAAGAGAAAAGGCTGAAGCAAATCTAGGTCAAACAAGGGAATTTGAATGTCATCATTATTATAATAAAGGAAATATAAAGAAGTTTTTCCTATTTGGTGATAATAGAAAAAATATTGAAGGAAAATCAAGAGAAGAAGAATGGTTATGGGGATGATTGTCTCACCACCAATACAGGGGTGATCATGATATTGTTTATGAATCCATTAATATTTCTTCTGATGATTATTGTTGGGTTGTTAATAGTGGTGCATGTTTTCATGTGACACTAAGTAAGGATTTTTTTTACATCTTACAACCCTGGTAATTTTGGTATTTTAAAGATAGGTAATGATTGTCATGCTGATGTTTTTGGTATTGGGACTATTTGTTTAGAGACCATCACATGAAGTAAGATGATTTTGAAAAATGTTCAACATGCACCTGATGTTCTTATAAATATTATTTATACTAAAATTATTTATGGTGATGGTTTTATCAAGATTTTGGTGATGGAAAATGTATTTTTTCCATGGGATCCTTGATTGTGGCTTGAGGGAAGAAGCAATCATGTTTTTATTGGACTTTAGCTTATATTTCTTGTGATACTACTTGTGTTGTTGATTGAAGTTTTTCTTCCAAGTTATGGAATATGAGGCTCAACCAAATTATTGAGAAAGGGATTGATTTTTTTGAAAAGAAAAATTTTCTTAAAAGTATAAACAATGTTAAATTGGATACGTGTGACAAATTTATGGCTGTAGAATAGATCAGGATGAGTTTCAGCAGTCATCCTTCATATAGGAAGTCACAAGTACTTGAATTAGTACATTCTGATATATGTGGCCCTTTTAAATCTAAGACCTTTTATGGAAGTATTTATTTTTTGAAATTTATTTATAAAAACTCATATAATCTTTGGGCTTATGTTTTGAATTCCAAAATTGAGGTGGTCATTGTTTTTATGAAATTTCTTGTTTTGGATGCGACAAAATCTCATAAGAAGTTGAAATGTATTCATACTGACAATGAGGGAGAGTATTGTGGTTTGTTTCATCAGTATTGCAGGTTAGAAGGTATTTGGAATCATAATACATATCTTAAAACAACACACCTAAATGTTTTAGTTGAGTGGATTAATAATAATTTTTTGGAAAGAGTATATTATTTGATTTTAGAAGAAAAGTATCCTAGACATTTTCTAGGTGAAGCTTTAATTAATTATGCTTATATTATCAATTTATAAACCATGGTTTCTTTGTATAAAGACACTCCAAACATATTTTTGTATTTAAAAGAGATAAATTACAATCATTTATGTATTTTTGGTTACAATGAATTTTTTTATGTTCCTAGAGATGAGATGTCAAACCTTGATGCTAAGTCACGATAGTGTATTTTTATTATCTATAGAAAAAATGAGTTTAGATATAGGTTCTATGATCCTTCTTTTAAAAAAATTGTCAGAATCCATTATAAATTTTTTAAATAGGATCAATCTATTATAGATATTGATAAGGTATAAAATTATTCTTCTCCAAATTTTGAGGGATTTTTCAATCTTGAGCCAGTTTCTAATTCACATTTACCTCATATTATTGATTCTGATAATCGTGTTGATGTGAAGAATGATGTTTATGGTGAACATGTTGGATTTGATATTTCATATGGACCTTTTTCTTTTGATGATACTATTCCAGGAGTTATTAATGAACCCATAGTTCCACTATAGAGATCATCTTGACATTGTACTATTTCTACTTGTTATTTACCTGATGAGTATGTGATCCTCACTGAAGGGGGAGAACCAAAATCCATTGATGAGGTGATGGAAAGTGATCAGAAGGAAAAATAGGTTGCAGAAATGGATAACATGATGCTATAATTGCACGTCAATTACATTTTTTTGCGCTGGTAAAGTTTCCTATAGGTAAGAGTGCTTTTCAGAATCGATGGATATATCAGATTAAAAATGAAAAATCCAGTTATATTCCATGAAACAAGGCTTGTTTAGCTATCTAAATATTTCAATGGAAGAAAGGTATTGATTTTGATGAAATTTTATCACATGTTGTCAAATTTATTCCATTTAGGTTATTATTAGTTTGGATTCTAGGTTGAATCTACAGATTGAAAAAATTGATTTGAAGACTTCTTTACTCCATTGAGATTTAGAGGAGTAAATTTATATGGAGTATCCAGAGGGTTTTGTTGAAATAGGTAAAGAGAATTATGACTGCAGGTTAAAGAAATGTTTTTATGGTTTAAAATCAAGTTCTGAGGAAGTGGTATAAGAAGTTTGAATCTGTCAATTCTCATTAGGGATTTTACAAAGAGATCTTTTGATCATTATATTTTTGTTAAGAGATTTATTGATGGTGGGTTTTTATACTGTTAATTTATATTTATGATATGCTCATTTTTTTCATGATTCTTTTATAATTTACATATTAAAGAAATATATTTTTCAATATTTTGTGATGAAATACTTAGGTCCATCATGATATATTCTTAGCATGTCAATTTATCATGGAAGAAAGGCCAAGAAATTGTGGTTATCTCAGGAGATAGATATTGAGACGATTCTTAAAAAGTGTTCTATGGATAGAGAGAAAGTGGTTAGTAATCCTCTTGATTTTCATTTTAATATTAGTACTAGTCATTTTCCTTCTACCTCTGAAGAGACAGAGTAGATTCAACAAACAACTTATTCATATCTCATTGGATATTTGATGTATGCAACAATATGCACTAGACCAAATATAGCTCATGGAGTTGGTGTGGTCAGTCATTTTTTATCTAATATAGGTAGATATTATTGGAGATAAATGAAGTATATATTTCTTTTCTTCTTGGTACTTATGATATGATATTTTTTTGGAAATTATGAACCTATGATTTGTGGATTTAAATTTTCAAATATGGATGGAGATATGGATTTGAGGAAGTCTACTTCGGGAAATTTGATCACTTTTGAATGGGGGAATTATCAAGACAATCTAGATTGAAGAGATGTGTTGATTTATCTTCCACTAATTCTAAGTTTATCGCAATAATAGAAGCATGCAATGATTTTTTGTAAATGAAAACTTTTATTTGAGATATTTATTTTAACCAAGAGTGGTATGATTTATTTTGTGATAGTCAGAGTTCAATTTTTTGGGAAAGAATCCCACTTTTAATGAAAGGTCGAAACATATCTATGTTTAGTATCATTGGATCTAATAATTCCTTGATTTGATATAGTTGGATCTCAATAAGATCCACACAGATGAAAATGGCTCATACATGTTGACCAAGAGTTTACCCAGAGGAAAATTAGAGACTTATTAAGTGATTGCAGGGTTGGCGGTGATTCACAGTTGAGTCGGAGGGGGATTTTTTTTGGGGTGCCTCCTCATCTATCCCCCATCGCTTTCCACATAAATTAAAAGGGGAAAAATAGATATGAAATGGGGATTTAAGTATCTTTGTAAGAAAGAAATTTTTAAGGCTCAAGGAATGTGTTCGTCTCTTTATTCTAGGAATGTGACACTCTTCTCAACTTTGGGGTAGTGATGTTAGGGTTATATCTAGTGTTTTTTAGATATAAATCAACAAAATTCTCCTAGTCTATTCATATTTCATATATGGCGAGTTCTTTTATCTGATCCTGGTGCTTTTCATATGCACCTTTTATTTAGACAGTTAACAACTACTTTTCATGGTTAGATCTATTTGAGTTTCTTTATAAGGTTACATTCTTCATTTCAAGGTGACTTCAGACTCAGTTTGTTTTCTTCCTTTGATCCACCATTTTATAAGATTATTATTTTTGAGATCTCACTCATATCTGGGAGTCTCTTCTATGAACTCTTGACTATAAGTGGATTATAATTTATGGGATAGGTATCATGGTTTTTCTATTTTGGGGTTTCCATGTTAAAATTTCTAGTGTCAACATTTATTTTTCTGCATATATATTTGGTTACTGAGCATCTTATTTAGTTTGTTATGGAATTTTAAAAAGAAAAGGAAATTTATTTCCTTTGCGCATTCACTTTTGTGTTTAGTAGTGCATTATTTAGTTTCTATATTTCCCAAGAGTCTGACACCACACTTATATGATCCTTCCTCCTCTTCCTTTACTTCCACATCCTTTTCACTTTACAAGGCTCCATCCTAATAGAGGCTTGAAGGTGGTATCAGTCAAACTATTGGCGGTTCTATTTATAGTGGAGTTTGGGGGAGTTACACTCAAAATAAAAAACATGAAACCAAAAGTATGAACACCTCCTTGAATGGTGTTTGAGTTTATTTAATATACACCTTAAAAATACATAAAAAATGTAAAAAAAATTCATGAAATGAAACAAAAAAATGAAATATGTTTATATGATAAAATTTGGGGAAAAATTGATGGGAATAGGTGAAAAATATAAAGAATGAATAGCATTTGGAAAGAAATATAGTGTACATTTGTAAAAATATACAAAAGGGATAATTAAATAAATAATTATGTTTAGATATTTGGATAATTAAAATTATAAAATATATATAATTTATAAAAAATAATAAAAATGTTATATAGTTAATGCAGTTGAAAGATTATTTTTCTTTCCATTAACGTTTGATTTATCCTTTAAACCATGTGATGCATTCTACAAAATATTTTTTCACATCATAGTTCTTTGTGTCTACAGTAATACCCAAAATTACAACTAAAATAAGAAATGAGCATAACGACGGGTTTTTAGCATTTAGTGGTGATTTAAACCACTGATAAATGATGTGTGATGCTTTCTAATAGCGTCATATATTTTCATGTGGGGAATTATTTAAAAGTAGTTTTTTTACAATGGTTTTTTATTTATCAGTGTCTTAAACCATTTCTGAATACTTATCCATGGTTTCTAATTTTTTAAAATTTAAAATTTATTATATAATTACAAATAAATATATGTATATATATATATGGACATAATAAATATTCATGTATATAAATATTCATAAATAAATTTAAATATCTATAAATATTTATTAACATAATAATATATATATATATATTATTAGATATAACAATATATAAATATACCCACATAATACATATTAATAAATATAAATACGAATTAATGTAAAGATATATTAATTTATATTAATATACAAAAAATATATATAATTATCTATAAATATATAAAAATATAAGTAGTTTAACATTAATATATATAATGATATATATATAAATATATATTTAAATATAATTATTAATAAATAAAAATAAATAAAAATAAATATATATAGATAGATCACCCACCATCATCACTTACATCCAGGGTTTCTAGGGTTGCGCTGCTGTTGTAAGATTTGTCGTGTTCCACCATCACCTGGGCACATCACGAATCCTTGATACTACTATCCATAACCAATTAAGGAATATAATTTAAACATAACACCGTCATAATTTAAACATAACCCACCCACCACATCCATTATCCATTCATCCACACACATTTATGAATTTCACAGCCAGGGTTGTCACCCCATGGATTATAAATTCCCACCTTCATCGTCCCCCGACGGGAGACACCCATGATGGATTTGATAACCCTTATTTAGGTCATCACTGACCTTTTGCAGCTGAAGCCTGATTCTCCTTTCATTAAAAATCCCATAATAGAAAACCTATTAATCATAATTCTCATCTTACAACTATTAAGACATCTCCCACACCACTCCATGTGCCACACATCCTTCTACCTTGTCTGCATTTGGATCCTACTAGTTTTCTTCACACCCAGACTCAAGGAATTCCCTCTAGCCCTTCTGATCCACCCGCCATTCTCCTCACCCTCCTCACCCTCCTCTTCCTCAAAACTCCCTTCTATATGGAAAAACACTAACTGATGGCCTTCTCCTGACAACTCATATCATGTTTCCCACTCCACCTGATGCTACCAATATATGCACCGAGAGGCCCGCTGCCAGTGTGATCCACAACTCACTTTCCATTCTATCTTTTATTGTTTTATTTTACTATGTGTGCCATAATTTTTATTTTTAATAAATTTTTGTTTTGTAATTGATCCTATATATATTATGTCACCGTATTTATTTTATAATTATGAAAAAAATTAATAATTTCACACACATATTTAAATATATATATTTACAATTATAATTATACATAAATATATTTATATATACATATATTTATGATGAGATATTTATATAATTTTAAACAAATTTATATAAATTTATATATATATATATATGAATACATATACTTATAACTATTTATATAATTATAAATGTAATTTTATTATATAATTATACACATATTTATAACTATTTGTATATTTATACATGTAAATTTATTGTATAATTGGAATATCCTATTTGAACTCATTTTCCTGGAAATTTCAAGATCTCATCTCTCCTTCTGCCTTCCGCCTATTAGGGTTTTGACCCTCCCCCTGGTGGTGATGACTCCTCTACCCTAGTCCTTTTAGGTTTTCTCTTTACTCCCTCACCTGATCTACTTTATTCTGATTTATTCTTCTCCCTCACTCGTCCTATTAGGGTTTACCCTTCTTGCTCCACCTCCCTTCTCTGTGAAAGCGTTTTGGTTTCTACTCGGCCGCATTTACTATTCTCTCACTTTGAGTTCCTCCACTCCTATCTAGGTCGAATTTGGAGTGTGGGATACTCTGAGGTTTTGGGAAAGTGGTTTGGTGGACATTGTATTTCTAGGTTCCTTCAGAGTCTGTTCTTATTTCTTGGGTTTCATTCCATTTTTCTTTATTTTAATTTTGGGGTTTCTTCCCTGGGGATCTATCTCATGTTTTCTTCCACCACCACCCCACCTTGATATGACCTAGCATTCGACCGCTCCTATCCAGATCAGTTTTGGAGTGGTGGATACACATGGGTTTTGGGACTAAAGTTCAGCAGTCATGGAGATTCCCATTTAGGGTTTCATCCCCGACTTCCTTTAGGGTTTCAAACTTAGCTATGATTCATTTTGAGTATCAAATCCCAGTCCTCTTATTTGTTGGGGTGCAGCAGAGGTGCATGGTGCCTCAAACACACAAAATAAGAAGAAAACGGAGAAACACATGATTTTTACGTGGTTCGGATATTTGCCTACATCCACGGGAGAAAACATGGGGTGTTTTATTCTCTCTGTTCCCATTGGAGGATCACTCAAGGATTACATATACACATAAATATCTCACGCCTTACATCTCAGGGAATGATTCCCATTAAATAGAGGAAGCAAGATTCATATTTATCCAGTTGTTAGGGTAGCTTATCTACCCAAGAACTCTTCCCTGCTGACTACTTCAACGTCAGCAGCTGCCCACCATGGAAGACCCACAACCATTGTTCCCGACCTACCTTGGTGACAATCCTGTTTCCTTTTGCTGACTTCTCCCAAAGAAGGGAGTGGCCCCCACAAATCTCAGCCTAATAACCAATTTGGGGTAGAATATTGACCTACAATCTCCTTGCAGGTTTCAAAAACTTCATCATAAAATCGAACACGCTTCTTTATGCAAGATGACATGACACTTCCACCATCTTTACTTGATCTCAGGATGACTGCGGTCACCATCAAATGATACAACCCTTGGGACTCCTGCCCAGTAAACATCGCTGCATCCCCACGTGAGACTTCCAACACTCCACCTGCTATGGAAATCTTGAACCCTTTTGCCTCGAGCCTACTTAATTATATCAAGTTCCATCTCATCCTCAGAACGAATTTCACATCATCCAGTTTTTGAACTCCTCCATCGGGAGTCTTCAATTTCACCATCCCGACTCCTCGAACCTCGCATGTTGACCCATCACCAAGTCTCACAGAGTCTCGCACCTGCTGAAAAGTATCAATTGTACCTCTCGTCGTACATATATGTGTCGAGCTCCCCAAATCCAGAACCCATCCTTCTTCCTTTGGATTTTGAACCTGCTCGTTCTTCCTCTTTAGAAATCGGCATTCCCGTTTCATATGCCCGTATCTTTTGTAGTAATGACAATGCACTTCTCCCCATTCAACTCACTCATCTGAGTGCATGCTTTCCGTTGTCACATAGATTTCATCATCTGCTGATAAACATTTGATGTTCATATCCTTCTCTTCAACTTTCTTCTTTCCAGTAACGTACCATTTGCTCTCTCCACAATCACTTTTATAATGACCTTTCTTCTCGCACCAGAAACACATGATTTCTCTAGGATCACATCCCCTATATTTTGGCCACCATTATTTACCTCCTGACTTCTGATGTTGGCTCCTCCCACATTGATCATCTCGCATCGCCATGATTTTCTCGCCTGAATTCATCACGGGTCTTTGAAATGCCTCCGAATCTTGAAGTGATGCCATCACCTCGTCCAGCTTCAATGTATCCTTCCCCATGAGAAATGTAGTCACAAGCCCATCAAATGAGCTTGGTAAGGATGACAAAAGCAAAAGAGATTTATCTTCCTCTCCAACCTTGACACTGAGCCTCAATAACTAGGTCAGGATCTCGTTGAATTCGTTGGTGTGATCCAAAAAATTTGTCCCATCGTCCATCCGTAACAGGTATAAGTTATTCTTCAGGAATAATTTTTTGGTGAGAAACTTCGCGATATATCGCGTCTCCAACTTCTTCCATATCTCCTTCGATGATGTCTCGTCCAACACCGAATACTTTACCTCATTCGCCAGACATAGCCGAATTGTGCTTACGACCCGCATCTCGAGCTCTTCCCAATCATCTTTACTGGTTTCCTCAGGATTTTTTCTGATCAATGGTATGATCATGCCCTGCTGCAATAAGAGATCTTTCACCATGCTTTTCCACAAGCCAAAATTATTTTGACCATCGAACTTATCAATATCAAATCTTGGTAGTGCTCTGCCACCGACCATCATCATCGTCGCAAAATGTGATCACCACCGTCGATGCTGCAACCTTCTGAAACCACTTGATATATTACTAATTTTGAAAAAATAACCACACGGATGCGTCTGGAATGGTCAAAATAGTCAGAATCGACTTCTGGATCGCTGAAATCGGACACCAATTGACCGAGATATGGTCAAAACACGTTCAACGGTCCATATCACATGCTGGTGTGGCGCTGACGTGGCATGCTAGAGTTCCTACCAGAATCTCGCCATAATTTTCACCGGTGGTGTGAACAGTGTCGTCTTCTCCGGCACGGGGGTTACTGTTCACCCACGGGTTTGACCAAACTTTGACCGGGCTTACCAGGCTCGTTTCAACTCTATTTTCATCACTGCTTGCGCCGTTGGATTCGTCTCGTCGTCCACTCCACAGATCTGGACTTTGAAAAATTTCCGACCACTTTCAATTTTTCGGACACTTGAAAATTCGCAGTCACCTCGCCGTCTCCCCTCCGTTCGCTCCGAATCGCCTCTGATACCACTTGTTGGGGCGCAACAGAGGTGCGTGGTACCTCAAACACATAAAATACGAAGAAAACAGAGCAACATAGGATTTTTACATGGTTATGCTATTTGCCTACATCCACAGGAGAAAACAGGGGGTGTTTTATTTTCTCCGTTCTCCTTAGAGGATCACTCAAGGATTACAAATACACACACAGATCTCACGCCTTACATCTGAGGGATTGATTCCCATTAAATAGAGGAAACAAGATTCATATTTCTCCAGTTGTTAGGGTAGCTTATATACCCATGAACTCTTCCCTGCAAGCTGCTTCAACATCAGCAACTGCCCACCATGGAAGACCCACAACTGTTGTTGCCGACCTGCCCTACTGACAATCTTGTTTCCTTATGCTGACTTCTCCCAAAGAAGGGAGTGGACCCCACATTATTTTTGTTTCTATTGGGTTCTAACCAGGTTTTGATTTATCTTCTGGTTTTATTCCTGATTGGCTGTTCATGCTCTTTGATGGTGTTTTTTTGTTCGGGTGTTGGTTGTTGGTGGTGATATATTGAGATAGTGGTGATGGACTTCAATGTTCTGGTTGGATTTATGAACAACGATGATGATGTACTTATGGATCGGAGTCAGAGATGATGTTCGGTATTGGTGGAGATTTCTGGTGAAGTGGACGATAGTGATGATGTTGTCGAAAATAATGGATTAATGTGACGGTGGTTCAGTTGCGTAAGGATTAAGTTGGCAGTGAGATGATTGTGGAGTCTTAGGTGGTGGTTTTCTTTGATGGAGATGAATATGGATGGTGGTGATAGTGTTATGGCACATGAAGTAGGCTGTACCTGTCCTAAGATTGGGGATATTTTCATTTTGAAAGTTAAAATTTGAAATTTGAAATTTTTTGACTGTGGTTCTTTGGGTGTTTGTAGTGGCGGGTTATGATTTTGTATCTGGTTGGATTTGTAGTGGGTTCACACTTAGACTTTTAAAGTGTCATTTGAAAATATAAAAATATGTATTATGGTAATTTTATTATATCAATATACACATATTTGTAATTATAACTATTTATATATTTATATATAAATATATTTCTAAATGTATATTTACTATATTTAAAAAATAAATATACTTATATATTTTTATATTTTGATTTATAAATATGTTTATACAATTATAAATATATCTAAATAATTATAATTAAACATAAATATATTTATGGAGACATTTATATAATTATATTTTTTTATTAATAAATATACATATATTTTTTATGAATACAAGTATTTATTAATATTTAAATAATTATAAATAATTATATATTTATAAATTTAATTTTATTATGACTTTATACATATATTTATATATAAATATATTTATAAATGTATATTTACTATATTTAAAAAAAATGTATTTATATAATTATATGGTTATATTTATAAATATATTTAAGTAATTGTAAATAAATCTAAATAATTATAATTATACCTTATTATATATTTACACTTACAATTATACATAAATATATTTATATATAATTATATTTATGAAGAAACGTTTATATATTTATAAATATATATATATGTTTATGAATATATATATTTATAACTATTTCATCATCATCATCATTTATTTATTCAAAAAGAAAACAACTACAAAACATGAGACTGTAGAGGCATGAAATAGGAGTCCAAGGGAATCCAATCTTACTAGGTTCTCCCCCTCAGGCCTCAAGAAGTTTGAGCTTGGGAAACAGGTGACACTAGATCCTTGGTTTTTTATTGATGCAAGGTGGTCCACAACCATGTTTCCCTCACACCAAGTGTGGAGTACATGAATATTATTGTTGAGGGGACTTATTCACCTACTCATAACATAATAAATCAACCATGGTATAATAGATGTTTGATACAGAGAATTGTGTAGAATGATAGAGACTGTTTCCACTTCTGCCAGTTCTATATTCCTTTGACAATATAAGCATAGTCTAGTGAGAAAAACCTTGTATTCAGCCTGGAGGGAGTTTCCCCTACCGAAACGTTCTATAAAACCTAGAATAACATATTCCTAGGGTTCTCAAATGACACCCCCTCCCCACATGTCTATTGTGACCCAAGAACTATCCATGTTAAGTTTGAGGCCCAATAGGGGTGGACACCATCTAACCCATTGCCCCTAGAAATTAATGCAGATGGAGTGGTACTAGGGGTTGCTCGCCTACATCAGTCTTAGAGTGGGAGTATCAGAACGGTTCTTAAAAATTCGTTGAGAAGTAGGTTCCTTGTCCCACTGATAAGAGATTTCCCTATTATAAAAACCTCTTTATGTCGATCCCTATTTCTTGATTTCCAGATACACTAGTAGCCAATGATCATCATAATTTCCCATTCAATCTTTTATGGGCCTGTTACACCCACACCATGAAACCATCGATCCAGGAAAGGGACACGGAGGAACTCTTGACAAGAGAAATCAGTAAAATCACCAAAGAGACCTATATTTCATGCTCCTAATCACCTTTAAAAATAGATGATTTGAACTATACTCCTGATATTCCCTACAACATGGACACCCGGAAGCTCGGTAGATGCCAGTTCTTTTGATATTTCCATATTAAAGTACCACATGGTTCCTTATTCTCCATAAAAATAAATTGTACTTAGAAGGAATCATATTACACCATAATGTCTCCCTCCGGAAATCAGTTTGGTCCCGAGATGTCATCTCCATTTAGAATCCCCTTGTGGAAAAGAACCCTGAATTAAGACTATGACGATACACCTGTCCAGTTCTATGTTCATGTTAATAAGATCAAAATATTCTTTCTAGTTCTGATCTAGTATAGACTTGATGAACATTGGGTATAGGATGGTGTCCCTAAAAGAAATTTTTGGAGTTCGGAATCCAGGGAATCTGATTCGTGATCCAGCCCAATTGTGGTGCCAAAAGAGAATATCATCTCTCCCCACAATCAATCAGGTAAGACGTTGTAGAGTCGAGATGTGGGGAAAATAATGGGCTATAATGGAGAAGCATTCCCTCCAGAATCCTCAGCACCCCTCTGCATTTAGAATCCATGAACTTTTTGTAGAGGGTTTTATCACAAGTACATTATACGGAAAACTACACATACTCACCATCCTGTAGTGTTGAAGGGTGGAAGGGTCCTTAATTTTGGGCATGATAACTAACGTAGCGGTGCATAAAACACGCATAATACTTCCTCCTAAGAAGAAGTCTTGAATTTCCAGAACTAGATCAATCCTAACAACATTACAAGATTACCTATAGAAGGATCCTGGGAAACCATTTGGTCCCAGATCACTGTTATGATTAAGATACATCATAGACTTATGAATTTATTTCTCATCAGGAATTGATTCCAAAGAGAGAATTTTACTAATTAGAGATTGTGTATAGAACCACTTCTGGAAACTTAGTGTTCTCTCCTAGATACCCTTCAAGCATATGTGGGTTAGGCCTTGCAAGGATTGTTTTGAAATGGGATTGATCCATACCAACAATGACATCCCAGTATTTAGAGAAAGATCCATCCTCTAGAAATATATTGGGTATTATGAGGCACCTATTCTACTAGATGCTGGATTGGAAATGTGTTGTATTCCTATCACCTTCACGGAGACACCAGAATAGTCCAGGTTGGTTATAACATTGAGAGGGGGAGGGGTGAATCAGTGATGTACTTTTACAATTTATTCTTTTCAAATCAACCTCTTTGATATATTAAGAACTCGATCACTCATTTTTTAGATTCACTCTTCTCCCATATGAAAACATCTAAAAATACTGAATAACCACAAATGGATTTTTATAAGGTTTTCCCCCAATGTGGGTGACTATGTCCTTATTGTGTTCGGGATAATCTGAGACATTGAATTTACACTAGTAATAAGAAATGTGATTACAAATACAAAAAATCTCCTGAAATTCCAGAAAGAAAAATTACCGTAATGTCTTCACAATCAATGCATGCATTGAATCATGTACATGCACACTGCCTCTTTCATTATTTGAACACACATTCTAATTATTTATCAATTTATTACATGCTACCTTATGTGGAAATATACAAAACACTTTCACAAAATACACAAAAACCACATGCATGTACACCATGAATGGAACTTCAATCATCATGAATCATATATGGCATTCTCATACATATCATTCAAACCAAAAGATGTAGTGTGTAAAAGCCCTTCTAAATGAGATGTTGTGTTTGTAAACATAGTATGTGGTTCCTCATAATTGTTCATAAAAATACCATAAGATACACATGTTAGTGTATTTATTAATATTGTTACATTTGTAGAGCCTTGTTCATCACAAATCACTATGAGTGTGAAAAAAATATATCATATGCATGCAGAATCACAACTTATTCTTCTCACAAAAAAGGTATGTGCAGAACTTCTATATATGGAGAGCTAGAGCGTTTACGATTCTTTGTTTTTTCCAGAAATAATAGCTTCTTACCAAATGATATACACACAAACTGTGTCAGTGTATGTTGGTATTTATAGGAAACTATCATCATCTCAGATCCTTCTACAATCACACAGACCACTATCCTCATTCATTCACTGCCTCTATTCCGTGATAAAGAAAAAACTGTCACTGAAAGTTCATTTTTTTATCCACACTATAAATTGACATTTTGATCTTCATTTTTTTATACAAATAGAGTTTAATGATATTTCAATCAGTTTGAGATCTTCCAAATATCTAAAAGAATTTCGGAATCTTGGGTTCAAGCTACTGTTGATGTCACTCTAGGAATCTTCGATGAACAAATTACTTGGGTGCTGGTTGAGGTTGAAGACGACTCCACTGAGAAGATCAGAAGACCCAAAAAAATCAATCAATTTTCTCATAATAGTGAAATGTTGATGAGAAATATATTAATATACATAAATACATATAATTATCTATAAATATATAAAATATTAACATAAATATATATAAATACATATATATAAATATATATTAAAATATAATTATTAATAAAGACAAAAAAATATACATAAATATATATAGATAACCCACCCACCATCGTCACCTATGTCTAGGGCTGCGTTTAGTGTTCCACACTCATCACAACTCCATGATCCTATGAAAGAATATCATTTAAGCACCATCATATTTTACCATAATGTACCCACCACCTATGTTACCCAGCACCTATGTTACCCACCACCTACATTACCCATCACCTATATTACCTATCATCGACGTTACCCATATCCTATGTTACCCATCACCTGCATTACCCATCACCTACATTACCCATCATATTTTACCATAACACACCATCATATTTTACCATAATGTACCCACCATCTATGTTAACCATCCAACCACAAACTTTTATGAATTTCACAGCCAGGTTTTTCACACCACATTTTAAAATCTCACCATAATCCTCCCCAGACATAAGACACCCAAAATGGATCCGGTGACCCGTATTTAGGTCATATCCGACCTTTTTTAGCTGAAGCTCGATTCACATTTCGGAACAAATCCCACAACGACAAACTTACTCATCATAATTCTCATTTTAAAGTTGTTAATAAATCTCCATTCTCACCCTCAAAATGGTCTTCAACATGGTGATGGGACGACTGATGGCCTTCACCCTACTCCACCTGGTGCTGCCAATACATACAAAGAGATCCTCTCAACTAGAAAACGAGCTGTTGACCCTATCCAACTTGACCCCTACCAATGTGGGACATAGAGACATTGATTGAAGAATCATGGGAAGATTAGATAAGACATATCCCTCTAAAATGTGATTTGTAGTTTCCACCTTAGTATTTAATCTCCATGTATTCTATTAAATATTCTAAACACATTTCCATGGTTTTCATTTCATATAAATGTTATGTATTTACATCATATTAAATTTTAAAAGAATATTTTTCTTTAATTATGATATTAGAAGATTCTTTATTTTTGTTATAAGTTTAACCTTCTAAAATAAAATTTATAGTATTCTATTGGGTTTTATTTCAATTGGAATACATTTTAGTTTTATATCTATGAATATCATATTACATGAGGGAAAAAACTTCATTTTTAACCAATATTACATTAATGAATAAGGATATTCATATTGATATTAATGTATAATTATTTTCATATAATAATAAAATCCATGATTTAGGTATTTTATTTTGATTAGTGGCAGAATATTACATTTATTTCATATAATGACTTGGGATAAGTCTATATAACTATATTCAACATGATGATGTCAGAAATGATATAAGCATATATCTTATAATGATATACAATTTTGTTATATCCCATAAGAAAAAATTTGAACATAAAAGTTCAACTGATATGTATAAATTATGAGATATCAAAATATCAAAAAATCATTTACTCCTCAAAATTATATTGAGCAATAAATTAAACATCATATGATGGTTTTTATGTTGTTTTCAAAAGATTGAATTTGATATTTAATAATTTATGATTTGTGTTTATTTTTTATAATGAAAACAAATATTCATTAAAAACATATACTGTTTGGATTGATTTTGAAATGTTAATTTTTTTAATAATTATTTTGAGTCTAAGATGCTTGATATAATAATGAATTCATACTAAGAGGTTGTACACATTGTTTCATATGAGAAATTTATGATTTTTAGTGCCTAAAAATATTTATCACAAATTTACATAAAGATCGTGATATGATCCACAACTAGAATACATGAATCAAAATGAGTAAAAAATTCCATGAATAATATAAAAATAGAATATTATTATAATGCATAATTTCTCATTCATTCAATTATGGGGATAATATAAAATAATTTCCCAGTTTTGTGATGTGATTATGAGAGCCACCTTTCTAGAGAAGGAATGAATTCTATCCTGTGTTGAAGGAAAGGTTGATGATATATATATATATGGATTTTATCCTATTTTATCCATGAAGAAAAATATTTATGGCTGTCAGATAAAGTCATTGTTTTAAATAATTCTTATAGTTTCAATTTTATGCCACGTGGAATTAAAATGGATACACATATCAATAGTTATGGCCATTTAAAATTATTAATATGTTGAAAAATTCTTCAGGAAAAAAAACCATGAGGGGATATCTCTACATTCGTTTGAATGTAACAATTATGCTCCCATGTCTAAGACATTCACATCTGAAGAACACTTACACACATGTATAATGAGGGTCTAGATATTTTTCTAGAGAAAAAATCACATACTTTTCATTTATCCATTACTGTGGATAACATGAACACATTCTACACTTATGAAAATGATACTTTGAATTGTCAATGAATGGAATAATTATGCTCCAACATCCATGAATTTAGTGTCTTTGGAACACTGACACAAAAATAACTAGATGCACTATAGAAATTACCATAGAACATGAAAATAAATTTTATTTACATGTGCATGAAACACATATGCTATTGTGTCTATGAATTATGTACATATACAAAACTTGTAAGTATACATCCTTGATTTTCAAGCATTTAAAATTATAATTCCCTTTATACTTGATTTTAAAAACATGGAAAACATAACCGATTGTATCAAAAAGAACCATAATAATAAATATATTGAAATATTACATTCATATATGCACAAATACAACTAACATATAGACACACACATACAAAAAACACTTACACTCCCACATCCTTAACTTTTACATGCATGGAACACTTATGATCTAAAATATTTTACATTCATTAATATGGTGATATTTCATATTATTGTCTTATAAGACCATATTATTTTATTTATTAACCATTTTTAATGGTAAAATTCATTTATGTAGTAAAAATACTGAGTTTTAATATCCATTTTTGTAGACACCAAGAGAAAAGAACAAAACCCAAAAAATATTTTACATGTTCATAACTAATCTAAAAAATGAATACTTTTTTATCCATAATACCCCAATTTAAGTATTATTCCAATGGGCCCTTGTGCATGTTAAAGGTTTTTTCATATGCATGGGGTAACCCAAATATCTATAGATCAAGGGACTCATGACATATATATAGTAACATAAGTTCTATAAAATGGGAATGCCTATGTATAACCATCACAAATGTTCAAAATACCATAGTTCAAGAAAACCAAACATTTAAATATACATTTTCATTAATATTTACATCAACTTTTTTATGTTTTAAACATTTTTTTTCTTGAGTATATCCAGACATTCCTTTATTGATTCAAAGATTCAACACATCCCCACAAACCCATTTTCAATGGGATTATCCCCAACATGGGGTTTCATTTTACCCTTTCCTATCTCTAATATATCAATATATATTTTGGAATATATAATTTTAAATTAAAATATCAATGAAATGATGTATAAATTTTATACATTTAAGTATAAAATTTTTCAACGTGATGTTCCTCCTACAACATTATTCTTTTTACCCACGACTATCACCAATGGGATAAGAGGAATTTATAACTATCTTTGTGTAAGTCATAAATTTTATATGTTGGTAAATATTAAAAATTCATGGAACCTAGAATAAAAATGTAGTTACCAAAAAATGGGGTCTTATTATACCCTTTTCCACCTTTTATTATCCATTTTTCATTCATGTATTCACATTTATAATTATGAACTTTCTCACAATGATGATGAATTTCAATACAATTACACTAACCCCTCAATAATTGGTTACTCTCACAACATAGGGTTTCATTATATTTTTTCCCTTATCTATTTGGATATTGAAAATTTAGGTATGCTCATGTATAAGTCCAAACATACACATAATGATATAAAACATCCCCACATTAACTCACAACTTTTTCAAAAATTAATTTTCCATCACATAGGCTTTACTTATACTAATTATCATATAAAATAGGTAAAGGTACATTAAAACATGATGCATTTATCCTCCATAATGAAAACTTTATTATTTTCTACTACTGATATACCAACCATAAGTATTCATTGGTGAAATTACTACTTCACCCTTACTTGCTTCTGCCACATGTGTTTCTAATATTCCACATCCTTTATATATTATATTAATACAGATTCTTTTATGGAAATATTATTTGAGGAAATTTCTATATCAATTTTTAATTTAACTACTGAGGAAAATTATTAGCAGTTCCCTTTGTGTATATCCATCTCTTATACAATTTCAATGATCATTTCACATTGAGGTACTAGTAGTATAATCTTAAACATTATGTGATAGGTCATGATTACATGACCATGAAAAAGAAAAAAATTGATACCCATTAAATGAAATTAAACTTTATAAGATAACCTATATATATGGTGATATATAACATGAAAATACTTTTTACTAGGTCATAATTTTCAAGCCATATTTCAAAGGATGAATTTCTTTCCTTTTCATATGTCTTTAAACTTTAACATCAATATATATGGGTTTTGATTCCAATAATGTGTATAAATAGGAATAATTATACATGAAAAATTCTAATACCATGAAACCTTATTTTCCATTTTAAATTAATTATTCTTCTAGGATGACACTAAATGTCTACACTCTGTAATTTCTTCATATAGGGCATGACTATAACGACCCAAACTTTCATTAATGGAAATTCATCTTGATCTGATTAAATGTCACATTATGTAAAATGTTTATATAAAATGTGAACTTCATTGGTTTTATGTTTTTGGATTTTAAAATACTGTTAAGGATTGTGACCGTTGCTAATATAGTCGTTGAATAGTGATCACACGATTAGTATAAATATAGGGCTTTAACAAATCAAATTTACCCAGTCAAAGGAAGCGATGGCCTCATCCACTAGACTTTCCCCATATGAAGCCCATTTTTCGAAGCTCGAAAAGGAGGTGGTGTCATTGGGATTTTCTCTTGACCAAGCCCAAGCCGAGCTTCAACATTTTAAGCTCGAACAGAATCGCCTATGGGAGAAGTAGAAGTTGATAGAAATTACCACTCGAGCGATGTAATCTGAGCCACCCCAAGAGTCCGTAACCATTGCAAACCTTACCCATGGTATTATGTGGGTGTTATAAGGGGTTATGTAATAAGACCACCCCACTATGATTATGTGCATTATTTTTGTATATAATAATAAATATACATTCATTTATTATTGTTACTTTGTAAATAGTTTTTAAAGTGTATATAATATTTTTAGTTAATATTCAACTAAGAAATCTATTTTGATGAATGAATAGATTTTTTAATTAAATAATATTTTAATAAAATATTATTATTAAATTAATTTTTATTAAATATAAATGATCATATAATTTTATGAATGCAATAGTAATTTTTATTAAGGTTTGAAAGCCGTTTTTTTCAAAACCCATGAATATTTTTATAAATGTCAGTTTTATTTTAAAATTAAAAAATCACATATTTAGAAAATTATTTAGATAAAATGAATATTTTTTTAGAATCAGGATGTCAAAATTATACAATGGTGAATTTTTCATAATTTTCAGAGACAGTCGAATTTTTGGGTAAAAATTAAATACCATTTAAATATATAATGTGTTTTATGACATCATAATGACCCAATAGTGAAGTAATAAAATAATATAAACATTATTCTCAGCCAATATATGTTTTACCATTAAAATAATGTAATTTTAGTTTTTTTTATTTATTTTACAAAGATTTTGTGGACTCTTCAAGACTTATAAAACATTTTGTATTTTAAAATTGTTTTCCATGAGAGTGTGACTCGTCTCCACATAATCCAACCCTATTATTTTAAGAATTTAGAAAATTGGAGTTATAAAATAAATTTTTACAATCCTATTTGGAAAAAACCATGGGCTGGTTTGTGGTATTGATTAGTTTAATGTGTGGTGACCCAAACCTAAATAATAAAGAATTCCCTCTCCTTTCCTATATAAACCCTCCCAAGATACCACTTCCTATTCACTAAAAGCATGTAGAGTTCATCCAAACTATTACCTCATCTATATAGAATCTCCCCAAGGCACCCCAAGATCCTAAGAATCCTCTCTAAAGCCTCTCCTAAGCCTTTGGGATCACACTTCCAAGTAAGGGATTTCCTCTTTTCTCATTTTTGTCTCAATTTCATTATGTTGTTATTCCATTTAAATTTCAATTAAAAATGTTGGGGTATGATTCTGAACCTCCCCCATACTTACATTTTTATGTTTTAATTATGAGAGAACCCTTTCACTCTCATTTAATTCCTCTCATGTACACCCGTTACCATTTCGAAATTCCGTACGAAATTTCTCTCTCCTCATTTAAATTCAAGCAATTCCTTTGTATTATGAATCTAAATTCCTTTAAATATGTTGGGACATGTTTCTATATGAACACATTATTTTCCATTTCATGTAAATATTATGATACACCCCTTTCTCTCTCATAAACCATTTTTATAAATTTTTATGTCACGCCGTTATGCTGCTGAAATTGCACCGCGATTTTCCAAGCCAAAATCATTGTGTAGTGAATACCATACCCATATATCTATCAAGGGTATTAAACTTTATGCACATATAAATATTTAATGGTACTTTAATTCATTTATTCCACATTTCTTAATTGTGAAATAACTTCTGATGTTGAATGATTCCATGTTATATGATCCATGTGGCACAGTTATGCATGAAATGAAATGTTTTAAGGTGGGTGCGCCCTGATAGCACTCCAATGCATTGAGTAAAGATTAGTATCATGAAACGTAAAGTGAAATGAAGGATTAATAACGATAATTAAAGTGAAATGAGGGTTTAATCATGCTCCATGTTCAATGAGGCTTGGCTCATGCTAAAATCATATTAAATATTGTTGCCACATTTCTATGTTTTTGTTAATCATGTTATATAATTCCTTTATGTTCATTTTTCTCTTATGCTCCATTGATATTACTATTTCCTAACATGTATTGTATATTTCATTTTATGAATTGTTAACTCCCTTACTAGGATTTATATCTCACCCTTATCTTATTCATGTCCTCAGGTTATCGCATGCAATGCTAAGTACGAGGGAATGTAGTGGTCATGTAAAGGAAGTTTTCAATAAGATGTTGCATCCTATGTTTTTAGTTGTTATGTAATGTTCCTAATCTACAAATACACTAGAACTATCGATCTTCTATTTTGTATCAAGTGAAGGTTTTATGTAATAAATCTTGTTTATGTATGAAATAAAGAGTAGGGTTGTTATAGTTGGTATCAGAGGACATGTTTAGTTATTTTTGGGATTAGGATTATAAAACCCTAGTAAATCCTTAGAGAAAAGACTAAGTATAATAAAAACATACCAAAGTTTTTTGTGATTATTTATTATGTGGTTTATCAAGAAAATACATCCCTGTCTGGATACAAGCAGGTAGAGGCGGCTCTGGCACAGATGTACCTAGGGGTGAAAACCTGGACAAGGAGTTTCGGGCTTGACCTGGGTATCCTGGTACATGAAAATGGGCCATGCTTCACTCTTGGATACAACACACCTAGGGGATATGATTTGGTAAATTCACAAGCTTAGTATGAACTGTTATTAAGGTAATTAAAAAAATGCCCCTAAGAATATATGTTATATAGTAGTTCATGAATAGCATAGATTGAAGCCTATGGATTCATAAGTTAAAGAAATAAAAGTTATTTATAAGTCATCATTTTTGTCCTTGGATTAACCTTTATGAGTTACCCCTAACTTTCCATTTATTCCAGCTAATGGATGGTAATATGAGGACTCGGGATAATAACTGATGTGAAGATCAATGTGATGATTGTGCTAATGAGATGCCCAATCTGATGGGAGCGGGAATCACGAACTTTATCACGCTTCTCTCTTAGTTAACTCAATATTTGAATAGAAACATGGTTCCAGAGGAATGTTCAAGCCCCCCCTAAGAGAGAACAAGTTTCTATTGAGAGATTCATGAGACAAAGGCCTCCTAATTTTAATGGATCATATGATCCCTCAATTGTCGAACAATGGATCAACTCCATTGAAAAGATCTTATCCATCCTTCAATGTTCTGAACATGAGAAGTTTCTCTTGGATACTTATCATATGGAAGGTGAAGCTAATCAATGGTTGATGTTGATCAAAAATAAGAAGCTTGAGGAGGAGATCGAGGCGTTGGAATGGAAGGATTTCCATAATATATTTTTCGATAAATATTTTCTACACACCCTCTGACTTAAGATGGAAAGGGACTTACTTTCCCTCAAGAAGAAAGATGATGAATCCATTAGAGCATACAAGTAAAGATGTCAGTGAGTACAAAAAATGGGGAAATCATCACATCCCATGAATATAACTCCTCCCCTGTCATAATCTGTGGACTGAACTTTCCAGAAAACCATATCATACTCCCTCTGGTAGAATTTGATGCAATTATTAGCATGGATTATATTTCCTTATATAGAGCCAACATAAATTACCGTGAGGTGGAAATCAATCTCCATATAGAGAATAGACCCCCGATTTTATACAAGTGAAAGGTGGAAGATGAATCTTCTTTAGATCCATCATCTCAAGCATGGATATTGTTTCCCTATGAGCAAGCGTATCTAGCTCAAATAATTGAGTCCAAGGAAACAACCATCCTTGAAGAAATGCCTATTGTGAGGGAATTCGTTGAAGTGTTTCCCAAGGAATTTCCTGGTCTTCCTCCTAGAAGAGATGTTTAATTCTCAATTGATCTTATACCTGGGGAATTTACAATATCCAAAACTCCATATAGAATGACTGTTGTGGAGCTTGAGGAGCTGAAGAAACAACTACCGGAAATTATGGATAAATGATTTATACACTCAAGTGCTTCACCATGGGGTGAACCAGTCCTCCTTGTCAAGAAGAGGGACCAGTCAATGTGACTTTGCATTGATTATCACGAGTTTAACAAAATAATGATAAAGAACAAGTATCCTCTCCCAAGAATTGATGACTTGTTTGATCAGCTACATGGATCACAATACTTCTCCAAGGTGGATTTGTGGTCAGAATATTATCAAGTAAGGGTGAAAAATGAAGATATCCCCAAGACTGCTTTTCGTACAAGAAACGAGCACAATGAATTCATAGTAATGCCTTTCAGACTCACCAATGCTCCATAAATCATCATGGACTTGATGAATAGAGTCTTTAGAGATTACCTCGATAAATTTTTTGTTGTATTTATAGATGATATTCTGATATACTCCAAAACTAAGGAGGATCATGAGGAGAATCTAAGAACTGTACTAGAGACCTTGTGGAAGGAGAAGCTCTATGAAAAGTACAACAAGTGAGAGTTCTGGTTGAAGGAGGCCTCATTATTGGGCCATATCATCACAAGCAATGAGATATCTATGGATCCCTCCAAATAGCTACAATTGAGGGATGTTTAAGGCCAAAATCGGTAACGGATATCCGTAGCTTCTTTGGATTAGTTGGATATTATCGACGATTTGTGAGAAATTTCTCATGATTGTGCAACCCTCTTACGAAACTAACTTGGTAGGGAGTAAATTTTTCATGGAGTGATGAATGAAAATAAAGCTTCAAGGATTTAAAAAGGAGGCTTATCACCACGCCCGTGCTCACTTTACCCACAAGTGGATAACTTTTTGTGGTATTAAATGATGCTTTGAAGAAGGGCCTAGGATGTGCGTTGATGAAAAATGAAAAATTAATTGCCTATTCTTTATAGCAATTGAAGGTTCATGAGCATAATTATCCAAAACATGATATGGAGTTGGCTATAGTGATCTTCGCTATGAAAATTTGGCGTCATTATCTCTTTGGGGAGAAGTGTGAAATATATACTGACCACAAAAGCCTCATGTATATATTCACACAGAAGGAGTTGAACATGTTCCAATTAAGATGGTTAGAAATGATCAAAGACTATGATTTCTCAATCCATTACCACCTTGGGAAAGCGGAAAATGTGGCAGATTCTCTAAGTAGAAAGGATCCTGCATCTCTATCATTGATGAGAATTTAAAAGGATCCAATATTCTTATATTTTCAGAGGATGGACATGGGAATCATTAAGGGAGGAACATCATCAATCCTTTCTCAAACTATTTCTCAACTGTCCCTCAGGGAGAAAATAAAGGATGCTCAAAGAAAGGATGTGGAAATTATGAAAAGGGTGGAAGCTATCAGAAATGGGAAATCCTCAGAGTTCGTTGTTGACAAGGATGTAATTCTGAGATTTGGGTCACAATTATGTGTACCTTCCAATCTAGAGATAAAGAAGGAGCTTCTGAATGATTCACATAGCTCAACCTTCTCTATTCACCTGGGGAGCACAAAGATGTATCGTGATATCCAATAGAAATTTTGGTGGGATAATATGAAAAGGGAGATTGCTGAATATACATCAAAGTGCCTGGTATGTCAGCAAGTGAAGGCTAAGAGGAAAAAGTATAAGGGGATGATTTAACCACTACCTATACAAACATGGAAGTGGGAAAACATTTACATGGAATTTTTCACTAGACTTCCAAGGACTTCTAGAGGAAACAATGCTATATGGGTCATTATGGATTGTCTTTCTAAGACAGCTCACATTATCGCGATTTGAGAGGAATTATCACTGGATCAACTTTCACATATTTACATCAAAGAAGTGGTAAGGCTGCATGGAGTACCACTATCTATTGTGTCCGATCGAGATCCAAGATTAACCTATAAGTTTTTGAAGAGTCTTCAATATGATCTGGATATTGAAATGAACTTCAGTACGACCTATCATCCTCAATCTGATGGCCAATTAGAGCAGACTATAAAACACTTGAGGACATGTTGAGATCTTTCTCAATGGACTTCAAAGGAGGATGGGACCAACATCTTCCATTGGTTGAATTCTCATACAATAATAGTTTCCACTCGAGCATCCAAATGGAACCATATGAAGCCCTTTATGGGAAAAGGTGTAGAACACTAGCATGTTGGGATGAAGTCAGTGAACGTAAGCTACTAGGACCTAAAATGGTCAAGGAAATGGCGAAGAAGGTGAAAACCATTTAGTAGCATATCAAGGTATCCCAGATTTGACATAAGAGTTATGTAGATAACCATCAATGAGACCTTGAGTTTAAATTTGGAGACATGGTATTTATATGCATAAACCCATGGAAGATGTTAATGAGGTTTGGAAAGAAAGGGAAGTTAATTCCTAGGTACATCGGCCCCTTCGAGATTCTTGATCGTGCTGGGGTTGTGGCCTATCGAATACCACTTCCACCTACTATGGACAAAGTACATGATTTATTTCATGTATCCCTCTTAAGTAAGTACATACCAGACCCTTCACATGTACTCTCTTCAGAGGTGGTTCAGTTAGAGGATGATCTTTCTTATGAGGAGAAACCAGTGAAGATCTTAGATCGTAGAGAAAAAGTTCTACGAAATAAGGAAATTCCCCTCATCAAGGTGTTATGGTGAAACCAGAAGTTTGAAGAAGTGATGTGGGAATTAGAGGAAATGATGAAGCAGAGTTACCCATGTCTATTTTAGTGTGGGAAAAGGAAATTTTGAGGGCGGAATTTCTTAAGGGGGGAATATTATAACGACCCAAACATTCATTAATGGAAATTTTCCTTGATCTAATTAAATGTATCATTATGTAAAATGTTTATATAGAATAGGAACTTCATTGGTTTTATGTTTTTTATTTTAAAATACCGTTAAGGATTGTGATTTTTTCTAATATATCCGTTGAACAGTGATCACATGATTAGTATAAATATAGGGCTTTAAAAAATCATATTTACTCAGACAAAGGAAGCAATGACCTCATCTAGTAGAATTTCCCAATATGAAACCCATTTTTCATAGCTCAGAAAGGTGGTGGCTTCATTGGGATTCGCTCTTGACCAATCCCAAGACAAGATTCAAAATGTTAAGCTCGAATAGAATCTACTACGGGAGAAGTGGAATTTGATAGAAATTACCACTTGAGAAATGTTATCTGAGGGAAAAAAATGATCTCTCTTGTTCCTAAGAACGTTCTAAACGCACCTCTGTTTTTTCAAAATTTTCTAGCCATTATGCTGCTTCCAGGTGGATCTGTGGGGGTGGCGTCACCCCAGTTTCCAACAACCGTTCCCTCTCCCCCTCTTTCTCCCTTTCTTCCCTCCATTACTCTAGGATCCTCTCAGCCTCCTGAGGTTCGGCCGCCTGATCCTGATTACCCTCCCGAATGGTCTCTCAAAGATGTCCTCCTCTAGCCATCCTCTTCCCAAATCCCCCTTCCTCCCTAGATCCCGGTGGTCCCCTTGAACCCTCTTCATCCCGACATAGTGGATGGTTCTCCATTCCTAGATTTCCTAGTCTCTTCTTTTTTAGCAGCTTCTGACCTCCTCTCCTGGACTCTGGTATCTCATTTTAGAGTGGATAATCCTCTTCTTGGGATTTTCCAATCCTTCATTAATTCTTGGGGTTAAACAGGTTTGGCCAGAGTATCTAACCTGAGCAAGAAATCTTTTTTCATAGCCCTCTCATCCAGAGCATATTTGATGGCCGCTTGGTCTCGGAGCCCCTGGTCTTTCAATCACCGACGTTTCCAACTTTTTCGGTGGTCGTTGGAGATCCACAAAGGAAGGTATTCCTCTCAAGAGGCTATTTAGGTCATACTTCTGGGCCTCCCTATTCACTTTCATAACCCCTCCATTCTCAGGGCAATTGGAGTCTGTGGCTCGCATCTGTATCGCCATGGACCTAGCAGTGTCCCCTCCTTCACGCACGCTTCTTAGAGTGGAAGGGTCGATCGAATGAAAGAACAAGTCGTATCTTAGAGCTTCGCATCACACAAAGCCTGCATCAGATGGTGACACCTTGTTCCCGACAGATGGAGTCACAGGTCATCAGTAGCTTCTGATGGGGCCATCCCTGGCCCACTGTGTCCCTCTCTCCCAATGGAACCATCTCCCCCTTCCCCTGAGCGGCTGTCTCGAGAAGTAGTTCCCTCATCTTCCTTCTTCATGGTGCTGGTACCGTTTCAATTGCAGGTCTCATCTCCTCTTCGGGATGGATGGTTGCCTCCAATCCCCTCCTACCCCAGCTTTTTTTCTTTCGAGGATCCTCCTCCGGCCACCTCTGCCCCTCATCGGTCTTCCTCCCCATATCTTACTAGGGGGGTCTTATCTCTCCTCGATACCCATTTCTAACAGCTTCAGTGCTTTATCCCTGGTGCTCATCAGTCCCCCTCCCTCTCCTGTAACCTCAACCTCTCCTCCTACCAGAACCTCGTCCTCTTTTATAGATGCTGACCCTCGGTCTCCTATTTCTCCCTCTTCCCTCCTGATTGGCGTATGCACCAGGTCACTTTCCATGATGTTATCTTCTTTCTCTCCTTCCATTTCTAAGAGCCATTAAGCAGTAGGGGCCAAATCTAGGCATGCCTTTCTTCAATGATTTCATGCATTATTTGGAACTCTCGGGGATTAGGTTCCCGAGGGAAGACTGACTTTCTCTCTAGTGAGATCTCCAAGAACAAATATTATCTTGTTGCAGTGATTGATCCAAAACATTATTCCTCCAAGTTAGATGTTTTTTCCAAAATAATGGCCATGCGATAATCCATGCACGAAGAGCTTATCATCCACCACATGTGGATCTTCTGGAAGTCTTCTATCTCAGTGGTAAAATTTTTCTCATCGGAGCAACACATCACTGTGAAGGTTTGTTTAGGCTATTCAGAATTCCTTTTTTCTTTTTTCTATAAAAAGTGCAAGGATAACCCAAGAGAGCAGTTATGGAGAGATCTATAATCCATCTACACCGGAGGATTGGATTGTATGGTAGGAGGTGGCTTTAATAATATCATGGATACATCAAAGAATAAAGTAGGTGGTCCCTATCCCTAGAAAGAAAAGCTTGAATTTTCCTCCTTTTCTTCTCGTTTGGGTCTTCTCGACCTTGGATTCACTAGAGACAAGTACACCTGGTGCAACAATCAACAAGGCATTCGCCGCACCTGGTGTCGGCTTGACTGATGCCTCGCCAATGTACATTTTATCTCATCCTTCCCAAATTCTGTAGTTCTCTATTTGGTTCGTACCATTTCTGATCACTCCCCTTACTCCTCACTTTGAAATAAAGGCAATATGGTGGTGACCATTTCTTCTTCTCCAACCACAAGCCACATTATCCCAATTATCACCATACTATGCAGGATTCTTGGACAAAACCCATGCAGGGTAGACCCTGGATTGGACTTCACAATAAGCTATGATGCTTGAAAAAAGATCTATCTTCTTGGAATAAATCCCGACCTACCAAATCCCAAGATCTGGATGCTCTCAAGGCGGATATAACCTATGGAGAATCCAATTTGGAAGATGTGTGGGATGCAGATACTTATTCTTCTCTTGCTCTTAAGAAGAAACAACTTAATGATATGTTGCTGGAACAAGAGAGGATGGCTCGGGAATGCTCCAAAGCCACTTGGCTTAAGGAAGGATACAAAAACACTACGTACTTCCATGCTTTCTTAAAGGAAAAGAGGCGTGGCTGCACTCCCAACATTCGTCTGGATGGCGGTTCCTTCTCCGATGACCCAGTGGTTGTGGGAGGTACGGTCAAGTCTTATTTCAATTCTCTTATTGGTTCTTCTAACACTTTTATGAAGAATGGATATCCATATGGGAAAGGTGACGTCTTCAATTCTATCCTGAATGTGATCTCACCAGAAACCAATAACACTCTAGAGAACCTTATAGATGAAAAAGAAATTTGGGATGCAATTCGATCTCTCAATCCTGAAACCTCTCCTAGGCCAGATGGTTTTCCAAGATCCTTCTATATGAGCTCTTGATAGATCATTAAAACTGACCTCATTCAAGTAATTCATGACTTCTTTCAAGATGGTCATCTCCCTCAGGTTTTAATTGCCACAACAATGGTCCTCATTCCAAAACTGAACAATCCCACTTCTATAAGGCAGTTCAGACCTATAATCATGTGTAACTTCCCTTATAAATTCATGGATTCTATTATCAATAGATGAATCTCTCTCCACATTCGCAGATGGGTGTAAAGTGAGCAACATGGTTTCATCAAGGGAAGATCCATTCAAGGTGATATTGGCATCGCTCAAGAAATGATAGGGGAAATTAATAAGAAAACAGTGGGTTCCAATATCATTATTAAAGTGTATATGGACAAGGACTATGATAGAATTGAGTGGAATCTCATTATCCGAGTGATGAGGCATATGCGTTTCTATGAACAGGTTTTTGACCTTCTCTTTCAATGCTATAATTCACCATGGTTCTTGATTATCTTCATGGGAAAATCCTGCAGCTTCTTCAAGTAAGTCCGGGGGATAATGCAAGGATATCCCCTTTCTCTCAGCATTTTCATTATGGTGCAGGATTCCCTCAGCAAATTAGTTTCTCACTACATGCTTCTTGGTTACATCAGTCCCTTTCACTGCAGACCCCAGTTCCACGGGGTCTCTCACCTCCTCTTTGCCGATGACATGGTGTTCTTTATTAATGGGTGTAGAGCTTCCATTAAAGGCTTCATCAATATCATGGGAGAGTATTCTAAATGGAGTGGGAAAGTCATCAATCATGACAAGATCTGTGTCTAATTTTCCTCCTCCTCATCAGAGGGGTGTGATAATCGTATTGAATCCATTCTAGGTATTCGTAGAAGGTCTTTTCCCATGGAATAACTGGGATCCCCTCTTTCTCCTGGACATATCCACATTCGTCACTTTGAAGGTGTGGTTGAAAAGATTGCTAATGGAATTTCTAATTGGAAGAATAGTTTCCTTTCCTTTGGAGGAAGAATCACCCTGGTTAATTGTGTCTTAACCTCCATTCTGATGCACATTCTATCAATTATCAAGGTCCCCAAGGTAGTTCTCCATGGTATTGAGAAGATCTTAAACTCCTTCATTTGGGATGCACATGATGATGGTAGATTCCATTGGGATTCTTGGTACAAGCTTGCTAAGTCCCCCTCCAACAGCGACATTAATGTAAGGAGTGTTGTGGAAATGATGACCTATTTACAAGGTAAAATGGTGTGGGAAGTGATAGAAGGCCGCTCCCTTTCGGCCAGATTTATCATCAAAAAGTATAGAAAAGACCTGAATTCACCTAAAAGAAAACTATCCCCTCTTTGGAAGAACCTTCAAAGGCACATACCGACAAAATATAGCTTCCTGCTCTGGTGCATCCGTAACCAGGACATCTCTACTAATAAGGCTATGAAATGTAAGGGGGTTTGTCTCGTTTCTAGGTGTTCTTGATACAAGGTTCACAAGGAAGAATCTACCATGCATTTTTTCTTTCAAAGCAACTGGGCAATCAGACTATGGAAGATTTTAGGGGAATTCACTAGTTTCTCCTCACCTGCGAACATCATCGACGAGTTTCTGCTCCTATGGTTCAATGGATCCAGTTCCAACTTGACTGAATGGAAGGCACGTTCTCTCCTACTTGTGGTGGGTTGCTGGTGTATTTGGGATGCACACAACTATTTGCGTCACAATAACTTCCATTCTTCAGGTTTGACCTTGATCGTTAGGGATAGATGCCTTGCATATGATCTCTCAGTCTTATTGAAATGCTGGTATGAGGCTCCTTCTCTAAATAATATTATGTTGAATAATAATTCAATTCCCTCAGACAGTCCCCATGGCCACTGGATCCATTGGATTTCCCCTCGCTACGACCTTAAAATCAATACAGATGGCTCTTGTGGTGGTTGCATCATGTGGGGTGGAGGTGTTTTTCATGATCTCAATATCTCTGTGCATCTTTCCTTCAGTTCTTACTATGGACAAGGCGATTCGTTGGGTGCAGAGGCTAATTCCATCCTCAGTGGTCTTGCCCTATGTCATTCTATAGGAATCACCTTAACAGCAGTTGAATCGGATTCCAAAATTATCTACGCCTCTCTCAAGGGTCTCTCTCCCACTCCGTGGAAGATTTCTTATGTGATTCGTAATTGCAAGAAGTTCATCCGTAGCAGGATGGTTATTACTCACACTTGGTGAAAAGGAAATAACGTAACTGACTTCCTCGCCTCAAGGGCGCCCTCCAACTCTCCTCTAACGGTGTACACCAGAACTGGATCCCTCCCCTCAGGATGTTCTTATTATTTAATCGAGGACTCCCTTGGTCTGCATCATTTTAGGCCCCCTTAAGCGTTTTCCTTTTCTTTCACCCTTCAATAAAACAAATAAATGTTGTATATAAGCAATGTTATCTACGCCACCCCAAGAGTATGTCACCATCGTGCACCTTACCCTAAGGTCTTATGTGGGTGCTATAAGGGGTTATGTAACAAGACCTTATCACTGTGATTATGTGCATTATTTTTGTATATAATAATGAATATACATTCATTTTATTATTGTTACTTTGTAAATAGTTTTTAAAGCGTAAATAGTATTATTAGTTAATATTAAACTAAGAAATTTATTTTGATGAATTAATGGATTTCTTAATTAAATATTATTTTAATAAAATATTATTTTAATAAAATATTATTATTAAATTAATTTTTATTAAATATAAATTATCTTATAATTTTATGAATGCGATTGTAATTTTTATTAAGTTTTGAAAGCCGTTTTTGTCAAAACCCATGAATTTTTGATAAATGTTAGTTTTTATTTTAAAAGTAAAAATTCACATATGTATAAAATTATTTAGATAAAATGAATATTATTTTTGGAATCATGATGTCAAAATTATCCAATGGTGAATTTTTTATAATTTTCTGAGACAATTGAATTTTTAGGTAACAATTAAATACCGTTTAAATATATAATGTGTTTTATGACATCATAATGACCCAATAGTGTTGTAATAAAATACTATAAACATTATTTTCAGCCAATATATATTTTACCATTAAAATAATGTGATTTTATATATTTTTTATTTATTTTACAAAACATTAGTGGACCCTTCAAGACTTAAAAACCATTTTGTCTTTTTAAATTGTTTTCCTTGAGAGTGTGGCTCACCTCCACATAAGCCACCCTATTATTTTAAGAAGTTAGGACATTTTCCTTATAAAATATTTTTTTCCCAATCCCCTTTGGCAAAAACTATTGGCAAAAACCATGGTCTGGTTTGTGGCATTGAATAGTTTAATGAGTGGTGACCCAAACCTAAATAATAAAGAATTCCATCTCCTTTCTTATATAAACCCACCAAATATCCCACTTAATCTTCACTCAAAGCCTTTGGAGTTCGTCCAAAATTTTAACTCCTATCTATATAATCCTCCTAAAGCACCCCAAGCTCCCAATAAGCCCCTCTCAAGCCTCTCCCAAGCCTTTGGGATCACACTTCCAAGTAATGGATTTCCTCTTTTCTCATTTTTGTCTCAATTTCATTATGTTGTTATACAATTTTAATTTCAATTACAAATTTTGGGGTATGATTTATCACCCCCATACTTACATATTTATGTTTAAATTATTAGATACCCCTTTCACTCTCATTTAATGCCTCCCATGTACACCCATTACCATGCCAAAATTCCATAAGGAATTTCTATCTCCCTATTTACATTAAAGCAATTCCTTTGTAATATGAATCTAAATTCCTTTAATTATGTTTGTACATGTTTCTATATAAAACCCATACTTTAAATTTCATTTAAATCTCATGATACAAACCTTTCTCTCTCATCAACAATTTTTATGAATTTTTATGTCATGCCAATATGCTACCAAAATCGCACCGTGATTTTCCAAGCCAAAATCATTGTGTAGTGAATACCATACCCATGTATCTATCAAGGGTATTCACCTTTATAAAGATATATATATTGAATGTTACTTTAATTTGTGTATTACACATTTCTTAATCGTGTAATAACTTATTATGTTGAATGATTCCATGTTATATGATCCATGTGGCACACTTATCCATGAAATAAAATGTTTTAAGGAGGGTGCGCCCTGATAGCGCTCTAATGAATTGGGTAAAGATTAGTATCATGATATGTCAAGCACAATGAGGGTTTACTCATTATAATTCAAGTTTAATGAGGGTTTACTCATTCTCCATGTGCAATTATCTTTGGCTCATGCTAAAATCATGTTAAATTTTGTTGCCACATTTCCATGATATGTTAATCATGTTATATCACACCTTTATGTTCATGTTTATCTTATTATACATTGATATGACTATTGCCTAACATGTATTGTATCTTTCATGTTATGCCCTGTTAACTCCCTTACTGGGATTTTTAGCTCACCCTTTTCTTATACATGTCCTTAGGTTATCCCATGCAATGCTAAGTATGAGGAAATTTAGTGGTTATGTAAATGAGTTTTCAATAAGATGTTTTGTCCTATGTTTTGAGTTGTTATGTAATGTTCCTAATCTCCAAATACACTAGACCTCTTGATCTTTTATGTTGTATCAAGTGAATATTTTATGTAATAAATAATGTTTAAGTATTAAATAAAGAGTAGGGTTGTTATATGACACAAAACCATAATCAAATTTCACATCATAAAAATATAAAACACTATACCCTTAACTCATCATGTTGGGCCATAAACCCCAATGTAAAGTAATTTTCCATCACGGAATAGATAAAATTATACTGCACTGTTACATCATCCTAGGAATCCCTAATCTTCAATATACACATTAATTTATCATATGAGACCTTAAACCCTAACATGGACATAATTTTCTTGTTTATGTGGCACTAAAATCCAATATAACCATTAATTATTCCTAGAGAAACATAAAATACCTATATTTCTTTGATTAATTTTTATAATTATTATATATATAAACACTCTTTATGTTACTACCTGATAATAAATTGGGTTTTATTAATAAGCTTTCTTGGAGTAAGATAAATTATAGCATCACCATCTATAAATCCCTACAACATTTTAAACCTCAATTTAATATTTAGGTATTCCAGGTTTATGTTAAACTCTACTATAAATAATAATTTATTTCTGCAAATATTTACACTCAAAAAAAACCCTTACTTATTTTAAATTATTTTAAAATCTATTATTACCTTTCATACCATCCCATAAAGAATTAATATATGTAATTTAAATAATGTCATCCTAGATGACCTATTAAAGACAAAAGCATCAAAAATATATTTCATTGATGGATGTAAAATTGTTACTACTCCACACTAAAGAGGGAGGACCTAAATCATCATTGTAGTTTCATCAACAAAAAATTACCATGCCTTTATTAAATTCACTCATTCCACTACTACTGTGGTAGCTTCCACATATTTTGTGAGCAGATTCTAACATTCTCACACTAATTATATTCATCAATAAATTTTTAATGAACTTGTACTGGAGTATATATGTAATGTCCCTACTTCTCCTCATTATCTTTAGAAGGTGAAGGAATGTTACTTGGCCTTATGTGACATCCCCATGATGCTAAAGGCTGATAATAAATGTCAAAGGGCATCAATACACATGGGGGATGATTTTCCCTTTAATAAATAAACAACAACCCAAACATGAAATTACCAAACAAACCACTACATGATGTATGATACAATGAAGGATAACTCAAACATTTCATTTATATCAAAACCAAACTATAACCAAGTTCCGCAGTGGAAGACTACAATATCGAAGTACACAATGGAAGAAAAAACTATAAAAGATCAAAGGCAACCAAATAACTCCAAATCTCCACATGCTCCATGATCCAACTCCACCAACAACCTAAGTATCATGAATTACTCCTAAATATGTGTGATACTTTACCTTTTCCCAGGAATCGATAACCAACATCTATAAAAACACCACAGTTCCAAAGTAGGTGTGAGTAATGAAACTCATTAGATTTTCAAAATTACTTCCCTACTCATGCCTCTAGGATAAAACATGTTTGTAACATTTATATAAAAATAGTTTATATAAAAAAATTAAATAGTTTATAACTAAATATAAACAAGTTTCAATGAAACCATTTTCTCAAAAAAATATCATGTTACAAGGAAAACAACCAAAAAATGTTATAAAATCATTTCACATATTATATATTAGAATGACCATTCCATTTCACTTATCCACACATCCAACCACACATGAAAACCTGGACCTCCCTATACTCATGAGTGGTTAGTCATCCTTTCACTAAGACGTCACTTCGTGAACCAATTTTGATGGGGGGGAGAGACCTGACCCTTATCCATCCCACTAATGATGGGGAAGACTCCTTACCCTTATCTTACCCGAATTCACATGGACACACACAACAATTATTCCTAACCAAATCCAAAAAACCATTTCATTAATTTCAATAAAATCGTTCTTTTATTGAAAAACTTCCCAAAAACCCAATTCAAGCAAAAAATTCCAATATAAGTCAATAAAAACAACCATTTCATTGGAAATATTTTGATTAATTCATTTACCACAATTCTATAAAATACAAATTTCTAAATCATAAATTTAAAATCAAGAACCTAGGAACCTTCTACAAAAACACCCAATTTCCATGTTTTCAAAAACCGTCACATAAGAGGGTTTTCAACAATCATTACTAAAAAAATTAAAAAAAATTCAAAAAAGATGATTAATTTTAAATCAAGCCTTCATATTCTAAATATATGATTTGAGAGTAAATCCACCGACCTTAGGTTTCATGATGAAAACAATGAACAAAACTAAAATGCCAATGAAATCGGGTCAAATCTCTACATACCCACCTTAGATCTCTTCCCTTATTTAGAATTGAGGCAAATATAATCATATTTGGAATAAAATATCTTATATCTAACCACAAAAAATTTAGATCTAATAAACTGAGAGAGAGAGAGATAATTAGATCTAGGAAAAAGCACCAAGAACAACCAAGAACGATCACTTACCACAAGAATACAACTTAAAATCACCAGGGGAAGCATTTGGATCACCTCATGATTTATGGGAGAATCTTAATTAGCCATTTCAAAGAGTGAATATGGAGTTAGGCCCACAAAGGAGAAAAAATGGGGGAGTTAGAGGGGAAAATGTGTGAGATACAAAATTTTTGAATCTCACATTTGACCTATTCATGGTTAGTCATATGGTTAGTAAAACCATGCACTTTATTCTATATCAAGGGGAAACTCACATGGTTTTCTCACATAGTTTTCAAAGCATGGTCCAACCATTCCAAAGTACACTATCACAAGTTGGATGATTTCTACTTGGATTATGAATGGTTCGGACAAACCATGCACTGCCTGTGCGCCATCCCTTTATCCCCTTCCTCATTATGTATAGTTTCCTACATATGGTGCAAAATTTTACCACACTATTCACCAACTTTTCACCGATAGAAAATCTCCAAAACCCTCCAAAAGTTCTCGAAACTCTCCCAAACTTTACCCATATAGTTTATATAATTAAAAATCATAAAGAAATGATTACTTAATTAGAAACAGAGGTACTAAATTCTCCCCACAATTGGCCATTCCATCCTCAGAAATTAGAAAACCATCCTTTTTCTAAAAGAGTTATGGACATAGCTATTTTATTTCGTTCTATTGGTCCCAAGTATCTTCCAAAATCTAACTATGTTGACACAAAACCCACACTAGACCGATTTTTTTTCCATGAAAGAAATTATCATTCCTATCTGAAATCTACATTGGGATATTTAACAATGAAGCATACAACTCTAGTTCAAAATGATCCCATTGAATCACATGGTTAAGATCAGGATGATTCTTTTTCTACTAGGATACATGAAGCACATTATCTACCACACTGAACCATGGTGGTAATGACAACCGATATTCCACCTCACCAACTCTTTCATGTATCTCAAAAGGGATTATGTATCTAGAAGATAACATGCCATTCTTCCAAAAAAGATGATGTCCATGTTTTGGAGAAGTCCTCATAAACACATTATCACTTAGATCAAAAGGAAATGGTCATCGAAGATGATCCACATTTGATTTCTAATGACTCTGAGCCATCTCCATCCATTTTCTGATCATCTTAATCTTATACATTGTTTCTTGGACAAGGCTCAACTCATCCAGTGAAGTCTCACCTATTTCAACCAAATAATGAGGGGATGACAAGAAAACCCATAAAATTACTCAAAATGATACATATGTATTGATTCTAGATAGATTTTGTTATATGATAACTCCACCAAGGGTATGTTCTCTTCCCATGTGCCACTGAAATCTGTCACAAAAGCCCACAACATGTCGTTCAACATTTGTATTGTACTTTAGGATTTCCCATCAGTCTGAGGATGATATGATGTACTCATTGTCAACTAGGTTCCAAGGGATCTATATAAGGATTTATTGAAATGAGATGTAAACCTCAGATCTCTGTATGATATGATTGAAACTCGAAAACCATGCCTATTTACCCCTTCTTGGATATAGATTTTGGATATATCCTCCACCATATGAGTTTCATGAATAGGGATGAAATGATGTGACTTTTTTAGCCAATCCACTATCACCCATAAGGATTCATGTTTCCAAACCATTCTTGGGAGACCTATTATAAAATACATAGCTATTTGATCCCATTTCCATAGTGGAATAGGTAAAGACTGCAACATATCTTATGGTCTCTAATGTTCTTCCTTAACTTTCTAAAAAGGTAAGCATCTTGAAACAAACTCATCCACCTTTATTTTTATTCCAGTCCACCATAATTAAAATTTCAATTAATTATACATATTTTTTATTCTAGGAATAAAAACCCATATTTATTATTGGTAATCATGTAGAAGCTATTCCTAACTAGCCATAAGTATGACCATCTGATTTCTGAACCATAGTACTAAACTCTCATTCAGCTTCCATACCTCAATAGTCTCCCCAACATTGAGTTTTGAACCCATCTCCACACATTTTGAATCATAAATCTGTGCCTCTTTTACCATATTTTCCAAATCAAGAACCACTGAAAATGAAAATAAAACCACAAAATCACCTCATTCTTCACATTACATTCACATGGTGTCTAAGATAGTCATAAAATAAAACTCATCTGAAGTTTATTTTTCTAAGTAAGCATATAAATTTCTTCTTAATGTGTCAGCCACCAAATTTCCCTTACCCATTATATACATGAAGTCAATTTAGAACATTTATAGACACTCCATCCACCTTCTCTACCTCAAATTCAAATCCCAATGTGGTAAAATAAATTTCAATATTTTATGATATGTAAATATTATAAATTTCTCACCAAAGAGATAATAACCACAAGTCTTCAAAGCATGGAGTATGGCATCTAATTAAAAATCATGTTTTGGTTAGTTCTTCTCATGCACTCATAACTGCCTTGATCCATATGTATCAACATGATCTCCTTTCATGAGAACACTTCCCAAACCTGATCTCAAAGAATCACAATACACCACGTACCCTTTTCCTAATTCTAGTAAAATCAGGATCATTGATGATGTAATTAGATACTTTAGCTCTTGAGAAGATTTTTTTTGGAATTCTTCATCCCATTGGAATGGAAAATTATTCTTTATCAATGTTTTCATAGGAAAATATATTCTTGATAACTCATGCAGAAAGCATCAATAATAACCAGTTAGAACAAGGAAGCTCCATATCTCAAAGACGTTATTCAGTGGTCTTCAAGAGATTACATATTCTATCTTTCCTGGATCTATATAAACACCTCTTTTAGAAATTAGATGGCCAAGAAAGAATACCTCTTGTATCAAAAAACCACACTTAGTTAATTTGGAATACAATCGAGGGTATCTAATGATTCCTAACACTATCTCAAAGTGTTTCTCATGCTCAACCCTTTTCTTGGAATACACCAATATATCTTCCACAAACACCATCACAAAATAATAGAGATACCTCTGAAATATCTGATTGATCAATGACATAAATACTACAGGTTCATTCATAAGAAAAAAAGAAATTACCACATATTTATAATTTCTATATCTGATTTTAAAATCTATCTTCAAAATATCCCCTTTCAAACTTTCATTTGGTGATATCCTGGCCAAAGGTAAATTTTTGAGAAACACTGAGATCCACTAAATTTATCAAATAGATTACCAATTCATGTAAGTGGACACATTTTCTTTATCATAACTAGGTTAAGATTATGATAATCCACACACATCCATAGATATCTATCCACCTTATTCACAAAGAAGATTAGTGCTGCCCATAGAGACATGCTTGGATAAATGAACCCATTGGTTTATAGATATTCCAACTAAACTTTCAATTACCTTAATTTAGTTGGTTTTATACTATAAGATGGAAGGGAAATATGACTAATTAATATAAATAGATCAAATATAAAATACACTTCCCTTATAGGTGGTAAACCTAATAAATTCTCAAAAAAAACATCTAGAAACTAATCAACCACCATTGGAAAATTGTTCGCCTCGATACACTACCATATAATATGAGAACATCCCACCCACTAGTGAAAAAAAGCCCATCAAAACTGTCTTTTCCCTCCAGTCTCCTCGAAAGAGATGCTTAATGTCATCTGTTGACGCTCCTTTCCATCACAGAGTCAAACAAATGGCAAAGGGGAATACCTTAAGCACAAAGAGGGTCACCCTTTGAAGAACATTAAAAAAAAATTATGAAGGCATGGACTAGGATGACGTGCACGAGTGCAACCAGAGAAGAAGGTTTACCCTAAATGGGTAGATCCAATTACTCCTCCTCTAAATTTTTAAAATGCCACCTTCCCCATTTTTAATGGTTCAGGAGATCCAGAGAAGCATTTGACACATTTTGTCTCTCATTGCGATCCTATGATGGGAACTCCTCAACAACAAGAAGCAGTAAAACTCAGGTGTTTTGTGCTATCATTGCAAGGACCAGACTTTGTTTAGTATAAAAGTTTACAATCCCAATCAATTATTGGATGGGAAGATCTTCGTCAAAAATTCCTTTTCAATTCAGCTCTACACTATAGAAAACAATAGTTTTTGATCTCACAAATTGCAAACAAGGAGAGAATGAAAGTGTTTCATACTTCATTGGTCGGTGGAAAGGATTAACATATTCCTTGAATCTACTTCTCCCTAAAGAGGAGTTTCTACCCATTTGTGTGGAAAATATCTGTGATGAATTGCATACACCATTGATCCCTCTCAAATAAATAGGATGGTTTCGCGAACTTTATTCAATTGCCCAAAAAGTGGAAAATTCCATTGCAGAAACAAGATCTAAGTCCCATGTAATTCCATTAGCTCCGGGAAGGAGAATAGGGAAATAAGAGGCTGCTACAGTTACACTTAAACAAGCACCTGTACCTATTTCCACTTCAAAACCTTCATCATATCGAAGGGCTCCACCTCCTGAGCATAAAAAACAATGGCCTCCTCATCAAGACGATCAAATAGATCAAAGACATAGACAATTTGAGGATTTAAAGAACAAAGTTTATTCTTTTCATAATGAACAAGTTCCTGGCTACTTCATTTAGGCTCTGGAAAACAATTTGGTTCAGTTACCAAGGCCCAAAAGGCCAAACATGGAAGGAGATGAAGACCTCCCCAACTATTTCCCGTTTCATCAGATGTTGGGGCATACCATTTAGGAGTGTTTTGTCTTCAAAGACCTCATAAAAAAGATGGTGGACTCTGGACAAGTGAAACTGAAAGGTTCTTTAGCCTAGGTAGCATGTGTTACTACTATTGATCCAGAGGAAGAAGGAGAGTGAAACGAAGTCAAAAGTAAAAATGCGCAGAAATATGATGATGGATTGTTAGGAAAATGATCAAACAAAATAATTACCTTTTACAAACACAATTGAATAAACCAATTGTGTCTTATAATATTTCTTCCACAGAAAAACCCCCTTCATCAAAAGAAAAATCCTAAAATAGGTGGCATAATTTGAAGAAGGATGAGCAGTCAGAAGAAGATGAGATCATGTCAAAACCTAAGTTGTTTTTGACTCTGGCAGATTTTATGCCATCTGCTTCAGAAGCACAAGAACCACCCTACCAAATGGCACAACCTGAACTAATTCATCAGGTAGAATCTTCATCAGATGAAGAATTGATCTTTGGTTCTGTTAACATGATTCATTTAAAGGATCCCTATGCCAATGAAAGTTTCGATCATCATGAGCCTAAGTTCCCTGTATCTAACAGAGGAATTAGAGGAAGAGATAGAGTTCTAGGATATATAGGAAGAAATAGATATTCCAAAAGCCACTATTTCAATACTACCCCTGCTAGAACTGTATATGCGGCAGCTAATCGTGGAAATCCCTTCAGCGGGCTCAATAAGAACAAGAAAGTTCTTCCACACATGGCAGATTCGGTCCTGACATAGTTATTTTGGGGGACCGGTTAGAGGTTACACCTTTTTGCACTCAAGAAAATATATAGACCTAGTCGGTCTAATCTACCAATGCTAGGAGTGTTTCCAATTCCTGCCCCGATATGGGATGCATCTACTGCCAAAGAATAAACTTCCAAGGAACCTGCAAAAACACATTTTCATGATGGGAAATGCAGAAGTTTGTACTAAAAGTATGATGTCTTGAAACATTTGGCCCAAGTACCAGACAAGTTATCAATTCTGGATGCCTTGAATCTATCAAAAGATCTTCGAGAGATGATTATTGAGGCTTTGTCAAGTCCTCCAGAATTCGAAACTGAAATTGCTGTGGCTGAGGTATATCGTATAGAGAATGATCCTATAGAATTCCATGCAGTGATATCTTTTACTGATGAAGATGAAGATGATGTTCTACATGGACATATCAGACCTTTGTATCTATCTATAAAATTCAATTACATAGACATCTGACGAGATTTCATTGATAATGTCTTAGGATTCAACCTTATTCTTATTCGTACAAATCATCAATTGGGCCTCACAAAATCTGATTTATCTCCTTCTACTTTGATGTTTCAAGGATATGATAAGAATGAACAAGAACCTCTGGGTGATATTACACATAGAATTCAGTTTGGAGACCTTGTGTCTAATTAAGATTTCATGGTTGTTCGTTAGGACACAGCCTTCAACATTTTTCTTAGAAGACCTTGGCTACATCAACATGCGGCCGTACCTTCATCATACCATCAATGTCTCAAATATTGTTTCAATGGTCAAATTGGGACATTGTATGGTGACAAGGCCCTATTCAAAACATATGAATCTCAATACATTGAGGCAAAATTTTATCACATGGAGGGAAAGGAAAAATACACGCCAAAGGGGGTCACCAAAATTAATGCTCCAAATGGTTTGGAAAAGATTCCAGTAAACCCATTCATACATGTGAGTATAGATTATGTGTTTCCTATCAGTCAAATTGATAGGATAGACCTAAATCCAAACACTCTTATGGAAACTTCCATAATTTCAATTATGAAAATCAAGCTAGACAACATGAGAGAAATTGTTGATTCTCCAAGCAGTGATGAAAGCTTAAATGGAGATGTCTTCATTTCATCAGATGAAATCTAGAAATTCTATACTTCATAAACCAGACCATAAGAAGTTATAGCAATACCAGAGGAAAACAATGATATCAATTCTCAATCCATCATCTCCTCTATATCACCCCAGGAATACCCTTCATCATCAATAGGGTCAGAAATGGCAGCATCTTTTTCAAGATGTTCAAATTTTAACTTCTCCCCTGACCATGGAGATTTTGCTTTGTCATCCACTATGCAAGTAGAAACAGAAGAAGTAACACATATTGAAGAAGAAGAGGAAGATCTTAGAGATTCTCCTCTAACATTTGAAGAGGGTTTCTCTACCACTATGGGTGAACTCAGAGAAATAAATCTGGGTACAAAAGAAGATCCACGCCCTACTTTAATTAGTGCAGCCATGAAACCTGAAGATAAAGAAATGTATACTTAATTTATAAAGAAAAATTGAGATGTATTTGCTTGGAATTATAAAGAAATTCTAGGTTTTAATCCTGATGTAGCCACTCATCATTTGGGTTTTCTATAAGAACATTGGGGATTCAAGAAAGTAGTAAGAAGAACACACCCAACTTATGCCTCCAAAATTGAAGCTGAATTTGATAATCTTATCAAGGATAACTTCATCAGAGAAGTTCAATATCCCAAATGGATGGAAAATTTTGTCCCTGTGAAAAAGAATAATGGAAAAATTAGAGTTTTCATTGAATTCATAGATCTTAATCGGCATTTTCCCAGGGATGATTTTCCAGTTCCGATCACAGAACTCTTAATTGATGAAACAGCTGGATATGAAGCTCTTTCCTTCATGGATTGATACTCAGGGTAGAATCAAATATACATGGCCCCAGAAGATGAGGAGTCTACAGCCTTCAGAGCTCATCAAGGTGTGTTTTGCTATCGGGTAATGCCCTTTGGCTTGAAGAAGGGAAATTCTCCAAAGATAGAAGAAACTGCGTGACAAGATATCAAGTTTCTGGAAGCCGAGTGAGTTTGTGTGGGAGTGAGCTTGTATATATAGGTGATCTAGACCACCTACACACTATACCTGCGCACACTAGCATCTGTGTGCCGAACTTGCGCACCACAGAACCTTGATTTATTCGGCTTTACCTCAGAGCCAGATCCTCTTTCCTTTTCGGATCCAACTCTAAGGGGGGACTTTTGTTGATGCTCCTTTCCATCACAGAGTCCAACGAATGGAAAGGGGGAATACCTTAATCAAAAATAGGGTCACCCTTTGAAGAACATCAAAAAAATTAATGAAGGCATAAACTAGGAGCCCATTTGGAGTGAGGTGTACAAGTTACTTAAGCACTGCGCAAGTCACTTGCGCACCACCTAGGTTGCGTAACTCACTTGCACGCCCCATTTGGGTTTTCTCCCAAGGTGAAAGGTGGCCTATAAATAGCCCCTGTGGGCCCCCATTTCAGGGACGGATTTTCCAAAAGTCAAATTCATGCTCTAGTCACCCTAGTCTTCAACTCAACTCTTTCGAAAGCTTCTAAGGTAACTTTTTTACCTAGAATGGAAGACTTGAAGGAGTATAATAAGGCCTAAGTGTTTAGAATTCATCAACACTTGCACAACTAAGTGTCCATACTTCCTTAAAAATGGAAACACTTGCGTGCTTCCCTACCCTTTCGATGAAACTTACATGCCTCCCTCTTGGAAATATCTTAGGATAATAATAAAGGCTTGAGTTAAGTCTCACCCAAGTATTACCCTACATATTCTTTGTCACCCAGGTGAACCCATGCCCTGAAATTACACTTGTGTGGAGAAGACTTGCATGCCAAATGACTTACATGACCTACACTTGCACGCTAACTTCATTTGTGTGCCTCTCTCTTGTTCACCTCTCATCTTCAAGATATTAGCCCTTGAACCCCTTTTCAAATCCATTTATGGCATGGTTCCTTTGTTTGCTTCCTTATCTGAAAGGAATTCTGTGAGAACCTCTCCCAAAACCTTGTGACTTACAAGCTTTATGTCACTACAGTTAAAGGTTTTCCTCCATATAACCTCATCCTTTAAGATGAGAAGATCTTTTTATTTAGGGAATCCTCCTCAGGAGTAAGCCCCAAGTCCCCTTAACCTGGGCCTCCTTCTCAGGAGTAAGCCCGATTCATAGTTTCCTTTAACAATGGGAATCCTCCTCACGAGTAATCCCCAATATTAATTTCTTTTGATTTGGGCCTCCTTATCACAAATAAGCCCCAATCATAACTCCCTTTTAATTTGAGCCTCCTTCTCAGGAGTAAGCCCCAGGTTAAAACATCAAATCTACATAAAGTACAAATACCTTTATGGACCCTGCTTTTGGGCTTCTTTCCTGAAGTAAGTCCTGGCCTTCATCTACTTGGGAAGTCATACATACGTAAGACCCACATCATATCTTGTGACTTCATCTTTCGTGGCACAATCTTCAGGTATACTGATACCTCTTGTTTCTCACATCGAGAATGACTCAAGTGAGCTTAGAGTGTAAAAGTAATCAAGACATCTCTTTTTGGGCCGTTAACCATGCATATACCACATATTTATTCACTCGAACTACGTAGACTTTGATCTCTGCCTTAAAAGTAGAGTACATAGTAAGCCTTTATAAGGTTCAATCCCATCATTCATTAATTATTTTCCATCCCATATGACATTAAACTATATCCTTCTTATCGAACTACGTGGGTTCTAATTACTTTTTAACGAGGATACGTAGGTAGCCCATCTACGAGTACGATCCCAACTCTGAAATAATCCCTGTCTTTCTGAATGAAAATAAACTTCAAGTGCCCCACTGAGTGGATTTAAAACCAGTATGGTCATCATAATGACCAAGAGATTTCTATATAATGTATTGAAGGATACCATTGGATAAGAATCTCTAATACATACAGATGATTCTGCATTGATGAAGAACCTCAAATACATATAAAAGATTATCTAAATCTCATACATATCAATCATCGATTTCCAAATCTAAAGGAAAACTCATTTTCATGCTTGGTGAATTAATAAGGGTTCGTGAACATAACTTAAATCTATAAGAGAGTCCCATAGTAGGCAATAATTCTCCCCAAAAGGTGTGATGAGACTGACCTCCCATCCTCTCGACCAATGCAAATTCTTAACCCTCATCGGTCCACAAATAATGAGCACCTACCTTTAGAATGTAGGTCCAAATGGATATAGAATCATTGGGTGTTTCTGGTTCTATGAATAAACCTGTTAGAAACTGATTGGAAAGTTTGAACCTTAAACAAACAAGTTCATCCCCATTGCCAGACGAAACATCACCATTAGTTGAAAAACCGACCATTATGTCATAACAGTTGATGTGAGCCCTGAACGTTGTCTAAAAATCCATACCCATGATTATATCATAGACATTCATCTCCATCACATAGAAATCCCATTTTAAATCACATCCATCAACTGTTATAGAACATACTCTACACACAAAGGCTCGACATTCTATTTTCCAAACAGGAGTTTGATGTTTTATCACAAAAGGAATAATATCAAATTTTATATTTATAAAATCAAAAGAATGAGAGGAAATAATGGAATGGGAAGCACCAATATTAAACAAAACTTTCCCAAGGGTATAATTAAAAGGAATTATACCTCTCACCATGAATGGTCTAGTCTGATCATCCACAATCACCTACTCTGGTCCATATAATTGCTTCGTCACTACACATTTCTCCTTGTTTCCCTATTAATATTTCACTGTTTGAGGAGTCATGTTATTCCTAGAATAACCATGGATAACTCTATTTAGCTGATGAGATTTATTCTACCACCCTCACCCTATCGAAGAATACAACACTTGTGATACCTGAGAAGTGTCCCGATCACCTGAACTCATATCACTACGACAATAGAATAGGAGATTCCCTATATGATTGTAGTTGTGGCATGATCTAGGTGGTGTAGTACATTGTTGCTTCATGTGGTCAAATGAACCACATTGAAAACATACAGGATGACTCTTTGGTTTTTGTAGAAGATTCACTATTCCAACCGTTTGATTTTGATTCACTCTCCCACCTTGGAAATATGTGTCCCTATTCATCTTTCCCCCAAAATTAGAGTTCATACCCTTTCCTATGGGTATCAAAATTCTTCTTCATCCCATAGCTCCTAATATGTCCCTTTCAGTCACTGTCCCTTTATTAACAATATCTATATAGTCCATAATACAAATCATGAAAATATTTAAAGAGAATCCCATGCCTCATCCCCGATTCAAGGATCTGTTCCACAAAGGATAAACAAGAATAAACTTAAGATGAAAATCACACTAAAATCATGAATATCCCCAGAAATTTTATGGATTCTTTTTCGGAACTTGAATGGAATGATCCAATTGTCTTATCTCATCCCTCTAATTCACTATGTCCACCGCTTAGAATTCTTGGACAATACTCTAAACCAGCTGTTGGTTCAACTAGGTCTTTGGTGAAACCAAAATTTCATCCTCTTCTTCTGATTGGTTTCTATGATTCCAATTTGGTGCCATTTTCTATAACCAAAACAAATAGAATAAGTCTCACTATCTATCAACTGATTTCTTTACATTTCAAATTCTTTCACAACAACTATCACAACATTTCATTCCAAAATCAACTTTTCACATTCAACTATTTCTAAAAAATCTATACTTTCTTTTAACAATTAAACTATTTTCAAAATACCACTACCATTCTCTTTTTCATAATCATTCATTTGAAAAAATATTCAGAATTTAAAAAAAATCAACATATTTCCACAAATAATAAATCATTACTCAAAATGAGATATGTAATCTCAGTGGGAATACATGCCTATAATGCTTTTCATGATCGTCTCATTGGATAAACCCATGAAAATGAGATTTCAATTCCTATAAGTGTCCCCAAAACACATATGTACCCAACTCCCTAGTAACATGAAGTTCAACATACAAAGGTTTGCTATATCTTTTAATTCCCTATATTTCATGTTCCAAAAATCCTAATCCTTTTTATTATCCCAACTCAAGGAATATACAATTTTGAAATTAAACTCTTAGACTGACTGAAATGATGACTACTTGTTTCATAAGGAAAGGACCATGTTGATACCACTTTTAATGCCCCTCCTTCTAATCATTGTCTTGAGAAGGTGGAGGAATGTTACTTCACCTTAAGTGACTCCCCCAAGATGCCAAAGGATGGAAATAAATGTCGAAGGGATTCAAATCACGTGGGGGATTATTTTCTCTTTAATAAATAAACAACAACCAAAAAATGCAGTAACCAAACAAGACACTACATGATGAATGATACAATGAAGGATAACTAAAACATTTCATTTATGTCAAAACCAATCTAAAAACAAGTGAGAAAGTGTAAGACTATAATATCAAATTACATAGAAAAATAAAAAACTACCAAAACTTAAAGATGACCAAATAACTCCAAAGCTTTGTATCTCTATGCTCCAACTCCACTGAAAACCCAAGTATCAAGAATTACTAAAAAATATGTTTGATATAATACCTTTTCCCATGTCTCAATTATCAACATATCCAAAAAAACCAAAGTTGCAAAGTAGGGGTGAGTAATGAAACTCTGTAGATTTTCCCCAATGACTTCCCTACTCACTTCACTAGGATAAAACATGTAGCAACATTTATATAAAAACATATTATATAAAACAAATTTTAAAATAGTTTATAACTAAATACAAACAAGTTCCAATGAAACCATTTTCTCAAAAAAATATAAACTTCCAAGGAAAACAACCATAAAATGTTCTAAAATCATTTCACAAATTATATATGGTCATAACAATTCCATTTCACTTATCCACACATCCAACCATGCATGAAACCCTGGGCCTCCCTATACTAGTGAGTGGTGAGTCATCCTTTCATTAAGCTATCACCTAGTGAACCAATTTTAAAAGGAGAGAGCCCTGACCCTTATCCATCCCACTAATGATGGGGTATAATCGTTACCATTATCCACCCTAAATGCACATGAACACACACAGCCATTATACCAAACCAATGAAAAACTATTATTTCATCCATTTTAATAAAATCGTTATTTTATTTAATACCTTAACAACAAATCCAATTAAAATCAACCATTAAAATTTATTTAAATAAAACAATTCCTTTCATTGAAATCATTTTCATTAATCCATTTACCACAATTCCATTAAATTCAAATTTTTAAATCATCATTCGAAATTAATGAACCAAGGAACCTTCTACAAAAACACCCAATTTCAATTTTTCCACAAACCGTCACTCAAAAAGGGTTTTCAACAATCATTACCTAGAAATTTCAAAATAAATTTCCAAAAAATGACTAATTTGAAATAAATCCTTCATATTCTAAATAGAGGAGTTGAGAGTGAAGCCACCTACCATGGGTTTTATGATGAAAACGAAGAATAGAACACAAACACCAATGAAAACATGTTAAATCTCCACGAAAACACCTTAGATTACGTACCCTACTAGGAAACAAGCCATATATAGTCATATTTAGCATCAAATATCTTAGATAGAAGCAAAATGGATGTAGATCTAATAAACTGAGAGAGTTAAAGATGTATATCTAAGAAAAAGTTCCATGAACAACTAAGAATGATCACTTACAAAAAGATTTAGCTTTAAATAACTAAGGAAAGCATTCAGAACACCTCTAGATTGATGGTAGAACCTTAATTCACATTTTGGAAGAGATAATATTGAGTTAGGGCCACATAAGAGAAAAATAAAGGGATTTAGAGGGGAAAACGAGTAAGATCCATAATTTTAGGATCTCACTTTTGACCCGTGCACAGTTAGTTGCACGATTAGTCAAACCGTGCACTAATCATTTGCTAGATTCTTACTCAAGAGAGAACCTCACATGTTTGTCTTGAACAGTTTGAAAACTATACACCAATAGTTTTAAATATCACTATCTCATGTTTCACAGTTTCAACTAGTCTTTAGCATGTTTTGGAAAAAATTGTCGGCCGCCCGTGTGCCTTCCCCGTAGCCGCTGCCTCGTTTTTCATAGTTTCCAGTAGGTGTTTCTTGGTTTTACCAAACCATGCACTAACTATTCACCTATATAAAATCACTAAAACACTATAATGGTTCTATAAACTCTCACAAACTTTACCCATATACTTTACATTCTACAAAATCATAAATAAATGGTTACTTTCTTGAAACATGGGTGCTACAATATAGGTAATAATGAAGTACCAATGATCCTTTCACTAAAAGAGAACCATGAGGAAATAAATCCATACATCCTAAACAATAAAAAAAGAGAGAATAAAGGGATATGTGACTATAATAAAAGTGTCATACTATTTTATGATCCTTACTCCCAAATTCTAAACACTCCTCATACATGTCTAAATGAGTTTAACCAAAATACTTCCCACATCTATCTAGTTACTATGGAGTTTTCTTTGAGTGATCTCATCCATATTTTTAGTGTTTCCTGGGATTGGATTTTACAAAAAATATGGATGAAGATCTTGAATAATTAATCATGGTATAGAAACTAATGGAAATATACTGCATCTAAAAATACAACATCGCCATAATTGTGGAGGAAAATACCATTAAATTTTTCAAAAAAAATCAACGTTCATCTCCCTATTTAGAATTTGGACCTTGAAGAATTTAAGGTAACCTTAGGTTATAATCCATAACTATTCAACAACAAAGCATTATATTCCATTAGTATTGACACTATACTTCATATATACATAAAATTCTATGAGTTCCTTCCCATAACAGTATAAATAACTCCCATAGTGTTCATACCTTTGATGATTTTTAATAAAACATATTGGGGGATATTATATACTGATGTAAATCATCTCCTGATATATTCATATAAAAGGTTTTCTATAACCCTACCCCTACACCCCACTTTGATAAATAAAAATTTAAATTCCTTGAATAAACTATATCCTTTGTTTGAAATTATAGATAATGATTGTTGATATTATTTTTATTGTATGAATAAATGTAAAACATATCAGAGTAACTTTTAATATTCATCTACCTTAGTACTTGGATGAAAGTATTCACATCATGAAATTATAGATTCTTGGAATTATATTTTCTTCATGTTCCACTAATAAATAATATATAAAAACATGCACTTCATATAAAAAATATACTGATTTGTTAATAGGTAATATAGAACAAAAAAAAACTGAGAGAAACCCCATTACAAAAATGGTAGATCATACGCCATTCAATGGAAATAATAATAGGTTGAAAAAGAGATCAAACAGTGAGAAACTATTGGAAAATAAAGGAAAAAACACACCTTGGATCAACCTTGGTCACTGAAAATCAAAGATTGAAGACCGAGATCAATTCCTATTGGAGGGAACTCCAAAACACTGATGTGGGGACTGACAGGTCACCTTGGATGAGAGAGTAGGAAGCTACAACCCTAGGGTTTGAAAACCTGAGTGAACAGAAAAAAACATAAAACATTACAACATTTGGGATTACATGACGTGTAATCCCATTTCACGTCGTGTAATGCCTCGAGGTCAGTTTCCACCAAAAAATCATTGCTTTTGATTTTATTTTATTTTTAAAACCTTGAAATAATACACAGTGTGAAACCATCATTAATGTCATGAAATTATTTTACTCAGTTTGAAATCTACATTCACATCGTGAAATTCTTCTACACTGCGTGAAACCCACTTTCTTGCTGTGAAAGTTCCCTTCTCCCAGTTCTCAACAACCGAAATCCTCAAAACTTCCTTCGACCATCCTATGAGCTCCACAATAGTTGGGAACATGAAAAGGGTTGATCCATGGCGATATGGGACCTTAGATCAGATTCCTCTCAAAACATTGTCATCCTCGATAATCCAAAACCAACCTAGAGAGGAAACATAAAAGGGGGCCGTCTGAATAGACACCCCATGAGATACCTATCAAAGATATCTCCATATCAAGAGATCAACCACCACACTAGAGGAATAAAAAAACCAAGAAACAACCACAACTAGATCCTAAACACTCTGCCGGGGGAGAAACCACTCAAAAGAGAGAAAGCCATAACAAGCAACAAGAGAAAACCATCTTGAAATCAGGAAAGGACAACAACAACAAAATTAACAACATTATAAGAGAAGAGATAAAAATCAAACATCTTAGAAAAATAAGCACATATCTACAACTCAATTTACTTGGTACTCTACTCCATGCCACCGTGCCACCACAAGACACGAACCAAGGGGATAACATGCCCATGGAACACCTTATTCTAATGATCCTAGATCTCTACAAGCCACTCTTTAAAGGTCACATCATCATCAAAATTGATCTCTTGCTAGTTGATGATGTGGGAGTAATGATGAAGATAATAATGGATCTACAACATGTGAAAAACATTGTGTATCCAACCCATCTATTGGGGAAGTGCTATTCGGTATTCCAAAACTCCAACATGATCCAACACCTTGAAAGGCCCAAAAAAATAGAGAGAAAGATTACTCCCATGACCAAACCTCCACTTCCCATGATGGGGAGACATCTTTAAGAACAAATGATACCTAACATCAAAATCCAGAGGTCTCCTCCTATGATAAACAAAGGATTTTTGACGATCCTTCATTTCTTTCATCCTCTCAAAAATTACCTGAATAATCTCTATCGTATTTTTTACCAGTTCTAGACCAAGAATTTATGAATTTCTAAACCCAGTCCAGCACAATGTAGAATGGAAAGGTCGTCCATACAAGGCTTCAAATGGTGCCATACTGATGGTGGAGAGAAAACTATTGTTATAAGTGAACTCTACTAAGGGAAGGTGCCTCATCCAAGAACCTCCAAAATGAATGACATAAAAGTGCAACATGTCTTAAAGAGTATGGATGACCCACTCTATCTAACTGCCCATCTACAGATGAAAAGTTGTGCTATTTCATAGTAGGTAAACAAAAGAATGTTGGATACCTCTCCACACCCTATAGGTAAAACGAGGATCCCAATCGGAAATTATTAACCTCGGGACTCCTTAGAGTCTAACCACCTCATCTAGATATTTCCTTGACAAAAACTTTACTGAGCTCAACTCCTTGATATCTATAAAGTGGGATGATTTTTTCAAATGATCCACTACCATCCATATAGTTTCATAGCCTCCCTGAGCTCAATTTAAACCGGTAACAAATTCCATTGATATGTTCTCCCACTTCCACTGAGAAACATATAATGGATGGAGAAAACCATCATGAACACAGTGCTCAACCTTCAACTTCTTACAGACCAAACATCGAGATAAAAACTCTGCAACTAAATGATTCAACCTAGGAAACCAAAACTGACCTCTCAAATCATGGTACATAAGTTTCATGCTAGGATGTACCACCAATGGTGAACTATGTAACTCTCTGAGAACAATCTCACACATCACCAAAGGAATGAAAAACCTTCTATGAAACAACACTTTATAGTGTTCATATTAATACCAACCATCAGGGGCCTCTCTACAAATAACTCGGTCTCTCCAGACCTTTACCTCAAGATACCCCAACTAGGACTCCTCTACCTTCCACACCAGTGATGAATACTATTGGTTCTGGGCATAGTAGAAGCGTGTGGTGGTGGGTGGGATATTAAAATTTCTTTTAATAAATCATTTCCCAAAACTGAGAGAGATAATCTAGAACATCGAATTTATAATTAATTTAATTAATATCAAAATACCTGGGCATAGGAAATTTCTTCATTGATGATTGTTGATTATCTGAAAAGACCCTTTTGGATTGTCTTCATTGTGCTTGTGAGGATCCAAGGGTATAATCCCCCTTTTGGTGATCCAAACGTGCTTCAATGATTTCTAAGCAACGCCACTCATTTTCTGGGTGCTATCATGGTGAATCGAATGTCTTGAATTGTTCATTATTGATTTCTAATTCTTTAGTCTTGGAGAAATTATCCCTTGGGTTTCTCATTCTTGAGAGGGATAGAGGAGGAGGATTCGAAAGACAATTAGTTGTGCACCACAATTTTCTAATTCAAAACATTGAATTGGTTTTGAATGAATAACACATTAGACATAGGTGTCTATTTATTGAGATGAGATTTTAGATACAAAATTTAAATTCATAACAAAAATAAAATAAAATTATAACTATTAATGAAATACCATGCCACCTAATAATAATAACAATATGATTATTTTGTGGTGCGCTAATTTTCACATAATAGAATAATTAATGAAATCCCATGCAACCTAAAAATAATAACAGTATTATTATTTTGTGGTTCACCAACTTGGACACAAATGGATAAATAATATTTATCAACTTTTAAATAATTATTTTATCATCAGACATGGTCTTAGTCTATTCAAAATCCATTTTCATTTAATTAACACCCGAATAAATATTTTATTCTTTTAAATAAATATTTTATTCAAAAAATAGTAAATAAAAATTTATTAAATAATCAATAAAATAAATAAATATATTTTTATTAAAAGTCTAGTGAATGAATATTTATTTAATTTATGTGATCAATAGAACTTGAATAAAATTATTTCTCAGTCTTGAGAATAATATTTATTCTATTAATTAAATTCAAATATAATTTAATCGAGACCACTAAAATCACTTTGTGTGTGACCCTCTTGGATAATTTCTCATTGGATTCAGGTGGGCTTGCCTAAATTATAAGATTATTGTCTAGAAATGGGTCATGGTAACCAAGAGAATGAACTTTAAGTCACAATGATGATAACCACATACGAACACTCACTATGAAATATAATCCTGTTGTCACAATATCTAATCAAGAAGGTTGCATGATGGTGTCATGAACCTACATGCTTGATACATCATTCTTTGAATATATTAAATAAAATCATCATTACCCCATGAACATGGAATTTAGGGTGAGAGTACTATTTCAATCAAAGGGCTGAGATATCAACTTCTATAAATATGGAAGGGACAAATCCTTTCTTGACTTATCCATTAATAACATGTCATTTGTGACACACCCAACATAACCTACTTCCCACCAACATATGGCATGATGGTTTTCATCAGAAAATTTAAGTGCACGTGTCATGAAAAGAATTAATTATAATCTTAAAGTCTAAGGGCCATTACACACGCTCATAGATAGGAATATCTGATGACAGTAGGATATGCAGAATTCCTACTGCGGGGTTTTTTCTCATAATCTACCATATTGGAAATTACAAAGTGCAAACATCATGAGATGAATACTCATATGCTTATGAGTAATTTCACCTGACATTCTATATACTATGTGTCTCATAATAGTATGTTATCTAACCAAATAACTTTATTAAGAATATTTTCATATCACTTAATATTTCTCATCATAGTAGGGAACTGCTACGACCTTATCAATGTGACAAATATTCTCGTACATTATTACATTATGGTCATGAAAAATAATGAAAAATATGTAATAAGAGTTTAATTTAATATTTAATATATTAAATATTCATGTAATCAAGGTAAAAATAGTTTGTTCTAGGACACCACCTCTAACAAACTCCCACCTGAACTAGAGCCAACTACCTATGACTTTCAGTTCACTAGACCTTACATGATAATCATGTTTATGATGAGTCAAGGCTTTAGTTAAGGGGTCTGCCACATTGTCTTCCATAGGAATACTTCTCACTGCAACTTCACCTTGTTGAGAAAAATATCTCAAGAGATGATACTTATTAAGTATGTGTTTCGTCTTCTGATGTGACCTTGTCACTTTTTCAAGATCTTCTACTGCAATATTATCAAAATAGAGTGTGATGGGATCTTTAATGATAGGTACCACATCAAGAACTTGGATGAAATTGAACATCAAAACTTCTTCTTTAGATACCTCAAAAGCTACAATATACTAAGGCTCTACTGTATAATCTGCGACCACAACCTACTTTGAGCTCTTCTTGCTCACAACACCTCTATTCATAGTGAATATGTATCCTATTTGGGACTTCATGTCATCTTAGTTAGTCTGGAAACTAACATATGAATATCCTCTAATGACTAGTTCCTCATCTACACCATAAACTAGAAACATATCCTTATTACACCTTAGATACTTAAGGATATTCTTGACTACCATCCAATGATGGTCACCTAGATAGACATGATATCTACCTACCACACATAATGAATAGGCGACATCTAGCCTAGTATATAGAATATCATACATGATTGACCCAATCACTGATGCATATGGAATTCTTACCATTTTATTTCTTTACTCCTGGGTCTAAGGTCACATTTTTTTTGGAAAGATGAATTCCATGTGATGCTAGAAATAATCCCATCTTGGATTATTCTATAGTGATTCTCTTCAATATCTTTTCAATTTATGTACTTTGACATAGGCTGAGAAACTTCTTGGATCAATCATGATGGATCTTGATCCTAAGAATATATGTTGCCTCACCTAATGCTTTCATGAATAATAATTTATTCAACCATGTATTAACAGACTGTAAAACTGGTATTTCATTTCCAATAAATAATATTTCATCAACATATACTATTAAGAAAATGACTACACTCCCACTAAAATGTTTGTAGACACAAGGCTCACATTCATTCTTTATAAAACAAAATTCCATTATGGCTTCATAAAAATGAATTTTCCATGACCCAAATGCTTTCTTTAATCCATAAATAAATTTTTTTCAACTCTCATATCTTATTAGCATCTTTTGGAGTCACAAAACCTTCAATTTGTGTCATGTAGACATCTTCATGAAGGTTCCCATTAAGGAAGGCTATTATGAAATCCATTTTTGAAATCTCATAGTCATGGTATCTACAATGTAAAGTATAATTCTGATGGATTTTAGCATTGAAATTAGTAAAAAGGTTTCATCATAGTCAATACCTTGACACTGTTTAAACCCTTTTGTAACCATTCACACCATATAGGTACTAACATGTCCTTCTATGTCCATTTTATTCTTTAATACCCATTTTTAACCAATAGGCTTTACATACACTAGAGGATCTACCAAAATATAGAATTTGTTTTGGTACATGGAATCCAGTTTAGAATTCATGGATTCATGCCACTTGGAAACATCTATTCCACTTACTAATTCCTTATAGGTTAGAGGATCATTATTATAAACCAATAATGATTCACCATACTTGGTAACTATAAAAACATATCTTTACAGTTCTCTAACCCCCCTTTTACTCCTACACAATTCTTGTGTATCTGGAACAGTTTCTCTTTCAATGGGTCTTTGTAGAATCTGATCATATACCAACTCTTGTATGCCTTAAGCCTCTACTTAATCTAAGTTTATATCACTCCCAATGCCTCTTTTTTACATTTTCTCTCTCTCAAAAAATATAGTGTGTCTTTCCACTAATTTTTTTTCTCTAAGGGGTCTTATAGGTAATATCCCCTTTTTTCCTTACAGTATCCTATAAAGGTATACTTTGTGCCTTGAAGTGAAAGTTTGTCACCTAAAGAGTCCTTAACAAACTCTTCTCTTCCCCACACATGTAAATTCGATAACGCGGTTATTCTTTCACTGAAAAATTCATATGGAATACCATTTATCAATTTAGTTGGTACTTGGTTTAGTATGTGTGTCAGTGTTCATAACGCATATCCCCAAAATTAAAATGGAAAACTCACATGACTCATCATTGATATGAACATGTCCAATAAGGTTTCGTTCCTAATTTCTATTACACCATTCCACTGAGTCGTGTTAGGAGGAGTGAGTTGGGATAGGATACCAAAATATCTTAAGTAATCAATGAAGTATTTATTAATATTTTATCCACCTTGTTCTGAGCAGAGTTTATTAATATTCTTACCAATATGGTTCTCAACATCATTCTTGTATTCCTTGAATTTATCAAAAGAATCTGACTAATACCTCATTAAAAAATATATCCATATCTACTAAAATCATCAGTAAAAGTTATGAATTATGAGTACCCAACCCTTTCTTCAAAATTAAATGGTCCACAAAAATTAGTATGAACTAATTCAAGAATCACTTTTTCCCTTTCCCCTTTCCCACTAAATGGGGCTTTTGTTATTTTTCCTTATAAACATGCATGACATCCACCAAGTGGTTTTAATTCAAATGAATCTAAATATCCATCTTGATGTAATTTTTCAATCTTTTTTCATTTACATGAACTAGTAGGTGATGCCTAAGTTGGGTGGGGTATGATTCATGTGAAGTAATTTCATTATCAATTGTCATTACTTGGTTCATGTAATCCAACACATAAATACTATTATGTAAATGTGACTCACCAAAACAAATGATGTCTTTATAAATTAAGAAAAATTTATTTCTAAATTTGAAAATAAATCCATCTGTATCTATTTTGGATATATGAATAATGTTTTTGATAATTAAAGGCACATAATAAAAAACTTTTAAAACCAAGATCTTTTCTGTCAGCAATGTGAGGTGGTAAACCCCAATAGCTACAATAACAAGTTTCGCTGTGTTGCATGCTCATAGATCTACCTCCCATCGATCCATTTTTATAAATCTAGTAGGTTTCTATATTTGAATAATTATGTGTGCACCAAAAGCTATATCCAATACCCAATTTGTAGAAATAGATAAATTTCACCAGATAACAAATGTACCCGAAGCTTCCCCTCGCTTCTTTAGTTGGGTGTGGTTTTTCTTCTAGTGGGCCTTCTTGCCACATGTGAAAGAGACAACATACTTTAACCTTGATTCACCTTTGATCTTATTCTTATTGTAAGGGTGTAAAGAAGCTTTGGGATTAAAGTTCTTCGCTTTCCCTTTCTTTTTGTTCACCATAAGAATAGAAGGCTTTTCACACTTAATATCTTTATCTACTTGGCGAGTGAAGATAAACATATTTGGAAGAGACTTCTCAGTGTTTTTTATATTAAAATTCACAAATAAAATGGAGAATCTATTAGGTAGTGATGCTAGAATGAGATTAGTGACCACTTCATTATGGAGTTTAAACCCTAGAACCTCTAGGCACTCAATTCAGCCAATGATCTTGACTACATGAGGCCCAACTGGGGAACCCTCTACAAGATTACTATGAAAGAGTTCCTTGAAAATCTCAAAGTGTTCCTATCTAGATCTCTGCTGGTAAAGACCACTTAGGTTCTCAATCATTCTATACACATCCATGTTTTCATGAGACTTCAGGAGTTCACTAGTAACAAAATAAATTAATAAACATTGAACGTCGACCACATCGTTCATAGGTTTTTCGTATACTATGAACTATTCATCACTCACCTCTTGAGAAGGTAGATCAGATATTAAAGATTATATCATGTAATATTTCCATTCGTGTCATAGAAAAACTCGAAGGAATCTAAACCACTTCTAGAAGTGACTGCCATTGAGGAGATTGTATTTAACCAGTATTGATCATATGGATAGCGTGGAAGACGATCTTGTAATTTTATTATACAATTAGAAGGATAAAATTATTATTACTTTTATTTTATTTTTTTGATAAATAATAAATTAATTAATTTTATTAAATATCCCACTATTTTATCAAGTCACAATAGCCCTCACCAATGAACTTGGAATATCTAGTTTCTAGGAAATTCTAGTGGCAAGGATCCATATTCCCCTTCGCATAACCCCAACATGGGTTTGATAAGATATTTAAAGGTATTTAGGTAGGTAGGTCTTTGAAAACTGTGGACTTGCAGCTCCTTGATACGTTGAGTAGACTCCTCAATATAGAAATCCTGACTTGGATTTTCTCAAAACATGCCTCTAAATTACACCAAATCTAGGAAGGGATACTCCTCTTGATGTAAAATTGTTATGTCAACCAAAAAATTTCATAAGAAATTCCTTTATAAAAGTAAGTTTCCCAGTAAGGGTTGGTCAAACACATAGTTTTATTGAGTCTTTTTCCTAATCAAGTAACGAAAGTATTAGTCTATGTTAATATTTTATTGAGGGATTTTATCTTTTATGCATAAATTTACTATTATCTTTATCACATGCTAATTAATATTATGTGGAATTTACTTAATTGATTAACCATGTCTTAGATAATATTTACACATAATCATATTTTATTTTAGTTCCATCTTGCATGCTTGTTAATTCATTAATTATGTGATCGTGAAAAAAAATCCATAAAAAAATAACCATAAAAAAAATCCATAAAAAATAACAATAAAACTAACATAAATAAAATAAGTTGTCTGATAATGACCTTGTACTAATGGTCAGTTTATCTAATGGTTGATAAACTAACCATTGACCTAGGGGAGAAACACCTTGAAGTAATATGAGGTTCTTGTTTACAACTTTCCAATTGTCCACCTTTGTATCTCTGTTGACGCTCCTTTCGTCACAGAATCTAAAGATCGGAAAAGGGGAATATCTGAGCTCAAAGTGATTCAACCTTTGAAGAAAATATCAAAAATCGACAAAGGCATGAACAAAGGATCAAAAACACCTGTTCCGCGCAAGTTCTATCACTGTCACGCAAGTCCACTTGCGCGACGCCCTTATGGTCACGCAAGTGACTTGCGCGACCTAAGTGATAACCGCCCGGTAACCGCCCAGGGTCTTCTCTTGCCTATAAATAGACCCTGTGGGCCCCCCATTCGAGAGGATTTTTTTTCCAGAAACTCGGATTGAAGCTCCCGATGCCCAAGTCTCTTCTCAAAGATTCCGGAACACTTCTAAGGTAATTTCTTACCTAGAACGGAAGATCTAAAGAGAGGGAGTAAGGCCTAAGTGTTGAAACTCATCAACACTTGCGCGCCTGAGTGGTCAGCCCTTAAGGGAAGTGGTCACACTTGCGCGCCGCCTTACTCCTTAGATAGAACTTGCGCGTCCCTTTTTTGGAAGAACCTCAAGAGGATTCAAAAGGCTTTAATAAAGAGTCGCTCAAGTATTTCAATGCTGGTTGAATATCGCGCAAGTACCCACCATGTCGCGTAGGTATACCTGCGCGACCAATACTTGCGCGCCACCGTAGTACCTACGTGCCTTACAAGACTTGCACACCCCTTCCTTTTTGGGTGCCTTTATTGCCCATTTCACCCCTCTTAAGTCATTACACCTTTCCTATTCAAGATTTAGTCTTCAAGACACTCTTCAAAGCCATTTCATGGCATGATTTCTTGATTTGACTTCCTTATCTGAAAGGAATTTTGTGGAATATCTCTCAAAAACTTAGTGATTTACACATCTTTATGTCACTAAAGATTGAGATTTCATTCATTCAACATCATTCTTTAAGATGAGAGAATCCTTAACTTGGGTCTCCTTTTTAGGAATAATCCCCAGTCATAAGTCCTCTATTAATGGGTATCCTCTTTAGGAGTAAGCCCCAAGTCCCTTAATTTTTGGGCATCCTTATTAGGAGTAAGCCCTAGATCCTCTAATTTGGGCTTCCTTTTCAGGAGTAATCCCCAGTCTCAAATATGGGCATCCTCCTCAGGAGTAAGCCCCAAACCTTAATCCTTAACATGGGCCTCCTTTTCAGGAATAAGTCCCAGTCATAAATCTTGGGCTTCCTTTTCAGGAGTAAGTCCCAAGTCCCTTAAATTCTCTTTAACTAGTCCTAATTTACATTTAATCTGGGATTCCTTCTCAGGAGTAAAACCCAATTATCAATCCTCTCCATATTTGGGTTTCCTTTTCAGGAATAAGTCCCAAGTTAGAGTATTCAAATCTCCATAAAGCACATATACCTTTATGGACCCTGTTCCTGGATTTTCTCCTTAAAGTAAATCCTAACCTTCATTTATCTGGGCAGTCATACATACATAAGCCCCACATTATTTCTTATGATTGCATCTTTCATGGGACAATTGTCTAATTTTTTTACCAATACCTCTTGTTTCTCACACCGAGCATGACTCACGTGAGCTTAGAGTGTAAAAGTAATTGTGACATCCTTCTTTGAGCCATCAATCATAAACATCATACTCCCTTACTCGAACTACGTGGGTAATGATTCCTTTTCCAAAACAAAGGATACGTAGGTAGCCCATCTATGGGTTCGATCCCAACTCTGAAATAATTCATGTCCTTCTGAATGACAATAAACTTCAAGTGCCCCACTGAGTGGCTTTAAAACCAGCCTGGTCATCATAATGACCAAGAGACTTTTATATAAATATTTTGAAGGATACCATTGACCAAGAATCTCTAAATAGATATAGATGATTCTCTATTGACGAAGAACCTATAATACATATAAAAGATTCTCTAAATTTCTTACATATTTAATCATTGATTGTTAAACTGAAGGAAAGCTCATTTTATACTTTGTAATGTAATAAGGATTCACGAACATAACTTAAATCTATAAAGAGAGTCCCAGAATAGACAATAATTCCCCTCAAAAAGGTGTGATGAGTTCGACCTCCCATCCTCTCGACCAATGCAAATTCCTAAGCATCATCAGTTCACAAACTAATGAAGCGCCTACCTTTGGAAAGTGGGTCCAAGTGGATGTGGAATCATTGGATGTTTCCGGTTCTACGAACAAACCCGTTAGAAACCGATCGAAACGTTTGAATCTCCCATCCAGGAGGTCATCCCCGAATTCCGAGGGAAACAAAAAATGGTGAACCCGGCATGAATCCTTAACCAAGTTAAAATGATGTTTTACCTATTTGCTAAGCCCCTATTTAAAACTCAATAAAAGGGCTAACAAAAACAATCATTGACATGTGTGCTCATCCAAAGGATGAAGTGGCTGAATTTTATCTTGATTATGTCTGTTATATCAAACAGGCACTCTTTTCCAAGATCTTCTGTATTTCCATAATGAATGCTCTCAAATTCACATCTGTGAATACTGCTGCTGCAAATACCACTATTGCTATTCCTACTGGATCGTCATCCGCTCTGAGGATGAAATCACCTACTCAGCGTCTTCAACGCTGGGTATCAAATGCGCTGGTTAAGGAGTACCGTCAACACGGTACCATCCCAACTCTGGAGGCTGCCCGACATGCCCTCCAAGTGAACAACTCACACAGGTCGTCCGGACAATGACGACTAGTGATCAAAAGGCAGGCGGTGATGACTACAGTCTCCAACCGTTTCGGGTCGTTATCCCCGGAACGCAATTTCCATTCGCTCCATTACTCTGAGGAAGTGAATGAGAAGGTCCCTCAGGGGCTTAATTCAAAAAGACAGGAGTCCTTCTCGAGGGCTCCCATCAACAATCGCCGCCAGACTCGTGCGACAGTGCGCTCTCAACATGATGAGGGTACCGACTCCAGGCATTCGGCTCAGGTTCCTCGAACCTGAGCAGGCAAGACGAACCGCCAGAGGTGGAATCCGGTTAACAATGGATAGGTTTTCATCCCTGCCATCTCCGGAGAAGTCCACAAACCTAACTTGGTGGCAAACAACGAGCAGGCACACACTCCTGTCCGTTTTAATTCCACTATCCAGCAGACTCGTCTGGCAGCATCACGCCAATCCCTCCAGGAAATTCCGGCGGAGTACTATAGGCAGGAACATGCAACTGCTTATACATCATCAGTTAGTCAGCAGGCTCGCCTGACTACGTATGATGGATCTCGTCAACCGCATTTGGCAAAGTGTAATCAGCAGACACATACACCTGCTAGTACCAACCATGCCTACCAATAGTCTCGCTTGATAGCACACAGAGAAGTCAGTCGGAAAGCTCCGATGACAAACAGGAGGCAAACTCAACTCTCTGCCTCCACACTTGAGTACTGTCAGGATTCACTGACAGGAAAAGGAGGACATGAGCAGGCACATACACCTACTCCAAGCCCGGAATGGACATATATCCCCGTTCCGGTGGTTGAAGTCACCAAGCATATTTTGTCAATGGTGAAAGAGAAAAAGAAAATTCCTGCTCATATTCTGGATGCTTGCCAGAATATCTTAACAGCTTCAACATCATCTCAGGGAAAGACACATAAATCTATCCCTAGCAGTGGAGTGACACATCAACGATTCACTCCGGAATAGACACACACATCTGTTCCAGTTCAAGAGGGTTATGGGGCATACTCCCCCATATCATACAGACAACCAAGTCAGGCACATACACCTGATTTGAGTGAAGATAGTCAGCCTAACCTGACCATCTTTCCTAATCTGGCACATACACCTGCTCAGAGCAACCACTTTCATCAACAAGTGGTTTTCAAAGCGAGTAAGAAGGAATCTAAGAAAAAGATCCGCCCATCACAGTCAGGAGATCAAAAGACAATCTGTAACCAGGCCTTGCTCGATACTGGAGTTCTTGAATCCCTTAGACATTTATCTATTGGAATTCAAGATTCTACTCCCTCAGTTCCCAATAATGGGAACATTAATTCCGAAGGTCTTCAACAGACACTTCCTCATGAAGGCTTGCTTCGTGACAATTCGGTCAATCTTGAAGTTTCGTCTTCAAATGAGAGCCACAGGAACCCTCTGTGTGGTCGGAAGACCAAGGAGCAAGAGATCTCATCTTTTGCTGTAACCCATTATGGTGGTCCTCCCCATGATGATGAATTTCACTACGAAAGTCCTCTCCGCAGTAGTGATTCACATTGCCTGGAAAATAATCCAGTGGACAATGTAGTGCCGAGAAAGCCCTCTTATCTTGAGGCACTTGCAAATGCGAAACCAGTCATGTCTGATGCTTTATCGCTATCAAGTGAAATACTTTCTCAATCAGAAGATAGCCCAGGGTGTAGGTCATTCTCCGAACCAACCCTAAGTCATGCATCTTCTAGTTTGATCAATGATTTCTCTACCAATCTTGTTGAATCCGATGAAGCAACAAGGAAGCACCAACTCTGGTCAAAACAGGTAGAAGAATATTCATTTAATGATGAAGAGGAAATGCTGAACATGAGGAAAAAACTGGCAAAAAGTGAGGTACCAGTCATGTTTTGGCCTTTGGCTGACTCCCATTATGACATTCCAAAGATGTTTACGGAAGATGGAGTCCATGATATTCGTCTCAACATATGGAAAACTCTTTGTCAATTGAAGAAGAAGGTATTATCTTATGATGAATATAAAAATCATCTTCAGATAATAGAAGGGCTACAACGTCAGATTGATTTGGCATCTCTATCAGTCTCTCGGTATCCGAAGGCTGAAAATCAACAGAGAACCCTTCAATGTTCATGCCTTGGCGCACTAAGAAAATTGCATCAGTTAATTGCCAATGCTCCATCTGGTGTTCATATCAGAGGATGGGGTGTTCACGGAGCACTACATTTCAAAGTGCTTTTCAGTCAGCAAAGCCCGCCGAAAATGGTCTCATGCAATGTTATTGCCCATGGCCGGCCACAGTCAATGGGATTTGTTCATAATTAAAAGCTTGCTCAAGAACAGGATTCAAATAGTTCCTCTCAAAATCAAGCATATAGAGAACAAGTTGTTGAATTGATCCTACATCAAGCAGGCGAGAATATTGCACAAGCCTCTCGTATGGAGCAAACACATCATCAAATGACAGAAGTTTCAGAAATCATCCAACGGTCTGTTGAACCAGGTGATAAAAGTGGATATAGGTTAATGCATCCAGCTAATTTCCGAACTAAGATTTGCAAGATCAAGAGAGATTTTAAGAAGGTCTCAGACATAGCATGTCAAGAGCCACCCCATCTTGTCAGACTGGGGACTCCTTTAACCCAACCCTCAGAGTCAATAAATGGGATTCGAGGAGTTGAGCGGAAGCAGAAGGAACATCCCCAGTTCACGAGACTGGGGACTCCTTCAAATCATCAATCCCCTTCTTAGAGAATGTCTATCTTTTCTTGATTGGGGAAGAAGCCCCAAGAGGAACGAAGAGCCAAATTATCAAAAGATTCCCTCCAAGTTATAGCTCGTCAAGAAATTCCTAAAGGATTGAATCAACAAAAGGTAATGTCTCATCAAAGACATGAAAGAAGACAATATCACAGAAATGTTGATAGAAGGGATGCGATGCATTATGCATAAATCAATGTCATTAATTCCATTGTTTCTAATCCACCAGAGGAGGATCACTTAGGGGACTCAGATGAAGAGCGTCCTGCTCAAGAAAATGTACGCACCGATACAAATGAAGAAGGTGTGCGTACATGATGTCAAAGGATTACTCAGAACCTAGGTAATCCACTTCCCTCTCTCTAAAAAGTATCCAACAAAGGGATGGGAAAGAATCAGGTTACATATCCTTCCTCTGGAGAAGGTCAATCGCTCTCATTAGAGAAAAGGTTTTCACAACAGGAGGAAGAAATGAAAGAATTAAGAAGGTTGAATGTAGAACTACTTCAGAGTAGTCTTCTTCTTAAGAATGCTGAAGTCTGACAGCCGAAGGAATTTGTTGCAGCTATTGAGATGGATCAAGAATATCCTCCTTTATCAGTACACCCTCAGAGGTCTAATCCTACGGGTCAAGCGCAACAACGGTTGGCAGTGCTACCATCAGTTGCAGCACCAACCACCACATCTGTCCAAGCTCCATTCATTGCACCTACTCAAGACAAAATTCAACCGGATGTTTCTTAAAAGTTAATAACTACTATTGAGTCATTAACAGCTCGGTCAGAAACTATGGAAGGGAAACGGGCGCATGTTCAACCAGAAAAGAAAGTTTACCCTGAATGGGTAGATTCAATTTCTCCTCCATCCAGTTTTGGAAACCCTGTTTTTCCTACTTTCAATGGATCAGGCGACCCTGAACAACATTTGACACATTACGTGTCTTGTTGTGATCCTATGATGGGAACTTCGGAGCAGCAAGAAGCAGTGAAACTCATATTCTTCGTACGAACCTTGCAAGGACCAGCTTTTTTCTGGTATACAAGTTTGCAATCCCGGTCAATCATCGGATGGGAGGATCTTTGCCAAAAATTCCTTCTTCAGTTCAGCTCAACTTTTCCAAAAACGACAGTTTTCGATCTTACAAACTGAAAGCAAAGGAAGAATGAAAGAGTCTCTGATTTCATTGCTCGCTGGAAGGGATTAACATATTCCCTGAGTTTAACACTCCCTCAGGAGGAGCTGTTGCCAATCTGTGTGGAAAATTTTCGTGATGAATTACACACGCCATTGATCCCTGTGAAATACACAGGAGGGTTTCGAGACCTTACTTCAATCGCTCAGCAGATTGAAGATTCCCTTATACAGGCTAAGGCTAAATCTCGTGTAATTCCATCAGCTCCAGGAAGGAGAATTGGTAAAGCAGAAACTGCTACAGTTATGCTTAAACAAGCACCTGCACCTATTTCTACTTCAAAACCTCCATCTTCTCAAAGGGCTCCACCTCTTGAACGCCAAAAACAAATTCAGTTTCGTCCAATTGATCAAAGAGATCAACGACGAAAAAAATTTGAGGATTTGAAGAGTAAAACATACTCTTTCCGAAATGAGAAAGTTCCTGGTTACTTCATTTCAGCTCTGGAAAATAATTTGGTTCAATTACCACTGCCCAAGAGGCCAAACAAGGAAGGAGATGAAGACCGTCCCAATTATTGTCCCTTTCATCAAATGTTAGGGCATCCCATCCAGGAGTGTTTTGTCTTCAAAGACCTCCTGAAAAAGATGGTCGACTTGGGACAAGTCAAGTTGAAAGGTTCTTCGACTCAGGTAGCATGTGTTACTGCTACAGTTCCATAGGAGGAAGGTGAATGGCAAGAAGTCAAAAGCAGAAATGCATAGAAGTATGATGATTGGATGGTCAGAAAGACAATCAATCGGACTCATGCCATTTTGCGAACACAATTAAAGAAACCAATTGTGTCTTCTGCCATGAATATTGCGGTAAAACCCTCTTCGTCAGAGGGAAAGTCCTCAAAGAAACAGTTTGATTCAAAGAAGGAAAAAGAATCAGAAGAAGATGAGTATGTGTCAAAGCCTAAATTGTCTTTGACTCTGGCAGACTTTATGCCATCTACTTCAAAACCATGGGCACCGCCCCATCAAACAGCACAGCCTAAACAGGCTAGTCAGGCAGAGTCTTTATTAGACGAAGAGTTAATCTTCGGTTCTGTTAATATGATTCAATTAACAGATCCATATTCTAGTCGTAATTTCAATTTTGATGAGCCTGAATTCCCTGTATCAAATAAGGGAATCCGAGGAAGTTCTAGAGGTTCAGGATACAGGGGAAGAAATGGATCTTTCCGAAGCCACTACTCCAATTCTACCCCTGCTAGCACTGTGTGTGCAGCAGAAACTCGTGGTAGAGCCCTTCAGCGAGCTCAAAAATAACAAGAAAGTTCTTCTGCCAATAGTCAACTCAGTCTTGGCACAATTATTTTAGAAGACCGATTGAAAATTTCATCTTCTTTATCTCAACAAGTAAATAGATCTAATCGGTCTAATCTTCCAAAACCAAGGATTTTTCCAACTTATATCCCAATACAAGATGCATCAGCTTCCAAAGCATCTACTTCCAAGGTACCTGCTAAACCACATATTCATGCTGGGAAATGCAGACCTTTAGATCAAAAGTATGATATATTGAAATACTTGGCCCAAGTACCAGCCAAGTTATCAATTTTGGATGCTTTGAATCTGTCAAAAGATCTTCGAGAAGCACTCATCAAAGCTTTGTCAAGTCCTCAAGAGTTTGAAGCTGAAATTGCTGCAGCTGAAGTCTATCACATAGAGAATAATCCTGTAGAATGCCATGAAGTGATATCTTTTACTGATAAAGATGAAGATGATGTTGTGCATGGGCACATAAAAACTTTGTACTTATCTGGCAAAGTCAATGGTGTAGATATCCTAAGAGCTTTCATTGACAACAGTTCAGGAGTCATCCTCATGCCCATTCGTACACTTCGTCGATTGGGCCTCACAGAATCTGATTTATCTCCTTCCACCATGATGTTACAAGGATATGATAAAAATGAACAAGAACCACTGGGTGAAGTTAAACTCAGAACTCAGTTTGGAGATCTTGTATCCAATTCGGATTTCATGATTATTGATCAAGACTCATCTTTCAATGTCTTGCTTGGAAGACCCTGGCTACATCAGCATGCAGCTATCCCTTCATCATACCATCAATGTCTCAAATACAGTTTCAATGGTCAAGTTGGAACATTGTATGGTGATAAGACCCCGTTCAAGACATGTGAGTCTCAATACATTGAGGCTGAATTTTATCACATGAAGGGAAGAGAGAAGTCTACAATAAAAGAAATTACCAAAATTAATGCTCCATATGGTTTGGAGAAGATTCCAATAAATCCATTTACACATGTGAGTACAGATTATGTGTTACCTATCAGTCAAATTGACAAAATAGGCCCAAATCAAAATACTCTTACGGAAAGATCCATAATGTCAGTACGACAATCGAGCCAGACAACATGGGAGAAATTGGTCACCTACCAAACAGTGATGAAAGCACAAGTGGTGATGTTTTCATTTTATCTGCTGAAATCCAACAGGTCTATACTTCGCCAATCAGGCCAGAAGAAGTTATAGCAACATCGGAGGTGAATAATGATGTCAATTCTCAATCCATCATCTCCTCTTTATTTCCCAAAGAAGGCCCTTTATCATCAATAGGGTCGGAAATGGAAGCTTCTTCTTCAAAATGTGCAAATTTTGACATCTCTTCTGATCATGAAAATTTCGTTTTGTCATCTACTATGCAAGTAGAAACGGAAGAAATAACACATGATGAAGAGGAAGAGGAAGATCTTAGAGATGCTCCTCTAGCATTTGAAGAGGGTATCTCTACCACTGTGGATGAACTCAGAGAAATAAATCTGGGTACAGAGAAAGATCCACGCCCCACTTTAATTAGTGCGGCCATGACCCTTGAAGAGAAAGAAATGTATACTTCTTTTCTAAAGCAAAATAAAGATATTTTTGCTTGGAACTATACAGAAATCCCAGGGCTTGATCCTGATGTTTCTACTCATCATTTGGGTTTACCAAAATAACATCGAGGATTTAAGAAAACCGCGAGAAGAACACACCCAACTTATGCTTCCAAAATTGAAGCTGAAGTGGATAAGCTGATCAAAGCTAACTTCTTCATAGAAGTTAAGTATCCCAAGTGGTTGGCTAATATTGGCCCTCTAAAGAAGAAGAACGGAAAAATTAGGGTTTACATCGATTTTAGAGATCTTAATCGGCATTGTCCTAAAGATGATTTCCCAGTTCCGATTACAGAACTCTTAATTGACGCGACGACTGGTTATGAAGTACTTTCCTTCATGGATGGATATTACGGATATAATAAGATCCGAATGGCCCCAGAAGATGAGGAATCTATAGCCTTCAGAGCCCCTCATGGTGTGTTTTGTTACCGGGTGATGCCCTTTGGTTTAAAGAATGCATGTGCAACATATCAACGCGCCATGCATCATATCTTAAAACCTTTCTTAGGGAAGTTTGTTGAATGCTATGTAGACGATTTGGTGGTTAAATCCAAACAACATTCTAATCACTTGGATGATTTGGAAGTCATATTCCACAAGCTTCGACAACATAATTTGAAGATGAATCCCTTAAAATGTGCTTTTGGGGTAACCTCAGGAAAATTCCTCGGCTTTGTTGTATGCCATCGTGGTATTTAATTCGATCCTGAGAAGACCAAGTCAATTCTTGGTATGTCACATCCTCATAATTTGAAAGAATTAAGAGGAATTCAAGGACACTTAGCCTATATTCGGCATTTCATCGCCAATTTGGCAGGAAAAAGTTTACCCTTTACCAAATTATTGAAAAAAGGAGTCACTTACCAGTGGACTGAAGAATGTCAAGAAGCGTTTGATGTTCTCAAGAAATACCTCTTGAGTCCACCAGTACTCATGCCACATGTTGAAGGAAGACCACTTATCCTCTATGTGACAGCTCTAGAGCGATCATTGGGGGCCTTTCTTGCTCAAAATAATGATGCTGGGAATGAAAATAGCCTCTACTATCTCAGTAGAACTATGCTTGAATCAGAAACCTGATATTCAAGTATTGAGAAGTGCTGCCTGGCATTAATATTTGCAGTCCAAAAACTGAGACACTACCTGCAACATCACGAGGTCCAATTGGTATCTCACAATAATCCGCTCAAATTCATCCTTAGTCGTCCAATGTTTACAGGACGTCTAGAAAGGTGGGCAATTATTTTGCAGCAGTTCGACATTCAGTATGTATCTCAAAAGGCAATAAAGGGCCAAGCTCTAGATGATTTCCTGGCTTAACATCCTTCAGTGGAAGACACATCTTCAGATATTGAACTCCCTGATGAGGAAGTTTTCTCTATTCAAGGGAGTACTCAAACATGGGAAATGTATTTTGATGGTGCTTCTAGAAGTCCAACAGGGAAGAAAATGGAAAATCATAAATTCAACAAAGTTGGTTTAGGAATTGTACTCATTTCTCCAGATAAGGCATTGTTACCTTATTCATTTTTATTGTGGGAAGGTGGTACCAATAATGAAGCTGAATACCAAGCTCTTATCACAGGCTTGGAGTTAGCACTTCAAGCACAAGTGAATCACTTAAAGGTGAAAGGTGATTTAGACCTGGTAATCAAACAAGTCAATGAGGATTATGCCATCAGAAAAGAAGAATTAATCCCGTTGTATGATTACGTCAGAGAGTAAATGGCGTAATTCCCTTCAGAACCGACATTTTCTTATGTCCCAAGATCACAAAATGCTCAAGCTGATGCGCTGGCTAATATAGCCACAGCTCTAGCAGATCCAAATCGGGATGAGATAACCATCAGTATTGCCCACCATCGTGCAATTTCACCTTATGTTCAAGCCATAACAGAGGAAATTAATGAAATTAGTCCCATTCCTGAACTGTATGGTCATACTACAGGATAGATGTCAGCTATCAGGGAATACCTTCAAAATGGAACACTTCCACCTGATAGATCCGAGAAAGAACAAATCTGGCGACGTGTGGTCAATTTTACTCTTTATGATAGCCCAAACCACCTAGAGAAAATTCTCTATAAACGTGGTTTTGATGGAGTTCTCTTCAGATGCATTGATGGTGAAGAGACAATGGATGTCATGAAAAAAGTGCATGCAGGAGTCTGTGGTGCCCACCAGTCTGGACATAGATTGTCTGATCAAATTCGAAGGCTTGGATACTTTTGGCCTTCAATGATACAAGATTGTGTTAATTTCACAAAGAAGTGTCATTCATGCCAAGTACATGCCAACTTAATTCATCAACCTCCAGAGTTGCTTCATACAGCTAAATACTCGTGGCCATTTGCCACGTGGGGAATGGATGTGGTGGGACCTTACCCTTCAGCTACGACCAAGCAGTTTAAGTAAATTCTTACTGCTACTGATTTCTTGTCCAAATGGGCAGAGTCAGTACCTCTCAAAGAAGTCAGTTCTAAATGAATTGTTAGCTTCATCAAGTTTAACATCATTACTATATTTGGTGTACCTCATACCATATTGACGGAAAACGGCACCAACTTCTGTTCTTCTGAGGTGAAGAAATTGTATCAAGAATACAACATTAAATCCAACCATTCATCTCGGTATCATGTGGCGGCCAATGGAAAAATAAAAGCCTTTAACAAGACTCTTTCAAATATAATGAAAAAGATGGTGGATAAAGATAAGAGGTCATGGCCTGATAAACTCTTTCATGCTTTATGGGCTTATCGAACTACCACCCGCAATGCAACGCGGTCAACTCCATATTCATTGGTATATGGAACAGAAGCAGTCTTGCCAATTGAAGTTCAATTTCCCTCACTCAGAGTATCCATTTGTGATCATTTATCTACAGATGAGCAATCCCAAAAGCGATTGAAGGAATTGGAACGGTTAGATGAGAAAAGATTGTGCACTTTGCACCACTTGGAAATCTATCAGAATCGAATAGCACGAGCTTTTAACAAAAAAGTTCGTCTTCACTCATTCATTTAGGGAGAATTGGTATTAGTTCTAAGAACTCCAATGATACCAGGAAAGAAACCTCCCAAGCTTGATCCAAAATGGGAAGGACCTTATTCAATACATAGGGTCTACTCCAATGGAGCTTATTCATTAATTTCAATGGATGGAGAACTCATTACTACTCCAACTAATGCCATATTTTTGAAGAAGTATTTTGTATAAACTACAAAGTATTCACATTTTGTCCCCGCAACATGACACTAAACTGTGCGGCACCAGTTTGTCCTTGCTATATGACGTTAAACTATACAGCAATGGTCCAGTATGACCTTAAACCGCAACTTCGTCCCACACGACATTAAAACTGTGAAAAAGTTCCCTAAAAAGTCCTGTATGACCTTAAACTACACCATGGTCCTGTATGACGTTAAACTGCACCATCCATGGTCCATGCATATGACCCTAAACTATTTAAAAGTCCCTTATGTCCGGAAAGACGTTAAACTACAAAATCATCAAAGGTCCAGTATGGCCTTAAAACAACACCACCTTCCAGCAAGACATTAAACTGCACCATCCACGGTCCATTTATATGACCTTAAACTATTCTCCCTTTTGTCCAACATGACACTAAACTGTAGAAAAAATCCCCAATGCATCCAACATGACGTAAATGGTGTGTTATTTTGTCCTTACTGCATGACATTAAACTGCGCAGTCCCCCCCTTTTTTTTGTCCAACATGACGTTAAACTGTATTGTCCCCACCATCCTAACTACATGATGCTAAACTGTACAGAAAGTCCTTGATATGTCCTACATGACATTAAACTGTATTTTGTCCCTGCTACATGACACTAAACTGTGCAGCACCAATAGTCCTAACTGCAAGACTTTAAACTGCATAGTCCCTTTATATGTCCTACATGACATTAAACTATGCATCGTTAAGGTTGTTGTTACCTCTTGTTTCTCACACCGAGTATGACTCATGTGAGCTTAGAGAAAACCTCAACCGTAACACTCTCTTTGGGCCACTAACCATGTATAAGTCCCAACAACATTTTTTAGGTCGTTGTCCCCAAGAACAAGTTGATCATTAATTCATTATTTAATTGAACTACACGGACTTTGATCCTTGCCTTCCAGGCTGGGTACGTAGGCAACCTCCCAATGTTCAAGCCCAAAAACAATCTCTTCACTTCGGTTCACCTTCATCTCATACGATGTTTATTTGTGAAACCGCCTTTAGAATCAATATCTTTACATTTGATTCACTTTCGTCCTTGTTATACGACGTTAAACTACACAACACTTTTGTCCAGCACGACAATAAACTACAATACTCTTTGATTTCCTCATTTGAGAGGGAACCATTATTTACATTGATTTTTCAATCATGTTTCATTTCAAAAGACTACGTGCATACATGGTAATGCCTAAACTTTTTATCTCGGGTTAAACCATCATTGTACTAAAGTCCCCTTTCACCCTTCACATGTGCGAACCAAATTTGTACAAAGGGTAGTTCTAAAACAATGTGGACTTGATTCCCATCCTTATGGGATACATAGGAACATTCAAGTGTCCCTCGAATCCAGTCCCAAGTCTTTTGGGCCTAACCCCAAATTTCACTTTCAGTCTCTTAGCTGAAAAGTCCTCATGAAAACACACACTGTGTATTCATTATTATGGTCCGAACTCTATGACCTTAAACTAAGATCTCTCATACTTTCTTCCTACACGACGTTAAACTGCATTTCAAGAACTACGTATGGCTTGATTCTCATTCTTATGAGATACGTAGTGAAGTCCAAAATTTCAATTCAGGACCCAACCACAACATAATTATGGTTATCATTGACCTATGTATCTCTATATACATTTGAAAATACCCATCTTTATGTGTTATAATCCTAACCTTAAATATTTTCAGATCTTCATAACCCTTTTCATGACTTTTAGTCAAAAAAATTTCAAACTTCTGAGAATTCTTTTGCCTGACTATGCAGTACGTGCCCATAGGTGGCCTTCCATAAACAAGTCCACATAACAGACTTGTCAGCCAAAAGATACTATTTATTTGACTATGCAGCCAATGCCCTTAGGTGGCCCTGCATAATTCAACCCCCTAACGGGTTTGTTGGATAATGGTAACTTCATTCTTGGGAAGAATGCCTCTTTTGTCCTTATTTGTCTTAAATGGAAGTATGTAGGGATATGAAAAAAAATAGCCATCCTTAACATATTTGTCCCATGTCCTTTTTTCATGATCTGAAAGTATTCAAGTCTATGGTTTATACTCTCCATATTCTATTTCCCTACGTTTGGGTCAGACCTTCGTAGGAGTGATATTTATTCAATTCTCCGATATTCTTGTTCGGAAATATCTTCTCCATATTCAAGTACCTCTTTCCATACAACAAACTCTATACTTTAGAAAATTTGAATCTCCATAAAATTTCACTGGCTTTTAGTACTAGGAAATTAAATTTCTGAGAGTTCTTTTGCCTGACTATGCAGCACGTGCCCATAGGTGGCCTTGCATAAACAGTCCACATAAAAGACTTGTCACCCGAAAGATGCTATTTATTTGACCATGCAGCCAATGCCCTTAGGTTTCCCTGCATAATTCAACCCCCTAATGGGTTTTGTTAAATAATAGTAACTTCATTCTTGGAAACTAATTCTTCTAATGCCTTTTAGCTCTTTTTCATATCATTCATCAGATTCAAATATTCTTAAGCCATAGTTTACATATTTTCTCTCATACTTGAGTATGGTAATATGTTTTCAGATAAATTGTCAAGGAATTGAATCAATTTTAATCCATTTTGTTCAAAGCTATTTCGACCTTAAACATTATCCCCTTTATGTCCGGCATGCATGACTTTAAACTGCCCACAAAAGACAAAGGAACTCTGAATAAAAGTCAATTTCCAGCTCACTAAATATACATTTTTTGTATGATTTAGGTAATATTGAGCAATTAAAAGGTTCAAAGTTTGTAGGTTTATTTGTAATAATCCTAGTAAAAATCAAACTATGCTTACTAGGCCCATTGGTTTAAGTAAATTTGAAGCAGGTAGTGAAAGAATGCATGTACAAATGATTGAAGATTAAAGTGTTTTTCATTGATACACAGGAGATAAAAGGACATCCACAGACTGGAGTCTCTTCTCTTTTTCAAGAATTACAAGAGGATTTCAACATAACTCTTCATTTGATTTACGGCATCCCGAGCTTCATCAGCATCCACCTGTAATTCATTCATTCAACTGGATATAATAAGAGATGCAGTGATACCAGATCTTCTTGGAACAATTGTAAAAGGATGTTCTTGAGTGCGGCTTGAGAAAATTTTCTGCTGATCAAACAATGACTCTATTTCTGTCCAAGAGACTTGGAAGATGGATACATGGATTTGAGAATGGAGCATTGGAAGTAAAGAGCCATTTTGAGAGAGTACTCTTTTCAGATATTGCTCTAATACCATGTTTGTCTTCTCTCCACCAACCGGTAGTGGAAAACATTTCAGCCCATGGGTTTTCCATTTTCATATCTGCAAGGAAATGACATGGAGGAAGAATTTGAAAGTTCACACCATTGTTGTTTCTCTTAATGCACATCATAACCGAAATGAAGGAGTAGCAGCGCAGCTGCATTTCAGGTGTATAGTTCTTTGCATCTGGAACATTGACTCCTTGCAGGTGACCATGACCATATAGAGGCAGGTAGATGCTATGTGGGAAATTAAGATGATATTTCTTCAAGTGCTTAGCCAAATCTGGGAGAGTGCTTTTGCAGATATCATAGTAATCATGGACAATGATGTTCATCATGTCATCAATCCGCTTGCTAGCCAGTTCATCAGATGTTTTAATTCCATTAGGAGCCATTGAATCTGCCCAAAAGTTGAATAAATTAAACTCTTAAATGGGTTTATTTTTCATAAAATTTGTGAAAGATTTCGAAAAAAATGTCTAAGGAATTAAGGCATGCAAGTCTAAACATGGCACGCAAGTATTCGTTTTCCGCGCTAGTTTTTGACGTGCAAGTATAAACCGCGCAAGTACAAATACCTTTATAGTAGCGCGACATCAGGGAAAACACTGGAAAACAGAGCAACCTGCGCGGCTAAGGTGACCTGCGCGGCGAGAGCTCGAAGGTATGAAGTCCGGAAATCCGGATGCTTTTACGGAAGTGAGGCCCTCTATTTATAGACGCGGCCGGGACCCTGCGCGCCAGACCCTGCACGATCTAGGGCCGTATCCCTGCGTGATGCGCACTTGCGCGCCGCCTCTGCACCATCAAGACTTGCACGCCCCCTTTTTCCTTTGGATGTATTCGATTTCCTCAGAGTCAAATCCTCTATTTTCTCTCCAGATCCAACTCTGAGGGGGGAATTTTGTTGACGCTCCTTTCATCACAGAATCTAAAGATCAGAAAAGGGGAATATCTAAGCTCAAAGTGATTCAACCTTTGAAGAAAATATCAAAAATCGACAAAGGCATGAACAAAGGATCAAAAAAACCTGTGCCACACAAGTTCTATCACTGTCGTGCAAGTCCACTTGCGCGACGCCCTTATGGTCGCACAAGTGACTTGCGCGACCTAAGTGATAACCGCCTGGTAACCGCCCAGGGTCTTCTCCTGCCTATAAATAGACCCTTTGGGCCCCCCATTCAAGAGGATTTTTTTTCCAGAAACTCGGATTGAAGCTCCCGATGCCCAAGTCTCTTCTCAAAGCTTCCGAAACATTTCTAAGGTAATTTCTTACCTAGAACGGAAGATCTAAAGAGAGGGAGTAAGGCCTAAGTGTTGAAACTCATCAACACTTGCGCGCCTGAGTGGTCAGCCCTTAAGGGAAGTGGTCACACTTGCGCACCGCCTTACTCCTTCGATAGAACTTGCGCGTCCCTTTTTTGGAAGAACCTAAAGAGGATTCAAAAGGCTTTAATAAAGATTCGCTCAAGTATTTCAATGCTGGTTGAATATCGCGCAAGTACCCACCATGTCGCGTAGGTATACCTGCGCGAGCAATACTTGCGCACCACCGCAGTACCTGCACGCCTTACAAGACTTGCGCGCCCCTTCCTTTTTGGGTGCCTTTCTTGCCCATTTCACCCCTCTTAAGTAATTACACCTTTCCTATTCAAGATTCAGTCTTCAAGACACTCTTCAAAGCCATTTCATGACATGATTTCTTGATTTGACTTCCTTATCTGAAAGGAATTTTGTGGAATATCTCTCAAAAACTTAGTGATTTACACATCTTTATGTCACTAAAGATTGAGATTTCATTCATTCAACCTCATCCTTTAAGATGAGAGAATCCTTAACTTGGGTCTCCTTTTTAGGAATAATCCCCAGTCATAAGTCCTATATTAATGGGTATCCTCTTTAGGAGTAATCCCTAAGTCCCTTAATTTTTGGGCATCCTTCTTAGGAGTAAGCCCCAGATCCTCTAATTTGGGATTCCTTTTCAGGAGTAATCCCCAGTCTCAAATATGGGCATCCTCCTCAGGAGTAAGCCCCAAACCTTAATCCTTAACATGGGCCTCCTTTTCAGGAATAAGTCCCAGTCATAAATCTTGGGCTTCCTTTTCAGGAGTAAGTCCCAAGTCCCTTAAATTCTCTTTAACCAGTCCTAATTTACATTTAATCTCGGATTCCTTCTCAGGAGTAAAACCCAATTATCAATCCTCTCCAGATTTGGGTTTCCTTTTCAGGAATAAGTCCCAAGTTAGAGTATTCAAATCTCTATAAAGCACATATACCTTTATGGACCCTGTTCCTGGATTTTCTCCTTAAATTAAATCCTAAACTTCATTTATCTGGGCAGTCATACATACATAAGCCCCACATTATTTCATATGATTGCATATTTCATGGCACAATTGTCTAATTTTTTTACCAATACCTCTTGTTTCTCACACCGAGCATGACTCACGTGATCTTAGAGTGTAAAAGTAATTGTGACATCCTTCTTTGAGCCATCAATCATAAACATCATACTCCCTTACTCGAACTACGTGGGTTCTGATTCCTTTTCCAAAACAAAGGATACGTAGGTAGCCCATCTATGGGTTCGATCCCAACTCTGAAATAATTCATGTCCTTCTGAATGACAATAAACTTCAAGTGCCCCACTGAGTGGCTTTAAAACCAGCCTGGTCATCATAATGACCAAGAGACTTTTATATAAATATTTTGAAGGATACCATTGACCAAGAATCTCTAAATAGATATAGATGATTCTCTATTGATGAAGAACCTCGAATACATATAAAAGATTCTCTAAATTTCTTACATATTTAATCATTGATTGTTAAACTGAAGGAAAGCTCATTTTATACTTGGTAATGTAATAAGGATTCACGAACATAACTTAAATCTATAAAGAGAGTCCCAGAATAGACAATAATTCCCCTCAAAAAGGTGTGATGATTCCGACCTCCCATCCTCTCAACCAATGAAAATTCCTAAGCCTCATAAGTTCACAAAATAGTGAAGAGCCTACCTTTGGAAAGTAGGTCCAAGTGGATGTGGAATCATTGGATGTTTCCGGTTCTACGAACAAACCCGTTAGAAACCGATCAGAACGTTTGAATCTCCCATCCAGGAGGTCATCCCCGAATTCTAAGGGAAACAATATCCTTGGATTGGTTTTTCTTGGGATCCTAACTTGAACCACCTCCACATGATTGGGTGATCCATCCATTGCATATGCTTTTACTAACATTCAAGTGACGGGTAAAAGGGGGTTTACATAATAGAAACCATGGGAACTTATGCCCTACGTATTAATGAGTAGAGATGTCCCACAAAACAATAATTTAATTTAATAATAAATTAAAATGAATCCAATCACATACAAAGTTATTCACTAGCTCATGATCATCCACATGCATGAAACGAATTACACATTTAATAAAACTAGAAATAAATTATTTAATCATTATTGTTTAAGGTATGTTGTGCTCGAATTGATTAATTAATATATTTAATTAATCAATATTTTTATCTTAATCCTTTTCTAAATTTCCTTGAGACTCTCATCCATTATAATTTTAAATAAATTAATAAATTTATTTAAAATTAAAATTGTACATAAGTGTACCTTGAAAAAAACATGGTGAATAACCATCTGAATCTATGCAACATATAATATACTCATATATTATTTTACTCTTATGACCTATGGCATACATGATTTATGCGTACTATCATAACATGTACTTCACATATGATTACATGAATCACACATTTTTTAGCCATGTTTGATTATTCAATGCACATAAAGTAACAATATGTAATATAATTTATACATGACATGCACTCCCGATTTTTTTTACATATTAATGTTTTAAATTTGTGTAATTTGGTAATGTACAAGGCGTGTAGATCTGATCTACATGGTGTGTACACCCTACACCTTCCATCCAAAGTACATGCCTAGGGACTCAGCGTGTGAGATGTACTTCAGAAATCTTGGAGTACACAACATGTCCCGTTGGACACAAGACGTGTTGACTCCATGTTATAGGGTCACCGGTCATTGAGGATGTGTATGGGATGCATGACCCATAACTGACATGAAAGGGACTACACATCGTTTCCAGTGGGCTACATGGCATGTAGTTCGGTAACTGTGTTCCTGTCTCTCCCTATCAACATGTAGTATAATAATTAACTACACTGTGTGTCATTAAAGCACATGGGTTGAATAATTTCCGAATTACTCATGATGAATTGAACACAACTACATGATGTGTAATTATGATTACATAGAATTTACTACAGTGTTACCTAGATAGAATCCTTGGAACCTTCAGATGAGTTCCTCAATTAAACTTTGATTATAAAATTAATGATTTCTATTAGATCTTTGTGAAACTATAGAGGAAGAAACAAATATCAATATTTAGACTAAAATAATGATTAAACATGAATTGAAAAAATAAATTTTAAATGAACAAATCAAAAAAAATTATTAAAAAATTATTAATTTAAACGTACCCACTCTAATACCTCTTATTGGTTCCATGCGTAGTGGAATCATGTGGTGGGGGTGTTATATTAAAATTTCTTTTAATAAATCATTTCCTGAAACCAAGAGATAGTATCTTTCACATAAAATTGATAATTAATTTAATTAATATCAAAATATCTAGGATTAGAAACTTTCTTCGTTAAAGATTTTTGATCATATGAAAAGGAACTTATAGATTGTCTCCGTTGTGCTTATGAGGATCCAAGGGTATAATACCTTTAGTGGTGATCCACACATGCTTCAATGGTCTCTGAGAAATACCAATCATTCTCTAGGTGCTAGTACGACAAATCAAATGTCTTGCGTTGTTCATTATTGATTGCTCGTTCTTTGGTCTTGAAGAAATTCTCCCTTAGCTTTCTCATTCTTGAGAGGGAGAGAGGAGGAGGGTCAGAAAGAGAATTTGTTTTGTGCAAAAATTATCTAATCCCAATATTGGAATTAGTTTTTAATGAATCACACAATAGAAGTAGGAATCTATTTTTAGAGTTGGGATTTTGGTTACACAATTTAATTACATAACAAAAATTAAATATAATAATAACCATTAATGAAATCCAATGCCACCAAATAAAAATAACAGTATTATTATTTTTTGGTGAACCCACTTGTGCAAAATGGAACAATTAATGAAATCCAATTACACCTAATAATAATAACAACATTATTATTTTTTGGTGCACCAACTTGCTCAAAAATGGATAAATAATATTTACTGACTTGTAAATAATTATTTCATGACCAGAAACTGTATCGGTCTATTGGAAATCTAATTTCATTTATTGAACACCCAAATATATATTTTATTCTCTTAAATAAATATTTTATTCACAAACTAGTAAATAAATTTTTATTAAATATTCAATAAAATAAATAAAAATATTTTTATTCACAATCTGGTGAATAAATATTTATTTAACTTATACGATAAATATAACTTGAATAAAATTATTTATCATACTTGATGATAATATTTATTCCATTAGTTAAATTAAAATAGATTTTAATTGAGACCACAAAAAACACTTAGTGTGTGACCGTCTAGGATTCTCTCTCATTGGCATTAAGTGAGATTTCCTAAAGTAAAAGATTATTGTCCAGCAATGGGTCAAGGAACCCAATATAAAGAACTTAAAGTTTCTATAATGACAACCACATATGAATGATCACTATGTAATATAACCACTTTTTCACAATATCTCATCAAGAAGGTTGCACGATGGTGTCATCAACTTATAAGCTTGATACATAATTCTTTGACTATATGAAATAAACTCGTCCTTATACCATGGACATGAAATTTCAGGTGATAATTATATTTCAATCAATGGGATGAGATATCAACTTCCATAAACATTGATGGTAAAAATCCTTTCTTTACTTATCCATTAATAACATGTCATTCGTGACACACCCAACGTACCCTACTTGCCGCCGACATATGGCATGACAGTTTTCATCCGCAAATCTAAGTGTGTGAGTCATGACCTGCATTAATAATAATATAAAAGTTTAAGGACCATTACACATGCTCACAGATAAGAATATCTAATGACAACAAAACATGCAGAATTCCTTCTTGCGGGCCTGTACTCATATTTTCCCATCTTGTAAATTACCAAGTGTGAACTTCATGATAAGTAGTATCATATGATTATGGGTACTCACACCTGAAGTTCTATATAATATGTGTCCCATCATAGTATGCTATCCAACCGTAGAAATATATTAATAATTTTGTCATAGCACTTCATGGTTCTCATCATAGCGGTGAACTTATATGTCCTTATCAATGAGGTAAATATTCTAGGACATTATTAAATTATGGCCATGCAGGAAAACGAACAATATGTAATAAGAGTTTAATTTAATATTTAATACCTTAAATAGTCATGTAATAAAAGTACAAATAGTTGGTTCTGAGACACCAACTCTAAAAACTACACTGTCATCTAAAAAATACAACCTCTTCCCCCAAATTTTCTCATATCTAAATGAAATTCTAAAAGTTATTACACCACTCTCTATGAATCACCTGATTCCCACACTGGATCACTATGCTACTTCTTGCTCAGTGCATCAGCTACAATATTACCCTTTACAGGTTTATAGAATATATCAATGTTTCAATCCTATAATAACTCTATCCACCAACACTAACGCAATTTCAAGTCATGTTTAGAGAAAACATAACTCATTATCTTATGATTGGTGAAGATCACAAAATGACCACCTATGAGTTAACACCTCCCCAACATCAGGGAAAACACTACTACCACCAAGTCAATATCATGAGTGGAATAGTTACTTCCATGGTGGCATAACTACTAAGACCCATAAGAAATGACCGATATACACTACATTAGAAATAAACCCAACCTAAGATGTGAAGTTTCATAGAAAACCTAAAATTAAAATCCTTCTATTGGAAGAAAAAGTAAAAGATCACTAACTAACTTTCCTTTAGATACTCAAAATCCATCTGACACTTATCAGTCTAGAAGAATGTATGATCCTTTCTATTCAACACTGTCATTGGAGTCACAACCTGAGGGAAATCTTCTACGAACCTCCTTTAATAGCCTAAAATACCAAGGAAACTCTGCACCTCTACCACTATATTTGGGGATTCTAAGGACACAAATTATTGTATCTTTGACAGATCCATAGATAATACCTACTATGATAAAACATTCCCCAAGAAATGGACTTCTAGAGCCCAAAAATCACACTTCAGCAACTTCCCAAATAGTTTTTTATGATAAAGAACTCCTAAAACGGTACAAAAATGATCTGTATGATCCTCCTTGAATGTAGAGTACACAAGGATGTCATCGATGAATACCACTACAAAAATATCTAGGAACTCAGGGAATATAGTTTTCATTAACCCCATGAACACATCTGTAGAATTTTTCACACCGAATGACATCACAAAAAACTATTAATTATCATGATGACAATAGAAAGTAGTCTTCAGGATATCCTCAATCCTTTACATGCATCTGATGATATCCTGACCGCAAGTCGATCTTCAAGAACCAACTTTCACCCTTCAGTTGTTCGAATAAATCATCAAACATCATATTATTTTGATTCCATAGGAAAATGATCCATAAGTAATTTTTTATGAGTCAGAATCAAATTCACCTCAATCTAATTCACAGTGTGGCCAATATGACTCAAAGTGTCTATTATCAATTTAAAATTTACATTTTAGTTCAAAAAGTGTGTCTCCCACTAAAAACTGAGAAAATAAACTATTAATGTATTGATAATTTATTAAAATGAATCATAAGTAATTTTTGGTGTGTAGGAATCATCATCACATCAAACTAATACATTATTTTATCAGTATGACTCAAATTGCGTTTTTCCAGATTGAAATGAAATTTTAGAAAAAAAAATTGACATGCTCAAAACCAACAAATCACAATTGTATTGTTTTTATACTTTAGTAAAATGATCCATATGTCATTTTTTACATGCATTAATTAGACACACCATAATATGGTGCACGATCTGACTGGTATGAATCCAAGTGTGACTTTTTATTTAAAAATGATATTAATTTCATTAAAAAGAACAAGTGACATACTCAAGAATAATAAAAAACATTTATATTATTTAGATTATTTATAAAAATTATCCATATTTAATTTTTTATGTGTAGGCATCAGCCGCACCTCAATATGAGGCACGGTTCAAACGATATGACTGCAAGTGTGTGTTTTTATTTAAAATTGAAATTAGATTTAATAAAATAGACAATAAACCTAATCAAGACCATGAAAAAGAATTAATATTATTTTAATACAATATTAAAATGATCCATAAGTAATTTTTGATGTATAGGAATCATTCAAAAATCAATCAGATACACCGTGTGCCATGTATGACTCAAAGTGTCCATTGGTAGTTTGAAATTGACATTCTAGTTTAAAATGCGTGTCACTCTTTGAAAGCCAAGAAAACATGCTCTAGGTTTCGTGATAATTTAGATCAATGATTCAAAAGTTAGTTTTGACATGTGGGAATCATTCTCACATCATACCAACACACGATGTGACTGATATTACCCAAAGCGCATGTTTTTGAGTTTAAAATGACATTTTAGTAAAAAAACATGTGAAAAACTAAAAACCATGAAAACACATTCCGATTGTTTTGACACTTTAGTAAAATTATACATAAGTTATTTTTGATGTGTATGAATCAACTTCAACTCAGTCTGATGTACGGTGTTACCAGTATGACTCCAAGTGTATCTTCTTATTTAAAATTGAATTTTTAGCTAAAAACATAGGAGGCATACTCAAAATTGAGAAAAATCATTTAGATAGTTTTAATAATTTATAAAAATGATCCATAAGTCATTTTTGATGAGTAGGAATTAGCCGCACCTTAATGTAAAATATGTTTTTCCCAGTATGAATCAGTGTCTATTAACAAACTAAAATTGACATTTTAGGTGAAAATGTGTGTCACTCACTGAGAGCTGAGAAAATGATCTCTGCTCTTATTGATATATTAGTAAAAAAATTAATAAGTTATTTTTGATTTGTATGAATCAGTCTCACATAAAACTGACACACGATGTGGTTAGTATGATATAAAGTGCATGTTTTCAGTTTAAAATGAAATTTTTAGTTAAAAATAAAAGTTACGTACACAAAACCAACCAAATGTATTCAAATTGTTTCAATAATTTAGTAAAATATTCTATAAGTCCTATTTTATGTGTAGGAATTATCCCTACCTCAATCCGATGCACGGTGAGACTAGTATGACTCTAAGTGTGTCATTTTATTTTAAATTAACATTTGATTAATGCATTCTTTCATATTTTTGTTTATTTTTTTATTTATAATATTGAAAACAGAATGTTCATTTTCTTATACAGGTGAATTCTCTTGATCAGGTTGGGGTTGTTTTTTTGTCAACTAATAACATTTTCAGACATTTTTGAGAGGGGATCATATGTTCTAAATATGGTGAAATATCAATGTTTTTAATTTTTTTTGACAGTAATTGAAAATTCAATTATAAAAAATATTGTTTGAAATGTATATAAAAGTGATTTTTTGTATTTGTGTTTTAAAATTTATTTAAATTTAATTATGTATTTGTATAGAGGTGTATTTCCATACATGTGTATTTTCATATAGGTTCATACATGTGTATTATTTACAATGTGATATTATTCAAACAACACACTACAATAGCAAGGACTTTATCAATTCTATTTCTTGCATTGATAAAGGCCCCCCTTTATCAGTACTACAAAATTTGATGATAAAGGGGGTCATTTATCAGTGCCTTTTTAGCAGTGATAAAGGGGTCCCCCTTTAACAACACAAAGGACAACAATTCTTTTTTAGCACTGTTAATTATTTTTTTCAATGTTAAAGTGTTGAACTGTGGTTGTTTCCCCACCTTACATTACCTTGTACCGATGGCTATTTTCATGCCCTATCATTCTTCTAATCATTTTATCTCTTCCCTGGTGGTTACTAATTTCTTTATTTTCTCTTCTCGGGTATGCTAACATGTGGTCAGACCAGACTACTTCCTGGCATGATGACCATATTCCCCTGAAATCTATTGGTCTAACGGAGGACATTACTCAATGCCAGATCATGTGGAACACTATGGACTAGAGCATGAGGGTTTAGGGGAGTATGAGAAATCCCATATATGACACTTGGAGCATCGGTATGAAGAACACTACCAATACTCTAATATAAACAACCAACATGGATCTGTTGTAGTGGGAGGATACCTTAAGCTTTCCAACATCAATGCATTGGCAGTGGTGTGGGAATTATATATTCCTCCTAAGAAGGCTCATGAATGCACCATTACGAGAAAATTTCCCCTTTTGTTTCTATTGGTTCACCTCCTCATCTGACCCTCAACACATGCCACTTAAATAAAAAATTAAAAAAATAGATATAAAAAGCGGGGAGTTACATATCTTTGAGAGGTGGAAATTTTTTAAGGCTAAAGGAAGGTGAGTATCTATCTATTCCAAGCATACTTATCTATTCTACAAGGTGTTTTAGTGTAGTTAGGGTTATATCCAATGGTTTATGGATCTTTCACTGTAAAATTTATCCAAATATAATGGGATTTCATCTGTGGTGGTATTTAATCTAATACATGTGATTTTCATCTACACCTATTATTCCAAAAACAGACGCACACTTTTCATAGTCAGGTCTATTTGGGTTTCTTTATTATGATCATCTTTTCATTTCAGGCTGCTTTCAAACAACATCTTCTTTCTGCCTCGAATCCACTATTTTATCTGAGTACTATTTTTGATATCCCACTCATATTTTTGAGTATATTCTCTGTACTTTTTATTATTATTTGATTATGCTTTATTGATTAGGTCATGTGGTTTTTCTCTTTTGGGTTTTCCATGTTAGAATTTATGGTGTCAACATTTATTTTTTTTCACATATATTTTGTTACTATGCATCTTGTTTAATTATTTCTATCTTTTTCAAAGGGAAAAGAAATTTATTTCCACTATGCTTTATCTTTGGTGTTTTCTTTCACATTCATATCTTGTCATATTTCTAGAAATCAAGTATCATTGGGATTGTTTTTTTCAGATAAGTTATGGAATCCAATTACAGTTGGACAATTTTTTGAATGGAAACAACTTCCATAAATGGTGATTAAAAATGAAGGGTCTAATTTTCTTCAATTAAATACAACTTCTACTGTTTACATTGAAAATCCAGAAATAATTTCTGATGAAGAATGGGAGTTTGAGAATGTGATTTTTTGTGGTTTTATTCATCAGTAGATCAAAGAAAACATGATGAACCATATTTTCAAAATCTCTCATGCTAGAACTTTTTAGGAGAATCTTGACACTGCCTATGCATACAAGATAGAAAAAATAATTTTTTTCTCTACAAAAAAATGTTGAATTTATGGTACGATAAAGGTATATCTATTTATAACTATTTTAGTGAATATCAGATGTTTTTTTATCAATTCTATGGTTTTAGTATTACTTTAAAAGATAATTTTTAGCATTTTTTTTCTTAATATTTTACCCAATTATTGGGAGAATTCCCATGTCAATCTAATTGGTTTTTACCCTAATGGTTCTATAACATTTATTTTTGTTAACTATATTGTATTTAATGAAGAGTTCATGATATGTAATCAGGAAATATTTTTTTTAGATCATTTAGTCACAGAGATCTGGGGGAGAAATTAGGAAACAAATCTGGGATATATTAGTCATGGTAACAGAAAAGGGTGAAGAAAATCTAGGTCAAAGAAGATAGTTTGAATGTAATAATTTTTATAAGAAAGGAAATATAAAAACGTTTTTCTATTAGATGAAAATAGAAAACAAAATGAAGAAAAATCAACAGAAGAAGAATGTTGATAGAGATGATTGTGTTTCCACCACAACAGGGGTGATCTTGATATTGTTTATGAATCCATTAATATTTCTTCTGATGATTCTTGTTGGGTTGTTAATGGTGGTTCATTTTTTCATGTGACACTTAAGAATTAGTTTTTTACATCTTAAAACCCAAGTAATTTTGGGATTTTAAAGATAGGTAATGATTTTCATGCTGATGTTGTAGGTATTGGGACTATTTTTTTAGAGACCGAAACATGAAGTAAGATGATTTTGAAGAAAGTTTGAACAATTCCTGAGGTTCTTGTGAATCCATGATTAATTTTTTCAAGATCAATCAATTAAATATATTGATAAGGGATAAAATTATTCTTCTCCAACTTTTGATGGATTTTTCAATCTTGATCCAGTTTTTAATTCACAATTACCTTGTATTATTAATTCTAATAATCACGTTGATGTTCAGAATGATGTATCGAGTCAACAGGTTGGAGTTAAGGATTCCGAGGCACCTTTCTTTATTATCCTATTCATGGGGTTATTAATGAACCCACAGTTCCACTTTGGAAATCATCTCCTCATCATACTATTTCTACTTGGTATTTACCTGACGAGTTTCTAATCCTCGTTGAAGGGGGAGAACCAAAATACTTTGATGAGGTGGACGTGGATGATGTGATGAGATCATTGCATGAAAATCATACTTTTGAGCTAGTGAAGTTACCTATAGGTAAGAGATATTTTCAAAATATATGGATATCTAAGATTAAAAATGAAAAATCTAGTTCTATTCCATGAAACGAGGCATGTTTAGTTATCTGAGGATTTCATCAAAAGAAAGGTATTGATTTTGATGAGGTTTTATCACATATTTTCAAAATGTCTTCCATTCAGGTTATTCTTGGTTTGGATAATAGTTTGGATATATAGATTGAGTATATGGAAGTGAAGACTTATTTCCTACATTGATATTTAGATTAGGAGATTTATATAGAGAATCCAGAGGGTTTTATTGAAATAGGTAAAGAGGATTATATCTCTAGGTTAAATAAGTGTTTTTACGGTTTAAATCAATCTTTGAGGTAGTAGTATAAGAATTTTGAATATGTTAATTTTAAATAGGGTTTTAGGAATACATATTTTGATCATTTTTTAAAGAGATTTACTGACGTTGATTTATTTATATTTTTGATTTATATTGATGATATACTCATTGTTGGTCATAATTATTCTAGAATTGAAATATTAAAGAAAGAAATTTTCCCGTCTTTTGTGATGAAAGAATTTGGGACAGCATGATAGATTCTTAGCATGTCAATTTATCATGATAGAAAGGCCAAGAAATTGTTTTTATCTCAGGAGAGAGATATTGAGATGGTTCTATAGAAATTTTCTATGGATAGAGAGAATGTGGTTAATAGTCGTCTTGATTTTCATTTGAAGCTTAGTACAATTCATTCACCTTCTACCGCTGAAGAGAGAGAGGAAATGCATCACATACCTTATACATATTTCATTGGTTTTTTGATCTATGCAACAATATATACTAGACCCGATATAGCTCATGGAGTTGACGTGGTCAATCATTTTTATCTAATCTTGGTAGAGATAATTGGAGAGTAGTGAAGTATATATTTTGTCTTCTTCTTGGTACTTATGATAAGAGATTGTGTTTTATAAATGAGGAACCTATGATTTTCAGCATTACAGATTTAGATATGGCTGGAGATGTGGATTCGAGGAAGTCTACTTTAGGCCATTTGATCACTTTTTCATGGGGGAATTATATAGACAGTCTAGATTGAAGGGAGGTGTTGATTTATCTAGCGTTGAGTTTGAGTTTATCACAACAACAAAGGCATGAAAATAATTTTTGTTATGAAAAAATCTATTTGATAGCTCAATTTTAATCAAGAGTGTTATGTTTCATTTTGTGATAATAAGAGTGCTATTTGATTGGGAAAGAATCCCACTTTTCAGGGATGGTTGAAACATATTGATATTTGGTATCATCAGATCTGCAAAGCCCTTGATTTGAGATAGTTGGATCTCAATAATATCCACCAAGATGAAAATGGGTCATACATGTTGACCAATAATTTACCTAGAGGTAAATTATAGACTTATCGACTAATTTTAGGGTTGGAAGAGATCCATAATTGAGTCGGAGGGGGATATTATTGGGGTGCCTCCTCATTTTCCCCAAAAAACATGCCACATAAATAAAAAAGGTAAGAAATAGACATTAAAAGTGGTGAGTTAAGTATATTTGAAAGGAAGATGTTTTTAGGGCTCAAGGCATGTGGCCGTCTCTTTATTCCAAGAATGCGTCTCTCTTCTCAACTTTGGGGTAGTGTTGTTAGGGTTATATCCAAAGTTTTTTGGACATGGATGAGTAAAATTCTTCAGTTCTGTTTGTATTTCATCTATGGTGGGGTATTTGATCCAATCCCAGTGCTTTTAATCGGATCCCTTTATTCGAATAGTGAACACCTACTTTTCATGGTCGGATCTATTTGAGTTTATTTATCTGGTTGCATTCTTCATTTCAGGGTGCCTTTAGACTCCATCTTTTTTCTGCCTTTGATCCACTAATTTATCTGTGAATTATTTTTGAGATCTATCTCATATTTGGGAGTCACTACTTTATACTCTTTATTATTTGTGGATTCTACTTTCGAGACTAGGTTTCAGGGTTTTTATATTTTGGGTTTTCCACATTAAAATTTCTAGTGTCAACATTTATTTTTATACACATATATTTGGTCACTGATAATCCTATTTAGTTTATTATGTCATGTTTAAAAGGAAACAAAATTTATTTCCATTTCACATTTTCTTTGGTGTTTTCTAGTGCATTCATTACTTGTTGTATTTCCCAAGAGTCTCACACCCAATTTCTATGAGTCTTCCTCATCTTCCTTTCTGTCTAAATCCTTTTCACTTTACAAGGATCCTTCCTAATGGAGCATTGAAGGTGGTATCCGACATACTGTTGGTGGTGCTATTTATAGTGGTGTTTGGGGGTGTTACACTCAAAAGAAAAAAAATGTAAAACCATAGATATGAATGATTCCTTGAATGATGTTTGAGTTTATTTAACATACACCTTAAAAATAAATAAACCAATGTAGAACAAATTAGTGAATGAAACAAAAAGAAAAAATGAAAAACTTTTATATGAAAAAAATTTAGGGAAAAACATTGATGGGAATTGGTAAAATATATAAATAATGAATAACATTTGAAAATAAATATATAGTATACATTTGAAATAATATATAAAAGGGATAATTAAATAAATAATTATGTTAATATATTCGGACAATAAAAATTATAAAATAAATAGAATTTATAAAAAATAATAAAAAACGTTATATAGTTAATGCAGTCGCAAGTTTCTTGTTCTTTCCATTAACGTTCAATTTGTCCTTTGAACCATGTGATGAATTCTACAAACTAATTTTTCACATCGTAGTCCTTTGTGTCAATAGTAATACCTGAAATTTCAACTAGAATAAAAAATGAGTTTAAAAATTGGTTTTTAGCATTTAGTGTTGATTTAAACCACTGATAAATAATGTGTGATGCTTTGTGTGCATGGAATCTTTTCACAACAGTTTTTTTGCAATGGTTTTTTTATTTATCAATGTCTTAAACCATCACTGAATACTTAGCCATGATTTCTTATTTTTTTTTTAATTTTTTTATTTATTATATAATTAAAAATAAATATATCTTTATATATATATATTGACATAATATATATTCATGTATATAAATATTCATAAATATATATAAATATCTATAAATATATATTAAAATAAATAAAGTTTCATAAATATATAATATATATTGTTAGATATAACATTATATATATATAAACACCCACATAATAAATATTAATAAATTTAAATACCAATTAATATAAATATATATTAATATATATTAATATATATTAATATAAATGAATACATATGATTATCTATAAATGTATAAAAATATATGTAGATTAAAAAAAAAAATATAAAGACATATATATAAATATATATTTAAATATAATTATTAATAAACACAAATAAATAAACATAAATATATATAGATAACCCACCCACAACCATCACATATGTCCAGAGTTTCCAGGGTTGTGATACTGTTGTGAGATACTTCATGTTCTCTAATCACCTGATCATGTCAGCACTCCTTGATACCACATGCCAAAGACAATTAAAGAATATAATTTAAACATAACACCTCCATCATTTAAACATAACCCACCCACCACGTACATTACCCATCCAGCCACACACATTTATGAATTTCACAACTAGGGTTTTCACCCCACGAATTATAAATTCCCATCTTCATTATCCCCCGATGGAAGACACCCAGGATGGATCTGATGACCCTTCTTTAGGTCATCACTAACCTTTTGCAGCTGAAGCCTAATTCTCCTTTCATTACAAATCCCACAACATCAAACCTAAAAATCGTAATTCTCATCTTATTGTAGTTAAGATGTCTCCCACACCACTCTTTGTGCCACAAATCCTTCAATATAGTCTGCATCGGGATCCTATTGGTTTTCTTCACACCCGAACTCATGGTGGACCCTCTAGCCCTTCTGATCCCTCACTATCCTCCTCACCCCACTCTCCCTCAAAATACCCTTCCAAAAGGAAACTTTCCGACTGATGGCCTTCATCCAACAACATGTATCATCCTTTCCACTTCACCTGGTGCTTCCATTATATGCATCTGGAGGCCCACCACTAGTGTGATCGACAACACACTTTCTAGTCTCTATTTCATTGCTTTATTTTATTATGTGTGCCATAATTTTCATTTTTAATAAATTGTTCTTTGTATTTGATCCTATATATATATATATATTATGTCATCACATTTATTTGATAATTATAAAAAATAAATAATTTTCTATATGTATTTAAATATATATATTTACAATTATAATTATACATAAATATATTTATATATAAATATATTTATGATGAAAATTTTATATAATTATAAATAAATTTATATAAATATAAATTTATATATATATATATATATTAATACATATACTTATAACTACATAAATAATTATAACTATTTATATAATTATAAATGTAATTTTATAATATAATTATAAAAATATTTATAACTATTTATATATTTGTAAATGTAATTTTATTATATAGTTATATTCATATTTATAATTGTAACTATTTATATATTTATATATAAATCTCTTTATAAATGTATATACACTATATTTAAAAAATAACTATATTTATAAATTTATAAATTTATATTTATTAATTTGTTTATACAATTGTAAATATAGATAAATAATTAAAATTATACATAAATATATTTATGATGAAATTTATATAATAATAAATAAATTTACATAATTATAAAGGTTTATATATAAATATACATATATTTTTTATGAATACATGTTTTTATTACTATTTAAATAATTTTAAATATTTATATATTTATAAATGTAATTTTATTATATCGTTATACATATATTTATGATTATATCTATTTATATATTTCTATATAACTATATTTATAAATGTATACTTTCTATATTTAAAACATAATTGTATTTATATCATAATATGGTTATATATATAAATATATTTAAGAAATTGTAAATATATATAAATAATTATAATTATACATAAATATATATCTACACTTACAATTATACATAAATATATTAATATATAAATATATTTTTAAGGCACAGTTCTATAATTATAAATAAATTTATATATTCCCTTTTATGAATACATATATTTATTACAATTTCATCATCATCATCATCATTTTGATATTCAAAAAGGTCGTGAGAACAAAAAAAAGAGAAACAACTACAAAACATGGGACTATGAGGCATGAAATAGGAGTCCAAGGGGAAACCCCTATTACCAAGTTATCCCCCTCAAGTCACAAGAAGTTCGATCTTGGGAAACATGTGACACTAGATCCTTGGTTTTCTAATGATGCAAGGTGGTCTGCAACCCTGTTTCCCTCACTCAAAGTGTGGTGACATGAATATTGTTATTGAGGAGAATTTTGCAGCTTCTCAAAACATAAGAAATCTACCATGGGATAATACATATTCTCTGCAAATAATTGTGTTGAATTTTGGACCTCATTTCCACTTCTTCTAGTTCTATATTCCTTTGAAGGAATAAGCAGTCCATTGAGAAAAGCCTTGCCTTCATCATGGAGGAGGTGGCCAATACTAAAATGTACTATAAAATCTAGAATAAAATATCCCCTGGGGTCTCAAATTACACCCCTCCCTGCATGTCACCTGGGACAGAAGAACCATCCATGTTAATTTTGAGGCCTGAAAGGGGTGGACACCATCGAGCTGAAGGTTCCGTGTTATGATGATAAGAGATTTCCCTGTTATAAAAACCTCTTCATGTCGAGCCTTGTTTCATGATTTCTAGATACACTAGTATCCTGTGATCATCACAATTTCTTGTTCCATGTTTTCCAGTCCTACAACACCCACACCCTGAAATAATCAGTCTAGGAAAGGGACACTAAAATACTCTTGAGAAGAGAAAGTGGTAAAATCTCCAAAAGAGATCCATATTACATAAACCCAATCACCTTTAAAAAACATATGGTTCGAACTATCCTCCCAACATACCCTAGAATAGGGACACCTAAAAGGTAGGTAGATTCTAGTTCTTTTGATATTTTTATTAGTGAGTACCACATGCTTCCTCATTCTCTAGAAAAATAACTTGTACTCATCATGAATCATATTAAACCATAGTGTTTCTCTATAGAAATTAGTTTTTTCTCAGGTTATCATCTCCATTCGGAAGACGCTTATGGAAAAGTCCCCTGAATTGACTCTGTAAAGATACACCTATCCAATTCTGTGTTCATCTCAGTAAGATCAAAAGATTCTTTCTAGTTATGATCCAAGAAAACCTTGATGGAAAATGGGTAAAGGGTGGCGTAACTCAAAGTAATTCATAGAGCTGGATATCTTGGGAAACTGATCGGTGATCCAGGCTAATTATGGTGAAAAAATATAATATCACATTTCCCCACAATCAATCAGGTAAGAGATTGTAGAGTTGAGATGTGGGAAAAATAATGGGGTATAATGGAGAATAATTCCCTCCTAGCACCTCTTCACCCCCTCTTCATTTAGTATATATGACCTTACCATAGATGGTTTAATCATTTAACACTTCCCATTCCATCTTTTTATTCATGAAACTAAGAGTGTCAGAGAGTTTTCTCATGTTAATACCCCTTCTCGGATTTCCCTTTCCATTCTAGCCCAGGAGACCCAGTGTCTTTTTTCCCTCTGAGTGATTATCACAAATAAATCTATCCAAGATCCTATCAATATTGGATATTACAGTTTTCATAACCTTAACAATTGCGAGTGTGTGTATTGGTATGGATGAGATAATGTAGTTATCCAACATGATCCTACCTTCAGAGGAAAAAATAACGGTTTTTCCAATTCAACGCATGACCTGTGATCATGCTTACAATATGATCAAAGCTATGTATATATAGCCTACATGGATACATGGGATCACCTAGTTACTCCATCAGAAATCTTCCTCTATGCATGTCCATACTATTACACAAGGAAGAAACCCATCTATCAGAGCATCTATTAGAGATGTAGAGATTTATCTTCACCCAGTTGATTATCTATCCTCTCTATTGGAAATACTCTTCAAGAACAATATTGATTCCTCAAACTGATCTCTTAATAGCATTCAAGAAGATAATTGTGTCCTATAAAAACATAAAATGGGAGATAAAATGATCTCTCATCATGATTTAGTAAGGAAGAATATATCCATTTGGAATTATCCTTTTAATAAGGAGGATGAGAACATATTGGTAAAGGATTAAAATAGCAGGGATATGGGATCTCCCTATCTAATACCAAGGTTTTCCTTGAAGAATCAATGATTCCTCCCCATGAAAGTGACTTCCATCCATGAGGAACAAAAGCACCCAAAAATTAAATCGGAGTCCTATGAAGAGAATCCTATACCTGTTAACACCATGATGGTAAATATCTACTAAATTATATCATAGGACTTGTCCATATTTATTTTTATTTCCATGTTTTAACTATCATTCTTGAGGTTAATATCAGTAACTACCTCTTGGGATTGTGCTATGGACCCTTTGATTGATCATGCTTTAACACATCCATGCTACTCCTTAGAGATCCAGTGAGGAATATGTAAGGATATCCTGTTATTAATGATGATCAAAAGTAATATATATGGAAAGTTACACTTGTTCACCAAATTGTAGTGTTTTAGGGAGGAGGTGTCCTTAATTTTTTGCATGTCCACTAAAGTAGCAGTGCATGAAACATGTGGAAGACTTCATCCTTATAAGAAGTTCTGAATGGACAAAACCTGATCACTCCTAACCAGATTCCAAGATTCACTACAGAAAGATCTTGGGAAACTATTTGGTACTATATCACTCTTGGGATTATGGTACATCATAGCCTTATAAATTTGTTTCTCATCATGTACTACTTCCAAGATAACATTGTGCTGATTAGAGACAATGTTCAGATCCACTTTGAGAAACTCAGTGTTCCCTCCTGGATACCCTTTATGAATACATGGGTTATGCCCTATAAGGATCATTTTGAAATGTGATTGATAATACTAGAAATGAAATCCCAATATTTATATTAATATCTATCCTCTAGAAATATATTGGGTCTTATGAGTCACCTCTTCTCCTCGATGATGGCTTAAGAATATGTTGTATTCCTATCACCATCACAAAGCCACCTGAAGAGTCCAGGTTCAGTTATATCACTGAGAGGGGGAGGGGGTGAATCAGTGATGTACTTTTACAATTTGTTCTTTTCAAATCAACCTCATTGATTTGTTAATATATCGATCCCCCATTTTTTAGAGTCTCACTTCTTCCCATATGAAAAAAACTAAAAACAATGAAAAAGAACACACATATTTTTACAAGGTTCACCCTCAATATGGGTGACTACATCTATCTGTATTCAGGATAATCTGAGACTTAAAAGTTCCACTAGTAATAAGAAATGTGATTAGAAATAAAGACAATCTTCTGAAATGCCTAACTAACAAACTCCCATAATTTTTGATCAAAATTGATTACTGCAAACTATATCTTGACATGTTCTTTATACTAGCATCCCACCAGTGTTCTTTATACTAAATCCCTCTAATTTATATATGTACCAAAAATATCATGCTATTATAATGGAATCCCTCCAGTTCTTTGATGAATAATTTTTGTGAATATGTATTCCACTTCCACTGACTTATGATGTAGTGATATGTTGGACTTATTATGCTTCAAGTCCAATAATTATAATCTACTAATTAACTATATGGATTTATCACATTAAAACTAATCACCTGTCAATGGTATGCTACCTCAGTTCAACACTACTCAAGATATTCCTTCTTCAGATGAAGACATGACCTAAATGTACACTAACAACTTAGATACAGAAATCTTTTTATATATTTATAGAATTAATTCCCCAGTTTCAGTATCAAAATAATGCACTAAAATCATGCCAATTATTTTTCATGTACACTAATCTTCCAAATTCATGCATATGTATAAAATACATTACATGCTCTACACAATTAATGAATGCATTGAATTATGTACATGAAAACTACCTCCTTCATTCTTTTCACACACTTTCTGATTATTTCTCAATTTCTTACATGTTTCCTTATGTTCACATACCCAGAACACTTTAATAGAATACATGCATGAACACCATGCATGAAACTTCATCCACCATGAATCATATAGGGCCTTCTAAAACATATTGTTCAAACTATGTGAAATTTTAATATGTTTCATGCAATAGTGTGTTACTCTTCTTACAAAAACTGTGCACACTTACTATTCACACCATTTGTAAAAATAATTGGATGCACACTCCTTATGTGAAAACCCAAAATGGATATAGACACATTATGCACAAGCCCTTATACATGAGATGCTGTGTGTGTAAAAATAGTACATGGTTCATCATAACTATTCTCGCAAATACCAGAAGATACACACATTAGAGTAATGAAATGTTGATGAGAAAGATAAGTTCAATTTCCAAATGATAATGCATAGAGAACTCACCAATCAGGTGCTCTTGATAAAGGTCTAGGATGAAGACAATGCATATGAAGAGTTAAAAAAACTAGGATAGAGAATCAAATAGATTGGACGACCGAGATAAAGGATCGACTAGATCGTATGGAAGGATATCATTCGACACTATAAGAACCCATAAAAACATGCTCCCATATAGAAACACTATAGAGTTGGTCCCTTCCTAATAAAACATAGTGTGTCAATAATGAATCATATATCTACTCTCCCTCCCAAGTACCACCTCGTATCATTTCTTTCGGAAACGTTATACGCCCACCTCTACTGTCGTACCGCCTCAGACAGGGGTGTTCCGCTGCTGCTTTGCTTCACATAGGTGTTCCCCTACACTTCCTCAACTAAAAACTCATTCTCAACTACCCTTGTGGTGATAATCCACATAGTTGGATGGTTTGGAAAAAAAATTATGTACAACTCATTAAAAAGTGTTAATCAATATTCACATAAAATGCAAAGCCAAACCTCATGCATGAACTCTTATACAAATATAAAATTCTTCTCATGCATGGAATTTTCTTATTTTTTACTCTCTTAATTTTTGTAAATATTATGTCAACTAAAAAAATCAATGAAACATGTTATAAGAACTACTGACGAGAAAACAAATTGTCGCATTTAGCATTAATTGACCATTTTATATTCCTGACCAATTGACAACAATTTCAACTTCAACAAACCACTTGGATTCTTCACCACCTTATTCTTGATTTCTCATGCACCACAAATTCTTGTGTCAGGATCATTTCTACCAGAGTATCCATTTTACTATTGAGTTCTTCAAATAACATTTCATTCTAGTCCTCTTCAAGGTTGGATTCCAGCCGGTAAATAACCTTCATGACTATTTCCATATCTTGGGAGCGGGGAGGTTACAACCTAACCCAGGACTCTAGGGTGTTTTTGAGACACCTCAGATTATTTGGTAACCTTATCCATGCATTTAACTACATTGTCTTGGACCAATAATAACTTACAATCTGATGGTATCCTGGAATGGGGGTCTATGGAAGGAAGAAGTCAAAACCCTCACAACTCTCATACCCGGGAGACAATGAGACCATCATAGGTGAATGATCAGATATACATTATACCAGGTGAGAAATTTTTTTATTAGTATAGGAAGATATATCATGAACATTTTCTAGGCGTCTTTCACAGCGACACCAAGTTTGGTGGACCCCTATTTGGTTGCTTCACCATGGGAACCGATCACTAGTGTATTCCATATCCAATAGCCCCTTGTTGACTATGAACTGTATGAAATCCATACTAGCCTTTTGAGGGAAGGCCCCTATACCTTTCTTCTTATCCATATTAGCTGTGAAATTAAAATATCCTCCAATAATCCATGGGGAGTCTCATGGATCAAATGCTTCAATACCATGCCATAAGGATTTTCTTCTTTGAGCATCACAACTTCCCTAGATGAAGGAAATAAACAAAATGCTAGTTCCTGTAGTAACTTTTGTAGTGAAAAACTGTTCATCCACTTGTATCAGTTCTACTGATATATTATTTATGAATGTAGATTTAAAATAATTAAAAAATAATTATATTAACATAATTCTATAATTATATTTATAAATATATATATAATTTTAAATATAGCTAAATAATTATAAAATTAATTAAATAAATATATTTCTAATTACTGACTATTAAATATATTTATAATAATTATAAATATTTATATAACTATAAATATATAATTTTAAATAAAATAATATAAAATTATATTTTCTTTAATTATATTTTCAAATAAATATATAAATATATCCATCAATGTAATTATAAATGAATATAAATATATATATTATAGGTACCTAAGGGTACAATTACAGTGAAACACACACAGCCACACCACACCCACAGACAAATGGGAAGGTCATAACCCCACCAAGGGATAACCTTCCCATAAAGCTTTCTTTATTTAGCCTCAATTGGCCCAAAAAATCAGACCGTGGGGCCTAGAAAACCATGGTCCAAAGGTCCCACCCTTCATCATCGCAACTTAGAGCAGCACCAAATGTCACTTCATATGAAATCATCACCAAGTGATATTGTCATCCACAATTAGGCCTCACCTACATACCAATGATGGATAGGTTACTCTAAGTGTTTCCAACCCACACCCACCATCATCTCACTAGATTCCATGGCTATGCCACAAATGATTGCAAGACCACCACCCCCACCATGGAGCGAGGGTTCAACTATCCTAACTGTTGAACACCACTCAACTTTCTCCTATTACCACATCCAATTTAATTGCCTCTACACATCTTCTATGCCTGTAAAGTACCCATCACCTCCTATCCAATTCCCACCAGGTGCCACCGTCACCTTTCTCTTACTCACAAACTAGCCAGAAGGCATTGCTAGGTCTGTTGTCCACCATGTTGGGTTGATCAATTAGGTCGATTCCCCCATCCATCGCCTAGTCTTCCATCTGCTATGTTGAGCTATGATCAAGTAGACCCCCATACATTGAGTTCCATTGCAATCATCTATCTGAGTGATTCCTACATTCACATCAACACCTCCATCCACAACTAACTACCAGATGAAACTACCCCAACTATCGAGTGGGGAATCCTATAGTATCACACCCACTACGAAGTTTAACAAAACACACCAACCCCCAATATAACTAGGTAAAATCATGCACCTATTGGGATTTGAATCCCAACAACCTATAAAACATGTAGGATTATGGTATGTAAGGGTAAAACAAAATTTGGTAAGGGTAAGCTGACATTAAGGGTACACAAAAGTTATTTAAGGGGAAAAAATTATGTATGGGTAAAAAAAACTTTAATACGTTATGTAAGGGTATGTAAGGGTAAAAATAGATGGAGTAAGGGTGAAAAAAGTTATATAAAGGAAAATTTATGTTAACTAAGGGTAAAGTAATGTTATGTAGGTATAAAAAAATGTTATGTGAGGGTAAACTAAAGTTATGTAAAGTAAAAGAATTTATAAAAGGGAAAAGTAAAGTTATGTGTGGGTAAAAAAATGTTATTTAATAGTAATCTAGAGAAATGTAAGGTTTAAAAAAGTCATTTAAGGGTAAAGAAATTTAATCTAGGGTAAACTAGAGTTATGTAATGGTAAAAAAAGTTAAGTGTGGGTAAGACTAATTAATGTATGCGAAAACAGAAGTTAATTAATGGTAAAAGAAATTAGTTAAGGGTAAAAAATATATGTATGTTTAAACTAATGTTATGTAATGGTAAAACAGAGTTATGTAAGGGTAAAATAAACTTACATAAGGGTGAAATGAAGTTATGTAAGGTTAAAACAAATTTAATTAAATGTTAACTAATGTTAAGGGTAAACACAAGTTAGGTAAATATAAAACAAAGTTATTTAAAGGTAAGTAGAAGTTAAGAAAGAAAAAATAAAAGTAAAGGATAAAAAAAAGTTATTTAAGGGTAATTTAAGGTAAATTAAGGGTAAAAAAAGTTATATAATGGTAAACTAAAGTTACTTAAGGGTAAAACAAAGTTATTTAATAGAAAACTAAAGTTTTGTAAGGAAAAAAATGATACATAAGGGAATACTGAAATCGTGTAAGGGTAAAACAAAGTTAATTAAGGGTAAACTGAAGTTCAGTATGGGTAAAAAAAAGTTATGTAAGGGTAAGATAAAATAAATTAAGGGTAAATAGTAGTTAATAAGGGGAAACATATGTTATGTTAGTGTAAAAAAGTTAAGTAAGTGTAAAACAATGTTATATAAGTTTTAAAAAAACTTATGTGAGGGTAAAATAAAGTAATGTAAGGGTAATACAATGCTATGAAAGGGAAACAAATGTTGAATAATGGTAATAAATTTTATGTAATTGTAATATAAAGATATGTAAGGGTGAAAAAAACTATTTAACGGTAATAAAAATTTAACCAATGGTAAATTAAATTAAAGTAAGGTTAAAAAAAGTTATGTGAGGTTAAAAAAAATTTAAGTATTGGTAAACATAATTTATGTAAGTGTAAAAAAAAGTTATGCAAGGGTAAAAAAAAGTTGTGTATAGTTAAAATAAAGGTATCTAAGGGTAAAAAAATGTTGAGTAAGGGTAAACTACACTAATGTAATGGTAAAATAAATTTATATAATGGTAAGTATAAGTTAAGTAAGGAAAAAACAATGTTATGTAAGGGTAAATCGAAACATGAATAGCTTAAGTAATGATAAATTAATGTTATGTAAGGGTGGAACAATGTTATATAAGGGGAAAATAATGTTAATTAAGGGGAAAATGTCAAGTAAGGGTAATATAATGTTATGTAACTGTAAAAATATGTTAATTATGGGTAAAACTATATAATGTAAGGTTAAACTAATTTTAAGGATAATATAACATGTTTCTGTTAAATTTAATGTAATTGGTTTTGGTTAGTTTCAATTAAATATTGGTTATAATGAGCTGGTTTTGTTGAAGAATATTGTATTATTGAATAATGGTTAACTACATTCAATGTTATTATAGAGGATTATATTGAACATTGAAGGGTGTGTGCCATGAGAAAATTGTTTTTCTCAAGCATAAAGAAGAAACATGGAAGTGTAGAAAAAAAAGACTTATATATAAATATAGATTTTAAAATAGAATTTTATTTTATCACTAAATATGTTTTCACATATATAAATTGTTTAACACTAGAATAAATGATCTTCGACGCCCCTAAGTAGAAAAACACAACCTATGGACCTCACTTCTACTCCATGCCCAACATGTTTTCCATTCTGGTGTCATAAATATAGGTGTGGGCTCCTCCTCATATTTTACCCCTACCTCAACCAAGGGGATACATAGATTTGGTGATGATACTATTGTGTATAACTCTATTGATGTTGGAATCCCAATATGTGGTGCTGGAAGTGCCACCTCATACCACTAAGTAGTGGAATTACCAAAAGGATATGTGGGGCCATATTTAAGTGATTGTAGATGAATGAAATGAGTACTTTCAGATGAAAAACTTTTGTTATCAAGGAAATAAATTTCTATAGAAGTGTATCTTGAATACTAGAGAAGATGTGATATCATAGAAAAGTCCCACCAAATTGAAAATATATAGATTCCTGCTACAGGATGTATCTGAGACGAATATATATCAGATTTATGAGTAGAAATATGTGGCACATAAACCTCTCCCAAATCTGAAAGATCATCTGTTTTTTGTATATGATCCTTTCTTTTTGCTGCAAAAACATCATTAGTAACCTCTCTTGAGTGGCACTCTCTCTATCATCACCTATACCCTTTCACATGTTTCCATCTCTATCCTTTAGTTGGTAGTGATAGTGGAGGTGCATTATACCCAGTTAAAACAATTAGCACATTAGCATCCCCCAGTGCCTCTTTCAGAGCATGTGGATCAAGATATAGTTGTGGCGCATCTTTATAGACAATATATTGTATGAAATGGAGTTGATCTCTAAGATCTATAAGATCTGGGGGAACCACATATTACCTAATAAATTCCTCTTCCTAATGAAAAATAATATGTAAAATTTGATCAATTTTTTCTTACTGTAAATTAAATAACATTCAAATTAATATGAAACAAGACATAAAAAATACAATAAATTATAATATACATACAAACTATGGAATTTTTATCCTATGGAATGTAAATTACATGATAATATTTCATCTATAACAATTTGAACAATCTCCTTGACTAGATAACTCAAATCATGCTCTGGGATATATGTTCTTGGAGATACTGTATTGGGAAAGCATGTACCAACACTTAATGTAACATTAATGATACTATGGAAAATTCATTGACTATCTTCCAATAAGTGTAATAGAATATAATCTATCAGTCTATCATGGTGAAATGAGGATATGTTTTATATATCTAAATTATCACATGAATCAATATAGCTGGTGCCACTCAATGATGTAGAAGAGGATTAATGACATCACATCACAATGATATCTAACCATAAATGCATTTTATGGTGGATACATTATATAGAAAAATCTAATATATGGGTTCCATGTAAACTAAAATGATAACTCTAAAAAGAATTCATAAATTAGCACAACAATGTTAACAATATAACATTGAAATATCTAATAAAGGTACTAAAAAATTAATTTTTATACAAGACAATTAATGATTAACTTACATCAACGAGCTTTATAACAATTAAAATCTATCAAAATCTATGCGCGTTTTGCCTCGGGCAGTGTACATAATTGTGATCTTGAATCCACCTTTTAAAAAATAAATATACTATAAGTAACATCATGTAACCTTCTTTTACTCATTTAACATATCCCTTTTCTTTTTTACTCTTTGTTTGGGTGTGTTTGGGGAATTCCGAGGATGGAGACAATTTTCTTGGGAAAATGAACTAAAGTTCATAGATTAAGGTTTTTTTTGTAATTAATGGTTTCTTGGTATAAATGTGATAAAGTATTGAGACACTTTTATTTTGGGTCTTAGTTGACCTGAGGTACTTTTCTAAATGTTTTTTCATAATATGACTCTTAGGAATTTTCAAATTTTGAACGAGTTACAAGATGTGAAATGTATTCAGGGATGATGCTGTGAACAAGTGTAGAGAATGAATAATTTATAACACATGAAACTGGTTCACATCATGAAATGGTCTATCAATGTATTTTTTAACCAAGATAATTTATTTTTAGTATATATTATTTCAGTGGATTTCATGTCATTAAAACAATATTCTCATCATGAAATGTGAGAATATAGGAGTTTTTTATACACAAAACATCTAATTATTTTTCATTCTACAGGAATTAACCTATCTCAAAACATAGGATCTCTCCTAGGTGATTTTGGGGATCTTCGCTCCTTCCAATTCATTTCATTCAGTGATTGATCTTTGCACTACTAGAAAATAATCCTATTCAAATAGTTTTAAACTAATGGTATAGGTCCCAAAACTATTAGTATAGGCTATAAAAATGGTTTGGGGGGCTGTTGGCTTGTCTAAGAATGGTATACACCTATACCAATAATTTTGTTAAAGGAAAGGGAATTTATTTATATTGTGCATTCTATTTGGCGTTTTCTAGAATGTTCATCACCTTTTGTATTTTTCAAGAGTCTCAAACCTATGCCATAATATTGGGGGATTACCAAGAAAAAATGCTTCTATATTTGATATATCCATAGACAATCCCTACTGATATATAACATTCCCAAAGAAACAGACTTCTCAAGCCCAAAAATCACACTTCAGAAACATCAAAAATAGGTATTGATGATAAAGAATTCCCGAAACAACACAGAAATGATCTTCATGATCCTCCTAAAATGTGGAGTACAAAAGGATTTCATTGATGAAAACCACCACAAACTTATCCAGGAACTCACAAAACACTGCGTTCACTAACCCCATGAACATAACTGAATCATTCGACACATCGAAAGACATCACAAAAAACTTGTAATTCCCATAAAGACAATAGAAAGAAGGAAATGACCCTCAACCCAGTTGGTGAGGACTTATTAAGTGCATCTAGGTGACCCGAGATCAAATCCAGGTATAGGATAATTTATGGGTACTGTAGCAGTACTGTAGCAGAAACTGTGCAATACTGTAGTAGGCACTATAGTAGGAACTGTAACAGGCATTATTTGACATTGTAGCAGCCAAAAATATTCCCCCGTTTGGGCCTTTGGGCCACTGATTTGGTCCCCAAGTCCTTTAAGGCCTTCGTGCCACCCATGCCTTTGGGTCAGTAAGGCCTTCGAGCCACCTCAAGGCCTTCAGGCCACCTTAAGTGTAGATGTAATCCAGACAACCTACGAGGAATAAACATCAGAAGGAGGATGAGTTAGGAGTTTTCACCAAAGAAGAAGCTAAACAGATTGTAAGAATGAGAGGGTATGGCACCTGCCATCAGGATAAGCCTAGGCATGCATGGGATAGCCTAGCTGAACAACCATGCGAAGGCGAAGAGCTGATTTAACGATGAAGATGTTGTGGAGGAGCAGCTCCAAGTAGTTATTCTGGGTTGTATGTAATGTTTTAAGCCTACAGGAAATTAATTCCTCTAAGGCCTACGATCTATGTAATACTTATTCCTATGTGCCTAGTAAGTGTTCCACCTCACCTCTTGAAAGGTGGATTATCAAAATCAATAAAAAAATGAAGGCCTTCAGGCCATTAGAGGACAATAGAAAGAAGTCTTTGAGATATCAACATCCTTTATATGCATCTGATAATATCCTGACCGCAAGTCAATCTTCAAGAACTAAATTTCACCCTTCAGTTGATCAAATAAATCATTAATCTTTGGAAGATTTTAATGTAATAGGAAAATGATCCATAAGTCATTTTTTATGTTTAGGAATCAACTTCACCTCAATCTGATGTACGGTGTGGATGATATGACTCAAAGTGTCTATTATCAATTTAAAATTGACAATTTAGTTTGAAAAATGTGTCACCCACTGAAAACCAAGAAAACACACTATAATTGTCTTGATAATTTAGTAAAATTATTCATAAGTAATTTGTTGTTTGTAGGAATTAAAATCAAATTAAACTAATACATGATGTGACTAGTATGACTCAAAGTGAATTTTATAATATTGAAATGACATTTTCATAAAAAAATAGAAGTGAAATTATCAAAACCAAGAAATTTCATTCATATTGTTTTTATAAATTAGTAAAATGATCCATATTTAATTTTGTACATGCATGAATTAGAAAAGGCATAATATGGCACACGATGTGACTGTTATGACTCCAAGTGTGTCTTTTTATTTAATATCGAAATTAATTTTAGTAAAAAGAACAAGTGACATACTCAAAACTGATAAAAAACGTTTTTATTATTTAGATTCTTTAGAAAAATTATCCATAAGTCATTTTTAGGTTTAAGAATTAGCTGCACCTCAATCTGATGAAAGGTGTGAATGGTATGACTCCATGTGTGTCTTTTTATTTAAGAATGACATTAATTTTTTTTAAAAAAAGACACAAGACATACTCAAGACCAAGAAAAAGAATTTAGATTATTTTGATACATTAGAAAAATGATCCATAAGTCTTGGTGATGTGTTGGAATTATTCACACCATTAATCAGACACACCATGTGCCATGTGTGACTCAAAGTGTCTGTTGTTTGTTTAAAATTGACATTTTGGTTTCAAATGTGTTTAACTCACTAAAAGACAAGAAAACATTCTCTGGATGTCTTCATAATTTAGAGAAATGATTTATAAGACATTTGTGACATGTGAGAATTAGTCTCACATCAAGTCGACACACGATGTGACCGGTATAACCCAAAGTGTGCGTGTTTAGTTTAAAATGACATTTTAGTAAAAAAACAAAATCGATATACTCAAAACCAAGAAGACACAATCTGTTTGTTTTGATACTTTAGGAAAATTATCCATAAGTTATTTTTAATGTGTATGAATCAAATTCAGCTCAATATGATGTATGGTTTGACCGGTATGAATCCTAGTACATCATCTTATTTAAAATTGACATTTTATCTAAAAACACATGTTACATACTCAAAACCGAGAAAAAGCATTCATATTGTTTTAAAAATTTATAAAAATGATCTATAGGTTATTTTTTGTGAGTAGGAATCAGCCACACCTCAATTTTATATATAGTGTGCCCAGTATGAATCAATTTTTCCATTAACAGTCTAAAATTGTCATTTTAGTTCAAAATGTGTGTCATAAATGGAAAACTATGAAAATGCACTCTAGTTTGCTTGATATATTAGTAAAACAATTCATAAGTCATTTTTGATGTGTATAAATCAGTATCACCTAAAAATTACACATGATGTGGCCGGTATGGAATAAAGTGTGTGTTTTCAGTTTAAAATGACATTTTAGTTAAAAAGACAAGTGACTAACTCAAAACCAACCAAATATATTCACATTATTTCAATAATTTAGGAAAATGATCTATGTGTCATTTGTGACATGTAGGAATCAACCCTACCCCAATCCAGCCCATGGTGTGACCAGTATGACTTTAAATGTTTCTTTTTTAGCAGTGATAAAGGGGTCCCCCATTTAACGACACTAAGGAAAACAATACTTTTTTGCATTGTTAAACTTGTTTTTTTGTGATGTTAAAGGGTCGAATTGTGGTAGTTTTACCACCTCATGTTACCTTATAACAATGGTGATTTTCATGCCCTCTTATTATTCTAATCATGTTATCTCTTCTCTGGTGGTCACTACTTTCTTTAATTCCTCTTCTAGGGTATGATTCAGTGTGTCCATACATGAATAATTCCTATCATAAAGACCCTATGTCCCCAAAATCCATTGATCTAATGGGGTCCATTACTCAATGTTGGATCATGTGGAACATTTTGGACTAGAGTATGAGGACTGAGGGGAGTATGATAAATCCCATAGATGATTCCTAGAGACTCAGTATGAAGAGAACTACCAATAATCTAATATAAACAACCTTCATGGCTTCGTTGTAAATGGAAGAGACATGAAGTTTCCCAACATAAATGTCCTTCTAATGGGGTTGGAAATATATCTTCCTCCTAATAAGGATCATGAATTCACCAAGGCCAAATGGTTTCCTCTGTATTCTCTATTGGTGTGCCTCCTCATCTGGCCCCCAACATGTGCCACTTAAATAAAAAGAAAAAAATAGATATAAAAAGTGTAGATATATGTATCTTTGAGAGGTGGGAATTTTTTTAACGATCAAGTCATGTGTGTATATCTCTATTACAAGCATGAATTTCTCTTATACATGTTGGGGTAGTGTATTTAGGGTTATATCCATTGGTTTTTAGATCTGTAATTGGAAAATTTATCCATATCTAATGCGATTTCATCAGCAGTGGTATTTAATACGATCTCGGTGATTTAGATCTGCACCTTTAATTGAGATATAAAACACCTAATTTTCATAGTGAGGTTCATTTGGGAATCTTTATCAGGATAAGTTCTTCATTTCAAGTTGCCTTCAAATAGAATCTTCTTTCTTCCTTTGATATTTTATCTGAGAATAATTTTTTTTGATCCCAATCATATTTGGGAGTCTCTTATTTATACTCTTGATTATTATTTGATTATTCTTTATTGACGAGGTCATGTGGTTTTTCTCTTTTGGGTTTTCCATATTAAAATTTATGGTGTCAACATGTATTTTTCTGCACATATATTTTGTTACTTCACATATGCTTTAATTTTGTCTCGCTTATTCAAAGGGAAATGGAATTTATTTCCACTATGCATTCGCTTTGGTGTTTTCTTTCACATTCATCGGTTGTCATATTTACAAAAATCTAGTATCAATGGTTTTGGTTTTTTTCCAGATAATTTATGGAATCCAATTATATTGTGATGATTTTGTTGAATAGTACCATATTGCATAAATGGAGATTAAAAATGAAGGATCTGATTTTCATTAAGCAAATACAACTTCTAGTGTTTGGTACTAAAAATATAGAAATTATTTCTTACGAAGAATGGGAGGGTGATAATGTGATGGTTTGTGGTTTCATTCATAAGTACGTCAAAGACAACATGAATGATATTGTCAATATCCCTCATGATAGAACTGTTTTGGAGAATCTTGATGCAGCCTATGTGTACAAGATAGGAAAAAATAATTTTTTTCTCCTCAAACAAATAATGAATTTTTGGTACTAATAAGGTACATCTATTTCGATATCAGGGATTTTTTGATCAATTTTATGGCATGGGTATTACTTTTTAAGAAATTTTTTTATCACTTTTGTTGCTTAATATTTTACCCAATTATTGGGACAATTTCCATGTTATACTAATTGGTTTTACTCCTAATGGTACTATAACATTAATTTTTTTTAAGTATATTGTATTTAATGATGAGGTCATGATATGTAATCTGGAAAAATATTATTTAAATATTTTAGTCTCAGAGATCAGGGGGAGAATTCAGGAAACAAATCTGGGATAAAGTAGTCATGGTAAGAGGAAAGGCTGAAGCAAATCTATTTTGAAGATGAGGGTTTGATTTCCATCATTTTTATAATAAAGTAAATATAAATAATTTTATATATTAGCTGAAAAGTGAAAAAAGAATGAAAGAAAATCATCAGAATAAGAATGGGTATGGAGACGATCATGTCGCCACCACAATAGGGGTGGTCATGACATTGTTTATAAATCCATTAATATTTCTTCTGATGATTCTTTTTTTATTGTTAATAGTGGTTCCTTTTTTCATGTGACACCGAGGAAGGAGTTATTTACAACATAAAGACCTAGTAATTTTGGGATTTTAAAGATATGTAATAATGATCAGGATGATGTTAATGGTATTGGGACAATTTGTTTAGAGACCAACATTGGAAGTAAGATGATTTTTAAGAATGTTAGATATTGTCTTGAGGTTATTATGAATCTTATTTGTACCAGAATTCTTTATGGTGAAGGTTTTATCAGTATTTGGTTATGGACAATGGAAGTTTTCCATGTGATCCTTGATTGTGGATCGAGGGAAGAATTAGTCAGGTTTTTATTAGACTATAGATTCTATTTCTTGTGATACTTCTTATGTTGTTGAGTGTGGATTGTCTTCCAAGTTATTTCATATGAGTCTTATCCACATTAGTGAGAGGTGAATTTTTTTTTTGGAAAATAAAAAATCACTTTGAGGTTTGAATAGTGTTAAATTGGGCACGTGCGACCACTCTATGGCTGTAAAATAGATTGGGGTGAGTTTTAGTAGTAGTCCTTTGTATAGGAAGTTGAAAGTACATGAATCAGTGCATTCTGATATATGTGTCCCTTTGAAATCTAAGACCTTTTATGGAAGTATGTATTTTATGACATTTATTTATGACCACTCATGTAATCTTTGGGATTATGTTTTGAATTCCAAAAGTGAGGTGCTCAGGGTTTTTAAGAAATTTCAGGTTTCGGATGAGTCGAAATTTCTTAGGAAGTTGAAATGTATTCATACTCATAATGAGGGAGATAATTTTGGTTTGTTTTATCAATATTTTTAGTCAGAAGTTATTTGGAATCATAAGACACCTCCTAAGACACCACAACTGAATGGTGTAGTTGAGTGGATGGAAAAGAATTTGATGGAAAGTATTATTTGTTTTTGTTTCGAATCAATGTTTACTAGACATTTTTGGGGTGATGCTTTAATTAATACTTCTTATATTATCAATTTATCAACCATGGTTTCTTTGTAGACATACACTCCCAATATATTTTTTTATTGAAAAGAGATCAAGTATAACTATTTAGATGTTTTTGGTTGCATATAATTTGTTAATGTGACTAGAGATGAGATGTAAAAACTGTATGTAATGTCACGATAGTGTATTTTTATTGGATATGGACATGACGAGTTTGGATATTAGTTCTTCGATCTGGCTTTGAAAAAACATTTCAGCTTCCATGATGCAGTTTTTAAAGAGGATCAAACTATTATAGACATTTATAATGGAGAAAATTACTATTATCCAACATCTAATGGATTTTTCAATCTTGATCTAGTTTCTAATTCACATTTACTTAATATTATTGATTCTGATAATTGTTTTGATGTTAAAAATGTTGTTTAGGGAGGATAGGTTGGAGATGATGTTTTTGATACACCTTTTTTGATGATACTCTTATAGGGGTTATTAATGAACCCAAAGTTCCACTCTGGAGATCATTTCAGTACCAGACTATTTTTACTTGGTATTTACTTGATGAGTATGTGATCCTCTCTGAAGGGGGGGGGGGAACCAAAATATTTTTGATGAGGTGATGGAAACTGATCAGAAGGGCAGATAGGTTATGGTAATGGATGACGTGATGAGATCATTGCATGAAAATCGTACTTTTGAGTTGGTGAAGTTACCTACCAGTAAGAGAGATTTTCAAAACTGATGGATATATCATATTTAAAATGAATGATCTATTTCTATTCCAGGAAACAAGGCATTTTTAGTTATCTAATGATTTCATCATAAGAAAGTTATTGATTTTGATGAGATTTTATCACATGTTTTCAAAATGTATTCCATTCAGTTTATTCATGGTTTGAATTCTAGTTTGGATCTATATTTTGAGTAGATGGATGTGAAGACTTCTTTCTTTTGTTTATATTTAGAGGAGGGCATTTATATGGAGAATTCATAGATTTTTTTTTGAAATAGGTAAATAGAATTATGTCTGTAGGTTAAAGAAGTGCATGTATGGTTTAAATCAAGCTCCAAGGTAGTGGTATAAGACGTTTGAATCTTTCAATATTAAAAAGGGTTTTAGGAAGACATATTTTGATCATTTTTTGTTAATAGATTTACTGATGTTGATTTTGTTATACTATTGCTTTATATTGAAGATATGATCATTTTTGGTCATGATGTTTCTATAATTGACATATTAAAGACTAATATTTTTTAGTCTTTTGTGATGAATGACTTATGGATGACATGATAGATTCATAGAATGTCGATTTATTATGAAAAAATGAACATGAAATTGTGGTTATCTCAGGAGAGAGATATTGAGATGGTTCTTTAGATATTTCTATGGATAGAGAGAAAGTGGTTAGTACCCCTCTTGATTTTCATTTAAAGATTAGTACTAGTAATACACCTTCTACCACTGATGAGAGAGAGGATATTCTAAACATACCTTATTCATATTTCATTGTCTGGTTGATCTATACAACTCTACGTACTAGACCACATATAGCTCACGGGGTTAGAGTGGTCAGTCATTTTAAATCTAAAATAGGTAGAGAGTATTGGAGAGCAATTAAGTATATATTTTGTTGTCTTCTTGGTACTTATGATCTGATATTGTGTTTTATAAATGAGGAACCTATAATTTTTGGCATTATAGATTCAGATATGGTAGGAGATAAAGATTCGATGAAGTATACTTCTGGAAATTTGACCAATTTTTCATGGGGGGAATTATCTGGATAGTCTAAAGTATAGATTTGTGTTGATTTTTCTACCACTGAGTCCGAGTTTATCGCAACAACAGAGTCATGCATAAAATTGCTGTAAATAAAAACTTTTTATTTGAGATCTCGATATTAATCATTATTGGTATGTTTTATTTTATGACAATCAGAGTGCTATTTGTTTGGGAAAGAATCCCACTTTTTATGTAAGGTAGAAACATATTAATGTTTGGTATCATTGGATCTGCAAAGTCCTTGATTCGAGATAGTTGGATCTTAATAAAATCCACACAGATGATAATGTGTTATACATTTTAACCAAGAGTTCCCCCAATGGTAAATTAGAGAGTTATCAACTCATTTCAGGGTTAGAAGTGATCCACATTTGAGTTGTAGGGGAAGTTTTTTGGGATTCATCCCCATCTGGACCCCATAACATGACACTTATATAGAAAGGAAAAAATAGATATGAAAAGAGGGGAGTTATGTATCTTTGAAAGGAATAAATTTTTTAGGGATCAAGGCATGTGGGCGTCTCTTTATTCCAGGTATGCGACTCTCTTCTCAACTTTGGGGTAGTGTTATTAGGGTTATATCCCGTAATTTTTAGATCTACATCGGCAAAATTCTCCAGGTCTATTCGGCTTTCATCTACATTGGGGTCTATGATCCGATTCTAGTTCTTTCCGTCTATACCTTTTAATTGGATAGTAAACACCTGCATTCCATGGTCATGTCTATTTTAGTTTATTTATCAGGTTTCATTCTTCATTTCAGGGTGCCTTCAGACTGCATCTATTTTATGCGTTTGATCCACTATTTTATCTGGGTATTATTTTTGAGATTCTGCTCATCTTTGGGAGTCTATTATTTATACTCTGGATTATTAGTGGATTTTTCTTTCTGGACTATGTCTCATGGTTTTTCTATTTTGGGTTTTCCACGTTAAAATTTCTAGTGTTAGCATTTATTTTTATGTACATATATTTGGTCACTGAGAATCCCCTTTAGTTTGTTATAGCATGTTCAAAATGAAATGAAATTTATTTCCATTGCGCATCCACATTGGTGTTTTCTAGCATGTTTTTCACTTGATTTATTTCCCAAGAGTCTCAAACCCAATAGCTATGAGCCTTCCTCCTCTTTCTTTCCTTTCACATCCTTTTCTCTTTACAAGGATCCTTCCCAACAGAGCCTTGAATGTGTTATCATTAATACTATTGGTGGTGCTATTTATAGTAGAGTTTGGGGGTGTTACACTCAAAATGAAAAAAATGTAAAACCATAGATATGAATGGAATCTTGATTAGTGTTTGAGAATATTTAATATACACCTTAAAAGGCAAAAAACAAAGTAAAAAAGGTTTTGTAAATGAAATAGAAAGAAAAAAATGAAAAACGTTTATATCAAAAAAATTGGGGTAAGGCATTGATGGGAATAGGTAAAACATATAAAGAATGAATAGTTTTTGAAAAGAAATATATAGTATACATTTGTAAAAATATATAAAAGGGATTATTAAACATATAATTATGTTTAGATATTATGATGATTAATATTATAAAATAAATATAATTTTTAAAAATGAACAAAAAACGTTATATAGTTAATGCAGTGGAAAGATTCATGTTCTTTCCATTAATGATTGATTAATCCTTTCAACCATGTGATGCATTCCACAAAATGTTTTTCACATCATAGTCCTTTGTGTCTAAAGTAATACCTGAAATTCCAACTATGATAAAAAATGAGTTTAACAATGGTTTTTTAGCATTTATTGGTGATTTAAACCACTGACAAATGATGTATAATGATTTCTAATAGCGTCACGTATTTGCATGCATGGAATATTTTCACAACAATTTTTTTACAGTGGTGTTTTATTTATTGATGTCTTAAACCATTGTTGAATACTTAGTCAAGATTTATAATTTTATAAAATTTATTATTTATTATATAATTACAAATAAATATATGTCTATATATATATATCCACATAATATATATTCATGTATATAAATATTCATAAATACTATAAATATCTATAAATATATATTAACATAAATAAATTTTCATAAATTTTCATAAATTTTCATAAATATATAATATATATATTATTAGATATAATAGTATATATATATATACCTACCTAATATCTATTAATAAATATAAATATCAATTAATATAAAGACATAATAATATATATTAAAACACATAAATACATGTAATTATCTATAAATATATAAAAATATAATGTAGTTGGGGTTTGGCTTAGTGGTAAGCACCCCATAATACTACATGAAAAATGGGGGTTCAAAACTCATTGGGCGCAGGTACTGTAGCAGCGGCGGTACTGTTGATCGGCGGGTACTGTAGCAGCGGCAGAGCACTGTAGCGGCGGAGGTACTGTGCTGGTACTGTAGCAGCCGGGTTACTATTCACAGAATAGGAATTTGGCCAAAAATTTGGGCGTACGGGCTATGTAATGGGCTACAAGCCCACTGGGCCTTCGGGCTATGTAATGGGTCTCCCTCTACCTAGTTAAAAGAGGTCTTTGCTTTGGTTTATTAATAAAAATGAGGCTTCGACCCCAATCTTTAAAAAAATAAAATAAAAATATAAGTATATTAACATAAATATATATAGACATATATATAAATATAATTATTTAAAAATAATTATTAATAGAGAAATATAAATTTATATAAATATGTATAGATAGCCCACCCACCATCATTACCTATGTCCAGGGTTGCCAGGGTTGCATTGCTATTGTAAGTTACGTCATGTTCCACCATCACCTAGCTGCATCACCACTCCTTGATACCACTAGCCAATGACAATAAAGGAGTATCCTTTAAACATAACACCACCATCATATAAACATAACCCACCCTCCATGTACCTCACCCATCTATCCACACACATTTATGAATTTCGCAGCTAGGGTTGTCACCCCACAAATTATAAATTCCCACATTTATCGTCCCTCAACGAAAGACACCCAGGAAGGATATGATAACCCTTCTTTAGGTCATCATCTACCTTTTTCAGCTAAAGACTGAGTCTCCATTCATTACAAATCCTACAATAGAAAACCTACTAATCGTAATTCTCATCTTACAACTGTAAAGACATCTCCCACACCGCTCTCTCTTCCACGCATCCTTCCACCTAGTTTGCATCGGGATCCTGCTGGTTTTCTTCACACCCAAGCTCATGGTTGTCCCTCTAGCCCTTCTGTCCCCCTTCATTATCCTAACCCTACTCTTCCTCAAAGCACCCTTTCACAGGTCAAAGTGTCAACTGATGGGCTTTGACTGACAACCTGTATCATTTTTCCCACTCCACTCGGTGCTACCAATACATGCACCGGGAGGCCCACCGCCAATGTGGTCAGAAACTCACTTTCCAGTATCTCTTTCATTATTTTATTTTATTGTGTGTTCCAATGTTTTTATTTTTAATAAATTGTTCATTTTTAATTGATCTTGTATATATTATTTCATCGCATTTATTGGATAATTATCAAAAAAATCAATAATTTCACATATTTATTTAAATATATATTTTTTACAATTATAATTATACATAAATATATTTATATATACATATATTTATGATGACACATTTATATAATTATAAATAAATTTATATAATTATATATATATATATATTTATGAATACATATACTTATAACTACTTAAATAATTACAACTAATTATATAATTATAAATGTAATTTTATTATATCATTATAAAAATATTTATAACTATTTATATATTTATAAATATATTTTTATTATATCATTATACACATATTTATAATTATAACTATTTATATATAAATAAATTTATAAATGTATATTTACAATATTTTAAAAATAAATATATTTATGTATTTGTATATTTTTATTTATAAATATTTTTGTACAATTTTAAATATAGCTAAATAATTATAATTATACATAAATATATTTATGATGACATTTATATAATTATAAATAAATTTACATAATTATAATTTTTTATATTTAAATATACATATCTTTTTTATGAATACATGTATATATTACTATTTGAACAATTATTATTATTTATATATTTCTATATAAATATATTTATAGATGTATATTTACTATATTTAAAAAATAAATGTATTTATATAATTATATGGTTATATTTATAAATATAGTCATGAAATTGTAAATATATCTAAATAATTATAATGATACATTAATATATATTAACACTTACCATTATACATAAATATATTTATAAATAAATATATTTAGGAAGAAAAATTTATATAATTTTAAATAAATTTATATAATTATAAATATAAATATATATATATATATGTATGTATATATGTATATATATATTTCTGTTTATGAATACATACATTTATAACTACTTCATTGTCATCATCATTTATTTATTCAAAAAGGTTGTGAGAACTGAAATTAGAGAAACAACTTCAAAACATGGGGTTATAGGGGCTTGAAATAGGAGCCCAAGGGCATCTCCTCTTACTTGGTTCTCCCCCTCAGACCTCAAGAAGTTCATGTATGGGAAAAAGGTGACACTAGATCCTTGGTTTTTCATTAATTTAAGGTGGGACACAACCATGTTTCCCTCACTCCAAGTTTGGAGTACATGAATATTGTTGTTGAGGAGACTTCTGCACCTTCTCATAACATAATAAATCATCCATGGGATAATACATGTTTGATGTAGAGAATTGTGTAGAATGATAGTGCTTGTTTACACTTCTGCTGGTTCTATATTCCTTTGACGACATAAGCATAGTCTAGTGAGAAAAACCTTACCTTTTTCCTGGAGGGAGGGCCCCTACCGAAATGTGCTACAAAAGATAGAATAACATATCCCTAGGGGTCTTGAACAACACCCCCTCCCCAAAGGACACAAGATTCATCCATGTTAAGTTTGACGCCCAAAAGGGGTGGACACCATCGAACCCACTGCACCTGTGAATTATTCCAGATGGAGTGGTCTAGGGGGTTTCTCACCTACAACAATCTCAGAGTGGGAGCATCATGCTAGTTCTTAAAAAGACTTACTGTGTCGAGAAGTAGGTTCATTGTTATGATGATAAGTGATTTCCCTATTGAAAAAACCCATTCATGTCTAGCCCTATTTTTTGATTTCCAGATACACTAGTAGCCAGTGATCATCACAATTTCCCATTCATCTTTTCCAGGCCTGCAACACCCACAACGTGAAACCATCGGTTCAGGAAAGGGACACCGAGGAACTCTTGAGAAGATAATGCTGTAAAATCACCAAAATAGGTCCATATTGTGCATTCCCAATAACCTTTAAAAATAGATGGTTTGAACTATCCTCCTGATATTCCCTACAACATTGACACCTAGAAGCTAGGTAGATGCAAGTTATTTTTATATTGTCATCAGTAAGTGATTAATTATTACTTATTATCTAAAAAAAGAAATTATACATAACAGGAATCCTATTACACCATAGTTTCTCACTCCAAAAATCAGTTTGGCCCTGAGCTATCATCTCTATTCAGAAGCCCCTTATAGAAAAGTCCCTTAAATTGATGTTGTAAATATACACTTATCTAGTTCTATTTTCATGTCAATAAGATCAAAAATTCTATCTAGTTATGCTTAAGGAAAGAATTGATGAACATTGGGTATATGCTAGCATCCCTAAAATAAATTCTTAGAGCTGGACATCCATGGAAACCGAAATTGAGAGTTTCAGAGAGATTTCTCATGTTAATACCCACTTCCTAGTTTTTCCTTTCCATTCTGGCCTAGGAGACCCTGTTTCTTTTTCCCTCTGAGAGAGCATCCCAAATAAAGCTCACCAATATCCTATCAATATATGATATTACATTTTTCATAAACTTAACAATTGTGAGTGCATGTATTGGTATAGATGAAAAAATACTATTAAACAACATGATCCTACCTACTAAGGATAAATAATAGTTTTTCTAGTTCTAGACACATCCCATGATCCTGTTTACAATGTGATCAAAGTGATGTATACATAGCCTACAAGAAGACAAAGGGGAACCTAGTTAATCTATTGGAAAGATTCCTCTCTGCATGGTCTGACTATTACACAAGGAAGAAACCCATCTATCAGAGAAACTGTTTAAGATGTAGAGAATTCCCTTCACCTGATTGATTATCTATCCTCTCCAATGAAAATAATCTTTATGAACCATATTAATGCCTCAAAATAATATCTTAATGGAATTCTATAAGATAATTGTTTTTTATATTAACATAATATGGGAGATATAATGAGGGCTCATCCTTCTTCTATAAGGAAGAATATCACCCTTTGGAATGCTCCTATTAATAAGGTAGCTGAGAAAATCATGGGAAAGGATGATAATTCATAGGGATATGGTATCTTCCTATCTAAGCCCATAGGTTTCCTTGAAGAATCCATGATTCCTCCCAATGAAAGTGACTACCATCCATGAGGAACTAAAGCACTTGAAAATTGAATATCAGGCCCAAAAAGAGAAGCCTATACCTATTAACATCCCGATGATAAAGCTCCACTCAATTATATAATAGGCCTTATCCATATCTATTTTTATTTCCAAGTTTGAACTGTGATACTTGAGGTTAATTTAATTAACTACCTCTTGTTCTTCTACAATGGCCCCTTGGATTGATCATGCTTTAACGAATCCATGCTGCTCCTTAGAGATCCAATGAGGAATATATAATCACAAACATCTATTTATGACGCTCAAAAGTACCTTATACAGAAAAATACACATGATCACCAGCCTATGGTGTTGGAGGGAGGAAGGGTCATTAATTTTGGGCATGATCATTAATGTAGGAGTGCATGAAAAACACAAAAGACTTCCTCCTCAGAAGAAGTATTGAATGGCCAGAACCAGATCACTCTAAACCTCATTCTATGATTACCTATTCAAAGGTCCTGGGAAACTATCTGGTCCTATATATCTCTTAGGATTAAGGTCCTTCATAGTTATATGAATTTATTTATCATCAGGGATTGCTTCCAAAGAGAGAATTTTCCTGATTGGAGACAGTGTTTGAAACCAATTCCAGAAACTCAGTGTTCCCTCCCAGATATCCTTCAGGAATAAGTGGGTTAAGCCCTACAAGGAGCATTTTTAAATGGGATTAAGATATACCAACAATGAAATCCCAATATTTATTGTTGGATCCATCCTTTAGAAAAATATTGGGAATTATGAGGCACCTCTTCTCCTAGATATTAGTTTGGGAATTTTTTCCATTCATATCACCTTCATAGAGCCACCCGAAGAGTCCTAGTTCGGTTATATCACTAAGTGGGGGAGGTGGTGAATCAGTGATGTACTTTTGAAATTTATTATACTCAAATCAAACTTTGTGATCAGTTAAGATCTCAATCCCTCATTTTTTGAACTCTCACTTATCCTGTATGAAAAAAACTGAAAACATTGAAGAAGCCCACACAAATTTTTAAAAGGTTCTCCCACAATGTGGGTGAAAACGTCATTTCTATGTTTGGGATAATTTGAGACATAGAATTTCTACTGGTAATAATCAGTTTGATTACAAATATAGGAAATATCCTAAAATTCCTGACATAAATACTCTTGTAATGTCTTCACAATTAATACATGCAATGAATCATGTACATGCACACTACCTCTTTCATTCTTTACACACACTTTATAATTATTTATCAATTTCTTACATGCTTCCTTATGTGAAAATAAACATAACACTTGAAAAAAATACATGAAAACCAAATGCATGTACACCAAGAAAAATACTTCATTCATCATGAATCATATATGGCCTTCTCATACATATCAAAAAAACTAGAAGATGCAGTGTGTGAAATACCTTATACATGAGATATTGTGTGTGTAAACACATTTTGTAGTTCCTTATAATTGATCATGAAAATACCAGAAGATTCACATGTTAGAGTATCATGTAATCTGTTTAGATTTGCAGAACCTTGTTTATTGAGAATCACTATGAGTGTGCAAAGTACATATCATATGCACATGGAATCCCTGCTTATTCTTCGCACAAACGGAGTATGCGTGGAACTTAGGTCTATCACGAACCAAAGAGTTCATGATTCTATCAATCTATCATCCACCATGTTGGGATGATCGATTATGTAGATTCCCCTATCCATCACCTGGTCTTTTATCCACTATCGAGCTATGATCAAGTACACCCCCTAAATATTGATTTCCCTTGCAGTCATCTCTCAGAGTGCTACCTACTTTCACATCAACATCTCCATCCACAACCAACTGCCAGATGAAACTACCCCAACTATCTAGTGGGGAATCCTCCTGCATCACACCCACTGTATAGGTCAAAAAAACATGCCAACCTGCAATATAACTGGTGTAAATCATGCACCTATTGGGATTTGAATCCCACCCACCCAAAAAACATGAATGATTATGATATCTAAGGGGAAAAAATTTGGTAAGGGTAAACTAATGTTAAGTGTGAACTAAAGTTATTTAAGGGGGAAAAAGTTATATATGAGAGAAAAAAATGTGTATAGGTTAAGTAAGGGTATGTAAGGGTAAAAAAATATTGAGTGGGGGTGAGAAAAATTATGTAATGGAAAAATTATGTTAATTAATGGTAAAAAAAGTCATGTAAGTGTAAAACAGTGTTTTGTAAGGGTATACTAAAGTTATGTAAGGGTAAAAAAAGTCAATAAAGGAAAAAAATAAAGTTAAGTATGGGTAAAACAATGTTATGCAATGGTAAACTAAAGCTAAGTAAATTTTAAAAAAATCATTTAAGGGTAAAATAAATTTAATCAAGGGTAAAATAAAGTTAATTAAGGGTAAAAAAAAGTTATGTGTGGGTAAGAAAAATTTATTTATGGGAAAAAAGGTAATTAATGGTAAAAAAAATTAGTTAAGGGTAAGAAATATCTATATAAGGTAAAAATAATGTTATGTCAGGGTAAAATAAACTTAAGTAAGGGTGAAATGAATCTTTTAAGGGTAAAATAAATTTAAGTAAATGTTAACTAAAGTGAAGGTTAAACAAAAGTTAGGTAATGATAAAACAAAGTTATGTAAAGGTAAATAGAAGTTAAGAATGAGGAAAAATAAGTTAAGTAAGGATAAAAAAAAGTTATGTAAGGGTAAATTAAAGATAAGTGAGTGTAAAAAAAATTTATATAAGGGTAAAATAAATTTATGTAAGGGTAAAAAAAGTTATGTAACTAGAAACTAAATTTATTTAAGGGAAAAACAATGATATGTAAGGGAAAAATGCAATTTAGTAATGGTAAAAAAAGTTAATTAATGGTAAACCAAAGTTATGTATGGGTAAAACAAAGTTATGTAAGGGTATTATAAAGTAAATTAAGGGTAAATAGTAGTTAAAAAGGGTAAAACTATATTTTATAAGGGTAAAATTGTGTTTAGTAAGTTTAAAATCACATTATGTAAGTTTAAAACAAACTTATGTGAGGGTAAACTAATGTTATATAAGGGTAAAACAATGTCATGAAAGGGAAAACTAATGTTGAGTATGGGTAAAAAATGTAATTTAATGGTAATATAAAGTTAATTAATGGTAAAAAAATCTATTTAACAGTAAGAAAAATTTAACCAAGGGTTATGTAAAGTTAATTAAGGGTAAAAAAAGTTATGTGTGGGTAAGAAAAATTTATGTAAGGGTAAATAGAATTTATGTAAGTGTAAAAAAAGTTTATGTAAGGGTAAAATAATGTTTTGTAAGGGTAAAATAATTTTATGTAAGGGTTAAAAATCTTTTTTAAGGGTAAAATAAAGTAATGTAATGGCAATATAAAGTTATTTAAGGGTAAAAAAGTTATATAAGGGTAAAACATTATTATGTAATGGTAAACAGAAACTTGAATAACTTATGTAATGGTAAATTAATGTTATGTAAGGGTGAAATAATGTTATATATGGGTAAAATAATGTTAATTAAGGGTAAAAAATGTTATCTAATGGTAATATAATGTTATGTAACTATAAAAAGATGTTAAGTAAGGGTAAAACAATGTTATGTAAGGGTAAACTAAACTTAAGGGTAATAAAACATGTTTGTGCTAAATTTAATAAAATTGATTTTAGATAGTTTCAATTTAAATTTGGTTATAGTGAGTTGGTTTTATTCAAAAATATTGCATCATAAAATAATGGTTAAATACAATCAATGTCATTGTAGATGGTGATATTGAACATTGAAGGGTGTGGGCCTTGAGATTTTTTTTCTCAAGCAGAAAGAAGAAACATAGAAGTGTTTTAAATAAAGACTTATATATAAATATATATTTTAAAATAGAATTTAATTTTCTCACTAAATAGGTTTTCACATATATGCATTGTTTAACACCAGAATAAATCAACTTTGACGCCCCTTGATAGAAAAACCTAATATATAAATCACACTTCCACTCCATGCCCAACATGTATTCTACTCTGGTGTCATAACTATAGGTGTGGGTTTCTCTTCATATTGTACCCCTACCTCAACCAAGTGATTAAAGACCTATGGTGATGATACTGTTGTGTATAACTCTATTGATGTTGAAAGCTCAATATACAGTGCTGAAAGTTCCTCCTCATACCACTAAGCAGTGGAATTTTCAACAGGATATGTGGGGCCGTATGGAAATGACTGTAAAAGAATGAAAGGATCACCTACAGATGCAAAAAATTGACATTAAGGAAATCAATACCAACAGAAGTGTTACTTGAGGACTAGATAAGCTGTGATATCATATCCAAGTCCCAACACATTAATGGTATAAAAATTCTTATTGTAGGGTGTATCTAAGATGAAAATATATCATATGTATTATTAGACATATATGGAACATAAACCTCCCCAAAATGTTCCATTTCATCTTTTTTTTTATGCAAGATCCTTTCTCTATAGTGAAACAACATCATTAGGAGACTCTCTTGAGTGGTGCTCTCTTTATCATCACCTCTACCCTTGCACATGTTTGCATATCTACCATATAGCTAGTAGTGACAATGGAGGTTCATTATCCTCATTTGGAACAATAGGAGCATTATAATCCCTCAGTTACTCAGTTAGAGCATGTGGACTAGGACAGAAACACTATTATATAAAATGGAGATGCTCTCTAAGAGGCATTAGATCTAGATGAACCAGATATTACCGAATAAATTTCTCTTCCTAAGGAACATTAATATGTAAATTTTGATAAATGTTTTCATACTGTAAATGAAATAACATTAAAATAATTGAAAAGCATGAACTAAAAAATATAATAAATGAAAATATACATACAAACTAATAAATTTCTATCATATGGAATGTAAGGTACATGAAAGTGTTTCTTCTATTCTAATTTTCACAATAACATTGACCTGCTAATTGGAATCATGTTGTAGGACATATGTTCTTATAGATAATTTATTTGGAAAGCATGTCCCAACAATCAATGTAATGTAAATGATACTATGGAAAATTCATCGCATGTATTATAATAAGAAAAATATAATATAATCCATCAGTCTGTTAGGGTGAAATGAAGATATCCTGTATATTTATAAACTATCGGATGACTCAATATGGAAGGTTCCACTCAATGACGTGGAAGAGGATGAGTGACACCACAACACAATGATCTCCAACCATAGATGTGTAGTATAACAAAAGTGGTGTGGAGAAAAATCCAATATACGAGGTCCATGTAAACTAAAATGAAAACTCTAAAAATAGTTCATAAATTATCACAACAATGTTACTAATATAACATTAAAATATCTAATAAAATTACAAAAAATTAATTTTTATACAACAAAAATAATGATTAACTTAAATCAGTGATCCTTAAAACATCAAAAATATTTTGAAATATATTTGAATTATGCCTTGGGAATTATAAATAATTTTGAGCCTGAATCCACCTATTAAAAAAGAAATATACTATAAGTAACATCCCATTTCCTTATTTCAGAAAATTTTCATATCTCATTTCATTTTCCTTTTTTTGGGTGTGTTTGGGGCCTTCCAAGGATAGAGAGTGTTTTCTTGGTAAAATAACCTAAAGGTCAGCGATTTATGTTTTTTTGGAATTTATGGGGTTTAGGTATAAATGTGATAAAGGATTGAGAGGATGTTATTTGGGTTCCTAGTTGACCCGAGGTATTTTTCTAAATGTTTTTTCATAATATGCCTTTTAGGAATTTTTATATTGTGAACTCGTCACAAGATTTGAATTGTTTTCAGGATTAATGTCATGAACTGGTGTAGATCATGAAAAGTTTTCAGGATATGAAATTGGTTCATGTCATGAAATAGTAGATCCATGTATTTTTTAACCAAGATAATTTATTTTTAAGCATATATGCTTCCGGTGGATACCATGTCATTAAACTAGTGTTCTTTTCATGCAATATGTGCAACCTATAGTTTTTTATTAACAAAAAATATAATTATTTTTCATTCTACATGCATTAACCTCTCTATACATGAAGCTCTACTAGGTGATTTGGTGGAATTTCTCTCCTTCCAAGTCATTTCATTCGGTGATTGATCTTTTCACTACTATAAAATTAGCTTATTCCCATGGTTTGGAACCATTAGTATAGTTCCCAAAACAATTGGTATAGGCTATACCAATGGTTTGGGTGGCTGTTGGCTTTTTTGGCATTGGTATAGACCTATATAAATGCTTTTTGGAAAGGAAAAAAAATTTATTTTCATTTCACATTCACTTTTTTGTTTTCTAGCACGTTCATCATGTGATGTATTTCCCAAGAGTCTCACACCCCAATGTTATGAGCCTTCTTCATCTTCATTTCCTTCTACATTCTTCACACATTAAAGGCTCCTTCCCAATGTAACCTTGAAGGTGGTATCAATAGTGCTATTTATGGTGCTATTTATAGTGGTGTTTTGGGGTGTTATACTCAAAATAAAAAATGTGAAACCATAAATATAAATGGATCATTGAATGGAGTTTGAGTTTATTTAATATACACATCAAAATGACTTAAAAAATGAAAAAAATGTTTAGAGAATGAAAAAAAAGAACAAACAATTAAAAAAAGTTTATATGAAAAAATTTGAGGAAAAACATAGATGGGAATATCATTTAAGAACCATCATCACTGGGTCCAGGGTTGCATTCAATGTTCGAATCATATCAAAATTCGTTGATGTAATTAAATAATATCATTGAAGCACCATCATATTTTAACACAACCCAAACCCACCACCTACGTTACCCGTCCAATTAACAAACATTTATGAATTTCATATCCAGGGTTTCTATCCCACAGATTATAAAATCTGACCTTCATCACTTGATGTATTTGCCCGACTCCACCCAGTGTTGCCAATACATGAAGAGAGACCCCCGTAGCTAAAAAACGATCTGATGACCCCAGAAAACTAGACCTCCACTAAAGTGGGGTCATGAAGATAGATACATAAATTGTAGAATCATGGGAAGATCAGAGAATATGGACACCTATAAATTCTGATTTGCAGTTTCCCCCTCCGTATTTCTTCTCCATGACTTTTATTAAATATTCTGAACACATTTCCATGGTTTTAATTTCATATAAATGTTCTCTATTCACATTACATATACTTTTATAAGAATATTTTTCCTTAATTATGATATTAATAGTTTCTTGATTTTGGTCATAAATTTTACCTTCGATGATAAAATTTACAATACTCCATTGGCGTTTATTTAAGTTGGAATACATTTTAGTTGTATATCTATGAATATCATCATAAATCATAGAAAAATGCCATGTTGTAACCAAAGTTAATTTAATGAATTAGTATATTCATATTCTTATTAATGTATAATATTTTTCCCACAATAATAAAATCCATGATTTAGGTATTTCATTTTGATTAGTGACATAATAATACTCTAAAAGATATATATATACATCTATTTCATATAATGACTTGTAATAAGTCTATGTAACTATATTTTACATGATCACAGGGGAAAATGGTATAAACATATCTCTTATAATGATATATAGTTATTTAATATTCCACGACAACCAATTTAATCATAAATGTTCGACCAATATGCTTAAATTATGAGATATCAAAATATCACAACTCATTTCTTCCACAAAATTATATGGAGCAATAAATTAAACATCAAATGATGTTTTTATGTTTTTTTTAAACATTGAAATTAATATTTACCAATTTAAGATTCATATTTATTTTTTATAATGAAAACATATATGCTTTAAAAACATATATTGTTTGGATTGCTTTTGAAATGTTAAATATTTTTAATAATTATTTGGAGTGTAATATGTTGTATATAATAATTAATTCATACTAATAGGTTATATAATTTGTCTCATATGAGCAATGTATGATTGTTAGTGCCTAAAAATATTTATCACAAATTTCCATGAAGATTGAGATATATTCCTCAACTGGAAGACATGAAGCTAAAGGACTAGAAAATTCCATGAATATGATAAAAGTAGAATATTATTATAATACATGATTTATTAGTCATTCAACGATGGAGATATTACAAAATAATTTTTTAGTTTAGTGATGTGATTATGAGAACCACCTTTCTAGAGAAGAAATGAATTCTATCCTATGTTTAAGGAGAGGTTGATGATATATATATATATATTTGTGTGTGTGTGTGTTTATCCTCTTTTATCTAGGAAGAAAATTTTTTATGGGTGTAATAGGCAGTCATTTTTTTAAATAATTCATCTAGTATCTGTTTTATGCCACATGGAATTAAGATGGACACACATATCAATAGTTATGACCATTTAAAATTATTAATATATTTGAATAATTCCTGAGGAAAAAAACATGAGGGGAGATCTCTAAATTCTATTAAATGTAACAATTATGCTCCCATGTCTAGGACATTCAAATATTAATAACAATTACACACATGTATTGTGTGGGGCCACATATATTTCTATAGAAAAAATCATATACTTTCACTTATCCATTATTATGGATAACATGAACACATTCGACAATTATGCAAATGATACCTTGAATTTTCTATGGATGGAATAATTATGCTCCAACATCCATGAATTTAGTGTAATTAAAAAACTAACACACCAATGAATGTATTCACCACAGAAATTACCATAGAGAATGAAAATAAATTTTATTTACATTTTCATGAAAAATATATGTTATTGTGTCCACGATTTATGTACATTTGCAACAATTACAAGTATACATCCTTGATTTTCAAGTATGAAATAATAATCCCCTTTATCCTTGATTTGAAATACAAGTAAAACATAAAAAAATTTATAAAAAAGAACCATAATAATCAATATATTCAAATATTACATCCACACATTCACAACTACAACCAACCTATAGACACACACATACACACAGTACTTAAAGTCCTACATCCTTAACTTTTACATGTATGGAACACTTATGCTCTAAAATATTTTACATTTATTCATATAATGATATTATATATTATGGTGTTATAAACCCTTATTTTTTATTATTTAACCATTTTTTAATAGTAAAATTTATTTATGTAGTAAAAATACTGATTTTTTAATATCCAATTATGTAGACACCAAGAGAAAAGAATGAAACCCAAAAAATATTTTACATGATTATAACTAATCTAAAAAATGAACAATTTTCTTATCCATAATACCCCAATTTAAGTCTTATTCCAATTCCCACCTTGTGCATGTTAATTTTTTTTTTCATATGCATGGGCTAACCCAAATATCTATGGATCAAGGGACCCATGACTATCACCAATGGGATAAGATGAATTTAAAATTATCCTTATGTAAGTCATAAATTTTAAATGTTGGTAAACATTAAAAAACCATGAAACCCACAATAAAAATGTATTTACCAAAATATGGGGTTTCATTATACCCTTTACCATATTTTATAATCCATTGTTTATTCATGCATTCACATTTATAATTCCCAAAATTCTAAAAATGATGATAAATTTCAATACAATTACACTAACCCCTATATAATTGGTCACTCTTGGAACATAGGGTTTCCTGATATTCTTTCCCATCCCTATTGGGATATTTTAAATTTAGGGATTCTCATGCATAAGTCCAAACATATACCTAATGATATAAAAAATCCCTACATTTACTAACAAAATTTTCAAAAAGTAATTTCCCATCACATGGGATTTACTTATACTAATTATCATCTACAGTGGGTAAAGTTGCATTAAAACATGATGTGTCTATCCTCCATGATGATAACTTTCTTATTTGTTACTTCTGATAGACCAACCATAAGTATTCATTGGTGAAATTACTACTTCACCCCTACTTGTTTCCACCACTTGTGTTTCTTATATTCCACATACTCTATTTTTTTTGAGAATGGGGGGAAGATCCCCAAAAATAAATAAAATCAAAACCTCTTTTCAAGAATGGGAAAAGAGAAACCCCATTACAGACACAATGACAACAAAGCCATAAGTATTCCACATCCTCTATATGTTCTATTAATATATATTCTTGTACAGAAATACTATATGGTGTAATTTCTATATCTTTATCAAATTTAACTATTGTGGAACATTATTAGTGTTTCCCTTTGTGTATACCCATCTCACTCATAAAATTTCAATGATAATTTCACATTGAGGTACTAGTTGTATAATCTTAAACATCATGTCACGGGTCATTATTAAATGACCGTAAAAAAGCACAAAAGTGATACACATTTAATGAAGTTAAACTTTTTAAGATAACCTTCCTATATGGTGATATGAAACATGATAATTATTTTTACTATGTTATAAGTTTCAATAAATATCACAAAGGATGAATTTATTTCCTTTTCATATGCCTTAAAACTGTGACATTGAACAATAAGGGTTTTGATTCCCATAAAGTGTATAATTAGGAATAATTACATGTGACCAATTACAATACCATGAAGATTTATTTTTTCCATTATAAACTAATTATTCTTCTAGGATGACACTAAATTTCCACACACTCTAATTTCTTCCTATAGCACATGAAACACAAACATAATCAAAATTTACATCACAAAAATATAACACACTATACCCTTACCTGATCATGTGGGGTCATAAAATCCAATGTAAACTAATTTTACATCAAGGAATATATAAAATCATAGTGTACTGTTATGTCATCCTAGGAATCCCTAATAACTAATATACCCATTATTTCATCATAGGAGACCTTAAACCCTAATATAAACATAATTTTCTTATTTATGTAGCACTAAAATCCAATAAAACCATTAATTAATCCTAGAGGAACATAAAATACCTACATTTCTATGATTATTTTTTATATTTAGTCTAGATATAAAACCCTCTTTATGTTCCTCCCTGATAATGAATTGTGTTTTATTAATAAGATTTATTGGAATAAGATAAATTCCTACATCACAATCTATAAATTCCTACGACATTATAAAAATCAATTGAATCTTTATGTATTCCAGGTTGAAGTTAAACTCTATTATAGAAAATAATTTATTTCTTCATAGATTTACACTCAAACAAAACCCTTACATATTTTTAAATTACTATAATCTCTATTATTACCGTACATACCATCCCACCAAGAATTAATATATGGAATTTAAATAGTGTCATCCTAGATTACATATTGAATAATGACCATTATTTCCTTACTAGATGAATTAAATCATTAATATAACCTTAATGTTCTCTTAGATGACATTACACTTTGGTTAAACCCTTTTTAAATTCCTATAAATTAAAACAAGGTCTCTTTCTAGTCAAAAACATCCATGATGGAATTAAATTATAAAATCACTTCATAAACATATTTAAAATATATAATACCACACACAAACAAACACATACTATAGAATTAGATATGAGATAAACTATGATATAAACATATTTTGTCTTAATTCCAATGAAATATTTTTTAAATTAACCAATGTATATAAATATCATTCATAATTTTTTTTCTTTAATTTAGGGTAATTAATACAAAAAAAGTATTGTTATCGTGATGGATTTCTTGAACATCATATGAAAATATATGATTTTCATAAAATGGAAACAAATATCCTTTATGAGGTGGCATGATCTCACATCCTCTTAGTTTCAATTATCATTCAATAGTGCATTCATGGCCATTGTTAATTTATCAAAATAATGGTATATTAAATATATGATAGATAAATCATTCAAAAAACAAAAATGGTTACACTAACATAAATTTCATTACCTTTAAAAATAAAAATGAATCATACATCTTTACATTTGATGTTTCAATGATGGGTAATTGTTTTTGATGACCAGAGAATCAAAAATATCTTTCATTGATGGATGTAAAATTGTTTCAACTCCACACTAAAGAGGGAGGAACTCAATCATTATTAGTTTTTCATGAACAAACAATTACCATGAATTCATTAAATTCACCCATTCTACAACTATTGTTGTAGATTCCACATATTTTGTGAAAAGATTATTACATTATACCACTAATTATATTCATTAAAAAATTGTTAATGAACTTGTGCTGGAGTATATATGTAACATCCCTAGTTCTCCTCATTGGCTTAAGAAAGAGAATTAATGTTACTTGGCCTTAAGTGAAATCCCCAAGATGTTAAAGGTTTGAAATAAATGCCTAAGGGAAACAATACACGTGGGGATGATTTTACCTTTAATAATTAAACAACAACCCAAAAATGAAATAAAAAAACAAGACACTACATGATACATGATAAAATGAAGGATAACTCAAACATTTCATTTATATCAAAACCAAACTAAAACCAAGTTCCATAGTGGAAGACTATAATATCGAAGTACAAAATTGAAGGAAAACCTATAAAATCTCAAAGAAAACAAAATAACTCTAAATCTTCACACGATCCACACTCTAACTCCATCGAATGCACAAGTATCAAGAAGTACTACTAAATATGTGTGATAATTTACCTTTTCCCATGACTCAACAACCAATATTTGTAGAAACACCAATGTTACAAAATAGGGGTGAGTAATGAAACTCCATATATTTTCCCAATGACTTCCCTACACACATCACTAGGATAAAACATGTTAGAAACATATATATAAAAGTAGTTTATATAAAAAATTTATAAAACAGTTTATAATTGAATACAAACAATTGAGAATGAAACCATTTTATCAAATAAATAACAAGTTACAATGAAAAAAAATAAAAAAATGTTATAAAATAATTTCACAAATTATATTTTGGAACAACCATTCCATTTCACTTATCCAGACATCCAACAATGCATGAAAACCTAGACCTCTCTATACTCGAAAGTGGTTAGTCATCCTTTAACTAAGTCATCACCTAGTGAACCAATTTTTTATGGGGAGATCTCCAAAACCTATCCATACCACTAATGATAAGAGAAACTCCTTACCATTATCTGTCTTGAATCCACATGAACACGCACAACCATTATTACTAACCAGTTCCAAACAACCATATGACCCATTTTAATAAAATCGTTCTTTTATTGAAAATATTACAAAAAAACCAATTAAAATCAACAATTCCAATTTACATCAATAAAACCGTCCATTCCATTAAAAATATTTTGATTAATATATTTACCAAAATTATAGAAAATCCACATTTTTAAATCACCATCTTAAAATCAAGAACCAAGGCACCTTCAACAAAACAAAATTCCATGTTTCCACAGACCATCACTTAAGATGGTTTTCAACAATCATTACACATTAAATTCACAATTAATTTCATATAAAATGACTAATTTAAAATCATCCATTCATATTCTAAATATAGGAGTCGAGAGTGAATCCACCTACCTCATGTTTCATGATGAAAACAATAAACGACACTCAAATTCCAATGAAACCAAGTTAAATATGGATGAACCCACCTTATATATCTTCCCCTATCTAGAAACAATCCAAATATAATAATATATTTGATGAAATATATTATATCTAACCACAATAGATGTAGATCTAATAAACCGAGAGAGATAGAAAAGTAGATCTAGGAAAAAGAACCAGGAAAAACCAATAATGATCACTTACCACAAGAATTCGGCTTCAAATCACCATGGTAAGCCTTCAGATCACCTCTAAATCGATGGGAGAACTTTAATTATCCATTTTTAAGAGATAATATTGAGTTAGGTCCACATGGGAGGAAAAATGAGGGAGTTATAGTGGAAAAATAACAAGATCCAAAATTTTAGGATCTCACTTTTGACCCATGCGTGGTTAGTTTAACAGTTAGTCAAACCACATGATAGCTTCTATATCAAGGGGGGAAATCACACAGTTGTATCACATAGTTCTTAAATTGTGTTCCAACCATGCCAAATCTCACTGTCTCAAGTTGGGAGATTTATCCTAGGCTATTTCATGGTTAGGATAAACTGTGTGCTACTTGTGTACCTTCCCTTTATCCCTTTCCCTCATTATACATGGTTTCCTACATGTCTTGCACAATTTTACCACACCATTCACCAACTATTCTCCTATATAAAATCCCCTAAAACACTCCAAACTCTCACAAAGTTTACCCAAATACTTTACACAATTAAAAATCATAAATAAATGGTTACTTACTTAGAATCAAGGGTACTAAATTCTCCCCACCATTGGAAATTTCATCCCCAGAAAGTAGATAACCATCCTTTTGATGAAAGAGTTCGGGATATAGCTCTTTCATTTATTTATACTATTCCAAAGTCTCTTACTGAATCTGACCATGTTGACACAAAACCCACACTACACCGATGTTTTTACGATGAAATAAATTTTCATGCCACACAATATGCATTCAGATATGTACCTATGAAGAACCGAACTCTAGTTCAACATGATCCCATCAAATCACATGGTCAGGATAGGGATGATACTTTTTCTAATAGGATTTATGAAGAATATTATATACCGCACTAAACTATGGTGTTAATGAAAACTAATATGCCACCTCACCAATTATTTCAAGTATCTCAAATGGGATTATGTATCTAGGAGATAACATGCCCTGATTCCCAAAAAGGCGATGTCTAAGTCTTGGAGAGATCATCATGAACACATGATCACTCACATCAAAAGTAAATGGTCATCGATGATGATCTGCATATGATTTCTGATGACTCAGAGTCGTCTCCATACATTTTCTAATCATCTTAATCTTCTAAATTGTTTCTTGGACATGGATCATCCCAACTAATGAAGTCAGACCTATTTCCACCGGGCAAAGTGGGGAACGATAAGGACACCCATAGATTGCATCAAAAGGAACCACATGTATCGATGCTTGAAAACTGTTTTTATACGAGAACTCTACCAAGGGTATGCACTCTCCCAATTTTCCACTGAAATATATCACACAATCCCAAAACATGTCTTTCAATGTTTGTATTGTCATTTTGGATTTCCCATCCATCTGAGGATGATACGTCACACTCATTGTCAAAAGGGTTCTAAGGCATCCCTATAAGGATTTCTAGAAATGAGATGTAAACCTATAATCTCTCTATGATATGATCAAAACTGAAATACTATGCTTATTTACTACTTATCAGATATAGATTCTAGATATATCCTTCACTATATGAGTTTAAAAAATGGGGATGAAATGAGGCGACTTTCTAATTCCATCCACTATCACCCATATGGAGTAAAGTTTTCGAACCAATATTGGGAGACCTATTATAAAATCCATAGCTATTTGATTCCATTTCCACACTAGAATAAGAAAATATTCAACATACCTTTTAGTTTCTGATGTTATACCTTAACTTCTTGAATGGTTAAGAATCTTGAAGCAAACTCATAAACCTTTATTTTTATTCCAATCCATTATAATTGAACTTTCAATGCCCTATACATATTAGGTATTCCAGGATGAACAACCCATCTTGATTGGTGGTAAGAATGAAAAATTTGTTCCTAACAAGCTATAGGTACAACCATATGATTTATAAATGACAGTATTGAACTCCCATCCATCTTCCATCCCTTAATGGTCTCCCCACCATTGAGTTTTTAACCCATTACCACACATTCTGAATCAGATTTCTATTCCTCTTTTACCATATTTTCCAAATCAAGAACTACCAAAAATAAAAAAAAACACAACATCACCTTAGTCTTCACATTACAAGAACATGTCATCTAAGACCCTCATCAACTACCACTAACCTGAAGCTTCTTTTTCTAACTAATCATATGAGTTTCTAATTAATGTGTTGGTTGTAAGGACCTGACCCCCAAATTCTCAGAGCCGGTTCCCAAGAGGCATGATGTACTAAAAATTTATCACAAACATTACAATTAATACATCATGTCCCATTATTACAGAGGATCACAAGGTTCAGGATTCTGGGAAACCAGCTACTTCTGAAAAACTTCTTTAGTAAAAAACTACACCTGAAAATTTTTAAAAACAAAAACATGGGGTGAGAAAAGAATGCCTAGTAAGGGGTTTGAAAAAAAACTAAAAATAATCTTTCTTTACTATAAAGAAAAAAAAGTATTCTTGAATTTAAAATTAAAACATTGGGGCCTTAATTTTCATGGAATAAAGAAAACTAATAACATAACATCTAGTCGTGATCAGAGTATGCAATTCCAATTAGGGAAAATGAAATGCTTCTATAGAACATGACCATTAAAAACATACAGGGTAATGAATACTACTTTCAAGGAAGTTCTGAGTGCACAAGACAGAATCAAAATGTTGTAATATTGAACATAAATGGAGCACATATCATGTTGTACATATCCATACCTTTTCACATGAAATAACATAAAGCTGGTGTTAATTGGATCAAGTCCAAAACTACTGAGATATAACATGTCCTTTCATCAATTCATTATGTACATACTAAAGTCTCTGAACCAGGGATGTCCTGCTAGTTGGAAAATCCCATGGTTGGTCAATTAATAAAACATTAAGAGGAGGGTATAATGCCAGACTTTGTCAAGGCCTCGTGCCAAGACCATAATCATCTATTTCCAGGAATTTCACTTAAACTGTAACTATTGTCAGGCCTTGATCCATGACTCTGTTTTGTCTCATGAGACCTACCGATGCATCGAGGGGCTGTAGCAGGCCCCACCCATCACATAATCAGTCCAATACAATCCTCTTATTTCTTAGGGGGGTATGTATCAAAGGCGTCCCAAACCGCTTTGGATACCCATTTTAAAGTGATGTTATTTGGGGTGTCCCATACCACTCCAAATAATAGGTTCTTAGATTCTTTATTATTATTTGGCGTTTTATCAAAATATGAAATGACATTTATGGAAGAAATAAATTCATTAAATGTGACAGTATAACATGCCTGATTTCTATGTTGATAAGAACTAAGTTTCAAATATGTGAATCCATGATATTAACTCCAGGTACATGATTCCATTAATTTAACTCATAAAAAAAACACATAAAATGATAGATGATAAGGGTTTATCACATAAAAGATGAAACCCATAAAATTATTATATCTTGGAATTGAAATACTTAAGGAAAATCATTTTCCACTAATTATTGCGATTAACATGTCATCGAACATTCAAATAAATTAAACCAAAACTTGATTAACTACTAACGTTCATCGCAACAGGTTTATCATAATACAATAAATACATAGAACAAGATCCCATAAACCCCTAACCCACTAATATATCTTAATCAAGACAGAATACTTCTTTTAATTCATAAAACATGAGTGGAATTCAATATAACTTTTTTTAAACAAGCTCATAAGTGCAACATACATGTTGGATTGGAAACCACCACAATTATTATAATCCTACATGTATTAAAGTATAAACTAAGTCCTGGTAATTATTATTTGAAATTAGGGTTTTGGAAAATAAATCTATAACATACATTTTACATAACCATATATGTGCCAAGTGTATATATGGGTTTGTACAAAATTTAATCATGGTCCATTAAATTTCCTTAAGATTAGAATACCCCTGACCAGTAACCATTTATTTAATTAAAACCAAAATATATAGGGTTTACTATCCATGAAACTGAATGCTCATAACTATATAAAAATGATGGTTTTATACTATAACACAGATTCACTTAGACCCCCAAAACCTTTTTTGCAGTTAAATTATTATTTTAAGATGAGTGTTCATATCCTAAAAACCATAATTAATTTGTAATAAAATACATAAACATATGAGTATTTAGTGATATATATATACATAAAAAGTTTACACAATAGATTTGTAGACTAAAGTAGATTCAAAATAACCTACATAGGTAGGTAGAATTCAGTATACATTAATGAAGTAATTGGAAATATTAAAAATAGGTTTGAATATGGGAATATATATATATATACATAAATATTTAAACACCCAATTACACATATTATATATATATGTACATTGATAGATGCAAATCGTATACACATGTTGCTATATAAAAAGGGGTTTTGTAACGAAAAACATAATGTGATATCCTCTTTCACCAAAGTGTGTATATATATATAATATATATACACAAAACCGTATCTATAGAGTTTATATATATGTGTATACGGGGGGTTTCATAAATTAGATCCAAAAGAAAACTAAATCCTTTAAAGGTCTTGATAGTATCTGGGTAGTCCTAATATGGTTGAAAACATCCGCATATGTAATATTTATATACATAACCCATAAACATACTTACATATATATAAATAGATTCCATAGGAATAGAAGAGAAAATAAAAAGTAAAAAAGAACCCTTACACTACTGATTCAATCTGCCTTGGAGAGTAGAAGAAGGAATGAGTGAGGTCGTCGTGATTGGTGGAAAACTCTGGGGAGAAAAACATGAAGGAGTCATGCCTTGCTTCGGTGCAACACGTGGCTTAAAAGGAAAAGAAACATCCAACCTAGTGTGAAGGGGCGTCGAGGGAATCCAAGGCCGGGTGTTATTGGGCAGTGCCAACTCCGTGGAAAGAAGGGATGAAAAAAAACGTCCACTGTCGGCCTAGGAAAAGAAAATGGGAAGTTAGGCTACTGGTGCACAGCATGCACAAGGAAGAAGAAGAGAAATCCACAGGGAGAGAGATGAAAAAATAACTGGATGACCAGGATTGAACCGGGGACTGATCGGATGGCCAGAAGCTAACACGACATGTTAAAATCATTGAACGACTGGTATTTAAAACGTGAGGATCGAATGGCTCCCAAAAATGCGGTGCTATACCGGGGTCAATTAGGGTTGAAATCGGGATCAGTTTCGATGGCCGGGATTACACCTTGAGAGATCCAACGGCCGAGATCTTGTTTCAGCTGAAAAACCCATCCCCACATCAAAACGAACTATGTTTCGGGTGCGGCTTATAAGCCTAAGTGCCCCTTCCTCATGCCAATAACACAAGCACACAGTCCTGAGGCCTTATACACAGGCCCCTTGTGGGCTTCGACCCACCCTTGCACCCTACGTGCACCGCATGCCTTATACACGGGAATATGCATGCGTGCTGGTACCTAGCATGAGCTATGATCGATCTCTCCTCAGCATGTACTTGAGACACCCCTGGTCGCCACCTTGGGTGTCTAGGGGACTAGCCTCGACCTTGAGGGCTTGGCCTGTGAAGGCTGCCCTCGGTTGGCTGGTTTCCCCTAATTTAAAAAAAAGATAATCATTTTAAAATATCCTTTATGTTTTGAAAACAATAAGTACACATGCTTATTTATGTTATTTAAATTACTAAGTTCTTACAAACATATTTCAAAATAATTAATGAAATTATTAACAATTGAATTCCTTCCTTTTACACTATTCCAACCTGTAGAGATTTATACAACTAGGCTATAAAATACTTCTAGGTTGAAAACATAATTTCATTTAGTAAAAAAATATAAAACATTAAGGTTTCAAAAACAAATCTTCAAAAATACCGATTAATTTTATATTGGTCACATACTTATAAAGTATCCTCATTAGGAATCATAACCTTTAAAATATTTAGAAAAAAAATATTTCAATTACTATGTTTTGAACTAGATGACCGTAAAAGTATACTTTTATTTAAAGGAATAATTTAAAACATTTAAAAATTTGAAAAAACACAAAAATTATGAAAGCATAATAGAAACCATGTTTTTATAAAAAGATGAACCCCTTTAATTTTTTTAAAAAATAAAAAACCCTTTAACCAACAGTCCTGGAATTCAAAGACCCAATGGCTAAAAAAAGTAACGGTCAAATTGGTGTCATATAAAACCAAGTCTCAGGGTGTCTTAAACTCAAATAGTTTGAGGGATAAGGAGAAGATGGTTCAATTCATTCCATTGGTTCTCAGTATGGCCGTAGTGGCCTTGGCCGTTCTTATGTTTTTTATGGCGGATGCTAAATACCCTTATCGTTTACTCATGGTTCTCGTTGTTTTGAGCGGTTTTCCTGTAATCTTAATAGGGGTTTTAATTGTTATATTTGGTTAGATAATTTTAGTAACACCCCAAGATTCCATGGTACATTTCCCTTTGAATAATGCAACGACGTGCATTGTACACAACTTCGATATTATAACACACCACAACCAATCAAACTAGCCGTTAGGAATAGTAATACCTACTTTTTGAAATTTTATAAATTTTATCTTTCGAAATGGACTTCAATTTTGGATTCATAATATAGAAATTATCTTAGGGTTAAATTTTGGTACTTTTCAGATAACTTTCATATTTTAATGAATAGTAAAAATTACTAAATTTTAATTAAAAACAACTTTTTTAATCAAAATAATTAATAGTGATAAATTATTAATTTGAGTGGTTTTAAAGTATATTTAGAATATATTTTTACCATTTAATACAACGTTGGTCATTGGATGAGATTTCACATTTAAACCAGACATAAACAAGTGTCAATCTTTTGATAGTTATTATCTCTTAAAAACACGCTATTTGTTTTGACGATGAGAATTAATTTTTAAATTAATTAATGCAACTGATATGTTTTGAATTTGGTAAAATAGACATCATTTTTGAATTCATAATATCAAATATAGATTATGCCTAATTTTTAGTATTTTTCTGGAAACTTTCATTTTTTTGATGAATAGTGAAACCACTAAGTGGTAGTTAAAAAACTGAATTTTTCATAAAACTTAATTTTACCGCTTCTGTGAGTGGAATTTCGAAAATCCGAGAGACATGGTTAATATCAAGGAGTAAAATGTGGTTCATTGAGATGAAAATAATTTTTGGTGAATAGTAACTTTTTACTTTTATTTACCACGGTTAAAAGTAAATAGGGAAATTAAGGGTAAAAATGATATTAATATTACCCTAACACATGTCCTAATTCTATTGGACAAATGTATCTAGACCAAAAAAAACCTTAGGAATAAAATATTATCATTTATGTCCACTTGGATTAGATTAGGACATTTATTATTATTTAATTCAAAGAAGAGTTAAAAGAGTTAAAATCAAAGTTTATTTACTAAAACATTTTTAATATAGGGTTACACATAAGATAAATTCGATTATAAATATTCATTAGAAATATAAAAAGATTTAATACATAATTATATTTTATTTATAATTTTTAGACATTAAATAATTTAATTTATTTATGAAACAATGATGATGCATTAATTACCATAATAGTGAAAAAATAAAAATAATTGATATTATAAATACCAAAATAAATATAATTGGAAACTTTTATTGAATTAAACTAATTTTATAGGTTAATATGACATATTAGGATTGATTTAATGGACTTTTTTCTAAGTAATCATTCTGTTATGAGTTTCACAAAAATCAATTATTTAATAGTGTCAAAATTGACATAAAAGAGTTTTTAAAACAAATATTATATTATTAATTGATATTAAATTCCTAAAAATATAAGGTTCAGACAAGAGACTTATATCATGATATTTTTATCATTAATGGACCACTTGTGGGTCGTTTGGATGTATATAGTATGTTTATTAACCATATAATATAAAAATATAAAGAGACACTGTAAAAGTGAAACTAATTAACTAAGAGTTAATACTTAAAGATAAGGTTAATATAATGACCCAAACCTGTCTAAATTCTATTGGTTGAGTGGTTTGAGACCTATATACACCTTAACCTCTTAATAATCTACTTTAGAGCCATTAGAAACCGAATATGAATTTATTATAAAATAATATTTCTAGCTTTTCCAAAGGTGCCCCTCACCCCTCTTATAAAAGGGCACTCCCCCTTCTCATTACTTCACACCTTCAAAGCCTTTTGGTTCTGCAAAAACCTGCCCAAATACTCTCTCAACTTACCTCAATACAACCTAGAGTACTTAGTTTTATCAGAAAGCCAACCTAAGGATCCCTTTTGATCAAATCAAAAGGAAGAACCCGAAGAAGAGGTAATGTTTTTACCACCCTTTTTCAAATTCTTTTCTTCTTCAACTTCTTCTTTCTTTGTTATTCCCATTATAAAATAATGAATCCAGTATATCCTATATACTATAATATTATTATAAATATGGTACAACCATATTCAGTATTCTATTCATCCTTTGAATGACATGTCACCATACATGCGTACGTACGGCTTACCGTCTCCACGTCGTGGTGTAATTGTAATTCAATAAATTATTATTTGGATGGGTATAATAATGATGTGTAATTCATGTAAATAATAAATATAAAATGATAATTATTCTGTCTATATGATATACCATTGAATTATATATTATTTTAACATCAAAAGAATGATATTGTCGCTCGTGCGTACGTACGGACTACCGTCTCCACGAAAGCGATGAGATTCATTCTCCATCGTATCCATTAAAGTATAATTATCATTTGATGATTTAAAAATAATGTTTAAGGACTTGATATAATTCTGGATATGAATAAGATACAACCTATCCATAACAAACATGACTTACGTAACAAATAATATAATGGAAAACGAGTACGTTAACACCCGAAATGACGATAATACTAAGATATTATTAACAAATCATTGTTAAAAGATCATATATGAAATCATATTAATGAAAATGATTCTTGTATAATTCAATACCAATTATTTCACCATTATGCAGGAGTTTAACCTACCTTTGACCAAGGAAAAAGTAAAAAGTAAGGGGTTTCTTATCTCACTCTTAATTCAGTGAGATTTCCATTGTTCACCATTTATTTATTGCATGTGGTGTGTGTACTACCCATGATTGTATTAATTGTGTAATATACTTTAATTTATGGGTATTTACATCATCATTGTATGATCCTTCTTTCATGGGTCCATGTTTCATAAGTAACCAAATCAATAAGGGAATTTGAAATTTCAATTTCCACTCATTCGGCTTTACACATACTTCATTGATTATTTTACTCCAAGATTATGTGTGGAATCACTATTCATTTGATTATGTCATAATTTCCACTCCCCTTTCTGTGGATATACTTTTTATGCACGTAATCACCCCATTTATAAATTCTCAAGTCATCGGTATGAACTTGATAAGAGTAATTTTTACTCAATCTTGATTTGTTGAGATAAACATCCAATTCATTGGTGTTGTTTTTACTAGAATATGTGTGAATGTCCTTTGATTGTTTTACACTGAATATCCAATCATATTTAGTGTATTTATATTTTTCACACATAATTATGTCATTGATTTATCCTTAACCTAAGGATACAGCCTTTATGAGAGATTTCATCTCAATTTACATTCCATTGAGACTTCTTTGTTGTTATACACCAAATCACTTTTATGTGGTGTATATAATGTACTTTGAAATAGTATATCATGAATACATTTATTCTCATGATATTACAAAGTTTTTATTACCTCAATTATTTGTATTAAAGTGTCTCTCTTTTGGTTAGAAACTCTAACTAAAATACCATTTTTAAATGTTTTGAAGACTTATTCTTCTAAATCTTGCTCATTAATGTCCATGTTTTAAAAATGGTTTTAAGGATTTATTTATATGGACATTAAAGTTTTAAAATTAAAACTCCTTTTAAAAGTTTCAAAATGGTATGGGACACTTTGATTCAAAAATCTATTTTTAAATGACTTCTTGACAAAAAGTGTGACTTTTAAATGATTTCAAGAAAAAGGGGGATATTTCTCTCAAATAGTTTTGATGATTATTTTCATCTATATCAATATCCTTCATTATTCTTGATTGAGGTTAATATGATACAATACAATCTTCCATATTGTATCGAATGAGTTATGTTTGACTGTGGATGTGCTATTTTTATACCATTCATGGTTTGTGGATAAAGTATTGACATTTTGTATGCTAGTTTTAATATGAATGTTTATGTTATGTTTAAAACTTTTCATATGAGGAATTCATTGGACTTAGTAAGTGACGGTTGGAGCCCGCTATAGCTCCACGATGCATCGGTATGTCTCATGAGACAAACTAGTGTCTTGGCAGAAGGCCTTGGAAAAATCTTATTTGTAGTCTTGGCACGAGGCATTGGCTATATGGCTATGATAGTCTGGCATTATGAATTCCATCATTATGAAAGTGGTTATTGATATTTCATGTGATTGTTCAACTAGTAGAATATCCATGTGAATAAGTAAATGGAATTATTTAATTTTATCTTTTCCATATTATACTGAAGTTAAAGTTTAAAAGGATTTTGTTTTATTTATAAAGTGATTTAAGTGTTTATGATTATCTATGAAAGCTTCTGCTATATTGTTATCCTTACTGAGAAACTGAGCTCACCCCTTTCAATGTTTTATTTTTCCCAGGATGTGAAGAAGTAATTTATGAATGACCTGTAGGGATAGTATGAGGGGATATGAAGACAATATTTTGTTGTAGTTTTTTTACCTTATGATGTAATATAAGACTTATAAATATATATAGTGTTTCCAAGATTATTAAACTAATCGGTCTTTCGAGACTTGATCCTTTGTGATCATGACAATGTTATGTAATAATGTACCGACTCTGGGTATCTATGGTTGGGGCGTTACAGTTGGTATCAGAGGAAGTTTAGTAAAAACCTTGGAATCTAGATTTAGATAAACTCTGATTAGAGCACATAGACCTAAGATGAACTTTGAGGATTAATATAGAAGAACTTCCTAGAATTTTGGTATTGTAGAGATTTTTTGAGTTTTCCGAGCAATACATCCCTGTCTGGATACGAGCAGGTAGAGGTGGCTCTGGCACAGATGTACCTAGGGGTAAAACCCGAAAACACCACTTTGAGCTAGACTCGAACGGGAACTGGTGCATGACAATGGGCCTTACTACACTCTTGGTTACGAAACTCCTGGGGGATATGCTTAGGATAATTTACATTTTCTTTACTAACCGATTTGAAGTATTAAATATATAAGATGAGAGTAAATAACCTTGGTTAATCCTAATGTGTTTCAAATTGAGAATATGGTGACATGTTAATCTCTAAATGATTTTATGACTACTTTTACTCACACAATACGTTCTAGTTTTAGTCAATGGCTGGATTCCAAGGAAGTCATAGTGACTTTGAGAATGATGTACAAGTTGGGAACGGTGGTAGAAATGAGCAAAAAAATGGAATGTTGATAGGAGTAAAAGATATCGTCTTTATGCCAAATCAATTTTCCAAAAATTTGATCAACAATATATGTATTTACCAATTCCCGGACTCAACAAAGAAGAGAAAGGTGATGAATGATAAGATCTCCACCAGTGGAGACCATGGAGAAAGGAATCCTCAATTTCCATCATGCAGGAAATGTGGAAGGAGACACCCTGGAAAGTGTCTCAATGGGGAAAAGAAATGCTTTACGTGTAGGAAGGACTGACATAAAGTGAAGAATTGCCGAAGAAAAATGAAGATTACTATAGAAGAAGATAAAAATGGTCCCAAGAGTCCATTTATAGTCATTTTCTGTAAATGTAGGGGACCTGGCCATTTCCCGAGTGAATGCCCTATTCTATAGGATATTTTCTTGGTCAAAGAAGAAGCTATGTGGAAATAAATGGTTGGAGAAATGTTTAAAAAGTATTAGTGCTCCTTGTTGGTGGGTTTACTTTGGAATAATTTTCTCTTGTATTTTTAACCCCGCAGTTTTCCATGTGAGAATGATATTTGAGGAAGAATTATCTTTTCTCTTGTGAATATAGTTATAAATAACCATTTGGTTTTATATGATCATTGGGTTTGAGACAATTATAAGTTATTATAATTTGGGATGAAAATGCAAGGTATGAGATAAGATTTGTGGTTAAATTATGTTATGGTAATTTTGAGGAATTTATCTCATTTTGGTAATGTTATAAAATATAGTTTTTGAAAAAGGACAACATGCAGACCGTGTGACAACCCGTCGCGTCGGACAAAGCTTTGGGAATCGAACCCACAACCAATGTGCGACTGGGATTTATCGCCTACCACTAGACTACATGAAGTCCCTGGTTAGTGTGACTATTATTTTTAGTTAAATGATTTTATTGATCATTAATAATTTTATTTGGGATCTTATGTCTTATCAAATGAATACCCTTAGTATAGAAAAATTATTTGGTAATTAAGTGATAAATGTTATTTTGGAAGTTGTTCGCTTTGTTGTATGGAAAATAGAATAGTATGGGATTTCATTTGAGGAGTAATGGTGGATTTTTATCTATGTTTTTATTGTAGAATTATAGTGATTTGGGTTGTTTATGGAAATGATTAGGTTAATTACTTTTAAGTATGTGACTTTAAGAGTAATTAATGTCATTTAGAGATACAATTTAATGTGGAAGACTACATTCTTATAAGTTTTGAGTTTCAATATTAGTTTGGATTATATTGAAGGATTTTAAGGACAATTGATTATTGAATGGTATTTATTTAACTTTGGGGTATTGATGGTTTAATTTTAGAAATTAAGATTAGTGTTTTTTTATCTAATGGAATATCCATTTGGGGGGTCATCAGATATTGTACTAACCATTTTGGTTTTGATTAATCTCTAAAGATAAGGTAAATATATAGTTTATCCTACGTGGATCATGTATTTCTATAGAATTTTATTCTAGCTCTTCTATTGTGACCAAGTCTTCTTGAATACTCATTGTTCAAAAAAAACGAGTTAGTGGTAAAAAGTTATTAAATAATGAAACTCAACTTAAAAGATAAGTATATCTCTTTATGTTCTTAGTCAATAACATAAATGAATTCCTCATCCTTATGTAATGTAACTTAAAACAAAAAATGTTGTCCGTTTACTTTTCCTACTGGGAGACTAATGACCGTTTGTCCCAACACAAGTTTGTGATTTTCTTATTGTTAACTTTCTCCTGATCATGTTTTCTATCCCTCTCCATTAGAACTAAACACTTAGATTATCGTCCATATCCATGTTTTCCTACATGGAATCCTAGTATGGGTTATCTTGGGTGACCATTATACCTCTCTTCCTTTCTTTTAAAGTGATAGTTTTATTGACTCTTTTTCCGATGTGGGACATTCCATTATATTCTCAAGACCAATTTTAAAAAAAATTGTGAGGACGCAATTTATTGAAGGAGGGGAGAATGTAACACCCCAAGATTCCACCGTACGTTTCCCTTTGAATAATGCAATGACATGCATTGTACGCAACTTCGAGATTCTAACACACCACAACCAATCAAACTAGCTATTATGAATAGTAATAACCACTTTTTGAAATTTTATAAATTTTATCTTTCGAAATGGACTTCAGTTTTGGATTCGTAATATCGAAGTTAGCTTAGGGTGAAATTTTGGTACTTTTCGGATAACTTTCATATTTTGATGAATAGTAAAAATTACTAAATTTTAATTAAAAACAAATATTTTAATCGAAATAATTGATAGTGATAAATTATTAATTTGAGTGGTTTTAAAGCATATTTAGAATATATTTCTACCATTTAATACAATGTTGGTCATTGGATGATATTTCACATTTAAACCAGACATAAACAAGTGTCAATCTTTTGATAGTTATTATCTCTTAAAAACATGCTATTTGTTTTGACGACGAGAATTAATTTTTAAATTAATTAATGCAACTGATATGTTTTGAATTTGGTAAAATAGACATCATTTTTGAATTCATAATATCAAATATATCATAGTCCTAATTTTTGGTATCTTTCTGGAAGCTTTCATTTTTTTGATGAATAGTGAAACCACTAAGTCGTAGTTAAAAAACTGAATTTTTCATAAAACTTAATTTTACCGCTTCTGTGAGTGGAATTTCGAAAATTCGAGAGACACGGTTAATATTAAGGAGTAAAATGTGGTTCATTGAGATGAAAATAATTTTTGGTGAATAGTAACTTTTTACTTTTATTTACCACGGTTAAAAGTAAATAGGGTAATTAAGGGTAAAAATGATATTAATATTACCCTAACACATGTCCTAATTCTATTGGACAAGTGTATCTCGACCAAAAAAAACCTTATGAATAAAATATTATCATTTATGTCCACTTGGATTAGATTAGGACATTTATTATTATTTAATTCAAAGAAGAGTTAAAAGAGTTAAAATCAAAGTTTATTTACTAAAAAAAATTTAATATAGGGTTACACATAAGATAAATTCGATTATAAATATTCATTAGAAAGATAAAACGATTTCCTACATAATGATATTTTATTTATATTTTTGAGAAATTAAATAATTTAATTTATTTATGAAACAATGATGATGTAGTAATTAACATAATAGTGAAAAATTAAAATAATTGATATTATAAATACCCAAATAAATATAATTGGAGAATTTTATGGAATTAAACTAATTTTATAGGTTAATATGACATATTAGGATTGATTTAATTGACTTTGTTTGAAGTAATAATTCTATTATGAGTTTAAAAAAAAATCAATTTTTGAATAGTGTCAAAATTGACATAAAAGAGTTTTTAAAACAAATATTATATTATTAATTGATATTAAATTCATAAAAATCTAAGGTTCGTCCAAGAGACTTATATAATGAAAGGTGTATCATTAATGGACTACCTGGGTGTCTCTTGGATGTATATAGTAAGTTTATTAACCATATAATATAAAAATATAAAGAGACATTGTAAAAGTGAAACTAATTAACTAAGAGTTAATACTTAAAAATAAGGTTAATATAATGACCCAAACCTATCTAAATTCTATTGGTTGAGTGGTTTTATACCTATCCCCACCTTAAACTTCAAATAATCCACTTTGGAGCCATTATAAATCGAATATTAATTTATTATAAAATAATATTTCTAGCTTTTCCAAAGGTGCCCTTCACCCCTATTATAAAAGGGAACTCCCCCTTCTCATTACTTCACACCTTAAAAGCCTTTTGTTTCGTCCAAACCCTACCCAAATACTCTCTCAACTTCCCTAAATACAACCTAGAGTCCTTATTTTGAATATAAAGCCAACCTAAGAAGCCCTTTTGATCAAATCAAAAGGAAGAACCCGAAGAAGAGGTAATGTTTTTACCACCCTTTTTCAAATTCTTTTCTTCTTCAACTTCTTCTTTCTTTGTTATTACCATTATAAAATAATGAATCTATTATCTCCGATATAATATATTATTATTATAAATATGGTACAACCATATTCAGTATTCTATCCATCCTTTGAATGAAATGTCACCATACGTGCGTACGTACGGCTTACCGTCTCCACGTCGTGGTGTAATTTCCATTCAATAAATTATTATTTGGATGGGTATAATAATGATGTGTAATTAATGTAAATAATAAATATAAAATGATAATTATTCTGTCTATATGATATACCATCCAATTATATATTATTTTAACATCAAAAGAATGACATTGTCGCTCGTGCGTACGTACAGACTACCGTCTCCACGAAAGCGATGAGATTCATTCTCCATCGTATCCATTCAAGTATAATTATCATTTGATGATTTAAAAATAATGTTTAAGGACTTGATATAATTATGTATATGAATAAGATAAAACCTATCCCTAACAAACACGACTTACGTAACAAAGAATATAAAGGAAAACGAGTACGTTAACACCTGAAATGACGATAATACTAAGATATTATTAACAAATCATTGTTAAAAGATCATATATGATATCATATTAATGAAACTTATTCTTGTATAAATCAATAATAATTATTTAACCATTATAAAGTAGGTTAACCTACCGTCGACCAAGGAAAAAGTACAAATTGTGGGGTTTCTTATCTCACTCTTAATTCAGTGAGATTTCCATTGTTCACCACCTATTTATTGCATGTGGTGTGTGTACTGCCCATGATTTTATTCATTGTGTAATATACATTAATTTATGGGTATTTAAATCACCATTTTATGATCCTTATTTCATGGGTGCATGTTTCATAAGTAACCAAATCAATAAGGGAATTTGAAATTTCAATTTCCACTCATTCGGCTTTACGCATACTTAATTGATTATTTTACTCCAAGATTATGTGTGGAATCACAATTCATTTGATTATGTCATAATTTCCACTCCCCTTTATGTGGATATACTTTTTATACACATACTCACTCCATTGATAAATTCTCAAGTCATCGGTATTAACTTGATAAGAGTAATTTTTACTCAATCTCGATTTGTTGAGATAAACATCCAATTCATTGGTGTTGTTTTTACTAGAATATGTGTGAATGTACTTTGATTGTTTTACACTGAATATACAATCATATTTAGTGTATTTATATTTTTCACACATAATTATGTCGTTGATTTATCCTTAACCTAAGGATACAACCTTTATGAGAGATTTCATCTCAATTTACATTCCATTGAGACTTCTTTGTTGTTATACACCAAATAACTTTTATGTGGTTTATATAATGTACTTTGACATAGTATATCATGAATCCCTTTATTCTCATGATATTATAAAGTTTTTATTACCTCAATTATTTGTATTCAAGTGTCTCTCTTTTGGTTAGAAACTCTAACTAAAATACCATTTTTAAATGTTTTAAAGACTTATTCTTCTAAATATTTCTCATTAATGTCCATGTTTTAAAAATGGTTTTAAGGATTTATTTATATGAACATTAAATTTTTAAAATTAAATCTCCTTTTAAAAGTTTCAAAGTGGTATGAGACACTTTGATTCAAAAATCTATTTTTAAATGGTTTCTTGAAAAACTGTGTGACTTTTAAATGATTTCAAGAAAAAGGGGGATATTTCTCTCAAATAGTTTTGATGATTATTTTCATCTATGTCAATATCCTTCATTATTCTCAATTGAGGTTAATATGATACAATACAATCTTCCATATTGTATCGAATGAGTTATGTTTGACTGTGGATGTGCTATTTTTATTCCATTCATGGTTTGTGGATAAAGTATTGACATTTCGTATGCTAGTTTTAATACGAATGTTTATGTTATGTTTAAAACTTTTCATATGAGGAATTAATTGGACTTAGTAAGTGACGGGTGGAGCCTTCTATATCTCTTCGATGCATCGGTAGGTCTCATGAGACAAACTAGTGTCTTGGCACAAGGCCTTGGAAAAATCTTATTTGTAGTCTTGGCACGAGGCCTTGGCTACGTGGTTATGATAGTCTGGCATTATGCATTCCATCATTATGAAAGTGGTTATTGATATTGCATGTGATTGTTCGACTAGTAGAATATACATGTGAATAAGTAAATTGAATTATTTCATTTTATCTTTGCCATATTATGCTCAAGTTCAAGTTTAAAAGGCTTTTGTTTTAGTTATAAATTGCTTTAAGTGTTTATGCTTATCTATGAAATCTTCTGCTATATTGTTATCCTTACTGAGATTCTGAGCTCACCCCTTTCAATGTTTTATTTTTCCCAGGATGTGAAGAAGTAATTTATGAATGACCTGCAGGGATAGTATGAGGGGATATGAAGAAAATATTTTGTTATAGTTTTTTACCTTATGATGTAATGTAAGACTTATGAATATATCTAGTGTTTCAAGACTACTAAACTAATCGGTCTTTCGAGACTTGATCCTTTGTGATCATGCCAATGTTATGTAATAATGCACCAACTTTGGGTATCTAAGGTCGGGGCGTTACAGTTTCCTGTTTGATCACAGTGTTTTGTAGTTACTATGGTGTTCCCTATTTGAATAAAGATCCTTTCGTTCATTTTGTGCATTTACTCTATTTCATTGTTATTTTTTTATAAGAGCCAGTTTGTTTGATTAATGGGTGACATAGCAAGATAAAATTTACCATTACATAAAACACAGATTCTTTGGATTTTACATTATCCCCCACTTCAAAGAATTGCATCCTCGTAATTCTATTCATAAAAAGAAAACCCCCCTGGTTGATCTATATTACCAAAATGGGAGATTTGGCTCGGTCAACGGAATTCCCAAGTTGGTACTTAGTTCCTCCACTTCACTAGCCCAGATGCACCTTGAGCAGTATGTCTTAGACTCCTGATCATGTGTCCTACACACAGGCTTCCATATGGGGGCTCATGCGGTTAAGATCTTGGAAATTTTTGAATGGACAAATTCCTTGATGACCCACCAGACTACATCATGCTCGAGATATTCAAGGGGAATGATGAAATTGAATATACAATGATTTATGTTCTGGAATATAAAGGCTGACCTGAGGTGGGCATCTTGGGCAGCTATAAGGAAGCATGCTCTTGCAGAAAAGTTTTGCGCCAGAGTAAAAAACTGAAAAAGGCCTTCGTAGTATCTCCCCCTTCACCTATATCCGGGGAGTTGGGCAGTGTCAATGAGATAGAAAACATGGTCATTCCCCTGACATGAACAAAGGATTTTAGGGCTGTTTGGAAAGTCAAGCAGGCGTTGAAAAGATCCTCATAGGTTGAGGAAAGATGGATAATCCCCCTTGCATGTTCTGATCAAAATATCCTCTACTATCTCATCAGGTAGAGACGAGATGTTTGTCTGACCATCCATTTGAAAAAACATTCGATAGAATTCACTTAACAATACAGATAAGGTAGAGACATGAAAGGGAACAAGAAAATTTTCAATTACTTATAAGTTTACAGAACAGTGCTCGAGCTTCCTTAATGATTTACTAAACGAACAACACATAGAGAAGAAAAACTCCCTAATTCCTCAAACCAAACACAGGCTGAGCAGATGGGGTTAAACTCATGGGAACACATGTGACGTCTCCTGAGTTTAGTATGAGGGGTATGAAGTTTGGAAACATCATTATACACCTGTTTCCTATAAGACAATCGAGTGGACTAATCTTCTAACATCCCAAAGTCCATCAACTGGCCCCAGAAGCCATAGTGAAAAATCGGGCAAAGGTAGGCCATTCAGAGGTCTCCAACAGCAGTAGCTTCTTGAAAGGGGTTAACAATCATAGTGCCAAATTCTTCATCAGTCGTGAAAACTTGGAAAATTCCCTCATAGTACCTTCCCCAGCTTGCATATGAGGGGAATTGGGTCATCATCATTAGGAAGTAATCCATTCCCAACCCCCGGTGTTGACTAAGCACCCTAGGAGAGTTTGACACATCATACATGTGCTTTCATGACATGCGAATATGGGCGTAATTAATAAAGTTCTCTCAGCTAGCTAAAGACACAATGGTCTCTAGGGCCTCAGTGGGAAGTGACAATAGATTGGTAGATACGTTTCCATCAGCCATCTGAAAATTTCAACATAATTAATTAGTCAATCATAGTTATATATTCATACTACCAGGTTTTTCAGAGTTGTCTGAACCCATCCTCTGATACCAATTGTAAGGACCCGGTCCCTGAATGCCTGGAGCCGGTGCCCAAGAGGCATGATGTACTAAAAATTTATCACAAATGTTATAATTAATACATCATGTCCCATTATTACAGAGGATCGCTAGGTTCATGATTCTAGGAAACCAGCTGCTTCTGAAAAACTTATTTAGTAAAAACCCATACCTGAAAATTTTAAAAAACAAAAACATGGGGTGAGAAAAGTATTCCCAGTAAGGGGTTTGAAAACAACTTGAAAATAATCTTTCTTTACTGTAAAGAAAAAATAGTATTCTTGAATTTAAACTTAAAACATTGGGACATTAATTTTATTGGAATAAAGAAATCTAATAACATAACATCTAGTCATGATCATAGTACGCATTTCCAATTAGGGAAAATTAAATGCTTGTATAAAACATGACCATTAATAAGTTGCAGGGTAATGAATACTACTAGCAAAGAAGTTTTGAGTGCACAAGACATAATCAAAATGCTGTAATATTGAACATAACTGGAACACATATCATGTTGGACATATCCATACCTTTTCACATGTAATAACATAAATCTCATGTTAATTGGATCAAGTCTAAAACTACTGATACATAACATGTCCATTCATCAATTCATTCTGTACATACTAAAGTCTCTGAACCAGGGATGTCCTACTAGTCGGAAAATCTCGTGGTTGGTAAATTACTAAAACATTAAGAGGAGGGTATAATGCCAGACTGTGTCAAGGCCTCATGCCAAGACCATAATCATCTATGTCCAACAATTTCACCTGAACCATCTATGTACAAGAATTTCACCTAAACCGTAACTATTTTCAGGCCTTGTGCCATGACTCTGTTTTGTCTCATTAGACCTACCGATGCATCGAGGGGCTATAGAAGGCCCCACATATCACATAATCAATACGATCCTCTTATGTCTTAGGGGGGCTATCTATCCAAAGCGTCCCATACCACTTTGGATACCCATTTTAATGTGATGTTATTTGGGGTGTCCCATACCACTACAAATAACGGGTTCTTAGATTCTTTATTTTTATTTGGTGTTTTATCAAAATATGAAAATACATTTACGGAATAAATAAATTCATTAAATGTGATAATATAACATGCATCATTTCTACGTTGATAAGAACTAAGTTTAAAATATGTGAATCCATGCTATTAACTCCAGGTACATGATTCCATTAATTTATCTCATAAAAAAACACATAAAATGATAGATGATAAGGGTTTATCACATAAAAGATGATACCCATAAAATTATTATATCCTGGAATTAAAATACTTAGGAAAAACATTTGGCACTAATTATTGCGATTAACATGTCATCGAACTTGAAAATAAATTAAACCAAAACTTGATTTACTACTAACATTCACCGCAACAGGTTTATCATAATACAATAAATATATAGAAAATGATCCCATAAACCCCTAACCCACTAATATATCTTAATCAAGCCAAAATAATTCTTTTAATTCATAAAACATGAGTAGAAGTCAATGTAACTTTTTTTATTTAAAAAATCTCATTAGTGCAACATACATGTTGGCTTGGAAACCACAACAATTATTAAAATCCTACATGTATTAAAGTATAAACTAAGTCCTGGTAATTATTATTTGAAATTAGGGTTTTGGAAAATAAATCTATAACATACATTTTACATAACCATATATATTCCAAGTGTATATATGGGTTTGTACACAATTTAATCATGGTCCATTAAATTTCCTTAAGATTAGAATACCCCTAACCAGTAACCATTTATTTGATTAAAACCAAAAAATATATGGTTTATTATCCATGAAACCGAATGCTCATAACTATATAAAAACAATGGTTTTATACTATAGCAAAGATTCACTTAGACCCCCAAAACCCAGTTTGCACTTAAATTATTATTTTAAGATGAGTGTTCATCTCCTAAAAACCATAATTAATTTGTAATAAAATACATAAACATATGAGTATTTAGTGATATATATATATACATATAAAGTTTACACAACAAATTTGTAGACTAAAGTAGATTCAAAATAACCTACATAGGTAGGTAGAATTCAGTATGCATTAATGAAGTAATTGGAAATCTTAAAAACAGGTTTGAAGATGGGAATATATATATATATACATAAATATTTAAACACCCTATTACACATATTATATATATATGTACATTGATATAAGCAAACCATATAAACATGTTGCTATATAAAAAGGGGTTTTGTAACGAACAACATAACGCGATATCCTCTTTCACCAGAGTGCGTATATATATATAATACACAAAACTGTATATATAGAGTATATATATATATATATGTATATGGGGGGTTTAATAAATTAGATCCAAAAGAAAAATAAAGCCTTTAATGGTCTTGATAGTATCTGGGTAGTCCAAACATGGTTGAAAACATCAGCATATGTAATATATATATACATAACCCGTAAACATACTTACATATATATAAATGATTTACATAGGAAGAGAAGAGAAAATAAAAAGGAAAAACAACCCTTACACTACTGATTCGATCTGCCTTGGAGAGGAGAAGAAGGAATGAGTGAGGTTATCGCGACTGGTCGAAAACTCTAGGGAGAAAAACAGGAAGGATCCATGCCTTGCTTCGGTGCAACACGAGGCTTAAAAGGAAAAGAAACGTCCAACCTAGTGTGAAGGGGCGTCGAGGGAATCCGAGGCCCGGTATTAATGGGTGGTGCCAACTCCGTGGAAAGAAGGGATGAAAAAAAAGTCCAATGTCGGCCTAGGCAAAGAAAATGGGAAGTTAGGCTACTGGTGCGTGGCATGCACGAGGAAGAAGAAGAGAAATCTATAGGGGGAGAGATGCGAAAATAACTGGACGACCAGGATTGAACTGGGGACTGATCGGACGGCTAGAAGCTGACGCAGAATTTTAAAATCTTTGAACAACAATGATTTAAAACGTGAGGATCGAACGGTTCCCAAAAATGCGGTGTTATACCGGGGTCGATTAGGGTTGAAATTGGGATCAGTTTCGACGGACGGGATTACACGTTGAGAGATCCAACGGCCGAGATCTTGTTTCAGCTGAAAAAACCGTTCCCACATTGAAACGAACCGTGTTTCGGTCATGGATTATAAGCCTCATCACCCCTGCCTCATTCCAATAATACAAGCACACACTCCCGGGGCCTTATACACCGGTCCCTTGCGGGATTCAGCCCACCCTTGCACCCTGCGTGCACCACATGCCTTATACATGGGCCTATGCGTGCGTGCTGGTACCTAGAGCGAGCTATGCTCGGGATCTTCTTAGTGCATACTTGAGACACCCCTGGTCGCCACCTTTGGTTTCTAGGGGACAAGCCTCGACCTTGAGGTCTTGGCCTGTGAAGGCTGCCCTTGGTTGGCTGGTTTCTCCTAATTTTTTTTAAAAAGATAATCATTTTAAAATATCCTTTATGTTTTGAAAACAATAAGTACATATACTTATATATGTTATTTAAATTAGTAAGTGCTTACAAACATATGTCAAAATAATTAATGAAATTATTAACAATTGAATTCATTCCTTTTACACTATTCCGACATGTAGAGATTTATACAACTAGGATATAAACTACTTCTAGGTTGAAAACATAATTTCATTTAGTAAAAAAAATATAACATTAAGGTGTCAATAATACATCTTCAAAATACCCATTAATGGTATATTGGTTAAATACTTATAATGTATCCTCATTAAGAATCATAACCTATAAAATATTTAGAAAAAAATATTTAAATTACTATGTTTTGAACTTGATGACCATAAAAGTATACTTTTGTTTAAAGGAATAATTTAAAACATTTAAACATTTGAAACAACACAAAAATTATGGAAACATAATAAAAACCAAGTTTTTATAAAAATATTAACCCCTTTAATTTAAAAAAAAAAATAAAAACCCTTTAACCAATGGTCATGGAATTCAAAGACCCAACAGCTAAAAAAAGTAACGGTCAAATTGGTGTCATATAAAACCTGGTCTCGGGGTGTCTTAAACTCAAAGAGTTTGAGGGAGAAGGAGATGATGGTTAAAGTCATTCCTTTGGTGCTCAGTACGTCCGAAGTGGCCTTGACTGTTCTTATGTTTTTTTATGGAGGATGCTAAAGACCCTTATCGTTTACTCGGGGTTCTCATTGTTTTGAGCGGTTTTCCTGTAATCTTAATAGGGTTTTTGATTGGTATCATTGGTTAGATAAGTTTCCCATTTGATCACAGTGTTTTGTAGTTACTATGGTGTCCCCTATTTGAATAAAGATCCTTTCATTCATTTTGTGATTTTACTCTATTTCAATGTTATTTTTTTTTATAAGAAGTGAGTTTGTTTGATTAATGGGTGACATATCAAGAAAAAATTTACCATTACATAAAACACAGATTCTTGGGATGTTACATTGGCCATAGAATTTCCCTTACCCATTGTATACATGATGTCAAATTCTAACATTTAGAGACACTCCATCCAGCTTCTTTTCCTCAAATTAAAATTTCGTTGTTAGAAAATATGTTTCAAGATCTTATGATTTATGAATATAGTAAATTTCTCACCAAAGAGATAATGACACCAAGTCTTCAATGCATGGAGTATGAAAGGTATTTCAAAATCATGTTTTGGGTAGTTCTTCTAATGAAATCATAACTTCCTTGATCCATATTTAACAACATGATCTCCTTGCATGAGAACACTTCCCGACCCTAATCTTGAAGCATCACAATACACCACATACCCTTTTCATCATTAAGTTAAATTCAAGATCAGTGATGATGCAAGAAGAAACTTTTTCTCTTGAGAAGAATTTTGTTATTCTTCCTCCCATTGGAATGGAACATTCATCTTTGTCAATTTTGACATAGGGGAAGCTAGTCAGGATAAGTCATGCACAAAGAATCAGTAATAACTAGCTTAAATAAAGAAGCTTCATATCTCAAAGATGTTCTTTGGTGGTTTTAATGAGATTACAACTTCTATCTTTCCTAGATCCACATAAACCCATCTTTTAAAAATTAGATGGCCAAGAAATTGTACCTCTTGTATCCAAAAATAAAAGTTAGATAATTTGGAATACAATTGATGGTATCTAATGATTCCTAACACTATCACCATGTGTTTCCCATGATCAGACCTTGTCAATGAGTACACCAATATATCATCCACAAACACCACCAAAAAATAATTGAGATACCTTTGAAATATCTAATTCATCAATTCCATAAAGACTATTTGTGAATTTGTAAGACCGAAAGGCATTACCAAATATTTATAATTTCTATATCTACTTCTGAAAGATGTCTTAGAAATATCCTCCTTCTGAACTTGCATTTGGTGATATCCTGACCAAAATTCAATTTTGGAGAAACACTAAGATCCCCAAAATTTATCCAATAGATCATAAATTCATGGAAGTGGATAAATTTACTTTATCATTAATTGGTTAAGTTTATGATAATCCACACACAGCCTTTGAGTTCCATCAACCTTATTCACAAACAAGACTAGTGTTTCCCATAGAGATGTGATCGGATGAATGAACCATTTGGTTTCCATATCTTCCAACTCAACATTCAATTACCTTAATTTAGTTGGTTACATCCTATAAGATGGAAGGTAAATAGGAATTGTCGTTGGAAGGTGATCAAACATAAACTCCCCTATCCTTATAGGTAAGAACCCTATGAAATTCTCAGAAAAAACATCTAGAAACTGACCAACCATAAAAATTATATTGTTTGTTTTGATACGATACAATCTAATACGTGATCATTCCAACTTCTGGTGACAATAAGCCTATTTCACCTATAATTTCCTTCCAGTCTCCTCAAAAGAGATGATTAATGCCATCATCAGTTGTAAAATCAACCTATATGTTATAATAGTTTATGTGAGACTTTAATGTTTTCAACAAATCCATACCCATGATTATATCATATACATTCATCTCCAGCACATAGAAATACAATTTTAACTCATCTCTATCAATTTTGATAGAACATGCTCTACACAAAGAGTCTCAAAATTCTATTTTCCCAAGAAGCATCTATAGTTTTATCAATGATGTAATCATATCAACTTTTATATTTAGAAAATCAGAATAATGAGAGTAAATAATGTAATGGTAAGTACTAGTATTAAACAAAACATTCATGAGGGTAGAATTCAAAAGAATCTTACATCTCACTGTGAATGGTCTAGCTTGATCATCCTTAATCACCTACTCTACTCCATGTAATTGCTTCATCGCTACATATTGAACCTTGTTTCCATGTCACGATCGCACTATCCGAGGAGTAATGGAATTCCTAGAATCACCATGGCTAGCTTTGTTTTTCTAAAAAGATTCATTCTGCTACCCTCTCCCTATCGAAGCATATGATGCATGAGATACCCAAGAAGTTCCCCAAGCACCTGAACTCATAACACTATGACAATATAATTGGAGATTCCCCATATGATTTTAGTTGTGGAAGGATCTAGTAGGTGTGTTACCATGTTTCTTTATGTGATCAAACTAACCACATTGAAACCATACAAGCCATCTCTTTGGTTTTTGAGGAAGATTCATTGATCTAGTTATTTTATTTTGATTCACACTACCACCATGGAAATATGTGTCACTATTCATCTTTCCCCCAACATTAGAGTTTCAACCATTTCCAAGGGATATGTGAATATAATAAACGTGTCATACTATTTTAGGATCCTTACTCCAAAATTCAAAACACTCCCCTACATGTCTAAATGAGTTTGACCAGTATGTTATCCACATCGATCTAGTTACTTTCGGGTTTTCTAAGACTGATCTCATCCATATTTCTAGTGTTTCATGTGATTGAATTTTCAAAAAATAAATGATGACGTTCTAGACTAATTAATCATTCTATACAAACAATGGAATGATAACACATCTATAAATACAACCTCACCATCATTGTCAAGGAAAATACCATCAGTTTTTTCTAGAACCTCAAGGTGAATCTCCCTATTTATAATGTGGACACTAAAGAATTTAAGGTCAAATTAGGTTAGAATCCAAAACTATCCAAAAAAATCATTATAGTACATTCCTATTAACACCATACTTCATATATACATAAATTTCTATGAGTTTGTTCCCATGACAATAATAATAACACCCATAGCGTTTGTAACTTTGATAGTTTTTAATACCACATATTGGGGGATATTATCTGATGATTTAAATAATCTCATGATAGATTCATATAAAAGGTTTTCTATAACCCTACCCCAAGTTGATAAATAAAAATTTAAATTCCTTGAATCAACTATATCCTTTTTTTATACAATAGATAATGATTGTCAATATTATTTTTATTGGATGAATAAATGTACACCATATCGGAGTAACTTTGAATATTCCTCAACATTAGTACTTGGATGAAAATATTCACATCATGATATTATATCCTCTTGGAATTATATTTTGATAATATTTCACTAAGAAATAGTATATCAAATAATGTACTTCATATAAAAATCATACTAATATGTTAATAGGTAATCTAGAAACATGATCCAACCTTTTTAGTTGATGCTGCTATAACTAGTTAAATCTATTCCAATTTAATAGACACATTAATAGAACATAAATTTTTGGTCCATACATTAGAATAATTTAATTTTACAACGATTAAAACTATAGAAGTGTTTCAGTTACCATTGATAAGAATACTATAATGAAGCAATTTTGTTTAAAGAAAAACATATTTCATATTGGACACAAATAATTTATTCATTTCATAGGGAATGGAATATTTTGAGAGAAGATATCATTTAAAAGCATCCCACTCACCAAAATCTTGTTAAAAGTTCTTAGGAATTTTTAAGTGAAATATATGCTGTATACCATTGAAATATTCTATAGAGATAACTAGTATTAGAAACTATCATAATTTTTTGGAAACATAATAAAACATAATTTTTTCAAGCATGATGGTGGTTTGGGGTAGATTGGGATGGTGATAGTGGTAGGGATAAAGGATATTTACCCTAACCTTTTATATTGTCCCCATTTTAATTCTATGTATTTTGATTCCTCTTTGAAGGTTTCAGTTTTTTGGTTTTCAGTTTCATCCTATTTTTATCGATTTCAGTTCTTCTTGGTTTTTGGGTTTTTGTCATATGGTTATCTATTATTGGTCCAATGTTTGGATGGTAGTGTATTAGTATATTACTGGTTCTATTACTCAATTTCAATATTGTGGTCTCTAGAATTATTCCCTAGAGAGGCCTTCTTTTGTTCAATCTCTGCTTTAATGTCTCATTCCAACACTCCATTACTGGTTAGTCTGGTGTAGTGGTCTTCATGGAGGTTCTAGGATGTGTTTATTCTAGCAGAAATTGGTCTTTGGGAGGCATTTCTAGTATGGTGTTTTCATGGTGGTGATTATGGTTCTCAATCAGACATGTTGAGGGTGTTTTATGGTGGAGAGAAGGGATCCTTATAGCAGTGTCATGGTATTTTTGTTTATTTGGTGATGATGATAGTGGTTTTATGATATGTGGGATTTATTCTAACAATTCCTTCATCGAATTTCTAGTGTTTCTATTCTCATTTACCGATTCAGGCTGGTGGTTCCACTAGCCGATGACCAGTGATGTTCATGACGACAGTGATCAGAGAGGAGGAAAACAATGAAGGGGTGATACCTACGATGATGTGATGATGGTGGTGAAAATGTGGATGTGACCCAACATGAATTTCCTTGGTCCGCATGGTGGATCTCTTGACCTTTGAGGTGTATATTTGGTTGGAATTAGGGATCACTTTATTTTGAATACGTGGATCTGGTTTGGTTTATGATTTGAATTTTGAATTTGAAGCTTTGAATTTTTCAATCCTAGTGTATTTTATTCTGAAGTGTATGGTTTCCACTAAACCATAATGCTACATAATTAATGGTTCATGCTATTTATTATGTATGAAAAACACACTTAGGATGATAATATGTTATATCAGTATGATAGCTATGGAAGTCTATGAATAGTTCAAATATGGAAATCCAATTTTTTTTAAAATTTATAACAATTCCATCAATGTGTTCAATAATGTTCAATGATTTTATGGAAATGTATTCCCATGTGTGAACTGAAGCATAAGGGAAACTTTTATACAATATTTTACACAACTATTTCATTTAAATGATGATCCTAAGTGTGTATTTAAGAATCATTATTTAGAATAATTTTTAATTGAGGTGTGTAATTTTATCACCTTTTAGGGAAGATAAATAGTATTTTAAAGAATATATATTATATTTCATTTAATAAAAATTCCCCATTTCCTGGTAAAAAGTGTTATGTGTTATTGTATTGATCATTCAATAAGATCATCCATGATGTTGTATCTAAATAATGGGAGTTATCCAATCCAAAAGGTTTAAGACCGACAAAGATAATGATGCTCCTTTATAATAAAAAAGCAACACCCTAATATTTTAGTTTTAATTTTTCATCAATATAAATTATATATTTTTAATATTCCTATACATGAAATATACATTTAAAATGAATTTGGTATAGAATAAACCAATTTTATTAAATTTTACAATAATAATATTATAAATAAATTTTCTTGTACAAATAATTTTTTTCTTATAATGAAATCATGAAGAAATTCTATTTAGTAGTGGTTGTATTCTCTATAAGAAACATTTATCTATTCTTGGGATGGAGGTTGATTCATTAGTGTTCTCTCTAGATGAATCCCAAGTTGAACTCCTAAAATTAAGTTATAATAAATATTAGTTTTGATAAATTTTCAAGATCCTTGAAATTACCATGAGATCCATTGTAACGGAATCACCACCCAGGATGACCAAAGGTGTTTTTCATGTTCATAGGTCCGATGTGGAGATCCTAAAATGATTTTTAAGTAGAAATTGATATCATATAAACATGTAATTATCAATTTAATAACAAATTTTAAATTTCATATCTTGAATTTTAAATTAAAATAATGTTTATTTTTAAAAAAAATTTATTGACAAAAATTAAATAGTGTCTCTAAATAACTAACAACATTATTTTAGGCATAAAAATGTATTATTTTAATAATTTGTTCATTTATGTGCTCTATTTGAAACTAAATATAGTATTTTTTATATAATTATAGAATATATTATCTATATGAATATCTAATTATCACTAATTTAATTTGAAATTAATTTTATTGATAAATAAGTACAGTATAAAAAAATATTTTCTGATAAAATTACTTTTCATAAAATTTTTATGCATTTATTTAAATTTCAAATTTTAAAAATTTTAGAATCCAAATGTGATAAAATTAACTTAATTTTTTTATTTAGAATAAAAATATTAATATAATATGGATTTTTCTATTTTTTCCACAATAGTTTATTTTTAGGATAATATTGAAAAATATAGTTTTATCAAATACCATAGTGTTTTTGTTCTTATCATTAAGTAAGTATGAAATAAAAACACATGAAACATTTATATTGTTTATATATTTATATTCAAATTAATATAATTGATTTAAAATTTGAGTTCGAATTATGAAAAATTTGTGTTTTATATTATGAATACATAATAACCTTTTAACAAAAAGAAATATTGTTTTTAACATTATCTATTAATTATTATTCCACATGGTGTATTTTTTATTCATTCAAAGGAAACATAAAATTTATTTTCATAATAATAAAAAAATTCATATCATTTATATAATTATATTAAACATTATTATGTATGGTTAAAAATATAGTTATTCTAAAAAATTATTGGATGTGTAATGTGCAGTCATATTAATATAAATTATGTCACTATTAAAAATATTTTTTGAAAAAAAATGTTTCCAAAATTTAAAAATAAATTCTAAAATTAGGAAAAAAGTTTGTTTTCATTTTTATTCAATTTCTTTTCTATGAGGTATAACAATGTATTTAACACGGTAATGGTAAATTTTTGGAAAATAGAGTTTAAGAAAGTGTAAATGAGATAATATATGCCAGAAAAAGAATATAAATGATTTATTGAGGTTTTGATCAACCATAGCTTATAAACATTAAATTACATCCCACTTTAGAGTCCAATGTTGATAGGAAATATGTGTTCCTACATTCTTAATATTTCATATTTAAAAAAATTACATTATATCCAATTATAAGTGGGACTTTCACTAATCCTTTAAAGGTGCTCAAAAATTCAATTTTATCTTTAAAATCTATCCATTTTACATACCCTAGTGTATTATTAGATATTATTAAGACTCTAGTTAAAATAATTTGGCCTATGTTCTCTATTTCCAAGATGTACTTCAACAGAATGTTCAAATTGTCAATGTAAGTACTAATCATTCTCTTGTCATTTTCCTTATCTATAGATCTCTAAAAAAATCATACACATTAAAAAATGATGAAATTATTATTATCTTTATAGTGATTTATTTTTATATTTATTGTATAATTATTATGGTCCTCTCACAATTTTTCCTAAGGAAAATGAAAACGACATCAAGTGGATGTGTATACTACTGCATCCATAAAGAATAAGTTATATTTTTCATCACTAAATTAAATTGATAGTTCAAAGATAAGAGCTAAGGAAATAATATTGAATTTATAAAATGATTATGTTTATACAAATAATAAACCATTTTTAACCCTTATCCCATTCTATGGAAAATGAAAACATTATCATTGTGTATATGTGGAGTACTGCATCCATGAAGTTTTGTATTTCATTTTCCATCAATATTATGTATTCAAATTTATCAAAAACTATTAGATTATTATTTTATTCCATAAAAATATAATTAATATAATTAATAATCTTTAAAAATTATATTATTAAAAAATAATTTATTTCTAAATCCTTATAGCCCATCAATTATTGTGTGTTCTTGTTTGGGTCAGTTTGACCACAAACAAGAACAATGGTAAAAATTTCTATCATGGATGGCTATAGAATAATAAATAATGTTATTATTTTATGTTAAATATAAATAAATTTCTTACAGTTATGGAATGGTTATCTTAATATTTATATTATTATTAAAAAAATTAAATTTTCTTCATAAAAATTTATTGTAATAGGTTCATCACTGATTCATACTTTATGAATCATGAGTCAAATTATCATGGAATGATGTAAAAAATTTAAATTTTATAACAAATAATAAATTAAATATCCATTTATAACCTTTTAATTTTTAACATGTTATTAATTTACTAGAATTAACATTGATACATTAAAGCATGCACAAAATAATCAAAATCACAGACATCCTATGACGAAAAAAAAACGATTACTCACTAATAAATATAGAATAAATGATTATAACTAATAAGTAAAAAAGTATATATATATATATATTAATGTGATTTTAAAATAGGTTATTATTAACTTTATGACAATTATAAAGGAGAATAAATCACCTTCATAGATGTTAATAGTAGAGGTGAGTAATTTTCGTGACTCAAATTCATTAAATAATTCTTAGTTATTCCAAATTGACTATGGTTTTACAATATAATTTTACAAAATTTTATGATGCTATTATAATTCCTTTCATACTTCTAATTTCAATAATTACTTTGAATTATTTCAATCATTTTAAAATTTTCTGATTTTAATAAAATTTCCCACTATCTCCAAAGGAGATTCATCTCATCCATCCCCAAATTTACTCATTATTAAAATGTTTCTGACACTTATATTGAAATGAAAATATATTTTATTTATAGAGATGTTTGAGGTCCTATTAACATATTTTCAATTTTTATATTTATCTCTCTATGAAGAGGGTATCAATAATTATTTTTTTAACAAAATTTCAGAAAGGTTTTTCCTTTTCTAATTGTACATTTTATCATCCACTACTTATTTCATTTGGATGAACATTATATCTATTCAAGATATTGATAATTATACTTATAGTTCAATTAATTATTGAAAAATATTTCATTTCAATTTTTAAAAATGATATATCTGAATGTGACACATAACTTATTCTTTTTAGAAATATGTTATGAAATTTCTTCAAAATACTATTTTATGGTAAAAATCCATTTTCATCTTAAAATTAAAATTTTCATATTGGGTAATGTTCTTAAAAATCAATTTACAAATTCATTTATGATATAATAGTTTTAGTTTGATAGACCTATAGGCATCATTATTTCCTATCGGGTTACTGAATTTAGAAATTTATAACATGAAACAAAACAAAAACAGAAAAATAGAGGTTAGTATAGGAATTGCACATCTGAGGCCATACCCATAGAGATAGGGTTGGAGAAATTTTTATTTAAATAATTAAAATAGAAACTAATTTTGATTTAACGAAAATAAATTTAAAGTACTAAGCATAAAATTTTGTGAAGATGGTGGGATAAGAAAACCCAAAATGGGTTCCAAGCAGTAATGAATCTAGGTTCATGGAATAACAAGGTATAAAATAATTAATCAATAATTATAAAGGCATCAGAATTAGGGCCTAGTGAGTACAATGGTCCTAGAAAATTATCTTCATCCTATGTTCTCCTTTTCTCATGGTCAAGTACATCATATTACAATGAATGGGTAACCCAAAGCTGTATTTAAACATAGGGAAGAAACAAACCCCAGTTATCATGGTGCACATCTAAACCCTAGATCGCAAATTAAACAGATGCAGTAAATCTACTCAGTCAATGGTTATTCTAAAAGATAGAAAGAAATTAAACCATTCCCTAACCCCTATCACAATATTCATGCAAGAAGAATTAGGAAAGTGGATATAATTAAAGAAAAAATGTGAAATCCCAACACGAATTGCATTAATTATAAAATACCTCATACAATCAATTCCGCTTCATCATGCACGCAAAAAAACAAATAAATCACCCGCCCATGCTAACCAAGAGAGGGTGTAGACATAGATAATTATTGAAAACATGGATATAAATTTCTGACTCACTATATTGTGGGAGATAGGTATTTTAATTCCTCAACCACTATATTACGAGAGACGAATATGCAATTTCTTAATGCACTATGTTTTGAAATAAATGGGAATGATTTTGTAACTAATTTTTTTGTGAATTTTAAGCTTATATATGTTCCGTAATTCCTTATTTATTCTATATTTCAATGATATAGTTAATTTCCATATCATATTCCATGGATTATTCTCTATGGATTATGTTTAGTATCCCACACTCTTATGAAACAGTAAATGTTTGTTTGTCATAGAATACATGCTTTCTCCCCCAGAACCACACTCCTATATACATTGAAAAGATGAAATCTTTTCATGCTTTATTTGATATCAACTATGAATACATAGAAATTACTATTCTAAAATCGCATGTCTTAATGAAAATATTTCATTAGATAAATTCTTATGACCATTTAGTTTTAGATCTTTAGATAATTATGAAAATATAGTAATTAACAAAAACCTGTTTATTTTTTCATCTTAAGTAAATAATTCCCACTATATACCTAACTACATAATTCATAATAACACTTTAACACCACTAATAAATTCTACACCAATTTTATTGTCTTCAAGACACATCATGCATATCACTTTTCATTATATTATGGGTTAAATGAAATATTAGGTGGGTGAGATAAAACTCTCAGTAATACTAATTATTTATCAAAATCTATAATGAAATGAATAATGTGGTATAAAGAATTAAGATCCAAATAATTATATATAATTGAACATATGATATTGATATTAATACAATGTTTATAGTATATATAAATACATGTATAATAATTACTGATTTAACGGTGATGGAATACATAATATCAGATATCATGAAATGTCACAACCCCCACCACATAATGTGTACCCTTCATAGGCTCACAATGGGGGAAGAGAGATAGTGACCCCCTGAGTCCCATCATCAGTAGGCCCTGGGTAGGAGACTATCACTGATGGTATAATAAACATGCAGATGGGAGGCATTACCCTCTAAGAGAAACACATAAGGAAGTGAGAGATAAGATAGACACCAACCAACTCCTTCACAAACTACAATATAAAAGAAACCCAAAGTACAAAACTGTATTTTCTTCTAAGAGATGCTACAATAAGAATTAAAATACATGTACTAAAATAAAGTAAAGACAATGGTGACCATGAATCCCAAACAAACTCCTACAACCCACAAGAAAGTAGTAAGTAGCCTGATCTCTAACCTGCTCTAACTAACCTAAAAATCAATTTATATATATGTTGTGTGAGTATAAAAGTATACTCAGTAGGATCCTCCTCAGAGCCTCTCATGAAAAAGGTAAAAAAAAAATGCTAAAGCATAGTGAATAAAAAGTGAAACTAACTCATCACATAAATGGGTATACTAAGTTCCTAGATTCACCATGGATACTCTTCCAAAGTATCGCATTCAAGATCATATAATATAATAAAGAATAACATGGGTTCCACGTAACCACTTACCCACTAGTTTTCTGCTCTTCCCTAACATCACACATTCGGAGAATCTCTCTCCAAAAAGGTTGGCCCACACACACCTGGGCTAAGCACCAGAAAATGCACCTCATGCATAAACATGCACCTCGTGCATCAAACCACCACTTCCCTGTACTAACGTAACAATTTAGTTTCCAAGAGGCACCACAACCCCTGAAATGTGTATCATACATCAGGTATTATACCTTAAACCATCACAACCCATACACTGAGTAAGGATCCTCAAGACATCACAACCTATACACATTATACCTAAAATAGACCTTTGGAAACTATATCTAGAATATTTGTTTGTAAAATATTCACAAGACATCACAGACATCTATGCACATATATTTGGAAATCTAACCATCATGCACACTCGTACATGTAACTATGAAGATAAGAGAGCAGGCCCAAAGGGGGTATTAAGCCATTCATCCTCCCACCATGATGTAAGGGAAAACACCCCCCAGGGTTCAGCATACTCGGGGTGTCAATTTCCCTAACCGATAGGGTAGAGTAGTGTAAAGAACCACAAATTTATAGGATATAATATAGTTAACAACCAAACTATGGGTATATCCTAATCTTAGACACAACAAAAACTAACGTCTCTTAGACACCTGATTTCCACAACTAAGACCATATATCTTATAAGAACAGAACCATTTTAAGAGGAACAACAATTTAATTTATCCCTTTTTATCAATTCTACTTCACATTAATTATTTCTTAACCATTAGTTAACCATTAACAAGCCCACATTACATTTCATTACCATTTCAATGAATATCCATGCCCTCCAAGCATAAGAAAACTAAGTCCCTGACTTCTTATAATTTCAACCTCAGTATTGCATCCCAGAAATCACCAACCCCATGGGTTTAACATCTATTAATTTATTGAAAACATTACTTTCCATATTACTAGGTGCTATAGAAAAACATTCTTATCTCACAAAACACAAGGGTCTCAACACGGTTAGTAGATGAACTACTTGTCGAGTCATTTCCACCTATAGAAGGAGAGTAAAATCATCTATCCATGAGGATTTAAACATGGAAAGCACGTGACATACGCCATGCGTCGTTGGATCCCATGGAAAGAGAGTAACCAGACGCATATGTTTGCCTTAAGAAGTAGAAAGCAGAATGTAGATAAAAAACTTTTCCACCAACCAAACAATAGATTCAAACAAGTATCCAACTTTCATAATAATGTGTAAGCCTAGCCTCAACTATTTCTGTCATCTTTGATGTCCTCCCCGACATCCATACACACACACACCGATGCATCTCTCTACTCTATGCATCAACTATTTCCATAAAAACTAGGCCTCCCTGACCCTCATACCACAATATCCATTTGGGATCATACATCCTAGGCACACGACACATTTGGGCCTTCCATCCCCACATACCACAACAACCCTCTATGATTATCCATCCCAGGCTCACATCACAAGCACCAGGAAACAAACATAGCAACCGAGATCACATCCATAAAGAATGGAATCCATCCTCTACACACAATGAGATATCACGACTCTAAATCATAAGGTACTAATCCTTTACATGCAAAAAAGAAAATCATACCCTTCATAGGCATTATCTTCTATCACAGAACTGATTCTTATTCCATATTGAATTAACTGGTTCAATATCACATGTTCCAACTATGGGAAACCTAAGAAATAAGATACCTCAAAATATCACAAATTAATTTAAAAACTAATTTAACTTGCCTTAAATTCATTTATTAACAAGAATAATAATGATTCATGTTCATTAACCAATTCAATTAAACATGCATACTTTCATCAATTTGATTAACATCAAATTAGAATAACAACTGGATTCATTAAATAAGCCTCTTTAATCTTTTTATCAATTAATTATCAATTAATTCCAGCTTTATTTTCATTACCAATTTACATAATGAAAAACATGCTAAACCAATCATGGAATATATAGGACACTATCAGCAAAATCAAAAGGCAAACCATTATCATGGTACAAAGCAACAACATTGCTTGGCGATTGATACTAATTCATTAATCTAGTTCAAATAATTATAAGGTCAATTTCATTACGATCCAAGGGGATAAATCATAATATATTTATGATTTCACATAAATAAATTTATAAGCAATTAATCCAATTCCTCAAAAGTTTTTTGATGTTATTCACATGAGAATGAACCACACAACAAATCTCGGATCGCTTCTCTCACAAGATTTCCATCCATTTGAGGACGCCGCGACACCACCACACTAAAAAAACTAAGAGAAAATACATTTGAAAAACGGGATATCATCTACCATCGCATGGAAAGAATAAAAGGTGAAAAAAGTGATTAAACTGTGAAAAACTGCTGGAAAAAATGAAAAACACATCTTGGACTAACCTCGGTCACCACAAATCAAATATGGAAGCCTGATATCAATTCCCTTTGAAGGGGTTTCCAAAATGGTGAAGAGGGGACTATAGGGTCTCCTGGGACAAGAGAGAGGGAAAATTCCGCCTTAGGGTTTGACAACCCAAGCATCTATAAAAACAATTAAAAAATTACAACATCAGGGATTACATGACGTGTAATCCCATTTCACATCATGCAATGCCTCGAGGTCAATTTCCATCGAAAAAACCATCTCTTTGGATTTCATTTTATTTTTTAAACCCTGAAATATTACATGAAGTGAAACCCTCTTTAATTTAAGGAAATTCATTTACTCTGTGTGAAACCCACTTTCACATCCTGGAATTCTTCTACACAGTTTGAACCCCACTTTCACGCAGTGAAAGTTCCCTACTCCCTATTATCTACACCCAAACTTCTCCAGACTTCTTCTAAGCCTCCTTAGAGACCTAAAATCCTCGATAACATGTGAAGGGACGATTCATGTAGATCTGGTCTCTTAGATCATATTCCTCTCAAAATAATCTCATCCTAGATAATCCAAAACCAACCGAGAGAGGAAACTGAAAAGGGGGTCGTCTGAACAACCACCCCACAAGATACCTATCAAATCTATCATCATCACAAGAGATCAAAAACCACACTAGAGGATAAAAAACCAATAAAAAATCACAACCAGCTCCTAAACACTCAGTCAGGGGAGAAACCTCTCAAAAGAGATCAAGGAACAACAAGAAATAAGAGAAAATCATCTCACAACTAGGAAATGACTGCAACTGAAAAATGAAAAACATTACAAGATAAGAGATAAAAATAAAACAACTCAGGTTACTAAGCACTTATATATAACTCACATTCCTAGGTACCCTAATGTATGCCACCGTTCCACCATAAGATGTGAACTGAGGGTATAAAATGCCCATGAAACATCTTCTTCTAATGCTCCCAGATCTCTACAGGCCGTTCTTAGAAGGTCACATTATCATCAACATAGATCTCACCCAAATAGATGATGTGAGTTTATCTGGCGCATCATTGGGGGAAGCACTATTCGGTATTCCATGACTCCAACACGATCCAACACCTCAAACAACCCAACAAATCAGGGAGAAAGATTACTCCCACAACCAAACCATTATTTCCCATGATGGGGATCCAATTTCAGGAACACATGATCCATAATATCGAACTCTATAGGTCTCATACTAGGATCATCATATGATTTCTAATGATCCTACACTGCTTTCATCCCCTCATAAATTACCTGAACAATATTTTTCGTATTTTGTTCCAGTTATAGCCTGATAATTACTAAATCTAAAATCCCAATCCAACACAATGGAGAATGGAATGGTCATCCATAAAATTATTCAAATGGAACCATACTGATAGTGGAGTGAAAACTATTGTTATAAGAGAACTCTACCAAGGGCAGGTGATTCATCCATGAACATCCAAAATCCATGACTAAAAAGCACAACATGTCTTCAAGAGTCTAGATGGACAACTTTGTCTGAGCATCCGTCTGCATATGAAAATTAGTTCTAAGTCATAGATGATAACCAAAATAATGATGTAGACCTCTCCACACCATGTAGCTAAAACAAGGATCTTGATCAGAAATTATTTTCCTTAGGACTCCATGGAGTCTAACCACCTCCTCTAGATATTGCCTCAGCAAAACCTTTATTGAGATCAAATCCTTGATCATTATAAAGTGGGATGATTTCATCAAACAATCCACTACCACCCATATAGTTTCATAGCCTCCCTGATATCGAGGTAAACCGATAACAAAGTCAAATAAGATTTCATCCCACTTCCACTAAGGAACATATAATTGTTGGAGAAACCCATTAGGAACATGATGATCATCCTTAACCTTCTCACAGAATAAACATCGAGACACAAACTCTACAAGTAAATTCTTCAACTGAAGCCATCAAAACTAACCTCTTAAAGATCAGTACAACATTATCACACTAGGATGTACCACCAAAGGTGAACTATGGAACTATCTAAGAACTATCTGACACATATCATAAGGAATGAAAACCCTCCTCTGAAATAACACTCGATGATGGTCATATTCATACCAACCATCGGGGGCCTTGTCAAAAACAACTCGGTCTCTCCAAACCTGCATGTCAAGATCCCCCAAAAGGGACTCCTCTACCTTCCGCACCAGTGTTAACTACACCGTCATCTGAAAAATAGAACCTCTTCACCCAATTTATCCCATATCAAAATGAAATGTTGAAATTTCTTCCATAACAATCTAGGAATCTCCTGATTCCCACACTATATCACTGTGAGAATTCTTATTCAGTGCACCAGCTACAATACTACCCTTTTTAGGTGAATTTGAAATCTAAAAGTCATAATCCTGTAAGAACTCCATCCAATAATGCTGATTAAAGTTAAAGTAATGTTTGGAGAAAACATAACTCAAGATCTTATGATTGGTGAATACCACAAAATGTTCATCAATGAGGTAATGTCTTCACAATATTAGGGAAAAAACTACTTACACCAATTCAAGATCCTGGGTGGTATAGTTACGTTCATTGTGGCATAACTTCTAAGACCCATAAGAATTGAACGATATCTATTGAATCATAAAAAAACCCAACCTAATACATAATGCGTCAGATAAAACCTCAAACTAAATTGATTCTAATGGTATAAAAATTACTAGGGAACTAACTAAATTCTCATTTAGATACAAAAAATACATCTAACACTGATTAATCCATAATAACGCCTGATCATTTCTGTTCAACACTGTCAGAGGAGTCTCAACATGACAGAAATCAGTTATGAACCTCCTGTAATATCTTGCAAGACCAAGGAAACTTCACACCTCTTCCACTATCTTGGGGGATTCCCAAGACACAAATGTTTCTTTCTTTTACATATTCATAGCTAATCCTTATTGGGATACAACATGCCCCAAGAAAAGTACATCTTGATCCCAAAAAATCACACTTCATCAACACCCCAAATAGATTTTGACAGCATAGAAATTCCAAAACAGAACACAGATGATCTGCATGCTCCTCCTCAAATGTGGAGTACAAAAAGACATCGTCGATGAAAACCACCAATAACTTATCCATGAATTCACAAAACACAGCTTTCATTAACCCCATAAACATAACTCGATCATTATTCACACCAAATGAAATCATAAGAAACACATAATTCCCATGAAGAAAACATAAAATATTCTTCGAGATATCCTCATCCTTTACATGAATATGGTTATATCCTGAACACAAGTTGATATTTGAGAACCAAATTTCACCCTTAATTTGATCAAATAAATCATCAATATTTATATTATTTTTATGTTATAGGAAAACAATCCATAGGTTTTTTTAGGTGTAGGAATCAAATTAACCTCAATCTGATACACAATATGGATGGTATGAATTAAAGTTTTTGTTATCAATTTAAAATTGACATTTTAGTTCAAAAAGTGTGTCACCCACTGAAAATTGAGAAAATGAACTATTATTATCTTGATAATTTTTTAAAATGATTCATATGTAATTTTTTGTGTGTAGGAATTAACATCACAATACACTAATACATGATGTGACTAGTTTGACTCAATGTGCGCTTTACCTGATTGAACTGAAATTTTAGTAAAAAACAAAAGTGACACACTTAAAACCAAGAAATAACATTCATATTGTTTTTATAATTTTTTATAATGATCCATATGTCATTTTTGAGGTGCATGAATTAGATGCACCATAATATGGCATATAGTGTGATTGGTATGATTCCAAGTGTATTTTTTTTAAATTGACATTATTTTTTGTAAAAAGAACAAGTGAAATACTCAAAACTGAGAAAAAACATTTGGATTATTTATATTCTTTAGAAAAATTATCAATAAGTCATTTTTTTGTATAGGAATCTACCACATATCAATATGATTCATGGTGTGAACGGTATGACCCCAAGTGTGTATTTTTATTTAAAATTGACATTTATTTTAATAAAAAAGATAAGTGACATACTCTAGACCAAGAAAAATAATTAAAATTATTTTGATACATTAGAAAATTGATCCCTAAGTCATTTTTGATGTGTATGAATTAGTCACACCTCAATCAGATACACTATGTGCCATGTATGACTCAAATTGTTCGTTGTTAGTTTAAAATTTATATTTTAGATTAAAATGTGTGTTACTCACTGAAATTAAAGAAATTGTTCTCTTTTTTCCTTGATAATTTAGAAAAATAATTCATAGGTCATTTGTGACATGTGGGAATTAGTCTCACATCAAGTCGATATAGGATGTGACTAGTATAACCCAAGGTGCGTGTTTTCAGTTTAAAATTTCATTTTAGTAAAAAACACAAGTGACATACTCAAAATTGATAAAAAATTCCTATTGTTTTGATACTTTGGGAAAATTATCCATATGTTATTTGTGATGCGTATGAATCAACTTCGCCTCAATTCTATGTATAGTGCGACCAGTATGACACTAAGTGTATCTTCTTATTTAAAATTGAGTAGATAGATGTGAATACGGATTTACTCCATTGATATTTATAGGAGGGAATTTATGTGGAGCATTCAGAGGGTTTTCTTGAAACTGGTAAAGAGAATTATGTCTGCAGGTTATAGAAGTGTTTGTATGGTTAAAATAAAGCTATTAGTCAATGGTATAAGAAGATTGAATTTTTCAATTTTTCAATAGGGTTTTAAGAAGACACCTTTTGATCAATATTTATTCTTAAGATATTTATTGATGTTGATTTTGTTATATTGTTTCATTATATTGATGATATTCTCATTGTTGTTCATGATGCTTCTAGAATTGACATATTAAAGAATGATATTTGTTAGTCTTTTGTGATGAAAGAATTAGGGCCAGCATGAAAGATTCTTAGCATGTCAATTTATCATTACAGAATGGCCAAGAAATTGTGGATATATCAAGAAAGATATATTGATAGGGTTCTTTAGATATTTTCTATGGTTAGAGGGAAAGTTGTTTGTACACCTCTTGCTTTTCATTTTAAGCTTATTTCTAGTCATTCACCTTCTACCGCTGATGATAGAGAGTAGATGCATCATATACCTTATTCAAATTTCATTTGCAGTTTTATCTATGTAACGGTATGTACTAGACCAAATATAGCTCATGGAGTTGGTGTGGTTATTCATTTTTTATGTAATACAGGTTGAGATCATTGGAGATAAGTGAAGTATATATTTTTTGTCTTCTTGGTACTTATGATCTGAGATTGTATTTTTGAAATGCGGAACCTATTATTTTTGGATTTATAGATTCAAATATGGTAGGAGATATGGATTTGAGGAATTCTACTTCAGTCTATTTGATCATTTTTTCATGGGGCATTGTCTGGACAGTCTAGATTGTAGAGATATGTTGATTTATGTACCACCTAGTCTTAGTTTATCGCAACAAAAAAGGCATGGAAATAATTTTTTTAAATGAAACATTTTATTGGAGAGCTCAATTTTAATAAGGAGTGGTTTGTTTTATTTTCTGATAATTAGAGTGTTATTTGTTTTGGAAAGAATCCCACTTTTCATGGAAGTTCAAAACATATCAGTGTTCAGTAACATTGGATTAGTAAAGTCCTTGATTTGAGATAGATGGATCTCAATAAGATCCACATGGATGAAAATGGGTTATACATGTTGACCAAGAGTTTACCTAGAGGTGAATTAGAGGCTTATCGACTGATTTCAGGGTTAGCGGTCATCCACAGTTGAGTAGAAGGGGGAGTTTGTTGGGGTGCCTCCTCATCTGGGCCCCAACACATGACACTTAAATAAAAAGTGAAAAATAGATATTAAAAGAGGTGAGTTAAGTATCTTTGAAAGGAGGAAGTTTTTTAGGGCTCAAGGAATGATGCAATCTCTTTATTCCAGGCATGAAAATCTCTTCTCAATGTCGGGGTTGTGTTGTTAGGGTTATATTCAGCACTTTTTAGATCTGCATCAGCAAAATTCTCCAGGTCTGTTCAGCTTTCATCTATGGTGGGGTCATTGATCTGATCTCGGTGCTTTTCATCTGAACCTTTTATTCTGAAAGTGAACACCTAAATTTCAAGGATAGATCTATTTGAGTTTCCTTATGAGGTTACATTATTCATTTTAGGGTACCATTATACTCCATCGGTTTTCTGTCTTTGATCCACTATTTTATTTGAGTATTATTTTTGAGATCCCGCTCATCTTTGGGAGTCTCTACTTTGTACTCTTTATTATTAGTGTATTCTTCTTTCTGGACTAGGTCTTAGGATTTCTCTATTTTGGGTTTTCCACGTTAATGTTTAGATATTATTATAATTAAAATTATAAAATAAATAAAATTTATAAAAAATAATAAAAAACATTATATAGGTAAAGTAGTTGCAAGATTATTGTTCTTTCCATTAATGTTCAATTCATCCTTTCAACCATGTGATGCATTCCAAAAATTGTTTTTTCACATCGTAGTCCTTTGTGTATACAGTAATACTCGAAATTCCAACTATAATAAAAAATGAGTTTAACAACGGTTATTTAAGAATTTAGTGGTGATTTAAACTATCGATAAATGATGTGTGATGATTTCTAATAGTGTCACGTATTTATGTGTGGGGAATCTTTTCACCAAAGTTTATTTGCAATGGTTTTTTGTTTATTGGTGTCTTAAACCATCACTGAATACTTATCCATGACTTCTAATTTTTTAAAATTTATTATTTATTATATAATTACAACTAAATATATGTCGATATATATATCGACATAATATATATTCATGTATATAAATATTTATAAATACATATAAATATCTATAAATATATATTAACAAAAATAAATTTTCATAATTTTTATAAATATATAATATATATATTATTAGATATAACAGTATATATATACCCACATGATATATATTAATAAATATAAACATAAAACAATATAAATATTTATTAATATACATAAATGTATATAATAATCTTTAAATATATAAAAAATAAGTAGATTAACATAAATATATATAAAGACATACATATAAATATATATTTAAATATAATTACTAATAAATACAAATAAATTTACATAAACATATATATATTACCCACCCACCATCATCACCTATGTCCAGGGTTTCCAGGGTTGCGATGATGTTATAAGCTTCATCGTGTTCCACCATCACATGGGCGTGTCACCGCTCCTTGATACCACTAGAGAAAAGACGATTAAGGAATACCATTTAAACTTAACACCATAATAATTTAAACATAACCAACCCACCACATACTTCACCCATTCGACCACACACATTTATGAATTTCATATCCAGGGTTGTCACCCCATGGGTTATAAATTCCCACCTTCATCGTCCCTCGATGGAAGACACCCAGGATGGATATAATGACCCCTCTTTAGGTCATAACCAGCCTTTTACAACTAAATCATGATTCTCCTTTTGTTATAAATCCCTCAACCAGAAACCTACTTATCATAATTCTCATCATATAGATATTAAGATATCTCCCACACTACTCTTTGTGCCATGCATCCTTCCACTGAGTCTACATCGAGATCCTGTTGGTTTTCTTCACACCTGAGCTCATGGTGGCCCCTCTAGACCATCTGACCCCCCCGTTTTCCTCACCCTCCTCTCCCTCAAAATTCCCTTCTACATGGAAAAGCGTCAACTAATGGCCTTCGCCTGATAAATGGTATCATCCTTTCCACTCCACCCAGTGTTGCCAATAATTTCACCGAGAGGCCCATAACTAGTGTGCTCAACATCTCAATTTCTAGTCTATCTTTCATTGTTTTATTTTATTGTGTGTTCAAGACTTTTTATTTTTAATAAATTTTTCTTTAGAAATTTATCCTATATATATTATGTCATCTCATTTATTTTATAATTATCAAAATATTCAATAATTTCACATATGTATTTATATATATATATTTACAATTATAATTATACGTAAATAAATTTATATATACATATATTTATGATGACATATTTATATAATTAAAAATTGAATTTATATAATTATAAATAAATATATATATATATATATATATATTTATGAATACATATAATTTTAAAATCTTAATTAATTATAACTATTTATATAATTATAAATGTAGTTTTGTTATATCATTATACACATATTTATAACTATTTATATATTTATAAATGTAATTTTATTGTATCATTTTACCCATATTGATAATTATAAGAATTTATATACTTATATTTAAATATATTTATAAATGTATACTTACAATATTTTAAAAATAAATATATTTATATATTTATACAATTTATTCAAAAATATGTTTATAAAATTCTAAATATAGAAAAATAATTATAATTATGCATAAATATATTTATGATGACATTTATATAATTATAAATAAATTTACATAATTATAAATTTATATATATAAATATACAGATTTTTTTTTCAATACATGTATTTATTTCTATTTAAATAATTATAACTATTTATATATTTATAAATGTAATTTTATTATATCTTTATAGATATATTTATAATTATAACTATTTATATATTTCTATATAAATATATTTATAAATTTATATTTACTATATTTAAAAAATAAATGTATTTATATAATTATATGGTTATATTTATAAATATATTTAAGAAATTGTAAATATATCTATATAATTTTAAATATACATTAAAATATATTTACACTTATAATTATGCATAAATTTATTTATATATAAATGTATTTATGAATAAAAAATTATATAATTATAAATATATATATGTGTGTGTGTGTGTGTGTGAATACATATATTTATAACTATTTCATCATCATCATAATTTAGTTATCCAAATAGTTTGTGAGGATAGAAACAAGAGAAACAACTACAAAACATGGGACTATAGAGGCATGAAATAGGAGTCCGAGGGAATACCCTTTTACTAGGTTCTCCCCCTCATGCCCCAAGAAGTTTGTTCTTGGGAAACATGTGACACTAGATCCTTTGTTTTCCATTGATGCAAGGTGGTCTGTAACCATGTTGAACTCACGCCATGTGTGGAGTACATGAATATTTTTGTGGAATAAACTTCTACACCTTCTCATAACATAAGAAATCAACATGGGATAATACATGTTCAATGGAGAGAATTTTGTTGAATGATAGAGCATGTTTCCACTTCTGCTAGTTCTGTATTTTTTTTGATGTCATAAGCATAATCCAGTGAGAAAAACCATGGATTAGACCTGGAGGGAGTTCCCCCTACCGAAATGTTCCATAAAAGTCATAATAACATATCCCTAGGGGTATTGAACGATACCCCCTCCCCACATGTCACCCGGGACACAAGAATTGTATGTGTTAAGTTTGGGGCCCAAAAGGGGTGGACACCATTGAAACCAGCAACCAGTGATCATCAAAATTTCCCATTACATCTTTTCTAGGCCTCCAGTACCCACACTGTGAAACCATCGGTCTGGGAAAGGGACACCAAGGAACTATTGAGAAGAGAAAGCAGTAAAATAATCAAAATATTTCCACATTGTGCGTGCCCAATAACCTTTAAAAAATATATGGTTTGAACTATCCTCCCGATATTCCCTAAAACACAGACACCTGGAAGCGAGGTAGATACCAGATCTTTTGATATTATCTTCAGTAAGTACCACATGGTTCTTTAATCTCCAAACAAAGAAACTGTACTTGGTAGGAATCATATTACACTCTAGTGTCTCGCTCCAGCAATCAGTTTGGTTTGGAGCTATCGTCTCCATTTGGAAGCCCCTTATGGAAAAGGACTCTGAATTGAGGCTGTAAAGATACACATGTCCAGTTCTTTGTTCATGTTAATAAGATCAAAAGATTATTTCTAGTTATTATCTAGGAAAACCTTGATGAACAAAGAGTATAGGATAGAATCCCTAAAAGAAATTATTAGAGTTAGACACCCAGGGAAACTGATCTGTGATCCAGCCCAATTGTGGTGGCAAAAGAAAATGTCATTTTCTCCAAAATCCATTAGGTAATAGGATGCAAATTTGAGATTTGGGGAAAAATAATGGGCCATAATGAAGAATAATTCCCTCCCAACAACTCTGAATCTCGTCTATATTTAGTTTCCATGACCTTACTGTAGAGGGTTTGCTCCTCTAAGATTTCCCACACCATCTTTGCGTGGATGAAACAGAGAGTGTCAAAGATATTTCACACATTAATACACCTTTCCTGGATTTTCCATTCCATTCTCTCCCAGGAGACCCAATGTATTTTTTCCTCCGAGTGAGCATCCCAAATAAAGCTAAGTAAGATCCTTTCAATATTGGATATTATCGTTTTCAGAACCTTAACAATTGTTATTCCATTTATTGGTATGGCTAAGATAATGCTGTAAACCATCATGATGCTACCTCTAAAGAAAAAATAATGGGTTTTACAATTAAAAACATGGCCTGAGATTCTTCTTAAAATGTGATCAAAGTGATGGATACACAACTTATATGAAGACATGGGGGAACCTAGTTACTCCATCAGAGAGCTTCCTCTCTGCATGGCCTGAAAATTACACAAGTTAGAAACCCATACATCAAAGCATCTGTTTGAGATGTAGAGACTGCTCTTCACCCAGTTGATTATATTTCCTCTCCAATGAAAATAATCTTCAATAATCACACTGATGCCTCATATCTTACTAGAATTCAAGAAGATATTTGTGTCATCTGATAACATAATATGGGAGATACAATGAGGGCACATCCTACTTCAGTAAGGAAGAATATATCCCTTTGGAATGCTCCTATTAATAAGGCAGTTGAGAACATCTTAGGAAAGGATGAAAATTCTTAGGGATATGGTATCTCCCTGTTTAAGCCCATGGGTTTCCTTGAAGAATCCATGATTCCTCCTCATGAAAGTGATTGTTATCCATGAGGAACTAAAGCACTTGAAAATTAAATATGAGGCCTAAAAAGAAAATCCTATACCTGTTAACACCCTTATGATAAAGCTCTAATCATTTCTATCATAGGACTTATCCATATATATTTTTATTTCCATGTTTGAAATGTGATCCTTGAGGTTAATGTAAGTAACTACCTTTTTTGATTGCACTACGACACCTTTGATTGACCGTGCTTTAATGAATCAATGCTGCTCTTAGGAGATCCGGCAAGGAATATGTAAGGATAGCCTTCTATTGATGATTTATATGAAAAAATACACATGTTTTCCGACCTATAGTGTTAGAGAGAGGAAGGGTACTTAATTTTGGGCATGAGAACTAAAGTAGAGGTGCAGGAAACATGTGAGGACATCCTCCTCAGAAGAAATCTTGAATGTCCAGAACAAGATCACTCCTAACCACATTCCAAGATTCGCTGTAGAAAGATCCTGGGAAACCGTTTGGTCCCATATCACTCTCGGGATTAAGGTCTATCATAGACTTATGAATTTTTTTCTCATCAGGGACTGTTTCCAAAGAGATCATTGTCTTGATTGGAGATAGTGTTCAGAACCACTTCTAGAAACTTAGTGTTTCCTCCTGGATACCCTTCAGGAATATGTGGATTAGGCCCCACAAAGAGCGTTTTCAAATGGGATATATCTATACCACCAACAACATCCTAGTCTTTAGATTAAGATCAATCCTCTAGCAATATATTGGGTCTTATGAGGCACCTATTCTCTTAGATGTTGGCTTGGGAATATGTTGTATTCTTATCAGCTTCACGGAGCCACCTAAATAGTCTAGGTTTGGTTATACCACTGAGAATGGGAGAGGGTGAATCATTGATGTACTTTTACAATTTATTCTTTCCAAATAAACCTTTGTGATTAGTTAAGATCTAGATCCCTAGTTTTTAGAGTCTCACTTATCCCATATGAAAACAACTGAAAACACTAAAAAGGCACACCTGAATTATTACAAGGTTTTCCCCCAATGTGGGTGACTACATCCTTACTGTGTTTGGGAGATTTTGAGACACATAATTTCCACTAGTAATAAGTAATGTTATTATAAATATATACAATCTCCCGAAATTCCTAATAAACAAACACCTGTAATGTCTGATCACAACTGATTACTGTGGACTATCTCCCGACATGTTCTTTAGAATGGAATCTCACCAGTTTTTTTTATAGTAACTCCCGCCAGTTGATATATCTCCTAAAAAGATCTTGTTTATATACTGACATCCCACTAGTTCCTCGATGAAATACATTTTGTGAACAGGTCTTCAACTTACACTGACTTATGATGCAGTGATATGTTGGCCTTGTTCTGCTTCAAGTCCAATCATTATAATCTTCTGATTAAATATCAGGCTTTATCACTTTAAAACTAATCACATGTAAATGGTCCTAATTTCAACACTACTCGAGCTATTCCTTCTTTTGCTGAAGACAAGACCTCGTTGTACACTGATAACTCGGATACAAAAATCATATGATACAATGATAGAATTAATGCCCCAACTTTAGTCTCAAAATACTCTACTCAAATCATACGAAGTATTTTGCATGTAAACTACTCTTCCAACATCATGAATATGTATAAAATACAGCGCATGGTCTTCACAATTAATGCATGCAATGAATCATGTACATGCACACTGCCTCTTTCATTCTTTAAACACACTTTCTGATTATTTCTCAATATCTTACATGCTGCCTTATGAGTAAATACACCGAACACTTACACAACATACCTGAAAACCACATGAATATACCCCATGCACGACACTTCAATCATCGTGATTCATATATGGCCTTCTCATACATATCACTCAAATAAAAAGATACAGTGCACACAAGACCTTCTATTGGGAACCAGAGCGTTCCTGATTCTCTGTTTCTCCGAAAATAAGAGCTTCTCAATAAATGATCGATACACACACTGCCTCTGTGTATGATGATATTTATAGGAATTATAATCATCTCAGATCCTTGTAGAATCACATATACCACTCTCCTCATTCATTCATTGCCTCTATTTTGTGGGAACAAAAACACCATCACAACAATTTCATTTTTTGTTCCACACTGTAAATCGACATTTTGATCATCTTTTTTATAAAAATAGAGTTTCATGATATTTTGATCAATTTCAGGTCTTTAGAATATCCAAATGAAGATCAGAAGCTTGGGTTCAAGCTAATGTCAACATCACACTAGGAATCGTTGACAAACAGATTACTCAAGTGCTGGCTGAGGTTGAAGACAACGTCGCTAGGATGATCAGATGACCCAAAAAAATAATTTGGTTTTCTCAGCATTATGAAACTTCTATAAGAAAGCTAAGATCGAGTTCCAGATGATGCAGCATGGAGAACTCAATGAACAGGTTCTCTTAGGTGAGGACATGGATGAAGATGATTCGGCTGAAGCGTTCAAATGACCAGGATAAAGAATCAAATAGATTGGATGATGGATATGTAGGATCGACCAGATCAGACAGCGGGAGATCGTTCGATGCTATAATAACCCATAAAACATGTCCCACATCGAAATGCCCACTACTAAAAAAATGGGCAAGGGAAGTGATACCCATTTATCTGCGCTAAAAAAATTGTCAATAAAGGGGGGCCTTTATCAACGCTAAAACAAGTGCTGATAAAGGCCCCCTTTATCAGTGCTTTTTTTAGCACTGATAAATGGGAGCCATTTATCAGCACTTATTTTAGTAGAGCGGAAAAAGTGGGAGTTTATAAGTGCTTTTTCTTACCACTGATAAATTTTATGTTTCTAAAAAAATCATGAAAAATAAAATATTGTTATATAAGTATATATATATTGAAATAAATATAATATATATTTTTTAAATACATTTTAGATAAGTATAAATAGACTATTACATTTAATATATAAGAAATTTAGTGAAAATGGCTTTAAAATATTTTAAAAAATATTATTAATTAATAATTTTCTAATTATTATTGATTAAAAATCATTTAACAACAATTTGAAGACACAAAAAATCAAAAAAATTAATAAAAGATATAAAATAAGTTGAAAATGTAACTCAAATTACAAACGGCCATAACTTTTGATCCAGGTGTCTGTTTGAGCTCTACAGCATATCAAATCAAAGCCTGTGACGAGATCTACGCAGTAGGGACCTAGGAGAAGCTTTTGTCTCATTTTTCAATGCCAAACAAGTCCTATAAGGCCTCAAAAACTGAGTTTTTAGTTTGGATACCCTGATTTGTTAACATTCAAACAAGTATAACTTCTGATCCGGATGTTTGTTAGGCCTGTACCACATATCATATCGAAGATTGCTTCATTTTCTTTGATTTTACTAGTTGTGGAGTTGAAACGAGTTTATGGATTATATGTTATGGTCATTTAAACATTATATGGATTTTCCAATACACATATATATGTATTTATTCATAAATATATATGTGTCTGTCTGTGTGTGTGTCTCTCTTTGTCTGTGTTATATATATGTATTTATGTATGTTTTTATTTATTTATAAACACACATAAAAAACATATTTCATAAATGTACTTAAAACTAATATTATAAGTATATATTAATATACAAATAAATATACTGATAAAAAATTATAACTAAATATATATATATAAGTAAATATAAATATATATTAATATACGAATGAATATATATACTAATATATGAATTAATATATTTATATTAATATCAATCTATATTAATATATGAATAAATATAAATATAAATATAAATATATATATATATATATATATATATAATTAAATAGAGAATAAAATGAAATGGCTTAGTGGTAAAGGTGCAACTACAAAAGGGGGGAGGTCGCAGGTTCGAGTTCAGATGGAAGCAAAGGGGGGTGCGCGCGTGTGAGGATGCGTGGGAAGGGAAGCATGTGGGAGAGTGTGTGTGGGGGGGGGGGTTCAAGGGCTGTTAAAATCTCCCCCCACACATTATACAATTCTTTTTTTTTTATTTTTTGACTTTTATCAGCGTTTTTTTAGCACTGATAAAAGGGGCCTTTATCAGCACTTTTCGGAGCGCTGATAAAAGGATACCCCCTTTATCCTCTTCTTGATTAAAAGTACTTTTTTAGCACTATTAATCGACTTTTCTAGTGCTGATAAAGGCCATATTTGTAGTAGTGTCCGCAGTGTTCACTGTTTCCTGGTTTGGCTAAAATTTGATATACAACTGATTAAAAAAGAAGTTAAATCATTATTCCCATAAAATGAAAATCCATACCACATTCATGAATAATTATTCAAATATAACTTCTCCTTCCATGCATGGCTTTATTATTTTTTTGTCCATTCATTGTTGTAAACATTCTCTCAACTCATACGATTAATGAAACATGTTCTATGAACTGCTGACCAGCTCAGTAATCATTACATTTATCAGTCATTGACCTTTTCATATTCCTAACCAATTGGTAACAATTTCAACTTCAACAAACCACTTAGATTATTTACCACCTTATTCTCGATTTCTCACACCTCAAGTTCTTGTGTAAAGATCATTTATGCTAGACTATACTTTTTACTAGTGAGTTCTTCAAACAACATGTCATTCCAGTCCTCTTTAAGGCTGGATTCTAGCCGGTCTACATCCTTCTTGATTGTTTCCATATCTTAGGAATATGGAGGTTGCTACCTAACCCACGACTGTACGGTGTTTTTGAGACACCTCGCCTATTTTTATCCTTATCCATGAATTTAACTATATGGGCTTGGTCCAAGAATCAATTACAGTTTTATGGTATCTTGGAATGAGGTTCCATGGATGATAGAAGTTGAAACACTCACAACTCTCCTACCTGGGAGACAATGAGACCATCAAAGGTGAATCATCAGATATACCTCATACCGGGCGAGAAACCTTTTCCCTAGGATAGAGAGATATGGGGTGATCATTTTCTAGGCATCTGTAAAGGAGAAACAACGTTTGGGTGAGCCCTCTTTGGTTGTTGGACCATGTGAACCGATCACCAGTGTATGCCATATCCAATAGCACCTTGCTGACCATGGACTATGTGAAATCCATACTAGCATTCTGGGGAAGGCCACTCTTCCTTTCTTCTCATCCAGATTAGCTATGAAATTAATGTATCCTCCCACAATCCACAGGGATTCTAATGGATCAAATGCTTTAAGACCATGCTACGAAGATTCTCTTCATTGAGCATCATAGTTTCTGTAGATGAAGGAAACAACAAGCTGATGGTTCTTGTAATCACTTTTGTAGTGAAAAACTGGACATCCTCTTGTATTAGTTCCACTAAGATATTATTTATAAATTTATATTCACTATATTTTAAAAATAAATATATTAATATAATTTTATAAATATATTTATGAATATATTTATAAATATATTTTTATAATTATAAATATAGATAAATAATTATAAAATTATTTCAATAAATAAATTTTTATTTATTAACTATGAAATATATTTATTATAATAATAAATATATAATTATAAATATAATTATATAAATATATATATTTTTTATAATGATAATTACAAAAATATATATTAATATATCCACCAACTTAATTATAAATGAATATAAATATATATATTACTTAAGGATACAATTATAGCGAAACAGACACACCCAAACCTCACCCACTGACCAATGGGAAGGTCATAACCCCCCACCCCCAAGAGATAACCTACCCATAATGCATGCTTTATTTAGCCTCGAATGGAAAAAATATACCATAGGGCCTAGAAAAACCTGGCCCAAAGGTCCCACCCTTCATCATCGCAACTCGAAGCAGCACAAATGTCAATTCATAAGAATTCACCACCAAGAGATATTTTTACCCACGATTAGGCCTCACCTACATATCAATGATGGACAGGTTCCTCGAAGAATTGCCAACCCACACTCGACATCATCTTCTAGGATGCCATGGATCTGCCATAGACGACTGCCAGAACACCACCCCCACTATGGAGTGGGGGTTCACCTATCATAACTGCTAGAAAACATGCCAAATGCTCATGTTTCCACATAAAAATAAACTACCTCCCCACATTGTCCCAACCCATCCCCCTGGGGCCGTGTCATGAGTATCCCAAGACCGCCTTCCATAGGCTAGGGTCTGGCGTCTAGCACTGAAGGCATGTTCCCTAAAACTGGGAAGGCATTTCCTTTACAACCTGTAAGCACACACAACCAAGCGCACATCAAGATAAAAACTCAAGTAAACTGAATAGCAAACAGAGTGAATGCAGTAAGTAAAAGGGGCCAAAATACAAGCCCAACTGGAAAGTACAAGAAACTGAAAGTACAAGTAAACTAGAACAGCTCCTGTGAACACCCTCCAAGGATCCTACCTGAAGGGTAGGTACTACTCTCAATCGGTCGTCTCTGTGGTACGCCTCATCTAAGGTCCACCTCCGAGCTACCTCTAGTCCTGGTACTCTCGTCCTCAGCCAGTGTTGTCCGTCATCTTCACCAAACACAATGAAGTGTGGGCATAGCCCGTGCAGGGGTGAGTATAACGATACTCAGTAAGGACCCCGATACCCTCAAGGTCTCACAAAATCCACAAAGTATAAACCAAAAATCATGTAATCAACTGAAAACCTTACCTAGGTATATTCCCATACATATACCTATGTTATCAAGTATACCCATCTCAATCATGAGGAAACACAGAGTCCAACTAAAAATCCCAAAGCTCAACTGTTCCACAAAGGAAGGAGTACCATGATGGTAAGTACCACTTAGGTACGCCACACAAAATAATACCACCAAGGTATTACCATAAAGGAAAGTACCACTCAGGTACGGACTCAGCTCACAAAAGGTATAACTTATGTACAGAAGTACAATGATGTAACTACTAAATCATCTTACTCTATTAAGAGGTTCTTCTATTAACCCACACATTTTTTTTAGGTGCTGACCCACATAGTATATCTGGATGATGACCCACATAGGATCTCTAGGTGCTGACCCACATGGGATCGCTCGGTGCTGACCCACACCGGATCGCTCGGTGCTGACCCACACAGGATCACTCGGTGCTGACCCTCACAGGATTTCTAGGTACTGACCCACACATGATCGCTCCGTGCTGACCCACACAGGATCGCTCGTTGCTGATCCGCACATGATCACTTGGTGGTGATCCACATAGGATCACTCGGTGCTGACCTAGACAGGATCTCTATTCATTCTTCACGTCACAACAAACTACAGGGTTCCCACTCTAAGCTTTCTCGTATCCGGGAGGGTATTTTCCTCAATCCACTAGTCGATAATCAAACTACCATCAAGTCCCATGTAAAATTATCCCAAAGTATCTCCACATCATAGGGGTCTCAACACAATAGACGGTGCGTCAATCAGATGCCTGATCTGTACGTTATTAGACTTTAAGTCCTGAGGGCCCGGTTGGATTCGTGCTCGATCCAACCCGACCGTATCCAAAATTTATCCAAATCTCAAGTGGGGTATACCAAAGGTACCGTCTCGCTCCAAGGTTTATAGCGTCATTGACGGTTTGTCAAACAGATGCCTGGTGCCAAATTTATGTCCGATAGAGTGAAAAGCTCGCAGCTGGTCCGGGTCTGGTCCAACCCAGTCGGACCAACCCGGCCCGCTGGGTTCTCCCCGGCCCATGATGGGAAACGCGGGAATTGCAGAGCGATGCGAGTCCGTGAGGGCGGCGAGGCCACGAGGGCCGCAAAGGGATGCAGTGGCCGCGAGGCTGCGGGACGTCGAGGCTGTGGGGGTCGCAGAGAGTTGCGGGGTGGCGAGGCCACAAGGGCCATTGAGTGGTGAGGTCGCAAGGGCTGTGAGGCCATGGGATGTCGAGGCCACGGGGCCTTCGGAGGTCCATGGGGTGAAGAAGGCCGCGGGGGCCGCGGAGGGCCGTGGGGCGGCGAAGGCCGCGGGGGCCGCGGAGGGCCTCGGGGCGCTGAGGCTGTGGGGGTCGCAGAGGGCCGCTGGGCGGCGAGGCCGCGGGGGCCATAGAGGGCCGCAGGTGGCATGAGGTGGCATGGAGGCCGTGGTTCAGTGGGGCAGCTGGGCGGCCGCGGTGCGACGGGGCGGCCTCGGTGTGATTGCGCGTCGTGCCTTCACCGGCGGCCGGTTCGGTTGGACGCTCTTCATTCGTCGCCGTGACACAAAGCCACCTTCTTCCATTGCAAAGAAAACACCATTCATGAAGAATGATAGAGGGGTAGGGCCATGTTTGTTTGGCCCGTACCCTCCAATTTAGAGCGGTAGAAAGCGGATCAAGGGGGACGATTCAATGTGAGGGAAAAATTAACAATGACCAATTTAAAACACACCCCTACCTCATTTTCTTATTGACGTCAATGAGGAGGGAAGGGCGGTCATCGATTGAAGACGTCCCACATTGGAGGATGTCTCGAGGAAGAAGTTGAAGATGTTGGGGAACTTCAACCTTCTTCATTGGAGAAGCGTTCTTCATTGGAGAAGAATAATTCCTCCATGTATCTCTCTCAATTTCCCTTTTCCAACACTTCCCCCAATTCCAACAAAAAGAAAAAGTACCCAATATGATATTTTTCCCCAATTTAATTGTTGGAACAAATTAAATGGAAATCATAATTACTTTGAGGTTTTCATAATGAATTTTGGGGAAACCTATAGGTCACCTCCCTCATTAATAAAGGATTTCAAGAGGTTTCTCACGTTTGAAGGGTACGGGTGGTCCCCACCCTTAAATTCAAATTGGGGGTTTTAGGTTCGGTGGCCCCCACCTCCATAACCTAACATGGGAGGTTTAGTATTGGTGGTCCCCACATCTTAACACTCAAATGGGAGGTTTAGTTCTGGTGGTCCCCACCTCTTAACATCCACACGGGAGTTTCAAATGAAACTAAAATGTTTCACAATTTTATTTTATTTAATTCTTTCATGAATAAGTGAAATACTAACTTCCAACCTCGACCTACTGCGGTCAGGGTGAAGGTCTCCTTAAGTGACTACCAGAATTTCGAGTTCAACAGTGCCCTCAAATTTCAATTCTGAGCACCCATTCAAAAGTTAGAAAAACCCGCTCGCACATTTACTAAATGTACCCGAAAAAAAAAGTTTAGAAGTTCATTCTGGGCACTCCGAGCCTCGGAATCACACGCCGTCAATTTTTACATACTCGTAAAATTACCATTTAATTAAAAAAAATTACATGAAATTTCCAGGTCTTTAAACACATCACCTATGCCTACAGAGTACCTACCACTACCTATCCAATGCCCATTGGGCGCCGCCGTCACCTGTCGCCTGCTCACAAATTAGCTGTAAGCTGTCGCTAGGTCTATCATCCACAATGTAAGGCTGATCAATTATGTTGATTCCCCCACCCATCGCCTGGTCTTCCATCCGCTATGTCGATCTATGATCAAGTAGACCCCCAAGACATTGAGCATCATTGCCAGCACCTATCCGAGTGTTTTCTACTTTAACATCAACATCTCCATCCACATCCAAATGTAGGATGAAACTACCCCCATTTTCTAGTGCGGAATCCTTCAGTATTACACCCACTACACAGGTCAATAAAACACACCAACCCCCAATATTACTGGTGGAAACCATGCACTTATTGGGATTTGAATCTTAGCCACCCAACAAACATGCAAGATTAAGGTATGTAAGGGTAAAATAAAATTTGGCATGTGTAAGGAAACGTTAAGGGTGAACTAATGCTATTTAAGTGAAAAAATGTTATGTATGAGTAAACATAAAAATGTATAGGTTAAGTAAGGGTAAATAAGGTTTAATATGGATTGATTAAGGATGAAATTTATTTTTTAAGGGACAAATTTTGTTAATTAAGGGTAAAAAATATTTATGTATGTGTAAAAAAAAGTTATTTGAGGGTAAACTAAAGTTATGTAAGGGTAAAAAAGTTAATAAAGGGAAAAATAAACTTATGTATGGGTAAAAAATGTTATGTAATGGTAAACTAAAGCTAATCATGGTTAAAACAAAGTCATTTAAGGGTAAAAAAAATTAACCTAGGGTAAAATAATGTTAATTAAGGGTAAACAAAAGTCATGTGTGGGTTAGGAAAAATTATTAATGGGAAAACTGAAGTTAATTAATGGTAAACAAAAATTATTTAAGGGTAAACCAAATTTATGTAAGGTTAAAATAATTTTATGTAAGTGTAAAATAAACTTATGTAAGGGTGAAATGAAGTTATGTAAGTGTAAAATAAATTTAAGTAAATGTTAACTAAAGTTAAGGTTAAACAGAAGTTATGTAAGGATAAAATAATGTTATGTAAAGGTATATAGAAGTTAAGCAAAGGGAAATATAAGTTATGTAAGGATAAAAAAAGTCATCTAAGGGTAAATTAAAGTTATTTAAGGGTAAAAAAAGTTATATAAGGGTAAACTAAAGTTAATTAAGGGTAAAACAAAGTATGTAATGGAAAACTAACATTATATAAGGGAAACAATGATATGTAAGGGAAGACTAAAAATTTTTATGGGTAAAACAAAGTCAATTAAGGGTAAACCGAAGTTAATTATGGTAAAAAAAAATTATGTAAGGGTAATATAAAGTAATTAAGGGGTAAATATTAGTTAACAAGGTTAAAACTATGTTATGTAAGGGTAAAATAATTTTAGGTGTAAAAGAATGTTATGTAAGTTTAAAACAAACTTATGTTAGTGTAAAATAAAGTTATGTAAGGGTAATACAATGTTATTAAAGGGAAAAATAATGTTGAGTGAGGGTAATAAAATGTTATGTAAGGGTAATATAAAGTTATGTAAGGGTAAAAAAATATTTAATGGTAAGAAAAATTTAACCAAGGGTAAAGTAAAATTAAGTACGGGTAAAAAATGTTATGTGAGGGTTAGAAAAATTTAATTAAGTCTAAAAATAATTTATTTAAGTGTAAAAAAAGTTAAGTAAGGGTAAAAAAAGTTTTTTTATTGTTATACTAAATTTATGTAAGGGTTAAAAATGTTATGAAAGAGTAAAATAAAGTAATATAATGGTAAACTAATGTTATGTAAGGGTAAACAAAAGTTAAGTAAGGGTAAAAAAATGTTATGTAAGGGTAAACAGAAACATTCATAGCTTAAGTAATGGTAAATTTATGTTATGTAAGGGTGAAATAAGGAATATTGAGATATTTTGATGAATAGTCATTCAACATCCTCTAAAAAAATCATTACATAGGTCTTCTCACAAAAAGACTCGCCGACTTTGGGCTCGTCTCCATTGACTCATTTCTCTGCTTTGCTGGTGGCATTTCAGCATTGGATGCATCTTGTTCTTGGCCCTGTAACTACACATTATGAATCACTAGAAACAATTACCTTTCTGTTATTCAATCTCCCCATGATAGATCTGTACTGGTATCATGTTTTGAGTTTGGACCTGTTGCTTACTGTTTTCATTGCTTTCACTCTTGGGTATGCTGTGTTTTCCATCCTGTTGTGGTGTTGGTTTTGGCAACGAGGTTGTTTTGGGGATTTTAGTTGTAGTGTGTTGGGGTCACGATGGACTTGGCGGTCCTTTCTGGGTGGCGATGAGACATAAAATGATGGTGGGTCAGCAAAGGCATGTGACGATGATGTGTGTGGCCCAAGGAAAATCTTTGTGATCTGCGGGACATGACGTGATGGACGGCCTAGGCAGTGCAGGGCAGTGTGACTATTGGGGGTTCTTTTTTGTGTTTTTTAGGTGGGTCGCTTCTGGATAGGGTTCCCTAACTGACATATTTCTTGTTATTGTTTTAGGTGTATTTGTTTTTGGGTGGGTCTAGTCCTGGAATGGGCTCCTTGGCTAGCCCGCTTATGGTTCTTTGTAGGTTGGTTCTCACTTAACCTTAATGTGATATTATTTATAAAATAAAAAAAATGTTATGGTGGGAACTATAAAAAGATGTTATATAAGGGTAAAACTATGTTATGTAAGGGTAAACTAATGTTCAGGATAATATAGCATGTTTCTATTAAATTTAATGCAATTTGTTTTGGTTAGTGTTAATTAAATATTGGTTACAATGAGATGGTTTTGTTCAAAAATATTTTATTATTGAACAATGGTTAACTACATCAAATGTTATTATAGAGGGTGATATTGAACATTGAAGGGCGTGCGTCTCGAGAAAAACTATTTTTCTTGACTAGAAAGAAGAAACATGGAAGTGTTGTAAAATAAGACCTATATATAAATATAGAATTTAAAATAGAATTTTATTTTCTCACTAAATTGGTTTTCACATATATACATTGTGTAACACCAGAATAAATCATCTTCAATGCCCCTATATAGAAAAACCTGACATATGAACCTCAATTCCAGTCCATTCCCAACATGTTTTCTATTCTGGTGTCATAACTATAGGTGGGGGTTCCACCTCATATTGTACCCCTTCATCAACTAAGGTCATAAACAACTATGGTGATGATACTATTGTGTATAACTATATTGATGTTGGAAGCTCAATATGCAGTGCTATAAGTGCCTCCTCATACCACTAAGTAGTGGAATTAACAACAGGATATATGGAACCATATGGAAATGACTGTAGATGAATGAAAGGATCACCTGCATATGCCAAAAATGTGATATCAAGGAAATCATTGATGATAGAAGTATTGCTCGAGGACAGGAGAAGCTGTGATATTGTAGCCAAGTCCCACCACATTGATAATATATCGACACCTGATACAGTATGTATCTGCGATGAACATATATCATATGTTTGAGTAGACGTATATAGAACATAAACCTAATCCAAATGTGTAAGATAATCTGTTTTTAGTGTAGGATCCCTTATATGTGTTGTAACAACATCTTTAGGGGACTCTCTTGAGTGGAGTTCTATCTTTCATCAAATCTACCCTTACACATGTTTTCATATCTATCCTCTAGCTGGTAGTGACAGTGGAGGTGAGTTATCCTCAGTTCGAACAATAGGCACATTAGCATCCCTAGGTGCCTCAATCAGAGCATGTGGGTCAGGATATTATTGTGGCTCCTCTTTATATAAATAATATTGTATGAAATAGATATGATCTATAAGAGCCATTAGATTTGGGTGAACCACATCTTACCTAATAAATTCCACTTCCTAAGGAACAATAATATATAAAATTTGATCAATTTTTTATTACTGTAAATGAAATTACATTCAAATTAAAATGAAACATGACCTAAAAAATATAATAAATGCTAATATACATAAAAAATGTTGAATTTATATCATATTTAATGTATGGTACATGATAGTGTTTCTTATATTCCAATTTGAACAATCACCTTGACCAGACAACTGGAAGCATATTGTGGGATATATGTTCTTAGATATACGATATTAGGAAATCATGTACTAACACTCAATGTACCATGAATTATAATGTGGAAAATTCTCCGCATGTCTTCCGATAAGAATTATAAAATATAATCCAACAACCTGTCATGCTGAAATGATGAATTGTGTTACATAGATAAAATATCACATGACTCAAGCTAGATGGTTCCACTCTATGGTGTGGAAGAGGATGAGTGTCCCCACAACACCACGATCTCCACCTGTAGATGTGCAGTATGGTGGAAGCGGTGCATAGAAAAATCCAATATACAAGGTACATGTAAACTAAAATGATAACTCTAAAAATAATTCTTAAATTAGTACAAAAATATTATTAATATAACATTGAAATATCTAATAAAGTTACTAACAAAATTAATTTTTATTAAAAAAAATTAATGATTAACTTACATCTGCGAGCTTTATAACATAAAAAATCTACCGAAATCTATGTGAATTATGCCTCAAGAATTGTAAAAAATGATGAGCCTAAATCCACATATTAAAAAATAAACATACTATAAGCAACATATCATTACCTTCTTTTAGGAATTTCTCATATCTATTTTCATTTTCCTCTTTGTTTGGGGTTTTTGGGGGCCTTCTGAGGATGGAGGGAATTTTCATGGGAAAATGACATAAGAGATTTATGTTTTTTTTGAATTAATGATTTCTAGGTATTAATGTGATAAAGGATTGAGAGGATATTATTTGGGGTCTTATTTGACCTAAGGTATTTTTCAAAATGTTTTTTCATAATCATACTTCTTGATATTTTCAAATTGTGAAATGGTTACATGATGTGAAACATTTTCAAGGATGATTCCATGAACTGATGCAGAGCATGGAAAGTTTACAAGATATGAAACTGGTTCACATCATGAAATGGTCGATCATTTAACTGAGATAATTTATTTTTCAGCATATATTCATTCAGTGGATTTCATTTTGGTAAACCAGTATTCTTTTCATGAAATGTGTGCATCCTGTAGGTTTTTAGGCACAACACATATAATTATTTTTCATTTGACATGCATTCACCTCTCTCAAAACATACGAACTCTCCTAGGTGATTTTGGGGATATTTTCTCCTTCCAAGTCATTTAATTTGGGGATTTATCTTAGAAATACTGTAAAATAAGCCTATTCCAATTGTTTAGAACCACTGGTATAGGTAAAAAAACAATTGGTATAGGATATACCAATGGTTTGTGTGGCATTTGGCTTATCTGGCATTGGTATAGGCCTATACTAACAGTTTTGGGAAAGGAAAGGAAATTTATTTCCATTGTGTATTCACTTTGGTGTTTTATAGTGAATTCCTCACTTGATATATTTCCCAAGAGTCTCTCACCCCCATTTCTATGAGCCTACATCCAATTCCTTTCCTTCCACATCCTTCTCACTTTACAAGGATTCTTCCCAATGGATCCTTGACGGTGGTATCATTCATACTATTGGTGGTTCTATTTATAGTCGTGTGTGGGGGATTTACACTTAGAATAAAAAATGTAAAACCATAGATATAAATGGAACCTTCAATGGTGTTTGAGTTTATTTAATATACACCTTAAAAATACATAAATCAATGTAAAAAAGTATTTCAAATTAATCAAAAAGAAAAAATTAAAAACACTTCTATGAAAAAATTTGGGGTAAAACATTGATGGGAATAGGTAAAAAATATAAAGAATGAATAGTTTTTGAAAATAAATATTTAGAATAAATATGTAAAAATATATAAAAGAAAATTTATTTGTATTTTGAATTCTATTCGGTGTTTTCTAGCACGTTTTTCACTTCTTTTATTTACCAAGAGTCTCACACCCCAATGCTATGAGCCTTCCTCCTCTTCCTTTAATTCCATATCCTTCACACTTCATAAGGATCCTTCCCAAAAGATTCTTAAATGTGGTATCAGTTGTACTGTTGGTGGTGATATTTATAGTGGTGTTTGGGGGTGTTATAATCAAAATAAAAAAAAACCAAAAACCATAAATTTGAATGGCGCCTTGAATGTTGTTGGATTTTATTTAATATACACCTTAAAAAGACATAAAAAGATGCCAAAAACGTTCTGTGAATGAAATAAATGGAAAAAATGAAAAAATTTAAATGAAAAAATTTAGGGAAAAACATTGATGGGAAAATCATTTAAGAACCATTGTCACATTTCTTTAGGGTTGCGTTTAGTGTTCCACCTACTTCAAAACTCCTTGATCTTATTAAGGAATATCATTCAAGAACCATCATATTTTAACATAACCCACACCCACCACCTATGTTACCCATTCAGAAACAAAAATTTATGAATTTCATAGATAGGGTTTTCACCCCAAATTATGAAATCCCACCTTCATCCTCCCCAGATGGAAGACACCATCATATATCTCATGAAGCTTATTCAGGTCATCACTAACCATTTACAGCTGAAGCCAGAGTCACCTTTTGGAACAAATACCCCTATGAAGAACTTACTCATTGTAATTATTATCATGCAGCTACTAAGATGTCTCCATATCCTCTCTTCATGCCAGGAATCCTTCCGGCTTCTCTAAATCGGGATCACAATATTATTTTTCTCATTGGGGATCTTGACAGCCCCTATGGTCCTTCTAATCTCCCCCGCAGTTCTCCTCAACCTCACCACCCTAAAAAAGTGTTCAACATGGAAAATAGGTGACTTATGGACTTCTCCTAACTCCACCCACTGCTTCCATTATATATAGAGAGGCCCTTGTAACCAGTATAAAAACTACCGTCCCTAGCCAACTCAAACCCTGTAAATGTGGGACCATGAAGACGGAGACATCAATTGCAGAATCATAGGAAGATCTGAGAAGACAAAAATATCTAAAATTTTATTTGTAGTTTCCCCCTTAGTATTTCTTCTCAATGAATTATATTAAATATTTAAAACACATTTCCATGATTTTAGTTTCTTATAAATTTTCTGTATTCACATTATATGTACTTTTAAGAGAATATTTTTCTTTAATTATGATATTAATAGATTCAAGATTTTGGTTATTTATTTAACCTTCGATGACAAAATTTATAATATTTTATTGGTGTTTATTTCAATTGGAAGACATTTTAGTTATATATCTATAAATATTATCTTAATTGATGGAAAAGATGTTTTTTAACCAAAGATACTTAAATGAATAAGTATACTCATATTGATATTAATGTATAATTATTTTCCCAAAATAATAACATCTATGATTTATGTATTTCATTTTTATTAGTGACACAATAATACTCTAAAATATATAAATATACATTTATTTCATATAATGAATTTTGATAAGTCTATGTAACTATATTTGATATGATGATGATGGAAATGATATAAACATATCTCTTATAATTATATAGAATTATTTCATATGCCATGAGAACCAATTTAAACCTAAAAGTTTTCCTGATATACCTAAATTATGAGATATCAAACTTTCACAACTCATTTTTCCAAAAACATATATTGAGAAATAAATTAAACATCATATGATGGTTTTTATGTTATTTTAAAAACATTGAAATTAATATTTAATAATTTGTGATTAGTATTTATTTTTTTATAATGAAAAAATATAAGCATTAAAAACATTTATTTTTTGGATTTCTTTTTAAATGTTTAATTCTTTAATTAATATTTGGATTTTAAGATGCTATATATAATAATGAATTCATACTAAGAGGTTTTACACATTGTTTCATATGAGAAATGTATAATTGTTGGTGCCTAAAAATATTTATCCCAAATTTCCATGAAGATCGAGAAATGATCCAAAACTGGAAGACATGAAGATGAAGGATTACAAAATTCCACAAATAAGATAAAAATAGAATATTCTTATAATTCATGATTTATCAGTTGTTCAATGATTGGGATACTATAAAATAATTTTCCAGTTTAGTGATGTGATGATGAGAACAACCTTTCTGGAGATGAAATAAATTCTCTCCTATTTTAAACAAGAGGTTGATGATATATATATATATATATATATGTTTGTGTGTGCATTTTAATCCTCTTTTATCCATGAAGAAAATTTTTTATGGGTGTTAGAGGTGGTCATTTTTAAAAATAATTCTACCAGTTGAAATTATATGACACATGGAATTAAAATGAACACACACATATATAATTATGACCATTTCAAATTATTAATATTTTTGAATAATTATTAAGGAAAAAACCATGAGGGGAGATCTATAAATTCATTTAAATGTAACAATTATGATCCCATGTCCAAGACATTCACATCTGAAGAATACTTAAACACATGTTTTGTGATGGTCCAGATATATTTTAAATAAAAAATCACATACAATAATTTATCCATTAATTTGGATAACATGAAAACGTGCCACACTTATTCAAATAATACCTTTAATTGTCTATGGATGGAATAATTATTCTCCAACATCCATGAATTTAGTGTATTTGGAAAAATGACACACCAATAATGAGATGCACCATAGAAATTACCATAGAAGATGAAAATCAATTTTATTTACATGTGCATGAAAAAAATACACTATTGTGTCCATTAATTATGTACATGTGCAACACTAACATGTGTACATCCTTTATTTTCAAGCATTTGAAATAATAATCCCCATTATCCTTGATTTCAAACACATGGAAAAAATAAACAATTTTATCAAAAGGAACCATAATAATCAATATATTTAAATATTACATTCAAACATACACAACTACATCCAACCTATAGACACACACATACCGACAACACTTACACTCCTATATCATTAACTTTGAAAGGCATGGAACAATTATGCTCTAAATTTTTTTAAATTCATGCATATGGTGATATTTTATATTAGTGCCTTAGAAACCCTTATTTTTTATTGTTTAACAATTTTTTAATGTTAAAATTCATTTATGTAGTAAAAATAAAATGTTTTCAATATCAAGTTATGTATACACCAAGATAAAAGAACAAACACTAAAAAATATGTTACATGTTTATAACTAATCTAAAAAAGAAATAATTTTTTATCCATAATACCCCAATTTAAGTCTTATGCCAATTCCCCTGTTGTGCATGTTAATTTTTTTTCATATGCATGGAGTAACCCAAATATCTATGGATCAAGGTACCCATGACTATCAACAATGGGATAAGTAGAATTTATAATTATCCTTGTGTAAGTCATAAATTTTAAATGTTGGTAAACATTAAAAATTCATGAAACCTGAAAGGACCAGTTTGGGATATTCCTAACCTTAAGAGGGGGGGTGGGGGTTGAGTCAGTGTTGGTGACTTTTTAAACCAATTTATAACTTTTTATTCCTATAACTCTTGACCTTTTTGGATCTTGAGTCTTTTGTTCTCTTTTCCCAATCACATGCTATAATATAAAATCATTAAAAATATGCACATGATATTTTTACAAGGTTCACAACTCAATAAGAGTAGCTACATCCTTTACATGTGTGGGAAAGACTAATACATGGATTCTCCACTATATTATAGTAATAGGTATCAATGGGTTGGATTATAAAAGAATCCTTAATCCAGTGTGAGTCCCTACACATTGGAGGGGGGAGGGAAACAATCCTACTTCCCTGAACTGGAGATGACCAATTCCAACTAGAAGCTCCTCACTAGTTCTTTAAACTGCCTATAAAGATAGTATTCTCCTTCTTGAATAAGGTAGGTTCTGATTTTTTCTTCTTCAGTCATCTTCACTTGGTTACTTGCAAAGAAGTAGGCAAGGAACTCACTTTTTCTTCTCTCTTCTTCTTTAGTGAAAAACTAAATGAACACTTATTATTATTCTTTATTCTTATTTAGTGAAATATCTGAATGCTCTATAACTTATTATTATTTTGGATAGAATCACAAGTACCTAGGTGATTATTAAAACAATGAGGATCAAATCACCTTGCATCATCAGACTCATCTTCTTCTCCGTTCTTCTTTTCGTTTATGCATGAAATCATGCATATAGAATTTGATTGAACACTTCTTCATCACTTATTATTCTTATTCACACACATAAACCCACTATATTGGTTCTTTATTTAAATTATCTCACATATGCACATGTGTGAAAGAGTGCATGCCTGTGGTATGGGGTATTCTCAAAAACACCAAGCACACTATTCACTTTTTCCCTCTTGTTCAAAAACCCTAATGTGTATAATCCTTTTCACACACAATTCCTATTATCTTCTTCCCTTTATATTATTTAATTTTCACTTGGTTTATGTGTCTTTAATTCATTTTCATGAGTGCATGCATGTACATACTACCCATATATGTGAAAACTCATTATTCTTCATAAAAAATCCCCTGTAAAAAATATAACTTTATCATACAAACATAATGGTGTTCACATTCATGAGAGAAGAGAACTTTGTGGATCAGTTTCTTCACGAAACACAGTGAGGGTGTTAACCACCTATCACGTGAGTGTGGTTATCCTTCTCATAAAGGGTGCATATATTCTTCCTGAAACCAGATGGTTTAGATGACTCCCCTCTTCACAAGATGATTCGAGAGTGATCTTCACTTGTCGAAGGTCGGTGGGATCTACTTTTCCTTCACAAAACAGGAACTCTAAGATGCTTTGTTTTTTTTCGAACGAGAGATCTTGAGTGTTGTGTGGAAATAACTCATCCTCAGCTTGGTGTGGCTCCATTTATAGGTGAGGATCAATCCCTTTTCCACATTCAAATCCCTAGAGATATGCCATGAATATTATCCCTTTGAATAAATGAGATATAGGGATTTTAATATATTCAAACCCATGTAAAGGATACACTGAGAATCATGGATGTTTACTTTTCATGTGAGTGGCCTTCTCCCTTTCAGTGAACTGATCACGTGTATGAGATCAAGATTGCATGAAATATTTATTTAAATTACATCATGAATCTTCCATGTGGCCTCACAACTCCATTTTCTTTTGTTGAGTCTTCCTTTAATTTACTTGTATGCATGAAAGACAAAGATTAAATGCATGGTCTCAGTTCAATATTGAGACTCCCCTTGGATGGACATAAATTGGACATAGTGATAGGCCTTCTTATCCGGTGAGTAGTAGTTGTGACGTCATGCTGTAGTGGGAGGAAGATGATGAAGTGGGTGAATCAAAGGCCATGGGAGCATCAGACAACCCCAGTTCAAATGCACAAGGCATGCGATGAGATGAATGACCCCGATTAGATGAAAAAATGTGAGATTAGATTATCCGACTTCATTTCACGTGAGATCTGATGGACAAATAATATATCTTCATTCATTAAACAATCTCATCCCACATCGAATCCAGGACTTGGATGAGGCACAATATAAGTATCAAGCCACTCCACCACATTCCCAGATTACTCCTTCCCCCTCCCTAGTACTTCCCCATACCAAATTTTGCAGGCACACCCCGCACCCACTCTCTTCGCGGGCTTAGGCCCAACCTACGCATGGGCCATGCACCATGTGCTCCTTGTGAGCCTATACACATCCCTCATGTGGCTGGATGGCTAGCTAGCAGGTTTCCCTTGGGTGCGATTAACCTTGAGTCCCACATGTGCCCTCGGTTGAGGCTTGCTGGCTAGCTTGGTTGGCTGCAATATTTTTTATGTAAATAAACATAAAAAATTATTAGTTGAAAACCAAGTATGCATTGGAATGCATGTCCACCTTAGTGATTAGAACTCATCAATATCCACCATAGAGTGCCAAGCACATTCACAACTTCTCTTTTCTTGTTCTTTAATTATTTTTGGAACATGGATTCCAAAGAACTTTTTTATCCTCAAATATATGCTACTCTAACCATGTTCATTGTAAAAAACAATGTATATCCTTTGATACATTTATTTTGAACCTAGGAACATTACAACAATGCTTGGATTCAATCAACATGATGAATTGTCCAAGCGTGGCATCTAATGTTATGAATCCATAACAATTCTCCATACATAATCACTTCAATCAACCTATGTTAACTTTGTCATTAACCTTTGAGTCCCTTATTCATTTTGACCAGTATTGACAACTGTTGACAAAAAATACAACATCATACCCAAAATTGGTCCCAAAAATATACCCCTTGTATTTTTTTGTAAATACTATAAATTCATCTCAAATTAATGTGTCAATATCAAAATGTGAATCTTCTCTCTCCCCTTTACTTTTCTTTCTCTCCACCTTTCACTTTTCAAAATTTAATTCCACTTTCTCTCCCCGTTATTGAAAAGAAATATAAAGTTCATGGGAAAAGGGTATTAATCCATACTTAAGAAATGTTTCATCCTTCATTGCACTCTAATTATAGTTAAGAAATTCTCAATGTTGAAAATAAAAAGATTTGATTTAGAAAAAAAGCTATCTATCACCCACTAATCATGATACCCTATGAGATGAGGACCTATATACTTGTATTCAAGGTTATTACCAATTTCATTCTAGGATAATGATATTTAATGTGATATGAAATCATTTTAATAACAATCAACCTAAAACTATTACACTTACTTCATCAAATAGATCCAAAACTTTCAAGTGAAATAGGCAGAATAAGTGACCTTGGGGAACTTCCCTTCTTTTTATGTCACTGAATAATTCAATACTACCCCTTTGTAGGATGATATTTATTTTTAATAAAAAATTACGAGAGATTAAGAAATTAAATACCTTTTCCAATGACATGATCTTTAATAAATTTCCAGATTAATTGAATTTGATACTAACTGAAATAATAACTATGGAAGCTTAATTATTAGTATCCCCATCAAGATAAATACTCCTTATCATCTTCATAAAAGGTGATCCTTCATCATATTAATATTTTAATATCAATTGAATAATATTACAAGGATGTAAACTTCCTCATATTTTATATCAAGAGTTAATAGCATTCACTACTTCTCAGGTTTCCCCCTAAGAGATTATTTCACCTTTAATTCCCTATATTAGAGACACAAATACAATACAATTTTTTAAGGGAATAAGGTGTATCCTCCTTTCTTCATCAATGTGAACAGAAAGGTTGAGATGGTTTTCCCAACCAAGATGATCCATTAGCTCCACGCCTCATACTTTCACATTTTATCTTCAATTCTGACTATGGTGGTGTAGATCTCATTACTTCTTCCATTTCATTGTGTGTGATCCTTATTTATTCAAGATCTTTCAAAGCACTAGTATATCTTGGTGAAACTTTTATCTTCTTGAGTAATTCTTCTTGATCTAGAATAAATTTAGAATGATATTTAAGTGTGTGACCATCCTTTTTTTACCCCACACACATACATTCTTTATCTTCTTGTGAAGTCTTTTCATTTCCTTTTGCACTATCCTTAGCCTGTGCATTTTTACTTTTCCTCATTATTTCCAAATATTATATCTAGATAAGAAATATGTCATTACAAATTGAGGAATCATGTTTTAATCTTCCATAAGGCTTCTTGAGTGTGTCATAATTATTGGAAGTTCTTTTTGATGAACCACATTTCATCTTCAGGGATTTAGAATCCAAGGTCTTCTTACCTTTCCTTCATGGAATATTTTTGGGAGAACTTATTTTTATAAAATTATTATGATTTCATCCCATGTTATTAATTTCATCATGGAAAGATTTTATAGTATTTTCTTCTTATCAGCTTTGGATGTATGTTGAGATGGTCATTCAAAAACCTTGTGACCATTTCCATTGAATACATCATTGATGTTATCAAGTATTCCAAATCTATTTGTAGTATAGAGATGCTTATGGATCAGTGGATGTATCTTCTTCCTCTCTATATTTCCCCCCTTGATATGGGATTCCTTTATGATTATATATTTTGAGGATTGTACCAAAAATTTAATGCACAATGACCAAACCTGTTGCATCACCAATATTGACCTACAAATCACGATTTCTTGATATCTTCCGTATAAGGGTGTTGATCCTTCTTCATGATTTTTTGTGCTCTATCTGGGGAACCACCTTTCACATTCTTCTTTCTATATAACCTAGTCATGGTGGTAGGTTTCTAATAAACTTTCTTCATCCATATTTGTTTAGAATTTTTCTCCCAACATGAACTATTTGTGGAAAAATATTTTAGAACATGAGTACAAGATGGTATGGATGGTACATTTACTTTCTCAGTTACTTGTGATAGATCATTTATTGAAGTCATTATATTATTATAAAATATTGAAGGTCTTTCAACCTTAGAATACTCCAGTGAGCATTATGTACAAGAAACTACTATTTCCATCTTCTGTGAAATCTCAATATGCAACTTCTCAATGTTATAAAATTGAGCTTCCAATCCTAGACATTTCATATTGAGAGTGATTTTATAATCTTCAATCATAATCATCTTTTATTCACAGGATATATTCATTCATTCAAAATCATATTCATGAATCTTAACATTATTTTGTAATAATGATTAAAGTACCTTAATCTTCTTGGTTATTTCATCCTAATGTAAACCCTTGACTTCAATGCTCTTCTTCATCCCATCTTCATGTGCATGGATATTTTATTCTAGAGCCTTGTTTACTCCAAAATACTCTTCATATTCTTTGAGAAATTTTGAAGAACTCATTTAAAATTAGTTCTTTATTTCTTCAAATGCTCCAACCTATTTGGAGGGCATTAAAAATTCAACAATATTTTCTTCAAATAATTTCTCCAAAACATCATTTTATTCTTCCAGTTGGGTGATATATTCTTGCATACATTGAAATACTCTAGAAATAAAGTATGTACTTTCTTTAGGTATAACATTAAGAATATTTCTTAATATATCAACTAATAATTCTTTAGAATTTGTAGATTTAACCTCACCACTTGTGATATAATTTTAATTATGGGAATAATTTTCAAATGTACAAACACATATATCCTATTCACTAGAGGTAAGAAGGTTATCCATCTTCTTGGTGGAAATTGAATCCAACTACTCATTACATTCCATATATGATATGTATTCTTTGTTAGCAAAGTATAGAGAAACAAATACTTACTCTTCTTTAGATAAGATGGAATTTTTATTCAACTTTATATTCTCTTTCTTTTTCCAGTTCATCATGGTATTGGTAGATATGGCCTTCAGCTCAGTGATAACTAAATATTTCCCAAAAATACATTTCATTGATGACATAGGAAAGAAACTAAATTCTTAAAAAGAGAATATATTCATCGTAGAGAATCTATCATAAGTGTATCTTTTATATAATACCAATTGAAAGGACTAGTTTGGGATATTCCTAACATTGAGAGGGGGGGAGGTTGAATTAGTGTTGGGGAATTTTTAAACCAATTTATAAATTTTTTCCACATACCTTTTTACCTATTAGGATCTTGATTATCTTGTTCTATTTTCCTTGTCACGTGAAATAATATGAAAGCAGTAAAAATATTCACATGATATTTTAATAAGGTTCACCACTCATTAAGAGAGGCTAAATCCTTTCCATTTTTGGGAAATACTAATACATGGATTATGATGTATAATGTAGTAACAAGTTATAGTGGTTTATATTAGAAAACAATATTTAATCCAATGTGAGTCCCTACTTTTTGGAGGGGGAGGAAACAATCCTACATCCCTGAACTAGTGATGACCAAGTCCAAATTACAGCTCCTTTTCGGTTCTTTATAATACCTTTAAAGATAGACTTCACCTACTTGAATAAGGTAGGTTCTGATTTGATCTTCTTCCATCCTCTACACTTGGTCACTTTCAATGTAGTGGGAAAGAAACTCACTTCTTCTTCTCTCTTATTTTTTACTGAAAAATAGAGTGCACACTTAATCTTCTTCTTATTATTTAGTGCAAAAATAGAATGCACTAAAACGTATTATTCTTTTGGATAGAATCACAAGTACCTATGTGATTATGAAAAAAATTAGGATTAGCTCACATGGAATCTTCAAAATCATATAATTCTCTTTTATTCCTTTCATGTATGCATGAATTCATGCATATAGAATTTTAATGAACTCTTCCTCTTCACTTCTTCTTATACTTCACACATGTGCACCCACTGCCTTGGTTCTTTCTTTAAATTCTCTCACGTATGCATGTTCCTGAAAGAGTACATGCATGTGGTATGGTGTATTATCTAACAAAATGAACACACTATTCACTTCTTCCCTCTTATGTACAAAACTTGATGGGTATAAACCTTTTCATGAACACAATTCCTCTTCTATTCTTCCCTTTATCTTTATTATTTTCACATGGTTCAGGGGTCTTTAATTCATGCACATGAGTCCATGCATGTACATGCTACCCATATTTTCAAAAAATTATTATTCAAAAACAAACCCCTAAAAATATTATAGATTTATCATGAAAACCTAAGGGGTTTTACCTTCATTCAATCATAGAGCTTCAAAGATCAGTTTTGTCACGAAACACATCGATGGTGTTAAACACCTATGGCGTGAGTTTGGTTCTACTTCACACAAAGGGTGTGGATATTATTTGTGAAACTAGATGGTTCATTGGGATATTCTATTCACGAGAAACATTGAGAGTTCCCCGATCTTATTAAAGGCTTGTGGGATCTGCATGTCCTTTACGAAACAGGAACTCAGAGATGCTTTATTTTTCGAATGAGAGCTCTCGAGTTGTGGATGGAAGAAACTCATCCTCAGCTTGGTGTGAATACTTTTATAGTAAAGGATCAAACCATTTTCTATTTTCAAATACCTCAATATATTCCATGAATATTATCCATTTTAATAGCTAAGATCTTAGGTTTTTAATATCTTCAATCTCGTGCTAATGATACACTGAGAATCTTGGATGTTTCCTTTTTCAAGTGAGAGGCATTATCCCTTTCAGTGAACTAATAATGTGAATGTGATCAATATTTCATGAAATATTTATTTAAATTCAAGAGATAATAATCCACATTTCCTCACAACTCTATTTTCTTTGGTCGAATATTCCTTCGAGTTACCCACATGCATGTAGGACAAATATTGTATGTATGGTCTCAGATTGATCCTGAGACTCTCATTTGATGGACATAAATCATCCATGGTGATCAGACTTATTATTTAGTGAGTAGTAGTAGAAGATTCATGTAGTGGAAGGAGGAAGACGACGACACAGATGAATCAGAAGCCACAGGAGTATCAGACGACCCAAGTTCAAAACTGCGAGGTGTTGGATGAGATGAACGACCTTGATCAGACCGCATAATACAGGATATAATTGACTAGACATGATTACACATGAGATATAATGTATAGATAAGATATCTTCATTAATTAAAAATATCATAGCACATCGAATCGAGGATGCAGATGAGGCATGGTATAAGTATCAAGCTTCTTCGTCACAAGCCATGATTAGTCCTTCCCCCTCCCTGGTACCACCCCGTACCAAATTATGTGAAGGCACTCTACACCAACTCTCTTTATGGGAATATTCCCAACCAATTCACGGTCCATTCCCTGTGCACTCCTTAAGGTCTTATACATGACCCTCATGCGACTGGCTAGCTATCTAGTGGGCTTCCCTTGGGTACGGTCGACCTTGAGTCCCGCATGTGCCCTCGGTTGAGGCTTGACGGAAAGATTGGTTGGCTGTAATATTTTTTATGTAAATCCACATAAAAAATAATTAGTTGAAAATAAATTATGCATTAGAATTCATGATCACCTTATTACATAGAACACATGCATATCCACTTTAGAGTACCAAGCCCTTGCACAAATTCTCTTTTCCTATTCTTCTATTTGTTTTGGGACATGTATTACAAAGAACTTCTTCATCCTCTAATATATGATAATATAACCATATTTATTGTCTTAAAACATTTATCACCTTTGATACATGTATTTTGAACTTAGGATGAGTGAAACAATTGTATGATTCAAACAACATGAAGAATTTTCCAAGCATGAAATCCAATGATTTGAATCCATAACAATTCCCCATGCATCATCACTTCAACCAACGACTATTAATGTTGGAAATAACTTTGGATCTCCTTCTTCATTTTGACTAGTATTGACAGCTGTTGATAACAAATACAACTTCATACACAAAAGTGGTCCCAACAAAACCCACAATAAAAATTTATTTACCAAAACATGGGGTCTCATTATACCCTTTACTATCTTATATTATCCATTTTCTTTCATGTATTCGCATTTATAATTCCCAACTATTTCAAAATGATGATAAATTTCATTACAATTACTCTAACCCCTCTATAATTGGTTACTCTCACAACATAAGGTTTCCTTATATTATTTCCCTTCTCTATTAGGATATTGTAAATTTAGGGATGCTTATGAATAAGTCCAAACATACACATAATGATATAAAACACCCCCACATTTACAAAAAAAAACTTTTCAAAATGTAATTTCCCATTACATGGGACTTACATATACTAATTATCATCTAAAATGGGTGAAGGTACATTAACACATGATGTTTATTTCGTCCATGATGGAAATTTTATTATTTTTTAATGTTGATTGACCAACTATAAGTATTCATTGGGGAAATTACTACTTCAACCCTACTTGTTTCTACCGTATGTCTTTCTTATATTCCACATCCTTTATATATTATATTAATATAGATTCATTTGAGAAATAATATATGGTGTAATTATTATATCTCTATATAATTTAACTATTGTGGAAAATTATTAGTGGTTCCATTTGTGTATATACCTATCTCTCATACAATTTCAATGATCATTTCACATTGAGGTAAAAGTCATATTATCTTAAACATCATGTCAGAGGTCATGATTACATGACCATAAAAAAGCACAAAATTGATACTCATTGAATAAAATTAAACATTATAAGACAACCTATCTATATGGTGATATAAAACATGATAATACTTTTTAATAGGTCATAATTTTCAAAACATATTACAAAGGATGAATTTCATTCCTTTTCATATGCCTTTAAACAATGAAATCAAACTATATGGTTTTTGATTCCCATAAAGTGTATAAATAGGAATAATTATTTGTAACCAATTCCAATACCGTGAAACCTTATTTTACATTCTATACATATTCTTCTTCTATGATGACACTAAATTTCCACACACTCTATTTTATTCCTATAAGACTTGAAATAAAAATATAATCAAATTTCACATCATAAAAATATAAAAAACTATATCCTTAACTCATCATGTGGGGCCATAAACCCCAATATAAAATAATTTTCCATTAAATAATATATAAAATCATAGTTTACTTTCATGTAATCCTGGTAATCCCTAATCTATAATATACCCATTAATGTATCATAGGATTCCTTAAACCCTAATATAAAGATAATTTTCTTGTTTATGTAGCACTAAACTCCAATAAAATCATGAAATCATCCTAGAGAAAAAAATACCTATATTTATACAATTAATTTTTATAATTAGTCTATTTATAAAACCCTCTATAAGTTCCTCCCAGATAGTAAATTGTGTTTTATTAATAATATTTCTTGGAGTTAGATAAATTATAACATCATCATCTATAACTTCCTACATCATTTTAAACCTCAATTTAATCTTTTGTTATTCTAGGTTGAAGTTAACTCTACTATAAAAAATAATTTATTTCTTCATAAATTTACACTCAAACAAATCCCTTAAATATTTTTAAATTACTGTAAAATCTATTTTTACCCTTCATACCATCCCACTGATAATTAATATATGGAATTTAAATAATGTCTTCCAAGATGAACTCTTAAATAATAACCATTATTTCCTTCTTATATGGATTAAATCATTCATGTAATCTTCAGGTCCTCTTGGATGAAATTACACTTTGGTGTAACCCTTTTCAAATTCCCCTAAATTCAAATGAGGTCACATTCTAGTAAAAAACATCCAAGACACAATTAAATTCTGAAATCACTTTATATACATATTAAAAATATATAATACCACACACAAAAAAACACATATAACTGAAATAGGTATGAGATAGAATGTGATATAAACATATTTTGTCTTAAGTACAATGAAATTTCATTAAATGAACCAATGTATATAAATATAATTCATAAATGGGTTTCTTCAAGTTAGGGTAATAAATACAAAAAAATGGTATTTTTATCAAGATGGATTTCCTAAACATCATAATAAAATTTAAGATTATGTTAAAATAGAAAAAAATATCCTTTATGAGGTGGTATGATATCACATACTCTTAGATTCAATTATTATTAAATAATAGATTCATGGACATTGTTAAGTTTTCAAAAGAATGGTCTATTAAATATCTAGTAGATGAATCATTCAAAAAAATGGTTAAACTAAAATCAATTTAATTGCCTTGAAAAATATAAATGTATAATACATATTTACATGTGATGTTTCACTAATGGGTAAATTTTTGTAAGACAAAATAATCAAAAATATCTTTCGTTGAAGGATGTAAAATTGTTACTACTCCACACTAATGAGGGAGGACATCAATCATTATTGGTGTTTCTTGAAAAAAATTACCATGCCTTCATTAAATTCACCCATTCCACTACTATTGTGACAGCTTCAACATATTCTGTGAATGGACTATAAAATTATCCCCATAATTATAATCATTAATAAATTGTTAATAAACTTGTAATGGAGTATATATGTAACGTCCCTACTTCTCCTCATTGACTTGAGAAGGCTGAAAAAAGTTACTTGGCCTTAAGCAACACCCCAAGATGCTAAAAGTAGGAAATAAATGTTGAAGGGCATCAATACACATGGGGGATGATTTTACCAGTAATAAATAGACAACTACCCAAACATGAAATAACCAAACAAGCCACTACATAATGAATGATAGAATGAAGTATAACTCAAACATTTCATTTATATCAAAACCAAACTAAAACCAAGTTCCATAGTAGAAGGATACAATATCAAAGTACACAATGGAAGAAAAACATATAAAAGATAAAAGACAATCAAATAACTCTAAATCTCCACATGATCCATGCTTTGACTCCATTGACAACCCAAGTATCACGAAGTACTACTAAATATTTGTGATACTATACCATTTCCCATGACTCAACAACCAACATCTAGAGAAACAAAAAAGTACCAAAACAGGGGTGATTAATAAAACTAAGTATATTTCCCAATGACTTACCTACTCACTCTACTTGGATAAAACATGTTATCAACATTTATATAAAAATAGTTTATATAAAAAATTTCTAAAACAATTTATAACTGAATATAAACAAGTTCCAATGAAACCATTTTCTCAAAACAATATCAAGTTACAATGAAAAGAATAAAAAAATTTATAAAATCTTTTCACACAATATATTTTGGAATAACCATTCCTTTTCACTTATCCACACATCCAACAATGCATGAAAACCTTGACCACCCTATACTCGCAAGTGGTTAGTCATCATTTCACTAAGCTATCACCTAGTGAACCAATTTTTATTGGGGAGAGCCCTGATCCTTATCCATACCAATAATGATTAGGGATAATCCTTACCCTTATTTTTTCTAAATGTACATGAATACACACAAAAATTATTCCTAACTGATGCTAAACAACCATTTCATCTATTTCAATACAATTGTTCTTTTATTGAAAACATTCCAATAAACCCAATTTGAATCCACAATTCTAATTTACTTCAATAAAACCATACATTTCATTTAAAATATTTTGATTAATCTATTTACCAAAATTCTATAAAATCGACATTTTAAAATCAACAACCAAGTCAGCTTCTAAAAAAACCAAATTTCCATGTTTTCGCAAACTATAATTTAAGATGATTTTCATCAATAATTACAAAAAAAATAATTTTTTTTATTAATTTGAAATTATTCCATCATATTATAAATAGAGGAGTCGAGATTGAATCCACCTACCTCAGGTTTCATAATGAAAACAACGAACGACATTAAAATTCCAATGAAATTAGGTTAAATCATCATGAACCCACCTTAGATATCTTACCATATATAGAACTGAGAGAAATAAAATCATATTTGAGATGAAATATCTTAGATATAACCACAATGGATTCATATATAAGAAACTGAGAGATATAAAGAAGTAGATCTGGGAAAAAATTCCAAGAACAACCAAGAACGATCACTCACTGCAAGAATCCTGCTTTAAATCACAAAGGGAATCCTTAAGATCGCCTCTGTATCGATAGGAGAACCTTACTTAGCCATTGGGAAGATATAATATTGAGTTAGTTCCACATAGGATAAATAATAAGGGAGTTAGAGGTGAAAAATAATGAGATACAAAATTTTAGGATCTCACTTTTGACATGTGCAAGGTTAGTCACACGGTTAGTCAAACAGTGTGCTAGCTTCTGTATCAAGGGGGAAAATCACAAAGTTGTCTCACATAGTTTTCAAACCATGTTCTAAACGTGCCAAAGTTAACTATCTCAAGTTGGAATATTTCTATTAGGATTTCCTATAGTTTGGAAAAACCGTGCGCCGCACATGTACCTTCTTTGTATCCCCAGCCTCATTATGAACGATTTCCTGTAGGTTTTGCACAATTTTCCCACACCATTCAACAATCATTCACCTAAATAAAATACCCTAAACCCTCCAAAACTTCTCCAAAATCTCCCAAAATTTACCCATAAAATTTAAAGAATTAAAAAGAATAAAGAAATGATTAATTACTTAGAACCGGGGGTACTAAATTATCCCCTCCATTGGCCATTCCATCTTGAAGAAGTAGAAACCCATCCTTTTTTGGAAATTGTTCTGGAGATAACTCTTTCATTTATTTCTACTATTTCCAAGTATATTCCCAAATCTGACCATATTGACACATGAACCATAGTAGAATGATGTTTTTTCCATGAAATAAATTCTCTTTTATATCTATAGTCCACATTGGGATATGTACCAATGAAGCATCTAGATCTAGTTCAACATGATCCCATCGCATCACATTGTCATGATCAGGTTGATACTTTTTCTACAGGGATACATGAAACAGATTATTTACCACACTAAACCATGGTGGTAATGAAAACCAATATTCCACCTCACTGAATTATTCAAGTATGTCAAAAGGGATTATATATCTTGGAGATAACATGCCCAGATTCCTAAAAACACAATGTCCATGTCTTGGAGGGATCCTCATGAAAACATGATCACTCAAAGAAAAATGCAATGGTCATAGGTGATGATATACATATGATTTATAACAACTTAGAGATATCTCCATCCATTTTCTGATCATCTGAATCTTCAACATTGTTTCTTGGACAATAATTGGACCAACCAGTAAAGTCTCACCGGTTTCACCCAAACAAAGTGTGGGATGACAAGGATGCCCATAAAATGCCTCAAAATGATCCATATGTATTGATGCCTAATATATATTGTTATATGAGAACTCCACCAAGGGTATGTGCTCTTCCCATGTTCCAATAAAATCCACCACACAAGCCCACAACATGTCTTGAAACGTTTGTATCATCCATTCAGATTGCTCATCTGTCTGAGGATGATACACCGTACTCATTGTCAACTGGGCTCCAAGGGATCTCATTATGGATTTCTAGAAATGAGACGTAAACCTTATATCTTTATCTAATATGATCAAAATAGTAAAACAATTCCTATTTACCACTTCTTGGATATATATTTTGGATAGATACTCCACTAAATGATTTTCACAAATATAGATGAAATGAGGTGACTTTTTGAGATGATCCACTATCACCCATATGGATTTGTGTTTCTAAGCAATTATTGGGAGTCCTGTTATAAAATATATAGTTATTTGATCCCATTTACATAATGAAATAGGTAAATTCTACAACATACCTTATGGTTGTTGATGTTTTTCTTTAACTAGCTCACAAGTTAAGAATGTTGAAACAAACTCATCACCATTTATTTTATATGTCATCCCACCATTATTTCACTTTCAATTCCATATAAAACTTTTATATTCCTAGATGAAAAACCCATATTGATTAGTGGTAATAATGAAGAATATATTCCTAACAAGCCATATGTATGAACATCTGATTTGTGAATGACAATAATGAACTCTCATCCGACATACATCCCTCAATGTTCTCCCCACCATTGAGTTTTGAACAAATCACAAAAAATTATAAATTAGTTTTTTGTGCCTCTTTTACCATATTTTACAAATAAAGAACCATCGAAACTGAAAATAAAACCACAACTTCACCTAGGTCCTCACATTCCAAGTGCTTGTCGGCTAAGACTGTCATCAACTACCACACATATGAAGCTTCTTTTTCTAACTAGTAATATGAATTTCTTCATAATGCGTCAGCCACCAAATTTATCTTACCCATTGAATACATGAAGTTAAAGTCAAACTTTTGGAGACACTCCATCCACCTTCTTTACCTAAAATTCAAATGCCATTGTGAGGAAAAACGTTTTAAGATCTTATGATATGTGAATATAGTAAATTTCTCACCAAATAGATAATGAATCCAAGTCGTAAAAGCATGGAGTATGGAAGCTAATTCCAAATAATGTATTGGGTATTTCATCTCATGAACCCATACCTTCCTTGACCCATAAGTAAATACATGATCTACTTGCATAAGAACACTTCCCAACTCTGATCTCGAAGCATCACAATACACCAAGAACCCTTTTATTTATTTCAGTAAAATCAGGAATAGTGATGATGTAAGAAGAACCATTATATCTTAAGAATAATTTGGGAATTCTTTATCCTAAAAGAATGGAGAATTATTATTTATTAATGTTGTCATAGGAAAAGCTAGTCAAGATAATTCATGCACAAAGCATCAATAATAACTAGCTAGAAAAATTAATCTCCATATCTCAAAGATGTTCTTCGGTGGTTATCAAGAGATTAAAACTTATATCATTGATGGATCCACATAAAAACCTATTTTAGAAATTAAATGGCCAAGAAATAATACCTCTTGTATCCAAAAATCATAGTTAGAAAATTTTTCATACAACTGATGGTCTCTCATGATTCCTAACACTATCACCAAGTGTTTCCCATGTTCATCCCTTATCTTTGAAGACACCAGTATATCATCCACAAACACCACCAAAAAAGAATTGAGATACCTCCAAAATATTTTATTCATAAATTCCATAAATACTACTAGAGCATTCATAATGTTGAAATTAATTACCACATGTTTATAATTTCTATATTTTATTTAGAAATATATCTTCATAATATCCTTATTCCAAACTCACATTCGGTGATATCCTGACAAAAATAAAATTTTGGAGAAACACTGAGATCCCATAAATTTATCAAAAAAATCATTAATTATTGTAAGTGGATAAATTTTCTTTAGCATAACTTGGTTAATCTTATGATAATCCATACACATCCCTAGAGTTCCATTTTTCTTATTCACAAACAAGACCAGTTCTTCTCATAGAGACATGCTCGGTTGAATGAACCCTTTAGTTTCCTACTCTTCTAACTACACTTTCAATTCCCATAATTCATTTGGTACTATCCTATAAGAAGGATGATAAATAACACTGGTCACCGGAAGGAGATCAACCATAAACTCCACTTCCCTTATAGATGGGAACCCTGAGAAATTATCAAGAAAAAAAATCTAGAAACTAATTAACCATATCTAGAAAATGGTTTCTCTTGATACGATACCATAAAATATCATATAATTCAAATTTCTAGTGAAAATAATCTCATTTTACCTATCTTTTACCTATAGTGTCCTCAAAAGAGATTCTTTAGACCATAAATGGTTGTAAAGATAACCTTTATGTTATAATAGTTGATGTGAGCCTTGAACATTTTCAACCAATCCATACCCAAGATTATATCATAAAAACTCATTTCGAACACATATAAGTCCCATTTCATCTTAGCTCCATCAACTATTATAGAATATGCTCTACACAAAAGGATCAAAATTCTATTTTCCCAATAAGATTTTTCAGTTTTATCATAGAAGGCATCCTATCAACTTTTTTATTTATAAAATCAATAGAAAAATAGAAAATAATTGAATGGGAAGCACCAATATTAAACAAAACATTCATTAGGGTATAATTCAAAAGAATATTACCTATCACCATGAATGGTTTATCCTGATTATCCATAATCACTTACTTTGCTCTATATAATTTTTTCATCACTACATATTACTCGTTGTTTCCCCATTGATACCGCACTATTTGTGGATTCATGGTATTCTTAGGATCATCATGGATATATCTATTTTGATTATGGTATTTATTATACTTCCCTCACCTGATCGAAGCATACGATGCCTACGATACCTGAGAAATGTCCCAAGCACCTGACCTCATAGCACTGTGATAATAGAACTGAAGATGCACCATCTGATTTTAGTTTTGGCACAGTCTTGGTGGTGTTGTATCTGTCACTTAATGGGGTCAAACAAACCACATTGAAAACATACAGGATGGATCTTTGGTTTTGGAGGAAGATTCACTGAACTAGCCATTTTATTCCGATTCACGCTCCCACCTTGGAAATATGTGTCCCGATTCAGCTTTCCCACAACATTTGAGTTACTACTATTTCTAAGTGATATGTGACTACAATAACTGTATCATACTATTTTATGTTTCTTACTCCCAAATTCAAAACAATCCACATACTTGTCTAAATGAGTTTGACCAGTATGCTACCCACATCGATCTAGTTACTTTGAAGTTTTCTAAGACAGATCTCAACTATATTTTTAGTGTTTCATGGGATTGAATTTTCTAAAAATAAATAATGAAGTTATTGAATAATTAACCATGGTATATAAACTAATGTAAAGATACCACATCTAAAAATACAACATTTCCATCATTATGGAGGAAAATACCATCAAATTTCTCTAGAACATCAAGGTGCATTTCCCTATTTAGAATGTGGCCCTTGAAGAATTTAAGGTCACCTTATATTAGAAGCCATAACTATCCAAAAAAATCATTATATTGCATTAATATTAACACTAAACTTCATATATACATAAAATTCTATGATTTCCTTCCTATGATAGAATAAATAAAACCCATGATGTTCATACCTTTGATGATTTTTAATACCACATATTGGGGATATTATATGATGATGTAAATAATATCCTGCTGTATTCATATAAAAGGTTTTCTATAACCCTACCCCTCCACCCCAAGTTAATAAATAAAAATTTAAATTCCTTTAATCAACTATATCCTTTTTTATATTATGGATAATGATTACCGATCTTATTTTTATTGGATAAATAAATGTACACCATATCAGAGTAACTTTTCATATTCATCTACCATAGTACTTGGATGAAAATATTCACATCATGACATATTAGACTCTTAGAATTATATTTTTATCATGTTCCACTAATAAATAATATATGAAAACATGTAATTTATATAAAAAAATATTGATACGTTAATAGGTAATCTAGAAACATGATCCAACCTTTTTAGTTGATGCTTATATAACTAGTGAAATATTATCCAATTTAATAGACACATTCATATAACAAACATTATTGGTCCATCAAATAGAATAATTGAATTTTAAAAAATATAAAACGATATAGGTGTTCCAGTTACCATTGATAAGAAGACTGTAATGTAGCCATTTTTTAAAGAAAAATAAATATTTCATATTGGGCCCAAATAATTTATTCATTTCATGGGGAATGAATTATTATTAGTGAATATATCATTTAAATGCATCCCACTCACCAAAATATTTTTAAATGTTCATTGTAATTTTTAAGAGAAATATATTCCATATAACATTGAAATATTCTATTGAGAAAACTAGTACTAGAAACTATCATTATTTTTGGGAAACATAATGCTACTTAATTGGGTCAATAATGATAGTGGTTTAAGGTAGATTAAGATGGTTATGGTGGTAGGTATGAAGGAGATTTTCCCTATCCTTTTATATTTCCCCCTTTTCCTTCTGTGTATTTTGATTCCTCTTTTAGGTTTTGAGTTTTTTGCTTTTGGGTTTCATCCTATTTTTATCGGTTTTAGATCTTCTTGGTTTCTTGGTTTTGGTCATCTGATATCTATTCTTTGTCCAGTGTTTGGATGGTGGTAATTTATCATCTTGTTGGTTATATTACTTGATTTCAGTGTTGTGGTCTCTAGCATCATCCCCTAGAAATGACCTATTTTTATCAATCTCTTCTTTGATTTCCCAGTCCAACACTCCAGTACAAGTTGGTCTGGTGTGGTGGTCTTCATGGATGTTTTGGGGTGTGTTGATTCGAGAGGAAATTGGTCTCTGGGAGGCATGTCTGGTATGGTGTTTTCATGGTGGTGAAGATGGTGCTCAATTGGAGGTGTTGAGGGTGTCTTATGGTGGAGTGAAGGGTGCCTTATGGTGGAGTTGTGTTGTTTTTTATTTGGAAATGATAACAATGGTGAAATGGTATATGGGATTTCTTCCAGAGGTTACTTATTCAATTTGATGGTGTTTCAGTTCTCGTGGTACTGATTCAGGCTGATGGTTCCTCTGGATGATGACTAGAAATGTTCATGATGACGATGCTTAGAGAGGAGGATAATGGTGAAGGGATGATCCCTTGGTGATGTGATGATGGAAGTGATGGGGTGGATGCGACCTGACGTGCCTTTCCTTAGTCCACATGGTGGATCTCGCAACCATTGAGGTTCTGATTTCATTGCAATTAGGGATATATTTCTTTTTAATATGTTGTCCTTTTTTTATGTTTTGAATTTTGAATCTAGAACATTGAATTTTGTAATCTTGGTGTTTTTTATTCTGAAGTGTATGGTTACTACTGAACCATAATGCTACATAATTAATGGTTCATGCTATTTTTTGTGTAAAAAAACATATTAGGATAATAATATGCTATATCGGTATGATAACATAGAACTCTTTGAATATTTCAAATATCGAAATCCAAAAAATAAATTTTGTACATTTCGAAAAATTCCATGAACTCATTCAATGATGTTCAATTATTTTGAAGAAATATATTCCCTTATATGCATCCGAGCATATGGGAAAATTTTATACAATATTTTACACAACTATTTCATTTAGATGATAATCCTAAGTGTGTATTTAAGAACCATTATTTAGAATAATTGTTAATTAAGGTGTATAAATTTTTCTCCTTTGGTGAAAGATAAATATAAATTTAAAGAATAAAAATTACATTTCATTTAATAAAAATTCCCCATTTCCATGGTAAAAAGTGTCCTGTGTTATTATATTGATCATTCAATAAAATCATCCATGATGTTGCATCTAAATAATGGGAGTTATAAAATCCAAAAGGTTTGAGACTGGCTAAAATAATGATGCTCCTTTATAATCGAAAAGTAACACCCTAATATTTTTGTTTTAATTTCCCCAAAATATAAATTATATATTTTTAATATTCCTATACATGAAATATATAATTAAAATTAATTTGGGATAAAATAAACCAAAGTTATTAAATTTTACAGTTATAATATCATAAATAATTTTTTTACCAATAAATGTATTCTTATAATGAAATCATGATGAAATTCTATTTTGTAGCGACCGTATTCCATACAAGGAACATTTATCTATTCTTGGGAAGAAGGTTCCTTCCCTAGTGTTCTCCCTAAATGAATCCCAAGTTTACGTCCTAAAATTAAGGTATAATAAATATTATTTTTGATAAATTTTCAAGATCCTTGAAATTATCATTAGATCCATTGTAAAATAATTACCACCCAAGATGACCACTGGTGCTTATCCTATTCATAGGTCCTATGTGGGGATCCTAGAAAGATATTTAAGTAGACATTGATATCATATAGACATGTAATTATCAATTTAATATCAAATTTTAAATTTCATACCTTGAATTTTAAATAAAAATAATTTTTATTTTTAAAACTAATTAATTGACTGAAATTAAATTGTGTCTCTAAATAACTTTCAATATCATTTTAGACATTAAAATATATAATTAAAACAATTGATTCATTTATGTGCTCTATTTGAAACTAAATATATTATTTTTATATAATTATAGAATATATTATCTATATGAATATCTAATTAGCACTAATCTAATTAGAAATTAATTTTATTGATGAATAAGTACAGTATACATAAAAAAATTATTTTCTAATAAAATTACCTTTCATAATATTTTTATTGATTTATTTAAATTTTAAATTTTAAAAATTTTAGAATCTAAATTTTATTAAATTAACTTAAATTTTGTTTTTATAATAACAATATAAACAACGTTTGGATTTTTCTATTTTTTCTACAAAAGTTTATTTTTAGGATAATAGTGAAAATATAGGTTTATCTAATACAATATTGTTTCTGTTATTATCATTAAGTATGAAATAAAAATGTATGAAATATTTTTATTGTTTATATAAATATATACAAATTAATATAATTGATTTAAAATTCTAGTTTGAATTAAGAAAAATCATGTTTTATATTATGAATATATAACTATATTTTATTTTAATGAAATATTGTTTGCTATCATTCTTAATTAATTACGACTCAACATGGTGTATTTTTTTTATTTATTTGATTGACACCTAAAATTTATTTTTATAATAATAGAATAATTAATTTCATAAAAATTAATATCATTCATATAACTATCTTATAAATTATTTGGTATGATGAAAAATATAGTTATTATAAAAAATGATTGGATGTGTAATGTGGAGTCATATTAATATATCTTATGTCACTATTAATTTTTTTTGAATTTTTTTTCCAAATTTTAAAATTGAATTCTCAAATTATGGGAAAATTTTATTCTCATTTTTATACAAAAACAATTTACTTATGAGGTACAAATATTTATTTAACACGGTAATGGTAAATTTTGGAAAATAGAGTTTAAAAAAGTGTAAATGAGATAATAGATGTCAAAAAATAATACGAATGATTTATAGGGGATTTGATCAACTAGACTTGATACATATTAAATTACTTCCAAATTTAGAGTCCAAATTTGATGTGAAACATGTGTTCCTACATTATTAATATTTCATAGTTAAAAAAATTTCATTCTACCCAATTATAATAGGGACTTCCAGTAATCCTTTAATAATGCTTGAAAAATTAAATTTTCTCTTTAAAATCTATCCATTTTACTTCTCCTAGAGTATTATTAGATATCTTTATTCCCCTGGTTAAAATAATTGGTACTATTCCCTCTATTTCAAAGACGTACTTCAAACGAATGTTCAAATTCTTAATGTAAGTACTAATCACTCTCTAGTCGATTTATTTATCTATATATCTCCTAAAAAATACACATTAAAAAACAATGAAATAATTATTATATTTATACTATTTTTTATATTTATTGTTTAATCATTATGGTCCTTTCACAATTTTTCTTAGGGAAAATGAAAATGAAATCAAGTTGATGTGTAGACTACTGCATCCATAAAAAATAAGTTATATTTTTCATCACGAAATTACATTGATAGTTCAAATATAATATATAAATAAATAATATTGAATTTATAGCATGTCTATGTTTATATAAATGACTAAACATTCTGACTATTATCGATTCTATGAAAAATTAAAACCTTATGGGTGTGTATGTATGGACTATTTCATCCACAATGTTTTTTATTTCATTTTCCATCTATATTGTGTTTTAAAATTTAACTAAAACTATAAAATCATTATTTTATTCCTTAAAAATATAAATCATCTCTAAAATGATATTATTCAGAAAGAATTAGTTTCTAAATCAAACTAACACATCAATTATTGTATGTTCTTGTTTGGGTCAGTTTTCCCACATACAAGAACAATGATTAAAATTTATATCATGGATGACTATGGAATAATAAATAATGTTATTATCTGATGTTAAATATAAAACAATTTCTTTGAATTATGGAATGGTTATCATAATATTTAAATTATTATGAAAAATTTTACTTTTATTTGTAATCAATTACTATAATAGGTTCATCACTAACTCATCCATTATGAATCGTGATTGAAATTATCATGGAATAAAAGTAAAATTTTAAATTTTATAACAAAAAAATAATTAAATATCCATTTAAAACCTTTTAATTATTAAAATTATATTAATTTACTATAATTAACATCAATACATTAAATCATGCATAAAACAATAAAACACACAGACATCCTATGATAAAAAAAATCAATTACTAACTAATAAATATATAATAAATGATTAGTAAAAAAGGTTATATATATTAATATAGTTCTCAAATATGTTATTATTATGTTTATGATAATGATAAAGGAGATTAAATCACTTTCATAGATGATAGTAGTAGAGTTGAGGACTTTTCATGACTCAAATTCATTAAATAATTCGTAATTATTCCAAATAGACTATGGGTTTTCAATATTATTTTAAAAACTTCTATGATGCTATTATAATTCCTTTCATCCTTCTAATTTTAATACTTACTTTGAATTATTTTAATCATTTTAAAATTTTCTGATTTTAAAAATATTTCCCTTTATCTCCAAAGGATCTCCTTCTCATGAGTTTTTTTTATATGAATTTTTTCAAAAAAAAAATTTCGAAAGTACATCTAGGTTAAAAAAATTTATTTTTTTACCCACAAAAGGCGGCACCTGGTGTGCCGCCTTTGGGGAATTTTCCGCCCAGGGCAAGGCGACACCGGGTGTGCCGCCTTTGCCCAAAAAATAACCGCAAAGGCGGCATACCAGGTGCCGCCTTTGCCTAAATAATTTTTTTTAAAATTTTTATTTTGTTTTGTTTTATATATATATATATATATAAAACAAAACTTTTCAGCAGAATTTTTCTGCTATTTAATATCCATCGGTTCTGCCATTACAGCTGTCTAGATTCTGACTGATACCCTCACCCAGGACTCCCTTTTATAAGTGGCTTTGCCCAGAAAACAATACTGCATTTCCGATGTGGGATTCTGGTTCTCCTTTTCCTGCACAGTACATTATGCGTTTCCGATGTGTGATTCTGTTTCAAGTACGCGACTTTGAAAGACTATAAAAGAGAAACTATAAGACCAATACAAATGAAACTTTAAACACGGATTAAACATATAAGAAATAGTTGAAAACAAAAATAATTTCATAAAAATTGTTGATACAGATTAATTTATAAGCTTTCAAAACCACCTACTTGAAACTTAAACATATTTGAAGTACGCGACTTTGAAAGCTTATAAAAGATTAATTATAAGACCAATACAAATGAAACTTTAAACATTGATTAAACATATAAGAAATAGTTGAAAACAAAAATAATTTCATAAAAAATGTTCGCCAAAAACAATTTATAAGCGTTCAAAACCATCAACATGAAACTTAAAAATGTTTCAAATTCCCAACTTTGAAAGACTATAAAACATAAACTATAAGACCAATAGAAATGAAACATTAAACATTGATTAAAGATATAATAAATAGTTGAAAAAAACAAAAACTTCCTAAAAAATTTCCATATAAATTAATTTATAATCTTTCAAAACAGTCTACTTGAATAGGGAATCTGATCCATCAGTTTGAGGGATACCGGGGCTAGGTAGATAGATAATCTGATCATTGTATCTATGGATTTTTTGGATAGGAAGATAGATTCATTTCATTCATTATATCGAGGTATTTCCTTTTTAAGAGAATATATACTTTCTTATAATTATAAAATAAGGGACACCTTTATTTTTTGGTTATAGAATACGATTCTCTTAAGGTTAAAAGACATTATTCTTTTAATGGATATGAAAGTCATTATTTTTTTTGTATTAAATTGTATTTATTTTTTGTAATTTTTTTTTATATTTCCACCACACATATAATTGAATGAAAAACATCATATTAGTATTTTTATTATGATTTTATCCATATTAATATGATTTTGATAACAACAAAACTTTTGAATTAATAAAATCTATTATGATTATGATTCTTGTACTCTGATTACTCGGATTTATATAGACTCTGATCTTTTACATTCTGATTTAATCAAATTGTTTCTATTTATGATTATTTTATTGGACTGAGAACCATGTCCAATAAAAAATGTAAGAATTTTTTTATTTTTTAGTTTATTTCTTTTAAACTACATTTTTTAATACTAAAATATTCCCACTTTTAACTTATCTATTAGAATAATTTTCTTATGATCTTAATAAAAATTATAGGTATAATGATACAACATTTTGTGGTTTTCTCAAGAGAATATTCCAACTCATCTTTTAATATCCATTTATTGTATTTTCTAGCTTTACCATTATCATTACTATATGAATAAATTGAAAATTTCTCAACTTGATTAATGAAACTAAATTCATATTTTTAATAACTACTAGTTGATGAATTATCTTTTAAATAATTTCTTATAAAATTATTATGTATATTACTAGAATGATACGTCTTCTTCATATCATTTTTCTATTTTAGAGGATTCTCACTTTTTTATCAAATTATAAATTATCCATTTTCATTATAAAATTCATGGAAAAGATTCCAATGAAATTATTGATTCATCACCATAGTGGTTTATTTAGTTTTAAATTCATTTACCCTATATAATCCATCTTTAAAAAGGTGAATAAATTTCATTAATATATTCATCAAATTCATCATCATCAGAATCAATTGATTCCCCAATTTCAAATTATTTGAACTTATTTTTTCATATAGCCTCAAAGGATATATAATCTATATCTTCTTTTTGAAACTCATTTCCTTTATCATTTCATAATCCATGAGAATAAAATATAACTCCTCTAATGAAATATATTCCCTATCTTCCATGTCTAAAACCATGGCATCAAATCCTATAGGGAAATTTATCAAAAGCGTTTTCAAAATTTTTGAATCTTATATCTTCTAACCAAATCCATAGATATTACATACCATCTCATTGAACCTAATGAAATAGTCATCAATGATTTCATCATCGACCATTTTAATATTCTCAAACTTTATTCTTAGGATTTTCATATTATCTCTCTTAACATTAATATTTCCTTCATAAGTACTTCCTAGTTTGTCTGAAATATCCTTGGTAGTTTCAACACCCATCACTTTAGTGTATAACATTTTTGATAAATCCATTAGGGTATAATTTTGATATTTTCCATCAACTTCAAGATTTATCATATTAGATTTAGTACAATAATAATACTTAATAATAGGTGGTAATCTAATGGTTGATACGTCTTTCATTTATAAGAAAAGCGATTGAAGGAAAATAGTATAATATTCCTCTATGTATGGTAGTTATTTCCCTAAAATTAGGTATTCTATGGTTTCTCACTGAATTATGATCCTTCATTTCTCATAATGTTTTCTTATCATGATAGGGGAGATTTCTATGATACCATTTGATTGAACCAAGGATCAGTTGGGTTCTAATGAGGGGGGGGGGGTGAATCCATAGTACATTGTTTTAAAAATTCACTATTCTGTAATCTAAAATCTGTGACTGATTAAACTATCTATCCCTTATCTTAAATTCTGAAAATCTACCTGAATTAAAAAATAAAATCAATGAAAAACACAGGGATTCTATTAGGTTCATTACAAAGACCTACTCCTTACTACAACCATTTATTACACCTTGATAAAGGTTATTCACTTTTTTTAGTCGGTTACAATAAGGGAAAGTTGTATTCCCACAAAAAATAAGTCCAATAGTGTTTCATATCTAGAGTCCCACTAGAAATTACAAGCTCCCACCTTCACTAACAACTCTTAACTCCCATAGGTGGATCTTTATACTATATACATGGTGATTCTAAAATCTCATAAGCCTACTCGAGAGTCCCACTGGTGACCTCTTCTACATCTGAGTCCCAAAAAAGACTTCAAAAATCCTAAGTCACACGATATATGAACTTTTTTCTAAATATATCTATCAAATTTTTATATTTCTGCACAACCTTCATATATAGTCTTTCTCAAAAAACAAACCAAAGCACCTGATCTACCCATGTACAATATTAATGAAATTATGCAACTGTTTTTCAATGACCTTATCTTTATCACTATCCATTGAACATAAAATTGCCTGGACTAATCTCAAAAAACTCATAACATGGGTATATATCTTCTGAAACACTACCTAGATCAGTCTCAATATTTATGTATATAAAATTAATGGAATATCAATTCAATTTTATTTAAAAAAGACAAATATAAAATATTCCATGATAATTTTATGTAAGTGTTATTTAATTTTCATGAAAATATTTTATAATTCATGAACAACTACAATGCCTCTTTCCTTCTAAATTTAGTGCTTCCTATTCATGGTACTCTCACATAACATCTTTGGAATATTTTCAAAACCTGGGCCCATATACTTCATATACATTGGACCTTTTCACATTTCTTCATGTATCGTAACTCAATGATATTGATCAATGAATAATATCTCATGAAATTATATCAAACATATTATTATAATAGAATATGATGTATATAATAATAGTTGTCATAACAGTATATGCACTATTTTTTCATCACGAAGCTTTTATTATTGAAAAATAATCATAGTTTCTTTTATATGTGGCAACATAATGTTTTATTACCACAGGTGAAGGTTCACATAACTATAGTCTTCATCATGCAATCATGAAGTAAAATTCATAACAAGATGATATGGAATCTCTTCATGAAAATAGAGGGCCTCCTCAGCTCTATTTCACTCTAATAAACTCTCCCTCAAACTCTGATTAAGAACTCACCAAAAATTAAATTGGGTAGGGTATTTATAGGGAATAATCTACTAACATAACTCCATCGACTTAACTAAAATGTGCACCACCTTTTTTATTTACAATATAATGACAAATCATTCTCTTTTCTCACCCACATATATTTACCTTAGATTAAAAATATCTCTTTCACAAATATAAAACTTCATGTATATAACATTATTATTTGATCCTTCCTATCACCAACTCAAACTCAGTTCGATCACAACAGGAAGGCAATGAAGGCACAATGAACTTTAACACATGAAACAAACCATATAATTATTTTAGAGGAATAAGAATATACTTCTTGATTGATTGAATTGTGTTGATCATACAGAAATTTTATTCAAATTTTTACCCATAAATTTTAATGAGGATGAATATTACACAAAATTCAGGATCACATGTCAGATTTTGAACCATCTTGGCACTGCTTAATAAGTAAACACATTCTGTGGAATTGGAATATGTGTTTATTAGGGTCCTCTGTATAATACAATATAGCACTAAACTATGGAAACTTTCTTTGCAGGAACTCCACCATAAAAGATGGATCCACTATTCTCTCATGTGTCTCTATTTTCACAACCACCCTTTCTCATCTAGGAGCACATCTTACCACTTATTGTCTGGCTAAGGTTTAATTCCTTTCCCACCTAAGTAGTGGTAGACTCTTCCCTTGGATAGCTAGTGGTATGATAATTTTTTTGAGTAAAATCAAAAAAATAGTTATCCATTTCATCTCCTAAATTATTATTTATGTAAAATATAAATTCATCTCACATGAACATATTTTAATACCTCATGAAATAATAAAATATTATATTTCCTTCACTTCCTTTTCTATTATTGTAAAAAACGTGTCACCATTTCCACAATTTTTTTAACATAATATCACATCAAAAGTCATCAAAATTATGCCTCACATATCAAAATAATCTACTAAAAAGTCATTCATCCTTATTGGAAAAAAAATTCATATCAATGGGATCTTTATATATCATCTTCCTTATTGTTTTGAATTAATGACTTCCATTGTTCCACATATCCATTCGTATGATGAACCACCATGATGACTTTTTCCTTTTAACTAATTCCTAAATTGAAAATTATTTTCTATAGGGACATTATGCATTTTTCATCTACAAATGGATTAGAAATTTCACTGAATGTTGGAGGTTATTACTGCATGAAGATATCCATTATAGTTACACAATGTTGTAGATCAATAGGTCTCTCTATATAGGTGGGTTTATTTTTCATAATAAGGGTTAAAATCCCTAAATAGTTATGAATAGGTTTTTCTGCAAAATATATTTGTTAAATTGTTTATGGGAAATATCCCTACATTGACTAAGAATGTTTATATGGTTCCCATTCCTCCACTTGGTATCCATATTTTTATAATGACATATATATTATTAGCTAATAAAATCTAAATGTAAAATATAATTCTAATTATGAATTATAGAGTGTTTTCTAGAAATCTTGAGTGTTTTTCATTGAAATATTTATATCTATATTGGTTCCTCTAAATCAATTTCTAAATGTTACTAATAATGTTACTCAAATACCAACTATAACATCTTATAATCCATAAACCTATAGTCAATAGTTATATTACATTATTGGTATAAAGTAAAAGAGTCCCCAATGGAAAGAACAATTTAGTAGTCTGGGAAGACCATATATAGATATACAATACATATCAAAATAGAAGATAGAAAATGAACATATTATGATATCATGAAAATCCCTTCAATCATATCCCAGAAAATATCAGATATTCCTCCTCAATGATTCCTGAGAAAGGAAAAAATTACATGTGTGATCAAAATCTCATTACAGAGTAACATATATGGGAACCTTACATAACATAAACATAGAATAAGTGATATGTAAAGTATAAATTAAAAAATGAAGTCATAATATACTAAAATTGAGGGAATTATATGTTCATGATTATAAACGACAACAAGGAATAAAATAATCAATTATCTCATACTGATGGAATGTATATTTCTAGAAATGAAATTCTTGTTGTTAAGGCCTAACGCTAGGCCACATTAGTATTATTGGAAGAAGAATACACCAAATACCAACATATTTTTTCATATGATATCTACTGATGAATTGATGGGAAATATAGTTATATGCCAGACCCATCACCCGATTAAGACTAATCAATTCACTCTACAAGTCATAATGACCTTTGTAAAAGTTCCTTATGAAACCTATTGCTGAATTAATCATGGGTATCCATATATTGATAAATGTATACATAAAATACTTCCCATTCCTTATAATAATGTAAATTTCTTCTCAAAAAACCCTTATTGAACTTGGAAGACATGTGTTACCATCCATGTAATTGGAATTACCCTAATCATAAAAATATAGTGGTGAGGGTACCTTCAATGTGTTGTATATCCATGGAAGATAGTAATTGAGTACAATAGTTTTCATTGGTATGAGACCAAGGAAAAAATGACAACCCATATATTTAATGCCCCCTATTTCATGATTTCTTACAAAAAATATACACTTAATACAATCACAAAATAAAATTATTCCATGTGTCCTTAGGTAATTAGTTACATAGAATAATAACCTAAAATAAGAATACAAAAAAATTATTTAAAACTCCATAACATGCCCTTAAAATCCATTGATCTTATAATACTGCATAGGATAACATGGGGATGTACATAAGAAAGGGGTGAATTATAAATCCTAGTAAAGAAATAATCAAAGAATAAAATTATGAAATTAATACATGTTAGTCGAGAGACATAACAAGGTGATATAAAATTGATGTGATTCATAAAAATAAACCTCAAATTATTATATAATATAATAATATCAAGGCAACATTGGAATGCAATAAAAAATAAAACATGGAATCACAATTCTAAGTCAAGGATAACCATTAAAAAAATATAACATAGAGTGCTTAGGATAACCTCCCATGCACTATAAGTGATTTATCATGAGGTAAAAACATTACCCATTTTTATGAAGTGGAATATAATTTAAGGCCACCCATCATACTCATATCATGTATATGAATTTTTTTAAGTTTCGAGTAGACTGTTTTGAAAGATTATAAATTAATTTATATGGAAATTTTTTCGGAAGTTTTTGTTGTTTTCAACTATTTCTTATATTTTTAATCAATTTTTAATGTTTCATTTCTATTGGTCTTATAGTTTATGTTTTATAGTCTTTCAAAGTCGGGAATTTGAAACATTTTTAAGTTTCATGTTGATGGTTTTGAAAGCTTATAAATTGTTTTTGGTGAACATTTTTTATGAAATTATTTTTGTTTTCAACTATTTCTTATATGTTTAATCAATGTTTAAAGTTTCATTTTTATTGGTCTTATAATTTATCTTTTATAAGCTTTCAAAGTCACGTACTTCAAATATGTTTAAGTTTCAAGTAGGTGGTTTTGAAAGCTTATAAATTAATCTGTATCAATATTTTTTATGAAATTATTTTTGTTTTCAACTATTTCTTATATGTTTAATCAGTGTTTAAAGTTTCATTTGTATTGGTATTATAGTTTATCTTTTATAGTCTTTCAAAGTCTCGTACTTGAAACAGAATCACACATCGGAAACGCAGAATGTACTGTGTAGGAAAAGGAGAACCAGAATCCCACATCGGAAATGCAGTATTGTTTTCAAAGCAAACCCCCTTATAAAAGGGAGTCCTGGGTGAGGGTATCAGTCAGAATCCAGACTACTGTAATGGAAGAACTGCTGGATATTAAATAGCAGAAAAATTCTGCTGAAAATTTTTGTTTTATATATATATATATATAAAACAAAACAAAACAAAAAAAAATAAAAATAAAATTTTTTAAAAAAATTATTTAGGAAAATGCGGCACACCCGGTGTCGCCTTGCCCTGGGTGGAAAGTTTTCCAAAGGCGGCACACCAGGTGCCACCTTTGGGGGGTAAAAACATAATTTTTTTTAACATAGATGTATTTTCAAAAATATTTTTTTGAAAAAATGCATATAAAAAAAACTCCCTTCTCATCCATCCCCAAATTTATCCATCATGCCAATATTGTCCGTTCTTATATTGAAATGAAAATATATTTTATTTATTGATATTTATAAGGTCTTATTAATGTATTTTAAATTTTAATATTTATCTCTCTATGATGAGGGTATTAATAATTGTATTTTTTAAGAAAATTTTAAAATGGGTTTTCATTTTATAATTGTACATTTTATCATCCACTCTGCATTTCTTTTGGATGAACATTATATCTATTAAAGATATTTATTATTAGAATTTTAGTCCAATTAACTATTGAAAAATATTTTGTTTCATTTTTAAAAAAATTATATATCTGAACGTGACACATAACTTCTTCTTTTTAGTAAAATGTTAAGAAATTTCTTCTAAAGGCTATTTTGTGGTTCAAATCCATTTTTCTCTTCAAATTAAATTACTCATATTGGGTAATGTTTTTAAAAATAAATTCATAAATTCCTTTTTTATATAATAGTTTTAGGTTTACAACCCTAAGATCTTCATTAATTCCCACTAGGTTACATAATTTAGAAATTTATAACACAAAACAAACAAAACACTGATTTATAGGGTAATATAGGAATTTCATGTCCGAGGTTGAACCCACAAAGACAAGGTTGGAGAAAATATTAATAAAATAATAATAACCTAAACTAATTTTGATTTATATAAAATAAATTTAAAATACTGAGCATAGGATTTGGGAAGATAATGGGAGAATAAAATATAAAATGGGTTTCAGGCATCAATGAATCTAGGTTCATGGAATAAAATGGTATAAAATAATAAATCAACAATTATGTAGGCATCAAAATCAAGTATTAGTGAGTACAATGGTTAGAAAAAATGCTCTCTATCCTAAGTTCTCCTTTTCTTATGGTCAGGTACTTTGGATTACAAAGAATAGGTAACCCAAAACATTATTTAAACATAGGGAAGAAACAAAACCTAATGGTCATGGTGCAAGTCTAAACCATAGATCTCATATTAAACAGATGCATTAAATCTAGTCAGGCAATTGTCATTCTCAAAGATAGAAAGAAATTAAATCCATTCCCCAAACCCACTCAAAATGGCCATGAAAGAATAATTAAGAAATTGGATATAATTTAAGAAGAGATGTGAAATCCCAACATGAATTTCATTAATTATAAAATACATCATACAATCAATTCCCCATCAACACACACGAACCAAAACAAACCCCCTCATGCTAACCTTGATTAGGTGTAGAATTATATAATTATTGGACACATGGATATAAATTTACAACCCACAAAATTATGGGAGATAGGTATTTGAATTCTTCAACCACTACATTATAAGAGACAATGAAGTAATTTCTAGATGCACTATGTTATGAAATGAATGGACATGCTTTTGTAACTAAATTTGTTATGAATTTGGATCTTATGTCTATTCCATAATTCCATATTTATTATATATTTCAATGATATATTTAATTTACATATCATATTACATGTATTATTTTCCATGGATCATGTTTATTATCCCACACTCTTATGAAATAATATGTGCTTGTTTATCATAGATTACACGTTTGTTCATGTAACACCAAGATATTTTTAGGAAATGTTTTCATTAAATAATTTTTATTCGTTAGTAGCTTTCATTGCACACAATCGTTAGTTTAAATGAACCGATATACTCCCTTATTATATAACTACCATTATATCCTATCCATTATGTTAGTGGGAATAATTATAACTATCTTATTAAAATGCATTGTGAAGTCATTGGCTATAATTTATTTATAAAAAATATAAATCAATTAGATATTTGTATTTTTTGAGTGAATTAATTTTGGTAATAAAATTACTGTGATATATATGTGTTATATACTTAATAAAATATTTTTTATATTCATCGAATGTATATTTTAGTCATAGGGTATGAATAAAACCCTATTTGATGTATAAAAAACTATTTTTTAAAAGTTTAATTTTACATCTTTGAATGGAGAACCCCTTTTAAATTAATATTTTGAAACATTAATAATTTTTATATGACAACATAAAATTTTTATTTTTAATAGGGATATAAAAATTTACTTTGGATGAATTTTTTATATTTTTCTGATAACTTACATTTTTGACGAATAGTAAAAATACAAAAAATTTTAATTGAAAATAACTTGTTCCATTGAAATAATTTATATGGATAAATTATATTATTTAATGGTTTAAAAGTATAAATAGAAAATATATTTACCATTTAATATAATTCATGTCATTGTAATTAATTATACATTAAATTTAGATGTAAAAACATTTCAATCTTTTACAATATTTTAACTTTTAGAACTTGTTTTCTCATTTCAACAATGAGATTAATTTTAAATTAATTATTGAAACTTCTGTGTTTTGAATTTTGAGAAAGAGATTCCATATTTGGAATCATTAGGTCCAAATTATGTTAATAGGATACTTTTATATTTGGGAATTATAAATATTATCTTTGGTAATTATTTTTATTACCATGGTTAAAGGTTAATCGGGTAATTAAAATTAACAAAAATATTATAAAATTACCATAAAACCACAATTTTATTAATACATTCAATTCTTATCATTTATTTTTTAAAATGGAATAACTTAATTGCCACTTACCAATTAATATGACATGAATATAATAAAAACTAATGAATGTGACAAAATGTCACAATATTATTTTATATAAGTATATTAATCTTAATATACGGATAACTAGGAGATAATATTGACTTTATATAGTCTCTATAAATATAAATTAATTACCTACATCATAGAAATTTATTTATAATTTTTAGGGATTAAATAATTACCATTAATGGCGACACAATAGTAATGTAGAAATTATTTTATTAATAGAAATATAAAAAATGATTTTAAAAATACAAAAATAAATACATATGAACTGATTAATGTGCTACACAAATTTTATATGTGATTATGACATTTTAGAAGTGTGTTAAATATTTTGGTTTCAATTTATATTCTGTCTGGATTTTATTTAATGTCAAATAAATGAATAGTGTCAAAATTAACACTATTGATATTTTATAAAAATAACATTTTGTTAAATTATTTAAATATTATAAAAATATTTAAAAATTACAATGTGATAATTATAAGGCTAAAATGTCATAAAATATCCATTTATGTTCACTTAACACCATATAACTTGTCACGACCCGTCCCCTGGGGCCCGTGTTGTGACTACCCTAGGCCCGCCATCCATTTGCCAGGGTTGGCAACTAGCACCAAAGGCGTAATTCCCTAAAATTGGGAAGGAATTGTCTTTATAACCTATAAACACACACACAAGAAAGCCCACAACTGGATATGAAACACCAAGTAAACTGAACTCTAAAGAGAGTGAGTGCAGTAAGTAAAAGGGGCCAGAATACAAGCCCAACTAGAAAGTACAAGTACAACTAAAGAAAAAGAAGAGACAACTACTGGATCGTCCTCTGAGGTTCCTACCTGAAGGGTAGGTACAGATCGCCTCCTCATCACTCCTCATTCATCTTTCTCCTCTGTCTACTAACTCCTCGTAAGGTCCTCCTCCGGGTACCATCCAGTCCCGGTACTCTCATCCTCAGTCAGCGATGTCTGTCGTATGCACCAAACACAACAAAGTGTAGGCATAGTCCCTGTATGGGTGAGTATAACGATACTCAATAGGGACCCCTAGAACCTCTAGGTATCACAAAATCCAACAAGGATAAAACAAAAAGTATGAAATCAACAGATAACCTTACTTAGGTATATTCCCATGAATAAACCTAAGTTATCAAGTAATGCATCTCAATCATAAGGAGAACACAAAGGTTTTGACTCAGCTCACACTAGGATTTATTCTAGGGGTAGTGTTAAGTAACATTCCCAGTCACAACGTCGAACACCGTGGCTGCTGAAAAAATCCTCCTATATCGAGTACAGTGGGCCTGCCGCATCACACAGAGGTGCTTCCCACTAACCTTGGACTAATGAGGTACTCCTCCTGTTGAGTACCGTGGGTCTGCCGCATCACATAGAGGCGCTCCCCACCATGGGTTTGCCGCATCCCACAGAGGCGCTCCCCCTCAAAGACCACTAAGGTGCTCCTCCTTTTGAGTATCATGGGTCTTCCGTGTCACCAAGGCGCTCCCCACCGTGGGTCTGCCGCATCACCAAGGTGCTCCCCACAGGGCTAGTCAAGTCGCTCCGAGTCGAAACGGTCAGCAGTCGTCAAGTCTCACCCAGTTGTAGGGTTTCGTAGATATCACTCTTGGGGAAAACTCTTCCCAAGCCACAGGTCAAATACTCCAACTACCACGAAGTCCCAAGAAGAAGTGTCTCAAAGGTCCGTCATGTCATAGGGGTCTCAACGTAGTAGACGGCGCGTCAATCGGACACCCGGTCTGCGAGTTATTAGCCATTTACTCTCGAGGGCCCGGTTGGATTCATGCTCAATCCAACCAGATTTTCCTCTATATTAACCCAAAACATAGTGGTTTATCACTCAAAGGGACCGTCTCGCTTCAATATTTCCATCGCCGCTGATGGTTCATCAAACGGACGTCCGGTGACAATGTTATGGCCAAAAGAAAGTTATTGGGTCATAGTGGGCATGTGTCCGGTCTGACCCGGTTGGACCGACCCGGCCAAGGCCAACCTCGTTTGGGTCAACCTGGCTCGACCAGTTGGGTCTCGCCTAGCCCAAAGTGTGGCCCAGACCGTGAGGGCTGTGAGGGTGCCGCGAGGGCAGCTCGGCCGAGGGGTATGGCGAGGGCGCGGACCGACCGCGAGGGCGGCGGACTGGCCACGAGGGTGCAGATCGACAACGAGGGCGCGGACTAGCGGTGAGGGTGTGGACCAGCCACGAGGGCGCAGACCGGCCGTGGGTCGGCGGTCCGGCCATGAGTAGGTGGACTGACCATGGGTCGGCGGTTCGGCCATGGGTTGGTGGACCGGCCGCAGGGTGGCGGTCCGGCCATGGGAGGGTGGTCCGGTGGCGGCGGCTCAGTGGATAGCAGCGGTGGCTCGGCGGACGGGGGCGGTGGCTCGACGGATGGCGGTGGCGGCTCGGCGGACGGTGGCGACGACGACTCGGTGGATGGCGGCGATGGCTTGGCGGACGGCGGCAGCGGCTTGGCAAATGGTGACGGTGGTAGATGGTTGAGCCACAAGTGGCGGATCTGCGGGGCGCGAAGGTCGCGAGGCGCCGATGTCCACGAGGCGGTGTCGTTGCATCATCGCCTTTGTGGCATTCAACTCCTCAAATCATCATAAGATTTGGGGAGGGGTTGGGCCATGTTTGTTTGGCTCGTACCCTCCGCCTTAGGGTGGTAGCAAACAGCTCAACATAAACAGGAATGAAGGACATCAAACCCTCCCACAATGATTGTTCCCATCCTATAAAAGAAAATCATTTGCGTTCTTTGTTTAAAAAAAATAAGAACATGGGAATACAATCACACACAAATTAAACCCCTACCTCGTGTTGTTGGTTGATGTTGGCGCGAGAGGGAAGTACGAACGTCAATTCTTCGTAGATTAAGATGCCCACATTGGAAGAAGTCCCGAGGAAGCAAGTCGAAGTCGAGGTCGGCATTCTTTGTTGGCGGATCGTTCTTCATTGGCGGAGTGTTCTTCGTTGGGGAGCTTTCTCCCAATATTTCTCCTCTCCCAATTCCACCGAATTTGCAAAGTAGCCAAAGTGTGATATGTTTCCCCCAATTTAATAATTGTCACAATTTCAAATTGAGTTAATTAATCACATTGGTTGGCATAATTAAGTATCGTGCGTTGGCTTAATTAATGTGGAGGAATCTCTAGAGGCTCCTCCACATTAAAGATGGAGTTGGGAGGTTTCCCCCTCATTAAGAGGTTCGGGTGGTCCCCACCTCTTAAATCAAACTTGGGAGGTTTTGGGATCAGGTCGTCCCCACCCCATAATATCCACAAGATGGTGGTTACAAAAAAATAAAATGTTAAACAATTTTATTTTTATCTTCCCATGAAAAGCCCAAAATATATATTCCACCCTCAACCTACTGCAATCGAGGTGAAAGTCTCCTTAAATGAATACCAACACTCTGAGATCAATGGTTCCCTCAGATTTCATTTTCGAGCACTGGTTCAAATGTTAGAAAAACCAGCTTGCACGTTTACTGAACGTACCTGAAAAAATGTTCAGAAATACATTTCGGACACTTTGGGACTCGTAATCACGCGCTGTCAATTTTCGCGGACTTGTAAAATTCCCATTCAATTAAAAAAAATTACATGGAATTTCCAGGTCTTTACATTCTCCCCACCTCAGGATTTACGTCCCTATAAGACACAACTCAAAACTAAGAGAACAAGTGAAGGTATTGAGCACACATCTGAGCCTCCCGCTCCCATGTGCTCTCCGGGAGGTTCCTGTGCTGCCAGCGAAGGCGCACTAGAGGTATCAACCATCCACGAAGGACCCAATCCGGTAAATCCTCAATATATATTGTAACCTCTATAAAAGTCACCCCATTGTCGACGTCCAGCTCGCCATAGACGATGATGTGAGAAGGGTCATGCACGTATCTCCTCAGCTGGGATACATAGAAGACGTAATGTATTCTGTGCAACTGGGGTGGAAGATCTAATCGGTAATCCACCTCTCCGACTTTGCTAAGTACCTAAAAAGATCTAATGTACCTCTGAGATAACTTGCCTCCTCGTCCAAATCTCCATAGATCTCGTTAGGGTGAGACCTGTAGAAAGACGTGGTCGCCATCCTCGATCTCTAGAGGTCTTCGTATCCTGTTAGCATACAACTTATTCCTGATATGGGTAGTATTCATCCACTCCTAGATGATCTTCACCTTCTCTGTGGTGGACCATACCATCTCTGGTCCTACCAATGCTGACTCCCCAGGGATAGTCCATCACAAAGGTGATCTGCAAGGTCACCCGTACATCGCCTCAAAAGGTGGCATCCCTATGGTGGAGTGATAACTATTGTTGTATGCAAACTCCACCAAAGGTAAGTGATCCTCTCAACTGTGATCAAATTCAAAGACATAAGAACGCAACATGTCCTCAAGGTTCTGAATGGTCTGCTCAATCTGGACATCTGTATGAGGATGGAGGGTGGTGATCAAATGAAGTTACGTCCCGAAAGCCTCCTACAACCACTTCCATATCCGATAAGTAAAACATGCATCACGATCGGAGACAATCGTCGAAGGTACTCCATGTAACTACACAATATTTTGGACATAGATGGGTCCAAATCTCTATACTAAAACCCTCTTGTTGATCGGTAGTAAGTGGGACGAATTGGTGAGTCGATCAACAATCACCCAAATCGAGTCATGACCTCTAGATGTACGTGGAATTCCTGTCACTATGTCCATGGATATCCCATCCCACTTCCACTCTAGGACCTCTAAAGGCTGAACCAAGCCTGCTAGTACCTAATGCTCTGCCTTCACTTGCTGACAAGTGAGGCACCGAGAGACAAACTATGCTACTTCTTTCTTCACTCCCGACCACCAGTGCTGTCGTCGGAGGTCCTGATACATCTTTGTTACTCCTAGATATACCGCTAGAGGGGATGTGTGGAACTCCCTCAATACTTCCTCCTGAAGTGACACTGGTACCATGGTACGTCCTCTGAAGAGGATGACGTGCTCCCTACCTTCAGAAAATCCATCTGGTGCTTGTCCTGTGGATATCTGAGCATATCGTGCCTCGCAGTCAGCATCCCAACGTTGTGCCTACCTGATTTGCTAAAGAAGTGGGGGAGTGACTGTAAGAGACTGAAGAAAAGATTCTCCATCACGTTCCACAAAGGATATCTACAAATTGTCCAGCTGCTCCATTTCCTCACCTAGCAGCTATATATCATACCTCCTGCTGAGTGAATCTGCTACAACGTTCCCCTTCCCAGGAGTATAGACTATCTCGAAGTCATAGTCCTGGAGGAACTCAAGCCAATAACATTGTCTCTGGTTCAGGTCCTTCTGAGAGAAGATATACCTGAGACTCTTGTGATCAGAGTACATTGTAAAATGTTCTTGCATCCAATAGTGCCTCCACATCATCAAGGCGAAGACCACTACTGCTAACTCTAGGTCATGGGTAGTGTAGTTCTGCTCGTTTTTTCTCAGATGTCGAGAACTATATGTGATCACTGCTCTCTTCTAAATCAGGACACATGCATGTCTGGTCCCTGATGTGTCGCAATAAACTACATACCCTACGCCCTCCTCTAGAAGCCTCAAGATGGGGGCACTAGTCAGCCTCTACCTCAGCTCCTGAAAACTCCACTAGCACTTCTCCAACCACATGAAGGGTTTCACCTTCTTTGTCAATGTTGATAGTGGTGCTAAAATTATGGAGAAATATGGAATAAACATATAGTAATATCCGGCCAAACCCAGGAAACTTCGTACCTCTGTCACACTCCTGGGTTGATCCCAAGCAAGTACCACCTCAATCTTTGATGGATCCACTGTAACTCCAGCCTCCGATATGACATGTCCCAAAAAGTGAACCTCTCGGATCCAGAACTGGCACTTCGAGAACTTACCATAAAGCTGGTGCTCTCGGAGTGTGTCCAGTACTACCTGCAAATGATAGGCATGCTCCTCCTCAATAGTCAAGTAGATCAGAATGTCGTCAATGAAGACCACTATAAAGAGATCAAGGTATGGTTGAAAGATCCTATTCATGATTCCCATGAACACTGCTAGAGCGTTGGTCACACTGAATGGCATAAAAAGAACTATTAATGGCCGTACAAACACCGGGAGGTTGTCTTCTACATATCCTCATCTCGTACTCTAAGCTGGTGATAACATGATCTAAGGTCTATCTTTGAGAACCACATTTCTACCTTCATTTTATCAAAGAGGTCATCAATCCTTGGGAGTGGGTACTTGTTCTTCATGATCACCTAGTTCAGGTGCCGACAGTCAACAAAAAGCCTCAAGCTCCCATCCCCCTTCTTGGCGAATAGAATCGGGGCTGCCCAAGGAGAAACACTGGGCCGGATGAATCCCTTCCCCTACAAGTCCTTTAGTTGTACCCGCAGCTCACGATGCTCCACAGGAGCCATCAAATACGCTGGTGTAGATATCGGTGTTGTCCTGGGGTACAGGTCAATGTACAAGTCCACCTCTCTGCGAGGAGGTAGACCTAGAACATCATCAGGGAAGACATCTGCGTACTGTTCCACCACTACAGGATAGCTCAGACTCTCCACATCAACAGCTCTGAGGATAAGGTTATCCAACTAATGTGTAATCAGTTGCGCCCTCCTCCAGGTAGGTCCATCCTACACTGCATAGGCTCCCTTCTCACTGGTGAAGGTAAACCTAGTTCGATCCGTTCGGACAAACCATACTTTGCGCCTAATACATTCTATCTATGAATGGACTATAGATAACCATTCCATACCCAAGATGACATCGTAAGGCCTTGGCACCACAACTATGAGATCCCAACCAAAGCTCTCGCCTCCTAGAGTAAGATTGCACTGCTAGCACCAGTGTGTAATCATCGAATCCGCTCTTGTAAGAGTCTATAGCCATAAGGATCGAGCCAATGGCTCAGTTGGAATCTCCGATCTCCGAACGAGGGACGTGGCAATAAAAGAATGACTGGAACCTATGTCTATAAGTACTGCAGCTAAGGTGGAGTAGACACAGATCGTACCTTGTATCATCTCTAGAGCGTCGTGATCATAGGTCTCAGCTGCCTAGAGCTGAGATATCCCCTTTCCACAGGCTCACTGAGGTCGGGGTGGACTTCCTGGTGGTGTTGGTAGTAATATCTCAAATCACCTCCTATCGCCAGCTGCACAACCAGCTCCCCTACCACGTCCACCTACTCCCTACGGACCTCCTTCGTAGAACCTATATCTCAGCCAAGGTGGTCCTTTGACCATCTTTTGATCATCCTAACGGTGGGTCAGACAGTCACAAGCCATGTGACCCTACCCACTACATGTGTAACACTACCCACTCCTGGAATAACTATCTCCACTTCGGGTGCCCCGCACAACCAATCTTGAGTCATGCGGTCGTCCACCTATAGGTCTGGTCCTCTTGGACCTTTGTGATGTCTGTCTGCTACCAGTTATAGAAGACTCCACTACATGATGAATGGTAGTGGGTCTCACTGCTGGTGACTGATCAGCAAGGAAAATATCCACAAAGAGGGCTCTCTCTAACACCCCCTCCTGCATCGGGATGCTGTGTGAGATCACCGAAGCCCTGATATCCCGCCTGAGTCCCTACTAGAAGGTCTTGGCCCTGAATAATGGGTCTCATACCATATATGTGGAGTATCGTGAGAGGTCAGTGAACCTCACTGAGTACTGATCCAAAGTCATGTTTCCCTGCTACGGATGAAGAAGCTCATGTATGTGCACTGTGCGAGGATTCGCTAGGACAAACTCTGCCCGAAACAACCCTCGATGTCTACCCAAAGAAGCATCACCTCATTGTGAACCTGGAGCATCAAGCCCCACCATCTGACAGTTGTTTCCTGTAGAAGGCTGGTGGAAAATATCACCATGAGATTAGTTGGTTTCCCTACGAGTTGAAAAACACTCACCACAGCCTCCAGCCAATCCTCAGCCGCCTGTGGGTCTGTCTCTCCCCTGAACCTGGGTTCCCTCTGGTGCTGGAACTCGTGAAATGTGCTCAAGAGGTATGCACCATCTGCTTCTAGGGATAGTGGCATCGGTGTCCAAACGAGGAGTGGTACCGCTGGTGCCTCCGCTGGTGACTCTACTGGAAAAGGACCCTACACTGAGGCCTTGTCGCTCGGTGGGCTATCAGTGTGTACAACTCTCAGAACTCTAGCTGGTTGCCTTCACGGAGGAATATGGAAAAGAAACAGGTGTTCCATGGTCAAAAAGTTATACCAAGTGAGATGATGGTTATACCTAGTGAGATAACTCAAAAGATTACAAAGAAAACTTTTGAAAACACACACGAAATTAGTGTTTTTGTGCACTGAGTAGGAAATCAGAAGTTAGGGTCCTGCTGTATGGATACGTTGGCTGCTGCACCAACACTGGACTCCCTGAACTAAAAACTGCACTCATTACACTTAACACTATTGCTTCACAAAAAATATCAGAGTCCTATGTTTTATAGTAGAACTGACTCCTCTGATACCAATTTGTCACGACCCGTCCCCCAGGGCCCGTGTCGTGACTACCCCAAGCCCACCTTCCATAGGCTAGGGGCTAGAAACTAGCACCAAAGGTGTAATTCCCTAAAATTGGGAAGGCATTGCCTTTATAACCTATAAACACACACACAAGAAAGCACACAGCTGGATACAAAACACCAAGTAAACTGAACTGTAAACAGAGTGAGTGCAGTAAATAAAAGGGTCTAGAATACTAGCACAATTGGAAAGTACAAGTAAAACTGATGAAAAAGAAGAGACATCTACTGGACCATCCTCTAAGGTTCCTACCCGAAGGGTAGGTACAGATCACCTCCTCAGCACTCCTCGTCTATCTGTCTCCTCTGTGTACCGACTCGTTGTAAGGTCCACCTCTAGGTACCATCCAACCCTAGTACTCTTGTACTCAGTCAGCATTGTCCATTGTCTGCACCAAATATAGTGATGTGTGGGCATATCCCGTGAAGGGCTGAGTATAATGATACTCATTAGGGACCCCGAGACCCTATAGGTCTCACAAAATCCAACAAGGATAAAACAGAAAGTATGAAATCAACAGATAACCTTACTTAGGTATATACCCATACATATACCTAAGTTATCAATTAATACATCTCAATCATGAGGAAAACACAAAGGTTCTGACTCATCTCACACCAGGATTTATTCTAGGGGTAGTGTTAAGTAACATTCCGAGTCACAATGTCGAACACCTCAGCTGCTGGGGAACTCCTCCTCTATCGAGTACAGTGGGCCTACCTCGTCACATATAGGCACTTCCCACAAACCTTAGACAGCTAAGGTACTCCTCTTGTCAAGTACCATGGGTGTGCCGCATCACACAGAGGCACTCCCCCTCATAGCCTGATGAGGTACTCCTCCTGTTGAGTACCATGGGTCTACCGTGTCACCAAGTTTCTCCCCACCGTGGGTCTTCCGCATCACCAAGGTTCTCCCCACTGGGCTAGTCGAGTCACTGCAAGTCGAAACGGTCAGTAGTCGCCAAGTCTCAGCCAGTCGTAGGGTTCTGTATGTATCACACTTGGGGAAACCGCTTTCTAATCCACATGTAAAGAACTCCAACTTTCACGAAGTCCCATGAATAATTTTCTCAAAGGTTCTTTACGTCATAGGGGTCTCAACGTAACAGACAGTGCATCAATCGGACGCCCGGTCTTTGAGTTTTTAGCCTTTTAGTCTTGGGGGCCCGGTTGGATTCGTGATCGATCCAACCTGACCATTCCCCATATTAACCCAAAACACAGTGGGGTATCACTCAAAGGGACCTTATCGCTCCAAGATTTCCCACACTGCTAATGGTTTGTCAAACGGACGTTTGATGCCAAAGTTATGGCCAAAAGAAATTTACTGGGTCATAGTGGGCCTGGGTCCGGTCCGACCCGGTCAGACCAACCCGGCCTGGGCTGACCTAGTTCTGGTTGACCTGGCCTACCCTTTGGGTCCAGTCAGATTCTCAAGGGCCGCAATGGTGCCGTGAGGGCGGATCGGCCAACGGGTTCTACGAGGGTGCAGATCGGCCGCGAGGGCGTGGACTGGCCGCGAGGGTGGTGGACCGGAAGCGAGGGTGCAGATCGGCCACGAGGGTGCGGACCGGCTGTGAGGGCGCGGACTGGCCGCAAGGACGTGGAACAGCGACAAGGGTGTGGAATGGCAACGGGTTTGCGGTCCGGCCGCGGGTCTGCGGAGCAGCCGCAGGGCGGTGCTCCAGCCGCGAGATGGCGGTCCAGCGGCGGCAGCTCGGTGGATGGCGACAACGGCTCAGCGGATGGCGAAGGCAGCTCAGTGGATGGCGGAGGGGGATCAGTAGACAGCGGAAGCGGCTCTGCGGACGGCAGTGGCGGATCTATGGACGGTGGAGGTGGACGACAGAGCCGCGATTAATGGAGTCGTGATTGGTGAAGTTGCGGTGCACAGAGGTCACGAGGCGGTGGGGGCCGTAGGGCGGTGTCATTGCGCCATCTACTTCATCGTGTTCAACTACAAAAATAATCACAAGATTTGCGGATGGTTCGGGCCATGTTTGTTTGGAACGTACCCTCCACGTTAGGGTGGTAGAAAATGTATCAACATAAACAAGAATGAAGAACGACAAACCCTCCCGCAATGATTTTTCCTAACCCAAAAAAGAAAATCATCCATGTTCTTTGTTTTAAAAAAAGAAGTACATGGGAATATAATCACATAAAAATTAAACCCCTACCTCTGGTTGTTCATTGATGTTGGCACGAGAGGGAAGTATAGATGTCGATTCTTCGTAGATGAAGACCTCCCACATCGAAAGAAGTCTCAAGGAAGAAAGTCGAAGTTGAGGTCAATGTTCTTCGTCAGTGGAGCGTTCTTCATTGGCAGAGCATTCTTTGTTGGAGAGATTTCTCCCAATATTTCTCATCTCCCAATTCCACTAAATTTTCATATCCAAAATGTGATATGTTTCACCCAATTTAGTCATTGGCACAATTTCAAATTGACTTAATTAATCACATAGGTTGGCAAAATTAAGTATGGTGTGTTGGGTTAATTAATGTGGAGGAATCTCAATAGGATCCTCCACATTAATGAGGGATTTGGGAGATTTCCCCCTCATTAAGAGGTTTGGGTGGTCCCCACATCTTAAATCAAACTTGGGAGGTTTTGGGCTCGAGTGGTCCCCACCCCATAATATCCACAAGAGGGTGGTTACAACAAAATAAAAATAAAAAGTTAAACAATTTTATTTTTATCTTCCCATGAAAATCCCAAAATCTATCTTTAACCCTCAACCTATTACGGTCGAGGTGAAGGTATCCTTAAGGGAATATCGATGCTGCGAGTTCAATGGTGCCCTCAGATTTCAATTATGATCCCTGATTCAAAAGTTAGAAAAAATCACTCGCACGTTTACTAAACATACTTGAAAAAAAGTTCAGAAATTCATTCTGGGCACTCCGGGCCTTGGAATCACGCACCATCAATTTTTTCAGACTCATAAAATTCCCATTTATTTAAAAAAAAAATACATGTAATTTCTAGGTCTTTACATAACTAAATATTCATAACCATTAAATATTTATAATATTATTACCACAATTAAAACTAAATAGAATAACTAAGAGTCAATTAAAAATATATGGTTTAAATTGGAAAAATAACTAGTAAAAAATTTATTGAATGATTATATTAAAACCCTATCTCATATCATCTTAGAAATTGTGACATTTTTGTGGTTTTTAGGTAGGGTTTGATTTAATTATAAATTTTTATTTATGGAGTTTCCAAAAGTGCCCCTCACCTCAATTATAAAAGGGAACCTCCTTCCTCACATGTTCACTTCATTTTGATCCTTCAATATTGGCCATACACTTACCTTTTTCCTTCTCAACTTCCCTATTTTCATAATAGAGGTTCTCATCATCTTAAAAGATATTTAGCGGAAGCACGTCGAGGAGGAGGTAATCTCTTCTACTGATTCTTTCAAACTTTTTTCTTCTTCTACTTCCTATTCATTAGTTGTTTCATTATAAATTAATAACATCAGTATATATAATATAATAATATGTCATTATAAATATTAGACAACCATATTTCACCTTTTATCCATCCTATGAAAAATGAAATCATCGTGCGTGCGTACGTACGACTTACCATCTCTACACTAAGGTGTAATATGTTTTTCACCACCACCTTACATGGATGGGTATAATGATGGAAATAATAACTATATATGATTATTATAACATTTTACAAATCCTTAAATATTATACACCATCCACTTCAATACCATTAAACAATTTTGGGAATGATATCATCGCTCGTGCGTACGTACGACCTCCCATCTCCACGATACGATGCAATTCATATACATGATCTTAATTAAACCATGATTATATACATGAATTGAATTATTGAATAAATATGATATCTATTATAATAATATCAATTTAAAAATTACCTAAATATAACCTAATAAGTGGATCATGAACTTATCTGACAAATATTGTATAAGAACATAAAGTAGTTTATATCAGAATAACGAGTGACAATGAAATGTTACTAAACAAATAGATGATAATATAATCACTGATGATATCATAAAATTTATTATGTTTATAGAATAATTAAATAATATTTTTAAATCAGTATAAAGGAGGTACAATTACATATTAACGATATCAGACCTATAGTATGGAACAATTTTACAATCTCATTTTTATCCGAGATTGTTTATACGTAAGTATTTACTGGGATATATTTATCATCAAAATACATGTTTACTAATTATTTAATATTTTTTATATTATTATAAAAATTTTAAAGTTAAATTTACCCTTTGGTGAATTTTTATTAAATTTTATGAAATGAATCTTTCGTCATTATTCAATTTGAGGTACTTTTTGACTTTTTTCAGCAAAAGTATGAGGGGAATATTTTTTAACTTATACAGAATGAATGGAATTGTATAGTTTCATGACACCATATTTCCATAAATCTTCATCTACATGATTTCAAGATTATTTTCAAATAAATTATTTTCTTTTAAAATTACATGGTATTTTGAGAAAAGAGAACTTTTTTGAAAAAAAAGGATATTTTCATCTAGAATTAAGCTCAAGTGTTTTATCAAAATTATTTTCCATATAAGATGCATAGGGTAATGTTTTCATCCCTATTATTAATTTTATTTTATTGTGTTTATGATGGAATTTTTTTTATGAAATATATTAATTTTAAATGGATTATGATGGAATTATGTTTAAGAAACCCATTTTATTTCATTGGTTATGATATGATAAATGATTTGTGTTTTTGTGGCACACATAAAAATGGTTTCATTTTGAGATGGGTGGGACCTATATATCCCTCCAATGAATTGGGGAAAGATTTATATCTCATGACATATACATGACTGGAATGGTAAGTAAATCAATAATACAGGGCTGGAACAAGGAGTGAACTCGGTTCAGTAATGGAATATTTCCTCTATGATGGTCTTGGAAATGATCCTTGAATAATATGAAATGATTTTCAATACTTATGTGTATATTCCATGAAATTTCTAGTCTTATGTTATGAATATTGGGATTAAATTTCACTTTTATGAATTATTCCATGACATTATATTCTAATGTTTTATATGCAGGATAAGATTTTCAAATGTTATGTTCTTATAATGTGGATGATATTTACCCAGTTTACCCTTACTGATTATTTGAGCTCACCCATTCATATTTTTCTTTTCCACAGGTCATGAATAGGGGTATTAAGTAAGATATATAAAAAATGAATCTAGTTTTGAATAAATAAGTAGGAGAAAATGTAGATATTTTATGAACCAGTTATTTATGTTTCCCGGTTTCTAAAGACACTAAACCTATACGGTCTTGTAGTGGTATTTTTTATTTTATGTAATAAATATTCTTCAATTTTTATGTAATATATACATGTAAAGTATGGGCCATTATATTTCCCCCAGACCCCCACTCCCATACACAGTGCCGAAATGAAACATTCTCATACTGTATTTGATATCAACTATGAATACTTGGAAATTACTATTCTAAAATCACATGTATTAATTAAAATATGTTATTAGATAAATTCTTATGACCATTTAGTTTTATGTCTTTAGATGATTATGAAGAAACATTAATTAACAAAAACCCATGTTTTTTTCAACTAAAGAAAATACATCTCACTATATACATAACTAAATAATTATTAATAATTCTTTAACAACACTTATAAATTATATAGAAGTTGTATTGTCTTCTAAACATATCACATGTATCACATTTAATTATATGATGGGGAAAAGGAAACATCAGGAAGGTGAGATTAAACTCTCAGTAATTCCAATTATTTATCAAAATCTATACTGAAATGAATAATCCGGTAGAAATAATTAAGATTTAACTAATTATATATAATTGAACATATGATATTGATATTAATAAAAGGTTCAAAATATATATAATTACATTTGTAATAATAATTTATTTAATGGTGATAGAATGAATAACATCAGATATCATGATCTGTCATGTCCCCCTCCACACAAAGTGTACCCCTCCCAGGCTCACAATGTGAGAAGAGAGATATTGACCCCTAAGTCCCACCTCTAGTATGCCCTGGGTTGGTGAAAAGCACTGAGGGTATAATAAAAATACAGATGGGAGGCATTCCCCTCTAAGAGAAACACATTCAGAAGAGAGAGATAATATAGACACCAACAAACTCCTTCTCAGATTAAAATATAAAAGAAACCTTAATTAGACAAATATAATGTCATGTAAGAGCTACTAAAACTAAAAGGAAACTGCAAGTACTAAAAGAAAGTAAATACGAAAGTTACCAAGAAGCTCAAACAACTCAAGAAACCTAAAATCTAGTAGTAACCTGTCTAATCTCCAACCTACTCCAACTAACCTAAAAACAATTTATATATATGTAGGGTGAGTGTAAAAATATACTACAGAAGATCCTCCCCAGATCCTCTCATGCAAAAGGTAAAGAAAGCATGCTATAGAAGAGTGAACAATATGTGAAACTAACTCTTCACCAAAACATGCATACTAAGTTCCCATTCTCACCATGGGTAATCTCACCATGTATAGCATATAAGAGAATATCATATAATAAATAATATCAATGGTATACTACTACCACTTCCCCACTAGTTTTATACTCTTCCCTAACATCGCATGTCCCGAGCAACTCTCCCTAAAAGGCTAGCCCACAGGCACCTAGGTGAAGCTCCAAAACACACAACTCATGAATAAACATGCACCTCATGCATCAAACCACAAATTCCATAAAACCAAAGTAACTAGGTAGTTTCTAGGAGACACAAAATCCAACACAACGTGTATCATACATTAGGTATTATACCTCAAACCATCGCAACCCATACACTGAGTAAGGATCCTCAAGACATCAGAGCCTATACACGTTATACCTTTAATAGCCCATAGGAAACTATATCTAGAATATATGTGTTTGAAATAACCACAATACATTACTTCCCTATATACAGATATATGGGGATAACTCACCATCATGCACACTAGTACAAGTAACTACCAATAAAATAGAACATTCCCAAAGGGGGTAGTCAACCATCCATCATCCCACCAAGATGTTGGGGAAAACACACCCAGGGCTCAAAATACCCAAGGTGTCAATTTCCCTAACCGACTAGGAGAAGTAGTGTACATAAACAAAAAAATACTGGATATAATATAGCTCACAGCCAAACTATGGGAATATCCTAATCCCAGACACCACTATAAAAAATTTCTCTTAGATGCCCTCCTGCCACTGCTAAGACCAAATATCCTATAATAACACCAATTTTAAGCACTACATTAATTTACATTATCATTTTTTATCAGTTCCAATTTACGTTGATTAATTATTAACCATTAATTAACCAATAAAAATTCCACATTAAATTTCATTACCACTTCAATAAATATCCATTCCCTCCAAGCATAAGAAAACTGAGTCCACAGATTCTCAAAATTTCAACCTCAGCATTGCATCCCCGCAAGATCCAACCCCATGGGTTAAACATCTATTCTGTTTTTAATAACACTACCTTCCATATCACCATGTACTCTAGGAAGATATTCCAATCTCCCAAAATACAAGGGTCTCAACATGGTGAGTAGATGAACTACTAGTTGAGTCTTCACCACATATGTCAGAAGATTAAAATCATATATCCACAAGGAGATAAGCACGGAAATCACGCGGCATACCCCATGCATCACTACCTCCCATGGAAAGAAAGTGACCAAACACAAATGTCTACCTCAAGTAGCGAGGAAAGGAATGTAGATGAAAAAACAACCTGTATTCTAGCCAAACAATTGATTCAAACTAGCATCAAGATTTCATAACAACGGGTAAGCCCAGCTTCAACTAGTTCTTTCATATTTTATGTCCTCCCCGACATCCACATGCATACACTGATGCATCTCACCACTCTAGTGATCAACTATTGTCACAAAAAAAAACGGGCCTCCCTGCCCCACATACCACAACATCCATCCAGGTTTATCAATCATAGTCTCATGTCACATCTGGGACTCCCCTCCCAAAATACCACAGTATCCCTCCAAGGTTATCCATCCAAGGCTCACATCACAAATAGAAGGAAACCAACATAGCAACTAAGCTCTCATCCCGAAATAATGGAATCCAGCCTCTATACACAATGAGATCTCACGACTCCAAAGAATAAGTCCCTCATCCTTTATTATAAAACAAGAAACTAATACACTTAAAATGAATTATCTTTTATCACATAACTGATTCTTATTACATCTTTAATTAACCAGTTCATTATCATAGGTTCCAACTATGGGAAAACAAATCAATAAGCTATCTCAAGCTATCATAAAATAATTAAACAATTAATTTTACCTAAATTTAATTCCATTATTAAACAACATCATCATGCCTCAAGGTCATTAACTAATTCAATTAAACATGCATACTTTTTTCAAATTTATTAATATCAAATTACAACAACAATTGAATTCATTAAAAACACCTCTCTAAACTTTTAACCAATTAATTATCAATTAATTCCAGATTTACGTTAATTAAAAATTTACATAAAAAACATTCTAAAACAATAAAGGAATAGATATGACACTATCTAGAAAATAAAGAGGCAAACCGTTATCACGATATAAAGTGGAAACATTGATTTGCGATCAATACCAATTTTTTAATCTAGTTCAAAAAATTATTAGGTCAATTTCATTGTGATCCAAGGGTATAAATCATGCTAACTCTATGATTTCACATAAATAAATTTGTAAGCTATGATTCCATTACCTCAAAAGGTGTTCGATGTTCTTTTCATGAGAATAGAACACAGAATAGATTTCTGATAACCTCTCATGAAAGATTTTCATCCATCTGAGGACGTCACGACACCATCACACCAATAAAAACTGAGAGAAACCCCATTAGAAAAATGGGATATCATCCACCTTTGAATTTAAAGAATAATGGGTTGAAAAAGAGATCAAACCGAGAGAAACTTCTAGAAAACAATGGAAAAACACACTTTGGATGAACCTTGGTCACCAAAAATCAAAGATAGAATCCTGAGACTGATTCCCAATGAAGGGATCTTCAAATCACTAAAGAGGGGACAGACGGGTCACTTGGGAAAAGAGTGAGGGAAGCCATAACCATAGGGTCTGACAACCCAAGATTATAGAAAAACATATAAAACATTACAACATTATGGGTTACATAACATGTAATCCCCTTTCACATCATGTAAGGACTTGAGGTCGATTTCTGAGGAAAACCCATTGGTTTTAATTTTATTTTATTTTTAAAACCCTAAAATATTACATGGTATAAAACCCTATTTAATTTCATGAAATTATTTTACTCAGTGTGGAATCAACATTCATGTTGTGAAATTATTCTACACAGTGTGAAACCCACTTCCATGCCATTAAAGTTCGATACTCCCAATTCTCAACACCCAAACTCCTACAGACTTCCTATGAGCCTCCTCTGAGGTCCACAAGCCTTAGGAACATGAAAAGGGTTGATCCATATAGATATAGTCCCTTAGATCAGATTCCTCTAAAACATTATCTTCCTTGAGAATCCAAAACCAACCTAGAGAGGAAACAAAAAAGGGGGTCATCTGAACAACCACCCCATGAGATACCTCTCAAAGTTCTCATCATCATAAGAGCTCAACAACCACACTATAGGAACAACACAAAACCAAGAAACAACAACAACCGGATTCTAAACACTCTCTCATGGGACAAACCTCTAAAAATAGAGAAAACCACAATAAGCAATAAGGGAAAACCATCTCACAATCAAGAAAGTACTATAATAAATTAATGAACAATGTTATAAGAGAAGAGATAAAAATCAAATATCTTGGGTTATTGAGAAAATTTCTATAACTCAATTTCCTTGGTCCTCAACTCTATGCCACCATACCACCATAAGAAACGAACCAAGGGGGTAACACGCCCATGAAACAAATTCTTCTGATGGTCCTAGATCTCCACAATCTTCTCTTTGAAGGTCGCATCATCATCAAAATCTATCTCACCTCAATCGATGATGTGAGAGTCATTATGAAGATAACAATGGAGCTATGAAATTTGAAAAACATTGTGTATCCATCTCATCTACTGGGGAAGAACTATTCAGTATGCCAAGACTCCAAAACGATCCAACACCTTGAAAGGCCCAACAAACTAGGGAGAAAGCTTACTCCCAAGACAAATCATTCACTTCCCATGATGGGAATCCACCTTTAGGAACACATTATCCCTAAAATATAACTCCAAAGGTCTCTTCCTATGATCCACATAGGATTTCTGATGATCCTACACTACATTAATCCTCTCACAAATTACCCGAACAATCTCTATCATATTTTGTACCATTTTTGGCTCAATAATTGTTGAGTCTCCAAAAATTTTCTATCATAATGGATAATGTCAAGGTTATTCATAAAATTCTTCAAATATTTCCATACTAATTGTGGAGTGAAAACTATTGTTATAAGAGAACTCTACCAAGGGTAGGTGCCTCATCCACAAACCCCCAAAATTCATTACATAAAATCTCAACACTCCTTCAAGAGTCTGGATGACCTGTTCTATATGAACATCCATCTATAGATGAAAAATAATTCTAAGGAATAGTTGAGAACAAAATTTTTATGGATTATTCTCTAAATCCTATAGGTAAAACAAGTATCATGATCATAAATGATCATCCTCGAGACTCTGTGGAGTCTAACCACCTCATCTAGATATTTCCTAGACAAAAGATTAACTGAGATAGAATCCTTGATCACTATAAATTGGGTAGATTTCATCAATAAATACACTTCCACCCATATAGAATCATTGCCTCCCTGAGACCCATAAGAAATGACAGATATCTTATATATTAGAAAACAACCCAACCTAAGACGTGAAACGTCATAAAAAACCTCAAACTGAGATCATTCTCTTGGATGAATAATTATTGGAGCACTGACTAAATTCTCATTTATATTCTCAAAATCTATATGACACTGATTATTCCACAAGAATTCTATATCCTTTATGGACAACATCATCAGAGGGGTCGCAACTTGAGAGAAATCAGCTATGAACCTCCTGTAACAGCCTACAAGACCAAGGAATATTTTCACCACTTCCACTATCATGGGGGATTCCCAAGACACTAATACTAATATCTTCGATATATCCATAACTAATCCATGATGGGATATAACATTTCCAATGAAACGGACTTCTCAAGCCCAAAAATCACACTTTATAAACTTCCCAAATAATTTTTGATGATGAAGAAATCCCAGAATGGCACATAGATGGTCTGAATTCTCCTCCACGAAAGAGGAGTATAAAAGGATTTCAATGATTAAAACCACCAAGAACTTATCCAAGAACTCACAGAACACAACTTTCATGAACCCCATGAACACAACTAGAGAATTCATCACACCGAACAACATCACAATAAACTCATAATTCCCATGATGTCAATAGAAAGATTTCTTTGGGATATCCTCATCCTTTACATGCATATGATAATATCTAGACTATAATTTGATCTTCGAGAACCGACTTTCACCCTTTAGTTGATCAAATAAATCATAAATATTCAGATTATTTTTATGTTATAGGAAAATGATCCATAAGTCATTTTTTATGTTTAGGAATCAACATCACTTAAATCCAATGCATGGTATGGCCAGTATGAATAAAAGTGTCTGTTATGAGTTTAAAATTTCCATTTTAGTTCAAAAAGTGTGTTACGAGTTGAAAACTGAGAAAATACACTATGATTGTCTTGATAATTTAGAAAAATTATTGATAAGTGATTTGTGGTGTGTAGGAATTAGTATCACATTAAACTAATACATGATGTGACTGGTATGACTCAAAGTGCATTTTTTCAGATTGAAATGATATTTTAGTAAAAAACACAAGTGACATGATCAATACTAAGAAATAAAATTCATATTCTTTTTTATACTTTAGTAAAATGATCTATATGTCATAGTTGACGTGAATTAATTAGACGCACCATAATATGGTGCACAGTGTGATCGGTATGGCCCCAAGGGTGACATTTTATTTAAAATTGACACTAATTTTAGTAAAAATAACAAGTGACATACTCAAAACTGATAAAACACATTTAGATTATTTTTAATCTTTATAAAAATTATCCACTGGTCATTTTTATGTGTATTAATCATCCACACCTCAATCTGATGAATGGTGTGAACGATATGACTCCAAGTGTTTCTTTTAATTTAAAATTGACCGTAATTTTAATAGAAAAGACAAGTAACATACTCAAGACTATGAAATAAAATTCATATTATTTTTATACATTATAAAAATTATCCATAAGTTATTTGTGATGTGTAGGAATCAGTCACACCTCAATCAGATACACCATGTTCCATGGATGGCTCAAAGTGTCTGTTGTGGGTTTAAAATTGTCTTTTTAGTTTTAAATTCCCGTAACTCACTGAAATCAAAAACATTGTGCTCTAGTTGTCTTGATAATTTATAAAAATGGTTCATAAGTCATTATTAGTGTGTTTGAATTAGTCTCACATCAAGATGACACACGATGTGACCAGTATAACCCAAAGTTCATGTTTTCAGTTTAAAATAAAATTTTAGTAAAAAACACATGTGATACACTAAAAACTAAGAAAACAAATTCACATTATTTTGAAACATTAGGAAAACTATCCATAAGTTATTTGTGATGTGTATGAATCAACTTCACCTCAGTCTGATGTATGTTGTGACCAGTATGACTCAAAGTGTATCTTCTTATTTAAAATTGATTTTTTAGTTAAAACCTAGGTAACATACTCAAAACCAAGAAAAATTATTCATATTGTTTTTATAATTTATAAAAATGATCCATAAGTCATTTTTGTTGAGTAGGAATAAACCACACCTCAATGTGATGCACGATGTGCCCAGTATGACTCAAAGTGTCCATTAATAGTCTAGAATTGATATTTTAGTTCAAAATGTGTGTCACTAAATAAAAACTGAGAAAATTATCTCTAATTCTCTTGATATATTAGTAAAAAATTTCTTAAGTCATTTTTATCCGTATGAATTAGTATCACATCAAACTGACACACGATGTGGTTGATATGACATAAAGTACATGTTCGCAGTTTAAAATGGAATTTTAGTTAAATGGAAAAGTTTTGTACTAAAAACCAACCAAATGAATTTCATATTGTTTTTATAATTTAAGAAAATGATTTATATATCATTTGTGACATGTAGGAACCATCCATGCTTCAATCCGATGCATGGTGCGACCGGTATGACTCTAAGTGTTTCCTTTTATTTAAAATTGGCATTTCATTAATGTATTCTTTCATATTTTTGTTTAATTTATTTCTTTATAGTATTGAAAAAAAATATTCATTTTCTTATACAGATGGATTCTTTTGATTGGTTTGTGGTGGTTTTTTTGTCAAATGATACCATTGTAGGGATTTTTTGATAGGTGGTCGCATGTTCTAAAGACGATGAAACTTTGATGTTTGTAAATGTTTTTGGATATTAATTGAAAATGTAATTATAAAAAATGTTTTTTGAAATTTATATAATAGTGTTATTTAAATAGTTTTGATATAAAATTTATTTCAATTTAATTAGGTATTTTCATACAGGTGTATATCCATACAGGTGTATTTGTATATAGGTGAATACAAGTGTATTTTTTATAGTGTTATATTATTCAAATAAAACACTGAAACTGTAATTCCATTATCAATGCTATTTTTTGAACTCATAAAGGACCCCCTTTATCAGTACTACAAAATTGGTTTATAAAGGGGGCCATTTATCAGTGCCTTTTTAGCACTGATAAAGGGTTCCCACTTTAATGACAATGAGGAAAACAATTATTTTCAGCACTATTAATAGATTTTTTTGCGATGTTAAAGGGTTGAACTATGGTAGTTTCCCCACCTCACATTACCTTATACTGATGGTGGTTTTCATGCCCTCTCATTCTTCTAATCATGTTATCTATTATCTATAATTTACTACTTTTTCTATTTCCTCTTCTGGGGTATGCTCCCATGTGGCCATAACTGACTACTTCCTAGAATAAAGACCCTATTCCCCTGAAATCCATTGGTCTCATAGGGGAAATACTCAATGCCGGATCATGTGGAACATTGTGGACTAGAGTAGGAGGGTTAAGGGGAGTATGAGAAATTTCATAGATGATGCCTGGAGCCTTGGTATGAAGAACACTACAAATATTCTAATATAAACAACCTTTGTGGATCCGTTGTAGAGGGAGGAGGAATGAAGTTTTCCTACATTAATGTCTTGGAAATGGGGTGGGAAATATAACTTCCTCCTAAGTAGTATTATGAATACACCATGTCTAGAAGGTTTCCCCTTTAGTCTCTGTTGGGGTGCCTCCTCATCTGTCCCCCAGTATGTGCCACTTAAATAAAAAGAAAAAAATACATATAAAAAGAGTGAAGTTATGTATCTTTGAGAGGATGATACTTTTTAAGTCTCAAGACATGAAAACATATCTTTATTCCAAGAGTGAGGATATCTTATACATGGTGGGGAAGTAATGTTAGGGTTATATCCAATAATTTTCATATTTGAAACCAGAAAATTTATACATATCTAATGGGATTCATCTGCAGTTCTATTTAATCTGATCTATGTACTTTTTATCTACACCGTTTTTTCATAAAGAAAACACCTACTTTTCATAATCAAGTATCTTTAGGTTTCTTTATGAGGCTAAGTTCTTCAATTCTGGTTGCCTTCAAATAGCATCTTCTTTCTTCCTTATATCCACTCTTTTATCTGATTATTATTTTTGTGATCCCACTAATATTTTGGAGTCTCTTATTTGTACTCGTGATTATTATTGGATTATTATTTATTGACTAGGTCATATGATTTTTCTGTTTTGGGTTTTCCACATTAAAATTTATGGTGTCAACATTTATTTTTCTACACATATGTTTTGTTACTGTGCATTAGCTCTAAATTTTTATGGCTTGTTCAAATGTAAAAGAATATGATTTCCACAGTGAATTTTCTTTTATGTTTTCTTTCACATTCATCGCTCTTCATATTTCCAAAAATATAGTATCATAGGGTTTGGTTTTTGTTCAAATAAGTTATGAAACCAATTATAATAGGATTATTTTTGATGAATGGTACCAACTACCATAAAAGGAAATTAAAATTGAAAGATATGATTTTTGTTAAGAAAATACAACTTCCAGGGTTTCGTACTCAAAATACTGAAATAATTTTTGATGAATAATGGGAGTTTGAGAATGTGATGGTTTGTGGTTTCATTCATCAGTAGGTCAAAGACAACTTGATGAACCATATTTTCAATATACCTTATGCTATAATTTTTTGGGATAATATTGACACTACCTATGCATACAAGACAAGGAAAAATAATTTTTTTATCCTAATAAAATAATGATTTTTTTGTACAAAGAAGGTACATATATTTAAAACTATTTGGGTGAATATCATTGATGTTTTGATCAATTGTATGGTGTGGGTATTACTTTTGAAGATAAGGTTTTAACGCTTTTGTTGATTAATATTTTACCCAATTCCTAGGATAATTTCCTTGATACACTAATTGGTTTTACTCCTAATGGTATTGTAACATTCAGTATTACTAAGTATATTGTCTTTAATGAAGAAGTCATGAGATGTAATCAGTAAAAATATTCTTCAAATAATTTAGTCATAGAGATCAGGGGAGAATTTGGGAAACAAATCTGGGATAGAGTAGTCATGGTAAGTGAAAAGGCTGAAGAAAATCCAAGTCAAAGAAGAGAGTTTGAATGTCATTATTGTTATAAAAAATCAAATATAAATAACTTTATATATTAGTTGAAAATAGAAAATATAAATAAAATCAACAGAAGAAGAATGGTGATGTACATGATCATGTCGCCACCACTATAGGGGTGATAAAGATATGGTTTATGAATACATTAATATTTCTTCTGATGATTCTTGTTGGGTTGTTAATAGTGGTTCCTATTGTCTTGTGACACTGAGGAAAAGTTTTTTTACAACTTATAGTCCATGTAATTTTCGGATTTTATATATAGGAAATGATTTTCATGATTTTATTAACGTTATTGGGACTATTTTTTTGGAGACCATCACAGGAAGTAAGGTAATTTCAAATAATTTTTGACATTCTTATGAGGTTCTTGTAAATCTTATTTGTACCAGAATTATTTAAGGTCAATATTTTATTAGTATTTTGGTGATTTCCAATGGAATGTTTCCACAAGATCCTTGATTGTGGATCGAGGGAAGAAGCAGTCTGGTTTTTACGGGATTATAGATTCTATTTCTTGTGATACTACTTGTGTTGTTGAGTGCTGCTTGTCTTCCAGGATATGGGATTTGAGGCTTAGCCTCATTAGTGAGAAAGTGATTGGTTTTTTGGAAAATAAAAATTTTCTGGCATGTTTGAACAATGTTAAATTGGACACGTGAGACCATTGTATGGATATAAAATAGATTAGGATGAGTTTTAGCAGTCATCCCTTATATAGGAAGTCCTATGTACTTGAAGTAGTACAATCTGATATATGTATCCCTTTGAAACCTATGAAAATTTATGAAATTATTTATTTTGTGACATTTATGTATGACCACTCATGTAATATTTGGGTTTATGTTATGAATTCATAAAGTGAGGTGCTCAGTGTTTTTAATAAATTTCATGTTTTGGATGAGAGGAAATCTCATAAGAAGTTGAAATGTTTTCATACTGATAATGAGGGAGAGTACTATGGTTTGTTTGATTATTATTGGAGATCAAAATGTATTTGGAATCATAAGACACCTCCTAAGACACCACAGCTAAATGATGTATCTGAGTGGAAGAACAATATTTTTTTCGAAGAGTTATTTGTTTTATTTTGAGAGAAAAGTTTCCTAGACATTTTTGGGTTGATTATTTAATTAATGAAGCTTATACTATAATTTTATAAACCATGGTTTCTTTTTAGAAAGACCCTCCCAACATATTTTTTTATGGAAAAGTGATCAAGTATGATCATTTACATGTTTTTGGTAGAAATGAATTTGTTTATGTGCCTAGAGATGAGATGTAAAAACTGGATGCTAAGTCACAATAGTTTATTTTTATTAGTCATGGACATGATGAGTTTGGATATTGGTTCTTCAATCCTACTTTGAAAAAACTTTTCAGGAGTAATGATGCCATTTTTAAAGAGGATCAAACTCTTATGGATATTTATAAGGGAGAAAATTATTCTTCTCCAACATTTTATGGATTTTTCAATCTTGATCCAATTTCTAATTCACATTTAATTAATTTTTGGATTCTGATAATTGTGTTGATGTGCATAATGATTTTTAGGGTGAATATGTTAGAGTTAATGTTTCTGATGCACCATTTATTTTTGATGATCCCGTTAGAGGGTTTATTAATGAGCCCACAGTTCAAATCTAGAGATAAACTCGACATCGTACAATTTATAATTGGTATTGATCCTTGGTGAAGGGGAAGAACCAAAATATTTTTATGAGGTGATGGGAAGTGACCAGAAGTATATATTGGTTGTGCAAATTGATGAAATAATGAGATCATTGCACAAAATTTATACTTTTGAGCCGGTGAAGTTACTAATAAGTAAGCTTGATTTTCAAAATTTATGGATATATCAGATTAAAAATATAAAATACAATTATATTCTATGAATCAAGGCATGTTTTGTTATCAAAGGATTTCATTAGAAGATAGATATGGATATTGATGAGATTTTATCACCCATTGTCAAAATTTCTTCCATTTGGGTTATTCTTTCTTTGGATACTAGTTTGGATCTGCAGATTGAGCCTATGGATGTGAAGACTGCTTTCCTCCATTGAGATTTAGAGTAGGACATTTATATGGTGCATTTAGAGGGTTTTTTAAAAATAGTTAAAGAAAATTATGTCTTTTGGACAATGAAGTGTTTGTATGGTTTAAATCATGCATTGAGGCAGTGGTATAAGAAGTTTGAATCTATAAATTTTTAATAGGGTTTTTGGAAGACATATTTTGATCATTTTGTTTTTTTTAAGATATTTACTAATGTCGATTTTGTTATATTTTTTCTTTATATTGATGATATACTCATTATTGGTCATGATGATTCTAGAATTGGCATATTAAAGAATCTTCTCGGTTAGTCTTTTGTGATGAAAGACTTAGGGCCATCATGAAAAATTCTTAGCATGTATATTTATCATGAATGAAAGGCCAATAAATTATGGTTATCTTTGGGAAGATATATTGAGATGGTTCCACAATGATTTTCTATGGATAGAGAAAAAGTGGTTAGTACTCCACTTGATTTTAATTTTAAGCTTAGTGCTATTTATTCACCTTATACTACTAAAGGTAGATAATAGATTAAACACATAAATTATTCATATTTCATTGGATGTTTGATCTATGCAACAATATGTACTTGACTAGATAGAGATCATGGAGTTGGTTTGGTCAGTCATTTTTTATCTAATCTAGGTAGAGAGAATTGTATAGCAGCGAAGTATATAATTTGTGGTCTTCTTGGTAATTATGATCTAATATTGTGTTTTGAAAATGATGAACCTATGATTTTTGTCTTTAAAGATTCAGATATGGATGGCGATATGTATTTGAGATAGTCTACTATAGTATATTTGATAACTTTTTCCTGGGGGTATTATTTGTACAATCTAGATTGCAGAGATGTATTGATTTGTCTACCACCGAGTCTGAGTTTATTGCAACGACATAGAAATGAAAATAATTTTATAAATGAAAACTTTTATTTGAGAGCTCAATATTAATTAGGGGTGGTGTGTTTTAGGATGTGATAATCAGAGTGCAATTTTTTTGGGAAAGAATACCTCTTTTCTTTGATGATCGAAACATATATATGATTGGTATCATTGGATCTGCAAAGTACTTGATTTGAGATAGTTGTATCTCAATAATATCCACAGGGATGACAACGTGTCATACACGTTGACCAAGAGTTTACCTAGAGGCAAATTACAGACTTATCGACCGATATCAAGGTTGGTGGTGATCCACAGTTGAGTTAGTGGGGGAATTTGTTGGGGGTACCTCGTCATCTGGTCCCCAGCATATTCCACTTAAATAAATAGGAAAAAATAGATAGGAAAATAGGGGAGTTGTGTATCTTTGAATGGAGGACATTTTTTGGGCTTAAGGCATCTGTTTGTCTCTTTATTCTAGGAGTCTGAATCACTTCTCAACATCGGGGTAGTTCTCTTAGGGTTATATCTAGCATTCGTAGAACTGCATCGACCAAATTCTCCTTGTCTATTCGTCTTTCAAATACGGTGGGGTACTTTATTTCATCTCGTAGCTTTTCTTATGCACCTTTTATTCAGATAGGGAAAACCTAAATTGCATAGTAAGATCTATCTGGGTTTCTTTATCAGGTTGCATTCTTCATTTCATGGTTCCTATAGACTCCAGATTTTTTCATCCATTGATCCACTATTTTATATCAGAATTACTTTTGAGATCCCTCTCATCATTGGGAGTCTCTGCTTTCTACTCTTGATTATTAGGGGATTTTTCTTTCTAAACTAGTTCTCAGGGTTTTTCTATTTTTGGGTTTTCCACATTAAAATTTTTAGTGTCAACATTTATTTTTTTGCACATATATTTGGTCATTGAGAATCCGCTTTAGTTTGTTAGGGCATGTTCAAAAGGAAAGAAAATTTATTTCCATTACAGATTCTCTTTTGTTTTTGCTAGCGTGTACTTCACATTTTGTATTTTTATGGAGTCTCACACCCCACTACTATGAGGATTCCTCATCTTCCTTTCCTTACACATCCTTTCACTATACATGGATCCTTCCCAACAGAGCCTTGATGGTGTTATTAGTCATACTGTTGGTGGTTCTATTTATAATGGCATTTGAGGGTGTTACACTCAAAATAAAAAAAACATAAAACCATAGATATGAATGGATCCATGAATGGTGTTTGAGTTTATTTAATATACACCTTAAAAATAAATAAAACAATGAAAAAAAAAGTTCAGTGAATGAAACAAAAAGAAAAAAATGAAAAATGTTTATATGAAATAATTTGGTGTAAAACATTGATGGGAATAGGTAAAAATCTAAATAATGAATAGAATTTGAAATAAAATATATAGTATACATTTGTAAAAATATATAAAAGGGATAATGAAACAAATAATTATGTTTAGATATTAGGATAATTAAAAATATAAAATTAATATAATTTATAAAAAACAATAAAAAAACATTATATAGTTAATGCAGTTGCAAGATTATTGTTCAATCCATTAATGTTTGATTCATCCTTTCAACCATGTGATGCATTCCACAAAATGTTTTTTCACATCGTAGTCCTTGGTGTCTACAATAATACCTGAAATTCCAACTATAATAAAAAATGATTTTAACAGCGATTTTTTTATCATTTAGTGGTGATTTAAACCACTAATAAATGGTGTGTGATGCTCTCTAATATTGCCATGTATTTGCGTGCAGGGAATCTTTTCAAATTAGTTTTTTGCAATGGATTTTTATTTTTTAGTGTCTTAAACCATCATTGAATACTTATCCACGATTTCAAATTTTTTAAAATTTAAAATTTATTATATAATTACAAATAAATATATGTATGTATATATCAACATAATATATATTCAGGTATATAAATATTAATAAATAAATATAAATATCTATAAATATTTATTAACATAAATAAATTTTCATTAATATATAATATATATTTAGTAGATATAACAGTATATATATATACCCACATAATATATATTAATAAGTATGAATACCAATTAATATAAATATATATTAATATATATAAATATATATAAATACATGTAATTATCTATAAATATATAAAAATATAATTAGATTAACATAAATATATATAAAGACACATATATAAATATATATTTAAATATAATTATTAATAAAGATAAATTAATATACATAAATATACATAAATATATACAGATATCCCACCTACCATCATCACCTATGTATGGGGTTTCCAGGTTTGCACTACTGTTGTAAGCTATGTCATGTTCCACCATCACTTGGGTGCATCACCGCTCATTAATACCACTAGCCAAAGGTGATTAAGGAATATCGTTTAAACATAACACTGCCATCATTTAAACATAACCCACCCACCATGTACATCACCCATCAGCCACACACATTTTTGAATTTCACAGCTAGGGTTTTCACCCCACATATTATAAATTCCCACCTTCGTCGTCCCTCGATGGAAGACACCCAGGATGGATCTCATGACCCTTCTTTAGGTCATCACTGACCCTTTTCAACTGAAACCTAATTTTCCTTTTGTTACAAATCCCATAACAGAAAATCTACTAATCACAATTCTCGTCTAACACATTTTAAGACATCTCCCACACCACTCTCTGTGCCACACATCCTTCCACATAGTTTGCATCGGGATCCTGCTGGTTTTCATCACACCCGAGCTCATAGCGGTCCCTCTAGCACTTCTAACCCCCCTTCGTTCTCCTCACCCTCAAAACACAATTGCATAATGAAAAGCATCAACTGATGGGCTTCGACCGACAACATGTATCATCCTTCTCACTCCACCCGGTGCTGCCAATATATGCATTGAGAGGCCATCCACTAGTGTGATCAACAAAACACTTTCTAATCTCTCTTTCATTGTTTTATTTCATTGTGTGTGTCAGAACATTTATTTTTAATAATTTTTTCTTTTGTAATTGATCCTATATATATTATGTCATCGTATTTATTTGATAATTATCAGAAAATTCAATAATTTCACATATGATTTTAAATATATATATATTTACAATTATAATTATAAATAAATATATTTATATATACATATATTTATGATGAAATAATTATATAATTATAAATAAATTTATATAATTATAAATATATATAAATATATATATATATTTATTTATGAATACATATGCTTATAACTACTTAAATAATTATAACTATTTATATAATTATAAATGTAATTTTATTATACCGTTATACACATATTTATTAATATTTATATATTTATAAATGTTATTTTATTACATCATAGTACAAATATTTATAATTATAACTATTTATATATTTATATATAAATATATTTATTGTATTTAAAAAATAAATATATTTTTATATTTTTATATTTTTATATTTTTATATTTTTATATTTTTATAAAATTGTAAATATAGCCAAATATTTATAATTATACATAAATATATTTACAATGAAGTTTATATAATTATAAATAAATTTACATAATTACAAAATTTTATATATAAATATACACATATTTTTTATGAATTCATGTATTTATTACTATTAAAATAATTATAAATATTTACATATTTATAAATGTAATTTTATTATATCTTTATACATATATTTATAATTATAACTATTTTTATATTTCTATATAAATATATTTATAAATGTATATTTACTATATTTAAAAAATATATGTATTTATATAATTATATGGTTATATTTATAAATATATTTAAGAAATTGTAAATATATCTAAATAATTAAACATTATACATTAATATATATTTAAACTTATAATTATACATAAATATATTTATGAATACACGTTTATATAATTATAAATATATTTATGTAATTATAAATATATTTGTATATATGAATACATATATTTATAACTATTTCATCATTGTCATTATCATTTATTTATTAAAAAAGGTTGTGAGAAAAGAAACAAGGGAAACGAATACAAAAAATGGGACTATAGAGGCATGAAATAAGAGTCCAAGGACATCCCCTCTTACCAGGTTCTCCCCCTCAGGCCTCAAGAAGTTCGATATTGGGAAACATGTGAAACTAGATCCTTGGTTTTCCATTGATGCAAGGTGGTCTGCAACCATGTTTCCCTCACGCCAAGTGTGGAGTACAAGAATATTGTTTCTAAGGATACTTTTCTCATTCTTATAACATAAGAAATCGACCATGGGATAATACGAGTTTGATGTAGAGAATTGTGTAGAATGATAGATCCCGTTTCCACTTCTGCTAGTTCTATATTTCTTTGACGGCATAAGTGTAGTCCAGAAAGAAAAACCATGGCTTCAGCATGGAGGGAATGGGCCCTACCTATATTTGTATAAAATCTAGAATAACATATCCCTAGGAATCTTGAACTACCCCCCTCCCCACATATAAACCAATAAACCAGAACTGTCTATGTTATGTTTAAGGCCCAAAAGGGATGGACACTATCAAACCCACTACCCTTGAGAATTATTGCAAATATATTATTTAGGATGGTTTCCCACTTACATCGGTCTCAGAGTGGGAGCATCACGCTGGTTCGTAAAAAGTCTTACCATTTCAAGCATAAGTTCCCTTGTTCTTATGATAATAGATTTCCATATTATAAAAACATCTTCACGTAGAGCCATATTTGTTTCATTCTAGATACAACAGCAGCCAGTGATCATCACAATTTCCCGTTCCATATTTTCTTGGCCTACAACACCCACATCATGAAACCATCAGTCTAGGAAATGTACATTGAGGAACTCTTGATAAGAAAATGCAGTAAAATCACCAAAATAGAACAATATTTCGCACACCCAATCACCTTTAAAAAACATATGGTTTGAACTATCCCACTCATATTCCCTATAACACGGACACCTGGAATCTAGGTAGATGAGAGTTCTTTCGATATTGTCATCAGTAAGTACCACATGGTTTCTTATTCTCTAGAAAACTAAATTGTACTTACTAGGAATAATATTACACCGTAGTGTTTCTATCCAGCAATCAGTTTGGTCCCAATCTTTCATATCCATTCGGAAGCTCCTTATGGTAAAGGACCCTAAATTGAGGCTATAAATATACACCTATCTATTTCTGTTTTCATTTCAATATGATCAAAATATTCTTTCTGGTTATGATCTAGGGAAACCATTATGAACATTGGATATAGGCTGGCGTCCCTAAAATAAATTATTGGAGCTGGACATCCAGGGAAACCGGTCCGTGATCTAGTCCAGTTGTGTTTCCAAAATAGAATATCATCTTTACCCATAGTACATTATGTAATATGTTTCACAGTCAAGATGTGGGAAAAATTAATGGCACATAATGGAGAATAATGCCCTCTAGACACCTCTTTACCCACTCTATATTTTTTATCCATGGCCTTCCCATAGAGGGTTCACTCCTCTAAGACTTCCCATGCCAGCTTTGTGTGCATGAAAAATAGAGTTCTAGAGAGACTTCTCGCATTAATACCAACTTCCTAGAATGTCCTTTCCATTATGGCCTAGGATAACCAGTGTCTCTTTCCCTCCTAGTGAGCATCCCGAATAAAGCTAGCCATGATCCTGTCAATATTGGATATTACATTTTTCATAACCATAACAATTGTGAGTGCGTGTATTGGTATAGATAATAGAACAATGTTAACCAACAGGATCCTACCTCCAAAGGATAAATAATGGGTTTTCCAATTCAATAAATGACCTATGATCCTACATACAATTTGATCAAAGTTATGTACACACATGCTACATGAAGACATGGGGACACCTAGTTACTCTATCATAAATCTTTCTCTCTGCATGGATAGACTATTACACAAGGAAGAAAATCATCTATCAGAGCATCTATTTGATATGTAGAGTATACTATTCACCCGGATTATTATCTATCCTAACTAATGAAAACACTCTTCAAGAACCATATTAATGACTCATACTGATATCTTACTAGAATTCAAGAAGATAATTATGCCATCTACTATCATAATATGGGAGATGCAACAAGGGATCATCTTTCTTCGGTAAGGAAGAATATCTCCCTTTGGAATTCTTCTATTAAAAAGGATTATGAGAACATCTTGGGAAAGGATGAAAATTTTCAGGGATATGGGATCACCTTGTCTAAGACCATAGGTTTCCTTGAAGAATCCATGATTCCTACCCATGAAAGTGACTAATATCCATAAGGAACTAAAGCACCAAAAAACTAAATAGGAGGCCTAGGAGGATAATACTATACATGTTAACACCCTGATGATAAATATCCACTCAATGAGTGTTTTGAAATGGGATTGAGCCATACCACCAACAAAATCCCATTCTATAGAGTTAGACCCATCCTATAGAAATATATTGGGTCTTATGTGGAAACTCTTCTCCTAGATGCTAGATTGGGAATATTTTCTATTCCTATCACCTTCATAGAGCCACCTGAAGAGTCTAGGTTTGGTTATATCACATTGATGGGATGGGGAGAATAATTGATGTACTTTTATAATTTATTCTTTTCAAATCAACCTTTGTGATCAATTAATATCTTTATACCTCATTTTTTAGAGTGTCACTTATCCCCTATGTAAACATCTGAGAACATTGAAAAATCACACACATATTTTTACAAGGTTCACCCTCAATGTGGGTGACTATATCTTTATTGTGCTCAGGATAATCTAAGACACATAATTTCCCCTAGTAATAAGAAATGTGATTAAAAATATAAACAATATCCTGATATTTATGATTGAAAAACTCTCGTAATGTTTGATTACAACTAATTACCATGGATTATCTCCTAATAGGTTCTTTAGACTGACATCCGACTAGTGTTATTTATACTGACTCCCTCTAGTTGATCTATCTCCTAAAAATCTTGTGTTTTTATACGGGCATCCAGCCAGTACTTCGATGAATACTTTTTGTGAACAGGTATTTAACTTCCACTGACTTATAATGCAGTGATATGCTGGCCTTATTCTACTTCATTTCCAATCATTATAATCTTCTGATGAACTATCAGGCATTCTGATATTAAAACTAATAACATGTAAGGGGTCGACTGCCTTAGTTCAACACTACTAGTGTTATTCCTTCTTTTTCTGAAGACACGACCTCACTATACACTGATAACTTGAATATAGAAATATTCTGATACACTGATATAATTAATGCCCAAACTTCAGTCTCAAAATATGGAACTCAAATCATGAAAACTATTTTTCATGCACATTTCTCTTACAAATTCATGAATATCTGTAAAATACATTCCAGGGTCTTGAAAATTAATGAATGCATTGAATCATGTACATGAACACTGCCTCTTTCATTCTATGCACACACTTTTTTTTATTATTTCTCAATTTATTACATGCTTCCTTATGTGAAAATATACAGAACACTTTCACAACATACATGCAAGACACATTCATGTACACCATGCACAAAACTTCAATCATCATGAATCATATATGGCCTTCTCATACATATCGAACAAACCAAAGGATATAGTGCGCGCAAGCCCTTATACATGAGATGTTGTGTGTGTAAACACAGTATGTGGTTCCTCATATTTGTTCAATAAAATATTAGAAGATACACATGTTAAAGTATCACATAATCTTGTTATATTTTTAGAAACATTTTCATCGCGAAGCACTATGACTCTGCAATTCACGTAACATATTCATGAAAAGTCCCTACTTCTTCTTCTCACAAACATAGTATACAAGAAAATTCTATCTATCGAGAACCACAGGATTCATGATTCTCTATTTCTATAGAAATAAGACTTTTTCAACAAATTGTTTGGACCATAAATGATTGGCCCACCCGTGCAGTGATAATTATGATATAAAATAAATTGAAAAATCTGGAAAAAAAAGGAACACCATATGTAACGTGGAAAAACCCCCAAATGAAAGGGGTAAACACCATGGTAAAATATAAGTATCACTATGGGGTAGAACCTGGTACACACTCTTTCACTATTACAAGGAGAAAACCCTCATAAAATATCTCTTGAATAAGAGGGGAAATAAACCTCACAAAAACCCCTCAAATATGGGATTTGCTGGTGGTGATGAGAATAGATGAAACTGGTGATTTTCTACAGAGGGGAGAGACTCCTTTTATAGGCCTCATCACCCATACCCACTGCATTCTCCTGCTAGATGAATTTGTGGGATTGTCCACCCACCACACTAGTCGCGCCCTCCTTCCTTGAAAAAAAGGGGTTGGACACCATCCCAGGAAAAATATTCCAACACATTTCCCACATGGATATTTGATTGAGAATCAATCACATATCCACACATACTTTCTATCTTCCAAACATGCTACTCAAGTATCTGCAAGGATGCTCAAGGATCTACACTATCTAAACTTATCAAAGTTAATCTTCTTTGTTAGGAAATCTGCCAGATTTTATTTAGTGTGAATCTTATGCATGTCCACACTTCCTTCCTCCACCACATATCAGACTAAGTGATATTGTACCCCAATATAATTCTTCCTAGAATGAAAATATAGATTCCATTAAATATGAAAGGCACTCTGACTATCACAAAACAATGGAATCTACTCCTATATGTGCCGAGATCCTCCAACAACCTTCTCAACCAAATTACCTCTTTTCTAGCCTCTATGGATTCCATGTACTCTGCCTCTATTGTGGATAAAGCCACCACTGATTGTAACTTCAAAATCCATCTCACAGCTCTTCCTAGAGGAGTAAACACATAACCAGTAGTGGATTTCCTTCAGTCAGAATCACCAGAAAAATATGAATCAACATAGCCTATGATAGTGTAATCTGATCCTCCATAACATAATGCAGCATTTTATGTCTCCTTGATATATCTTAGGATCCTCTTCAATATGTTCCAATGCTCCCATCTTGGATTCTCTATATACGTATAACTGCTCCAGTCACATGTGAAATGTCTGGTCTAGTGAAAACTATATCAAAAATTATAATACACACTGCTGATGCATACAGTTCTTAAGAAATTTCCATCCTCTCTGCTTTACTGCTAGGACTCATCATTGAGGATAACTTGAAGTTAAATGTAATTGGGGTAGATATTGTCTTACATTCTTTCATTTTGAATTGTTTCAAGACTCTCTGTAAGTAAATCTTATATGATAGCCAAATATTCCCATTATTTATGTCTCGATAAATCTACGTCCCAAGAATCTTGTTTCCTAGTCCTAAGTCCTTCATATCAAACTCCCTAGCCAACTGATCCTTCGTCTCTTGGATCTGATCTTTTTTGGGGCCTACAACAAACATGCCATCCAAATAAAAATGAATAATGATGAAATCCTTAACATCTGAACCCTTGAAATATTCACAAGTATCTGAATTGTGTCTGTCATATCCAAGGTTCATGATATAAGAATCAAATCTCTTATATCAACACCTTGGTTCTTGTTTGAGACCATACAAAGATTTTTTTCAACCTGAAAACCAAGTTCTCTTTGCGTTATTCTACAAAACCTTCTGGTTGGAGCATATAAATATCTTCATCAATATCACCATGAAGAAATGAATTATTAACATCCAACTACTCTAGATGTAAGATGTGTGTAGTACACATCATCAGAACTAACTAAATAGTCATCAGTCTAACAACATGAGAAAATATTTCATTGAAATCAATACCTTCCTTCTGAGGAAATACTTTGACCACAAATTCTGCACAATATCTTTCCACTTGGTCTTTTCCATCCTGCTTGATCTTAAAGACCCATTTGTTTCTAATAGCATTTATTGCATGAGGTAATGAAACAAGATCCCAAGTCTTTTTTCTATACATGGATTTAAGTTCCTCTTGCATCGAAGCGATCCATGATGATACATCTAGACTTTGGGTCGCCTCTACAAAATAAAATGGCTCTCAGCCCTCCATCAATAAGCAATATGAAATATTTCTCTCAGTGACATAGTTTGAGTGCCATATTGAAGATATTTTCTTCCGAGTTGACCATTGTGGTCCAGACTCAACCGATACTTGATCATCGTGATCTATTAATGCTTCAAAGGAAACCAATTCTTCCTTGGATTTTCCCTCTACTTTTACTATTGTAGTTTCTATATTTTCCTTCTCCATGTCTTGATCAGTTGTCATTTTCACCTTGTCTTCTACAAAAATGACTTCTCTACTGATGATAAATTTGTGGGTAGTGGGATCACACAAATGATACCCCTTCACACCATCAGCGTACCCCAAGAAGATACATTTCCTGGATCTAGAATCTAACTTTGATCTTTCCTGGTCATTAAACAATTCATATACAAGACTTCTAGAAGTATGTAACAGAGAATAGTCTACGGGTTTACCAGTAAACATCTCCATTGGTGGATTTAGATCAATCTCTATTGAAGGAGATCTATTGATCACATAACAGGTGGTATTCACTACTTCTACCCAATTTGTTTTTTGGAAATTCCTATAGTTTTTAACATCACCCTTGTTCTATCTAACATGGTTTTTTTCATCCTCTCTTACAATCCATTCTGATGAGGAGTGTACACCACCATGAACTGTCTATTGATTCCTTCTTGTTGAAAAAAATATCAAATTCCTCACTTGTATATTCTCCACCATTTTTAGTCCTTAGACCCCTGATCTTATTTTTATATTCAAGATACTTCTACGTTTTTAATGTTTTGAAGGCTTCAAAAACATCTTCCTTCTTCTTGATTGGGTACACCAAACATCTCCTAGAATAATCATCAATGAATGATACAATGTTCCTTTCTCCTCCTAGGTATATAACCGGTGTTTTCCAAACATCAGAATGGATCAATTCCAAGATCTCCTGAATTCTCACTATTGACATCCCAAACATTAACCTTTGTTCCTTTCTCAAAACACAATGCTCACAAAATGGTATGAATTAATTTGAATACTAGGCAACAACATATGATGTGTAGGAATCTTTAGGCCTCATTCTGACATATGGCCAAGCTTCTGATTCCATAATGTCGTCAATGCTTCTGTCATGGTAGTTGATGCAAAAACTATATCCACCTCATTGTACGTTTTAGTAATAAGTATGTATAGGTTCTTTGGGATCTTCTTTGCCTTCATTAACACAAGTACACCCTTTTTTATTCTCATCACTCCAATCTTGGTGTGAGTATTGAATCTGATATAATCAAATTGTCCAAATGAAAATATATTCTTATTTAGGCCATTCACATGACGTAATCCTTGGATGATCCATATTTTTCCATCATGCATCTTCACTTTGATAGTACTGAATCCAATGATCTCTAGGGTGAAATCGTTCCCCATGTACACAAGTTCTTATAGGATGGTTTCATACTGGTCAAACCATTCCCATAGATACATCATGTGCCATGTTTCTCCTGAGTCTATAATCCATGCATCATTGAGACGTTTCCTTCTTCCAGTAGTTGTTATCACTTTACTGATTAGTATATCTCCTTTTCCAGAAGTACTCACCAGATTCCCTTGAGATCTCTTTTCACCACTCTTCTTATTCCAACAATCTTTCTTGATGTCCCCCTTCTTGCCATAATTGAAACATGTGAAATTATTCTACTTACTCTTTGATTTGGACCTTCCATGATTTTGGCTCACACTAGAACCACACTCCATCATCCTTTTTCTCTCCATTGATAGAGCCTCTCATTAGTGAGAAGTTTTTTGTCTTTCCTCCTTGTTCTTGGTCTGAGTTTCTTCTTCAAGAATCGCGGCTGCGACATCATTTAAATCCAACATATCCATTAGTATATTGTAGGTGAGGTTGATGATGAGTTGGTCCTATGAATCTAGAAAACTCTGGATTAGAATCTTAGCACGTTCAATATACACAATTTAATACCCCAACATCATAAGCTAAGAGAACAGGGTATTGAGGTTGTTGATGTGGTCGGTCACCGATGATGACTCCACTATCCGAAGAGTGTTCAATTTTCTCTTCAGGAAAATTTTGTTGTGCAGTGAATTTTCCTCGTATAACTTCATCAGAGCATCCCATATTTTTTTCCATATTTTTATCCGCAATGCTCAATATGATCCCATATGATAAATCCAAATGGATGTTGGCAATAAAATTCTCGTACATATCATTTCATTTCTCCTCTATCACACCCCCAGCTTTTCGCCAATTTCTGGTAGGCAATTATCCTTCCATAGTACTGCCTGCATCTTCATTTTCCACAACATAAAATAATTCCTGTTGAAGTATTCGATCTCTAATTTCATTGCCATCTAGACACTCCATCGTTCCAAAACCTCCTCATTTTCACAATGTTGTACTTAATAATCTCAATAAATTATTTTCTAATGTGAAAGATCTACCGGAGTCATAATCACAGAGCATATTAAAATTTAAGATAATTAATAATACCAAAAAATGTGACCAGTACTGAGCCAGAAAATTCCCTATGATACCACTTGTTGGGATCATAAATTATTGGCCCACCGATGCAGTAATAATTATGATATAAAAAGGAAAAAATATAGAAAAAAGGAACATGAGATGAAACGTGGGAAAACCCCCCAAATAGAAGAGGTAAAAAAACACAAGAATAGAAGCATTACTATGGGGTAAAAGTGGGTACACACTCCCTCACTATTATAAGGAGAAAACCCTCATAAAATATCTATAGAATAAGAGGGAAATAAATCTCACAAAAACTGCTAAAATATGGGATCTGCTGGTGGTGATGATAACAGATGAAACTGATGATGTTTGTAAGAGAGAAGACCCTCCTTTTATAGGCCTCCTCACCCCTGTACATTGAATTCTCCCACTGGATTAATTTGTGGGGTTGGCCACCCAACACACCAGCCATACTAAAATCCCTTAACAAACAATGGGTGACAACCATCCAAGGACAAATCTGCCAACACAAATGATCGACACACACACTTCCTCGGTGTATGCTGGTATTTATAGAGAATTGTCATCATCTTAGATACTTCTATAATCACATAGACCAATATCCTCATTCATTAAATATCTATGTTCCATGATAATGAAAACACCATCACAAAAAATTCATTTTTTTCTCCAAACTATAAATCAACATTTTTATATTCATTTTCTCATGCAAACAGAGTTGCATGATATTTTGATCAGTTTCATATCTTCAGAATATCCCAATAAAACATGGAAGATTGGGTTTATGCTACTTTTGATGTGAATCCATGAATCTCCGATGAACATATTACTAAGTTGTTGGATGAGGTTGAAGAAGACACTGCTAAGATGATTGGACGACCCCAAAAAATCATTTAGTTTTTTCATAATTATGAAATGTTTATGAAAAATCTATGTTCGAGTTCCAGATGATGTTTTATAGAGAAATGATCAAATAGGTGCTCTTAGGAAAGTCTGAGGATGAAGATGATGCAATCGAAGTGTTAAAATGGCTAGAATACAAAATCAAATAGATTAGACAGCTGAGAAGAAGGATCAACCAGATTGGACATCGGGAGATCATTCGACGCTACAATAGTCTGTAAAAACACATCCCACTACAAAATGCCATAGATTTGGCCACTTCCTTATAAAAATAGCACAATATCAAGGGATCATAAATCCCATCACCCTCTATTGTACTGACCCTTAATGGTTATTATGGTCTCTCTCTGCCCCCACCTTCACCGCCATGCCACCCATGCACTATAATGTTCTGCCACTGCTCTACTTCACACATAGGTGTGCCCCTGCATTGCCCTCATACTTGAATTCCCTTATAGTGATACTACCCTTTGTTGGATGGTTTGAATAAATTTTTATGTACAAATCATTAAAATAAATTTAATCAATATTCACATAAAATGAAAATCCAAATCTCGTGCATGAACTATTCTACAAATATAAAATCCTTTTTCCTTCCCATACGTGGCCTTTTCTTATTTTTTACTCCATTAATTATTATAAAAATTGTGTCAACTCAAATGATCAATGAAGCATGTTCTAAGAACTACTGACCAGCTCATAAATCATCACATTTAGCACTCATTGACCTTTTCATATTCCTAACCTATTTATAGCAATTTCAACTTCAACAAACCACTTGGATTCTTCACCACCTTATTCTCGATTTCTCACATTCCATACATTCTTGTGTCAAGATCATTTCTACTATAGTATCCCTTTTAATAGTGATTTATTCATTTAACATATTTTTCTAGTGCTCTTCATGTATATATTCTAGCCGGTCGATATCGTTTTGGACTACCCTCATACTGGGCTTCCCTTGTGGTGCTGCTCCACTTAGTTGTCTGGTTGGGCTAAATTTTTATGCACAAATCATTAAAAAAATATTAATCAATATTCACATAAAATACAAATCCAAACTTCATGCATGGACTCTTCTAAAAATATAAAATCCTTCTCCTTACCATTCATGAAATTTTATTATTTTTTACTCCATTTATTGTTGTAAACATTGTATCAACTCAAACAATCAATGACACATGTTCTAAGTACAACTGACCATCTCAACAACCGTCACATTTTGAACTGATTGATTTTTTTATATTTCTAACCAATTGAAAATAATTTCAACTTAAACAAACCACTTGGATTCTTCACCAACTTATTGTTGATTTCTTATGCACCACACGTTCTTGTGCAAGATCATTTCTGCCAAAGTATCCTTCTTACTAGTGATTTCTACAAAAAAAACATGTCCTTCCAGTCCTCTTCAAGGATGGATTCCATCCGGTTGATATCCTTTTGGACTATTTCAATATCCTTGGAGTAGGGAGGTTTCTACCAAACCCATGATTGTAAGGTGTTTTTGAGAAAACATTGCTTATTTTGTAGCCTTATCCATGCATTTATCTATACGTTCATGGAAAAAGAATCACTTATAGTCTGATGGTATCTTGGAATGGGGGTCTATGGATGGGAGAAGTTTAAACACTCACAACTCTCCTACCTACGAGACAATGAGACCAGCAAAGGTGAATGATAATATATACCTTGTACTAGGTGAGAAAAAATTTCACCAGGATAGGCAGATATGACATGAAAATTTTATTGGTATCTATCAATGTGACACCAAGTTTAGGAGACCCCTATTTGGTTATTGCATCATGTGAACTGATCACTGATATAAGCCATATCCAATAGCCCCTTAGTAACCATGAACTATACGAAATCCATACTAGCCTTCTGGGGGAAGGCCCCTCTACTTTTATTCACATCCAGATCAACTATGACATTAAAGTATCCTCCATCAATATATAGGTAGTCTCACGGATCAAATGCTTCAAGGCCATGCCATAAGGATTCTATTTTTTGAGCGTCATAGCTTCCGTAGATAAAGGAACCAAACAAACTACTAGTGCCTATAGTCACTTTTATTGTGACAAACTGGTCATCCGCTTGTATCAGTTCTACTAAGATATTATTTATAAATGTATATTTACTATATTTTAAAAAGATTAATATAATTTAATAATATATATATATAGATATATTTATAAATGTATCTAAATAATTAGAAAATTATTTAAATATATATATATTTGATTATTTACTATTAAATATATTTATTATAATTATAAATATTTATATAATTATAAATATATGATTATAAATATAAATATATAAATATATATTTTCTATAATTATAATTACAAATAAATATATAAATATATCCATCAATGTAATTATAAATGAATAAAAATATATATATTATAGGTACCTAAGGGTACAATTACAGCAAAGCACACACACCCACACCTCATCCACATAACAATGGGAAGGTAATAACCCCCAAATGGATAACCTACACATCAAGATTTATTTATTTACCCTTGAATGGATTAAAAAATAGACCATAGGGCCCAGAAAACCATGTCCCAAAGGTCCCACCCTTCATCATCGCAAATCGAAGCAGCACCAAACATCACTTCATACGAAATCATCACCAAGAAATATTATCACCCACAATTAGGCTTCACTTAAAAATCAATGATGGATAGGTTCCACAAACCACTTCCAACACACACCCACCATCATCTCACCAGATGCCATGGTTGTGCCATAGATGACCGCCAGACCACCACCCCCTCCTTGGAGTGGGGGTTTGCATATCCTAATTTTTGTAAAACACAACAACTTTATCCTACCACCACATCCAAATAAACTACCTCAACACATTTCCTATTCCTGCACAGTACCCATTGCCGCCTATACAATGCCCATCAGGCCTCACTATCACCTATCGTCTGCTCACAAACCAACTGAAATCCGTCGCTAGGTCTGTCTTCCACCATGATAGGTAGATCAATTAGGTTGATTCCCCCAAACATCACCTAGTCATACATCCACTACGTCGAGCCACAATCAAGTAGAACCCCCAAACATTGAGCACTGTTGTAGCCATATAACCTAGTGATGGCTACTTTCACATCCACATCTCTATCCACAACCAACTTCCAGATGATACTAACCCAAATGTCTAGTTGGAAATCTTACAGTATCACACCCACTGTGTAGGTCAATGAAATACTCCAAGCCCTAATATAACTAGGGAAAATAACACACCTATTGGTATTTGAATACTAGCCACCCACAAAACATTCAAGATTATGGTATGTAAGGGTAGAGAAAAATTTATTATGGTTAAGCTAAATAAATGGGTGAACTAAAGTTATTTAAGAGGAAAAAGTTATGTATGAGTAAATAGAAACTTTTATAGGTTATATTAGGGTAAGTAATGGTAAACATAGATTGTGTAAGGGTGAAAAAAGTTATGTAAGGGAAAATTGTGTTAATTAAGTGTAAAAAAAAGTTATGTAATTGTAAAAAAATGTTATGTAAGGGTAAACTAATGTTATATAAGGGTAAAAAAAGTTGTTGAAGGGAAAAAAAGTTAAGTATGGGTAAAACAATATTATGTAATGGTAAAATAAAGTAAAATAAGGTTTAAATATAGTAATTTAAGGGTAAAATTTTTAATCAAGGTTAAAATAGTGTTTAGGGTAAAAAAAGTTATGTGTGGGTAAATCCAATTTTATGTATGGGAAAATAGAAGTTAATTGATGGTAAACAAAAATTAGTCAAGGTTAAAACAAAGTTATGTAAGGTTAAACTAATGTTATGTAAGGGTAAAATAAAATTAAGGGTCAAATGAAGTTATGTAAGGGTAAAATAAATATAAGTAATTGTTAGTTATAATTTACATTCAATAAAAGTTTGGTAAAGATAAAAAAATGTTATGTAAAGGTAAATAGAAGTTAATAAAGGGGAAATAGAAGTTAAGTAAGGATAAAACAAATTTATGTAAGGGTTAATTAATGTTAAGTAAGGATAAACCAAAGTTATATAGGGTTAAACTAATTTTAAGTAAGGGTAAAACAATGTTATGTAAGGAAAAAAAATGATATGTAAGGAAATACTAAAATTGTGTAAGGGTAAAACAAATTTAATTATGGGTAAACTAAAGTTAATTATGGGTAAAAAAGTTATATAAGTGTAATATAAAGTAAATTAAGGTTAAATAGTGTTTAATAAGGGTTAAACATTGTTATGTAAGGGTAAAATAAAGCTAATTAAGATTAAAACAATGTAATGTAAGTTTAAAAAAAACTTATGTGAGGGTAAAAAAAAGTTATATAAGGGAAATGAAATGTCATGAAAGGGAAAACTAATGTTTATTAATAGTAAAAAACTGTTATGTAATGGTAATCTAAAGTTAAGTAAGAGTAAAACAAAGCTATTTAATGGTAAGAAAAATTTATACAATGGTAATGTAAATTTATGTAAGGGTAAACAAAAGTTATGTGAGGGTAAGAAAAATTTAAGAAAGGGTAAACATAATTTCAGTAAGTGCAAAAAAAATTAACTAAGGTTAAAAAAAGTTGTGTAAGGTTAAACAAAATTTAAATAAGTGTTAAAAAATGTTATGTGTTGGTAAAAAAAACTAATGTAATGGTAAACTGAAGTTATTTAAGGGTAAATAAATGTTAATTAAAGGTAAATCAATGTTTTGTAAGGTTAAATAGAAACATGAATAGCTTATGTAATGGTAAATTAATGTTATGTAAGGGTTAAAAATGTTATTTAAGGGTAAAATAATGTTAATTAAGGGTGGAAAAATGTTAAGTAAGGGTAATCTAATGTTATGTAACTGTAAAACTAATTTAAGCAGGGGTAAAACTATGCTTTTTAAGGGTAAAATAAAGTAAAGGATAATAAAAAATATTTCTATAAAATTTAATGTGATTGCTTTTGGTTAGTCTTAATTAAATAGTGTATACAATGAGTTGGTTTTGTTCAAAAAATTTTTATCATTGAATAATGTTTAACTACATTCAATGTTATTATAGAGGGTGATATCGAACATTAAAGGGTGTGCACCTCAAGAATTTTTTTTCTCAGCCAGAATGAAGAAACAATGAAGTTTTGTAAATTAATTCTTATATATAAATATAGATTTTAAAATAAAATTTTATTTTCCCACTAAATAGATTTTCACATATATATTTTTTGTAACACCAAAATAAATAAACATTGACACCCCTTAGTAGAAAAACCTGACATATGAACCTCACTTTCATTCCATTCCCAACATGCTTTCCATTCTGGGGTAATAACTATAAGTGTGTGTTCCTCCTAATATTGTACCCATACCTCAACCAAGGGCATGGAAAATTGTGGTGATGATACTATTGTTTATAACTCTATAGATGATAGAAGCTCAATATGTAGTGCTATAGGTTCCTCCTTATACCACTAAATAGTGGAATTCCTAAAAAGATATGTGGAGCAATATGAAAATGGTTGTAGATTAATGAAAGGATCACCTGCAGATGCTAAAAATGTGGTATCAAAGAAATCACTACCAAAAAAATTGTTGTGTGATGACTAGAGAAGTTATTATATCATAGCCAAGTCCCACTACATTGATGGTATACAGATGCCTGTTGTAGGATGTTTCTGAGATGAACATACATAAGATGTATGAGTAGACATATATGTCACATAAACTTCTCCCAAATGTTCAAGATCATATGTTTGTTGGGTAGGATCCTTTCTCTACACTGAAAAAACATCATTAGGATCCTCTCTTGAGTGGCACTATCTCAATCATCACCTCCACCCTTGCACATGTCTGCATTTCCATCCTCTAGTTGGAATTGATAGTGGAGGTTAATTATCCTCAGTTATAATAATAGAAACATTAGAATCCCTAGGTGCCTCAGTCAGATCCTGTGGATCAGGATATAGTTGTGGATCCTATTCATAAACACTCTATTTTATAAAATGGAGATGATCTCTAAGAGTTGTTAAATCTAGGTGAACGACATCTTACCTAATAAATTCATCTTCCTAAGGAACAATAATATATAAAATTTGAACAATTTTTTCTTACTGTAAATGAAATTACATTAAAATTAATATGAAACATGACCTAAAAATATAATAAATTCTAATATACATACAAACTGTTGAATTCCTATCCTATTTCATGTAAGGTACATGATAGCGTTTCTTTTATACCAATTTTCATAGTCTCCTTGTCCATCTAACTGGAAGCATACTGTGGGATATATGTTCTTAGATATACTATATTGGTAAATCATGTCCCAACACTCAATGTAACATGAGTGATACTATGGAAAATTCATATCTTATCTTCCAATAAGCATAATAGGGTATAATTCATCATCCTGTCATAGTGAAACGAGGATATGTTGTATATATCTAAACTATCACATGAATCAATATATTTGGTGTCACTCAATGATGTGGAAGGGGATGAGGGACATAAAAACATAATGATCTCCAACCATAGATGTGTAGTATGGTGGAAGTGGTGAATAGAAGAATCCAATATAAGGGGTCAATGCAAACTAAAATTATAGATATAAAAATAATTCATAAATTAGCACAAAAATGTTAATAATATAACATTGAAATATCTAATAAAATTACTAAAAAATTAATTTTTATATCGTACAATTAATGATTAACTTACATCAGTGAGATTTATAACATCAAAAATCTATCAAAATCTAGGAACATTATGCCTAGAGAGTTGTACATAATGTTGATCCTATATCAAGATTTTAAAAAAGAAATATATTATAAGTAACGTCCTATTACCTTTTTGAGTCACTTCTCATTTATCTTTTCAATTACCACTTTGTTTGGGTGTGTTTGGGGCCTTCCGAGGATGGAGAAAATTTTATGGGAAAATAACATAAAGTTCAGAGATTTATGTGTTTTGAAATTAATGATGTTTGAGTATAAATGTGATAATGGATTGAGGGGTGTTAGTTGGGGTCCTAGTTGACCCAAGGAATTTTTCAAAATGTTTTTTTCATATTATTCCTTCTGGTCAAATTCACATTGTGAACTGGTTACGAGATGTGAAATGTTTGTAGGGATGATGCCATGAATTAGTGAAGAGCATGAATTGTTTACAAGATATGAAACTGGTTCACATCTTGAAATTGTCTATCATTATATTTTTTAACATAGATAATTTATTTTCCAGCATATATGCTTTCAATAGATTTCATTTCATTAAAAAATATTATTTTCATGGAATGTGTGCATCATGTTGGTTTTTATGAACAACACATCTAATTATTTTTCATTCGACATTCATTCACATCTCTCAAAATGTAGGATCTCTCCTAGGTTATTTTGGGGATCTTCTCTCCTTACAGGTCATTTCATTCAGTGATTGATCTTTGAACTACTAGAAAATAGGCATATTCCAATGGTTTGGAACCATTGGTATATGTCCCAAAATAGTTGGTATAGGCTATACTAATAGTTTTTGTGGCCATTAGCTTGTCTGGAATCAGTATAGACCAATACCAACAGTTTTTTGGAAAGGAATGGAAATTTATTTCAATTACGCATTCACTTTGGTGTTTGATAGCACATTATTCACTTGATGTATTTTCAAAGAATCCCACGCCCCACTATTATGAGCCTTCCTCCTCTTCCTTTCCTTCCAGATCCTTCTCAATTTACAAGGTTCCTTCCCAATATAGCCTTGAATGTGGTATCAATCATACTATTAGTGGTGCTATTTATAGTGTCAATTGGGGGGGTGTTACATTCAAAATAAATAATTTAAAACCATAGATATGAATGTCACCATGAATGGAGTTTGAGTTTATTTAATATAAACCATAAAAACATAAAATAATGTAAAAAAGTTTAGAAAATGAAACAAAAAGAAAAAAAGAAAAAATGTTATATGATAAAATTTGGGGTAAAACATTGATGGGAATAGGTAAAAAATATAAAGAATGAATATATTTTGAAAAGAAATATATAGTATACATTTTTAAAAGTATTTAAAAGGAAATTTATTTCCATTGCACATTTTCTTTGGTGTTTTCTAGAATGTTCGTCACTTATTGTATTTTCCAAGAGTGTCACACCCCAATGCTATGAACCTTAATCCTATTCCTTTCCTTCCACATCCTTTTCACTTCACAAGGCTCCTTACCAATGGAGTCTTGATGGTGGTATCAGTAGTACTATTGGAAATGCTATTTATAGTGGTGTTTGGGGGTGTTACACGCAAAATTAGAAAACCTAAAACCATAAATCTGAATCGGCCCTTGAATGATGTTTGATTTTATTTAATATAAACCTTAAAAAGACATAAAAAAATGAAAAAAAAGTTCAATAAATGAAACAGAAAGTAAAAATGAAAAATGTTTATATGAAAAAATTTGTGGAATAAAATTAATGGGAATATAATTTAATAACCATAATCAACTATGTCTAGGGTTTCCATCAATGTTCCACGTGTGTCACAACACCTTCATACGATTATAGAATATGAATAAAATACCATTATATTTTAACATAACCCACAACGACCACCTACGTTACCCTTCCAAAATTTTTTTATAAATTTCACAGTCAGGGTTGTCACCCCACATTATAAAATCTCACCTTCATCCTTCCCAAATGGAAGACAACTTGATGGATCTCATGACCCTTCTTTTGGTCATCATTGGCCTTTTGCAGCTGATGCCTGAATCACCTTTTGTAACAAATACCAAAACGGTGAACTTACTCATCGTAATTCTTATCATGCAACTTCTAAGAGGTATCCATCTATGCTCTCTAAACTAGCCATACTTCTGGCTTCTCATCATTGGGATCATAGTTTTATTATTTTCATCAGAAATCATGGGGGACCCTCTGGCCCTCTTGACCCCACCATGGTTCTTCTCACCCTTATCACCCTCAAAATTGTCTTCAACATGGAAAAGGGATGGCTAATGGCCTTCGCCCAACTCCACTCAGTGCTGCCAATATATGTGGAGAGACCCCATCAGCCACCAAACAAGCTGCTAACCCTGGCCAAATCGACCCCTACCAATGTGGGATTGTGAATATGGAGACATTGATTGTAGAATCATGGGAAAATCAGAGAATACAGAGACCTCAAAATGCCATTTTCATTTTTTCCCTCAATATTTTTTCTCCATGATTTTAGATTCATATAAATGTTCTGTATTCATATCATATATAATTTTAAAAGAATATATTTCTTTAATTATGATATTAATAGATTTAGTATTTTGGTTATAAATTTAACCTTCGATGATAAAAAATTTAATATATTCCATTGGTATTTATTTGAATTGGAAGACATTTTAGTTGGATATATATTAATATCATCTTATATGATGAAAAAAAACATCATTTTTAACCAAATTTACTTTAATGAGTAAGGATATTCATATTGACCTTAATTTATAACTTTTTCCAATAATAATAACATCCATGATTTAGGTATTTCATTCTGATTAGTGACACAGTAATACTCTAAAAGATATAGATATATATTTATTTCATATAATGACCTATGATAAGTATATGGAATAATATTCGACATGATCATGAGGGAAATTATATAGACATATCTCTTATAATGATATATGATTATGTCATATTCCATGAGAACCAATTTTAACATAAATATTTGACCGATATGCTTAAATTATGAGATATAAAACTATCACAACTCATTTCTTACACAAAATTATACAGAGAAATAAATTAAACATTATATTATGGTTTTTATATTGTTTTCAAAACATTGAAATTAATATTTAATAATTTAATAATCACATTTATTTTTTACAATGAAAAAATATATGCATTAAAAACATATATTTTTTGGATTTATTTTGGAATGTTAAATTTTTTAATAATTATTTGGTGTGTAAGATGATGTATATAATAATGAAATAATAATAAGTGGTTGTACACATTATTTTATATGAGAAATGTGTTATTGTTAGTGCCTCAAAATATTTATCACAAATTTCCATGAATATTGAGATATGATCCACAAATTGAATAGATGAAGCTGAAGGAGTACAAAATTCCATGAATAAGATAAAAATAGAGTATTATTGTAATGCATGATTTCTCATTCATTCAATTATGGGGATACTATAAAATAATTTCCCAGTTTGGTGATTTGATGATGAGAACCACATTTCTGGAGAAGGAATAAATTCTATCCTATTTTTCAAGAGAGGTTGATGATATATATATATATATATATCATCTTTTATCTGTGAAGAATACATTTTATGAGTGTCAGAGGAAGTCATTTTTTTAAATAATTATTCAAGTTTCAATTTTATGCCACATGGAATTAAAATGGACAAAAATATTAATAGTTCTGACCATTTAAAATTATTAATATTTTTGAATAATTCATGAGGCAAAAAAACCATGAGGGGAGATCTCTAAAATTCATTTAAATGTAACAATTATGCTCCCATGTCCAGGACATTCACATACAAAGAACACTTACACACATGTATTTTTATGGTCCAGATATATTTCAAGAGAACAAATAACATATTTTCATTTATCTATTATTATGGATAACATGAACACATGCTACACTTATGAAAATGATACCACGAATTGTCTATGGATGGAATATTTATGCAACAACATCCATGAATTGAGTGTATTTGGAACACTGACACACCAATAACTAGATGCACCATAGAAAGTACCATAGATCATAAAAATCAATTTTAATTACATATGCATGAAACAAATATTCTATTGTGTCCATGACTTATGTAAATGTGCAACAATTATAAGTATACATCCTTGATTTTCAAGCATTTGAACTAATAATTCCCTTTATCCTTGATTTCAAACACGCGGAAAACATAAAAAATTGTATCAAAAGAAACCATAATAATCAATATATTAAAATATTACATTCACACATTCACATCTATAACCAACCTATTGTCACACACATACCCAAAACACTTACACTTATACACACATAACTTTGACATGCATGTTACACTAATACCTTAAAATATTTTACATTCATGCATATGGTGATATTTTATATTAGTGACTTATAAACCCTTATTTTTTTATTTTTGAACCATTTTTTAATGATATAATTCATTTATGTAGTAAAAATATAATGTTTTTAATATCCAGTTATTTACACACCAAGATAAAAGAACAAAACCCAAAAAATATTTTACATGTTTATAACTAATATCAAAAATGAAAAAAAATTTATCCATAATACCCTAATTAAGTCTTATTACAATTCAACCTTGTGCATGTTAAAAGTTTTTTCATATTCATGGGGTAAACCAAATATATTCGGATCAAGGGACCCATGACTATCACCAATGGGATAATTGGAATTTATAATTATACTTGTATAATTTATAAATTTTAAATGTTGGTAAACATTAAAAATTCAAGAAACCAGAAAGGACATGTTGGGATATTTTTGACATTGAGAGGGGAGGTGAATCAGTGTTGGGGACTTTTTAAACCAATTTATAACTTTTTATCCATGTACCTATTGACCTGTTAAGATATTTATTCTCATTTTATCTTTCCTATATCACATGAAATAATATTAAAGTAGTAAAAATATTCACATGATATTTTTACAAGGTTCACCACTAAATAAGAGTAGCTACATTCTTTCCTTTTATTAGAAAGACCAATACATGGATTCTCCACTGTAATGTAGTAACAAGCTACATTGGGTATTCTTAGAAAACAATATTTAAGTTAGTGTGAGTCCCTACACATTAGAGGGGTGAGGAAAACAATCCTGCACCCCGAACTGGTGTTGACCAAGTCCAACTTGCAGCTCATTGATGGTTATTTATACTACCTCTAAAGATAGTATTATCCTTCTTGAATAAGGTAGGTTCTGCTTTGATCTTTTTTAGTCCTATTCACTTGGTTAATTAAAAAGCAGTATGAAAGAAACTCACTTATTATTCTCTCTTCTTATTTAGTGAAAAACTGAATTCAAACTTCTTCCACTTTTTTAATCATTAGTACAAAAACAAAATGCACTAAAACCTCTTCTTCTTCTGGCTAGAATCACAAGTAACTATATGATTATTAAAAAAACAAGGATCAACACAACTGAAATCATTAGAATCATATTCTTCTCTTTTATTCTTTTCATGTATGCATGAAATCATGTATATAGAATTTGAATGATCTATTCCTATTCATTTATTTTTCTTCTTCACACACATTCACCCACTGTCATGGTTCTTTCCTTAAATTATCTCACATTTTCATGATCATGAAAGAGTTCATGCATGTGGTATCGTGTATTATAAAACAAACCAAACACACTATTCAATTCTTCCCTCTTGTGAACAAACCCTAATAGGTATAAGCCTTTTCACACACACACTGCATCCTATCTTTTTCCCTCTCACTTCATTACTTTTTCCTTGGTTCAGGTGTCTTTAATTCATGAACATGAGTGCATTAATGTGTATACTTCCCATCTTTGTGAAAATTCATTTTTCTTCAAAAAAATCCACGAAAATTGTTTGTATTTATCAAGAAAATCTAATGGTGTTCACCTTCAAGAAAGAAGAGAGATTCATAGATAAATTTCTTCAAAAACCCCAGTGAGGGTATTAAACACCTATCATGTGAGTGCATTTCTACTTCCCAAAAAGGGTTTTTATTTTCTTCCTTCAACTAGATGGTTTAGAAGACTCTCCTCTTTGTAAGATGCTTTAATATTTCTCTACACTCATCGAAGGCTTATGGGATCTACATGTCCTTTGTGAAATAGGAACTGAAAGATGCTCTCTTTTTTGAATGAGAGATCTCATGTAGTTGATGGAAACAACTCATCCTCATCTTGGTGTGGCTCCTTTTATAGTTGAGGATAAAAATCTTTTATGCATTAAAATCCCTCATGATATGTCGTGAATACTATCCCATTGAATAGTTGAGATCATAGGTTTTTAATATCTTCAAAATTGTGTAAAGGATACGTCGATAATCTTGGATGTTTCGTTATCAAGTGAGTAGCCTTATCCCTTTCGGTTAATTGATCATGTTCATTTGATCATGATATCATGAAATATTTACTTAAATTCAAGAACAAATCATCCATGTGGCCTCAAAACTTCATTTTATTTGGTCGAGTATTCCTTTGAGTTAATCGCATGTATTCAAGATGTAGATTGCATGAATGGTCTTAGTTTTATCTTGAGACTCTCCATAGATGGCCATAAATCAGCCATGGTGGTATTTCTTCTTCTCTGGTGAGTAGCAACAATGGCGTCATGTAGAAAATAGAGGAAGAAGACTACACAACTGAATCAGAATCCTTTGGAGTATCATATTACCCCAGTTCAAACGTGCAAGGTGCATGATGAGATGAATGAATCTGATTAGACAAAAAAACATGGGATTAGATGATCATACATGATTACACATGAGATATTATAGAAAACTAAGATATTTTCATTCAGTAAAAATATCATCCCACATTGAATCGAGGATGTGGTTGAGGCTTGGTGTAAGTATTGAACCACTCCCCCACGTGCCCAGCTTACTCCTTTCCCCTCTCCGATACCACCCCATACGAGATTTTGCAGTCATGCTTTATACCCACTCTCTTTTCAGGATTAGTCCCAACCTATGCACTATCCATGCCATGTGAACTTCTTTTGGGTCTATACATGGCCCTCATACAGCTGTCTAGCTAGATAATAAGCTTCCTTGGGTGCGGTCAACCTTGAGTCCTGCATGTGCCCTCGGTTGGGGCTTAATGGCTAGATTGGTGGGATGCAATATGTTTTAAGTGAATCTACATAAAAAAATACGTAGTTGAAAGAAAAGTATGAATTGGAATGAATTTCCAACCTTAGTGCTTATAACTCTTGCATGGACACCTTAGAGTGCCAAGCCCATGAACAAATTTATTTTTCCTCTTCTTCTATTCTTTTTTGGAACATGGATTTCAATTAAATTCTTCATCTTCAATAATATGCTATTCTGACCATCTTCATTGTTGTAAAAAATGTGCCACCTTTGATACATGTATTTTGAACCTAAGACTAGTGCAACAATCATTTAATTCAAATAACATGAATAATTGTCCAAGCATGGAATCCAATGCTAAGAATCTATAATAATTCTCCACGCATAATCACATTATTAAAACTCCCTAAACATTGGCATCAACCTTGGATATCTTTCTTCATTTTTACCAGTATTGAAAACCTTTGATAAAAAATATAACTTCATACACAAAATTGGTCCCAATAATATACCCCTTTTATTTGTTTGAAATACTTCAAAATTATCTCAAATGAATGTGTCAACATCAAAATTTTAATCTTCTCTCTCCCCTTTACTTTTCCTTCTCTCCACCTTTCACTTTTCAAACATTCATTTCCCTTTATTTCCCCCTTATTGACATGAAATAAAAATTTCATGGGAAATGGGTATCAATACATACTTAAGAAATGTTTCGTACATCATTTCACTCTAAGTCTACTAGAGAAATGATTGGTGTAGAAAACAAGATGATTCGATTTAGGCAACAAAGTTGTCCCTTACCTACTAATCATGATACCTTATGAGATGAGGACCCATGTAATTGTCTTAGTGAGTCTTTCCACTTTCATTATAGGCTAAAGATATTGAATGTGATTGGAAATAATTTTAAGAACAATCAAACTGACACACCTGCACTCACTTCAATAAATGGATAAAAAACATTCAAGTTAAATAGGAAGAATAAGTGACCTTGGAGAACTTCCATTCATATTATTTCACTGATTAATTTAGTTACTCACCCTTTGTAAGATGATCATTATTTTGAATAACCAAGGATGATAGATTAAAAAAATGGCATACCTTTTCTAATGACATGATCTTCAATAAATTTAACGAGTAATTTAATTTGATACTAATTGAAATAATAACTCTGGTATATTATTCATTTGTAACCCCCTAAATAGAAACACGCCTTATCATCTTCGTCAAAGGAGACACTTCATCATATTGATATTTTAGTATCAATTAAAGAATCTTACAAGGATGGAAAATTTTGCAGCTTTTCTATCAAGAGTTCACAACATTAATTAATTCTCAGGTTCTCCCCCTAAGATCTTGTTTCACCTTCAATTACCTGTATTAGAAACAAAAATACAATGCAAAAAAATTTACGAGAATTAGGTGGATCCTCCTTTCTTCATCAATGTGAACAGTATGGTTGATATGGTTTTCCCAACCAATATACTCCATTTTATCCACTCGTCACACTCTTACATTTGATCTTTAATTTTGACTTTGGTTGTGTGGATCTCATTACATCTTTTATTTATTTGTGTGTGGGCCCTGTTGAGTCAATAAGGTTTTCTTTATGACTTTTCCATTCCTTCTTGTTTTGAAAATCACAAACACCTTATCTTTAGGAAAATTTCTTTTATAAGGAAAATTGCTTTTATAAGGAAAATTGCTTTTATAAGGAAAATTGCTTTTATAAGGAAAATTTCTTTTATAAGGAAATTCGCTTTTGTAAGAAAAATTATCCTTATCATATTTTCATCCATATTTTTCCTATGTATAAAATTAGGATTCATTTTTGTTTTCTCGGATTTGTTTGAAACTTTGATATAAAGTATTATGTTTTAGGATCCGAATTCTGGATAAGATTTGTAAGGAAGTTTCACTACGGAATCCAGATGAGAACTGTAATAAAGTATCATTCCGAATTCCGGTTACGAACTCTGACTAAGTCCTATTCCAGATTCAGGATACGAATCCTTATGAAGTTCGACATGGAATTCTCAGTACGAATTCTAATGAAGAATTCTCATTACGAATTCTGATAATGAATTTTCATTAAGATTTATGATGACGAATTCTCATTACGAATTCTGATGATGAATTATCATTCCGAATTCTGGATACGAATTCTCATTACGAATTCTTAATATGAAATCTCATTACTCTTGAGAATTTGAAGAAAGGAAATCTGAGAGCTCAGATTATTATGTATCCAGCAATCCTCTCCAAGTTGATAGTTCGGTGCCTTGAGTCTTTCAAGGAGGCTTGCAAATCTAATCCAAGAGTTTGCAAGATCATGATGGTGAGTGATGGTACACTCAAAAGAATGGATGTAGCCTTTGACAAAGAGTCTGGACAGTTTATTGATCTACCTGCTCAAAAAGAATCAGTTCTGAAAGCTGCTGATTCGGAATCTTCTAAACTGGTAAGGAAGAGAAAGCTGAAGGAAGTGGAAGTAGTAGTTGAGGATCCCAAGTCTAAGGAAGTTCATTCCGCACCTCCAAAACCAAAAAAGAAGAAATCTTACCCAGATGAGGTTGTTGCAAAATAGAGGGAGATGAAAGAAAAGAGAGTACAAGGGGAGCCTCAGTTTGGCTTGGACCCTGCGGAGGCTAAGTCCTTGAAGGAAAAAACTGTGGATGAGCTAGAAAAACAAGCAAAAGAAAAGAAGCTCAAGAATAAGATGTCTAAGGCTGAGGTAGCTCAGGCTTTGTTAAAATTCAATGAAATGGTTTCTGCGAACATTCCTGTTCCGAGATACTTTTCATTGGAATCTCTACCTGAGACTCCAGGAAGAGAATTTGTTGCTCTGGAAGAGGCAGTGGCTAAGCCAGTTGAACAAGGTGAGCAAGTTGAGCAAATGGAAGAAGAAGAAGATGTTGTTGAAGGAAGTGGTGAAACCGGAGATGTGTTGAAACAAGTAGATGATTATAAGGGGACACCTTCGGAACACTTGTCGCTCCGAACTTTAGAAGCTGAATCTTCAAAGCTAGTTACTCCAGAAATGGAAGAAGAGAAAGGAGAATAAGAAGTAGATTATCATGGAGAAGAAGAACAACTTTTACATGATATTGCTCAGATGGAAAACGTATAGGTTGGTGTTCAGGAAGTTGCTGATGAGGAAGATAATGTTGTCCAAGTCTTTGACAGTGAAAAGAAAACTCCAGAACAGGATTCTATTCCGAAAAAAGAAAAGGGAAAGCAAATTCTTGCTGATACTCCGAGCTCAGAAGTGATGAAGAGAAAAGAAGTTGGTAGTTATTCAAAGAGAAAGCTTGACCTTATTGAAGAAGAAATTTCTCCAAGAAGAGTCTCGGATTCGGAGTCATCTTTGGTGGGGCATGACTTTGTTGTTCAGTCTTTAAAGAAGTTGGTGGGAACCATTCCGACCTTCTCAAGTATTGACTCAAGATGTCAGATGCTCCAACATGATTTAAATCAGAAATCAGACTCCGTATCTATGGTCATGGACAAGTGTGTTGAAATAGAGGCTCAGTTCAAAACGTTCTTTGTTGGCTACTAATCCCATAGAAAATATTTCAAGAGGATGATAAACTGGTCGAGGAAGACTGTGGAAGAAATGAGGTTATTTGATGAATTCCAAGATAATGTTAAAGTTGCTTTTGAGATTGAGGACAGGAAGATAAATGAGCTGACTTCTTCCTTTGAAGAGAAGCTGACAGATGAAAAGAAATTTTGGATTCAAGAAGTCAGAGATCTGAATGGGAAGCTAAATTCTGTCTCTCAAAACTGGAAGTTTGAAAGGGATCATCAGATTGAGTTTCAAGAAAAGATGAAGGCTCAGGAAGAAAAGATCAAATCTCAAGAAGAAAAGCTTAAAGCCTAGGAAGAAAAGATTGAAGCTCAATCTGCAAGAATAGTGGTCTTAGAGAAGAAAGCTTAAGAAGGTCATAAAGACTTAAAGAAGATAAAGACCATTCTAAAGGGTCTCATGGCAAAGGAAAAAGATCCCAAATAGACAGATCTGATCTTTTGTTGTAATTTAACTCTTTTGTTGTTGAAATTTTCAATCTTAATGAAAACTTGTTCTTGCTCGTTGTTACTAATAATCTTTCAGGTACTTTGTTATATTTTTCATTCCCTTGTATTCTTTTTGAAAATCACAAAGGGGTAGAAGGAAAAGATCTCTAATGAAAGGGAAAAATAATCCTAATAAAGGGTGAGAAAGAAAACAAACTCTAATAAGAGTTTATCTAAGGGGGAGTTTTTCATTAAAGAAGACTTTCTTATTCATAATGAAATATCACTCTGGACATCGAGAATATGATCCTTAGAGTTTCAAAGCCTAAGGGGGAGTTAGTCGTATTCATCAATATCCTTAAAGCAAAGGGAGATAAGCCTTAATGTTTTTCTTTCTTCTTAGAATTTCTTTTTCAAGGATGTTTGTGCTTTCCAAAAAGGGGGAGATTGTTGAGTCAATAAGGTTTTCCTTATGACTTTTCCATTCCTTCTTGTTTTGAAAATCACAAACACCTTATCTTTAAGAAAATTTCTTTTATAAGTAAAATTGCTTTTATAAGGAAAATTTCTTTTATAAGGAAAATTGCTTTTATAAGGAAAATTGATTTTATAAGGAAAATTTCTTTTATAAGGAAAATTGCTTTTATAAGGAAATTCGATTTTGTAAGAAAAATTATCCTTATCATATTTTCATCCATATTTTTCCTAAGTATAAAATTTGGATTCATTTCTCTTTTCTCGGATTTGTTTGAATCTTTGATATAAAGTATTCTGTTTTAGGATTAGAATTATGGATAATATTTGTAAGGAAGTTTCACTCCGGATTCCAGATGAGAACTGTAATAAAGTATCATTCTGAATTCCGGTTACGAACTCTAACTAAGTCCTATTCCAGATTCAGGATACGAATCCTTATGAAGTTTGACATGGAATTCTCATTACTAATTCTAATAAAGAATTCTCATTACGAATTCTGATAATGAATTTTCATTAAGATTTATGATGACGAATTCTCATTACGAATTCTGATGATGAATTCTCATTCCGAATTCTGGATACGAATTCTCATTACGAATTCTTAAGATGAAATCTCATTACGAATTCTGATGATGAATTTACATTACGAATTCTGATGAGGAATTATCACTACGAATTCTGATGATGAATTCTCATTCCGAATTCTCATTCCGAATTCATCTAATAAACAGAATCTGATCATCTCTGTTTTGTACAATCTGATTTATTCAGACTCCGAACTTTCACTCTGAACCTTCACTCTGAATCTTTTGAGTTAGAATTAAAACGATGTCGTACATTCTGTTACACTTGTTTTGTTATAAAACGATGTCATCTATTTTGTTATAAACTAACCGTTGTCTAAGTGACATGTGTACAGGTCCCTCCGATTTTTATGGAAAATATGACCGTTGGAGAAGGAGCCGACCTTACCTATAAATAGGAGCTCATTTGAAAGATCTCGGTGCTGAAAGGATGACTGATCATCGACTCATGTGATTACATGCTTGAAGTGATTTCTAGAGAGAGAGGCTCTTATTAACTCTCAAAGCATCGTGCGACTCTGAATGTTGGTGATTAAATTCGAGGAATTCCGGGGATAGGAAGACAGAGGTGACGACTACCTTGAAGTTCGAGGGCTTCCTTGCTGAGGAAGACATAGGTTGCCAACTACCTTGAAGTTGAGGGCTTGCAGGGATAGCAAGACAGAGACACCCCTATCTTCGTATCGAGGGCTTACCCTGGTGTGGGTAAGACAGACTTGCTTGAAAGTATAAATCAAGGGACCTTTATCCAAGGTTGTTGGATACCCTTCTCTTTGGGTTAAAAGACTTGTATCTTGTTACTTGTAGTTTTACTACGTGTTTATATTCCGCTGCATTTTGTATTATAAGGAAAGTATAACTTTCTTATACTTCCTTATTTGTACTCTGTTTCATTTAGATTCTATACTCTTTAAGGTAGAATCTCATATTGTAACTTTTATTAAGTTTCAATTTCCGGAACCATATTTCTGGAACCTACTTTCGGAATCTCTTTCCAAGGTTGCATTCAGTGTTAGAGGTGTTGTGAATTTACTTAGTTTAACTTTGTTAATCTTAGCCCTTTCCTTTGCTTAAGGAAAACATAGTTATTTGTAACTAACTTTAAAGTTTCCAAAAAAAAATTTAAAGTATAAAATTCACCCCCCCTCTTGAATATTGAGCATCTACATCATTATTTCGATCCTACAGACCCTCTTTCTTCAAGAGATTTAAAAGAACTAGTATCTCATGGTTCAACTTTTATCTTTTTGAGGAATAATTCTTGAGCTGGAATAAATGTAATGTAATTTTTAATAGTGTGACCAGCCTTGTTGGACCTCACACACGGATATTCATTAGCTTCATGTGATGTCTTTTCATTTACTTTTGAACTAGCCTTATCTTGTGCATTTACAATTTTTGTTATTCTTTCCAAATATTCTAGCTAGATAACCAATATGACATTAGGAACTAAGGCATCAGGTTTGGATATTCCCTAATAATCCTTCATAGTGTCATCCTTCTTGGTAGTTCTTTTGGATAAACCACCCTTTACCTTATTTTATTTAGAATCCAAGGTCTTCTAACCTTTCCTTATTGGAATATTCTTGGGAATTGTTTTTTTACAACATTCTTCTAATTTCATTCCAATGAAACATTTTAATTATTTGACATCTTTTGTAGTCTTTTATTCTCATCACCTTTGGATGTATGTTGAGATGGGAATTCACGAACCTTGTGACCGCTTCCATTGTAAACATCACAGATGTTGTCAATCCTTCCCAATCTATTTAGAGTATAAAAATTATTATGGATCTTTGGATGTTGCTTCTTCCTCTCTGGATTTCTTCCCCTTTAGATGGGCTTCCTTTATGATTTTATATTTTGAGGATTATACCAATAATTTAATTCACAATTCCCAAACCTATTTCAGCACCAACATTGACTCACAAATATTGGCTTCTTGAAATATTATTTATAAGGTTGTTGAGCCTTATTCTTGATTTTTTGTGCTCTTTTAGGGAAACACCTTCTACATTATTATTCCTATATACCCTAGTCATGGTGGTAGGTTCCTTATCACCTTTCTTTATCCATAATTTTTTAGAATTTTTCTCCCAACCTGCACTGTTTATGGAAATATATTTTGAAACATGAGTACAAGATGGTATGGATGTTACCTTTACATTATTAGCCGATTATGATAGATCACTGAATGAATTCATGATATTCTTATCACATGTTGCGGTTCTTTCAACTTTAGAATCCTCCAGTGAGAATTGAGTACCGACAACTACTGTTTCCTTCTTCTATGAAGTCTCAATATGTGTCTTCTTAAAGTTGTCCAACTGAGATTCCAAGTCTAGTCAATTTATATCAAGAGTGATTTCTGATATTTAATCATAATCATATTCTCTTCACAGGATTTCATTATTCTTTAAACTTCATCTTCATGCATCTTAACTTTGTTTTTCAGCAAAGAGTCAAATTCCTTGATATTCTAGGTTATTTCATCCAAATGTGAACCCTTGAATTTATTGCTCTTCTCCAGATCATCGTCAAGTGCATGGTTCTTTTGATCTAGAGTCTTGATGACTCTATCCTTTTATTTAACTTCTTTGATCCATTTTGAGGAACTCATTACAAATTCCGTCTTTGTTGCTTCAAAGGCTCCAACCTGTCTAGAGAGCTCTTGTAATCATTACTCCAAAACATAATTGTCCTCTTCTAGTTGGGTGATATCTTATTGAATACAATTAAATACTACACAAAAAGGGGTGTAATTTCTTCAGGAATAACATGAAGAATAGTTCTTAATCTATCAACATATAATTAATGAGAATTTGAAGATTGATGATCCCCACTTGTGCTAAAATTTTCATTAAGAGAATAATTTTCAAATGTACTAACACATACCTCCTGTTCACTAGAGGTAGTAAGGTTATCCATATTATTATTGAAAACTGGAGCCACATTCTCATTACATTCTCATTACATTCCATATCTGATAAATCTTCTTTGTCTGTAAAGTATGGTGAAACAGATACTTCCACTTCTTTAGATAATAGGGACTTATTCTTCAACTTTATCTTCTATTTATTTTTCCTATTCATCATGGTCTGGGTAGATATGACATTCTGTTCAGAGATAACTAAATCTTCACCAAAATATCACTTCATTGTTGACTTAGGAAAGAAGTAAATGTATTTAAAATAGAATATATTCATTGTACATAATCATTCAGAGGTGTACCTTTTCACTTATACCAATTGAAAGAAATATTTTGGGATATTCCTAACACTAATAGGGGGGAGTGAATCATTTATGGGGAATTTTTAAACCATCTTATAATATTTTATCCATGTACCTTTTGAACTATTGTGATCTTGATTCTCTTGTTCTGTTTTCCTTGTCACATGCAACAATATGAAAACATTTAAAATATGAACATGATATTTTTATCAGGTTCTCCACTCAATAAGAGAAGCTACATCCTTTCAATGTATGGGAAATAACAATACATGGAATATAAACTATAATTTAGTAACAATTTACATTGGTTTGTCCTAGAAAACAATCATTATTCCAGTGTGAGTCCCTACACTTTGGAGTGTGGAGGGAAAAAATCCTACTTCCCTAAACTAGTGATGACCAAGTCCAACTTAAAACTCATTTCAGGTTCTTTATACTACCTATAAAGAAAATATTCTACTTATTGAAAAATATAGGTTATTATTTAATATTCTTTAGTCCTATTCACTTGGTTACTTGCAAAGTAGTAGGCAATCAACTCACCTTTTCTCCTCTATTCTTATTTAGTAGAAAAATGAATGCACACCTCTTCTTCTTCTTGCTTCTTCTTTACTGAAAAACCTAATGCACTAAAACTTTTTCTTTTATTGGATAGAATCACAAGTACATATGTGATTATTAAAAAAATGAGTATTATCTCACCTAGAATCATCATAATCATCTTCTTCTCCTTTCAACCATTCATGTATGCATGAAATCATGCATATATAATTTGAATGAAATCTTCCTCGTCACTTATTCTTATTCTTCACAAACATGTACCCACTATCTTGGTTTTTTATTTAAATTATATCATGTATACATGTTAATGAAATATTTCATGCTTGCGGTATGGTGTACTCTCAAACAAAGATAACACACTACTCACTTCTTCCTCTTATGCACAACCCCTAATGGGTATAATTTTTTTCATGCAAACACTGACTTTTCTCTTCTTCCCCTTAACTTATTTACTCTGTACCTGGTTAGAGTGTATTTAATTCATTCACATGAGTTCATGCATGTATGTAATACCCATCCTCATGAAAACTCCATCTTCATAAAAAACAAACCCCTTCAAAAAGAATAGCTTTATTGTAAAAAATTGATGGTTTTTACCTTCGTTCAAGTAGAGAGATTCATGAATTAGTTTCTTCGTAAAACATAGAGAGGTTGTTAAACAGATGTTTAACTAGTGTGGTTCTCCTTCACACAAAGGATTTGGATCTTCTTGATGCAACCATATGGTTAATGGGACTCTCCTCTTCATGAGATTCTTCAAGAGTTCTATGCACTTTTCAAAGGCCTGCAAGATGTACTTTTCATTCAAGAAATAGGAACTAGTAGATTCTATATTTTTCAAATGAGAGATCTCAGGTAGTGTAAAACAACAAATAATACTCATATTTGTGTGGATATTTTTATAGGAAATAATAAAAACCTTTTTCACATTCAAATCTCTTGAGATATTCCGTGAAGATTATCCCTTTTAATAGTTGAGATATTAGGTTCTTAATATCTTCAATGCTGTGTAAAGGATACACCAAGAATCTTGGATGTTTCCTTTTCAGGCGAGCGGCCTTCTCCCTTCTAGTGAATTTATCACGTTCATGTGATCAATATTTCATGCAATATTTATTTAAATTCAAGCATGAATCATCCACATGGAATCACAAATCCATTTTCTTCGAAATAGTCATCCTTCAAGTTACTTGCATGCATGAAAGACATAAATTGCATGCATGGTATCATTTCAATCCTAAGACTCTGCTTAGATGGCCATAAATTGGCCATAGTGATCAGCCTTCATCTTTGGTGAGTAGAAACGATGGAATCATGAAGCAGTAGGAGGAAGATGATGACTCAACTGAATCAGAAGTGGTTGTAGCATCAGATGTCCCCAGTTCAAATGAATAAGGCATGGTATGAGAGGAACATACTTGATTAGATGGAAGAACATGATATTAGATTACCATAAATGATTACATGTGAGATTTTATGGACAAATAAGATATCTTCATTCCTTAAAAATTTCATCCCATATCGAATCGAGGACACTGTTGAGGATTGTTATAAGTATCAAGTTTCTCCTCCACACGCCCAGATTACTCCTTCACCCTCCCCAGTACCTCTCCGAACTAGATTTTGTAGGTGCACTCTACTCCCTATCTCTTAATGGGATTAGGCCCAACCTATGCATGGGACATTCCCCATGTCCTCCTTGAGGGCCTATACACATCCCTCATGTGGCTGGATGGCTAGTGGGATTCCCTTGGGTGCGGTCAACCTTGTGTCCCTCATGTGGCCTCGGTTGAGGATTATTGGATGGATTGGTTGGATGGAATATTTCTTAAGTAAATCCATATTCAAATACTTAGTTGAAAGCAACAAATTAATTAGAATGAATGGCCTGCATCGTGCTTAGAACTCATGCATAGCCACCTAAGAGTTCCAATCCCATGCACAACTTCTTTTTTCCTCTTATTCAATTATTTTTGGAACATGGATTCCAAAGAATATATTAATCCTCAAATAAATGATACTTTAAGTATCTTTATTTTTGTAAAAAATGTATCACATTTGATACATTTATTTAGAACTTAGGACCAGTGCAAAAATAGTCTGATTCAAACAACATAAAGAATTTTCCAAGTGTGGCATCCAATTCTATGAATCCATAACAATTCTCTATTAATCATCACATAAATCAACCTCCATTAAATTTGGAATTAAATTTGGAGATACTTCTTCATTTTTACCAGTATTGAAAACTATTGACAAAAAATAAAAATTCATACACAAAATCAGTCCCAATAATCTCCCCCTTTGAATTTGTTGGAAATACTTCAAATTTATCTCAAATGAATGTGTCAATATCAAAATGTGAATCTCATCTCTCTCCTTTACTTTTCTTTCTCTCCACCTTTCACTTTTTGAACATTAATTTCACTTTATATCCCCCTAATTAACAAGAAATACAAATTTCCTAGGAAATGGGTATCAATCCATACTTAATCAGTGTTTCATCCATCATTTCTCTCAAAGTATACTTGATAAATTATCAGTGTAGAAAACATGAGTATTTTATTTAGACAAAAAAAGGGTCCATTATGCACTGATCTTGATACCTTATTAGATGAGTACCAATGTACTTGTCTTAAAGGGTCTTTCCACTTTCATTATACGATGAAGCTATTAAATGTGATATGAAATCATTTTAAGAACAATCGACCTAAAACTTATTCCCTCACTTCAATAAATGGATCAAAAACATTCATGTGAAATAAGAAGAATAACTGACCATGGGAAACTTCCATTATTCTTATATCAATGATTAATTCAGTTACTCCCCATTTGTAAGATGATATATATTTTTAATAACTAAGGATGCGAGATTAATAAATGACATACCCTTTACAATGACATGACCATCAAGAAATTTCTAGAGTATTTGAATTTGATAATAATTGAAATAATAACTATGGAAACTTCTTTATTTGTCTCCCCCTCAAGAGAAAAAATCCTTATCATATTCATCAAAGGTGATCATTTATCATTTTAATATTTGGATATCAGTTGAAGAATCTTCCAAGGATAGAAAATTCCTTATATTTTCTATCAATAGTTTACATCATTCACTACTTATCAGGTTCTCCCACTGAGATCTTACATCACCTTCAATTCCCTATATTAGAAAGACAAATACAATACACAAATGATTTAAGGGAATAAGGTGGAAACTCTTTGCTTCATCAATGTGGAAATTAAGGTTGAGATGGTTTTCCCAACCATGATGCTCCATTTTATCCACTCCTTAAACTTTCACATTTGATCTTCAATTCTAACTGTTTTTGTGTGGATCTCATTACTTCTTCCATTTCTTAGTGTTTGACCATTATTTATTTAAGGGATTTCAAAGAACTAGTATATCACAATTCACCTTTTATCTTCTTGAGGAATTCTTCTTGAGCTGGAATAAATGTAATGTAATTTTTAATAGTGTGACTATCCTTGTTTCACCTCACACACATATCTTCTTTATATTCATGTGAATAATTTTCATATAATTTTTCACTAGCCTTAACTTGTGCATTTTTAATTTTCCTCATTATTTACAAATATTATATCCAGATAACCAATATTTCATTAGGAACTGAGGCATCATGTTTGGATCTTCCAAATGGATTATTCTGAGTGTCATCCTTATTGGAAATTATTTGGTATAAACCACCCTTCATATTAATAGATTTAGAATCTAGGGTCTTCTCAGATTTCATCATTCGAATATTATTGGGAGAATTTGGTTTTACAACATTATTCTGATTTCTTCCCAAGGAAACATTTTCATTCTTGGAAAGATTTTATGGTCTTTTATTCTTATCCACGTTGTATGTATGTTAATATGGACATTCACTAACCTTGTGACCACTTCCATTGCATACATCACAAATATTATCAAGCATTCCAAATCTATTTGCAGTATTGATATTCATATGGATTTGTGGATGTTTCTTATTCCACTCTGGATTTCTCTCCCTTTTTTTGGTATTCCATTAAGCTATTATATTTTGAGGATTTTACCAAAAATTTAATGCACATTTCCCAAACCTATTGCATTACCAACATTGACCCACAAATATTGACTTCTTGATATTGTATGAATAAGGTTATTGAGCTTTATTCTTGGTTTTTGTGCTCTATCTGGGGAACCATCTTCCAAATTCTTCTTTATATGCACCCTAGTCATGGTGGCTGGTTTATTATCACCTTTCTTCATCCAAATTTGTTTTCGATTTTTCTCCCAACCTACACTATTTGTGGAAACATATTTAGAAACATCAGTACAAGAAGGTATGATGGAAACTTTAATTTCCCATATTATATTGATAGATAATTGAATGAAGTTATAATCTTATTATCACATGTTGAAGGTATTTCAATATTAGAATCCTCCAGTGCACATTGAGTACCAGAAACTATTGTTTCCTTCTTCTATGAAGTCTCAATAAGTGTCTTGTCAAAACTGGGAAACTGAGATTCCAAGTATAGAAATTTCATATTGAGATTGATTTTATTATCTTTAATTATAATCATCTTCCCTTTATAGGATTTCTTCATTCTTAAAACTTCATATTCATGTAGATTAACATTGTTTTGTAACAAAGATTCAAATTCCTTGATCTTCTTGATTATTTCATCTAAATTTAAACCCTTGACTTCAGTTCTCTGCTTCAACTCATCTTTAAGTGAATGTATATTTTATTCTTTATTTTTGTTGATTCCATCTTTCTATTCAACTTATTTGATCCATTTTTAGGAAATCATTTCAAAATCCCTATTTGTTTCTTCAAATGATCCAACATGTCTGGAGATCTTTAAAAATTTAATAGTTTTTTCTTGCAATCCTTTCTCCAAAAAATCATTTTCTTCTTCCATTTGGGTGATATCTTCTTGTATACATTGAAATACTCCACAAATAAGGGATGTACATTATTCAAGAATACCATGTAGAATATTTTTTAATCTATCAACTTATAATTATTGATAATTTATAGATTGGTCATCACCACCTGTGTTAACATTTTCATTATGAGAATAATTTTCAAATGTACTAACACATACCTCCTGTTCACTAGAGGTAGGAAGGTTATCTATCTTCATGATCATAACCACTTGTGATCATTAATATTTACATAACTCTTTTATTTTTTAAATATTATTTTTTTCTCTTGGGTATATCGGGACATTCCTTTATTGATTCACAGATTAAACACATCCACAAAAACCCATTTTCAATGTGATTATCCCCAGCATGGGGTTTCCTTTTACCCTTTCATATCTATAATTTATCAATATATATTTAGGTATATAAAATTTTAAATGAAAATATTAATGAAACAAAGTATAAATTTTACAAATTTAGGTATAAAAAATTTCAATGTGATGTTCCTCCGACAACGTTATTCTTTTTACCCATTACTATCACCAATGGGAAAAAGAAATTTATAATTATCCTTGTGTAAGTCATAAATTTTAGATGTTGGTAAACATTAAAAATTCATTAATCCTACAATAAAAATGCATTTACCAAAACATGGGATCTCATTATACCCATTCCCATTATATATTATCCATTTCTCATTCATGTATTCACATTTATAATTCCCAACATTCTAAAAATGATGATAAATTTCAATAAAATTACACTAACCCCTCTATAATTAGTTACTCTCACAACATAGGATTTCCTTATATGATTTCCCTTAACTATTAGGATATTTTAAATTTAGGTATGATCATATATAAGTCCAAACATACACGTGATGATATACAACATCCCCACATTTAGTCGCAACCTTTTCAAAAAGTAATTTCACATCACATGGGCTTTAATTATATTAATTATCATCTAAAATGGGTAAAGGTAGATTAACACATGATGTGTCTATCCACCATGATGACAACGTTCTTATTTTTTACTACTGATAGACCTTCCATAAGTATTAATTGGTGAAATTAGTACTTAACCCCTACTTGTTTCCACCACATGTGTTTCTAATATTCCACATCCTTTATATATTCTTTTAGTTTGGATTACTTTTTGGAAATACTATATGGAGTAATTTCTATATCTCTATATAATCTAACTATTGTGGAAAATTATTATCGGTTCCCTTTGTGTATATATATATATCTCTCATAAAATCTCAATGATAATTTTACATTTAGGTACTAGTTGTATAATCTTAAACATCATATCACTTGTCATGATTACATGACCATAAAAAATCAAAAAATTGATACTTATTGAGTGAAATTAAGCTTTATCAGACAACCAATCTATATGGTGATATAAAACATGATAATAACTTTTATTAGGTAATAATTCTCAATACTCATCACAAACGATGAATTTATTTCCTTTTCATATGCCTTTAAATTGTGACATCGAACTATAAAGGTTTTGATTCACATACAACATATAAATAGGAATAATTATATGTGACCAATTCCCATACCATGAAACCTTCTTTTCCATTCTATACTAATTCTTGTTCTAGGATGACACTAAATGTACACACGCTCTAATTTCTTCCTATAGGACCCGAAACACAAACATAATCAAATTTCACATCATAAAAATATAAAACACTATACCCTTACCTCATCATGTGGGGACATACACCCCAATGTAAACTAATTTTACATTAAGGAATATATAAAATCATAGGTTATTATTATGTCATCCTAGGAAGCCCAAATTTCCATTTTAACCATTATTTTCTCATAGGAGACCTTAAACCCTAACAAAGACATAATTTTCTTGTTTACGTAGCACGAAACTACAATAAACCCATTAATTCATCCTAGAGGAACATAAAATACCTATATTTCTAAGATTAAATTTTTTTATTAGCCTATATATAAAACCCTATTTATGTTTATCCCTAATAATAAATTGTGTTTTATTAATGAGTTTTTGAGTATGATAAATTCCAGAATCACTATCTATAAATTCATACAACATTTTAAACCTCAATTTAATATTTAGGTATTCTAGGTTGAAGTTAAACTCTACAATAAACAATAATTTATTTTTTCATAGATTTACACTCAAACAAAACCCTTAAATATTTTTAAATTACTATAAACTCTATTACTGCACTTCTTACCATCCCATCAAGAATTGATATATGGAATTTAAATAATTTCATCCTAGATTACCTATTGAATAATAACCATTATTTCATTTTTATATGGATTAAATCATTAATTTCTCCTTCAGGTACTATTGTATGACATTATACTTTGGTGTAACCCTTCCAAAATTCCCCTAAATTAAAACAAGGTCACATTAAAGTTAAAAACATCCAAAATAGAATTAACTTCTAAAATAACTTCATATACATATTTAAAATATATAATACCACACACAAACAAACACATACTACTAAAATAGGTATGAGATACACTATAATATAAACATATTTTTTTCTTAAGTCCAATGAAATGTTTTTTAAATGAACTAATGTATATAAATATAATTTATAAATGTTTTTCTTCATGTTAGGGTAATAAATACAAAAAATGGTATTGTTATTAAGATGGATTTTCTGAACATCATTGGAAAATATAGGATTGTCTTAAAATTGAAATGAATATCCTTTATGAGATGGTATGATCTCACATCCTCTAAGTTTCAATTATTATTCAATAATACATTCATTTCCATCGTAAATTTTTCAAATAAATGGTCTATTAAATATATAGTAGATGAATAAATAAAAAATTGGTTAAAATAACATCAATTCCATTACCTTGAAAAATATATACATATCATACACATTTACATGTGATGTTTCACTGATGGGTAATTGTTTTTGAAGACCAAAGCATCAAAAATATATTTAATTGATGGATGTAAAATTCTTACTACTCCACACTAAAGAGGGAGGAACTCAATAATTATTTGAATTTCATTAACAAATAAATCACCATGCTTTTATTAAATTCACCCATTCCACTACTATTGTCATAGCTACCAAATATTCTGTGAAAGGATTCTAACATTATCCCATTAATTCCATTTATAAATAAATTGTTAATGAACTTGTAATAGAATATATATGTAATGTCTTTACTTCTCCTCATTGGTTTGAGAAGGAGGAGGAATGTTACCTGGCCTTAAGCGACATCCTTAGGACACCAAAGGCTAGAAATAAATGTCAAAGGGCATTAATACACGTGGGGGATGGTTTTACATTTAAGAAATAAACAACAACCCAAACATGAAATAACAAAACAATCAACTATATGATGCATGATACAATGAAGGGTAACTCAAAAATTTCATTTATATCAAAACCAAACTAAAACCAAGTTCCAAAGTGGAAGACTATAATATCAAAGTACAGAACAGAAGACAAGACTATAAAAGCTAAAAGACAACCAAATAACTCCAAATATCCACTTACTTTCTGCTCCAACTCCATAGACTTCCAAAGTATAATTAATTACTATTATATATGTGTGATACCTTACCTTTTACCATGACTCGATAGCCAACATCTGCAGAAACACCAAAGTGTCAATGCAGGGGTGAGTAATTAAACTCATTAGATTTTCCCAATGACTTACCAACTCACACCACTAGGTTAAAACATATTAAAAACATTTATATAAAAATAGTTTATATAAAAAATTTCTAAAATAGTTTAGAATTAAATATAAAAAAGTTCCAATGAAACCATTTTCTCACAAAAATATTAAGTTACAAGGAAAGAAACCAAAAAATGTTATAAAATCATTTCAAAAAATTTATTTTGGAATAACCATTACATTTCACTTATCCACGCATCCAACAATGCATGAAAACCTGGACCTCTCTTTACCCTTGAGTGTTTAATCATTCTTTCACTAAGATGTCACCATGTGATCCAATTTTGAAAAGGGAGAGCCCTAAACCTTATTCATCCCACTAATAATGGGGGAGAATCCTTACCCATATCTGTCCTGAATGCACATGAACACACACAACCATTATTCATAACCAATGCCAAAAAACCGTTTCATCCATTTCAATAAAATCATTATTTTGTGGAATACCTTCCAAAAAACCCAATTCAAATCAACCATTCCAATTTATTTCAATAAAACCATCAATTATATTGATTTTTTATTAATCAATTTACCACAATTCTAGAAAATCTACATTTTTAAATCAACATTTTAAAATGAAGAACCAAGGATCCATCAACAAAAAAAATGCAATTTCAATGTTTCTACAAACTTTCACATAAGAGGTTTTTAAACAATCAGTACACAACAAATTAAAAATCAATTTAACAAAAAAATTATTAATTTTAAATCAATACTTCATATTTGAAATAGATAATTCGAGAATGAATCCAACTACCTTGGGTTTCATGATGAAAACAATGAATGATACTCAAATGAAAATGAAACTAGGTTAAATCTCCACAAAACCACCTAAGAAATATTCCTATATCTAGACCTAAGCCAAATATAATCATATTTGGAATAAAATATCTTATATATAACAACATCGGATGTACATATAAGAAACCGAGAGAGATAGGGAAGTAGATCTGGGAAAAAGCGCCATGAACAACCAAGAATGATCACTTACTATAAGAAATCGACATCAAATCACAAAGGTAAGCCTTCGTATCACCTCCGGATCGATGGTAGAACCTTCCTTAGCCATTGGGAAGATAGAATATTGAGTTAGGTCCACATAAGAAGAAAAATGAGGGAGTTATAGGGGAAAAAGGGCGAGATCCAAAATTTTAGGATCACACTTTTATCTCGTGCATGGTTAGTCTCATGGTTAGTCCAACTGTGAGCTAGATTTTGTCTCGAGGGGAAACATGCACGATTGTCTTACATAGTTTTCAAAACATGTTCCAACCATGCCATATCTAACTATCTCCAGTTAGAAAATTTATCCTAGGCTTCCGCATGGTTTGGAAAAATTGGGTGCTGCTCATGCGCCTTCCCTTTAGCCCCTGCCTCATTATCAATGGTTTCCTGCAGGTGTTGCACAATTTTACCACACAGTTAACCTATAGAAAAACCAAAAAATGCTCCAAATGTTCTAAAAAATCTCCCAAAAATTACCCATATAATTTACATAATTAAAAATCATAAATCAATGGTTACTTACTTAGAACCTGGGGTACTACATTCTCCCCACCATTGGAAATTCCATCCTCAGAAAGTAGAAAACCATAAGTTTTCTAAAAGAGTTCTGGACATAGTTATTTCATTTCTTTCTACTGTTTCGAATTCTCTTCCCAAATATAACCATGTTGACACAAAATCCACAGTTGACCAATGTTTTTTCCTTGATACATTCTCATTCCTATCCACAATCTACATTGGGATATGTGCCAATGAAACATCCAGATCTAGTTTAACATGATCCCATTGAATCGTGTGGTTAGGATCAAACTATTACTTTTTCTACTGGGATATATAAAGCACATTATGTCCCAAAAGAACCGTGGTGGTAATAAAAATCAATATTCCAACTCACATACTCATTCAAGTATCTCAAAAATAACATGTCATGCTTCCCAAAAATATGATTTCCAAGTCTTGAAGAGATCCTCATGAACACATGATCACTCACAACAAAAGGAAATTGTCATCAGTGATGATCCACATAAGATTTCTAAAGACTTCGTGCTATCTCCATCTATTTTTTGATCATCTGAATCTTCTACATTATTTCATAATCAAAGCTCGGCCCAAACAGTGAAGTCTCACATATTTCCACCAAACAAAGTGGGGAACGATAAGGAATCCCATAAAATTCCTCAAAATATGCCATATTTATCGATGCATGATGGATATTTTTATATGATAACCCCACCAAGGGTATGTGATATTGCCATGTGCTACTAAAATCCATCATACAAGCCTATAACATGTCATCCAATGTTTGTATCATCCTTTAGAATTGTCCAACTGTATGAGGATGATACGCCGTACTCATTGTCAATTGGGTTCCAAGGGCTCTCTGTAAGGATTTTTAGAAATTAGATGTCAATCTCAAATATCTATTTGATACGATCAAAAATGGAGTACCATGCCTATTTACCTCTTCTCATATATTGACTTTGGAAAGATTCTCCACCATATGTGTTTCTCAAATAGGGATGAAATGAGGTGAATTTGTGATTTGATACACTAGCACCCATATAATTTATGTTTCTGAACCATTCTTGGAGACCAATTATAAAATCCATAAATATTTGATCCCATTTCCATACTAGAATCGGTAAATACTACAAAATAACTTCAGGTCATTGATGTTCTACCTTAACTTGATGACAAGTTAAGCATCTTTAAACAAACTCATTAAAATTTCTTTTTATTCCAATCCACCATAATTTCACATTCAAGGCCTTATAAATATTTTTTATTCTAGGATGAACATCCCATATTGATTGTTGGTAAGCATGAAGAAGTTGTTCATGAAAACACATAGGTACAAACATCTTATTTCTAAATTATAGTACTTAACTCTCATCCAGCATCCATCCCTCAATGGTCTCCCCACCATAGAGTTTTGAACCCATCCCTACACATTATAAATCATATTCATGTTCCTATTTTACCATCTTTTCCAAATTAAGAACAAAAAAACTAAAAATAAAACCACAACATCACCTCGATCATCACATTACAAGTGCATGTCGGCTAAGACCATCATCAACTACCACTCATATGAAGCTTCTATTTCTAACTAAACATATGAATTTTAGCTTAATGTGTCGGCCATCAAATTTCCCTTACCCATTGTATACATGAAGTAAAAGTTGAACATATGGAGATACTACATCCACCTTCATTGCCTCAAATTCAAATCCCATTGTGATAAAATACATTTCAAGATCTTATGATCTATTAATATAGTAAATTTCTCACCAAAGAGATAATGAGGCCAAGTCTTCAATGCATGGAGTATGGAAGCTAATTCCAAATCATGTGTTGGGTAGTTCTTCTCATGCACTCATAACTACCTTGATCCATAAGTAACAACATGATCTCATTTCATGAGAAAACTTCCCAACCCTGATCCCGAAGTATCACAATACACCACGTACCCTTTTCCTCATTCTGATAAAATCAGGATCAAAGATAATGTAATAAAAACCTTTTTCTCTTGAGAAGAATTTTGGAACTCTTCATCCCATTGGAATGTAACATTATTCTTTGTCAATGTTTTCATAGGAAAATATAGTCATGATAAGTAATGCACAAAGCATCAGCAGTAACAAGCTAGAACAAGGAAGCTTTATATCTCAAAGTCATTCTTTTGTGGTTGTTAAGAGATTACATCTTCTGTCTTTCTTGGATCCACTTAAACACCTCGTTTTGAAATTAGATGGACTAGAAATGTACCTCTTGTATCCAAAAATCACACTTAGATAATTTTTCATACAATCAATGGAATATCATGATTCCTAACACTATCTCCAAGCATTTCTCATGACCATCCCTTGTCATTGAATACACAGATATATCATCCACAAAAACCACCACAAAATAATTGAGATAACTTTGTAATATCTGATTCAAAAATTCCATAAATACTATTAGTGAATTCATAAGACTGAAAGGCATTAACACATATTTATAATTTTTATATCTACTTCTGAAAGCTGTCTTTAGAATATCCTCCTTCTAAACATACATTTGGTGATTTCCTGACTGAAATTCAATTTTGGAGAAACACTAAGACCCCCTAAATTTATTAAACATATCTTCAATTCATGGAAGTGGATAAATGTTATTTATTATACCTTTGTTAGTATTATAAGAATCCATACACACCCTTAGAGTTCTATCATCCTTATTCACAAACACGACCAGTGTTTCCCACAGAGACATGATCAGTAGAATGAACCCTTTGGTTTCTAGATCTTAAAACTGAACTTTCAATTCCCTTAATTCAGATGGTTCCATCCTATAAGATGGAAGGGAAATAGGAATGGTCATGGTAAGGAGATAAACCATAAACTCCACTTCCCTTATTGGTGGGAACCCTAATAAATTCTCAATAAAACCTCTGGAAACTGATCGACCATCACTAGGAAATTTTTCATATGGATATGATACCGTCTAATACGATATCACTCCATATAATGGTGATAATAATCCCGTTGCACCTGTATTTTCCCTCCAGTCTCCTTGAAATAGATTCTTAACACCATAATCAGTTGTAAAACTGTAGTTTATGTTATAACATTCAATGTGAGCCTTAACCATTTTCATCGAATCTATACCCATGATTATATCATATACTTTCATCTACAACATATAGAAATCCCATTTTATCTTATCTCCATCAATTTTTATAGAACATGACCTACACATAAAGGCTTAAAATTCTATTCTCCTAAGAAGAGTTTAGAGTTTAATCATAGAAGAAATTATGTCAACTTTTATATTTAGAAAATAAGTAGAATAAGAGGAAATAATGGAATGGGAAGCACCAGTATTAAACAAAACATTCATGAGGGTAAAATTAAAGAGAATATTACCTCTCACTATGAATGGTCTAGCATGATCACCCATAATCACCTACTCTGCTTCATATAATTTCTTCATCATGACACATTTCTCCTTGTTCTTGTATTGAGATTGTAATATTTGAGGAGTCATGGTATTCCTAGAATCACCATGGATAGCTCTATTTTGTTTATGAGATTGATTATGCTTCCCTCACCCTATCGAAGCATATGTTGCCTTCAATGCCTAAGATGTTTCTCAAGCACCTGACCTCATAGCATGGTGACAATAGAACTGAAGATGCCCCATATGATTGCAGTTTTGTAATGATCTAGGTGGTGTGGTACGATGTCGCTTCATTTGGTCAAATGAACCTCATTGAAAACACAATGGTTGGTTCTTTGGTTTGGGAGGAAGATTCACCGATCCAACCATTTGATTCTAATTCACGCTCCCACCTTGGAAATATGTGTCCCTATTTAGGTTTCCCCCAACATTAGAGTTCCAACCATTTCTCATGGGTATCGACATGATTCCTCATCCCATAGCTCCTGAGATGTCCCTTTCAGCTATCATCCCTCTATTGACAATATCTATATAGTTATTAATATAGAGAATAAAAATATTCAAGGGAATATCATACCTCTACCCAGATTCAAAGATGCATACCTTCAAGGATGAACTAGAAGCAACTTCGAGTGAAATGTACACTAAATTCATAAATCACCCCAGAAGTTTGGTGGATTCTATTTCTGAAATTGGATGGAATAATCCACTTTTCTTAGATCATACCTCCAATTCCCTGTGTGAGTCACTTTAAACTGTTGGAAGATAATTTGAACCAGTTATTGATTAACCTCTGTCTTGGGTTCAACCATAATTTCAACCGCTTCCTCCAGTTGGTTTCTATGGTGACTATCTGGTTCCATTTTCTATAACCAAAAAAATATCATAAGTATTAGTCTATATCAATTTATTTATTAACATTTAAAATTCTTTCACATCAACTATCACAATATTTATTTCCAAATTCATCCTTTTAACATTCAACTATTTTTGATAAATATCTACTTGATTTTGAAAATTAAACTATTTCCAAAATATCACAACCATTCCCTTTTTTATAATAATTCATTTGAAAACAAATTCAACATTTAAAAAAAATAACATATTTCACCCAATCATAAATCATTACTCAAAATGAGATATGTACTCTTAGTGTGAAGTCATTCCTATAATTCTTTTCATTATCGTCTCATTGGCTAACCCATGACAATGATATTTCAATTTCTATAAGTGTCCCCAAAACACTTATGTATCCAACTACCCGGTAACATGAAGTTCAACATAAAAACTTTTGCAAAATATTTTTATTCTCTACATTTCACAATCTAAAAATCCTACCCCTTTCTATGATCCCAACTCAAGGAATAGACAACAATGATATTCAACTCTGAGACTGAAAAAAATGATTACTACTTGTTACCCAAGGAAAGTACCAAGTTGATCCCACATGTAATTCCACTCCTTCTCCTCATTTTCTTGAGAAGGGAGAATAATGTTACTTGGCCATAAGATACATCCTCAAGATTCCAAAGGTAGGAAATAAATGACTAAGTGATTCAATACATGTGGGGGATGATTTTACCTTTAATAAAAAAACAAGAACCTAAGCATGAAATAACCAAACAAGACACTACACGATGCATGATACAATAAAGGATAACTCAAACATTTCATTTATATCAAAACCAATCTTAAACCAAGTGCCATAGTGGAATATTATAATATCAAATTACATAGTAGAAGACAAAACAATCAAAACTCAAAGATGAACAAATAACTCCAAATCATTTTAGCTATATGCTCCAAATCCACCAACAACCCCAGTATCAAGAATTACTACAAAATTTGTGTGATACATTAATTTTCCCCATGTATTGATTACCAACATCAATGAAAACAAAAAAGTGTCAAAGTAGGGGTGAGTCATGAAACTCAGTAGATTTTTCCAAATGAGTTACCTACTCACACCACTAGGATAAAACTTTTTACAACATTTATATAAAAACATTTTATATAAAACAATTTTAGAAACAGTTTATAACTAAATAAAAACAAGTTCCAATGAATCCATTTTCTCAAAACAACATCAAGTTACAACTAAACAACCATAAAATGTTCTAAAATTATTTGAAAAATTATATATTGGAATAAATATTCCATTTTAATTATCCAAACATCCAACGAGGCATGAAACCCTGGCCTCCCTATACTAGCAAGTTGTGAGTCAGCCTTTCACTAAGTCATCACCTAGTGAACCAATTTTGAAAGGGGAGAGCCCTGACCCTTATCCATACCACTAATTATGCGGTATAATCCTTACCCTTATCCATCCTAAATTAACATGAACACATAGAACCACTATTCCAAACCAGTGCCAAAAAAATATTTCATCCATTTTGAGGAAAATGTTATTTCATTTGAAACCATCCAAAAAACCTAATTCAAATCAACCATTATAATTTATTTAAATAAAACCATACCTTTAATTTAATACAATTTGATTACACCATTTACCATAATTCCATAAAATCTACATTTTGAAATAATCATTTAAAAATCAAGAACCAAGGCACTTTTTACAAAAACACCCAATTTCCATGTTTCCACAAACCGTCACTTAAGAGGGTTTTCAACAATCATTATATAGAAAATTAAAAATCAATTTCACAAAAAAATGATTAATTTAAAATCAATCCTTCATATTATAAAAATATTAGTTGAGTGTGAAGCCACTTACCTTGGGTTTTTTGATGAAAAGGAAGAATATACTTCAAACGCCAATGAAACTAAGTCAAATATCCCCGAACTCGCCATAGATATCTTCATCAATCAAAGAACCAAGACAAATATATTCATATTTAGAATCAAATATATTATATCTAACCACAATGGATGTATATATAATAAACTGAGAGAGGTAGAGAAGTATATCTAAGAAAAAGATCCAAGAACAACCAAGAACGATCACTTACCACAAGAATTTGGCATTAAATCACTAAGGGAAGCCTTCAAATCACCTCCAGATCAATCGTAGAACCTTACATCAAATTTGGGGAGAGATAATATCAATTCAAGGGAAAAAGAGTAAAAATAATGGATTTATAAGGGGAAATGAGTAATATCCAAAATTTTTGGATCTCACATTTGACCTATGCATGATTAGTCACACAGTTAGTCAAACCATGCACTAATCGTGTGATAGATTCTTCCTCAAGGTGGAACCCCACATGGTTTGAAAACCATGAACCAACCATACCAAATATCACACTCTCATATTTCATGGTTTCTTCTTGTGATTCAACATGTTTTGGACAACCATCAGCCGCCCATGCGCCTTCACTATAGTTGCTGCCACATTGTTCACAGTTTCTTATAGGTGTTTCATGGGTTTCCCAAACTTTTCACCAACCGTGAACCTATAGAAAATCCCTAAATGCACTCCAATGGTTCTAAAAACTTTCCAAAACTCTACCCATATACTTTACATGCTTCAAAATCATAAATAAATGGCTACTTACTTGAAATAGGGGTACTAAAATATATGTGACTGTGTAATCCCAATGATCTTATTCAGTAAAAGATAACAATGAGGTAATAAATCCATAAATACAAAAAAAATACACAATCAAGGAATATTTTACTACAATAAGTGTGTCATACTATTTTATGATCCTTACTCCCAAATTCAAAATTCTCCATGTACATTTCTAAATGAGTTTTACTAGTATGCTACCCACATCAATTTCGGTACTTTGGAGTTTCCGAAAACTGATCTCATCCATATTTTCAATGTTTTGTGGGATTTAATTTTCAAAAAATCATTGATGACATTTATGACTAATTAATAATGGTATAGAAACTAATTTCAAGATACCACATCAAGAAATACAACGTCTCCATCATTGTAGAGGAAAATACTATCAAATGTTTCTAGAAACTCAAGGTACATATCCCTATTTATAATGTTTCCCATGAAGAATTTAAGTTCACCTTAGGTTAGAAGCCATAACTATCCAACAAAAAAGGATTAGAGTCCATTCATATTGACACTATAATTTATATATACATAAAATTCTATGAGTTCCTTCCCATGATAGTATAAATAACACCCATGGTGTCCATACCTTTGCTAATTTTTAATATCACATATTGGGGGATATTATATGCTGATGTAAATCAACTCCTAATAGATTAATATAAAAGGTTTTCTATAACCCTACCTCACCACACCAAGTTGGTAAATAAAAAATTTAATTCCTTCAATCAACTATATCCTTTGTTTTATATTATGGATAATGATTGTCGATCTTATTTTTATTGGATGAATAAATTCACACCATATCAAAGTAACTTTACATATTCATCTACTATAGTACTTGGATGAAAATATTCACATCATGAAATTATAGCCTCTTGGAATTAGATTTTGATCGTGTTCTACTAATAAATAATATATCAATACATGTACTTCATATAAAAAATATATTGATATGTTAATAGGTAATATAGAAACATTATCCAACATTTTTAGTTGATACTGCTATAACTAGTGAAATATCATCCAATTTAACATAAACATTCATAGAACAGATATTATTGGCCCATCTAATAGCATAATTTAATTTTATAAAGAATAAAACTATATAAGTGTGTCATTTAAAATTGATAAGAACACTATAATGAATCCATTTTGTTTGAAGGGAAAAAAATTATTTCTTATTGGACACAAATAATTTATTCATTTCATGGGGAATGAAATATTCTGAGAGAATATATCATTTAAAAGTATCCCACACTTGAAAATCATGTTAAAAGTTCTTAGGATTTTTTAAGAGAAATATATTCCATATACCATTGAAATATTATATAGATAAAACTAGTATTATAAACTATCATAATTTTTGGGAAACAAAACAATACTTAATTTGGTCAAGCATTATGGTGGTTTAGGGTAGATTGGGGTGGTGATGGTGGTAGGGATAAATGATCTTTCTCCTTACCTTTTCTGGTGTCCCCATTTTCCTTCTCTGTATTGTGATTCCTCTTTCTGGGTTTCATTTTTTGGGTTTTCGGTTTAATCCTACTTTTATCAATTTAATCCTTCTTTTTTTTGGGTTTTGGTCATCCAGTTATCTATTCATGGTCTGATGTTCAGATGTTGGTAAGTCAATATCTTGTTGGTTCAATTACTCGATCACTACTAGAAAATAAGGCTATAGCCATGGTTTTAAATTGTGGCGATAAACCAAGAAACCGTAGATGGTATTGTCATGGATATAGGTTTTTAGCCACGGTTCAAACCGTGGATAAAACCCTATTTCCACGGTTTGCAATCTGTGGAAAAGGATAAAATAACTAATTATATATAGCCACGATTTTAAACTATGTCTATAGGTCTTCAAATTTCATACAAAAAATAGAACCATTTAGCCGATGTTGGCCCCTAACACCCCTACACATCACCCCTTACACCCCCCACACACCCATTTCACCCCCCTACACCCCCTTGTCCCCTTGAACACGTGCACACCCCTGCTGGACACCCCCACTACAACCCCTGGACAGACCCCACTCCCCCCTCTGGATAGACACCACCTGGACAGTAGCCCCCCACCCACCCCCTACACAGCCCCCTGTTGGACACCCCCACTGCACCCCCCTAGACAGACCCCCTCCCCCTAAATAGACACCCCCTGGACAGCAGCCCCCCACCCACCCCTTGCACCCCCCAGCTGGACCCCCTTTCACCACCCCTGTTGGACACCCCCCCCCCCCACACACACAGTCCCTCTTACACCCCCACCCCCATGGACAACACCCCACCCCCATGGACATACCCCCCTAGATAGACAACCCTCCCAGCCAACATCCCCTCCCTGACAGACACCCCCTGGAAAGCAACCCCCCTCCCTTGTTCCCCCTACACACACCCCTTGCACACCTACACACCCCCACTACACACCCCTTTCCCACCTGCTGGACCCACATTTCACCACCCCTACTGAACACCCCCCCCCCCCTGGACAGACACACCCCACCTGGACACCCCCTAGACAGCACCCCCCCACCCTAGACAGCACCCCCACCCCCTGGACAGACCCCCCCCCCCCCACACACACACAGCCACCCCCTTGCACCCCCACCCCCTAGACACCACCCCTACCCTAGACAATAGCCCCCCAACCCCCCCCCCCCCACCCCGGCACACCAATTCCCCCTTGCACCCCCCCCCCCCCCCACAACCCCCTTGTCCCCTTGCACACACACCTCTACACACCCCTGCTGGACACCCCTTGCACCACCCCTATGGGACACCCCCCTACTGGACCCCCTTCCACCACACATGCTAGACACCCCTTGCACCACCCCTTCTAGACACCACCACTGTATATCCCCCTTTCACCCTCCCCCCCCCATCCCCTTGCACACACACCCTTACTGGACACCCCTTGCACCACCCCTGCGGGACACCCCCCCTACGGGGCCCCCCTTGCACCACCCCTACTGGACACCCCTTTCACCACCCCTGCACGTACCCCTTTCACCCCCATCCTCTTGCATGCACACCCCTTAACACCCTTGCTGGACACCCCTTACACCACCCCTAATGAACACCCCCTGCACACCCCCTTGAACCCCCCTGTACATCCCCCTTACACCCCCCCATCCCCTTGCACACCCCCTTGAACCACCCCTGCTGGACCCCCTTGCACCAACCCTTCTAGACACCCCTTCTACATCCCTCCCCACCTTTCTTCACCACCCCTGTTGGACCCCCTATGCACACACCCCCTTGAACACCACTTTAACCCCCTACTTAATACCCCTTGCACCAACCCTACTGGACACCCCCACTACTCCCCCCCCCCCCCCCCCGCCTCCTGGACAGACCCCACCTCCCCCTGGACAGACCCCCCTATTGGACCCCCTTTCCCCAACCCTACTGGACACCCCCACTGCACACACCCCCACCTCCTAGACTGACCCCCCTGCACCACCCCTTCTGGACACACCTGTCCCCTTACACACACCCCCTTTCACACCACCTTCCACCACCCCTGCAAGACCCCCTTGCACCAACCCTGCTGGACACCCCCCCCGCCTCCTGGATAGACCCCCCTGGACAGACCCCCCTAGTAGATTCAGGTTCTCATCCATATATTGTTGGAGGAGAATTAACAACGGCATAATGGACACAATAGTTGGAGTAGTTATCTACTCACACAACAGATGGAATCAACACAAAAAAAAATCCATTCAAAACTGGTGTCTGGTGTGTGGTTACATTTGATTGGAAGAATAGAGGAAAATTTCTCAAATCAAAAAACACAAGAAATGATTAAGTTATTGATGGAAGATTTAATTATGCATGGAATGCCTTGGGTTTGTTATTTCTTTTTTGAACTTAAATAGAATGGGCCTACCTGGATTCACTTAAAAGTAGTGTCGATTAATTGATTAGAAGGTTTTGTGGTGGAATAATTAGAGTCCATGACTACTCAAACAAAAGAAGAACTTAAAAATACTAAGGAAACAAAAATTGTGGGTGATATGGGGAATTTAGATCCTGTACAGATGTGTTGAAAGGAGTAGAAAGAGGTGTTTGAACTAGCACGTGATCCTGCTGAACTTACTGGTCACCAAGATCTATCTTTTTCTTCGACACTGTAGTCTGAGATGAAAAATGGGGAGTAAGAGTAGATTAATATAGCTACATCAATGTAGGTTACTGCTATTTTTTCTTGTAATCATGAAGATATTGGATTATTTCTATGTGTTGTGGGGCACAAAATGATTTCATTTCAAGTATGACATTGCAACAGGATCCTATGGAGTTTCCATTCCAATGACCAGCATCTAAATTTATGAAACCTATTTTTTTGAAGAGAAAACCTATGGAAAATTTAAATGTATATAAATATCTCAATGTGGTGGAAGGATGCAGGGAGGGACATGAATCTAAAAAGGATACATTAAGGTACTTTAAATGGTTATGTGTTGAGAACAAAAAGGCTTGGGATCGAAGGGAATGCATAGATGATCAAGACCATTTCACTGAAAAGAGTTTCATCCTATTTATAAATTATTTTATATGGAATAACGGTGTTTTCATTATACTATAGTTTTTTAGTAAGTTCCAAAATCATTTAAATCTCTATGTAACTATGTATAAATTTTATATCTATTGGTTCTAGTAGAATTTTGAGCCCAATTATAGATTTATTTGGCTAATAGGACTACTTTGGAGGTTTTGTGGTGCGATAGTAACTACTATGAGAATCCAGATATAAATTTGTTTGATTGTAGTGGTGATTTCAACAATAAATACAAGAAAGTGGATATCCTTTCTAAATAAAAGGCTATTAAGGGAAGTGATTCAGAACATGCTAGTCTAGTTTTTTATCTTTGGGAAACCACTGTTCAAAACCACAGAGCCATGAAGAAATCTAGGAAATTCAAAATATAATATGCCTCATTGGGAATTATATTTTTAAAAATAACATGGTTAAAACATATTGTAAATATCTAATAGTTTAAGAGATAACTCACTGAGAATAAAATAAGAGAAATATTCTAGAAATATCACTTCAGATTCCTATAAGTTGACAAATTTTGGAATGAATATGCAATTCTTGATGAGGAAAATGTACAATTTAAACATGGATGTTATGGTTTCTCTATGAATTATAGATATCATAACTCTTAATGTTTATAATCCTTTTCTCTATGTCAAATACAAAATATGAATGAATTGTCTGTTTGTTTTAGTTTTTCCCGTAAAAACACTACCAGAGGTGCATGTTTGGTTGTGGGATTAGATCAGAAGTTGAGGGGAAATTTGAAATGAAATCCAAATGGGGGATCATTGGGGAACTAGTTGATGTTTTAGAAGCTATTTTAGGAAGAAGTAAATTATAAGACAATGATAGATCCTCTAAAATTAGTGATTAAGAACAACACTTCTAACATTAGGCTTCAATAGGTATGACAAATAGAACATTTCTTAAAATTCAGATTCTCATTGAGTACTTTTTTCCTCTATCTTGGAATGAAATCTGAAGAGTAATACCATAATGTTGACATATCATAAAAAAATAATTGGAGGAGGTCAGGTTTTGTGATGTTCTAAAGTGGAAGATGGAACTGTATCAAGACATTTATAATCTATGACAAGGTGGTAGTTCTATTTGAATTATTTAGTTTTTTCATCTTGAGTAAATGTTGTAATTTCAAGAGATTGGTGATGATGGGAACATGGTATTGGGTTGTATATTTAAAGAATAGTATGGGGTGGTGTTGCGCTGGGGGTATGTGTGTGTCTAATAACTACTACGAAATTATTGTAAATGGTATTTCAATGTTTTTTTCCTTCTAGATAAGAGTTGGTTGGGGTGGATAATGTGTCTCTATTGGAACTACTGACTTCCATATTCTTCATCGTCTACTAATTAAATTGGTCATATTCTACATTTATTTTAGACATCTTATATCCTAATAAACACACCAATATTGATAGAACTGTAGGTTAAAAAATAGTTTCCAAGAAGCTTTTCATTTCAATTGTTACAATCATGTATTTGATTTCAAGTTTTATGTATGTGAAATCTATTAACAATACTAAAAAATATATTTTCTCAAGAAAAATACATTGAGATTAGAGAAGAAGAAGATAACTCTCAGGGTCATATATCAGGAGCCTTATCAACTACAACTAGCATTGGGTGGTGAATAAGGAACACAACGCTAGTAAAAAGTGGTTCTGTGATGGGGAAATAAAAACATAGTGAGAGGTGTAACCCCATAGTATTCAAGAACTAGTTATTTTGGTATAGGTCAGTACCACATGACTTCAAAACTGGTATTTTTATCATATTAAGTGATGAAATAGTGGATGTCTTCACTAATGTCTAATGTGACATTCCATAAGAGTAATACCCTATCTAAAATTCATTTGAAGACCATTGGGTACTTCTAAGATACCAACTCAAATTCCTTGAAGATAGTTAGTTGGTAATGATTGGATCAAATTTTAATTATGTATCCTTACAGATTCAGTCCCTATAGTGTAATATGTTCACACTAATCCTTATGCAAGATTTCAAGAGGAATATTATGGGTGAGTTCCATGATACTAGAGAAGATGTAGGGAAGCTTGGTATTGGAACTAATAGATCCTTAAATTATGTAGTGGTATTTTATGATGAATTTAATGGGAAGTTGAATGAGTTCAAGAATATATCTAAGGATGATCACTGTATGGTTTTTAGATCTCTTGTTCTAGTATCTAGAAAGTACTATAATTTATTAACCTCTTTAAACAAGGTCTATAAATAAGTTCAAGGGCCATATTAATATTAATCCTTGACAGATCTAGTGGTTATTAGAAAACCATTTTTTAAAACAATAATGAAATTATGGAAAAAAGTTTTTAAAACAATTTGGAAATAATAGAATTCAAATTAAAGGTTTCGGCATATGGAACCTACCTCAACCTGAAGATGCGTTGCTTTTGACGACAAAAAATCAAATCTTCTTTTTTTTCTCTTGCACACATATGTAACTTCACATATATATATATAAGGACACATAGCCCCTATGTACATATTTTCCTGGCCAAATATGCACAAGGGGGTCCTTAGATATATGTTTATACTTACATATACCCATTTACACTTACACGTGTATGCATTTTTCACACACACATATATATATATATATAAACACCTAGCCCCAATATATATATTCATACTTCCATGAGTGAATATATATAAAGGGGTAACTTATATATGTATGTGCCTACCTATTCATACACATGTAAGCCTTCATCAACAACGAATCAAATCCACCTCAATGAAATCCAAAACACACTACAAAAATATAAGGAACCCAAAAATAAAAAATTCCTTAATTAATATTGGGCCAAATAATAAAAACAGAATAAACCTTACCTAAATCCGATGTTAAACTCTCTGTCTTTGATGGAGGTGGATAGAACCGGCCTCATCATAAGAAACCACCTATAAGAAAATAGTGGGAAAATAAATGAGATATAATGACATTTTGTATATATGTGATCAGTGTGTTAAATATACATGATAAATGATACATGAGTACATAAACAACAATTAACAAATAATATTCAGATTGATATGTACATACCAATACTAAATAACATGATTATTAATACACCTCTTTATTTTTCAAACAACACCTTCAATTTCCTATTAAAAAAATAAAAAAACACCAAATTATAGGAATAAAGTAAACTTCCATCAGCACATAATAAACCTATTTATTTTAGAAAACCATGACTTGTTTATCAAATGAAACAATTATTTTAACTAACACTTATTCAAGAATTGAAATTTAGTATAAACATGCATAATTAAGATGGAATCTAAATGCAATTTAAAATATTCTTGAATTAAAGAAGATGAGAGATGGACCCTACCTCAAAGGAGCCAACCACACTAGGCGCTTGACACTTTTATCAGTGAAAACTCTAAGATGCTCCATCCACCCTCTAGACATATACACCTTTTCATATTCATAAGAATTCCCTAACTCCTATGTATGTGTTTGTATGGACTTGAACATGAACAAGAGGATCCTTATATATATACTTACATACATAAGTCCGTTATCACCTACACACATAAGCATTTTCCAAATATATACATAAGTACACCTAGCCCCTTATATGTAATCACGCTGCCATGGGAGGACATACATATAATGGGGGAAATTATTATATATATGCTTACCTATGCATACGTGGTGAGTTTCCTTCGACAAGCTACCTGAATACACCTCAACGAGATACAAAACACACTACAAAAATATAGGAAACCCAAAAATCACAAAAAACTCTAATTAAAATTGGGCCAAACAATAAAAACGGAAGAAACGTTACCTGAATCTGATGTCGAAATCACTGCCTTTGATGTTGGTTGATAGAACCAACCTCATCATAATAGTCCATCTGTAAGAAAATAATGGGAAAACAAGAGAGATATAAATACTTTTTAAAATATATGTGATCGGTGTGTCAACTGTACATGATAAATGATACATGACTCAAATACCAGCATCATAGACCATTGTATTCCTTTAATAGTTATCTCAAAATCACTAAAAATATTCTCATAACCTCATTTATTACCTACACCTTGGACCCCACCTTCACCCTCCCCCTCCACCTTTCACCCCACCTACACCCCCTTCCCTTTGCACCCCACTTGCACCCTCCCCCTACACCTTTATCCCCACCTATACCCTTCCCATTCACCCCCACCCCCACCTACACCCCCTGCCCCTTTCACCCCACACTCCCCCTTGCACCCCACCTGCACCCACCCCCTGCACCTTACACCCCACCTGCACCCCCCCCCCCACCTACACCTTCCCCCTTGCCCCCACCCGCACCCTCCCCCTTTTCCCCCACATGCACCCTCCCCCTGCACACCCCCACCTTCACCCTCCACCTGCCCCCCCCCCACCTGAAACCTCCCATACCCTCCTACATACCTCACTACACACCCCCCTCCCCACCAAAACAAGTCATGGTTGACACCCTCTTACACCTACACCTACACCCCCCCCCACACACACACACACACCCGCACCTTCCCCCTACACCTATCCCCTGGACACAATCCCCCTATACTATCCCCCATGCGTTTAGCTGGTATACATGTTTCAATTCATATCCTCCTCTACCATGTCCTAAAATACTCACATATATAACATACAGTAATACCACTACTCTATATGTATAATCATGAAATAACTACCATTAATATTGTATGGTATCCTATAATCATGGAATAACTAGAAATAAAAATATTTGACAACAGGTAACTTGATATAATAACCCAATAAGGTCCATGGAATGGGTTAGAATACCCATTCACATAAAATTTATTAAAAATAAATTGGATATACAATAAATATAATTTAGATATATGTGTGGACATCACCCTTTACATCAGATTGATAAAGGTGAAGAAATTAATCATTGAGATAAAAAACCAAAATGAAGTCCCATTCTCTAAAAATTTATTAGATAATGCATCAAACAATATATTATCCTCACTACATATTTGAGATTCCATGAAGTGTATCTTCTCTCAATAACAATAATAATCCATCCATTCCTTATAGAGCTATAGTGGGAACAATGTAGATGTACACCTGAGTATGTTGACCACCAACAAGGAGTCAATTTCAATCCATAACTTATTCCATCCATAATGCTTACATATTTAACAGCATGAATTATAGCCCAAAGTTCAACTTCAAGAGTAATAAAGCTTCCAACCAATTGTTATAATCATCCCTTGATGAAGCCTCTACTGGTTTTGAAAATTACACCACAACTTGAGGGACTAGGTTCTCCTAATGCATCACTATCAACATTGACTTTAATTCATGATGGGATTAGATGAATCCTTTTCATGAATTTAGGTTAAGAATGATTTCTAAACATAAAAATTAACCCAAGAAGTTTGGTAATTATGAGGTCTCTATAGTGTTATTTATATATCCCACTTGCAGTTTAGATTTCATTTTTATGTCTATCATAATACCTGAAATAATGTTTATAATTGGAAGCATATTCCCTTTAAATCTGATGTTATTTCTTGATTGTTATATATATTGAAAACCAACAACAAAATAGTAGATAAATTTCTTTATCTGAACACTCATATATTAGGTATCTCATGAATGAATCCAAAATTTTATTAGTTTTTAACTTATAATGAAATAGAGACTCAAAGAGATTCCATATCTTTTTATTAGACACACATTCTAATAAAATATGGTGAAAACTCTCCCAACTATTAATATAGGGAATTTAGTAGTATCCCAACTATAATCCAACCATTTGAATCCAATCATTTGTTAAAATCTTGTTGATCTACATATTAAAAATAAATAGTTTCCTAGTGGTAGGGTCAAAGGATTTCCTGAAGAACTACATCCACCTGGGTGGGCCATCATCAACACCACACTGATAATGATAGTGTATCCTTAGGTGGATAGTGCCTAGTATATATGGGCTCCATAAGGCCATATCCTACTCTTAAAAAATTAAAGAATGGATTTTCTATTTTATACCAGTAGGGAGGAGATAATTCATCTACTCAAGATGTTCGGATTCCTCTTAAATGGGTATTCTATTTAGGATAGAGGGAAGATAAAATTCATTAAAAATAGGATAACTATTACTATTGGAGTTCCAAAAATTTATAGATCATATACTTACAAAGTGTGTGCATCATTATCTTAGTATACTCATCTCTTATGGGTGGCCAAACTGAGAAGCCCAAGTAATATTGTTTACCCCTATGCAAACAATCTATAAGTATCTTCCTAATGAATTTAGTTGAATCATGGTTTGAATTTAACAAATTATGGATATGAATATCCACAAGGGACTTGTTAAAGAATTTGAGATTTTTTATACCAATACCTCCAATATCAATAGGCTTCAAAATTTTCCTCAAATCCATAGATACAATTTATCATTCATAGATATTACTCTACCTAACAAAATTATTGACTTTAGTGCCCAATATTTAAGTATCTACCTTTTCCATTTATAGAGATGAAATTAATATAAAAACATATATATAATGATATAATTAAGAAGGAGTGTCCTTCTATCTTGATATAAGGTCTTACATTCCCCACAAGTGAGTTGTGATTAGATTTTATTGGATATTCCTTCATGATATCTTACTCCAACTCTTCCATAAAAGATTGGTACTCCATGATAGTTGAATTGTAGATCCCCTTGCATGACCTTCAAGATATTGATGATGGATCCTTTTTAATGGTTTAAATTCCCTTCCCAAAAATAAACATCGATTTTTTCCTTGAAATAGATTAACCATATACCTATTCATAATAGGAAAATATTTCTATAATGAAGTTATTACATCCATTTTTAGCCTCACAGAAGTGGAGAATATCATTGGCATAAAGGATATGTGTTGGAAATCTAAGGTTTTTAGAAAACAGAATATGTATAATTTTCCCTTGATCAATAACTTTTAGTAAACATTAACTGAGTTAATATTCAATTAAAACAAATAGGAGGGTATAAATGGTATCCCCTTGCCTTAACTCCCTAGGTTAATTGATGTACTATTTTAGGGAACCATTAAGAAATACAAAGTGTTGATCTTGAGATCATGAAATGACCTATCATTTTTAATGGATTACCTCATATTTATAGTGTTATAAAACAAAGTAAACTCATCTTCTAATAGTCTTATATGATTAAAAAAGTTCAAATTAGTGAATCTTTGGAAATTTATATAGGCTACTATAATAAGGTATCCTCTAATATTTTCATTTTTATTTAGAATATAGTTAAATTCCTCTATGAACACTCTGTTCACATTGATTTGAGTTGATCTTAAATATAGTTCCTCCCATAGGCCCATTATTTTTGATATAGAGGTTAAAAGAATATATAAAACAGACTATACAAGTGGAGTTACCTATGTCAAAACTGATGATAATATACTGCTACCCAATTTAGAAAATATTATATTGAACATCCTTAATTTTAATCATCCCAAGGGTTTTAAAAGTTTTCATCTTAATATTATTTATCATCTAAACATATTCGGTTTAATTCTAATAAAACATTTTTAAAACAATCAAACTTCACCATGGGTTCTATGATACCAATAAACCTAGGATGATGTTATGAAATGAAGTTCCTAAGGGAACGAGAAGTCTTTTTATTTTTTAGGCCATCTAATTTTCAGAACAATATACTCATTTTGAGAATGATCTTCCCTAGTTTGGGGGAAAGATTTTCTTTTCCACCTCCACTAATGGATTCATTCTCTTTTCCTTGACCCTTTTCCTTCTGGTCGGTGCACCCAATTTGGTTTTCCTTCTTTTATATTTTTTTGATTAATCAATTTCATTTGCCAAACTTTTTCAATAAATGAGACTAAATTTATTGGAATATATTTTCAAAATAAAAGGGGATTCCTTAGATGAATTATTTCTAGTATCCTTTTTATAGGACACTATAGTGAAGGATCTATCAACTAAATCAGGATACAATTTACCTTATGATACCTCGAGCATGCCCACCTAACCTATACTTTAACATATTTTTTGGGTTACACCCACCTGGTATGTGGTAGTTCTTTTAGTATTAAAGGTGTTTGGGACCAAAACCATACCTTTTAAACCCGCCTTAACAATATTGGAGGCCAAAAAATAAATATATCCATTTGTTTAGTAGGGAGGGATTGAAAATAACAGAATTATAGAAGTTTCAAATATATATTAAATGAGTGGACAATGAAATAAAAACCTTCCATAATTTTTTTGGGACATGATTGTGAAAGAGGAAGGTGGCTATAGTTTATGGGATCCATGAGGGAGGGGATCTATGAGAGAGATCGACTGGGATGATCTACGAAGTGGAGCCAAAATTTCATCCCAGAAGGGCAGGGAGAACCGATGGATGTGAGGAGGTGGGAAGACAGGGAGGTGAGGAGGCGAGGAGGAGAGAATGTTGTGAGGAGGAGATGGAGATGCGGGAAATAGGTGGTGAGGATGTACAAGTGCGGATGCAGATGCAGGAAGGGGAGGTGGGGAGGTGGGAAGGTTGAAAGGCAGAGGTGGAGGCGGTGACCCAGTGAGGTGAGGAGGTGGCGGGGATGCATATGTGGGAAGAGGAGGCTCAGAGGAGGCTGGAAGTTGGAGCAGGTAGAGAGGAGGAGTGGGGGAGTGACAGGAAGAATCACGATGGAGGGAAGTGGAATAGGGGTTGTGGTAGGTGAGAATCACGATTGAGGGAGGGGATGGGGAGTAATCGTGAGGGGGTAGGGATATATCCATGAACATTGTGGCTTTAGGGTCGATATAGCCACGATTATTATAGACCATTGCTAAAAATCTATGTCTATATCTCAAAATTCTAGTAGTGGATGTCGATGTTGTAGTCTTTGGCATTGCCCCCTATCAAGGCCTTATTTTGATCAATCTTTTCTCTGATGTCCAGGTCCAATACTCCATTCCATGATGGTCTGGTGTGGTGGTCTTCATGGTGGTTCTATGATGTGTTGATTTGAGCAGAAATTGGTCTATGGGAGGTGTTTCTAGTATGGTGTTTTCATGTTTGCACCGACGATGCTCAATCAGAGGTGTTGAAGGTGTTTTATGGTGGATAGAAGGGTGCCTTATGGCAGTTTCATGGTGTTTTTGGTCATTTGGTGATGATGATAGTTGTGTGGTGGTATGTGGGATTTCTTATGATGGTTCCTTCATTAATTTTCTGGTGTTTCTATTATCATTGTACTAATTCAGGATGAAGATTCCTCTGGCTGATGACCAGCAATATTCACGACAACGACACTTGGAGAGGAGGAAGACAGTGAAGGTGTGATGCCTACAGTGATGTGATGATGGTGGTGATGATGTGGATGGGACCTGAAATTAATTTCCTCAGTCAATGAGATGGATATCAGAACCTTTGAGGTGCCGATTTGGTTGGATTTAAGTATCAATTTATTTTGAATTTGTCGATCTTGTTTAGTTTATGTATTGAATTTTGAATATGAAACATTTAATTTTGTAATCCTAGTGAATTTTATTATAAAGTGTATGGTTACCACTGAACCATAATGCTACTTAATTAATGTTTCTTTCTATTTTTTGTGTAAGAAAATCAACTTAGGATTATAATATGTTATATCAGTATGATAGTTATGGAACTCTTTGAATAGTTCAAATCTCTAAATAAAAAAATTATTTTTTGTACATTTAGCACAATTACATCAATGTGTTAAATGATGTTCAATGATTTTAAGGAAATATATTCCCACGTATGCACTAGAGAGTAAGGTAAAACTTTATACAATATTTCAAAAAATATTTAATTTTGATGATGATACTAAGTGTGTATTTAAGAACCATTATTTTGAATAATTGTTAATTGAGGTGTATAATTTTTTAACATTTGGTGGAATATAAATAGAAATTTCCAGAATATAGATTACATTTCATATAATAAATATTACCCGTTTCCATGGTAAAAAGTTTTATGTGTTATTGTATTGATCATTTAATAAGATCATCCATGATGTTGTCTCTAAATAATTGGGGTTATCCAATCCAAAAGGGCTGAGACATGCTAAAATAATAATTCACCATTATAATCAATAAGTAACACACTAATATTTTAGTTCTAATTTCCCATCAGTATAAATTAAATATTTTTAATATTCCTATACATGACATATATAAATAAAATGAATTTGGGGTAAAATAAACCAAGGTTATTAAATTTTACAGTTATAATATCAGCAATAATTGTTTTGTACAAATAAATGTATTCTTATAATGAAATCCTGAAAAATTTCAATTTAGTAGTAGATGTATTCCATATAAGGAACATTTATCTATTATTGGGAAAGAGGTTTCTTCACTAGTGTTATACCAAGATGAATACTAAGGTGAACTTCTAAAAATAAGCTATAATAAATATTATTTTTGAGAAATTTTCCAGATCCTTGAAATTATCATGGGATCCATTGTTACATAATCAACACCCAGGATGACCACTGGTGCTTATCCTATTCATAGGTCCTATATGGATATCCTAAAATGATATTTAAGTAGACATTGATATCATATAAAAATTTAATTATCAATTTAATATCAAATTTTAAATTTCAAATTTTGAATTTTAAATAAAATAATGTTTATTTTTAAAACCAGTTAGTTGACAGAAATTAATTAGCGTCTATAAATGACAAACAATATCATTTTACACATAAAAATGTATTATTCAAATAATTGGTTCATTTATGTGCTCTATTCAAAACTAAATATAGTATGGTTATATAATTATAGAATATATTGTCTATATAAATATCTAAATAGCACTAATCTAATTATAATTTGATTTTATTAATGAATAAGTATAGTATACATAAAAACTTTATTTTCTAATAATTGTTTAATAATATTTTTATGAATTTATTTAAATTTAATATTTTAAAACTTTTAGAATATAAATTTGATAACATTAAATTAATTTTTTATTTATAATAATAATATAAACAAAATATGGATTTTCTATTTTTTCTACAATAGTTTTTTGAGGAGAATAGTGAAAAATATAGCTTTATTCAATACCATAGTGTTTTTTTATCATTAAGTTTGTATGAAATAAAAAGGTATGAAACATTTTTATTGTTTATATATTTATATAAATTTTAATATAACTGATTTAAAATTCTAGATCGAATTAAGAAAAATCATGTTTTATATTATGAATACATAATAATATTTTATCATAATAAAATATTGTTTTCTATCATTCTATATTAATTATGATTCCACGTGGTGTATTTTTTTATTTATTTGAGTATGTCTAAAATTTACTTTTATAATAATAAACCAATTAATTTTACAAAAATCAATATCATCCATATATTTATCTAATATTTTATTTTTAATGGTTAAAAATATAGTTATTCCAAAAAAATGATTGGATGTGTAATGTGAAATCATACTAAAATAAATTATGTCACTATTAATTTTGATTTTAGAAAAAATATTTTCCAAAATTTAAATTTGAATTCTTAAATTAAGAAAAAATTATATTTTCATATTTATTCAAAAAAAATTACCAATAAGGGGGAAAATGTATTTAACACGGTAATGGTAAATTTTGGAAAATAAATCTTAAGCATGTGTAAATTAGATAATCGATGTCAAAAAAATAATCCAAATGATTTATTAAGGATTTTATCAACTATACCTTATACACATTGAATTACTTCCCATTTTAGAGTCACATTTTGATGTGAAACATGTGTGCCTACCTTATTAATATTTCATATTTAGAAAAATCTCATTCTATCGGATTATAAGGGGGACTTCCACTAATCCTTTAGATATTCTCAAAAAATTAAATTTTCTCTTTAAAATATATCTATTTACTTCTACTATAGTATTCTTAGATATATTTAAGCCTTGGGTTAAAATAATTTGGCCTAGGTCCTCTATTTCCAAGATGTACTTCAATAGAATGTTCAAATTGTCAATGTAAGTACAAATCACCCCCTAGTCATTTTCCTTATCTATATATATCCTAAAAAATCATACACATTAAAAAAATAAACAATTATTATCTTTATACTAATTTTTTTATATTTATTGTATAATCATTATGGTCTTTTCATCGTTTTTCATAAGGAAAATGAAAATGACATCAAGTGGATGTGTAGACTACTGCATCCAGGAACAATAAGTTATATTTTTTCACTAAATTAATTTGATAGTTCAAAGATAACAGCTAAATAAATAATATTTAATTTATAACATGACTATGTTTATATAAAAAATAAACTATTTCTAACCCTTATCCCATTTTATAGAAAATTTAAACATTGTCGGTGTGTATGTGTGGACTACTACATCCACAAAGTTTTTTATTTCATTTTCCATATCTATTTTGTATTAACATTTATCTAAAACTATTAAATTATTATTTTATTCCTCAAAAATATAAATAATATAATTAATTATATTTAAAAATGATATTATTCAAAAAGAATTAGTTTCTAAAACATACTAACCCATCAATTATTGCATGTTCTTGTTTGGGTCAGTTTTCCCACATACAAGAACATTGGTAAAAATTTCTATCATGGATGACTATGGAATAATAAATAATGGTATAATTTTATGTTAAATATAAAAAAATTATTATAGTTACATAATAGTTATCTTAATATTTAAATTATTATTAAAAAATTAAATTTACTTTACAAATAATTACTATAATGGGTTCATCAACGATTCATCCTTTATGAATCGTGAGTGAAATAATTAAGAAATGAATATAAAAAAACTAAATTTAATAATGAATAATCAATTAAAATTCATTTATAACCATTTATTTATTAACATGTAATTACTTTACTATAATGAACATCAATACATTAAAGCATTCACAAAATATTCAAAATCACATACATCCTATGATGAAAAAATATATAAATAACTAATAAATATATAATAAATTATTATAATTGATCAATAAAAAAGATTATATATATTAAAATGGTTCTAAAATAGGTTATTATTATGTTAATGATAATGATAATGGAGATTAAATCCCTTCCATAAAAGAGATATAGTGACCCCTGAGTCCCGCCTCTAGTGGGCCCCCGGGTTGGTGACTAGAAATGAGGGTACAATAAACACGCAAATGGGAGGCATTACCCTTTAAGATAAACACATGTGGAAGAGAGAGATAAGATATACACCAACCAAATCCTTCTCAGACTAAGATATAAAATAAACCCCAAGTACAAAAATGTAATGTCATGTAATAACTACTAAAACTAAAAGGAAACTACAAGTTAGAAAAGAATGTAAAGACAAAAGTGACAAGAAAGCCCAAAAAACTCATACAACCCACAAGATAGTAGTAACCATACTGATCTCCAACCTACTCCAACTGACCGAAAAACAGTTTATATATATGTAGTTTGAGTATAAAAATATACTTAGTAGGATCCTCCTTGGATCCTCTCATGAAAAAGGTAAATAAATCATTCTAAATAACAGCAAAGAACAAGTGAAAATAACTCATCAACCAAACATGTATTCTAAGTTCCCATCCTCACCATGTCTACTCTCACAAAGTATCTCATACAAGATCATATAAAATAATAATGAATATCAAGGGTACCCTGCTACCACTTCCCCACTGGTTTTCCACTTTACCCCAATGTCTCACATCCTAAGCATCTCTCTCCAAAAGGGTATCCCACAAACACTTGGGTGAAGCACTAGAATGCGCACCTAATGTGTCAACATGCACCTTTTTCATCAAACCACCATATCCATGTAACCAAAGTAAATAGGTAGTTTCAAGGAGCCACACATCACACACAATGTGTATCATACATCAGGTATTATACCTCAAACCATCATAGTCCATACACCGAGTAGGGATCCTAAAACCATTACAGCCTATACACGTTATACCTATAATATTACTTAGGAAAATATATCTTGAATATACGTGTGTAATGTCACCACAAGACATTACATCACTCTATACACATATATAGGGAAAACTAACCATCATGAAAACTAGTACACGTAACTACCAAGAGAAGAGAGCGGTCCCAATGGGGGTAGTCAGTCATCCATCCTCCCACCAGGATGTTCAGGAAAACACCCCCCGGGGCTCAGAATACCTAGGGTGTCAGTTTCCCTAATCGATAGGGTGGAGTAGTGCACATAAACACAAAAGTCAAATATATAATATATCTCGCAACCAAACTATGGTCATATCATAATCTCAAAAACGAATTCAAATAACTTCTCTCAGACACCTGACTGTCATTGCTAAGACCAGATATCCTATAAGCACACATCCATTTTAAGAGCTACATTAATTTACTTTATCAATTTTTATCAATTCCACTTTACGTTAACTAATTCTCAACCATTAATTAACCATTAATAATTACACACTAAATTTCATTACCATTTAAATAAAGATCCATTCCCTCCAAAAATAATAAAATTGAGTCAATGTATTATCAAAATTTCAAACTCAGCAATGCATCCCAGTACGTTCCAACCCCATTGGTTAAATATCTATTCATTTATCAATAATATTACATTCCATATCACCAGGTGATCTAGGAAAACATTCTCATATCCCTAAACACAAGGGTGTTACATGTAGTGGTATTTAATACAATCTCGGTGCTTTCTATATGCACCTTTTATTCCGACATCAAACGCCTAGTTTTCACAGTCAGGCCTATTTGGGTTTCATTATCAGGCTGAGTTCTTCATTTCATCCTTCCATCAAACAACATATTCTTTCTCCCTTTGAGCCACTGTTTTATCCAATTATTATTTTTTATATCCCACTCATATTTGTGACTGTCTGAATTATAATCATGATGATTATTGGAGTATGATTTATTGACTAGGTACTATAGTTTTTCTCTTTTGGGTTTTTCTAGTTTAAATTTATGGTGTCAACATTTATTTTTCTACACATATATTTTGGAAATGTTTATCTGCATTAATTTTTTCTGGCTTGTTCAAAGGGAAAATAAATTGATTTCCACTATGCATTTTCTTTCTTGTTTTCTTTCACATTCATCTCTTGTCGTATTTCTAGGAATATAGTATCATAGGGTTTGGTTTTTTTTCAGATATGTTATGGAATCCAATTACAATTCGGATGATTTTTTTGAACAGTACCGACTACCATAAATGGGGATTAAAAATGAAGGATCTGATTTTTTCAAATAAATACAACTTCTAGTGCTTTGTACTCAAAATCTATAAATAATTTATGATGAATAATGGGTGTTTGAGAATGTGGTGGTTTGCAATTTAATTCATCCTTGGGTCAAAGAAAAAGTGATAAACAATATTTTCAACATCCCTCATGCTATAACTTTTTGGGAGAATCTTGACACTACCTATGTGTAAGAGAAAGGGAAAAATATTTTATTTTCTCCTCAAAAAAATGATAAATTTGTGGTATAAAGAAGTTACATCTATTTATAACTATTTGAGTGAATATGTAGGATTTTTTGATCAATTGTATGTTATGGGTATTAATTTTGAATATAAGGTTTCAGTTATTTTGTTTCTTAATATTTTACAAAATTCTTGGGAGAATTTCTATGTTACTCTCATTGGTTTTACTCCTAATGGTACTGTAACATTCAGTTTTGTTAACTATATTATCATTAATAAATAGGTAATGAGATGTAATAAGAAAAAATATTCTTCAGAGATTTTAGTCAAAATGATTAGGGGAGAATTTAAGAAAAAAAATCTGGGATAGAGTAGTTATGGTAAGAGAAAAGTTGAAGAAAATTCAGGTCAAAGAAGAGAGTTTGAATGTTATCATTGTTTTAAGAGAAGAAATATAAAGAAGTGTTTCTATTAGCTAAAAAGAGAAAACATAATGAAGGAAAATAAGAAGAAGAAGAATGGTGATGGAGATGATCGTGTCTCCACCACTACAGGGGTGATCATGATATTGTTTATGAATCCATTAATATTTCAATTAATGATTCTTTTTGGGTAGTTAATAGTGTCGTCTGTTTTTATGTGACATTGAATAAGGTGTGTTTTTACAAATTACAGCCCTTGTATTTTTTGGATATTAAATATAGGTAATGATTACCATCTATATGTTAAAGGTGTTCAGACTATTTGTTTAGATACCAACACAACATGTAAGATGATTTTGAAGAATTTTCAACATGCGCCTAAGGTTCCTATGAAACATATTTGTGCCAATGTTCTTTATGGTGAATGTTTTATCAGTATTTTGGTGATTTCCAATGGAATGTTTCCATATTATCCTTGATTTTGGCTCAAGGGAAGAAGAAATTACATTTTTACTGGACTATAACTTATATTTCTTGTGATGCTTCTTGTGTTGATGAGTGCAGTTTGTCTTTCATGTTATGGGATATGAGGCTCATCCACATTAGAGAGAAAAGGATTGGTTTCTTGGAAAATAAAAATTTTCTTCTAGGTTTGACCAATGTTAAATTGGACATGTGTGACCACTATATGGCTATAAAACTTATCTGGGAGAGTTTTAGCATACGTCCTTTGTATAGGAAGTCATAAGTACTCGAATTAGTACATTATGTGATATGTGGCCCTTTTAAATCTAAGAACTTTTATAGAAGTATTTATTTTCTGAAATTTATTTATGAAAACTCAAGTGATCAATGTGTTTATGTTTTCAATTCCAAAAGTGATCTTCTTAGTGTTCTTAATCAATTTCAGGTTTTGGATGAGATGGAATCTTGTAAGAAGTTGAAATGTATTCATACTGACAATAAGGGAGAGTATTGTGGTTCATTTGATCAGTATTTCAGGTCAGAAGGTATTTTTCATCATAAGACACCTCCTAAGACACCACATATAAATGGTTTAGTAGAGTGGATGAACAAAATTTTGTTTGAAAGAGTTATTTGTTTTATTTTCAATGAAAAGGTTCCTAGACATTTTTTGTGTTATTATTTTATTAATACTTCTTATATTATCAATTTATCAACAATGGTTTCTTTATAGACAGACACTCCAAACATATTTTTACAAGGAAAATAGATCAAGTAAGATCATTTGTGTATTTTTGGTTTTAAGGCATTTGTTTATGTGCCTAGAGATGAGATATAGAAATTGGATGCTAAGTCACGATAGTGTATTTTTATTGGTTATGGACATGATGAGTTTGAATATTGGTTATTTGATACTGATTTGAATAAAATTTTCAGAAGCCATCATAGAGTTTTGAAAGTTAATCAATCTATTATAGATATTGATTCATTAGAATATTATTCTTCTCTAACTTCTTATGGATTTTTCAATCCAAATCCAGTTTCTAATTCAAATTTACCCCGTATTATTGATTTTGATAATCATGTTGATGTGAAAAATAATGTTTCGGGTTAACAAGTTGTAGTTTTATGTTAGTTATATAAGGCTTTCATTAAAATAAAGGTATTTATTTTTATGAGATTTTATCACCTGTTTTCAAAATGTATTCCTTTCAGGTTATTCTTTGTTTGGATACTAGTTTGGATCTGTATATTTTGCAGATGGATGTGAAGACTACTTTCCTCCATTGAGATTTATAGGCGAACAATTATATTAATAATTCAAAGGGTTTTTCTAAAAAAGGTAAATAAAATTAAGTTTTCATGTTAAATAAGTGTTTATATGGTTTAAATGAAGCTCTGAGGTAGTGTTATAGAAAGTTTTAATCATTCAATTTTCAATAGGGATTTAGGAAGACATATTTTAATCATTGTGTTTTTGTTAGGAGATTTAATGATGTATATTTTTTTATATTGTTGCTTTATATTAATGATATGCTCATTGTTAGTCCTGATACTTATTTAATTGACATATTATATATTGATCTTTTTCAGTATTTTGTGATGAAAGACTTAGGGCCAGCATGAAAGATTCTTAGCATATCAATTTCTCATGATAGAAAGGACATGAAATTGTGGTTATCTCACGAGAGAGATATTTAGATGGTTATTCAGATATTTTATATGGATAGAGAGAATGTGTTTAATACTCCTCTTACTTTTCATTTTAATATTTTTTCTAGTCATTCACCTTCTATCGTTGAAGAGAGAGATGAGATGCAACACATACCATATTCATTTTTCACTGGTTGTTTGATCTATGCAAACGTATGTACTAGACCAAATATAGATCATGGAGTTGGTTTGGTCAGTCATTTTTTATCTAATCTAGGTATAAAACTTTAGAGATAAGTGATGTATATATTTTTTTGTCTTCTTAGTACTTATAATCTGATATTGTGTTTTGGAAATGAGGAACCTATGGTTTGTGGCTTTAATGATTCAAATATGGCCGAAGATATGGATTTGAGGAATTCTATTTCAGGCTATTTGATCTCTTTTTCATTGGGGCATTATCTAGACTGTCAATATTTTAGAGATGTATTGATTTATCTACCATTGAGTCTGAGTTTATTGCAACAAAAGAGGCATGTAATGAATTATTGAAAATGAAAACTTTTATTTGAGGGATCAATTTTAATCAATAGTGGTGTGTTTTATTTTGTGACAATAAGAGTGATATTTGTTTGGGAATGAATCCCACATTTCATGGAAGGTCAAAACATATCAATGTTTAGTATCATTAAATCTAAAAAGACCTTGATTTGAGATAGTTGGATCTCAATAAGTTCCACATGGATGACAATAGATCATACATGTTGACCAAGAGTTTACCCAAAGGTAAATTAGATACTTATCCACTGATATTAGGGTTGGTCATGATCCACAATTGAGTTAGAGGGGGATTTTTTCGAGGTGACTCCTCATCTTCTCTCCGAACATGATACTTAAATAAAAAAGGAAAATTAGACATGAAAATAGGGGAGTTAATTATATTTGAAATGAGGACATTTTTAGGGCTCAAGGGATGTGGTTGTCTCATTATTCCTAGTATGAGAATCTCTTTTCTACTTTAGGGAAGTGATGTTAGGGTTATATCCATCCTTTTTTAGATCTCCATCAGCAAAATTCTCTAGGTCTATTCATCTTTCATCTATGGTGGCATCTTGGATCTGATCCCAATTCTTTTCATCTTAACCTTTCATTCAGATAGTGAAAAGTTATGTTCTATGATTAGATCTTTTTTAGTTTCTTTATCCAGTCGTGTTCATCGTTTCAAGGTAAATTTAGACTCCATCCTTTTTCTTCATTTGATCCACTATTTTATTTGAGTATTAATTTTGACATCCAACTCATCTTTGGGAGTCTCTGCTTTGTACTCTTGATTATTAGTGGATTATTTTTTCTATACTAGGTCGCAGGGTTTTTCTATTTTTGGTTTTCCACATTAATATTTATAGGGTCAACATTTATTTTTCTACACATATATTTGTTCATTGATCATTCTCTTTAGTTTTTTATGTCATGTTCAAAAGGAATGGAAATTTATTTCCATTTCACATTCACTTTGGTGTTTGCTAGAGTGTTCGTCACTTACTGTATTTCCCAATATTCTCACACCTCACTACTATGAACCTTCCTCCCCTTCCTTTCCTTCCATATCCTTTTTACATTACAAGGCTCCTTCCAAACAGATCCTTGAAGGTGTTATCAGTCATACTATTGACAGTGCTATTTATAGTGGCATTTTGGGGTGTTACACTGAAAAATAAAAAAAATACAATACCATAGATATGAATGGAACATTTAATGGTGTTTGAGTTTATTTAATATACACCTTTAAAATACATAAAACAATGAAAAAATGTTTAGCGAATGAAAAAAATAAAAAAAATGAAATATGTTTATATTAAAAAGTTTGGGGTAAAACATTAATAGGAAAATGTAAAAAATATAAAGAATGAATACCATTTGAAAAGAAATATGTAGTATAATTTTTTAAAAATATATAAAAGGGATAATTAAATAAATAATTATGTATAGAAAATAGGATAATTAAAATTATAAAATAAATAGAATTTATAAAAAATAAAAAAAATATTATATAGTTAATGTAGTTGCAAGATTCTTGTTCTTTCTATTAATGTTTGATTCATCCTTTCCACCATGTGATTCATTCCACAAATTGTTTTTTCATATCGTAGTCCTTTGTGTCTATAGTAATACTCAACATTCCAAATACAATAAAAAACATGTTTAATAATTACTTTTTATCATTTAGTGGTGATTTAAGCCATAGAAAAATGACATGTGATTCTTTCTAACAGCGTCACGTATTTGTGTGCAGGGAATATTTTCACTATAGTATTTTTGTAATGGTTTTTTTATTTATCAGTGTCTTAAACCATATTTGAATACTTATCCACAATTTCTAACTTTTCAAAATTTATTATTTATTATATAATTAAAAATAAGTATATATCTCTATATATCAACATAATATATATTCATGTATATAAATATTCATAAATACTTATAAATATCTATAAATATATATTAGCATAAATAAATTTTCATAAATATATAATATATATATGTTATTATATATAACAGTATATATATATACCCACAAAATATATATTGATAAATATAAATACCAATTAATTATGTCGTCTACTAACATAATATGGGAGATATAATGAGGGATCATCCTTCTTCGGTAAGTAAGAATATCTCACTTTGGAATGCTCCTATTAATAAGGAGTATGAGAACATCTTGGGAATTGATGAAAACTCTCAGGGATATGGGATCTCCCTATCTAATCCCACGAGTTGCCTTGAAGAAGCCATGATTTCTCCCCATGAATGTGACTGCAAGCCGTGAGGAACTTAGGCACCTGGAAATTAAATAGGAGTCCTAATAAGAGAATCCTACACCAGTTAACACAGTAATGATAATGCTCCAATAAATTCTATCATAGGTCTTATCCCTATCTATTTTGATTTCCATGTTTGAATTGTGATCCTAGAGGTTAATGTCAGTAACTACCTCTTGAGCCAACGCTATGTCCCCTTAGTTTGATCATGATTTAACGAATCCATATTGCTCCTTAGAGATCTAGTGAAGAATATGTAAGGATAGCCTTCTGTTGATAATTCTCAAAACACTACTAGGAATCCATGTTTTCCCAATGGTTTTAAACTGTTGGGAAAGGCCCTAAAACCGTTGGGAAATCTTATCCCAATGGTTTCAGAATCCATTGGGTTGTGAGGAATCGGGAAAGCCTTATACAAATGGTTCATGTTGAACCATTGGGAAAATGATGTTTAGATTTCAACTGCCCACAGTTCGTAATGAACCGTTGGAATAAAATTGGATCCTATTATACCAACGGTTCAGCTGAACTGTTGGGAAAATCAGCGCACAGGGTTATGCCAATGGTTTTAAAACTGTTGGCATAAACATATACGGGGTATAACCCAACGGTTTTGAACTATTGGGAAATGTAGCAGCACAAAAGGGTATAACTGAATGGTTTTGAACCGTTGGGAAATGCAGCAACACACAGGGGTATAACCCAACAGTTTTGAAACCATTGGCTTAGACCCCCATTTATTCAAAATGAAACATCCTACAATCAACTATAGGCTGCAATGAAAACTCTATGTGAAAAACATGCCATCTCACAAAAATACACTGCAATCACAAAAAAAACACTCATTCTGTTTGTTTAGGAACACTGCAACCTACAAACATAGAAAACACACTGCACAAATAGAAAACTCACAAAAACTCACTTCAATCACCTGCAATCACACAAAAAACACACAAGAAACACATAGAAATAATCATCTCATTTTTGATAGCTTACTCACATCCCTTCCCCTTGTATGGTTCACATATTGATGTGGTAGAGAGACCAAGAACCAACAAAATGTTGTCTTGTTGATCAAATAGGGAGGGGTATATTGTAAATTCAAGTTTATAACTCATATATGAAGAATCCCCTCCCTCAATCCTGATCTATCAGATAAGGTTTATTGGTTTTGATTACTCCAGGATAAATTTGATATTTTTTCAATGAATTTAATCATTCAATATACTAACCTATAAGGATATTTAAACTATGACCATTATAACCCTTTTGTTCCTAGAGTATAACGATGGGGGAATCATATACTATGGGGCAATGACTTCTATTATGTAAAGAGATTTAGTTATATTGTTTCATTTATCAAGTTTTTGGTTTGTGTTTAAGTGAGGGATATTGGTCAGGCTTCTGTGACCCATAGATTCTATGGGGATAGATATTTACTTGATTCATGAGAGATATCACATGCCTAATTTTCAAGGGGATCTGCTATGATGACATCCAACATGGTGTTTGTCAGTGGTTATGAATCATTTACATCATCTGTTGGGCACACTTTGGAAATTTTCTATCATATTCTAAGAGGATAAGATTACAAGGTAATATTCTATCCCCAACCTGTAATGCAAACATTCAGATAATCTTCTGTGACAATCTAGTAGATTACTAAATGAATTTTAGTATATACCTTCCATATATGATTTTTGTATCCATTGAAATTTGAATGATGATCCATAGGGAGAATCATAAAAATTAACCATTTATCACATGGGATCATGGTCCTGATGGTGGTACACTAGCTGGTGAGCTATGATATGAACCAAATGCCCTTGTTATTTCATACACATGTTGTGTGACAAATTCTAACAATTATAGTGAAATATTTTAAGTAATGAAAACACCTTGAGTGATTAGGTGTTGGAAGGACCCTTACTTGAGTGATAATTATACTATCATATTATAAAATGATATCTAACACTAACATGATTGATAAGGTAGGGGGAATAGGACCCAAGTGACTAGAACCTTGTACCTATCTAGTGAGCTATGATATGGACCAAATTCTTTTGGTTTTATTTCATACACATGTTGGGTGAGAAATTCTAACATGTATAATGATATATTATATGGAATGACAACACCTTGAGTGATAAGGTGCTAGAAGGACCCTTACTTGAGTGACAATGTAGTTATCATATTATAACATGATATCTAACCCTACCATGATTGATAAGGTAGTGGTCAATATAATGGCCTCACCATGAGTGACAATGTTCTAGGTGAACCCAACCATGAGTGATAATGGAGCGTTTGGAATTTGATATTAGACCTACCATGGTTAATATGGTATTATTTCAGAAAATGGATTTACATTGATCATAATGTATTAACATGGATGTTTGTTGAGTGAGAAGGTTGGTATGTGATATATAGTTGTATGAGACACTACCTTTAGTAGTATGGAAGATGTTGGGAGTTGAGTGATGAGCTATATTGAGTGAGAAGTATTATTCTAGGGATTTGATCAGGGTAAAAGTAGTGGATACATATAAATAAGTTGGGCTAGAAATGACATGTGTGGAGATAATTTACTATTTTGAAAGCGGTAAATTGCTACATGTGTAGAGGTAATAAAGAGGTACATGAGGGAAAATATTGATCCTTGCCATTTTTTACTTAGCAGTAATGAGACATGTGGAACTTTTTTAAGGACATGAATTGATTAGTTGAATGGATGTATATATATGATTTTGTATTAAAAATGGTGTGAAAATTATTAAGGCATCTTCCATAAATATTTAGAATTTCCTTTCATGTTTAAAATAAATACAATGGTGTTCATGGATCTCATGAATGAGATATTCCATACATATCTCAACTCATTCACTGGGGTGCTTATTGATGATATCCTTATATACTCACCGACCATTGATATACACATTGGACACCTATAGATTTTTTTGTACACTTTGACCACGTTATATGTTTTATAAGATCTCAAAGTTCCACTTATGCTTCTATAAAGTATTTTTTCTTAGGCATGTAATCTATAATGTGGGAATTTATGTAGACCCAAAGAATGTATATGTTGTGGTGTCATGAAAAGGCATACGAAACATGTTTGAGATTGTGGGTTTCCTTTGTTTATTCGGGTTTTACATATGGATCATTTAAATCTTTTCCCCTTTAGAAGTGCTTATGACTAGGATTACTAAGAATGAAGTTATGTTTGAGTGGTCTGAAAAGTTTAAAGAGGCCTTCCTAAAAAGTCAATGATGTTTTGATCCTACTGAATTACTATAAATTATGATTCAGAAATGAGGTCTCCAAATTAATCCCCGAGCATGAATTGGACTTATGTAAATTTCTTGCATTGGACACAGAGCTGTAGTATCTATGTGGAAGGTTCTATATTGTCCTCATCATATCACATATGAGAATGTGTCAAAATTGGAATGATATTAAATCAAAAATCATAGTCAATGAAATATTTTCAAATATTGATAACATTTATCATTAAATACAACTACAAGGGTCTGATGTTTCTCAACATAATGACGTATTAATATTGATCAATGATGGATATAACATTATTACATTCCATAGTAATTGTACCTTGTTGAATTATGCATAGGGATTTTCCTTCTCCTACTAGAATCACTAAATGGGTCTTCCACGATTTCTACAACATTGATAGTCTAAGTAGGGACATGGCTAGAATTATAGATTCTTCCATGAATGTGTCTTATCCGATATACCCGGGTCCTACAAAATCATTCTGCAGTTCCCTAATTGGGTTCAAGGAACTAAATTTCATCTCCATACTCATCCACCTACCCAACACCCCCACTACCCCACCTGCACAGCCACCACCCCACCTGCACAACCCTCCCTGCCCAGCCCCCTCCCCTGCCTAACCTAACCCCCTGCACATCCCACCCCCTCCCCCACCTGCCAAGCCCCCCTCCCCCACCTGCACAACCACCACCCCCACCTGTATAACCCCCCTTCCCATCCCCCATCCCCCATCTGCCCAACCCCCCCACCTACACAACCACCCCCACACCTGCACAACCCCCTCCCCCTGCCCAGCCTACACCCCACCCCCAGCTCCTGCCCAGACCACCCCCTCCCCACCAAACCCCCTACACAGCCCCCCTCATCCCCACCTCACCCCCGCCAAGCACCCCCACATCCCCCAAAAATTCTCATAGGGTAGTTGATTTTAAGTTTTAATCGTATTATTTGGGTTTTTAGTGACCCATTCAAGATTCAATCTATGGATACTTTGGAGAAATTAGGTGTTTTGGGATATTTTTTGGGGGTTTAGTTTGGGATAACTCATGTACATGATGTGTAGTTTTGAGAACACACATCATCTATTCTTTGTACTTGGGAAAGATGGGTTTTGGGAACTAAAAGATTTATACAAGGGGGTGGGTTACACGCCATGTAGTGGTGACTCGGGGTGTGCTAGTGGCAGATGACCATGTAGGGTATAAATCTATATCTAGTGCGAGGTACATGGATATGCATTGTGCATGGGTAGACCTTGTGTGGGGGGGATATATGGATAGGTACATACATGGGAACCATATGTGCGGTAAAGATTGTGTATGGGGTGATACATTCCACGTAGTAGGGAATTTTTCATGCTAAGTGGGGCCATGTATGTGAATGTACCCAGGTGGGGGTAAACATCATATACCGGAACACATGATGTGTACTTTGGAAAAGTACACACTGAGCAGTCTATGTCACATGGAATGAGGGGACATTTTGGGTTACATATCATGTACCTAAAGTACAGGTTGGGTACTTTTTTCTCCTTGTTGTGTTTTCCCTATTTTAACCATGGAGTAAGAATTCAACTTATAAGTATTAAATTTTGATCAGTTTTTCATATAAATTTCCATGGTGGAATACTTTATGTGTTTTAATGTGGTATTTATGGTGTTTTGGACTAAAATAATTCTTTATCATGATTTCTTCAAGGATTGGATTCAGAATCCTTCAGAAGGTTGGGTTGTGATATGAGAATCATGTGTGAGGGTTATGAGATCATTAGTTAGAATGGATTGTGGAATCTAAGCTAGTTTTGTTCAATGTTCTTTCATATAGATCCTGAAAATTATAATCAAGTAGTATATATGAGGAGATCTTGTTTTATCCTGACATGTTGGTACCTATTTCTCAAGGTTATAATAGTTTAGGATTACCTCCTTTTTTAGGATTGGAACTATTAGAACCATTGGGATGGGATGATGTTGTGGGATAGAAGTTATGGTCATATTTCCTTAAGATATTTATATGCATCAAAGGGACTCTTGAGGATACCATAGTGGGATTGTTACTGATTGAGTGAACAGTGTTTTCTATAGCTGTTAATTAATAATGCCCATGTGGAGTGGTCAATCTTGTACTATAGAGCCCTTGTAAGGTAAAACTTTTATGATTGTCTTGAGGACCATTGGTAATTAATTGGTTATTCATTTCTTTTATATACCCCATTGGGTGCATTGTTGATAGATGATCAGTTTGAGACGTTGTTGATCGATGATCATTTGGAGTCCATTTAGGGGCATTTGGGATATTTCTGTACTGGGTGTGTCTTGTGCTTTGGATGTACTAGAGGTACCCCTCATAGGGTGTATGTTCTTACTATGGACTTTTTTCCGTTTGAGGTTTTTTTGAATGGCTTGATCCAAGATTTTGGGTGCACCTGAGGATGCTATAGTTGGAAATCACTTTATATTGTCACATTGAGGACCATGGGAGCCCCGTGTTTTGGTTTGGCACTAAGGTGGTTCAAAGAGAGCCAATAGTGGTTGTTTTTAGAGAATAATATCCAAAGGAACATGAAGAGGGTATGCTATTTGTTTTATTTGATTTGATCAATGCTTCTAGATCAGCTATTTGGACAGTGGTTTGAAGGCTAGATCATCCCACATTTGGTTGGAATTTGGTCATGAGGTTTGAGGATGTTTCTGGTCAGGACTCTAGTCCAAGGAGGAGACACATATGATATCATAGATCAGGAATTAAAACTATGTTTTGATCTAGTTATCTCAATTTTTGACTATATTTAGATGTTATTAGTGTTCTAATGGGAGATATGGATGAGTGAAACACCCCTCTAGTTGAATGAGCACTTAGGATAGAGTGGCTTTAACATCGTAATGTGTTGAGGCACTCACAGAGTAGGTTTTTCCAGTCGTTGATGTATTGGTGCTGCCATCAACATGGATGTTCTTTCACCCCCATATCTTATCTTTTCTCACCCCCAACACATCCCCCCTCTCCCCCACCTGCACAGCCACCTCCAACCCCCTGTCCATCCCCCCTCCTCCTCACCTCACCCCTGCCCATTCCCCCCCTCCAGCACATCCCCCCTCCTCCCCACCTCATTTTTACATCTTCAATATCAATCAAAATGATTCTATACAGGTAAATTAAAACAAAACTGCAAACTAAAATGATATATTGCTTGTCTCCATAAAGGGATTATAATAGACAGTACATTGCAGCGAAATGGAACCAAAAAATCGAAAATAAATGAAGGCATACATACTAATTTAAAGTGAATGAACACAAATTACTTGAATCAAAGATAAGATGACTGGTTGGAAAGTAGAGTTAGAACCCTCGAGAGCAGGTAGGGAAGAATGGTTCCAAACACAACCTAAAATCGTAAGGGGGGTCATAACACGTACCCATTTAATGCGGAAGAATAGAGCATTGGAAAACCAGACCTATCGCGCTGGGAAATAGGGTTCGCATCGAGAGTCAGTTGGGAAGTAGGATTCGTGTCATGTTATTGGGAAAATCATCCATATGGGTGCATCGAGCTATAGTTTAGGGTAAAACGAGAAGGGTTATGGGTTCGCATTGAGATTTTGTAAAAAAAAAGCGTGAGCGCTGATGAGCATGGAGCGGGGAGCGGCGATCGGCGAGCGGCGATTGGCGAGGGGTGGTCGGGATGGGAGTGGTGGTGAGGGGTGGTCGGTATGGGAGCAGCAGCGAGGATGGGAGGAGTATGGGATTGGCGCCGAGGGTTTGGAGAAGTGCGGATTAGCGATAGGAGAAGTATCCTGATGGCGGGGTGATTTTAGATAGATATATCCCAACGGTTCATTTGAACCGTTGGGGAAAACCGGCTGTTATCACCTATATGCCAATGGTTCATATGAACCATTGTCAATGAATGTCATAGGGTATTTTTTCCAATGGTTTGTTCAAACCATTGGGAAAAAAGATTTCGGAAAACTTTTATTTCCAGTAATGCGAATTCCGACAAGACTGTGAACCGCCACATGGTGTCGTCCTGGAGCAGGGCCAAATCACGGTGTGACCGCGGCGTGACCGCGGCGTGACCGCGGCGTGACCGCGGCGTGACCGCGGCGTGACCGCGGAGTGACCGCGGCATGACCGCGGCGTGACCGCGGCATGTTGGCCCAGTCCAGTGACATATGCGGGTCAACATCTTCCGGCCAGGAGCGAAGGGAGCGGGAGGAAGCGGGCAAACATTCCAGTCGTCACCTACCTCCCCATTAACTATGGATGGGTAATGTATCTAAAACTCTATCTAGGTATCATACATCGAATTCTGACGGGACTGTGAACCATCGCGGGGTGTCGTCCTGGAGCAGGGCCAAATCATGGCATTACCACGGTGTGACCGCGGCGTGACCGCGGCGTGACCACGGCATGACCCCGGCATGACCGCGGCGTGACCGCGGCGTGACCGCTGCGTGACCGCGGCGTGACTGCGGCGTGACCGTGAAGTGACCGCGGCATGACCGCGGAGTGACCGCGGCGTGACTGTGGAGTGACCGCATCATGACCGCGGCGTGACCGCGGCATGACAACGTCCTGTTGGCCCAGTCCAGTGACATCTACAGGGAAGTATCTTCCAGCCAGGAGCGAAGAGAGAAGGAGGAAGTAGGGAAACATTCTGTTCGTTGCCTCCCTCCCCATTAACTATGGGTTGGTAATGTATCAAAAACTCTATCTAGGTATCATACATATAATTCTGACTAGACTGCGAACCATCGCAGGGTGTCATCCTGGAGTAAGGATAAATCATGGCATTACCGTGGCATGACCGCGACGTGTTGGCCCGGTCGAACGACATCTGCGGGACAACATCTTCCGGCCAGGATTCCCAATAAATACTATGTAGTTTTCCTTAACATTATAGAAACTGATCTTATGTTATAAAAAAAAGACTCTTGATTCGGGATTGTGGTATGATAAAGATAGATATTTGATATTCGTTGTTTTTAAAAGTGGTACTAGGTAGTTGAAACTACTAATTGAGAGTCAATTTGTGTAGGTGTATTACTTATCAATGGTATATGCATTTCTTGGAACTCTAAAAATAAAACCTTAGTCACCTTGAGAACAATAGATATGAGTATGTTTTAACATCTCAGGATGCAACACAAATCTTATTAGAGAATTCATATATGTAAAAAATTAGATGTTCATCGAGGCCAGGAAAACACCCCAAATAGTGTTAAGATGAATCTTGTGGTGGGGAGCACCATAAGACTGACAGGTGTTAAACAATGACACCATCAGTGTTTTTAGATATATAGGCTCGAGTAAACACCCAAAGGGGTGTCCAAGAGGCCATGAAAACACCTGAAGTGGGTTTCTCCATAAGATAAGGTCACAATGGACATGATAGAACAAATCAACTATTTAATATGTTATAACAAGGGATATTAGGAAGGTTTTAGTGAGCGGCACAATGACGCAACGTCTAAAGGGAAACGAAATGACGGAAAAGAATCATATACCCTAAACTATCACTGTGAGTTTTCACAGATAGCACACCTCCATTGGAGGGGTTTTATTATAAAAACATGAATTTATTTATCAAGTGAAACAATTATATTAAAGAAAACATATTCAAGATATGCAATTCAACATTATTAAGCAGAATTAAGAAAGAACCTAAATTCAATTTAAAGCATTCTTAAATTAAAGAGGATACGAGAGGGACTCTACCTCAATGTGGAACCAAGTCATCAACTTCAGATCTTGTATCTTTCTAACTAAAAGGTGTTTCTCCTCCACTGGATATACGCACCTTCACACACATGCAAGGACACCTAGCCCCTATGCACACACCCGCATGGCCATGAGCATGTGCAAGGGGATCCTTGCACATATGCTTATATGCATATATCAGTCTCCACTCACCTGTGTATGCATATATATATATATATATATACATGGGCACACCTAGCCCCATACGTGCATAATCACTTCCATGGGTGACTATACACGTAACGGGGGATCCCACATACATATACTTAGTTACCTATGCACACGCAGGCAAGTATCCCTTGACTTAGCGACTCGAAACCAATGAGAAGGGATCAACGTACTTCAAAAAGGATATTAATAACCTTAAAACACGTGAAGGACGCTACATAACCAGTGAAAAACCAACCAATGGCATTAAAGCCTTACCTAGATTGGCAGCGGAGAACCAAATCCACCCAAACCAACAAAAAACGATCCAACACCCTACCGAAAACATAATATGGAGTCAAAAACACTAAAGCCCCAAATACATGAGGTGCGAGACAAGTAGTAACCATAGAATCTTACCTTGGATAAAAGCTGGTGGACTGAATCAATCAGAACTCCTTCTGACCCCCTTCGCAGAATATAAGTACCCTCTATCCATAGAAAGCAGTCTAAGATCTAAGTGACCAATGCGATAAAGAAAATAAAATAAAATAAAAACTAAACTAAAACATACCCATCTCCTGTGACTATACCTATCACTGCCCAACATATAAGTACCACAGCACCCCATGGGTCAAATCATGTTCCTACAAGCAAAGGAGAAACAGATCAAGGTTTTCAAATGATACTATCAAATAGTACATTCCTATTAATTAAAAATTACTCTTTCTATTAATAGTTTATAATCAATTTGGCCCGAGTTTCAACTTATTTTGGTTTTGTTCGATACAAGGGATGATGTATTATTATTCTTGGTTTTTATATTTACACTTGAGATATTTATTTAAAAAGGATGCATGTATTTGGCATTATTATTTATGGTTTTAGTTCTTAGCATGTTGCCATGGGGCCTATCCACATGAATAATTCTTGGAATGTAGGGTTCAGTTGACATTTATGCACTTTAATGTGATTGATGTCACTAACGATGAGGATTTAGATTGAGTAAAATATTCCTAAGAGGATTGGGACTTGTAGTGATAGGTGTTGCAATTGTACATATAGCATTTGATGAGGAAATACTTATGAGGATGGATTGGAATCTTGGTAGATTATTAGAGTGGGATGGTCCCTCTGAGTATATAAAATGTATTATTAAAGGTTTTACTCCATTTAATGATTCAAGATTTCAACTAAAGAGATTAAGGATGAGATACTAGTGTGGGTATTGGGTATTTTCGGACAAATTGGCATTATAATGACAAGAGGATTAGTGTGATTTAACTTAGGATGGAACCTGGTCAGTGGGGATGGGTTATAATACATGATATTGATGAGGTTCTTGACTGGATTATTGAGAATATAATGTAGATGGGTTCGACATGGTGTGATTTTGTGACTAGGACAATCAAAAGGTGAATAATTCTCTTTGTCTAGTTGGATGATGAGATGTGCATCGAGGCATGTGATAATCCTCGAGAGATGAGTCTAGACTATGTGACTGAGAGGATAAACTAGGATAGGTTTGATAGGATTGGGTGAGTGGACAACCCATGCGAGGATGATACGATGTAAGGAGACACTTGGAGACACTTGGGGTTATTTATGTTATCTCATGGAGACACTTGGGGTTATTTCATGACTCCAACATACTCCAAAAATGTTCCCACATGATGTTTTAGAAAAACGATTCCATCTCATGGAAGACCCCAAGGCTTCTCTATCATCCAAGTTTTCCTCACACTCACACCTCATGGTATTACAGTATACAAGTGATGTACATAAAAATATATTCTTAGTATAGATATCATATCCATCACGGAACCACAGATAATCCTTTGAGGGATTAATCAGTCTGGAAAATTGTGATTTTTGACCTTCTTGGTAAACAACCCAGAACAATTTTCCTTTCTTTTCTTTTTTGTATTTTGAAAAGGAATAGATTACGAAAGAAACACAACAAATGGTAAATGGATTGCAACCGCATCATCAGGTGAGCATATCATACATCTCTAGAAGTGGAAGAATCCCATGATCTTTGAACGTCCCACCCACACTTGTTCAAAGATATCCATATGCATTGTACAATAAGTAGGTTATGAAGGAAAATAGTATTGAAATTGATTCATTCTAATAGGCCATTAATGAAAACTAAGTGTTGAATGATGGATAGATGTCAGGTGGGTCTTAGGAAAAAAATTCAATGAAAGAGTCCTAAATCATGCTAGTTTTATACTTGTTCAGTCATCACTAAGATAAGATCTCAGTGAAAGTTCTAGTCAGTTTACATGCCCCTGACATCTATTAAGAAATATGCCCAGATAAGAGTATGAAATTGACGGATTAGAGTCCTCTTGGGTAGTGAGAATAAAGAAAATGGCAATCACAAAGGGCATAAATCCTAAGTAATATGTCAATTAGTCAATATTTCAAGGATTTTGAATTTGAATTAATTTCCTAAACTTAGCAATCATTATAAACAAATCTAAGTAGGATTCAAACATGGTTCTTGGCACTTTTACACTTAAATTTTTCTAATAACAAGGGCATAATGATTCTCAAGTTTTATTCATTCTTATTATTTTGAAATGTCTCATAGATAAGTGAGAATAATAAAAAATCCAAGTGCATCACATGTGAAATTGTGAGAAACTCCCCCCACACTTAAAATGAGTTAGTGTCCCTACTGTCAATGGAATACAGGTGAGAGTGGTATGGAAATGATTTTTAATGTTTCTGGGAATGGATATCGAAAAAAATGAAATTAAAAGGGAATTGAGAGCTCCCAGGGAAAATCGGTATGCCATGGGGGTGTTTTCTACTGTAATCCTATGTACCTGAAAAAGTCTTAGAGAACAAAATCCATTACAAGATAACAAATATTAGTTCACCGAGATAAATAGTTGGAAGAGTATATCAACGGGAAAATACCAATCAAGAACCCTGGTGGGAGGAGAGGGAGCCGAGAGGGGGGACGTCCGGCGGGGTGTTCGGCCATGGGGGGTCTCGTGTGCGACTGGAGAGGGGGCCGGGGGACGTCGGAGGAGGAGATTGAGGGGAGGGGGATGTCGCCGGGAGTGGGAGATGAGGGGGGGGGGGACATCGCCGAGAGTTGAGAGGGGAGGGGGGCGTCGTTGTCGGAGAGGGATCCGAGAGGGGAAGGGGAATGCCACCAGAGGAGAGGGAGGGGGATGGGAGGCGAAGGTGGAGGCCGAGAGGAGATAGAGATCAGGGAGGGGGGAGGGGGGAGGGAGGCGGAGGTCAGGGACGGTCCGAGACGAGGAGCCCTAAATTGGGTGTTAAAAAATTTTCGTTCCCAAAGGTTTAACAAAACCGTTGGGGAAACCAAACATAAAACGCCTTATACCAATAGTTTACTAGAACTTTTGGTAAAGGGTCTTTATCCCATTGGTTTTTTTAAACCGTTGGCAAATAAGTGTTGGTATAAGTCCCAATTCCAGTAGTGAAAGTAATTTATATGAAAAATTACACATTCTCACTAGCCTATCATGTTGGAGGGAGGAAGGGTCCTTAATTTTGGGCATGAGAACTAAAGTAGAGGCGTAGGAAACTCACTGTAGATTTCCTCCTCGGAAGAAGTCTTGAATGGACATAACTAGATCACTCCTAGCCACATTCCAAGATTCCCAATAAGAAGATTATGGAAAACTGGTTTTCCCAGATCACTCTCGGGATTAAGGTCCCTCATAGCCTTATGATTTTATTTCTCATCATCGACTACTTCCAAGAGCGAATTGTCCTGATTGGAGATAGTGTTTAGAACCAGTTCTAGAAACATAGTGTTTCCTCCCAGATACCCTCGGGCACATCTGGGTTAGGCCCTGCCAGGAGCATTTTGAAATGGGATTGAGCCATACCAGCAATGAAATCATTGTATTTAATGTAAGATCCATCCTCTAGCAATATATTGGGTCTTATGAGGAACCTCTTCTCCTAAATGATGGCATGGGAATATGTTGTATTCTTACCTCCTTCACAGAGCCACCTTAAGAGTCCAGGTTCAGTTATATCACTGAGAGGGGGAGGGGTGAATCAGTGTTGTACTTATACAATTTATTCTTTTCAAATTTACCTCTATGATCGGTGATGCATCATTTTTTAGAGTCTCACTTCTCCTGTATGCAAACAACTCAAGACACTGAAAAAGCACACATTGATTTTTACATGGTTCTCCCCCAATGTGGGTGATTACGTCCTTGTTGTGTTCTGGATAATATAAGGCACATAATTTCCATTACTAATAAGCAATGTGATTACAAATACAGAAAATCTACCAAAATGACTCACAGGAAAACTCATGTAATGTTTGATAAACCCTAATTATTATGGACCGTCTCACGGCAGGTTCTTTAGATGAGAATCCCACCGGTGTAATTTATACTGAATCCCGCCCGTTGAGTTATCTCCCGAAAAGCTCATGTTTTTTCCCAGGCATCCTGTTAGTTCTTCGATGAATACTTTTTGTGAACAGGTCTTCAACTTCCGCTATCATATGATGCAGTGACATGTTCGCCTTGTTCTGCTTCAAGTCCAATAAGTATAACTGTAAGATTAACTGTCGGGCTTTCTCACATTAAAACTGATCACCTATAAATGGTCATCTTCCTCAATTCAACACTACTTGGACAATTCCTTCTTTTGCCGAAGACACGGCCTCACTGTACACTAAAAACTAAGATACAGAAATCTTATGATACATTGATAGAATTAATGCCCCACATCCGGTCTCAAAATACTACACTAAAACCATGCAAAATAATTTTTTGATGTACACTTCTCTTCCAACATCATTCACAGGTATAAAATACATCGCATAGTCTTCACAATTAATGCATGCATTGAATCGACTCCCTGTTTCATTCTTTGCACACACTTTCTGATTATTTCTCAATTTCTTATATATCACGCAAACCTGAAGATAGAGTGTGCAGAAGCCCTTCTACACGAGACGTTGTGTGCGTAAACACAATCCGTGGTTCCTCATAATTGTTCATGCAAATACCAAAAGATACACGTGTAAGAGTATAGTGTAATCTAGTTAGATTTTAAGAACCCTATAAATTGAAAAGCACTCTGAGCGTGAAAAGTACATATCATATGCACGCGGAATCACTGCTTCTTCTTCGCACAAACAGAGTATGCGTGGAACTTCTGTCTATCATGAAACCGAGCGTTCACGATTCTCTGTTTCTCCAGAAATAAGAGGTTCTCACCAAATAATCAACACACACTACCTCTGTGTATGCGAGTATTTATAGGCAAGTATCATCATCTCAGATCCTTCTAGAATCAAATAGACCACTCTCATCATTCATTCACGGCCTCTATTCCGTGACAATGAAAACACCGTCTCTGCAAATTCATTTTTTTTCTCCCCACTGTAAATCCACATTTTGATCTTCATTTTTTCATGAAAACAGAGTTTCAAGATATTTCTATCAGTTTCAGATCTTTAGAACATCCAAACGAAGCTCCGAAGATTGGGTTCAAGCTACTGTCGACGTCACTCCAGGAATCTTCGACGAATAGATTACTCGGGTGCTGGCTGAGGTTGAAACCAAATGATTTGGTTTTCTAAGAATAATGAAATGTTGATTAGAAAGCCAATTTTGAGTTGCATATGACGCTACATGGAGAACTCAACGAACAGGTGCTCCCACCCTTCATCATCGCAACTCAAAGCAGCACCAAATATCACTTCATACGAAATCATCACCAAGCGATATTGTCGCCCACAATTAGGCCTAACTTGCAGATCAATGATCGAAAGGTTACTCCCACCATCATGTCACCAGACGCCATGCATGCACAGTACCTTTCGCCGCCTGTCCAATGCCCATCGGGCGCAACCGTCACCTATCGCCCGCTCACAAACCAGCCGGAACCCGTCGCTAGGTCTGTCGTCCACCAAGTCGGGATGATCGATTCGGTCGATGCCCCCAGCCATCGCCCGGTCTTCCATCGGCTATGTCCAGCTATGATCAAGTAGACCCCCTAGACATTGACCACCCTTGCAGCCGTCTATCCATGTGCTGCCTACATCTGCATCTCCATCCACAACCAACTGTAGACAGTTTTTTTTATCGACCGCACCGCCCCCATTGATTTGTCAAAGGGGGCTGGCTGGGTAGATGGTGGGTGGCCAACCCCACCCAATCCACTGGCGGGAGAATGCAGTAGGAAGGGGAGAGACTTTCACCACCCGACTTGTACCGCTGTTCGAGCCGCAACTACCCAAAGACTGACTCCATAGGTCAGGGGCTAACGACTAGCGCCGAAAGCACAACAAACTAGGGAAGACTTTTGCCTAAGAAAGTGTACACACACGCAGCCAACTCAATGCAAAAGTGCAAAGAAATGAAATCAAGATACAACACTGCTACAAAAGGGAAACCAACGTACATGCATCGACCTCTAACCAGTACAAGTAAAGTGCTGAAAAGTACTGATATGTAAACAGAACAGTAAAAGGGAAAAAACACACGTCCAACTAGAAAGGTGTCACAACCCAGCAACATGTAAAACGAAAGTAAACCGCTGGTGAGTCTCACACCCAAAAATTCTCCTACGACCATTGAACGCATCTCATGCTCCTGTGTCCTCTACGCTCCTCCATAGTCTCGATCAACCTGTCCGGTGTTTGCTAACGCACACCAAGTGCGGGAAAAACCCAAGTAAGGGTGAGTATAAAGATACTCAGTAGGATGCCGCGAAAGTTCGAGGGAGCAACAAAGGAGGTACTAAAACAGTGAGCAGTAGACAGAACAAAGAACAGTGCAATAGTACAAAAGAGAGAGTGCAGCTCAACCCAACAAAAGAATGGAAGTAGACTCATCCAATCCAAGAGAAGCTAGACACAGAAAGCACGTGGCGTACCACACGCGTCTTCGCTCCTACTGGAAGGAGAGTAACTGAACCCAAGGAGTGAGAACAAAAGTAGGGTGCATATATATGCTTAACAAGAAACCCGAACGAGTGTGTAAGAGGATCTTTATCTCCAAGCTCAGCCCAAGAGATGTCGCCAACAATTCAAAGGATATCCATCACTGATGCCCAACAGTCCTGCACGCCCAAGCTGACTCATCGCTGAACCATACAACCAAGGGTCCCGCTCCGGTAATCACGGAGAAAAGCCACCGACTAGCCACATCGAAAGGGCAGAGTCTGAAATGCCAACGAGTGACCCACTGCCCAGCCCTGCTGGAGGGTAAACCCCACTAAGTCGACGGTGACCCACTGCCCAACCCTGCTAGAGGGTAGACCGTGATAAGACATTGGGAGACCCACTGCCCTTCCCCACTGGAGGGTAGACCCTAATAAGTCGCTGGGAGACCCACTGTCTAGCCCCGCTGGAGGGTAGACCATAATAAGTCGTCGGGTGACCCACTTCTCATCCTGACTTGAGGGTAGACCCGGAATTGGTCCGGTAACTCTACACTGCAACTGACATCACTAGGTGTCCCCAACATCGCTACCATGCGTTGGTTCGAAGGGTGTCAAAGGGTCCTCCGTCCAACACCCTTTCATGTTTCTACATTTAATGATATCTCAAACGATGCTCTGCACGCTTAAACAGATTACACCGTTGCAACCCTCGTGGAAAAACATGTGAGATAGACTATTTACTCACCCAAAACGGACAACAGGTGAACATTGTACTATTCACCGTAGCTAGCCCGTGTGGGGCCCACACCTCGGTCCAGAAAGAAGTCGGCGAACTGTGCCATCGCGATGCTGTTGGAAAAACATGCTGAAACGACTATTCATACGCCCCAAATGGATGCGAGATGAAAATGTCATAGTACGCTGCATACAGCTCAAAAGACGGCCGGTGGGGCCCACACCTCAACTCCGACTTCAACGCCTGAAACCACCCTGGACTACATCGTCTCGATTCTAGGGTCACAACGCCGCTGAGGGCGCCTAAAACCGACTTTGGATGCAGAAGCTGCAACTCCCCGCGTTATATGCAAATGGGCCCCTGTGGGGCCCACACATCGACCTCGAAACACATCACACAAACGTACCATTGCGTTCCGTGCAGATAACCAAGCGGCATAGGCTATTCATTTTCCCTGAACGGACTTATGAAGCATAAGTCTTAAAAACACAGCATACGTCCGGAAGCCGCCTCATGGGGCCCATGCCTCGGGTTTGAATTTAGGCGGGCAGATTACGCCGTTGCAATCCCCTCGAAAAAACACTCAGAAACGAGTACTCAAACACCCTAAACGGATGTCGGGTGAAAAATTGGCGTTTCACTGTAAAACGTGCGAACTAGGCCATGTGGGGCCGACACCTTGTCTACAAACCAAATGCTTCGGAAAGCGTCTCAAAAAGTCCGCACGAGGACTGGGGTCACGCTGCCGCTAACGGCGCGCCAATCGGACATCCCATACAGGAGTTAGGTCCTACGCAAGGTTAATTAATTAATTAATTATCCGCATTAAGCGTTTCATGCCTTCGAGCAATGAAACCAAACTGCAAGGGTCCTAAACCAAATTTGGAATGACCATCACAACTCCAGGGCCACAACGCCTCTGACAGTGCGTCAAACGGACATCCGGCTCGAGAACCACATCTCTCGCAAATTTAATAATAATTTATTATTATTAATGTAAAACGTTTCGGGGCACCTGTCTTTGGGTGCAGAACCCAAAACCCTAAAACATACTTCAAAAAGTCCTTCTCGTTTACAGGGACCTGTAGCTGCAGACGAGGTGTCAAATGGACGCGCCGTTTAGAAATTACGGCCCCCCGAACGCAAGGGGGCCCAACCGAGCCAGTTCACCCCGGCCAGCCCGGTCCGAACCGACAGACCGTGGCCCAGCCGCGGGTCCGGCCCGAACCACCACAACCCGTCAGCTGCGGCCCACCCAGCTTCACCGGACCAACCTTAGGTTCAGTTTTACAAACAGACCAGCCTTTCGGCCGGTCTTCTCCGCATCGCCCAGCAGGACCCCCAAAGGGCAGGTCCTCGTCTCCCAGTAGACCGGCCTTTGGCCACTCTTTCTCGTCGCACCAGTAGGACCCACAAATTGCGGGTCCTTGCTTCCTCCGCACACCCGAGGTCAAGCCTCCGGCTTCCCTCAGCTCGGCGCAACAGGCCAGCACCCTCGGCCTCCGGCAGGGCACCGCCACGCCAGCTCCAGCTGGGTCCAGCGCCGCTCCACCTGGACCCGCCGACGCCTCTGAACGCCGAGCTCCATAGTCGCCTCAGTTCGGCTCCTCCACCGGCTTCCCCTTCGACCACAGCGGCCCGCTTAACGTCGGAACCTCCTCCAACGGCCCGCCGCGACGCCAGCCACCCGTGATGCGGCCACTTGGACTCCCCGCTCTGCCTTCGAACGACCTGCCGCACTGGCTCCGAGCTCCGCCGGCCTTAGTCGCGCCTTCCTCCACACGTCGCGCGACTCCGGTTGACGCTGGCTGCCCCACTGGTGCCCCGTTGTCAAACCACGCTGCCAGTGCCCCGCTCCGGCCTCCTCTACACCGACTCGCACCCCCGGTCCCGCTCGACCGCGCTTCCCTGCACTGTGTGACGCCTCTGCTCTGGCCATCGACCCCTCTACCGCGCCTCCTATCCGGTCTGCCGCGCTCTGCCGCCGCCAGCGGCTGAACTCCGATGGTCGCTTCGGCAGATCACCGCGACTTGATCGGACACCCGATTCCAGATCCGAAGAAGTTTTTGCGATCCTGGCGACGAGACCTTCGCAACGCCTACCTCTGATCAATGATTAGACAGTCGGTTGACGCATCTGAAAATTATAGCGGGTGTTCGTGAAGAACAGGACCAAGAATGGGGTTCCAAACATAGATCGATGGTCGTGTTCCTGCATCCATCGATGACGATAATTAAAATGATGAAAAAAATGGACAACACAGAATATTTAATTTAAAAACTTGAATTGGAACTTAAAAGTAGAAGAAATCCTACTTCGTTTTCGATGCACGTCGTAGGCGATGTGTCTGTGAGGCTCCTGCCTCGATTCGCCAATGTTTTGGCGAAGACTGCACCTCGATCCAATGAAGAACGATGAAGAACACTAAAGAATGGATGAGAGAGAGATAGATAGGTAGAGAGAGAGATAGAGAGAAGGGTAAAATGCCCCCCCCCCCTTAATTCCAACACTTGGAATTTATAACTCTCCGAAACTCCGATGACGGGTGCAAATTCTGAAACCTCCGCGCCCGCTCATTTTATATCACGCCTAGGAAAAATACCCCATTTCGAACTCAACAAAAGTCTTGGATTTGCATTCTGATAATCTATTTGAAAGTTATTTGAAAGGGATGTCAGTGTAAAAAAAATCACTAAGTCGTTATTTCAAAATGACAGTTTTTCCCCTGGGTGACATCTCTCACAACAGGCCCATGCCCGAAACTTTTACACCCCGCCTAGGGTAAACAACATGCTCCAGATGAAACTGTGCCCTCATATTTCGGATCCAAGATACCGTTTATGTGGAAACCCAACCCCTCCATGTGCATAAAAAACACTTAACATTTTTATAAAATTTATTTCGGGCACCCCGTGCCTCAGAATCACACGCCGTCTCCACGCCTAGCTCTGGAATTATATGTAGAAATATTACAAAGTATTAAAAGGAAAAACCAGGTATCTACATCATTACCTCCTTCAATAATCTCATCCCCAAAAAGAAAAACTAGGAAAAACAACTCGGGATACAGAGCTCACACCTAGGTCACCCACTCCCAAGAAAACTTTCACAGCACCATACTGGCACAACACGTGAACCAAAGGGATGGTTCGCACTCATAAGGTCTGCTACTCTAGAGGGCATGCGTAAGAAGATGCACACACCTCATCAGCTATGACATGTGGAAGACATCGTGCGCCCACTCCTACTATTGGAAGGGTAGAGCAAGACGGTAGGCAACCTCTCAACCGCTTGCACAGTTCCCGAACGACCCAAAGAAACTCTGGGGTCTTTCCCGTACGCACATCTACTTTCCACATCGCGACCAAAATCACGGTTTGTTCTTGGAACATGGTCTCGTGATCCCCTCCTTCAGAATACACATCTGGTGAAACACCGAAGGATATCTGGTCACACAAGTTTTCACAGTTGGTGCATCACAACCGAGACTCTTTGGGTGAAGATGCACCTGACACACTGGTGGTCTGAGCAAACGACAAAGCGTTCTCCAAGAATATAGCGTCTACACATTCTCAGTACAAGGACCACCACCACCAACACCACCTAGTGAATCGTGTAGTTTTGTTTATGGGGTATCCATCACCTCGACCTGTACTTGATAACAGTATCAAGATTGACGTTGAGCACGCATGGTACCAATGAACTGGGCAGGCGAGTAAACTCATCCAACCGCTATAGGATAGACACGAAAAGCACGTGGTGTACCCCATGTGTCTTTTCCCCTCTCGGAAGGAGATTAATTCCCAAAATAGGCACTCTGCCAAACCCACTAGTGGCACCTCGTGTGAAGGGAGGTCAAGTAAAAAAGACCCACTGGAAAATCCAAAACCTGCTCTAACACTCCACCGCACAACCCCACCATGAATGCACATGTCAGAGGGACTCATCCACTATACCTCAATATTATCCGTTTTGGGTGGCACTGACTCTACCTCACAGTTTTGTTCACATCACAAAAATGCATCTTAGTGGTGGAAGAACCCCTCTTTCCTCTGCATTCAAAGCTACATCGGAAAACACCAACACAGGGTTACATCGATGCCCTGCATCACCCTTGGTAACCCCTCGAACAAGGAGTTAGATGAAAATAGTACCTCACACAGTGTCTAACAAGTTCAATTGAGAAATGTAGAAAAAGACAAAGAGCGTACCTCTTATCATCTCCTACATTGCAGGATTGTAGACATTTATAGCACGCAGCCGCCCGCGGCCCCGTCCGTCAGCTCCCTGAGACTGGAATGGGCCACCTAGTGGTGGTGGAAGGACCTCAAAGCGTCGTCCACCAACCACAGTTCTTCTTACTCTTCATCCAACACCACCTCCCTGGGGACCACCCTGTCCTCACGTGTGAGTTCTCTGATCACGACATTGCCTATATCGTGGCGGTGCATATACCAACTATCTAGAAAACTCAGCACATTTGTTCAAGTAGTCTCACGCCACGTGACCTCACACATCACAAAAATAGAACTAGTCCTCCCTGGGCTATCTCGGTTCTCTACACTATCCCCAACCAGGTGCTTGAGTCTCATCGAGGGGAGACTTCCGGCATCGAGGCCCTGCCAATTGACGTCCCTCTTCCAGAAATTTCTCTGTCACCAGTGCTTGCTCTAGCACCCCGAGATGGGTGAGGATGCATAAGGGCACTACGCTGGCACGAATCTCCTCTACAGAGACCTCGCTCAAACTTCTGTGCTCAGATGTTTCTGTCATAGACCACATCCAATGAGTACCGAGTAAGGTCTGTGAACCCAGTAACATACTCATCCAATGCCATCACTCCCCGCTAAAGCCCCAGCAACTCCTGAAACCGTATAAATTGTAAGTAAGAGGGGTAGTAATCCTCAATAAATATCCGCTAGAAGTCATCCCATGAGAGTGATAACTCATCGTGCATCTGAGTAACCCTAGTTCTACTAATGCCAAACTTCTTGGTGGAAAAAAAGACTGTCTGTCAAGGCCACCATCTAACCTGTCAGTGTCCGAACGAGCTTGAAGAGGTGGACCACAGACTCTAGCCAACCCTTCACTATCTGGGGGTATGGCTCACCGTGGAACCTCAGCGGTCTCTGACTCTAGAACACACATAGCGTGCCCAACCTGTGCTCGTCATCGGCCTTCGCTTCCTGTACTATCTGCTACTCCATAGGTGGAGGTGCTGCTGCATGTCCTCCTGGAGAAAGGGTAATCGTATGATGGATTTTGAATTGAGGATTCATCGCTCACAGAGTCGTCGTCACAAACCGGAGCCAGTATACTGGATGGCTATCATTGCAGAGACATCCTAAATTCGATCAAGGATTACCACAGTCAAATGAGCATATATATATCAACAACGATGGGGAGATGACACAAGAAGGACAGTCAAAGAATCAATCCTATATGATGCACGAACTCAATTCCCGGCAACAAGTGTCTCAGTGTGCAGAGTTGACAAGCGGGTTATGAGGGTCCTGGTGAATGGATACGTCGGTCGCTGCACCATCACTGGACTCCCTGGCCTGAGAGCCACTCTCAAGACACATTGACACTATTCCCCCCAAACTCAACCAATTCTTTTTTAGGGACGTCCGAACAATGCCCCAAGGAACAAACCACCTTTGATACCACTTTTTCACGGCCCGACCCGTACCGAGGCTCGATCCGCAACTACCCCAAGTTTTCCTCCATATGCCAGGGGCTGGAGACTAGCACCGAAGACAAAAAAAACTAGGGGAGGCCTTTCCCTAAGAAACTGTACACACACACACACACACACCTAACTCAATGCAAAAGTGAAGAGAAAGGAAAGAAAGATACAACACTACTACAAAAGGGAAACCAACATACATGAATTGACCTCTAACCGGTACAAGTAAAGTGCTGAAAAGTACCGATAAGTAAACTGAATAGTAAAAGGGTCAAAACGCATGCCCAACTAGAAAGGTGACACAACCCGATAATAGGTAAAATGAAATTAAACCGCTGGTGAGTCTCACACCCAGAAATTCTCCTACGACCACTAAACGCAGCCCAAGCTCTTGTGTCCTCTACGCTCCTTCGTAGACTCGATCAACCTGTCCACCGTCTGCAAGGGCAAACCAAGTGTGGGAAAAGCCCAAGTAGGGGTGAGTATAAAGATACTCAGCAGGATGCCCCGAAATCTCGAGGGAGCAACAAAGGAGGTACAAAAATGGTGAGCAGTAGACAGAACAAAGAACAGTGCAAGAGTACAAAAGAGAGAGTGCAGCTCAACGCAACAAAAGGAAGGAGTTAGACTCGTCCAAACCAAGAGGATCTAGATAGGGAAGGCACGTGTCGTACCCCGTGCGTCTTCGCCCCTGCCGGAAGGAGAGTAACTGAACCCAAGGAGTGGGAAAAAAATTAGGGTGTATATATATGATCAACAAGAAACCCAAACAATTGTGTAAGGGGATCTATATCTCCAAGCTCATCCCAAGAGAAGTCTCCAAAAGTTCAAAGGATATACATAACTGATTCCCAACAGTCCCACATGCCCAAGTTGCCTCATCGCTGAACCGTACAACCAAGGGTCCCACTCCAGTAATCACAGTGAAAAGCCACCAACTAGCCACATTGAAAGGGCTGAGTCTGAAATTCCAACAGGTGACCCATTTCCCATCCCTACTGAAGGGGAAACCCCACTAAGTTGACAGTGACCCACTTACCAACCCCGCTGAAGGGTAGACCTTGATAAGACGTCAAGTGACCCACTGCCCAGCCCTGCTGGAGGGTAGAACCTAATAAGTCGCCTAGTGACCCACTACCCAACCTGGCTGGAGGGTAGACTCGGAATCTGCAGAGACCCGAAACTTGAAGTACATGAACATTACATTACTTTTGCAGAATAATTAATACATAACAAAAAAAGACACCAAAGGACCGTAATAGTTTAGTGCCTCTCGAAACTTGGAACATAATCTTCTAATCTTGGTGAAAGATCCTCAACATCTCCCATAAAGATCTTCCTTTTTTTTCTTACCTGAAACCTTTCCTTATATCCTGGGGAAAAGAAAACATAAAAGAGTGAGCTCAAATGCTTATTAAGGGAAAACATAGAGAACATAAAACAATCCATAAACATTTGAAAGCAAAAACTTGAACATGAAATTTAAACATCAAAATCTTGAGCAAAGACATAAATCTTGGAAGTACGTAAGGAATATATCATAATGGAACATCAACCATGATAAAATATAATGGGAATAAAACATTTAATTGTGGTAACCATTCAGCACATGTTATGATTTCCATAGTAGCCAAGGCATTGCTGCCAAGACCATCTTAGTGGACAATGTCACTTTCTGAATTGAGTTCACTCCTCGTTTCAGTCCTGTAACACTGAATCAGATTAACTTACCATTCCAGCCATGTCTATCTCATGAGATATAAATCTTTACCCAATGCATTGGAGGGAGATATAGGTCCCACCCATCTCATAATGATACCATTCTTATGTGTGCCACAAAATCAATAATCATAAATCATAGCATAACCCATGTAATAAAAATGGGATTCTTAATCATCATGCCATCATAACACAATCCATATAAGATAAAAGGACATCATAAAAATAATTCCATCATAACATAACCAAAACAATGTAAAAATAGGTATATAAACAGAACCCTATATTATCTTATATGGAAAATAATTTTGATAAAACACTTGAACTCCATTCTTGAGGAAAATATCGTTCCAACTTCAAAAACATTTTCCTTTCTTAACATGTAATATAATTTTAAACTAAAAGAAGTTGATTAAAAATAAACTTGAAAGATTGTAAAATAAGATTCATGGAAATAATGTTCTAAAAATCCATTCAAGTCGTATAAGTTAAAAAACATTCTCCTCGTACTTTTGCCAGAAAAGTCAAAAAGTACCTCATATGGTAAAAAAAGAAGATTCCTTACATACCATGTTGTAAAAGTCAAAAAAGGGTAAAAATGACTTTAAACATACATGAAATGTTTTTTATAAAACTTGGACATGGATGATAAATATAACCCTAGTAAATAATTACGTATAAGAAATCTCGGATAGAAAACAATTGAGATTGCAACATTATCCCCTACCTTAGGTCCGATATGCTTCGTATGGATCCAAAACTCCTGTATAATGATTTAAATAATGTAATTTACTTATTACATAATCATATTCATTGTTATGATATCATATATGTTTCACTTATGACTTTCTATTACCCGTACTTTTGTAAATTCTATGTTAAAGCAACGTTTTGGGTAAAATCATTTCATTTATCGTATGTGTTTCGACTTGTCGTTCTTGATATCATTACTTATATCCTGATTTACATAATTCCCAAATTTAAAACAAGATTTATATATAATATATATTCATCATATAAATATATATTATAGATCGATAAAAGGAATGAAATACATCGTTCCTGGAGACGGTAAGTCGTACGTACGCATGAACGCTGTTTTCGTTTCATTATTGAATTGAATGGAATTAAGGAAATGACATATATATATATATAAATAAATCTAGTATCATTATTATTTCTATTATTTCATTATTATTCATTATATATACTTTATAATCATTCATGAATGGTTAACATGTAGAATGAATCTCATTGCGTCGTGGAGATGGTAGTCCGTACGTACGCACGAGCGATGATATCATTCCCATGATCGGGGAATTGTATAGAAGTGTATATATAATATTGAAGAATAAATATAACTTTAAAATAATCATATCTAGTTATTTATTTACACCCTTATATCCATCCAAGTAAGATGGTGGTCGAAAACAGATTACACCACGGCGTGGAGACGGTATTCCGTACGTACGCACGCGCGATGATTTTTTTTTCTGTAGGATGGATAGAAGGTGAAATATGGTTGTTTCATATTTATAATAACATATAATTAAATTAGTTATAATGATGTTATTACTTCATAATGAAACAACTAAAGAAGAAGAAGTAGAATAAGAAATAATTTGAAAGAATCGGTTATGATTATTACCTCTTCTTTGACACACCTCTTTGAAACCTCCTCTTAGGGCACTAAGATTAGCATTTGAAGAAGACCAAGAACTATAGGATGTTTCTAGGGAAGTGGAGAAAAGATTTTGGCAGGGGTTGGCCAAGCTTGAAGGCTCAAAGTGGTGTGAGGAAGAGAGGGAGGAGGTGCCCTTTTATAAGGGAGGAGAGGGGCACCATTAGAAATATAAGAAATATTAGTTTCTATTAAATCCCATCCGCACATAAAAACTTCTAAAATGACTCATATCCAAATATTAGATGATATAGGGTTGTAATCTCATCAACCAATAAAACTTAGACTTGTTAGGAATTTATTTTAAACATTACCAACTTGTTTTATCCTTATTTATCAATTTAATTTTATTTGTGGTAATAATATTCTAAATTTTAAATTATTATAAATAATTACATATGTATTGTGAATTTTGCATAATTTGACATTTTATGACATTTTAGACCATATAAATTTAAATTTATAATTTTTAAATATCTTTTTGATTTTTAAACAATTTTATAATATGTTATTTTTATAAAATAACAACAGTGTCAATTTTGAAACTATGCATTTATTTGAATTTAAATAAAATCTACACAGAGTATATATTCAAACTAAAACATTAAATAGATTCCTAACATGTCAAATTCGTCTAGAAAATTCGTGGAGCACATTAAATAGTTATTATAATATTTATTTTAATATTTTTTAAACCATTTATTTGGTATATCTCTTAATAAAATAATTAGTATAACATTTTTGTATAATTATTTAATATACTTATTTGTTGCATAAAAATTAAAAATAAAATCCTTTTATGAAGATAAATATCAAATATTTTATAATAATAATTTTACTCGAATTTATCATCTTAAAATAACAACATGTAAATTGTTATCTTTATTAAATTATGAAGGTGACATCTTTGGAATCATTTAAAATGAAATATTATAACTGTCATAATCGCCATAATAATGATCCAAATGGTAAACAATTCAGCCAGTGGATGATTAGGGTTTATATATACACTAATAATAAGTTTTGTTTTCAGATTTTGGCGCCTTTTGATATGTATTACTATTTCAATAAAAACTATATTATTGATTTTTCATTAAATAAATAATTTATGAATCATTAATGTATAAGATAATAAGGTAATTAAATAACTCTTAAAAATTACAAATAAATTACCATGATAAATAAAAAAAATTATCTTTAAAATGAGTATTTATAACCGAATATATATTCTGTATAAACTTATATTAAAAATACTTTAATTATTAAAGTTGAGTGAGACATATTTCACTTTCCTTTAAATAAAATAAACTAAAGATCTTAATCACCTCTAAGTGGGTTCTAATGGATTCCATTTCGACCCAAATATGACTTACGACGAATTATAATCATCAAATTGTATTAAGAAAAGTATTAGGATAATTTTATAATATTATATTTACCCTTAATTACCCAATTTACCTTTTATTATGGTAAATAAAATTTACCGTTGTTACTATTCATAAAGCCCAAAAATAAAAAGTAGTCTATTAATATAATTTGGTCCCACTGATTCCAAATATGGAATCCATTTTTCCAAATTTAATACACAGAAGTTGCGTAAATTAAATTAAAATTAATCCCATTGTTGAAAAAATGGGTGTTTGTTTAAAACATTGCAAAAGATTGAATTTATTTAACCTACGAATTTATTGTAAAATCAATGCTGATGACATACATTATATTAAATGGTAAAAATATATTCTATTTATACTTTAAAACCATTAAATATTATAATTTCACCACATAAGTTATTACGATGAAAAAAGTTGTTTTTAATTAAAATATAGCGTGTTTTTACTATTTATTAAAATATGAAAGTTATCAGAATAATATGAAAAATTTATCCAAGGTAAAATTTTATATCCTGATTCCAAAGAATAATTACATTTTTTAAAATTGAACTTATAAACATGTCAAAAACTATATTTAAAGTTGGTGCGCCATCAAATGACGGCAAAACTGCATTTTTTGAAAAATACTTATTTTACCTGAAAAATTTATTTTGTTCTTATAACATGTTATAGAAAATGTGTAAGATGAATAATAATTTTATAAAATTCAAAATTCAGTTAATACTATTCATAATGGCTAGTTCATATAAATATTATATTAATATATCATTGTTTGGTAAAACCCGGTATTGCGTACAACACACGCTATCGAGGAAGGTCGTGATTGCGTGTAATGAAAGCCAAGTCAGGGTTGCATGTAGTGAACAACTCCTTTGTTGTTGCATATAACAAAATACATTCAATATATATATATATATACTCAATGTTTCATAGAATAACTACTATCAAACAAACATGAAATTGTGTGTAACACGATCCAAGATTAGTGTGGCGTATACTGCAAGTTAATATGGTGTTGCATATAACACAAGATAATCTTGGTGTAGTGTACAACAGAAGATATGAAAGAAATTAAAATGAATATATCTTATAAAATCTTGGGTTGTTACATTCTACCCCCCTTAAAATGAATTTCACCCTCAAAATTCTTCATGGTTATAAATCATTTACTATTCATAGAAACCCACATCGTAAAAAGGAATACTAAAACTTAATTTTAAAAACTAAAGTATGAAACGTAACGATTACCCAAAGTAACTCATCATTGGGTTTCCATATATGAGAACATTGGTGAAAATATGGATATGGAAGAAAAATCTAACCATCAAGTTCTGATGGAGATTGGTAGAGCAAATGGCTATGAAAAAGCCAACAATCACAAAGCCATAAATTTGTGATGATCTAAGGTACCATCTGATTCATCAGATATAAGAGCACTAGGACAACATTTTTGGTTTTAAATATCATTTCCCTAAAGTTGAAAATTTTGAATTAGAAGAAATACTTGCTTGATTTTGGTACAATCTCACTATTGTTCATGCTTTGAACAATTTCCACTTCATCTCATAAAGAAATGAAGTTGAATTTGTTATTCGTGAAGTGTTAACAGATCATGTGAGAGAATGATGGGTCACTCCATCTATTTCAAACAAAAGGTTAGAAAAAGTTATCAAATATACATAAGTCCATCTATGGTGAGGTTAATCATATATGATTCCAAAAATGAACTTATACTTCATATATCATACCGCTTAATAAAATAAAACTAGTTTCTACTAACCAGGGACTTCCTATAGGCCAGTGGTAGGTGATACATGCCAGTCACACTTCAGTTGTGGGTTCGATTCCCATAGCCTTGTCCGACGCGATGGGTTGTCGCTCGTCCTGTAGGTTGTCCTTTTTCTAAAATTACATCCTTATAACATTCCATCAATAATATCGAAAAAATTTATAGCCTTAAACAATAATAACTTGTGTCCAACATAATCCATTCCAATCTTTAGGCTTATCCAAAATACACATGTCCAATCTCATATTATAAAGAAAAAAATTACTAGAAATGTCATCTACCGAGCATGTGAATACCATCATTTATCCTTGATATATCTTCTTTATCACATTCCAATCATGTTAATACCTTAATCAAGTATTCTCTTGAAAAATGAATACACATTGAACCTTAGTGAAAAATGAATGCTGTCAAAAGTTAACTCTTTCCATATACTAAAATCTCAAAAATTCTATATACTCAAACCATGATATCACTTTGTCCTTATATAATTCATGAGCTCATTAATACTATCAAACATATCATTATCTCATTAGCACTTCATTATGCGCATAATAGGTTCTTTCCCAAAATATCTGAATAACCTTTCATGGTTACCGGTACCATTCATCATACACTTTCAAAAATTAAGGAAAGACAACAGTGTAACAATCTTTAGATGTCTCTTTATTCCATAGTACCATGAGATTACTTATACAACATTACTCTTGATAAACATTCAATCATTCCACTACCTTCTTATACCATTGACCGAGCCTCAACAATTCTTTCATCTCACATATCATTTGTAGTCTCTTCATCATCATCCACATAAATACTACCCATATGACCATGCTGATTCTCTTTATAAGATTTTCCCTTAGGGCATTGGTTTGCATAATTCCCTTACATTCCATATTTAAAACATCTAATAATTGTTGATGTCGTAGCAATACCATTATCCTTGTCCATGGTGTTAACTGAACCTTTTCCTTTGCACTTACTAGATTTGTGTCCTTCTTTTCCACACCCAAAGCATCTTCCAGTTTCTTTGAAACAATCTCCCCTATGCCTCTTCCCACATGATTTACATGAGGGAAATTGAACTTTCTTTCCTCTATGATCATCATGAAACTCCATCTTTCTCTTATTATCTGAGTCGGGAATCTTACCAAAGTTGAGAATATTGATCATATTATGAGATTGGGGATTAGGCATAATAACAATGTTTGGACTTCCAAATCCCATTTCATTTGGTTTCTCATGAAGAAGATCATTCCATTGTCCGTTATATCCTCCATTATCATGAATCTTCCTGTTTCCAGCCATTTTCTAAAACCCAAAAAGAATAGTGTGAGAGGAAAAAATCATGCTATGGAAAACAACATAGTAAAGGGGGATTACCCTCAATATCTAACATCTTAGGTTAAATTATAAGATCGTTACTGTAGTTCTAGGACTATATCCTAAACGTATACGTATCCTTAGGGACATCCCTGGACATACCTTAGAAATATCTCTAGGGATCTCACTAAAGTTTTCGCATCCTAGTTTCCAAAGGTTAACTAAACCTTTCCTCTGATACCAACTGTAGAGACCCGAATCTTGACGTACATGGACATTACATTACTTTTGCAGAATACTTAATACATAACAAAAATAGACACCAAAGGACCGTAATACTTTAGTGCCTTTGGAAACTTGGAACATAATCTTTTAATCTTGGTGAAAGATCCCCAACATCTCCCATAAAGATCACCCATTTTTTTCTTACCTAAAACCTTTAATTATATCCTGGGGAAAAGAAAACATAAAAGGGTGAGCTCAAATGCTCAGTAAGGGAAAACATAGAGAACATAAAACAATCCATAAACATTTGAAAGAAAAAACTTGAACATGAAATTTAAACATCAAAATCTTGAGCAAAGACATAAATTGTGGAAGTATGTAAGGCATATATCATAATGGAACATCAACCATGATAAAATATAATGGGAATAAAACATGTAATTGTGGAAACCATTCAGCACATGTTATGATTTCCATAGTAGCCAAGGCATTACTGCCAAGACCATCTTAGTGGACAAAGTCCCTTTCTGAATCGAGTTCACTCCTCGTTTCAGTCCTATAACACTGAATCAGATTAACTTACCATTCCAGCCATGTCGATATAATGAGATATAAATCTTTACCTAATGCATTGGAGGGAGATATAGGTCCCACCTATCTCATAATGATACCATTCTTATGTGTGCCAGAAAATCAAAAATCAAAAATCATACCATAACCTATGTAATAAAAATGGGATTCTTAATCATCATGCCATCATAACACAATCCTTATAAGATAAATGGACATCATAAAAATAATTCCATCATAAAATAATCAAAACAATGTAAAAATAGGGATAGAAACATAACCCTATATTATCTTATATGGAAAATAATTTTGATAAAAAACTTGAACTCCATTCTTGAGGAAAATATCCTTCCAACTTAAAAAACATTTTCCTTTCTTAACATGTCATATAATTTTAAACTAAAAGAATTTTATTAAAAATAAACTTGAAAGCTTTTAAAATAAGCTTCATGGAAATAATGTTCTAAAAATCCATTCAATTCGTATAAGTTAAAAAACATTCTCCTCATACTTTTTCCGGAAAAGTCAAAATGTACCTCGTATGGTAAAAAAAGAAGATTCCTTGCATACCATGTTGTAAAAGTATAAAATGGGTAAAAATGACTTTAAACATACATGAAAACATTTTTATAAAACTTTTACATGGATGATAAATATAACCCCACTAAATACTTACGTTTAAGCAATCTCGGATAGAAAACAATTGAGATTGCAACATTATCCCTTACCTTAGTTCTAATATGATTCATATGGATCCAAATCTCTTGTATAATGATTTAAATAATGTCATTGACTTATTAGATAATCATATTAATTGTTATGATATCATATATGTTTCATTTATGACTTTGTATTACCCGTACTTTTGTAAATTCCATGTTAAAGCAGCGTTTTGGGTAAAATCATTTCATTTATCGTATGTGTTTCGACTTGTCATTCTTGATATCATTACTTATATCCTGATTTACATAATTCCAGAATATAAAAAAAGATTTATATATAATATATATTCATCATATACATATATATTGTAGATCGATAAAAGTAATGAAATACACCGTTCATGGAGACGGTAGGCCGTACGTATGCATGACTGCTGTTTTCGTTTCCTTATTGAATTGAATGGAATTAAGTAAATGACATACATACATATACATACATAAATCCAGTATCATTATTATGTCATATATTTCAATATTATTCATTATATATACTCTATAATCATTCATGAATGGTTAACATTGAGAATGAATCTCATCACGTCGTGGAGACGGTAGTCCGTACGTACGCACGAGCGATGATATCATTCCCATGATCGTGGAATTGTATAGAAGTGTATGTATAATATTTCAGAATCAAAATAACTTTACAATAATTATATATAGTTATTTATTTACACCCTTATACCCATCCAAGTAAGATGGTGGTCGAAAACAGATTACACCACGGCGTGGAGACGGTATTCCGTACGTACGCACGCGCGATGATTTTATTTTCCGTAGGATGGATAAAAGGTGAAATAAGGTTGTTTCATATTTATAATAACATATCAGTATATTAGTTATAATGATTTTATTACTTCATAAGGAAACAACTAAAGAAGAAGATGTAGAAGATGAAATAATTTGAAAGAATCGATTATGGTTATTACCTCTTCTTCGACACTTCTCTTTGAAACCTCTTCTTAGGGCACTAATATTGGCATTTGAAGAAAACCATGACCTCTAGGATGTTTCTAGGGAAGTGGAAAAGAGAATTTTGCAGGGGTTGTCCGATCTTGAAGGCTCAATGTGGTGTGGGGAAGAGAGGGAGGAGGTGCCCTTTTATAAGGGAGGAGAGGGACACCTTTGGAAATATAAGAAATATTAGTTTATATTAAATCCCAACCCCACTTAAAAACTTTAAAAATGACTCATATCCGAAGATTATATGATATAGGGTTGTAATCGCATCAACAAATAATATTTAGACACGTTAGGAATTTATTTTAAATATTATCAACTTGTTTAATCCTTATTTATCAATTTAATTTTATTTGTTGTAATAATATTCTAAATTTTAAATTATTATAAATAATTACATATGTGTTTTGAATTTTCCATAATTTGTCACTTTATGAAATTTTCGACCATATAGATTTAAATTTATAATTTTTAAATATTTTTGTAATTTTTAAACAATTTTATAATATTTTATTTTTATAAAATAACAATAGTGTCAATTTTGACACTATTCATTTATTTGAATTTAAATAAAATATACACAGAGTATATATTCGAACTAAAATATTAAATACATTTCTATCATGTCAAATTTGTCTATAAAATTTGTGGAGCACATTAAATAGTTCATATAATATTTATTTTAATATTTTTAAGACCATTTATTTGGTATATCTCTTAATAAAATAATTAGTACAACATTTTTGTATAATTATTTAATATACTTATTTGTTGCATAAAAATTGAAAATAAAATCCTTTAATGAAGATACATATCAAAGATTTTATAATAATAATATTACTCTAATTTATCATTTTAAAATAACAACATGTAAATTGTTATCTTTATTAAATTATGAATGTGACAACTTTGGAATCATTTAAAATAAAATATTATAAGTGTCATAATCTCCATAATAAAGATAAAAATGGTCAAAAATTTTGCCAGTGGATGATTAGGGTTTATATATACACTACGAATAAGTTTTGTGCAGATTTTGGGGCCTTTTGATATGTATTATTATTTCAATAAAAACTATATTATTGATTTTCACTAAATAAACAATTTCTGCATCATTAATGTATAAGATAATAAGGTAATTAAATAACTCTGAAAAATTACAAATAAATTACCATGATAAAGAAAGACATTTTGTCTTTCAAATGAGTATTTATAACTGAATTTATATTCTGTATAAACTTATATTAAAAATACTTTAATTATTAAAGTTGAGTGAGACATATTTCACTTTCCTTTAAATAAAATAAACTAATGGTCTTAATCACCTCCAAGTGGGTTATAATGGATTCCATTTCGACCCAAATATGACTTAGGATGAATTATAATCATCAAATTGTATTAAGACAAGTATTAGGATAATTTTATAATATTATAGCTACCCTTAATTACCCAATTTACCTTTTACTATGGTAAATAAAATTTACCGTTGTTACTATTAATAAAGCCCAAAAATAAAAAGTAGTCTATTAATATAATTTGGTCCCACTGATTTCAAATATGGAATCCATTTTTCCAAATTAAATACACAGAAGTTGCATAAATTAAATTAAAATTAATCCTGTTGTCGAAAAAACGGGTTTTTGTTTAAAACATTGCAAAAGATTGAATTTATTTAACCTACGAATTTAATGTAAAATCAATGCTAATGACATAAATTATATTAAATGGTAAAAATATATTCAATTTATACTTTAAAACCATTCAATATTATAATGTAACCACATAAGTTATTAAGATGAAAAAAGTTGTTTTAATTAAAATATAGTGTGTTTTTACTATTCATTAAAATATGAAAGTTATCAGAATAATATGAAAAATTTATCCAAGGTAAAATTTTATATCCTGATTCCAAAGAATAATTTTATTTTGTAAAATTGAACTTATAAACATGTAAAAAACTAGATTTAATGTGGGTGCGCTATCAAAAGGCGGCAAAACTGCATTTTTTGAAAAATACTTATTTTACCCGAAGAATTTATTTTGTTCTTATACCATGTTCTAGAAAATGTGTAAGATGAATAATAATGTTATAAAATTCAAAATTCAGTTAATAATATTCATAACGGCTAGTTCATAAAAAATATTATAATAATATATCGTTGTTTAGTAAAACCCGGTATTGCGTACAACACACGCTATCGAGGAAGGTCGCGATTGCATGTAATGCAAGCCAAGTCAGGGTTGTGTGTAGTGAACGACTCCTTTTTTGTTGTGTATAACAAAATACATTGAATATATATATATATACTCAATGTTTCGTAGAATAACTACAATCAAACAAATATAAAATTGTGTGTAACACGATCCAAGATTAGTGTTGCGTATACTGCAAGCTAATACGGTGCTGCGTATAACGCAAGATAATCTTGGTGTAGCGTACAACAGAAGATATGAATGAAATTAAAACGAATATATCTTATAAAATCTCGGGGTGTTACAGAATCGGCCCGATAACTCTGCACTACAACTGACATCACCAGGTGTCACAAACATCGCTACCGTGCCTTGGTTCAGAGTGCATCAAAGGGGCCTCTGTCCAACACCCTTTCATGTTTCTACATTTAATGAGATCTAAAATGATGCTTCACACGCCTAAACAAATTACACCACTGTAAACCTCGTGAAAAAACACGCGATATAGACTATTTACTCACCCGAAACGGACAACCGGTGAACATGGTACTATTCACTATAGCCAGCCTATGTGGGGCCCACACCTCGGTCCCGAAAGAGGTCGGGAGAACTAGTTCATCATGATGCTCTTGGAAAAACATTCTGAAATGAATATTCATACTTCCCAAACGGACTCCAGATGAAAAAGTCGTGGTACGCTGCATACAGCTCAAAAAACGGCTTGTGGGGCCCATGCCTCAACTCCAGCTTCAATGCCTGAAACCACCCTGGACTACATCATGTCGATTCCAGGGTCACAACACCACTGACGGTGCCTAAAACAGACTTCGGATGCAGAAGCTGCAACTCCCTACGTTATATGCAAATGGGGCCCAGTGGGGTCCACACCTCGACCCCGAAACACATCACGCAAAACATACCATTGCGTTCCTTGAAGATAACCACACGGCGTAGGCTATTCATTTTCTCTGAACATAATTATGAAGCATAAGTCATAAAAACGTGGCATATGTCCAGAAGCCGCCTCATGGGGCCCATGCCTCGGGTCCAAATTTAGGAGGGCAAATTGCGCCGTTGCAATCTTCTCGAAAAAACACTCTAAAACGAGTACTCAAACACCCTAAACGGATGTGGAGTGAAAAAGTGGTGTTTCACCGTAAAATGTTCGAACTAGGCCATGTGGGGCCCACACCTTGTCTCTAACCTGAACACATCAGAAAGCATCTCAAAAAGTCCCCATGAGGACTGGGGTCATGCTGCCGCTGACGGAGCGTCAATCAGACATCCCAATCAAGAGTTAGGTCCGACACAAGATTAATTAATTAATTAATTATTCGCATTAAGCGTTTCGTGCCTCTGAGCAACAAATCCAAACCACAAGGGTCCCGAACCAACTCTGGAAGGACCGTCGCAACTCCAGGTCCACAACGCCTCTGACGGTGCATCAAACAAACATCCGGCTCATGAACCACGTCCGTCCCAACTTTAATAATAATTTAATATCATTAATTTAAAACGTTTTGGGGCACCCTTCTTCGGGTGTAGAACCTAAAATCCCCGAAATATACTTCAAAAAGTCCGTCCCTTTACCACGGACTTGCAGCCATAGACGGCGCGTCAAACGGACGAGCCGTTTAGAAATTACAGCCCCCCAAACACAAGGGGGCCCAACTGGGCTGGTTCACCCCGGCCGACCTGGTCCGAACCGCTGGCCCGTGGCCCAACTGCGGGTCCGGACCGAACTGCCGTGGCCAATCGACCACGGCCAGCCCAGCCGCACCGGAACCGCCTTGGTTTCGGTTTTACAAAAAGACCAGCCTTTCGACCGGTCTTCTCCGCGTCGCCCAGCAAGACCCACAAAGGGCGGGTCCTCATCTCCCAGCAGACTGGCCTTTGGCTGGTCTTTCTCATCACACCAGCAGGACCAGCAAAGTGTGGGTCCTTGCTTCTTATGCACACCCGAGATCAAGCCTCGGGCTTCCCTCAGCCGGGCGCGACAGGCTGGCACCCACGACCTTCGGCAGCGCACTGCCGCGCTAGCTCTGGCCGCGTCCCGTGCCGCTCTTCCTGGACCCGCCGATGCCTCTGAATGCCGAGCTCCACAACCGCCTCATCTCGGATCCTCTGTCAGCTTCCCCTTCGACTGCGAAAACCCGCAGGATGTCGGCGCCTCTGGAAGCAGCCCACCGTGATACCGGACGCCCGTGCTGCGGCCGCCTGGACTCCCTGCTCCGCCTTCGAACGACCTACTGCACCGGCTTCGAGCTCCGCTGGCCTCAGTGTCTCCTTCCTCCGCGCGCCGCACGACTCCGGTCGATGCCGCCAGCCCCACTGGTGCCCCGTCACCGAACCACGCTAGCAGCGCCCCGCTCCGGCCTCCTCCGCACTGGCTCGCACCCCCAGTCCTGCTTGACCGCGCTTCCCTGCGCTGCGCGACGCCTCCACCCTGGCCACTGGCCCCTCTGCCGCGCCTCCTGGCTGGTCTGCCGCGCTCCGCCGCCACCGGCGGCTGAACTCCGATGGTCCCTTCGGCGGATCACCGCGACTCGATCGGACACCCGATTCCCGATCCGAGGATGTTTTTGTGGTCCCTGTGACGGGACCTTCTCAATGCCTACCTCTAATCGATGATTCGATAGTCAGTTAACACATCTGAAAATTATATCGGGTGTTCACGAAGAACAGAACCAAGAACAGTGTTCCAAACATAGATCGATGGCCATGTTCATGCAGCCATCGATGAAGATAATTAAAATGATGAAAAAAATGGACAACAAAGGATTTATAATTTAAAAACATGAATTGGAACATAAAAGTAGAAGAAATCCTACTTCGTTTTCGATGCACGTCATAGGCGATGAGTCTGTGAGGCTCCTGCCTTGATTCACCAAAGTTTTGGCAAAGATTGCACCTTGATCTGACGAAGAATGACGAAGAACACTGAAGAAAGGATGAGAGAGAGAGGGAGGGAGAGAGAGAGAGAGAGGGAGATAGAGAGAGAGAGAGAGAGAGAAGGGGTAAATGCCCCCACCCTAATTCCAATACTTGGAATTTTTAACTCTCGGAAACTCCAACGACGGGCGCGGATTCTGAAACCTCCGTGCCCGCTCATTTTATATCACGCCTATGAAAAACAACCCATTTTAAACTCAACGGAAGTCTCAGATTTCCATTTCGAGACTCCGTTTGAATGTTATTTGAAAGGGACATCAGTGTTAAAAAAAACCACTAAGTCATTATTTCAAAATGATGGTTTTTCCCCTGGGTGACATCTCTCATAGCAGGCCCGCTCCCAAAACTTTTACACACCTCCTAGGGTAAACGACATGCTTCGGACGCAACCGTTCCCTCAGATTTCTGATCCGAGCTACCATTTAGGAGGAAACCCAACCCCGCCATGTGCATAGAATAAAAAAACTTAACATTTTTATAAAATTTATTCCGGGCACACCGGGACTCGGAATCACATACCGTCTTCGCTCCTAGCTCTGAAATTATATGTAGAAATACTCCAAAGTCATACAGAGAAAAAACCATGTCTTTACAGAGACAACCTATAAATGAGGATATCTCCCAGTAGATCTCTAATAACTTGAAACTTCATCTAGTTTCTCATCACTAGTAGTCATTATTATTTGAGCAGTATTTAGTGAGGCAGTTTCCCCACCATATTCAAGAGAGAGTTTTTACAGGTGTTTTCTCTTTATAATAAGTGAGGGAGTGTGTACCCACTTTTACCCCATAATGATCCTTCTATTTTCTCATGGTTTTTTACCCCTTCAATTTTGGGGGTTTTTTCCACATTACATCTGGTGTGCAATTTATTTCTGCATTTTTCACTTTATTTTATCTCGTGATTATCTCTACACCTATGTGCCAATAATTTTCGGAAACAAGTGTTATCCAAGCCATAGGTTTTGGCTCGGTGTTGTTCACATTTTCAGGTATTAACAATTCGCGTAAATTTTAATATGCTATATGATTGCGAATCTGGTTGATCTTTCACATCAGAAAAAAGTTATTGAGATTATTAAATACACCATTGTAAAACGGAGCAGGTTCTGTACTGACGACATGTCTAGATGGCAGAAAAATTCGAGATTAAAAAATTCAATGGTAATAATTTTTCATCGTGGAAAATGAAGATGTAGGTAGTGCTGCGGAATGATAATTTTCTACTGGAAATTGAAAAAAGTCAGTGGGTGTGATGGTGGAGAAATGGAATGATATGGACGATAATTCTATTGCCAAAATCCATTTGGCTTTGGCAGACAAGGTCCTATCGAGCATTACGGAGAAAAAAACAACAAAGGAAATATGGGATACTCTGATGAAGTTATACGAGGACAAGTCACTACACAAAAAAAAATTCCTGAAGAGAAAATTGTACAGTCTTCAGATAACAGAGTCATCATTGGTGACCGACCACATCAAAAACCTCAATACCATGTTCGTTCAGCTCACGACGTTGAGCTATAAAATTGTGGATACTGAACGTGTGAAAGTTCTACTCCAGAGTTTTCCAGATTCGTATGAACCACTCATCATCATCCTCACCAAAACTATCTGGATGGATATGCTTATTATTAATGATGTTCCAGCCTTGGTTTTTGAATAATAAAGTCAGCGCAAGAACAAGGAGGACAGATAGACAACTTCACACCAAGCAGAGGCTCTGTCAATGGAGAGATGAAGGATGATGGAGCGTGGTTCCAGTGGGTTCCAAAACCATGGTAGGTCTGAATCATGGAGTAAGAATAATAATGCCACATGTTTCAATTGTGGCAGGAAGGGGCATGACAAGAGGGATTTTTGGAACAAGAAGATTAGTAAAAAAACTCACAGGGGAATGTGGCAAGTACTTATGGAAAAGGAGATATACTAGTCAGTGAAGTGGAAACAACTATTGGAAGCAGGCAATATCTCGATGATTCATGGATTATAAACTAAGGAGAAACATGGAACATGATGATGACGATGAATGGTTTGAACAATATGAAACCATCCCGGAAGGACTTGTGTACATGGGGGCCGATCACACTCTAAAAATCATTGGATCCGGTACCATTAAACTAAAGATTCATGATGGCATAATACATACCATCCAAGGAGTATGTCATGTGAAGGCCCCTAAGAAGAACAAATTGTCTTTGGGAAAATTTTATGGCATCAGATACAAGACTCACAATGAGAATGGAGTGATGAGAATTGAGAATGACACGATTGTGGTAATGAAGGCAGAGAAGATCTCAATGAACTTGTACAATATTTTTAGTGAAACATAAAAGGAGGCAGAGATAGTTGTTGTATCAACTATCTCGATGGAAGCGTTGATGACCTTATGACATCGAATGCTTGGCCATATGTCAGAACGAGGCTTGAAGATTCTTGCAGTTCAAAAGTTGTTGCCTGGGATAACAAAGGTATCCTTACCATTTTGTGAGCATTGTGTTTTGAGCAAGCAACACAAGTTAAAGTTCAGAACGTCAAAAACACATAGCAAAGACATCTTAGAGTCGATCCATTCTGACATTTGGCAAGAACTAGTTATATCCCTGGGAGGAGCAAGCTATATTGTATCTTTTATTGAAAATTATTCTAGGAGATGTTTTTTGTACCCAATCAAGAGGAAGGTATATGTTTTTGAAGTATTCAAAACATTCCAAGTGTGGAAGGAGCTTGAATCTGGAAGGAAGATCAGGTGTATAAGGATTGAAAATAGTGGAGAATACACAAGCGAGGAATTTGATTCTTTTTGTCAACATGAAGGAATCATGAGACAATTTATGGTGGCATACACTAATCACCATAATGGAGTGGAAAAGCATATGAATAGAACCATGTTGGATAGAAGAAGGGTACTGTTGAAGACTGCAAGAATTGCCAAATTTTTTTGGGAAGAGGCATTGAATACCGCTTGTTATGTGGTCAATCGATCTCCTTCAATGGAGATTGATCTGAAGACACCAATGGAGATATGGACTGGTAAATCCACTGAATATTCTTGGTCACATACTTTTGGATGTCCTGTATATGAATTGTTTAATGACCAGGAAAGATTGATGTCAGATTCGAGATCAAGAAAATGTATCTTATTGGGGGTACACTGATGGTGTGAAAGGGTATCATTTGTGAGACCCCACTGCCAAAAAATTTATCATCACTAGAGATATAATTTTTGAAGAAGACAAGCTGTAAATAAAAACTAATCAATACCTGCAGAAGGAGAATACAGAAAGTACAATAATCAAAGTAGAGGACAAATCCAAGGAAGAATCAGTTTACTCTAAAGAATTACCAGAGCACGATGATCAAGTACCGGTTGAATCCGGACCACGGCGGTCAAATTGGGAGAAAAGAGCACCAGTATGTAACTCAGACTATGTAATTGAGAGAAATATTGTGTATTTATTATTGACGGAGGATGGAGAGACATATTCTTTTGCGAAGGCATCCCGGAGTCCAAATGTATCTTCATGGATGGCAGCGATGCAAGAGGAACTTGAAGTCCTACACAGAAACAAGAATTGGGATCTTGTTCCATTAGCTCATGGAAGGAATGATACCAGAAAAAATGGGTATTTAAGATCAAGATAGATGGGAATGATTAGGTGGAAAGATATCGTACGATATTGGTGGTCAAAGGATTTTCTCAGAAGTAAGGTATTTATTTTGATGATATATTTGCTCGTATTGTTAGACTCATGACTGTTCGGTTAGTTCGAAAGATGTGTGCTACATACAACTTACATCTAGAGAAGATGGATGTGAAGACTGATTTTATCCATGGTGATCTTGATGAAGAGATCTATATGCTCCAACCAAAAGGTTTTTTATAAGTAGGAAAAGAGAACTTGGTTTGGAGGTTGAAAAAATCTCTATACGGTCTCAAACAGGCACTGAGGTGTTGGTACAAGAGATTTGATTCCTATATCATTATCCTTGGATACAAAATACTTCCTTTATATCCTTGTTCTTATTTCAAGGGTTTGGATGGTAATTATTTCATCATTCTTCTGTTGTATGTGGATGACATGTTGGTTGCAGGCCCCAAAAATGATCAGATCCAGGAGACGAATGCACAGTTGGATAGGGAGTTTGATATGAAGAACTTGGGACCAGCAAACAAGATTCTTGGGATATAGATTTACCAAGACATAAATAATGGTATTATTTGGCTATCATAGAATATTTACTTACCAAGAGTCTTAAAACAATTCATCATGCAATACTATATTCCAATCTATACGCCTTTTCCCGTTAATTTGAAGTTATCCTCCATGATGATTCTTAACAGTGAAGCAGGGAGGATGGAAATGTATCGAGTACCATATGCCTCAATAGTGGGTGGTCTAATGATCACTATGGTTTGAACTAGACCAAACATTGCACATGCAGTGGGACCAGTTAGTCGGTACATGGAGGAGCCAGGATGAGAGCATTGGAGAATGGTGAAGAGGATTTTGAGATACATAATAGAGACCTCAAATGCTACATTATGTTATGGAGGATCATATTACACTATCAGATTCTATGTTGATTCAGATTTTGCAGGTGATTCTAACCAGAGGAAATCCACTACTAGTTATGGGTTTACTCTTGTAGGAGGGGATATGAGACAGATTTAGAAGCTACAGTCAGTTGTGGATTTATCCATGATGGAGGCAGAGTACATGGAAACTACATAGTCTGGCAAAGAGGAAATTTGGTTGATAAGGTTATTAAAGGAGCCCAGGAATAGACAGAAGCAGATTCCACTATTTTGTGATAGTCAGAGAACCTTGCACATTGAAAGTAATATACCTTTTCATTATAGGATGAAAAAAATTGGAGTACAATATCACTTTGTATGAAATGTGGTAGAGGAAGGAAGTGTGGACATGAATAAGATTCACAATAAAGAAAATATGGCAGATTTACCAATGAAGGCAATTAACTCTGATAGGTTCATATGGTGCAGATCCTCGAGCATCCTTTCAGAGATGTGAGTAGCATGTTTTGAAGACAGAAAGGATGTATAGAGATGTGATTGGTTCTCAATAAAATCTCCAAGTGGGATATGTGTCAGATTTTTTTTTTCTTAATGGATCCCCCCTTTATTTGTCAAAGGGGGGTGGTGGGGTAGATAGTGGGTGGCCAACCCCACCCAATCCACCAGTGGGAGAATGTAGCGGGAATGGGAGAGGCATCCTGTAAATGAGGATCTCTCCCATAATATCTCTCATCACTTGCAACTTCATCCAGTTTCTCATCACCAGTAGTCGTCATTATTCGAGTGGTATTTAGTGAGGCGGTTTTCCCACTATATTCAAGAGCGAGTTTTTACGATTGTTTTCTCTTTATAATAAGTAAGGGAGTGTGTACCCACATTTACCCCATAGTGATCCTTCTATTTTCCCATGGTTTTTTACCCCTTCCATTTTGGGGTTTTTCCCACATTACATCTAGTGTCCCTTTTATTTTTGCATTTGGAAATTTATTTTATCTCTTTATTATTATTTTACTGGTGTGAAAATCATTTACGGTTCTAACACTAACTACCAGATGAAATTACCCCAACTTCCTAGTGGAGAATCCTCCAGTATCACACCCACTGCACTGGTCAACAAAACATGCCAACCCCCAATATAACTGGGGAAATCATACACCTTTTCAGATATGAATCCCAACCACCTAGAAAACATGCAGGATTATAGTATGTGTGGGTAAAAATTTTTTTTTTAAGGGTAAGATAAATTTAAGGGAGAACTAAAGTTATTTATGTAGAAAAAATTTATGTGTGAGTAAACTGAAAAATGTATAGGTTATATAATGGTAATTAAGGGTAAACAAAGATTGAGTAAGGGTGAAAAAATTATTAATGTGAAAAGGTATGTTAATTAAGGTTAAAAACGGTTGTGCAAGTGTAAATAAATGTTATGTGAGGGTAAAATAAAGTTATGTAAGGGTTAAGAAAAGTTATGAAAGGGAAAAGTAGAGTTATGTATGGGTGAAACAATGTTATGTATTAGTAAAATAAAGCATTGTAAGATTAAAACAAAAACATTTAAGGGTAAAAAAACTTAATCAAGGGTAAACTAAATTTAAGGGTAAAAAAAGTTAATTGTGGGTAAGAAAAATTTATGTATGGGAAAACATAAGTTAATTAATGTTAAAAAAAATTAGTTAAGGGTAAGAAAAAACTATATATGATTAAAATAAAGTTATGTAAGCATAAAAAAAGTTATGTAAGGGTAAAATAAAATTAATTAAGGATGAAATGATGTTATGTAATGGTAAAATAAATTTAAGTAAATGTTAACTAAAGTAAATGGTAAATAGGAGTTAGGTAAAGATAAAAAACGTTATGTAAAGGTAAATAAAAGTCAAGAAAGGGGGAAAAGTTAAGTAAGGATAAAAAAACATTATGTAAGGGTAAATTAAAGTTAATTTAGGGTAAACAATCTTATTTATGGGTAAACAATAGGTAAGCATGGGTAAAACAACTTTATGTTATGGAAAAATAAAGTTATGTAAGGGAAAACAATGATATGTAAGGGAAAACTGAAATTGCGTATGGGTAAAACAAAGTTAATTATGGGAAACTGAAGTTAAGTATGGGTAAAACCAAGTTATGTAAGAATAAGATAATGAAACTCATGGGTAAATAGTAGTTAATATTGGTAAAACAATGTTATTTAAGGGTAAAATAAAGTTAAGTAAGTGTAAAACAATGTTATATAATTTTAAAACAAACTTATGTGAGGGTAAACTAAAGTTATGTAAGGATAATACAATGTTATGAAAGGGAAACATAATGTTGAGTAAGGGTAAAACAATGTTATGTAATGGTAATATAAAGTGAAGTAAGGTTAAAATAAAGCTATTTACTGGTAATAAAAATCTAACCTAGGGAAAATTAAAGTCAATTAAGGGTAAAAAAAGTTATATGAGGGTAATAAAATTTAATTAAGGGTAAACATAATTTAAGTAAGTGTAAAAAAGTTATGTAATGGTAAAAAAAGTTTCGTAAGGTTAAAATAAAGTTATGTAAGGGTTAAAAATGTTATCTAAGGGTAAAATATTGTAATTTAACAGTAAAATAAAGTTATTTATGGGTAAACAGAAGTTAAGTATGGGTAAAAAAATGTTTTGTAAGGGTAAACATAAACATTTATAGCTTAAGTAATGGTAAATTAATGTTAAGTAAGGGAGAAACAATTCTATTTAAGGGTAAACTAATGTTAATTAAGGGTAAACCAATGTTAAGTAAGGGTAATATAATTCTATCTAACTATAAATGGATGTTAAGTAAGGGAAAAACTTTGTTATGTATGGGTAAAATAATTTTTAGGATAATACATCATATTTCTATTAAGTTTAATGCAATTGGTTTTTGTTAGTGTCAATTAAATATTGGTTATAATGAGTTGTTTTTTTTCAAAAATATTACATCAATGAATAATGGTTAATTACATTCAATGTTATTATAGAGGGTTATATTGAAAATTAAAGGGTGTGTGCCTTGAGAAAAAATATTTTCCTAGATTAGAAAGAAGAAACATAGAAGTTTTGTAAATGAAGACTTATATATAAATATAGATTCTGAAATATAATTCTATTTTCACACTAAATAGTTTTTCACGTATATACATTGTGTAAATCCATAATAAATAAACTTAGATTCCCCTCAGTTGTAAAACATAAGATATGAACCTCACTTCCACTCCATGCCCAATATGTTTTCCATTCCGGTGTCATAACTAATGGTGTGGGTTCCACCTCATATTGTACCCCTACCTCAACCAAGGGCATAAACATCTATGGTGTTGATATTGTTGTGTATAACTCTATTGATGTTGGAAGCTCAATATGTGGTGCTTCAGGTGCCTCCTCATACCACTAAGTAGTGTAATTCTCAATAGTATATGTGGGGCCATATTGAAATGACAGTAGATGAATGAAAGGATCACCTATAGATGCCAAAAATGTGGTATCAAGGAAATCACTACCGACAGAGGTGTTGGTCGAGGACTGGAGAAGCTGTAATATCATAGAAAATTCTGACCACATTGACAGTATATAGATGCCTATTGTAGGAGGTATTTGAGATGAACCTATATCATTTGTATGAGTAGACATATATGTCACATAAACCTCTCCCAAATGTGCAAGATCATCTGTTTGTTGTGTAATATCCTTTCGCTGGGGTGAAAAAAATCGTTATGATCCACTATTGAGGGGTGATATCTCTATAATAACCTCTAACCTTTCACATGTTTTAATCTCTATCCTATAGCTGGTAGTGATAGTGGAGGTGCATTATCCTCAGTTGGAACAATAAGCACATTAGCATCCCTAGGTGCCTCATCCAGAGCATGTGGATCAGGATATATTTGTCGCCCCTCTTTATAGACAATCTATCATGTGAAATATAGATGATCTCTAAGAGCCATTAGATCTAGGTGAACCACATCTTACCCAATAAATTCCTCTTCCTAAGTAACAATAATATATAAAATTTAATAATTTTTTTTTCTTATTGTAAATTAAATAACATTTAATTTAATATGAAAAATGACCTAAAAAATATAATAAATGCTAATATACATACAAACTTCTGAATTTATATGATATGGAATGTATGGTACATGATAATGTTTCTTCTATACCAATATGGAAAATTGCCTTGACCATATATCTGGAATCATGCTATGGGATATATGTTCTTAGAGATACTATTTTTTGAAAACATGTATCAACACTCAATGTTACGTGAATGATACTATGTAAAATTCATCACCTGTCTTCCAATAAGCATCATATAAAATAATCCATCGGTCTTTCATGGTGAAATGAGGATATGTTGTATATAGATAAACTATCGCATGACACAACCTCGATGGTGCCACTCAATGTCGTGGAAGAGGATGAGTGACAACACAAAACCATGACCTCCAACGATAGATGTGTATTATGGTGTAAAGGGTGAATAGAAAAATAAAATATATAGGTTTCATGTAAACTAAAATGAAAAATCTAAAAATAATTCGTAAATTAGATTTTTTTACTAATATAACATTGAAATATCTAAAAAAATTACTTAAAAATTTATTTTTTATACAAAAAATTAATGATTAACTTACATCCGTGAGATTTATAACATCGAAAATCTATCAAAATCTTCACACATTATGCCTCGGGAAATGTACATAATGCTAATCCTGAATACAACTATTAAAAAATAAATATACAATAATTAACATCCCATTACCTTCTCTCAGGCATTTCTCATTTATCTTTTTGTTTTCCTCTTTGTTTGGGTGTGTTTGGGGCCTTATGAGGATGAAGGGAATTTTCTTGATAAATGAACTAAAGTTCAATGATTTATTTTTTTTGGAATTAGTGGTGTTTTGGGTATAAATGCGATAAAGTATTGAGAGGATGTTATTTGGGGTCCTAGTTGACCCGAGGTATTTTTCTAAATGTTTTTTTCATAATCTACCTTATGGGAATGTTCACATTGTGAACTGGTTACAAGATATGAAACATCTGCAGGGATGATGTTGTGAACTACTTTAGATCAGGAAAAGTTTACAAGGTATGAAATTGGTTCACTTCATGTAATGGTCGATCAGTGTATTTTTTAACAGAAATAATTTATTTTTCAGCATATATGCTTTTAGTGGATTTCATGTCGTTAAACTAGTCATCTTGTCATGTAATGAGTGAATCCTATAAGTTTTTATGCACAACACATCTAATTATTTTTCATTCAATAAGAATTCACCCATCTCAAAAACAAAGGAGCTCTCCTAGTGGATTTTGGGGATCTTCTCTCCTAATCCATTTCATTCAGTTATTGATATTTTCTCTACTAGAAAATATGCCTATTATAATGGTTTGTAACCATTGTTAAAGGTCCCAAAACTATTGTTATAGGATATAATAATGGTTTTTGTGGTCGTCGGATTGTTTGGAATCATTATAGACCTATACCAATAGTTTTTGGAAAGGAAAGGGAATTTATTTTCATTGCAAATTCACTTTGGTGTTTTCTAACTTGTTTTTCACTTCATGTATTACACAAGAGTCTCACACACCACTACTATGAGATTTACCCCTCTTCCTTTCCTTACCCATATTTCACACATGACAAGTCACCTTCCAAATGGAGCATTGAAGGCGGTATCAGTTGTACTATTGGCGGTGCTACTTATAGTAGTGTTTTGGGGTGTTACACTCAAAATTTAAAAACATAAAACCATAGATTTGAATGGTACCTTTAATAGAGTTTGAGTTTATATAATATAAACATTAAAAAACATAAAAAATGTAAAAAAATTGGGAATGAAACAAAACGAAAAAAATAAAAAATGTTTATATTATTTTTTTGGGTAAAACTTTGATTGAAATAGGTAAAAAATATAAATAATGAATATCATTTGAAAAGAAATACATTGTATAAATTTGTAAAAATATATGAAAGGAAATTTATTTCCATTAGAAATCCGATTTGGGGTTTTCTAGTATGTTCATCAGTTGATTAATTTCCCAAGAGTCTCACACCCCAATGATAGGATTCTTCCTCCTCTTATTTTCCTTCTACATTCTTCGCACTTCACAAGGTTCCTTCCCAACAAATTCTTGAAGGTGGTATCATCTGTATTGTTGTCAGTGCTATTTATATTGGAGTTTGGGGGTTTTACACTAAAAATAAAAAAAATAAAAACCATAAATATTAATGGTGCCTTGAATGGTGTTTGAGTTTTTTTAATATACACATTAAAAGACATAAAATAATGCAAAAAAATTTAATCGAAAGAAATAAAAAGAGAAAAAATGAAAAATGTTTATATGAATTTTTTTGGGGAAAACATTAATGGGAATATCGTTTAAGCACCATTTTCACCTACGTCTAGGTTTGCATTCAGTGTTCCATGCACATCAAAACTCCTTGATTTTATTAAGGAGTATTATTGAAGAACTATCATATTTTAACATAATCCACACCCACTACCTATGATAACAATATAGAAACAATTTTTTTTGAATTTCATAGCCATGGTTTTCACTCCACCTTATAAAATATCACCTTTATCATCCTGGGATGGAAGACACCAACCTGGATCTCATGACCCTTCTTCAATTCATCACCGAACATTTACTGCAGAAGCCCGAGTCACCTTTTGGAACAAATCCCACCTCAGTGATCTTACTCATCATAATTCTCATCATGCAGCTGCTAAGAGGTCTCCATAACTACTCTCCATTTATGTCATTCTTTTGGCTTTTCTACATTAAGATCCTTGTTGTATTTTTTTCACTGGGGATCCTGGTGGCCCCTCTAGCCCTTCTGATCCCCCCATAGTTTTCTTCACCCTCATCACCCTCAAAAAGGTCTTCAACATGGAAAAGGGAAGACAAGTGGAATTTTCCCGACTCCACTTGGTGTTTCCAATATATGCTGAGAGACCCCTACAGCTAGAAAACGAGTTATAGACCCTAAAGGACTCAACCCCTTCCAATGTGGGGCCATGAATATGGAGACGTTGATTGCATAATTGCAGGAATATAAGAGAAGTTTAAGACCACTAAAATGTGATTTATAGTTTCCCCCTCAACATTTCTTCTCAATGACTTGTATTAAATATTATAAACACATTTCCATGATTTTGGTTTCATATAAATGTTCTTTACTCATGTCATATTTACTTTTAGAAGAATATTTTTCCATAATTATGATATTTATAGATTCATGATTTTGGTTATAAGTATAACTTTCGATGATAAAAATTAAAATATTATATTGGGGTTTATTTCAATTGTAAGATATTTTATTTGGATATCTATGAATATCATATTATATGATGGACAAATGGTCATTTTTGTAACCAAATTTATTTTAACGAATAAGGATATTCATATTGATATTATTGTATAATTTTTTTCACACAAAAATAACATCCATGATTTAATTACACATCATTTTATTGGTGTAATTTTAAGAATAAATAATTCAATAAATTTTAAATTTATTCAAATGATACCAACTATTCCTTTATATATCATGATTCAAATTTATAAAATATTACCTAGTTATCCAAATACTAATATATTATGGTACCTTTCATTTAAATTTGGGATTCATGAAAGGTTTTTTAATTATATTATGAAGTATGTTGCATTTAAAAATTGATTATGTGTTGTGATAGTTTATATTAATTATACCAAATGACATAGATTGATCATTACATAGATTAAAATATATTAAGTGATTTTGTTTCATTTCCAAAGAAATGGTCTATGGCTTTTCTATGGGATCTCAATAAATAATGGATTGATTGACTTGACATTATCTGTAAAATACATTTTTATATCTCTCATGTGTATAGATAAGGGAATTAAGTAGCCAATTATTATCCTATGAATTTTATTTTCTCTTGATAAACTTGACCAGTTAATTGAATTATTATTATTTTTCATTCATTTTATTTTTTAAAATATAATGGCTCTCTCTGTGAAAAATGATCTATTCTATTTTACCATTTTATTGATCAATTTTTTGGGATAGGGTTTTACACCATAATCTTGTGATATTTTTATTAATATATATTCCAGACTAATGAATGGTCTGAATTTATATTATAGAGTAATATATTTTATTATAATTACTAATATAGTTTTAATAAGATGATGGTTATAATTTCTTCTATGATAATTTCAATATATAATTATTAAATATCCAACTAGTGTCATCTAATTTATCCTCATGCTCTCGAGTTGTTACTGCACTCCTATTTAATAATTTTTTTGTGTTGGGTAACCTACTCATGCTCAATCCTTATCAATGATAACTATATTTAAAAAAAAAAATTTAATTTACAATGATTCGTATAATAATTATTCAATTATAATAAATAATCATTAAAAATCCATTAAATATTTTTTATAATATTAGATATTGATAGAATAATCAATTTATTCACTTACTAGAAGGAATAATAATTTATACAAATAAAAAAATCAATTATTTATATATTCAGATAGGCACTGTTTCAAATAGGAATTCTACTGATGTGATTTCTTCAAAAGATGTTTCACCTCATATAGTTTTTAGGTATTTCATTTTTATTTGTGACACAATAATACTCTAAAAGATATAGATATAGACGTATTTGATATAATGAATTTTGATAAGTCTATGTGACTATATTTGACATGATGATGAGGGTAATTATATAAGCATATCTATTATAATGATATACAATTATTTCATATTCAATGAGAACCAATATAAACATAATAGTTCAACCAATATGCTAAAATAATGAGATATCAAATTACCACAACTCATTTCTTCCACAAATTTATATTGAGAAATAAATTAAACATCATATGATGTTTTTATGTAGTTTTTAAAACATTGAAATTAATATTTAATAATTTAAGATTCATGTTTATGTTTTATAATTCAAAAATATATGAATTAAAAACATATATTGTTTGGATTGATTTTGAAATTTATAATTTTTTAATAATTATTTGGAGCATAGGATGTTTTTTATAATAATGAATTCATACTAAGAGGTTGTACACATTGTTTCATATCATAAATGAATGATTGTTAGTGCCTGAAAATATTTACCAATTTTTTTTATTAAGATCAAGTTATAATCAACAACTGGAAGACATGAAGCTGAAGTAGTATAAAATTCCATGAATAATATAAAAATAGAATATTCTTATAATGCACGATTTCTCAGCCATTCAATGACGGGGATACTATAAAATAATTCCCCAGTTTAGTGATGTGATGATCAGAACTACCTTTCTAGAGAAGAAATGAATTCTATACTATGTTGAAGTAGAGTTTCATGAAATATATATATATATATATTTATATTTATCTTCTTTTATTCATGAAGAAAACTTATTATGGTTGTTAGAGGTAGTCATTTTTTAAAATAATTCTTCTAGTTTAAATTTTATGCCACATGGAATTGAAATAGACACACATCTCAATAGTTATGACTATTTAAAATTATTAATAAATTTTAATAATTATTAAGGAAAAAAACCATGAGCGGAGATCTCTAAAATGTGTTTAAATGTAACAGTTATGATCCCATGTCCAATACATTCACATCTAAAGAACACTTACACACATGTATTTTGAGGGTCTAGATATATTTCTAGATAAAGAACCACACACTTTATTTTATCCTTTTCTACAGATAACATGAACACATGTTAAACTTATGAAAATGATACCTTGAATTATCTATGGATGGAATAATTATGCTCCAACATCCACAAATTTAGTGTATTTCAAACAATGACACACTAATAAATCGATTCACCATAGAAATTTCCATAGAGCATGAAAATTAATTTTATTTACATGTTCATGAAACAAATATTCTATTGAGCCCATGACTTATATACATTCATAAAACTCACAGGTATAAATCCTTGATTTTCAATCATTTTAAACAATAATTCCCTTTATCCTTGATTTCAAACCCCTAGAAAACAAAAACAATTGTATCAAAATAAACAATAATATTAAATATATTGAAATATTACATTCACACATGGAAAACTAAGACCAACATATAGAAACACACATACAAACAACACTTACACTCCTACATAATTAACTTTGAAATTCATGGAAAACTTATGCTCTAAAATATTTTACTTTAATGCATATGGTGATATTTTATATTTGTGTCTTACAAACCCTTTTTTTATTATTTTTTAACCATATTTTTAATGGTAAAGTTCATTTATGTTGTAAAAATATGGATTTTTTGATATCAAGTTATGTAGACACCAAGAGAAAAGAACAAAACCCAAAAAATACATTACATGTTTATAACTAATAAAAAAATGAACAATTTTTTATCTATAATACCCCAATTTAAGTCTAATGCCAATTCACCCTTGTGTATGTTAAAAGTTTTTTCATATACATGGGGTAACCCAAATATCTATGGATCAAGGGACTCATGAAATATATATAATAACATAAGTTCTATAGAATGTGATTTATATGTATAACCATCACACATGCTGAAAATCCCCTAGTTCAAAATAACCAAACACATATATATAAATTTTCATCAATATTTACATTGATTTTTTTATCTTTTAAACATGAATTTTTTCCCTTTAGTATACCTGGTAATTCCTTTATTCATTCACAGATTCAACACTTCCACACAATCAAATTTTCAAGACAATTATCTCCAATATGGGGTTTCTATTTACCCTTTCCTATCTCTAATTTGTCAATATATATTTAGGGATATATAATTTTAAGTGAAAATATTAATGAAATGATTTATAAATTTTACACAACTAAGTATGATAATTTTCAATGTGATGTTCCTCTGACAATAATATTCCTTTTACCCATGACTATGGCCAATGGGATAAGAAGAATTTATAATTATCTTCGTGTAAGTCAAAAAATTTAAATGACGGTAAGTATTAAAAATTCACAAAAACCACAATAAAAATTCATTTACCAAAACATGGGGACTCATTATACCATTTCCCATCTTATATTATCAAATTTTCATTAATGTATTCACATTTTTAATTCCCAACATTATCACAATGATGATAAATTTCAATACAATTAAACTAACCACTTTATAATTGGTTACTCTCACAACATAAGGTTACTTTTATATGATATACCTTATCTATTGGGATATTTTAAATTGAGGGATGCTCACACATAATTATAAATATACACATCATGATATAAAAAATCCTCACATTTACTCACAACTTTTGAAAAATTAATTTCCCATCACAAGGGTTTAATTATATTAATTATCATCTACAATGGGTAAAGGTACATTAACACATGATGTGTCTACCCTCTATGATGACAATGTTATTATTTGTTACTACAAACAGAAAAAACATAAGTATTCATTAGTGAAATTACTTCTTCACCGCTATATGTTTCCACCAAATGTGTTTCTAATATTCCACATCCTTTATATATTATATTAATATAGATTCCTTTATAGAAATACTACATTTTGTAATTTAAATATCTCTATATAATTTAACTATTGTGGAAAATTATTAGTGGTTCTATATGTTTATATCCCTCTCACTCATACAATTTCAATGGTCAATTCACATTGAGGTATTAGTTGTATAATCTTAAACATCATGTCACAGTTCATGATTACATGATCATAAAAAATCACAAAATTAATACTCATTGAATGAAATAAAACTTTATAAGAAAACTTATCTATATGGTGATATAAAGCATGATAATACTTTTTACTATGTCATAATTTTCAAGAGATCTCACAAATGATGAATTTATTTCTATTTCATATGCCTTTAAAATATGACATCGAACTATATGGGTTTTGATTCCCATAAAGGTTATAAATAGGAATAATTATATGTGACCAATTAAACTACCCTGAAACCTTATTTTCCATTCTAAAATAATTCTTATTTTAGGACGAAACTAAAATTCCACACACTCTAATTTCTTTCTATAGGACTTAAAACACAAACATAATCAAATTTCACACCATAAAAATATAAAACACTATACCCTTAACTCATCATGGTGGGCCATAAACCCCAATGTAAACTAATTTTACATCAAGGAATATATAAAATCATAGTGTACTATTATTTCATCCTAGGAATCCCTAATCTCTAATATACCCATTATTTTATCATATAATACCTTAAACCCTAACATAAACATAATTTTCTTGTTTATATAGCATTAAACTCTAATAAATCCATTAATTAATCCTAGAGAAACTTAAAATACCTATATTTTTATGATTAATTTTTATAATTAGTATATATAAAAAACCCTATTTATGTTCCTCCCTAATAATCAATTGTGTTTTATTAATAAGATTTCTTGGAGTAAGATAAATTCCAAAATCACTGTCTATAAATTCCTATAAAATTTAAAAACTCAATTTAATGTTTAGGTATTCCAGGTTGAAGTTAAAATCTACTATAAAAAATAATTTATTTCTACACAGATTTAAATTCAAACAAAACCCTTACATATTTTGAAATTACTATAAACTCTATTATTACCCTTTATACCATCCGATCGGGAATTAATATATGGAATTGAAATAATTTCATCCTAGATGACCTATTAAATAATAAAAAATATTTCCTTACTATATGGATTAAATCATTGATGTAACCTTCAGGTCCTCTTGGATGAAATTACACTTTGGTGTAACCCTTCTGAAATTACCCAAAATTAAAACAAGACCACAACCAATAGAAAACATCCATGATGGAATTAACTTCTAAAATCACTTCATATACATATTAAAAATATATAGTACAACATGAAAACAAACACATACTACTGAAATAGTTTTAAGAAACACTATGATATTGACATATTTTTTCTTAAGTCTAATGAAATGTTTCTTAAATGATCCTATGTATATAAATTTCATTCATAAATTGTTTTCTTCATGTTAGGTTAGTAAATAAAAAAATGGTATTATTACTGAGATGAATATCCTAAACATTATCTGAAAATATAAAATTGCATTAAAATGGAAAGGAATATTATTTATGAGATGGTATTATCTCACATTATCTTAGTTTCAATTATTATTCAATAATAAATTCATATAAATTTTAAATTTTTCCAAATAATGGTCGATTAAATATCCAATAGATGAATCATTCGAAAAGATGTTTAATCTAACATCAATTCCATTTCCCTGAAAATATAGACATATCATACATATTTACATGTGATGCTTCACTAATGGGTAATTGTTTTTTAAGACCAAAGCATCAAAAATATCTTTCATTGAAGGATGTAAAATTTTTACTACTCTACACTAACAAGGGAAGACGTCAATCATTATTGGTGTTTCATTAACAAAAAATTACCAAGACTTCATTAAATTCACCCATTCCACTACTACTATGGTAGTTGCCACATATTTTGTGAAAGTATTCTAACATTATCCCACTAATTCTCTTCATAAATAACTTATTAATGAAATTTTATTGGAGTATATATGTAGCATACATACTCATATTCATTGTATTGAGAAGGTGGAAGAATGTTACTTGCCCTTAAGCAACATCCCCAATATGCCAAAGGCTGGGAATTAATGTCTAAGGGAATCAATACAGATGGGGGATGATTTTAACATCAATATATAAACAAAAACCCAAACATGAAATAAATAAACAATCCAATACATGATTCATGACACAATAATGGATAACTCAAACATTTAATTTATTTAAAAACCAATCTAAAACCAAGTTCCAGAGATGAATACAATTATATCAAAGTACACAATGGAAGAGAAAACTATAAAAGCTAAAAGAAAACCATGTAACTCCAAATCTCCATACGCTCCATGCTCCAACTCCATCGACAACCCAAGTATCATGAATTACTACTAAATATGTGTGATACTTTTCCTTTTCCCATGAATCTATAACCAACATCTATAGAAATAAAAAATTTACAAAGAAAGGGAGAGTAATGAAACTTTTTAGATTTTACCAATGACTTCCCTACTCACACCACTAGGATAAAACATGTTAGAAAAATCTATTTAAAAATACTTTATATAAAAAATTTATAAAAAAGTTTATTACTAAATATAAACAAGTCCCAATGAAACCAATTTCTCAAAAAAATATCATCTTACAAGGAAAAAAACCAAAAAATGTTATAAAATCATTTCAAAAATTATATTTTTGAATAACCATTCTATTTCACTTATCCACAAATCCAACCATGAATGAAAACCTGGACCTCCCTGTACTCACATGTGGTCAGTCATCCTTCCACTAAGTTGTCACCTAGTGAACCAATTTTGATAGGGGAGAGCCCTAACCCGTCTCCATCCCACTAATGATAGGGTACAATTTTTACCCTTATCTATCCCGAATGCACATGAACACACAAAACCATTATACCTAACCAATGTCAAATAACCATTTCATATATTTTAATAAAATCATTTTTTGTTCCAAAGTTTCCAACAAACCCAATTAAAATCAACCATCGTAATTTATTTCAATAATACCATCCATTTTATTGAAAATATTTTGATTGATCCATTTACCAAAATTCCATAAAATCTAGATTTTTAAATTAACATTTTAAAATCAAGAACCAAGGAACCTTCAACAAAGACACCCAATTTCCATTTTGTAAAAAACCACCACTTAAGAGGGTTTTAAACAATCATTTCACAAAAATTTAAACATAAATATTTCCAAAAATGATTAATTTGAAATCATGACATGATATTATAAATAAAGGAGTCTAGAGTGAATCCACCTAACTCAGGTTTCATGATGAAAACAATGAATGAAACTCAAATTCCAACAAAACTAGGTTAAATCTCTACAAACCCACCTTAGATCGCTTCCCTTATTTAGAACCGATCCAAATATAATCTTATTTGTAATCAAATATCTTAGATATAACCAAAATGAATGTAGAGATAAGAAATAATGATATATAGAAAAGTAGATCTAGGAAAAGAAGCCAAGAACAACCAAGAATGAACACTTACCACAAGAATCCATCTTCAAATCACCAAGGGAATCCTTCATATCACCTCTGGATCAATGGGAGAACCTTATCCATTAGAAAGAGATAAAATTGAGTTAGGTCCACATAGGTGAAAAAATGAGGGAGCTAGATGGGGAAAATGGTGAGATCCAAAATTTTAGGATCTCATTTTTGACCCATGCATGGTTAGTCGCACAATTGTCTCACATAGTTTTCAAAACATGTACCAACCATAACAAAGCTCAATGTCTCTAGTTGGGTGATTTCTCATAATATTCCATATGTTTTGGAAAAACCGTGCACCACCTGTGTTCCTTCCCTTTATCCCCTTCCTCATTATGCACGGTTTCCTATAGGTGTTGCACAATTTTTCCACACCATTCGCGAACCTTTCACCTAGAGAAAATCTTCAATAACACTCCAAAAGTTCTCCAAACTCTACCAAAAATTACCCATATAGTTTACATAATTAAAAATCATAAATAAATGGTTAATTACATTGAATCTATGTACTATATTCTCCACACCATTGAATATTCCTCCCTTAGAGAGTAGAAAATCATCCTTTTTCTGAAAGAGTTTTGGACATAACTATTTTATTTCTTTCTATTGTTCCCATGTCTCTTCCTAAATCTGATCATATTGAAAAAAAACCCACACTAGACCAACGTTGTTTCTAGGAAAGACATTCTCTTGACTATCGACAAACATATTGGGATATATACCAATGAAGCATCCAAATCTAGTTCAAAATGACCCCATTGAATCACATTGTTAGGATCAGGCTGATACTTTTTCTTCTAGGATACCTGCAGAACATTATGTACCACACTGAACTGTGGTGGTAATTACAATAGATATTCCACCTCACTGACTCAATCAAGTATCTCAAAATGGCTTATGTATCTTTGAGATAACATTCCCTACTTCCCAGAAAGGCAAGGTACAAGTATGAGAGTGATCCTCCTGAACACATGATCACTCATGGTAAAAGGAAATTGTCATCAACGATGATACACATAATATTTCTAATGACTTTGAGCCATCTCCATCCCCTTTATGATCATATGAATCTTCTACATTATTTCTTGGAAAAGCCTCGGCCCAACCAGTGAAGTCTCACCTGTTTCCACAAAAGAAGTGGGGAAAGACAAGGACTCCCATAAAATGAATCAAAATGAGCCATATGTATCGATGCCTAATAGATGTTGTTATATGATAACTCTACCGAGGGTTTGCGCTCTTCCATTGTGACACTAAAATCCATCACAGAAGCCCACAACATGTCTTGTCATCATTTCAGATTGTCCATCGGGCTAAGTATGATACAATAAACTCATTGTCAACAGGGTTCCAAGGGATCTTTGTATGGATTTTTAGAAATGAGATGTAAACCTCAGATCTCTATCTAATACGATCCAAACTTGAATACCATGCCTATTTAAAACTTCTCATATATATATATATTTTGGATAGATCCTCCACCATATGAGTTTCAAAAATAGGGATGAAATGAGGATACTTTGTTAGCCAATCCACTATCACCCATATGTAATCATGTTTGCAAACCATTCTTGAGGGACCTGTTATAAAATATATAACTATTTGATCCCATTTCCACACTATAATAGGTAAATACTACAACATACATTCTGGTCGCTAACGTTCTTCCTTAACTTGCTGAAAAGTTACGTATCTTGAAACAAACTCATCAACCTTTATTTTTATGCCAATCCACCATAATTTCACTTTCAATTACTCATAAATATTTTGTATTAAAAGATGAATAGCCCATATTGTTTTGTGGTAAGAATAAAGAAGTTGTTCCTAACAAGACATATCTATGACCATATGATTTCTGAATGATAGTACTGAACACCCATCTAGATTACATCCCTCAATTGTCTCCCCACCATTGAGTTTTGAACCTATTTCCACACATTCTGAAATAGATGTCTGTGGCTCTTTTACCTTCTTTTCCACCTCAAGAACCACCGAAAATGAAAATAAAACCACAACATCACCTCGATCTTTACATTCTAAGAGCATGTTGTCTAAGATCATCATAAAACTTCACTCATCTGAAGCTTCTTTTTCTAAATAAGAATATGAATTTTTTCTCAATGCACCAAGCACTAAATTTCTCCCACCCATCATATATATAAAGTCAAATTCGAACATTTGGAGACACTCCATCCACCTTCTTTGCCTCAATTTCAAATCCCATTTTGATAAAATACATTTCCAGATCTTTTGATCTGTGAATAGAGTAATTTTTTCACCAAAGAGATAATGACGCAAAGTCTTAAAAGCATAGAGTATGATATATAATTCCAAATCATGTGTAGGGTAGTTCTTATCATGCACTCATAACTACGTTGATCCATAAGTAACAACCTGATCTCATTGAATGAGAACAGTTCCCAAACCTGATCTAGAAGCATCACAATACACCACATAACCTTTTCCTAATTTTGATAAAATTAGAATCATTGATGATGTAAGAATAACCTTTAGCACTTGAGAAGAATTTTATAATTCTTCATCCCATCGGAATGGAATGTTATTCTTTGTCAATGTTTTCATAGGTGAAGATAGTCAAGATAAGTCATGCATAAAGCATCAGTAATAACCAGCTTGAACAAGGAAGCTCTATATTTCAAAGACATCCTTCGATGGTTGTCAAGATATTATAGCTTATATTTTTCCTAGATCCACATAAACACCTCTTTTAGAAATTATAGGCCAAGAAAGCGTACCTATTGTATCCAAAAATAACATATAGATAATTTTTCATAAAATGGATGGTCTCTCATGATTCCTAACACTATATCCATTTTTTCTCATTTTTAAACCTTGTCCTTGATTATACAAATATACCATCCCCAAACACAACCAAAAAATAATCAAGATACCTCTAAAATATCTAATTCATAAATTCCAAAAAGACTACTAGTGCATTCATAAGACTAAAAGGCATTACCACATATTTATAATTGCTATATATGCTTCTGAAAGCTATCTTTGGAATGTCCTTCTTCTAAACTTGTAATTGGTGAGATCCTAACCACATGTCAAATTTGGAGAAACATTGATATCCCCTCAATTTATCAAATAGATCATCAATTCATCAGATTGAATAAATCTTATTTATCATAACTTGGTTAATCTTATGATAATCCACACATATCCTTTGAGTTCTATTTGACATAATCACAAAAAAGACTAGTGCTGCCCACAGAGACGTGCTCAGCTGAATGAAACCTTTGGTTTCCAACTCTTCCAAATTCACTTTAAAATAATTTAATTCAGTTGGTTCCATACTATAATATGGAAGGGTAATAGGACTAGTCACCAGAAGGAGATCAACCATAAAATCCACTTCCCTTATAGGTGGAAATCCCGAGAAATTCTCAGGAAAACATCTAGAAACTGATCGAACACCGCTAGTAAACTGTTTGTCTCCATATGATACCCTATAATATGAGATCATTATAACTTCTAGTGACAACAAGACCATTACACCTATCTTTTCCCTCCAGTATCCTCGAAGGAGATGCTTAACACCATCATCAGTTGTAGAATGAACCTTTATGTTATAACAGTTGATGTGATCCTTGAAAGTTTTCAACCAATCCATACCCAAGATTATATCATAGAAATTAATATATAGAACAAAGAAATCCCATTTCATATTAGCTCCATAAGATATTATAGAACATTTTTTTACACACAAAGGATCAACATTATATTTTCCCAAGAGGAGTTTGCAGTTTTATCCGAGAAGGTATCATCTCAACTTTTATATTTAGAAAATCAGACAAATGAGATGAAATAATGGGATGGAAAGAAATATTGTCAAAAAAACTTTCATGATGGTAGAATTAAAAAGAATATTACCTCTCACTATGAAAAGTCTAGCCTGATCATCCACAATCACCTACTCAACTCTATATAATTGGTTCATCACTACACATTTCTCTTTGTTTTCCTATTGAGATTGAACTGTCTGAGGAGTCATGGTATTACTAGCATCAATATGGATCCCTCTGTTTTATTGATGAGATTAATTTTTCTACCCTCACCCTATCAAAGCATACCACACCTGCGATACCTGAGAAGTGTCGCGAGCACCTGACCTCATAGGACTATGACAATCGAACTGAAGATGCCCCATAAGATTGCAGTTGTGGAATCATCTAGGTGGTGTGGTACAATATTAGTTCACATGGTCAAATGATCCACATTGAAAACTTACAGGATAAGTATTTGGTCTTAGAGGAAGATTCACTAATCCAGCCCTATGATTCTGATTCATGCTCCCACCTTAGAAATATGTATCCCTATTCATCTTTCCCCCAACATTAGAGTTCCCACTCTTTCCCATGGGTATCAACATGCTTCCTCATACCATAGCTCATGAGAAGTCCCTTTCATCCACCATAAATCTATTGAACATCTCTGTATAGTCATTAATAAATAGAACAAAAATATTCAAGCGAATATCATACATCAGCCCTGATTCAAAGATTCATGCCTTAAAGGACACACTAGAAGAAAATTCAGGAGTAAATAACACTGAACTAAGGAATCACCCAAGAGGTTTGGGGGACCTTGTTTCTAAAATTGGATTAAATGATCCACTTGTCTTTGCTTATCCATCCAACTCCCTATGTACACCGCTTGAAATGATTGGATGATACTCTGAAACAAATTTTGGTTCACCTACATCTCGGGTTCAACCACAATTTCATTCGCTTCCTTCAGTTGGTTTCTATGATTCCTATCTGGTGCCATTTTCTATAACCAAAACAAATATCATAATTCTAACTCTCTATCCACTGATTTCTTAACATTCAAAATTATTTCACATCAAATATCACCACATTTCTTTCAAAAATAAACCTTTTTACATTCAACTATTTTTGAAAAATCTCTACCTCATTTTGAAAATTAAACTATTTTTAAAATACCACAACCATGCCATTTTTCACAATTTTACCTTCGAAAAAAATTCATTTTTTTAAAATAAACATATTGCACTAAATCATAAATCATTACCCAAAATGAGATGTGTACTCTTAGTGTTAACTCATTCATCTAATTCTGGTCATGGTTGTCTAATAGGCTAAAAATATGACAATGATATTTCAATTCCTACAAGTTTCCCCAAAATACTTTTATACCCAACTACGTGACAACATGATGCTCACCATACAAAGGTTTTCTATATCTATTTATTCTCTACATTTCATTTTCTAACAATCCTACTTCTTTCTATGATCCATACTCATGGAATATAAAATAATAAAATTCAACTATGGGACTGGCAGAAATGATGATTACTTGTTCCAAAAGGAAAGGACCAAGTTGGTACCACTTGTAACACCCATCCTTCTCCTCATTGTCTTGAGAAGGTGGAAAAATGTTACTTAGCCTTAAGTGACATCCCCAAGATTCCAAAGGTAGGAAATAAATTCAGAAGTAATTTAATACACATGGGGGACGATTTTCCATTTAATAAATATATAACAAACCAAACATGTTATAACCAAACAAGAAACTACGCGATGCATGATATAATGAAGGATAACTAAAACATTTCATTTATATGAAAACCAATCTAAAACCAAGTGCCACAGTGGAAGACTATAATATCAAATTACACAGAAGAATAAAAAAACTATCAAAACTAAAATATGACTAAATAACTCCAAATCTCTATATCTCTATGATATAACTCCACTGAACCCCAGGTTTCATGAATTAATACAAAATATATGTGATAAATTACCTTTTCCCACGTATCTATTACCAAAATATGCAAAAAATCATATTGTCAAAGAAGGGGTGAGTAATGAAACTCAGTAGATTTTCCCCAATGAATTCCCTACTCATGTAACTAGGATAAAACATATTAGACACATTTATATAATTTTTTTTATTAAAACCAATTTTGAAAAAAGTTTATTACTAAATTCAAACAAGTTCCAATGAAACCATTTTCTCAAAACAACATCAAGTTCCAAGTAAAACCATGATAAATTTGTCTAAAATCATTTCCCAAATTATATTTTGGAATAACCATTTCATTTCACTTGTCCACACATACAACCCCACATGAAACCCTAGGCCTCCCTATACTAGTGAGTGGTGAGTCGTCCTTTCACTAAGAGATCACCTAGTGAACCAATTTTGATAGGTTAGAGAACCAAAAATATTTTATCCCACTAATTATTGGGTAGAAACCTTAACCTTATACATCCTGAATGCACATGAACACACAAAACCATTATTCCAAACCAATGCCAAACAACCATTTCAACCATTTTAATAAAACCATTAATTTATATAAAACCTTCAAACAAACCCAATTCAAATCAACCATTCCAAATTACTTTAATAAAAACATTACTTTCATTTAAAACATTGGGATTAATCCATTTACCACAATTCTATAAAATCCACATTTTTAAATCATCATTTTAAAATCAAGAATCGAGGAATTTCCTACAAAAACACCTAATTTCCATGTTTCCACAAACCGTCACATAAGAGGGTTTTAAATAATCATTACATATAAAATTAAAAATAAATTTAAAAAATATATTAATTTGAAATCAATCCATAATATTCTAAATGGAGGAATTGAGTGTAAATCCACCTACCTCAGGTTTTATGATGAAAATGAAGAACAAAATTCATACGCCAATGAAACCTGGTTAAATATCCACAAAACCACCTTAAATCTCATACCTTGTCATTAAAAAAGATAATTATAGTCATATTTAGCGTCAAATATCTTATATAGAACCACGAATGATGTAGATCTATCAAAATGGGAGAGATAGATAAGTAGATCAAATAAAAAGTGACAAGAAAAACCAAGAACGATATATTATCGCAAGAATTTGGCTTCAAATCACTAAGGGAAGACTTAATATCACCTCTATATTGATTAAAAAATGGAGTTACAGGGTAAAATGAGTAAGATCCACAATTTTAGGATCTCACTTTTGACCTATGCATGGTTAGTTTCATGGTTAGTCAAACTATGTACTAATCATGTGATAGATTATTATTCAAGGGGGTAAATCACATGGTTTTTTGAATGGTTTGAAAAACATGCACAAAACATTCCAAATATCACTATCTCATGTTTCACGATTCCCCCTAGGCTTCAACATGTTTTGGACAAACAGTCAGCCGCCCGTGTGCCTTCCCTTTAGCAGCTGCCTCATTGTTCACGGTTCCCTATAGTAGTTGCATGGTTTTCAAAAACTATTCACCTATAGAAAAGACTTAAAAATACAAATGGTTTTCCAAGATCTCCCAAACTTTAACCACATAATTTACATTCTTCAAAATCATAATGAAATGGTTACTTACATGAAGCAGGGGTACTATAATATATGTGATGATGTAATCCCAATGATCCTTTCAGTAAAAGAGAACCTTTAGGGAATAAATCCATTCATCCAAAATAATAGTTAATAGGGAATCAAGGGATATGTGACTACAATAAATGTATCACACTATTTTATGATCCTTAATCCCAAATTCAAAACACTCCTTGTACATGTCAAAATGAGTTTGGCCAATATTATACCCACATTGATCTAGTCACTTTGGAGTTTCCTAAGATTGATCTCATCCATATTTTCAATGTTTTGTGGGATTTAATTTTACATAGATCACTGATGACGTTCCAGACTAATTCATCATGGCATAGAAACTAATAGAAAGATACCACATCTAGAAATACAACCTCGCCATAATTATGGAGGAAAATACCATCAAATTTTCAAGAACATCAAGGTGGTTCTCCTTATTTAGAATTTTTCCCTTGAATAATTTAATGTCACCTTAGGTTAAAAGATATAACTATCCAATAACAAATCATTAGAGTCCATTCATATTGACTCTATACTTCATATATACAAAACATTATATGAGATCCTTCCCATGACGGTATAAATAACCCCCATGGTGTTCATACCTTTAATTATTTTTAATACCACATATTGTGGTATATTATATGCTGATGTAAATAATCTCCTTATAGATTCATATAAAAGGTTTTCTATAACACCACCCTCCACCCCAAGTTGAAAAATAAAAATTTAAATTCCTGAATCAACTATATCATTTGTTTTATATTATGGATAATGATTGTTGATCTTATTTCTATTAGATGAATAAATGTACACCATATCAGAGTAACTTTGTATATTCATCTACCATAGTAAATGGATGAAAATATTCAAATCATGACATTGTAGCCCCTTAGAATTATATTTTGATCATGTTAATCTAAGAAATAATATATCAAGACATGTACTTCATATAAAAAATACACTGATATATTAATAGGTAATCTAGAAACACAATCCACCTTTTTTAGTTGATGCTTCTATAACTAGTTAAATATAATCCAATTTAACAGAAACATTCATAGAACATACATTATTGGTCCATCCATTAGAATCATTGAATTTTAAAATGCTTAAAACTATAGAATTTTTTCAGTTACCATTGATAAAGAGACTGTAATGAATCCATTTTTTAATGAAAAAAAATTATTTCAAACTGGACACAAATAATTTATTCATTTTATGGGGAATTAATTGTTGTGAGAGAAGATATCATTTAAACACATCCCACTCATCAAACTATTGTTAAATGTTCTTAGGAATTTTTTAGAGAAATATCTTCCCTTTAACATTGAAATATTCTATAGAAAAACTAGTCCTAGAAACTATAATAATTTTTGGGAAACATAATGCTACTTAATTTGGTCAAGTATGATGGTGGTTTAAGGTAGATTTGGGATAGTGATGGTGGTAGGGCTGAAGGATATTTCCCTTGACCTTTTTTGTTGTCCCCATTTACCTTCTGTGTATTGTGAATCCTATTTCAAGGTTTTAGTTTTCTAGTTTTCATTTTCATCGTGTTTTAATTGATTTTAGCTCTTATTAGTTTTTAGGTTTTGGTTATATAGTTATCTATTATTTGTTTGGTGTTTGGGTGGTGGTAAGTTTGTATCTTTTGGGTTCTATTACTCGATGTCTATGTTGTGCTCTTTAGCATCTTCCCCTAGCGAGGCCTTCTTTTGATCAATCTATTATTGATGTCTAGGTTGGAAATTCCATTCCAAGTTTTATTAGTGTGGTGGTCTTCTTAGAGGTTCGGATATGTGTTTATTTGAGTGGGAATTGGTCTCTAATAGGTGTATTTGCTATGGGGTTTTAATGGTGGCAATGATGGTGCTCAATAGGAGGTGTTGAGGATGTTTTATGGTGGAGAGAAGGATTCCCTATGGCGGTGTCATTTTGGTTTTGTTCATTTGGTGATTATGATAGTGGTGGAATGGTATGTTTTGTTGGTGTTTCTATTATCATGGTACCGATTTAGGCCGACGGTTCCTATGGCTGATGGCCAGTGATGTGCATGATGAAGACACTTGGAGAGGAGGAAGACAATGAAGGGATGATGCCTACATTGATGTGATGATGGTGGTGACGTTGTAGATGCCACCCAACATGCCATTCCTCAGTCCACGTGGTGGATCTCATGGTCTTTGATGTGCTAATTTGGAAGGAATTAGTGTTTGATTTATTTTTAATATATGGATCTTGTTTCGATGAAGTTTTGAATTTTGAATCTGATACATTAGATTTTTTAATCCAAGTGTATTTTATTCCAAAATTGTATGGTAAACAATGAACCATAATGAAAATTAATTAATAGTTCATGCTATTTGTTGTGTACAAAAAAAATATTAGGATTCTATTATGTTATATCGGTATGATTGCTATGGAACTCTATGAATAGTTAAAATATCAAAATCCAAAAAATATTTTTTTACATTTAGAAAAATTCAACCAACATGTTCAATGTTGTTAAATGATTTTAAGTAAATGTATACCCGTGTATGCACCAGAGCATAAGGGAAATGTTTATACGATATTTCACACAACTATTTCTTATAGATGATGACTGTATGTGTGTATTTAAGAACCGTTATTTAGAATAACTGTTAATTGAGATGTACAATTTTTTCACCTTTGGTTGAAGATAAATTTTAATTTAAAGAATATAAATTACATTTAATTTAATAAAAATTCCCCAAATCTATGATAAAAATTGTTATGTTTTATTGTATTTCTCATTCAATAAGAACATCCATGATGTTGTCTCTAAATAATGGGATTTTTACAATCCAAAAGGGTTGAGACCTGCTAAAATAATGATGCTCCTTTATAATAAAAAAGTAACACCGTAACATTTTCATTTTAATTTCCCCTAAATATAAACTATATATTTTTAATATTCACACCACTAAAAAATATTTTAAAGTTTCCAACAGGGACATATCTGTTGGTAAAAATTTATTTTCTATTGGTAAAACGTTTTACCAACATATATATCCCTGTCACTAAATTGTTGGTAAAAACTCTATCAGTAAATGTTTTTGCGACAGATAAAATAGTTCTGTTGAAATTATAATAATACCAATAGATAATATATATGTTGGTTAAAGTGTTTAGCAACAGGTTCTGAGGAAAAAATTATCTGTTGGTAATAATATTATCAGTATATAATATTTTTTATAAATTAAATTTAAATAAAAATTATAAATTTTTATTGCTAAAAAAATTCATATTATATTTATTAATTTATCATATATAATACATATGTTATAATTATTAAACTGAAGATGATTTCAATACATGTTTAAAATGAGACAATAATTAATTATTTTAATGATGAAATTCATTACAAACATAACCTCTTGGATCCCCACCAATATTATTCCACAATTCTGGACAACCCTACCCCCCACTGGATCCCCCCCCCAAATAGGATCAACCCCCGTAACAGCTAAAACCCATCATCATGAGTGACTCCAATACTAGTAGTTCTAATATATCCATGTCAGCTCCAGCGCCATCCCATCCATGCTAATTCCAGCCCCATCCATGACATCTCTTGTCTATGCCAGCTCATCCAGCTCTATCCTCATCCATACCAGCTCCAGTCCAGGCCAGCTCCAGCTCATCCATGTCAGCTCCGGCTTATGTCAGCTCTATTTTATTCCCCATACATGACAGCTCTATTCAATACATAAAAAGATGAGAAAAGAACTCATATGGAATTGAGGGAGGTACATAGAAAAGTGATAGAAATACAATTACAAGATAGGGATAAAGGTAGTACCTACACAAAAAGGAATAAAAAATTGTTTTGAACTTCCAGCATTTGTGTTTAACATCCTTTTAACTTTCAAAAAAGGTAGTACCTGCACAATAAGGAAATAAAAATTCAAATACAAAATTTTATTTAGAAAAAATATAGACTTGACATTTGGTTTGAAATAATAACGTGAAAAGTAACCATGATATCAGATTTTTCTAGTCAGTGGACCTAACAAATATCAATAACCTACCTTCCAGTAATCATCTCCAAGAACATGACACCAAATCTGAACACATGTGATTTGGTAGTCAACTGGCCAACCCATGAATACCAAAAAGCACAAATCAGTGCAAAATATATGTATGAATTGAAACAAATAAAAATGAATTTATAAAAAAATGATCTGCATAGAATAAGAATTTTTCAATCATCATCCATGTAAACATCTCAACAAATCAAGTTAACTCCAGGACCAGTGAAGAACCTCATGTTTCTACTTTTCCACATCATTCAGCTCCAATATCTACAACACGCAACCAAAGAGAATACCCACAAATCAGTGCAAAATATATGTATTAATTGAAACAAATAAAAATGAATTTATAAAAAAAAAATCTGCATAGAATAAGCATTTTTCATTCATCATCCCTATAAAAATCTCAAAAAATCAAGTTAAATCTAGTATCAGTGAAGAACCTCATGTTTCTACGATTCCACATCATTTAGCTCCAATATCTACAACACAGAACCAAACAGAATACCAAAAAATTAGTGAAAAATGTATACATGAATTGAAAAAAAAGAAATAAATGAAAATATAAAAAAATGATATGCATAGAATGAGTATTTTTCATTTATCATATCTATTGACATCTCAAAAAATCAAGTCATATCCAGTGTTAGTGAGGAACCTCAAGTCAATATAGTTCCACACCATTCAGCTCCAAGATCTACACCACACATAACCAAAGAGAATACTGACAATTCCATTCAAAATATACGCATGAATTGAAACCAAAATACTCAAAAGAGAAAGTATAAAAAATTATGTGGAGGTGGATGACATAATAAGCATAAAAAATTTATAGAATTTTTTTACTTCACTATTTGAAAGTGTTTTCCATGTTGGTGGATACAAGAATCAACTGATTTTTATCTTGATTTCATAAGGCAATTAACTAGAAGAACAATAACATACCTGGAAATGTAGTGCTACCAAGAGTTCATTTTAACTAAAATAACAATCACATGGCCCCAAAAAACTTCCCCTCTGCTTTCTCATCTAGAAGATTCAACATGGACCTCTGAACATGGCACTAGACCTACACCTTCATGCCCAGTTTTCACACTATGTTGATGTGATTTTGATCCCACTATTACAAATAGATGTTGGGCATATAGTAACCCAACATTCCCTACTAAAAAATGAATATTAGGACCCAGAATCAGAACCAGCTAATGCGACAACATATAATGGACCCCTGGTTTCAAAAAATATGTTGTTGGCCATAATATGTTTTCTACTACTGATGTGATGTATGTGAAATCAAGTTGGGATGGTAATGTGATTAGAGTCCCAATGGACCAAACCTTACCTGATGATCTTAAAACCTATTAGCCTTCATCATGAGTTTCTTACCAGTGATATGAGAGTCCATAAACTCCTGTGCGTCACAATACATGTTGCATAGGTCATATAGTTAGAATCTATTTCAATAGTATCAATGAAAAAGCACATACAACTCATGAATTTAAGGGCCAGTAATAGGGATTTCGTAATGAAATTAACCTTTGAAAATAAATTATGTCCAAGGATAGATAAAAAAAGGAAAATCCAACCAGAAAATAACTTGAACATTAATTTCAATGTTCTTTGAGGTGAAACCCAAAAAATATCAGAATATGTTGACAAATAGAGTCCAAGTTATTATACTAAAAGCATTTCTCTTTGATTCCTATGCCACATAAATCACATAGAAATAAAATTAAAATATTTTGAGAATATATAGAAAAAATGAAAGAATATTAATTTCAAATAGTCTTAATATGATTGCAATACAGAACAGTCGACTATGATATTAAAAATATAGAACATTATACCATGAATAAAGTAATTGAATAATTATTGTATGTCAACATCTAAAATAAGATATATGTTTAAATAATCAAAGTATATTTTATAGTAAGATAATATAAAACTACTAAATAGTTGATTGAAATGTGTTTGAATTTGTGTGGAGTCTATGGTATTCATGTGTCATTCCCCAGAGAGAATATATAAAAATAAAATGATGTTCGGCATCTAGTGTATCACAACTTAGTGATTTTAATTTATAAAAATCATTAATTCCAACTAAATTATTTTGTCAAAACCACCATTAAAATTATGGAATTAATGTTTGAGACCATTCAATGCTGGAAGACACCCTTCATTGGACTTTTTGTTGATATCTTAATGAAGGTCAACACAAATACCATGTGATAAGCACCAATGCAAGATGTGCTTCCTAAGTTTGATGTAGCACTCATCCATTTCATGAAAATCTAGAACTGTTTGATCCAAGGTTTATGTCATCTCTCTAATGGGAACTTGTACATCTGTGAAAAATATGAGAATTAGTTCAACCTTGAAAAGGGAATTTACTGTCATTTTTAGAGATATAATCAATCCAAACATATTTTCCACCAATAACTTGTTCTGTGGGAGAGGACAATATCCAGGAGCTGTTGTCTGAGAGCATCAGTGGATTCCATTGATGTGATAGATCATGATGAAGATGAAATTATATATCACATTCTATAGATTACTGAACGGATAAATAAGTAATGAAGAAGAAGATGAATTACTCATGAAATTTTAAGGGTACATGGGTCATATCTGGATTTAATTACCCCCAAAAGATTCTTTAGAGCAGTATGCTATGATATTAAAAATGTAGAATATTCTATAATGATATTAATACAGAATAGTATACTATGATAATCCAGAGTTGTTCATTAATCATTACCATTAAAAAAGATAAAAATACTATGATATTAAAAGTACAGTTCTCAAAGAGTATAATAACCTATGAGGGAAATACAAAACTGAAAAAATAAATCTAGAAACATCATGAATATTTAAGTCACAAGCTTCTAGAATTAAATGTCATACCATTGAAGTGAATCTGATAGATAATATCAAAATCCAAATAAGTGAAAATTATGTTGCTTCTAGCAATGCTTGATACATTTCCAGTGATACTTAGCAACACCCAACTAATTTTCAGCTACATCGATACTCTAGTAGTGTCAACATCATGCAGCCCTATTCCACCTATCTATTTCATACCAGACATATAAAAACCCTATACAAATAATAATATGTCATTAGCACCAGTGCTCCACCAAAAAGAACCACTATAAAAAAGAATGAGTAATCATAACAGAACCAAAAAATGAATAAACATGGAAAAAACCTGTTTTTTAACCCAAGGGATCAGATGCCTTACATTGGTGCCCAGAAGGTGAGGATGGGTCCATTTAACCTCCTCCGTGATCTATATTATGTATGGTAGGTTTAACTGGTAGGGTTAAGCCTAGGTTTCAAGGGGAAGTGCTGAAAAACCATTAATGGTATTTTTTGACCATACATAAATTTCATAATGCTACAATAATTAGTAGTTTTCCACCAAAAACCACTAGAATTTGGGAAATTATCAAGGCATATTTTTTCCTTTTGAAAAAATACAAAATCATCTGAGAATGAAAAAATCTTATTATAACAAGGTGAATGTTTCTTTTACTATGAAATGAGGCTTGAGTTGGTTTTCCAACCCATTCCCCTAAGAAATTTACTAAAGAAAGTGAAGTATACAGTGAAAAAACAAGGTGTAATGTGCTTACACCATCATGGAAATAAATGACAAAAAAACAACCTAACATGAAACACACATTAGAGGTGATACTAGGACAGGTTTTTAATTCAATTCTCTACTCAGACCATTCCCAAGTACATTTCAGACCTCCCATGGTAGTGACACATGAATCCGCTAATGTATCAGGTGAAGTCCAACACCGCAAATAATGATTCCTTTACAGCTTCATCAGAATGCCATTTCATCCCATCGGGTCCTCAATTAAGAATATGTGAGACACGATTTCTGGTAAATACAACATGATAAATAGATAGTTATAATCAATAGAAGTATCACCTTTAACCTTTGATACCTTCAGGTGGAGTATGAAAAATCTCAATCGCGCACTTATGAGAAGGAGAGTCATGGTGATTTATCAGAATTCCATCTTTATATTGTGAAATAACCTCCAAAATACAGACAGTTCATGCCATTACACTCCACAAAGCATTCAAACACATTAGCAGTGGTATTATAGCAGAAATCTCTCCAACAAAAGAACACAGATTTCAAACATTTTAAACATATCAATCCAGTTCAAAGAAATCATCATTCAAAACCTGAAACTTCAATGCAAACCAAGATAAAATTAGCAACCAACTTAGAAAACATCAAAGAACCACAACCACGTTGAGATGCCTTTTTCAGCAATGAAAAAACAAGCTTTCAGTATTCAAATAGGGGGGAAATAAAAATAACTCATTACTATGGAATTTATCTAAAATTAATGTCAGGATTTATATTAAATTGCTCAACTAAAGGTATTAATAAATATTATTACAATTTAATACTGATTATAAAATTAATTAAAATGGAATCTAAAACTAGAAACTTTCTATAATAAAAGGAAAAAAAACTAAAATTGAATATTAATTTTTCATTTTTTTCATCAATTTTTTGGGCTACAGAAGAAATTCAAAGCCCCGATAAAAATTACCTATGGTGAAATAGAAGATTGGACGAGAGAGGGAAGCAGTAAAGGATGATTTATTGAAATAATGAAGATGATATAATAATAACCAAATGAAAAATCTTTGAGCCGATGAAGAACAGTGTAATGGGAAGTGACAAGAGATTAACATCAAGTATAGAATTTACAGTTTACACAGTACCCTGTAGGGAACCGAAACAGATTTTATTTTATGTTACAGGAATGTCCTTGGTAATGATTTTGGATCATGTGAAGATTTTGCGAGCAGGTGAATGGATTGAAAGTGGCTGTGAATCCCAGACAATGTGGGGAAACTGATCGGGGATGCATTGGGGTCTTCGGTTGAACTGTAAAGGATAAATTGTTTAAAATTAAAATCAAATAAGTAAAATATCAAATAAAAAGTGTCATTTAATATTTTAAATAATAAAAATAATAAGTATGTGTATGAATAATTTAAATATGTAAAATTAAATTATTAATATAATAATATTACATAATTGATTGTTATGTTTTTATTTTTTAAATATAAATAATTGTTTTTTTGAATTTATTTTTATGATATTTAATTATTTTTACTAAATTTAAATATAAAAATTAAATTATCATGTATAGAGAGGTTATTGAGGATATGTGTAAATATATCAAATATCGTAATGATTTAATTTTTTTTATAAAGTATATTTAAATGCTTATTAATTGAACGACATTGAAAAATATAAACACTATTAATATGTGGATAAAATTTAAAATTGAAATCAATGAATGACATATTTTTAATATAAACCCAGTAAATGAATATTTAATTTGGTCATAAAAAATAATAATTTTTATAATTTTTTTTTCTCTTAATTGGTTATTGATAAAATATTTGTTGTTATTTAATCGGTTGTTGTGACAATTTTTATTGATGGTAATAGATTTGTTGGTAATAGCTATTATTAATAATATATTTATGTGTTAGTAAAATAAATACAGGTATTAGTATGATAAAGCAACAAATATAACTATTGGTAAAATATTTTTTGGTATTGAACCATCAATATCAATAGATATATCTGTCGGTAAAAACAAGTGTTGGTTGTGAAAATTAATATCGATAAAACATAATATCCGTTAAAATTACTTGTTTTTACCAACATATATATTATCTGTCATTAAATTTCTGCTGGAAAAAGTCAAATATTTCGTAGTGTACACATGAAATATATCATTAAAATGATGTTGGGATAAGATAAAATGAGGTTATAAAATTTTATAGTTATAATATCATCAATAATTTTTTTACAAATAAATGAATTCTTATAAAGAAATCATGACGAAATTATATTTATTAGTAGATGTATTCACTACGAGGAACATATATCTATTCTTGGGAAGGATTTTTCTTCATTAGTGTTCTCCCTAGATTAATCCTAGGTTAAACATCTAAAATTAATGTATAATTAAAATTATTTTTGAAATTATTTTAAGATCCTTGAAATTATCATGAGATCCATTGTAATAGAATCACCACCTAGGATAACCATTGGTGCTTATCATGTTTAAAGGTCCTGTTTGGAGATCCAAAAATTATATTTAATTAGATATTGATATAATATAAATATGTAATTATATATTTAAAACCAAATTTTAAATTTTAAATTTTTACTTTTAAATAAAAACATTGTTTATATTTAAAACCAATTAATTGATAGAAATTAAATAGTGTCTCTAAATGAATAAAAATATCATTTTAGGAATGAAAATGTGTTATTCTAATAATTGGATCATTTATGTATTGTATTTGAAACTTAATATAGTATTTTTATATAATTATATAATATATTTTCTATATGAATATATAAATAACACTAATCTAATTAGAATTTTTTTGTATTGATGAATAATTATAGTATAGATAAAAAAATTATTTTCTGATAGAAATACTTTTCATAATTTTTTTTTCATTTATTTAAATTTCATGTTTTAAAAAATTTTGAATCTAAATTTGATAACATTAACTTTATTTTTTTATTTAGAATAACAAAATTAACATAGGATGTATATTTCTATTTTTTCTAAAATAGATTATTTTTAAGTGAATAGGGAAAAATATAGTTTTATCCACTACCATCATGTTTTTGTTCATATCATTAAGTATGTATGAAGTAAAAATGTATAAAAATTATTTATTGTTTATATATTTATATACATATTAAATTAATAGATTTAAAATTCTAGTTCGAATTAAGAAAAATCATCTTTTATATTTTGAATACATAATAATATTTTATCATAATGAAATATTATTTTTATTCATTATTTATTAATTATGATTCCATATGGCGTATTTTTTTATTTATTTTAAAGACACCTAAAATTTATTTTTATAATAATAAAACAATTAATTTCAAAAAAAATTAATACCATTCATAGAATAATCTTTTAAGTTATTTTGTATGGTTAACAATATAATTGTTCCAAAAAATGATTGGATGTGTAATGTGGAGTCATATTAAATGAAATTAAGTCACTGTTAAACATATTTTTTTTTGGAAAAATGGTTTCTAAATTTTAAAATATAATGATAAAATTATGAAAAATGTTATTTTCATTTTTATTCAAAAAAAATTACTTATGGGGGATAAAAATGTATTTAACATGGTAATGGTAAATTTTGGAAAATAGAGATTAACCAAGTATAAATGAGATAAAAGATTTCATAAAAATAGTCCAAATGATTTATTGAATATTGGATGAACCACAAATTATACAGATTAAATTACTTCCTACTTTAGAGTCCAATTTTTAATTGAAATATGGGTCGCTATGTTATTAATATTTCATTTGTAAAAAAATTCCATTCTATCCAATTATAAGGGGGATATCCACTAATCCTTTAATGATGCTCAAAAAATTAAATTTTATCTTTAAACTCAATCCATTTTACCGGCACTAGAGTATTATTAGATATCTTTAAGCCTTCAATTATACTAATTTGGCATATCTTCTTTATTTCAAACACGTACTTCAACAGAATGTTCAAATTTTCAATGTAAGTACTAATCACTCTCTAGTCATTTTCCTTATCTATATATCTACTAAAAAATCATACACATTAAAAAATATTGAAATAATTGTTGTATTTTTAAAAATTTAGTTTTATATTTATTATATAATCATTATGGTCATTTCACCATTTTCCAAAGGAAAATGAAAACAACATCAAGTGGATGTTTAGACTACTACAACAAAAAATAATAAGTTATATTTTTCATCACTAAATTTAATTTATAGTTTTAAGATAATTTCTAAAGAAAAAACAATTAATTTATAAAATAACTATTTTTATTTAAATAATAATCAATTTCTAATGGTTATCTTATTCTATAAAAAATGAAAACATTATCGGTGTGTATGTGTGGACTACTGCATCCTTGAAGTTTTGTAATTCATTTTCCATCTATATTGTGTTTTAACATTTATCTAAAACTATTAAATTATAATTTAATTCTTTAAAAATACAATTAATATAATTAATCATCTTTAAAAATGATATTATTAAAAAAGAATTAGTTTCTAAATCATACTAACCCATCAATTATTGCATATTCTTGTTTGGTTCAGATTTCCCACATACAAGAACAATGTTAAAAATTTATATCCTGGATGACTATGGAATAAAAAATAATGGAATTATTTGATGTTAAATATAAAAAAAATTCTTACATTTATGGAATTTTTATCTTAATATTTAAATTATTATTAAAAAATTAAATTTCTTCATAAATAATTGTTGCAATAGGTTCATCATTTATTCATCCTCTATGAATTGTGACAGAAATTATCATGGAATGAATGTAAAAAAATAAAATTTAATAAAAAAACAATCAATTAAATATCCATTTATAACCTTTTAATTATTAACATGTTATTAATTTACTATAATGAAAATGGATACCTTAAATCATGCAAAAAAAATAAAAATCGCATACATCCTCTAATGGAAAAAAATCTAACTAAATAATAAATATACAAGAAATGATAATAAATAATCATTAAAAAAGGTTATATATATTAATATGGTTCTAAAATAGGTTATTATTATGTTTTTGATAATTATAAATAATATTAAATAAATTTTCTTTAAGTTAATATTATAGGTGAGAATTTTTTTGACTCAAATTTATTAAATAATTCATAATTATTTCAAATTGACTATGGTTTTACAATATAATTTTAGAAAATTTTTTAATTCCATTATAATTCATTTCCTCCTTCTAATTTTAATACTTACTTTGAACTATTTCAATAATTTTAATAAGATTTCCCTTTATCTTCAAAGAATATCCTTTTAATCCATTCCCAAATTTACTCATCGTGATAATGTTGTTGGATCTTATATTTAAATAAAAATATATATTATTTATTGAGATGTTTGAGGTCCTATTAATATATTTTCAATTTTAATATTTTTCTCTTCATAAAAAGGGTATAAATAATTGTATTTTTTAATAAAATTTCAAAATGGGTTTTCCTTTTCTAATTGTACATTTTATCATCCACCCACCATTTCTGTTGGATGATCATTATATCTGTTCAAGATATTAATAATTATAATTTTAATTCAATTAATTATTGAAAATTATTTAATTTCAAATTTTAAAAAATTGTACATATGAATGTGACACATAACTTCTTATTTTTATAAAAATGGTAAATAATATATTCTAAATAATATTTTATGGTTCAATTTCATTTTTCTCTACAAATTAAATTACTCATATTGGGTAATGTTTTTAGAAATACATTTATAAATTCCTTTATGATATAATAATTTATGGTTGATATCCCTATGGGTGTCATTAATTCCTACCAAGTTACCAAATTTAGAAATTTATAACATGAAACAAACAAAACAATAAACTATAGGGTAGTATAGAAACTGAAAGTCCAAGGTCAAACCCACATAGACAGGGTTGGAGAAATATTAATTAAATAGGATAAACCTAAACTAATTTCAATTTATAGAAAATAAATTTAAACTATTGATAATAGGATTTGGTGAAGATGGTGGGGGAAGAAAACATAAAATGGTTGTCGGGAAGTAATGAATCCAGGTTCACAGAATAACAAGGTATAAAATAAGAAATCAACAATTAAACAGGCATAAAAATCAGGTCCCAGTGAGTACAATGGACATACAAAACTTTCTCCATCCTAATTTCTCCTTTTCACATGGTTAGGTACTTCATATTATGAAGAATGGGTAACCTGAATCCTTATTTAGACATTGGGATGAAACAAACCCCAATGGTCATGGTGAAATTCAAAACCCTAGATCACACATTAAACAAATGCATTAAATCTACTCAGGCAATGGTTATTCTCAAAGGTATAAAGAAATTAAACCCATTCGTTAACCCTGATCAAAATGGTCATACAAGAAGAATTATGAAATAGAAAATAATTGAAGAATAGATGTGAAATCCAAACATTAATTGCATTAAATATAAAATACCTCGTATAATCAATTACCCTTTATCAGGCATACACCATAAAAAAGAAATCATCCACCCATGATAACCATGTGCGGGTGTAGAATTAGATAATTACTAGACACATGGATATAAATTTTTAAACCACTATGTTATGGGAGATATGTATTTTAATTTCTCAGCCACTTTGTTACGAGATACAACAATGCAATTTCATAATGCACTATATTATGAAATAAATGGACATGATTTTTTAACTAAATTTGTTTTGAAATTGAAGCTTATATATGTTCCATAATTACTTATTTATTCAATATTTCCATGATACAGTTCATTTATATATCATATTCCTTGGATTATTCTCCATGGAATATGTTTATTATCCCTCACTCTTCTAAAATAGTTCATGTTTGTTTATCATAGATTACATGTTTGTTCACCTAGACACACACTCCCATATACAGTGTCGAAATTAAATCTTTTCATAATTCATTTGATATCAACTATGAATACATGGAAATTACTATTCTAAAATCACATTCATTAATTAAAATATTTTATTAGATAAATTCTTATGACCATTTAGTTTTAGATCTTTAGAGAATTATGGAAAAAAATAATTAACAAAATTCCATGTCATTTTTCATCTAAAGGAAATAATTCCCACTATATGCCTAATAAAAAAATTCATAACAATACTTTAACAGCACTCATAGATTATATTAAAATCATATTGTCTTCTAGACATATCATGTGTATCACTTTTCATTATATGATGTGGAAAAGGAAGCATAAGGTGGGTGAGATCAAACTCTTGGTAATTCCAATTACCTATCAAAAGATATAATGAAATGAATAATGTGGTAGAAAAAAATATGATTCAATTAATTATATATAATTGAACATATGATATTGATATGAATAAAATATTTAAAATATATATAAATACAAGTATAATAATAATTTATTTAATGGTGATGGAATGTATAATTTCAGATATCATGATCTATCATGCCCCCCCACACAAAGTGTACCCCTCTTGAGCTCACAATGGGAGTAGAGAGATAGTGACCCCCGATTCCCGCCTCCAGTAGGACCTATGTTGGTGACTTGCACTGTGGGTATAATAAACATACAGATAAGAGGTAGTACCATATAAGAGAAACACATGCAGAAGAGAGAGATGAGAAAGACACCAACCAACTCCTGCACAAACTACAATATAAAACAAACCCTGTGTACAAAAATTTAGTGCCCTATAAGAACTACTAAAACTAAAAGGAATCTATAAGTAGAAAAAGAAAGAATAGATTTAAGTAACCAAGAATCCCAAAAAAGTCTTGAAACCCATATGTTAGTAGTAACTAGCCTGATCTCTAACCTACATTAAATGACCTGAAAAATATATATGTAGGGTGAGTATAAAAATATACTCAATATGATCCTCCCAAAATGCACTCCTGAAAATGGTAAAGAAATCATTCTAAATCACAGTGAACAATAAGTGAAAATTACTCTCACCAAAATAGGTATACTAAGTTCTCAGCCTCACCATGGATACTCTCACCAAGTGTTTCATACAAGAGCATATAACAGAATAAATAATATCAAGGGAACCTTGCTACAACTTTCCCTCTGGTTTGATGCTCTTCCCCAACGTCACACATCCTGAGCTTATCTCTCTAAAGAGGCTATCCCACAAACACCTGGGTGAAGCACCACAATTCACACCTCATGTGTCAACATGATCTTCACATATCAAAACACTACATACTTGTATCCAAAGTATCTTGGTAGTTTGTAGGAGCCACCACCACCCACACAACGTGGATCATACATCAGGTATTATACCACAAACCATCACAACCCATACAGAGAGTAAGTATCCTGAAGCCATCATAGCCTATACACATTATAACTATAGTATCCCTTAAGAAACTATATCTAGAATATATGTGTGTGAAATAACCATAATACATTAAAGCCCTATATAGACATATATGGGGAAAACTAACCATTGTTCACACAAGTAAAAGTAACTACCAAGAGAAGTGAGTGGGGCTAAAGGGTGTAGTCATCCATCCATCCTCCCACCGGTATGTTAGGTAAAAGACCTCCAGGGATTAGAATACCTGGGGTGTCAATTTCCCTAACCAATATGGTGGATTAGTGCACACAAACAAAAAAGTACAGGATATAATATATCTCACAACCAAACTATTGGAACATCCTAATCTAAGACACAACTACAATTAACATCTCTCGAACACCGGAATTCCACTGCTAAGACAAGATATCCTATAAGAACACAAACATTTTAAGAGCTACATTAATTTACTTTATCCATTTTTATTAATTCAACTTTATGTTAATTAATTCCTAACCATTAATTAACCATTAACAATTCCACATTACATTTCATTTCCTTTTCAATAAAGATCCATGCCCTCCAAGCATAAGCAAACATAGTCCATGACGTCTCAAAATTTCAACCTCATCATTTCATCCCAGTAAGTTCCAACCACATGGGTTTAACATCTATTAATTTATTAATAACATTAATTAAAATATCACCAGGTGCTCAAGAAAATCGTTATAATGTCCCAATACAGAAGGGTCTCAACATGGTGAGTAAATGAACTACTCATCGAGACTTCTCCACTTATAGTAGGAGAGTAAACATATCTATCCATGAGGATCTAAACACAGAAAGAATGTGCAATTCCTTGTGCATCATTGACTCCCAGGTAATGAGAGTAACCAAACACAATTATCTACCTCAAGTAGTGGGGGAAGGAATGTAGATAAAAAAAGAACATGTTTTCCAACCAAACAATAGATTCAAATAACAACCCATCTTTAATAACAATTGGTAATCCTAGATTCAACCAGTTCTGTCATATTCGATGTCCTTCCCGACATCCACATGTATACACTAATGCCTCATAGCACTCTATGTCTCAAATAAAACCTAAAAACCAGGCCTCCCTGTCCCTCATACAACAACATCCCTCCAAGCTCATCCATCTTAGGCTCACATCACATCTGGGCCTCCCATTCTCACCTACCACAATATCCCTCCAGGATTATCCATCCCAGTCTCACATCACAAGCAGTAGGAAACAAACATAGAAATCAATATCTCATCCCTAAATAATGGAATCCCACCACTTCACATAATGATCTCTCCCGATTCCAATACATAATAAAGTCATCATTTACAAGAAATAGGCAAATCATGTCCTTTAAAGGAATTATCTTTTATCACCAAACCGGTTCTTATTCCATCTTGAATTAACTGGTTCATTATCACAAGTTCCAACTATGGGAAACCTAAGTAATAAAATATCTCAATATATCAAAATTAAATTAAACAATTAATTTAACATACCTTTAATTAATTTATTAACATGCATCATCATGCTTCAGGTTCATTAACAAATTTAATTAAACATACATACTTTCTTCAATTTTATTAACATCAAATTAAAATAACAACCAGATTCATTAAACATTCATCTTTAATATTTTTACCAATTAATTAACAATTAATTCATGATTTACATTCATTACAAATTTACATCATGAAAAACATTCTAAACCAATAAAGTCATAGATATGACACTATCTATAAAATCTAGAGGAAAACTGTTATCATAGTTCAAAGTAGAAACATTTCTATGAGATCGATACTAATTATTTAATCCATTTCAAATAATTATTATGCCAATTTCTTTGCAATCCATGGGGATAAATCAAGCTAACTCTATAATTTTACACAAATAAATTGATAAGAAATGAACCCACTATCTCAAAAGGTCGTCGATATTCTTCACACAAAAATGGACTATGCAACGGATCTATGATCACCTCTCCCACAAGATCTGCATCCATTCAAGGATGTCATGACATCACCACACCAACAACAACTGAGAGAAGACCCATTAGAAAAATGAGATATCATCTGCCATCTCATGGAATAAATAAAGGGTGGAAAATTTCACGACATGTCCCTCGGGGCCCATGTCATGGCTACCCCAAGCCCGCCTTCCATAGGCCAGAGGTTGGCAACTAGCATCGAAAAGTCATATAGCTGAAAGTCAGAAGACATTGCGTTCAATCCTGCAAACACACAGACCAAGAACATGACAAGATGAAAACCACATAGTAAAACTACAGTAGTAAATGTGTGTACTGAAAGTAAAGGGGGGATAGAATACAAGCCCCACTGAAAAAATATAACTATAACAAAAAATAGATCCTGAGATCATCCGCCAGGGATCTTACCTGAAGGGTAGGAATAATTTATCTCTGTAGCTCTCCACATCAACTAGTCACCCCTGTGTACCGCCCATTCCTGGATCCCTAAAGTCTCATCCAAGCTACTCGTCATATGAAGAAGACACAACAAGGTGCAGGAAAAGACCGTGTAGGGGTGAGTATAAAAATACCCAGTAGGGACCCCGAGACCCTTGAATTTCTCTAAGAATTACACAAAGGAAAAACCATAAGACATGATCTCAATCAAAAATCACAAAGAAAAAGACTCATCTCAAACCTGGTATACAACTCAAAGATCATGAATAAAGATTATTAGTCTTATGCTACACCATTTTATTTTGTTAAGAAGTTTCCACAATTGAACCATGACGAATTTGTTCTATTGTTGATCCAAACAGGGTCGTATGTCACTGATCCATGATGGGTTGCTCTAAAGCTAGTCCTCGTTGGGTCGCGCACTGCTGATCCACACAGGGTCGCTAGGATGCTGATCTACACAAGGTCGCTATGATGCTGATCCACAGAGGGTCGCTATGATGAAGATCCACACAGGGTCTCTAGGATTATGATCTATATAGGTTCTCTATGATGAAGATCCACACAGGGTCTCGAGGATACTAATCCACACAGGGTTTCTATGATGCTGATCCACACAGGGTCGCTATTCAATTGACACCCAACCATAGGATTCCCCACACTCAGTGTGCTTGGGTTCCATAGGATATTCTCCTCAATATGTCAGTCGTGCCTCGACATCCAATAATTTCCACAAATGAATAACCCAAAGTACTGCCATGTCGTAAGGGTTCCAACGCAACAGACGACGCGTCAAAAAGACGTCCGATTTGTGAGTTATAAGCGTTTTAGTACTGAGGGCCCAGTTGGATTCGAGTTCGATCCAACCCGGACATAATCCAAATTTATCCAAAACTCAGGTGGGGTATCTCAAAAGAACCATCTCATTCCCAAGATTCCAGCTCCCCAGACAGTTCTTCAAAAGAATGTCTGGTTTGTGAAATACGTTCTTTTAAGCGTATATGGGCCGAAAAGGGGTCTGGGTCCAGTCCGACCCGACTAAACCGACCCAGCCCAACACGACCTGGGCCAACCCGGGTCAGACTTGGCCTGTCAGGGTTGGGCCGCAGCGGGCCCATCCCATTGGGCCGCAGACCAGCCCAACCCACCTTGGCGGGGTGCGGCCCGCCGGGCAGCACAGTGCACTTTGGCTGGGCGCAGCCCGCCGGGCGGCCCAACCAGCCTTGGATGGGAACACCCCTTGTTGGGTGGCCCACATGGGGGTCACTCCCCCTTCCCGAATGGATAAAATCTGTTCATTTTCTTCAACCTGCGGTGCCTCCCCTATCAGTGGGACCCACGTGGCTCGGGTCCCCCTCCACTGTTTCTTCAAAGCCACAAACTTCATCCACGGCGCGCGACGGTGCACCACCTTCCACCAACATGGCCGTCTGAGGGTCGGCCGCCCCTGCTACATACCACAGAACTTTCGGGCACCGCCCTTCTCTATGGATGACGAAAGTCGGCCACCACAGTCGCCCGACGACGCCGATGCCGCACCGGCGGGGCTTCCACGGGCCACCAGGTGAGCTCTGGTGGTCCGTTTTCCCTTCCAATTGCACCTACGGGCCTCTCGGGATGCTTCTGTCACTACATGGATACCAGATTCACAATTCCATTGAGGTGATAATCCGAACCCAAAGAACACGACAAAAACCGATGTGATAGAGGGTCCGGGCCATGTTCGGTTGGCTCGCGCCCTCCGCATTAGCAATTAAACAACGATGTTGAAATCAAAGGATAAATTAAAACCCATTTAAATAAATTCCTGAATTAACCACTCGTAGTTTCTTATGAATCACGGATTAACTCATTTTTGGTTAATCCTCATTCGTCATGTTTTTAAAGAATGATAGTTTGAAATAAATTCACTTGAATTTAAATAAAAACCCCTACCTCATATTTGGAGGAGATGTCGTAGTTGTAGAAAAATAATTCCACGTTTGATGAAGCCGTCAACATTCATCATTTCCAGATCGATTCCTCCAACGATGTTATTCAATACTCTATTCTAGGTTGGTGGAAGATACCACATCACTTTGTCAAATTTTCCTCTCTTTCATGTCAAAAACCATAGCCTGAGCTTCATTTAATTAGAGGGGTAGAGATATTAATGCATCATAAGAATTAATGAGGTTCATTAATGAGTTTTAATTAATGAACCTCTTAACACTCAATGGTGTGTTTACACAACAGAAGAGTCATTCCATTAAATGTCTTGAAAACCCAGCGGTCCCGCAACAGTCGCTCAATAGTTGGTAGAAAAATTAAAATAACATTTTTATGTTATTTTATTATTATCCAAAAAGTTCGCAAAATTATGTTTCTCACCCGACCTACTGCAATCGAATCTAAGCCCCCCTTAAGAGAAACACGACACTATGGATTCAACAGTGCCCTCAGATTTTAATTCTCAGCACCAGTTCAAAAGATAAAAATTCCCGCTCACACGTTTACTGAACATAACTTAAAAAAAGTACAAAATTCCATTTTGAGCACACCGTGCCTCAGAATCAAGCACTATCAATTTTTGCAGACCCGTAAAAATCCCAAATAATTTTAAAAAAATTATATAGAATTTTCGGGTCTTTAAATTTTCCCCACCTTTGGGATTTTCATCTCTGAAATCTATAACAAAGTTTGGGGAACAAATGGGGGTACTAGGAATGTATCTGAGTCTCCCACTCCCAAATGATCTCCTAGATATTCTTGTTTTTCAAATGGACTCACACCAGAGGAATCAACCACCCATGAAGGACCCACTCATGTCGATCCTCTATCTCCACCGAGATCTACGCAAACATCGACCCATCGTTGATGTGCAGCTCCCCCAGTAGATAATGTGTGATTGATCATGCATGTAACCTTCTTAGATAAGACACATGGAAAACATTATGCACCCAGTGCATCTGTTGGGGAAGATTTAGACACTACGCCACCTCACCCACTCTGCTGAGGATCTGAAATGGTCCGATGAACCTCAGATATAACTTTTTGCCCCAACCAAACCTCTGTAATCCTCATCAGGGTGAGACCATAGGAAGACACGATCTCCCTCATCAAACTCCAAGGGTCTCAGTCTCCTATCGGCATAATACTTCTGCTGGCTCTGTGCAGTCTTCACCCTCTCCTGGATGATCTTCACCTTCTATGTGGAAGCCTATACCAACTCTGGACCCCTACGTGCTGACTCCCCTGGGTGTGTCTAGCATCGAGGTGATCTGAATGGTTGCCTATACAGGGCCAAAAATGGAGATATGCTTATAGAGGAGTGATAACTATTGTTTTAAGAGAACTCAACTAGTGGCATGTGGTCCTCCCAATTGCGGAAAAAATCAAGGACATAAGCACAAAGCAAGTCCTCAAGTTTCTGTATGGTATACTCTGTCTGACCATTTGTCTAAGGATGGAAGGTGGTGCTCAGAGGTAGCTGAGTCCCGAATGCATCTTGTAATCCCTTTCACAAGCAGGATTTATAATGTACATCACAATCTGAGAAAATCATCAATGGAACCCTGTGAATACATACAATCTCTTATACGTAGAAGCGTCCCAAGCTCTCTACCGATCCCTACTATCGGATGGGTAGAAAGTGGGATGAAGTGTAAGTCAGTCAATGATCACCAAAATAGAATCATGGCCCCTGGATGTACATGGTAGCCCTATCACAAAGTCCATGGATATACCATACAACTTCCATTCTAGCACCTCAAGGGGATGAGCTAAGCCTGCTGGTACCTGATGTTTAGCCTTCACTTGCTGACAAGTGAGGCATCATGATAGAAACACTGCCACCGCTTTCTTCATCACTGACCACCAGTATTGATGCCAAAAGTCTTAGTAAATCTCCACCACTCCAGGATGTACCACCAAAGGGTATGTGTGGAACTCCCTCAACAAATCCTCATATAGTGTCACTAGTACCATATTGTATCCTCTAAAGGGGATGACGTGCTCCCCACCATCAGAAAATCCATTGGGAGCTTGTCCTGAGGATATTTGAGAACGTCGGGCCTCACAGTCTATGTACCCAAGCTGTGACTCCCTGAATTGATGAAGGAGTATGGTATTAACTATCATATACTACTGGTAAGATGCTCCATCGCTATCCATGAAGGATAAATACAATGTGGCTAGTTTCTCTGTCGCCTCACTTAGCAACTGAAGACCAGACTTCCTGCAGAGTGGGTCTGCTACTATGTTCCCCGTCCCAAGAGTGTATACTATCTCAAAGTCGTAGTCTTGGAGGAACTCCATCCAACACCGAAGTCTCAGGTTCAGGTCCCTTTGCTAGAAGATATACCTGATACTCTTGGGATCAGATTAAATAGTAAACCATTCACCCATCATGTAGTGTCGCCACATCTTCAACACAATGACCACGACTTCTAACTCCAGGTTTTGGGTAGCGTAGTTCTTCTCATGTTGTCTCAGCTGACGTGAGCTGTAGGAAATTGCCACTCACTCCTGCATCAGGAAACATACATGTCTAGTCCCTGATGTGTCGCAATAGACCACATACCCATCGCCCTCTTTTGGTAGCCTCAAGATGGGGGCACTCGTCAGTATTTTCCTTAGCTCCAGAAAACTCTACTGGAATATCTCCGTCCACAAGAAGGGTTGTCACTTATTTTTCAAATATGAAAATGGTCTCACAACTCAGGAAAAGTCAAGCACGAATCGCCAATAGTACCTAGCCAATCCCAGGAAACTCTGCACCTCATTCACACTCCTGGTTGGCTCCCAAGAAAAAACTGCCTCTATCTTTACCAAATCCACTGCAACTCTAGCTTTCGAGATAACATTCCCCAAGAAGTGAAATTCTCGTATCAAGAATTGGAACTTCGAGAGATTACCATAAAGATGATGCTCTCGGAGTGTATCCAAAACTATCTGTAGGTGTGTGGCATGGTCCTCCTCTGACGCCAAGTATATCAAGATATATTCAATGAATAACACCAAAAAGTGATCATGGTAAGGATGGAATATCCTGTTAATGAGTCCCATGAATAGTATTAGGGAATTTTTTGTGCCAAAATGCATCACCAAGAACTCATAGTGGCCATATCGTCATCTGAAGTCCATCTTCAGTACGTCCTCATCTCGTACCCTGAGCTGATGATAGCCTGATCTCAGGTCTATCTTCGAAAACCATCGAGTTCCCTTCAGTTGGTCGAAGAGATCATCAATCATTGGGAGTGGATACTTTTCATTTATAGTTATCTGGTTTAGGCACCAATAGTCCACGTAAAGCTTCAAACTCCCACATGCCTTCTTGGAAAAAAAAAATTGGGGATTCCCATGGAGAAAAACTAGGGCTTATGAACCCCTTCTGTTGCAAGTCCTCCAACTGTACCCGCAACTCACGAAGCTCTGTAGGAGCTATCCGATATGCTGGAGTAGATATTGGTGCCATCTCAGGGTGTGGGTTGTTGTATAAGTCTACCTCTCTATGAGGTGGTAATCTCGGAACATCATTAGGAAAGATATAAGCATACTGTTCTACCACTACAGGATAACTCGGACTCCTCATGTCAACTTCTCCAAAGGAAAGTCTAGCCAACTTATGAGTGATTGACTACACCCTCCTATGATAAAGTCTATCCTTTGCTAGAAAGGTTCCCTTCTCACCAGTGAAGGAAAACCTGGTCCCATAATCATGGACACACTGCACTTTGCGCCTAAAATTGTTAATCTGAGCATGGACCATGGATAACTAGTCCATACCAAAGATGAAATCATAAGGCCTCGACACTGCTACTAGGAGATCCCAGCCAAAGCTCTTGACTCCAAGATTAAGATCAAACTGTCGGCACCAGTGTGTGATCATCGAGTCCTCTCTCGTAAAAGTCTCCAATCATAAGGATCAAGACAATGGCTCTAAAAAAATCTTCGAGCTCCGAACAAGAGTCGTGGAAATGAATGAGTGACTGCAAACTATTTCTATAAGTACTGCAATTAGGGTAGAGTAGACACTAATCATACCACGAATCATCTCTGGAGCACCGTGGTCTTAGGCCTCAACTGCCTGAAGTTGTACTCATCCTTGTTCACCTGCTCCCTAAGGTCAGGGTGGACCACCAGGAGGTGGTGGTGGTAGAACCTCAAATCATAGACCACCACCTACTGCACAACATACTCCTCTGCCACGTCTGCCTCCCTATGGACCTCCTCACTCGAATCTCTGCCTCTTCCTTGGCGGTCCCTCGACCTTATGCTTATCATTGCTACAGTGAATCGTGCAGTCTCAAGCCATGTGGACCTTCCCACCTCACGTGAACCACAATATGATCCTCTTCTAGCTGACTTTACCTTGTGAGCTCCACACCTCTAACCCTATGTCCTGGGGTCTCCCTCTGAAAGTTTTGGCCTGCTTGGACCTCTACGTCATCTACCTACTGCCTGCTACAAATGAATTGGCTACCTGTCATCCTATGGGGCTCTCACCATCGGTTCCTGCTCAGCTAAAAAGCTCTCAACCAATAATGCTCACTCGAGTACTTCAGTCTACTTCGAGATATTAAGGGATATCATCGACGCTCTGATATCCTTCCAGAGACCCTGATCAATGGTCTGAGCCCTTAATAATGGCTCACATACCATGTCTGTAGAGTAGCGCGAGAGGTCAGTGAATCTTGTTGAGTAATGGGCTACTGTTTGGTTTCCCTACTGTTAGTTTAGGAGCTCTTGAATATGCACAGAGCATAGTGTCATTGTAACGAACTCTGCCCTAAAGAGGATCTTGACGTCCGTCAAAGTGAGGGTCACCTAATTGTGTAACTAGAGCATTAGGATCCACCATCTCCATGCTATTCCCTGGAAAATACTAACATCTAGAACCACCATATGCTCTATTGGTGTCCCAACTAGGTGGAAAACTCTAGCCACAACCTCCAGCCAGTCCTCAGCTGCTTGGGGATCTGTCTCGCCTCAAAACCTCGGAGGCCTCTTCCACTAGAACTCGGGAAACATTCTCAGTTGGCGTGCATCATCCTGTAGTGGGGCCAGTGGCAACAGATTCCCAATGTGTAGTGGTGCTTCTGGTGCACCACCTGAAGGTTCTATCACTGTAAGTGGGCCATACACCAAAGCCTCATTGCTGGTTGGGCCATCATCATGAAGTCTCTCTGGAATCCTAGATGGTTGTCTATTTGGTGGCATCCTTAAAAGAATCAGGTGTGCCAGGGTCAATAAGTTATACCTGTTGAGCTGACTCAAAAGTTTTCAAAAGTAAAACATTTTCAAAACACACACAATCAGTGTTTTCATGAACTGTGTCAGAAATCAGAATTCAGGGTCCTGGTGTATGGATACATTGGCCGCCACACCAACACTGGACTCCCTGTATTGAACACCACACTCAAAACACTTAACAATATTTCTCCATTGGAACGATCAGAGTCCTAATTCTTTTCTAGAACCAACTCTTTTGATACCACTTTTCCACGAACCATCCCTCGGGGCCCATTCCGTGACTACCCCAAGCCTGCCTTCTATAGGCCAGTGGTTGGAGACTAGCACAGGAAAGGCGTATCCCTGGAAGTGGGAAGGCATTTCCTTTAAACCTACAAACACACAAACTAAGAACACGACAAGATGAAAACCACATAGTAAAAATGAATTAGTAAAAGTGTGTACGGAAAGTAAAGGGGGGCATGAATACAATCCCAAATGAAAAGATATAACTAAAATAGAAAAAATCTCCTAAGGTCGTCCACTAGGGATCCTACCTGAAGGGTAGGTATAGCACATCTATGCAGCTCTCCAAGTCAACTAGTCACCTCTGTGTAACACCTAGTCCTGGCTCCCTAAAGTCTCATCCAAGCTACTCATCATCTACACAATACACAACAAGGTGTGGGTAAATCCTGTGTAGAGGTCAGTATAAAAATACCCGATAGGGACTAAGAGACCCTTGAAGGTCTCTCAGAATTCCACAATGGAAAAACCATAAAAAATGATTGTAATCACAAAACAAATAGAAAAAGACCCAGCTCAAACTATGTATAAAACGCAGAGATCAAGAATAAAGATGATTAGTCTTATGATACATCATTTTATTCCATTAGGATGTTTTCACAACTGAACCATGAAAAATTTGTTCCATAGTCAATCTACATAGGGTCTTATGTCGCTGATCCACAACGGGTTGCTCTAAGGCTGGTCCTCGTCGGGTCGCACACTACTGATCCTCACAGGCCCGCTAGGATGTTGATCCACATAGGGTCACTATGATGCTGATCCACAGAGGGTCACTATGATGCTGATCCACATAGGGTCGCTATGATTCTGATCCACACAGAGTTTCTATAATGTTTATTCACATAGGGTTACTCTTCAATTGACATCCATCCATAAGATTCCCTGCACTCGGTGTTCTTGAGTTCTGTAGGATCTAATACTTAAGATATTTTTCGTGCATCAACTGCCACGAAGTTCCACAAAGGAACAACCCAAAGGACCTCCATGTCATAAGGGATCCAACGCAATATACGACACGTCAAACAGATGCTCGGTCTGTGATTTATAAGAATTTTAGTACCAAGGGCCCGGTTGGATTCGGGTTCGATCGTAACAGATCATACTGCAACTTTATCTAAAACATAGGTAGATTATCTCAAAGGAATCGTTTCTTTTATAGGATTCCATTTCTATACATGGTTCGTCAAACATACATATGGTTTTTGAGATACGACCTTTTAAGCATATATGGGCCGAAAAGGGGTCCAGGTTCGGTCCAACCCGACGCGGCCGGGCCAACCCGACCTGCCCTGACCCGGTTTGGGTTTGACCCTAATCTGATCCAACCCAACCAGAACTGGCTGGGATGGTCTGCATGGGATGGGCCACGATGGGATCAGCCCGCTGGGTCATGGATCATTATAACCAACCTTGGATGGGCGCGACCTGCCAGGTGACTTGCCCCGCTGGTTGGTGTGGCCCCCAGGTGGGTGGCCCACGTGGGGATCATTCCCCCTTCTCTAACAGCTAAAAGATATTCCATTCCTTCAACCAGTAGTTCCACATGGCACCCCCCCCCCATATCAGCGGGATCCTTAGGGTGCAGGTCCCCCTCTGCCGAGTCTTCAAATCCACGATGTCCATCCGCGGTGCGTGATGGCGCACCGCCTTCCGCCAATGCAGAATACCGCCCCTACTGCCAACCACATCGCCTTTGGATGCCGTCATTATTTGAGGCCGGTACCTGCCAGCCTCCATTAGGGCCACCACCACCAGGCTGGTGCCACACCAGTGGCATTTCGCGGGCCACCAGGAGAGCGCCGGTGGTCCTTTTCCCCTTCTGATTGCACCTACGGGCCTATAGGGATGCCGTCGTAACTGCATGGCTCCCAGATTCATGATTTCGTCAAGTTGAAAATCCTCCCTCAAAGAACAGGAAAAAAACTAAAGCAGTGGAGGGTACATTCCATGTTCGGTTGGCCCGCGCCATCCGCGTTAGCAATTAAATAAGGGTGTGGAAATCGAAGGATAAATTATAACCCCTTTCAAAATAATTCCCGCATTAACCACACATAGTTTCTTAGGAATCACATATTAAATCATTTTTGGGTAATATGAGTTCGTCATGTTCTTCAAAAATTATTGTTTGAAATAAATTCACATAAATATAAACAAAAACCCCTACGTCACATTCGTAGGACATGTCACGGTTATGGAAGGATAATTCCACGTTTTATGAAGTCATTGGTGTTCATCGTTTCTGGATCTATTATTCCAATGATGTCATTCTAGCCTTCTTTCTAGGTGAGTGGAAGACATCATGACACTTCATCAGAGGTTGCCTTCTTCCATGTCAAAAACCCAAGATCAAGCTTAATTTAAATAGAGGAGTAGGGAGATTAACACATCATAAGAATTAATGAGGTTCATTAATGAGTTTTAATTAATGAACCTATTAAATCTCAATGGTGTGGGTACACAACAGAATAGTCACTCCATTAAATGGCTTGACAACCCTGCGGTCCCACCACCATCACTATACAGTTGGTAGAAAAATTAAAAATAACATTTCTATGTTATTTTATTATTCTCCAAAAGTCCAAAAAACTATCTTTTTCACCCGACCTACTACGGTCAAACTTAAGCCTCCATTAATAAAAACCCAGCACTGTGTATTCAACGGTGCTATCTGATTTCAATTCTAAGCACCAATTCAAAAGATAGAAATTCCCTCTCACACGTTTACTTAACGTACTATAAAAAACATTCAGAATTCCGTTCCAGGAACACCAGGCCTCGAAATCAAGCGCCTTCAATTTTCACAGACTCGCAAAAATCCCAAATAAGTTTTTTTAAAAAAATTATATTGAATTTACAGGTATTTATAGAAAAAAGGTCAGAATGGGATAAACCTCTAGAAAAAAAATGAAAAACACACCATGGATCAACCCTGGTCAGCAAAAATCAATGATGGAAGATAGAGATAGATTACCATTGAAGGGATCTACAAAACACTAAAGAGGGGATTTCTGGGTTTCCTAGGACAAGAGAGGGGGAAGCCAAAACTATAGGTTTGGACAAAACGAGTGTCTAGAAAGAAACTTTAAAGATTAAAACATCATGGATTACATGATGTGTAATCCCATTTCACATCATGTAATGCATCGAGGTTTGATTCCAATGAAAAAACCATCGCTATCTATTTTATTTTATTTTTCAAACCCTACAATATTACACGATGTGAAACCCTCTTTAATGTTGTGAAATTATTTTAATCAGTGTGAAATCCACTTTCATGTCACGAAATTATTCTTCATGGTGTGAAACCAATTATCATTCCATGAATGTTCCATTATCCAAGTTCTCAACAACTCAACTCCTCCAGACTTCCTCTGAGCCTCCTCTAATATCTGAAAGCCATGAGAATTGAAAATTGGCAGTCTATCCAGATCTATTTCCTTATATTATATTCCACTCAAAACATTCTTATCCTTGATAATCCTAAACCAACACATAAATGAAATAGAAATGGGGTTTGTCTGAACAACCACCCTACGAGATACCTCTCAAAGCTCTCTCCATCACTGGAGCTCAACCACCACAATAGAGGAACAAAAAACCAATAAACAACCAAAAACACTTCTCAAACACTCTCTCGGGAGAGAAACCTCTAAAAAGAGAGCAAGACACAACATGCAATAAGGGAAAACCATCACACAACTAGGAATATAATACAACAACAAAACGAACAGTTTTACACTAGAATAGCTAAATGTCAAATAGCTTGATTTATTGAGAATGTATCTAAAACTCAATTTCATATGCACTATACTCTATTCCACTATTCCACCACAAGACACGGACCAAGGGGATAACATGCCCATGAAATACCTTCTTCTGACAGTCCTATATCTCTTCATTCCACTCATATATGGTCACATCATTGTCAATATCAATCTAACCCTAATCTATGATGTGAGAGTAATCATGAAGATAACGATGGATAAATATCATTTGAAAAAAAAATTATATCCAAATCATCTTTAGGGTAAGATCTATTCAGTACTCCATGATTCCAACATGATCCGATACCTAGAAAGGCTCAATAAACCATGGAGAAAGCTTACTCCCACAAACAAACCTTCACTTCCCATGACGGGGAGACACATTTAGGAAGACATGATCCCAAAAATCAAACTCCATAGGTCTCCTCCTATGATCAACATATGATTTAGGATGATCCTACACTGCTTTCAACCTCTCGAAAATTACCTTAACAATATCTACCATTTTTTTTACCAGTTGTGGCCCAAGAATTGTTGAACCTCTGACCCTAGTCTTGTATAATGGAGAATGGAAAGGTCATCCATACAAGGATTCAAATGGTTTCATACTGATAGTGGAGTGAAGAATATTTTTATAAGAGAACTCCACCAAGGGTATGTGCCTCATCCATGAATTTATATAATTAGTGACATAAAAGGGTAACATATATTTACGAGTCTAGATGGACTACTTTGTATGACCATCCATCTATAGATGAAAATCAGTTCTTAGGAAAATATGAGAACCCAAATCATGATGGATACCTCTCCACAACCTGTAGGTAAAATTAGGATCTTGATCTGAAATGATTGTCCTCAGGACTGTGTAGAGTCTAACCAAATCCTATACATATTTCCTCAATAAAACCCTTACTAATCTCAGCTCCTTGATTTCTATAAAGTGGGATAATTTCATCAAATGATCCAATACCACAAATATAGTATCATAACATCCCTGATCTCAAGGTAAACCAATAACAAAGTCCATAGAGATGTCCCCCCACTTCCACAAAGGAACATCTAACGGTTGGAGAAAACCATTGGGAACATGGTGCTCAACATTCCCCTTCTCAAAGACCAAACATCGAGACAAAAACTCTTCAACTAAACACTTCAACTCAGGCCACCAAAAATGAACACTCAAAGGTCAGTACATCATTGTCATGCCAGGATGTACCACCAAAAGAGAACTATGGAACTATATGAGTTCCATATCACACATCTCCAAAGTAATGAAAAATATTCTATAAAACAACACTTTATGTTAGTCATCTTCGGACCCACCATCAGGGGCCTCAATATAAAGAACTCGGTCTCTCAAGACCTTGACCTGAAGCTCCCCCAACTTGGAATCCTCAACCTACTACACAAGAAATGGATACACCCTCATTTGAAAAATACACGATCTCCCCAAAACTTCTCCCAAATATAAATTCATTGCTGAATGTTCTTTAATCACTCCCCAAGAATCACCTGATTCCCACACTACATCACTTGCACGACTTCCTTCTCAGCACATTAGCTACAATATTCCACTTTCCAAGTTTATAAAAAATATCAAAGTCAAAATCCTATAATAACTCCATCCACCAATGTTGATGCAAGTTCAAGTAACATTTAGAGAAAACACACCTCATGCTCTTATTATTAGTGAACACCACAAAATGATCAACTATGAGTTAATATCTCCACAAAATTAGGGAAAAAATACTTCCACCAACTCATGATCGTGGGTGGAATAGTTACGCTCATGATGGAATAACAATTGAGACCCATAAGAAACAAATGATCTAAACTACATCAGAAAATAACCCAACCTAATATGCAAAGCATCATAATAAAACCTCAAATTGTACTCCTTCTACTAGAAGAAAAAGTACTAGAGAATTAACTAACTTATTCTTCAGATACTCAAGAGCCATCTGACACTAATCAATCCACAAGAACACCTGATCCATTCTGGTCAACACTGTTAGAGGAGTCTCTACCTAATAGAAATTATCCACAAACCTCATGTAATAGCATACAGGATCTAGGATACTTCGCATATCTTCCACTATCTTGGGGGATTCCCAAGACAAAAATTCTTTTATTATTAATAGATCCATAGATAATCCCTTCTTGTATACAACATTCTCCAAGAAAAAAGACTGTTCAAGCCCAAAAATCACACTTTAGAAACTTCCCAAATAGTTGTTGATGATGAAGAACTCCCAAAATGACACACATATGATCTGCATGATCCTCCTTGAACATGGAGTACACAAGGATGTCATTAATGAAAACCACCCTGACATTATCCAAAAATACAGAACACCTAATTCATTAACCCCATGAACACAACTGAAGTATTCTTCACACTGAACCACATAACATAAAACTCATAATTCCCATGACAACAATAGAAACCAGTCTTCGGGATATCCTCATCATTTAAATGAATATGATGATATCATGACCTCAAGTCGATCTTCGAGAACCAACTTGCACCCTTTTGTTGATCGAATAAATCATCAATCTTTGGATTATTATGATTCAATAGGAAAATGATCCATTAGTCATTTTTATGTTTATGAATCAACTTCAACTAAATCTAATGCACAGTATGGATCGTATGACTCAAAGTGTCTGTTATCATATGTAATTTGTGTCTCCCACTGAAAACTGATAAAATACACTAGGAAGTTCTCGATAATTTAGTAAAATGATTCATATGTAATTTGTGGTATGTAGGAATCAACATCACATCAAACTAATATATTATGTGACCAGTATGAATCAAAGTTCATTTTTCTAGATTAATATGAAATTTTAGTAAAAAACAAAAGTGAAATGATCCAAACAAAGAAATCACATTCAGATTATTTCTAAACATTATTAAAATGATCCATATTTCATTTCTGAAGTGCATGCATTAGACACACCATAATTTGGTGCGTGATGTTTTTGGTATGACTTCAAGTGTGTCCTTTTATTTAAAATTGACATTAATTGAATTAAAAAGAGCAAGTGACATACTCAAAACTAAGAAAACACAATTGGAGTATTTAGATTCTTTATAAAAATTATTCATAAGTCATTTTTATGTGTAGGAATCAACCACACCTCAATCTGATGCATGGTGTGAATAGTATGAATCCAAGTGAGTCTTTTTATTTAAAATTTAAATTAATTTTAAAAAAAACTAAAAGATACATAATCCAGACCAAGAAAAATAATTCAGATTCTTTTGATACATTATTAAAATGATACATAAGTAATTTTTGATGTGTTGGAATGAGTCTTATCTCAGTTAGATACACCATTATCAATGTATTACTCAAATATTCCATTGTTAGTTTAAAATTGACATTTAAGATTAAAATGAATGTCACATATTGTAATCTAGTAAAATGTGCTCTGGGTTTCTTGATAATTTATAACAATGATTCATAAGTCAATTGTGACAAGCTGTAATCAGTATCATGGCAAGCTGGTTCACGATGTGACCGGTATAACCCAAAGTGTTTATTTTCAGTTTAAAATGAAATTTCAATAAAAAAACACTTGTGACATAATAAAAACTAAGAAAAAACATTCGAATTATTTTTATACTTTAGGAAAATCATCCATAAGTTATTTTTGATATGTATGTTTCAACTTGACCTTAATCTGATGTACAGTGTGACTGGTATGACTCCAAGTGTATCTTTTTATTTAAAATTGACATTTTAGATAAAAACACAGGTGACATACTCAAAACTGAGAAAAAAATTCATATTGTTTGGGATAATTTATCAAAATTATCCATAAGTAATTTTGGATGACTAGAAATCAGCCACACCTCAATGTGATACACGGTGTGCCTGGTATGACTCAAAGTGTCCATTAATAGTCTAAAATTGACATTTTAGTTAAAAATGTGTTTCACTCACTAAAAATTAAGAAAATGCACTCTGATTCCCTTGATATATTAGTGAAACAATTCATAAGTCATTATTTATGAGTATGAATTAGTCTCATATCAAACTGACACACAATGTGGTTAATATGAAATAAAGTGTGTGATTTCAGTTCAAATTTACATTTTAGTAAAAAATACATGTGATGTACTCAAAAACATCCAAATGTATTCATATTCTTTCAAAAATTTAGGAAAATGATCTATAAGTCATTTTTGATGTGTAAAAATCATCCAAACCTCAATCTAACACATAGTGTAACTGGTATGACTCTATGTGTGTCCTTTTATTTAAAATTGACATTTCATTAATGTATTCTTTCATATTTTTTAAATTTATTTATTTATAGTATTGAAAACATAATATTCATATTCTTATACAAGAGGATTATTTTGACCGAGTTGGGGTGTTTTTTTCGTCAAATGATACCATTATCAGGATTTTTTTGTGATGGGGTCGTAGGTTCAAAAGATGATGAAACATCGATGTTTTTAAATGTTTGTGGATATTAATTAAAAATGTAATAATAAAAAATATTTTTTGAAATTTATATAATAGTGTTTTTTTATTTGGGATGTAAAATGTATTTCAATTTAATTATGTATTTTCATACATGTGTATTTCCATACAGGTTCATTTTCATATAGGTGCATATAAGTGTATTTATTATAGTGTGCTCTAATTCAAAAAACACACTGCAAATGTAAGGCCTTTATCAATGCTATTTATAGCACAGATAAAGGCCCCCCATTATCATCACTAAAAAATGTGCTTATAAAGGGGCTTGTTTATCAACTCCTTTTTATAAATGATAAAGGGGTCCCCCCTTTAACGACACTAAGGGAAAGAATGGTTTTTAGCACTATTAACACCTTTTTTTTGCGATGTTAAAGGGTTGAACTATGGTTGTTTCCCCACCTAACATTACCTTGTACTGATGGTGGTTTTAATTCCCTATCATTATTATAATCGTGTTATCTCTTCTCTAGTGGTTACTAAATTCTTTATTTCTTCTTCTAGGGTATGATCCTGTGTGTCCAGACCTGACTACCTCCTAGCATGAAGACCTTATGCACCTGAAATCCATTGGTCCGACATGGACCACTACTCGATGTTAGATCATGTGGAACATTGTGTACTAGATAAGGAGGGATGAGGGGAGTATGAGAAATCCCATAGATGATGCCTAGAGAATTAGAATGAAGAGAACTACCAATAGTCTAATATAAACAACCTTCATGGATCCATTGATACATTAAATTTTCTTACATCAATGTCTTGGTAGTGGGGTGGGAAATATATCTTCATCCTAAGAAGGTTCATGAATGCATCGAGGCCAGATGGTTTCCCCTTTAGTCTATTTTGTGGTGCCACCTCATCTGGCCCCCAACATGTTCCACTTAAATAAAAATCAAAAAATAGATATAAAAAGTGGGGAGTTACGTATCTTTGAGAGGTGGACAATTTTTAAGGCTCAAGGTGTGCAAGTATCTCTCTATTCCAAGTGTTCGGCTCTCTTCTATATGGTGGGGCAGTGCTGTTAGGGTAATATACAATGGTTTTTAGATCTGTAATGGGAAAATTTATCCAGATCTAATGGGATTTCATCTACAATGGTATTTAATCCGAACTCAATGCTTTTAATCTTCACCTTTTATTCAGATAAAAAACATCTACTTTTCACAATAATATATATTTGGGATTCTTTATTAGGTAGTTTTCTTTATTTCATGTTTCCATAAATAAGTATTATCTTTATTCATTTGATACACTATTTTATCTAAGTATTATATATGAGATCCCAATCATATTTTGGAGTCTCTTATTTTTACTCATAATTATTATTGAATTGTGATTTATTGAATAGGTCCTATGGGTTTTCACTTTTGGGTTTTCCACATTAAAATTAATGATGTCAACATTTATTTTTCTGCACATATTTTTTTTACTATGCATCGACTTTAATATTTTCTAGCATGTTCAAAGGGAAAATAAATTGATTTCCTCTATGTTTTCTATTTGGTGTTTTCTTTGACATTCATCAGTTGTCTTATTTCCAAGAATATAGTATCATAGGGTTTGGTTTTGGTTTAGATAAGTTATGGAACCAAATTAAAGTTGGATGATTTTGTTGAATGGTACTAACTACCATAAATTTAAATTATAAATGAAGGATCTTATTTTCATCAAGAAAATATGACTTCCAGTATTTAGTACTCAAAATCTAAAAAGAATTTATAATGTAGAATGGGAGTTTGAGGATGTGATGGTTTTTTGTTTCATTCATCATTAGGTCCAGGATCACGTGATGAACCATATTTTCAACATCCGTCATTCTAAATCTTTTTGGGAGAACCAAGATAATACATATGCGTACAAGTTTGGAAAAAAATAATTTTTTCTCCTAAAAATGATTAATTTGTGGTACAAAGAAGTTATATCTATTTCTAACTATTTCATTGAATATCAGGGATTTTTTGATAAATTTTATAGTAAGGGATTTACTTTTTAAGATAAGGTTTTAGTGATTTGGTTTCTTAATATTTTACCCAATTCTTGGAAGAGTTTCAGTATTACTCTTATTAGTTTTACTCTTCATAGTACTATAACATTCAATTTTGTTAAGTGTATTGTCTTTAATGAAGAGGTAATGATATGTAATCAGGAAAAATATTATTTAGATATTTTAGTCACAGAGATCAATGGGATAATTTGGGAAACAAATCTAGGATAGAGTAGACATGGAAAGAGGAAAGGCTGAAGAAAATCCAGGTTGGAGAAGAGAGTTTTAATGTCATCATTGTTATAAGAAATCTAATATAAAGAATTTTTTCTATTATCTAAAAAGAGAAAAAACAATGAAGTAGAATCAGTAGAAGAAGAATGGTGATGGAGATGATCGTGTCTCCACCCCTATAGGGATGATAATGATATTTTTTATGAATCCATTAATATTTATTCTGAAAATTCTTGTGGGGTTGTTAATAGTGGTGTATGTTTTCATGTGACACTGAGGAAGGATTATTTTAAAATGTACTACCCTAGACATTTTGGGATTTAAAAGATAGGTAATGACGGTCATGATGGTGTTGTAGGTATTGGGACTCTATTTTTTAGAGACCAGCGCATGAAGTAAGCTAATTTGGAATAATGTTCGATATTCACCTGAGGTTATTCTAAATTTTATTTGTATGATATTTCTTTATCGTGATTGTTTTATTAGTATTTTTGTTATTTACAAAGGATTTTTTATATGGGATCCTCGATTTTGGCTCAAGGGAAGAAGCAGTTAGGTTTGTACTGTACTATAGCTTCTATTTCTTGTGGTACTTCTTGTTTTATTGAGTTTAGTTTGTCTTCCAATTTATGGAATATGAGGGTATGACACATTAGTGAGAAAGGGATCAGTTTTTTGGAAAATAAAAATTTTATTCCAGGTTTGAACAATGTTAAATATTACATGTGCGACCACTGTATGGCTTTAAAACAGATCAGGGTGAGTTTTAGTAGTCGTCCTTTGTATATGAAGTCCCATGTACTTGAATTATTACATTATGATATATGTGTCCCTTTGAAATCTAATAAATTTTATGAACATATTTATTTTTTGACTTTTATTTATGACCACTCATGTAATCTTGGGGTTTATGTTTTGAATTCAAAAAGTGAGGTACTCAGTCTTTTTAAACAATTTTAGGTTTTGGATGAGAGGTATTCTCGTAAGAAGTTAAAATGTATTCATACAAACAAGGAATAATAGTATTATAGTTAATTTGATCATTATTGTAGATTAGAAGGTTGTTGGCATCATAAGATGCCTCTTAATACACCATAGCCAAATTGTGTTTCTGAGTGGATGAACAATACTTTGTTGGAAAGAGTTCATTATTTTATTTTCGAAGAAATGTTTCGTAGACATTTTTGGGGTGATGATTCAATTAATGTTGCTTATATTAACAATTTATCAAACATGATTTTTTTCAGACAGACACTCCCATCATATTTTTTTTATGGAAAAGAGATCAAGCATGATCATTTAATTTTTTTTAGTTGTAAGGAATTTGTTTATGTGCCTAGAGATAATATGTTAAAATTGGATGCTAAGTCACGGTAGATTACTTTTATTAGATATGGACACGATGAATTTGAATATTGGATCTTCGATCTGGCTTTTAAAAACTTTTTAGAAACCAGGATGCAGTTTTAAAAGAGGATCAATATATTATAGATATTAATAAGGGAGAAAATTATTCTTCTAAAAATTTTGATGTATTTTTTAGTCTTGATCTAGTTTCTAATTCACATTTACCTCATATTATTGATTCTTCTAGTCATGTTGATGTGAAGATTGAGGTTTGGGGTAAATAGGTTGGAGTTTATATTTCGGATTCACCATTTTATTTAGTAGATCACATTCCAAGGGTTATTAATGAAAGCACAGTTCCACTATCGAGATCATCTTAGCATCCTACTATTTCTACTTTCTATTTACCTTATGAGTTTTTGATCCTCGCTGTAGGGGGAGAACCAAAACCCCCTTATGAGGTGATCGAATGTGATCAGAAGGACATATATGTTTTGAAAATGGATGACGTGATTAGATCATTGCATGAAAATCATACTTTTGATCCAGTGAAGTTACCTACAGGTAATAGAGGATTTCAAAATCGATGGATATGTAATATTTAAAATAAAAAATCTAGTTCCATTCCATGAAATAAGGCATGTTTAGTTTTCTAAATATTTCATCAGAATAAAGGTATTAATTTTGATGAAATTTTATCACCTATTGTCAAAATGTATTCCATTCGTTTTATTCTTGGTTTGGATACTAGTTTTGATATGAAGATTCAGTAGATGGATTTTAAGATTGATTTCCTCTATTGAGATTTAGAGGAGGATATTAATATGGAGCATTCAAAGGGTTATTTTGAAATAGGTAAAGATAATTATGTGTGTAGGTTAATGAATTATTTTTAAGGTTTAAACCAATATTTGAGGTAGTGGTATAATATATTTGAATCTATCAATTTTCAATAGGGTTTTATAAATGCATCTTTTGATCATTGTTTTTTTGTTATTTGATTTAATGATATTGATTTTGTTATATTTTTTGTTTATATTGATGATATGCCCATTTTTGGTCCTGATGAATCTATAATTGAAATATTATAGAATGATCTTGTCTTTTGTGATGAAAGACTTAGGGCCAGCATGGAATATTCTAATCATTTAAATTTCTCATGATAGAAAGTCCAAGAAATTGTTCTTATCTCAAGTGAGAGATATTGAAATTGTTCTTCAGATATTTTATATTGATATAGAGAAAGTGGTCAGTATGCCTCTTCCTTTGAATTTTAAGCATATTACTTGTCATTCACCTTATACTGCTTAAGATAGAGAAGAGATGCAACTCATACCTTTTTCATATTTCAATGGTTGTTTGATCTATGCAGTAATATGTACAAGGCTAGATATAGATCATGGAGTTTTTGTGGTCAGTCATTTTTATCTAATCTAGGTAGAGATAATTTGAGATCATTGAAGTATATATTTTGTAGTCTTCTCGGTACTTATGACATGAGATTGTGTTTTGGAAATGAGGAACCTATGATTTATGGATTTATAGATTCAGATATAACATGAGATATGGATTCTAGGAAGTCTAGTTCAGGATATTTGATCACTTTTTCATTGGACATTATCTAGAATGTCTAGAATGTAGAGATGGGTTTATTTATCTACCATCGAGTTTGAGTTTATCGCAACAATAGATGCATGCAAAGATTTTTTGTAAATGAAAACTTTTATTTGGGAGCCCAATTTTAATCAGGAGTGGTGTGTTTTATTTTTTGACAATAAGTGTGCTATTTGTTTAGGAAAGAATCCCAATTTTCATGGAAGTTCAAAAAATATCTTTTATTTGTATCACTGGATCTGCAAAGTCCTTGATTCAATATTTTTGGTTCTCAATAAGATCCAAACTGATGATAATGGGTCATACATGTTGACCAAGATTTTACCTTGAGGTAAATTAGAGACTTATCAAATGATTTTGGGTTTGGTGGTGATCCATAGTTGAGTCTTAGGGGGAGGCTATTGAGGTGCCTCCTCATATTACCCCCATCACATTCCACTTAAATAAAAATGGAAAAATAGATATGAAAAGAGGAGAGTTAAGTATCTTTGAAAGGAGGAAATTTTTAGGGCTTAAGGTGTGTGGTTGTCTCTTTATTCTGGGGGTGAGACTCTCTTGTCAACTTCAAGACAATGTTTTAAGGGTTATATCCAATGTTTTTTAGATCTTCATCAACAAAATTCTATAGGTATTTTTGGATTTCATTAATGGTGGTGTCTTTGATCCGATCCTGGTGCTTTTCATCTTCAACTTTTATTCAGAAAGTAAACACCATCATTTCATGGTCATATATTTTTGTTTTTCTTTGTCATTTTATGTTCTTCATTTCAGGGTGCCTTCAGACTCCATCTATTTTCATCCTTTTATCCACTATTTTATATGAGTATTATTTTTGAGATCCCACTTATCTTTGGGAGTGTCTACTTTATACTCTTGATTATTAGTGGATTATTTTTTCTAGACTAGCCCTCATGGTTTTTCTATTTTTTATGTTTCCACATTATAATTTATAGTGTCAACATTAATTTTTCTGCACATATATTTGGTCATTGAGAATCTTATGGCATCTTTTAAAGGAAAGGAAATTTACTTCCATTTCCCATTTTATTTGGTGTTTGATAGTACATTCATCACATGAAATATTTCCCAAGAGTCTCACACCCCATTTTTATGATACTTTCCCCTCTTCCTTTCCTTTCACATCCTTTCCACTTTACAAGGCTTCTTTTCGACGGATCCTTGAAGGTGTTATCATACATATTATTGGTAGTGCTATTTATAGTGACGTTTGGGGGAGTTACACTCAAAATAAAAAAACATAAAACCATAGATATGAATGGAGCCTTGAATGAGGTTTGAGTTTGTTTAATATACACCTTAAAAAGACTTAAAACAATGTAAAAAAGGTTTTAAGAATTAAAAGAAAGAAAAATTTAAAAACGTTTATTTGAAAAATTTTGGGGTGAGACATTGATGGGAATAAGAAAAAAATGTAAAGAATGAATATAATTTGAAAAGAGTTATATAGTATACATTTGTAAAAATATATAAAAGGGATAATAAAAAATAATTATGTTTATATATTGGGATAATTAAAATTATAAAATAAATATAATTTATAAAAAATAATAAAAAATGTTATATAGTTAATGCAGTAGCAAGATTCTTATTTGTTCCATTGACATTTCATTCATCCTTTCAGGCATGTGATGCATTCCACAAACTATTTTTTCACATCATTCTCCATTGTGTCTAATGTAATACCAGAAATTCCAAATATAATAAAGAACATGTTTAACATTTTTTTTATAATTTAGTGGTTATTTAAACCACTAATAAATGATGTATGACACTTTCTAATAGAAGAAAATATTTTCCTATGGGGAATATTTTCACATCATTTTTTGTAATGGTTTTTTATCTATCTATGTCTTAAACCATCATTGAATACTTAGCCATGATTTCTAATTGTTTAAAATTTATTATTTATTATATAATTAAAAATAAATATATTTCTATATATATCGACATAAAATATATTCATGTATATAAATATTCCTAAATTCAAATAAATATCTATAAATATATATTAACATAAAAAATTTTCATCAATATATAATATATATATTATTAGATATAACAGTATATATATATACCCCCATAATATCAATTAACAAATACAAAAACCAATTAATATAAAGATATATTAATACACCTAAATACATATAATTATCTAAAAATATAAAAAAATATATGTATATTAACATAAATATATAGAGATACACATATATAAATATATATTTAAATATAATTATTAATACAGACAAATAAATATACATAAATATATATAGATAGCCCACCGACCATCATCACCTACATCCATGCTTTCCAAGGTTGCACTGCTGTTGTAAGCTATGTCGTGTGCCACCATCACCTTGGCATGTCACTGCTCCTTGATACCAATATCCAAAGCCGATTAAGAAATATCATTTAAACATAACACCACCATCATTTAAACATAACCCACCCACTACGTATGTTTCCCATCCAGCCACACACATTTATGAATTTCACAGCCTGGGTTGTCACCCCACAGATTATAAATTCCCACATTCATCATCCCCCGATGGAAGACACCCAATATGGATTAGATGACCCTTATTTAGGTCATCATTGACCTTTTACAGTTGAATCCCGATTCTCCTTTTGTTACAAATCCCACAATATCAAACCTAGTTGTCACACATGGTTTTTTTCGTTTCATGTCCTGGTTTTTATCCGCTTCATTGAAAATCTTGATCTTTTCCAATCATGTTGGGTGAGATGAATTTTCAGCTTTTAAATACCATATATGTATAATAACCCTAATTTGGGTTCCCTATTTCTTGTTTAGGAGTTTTTTGAGAAAGGGTGGTTACTTCATGATTTGGGCCAACTGTGATCCCTTTTTGCAGTTTTAAAGACTAAATTTGTTTCTATTTTAACTCCTTTTTTTCAAACTTTTGCACCCATTACACTTCATAAATTGCCTAAAATAAAATATTCAAACCCAAATATCCTTTTAGACCCCTTAAGAATTCATAATCATGGTGAATTTGGGTTACATATTTAGGTATTGGGCTAGCCCGTGGGCCCATTTCCAGTTTTTTTTTAAAAATAATTTGTTTCTTTTATATTTTTTTCATTTTTAAGATTTTTTAGTGATTACTCCTCCCACTTGAATCCAAACTACATTGACTCACCCAAAATATATATTTTATCTCTTTGTACATCATTTGAATTGCATATTAGGGATAAAGTTTTCAGGTTTCCTCAAATCTTCCGGAATTAAGAAGGTAAATTGTTTCATAAATAAATCATTCAATTTTTACTCTATTTACCACATATCTTCTTTTCATGGTTCTTCAAAACCTTATTATCCTCTAAAATATGTTCCATGAAATTCCATTTTTTCTAATGGTGCATATCTAATGGAAGACGAAGAGTTTTATTTTTGAAAAGGCGAGATTCCTTCTCCTTTCTCCTCCCTCTTCTTCCTCCTTTCATTATTTCTTGGTTTTATAATCTACCCCAGTCATGATAGACCTAGGGTTATGTTATCCTATGAAATTGGATGGGGTTTTTGATCGTCTGGGGCTGGTTTTCATAGGTTAAGGGTTTATAAACCCTTAGATGGTGATTTGTGGTGTGCGTTTCCATTACACCAAAGATTTGAGGTAGGATATCCCTAGAACATGCCTTTATCAATTAAGATTCATTATTTTATTGTTTTTAGCAACTGATATATATGTTTATTATTTCTTTCAGATTTTTGATAATTTTCTTGGTGTGGAAAATGGTTGTTTATATCTTGTTTTGTGAAAGGTAGTGTTGTTTTGCTATAAAATTTCACACCAAGTGTTTGTTTAAATGTTCCAATATCTTTCACAACTGGTTTACATGGTTTAAATCCTGGTTTATGGTATTTTGAACATGTTAAAAAAGTTTTAGTAAAATATTTCATGCAATTGGTGTTTTATTCCTTGTTAATTACTTAGAATAAATTGATTTGTTTAAAAGGGCATGTCATGGGTTCAGTAAATTGCTCGGTTGGATTTTATGTGTTATGTGTGATTTAAAAATTATTTTTTTGTACTTATAAATGAATTGGAATAATGAAAAATGGTATTTTGGGTCCTTATATGGCTTTAAAATTTGGATTTGGTTTTACAAATAAATTATTTTTGGTTTACAACATGTTTTGGCCCGAGTTGCCGGAAAATGGCCAATTTCACATCCTTATGAAAATTGTTGTGTTTTGAATATGTAACCTGAGTGTTTTAAGGGATTTATGAATGTGTTTTTATTCTTTAAATGGTGTGTATACACCTCCTTAATAAAATTTAAATGCATACATTTGTAAAATATTAGTTTTGAGAAAGGCTTAAAGGCCCATTTGGCATTTTATTTGTAAAAATGGTCTCCATGTGTATTTCATGTTCTGTCTTTTGGGGATATTTTATGGTCCCTGAAATTGATTTATTAATTTGTCTTGGGGATTAAAAATTTGGGTTTATATGTTATTTATCGGTTTGTGGACTTAAAAGATATTTTTAATGGATTTTATATGCAAGGCCTCGTCATACTCATTGAAATTGTTTTACGAAACGTTTTAGTGGTTTATTGATTCTTGAAAGAAATGTGAATCATGTTTACGTGATGTTTGTGTGAGTATGGTTTGGTAATTGAATTTCAATGTGAAAATTTTATTTTATAATATGTGTAACTTGATTTATCACTAAAGGCAATCTCATATATCTATGTGGGAAGACGTGTACTAGTATGCTAGTGATCCCGTAGGGTTTGGCCCCTATTTCACGTAGCAAGTATGAAGATGACAACACTAATTAAAATATGTTGATGATGTTGTTGGGGGACCAATATGTTATGGGTATGATCTATACTAGTGGCTCGTGTGCATGAGAACAGATATTTATCATGGTTACTTTCACCAAGATATGAGGTACCTAGGGCTCACAACTAACTAGTGCCTAGGGGTGTTCCCCTAACTTGTGCTCATTGGATATTTTTTACTCACTGTGGGCATACACTATGTTTGGTTGGTAAATTCAATATCATGAGTAATTTATTTAAAAGTTTACATTCTTTAAAGCATCCCTCTTGAAAACTATTTTCATTTTTAAGTTTCACCTCTTTGAAAATTACTACAAGCATTCTTGATTATAAAGCATACAAGATTTAGTCTGATAATTATTATAAAATGAAAAATCATTTGGAAAAAACCTTTATATATTTTATTTAAAACTTGAAATTGGTGTTTCTTTTATTTTAAAGTATGTGCATTGGGAAAATAATATCAGGCTAACCTACTGAGATTTAATACTCAGGCCTATAGTCTTCTTCTGTTTTTAGCCCCTGTTAAGGTTTCAACTTGAGTTCGATCACCTTGGGAGACATGTGATCATTGTGTTGGAGAGTGACCAGAGGAGTCACATGGAGTTAGTTGGTTATCAGGATTGGTCAGTTGGGTTTTTGGTTTAGTTGTAATTTTAGTTACTTGTATAAATAATGTTCAGTTCAATTTTTATTTAAATGTATTTTGGGCAGTCCATTTCTTTCCGATATTTGTTTGATTATATATATTTTGGTGAAATAATTCCCTTGTGTACTCTATTGATGCCCTTGGTGATTTTCTCCATCCCTGTAGGATCAATAACGCCTCTTGGGACTTTTCGTGGGCTGGCCTGGGTGACTGGTTCAGGGTCGACTCAGGCGGGTTCATGACAAGATGGTATCAAAGGAATTTGAATCATAGAAGACCTTTCTTTTTAGAGTGAACTTTTTATTTGGGGGATGTAAAGGTATATGGATTAGGATTTTTGGTACTTGTGGGGAAAGTGTGGGAATAGATTCATGAACACTTGATCATTCTGATCCTCGGGTTTCCAATGGAAGTCCAGTTTTATTAGTACCCTTTGTTCTTGTTGATTTTTTGGTGTTGGTATAGGACAAGGGGAGTCTAACTAATGGCCTTCGTGAGCTCATGGTCCTATAAAGCCATGTGGAGCTAGGGTATGGTCCTAACATGTCTCTCTGTGTTAGTGTTGTTCTTGACATATGGCCTCCAACCATATGGTCAAGTCACCCACCGACACTAGTTCTTTTTTTGGGTCTCTTGGAACTTTCTTGAATTTTGTATTTTTGTTTTGAAAATCCTTGTGTGAGAATTGTGGAAATGATTTTTAAATGAAGGATTGGATTTTGAAAAGAGAAAAAGGGGGTTTTCAAAAATAAATTATAAGAATGGTTTTGGAATGTTGTGTTTTTGTGAAAAAGAAGTATGAGGAGGAACTGGAAATGATTTAATGGGATTGGATTATCCAGAATCTAAACTTGTGGTTTGTTGGAATAATTTTTTTTGAAGGTGTGAATCATTTTAATGTAATTATGAAACATTATTTTAAATGGGGTGTTTTGAGCTATTGAAAAGTGTTTGAATCTAATGAATTGGTTTGGTAATTTTTTTTGAGTGGCTGGTGTTTTTTTGGAAAGGGGTTTTGACCTTTGTGGTTGTCAGATCTTGAAAAGAGATCTTGTTGAATTATTTAAAATGGGAACATGCTATTTGGAATAGAATGGTTGTTTTTAGAAGTTATATTAAAATAAATGGATTGTTTTTTTAATCAAATTTTTCTTGATTAAGTTTGGCTTGTCTACTGAAATATGAAAATAGTTTTTTATTTTGTGGTCAATGTGCCTTTGGAGGGTACACCATTATTTTGTAATGATGTTTTTTTGTTTTTTCATTTGGTGTTTTCATGGGTTCTCACATGCAATTTTCTGTGGATATATGGATGGATGGACGATATGGAATGGTATTTGAGTGTCTGGGGTGGCACATAAAGGTTCATGTGAGTGAAACTTAGTGAACCACCATTATTGAATGTGAAAATCCACCATGTTAGTTTTTTTTCAAAAGTGTTTTGAGATGAATAATTGGGGTGTTTGTTTTGAACCGAACGTTATATGGATGGTTTATCCTATGTCTTAGAATTTTTTCCTATTCGGTATGCTTTCATATGATCTAGAAGTCATACTCTTGTTGCATCTTGATATGGGATATTGTTTGTGGCTCGGCTTTGGGGTAATGTTCAATGTGTTTCTAAAGATGTCTTGGATGTTGCGATGTGGCCACAGATGGTTCTCCATTGGACATATGTCTAGTTGATCAACCTAAGTATTTGTTTTTCATGTTAAATCAACCTCTTAGAATGATACCTCAGCATGTTTGTTGAAATAGAGAGATTTTTGGGATCGATTTAAAGTGTCTTCCCTTTATGGTGATTCTCTCTATTGTAGTAGCTGTGATCAGTGATGTTAAGTGGGTGATTTTGTGTGCCTTGTTCATTCTTCTCCTTGTTTGGAGTAATAGAAAATAGTGTTGTGTGTCTCCATGTTCCTGTTTGGGTAAAAATGTGTTGTTGAGGAAGATAGTTTCATGGTGTCTCTTGATCTGTTGTTTCTTCCTAGGAGTTTTATGTGGTACTGTGTGGAACTAAAGAATGGAGTACAAGTTAGAGATTATCAATGGCTTAATTCAAGGTAATATATGCCTCATCCATCAGAGCTCTATCCATTGGTTTCGGAGTGAAGCTCACGCGTAGTGATGAGTCCTATGATTGTGGGTAGTATTTCTAAGCTCATACCTCTACCATTTTAGTGACCTAGTTTATTTGTTTCTTTTTTGGTTTCAATGGACCAATGATTGAGTCCCCTTCCATCCCCTCCCCAATTGGAGGGGGTTTGGATCCATGTAGAGAGTGTTTGCCCAGTTCTTACCACCTCCATTCAAGAGTGTGTGGATTAAATGTTCATGTTGTCTTACTCTAAACTTGGGTTGGTAGGTTGTTGCATGAGAGATTTGGGGGGCTTGTGTGAGTATGTCCTGATTCTAGCTTATGTTGAATTCTTTTTTGTTCTTTTCTAGGTGGTTTGTAATGGTGGGGAGACCCACCATGGGTCTCATGGATTTTCATCCTAAGAACTTGTCTAGTGCTAGTTGTTTCTTAATGGGGGGGGGGTGTTCATTCCAGAATCCTCTAGAATATTTGGTTTTCATGAGTTCTCTTTGGTTTGGGTGATCATTGTGTTTATTGGGAGAAGGCCCAACAATCTGGTTCTTAATTTGGTTGTGGAGGTTGTGACTCGATCCATCGGTTGAATCACAGGAAGTGGTTGTGAGTTGGGGTTTTGTTTGAGGCAATAGGATTAAGTTCATTTAAATTTGAATGATATTTTCTTAGCTTAAGAGGCTAGATAATAATGAGAAGTAATTCTTATATGTTGATCTTTAATCTATAAAGTTCTATGTATTTCTGTGGGTGGAATTCTTTAATGGTGGGGAAAAATGTAACACCCATTTTTTTTCTTTTCATGTCATGGTTTTGATCGGGTTCATTGAATATATTGATCCTTTTCTTGTGTGTTGGGTGAGATTAATTTTTATTTTTGAACTACCATATATATCTAATAACCCTAATTTGGGTTCCCCTTTTCGTGTTTATGAGTTTTTAGAGAAAGGGTGGTGACTTCATGATTTTGGCCAACCGTGAGCCCTTTTTCTAGTTTTAAAAACCAATTTTGTTTCTTTTATAACTCCTTTTATTAAACATTTATCACCCATTAAACTTCATAAATGGCCTCAAATAATATATTCAAACAACCATATCCTTCTAGACCCCTTAATAATTCATAATCATGGTAAATTGGGGTTACTTATTTAGGTATTGGGCCAGCCCATGGGCCCATTTCCTGTTTTAAAAAAACAATTTTTCTTTTATATCTTATTCATTTTTTAATATTTTTCTATGATTACACCAACCACCCAAATCCCAAATACCTATCCTCATCCCCAATATCGATTTTACCTCTTTTTAGCTCATTGGTATGACATATTAGGGTCAAAGTTCTCAGGTTTTCTCAAATCATCTAGAATTGAGAAAGTAAATTGTTTCATACATAAATCATTCAATTCATACTATTTTTCCCACATATCTTCTTTCCCTAGTTCTTACCGACCTTATAAGCCTCTACAATATTTTCCATGTAATTCACTTTTCTCTAAGGGTGCATATCTAATAGAAAACAAAGAGTTTTCTAGATGAAAAGGTGAGATTCCTTCTCTTTTCTCCTCCATCGTCTTCCTCCTTTCGTTATTTATTAGTTTTATAATCTAAAATAGTCATGATAGACCTAGGGATCTATTATACGATGATTTTTATGGGGTTTTAGTTTTTTTTGGGTCTGGTTGTCAGAGGTTTAGGGTTTGTAAACCCTCAGATGGTGATTTGTGGTCTGCGTTTCCATTACACCAAGGATTTGAGGTAGGATATCCCTTGAACATTCTTTTATCATTTATGTTTCATCATTTTATTGGTTTTATAACCTGATATATATTTTTATTATTTTTTTAGATTTTTTATAATTTTCTTTGTGTGTAAAATGTTTTTTAAGTCTTGTTTTGTGAAAGGTAGTTTTGTTTTTTCATAAAAGTGAACACCAAGTGTATGTTTAAATGTTCTGATATCTTTTGAAACTATTTTTTGAGGTTTAGAATTTGTTTTATAGTATTTTTAACATGTTACAGTTGTTTTAATAAAATATTTCATGAAATTGGTGTTTTATTCCTTGTGAGGTACTTAAAATAAATTATTTTTTTAAAAGGGCATGTCACATGTTCAAAAAATTGCCCAGTTGGATTTTATGTGTTAGGTGTGATTTAAAAATTATTTTTTTTGTATTTATAAATGAATTGGAATAATGAAAAGTGGTTTTTTTGGGTCCTTATATTTCTTTCCAATTTGGATTTGGTTTTACAAATAAATGAGTTTTGGTTTACAACTTGTTTTGGCTTGAGTAGCCAGAAAATGGCCAGTTTCACATCCTTATGAAAATGGTTGTGTTTTGAATATGTAACCTTAATGTTTTAAGGGATTTATGAGTTTGTTTTTATTTTTTAAATGGTGTTTATAAACCTCCTTAACAAAATTTAAATTCATTCCTTTTTAAAATGTTATTTTTGAGAATGGATTAAAGGTCCGTTTGGAATTTTATTTATAAAAATGGTTTCCATGTGTATTTCTTGTTCTATCTTTTGGGGATAGTTTATGATCTATGAAATTGATTTTTTAATTGGTCTTGGGGATTCTTAATCTGAGTTGATATGTTATTTATGGGTTTTTTCCTTAAAATATCATTTTAATGGATTTTATATGCAAGGCCTCGTTATAATCCTTGAAATTGTTTTACGAAACTTATAACTAGTTTATTGATTCATGAAAGAAACGTTAAGCATGTTTATGAGATTTTTGTGTGTGTATGGTTTGGTAATGGAAATTAAATGTGAAAAGTGTATTTTATAATATGTGTTACTTGATTGAGCACTAAAGTTAATCCCTAGTATCAAGGTGGGAAGAGGTGTATTAGTATGCTAGTGATCCTGGGGGGTTTGGACCCTGTTTCAAAAAGAAAGTTTGATGATGAAAACACTTACTAAAATATGATAATGATGTTGTTTGGGGAACACTAGGTTATGGTTATTATCTCAACTAGTGGATCATGTGCATGAGAAAAAATATTTATTATTGTTACTTTCACTGAGATACGATGTGCCTCAGGATCATAAATAACTAGTACCTAGGGGTGTTCCCGTGACTTGTGCTGATTAGCTATTTTGTACTCACCTTTGGAATACAGTGTGTTTGGTTTGTAAATTCAGTAGCATTTGTAATTTATTTAAAAGTGTACATTATTTAAATTATCCCTCTTGAAAACTATTTTCATTTTGAAGTTTCACCTCTTTGAAAATTGATTCAAGAATTATTGTTTATAAAGCATAGAAGTTTTTGTCTGATAATTATTATAGCATGGAAACTCATTTGGAAAAAATACATTTATATCTTTTATTTAAAACTTTAAATTGGTTTTTATTTTATTTTAAAGGATGTTCATTGGGAATAGAATATCAAGCTAACCTACTATTTTTTAATACTCATGCCTATAGTCTTCTTTTGTTTTTAGCCCTTCTACATGTTTCAGCTTGAGTTCGATCACCTTGGGAGATGTGTGATCATTGTGTTGGAGAGTGACCAGAGGATTCACATGGATTTATTTGGTTATCAGGTTTGTTCAGTTGATTTGTTGGTTTAGTTGTAATTTCAGGTTCTTGTACAAATAATGTTCAGTTCAATTTTTATTTAAATGTATTTTGGGCTATCAATTTCTTTCCACTGTTTGTTTGATTGTTTTTATTTGGGATAAATTCTTCCCTTGTGTACTCTATTGATTCCCTCGATGCTTTTCTCCATCCCAGGAGGATCAAGAATTCCTCTCTGGACTTGTCGCAGGCTGGCCTGGGTGACCAGTTCAGGGTCGACTCGGGCGGGTTCATGACAAAATGGTATCAAAGGAGGTTGGCTCTTAGTAAACCTTTCTTTTTAGAGAGCCCCTGTTATTTGGGGGATGTCAAGGTAGATGGAGTAGGATTTTTGGGACTTTTAAGGGAATGTGTGGTAAGAGAGTCCTGAACTCTTGCTCGTTCTGATCCTCAGGCTTCCATGGGAAGTCCAGTTTTGTTAGTGTCCTTTGTTCTAGTTGATTGTTTGGTGTTGGGATATGACAAGGGGAGAATGAATAATGGACTTCATGATCTCACAGGGCTAGGAAAGCCATGTGTATGTGGGGAATGGTCCTAATATGTCTCTCCGTGGTGGTGTTGTGCTTGAAATTTGGCCGCCAACCATATGGAAAAGTCACACACCGACACTAGTTCCTTTTTTTGGGTCTCTTGGACCTTTCATGAATTCTGAATTTTTCTTTGGAAACTCCTTGTGTGAGAATTGTGTAAATGAGTTTTAAATTAAGTATTATATTTTCAAAAGTGAAAAAGGGGTTTTCAAAAATTAAATATAAGAATGGTTTTGGAAGGTTGTGTTTTTGTGAAAAAAATTAGGAGGAAGTGGAAATGACTTAATGGGATTGGATTATCTATAATCCAAACTTGTGGTTTGTTGGAATAAAATGTTTTGAAAGTGTGAATCATTTTAAATTAATTATGAAACATCATTATATAGGGGGTGTTTTGGGCTGTTGAAAAGTGTTTGAATCTGATGAATTGGTTTTGGAAATTTTTTTTGAGCGGTTGGTGTTTTTATCGAAAGGGGTTTTGGCCTTTGTGGTTGTCAGATTTTGAAAAGAGACATTGCTGAAATTTTTAAAATGGGAAAGGGATATTTGGAATATAATGGTTGTTTTTAGAAGTTCTATGAAATGAAATGGATTCTATTTAAATCAAATGTTTCCTGATAAAGTGTGGATTTTCTTGTGAAATATGAAAAATGGTTTTTGATTTGGTGGTTAATGTGCCTTTGGAAGGTACACGATTGTTTTTGTAATGATGATGTTTTGTTTTTGCATTCGGTGATTTCATGGGTTCTCACATGCAATTTTCTGTGGATATATGGATGAATGGATGGTATGTAATGGTATTTGAGTGATCAGGGTGGCATGTAAATGTTTATGTGAGTGAGACTTGATGAAACACCATTGGTGAATGTGAAAATCCACGATGTTAGTTTATTTGTTTCAAAAGTGTTTTGAGCTGAAAAATTGTGGTTTTTGTTTTGAACCAAAAGGTATGTGGTTTTTTTATCCTATTTCTTGGAAGTTGTTTCTATTTAGTATGCTTTCATATGATCTAGAATTCATACTCTTGTTTTTTCTTGAGATGGGATCTTGTTGGTGGTCCGGTTTTGGGGTAATGTCTAGTGGGTTTCTAAAGATGTGTTGGATGTTGCGATGTGGCCAAAATGGTTCTCCATTGGCAAGATTTCCATTTGATCAACCTAAATATTTGTTTCAAATGTTAAATCCACCTCTTATTATGATACCTCAGCCCATTTGTTCAAATAGAGAGCAGTTTGGGGTAGATTTAAAGTGCCGTAACTTTATGGTGATTCTTTCAGTTGTAGTAGTTGTGCTTAGTGATTTTTAGAGGGTTTTTTTGTGTGCCTTTTTCATTCTGCTCTGCGTTTGGAGTGAGAGAAAATAGTGTTGTGTACCTCCATGTTCTTGATTGGGTAAAAATGTGTTGGTGAGGAAGAGAGTTTCATGGTGTATCTTGATCTATTATTTCTTCTTGGGAGTTTTATGTGGTCATGTGTGGAACTAAGGAATGGAGTAAAAGTTGGATATTATCAAAGCCTGACTACGCGGAAAGAGATGCTTCGTCAATCTGAGATCCACCCAAATGTTTCAGATTGAATCTCTCACCTAGTCAGGAGTCCTAGGATTGTGGGTAGTATTTCTATGCTCATACCTCAACCATTTTAGTGAGGTAGTTCCTTTGTTTATTTTGTGTTTCAATAGACCTATGATTGAGTCCCCTTACCTCCCCTCTCTAATTGGTGGGGGTTTGGATCCGTGCAAAGAGTGTTGGCCCAGTTATTGCCACCACCATTCAAGAGTGGGTGGCATAAATGTTTATGTTGTGTTTCTCTCAACTTGGGTTGGTAGGTTGTTACAGGAGAGTTTTGGTGGGCTTGTGTGAGTGAGGCTTGATTCTATCTTATGTTTAATTCTTGTTTATTCATTGCTAGTTGGTTTCTAATGGTGGTGGAGACGCACCATGGGTCTTATGGATTTTTTTCCTAATAACTTGTCTAGTGATAGTTTTTCTTAATTTTGGGGATTCCATTATAGGATCCCCTAGAATATTAGGTTTTTGTGAGTTCTCTTTGGATTGGGTGATAATTGTGTTCATTGGGAGAATTCCCAACAATCTGGTTCTTAATTTGGTTGTGGAGGTTGTGACTCGATCCATCAGTTCATTCTCGGGAAGTGGTTGTAAGTTGGTGTTTTGTTTGAGGCAATATGATTAAGTTACATTAATTTTGAATGATATTTACTTGGATTAATATTATAGATAATATTGATAAGGAATCATTATATGTTTATCTTTAATCTGGAAGGTGCTATGTCTTTCTGGGGGCGGAAAGCTTTAATGGCGGGGAGAATTGTCACCCCCGTTTTTTTTCTTTTCCTCTCATGGTTTTGATCTGGTTCGTTGAAAATCCTGAACCTTTTATTACATGTTGGGTGAGATTAATTTTTAGTTTTGAACTACCATGTATGGTTAATAACCCTAATTTGGGTTCCCCATTTCTTTTTTAGGAGTTTTTGGAGAAAGGGTGGTTACTTCATGATTTGGGCCAACCGTGTGCCCTTTTTCCAGTTTTAAAAACAAAATTTGTTTCTTCTATAAGTCATTTGTTTTTAAAAATTTTGCACCCATTAAACTTCATAAATTTCCTAAGATAAAATATTAAAACCACCATATCCTTTTGGACCCCTTAAGAATACATTATCCGGGTGAATTTGGGTTACTTATTTAGGTATTGGGCCAAACCATGGGCCCATTTCTAGTTTTAAAAAAATAATTTGTTTCTTTTATATATTTTTAATATTTTAATATTTTTAAGATATTAAACCTCCCACCCAAATCCAAACTACCTAGTCTCACCCCCAATATCTATTTTACCTCTTTTTAGCTCATTGGTTTCACATATTAAGGAGAAATTTCTCAGGTTTCCTCAAATCATCCAGAATTGAGAAGGTAAATTGTTTCATATATAAATCATTCAATTCATACATTTCTCCCACATATATTCTTTCCCTGGTTCTTAAATACCTTAGGATAATCTCCATTAAGTTCCATGAAATTCCATTTTCTCTAAGGGTGCATATCTAATGGAAGATGATGAGTTTTCTGGATGAAAAGGTGAGATTCTTTCTCCTTTCTCATTCCCCTTCTTCCTCATTTCATTATTTCATGGTTTTATAATCTACTATTGTCATTATATACCTAGAGTTATGTTATAACATGATTTTTAAGGGGTTTTTTTTCATTTGGGGATGGTCGTCATAGGTTTAGGGTTTGTAAACCCTCAGATGGTAATTTATGGTGTGCGTTTCTATTACACTACCGATTTGATGTAGGATATCCCTTGAACATGCCGATATCATTTAAGTTTCATCATTTTTATGTTTTTAGAACCATATATATATGTTTATTATTGTTTTTCAGGTTTTGGATATTTTTCTTGGTGTGTAAAATGGTTGTTTAAGTCTTGTTTTGAGAAAAGTAGTGTTGTTTTGTCATAAAAGTGCACACCAAGTGTTTTTTTAAATGTTCTACTATATTTCGAAAATATTTTGTGATGTTTAGAACTTTTATATGGTATTTTGAACATGTTATAGTAGTTTTAATAAAATATGGCATGCAATTGTTGTTTTATTCCATATCATGTACTTAAAAGAAATTGTTTTGTTTAAAAGGGCATTTCATGTGTTCAGTAAATTGCCTGGTTGGATTTTATGTGTTAAGTGTGATTTAAAAATTATTTTTTGTGCTTATAAATGAATTGGAATAATTAAAAATGGTATTTTTGGGTCTTTATACGGATTTTCAATTTGGATTTGTTTTTACAAATAAATTAGTTTTGTTTTACAACATGTTTTGGCCTGAGTTGCCAGCAAATGGCCAGTTTCACATCCTTATGAAAATGGTTGTGTTTTGAATATGTAACTTGAGTGTTTTAAGGGATTTATGAAGGTTTTTTATTCTATAAATGGTTTTTATACACTTAATTAATAAAATTTAAATGCATACCTTTGTCAAATTTTAGTTTTGAGAAAGGCTTTAAGGCTCGTTTGTCATTTTATTTTAAAAAATGGTTTCCAGGTGTATTTCATGTTCTGTATTTTGGGGCTATTTTATGGTCCATGAAGTTTATTTGTTAATTAGTCTTGGGGATTAAAAATCTGGGTTTATATGTTATTTTTGGGTTTTTGGCCTTAAAAGATCATTTTTGAATGGATTTTATATGCAAGGCCTCTTTATACTACTTGAAATTGTTTTACGAAACTTTTTAGTGGTTTATTGATTAGTGAAAGAAATGTGAAGCATGTTTATGGGCTGTTTGTGTGTGTATATTTTGTTAATGGAAATTAGATGTGAAAAGTTTATTTTATAATATGTGTAACTTTATTGATCACTAAAGGTAATCCTGGGTATCAAGGTAGGCAGACGTGTACTAGTATGCTTTTGATCCCGTGGGGTTTGGCCCCTGTTTCACATAGAAAGTTTGACGATGACAACACTAACTGAACTATGATGATGATGTTGTTGGGGGAACACTAGTTTATGTGTATGATCTCTAATAGTGGCTCGTGTGCGTGAGAACAAATATTTATTATGGTTACTTTCACCGAGATATGAGGTACCTATGGATCACAACTAACTAGAGCCTAGGGGTGTTCCCGTGACTTGTGCTCGTTGGCTATTTTGTACTCTCTGTCGGCATATGGTGTTTTTGGTTGGTAAATTCAGTAGTGTGTGTAATTTATTTAGAAGTGTACATTCTTTAAATCATCCCTTTTGAAAACTATTTTCATTTTGAAGTTGCACCTCTTTGAAAATTACTACAGGCATTCTGGTTTATAAAGCATGAAAGTTTTTTTCTGATAATTATTATATCATGGAAACTCATTTGGAAAACATACCTTTATATATTTTATTTAAAACATGAAATGTATTTTTCTCTTTTTTAAAGTATGTTCATTGGGAATAGAATATCGAGCTAACCTACTGAGTTTTAATATTCACGCCTATAGTCTTCTTCTTTTTTTAGCCCTTGTGCAGGTTTCAGCTTGAGTTCGATTACCCTGGGAGATTTGTGATCATTGTGTTGGAGAGTGACCAAAGGAGTCACATGGAGTTATTTGATTATCAGGTTTAGTCAGTTGAGTTACTGGTTTAGTTGTAATTTCAGTTTCTTGTACAAATAATTTTCAGTTCAATTTTTATGTAAATGTATTTTTGGCTGTCCATTTCTTTCTGCTGTTTGTTTAATTGTTTATATTTGGGTGAAATAAATCCCTTGTGTACTCTATTGATGACCTCAGTGCTTGTAGCCATCCCGGGAGGATCGGGAATGCCTCTTCGGACTTGTCGTGGGCTGTCCAGGGTGACCGGTTCAGGGTCGACTTGGGTGGGTTCGTGACAGTAGTAATCATAATTCTCATCTTACAGCTGTTAAGATGTCTCCCACTCCGATCTCTATGACACTAATCCTTCCACCTATTCTGCAATGGGATCCTGATGGTTTTATTCACACTCAAGATCATGATGGCCCCTCTAGCCCTTAGGATCCCCAACTGTTCTCCTCACCCTCCTCTCCCTCAAAACACCCTTCCATAAGGCAAATTGTCAACTGATGGCCTTCGCCCAACAACCTGTATCATCCTTTACACTCCACCCAGTGCTTCCAATATATGCATTGAGAGGCCCTCCCCTAGTGTGATAAGAAACACAATTTCGAGTCTCGCTTTCATTGTTTTATTTTATTATGGGTAATAGATTTTTTCTTTTTAATAAATTATTCTTTTTTAATTTATCCTATATATATATTATGTCATCGTAGTTGTTTGACAATTATCAAAAAAATTCAATAATTCCACATATGTATTGAAATATATATTTATAATTATAATTATACATAAATATATTTATATATACATATATTTATGATGACTTATTTATATAATTATAAATAAATTTATATAATTATAAATATATATATATATGAGTACATATACTTATAAATACTTAAATAATTATAACTATTTATATAATTGTAAATGTAATTTTATTATATCATTATACACATATTTATAACTATATATATATTTAAAAAATTAATTTTATTATGTCATTGTACACAAATTTATAATTATAACTATTTATATATTTATATATACATATTTATAAATGTATACTTACTATATTTGAAAAATAAATATATAGATATATCGCTATATTTTCATTTATAATTATGTTTATACAATCATAAATATAGATAAATAATTAAAATTATACATAAATATATTTATGATGGCATTTATATAATTATAAATATATTTGTACAATTATAAATTTTTATATATAAATATACATATATTTTTTATGAATATATATATTTATTACTGTTTAAATAATTAAAACTATTTATATATTTAAAAATTTAATTATATTATATTATTATATATATTTATAATTATAACTATTTATATATTTCTATATAAATATATTTATAAATTTATATTTTCTATATTTAAAAAATAGATGTATTTTTATAATTATATGGTTATTTTTATAAATATCTTTAATCTATTGTAAATATATCTAAATAATTATAATTACACACATATATATATATTCACACTTACAATTATAAATAAATATAATTATATATAAATATATTTATGAAGAAAAATTTATATAATTATATATATATATATAACTATTTCATCAACATAATCATCATTTATTTATTCAAAAAGGTCATGAGAACAGAAATAAGAGAAACAACTACAAAACATGGGACTATAGAGGACTGAAATAGGAGTCAAAGGGAATCCCCTCTTCCTAGGTTCTCCCCATCAGGCCTCAAGAAGTTTGAGCTCGGGAAACTTGTCACAATAGATCGTTGGTTTTCCATTGATGCAAGGTGGTCTGAAACATGTTTCCCTCGCTCCAAGTGTGAAGTACATGAATATTATTTTTTAGGATACTTTTTCACCTTCTCATAATAGTAGAAATCGACCATGGGATAATACATGTTCAATATAGAGAATTTTGTAGAATGATAGTTCTCATTTCCACTTATGCTAGTTCTATATTCCTTCGACGACACAAGAGGAGTCTAGTGAGAAAAACCTTGGCTTCATCCTAGAGGGAGTGGCCACTACCAAAATGTGTTATAAAATCCAGAATAACATATCCCCATGGGTCTCGAATGAAACCCCCTCCCAACATGTCACCTGGGACACAAGAACCATTCGTGTTAGGTTTGAGTCCCAAAAGGTGTGGACACCATCATACCCATTGCCCCTAGGAATTATTGTAGGTTGGGTGGTCTGGGGGGTTGCTTGCCTACAATAGTCTCAGAGTGGGAGAATCACAACAGTTCTTAAAATCTATTAATGTGTTGAGAAGCATGTTCCTTAATCCGATAATAATATATTCTCCTATTATAAAATCCTTTTCACGTCGATACATGTTTCTTGCTTTCTAGATACACCAACAGTCAGTGATCATCAAAATGTATCGTTCTATATTTTCTGGTCTGGTAGCACTGACACCATGAAACCATCGATCCAAGAAAGGTACAACGAATAACTCTTGAGAAGAGAAATAATTAAAATCACCAAAAGATCTCCATATAATGCATGCCCAACCACCCTTAAAAAGATGGTTCGAACTATCCTTTCGATATTCCATACAACACGAACACCTGGAAGATAGGTCAATGAAAATTCATTTGATATTATGATCAATAAGTACCACATGATTCATTATTATTCAGACTAAGAAATTTTACAAAGAAGGAATCATATTAAACCATAGTGTCTCACTCCATCAATCCGTTTTTTCCTGAGCTATCTTCTCCATTCTAAAGACTGTAATGGAAAATATCCATGAATTGAGGTCTTAAAGATAATACTATCATGTTCTAAGTTCATGTAAATAAGATCAAAAGATTCACTCTGGTTACGATCCAGGACAACCTTGATGATCATTGGGTATAGGATGGAATCCCTAAAAAAATTCTTGGAGCTGGACAACTAGAGAAACTGATCCTTGATCCAGCCGAGTTGTGGTGCCAAAAATAGAATATATCATTTCCCCACAATCAATCAGGCAGGAGGTTGTAGAGTAGAGAAGTGGGGAAAAATAATGGGCCATAATGGAGAATAATTCCCTGCTGAAACCTCCACACCACCTCTTCATTTTTTAGCCACGACCTTTCCATAGAGGGTTTTCTCCTCTAAGACTTTCCATGATAGCTTTTTGTTCATGAAATTGAGAGTGTCAGAGATATTTCTCATGTTAATGTCCCCTTCCTGGATTTAACTTTCCATTATGTCCCAAAAGACCTAGTGTCTTTTTCCCTCTTATTGAGCATCCCAAATAATGCTAGCCAAGATCTTGTCAATATTGGATATTACAATTTTCTGAACCTTAACAACGGTGAGTGCGTGTATTGGTATGGCTAAGAGAATTCTATTAACCAACATTATCCTACCTCTAAAGGATAAATAATGTGTTTTCTAATTCAACACACAACCCATGAACCCTCTTACAATGTGATAAATGTGACGTATATATAGCCTAAATAAATACATGAGGGAACCTAGTTACTCCATTAGAACGATTCATCTCTCCATGGATGGACAATTACACAAGGAATAAACCTGCTTATTAGAGAAACTATTTGAGATTTAGATATTTCTCTTCACTCAATTGATTATCTTTCCTATCCAATGAAAATAATATTCATGAACAATATTAATGACTCAAGATGATCTCTTACTGGAATTCAAGAAGGTAATTATGTCATATGCTAACATAATATGGGAGATACAATGATGTCCCATCCTACTTCGATGAGGAAGAATATCTCCCTTTGGAATGCTCTTATTAATAAGGAATATGAGAACATCTTGGGTAATGATGATGATTCTTAGGGATATAGGATCTCCCTATCTATGCACATGGGTTACCTTGAAGAATCCATGATTCCTCCCCATAAAAGTGACTTCCATCCATGAGGAACTAAAGCACCTGAAAATTAAATAGGAGGCCTAATAAGAGAAGCATGTACCTATTAACACCCTAATGATAAATCTCCAATCAATTATATAATAGGACTTATCTATTTAAATTTTTATTTACATGTTTTAACCATGATCCTTGAGGTTAATGTCAGTAAATACCTCTTGGGCTAGCACTATGGCCCCTTGGATTGATAGTGCTTTAACGAATCCATGATGCCCTTTGGAAATCCAGCACGGAATATGTAAGGATAGAATTCTATTGATGATTCTCAATAGTAATTTATATGGACAATTAAACATTATCACTGGCCTATAGTGTTGGAGGGATTAAGGGTCCTTAATTTTGGGCCAGATCACTAAAGTAGCGGTGCATGCAACACATAGAAGACTTCCTCCTCAGAAGAAGTCTTGAAGGGATAGAACCAGATCACTGCTAACAAAACTCAAATATTACCTATAAAAATATCCTTAGAAACTATTTGGTCTCAAATAACTCTTGGGATTAAGGTTTATCATAGAATTATTAATTTATTTCTCATTAGGTACTACTTCCAAGAGAGCATTGTCCTCATTGAAGATAGTGTTCAGAACCACTTCGAGAAACTCAATATTCCCTCTCAGATACCCTTTAGACATATACGGGTTAGGCCCTGAAAGGATAATTTTGAAATGGGATTGTTCCATACCACCAATTTCATCCCATTCATTAGAGTAAGATCTATCCCCTAGTAATATTTTGGGTCTTATGAGGCACCTCTTATCCTAGCTTCCTGGCTTGGGAATAAGTTGTATTCCTATTGCTTTCACATAGTGACATGAAGAGTCTAGGTTCAGTTATATCACTAAGAGGGGGATGGGTGAATCCGTGATGTAATTTTACAATTTATTCTTTTCATATAAACCACTATGATTGGTTAAGATCTCGATCCCTCTTTTTTTAGAGTCTCACTTCTCCTGTATGAAAACAACTAAAAACACTAAAAATGCACACATGAATTTTTACAAGGTTCACCCCCAATGTGGGTGACTATTTCCTTTCTATTTTCGGTATAATCTAAGCCACACAATTTATACTAGTAATAATAAATTTGATTATAAATATAGACAATCTCTTGAAATGACGGACATGAAAACTCCCGTGACGTCTGATCACAACTGATTACTGTGGACTGTCTCATGACAGGTTCTATCGACCAACATCCCACTAGTGTTCTTTATATTGACTCTCACCATAAAATCTATCTCTTAAAAAGATCAATTTTTTATACAAGAATACTACCAGTTCTTCAATGAATATTTTTTGTGAATATTTCTTTAGAAACCACTTACTTATGATGTAGTGATTGGTTTTCCTTGTTCTGATTCAAGTCTAATCAGTATTATCTTGTGATTAATAGTCTGGATTCCTCACATTAAAACTAATCGCTTATAAATGGTCAGATGCATCTATTCAACAAAGATCGGACTATTACTTCTTTTGCTGAAGACACGGACTCACTGTAAACTGATAACTCAGATACAAGAATCTTCTAATACATTGATTGATTAATGCACCGACTTCTGTATCAAAGTAATGCACTCAGATCATGCATAATATTTCTCATTTACACTTCTCTTCCAACTACATGAATATGTATCAAATACATCACATGGTCTTAAAAATTAATTCATGTATTGAATCATGTACATGCATACTGAATCTTTCATTCTTTGAACACACTTTTTGATTATTTCTCAAATTCTCACATGCTGAATTATGTGAAAATACACATAACACTTTCAAAACAAACATGAAAAAAAATCTTGTACACCATGAAACAAAATTAAATCATCATGATTCATTTATGTACTTCTAATACATATCACACAAACCAGAAGATACAGTGCATGAAATCCATTCTACATGATATGTTGTGTGTGTAAAAAATTCCTTGGTTCCCAATAATTGTTTATGTAAATACCATAAGAAAAATGTGTTAGAGAATCGTATAATCTTGTTAAATTATCAGAAACATGTTCATCTGGAATCACTTTGATCTTGCAAAGCACATATGATATGCACATGGAATCACTACTACTTCTTCACACAAGAAGAGTATGGGAAGAGCTTCTGTCTATCACGAACTAGTACTTTCACAATTCATTATTTCTCTAGAAATATGTTTTTCTCACCAAATTATCAACAACAAAAATTCCTCGGTGTATGTTGGTATTTATATGAAACCTTCATCATCTTATATGCTTATGGAATCACATAGACCACTCCCCTAATTCATTCAATAGCTCCGCTCTACGACAACAAAAACACCATCACTGCAAATTCATTTTTTCTCTACTCTATAAATTGACATTTTGATTTTCATTTTTTCATGAAAATAGATTTTCATGATACTTTGACTAGTTTCAGATCTTTAGAATAACAAAAAAAAGATCAAAATCATGGGCTTAATATACTGTTGACATCACTCCAAGAATCTTTGATGAAGAGATTACTAGGGTGTTGGATGAGGTTAAAGGCGATGCTGTTGACACTATTGGACGACCCCAAAAAGTTATTCAATTTTCATTTAATAATGAAACTTTGATGAGAAAGTTATGTTCAAGTTTTAGATGATGAATCTAGGATAACTCAGAAAACATGTTCTCCCAGGTAAGGCCAAGGATGAAAACGATGCGAATAAAGCATTCTAATGGGTAGGATGAAGAATCAAATAGATTGGATGGATGAGATTAAGTATCGAATAGATCAAACGGTAGGATATCATTTTATGTTATAGTAACCCATAAAAATTTCCCCACATTGAAATTCCATAGTCTTTTCGGCTTCCTTATAAAACACAATGTTACTTCGAGGTCTCAAAAATATCCTCTACCTCCCCGGTATTGCCTCGTACCAGTTCTTACAGGCGCACACTGCACCCACCTTCACTGTCGTGCCACCTTGCACTGTAGAATTCCACCACTTCCCCAGTACTGTGATCATACCCAGCTTCCCTTGTGGTGCTTCTCCCCTTAGTTGGTTGTTTTGGATAAATTTTTATGTACACAAAATGCTAAGCCAAACCTCATGCATAAAATCTTCTAAATATATAAAATCCTTCTCATGCATGTTGTTTTCTTATTTTTTACTCCATTTATTGTTATAAACATTGTGTTGACTCAAATGATCAATGAAACATGTTCTAAGAATTACTGACCAGGTCGACAATCATTACATTTTTCACTCATTGACCATTTCATATTCCTAACCAATCAACAACATTCCAACTTCAATAAACCACTTTGATTATTACCCACCTTATTCTCGATTTCTCAGGCTCCACATGTTATTTTTTCAAGATCATTTCTACCAGAGTATCCTTTTTAATAGTGAGTTATTTATATGACATGTCATTCCAATCCTTTTCAAGGCTGGATTCCAGTTGGTCAATACCCTTCTTCACTGTTTGCATATCCTAGGAACTGGGAGGTTGCTACGTAACCCACCACTCTATGGTGTTTTTGAGACACATCATCTTATTATGTATCCTTATCCATGATGTTACGTATATGGTCTTGGAAAAAGAATCTCCTACTATCTGATGGTATCCTGGAATGAGGGTCCATGGATGGGAGAAGTTGAAACACTCCCATCTCTCCGATCTGAGAGGAAATGATACCAAAAATGGTGAATGATTAAATATACCTCGTACCAGGTGAGAAAACGTTTCACTAGGCTAGGAAGATATGGTATTAACATTTTCCAAGCATTTTTCAAGGCGAAACCAAGTTTGGAGGACCCCTCTTTGGTTGTTTCACCATGTGAACTGATCACCGGTGTATTCCATATCCAATAGACCCATGTGGACCATGAATTGTTTGAAATCCATACTAGCCTTTTGGGGGGAGTCCCATCTACCTTTATTCTCATAAAAATTAGCAATGACATTAAATTCACCTCCAGAAATCTAGAGGGAGTCTTATGGATCAAATGCTTCAGGAACATGCCACAAGGATTCTCTTCTTTGAGCATCACAACTTCCGTATATGATGTAAACAAACAAGTTGTTAGCGCCTGTAGTCACTTTTGTAGTGAGAAATTGGTCATCCACTTGTATCAGTTCCATTGAGTTTTTTTATTAATGCATATTTACAATATTTAAAAAATAAATATAATGATATAATTTTATAATTATATTTATTAATATATATATATAATAATTAACATACCTAAATAATTAAAAAAATATTTAAATAAATATATGTCTAATTATTTACTATTAAATATATTTAGTATAATTATAAATACATATATAATTATAAATATATAATTATAAATATATAATTATAAATATATAATTATAAATATAATGATATAAATATATTTTTTTATAATTATAATTACAAATAAATATATAAATATATCCATAAAAGTAATTATAAATCAATATATATATATATATATATATATATATATATTATAGGTACCTAAGGGTACAACTACAATGAAACACACACACTCACACCTCAACCACAAACTAATTGGAAGGTCATAACCCCCCAAGGGATAACCTACCCATCAAGAATTCTTTATTTATTCACGAATGAACCAAATAGTCTTTAACGTCCTGACCCAGCTTACCATCGAACTGGTAACCAGATTGGTAGCCACATGACATCAAGAGAATCTCCCCATAAGTCAGAGGCTGACGACTAGTGTTGAGGGTCTGAGAGGTGATAATGGGGAGACTATTCTCACTTATTAGAGATGCAAAATGGTATTATCATAGAATTGAAAAAATACATAAGAAGAAGTAAATAGAAATGACAAAGTAGCGGAAGAAAAATTCTCATATAACCGAACAAAAAAGAATTGAAAGAATAATATATTCAATTTAATAAAAAAGGCGAACGCTGGTTTATAAAACTAATGAATGTCTGACATGTAAATGATACTTGGTGGAAAATAGTAAACATTACAACATACTTGACAATATAGTCTAATAATAATGTAAACACAGTAAAGCCCTTTGGGCTATCTCCATGAGCATCCTGAGCTCCAAATTAATCAATTTCTCCTATCTCCCAAGTAAGAGAAATATAGAAAACAACCTAGATCCTTCAATATAATGTCTACTCGGGTACCAAGGATATATGAGTAGGGTGTGAGATATAAATCTCAGTAGGCCAAAACCCATAGACAACTAACCCAATATTGATAGTGCAATATAAATTAAACAGTGTGCATATACAATAGAGTCATGGAAAAACTAAATAAATAGAAAAAAACCCATCTAAGTTCTAAAAGGACACCTAACGACGATACCTGCTTCAACTTGTATCTAGAATAAGTGTCTGAACATGAACTATATGAATATATATATATATATAAATCATAATTAAACTCTTATCACATTTTCATTTAAGTTTTTAACCATTTCTTAATTTTGAGGTCCCTGTGGAAACCTGTATATCAATACTAACATCTTCTAATACCGGAGCCTGAAGCATTCCATGGGTACCATCTAATCTTAAAACCTGCTTCGACTCATGATGGAGTTCTATGTATTCGAAGGTGATATGATATCTACTAGTGAAGTAATAGACCAGGTGAGATAGACCACAACGGAAACCAACTCATTAGTATCTTATACTTGTTAAGGGGTATGAGTGTAATAAAAGGAGCATATTACAAGGAATTCCACAATAAGGTGCCAACCAAATCCATGGTGATCATCCAATGTAAAACGAGGTTTAGGCAATGATAGAGCCTGATGGGCTTTAACCATGGAACCTACTTGTCAATGATGGATCCAAAGAGTGTATCTGAGACATCCTTTAATAATATGAAAGGATCCTATTGTGTCATACTAGGAATCCAATGAATATAAAAGGATTAGGATCTAGGTGGTTTTCAACCTAATCAAGATTCATCCTTGATTCATAATGGGGTTCCTGAGTTCTCATGGAATTCCCCGATAAGAATCAAAGGCGATCTTGAGTCAGGACATTCCTATTTAATAATGAAGACATGTACTTTTCAATTGGTTAAGGGAAATATTCTCATTATTGTGAATATTCTAAGTCTCATTACAACCATTTATATATAAGTTCAAGCCTTACCTTTAGTTAGTATGAACATTCTATGTAGCATTGAAACCATTTATTTATTACTTCAAGGCTTACCTTTCCTTAGTGTGAAAAGGCCATGTAGCATTAGAACCATGTACTTAATCCATTTAAGGCATTTTCAAAAGTCAAGGTTCACTTTTATACCTTCCATTAACATGGTAAGGGGTGCTATGGACATGAAACCCATTATTCAATTACATTTAATATAACAAAGTAATATATTAATATACTTTCCAAATTACATTTCCCATTTACTTATCACATTGAAGCACTTACCTTAGGTGGGTCAAGTGGTGATAATACGTGGTACATGACATTATTTAATTCACAAGATGAGTCAATACATTTAATATATAATGGATTACCCTTAGAAAGTTCAAGCTAAGGCACACCTGAATTGTGGCTTAATCATGTAAAACACTAAAGTGAAAATTATGGTAAAACATCATACATGAATAATTCCAATCTAAAAACTGGACCAAGAACATAGGCGGTTACTTATTCCTTTAATCATTTAAAAATAATAACATAGTGTTTCTAATGACATTAGGGGACATGTCCTAAACATGCCATATTTTAACATAACATCAAAGCATTGGAAATATAAACACAAAAAGTCAAGAAATAAAAATTCTAATGACTAATTTTTAGCTTGAAGACATCACACCTCCATTAAAAGGGTTTTATTATAGAAATATGATATTTTTTATCACCCAATAATTTATTAATTTTATTATTTTAAACATGAATCATGTTTAATTGACATTTAATAGGAATTTAATATAAACACTTCACTGCATGAATTCAATTCTAAAAAAATAGAAATAAAAAATTCATTGAAGAATTTATAAAATTTGAGGACTTGGAATGGGATCCTACCTCTAGGTTGAATTTATTTAATACCTATCACTTGCTAGAAAAGGTGGAGTCCACTCAAAACCAGCCAGCACTTTCACACACAGATACACACACACAAATATGTATATATATATATATCCACAATCAAATGCATGTAATCCCTAGTCCATGAGGTAATACATAAATAGAAGAAATATATAATATATATATATATATACATACCTTATGTATATGTGTGCAGTTGCGTAAACATTGATCAAACTCACTACAACAAAAACTAGAGTCACAAAAATACAAGGGCAGGACTCAACGCACCTCAAATAAAATAGTAGGGACCTATAAACCACAAAATCCCCAAATTATAACTGATTGAAAACTAGAATGAATTGAAATACTTACCCCAAAATGATGATGGTAGACCAAAACCTCTCGAATCACCTTGTTATTAGTATCGATTACCAGGTCTTATCAAAACATAACTTGAGAGGCCATTCACACAACCCTAGAAAAAATGAAAACAAAAAATATGGGTTAAACCTTGGCCTAGGGTTCGTACAAATTTTGTAGGGTGACAAATATGTCGAATCAAAGACAAAAACAGTGAGAAGAGAGAAGGAGAATACTCAACATGACAAATCGAATGAGATTTGTGAAGAAAAATGAGTGGATATATGATCAGAGGAGAGGCCTTGGGGAGGGGGCCATCATTCTTCGAACAGGATAACCCCCAGGTGCGTTGCGTGGGTTGAGTGAGAGAGAGGGAAAGGGTGTTTTAGATTTAGGTTTTTATTTTATTATATTTTATTTTAAATTAATTTTTTAAACAGACCCAACACCACGGTTTGACCCTCATGGTTTTCCAAATCATGCTCACATCATGCGGTGTCTACTGCCTCAAATCACACCCTGCATGATCTAGGCACATGGTTTAGAAAACCATGTGAATCCCATGTACAACACCACTACCCCTTTAAATAGGGTCGCACGGTTACCTGAAGTGGTCCGCACGGTTTCAGATGAACTGTGATTCCTCTATAGATTTTCAAAAATTTGTTTTCCCGAGTCTGGTACTCCCAAAACCCATCGAACCACTTGAGAAACATAACAAGGCCTCACCAAAGTCTAAAAAAATTATTTTAACAAGTTTTAAATCACAGAATTACATTTTGATGCTCAATTTTATAAACAACATGCTTAGGAATCAAAAAAGCTAAAAAAACATTCAAATTTTAGTTCGGTTAAGAAACACATGATTCTACAATCTCTCCACCTTAAAACTTCTCATCCATAAGAATCCTTCAGAGAAAATGAGAATATCACCCAACATATTATGGTCTTGAAGTCACGTTTGAACTATTTCATTGTGTTTCCAATTCTTGAGGCACCTTTATATACATCTTATGCAATCCAAACTTAAGCCTTTACAACATTATCCAACACTAATTGTCCAATAAAAACATGAAAACAAAGCTTACTCGATTACATTAATATTGAGATAGGATCACATCATATTCTTGGTAAACATATGACCATTGGTGCTCCCCACCACAGGTATTAAGTTAAAGAAAGGGACAATTATAAACCACGGTACCTCCACTGTAAGAATTTTCATACAAAACACATCCTTTATTGTTCTTACGATGCATAATGAATGTTTTTTTTGAAAAGGAATAGTCGAATCCTGATGAAACTAACAGAAACGGGTAGTGAAATCTTTATCAGAAGACACTTCCGATCATAAAATCACACTTTCCTTCACTGGGAAAGATGCTTCAAAATGGTTCCCTACAAATATAAACATTGAACTAAAATAAGAGATAATTAGTTTAGCAACATAGTCATCTTATCCAGATGATGTCAGGCTTTGGCAGCCAACGAAAATCAAAAGAAATTACTGGATATTGTGATTCCGACCAAAGCACTTCTACTTGGGAACCTAGTAGTCACCAAGGACTTACCAATACTTGATAAGAACAAATTTTTGGCGTGTATCATTTAAAATATCACCCAAACAGCTCAATAGATTTTAACGATTTAGCATTGTGTAAGACTGACGCTCTGTTAGTGTATGAAGGATGAAGTCAAAATAGGGGGCATACTCACCTATTAAGAATAGAACACTAGTATGATTCAAAATATTTTCAAAAGATATCAACCATTTAAAAATAGTCTCCCTTAGGTTGTGCTCCTTCTAAATAGAAGGACACATTTACCAAATACAACACCACACTCCCAACCTTGGAAGTGTCCAAGTCACAAGGAGAAATAAAACTAGTCGCTCATAAGAGAATTATATTAAAATAACTTAAAGGAACATGTGACACTTCTCTAAGACAAGATCACATCGTAAAAACATGAAAATAATGTCAAAGAAATGAGACTAGTGTGTCAAAACAACCGAGTCTTCAGAAAGAAATCCTGATCATTAGGATGAAACTCATTCTTTAATGCTCAGGTCACACTACTTCGAGATGACCTAAGACTATACTCAATGGAATAAGAATATTATTTCAGAGTTGCATTGCCTCATACAACATTTATCGTTGATGAATCCATAAGACGTAATCCATTTCTATGAATAAGGGTCAACGACCTACGAAGCATCCAACAATGCCCAAGGAATGAATAACCTACTAAAAATGAGAATCACCCAATGCACTAGCCCATAACAAGGTAAAGAAAACATGACCACCCATATGAACAAGGTTTTAATTGGAAACTGAAATTCTTACTAGGGACAATGACACCCAAAAAGAACCAAAAGTCACGAAAGATCATGGTATAAGATAGGCACAAAATCTCCAAGTGTTATACCTACCACATGATATTCCCTTATAAAGAAGGAATGTTGACCCCCATACCGGGTCATGCTAACAAGAGTCACTAAGCTCAAAATATGATCATCAAGTCACTGTAGAAGAAAATAATGCCTATGGAAAATGCTCATGCTTCCATTCCAAGGAAACACAAAACAGATTTTCAAAATACCCTTACATGAGTGTTTTAAATAGAGGAAACCACTACAAGTTCAATTTAAAAGATCTTTATATTTAATAACATTTAATATTTTAATCACCAAAAGATTTAATCAAAACATCAAGTTCTGTTTTTCAAAAAAAATAAGTTTCCTGATTTTAACCAATGCCCCAAGGGAAAAACATGAAATTTTTATAAAACCCCCTTTTAACCATTAAACATTTTTTAACATCCTACCATAGTTAGAAAATTTAGTATATAGATTCATTTTTAACAGAAAAGGTGAACTACAAGGGTCCCATTTAACCAAACTAGGTTCATTATCATGAAACTCAATACATGTTCCTAATTATCAAGAGTCACAACACAAATATTGGGTCATCTCATAAAATCGTTACTCAACTGACCTACTTGGGTCTAGTTTCATATTTTAATAGTTAACCATTTTCATTATAAATTAAAAACCAAACAACTATCAAATTTATAAACATGTCAAGACATATAATGTCATTAATTTTAATATAGGTTTCCATTTCCCAATTTATAAGGTGCGCATAAACTTCATGACCTGAAAATTGGCTCCCATTAATTGAAACAAACATCATTTCAGAAATTGACACACTCAATTATAATAGTCCAGTCACTTGGGTGGCCATTTATGAACCTGTAAAGAAACCATAAAATTTACAGTTTGTCATTTACCTCCCCTTTCTTCAAAATTATTTCACTTTAGGATTTCAACTTTATCAACCTTTTACAATAGTTCATTACACAAGCTAACTTTTCCCAGATATAAGGTGTCTATACAAATTACAACTAAAAACTGTCTTCCGTCATAACCACAACCAATAAGCTTAGCCCATGAAACCATTTAAATAAAAACAAACTATCTTGTCAATACAAAAAACTATTACAGAGCAACATGATGAATCTCAAAAACATGCTATAACACGGGAGCACAACATATAAGCAAGATAGGAAGCATGTATTATTATAACTCAACATGTCAATTATATCACTAAAACCTGCTATCTAAAGAGGCATGCTAATTAATATAAGGCATTCCATACACTCAAGGCACATAATTTGAATCAATTGGAAAAATAAAATGCAACTACATTGCCTGGTACTATGCATTACATGTGAATCCCTATGTGCCTAATATGATGCATACTATGTTTCATACTCACCATAGTAGGACAAGGGTAAAATTACAAAAGTCCATAAATCATAAGTAGGGAATGTTACTTCAATCACACTATGTGAAATTATATCAATTAAAACAGTGAACATCATGAACAACAATCCAAGCCCTAGCCACTTGGTCATTTCCTGTGCATGGGGTGATCAGGCCCAAGAACGACTGTTACCCATTCATCAACACATTCATAGTCTCCTATCTACCAACCAAAAATAGTAAGACAAAGGAAATATTAAGCTTTGATACCACATTGTAACACCCTAGCCCGACTTACCATTGAACTAAAACAATTTTCACAAGACCTCAAGCATGTATCCTCATACGGTAGAGGCTATCGACTAGTAGTGTAGGTCACAGAGGTGACTGTAGGGAGACTATACCCTCTTATAATAGATGCACAACAGTATTATGATAGAATTAACAATAGACAGTGGAAGTAGTAAATAGAAATGAAAAATTAGCAAAAGAAAAATTCTTTTATAACTGAACAACAAAGTAGTGGAAGTGTACTATATTAAATCTAATAAAAAAGGCCAATACCTGTTTATACAATTAATGAATACATGACCTGGAAATAATACATCTCATAAAATAGTAAAAATTAAAACATTATTGACAACATAGTACAATAATAAAGTAAACACAGTAGTGCCCTGTTGGCTATCACCATGAGCATCCTGAGCACCAAATCAATCCTTTTCTCCTAACTTCCAGGTAAAATAAATACAATAAACAAACTAGATACGATAATATATGGTCTACTCGGGTATGAGGGGTACCTGAGCAGGGAGTGAGATATAAATCTCAGTAGGTCAGTACCCACTAGTGTCTAACCCAATCTTGAATGTGCAATATAAATTCAACCGTGTGTAAGTAAATTGAGGTAATAGAATAACTGAATAAATAGACAAAAACCCATCCAGGTTCCTAAAGCACACCTGCCGGTGATACCTACTTAATCTCATAGTAGGAATAAGAGTATAAACATTAACTATATGAACACACACATAAATATATATAGTATAAATAAACTACTATCAAATTTTCATTTAATATTTATTTAATCATTTCTTAACTCCATGGTTACCACAGACACCCATACCTCAATACTAACTTCTTCTCATATTGGTGCCTGAATCATTCACTGGGTATCATCATATCTTAAATTATTCTTTGACTCATACTTGTGATTGAAGTATTATAAGGTGATATGATATTTACTAGTGAAGTACTACGGTAATAACCAAGGTGATGTAGACCTCAAAAGACACTAACTCAGAAGTATCTTAGTCTAGATAATGGGTAAGAGTGTAAACCAATGATCATATTCCAAGTAATTCCATAATAAAGTTCCTAATGAATCCAAGGTGACCATCCAAGGTAAAACACGGCTTATGAAATGATAGGGACGGATGGGCTTTAACCATGGAACCTACTTGTCAATGTTGAATCCAAGGAGTGTATCTGAGGCATCCTTTAATAATATAAAAGGATCATATAGTGTCATAATGGGAATCTAAATAATATACATGGATCAAGATCTAGGTGGGTTTCAACCTGAGCAAGCCAAATCCTTGAATTGGAATGGGGTTCCTGAGTTCTCAAGGCATTCCCTGATCAGAATCCTGGGGGAGCCCGAGTCAGGCCATTTCTATTTAATAATGATGTAATGTCCTTTTCAATTAGTTCACACCTTTCCATTCATTAGTGTGAATAGACCAAGTAACAGTGAACCAATTTATTTATCTATTCATGCCTTTCCATTCATTAGTTTTAAAAGGACAAGGAGCATTGAAACCATTTATTTATTAGTTTAAACCTTTACTTTCATTGGTGTGAAAAGGCCAAGTAACATTACAACCATATACATAATCCATTTAAGGAATTTTCAAAATTCAATGTTCACTCCGCTACCTTCCATTTGTAGGTTCCGGGCTCAGCAGAAGTGTGTTGGTTGGTGTACACAACTTCATTTTTTTTCCATTAATGACGTTTAATCCGAGATCCATCCTAATAATAAAATTCCATATCTTAAGAAAAGAACAAATAATGAAAGAAAAGAAGGGAGTCCCAGAACCATTGAAAGGATCATCATCTGTTGGTTATGATTAATTTAATTACAAGACAAGAATTACCTTGATGGAATTATCTCTATATTGATGTTTATGATCACGATCTGATGTGATCCATATTTGTGTCTGTAAGAACCCAGTTTTTTCTGATAAAGACTTTGGAATATTTTTGATAATATTCCAGAGCATTTCACTCAGACGGCGTGCGATTCCGAGCCCCGGAGTGGCCGGAATTAAATTTTCAGAGCGTTCACACTAGAAATGCTAAATAAATGGGATAACTCCTAAACGGAGTCCCGGATTGGAGATCCGAGTGTACGGATGGGTCCGTATTAGGGTGTTTACCCTATGAATGTCATAAAACTTGTCGGCGAGGGACGTTTGGACCCCTCGCCCGCTTCTGGAATGTTAAACGGATAAATTAATTAATTAATTTATTCGTTTAATGGTTAAACTCAAGTATCTCTAAAACGGTGGCTCGGATTGGAAACCCGAGGGCACCATTGAGTTTAGAGCATGCCGTTTTCCCTAGGAGGGGTATACGTTTCGTGGGCGCGGGCCGTTTGTGAAAAATGGATCCAGGGGCGTTTTCGTAATTTTCCGGCTTCGAGCGCTAGGTTTAATAACTCTTGAACAGGGTCTCGGATTAAAATTCTGAGACCACCTTTGTGCTCGGGAGGTGGTGTTTACCCTAGGGGAAGTTTAATTTTGACCTCGCCAAAGGTTTTAGATGCGGGGAAAATTATGGGATTAATTAATTAAAATTATTTTTAATTTATTTAAACCCTAATACCCTACCCCTCTCCCTTGTCCACTCCCTGGCGCAGACAGCCCCTCCTCTCCCTCTTCTCCTCCTCCTCCTCCTCCGGCGAGGCAACTCCGGAAAGGCGACGACGCGGTGGCGGATCACCCGTAAAGCTTCGGGCAACGCCCCTGCAGGTAGGAGGTTTTCTTTTGTTGCGTGTTTAGTCCCGAACCTCCTTTGAATCCAAATTTTACTATCGAATTTCTGTTGGATTTTTGAACGAACCCCATCATGGTGTAGTAGAGTTTTTTCTTCTTTCCATCGCTTGTTTCGGTTCGTAAAACCGAGTTCTGAGGACCCCGCAAACATCCGCCGAAGTTTGCGGGTTTGGAGGTGTTTCCGGCGGCGGCATCGGCGGCTTCCTCAGGCGGGAGGCGCGACTCGGGCTTGTCGGCCTCAGGTGGTGGCTCCGGCGGCACGGGCGGCTTCAGGAGGGAAATGCGGCGGCAGGCCGGGGCACCGTGGCGGCGGGCTTCGGTCGGGCGACGCCAGCGTAGCGCGAAGAGGGACGGGGGCCGCGGGGTGCGCGACCCCGCGTGCGGCGACCGCGACCCGCGCGACGCGGGTCGCTGCGGAAAAAGGGCGGACCGGCCGTCAAGGCCGGTCGGTGGCGATGGGATGCGGCCACCTTGCCGCGGCAGCTTGAACCGGACCCGCGGCCGGGTCGCGGCCCGACTGTGGGCGGACCGGCCGGACCGGGCCGGTCCGGCCCAAGGGAGTGCCCCTTTGAATTTCCGATGCCCGTAGCTTTCGCTACGAGCGTCCGTTTTACATGCCGTCAGCGGCAGAGCGGACCTTTCGTTTTGGGGAATGTTTATAGCTAGTTTCGGGAAATTTTAATTCCCAAAACGAGGGGCCGTGGAGGCACGATGTGTCCTTAAGTGGGCGAGCGTATTCCCCGAGATTCTTGTTTTGGACGGTGCAGACGCATCCGACGTCCGTTTTAAGCACCGTCAGTGGCGTTGGGACCGTGGAATCGAGGCAGAGCTTTATAGGGTGGTTTCAGGTGTTGAGGACGAAGTTGAGGTGTGGGCCCCATGACCCGTCTTTTGAGCTACGTGCAACTTTTAGCGACTTTTTCCTCGATCGTCTGTTCGGGGCGTGCGAGCAGTCGATGTTGGGTGTTTTTCTGAGGGCATCGCATTGGCGCAGTCTGGCCACTGTAATTCCGCACGATGGTGCGGGGCCCATGAGGGCTGTTTGGGTGTCGACGGTGATTTTCCATCTTTATCACCGGGCGACCGTTTTGGACAAATGAATCGTCCATCTTGTGTGTTTTTTCGATAGGATCGCAACGGTGCGATCCGTTCATTGAGATTCAGGACTGGGATGTGGGTCCCACATGGCACCGCTCGTGTGCGGTCCGCCGGAGTGCATCTTTTTCTCTGGATATCCATTGCACTCATGTGAGTAGTGCTTTTGACGTGTTTTCCCGAGGAGATCGCAATGGTGCGATGCGCCCGACTGTTTTCAGGGCCGAGGCTCGGGATCACGGGACGCCGTTCGGGCGTGAGGCGGTGTTGGCGACTTTTCCGTCGGTTATCCATTGGAGGCGAGTAAGTAGTCAATCTCGTCTGTTTTTTCCGTGAGGATTACAACGTTGTGATCCGTTTGGTTGTGCGGTGCCTCTTGCGCGATCTTGTTAAAAGTGGAAGAATGGAAGATGCTCCAGTGGTGGTTCGCCCTACCTTGTTTGTAGTAGACCCTTGGTGTGTGATCACGCACTCTTGGGAGAGTGATTTAAATGGTTCACGTGATGTGGTTGGCCGTTCTGGGCCTTTTAGGTGGAGTTGTTACGTCACGCCTTCACGTTGACGTTGGGTGCCGCGTGCACGATAGCCCTTAGGCTGGGGACGTGTTATACTCTGGGAGTATACGGAAGCACTTGGAGGTACGTGTGGTTTGTACCTAAGACTGTTTGTGCACTTGGTTGGGGTTTGACTTGGGGCCACACGTCTTGTGGTCCCCATGAGCGTTCTATGTTCTGCTTTGCGTACTTTCACCTCTCGTGAAGTAGAGGGTCCCTCTGTGTGGTTGTTTGACCAGCAGGGTGGAGTTTTTCCCCTGGATCTGTGCTCGTTTGTTTGACCAGTAGGGTTGAGTGGTCTCCCCCTGGTTTCGTTCTCGATGGATCGGCCGGTAGCGGTGCTGGTGACACCCAGTGATGGAACAGGCACTGAAACCCCTTTGGGTGAGTTGTACTGGAGTTGGGTGGTCGTGCGATACCCACTCCGTGTTCGGTTGGCCAGTGTTGTACCCTCCAGTGGGGATGGCTAGGGAAGTTCTGAGTTTTACCCTCCAGCGGGGCTGGGCAGTGGGTTACTCATCAAATTCTTCAAGTTTACCCTCCAGCAGGGCTGGGCAGTGGGTTGCTCACTGACTTCTAGGGTTTACCCTCCAGCAGAGACTGGGAAGTGGGTCACCCGATGCTCTTAGGGTCTACCCTCCAGCAGAGAATGGGCGGTGGGTCACCTGATGCTCTTAGGGTCTACCCTCCAGCAGAGACTGGGCAGTGGGTCACCCGATGCTCTTAGTGTCTACCCTCCAGCAGAGACTGGGCAGTGGGTCACCCGACACTATTAGGGTCTACCCTCTAGCAGGTTCTGGGCAGTGGGTCACCCGACGACCTCTTAGGGCCTACCCTCCAGCAGGGCTGGGCAGTGGGTCGCCCGTCGTTTAGTTCCAGGTCTACCCTCCAGCACGGCTGGGCAGTGGGTCGCCTGTCGACTTATTCCAGGTCTACCCTCCATTGGGGATGGGCAGTGGGTCGCCTGATGATATTAAGGTCTACCCTCTTGTAAAGCTGGGCAGTAGGTCGCCTGATGATGTGTTATGGTTTACCCTCCAGCAGGGCTGGGCAGTGGGTCACCCGATATCTGGTTATGAATTACCCTCCAGCAGGGATGGGCAGTGGGACGCCTGTTGGCATTCCAGACTTAGTTCTTCTACTAGGCTAGCATGTGGCTTTCCTCCGTGATTACCGGAGCGGGACCCTTGGTTATACAGGTCAATGTTGTGATGGGCTTTGACTTTGAGCAGAACTCTCGACTGCAGGGCAGTAGCGAGGTGTGGGTTGACTTTCCTAGAACTTTCAAGTACGAGGGGAGCTTTCCCCATCGAGACACGTTCTTGTGACGTGATCTAAAACCGTGCGGGCGAGTCAGTGCTGCCCAAAGTGGATAGTGTCGAAGTGCGGTGATTGAGCCCCTTGGCTTGCGGTTCGGGGCAGACGTGCAGGATGCTGGTCATCGATGATGGTGTTACTTCTGGGACTGTTGACAATTCATTTTCTTGGGCTGAGCTACGGGATGGAGATCCCCTTACGACGTTGTTCGGGCTTCTCGTTTGAGCATAAGGATATGTATATACATTTTTCGAGTACCCACTTCTTGGGTTTGGATACTCTCCTTCCAGGAGAGGTGAAGATGCGCAGGGTATTCCACGTGCTTTCCGTGTCTAGATTCTCATAGATGGATGAGTCTACTCTCCTGCTATAGGTAGTGAAGACTCTACGGGAAGTTCATCTTCTCACCGTTTCCAGCTCCTTGTGTCTGGACGAGTCTACCTTCTCTCCTCTTGTTCGGTTGACATGGACTCTTTACTGCACTCTCGGTTGTACTTCTCTAATTTTCTCTATTCGCTCTACTGCTCACCCTTCAGTACCTCCTTTTTTTCTCCCTCGAGCCTTCGGAGTATCCTACTGAGTATTTTCATACTCACCCCTTCTTGGGATTTTCCCGCACTTGGTGTGCCCTTGCAGACGACAGACAGGTGGAGCATGACTTCAGTGGAGCGTAGGAGATTGGACAGCGTGCGGTGGTCATGGCCGGGTTCTAGGTGGCAGATCTGTGAGCTATTTCTTTTCGTTTACCTGTTGCCGGGTTGTGGCACTTTTTGGTTGGGCGCGTGTTTTTCCCCTTTTCTTTTCAGTTTTTACTTTGTACTTGTAGAGGTCGATGCACTCTGTGGTTTATATATAGCAGTTGTTCTTTTTACTATGCTTGTTCTTTATTTTTACTCTGCACTTTTTCATTGAGTGTGCTGCGTGTGGGTGTGTACAGGTACTTAGGCAAATGCCTCCCCGAGTTGTTGTGCCTTCGGCACTGGTCGCCAGCCCCTGGCCTATAGAGGCGGGCTTGGGGTAGTTGCGGCTCGAGCTTGGGTAGGGTCGGGTCATGACAGTGTCGTATAATCCAAGTGTAGGATTCCTCTAGCGGTGATCAATACATGATCCACGTATCTCTGGGTATCACCGAAGGGATCTACGGGTGATATCACAGAAGAACCTTCTCCTGCAATGTCCTCCTTCGATCGCATGGATCCGGTGGAGAAGGATCTCTCTCTCGTAGCATGAGAGTGTTCTTGGAAGAAAACGAATTCTCTCTTAGCTTGAGAGATTTCTCTAGATCCATTTCACACAACCACCAAAAATGGAATGGCCAATGAGAATTATATAATTGATATTTAAATTATGTAGAATAATAAAATGAATTAATTACCTGAATGAATTTTTTTCAATTCATTTAATTCTTAGCAATACCCCATGTCTAATAATAATAGTTGACTATTATTATTACTTGACACACGCCCATCAAATTACACCTAATATTATTTAATTAAATAAATAATATTATTTCTCATAAATTCCCAGAAAAAATACAGAGCGTGTATATTAATATACATGATGCGTACTTTTTTTTATCCATTCTCTTTATTTCCTCCAACACATTTATTAGACATTGAATAATGGATATTAACATATAAAATAAATATCCCTACATTACTCTCTAATAAATATATTATTTCTCCCACAATATATTCTCTCGAATAACTAGTATCTAAATAAATACGATCAGGAATCCTTAAATAATTATTATACCACAATCAGGAATAATCTTTATTCAACTTGTTAAATTAATATTTAAGTAAGATACTTGGACACACATAGTGTGTGACCCTCTAGGCTTGTTTCTCAGTGGCATTAGGCGAAGCCTGCCTAAAGTCCAAGGTTAGCATCTAGCAACACGCCAATGAACCCATATAGAAAGAAGTTAAAGCTACAATGACATTTCACCTCTTAAAAATTCTTACCAAGTAATGTAATCCCTTTGTCTCTATATCTCGAATCAAGTGGGTTGCATGCTAGTTCCATGAATCGATGTACTCAATTATTCTTTCTTTGAATTTCTAGAATTGATCTTTCCCATTCCTCACCATGGGCATTGATTTATTTAGGCTATATCAATTCTATAAAAGGGCATGATATATCTATTTTCGTTATAGAACAGAAGGGACAAATCCTTTCTCGCATTATTTATTAAGGCAGTATCACTCATGACACACCCAACGTATCCAACCTCACTGTGAACATTGTGTCATTACAGTTTTCATCAATACGTCTAAGTGCATGAGTTGTAATACCCATTAATAATAATCTTAATTTCTAAGGATCAATGCACATGTCCGCAGATAGGAATATCCAATGACATTATGAAATGTGTATTTCCTTCTGGACGGTCTCGTTCTCATAATATCCTTCTGGATATTACAAAGGGAGCACACCATGAGAAGGTGCCACAATGTTTTATGAGTCCTCACCCCTAATGGCCTTTCTTATTTGTGTCCCTCAAATAACATCATCCGGCCATAGAACATATATTCAAGAATAGTGTTATGGAACATCCAGGTTCTAATCGTAGCAGCGATCCGCTCTAACCCTTTAATGCAACAACTATCCTTAGGACATTATCACATGCATTGTAATGTAAAAGAACAATCAATATGTGATAAGGTTTTTATTAATGAATGAAGTAAAAAGTAGTTGGTTATAGGCCACCAACTCTAACAGAATCATACTTGGACTAGAGCCAACTTCTAACAACCTTTAACCCGCTAGCCCTCACTTGATATTCATGCTTCTATTGAGATATTCCTTTAGTCATGGGGTCCACCACGTTCTCTTCCATGGACAATCTGCTCACTGAAAATTCACCCCTATGATAGAAATCCCTCAAGAGGTGATACTTTCAGAGTATGTGGTTTGTCTGTTGATATGACCTTGGTTCTTTTTCAAGAGCCACCACTGCAGTATTATCACAATACAATGTGATATGATCTTTACTGTTAGGCATTGGATCAAGCTCCTGGACAAAGTTCTGAATCTAGATGGCTTCCTTGGATGCATCAAAGGCCACTATATATTCAGACTTCGATGTATAATCGGTGACAACCGGTTTCTTTGAACTCTTCCAGCTTACAGATCCTTCATTAAGACAAAAAACATATCCATATTGCAACTTTAGATCATTCTAATCTGTCTAAAAACTAGAATCATCATACCCACTAATGAAAAGCTCCTCATCTCCTCCATACACAAGGAATATATCCATAGTTCTTATCAGATACATAAGGATAGTCTTAACAATAGTCCAATGTTGTTCTCCTTGATCTGCTTGATATCTGCCTACCATGCTCAGTGCATAGGAAACCTCAAGCCTGGTACATAACATGGCATACATGATAGATCCTATAGCCCAAGAATATGGGATATTACTCATTATATCTTTCTCTTGTTGTGTATGAGGACACATTTTATTAGAAAGATATTGGCCATGTGACACAGGAACAAATCCCCTCTTGGATTGTTCCATACTAAATCTCTTTAATATCTGATCAATGTATGTACCCTTAATAAGTATAAGAAGCCTCATGTATATATCATGAATGATCATGATACCTAGATTGTAGGATACTTCACCCAAGTCCTTCATGGGGAAACACTTGTTCAACTAGTCCTTAACTGACTCTAATACTATTACATCATTTCCAATAAGCAATATGTCGTCAACATATACTACTAGGATAATGACTGCATTCCCATTAAAATGATTATAAACACATGGCTCACATTCATTCTTAATGAAACCAAATTCCTTAATGGCTTTATAAACTCGAATTTTCCATGACCTGGATGCTTTCTTTAATCCATAAATGGATTTCTGCAATGTACAAACCTATTTGGCTTCACCTGGTATCACAAACCCTTCTGGTTGTGTCATATAGACATCTTCCTAAAGGATCCTCTTAAGGAATGCTATTTTGACATCCATTTTCCAAATATCATAGTCATGATAAGATGCTTTGGCAAGTATTATTCTTATTGATTTAAACATGGAAATTGGAAAAAAGGTTTAATCATAGTAAATTCCTTGATGATGTCTAAATACTTTATCCACTAGCCTTGCTTTATAGGTGATAACTAGGCCTTCCATGTCCAATTTTCTCTTGAATACCAATTTGCATCTAATAGGATTTAAATCAACTGGCTCATCTACTAGAACCTAGACATGGTACTGATACATGAAATCCATCTCAAAATTCATATATTCTAGCCATCTTATAGCTTCTGAGCTTTGTACTGCTTCCTTGTAGGAGAGAGGTTCATTATTGTCTAAAATTAATGATTCACCATCCTTGGTGACTAGGAAACCAAATCTCTCTGGTCCCATTACCTGTCTTGAGCACCTACGCAGTACTTGCATTTTGGGAACCTCTTCCATAGGGACATGTGGAACTTGTTCCTGTACCAACTCCTGTGTATCTTGAGCATCAACTTCGTCGAAGTCAATATTGATCCCACAATCCTTTTTGAGGATGTGCTCTCTTTCAAAAAGGAAACTTGTCTGGCGAAAGTCAATTTCTTGTCTAAATGGTTATATTGGAAATATCCTTTCATTTCCTTGGGATATCCTATAAAGATACACCTCTTGCCCCGAGGTGCTAGTTTGTAGCCTGAGAAGGACTTAGAAAATGACTCGCATCTCTATACACATGTGTGAAAAAAATGGGTTTCTTTTCATTCCATAACTCAAAGGGAATTCCATTTTTGACTTAGTTGGTACTCGGTTTAATGTGTATACTGCAGTTTGTAATTCATATCCCCAAAAGGATAATGGAAGATCTTCATGACTCATCATTGACCTCACCATGTCCAACAAGGTGCGTTTCCTTCTTTTACTAACACCATTCCATTGTGGTATATAAGGAGGAGTGTGCTGAAATAGAATCTCAGAATACCATAGAAGATTGATGAGCTCTTGGTTAAGATATTATCCACATCAATCCGATCGAAGTTTATATTCTTACCAAGATAATTCTCTACATCATTCTTGAATTCCTTAAATTTCTAATGACTCTGACTTATAACTCATTAAGTAGACATATCCATATCTACTAAATCATTTGTAAAAATAATGAAGTAAGAATATACACCTCTAGCTTCTACTGGAAATGGTCCACACACATCCATGTGCACCAATCCTATAAGCTCTATGGCCCTTTCACCCTTTCCACTAAAAGGTGGCTTGGTCATTTTACCTTGTAAACAGTAGTGACATCTGTCAAGTGGTTTTAGTTCAGTAGAGTCTAAATAGAGATCTTGGCAGAGCTTTGTCAAGCACTTATCATTTACATAACCGAGATGTTGATGCCACAACTAGGTGATGTATGAGTCATGTGAGTTTGTTTCGTTATCGATCTCCAACACTTGTTTTTTGTAATTTAATACACACAAACCATTATTTAAATGCGCCATTCCATAATATATGTTGTTTTAAGCAACCATTATATACAAACTTGAAAATTAATCCATCCATATCCAAACATGATACCGAAATTATGTTTTTGGTAACACTAGGAACATAATAACAGTGACATTAAACCAAAATCATCCCAGTTGGCAGTGAGATATGGTAATCTCCAATGGCCAATGCAGCCAACCTCGCGCCATTGGTAGCACGAAGATCCACCTCTCCTCTGGGAATCTTTCTAAATCTACTAGGTCCCTGCATTTGAATACAGACGTGAGCCCCAAAAGCATTATCTAGTACCCAATGTGTAGAAATGAGAAGATTTCACTCGATAACGAATGCACCATTAAGGTCCCCACTCTTTTGGGTGCAGTTCCTCTTCCAGTGTCCTTGCTTTCCACATGAAAAACATATTGCCTCCCATTCCTTGACCTGAATTTGGATCTTCCCCTTCTTGGAAGGACATTGCTCAGGGACTTCATACCGTTTATGATTCCTTGCCCCCTTTTCCCTATCCTTCATTTTCTTATTCACCATAAGGAATGTAGTTTTTTCACGCCCCAGGTCCTTATCTACCTGGAGAATTATGTTCATAAGTTCCGAGAGACTCTTCTCATTGTTTCTCATGTTGTAGTTGACAATAATGCTAGAGAAGGTATTGGGAAGTGATGATAGGATGAGATCTGTACGCAACTCATCCAAGAACTTAATCCCTAAGATGTCCAAGCATTCAATGTATCCAATAATCTTGACTACATGAAGCCCAGTTGGCGTAGAATCTCTAAAATTAGTTTTGAAAAAAGCATTGTAGATCTCATATCTCTCATGTATCACCTTCTCTTGATATAGATCTTTAAGGTGAGACCTCATGCTATACGTGTGTATGTTTTCATGTTGCATCAAGAGCTCATTAGACATCGACGATAGCTTGAACAATCAGAAATCTGTGGAATCATACATACGTTTCATATAGAGAGATAATTCCCCATCACTATCCTCTTTTCTAGGCAGAACTAGAATAGGCTCCTCCAGCACGTAAAATTTCCTCTCGTGGCGAAGGTTAACATGTAAACTCCTTTGCTATTCCTAGAAATTGGTGCCAGTGAGAAGGTTGTCCTTCTCAAGTATGGTTCTCAATGATATGTCTGAAGTAATTTTTATTTCCATATCTACAGATTAATATGAGAAAAGGTTTAGTAATTTATCATGATGAAACTGAGAAAAATAAATAAATTAATTCTTATTAGTCTCCCAATATTTTATCGGAATCCAATATCCCTCACCATTGACTTTGGAATATTCTATTGCTTGAATATTCTAGTTTCAAGGATCCATATCTCCCTTCGCATTACCCCAACTAGGGTTGGTAAAGCTACCTAAAGGGTTTCAGGTAGGCATTCCAAATTCCAACTTCATTACCTCTCAGCTCCTTGATCCGCTGAGTTGACTCCCCAATCCTGAAATCCTTTTATTATGGATTTCTCCAACCTTTGCTTCTAGGTCACACCAAGTCCTATTGTGTCATTCAAACCTTGATGAAAAAATTGTCAAGTATATGAAAAACCTTGAATTATAATTCCCCAATAATTGAAATCACCCAACTAGGGTTGGCCAAGCACATTGAACTACGGTTTGATTCTAACCAAGATTATGGAAGGCTATAACAACTTAATATTTTCATTGAGGGATTTTATCCTTATACGTAAATTTCCATTTTATTATCCTTGATTAAATGATTGATAATATTAAGTGGGATATACATATGTTATTTAACCATTTCTAAGATAATATTTACGCATAATCTGGTCTTATTTTAGTTCCATCTTACATAATTGATTAATTTATTAATTGTGTGATCATGACAACACACCCACCTTGAATAAACCACGAAACTGACATAAATAAAATAAATGGTATGATCATGAGCTTGTTCTATTGGATAGTTTATCTAGCAGTTGATAAACTAACCCAAGACCTAGGGAAGAATCACCTTGAACCTTTTGGGTTTTGTTTACAGCTTTCCACATGTTCACTTTTGTATCTCCTTAGATTGGATTCACCCTGGCTCCTAACTTGAGCCGCCTCCACCAACTTGGGTGCCCCATACATTACATATTCTTTTATCTCACACATAGGTGATGGGTAAACTGGGGTTTTACATAAAATAAACCTTGGGCACCCAAGCCCTAGATATTAATGAGGAGAAGGCTCGTAGGCCAACATATTTAAAATAAATAAATTAAAAGAAACCATTCACATTAAATGGTCTTCATCTAGCTCATGATCATCTATACATGCAATGAAATTTATGAATAAATAAAACAATAATTCAATTCTTTAATAGTTCTTGTTTAAGATAAATCATGATCGAATCAATTAATTATCTTTAATTAATACATCCTTTTATCTTAAACCCTTTTCTGAATTTCCTTGAGATTTTTATCCATCATTATTTTAAAAAAATAAATTCATTTAAAATTATATTTGTACGTAACTTTTACCTTGGAGGAAACCCGGTTAATTCCTATTCATAACTACCCAATGAGTAGAAATTAATATTACGCAGATGTTAAATTAAACACATATATATAAAACACCTATCACGTGTTGTTCCACAGCTTTACAACTGCAATATGGTACACGTCTCAAGGGTTTGTATAATATAATAATATTATTTTTTAAATCTGTGTAATTTGGATGAGTACACGATGTGTAGTTCCGACTACATGGCGTGTACTTTTGTTCACCATCATTCTGAAGTACACGCCCAGGGACATGGAGTGTAGATTTACTTCAGAAATTATTCAGAATACATGGCATGTTTAGTGGGACACACACTGTTTGGTATTCGTGTTACATGGTTTCCAGCTGGGAAAGCCGTGTATGGGGTACACGGTCCAACCCTAATCCTAAGGGACTACACACTCTGTTCAGTGGACCCCATGACATGTAATCTGGAAACTGTGTGCCACATGTTCCTAGTCAACACACAGTGTCATTTAATACATATAAATACTCCAACACACGATCTGATTTGGTGGACCAGTTCGATGAATTGAACCTAGACTACGCAAAATGTACTTCGGAATACATGCCGTGTATTATGGTGTTGTACGACCATGAAGGTTTGGCACCTTCGGATGAGATCCTATTTTTTATTTAATTCAAAATTAAAATAAAAAGTTGTTTCTATAAGGTGAACGAGAAACAAGAGAGGATGAATAGATCTCGTGATTATGATTTGCAGAATGTTTAACATGAATTGAAACTACTAAATTATTAAATGTGTAAATTATTTATAGAAAACTACATAATTATAATCAATGATATGACTGCTCTGATACCACTTGTAGGTTCCAGGCGGAGCGGATGCACATTGGTGGGTGTACCCAACTTTAATTTTTTCCGTTAACAACATTTAATCTAAGATCCGTCATGATAATAAAACGACAGATCTTCAGAATAGAACGAAGAATGAAAGAAAATAAGGTAGTCCTAGAACCATAGAGGGGATCATCATATGTGGGTTATAATTAATTTAATTAGAATACAAGAATTACCTTGATGGAATTCTCTCTCCATTTATGTTTTCGGTCACAATCCGATGTGATCCGTCATTGCTTCCTAGAATCCAAGTGTATGATTCCTCTAGATGTGATCCACACGTGATCCACAAATATTTGGACATTGCCAAAGGGATATCCGGGTGCTAGCGCCAAAGAACCTTCGCTTGCAATGTCCACCTTCGATCACCTTGATCTGGTTGAGAAGGATCTCTCTCTCATAGCTTGAGAGAGTTCTTGGAAGAAAAATAATTATCTCTTGGCTTGAGAGCTTTCTCTAGATCTGTTGTGCATAAAAAATGAAAATTTCTAGGCCAATGAGAATTATTTAATTTGGATTTTAATTACTTAGAATAATAAATTCAGTTAATTACCCAAAATCATTTATTCATTTCATTTAATTCATAGAAATACCCAAGTCTAATAATAATAGTTGACTATTATTATTACTTGACATGCGCCCACCGAATTAAACCTAATATTATTTATTTAAATAAGTAATATTATTTTTCATAAATTCCCAGAAAAAATAAATTTCATGTATATAAATATACATGTTGTGTACTTTTGTTTTTCCATTCTCTTTATTTCCTCCACCACATTTATTAGACATTGAATAATGGATATTTATTTCTAAAATAAATATCACTTCATTACTCGCAAATAAATATATTATTTCACCCACAATATATTCTCTTGAATAACTAGTGTCGAAATAAATGTGACCAGGAATCCTTAAATATTTATTAAACCAAAATCGGGAATAATCATTATTCAACATGTTAAATTAATATTTAACTGAGATACTTGGACACACTTAGTGTGTGGCCCTCTAGGCCTCTTTATCAGTGGAATTAGGTGGAGCCTTCCTAAAGTCCAAGGTTAGCATCTAGAAACATGCCAAGTAACCCATAGGGAAAGAAGATAACTCTGTAATGATGTGTCACCTTATACAAACTCTTATTGTGTAATGTAATCCCTTTTTCTTGATATCTTGAATCAAGTGAGTTGCCTTCTAGTGCCATCAACCCATGTACTCGATTATTCATTCTTTTTCTTTCTGAAATTGAACTTTCCCATTCCTCACAATGGCCATGGATTTATTTAGGCTATATAAATTCCATAAAAGGGACTGAGATATATACTTATGTTATGGAACAAAAGGGACAAATCTTTTCTCGCATTATCTATTAATGCAGTATCATTTGTGACACACCCAACATATCCTACCACACTGAAAACAGTGTGTCATCACAGTTTTCATTAATACATCTATGTGCGTGAGTTGTAATACCCGTTAATAATAATATTAATGTATAATGACCAATACACATGTCCGTAGATAGGAATATCCAATGACACTATGATATTTGGATTTCCTACTGGCAGGTCTCATTCTCATAATATCCTTATAGATATTACAAAGGGAACACACCATGACAAGGTGCCTCAAAGTTTTATGAGTCCCCACCCATAATGGTCTGTATTATATGTGTCCCTCAAATAACATCATCCAGACATAGAACATATATTCATGAATAGTGTTATGGCACTTCCAGGTTCTCATCATTGCAGGGATCCACTATGACCCTTTAATGAAACAACTATCCTTAGGACATTATCACATGCATTGTCACGCAGAAGAAAAAACATGATGTGATAAGGTATTTATTAACGAATAAAGTACAATGTAGTTGGTTTTAGGCCACAAAATCCAACACCATTAACATTGAAAGGGGTGCTATGGACATACAACCCATTATTCAATTAAATTTAATATGACCAAGTCATATACAATGTATATTTGACAAATTCCATTTCATATTTACTTATCACATTGAATCACTTACCTTAGGTTGGTCAAGTGGTGAGAATACAAGGTACTTTTCATTATTTAATTCACAATATGTTTCAATACATTTAATATAGAAAGGGAAACCCTTATAAAGGACAGTCTAAGGCACACCTAAATGATGGATCAAGCATTTCAAACACTAATGTGACAATTATGGCAAAACATTATGCCTAGATAATTCCAATCTATAAACTAGACCAAGCACCTAGATAGTGGATAAGTACTTTAATCATTTAAAAATAAAAAAATCAGTGTTTCTAATGCCATTAGGGGACATGTCCTAAACATTCCATATTTCAACATAACATCAAGGCATAGGAAATATAAACACAAAAATTCAAGAAAGAAGAAGTATAATCACCAATTTTTATCTTGAAGACTGCGTACCTCCATTGGAGGAGTTTTATTACAAAAACATGATATTTATTATCACACAATCATTTATTACTTTTAGAATTTAGAACATGAATCATGTTGAATTCAAATTTAAGAGGCATTTAATCTAACCACTTAACAACATGAATTATATTCTAACAAAAGTTAAATAAGAAATTTATTAAAGAATTTATAAAACTGGAGGACTTGGAAAAGGACCCTACCTCTAGGGGGAATTTATTTAATACCCATCACTTTACAGAAAAGACGGTGAACACCCAAAACCGGCCCACAATTTCATGCACATACATACATATATATATATATATCTATAATCCAATGCACACATTCCTTGTTCTATTAGAGAATAAATAAATAGAGGACATATATATATATATATATATGTTATACATACCTTATGTATATGTGTTTTCTCACTAAAACATTGATCAAACTCACTGCAACATAACCTATAATAAAAAAAAATGCAACAGAAAGGCTCAACACACCTCAAATAAAATACCAGGGACTTATAAACTAGAAAGAAACAAATTATAATTGAGAAAAACCAGAACGAGTTGAAACCCTTAACCCAAAATGATGTCAGTGGACTGAAACCATCCGAACCAGCTTAAATTCATTGGTGGATGCTGAAACCTATCCAAAAATGACCTGATATTCCATTCACACAACCTCAGAACAAAAGAAAATAAAAAATCCAGGTTAACCCTCAGCCTAGGGTTCTGCCGAATTTTAAAGGGTGACATATTGGTTGAATCGAAGCTAGAAACTATGATAAGAAGGAAGGATAAAACTAACCATTATGGATCGAAGGAGATTTATGAAGAAAAATATGTTGATCTATGATCAGTGGTGAGGCTGTGGGGAGGGAACCATCACGCTTTGAAGGGGAGCACCCTCTGGTGTGTTACATGGGTTGAGAGAGAGAGAGGGTGCGGGTGTTTTAGTTTTAGGTTTTTAATTTAATTTATTTTTATTTAAATTAATATTTTTAACATAACTAATAACACATATTGACCAGAACTGTTTTCCAAATCGTACGAAAACTGTGCGCTGTCTACTATCTCCAATCACAACCTTCATAGGCCAGGCACACAGTTTAGCAAACCATGTATATCCTATGGGAAAAGCCACTAACCCCTTAGAAAAGGTCTCATGGTTACCTAAAATAGGCCGCATGGTTTCAGACAAACTATGCATCCTCTAATGCTTTTCAAAACATGGGTTTTCCAGGCCTGGTTCTCCCAAAACCCATCAAACAACCCGAGAAACACAACATCCCTTCACCTAAGTCCAAAAACATTATTTTAGGATGTTCCAATTCTCAATTTTACATTTTGAAGCTCAATTTTAAAAACAACCTGCTCAGAAAACCAAAAAGTTAAAAAAATATCGTATTTTAGTCCGGTTAAAAATCCTGAGATTCTACACAAACATACCATAGGGCCCAGAGCCACCCATAATCATCTCAACTCAAAGAAGCACAAAATGTCACATCATAAGAAATCATAACCAAGATATATTGTTTCCCACGATTAGGTCTCACCTACTAATCAATGATGGATATGTTCCTTTAAGAGTTTCCAACCCACACCAGCCATAATCTCACCAGATTGCATGGATGTTCCATAAAGGATTGCCAGACCACCACCCCCATCAAGGAGTGAGGGTTCACCGATCCAAACTACAGGAAAACACACCAAATTTCTAGTGCTGCCACATCCCAATGGACTACCTCTGCATATCACCTATGCCTACAGAGTACCCGTCACCACCTGTCTAATGCCCATCAGGGGTCACCATCCCCTGTCACCCACATGCAAACTAGATGAAATCCATCGCTAGGTCTGTCGTCCACCATGTTGGGATGATTGGTTAGGTCGATGCCCCTAGCCATCACTAGGTCTTCCATCCTCTATGTCGATCTACAATCAAGTAGACCCCTAAGACATTGAGTGTCGTTGCAGCCATTTTTTAAAGTGCTACCAACTTTCACATCAGCATATCCATCCATAGAAAACTACTGGATAGAACTCCATAAACATTCTAGTGAAGAATCCTCTTGTATCACAACCACTACCCAGGTCAACAAAACACCCCAACCCCCAATATAATTGGAGAAAATCATCCCACATCTCGGATTTGAATCCCAGCCACCCAGCAAACATGTAGGTTTTGGGTATATAAGGGTAAAAAAATGGTAATGTTAAGAAAATGTTAAGGGATAACTAATGTTATTTGAGGGGGAAATATTTATGTATGAGTAATCAAAAACTTGTATAGGTTATGTAAGGGTAATTAAGGGTAAACAAAGATTGAGTATGGGTGAATAATGTTATCTAAGGTAAAAATTATGTTAATTAAGGGTAAAAAAAGTTATGTATGTGTAAAAAAATGTGATGTGATGGTGAAATAAATATATTTAAGTGTAAAAAAAATTTATGAAAGGGAAAAATAAATTTAACTATTGGTAAAACAATGTTATGTAATGGTAAACTAAAGCTATGTAAGGTTAAAAAAATGTCATTTATGGTTAAAAAAATTTAATCAAGGGTAAACTAAAGTTATTTAAGGGTAAGAAAAAGTTATGTGTGGGTAAGAAAAATTTATGTATGGGAAAACAGAAGTTAAATAATGGTAAAAAATATTAGTTAAGGGTAAAAAAAAGTTATGTAAGGTTAATCTAATGTTATGTAAGGTTAAAATAAACTTAAGTAAGGGTAAAATGAAGTTATTTAAGGGTAAAAAAAATTTATGTAAATGTTAACTAAACTAATGGGTAAACAAAAGTTATTTAAAGATGAAACAAAGTTATGTAAAGGTCAATAAAAGATAAGCAAGGGGAAATTGAATTTATGTAAGGATAATAAAAGTTATGTAAGGGTAAATTAAAGTTATGTAAGGGTAAAAAAAGTTATATAAGGGTAAAATAAAGGTAAGTAAGGTTAAATAAAAGTTATGTATTGGGAAAATAATGTTATGTAAGGGAAAAATAATGACATGTAAGGGAAGACTAAAATTGTGTAAGGTTAAAACAAAGTCAATTAAGGGTAAAACAAAGTTAAGTATGGGTGAAACAATTTTTTTAAGGGAAAGATAAAGTAATGTAAGGGTAAATAGTAGTTAATAAAGGTAATAAATGTTATATAAGGGTAAAAAGAATGTAATTAAGTGTGAAAAAATGTTATCTAAGATGAAAAAGCTTATGTGAGGGTAAACTAAAGTTATTTAAGGGTAATAAAATGTTATGAAAATGAAAAGTAATGTTGAGTAAGGGTAAAAAATGTTATGTAATGGTAATAAAAACTTATGTAAGGGTAAAAGAAAGATATTTAATGGAAAAAAAAATTAACCAAGGGTAAAGTAATGTTATGTGAGGGTAAAAAAAAGTAATCTGAGGGTAAGAAAAATTTATGTATGGGTAAAAAAAATTAAGTAAGTGTAAAAAAAGTTAATTAAGGGTAAAACAAATTTGGGTAAGGTTAAACTAAAGTTATGTAAGAGATATAAAATGTTATGTAAGGGTAAAATAAAGTAATGTAATGGTAAAATGATGTTATGTATTGTACAACAAAAGTTATGTAAGAGTAAAACAATGTTATGTAAGGGTAAACAGAAACATTCATAGCTTAAGTAATGGTAACATAATGTTATGTAAGGGTGAAACAATGTAATGTTAGGGTAAAATAATGTTAATTAAGGGTAAAATAATGTTAATAAAGGGTAATATAATGTTATGTGACTGCAAAAAGATGTTATGTAAGTGTAAAACTATGTTATATAAGGGTAAACTAATGTTAAGGATAATAAAACATGTTTCTTTTAAATTTAATTCAATTTTTTGGCTAGTATAAATTAAATATTGGTTACAACGAGTTGGTTTTGTTAAAAAATATTGTATCATTTAATAATCATTAACTACATTCAATGTTATTGTAGAGGGTTATATTGATCACTAAAAGGCATACCCCTTGAGAAAATTGTTTTTCTCAATCAGAAAGAAGAAACACATAAGTGTTGTAAACAAAGGAATATATATAAATATAAATTTTAAAATAGAAATTTATTTTCTCAGTAAATAGGAATTCACATATATACATTGTGTGATGAAAGAATAAATCAAATTCTATGCCCCTAAAAAGAAAAACCCGACATATGAACCTCACTTCCACTCCATGCCCAACATGTTTTTCATTTTGGAGTCATAACAATAGGTTTTGGATCCTCCTTATATTATACCCATACATCAATGAAGGGAATTAATAACTGTGGTGATGAAACTTTTGTGTATATCTCTACTAATGTTGGATGCCCGATATGCAGTACTGTAAGTTCCTCCTCATACCAATAAGTAGTGTAATTCCCAACAGGATATGTGGGGTCATATGAAAATGACTATAGATGAATGAAATAATCACCTGTAGATGAAAAAAATATGGTATCAAGGAAATCACTACCTACCAAAGTGTTTCTCAAGGACTACAGAAGCTGTGATATCATAGCCAAGTCCTACCAAGTTGACAGAATACATATTCCCACTACAATATGTATCTAATATGAACATATATTAGATGTATGTGTAGGAAAATATAGAACATAAACCTCTCCCAAATGAGCAGGATCATCTATTTGTTGTGTAGGATCCTTTCTATGTGGTTCAACAACATCGTTAGGAGACTCTCTTAAGTGGCACTCTCTATATCACCACCTCTATACTTGAACATGTTTCCATCTCTGTCCTCTAGCTAGTAGTGAAAGTGGATGTTCAGTATCCTCAGTAGGAACAATATGCAACTTAGCATCCCTCAGTGCCTCAGTCATAGAATGTTGATCAGGATATAGTTGTGGCTCCTCTTAAATGAAAATCTATTGTACAAAATGGAGATGATCCCTAAGAGACAATATATCTTGGTGAACCACATCTTACATAACAAATTCATGTTCCCAAGGAACAATAATATGTAAAATTTGATCAATTATTTCTTATTGTAAATGAAATAACATTCAAATTAATATGAAACACGAACTAAAAAATATAATAAATGCTAATATACATAAAAACTTATTAATTTTTATCCTTTGGAATTTAAGGTACATGATAGTGTTTCTTCTATACCAATTTTCACAATATTCCTGACCAGCTAACTAGAAGCATTCTATGGGATATATGTTCTCAGAGATACTGTATTGGGAAATCATGACCAAACACTCAATGTAACATGAATGATACATTGTAAAATTCTTGGCCTATCTTCCAATAATAATAATATAATATAATCCATCATCCTATCAGGGTGAAGTCATGATATGTTATATATATCTAAACAATCACATGACTCAATCTGGATGGTGCCACTCAATGATGAGGAAGAGTATGTGTGACACCACAACACCATGATCTCCAACCATATATGTGTAGTATGGTGGATGATGTGAAAAGAAAAATCCAATATATGGGGTCTATGTATACTAAAATGATAACTCTAAAAACAATTAATAAATTATCAGAGAAATGTTACTAATATAACATTGAAATATCTAATAAAATTACTAAAAATTTAATTTTAATACCGAACAATTAATTATTAACATAAATAAATGATCGTTATAACATCAAAAATCCATCAAAATATATGTGAATTATGCCTCAGGAATTGTACATAATGCTAATACTGAATCCACCTGTTAAAAAATAAATATACTATAAGTAACATCCTGTTACATTCTTTTAGAAGTTTCTCATATCACTTTTCATTTTCCTCTTTGTTTGGGTGTGTCTAGGGTCTTCTAAGGATAAAGATCATTTTTTTGAGAAAATTACCAAATGCTTAGTGATTTATGTTTTTTTTGGAATTAATGGTTTCTTGGTATAAATGTGATAAAGGATTGAGAGGATGTTATTTGGGGTCCTAGTTGAGCCATGGTATTTTTTTCTAAATATTTTTTTATAATATGCCTTTTTTGAATTTTTACATTGTGAAATGGTTAGAAGATGTGAAACATTTTCAGGGATGATGACATGAACTAGGGAAGGGCATGAAAAGTTTACAGGATATGAAACTTGTTCCCACAATTAAATGGTCTATCAATGTATTTTTAATTGAGACAATTTATTCTTCAATATATATGCCATAAGTGTATTTCATGTCATCAAACCGGAATTATTATCATGAAATTTGTTTATCCTATAGGTTTTTATGCACGACACATCTAATTATTTTTTATTCGACATGAATTCACCTCTCTCAAAATACAGTAGCTCTCCTAGGTGATTTTGGGGATCTTCGCTCCTTCCAAGTCATTTCATTCGATGATTGTTCTTTGCAATACTAGAACATAAGCATATTCCAATGGTTTTGGAACCATTGTTATAGGTCCCAAAACTATTGGTATAGGCTATACCAATGGTTTGTGTGGCCATTAGCTTTTCTTGAATTAGTATAGACCTATACCTGATGGTTTTGAGAAAGGAAAGGAAATTTATTTCCACTGCGCATTTTCTTTAGTGTTTTCTAGTCTATTACTAACTTACTATATTTTCTAGGAGTCTCACACCACACGGTTATGATCCTTCCTCCTATTCTGTTCCTTCCACATCCTCTACACTTTATAAGGCTCATTCATAATAGATCCTTAATGGTGGTATCAATCACACTATTGGTGGTTCTATTTATAATGGCATTTCGGGGTGGTACACTTAATATAAAAAATGTAAAACCATATATATAAATGAAAAAATGAATGGTGTTTGAGTGTATTTAATATACACAATAAAAAGAAAAAAAACAATGTAAAAACAGTTTAGATATTGAAATACAAAGAAAAAAAAGAAAAATGTTTATATGAAGTTTTTTTGAGTAAAACATTGATGGTAATAGGTAAAAAAATATAAAGAATGAATAGAGTTTTAAAATAAATATATAGTATACATTTGTAAAAATATAGAAAAGTAAATTTAATTCTATTTCAAATTCTCTTGGGTGTTTTCTAGAACATTCATTAGTAGTCGTATTTCCCAAGATTTTCACACCCCAATGTTATGAGTCTTCCTCATCTTCCTTTCCTTACACATCCATCACACTTCACAACGCTTCTTCCCAATAGAGTCTTGAAGGTGGAATGAGTCATACTATTAGTGGATATATTTATAGTGGCATTTGGGGGGTGTTACACTCAAAAATAAAAACAACTAAAACTATAAATCTGAATGGATCCTCTAATGGTGTTTGAGTTTATTTAGTATATACCGTAAAAAGACATAACATAATGAAAAAAAATTAGAGTGAATGAAAAAAAATAAAAAAAATGAAAACCTTTTATATGAAAAAATTTAGGGAAAATCATTTATGGTAATATCATTTAAGCATCATCATCACCTATGTCTAGGGTTGTGTTCAGTGTTCCACACACATCATAGATCCTCGATCTGATTAAGGAATATCATTTAAGAACCATAATATTTTAACATAACCCACACCCACCACCTACATTACCCATGTAGCAATGAAAATTTATGAATTACACAACCAGGGTTATGACCCCACATTATAAAATCTCACCTTTATCCTCCCTGGATGAGAGACCCGACCATTGATCTCATGACCCTTCTTTAGGTCATCACCAACCTTTTTTAGCTAAAGCCCGAGTCACCTTTTGGAACGAATCCCACAATGGAAAATTTACTCATCATAATTCTCATCATGAAGCTGTTAAGTGGTCTATATCTCTGCTCTCCATGTTAGGTATCCTTCCAGCTTGTTTGTATTGGGATTCTAGTAGTATTTTTCTCATTGAGGATCATAGAGTCCACTTTAGCCCTTTTGACCCCCCATGATTCTCTTCACCCTCATCACTATCAAAAAAATATCCAACATGGAAAAGAGATGAATAACAGACTTCACCAGACTCCAAACAGTGCTGCCAATATTTGTACAGAGACCCCTAAAACTAGAAAATGAGCTTCTGACCCTATCCAACATGATCCCTGCCAATGTGGGATTGTGAATAAGGAGATAACTATTGAAGAATCCTGGGAAGATCAAAGAAGACCGAGACATAAAAAATTTAAATTATAGTTTCCCCCTATGTTTTTCTTCTCCATGACTTATATTAAATATTATAAAAAAATTTCCATGATTTTAGTTTCATATAAATGTTCTGTATTCATGTCATATATAGTTTTAAAAGAATATTTTTCCTTAATTATGATATTAATATATTCAGTATTTTTTTTATAAATTTAACATTCAATGATAAAAGATACAATATTCCATTAGGGTTTATTTCCATTAGAATACATTTTAGTTTTATATCTATGAATATCATCCTACATGATGGAAAAAACATCATGTTTAACCAAAGTTACTTTAACTAATAAGGATTTTCATATTAATATTAATGTATAATTGTTTTCCCATAATAATAATATCCATGATTTAATTACACAACATTTCTTGGTGTAAATTGAAGAATAAAGATTCCAATAAATTTTAAATTTATTCAAATGATTCCAACCATTCCTTTATAGATCATAATCACCATTTATAAAATATTACATAGTTATCCAAAAAAAATACTATGGTATGTTTAATTTTTATTTGTGATTCATGAAATGTTTTTTAATTATATTATTAATTTTGTTGCATTTAAAAATCTACTTCAGGTTGCGATAGATGAAATTAACTATACCAAATGATATATGTTGATCATTACATAGATTAATATATATTTAGATATTTTGGTTCTTTTCGTAATTAATGGTCTATGAGTTTTTCTATAGGATATCAATACTTAATGGATCGATTGAATTGACATTATCTATAAAATAAATTTTTATATCCCTCATGTGTATAGAGAAGGGAATCAAGTGGCAAATTATTTTCCTACACTTTTTATTTTCTCTTGATGAATCTATCTAGTTAATTGAATTATTTTGTTTTTTTAATGTTTTTATTAAATTTAATTGTTTTTTTCAACAATAATTTTTTTCTCTATGCATAATGACCTATAATTTTTTACTATTTCATTGATCAAATTTGTGGGATATGGTTTTACACCAACTTCTTGTGCAATTTTTGTTTATATATATTTAGGACCAATGAATGATCAACATTTATATTATAGGGTATTTATATTATTATAATCACTACTATAGTTTTAATAACATTATGGTTATAATTTCTTCTTTTAGTATTTTAATATATAATAATTTAATATCCATATAGTGTAAGATCAATTAACCTCATGCTCTCCAATTGTTATTGCACTACGATTTAATAATTTTTTTGTGTGCCTGGGTGGGGTAACCAACTCATGCTCAAGCTTGTTCAACTATAACTATATTTAATATGAAAATTTAAATCACAATGATTCTTATAATAATTATTCAATTATAATAAATAATAATTAAAATAAGAAATAATTTAATAATTCAATATTTTTTATAATATTAGATATTGATATAATAATCTATTTATTCACTTACCAGCAAGAATAATAATTTATACAAAAAAAATAATTAGTTATTTATTCTGATAGGAATTGTTCCAAATACAAATTCTACTGATGAGATTTCTTTAAAAGAGGTTTCAACTCATGGAATTTTTTGGTATTTAATTTTAATTAGTGAGACAATAATAATTTAAAAGATATAGATATACATTTATTTCATTTAATGACTTGTGATTAGTATATGTAACTAGATTTGACATGATGATGATGGAAATGATATAAACATATCTCTTATAGTGATATTCTATTATTTCATATTCCCTGAGAACCAATTTAAGCATAAAGTGTGACCGATATGCTTAAATTATGAGATATCAAACTATCAAAACTATTTTTTACCAAAAAATTATATTGATCAATAAATTAAACATCATATAATGTTTTTATGTTATTTTCAAAACATTTAAATTAATATTTAATAATTCAAGAGTCATCTTTGGTTTTTATAATGCAAAAATATATGCATTAAAAAAATAAATTTATTGAATTTATTTAGAAATTTTCAATTTTTTAAATAATTATTTATAGTGTAAGATGTTGTATATAATAATTAACTCATACATAGAGGTTTTATACACAGTTTCATGTGAGAAATGTATGATTGTTAGTGCCTAAATATATTTATCACAAATTTCCATGAAGATCAAGATATGATCCACAACTAGAATACATGAAGCTGAAGGGGTAAAAAATTCCATGAATAAGATAAAAATAGAATATTATTATAATGCATGATTTCTCATTCATTCAATCATTGGGATACTATAAAATAATTTCACATTTTAGTTATGTGATGATGAGAACCACCTTTTTAGAGAAGGAATGAATTCTTTACTGTGTTTAAAAAGATGTTTATGATATATATATATATATATATATTATCCCCTTTTATCCATGAAGAAAACATTTCATGGGTGTGGGAGATAGTCATTTTTTAAATAATTACTATAGTTTCCATTTTATGACACATGGAATTAAAATGGATTCAAATATCAATAGTTATGACCATTTCAATTTATTAATATGATTGAATAATTCCTAAGGAAAAAAACATGAGGTGAGGTATCTACATTCATTTAAATGTAAAAATTATGCTCCCATGTCCAAGTCATTCACATATGAAGAACACATACACACATATATTCGGAGGGTCCAAATATATTTCTAGACAAAAAATAACATCCTTCCATTTATACATTACTATAAATATAATGAACAGATGCTAAAGTTGAGAAAATTATACCTTAAAATATCTATGGATAGAATAATTATGCTCCAACATCCATGAATTTAGTTTATTTGGAACACTAACACACCAATAACAAGATACACCATAGAAATTTCCATAGACCATAAAAATCAATTTTATATAAATGTTCATGAACCATATATTCTATTGCGTCCAAGACTTATATACATGTGAAACACTTAGAAGTCAACATCCTAGATTATCATGCATTTGAAATAATAAGGCCCTTTATCCTTGATTTCAAACACATTATAAAAATAAAAAATTGTATCAAATGGATCTGTAATAATCAATATTTTGAAATATTACATTCACACATGCACAACTACAACCAAACTGTAGACACACACAAACAAACAATGCTTACACTCTTACATCCTTAAATTTGAGTTGCATGGAACAATTATTCTCTAAAATATTTTACATTAATGCATATGGTGATATTTTATATTAGTGTATTAGAATCCCTTATTTTCTATTTTAAATGGTAAAATTAATTTATGAATTAAAAATATAGAGATTTTAATATCTAGTTATGTAGACACTTAGAGAAAAGAACAAATCCCAAAAAATATTTTACATGTTTATAACTAATCTATAAAATGAACAATTGTTTAACCATAATACCACAATTTAAGTCTTATGCCAATGAAACCTTATGTATGTTAAATGTATTTTCATATTCATGGGGTAACCCAAATATCTTTGGATCAGGGGACTCATGACATTTATATACTATCATAAGTTCTATAAAATGGGAATTCCTATATATAACCATCAGACATGTTCAAAACCCCTAGTTCAAAATAACCAAAAAAAATATATATAATATTTCATCCATAATAAATTTTTTTAATGTTTTAAACAAGAATTTTTTTCTCTTGAGTATATCCAGACATTCTGTTATTGATTCACTGATTCAACACATCCACACAAACCCATTTTCAATGCGATTATCCCCAATATTGGGTTTCCTTTAACCATTTTCTATCTATAATTTATCAATATATATTTAGGGATATATAATTTTAAATGAAAATATTAATGAAATGATGTATAAATTTTACACATTTAAGTATAATAATTTACAATGTGATGTTCCTCTGACAACATTAATTTTTTTACCCATGACTATCACCAAAGGGATAAGACGAATTTATAATTATCCATGTGTAAGTCAAGAATTTTTAATATTGGTAAGCATTAAAAATTCATGAAACCCACAATACAAATGTATTTAACAAAACATGGGGTCTCATTATACCCTTTAAAATATTATATTATCCAATTTTCATTCATGTATTCACATTTATAATTCACAACTTTCTCACAATGGTGATGAATTTAAATAAAATTTCACTAACACCCCTATAATTGGTTACTCTAACAATATATGGTTTCTTTATATGATTTCACTTCTCTATTGGGATATTTTAAATTTAGGGATGCTCATGCCTAAGTCCAAACATACACATAATGATATAAAACATCCCCACATTTACTCATAACCTTTTAAAAAGTAATTTCCCATCACATTGGATTTATTTATACTAATTATCATCTACAATGGGTAAAGGTACATTAACAGATGATGTGACCATCCACCATGAGGATGAAGTTCTTATTTGTTAATATAGATAGTCCAAACATAAGTATTAATTTGTGAAATTACTACTTCACCCCTACTTGTTTCCAACATACGTGTTTTTAATATTCCACATCCATTTTATATTCTATTAATATAGATTCTTTTATGGAAATACTGTATGGTGTAATTTATATATCTCTATATAATATTAATATTGTGGAAAATTAGTAGTGGTTCCATTTGTCCATATCCCTCTCTCTCATACAATTTCAATGATTATTTCACATTGAGGTACTAGTTGTATAATCTTAAACATCATGTCACATGTCATTATTACATTACCATAAAAAAGCACCAAATTGACACTCATTGAATGAAATTAAACTTTATAATACAACCTATCTATATGGTGGTATAAAACACGATAATAATTTTTAATAGGACATAATTTTCAATACATATCACAAATGATGAATTTATTTCCTTTTCATATGCTTTTAAACTGTTACATCGAACTATATAGGTTTTGACTCCCATAAAGTGTATAAATTGGAATAATTGTATGTGACCCATTCCAATACCATGAATCCTTCTTTTTCTGTTATAATATAATTCTTCTTATTGAATGACACTAAACTTAAAAACACTATAATTTCTTCCAATAGGACCTGAAACACAAAAAAAAAATTCACTTCATAAATATAAAAAATTACACCCTTAACTTATCATGTGGGGACATAAAACCTAATGTAAACTAACTTTCCATCAAGGAATATATAAAATCATAGTGTACAATTATGTCATCCTAGGAAGCCCTATTATCCAATATACCCATTATTTTATCATAGGATACCTTAAACCCTAACATAAACATAATTTTCTTATTTATGTATCACTAGAATCCAATAAAACCATTAATTAATCCTAGTCGAATATAAAATAAAAATATTTCTATGATAAATTTTTATAATTAGTCTGTATATAAAACCATATTTATGATCCTCCCTAATAATAAATTGTGTTTTATTAGTAATATATGTTAGAGTAAGATAAAATTTTGCATCACAGTCTATAAATTAATACAACATTTTAATCCTCAATTTAATCTTTTGGTATTCCAGGTTGAAGTTAGACTTTACTATAAACAATAATTAATTTATGCATATATTTACAATAAAAAAACATTACATATTTTTAAATTACTGTAAACTGTATTATTACCCTTCATACCATCCCACCAAGAATTAATATATTGAATTTAAATAATGTCATCCTAGATGACCTATTTAATCATAAACATTATTTCCTTATTATATGGATTAAATCATTAATATAATCTTCATGTACTCTTGGATTATATTATGCATTTGTGTAAGCCTTTAAAAATTCCCCTAAATTCAAAAAGTTCAAATTCTAGTAAAAAGCATCCATTATGTAATAAAATTATAAAATCACCTTATATTGATATTTAAAATATATATTACCACACACAAGCAATCAAAAACTACAAAAATAGGTATTAGATACACTGTGATATAAAACTAATTTGTCTTAAGTCCAATTAAATGTTTTTTAAATGAACCAATGTATATAAATATCATTCCTAAATGGTGTTCATCATGTTAAGGTAATAAATACAAAAAATTATATTGTTATCAAAATGGTTTTCCAAAAAATCATATGAAAATATAGGATTGTATCAAAATGGAAAAGAATATCCATTATGAGATGTTATGATCTCATATCCTCTCATTTTCAATTATTATTCATTAATACATGCATATCCATTGAATATTTATCAAAAGTATGTTCAATTAAATATCCAATAGATGAATTATTAGAAAAAATTGTTAAGAAAACATCAATTCCATTGCCTTTAAAAATATACACAAATCATACATATTTATATGTGTTCTTTCATTTATGGGTAATAGTTTTTGAGGACCAAATAATAAAAAATATCTTTCATTGATGGATCTATAATTTTTACAACACCACACAAGGGGGGGGGGGAGGGTACCTCAATCATTATTGGTGTTTCATTAACAAAAAATTACCATGCCTTCATTAAATTCACCCCTTCCACTAATATTGTGGTAGATGCCACATATTTTGTGACAGGATTATAACATTATCCTACTAGTTATATTCATCAAAAAATTGTTAATTAAATTTTTCTATATTACATATGTAATATCCCTACTTCCCCTCATTGGATTGAGAAGGTAGAGGAATGTTAGATGGTCTTAAGAGACATCCCTAAGATGCGAAAGTATGGAAATAAATTCCCAAGGGAATCCATAAGCATGGGGGATGATTTTTCTTTTAATAAATGAACAAAAACCCAAACATGTAATAACCAAAAAAGGCACTACATGATTTATGATGCATGATACAAAGAAGTATAACCCAAACATTTCATTTATATAAAAACCAAACTAAAACCAAGTGCCACATTGTAAGACTACAATATCAAAGTTCACAATAGAAGGAAAAACTTTAAAACTCATAATCAAACAAATAACTGCAAATATCTATATGATTCATGCTCCAAATTCACCAAAAACCCATGTGTCAAGAAGTACTACTAAATATGTGTGATACTTTACTTTTTCCCATGAATCGATAATAAACATATACATAAACACCAATGTTCCAAATCAGGGGTGAGTAATTAAACTTAGCATATTTTCCAAATGACTTCCATACTAATTCCACTAGGATAAAACATGTTAGAAACATTAATATAAAAATAGTTTTTATAAAAATGTCTAAAACAGTTTATAACTAAATATAAAAAAGTTCTAATAAAACCATTTTCTCAAAACAATATCAAGTTATAAGGAAAACAACCAAAAAATGTTATAAAATCATTTTGTAAATTACATAATGGAATAAATATTCTATTTCACTTATCCACACATCCAACCATGCATGAAAACCAAGACCTACCTATACTCATGAGTGGTTAGTAATCCTTTCACTAAGCCATCACCTAGTGAACCAATTTTTATGGGGTAGATCACTGACCGTTATCTGTCCCACTGATGATGGGAAAGACTCCTTACCCTTATTTATCCCAAATTAACATGAAAACACACAACCATTATTCATAATTAATTACAAACAACCTTTTCATCCATTTCAAGAAAATATTTCTTTTATTGAAAACCATCAAAGAAACCAAATACAACTAAACCATCCATTTTATTTAAAATATTTTAAATAATCCATTTACCATAATTATAGGAAATCCACATTTTTAAATAAACATTTGAAAATCAAGAACGAAGGAACCTTCTACAAAAACACCCAATTTACTTGTTTCTAGAAACTGTCACTTAAGAGGGTTTTCAAGAATCATTACACAAGAAATTCAAAATAAATTAAAAAAAAATTAATTTAAAATCAATCCTTCATATTCTAAATAGAGGAGTTGAGAGTGAATCCACCTACCTCTGGTTTCACGATGAAAACATGAACAACACTCAAATTCCAACCAAACCTGGTTAAATCTCAATTAACCTGTCTTAGATATATTCCCCTATCTAGAACCAATCAAAATATAATCATATTTGGAATCAAATATCTTAGATCTTACCAAAACAGTTGTAGATATAATAAACCTAGAGAGATAGAGAAGTAGATCTAGGAAAAAGCGCCACGAACAACCATGAATGATCATTACCACAAGAATCCAGCTTCAAATCACCAATTGAAGCCTTTGGATAACCTTTGGATTGATGGGAGAACCATTATTATCCATTGGGAAGAGATAATATTGATTTTAGTCCATATAGAAGGAAAAATGAGTGAGTTATAGGGGGAAAAGAGTGAGATCCAAAATTTTAGGATATCACTTTTAACCCGGGTATGGATAGTTTCATGGTTAGTCAAACCCTATGCTAGATTCTGTCTCAAGGGGGAAATTTGGAAGGTTTTATAAAACTGTTTTCAAACTGTTTTCCAAACATGAAAAATCTCACTCTATAAGGATGTACGATTTAGCCTAGGTATCTGCATGGTTTGTACAAACTTACCCTACTCGCATGCCTTCCCATTATCCCTTGCCTCATTATGCACAATTTCTTATAGGTGTTTCATAATTTTAACACATTGTTCACCTACCATTCACCTATAATAAATCCCCAAAACAATCCAAAATCACTCCAAACTTTCCCAAAATTTAGGAAAGATACTTTACTTAATTAAAAATAATAGAGAAATTATTACTTACATAAAAATGGTGGTATTACATTCTCCCCACCATTAGTCATTATGTATTTAAAAGGTAGAAAACCACCCTTTTCCTGAATGTTTTCTAGACATAGATCTTTCATTTCTTTTTACTATTACCAATTCTCTTCCGAAATCTGACCATGTTGACAAAAAACCCACATTTGACCAATGTTTTTTCCATGAAAGGCATTCCTTTTATTATCTATAATTCGCATTGGGATATGTACCAATGAAGCATCCTGCATTAGTTCAACATATTCCCACTGAATCACATGGTCAGGATTAGGCTAATAATTTTTATATTGGGATACATAAAGCACATAATTTACCACATTGAACTGTGGTGTTAATGAAAATCGATATTCCACCTCACTAACTTGTTCAAGTATAAAAAAGGGCTTATGTATTGAGGAGATAACATGCACTACATCCCAAAAATATTATTTCCAAGTCTTAGAGACATCCTTATGATAAAAATGATCACTCACAAAAAAAGGAAATGTTCATTGGTGAGGATCCACATATTATTTATAACAACTCTAATCCATCTCCATCCATTTTATGATCATCTATGTCTTCTATAATGTTTCTTAGACAAGGATCATCCCAAATAGTGAAGTATCATCTATCACCACCAAATAATGTGGGGAATAACAAGGATGCAAATACAATTCAAAAAAATGAACCATATGTATTGATGATAGAATGCGGTTTTTATAAGAGAACTACCCCAAGGGTACATTATCTTCCAATGTGCCCTTGAAATCTATCACACAATCCCACAGCAAGTCTTACAACATTTATATCATCCTTTCGGATTTCTAGTCCATATGAGGATGATATGTCGTACTCATTACCAACTGGTTTCCAAGGATTCTCTGTAAGGATTTTTAGATTTGAGACATAAACCTTGGATCTACATTTGATATGATCGAAACTAGAATACCATACCTATTTTACACTTCTCATATATTAATTTTGGATAGATCCTCCAACATATGATTTTCACGAATATGGATGAAATGATGTGACTTTGGGAGATGATCCACTATCACCCATATGGATTTATGTTTATGAACCATTATTGGGAGACATATTATAAAATCCATAGCTATTTGATCTTATTTCCATAGTGTAATAGGTAAATACCGCAACATACCTTCCAGTCGCTGATATTATGACTTAACTTGGTGAAAACTTCCACATCTTGAAACAGACACATCCACCTTTCTCTTTATGCTAATCTACCATAATTAAACTTCTAATGATTTAAAAATATTTTTATTCTAGGATGAACCACCCATATTGATTGGTGGTTTACATGGAGAAGATGTTCCTGACAAGACATAGGTACGACCATCTAATTTCTGAATCAAAGTACTGAACTCCCATCTAGCTTCAATCCATCAATGGTCTCCCCACCATTGAGTTTTGAACCCATCGCCACAAATTCTAAATCCTATGTCTGTGACTCTTTTACCATCTTTTCAAAATCAAGAACCACCAAAACTGAAAAGAAAACCACAACATCACCTTAGTATTCACATTCTAAGTGCATGTCAGCTAAGACCATCATGAACTACCACTTATTGGAAGCTTCTTTTTATAACTAAGCATAAAACTTATATCTTAATGATTTGGACACCGAATTTCCCTTACCATTGTATACATGAAGTCAAATTTGAAAATTTTGAGACACTCTATCCACCTTGTTTTCCTCAAATTCAAATCCCATTGTGTGAAAATACATTTGAGTCTCTTATGATATGTGAATATATTAAATTTTTCAACAAAGAGATAATGACGCCATGTCTTCAAATAATGGAGTATGATAGCTAATTCCAAATCATTTGTTGGGTAGATCTTATCATGAACTCATAAATTTCTTGATCCATAAGTACCAACATGATCTACATGAATGATAAAACTTCACAAACCTGATCTTGAAACATTATAATACACCACGTACCCTTTTCCTCATTCTAGTAAAATCAGGACCAATGATGATGTAAGAAGAACATTTAGCTCTTGAGAATAATTTTTCCATTCTTCATCCCATTGGAAAGGAACATTATTCCTTTCCAATTTTGTTATAGGTGAACCTAGAGATGATAATTCATGAAAAACGCATTAGTAATAACCCTCTAGAACAAGGAATCTTCATATCTCAAAGATTTGTTTTGGTGGTTTTCAAGAAAATATAGCTTCTACCTTTACTGGATCCACATAAAGACCTCTTTTAAAAATTAAATGGCTAAGAAAACGTACCTCTTGTATCCAAAAATCACACTTAGATAATTTATCATACAACCTATGGTCTCTTGTGATTCCTAAAACTATATACAAGTGTTTCTCATGCTAATACCTTGTCCTTTAATACACCAATATATCATCCACAAACACAACCAAAACAAAATAGAGATACCTCTTTAATATCTGATTCATCAATCCCATAAAGACTGCTGGTGTATTTTTAAGAATGAAAAGGAATTACCAAATATTTATGATTTCTATATCTATTTTTGAACTATCTATTCAGAATATCCTCCTTCTAAACTCACATTTCATGATATCCTAACTGAAATTCCATTTTTGAGAAACAATGAGATCCCCTCAATTTATCAAATAAATTATCAATTTGTGGAAGTGGATACATGGTATTTATCATAACTTGGTTAATCTTATGATAATATAAATACAACCATAGAGTTCCATCCACCTTATTCACAAACAATACTAGTGATTCCCATAGAGATGTACTCTTCGGAATGAACCCTTATGTTTCCAACTCTTCTAATATCACTTTCAATTCCATTAATTAATTTGGTTCTATCCTATAATATGGAAGGTAAATAATACTGGTCATCGAAAAGAGATTAATCATAAACTCTAATTCTCTTATAGGTGGAAACCGTGATAAATTATCAAGAAAAACATCTAGAAACTGATTGACCACCGCTGTAAAATTGTTCATCTTGATATGCTACCATCTAATATGAGATCATTCCAACCGCTTGTGATGACAATCCCATTGCACCTACCCTTCCCTCTAGTCTCCTTGAAATAGATTATTAATTCCATCATAAGTTGTAAAACTAACCATTATGTTATAAAAATTGATGTGAGCCTTGGATGTTGTCAACCAATCCATACCCATGATTATATCATATACATTCATCTCCAGCACATGGAAAATCAATTTTAGCTCAACTCCATCAACTGTTATAGAACATGCTTTACACACAAAGGATCACCATTCTTTTTTCCCAATAAGATTTTGTATTTTTATCACATAAGTAATCATCTAAAATTTTATATTTAAAAATTAATTATAATTATAGGAAATAATGTAATGGGAAGAACTAGTATTAAAAAACTCTTTAATGCGGGTAGAATTCAAAAGAATTGTACCTCTCACTATGAATGGTCTAGCCTGATCATCCACAATCACTTACTCTACTCCATATAAATTCTTCATCTCATTACATTCATCCTTGTTTCCATGTTGATATTACACTGTCTGAGGAGTCATGGTATTCATTGAATCACCATGGATAGCTCTATTCTGCTAAAGAGATTGATTATTCTACCCACAACCTATCGAATCATATGATTCCAGTGATACATGATAAGTTTCCCAAGCACCTGACCTCATAGAACTATGAAAATAGAATTTAATATTCCCTATATGATTGTAGTTGAGCCATTATCTAGGGGGTGTGGTACATTGTCGCTTCATGTGGTCAAATGAACCACATTGAAAACACATAAACTGGCTCTTTGATTTTTGAGGAGGATTCACTAATCTAGTAGTTTGATTCTCATTCATGCTCCCACCTTGGAAATAGTTGTCCCAATTTATCTTTCCCCAAACATTAGAGTTCCCACCATTTCCATTGGTATCAACATGCTTCCTCATCCCATAGTTCCTAATATGTCTCTTTCAGTCACCATTCCTCTATTGACCATATCTATATAGTCTTTAATATAGAGAAAGAAAATATTAAATCAAATCTCATGCCTTATCCCCGATTCAAAGATGTGTGCCTTAAAGGATGCACTAGAAGCGAAATTGGGTGAAAAGTACACTAAATTTATGAATCACGCCATATGATTGGTGGATTTTGTTTATGAAATTGTATGGAATGATCCAATTTTCTTATCTCATCCCTATAGTTCCCTATGTCTGCCGCTTGAAAAGCTTGGATGATACTCTGAACCAGTTGTTGGTTCAACTATGGATCGGGTGGAACCATAATTTCAACTTCTTCGTCTAGTTTGTTTCTATGACACCTATTGGGTGCCATTTTCAGTAACAAAACAAAAGTAGAATAATTATCACTCCCTATCAACTGATTTTTTAACATTTTAAATTATTTCACACCAAATATCACAATTTTTTTTCCAAAATCAACTTTTTCACAGTCAACTATTTTTGAAAATTTTTCACTTTCTTTTGAAAATTAAACTAATTTCAAAAAACCTGAACCATTCACCTTTTCATAATCATTCCTTTGAAAAAAAGAAACATTTTTCAAAAATCAACATATTACACCAAATCATAAATCAATACTCAAAATGAGATAAGTACTCTTAGTGAAAAGTCATTCCTCTAATTCTTTTCATGCTAGTATCATTGGCTAAACCCATAAAAATGAGATTTCAATTCCTATAAGTGTCCCCAAAAAACTTTTATACCCAACTACATGGTAACATGAAGTTCAACATACAATGGTTTGTTACATATTTTTATTCTCTCAATTTCATTTTCTGAAAATCCTACTCATTTTGATGATCCCAACTCAAGGAATAGATAATAATTAAATTCAACTCTAAGACCAATAGAAATGACGACTTCTCCTTACATACGGAAATGACAAAGTTCATACAACTTGTAAAACCCCTCCTTCTACTCATTGTCTTAAGAAGGAGGATGAATGTTACGTGGATTTAAGAGACATCCCAAAGATTCCAAAGGCTAGAAATAAATGTTGAAGGGCTTCAATACATGAATAGGACTATTTTCTATTTAAGAGATAAACAACAACCCAAACCTGAAAAAACCAAACAAGCCACTACGTGATGCATGATACAATGAAGGATAACTCAAATATGTCATTTATTTCAAAACCAATCTAAACCAAAGTGCCACAATAGAAGACTATAATATCAAATTACGTAGCAGAAGACAAAAATATCAAAACTCAAAGATGAACAAATAAATCAAAATCTCCATATCTCTATGCTCCAACTCCACTGAAAACCAAAGTATCACAAATTTGAACAAAAAATATGTGATACATTACCACTTCCCAGGTCTCAATTACCAATATCTACAAAAGCACCAAATTTTCATAGAAGGGGTGAGTAAAGAAACTCAGTAGAATTTCCCCAATGACTTCCCTACTCATGTCACGAGGATAAAATAAGATAGCAACATTTATATAAAATCATTTTATATAAAAAAATTTAAAAATAGTTTATAACTAAATAAAAACAAGTTATAATGAAACCATTTTCTCAAAACAACATCACATTTCAAAAAAAACAACCATACAAGGTTCAAAAATAATTTCACAAATTCTATTTTGGAAAAACCATTACATTTCACTTATCCACACATTAAATAATGCACGAAACCTTGGGCCTCCCTATACTAGTGAGTGGTGAGTCATCCTTTCACTAATACTTCAACTAGTGAACCAGTTTTGTTAGGGAAGAGCCCTGCCCCTTATCCGTCCCACTAATGATGGGGTAGAACCTTACCCATTATCCATCCTAAATGTACATAAACACACTAAAACATTATACAAAACCAATTTTAAACAACCATTTCATCTATTTTTAATAAAACTGTTTTTTTAAACCTTATAACAAATCCAATTCAAATCAACCATTCCAATTTATTTAAATAACATTGTACCTTTTATTGAATTTTCTTTATTAATCCATTTTTAATAATTCCAGAAAATCCACTTTTTTAAACCATCATTTTAAAATAAATAACCAAGGAAATTTCTACAAAACCCCCCAATTTCTATGTTTCCACAAACCGTCACATAAGATGGTTTTCAACAACCATTACAGAGAAAATTAAAAATCAATTTCACAAAAAAATGATTAATTTAAAATCAATCCTTCATATTCTAAACAGAGGAGTTTAGAGGGAAGTCCCCTACCAATGAATTTATGATGAAGATGGAGAATAGAACTCTGACACCAATAAAACCAGGTTTAAATCTCCATGAAACCGCCTTAGATTGCTTCAACTATCAAGAACCAAGATTTATCTAGTCATATTTAGCCTCAAATATCTTATATCAAATCAAAATGGATTTATATCCAATAAAATGGGAGAGGTAGAGAATTCTATCTTTGAAAAAGTTCTAAGAACAACCAAGAACGATCACTTTCCACAAGAATACAACTTCAGATAACTATGTGAAGCCTTTAGATCACCTCCAAATCGATGGGAGAACCTTAAATCACATTTTCAAATAGATATTTTTGAGTTACGGCCACATAGGATAAAAAATGGATATAGAGGGGAAAATGAGTAAGATCTACAATTTTAGGATTTCACTTTTGACCTGTGCATGGTTAATCACACGTTTATTCAAACCATGCAATAATTGTGTGCTAAATTTTTCCTCAAGGGTTAACCTCACATGGTTGTCTTGAATGGTTTGTAAACTGCGCACCAACCAATATCAAAGATAACTGTATCATATTTCATGGTTTCTCCTATTCTTCTGCATGTTTTTGACAAACCGTTAGCCACCCATGCACCTTTTCTTTTATCTATTTCTTAATTTTTCACGATTTCCTTTAGGTTTTGCATGGTTTTCCCAAAACATGCACCAATTGTGACCTATATAAAATCTCTAAAAACACTCTAATGGTTCACCAAACTCTCATAAACATTACCCATATACTTTAAATTGTTCAAAAGCATACACAATTTTTTTCTTACATGAAATAGGGGTACTATAATATAAGTGGTTTTGTAATACCAATGACCATTTCAATAAACTAGAACCATGAGGAAGTAAGTACATACATCCAAAATAATAGTAAATAACGAATCAAGGGATATGTGACTGAAATAAATGTATCATTCTATTTGATGAACCTCACTCCCAAATTCAAAACACTTCTTGTACATGTCTAAATTTGATTTACTAGTATACTACCCACTTCGATCTACTTACTTTTGAGATTCCTAAGACTAATATCATCCATATTTTCATTGTTTCAAGAGATTTAATTGTCCAAAAGTTATTGATGACATTATTGACTAATTAATCATGGTATAGAAACTGATGGAAAGATACCACATCTCTAAATACAACCTCACCATCATTGTGGAGGAAAATACCATCAAATTTGTCTAGAACTGCAAGGTTCTTCTCCGTATTTATAATTGCACCCATGAAGAATTTAAATTCACCTTACATTTCATTTACATTTTTCTCTTCAAATGAAATTACTCACAGTGGTCATGCAAGAAGAATTAAAAAAGAGGATAGAATTGAAGAAAAGATGTGAAATCCCAAGATGAATTCAATTAATTATAAAAGACATTCTACAATAAATTTTCCTTCATTACTAATGCACCCGAACAAAGAAGTTATCCTCTCATGCTAAACATGAATGGTTGCGGAAAAATAGTAAATAATAATCCTTAAAAAAGTGGTGTAGCAGGTGGGCGTGTCTCCATAAGCATCCCTTGTTGATGCTTTATCTAGAAGTTATTCCAAATAGTATGAATGATTGAACTTTATATAGGTGTTATAAGGGATATTCCCAAAAAAATTCACAATGTTTAATGATATTACACATCATGTAATCATTGTTTGTGTTTGGTCTGCGTTGTGCAAATCTCACATGAATCTTGTTCATTAATTTCAAACATTGAATACTTTCATGATGTTAAACACGGACTCATGATGTGTAACTGTCATTCATAGCATGTAAGTGATTCATGACTTTTCCTATTGGAAGAAACATATCATGATGAACTCAAGACATGTAATAGAATTAAACGTTGTGTAATCATGTTTTTTCCATTTCTAGATCCTTTTTTTCCTCCAAAACCCAGTGTTGTGCAGCTTCAATTTTCTCACCACATGAAGTGTATTTCTGGACATAATTCTATCCCCTTTTTTTCCTTCTCCAATTATTCATCGTTTCCTACCATAAAACATAAAACAAGTAAAATCATTCCAAAATTGGAAAGATTATCCATTTGTGTACAAAAATCAACACGTAAAACACTCTAAAATATATACATGAAATAAAATTATCATAGGTTATTGGTATTCATGTTACAACCAATATACTTTTGATATCATGTTATGTGATACTATTTTAAAATTATAATAATCGAATTATCTTTCCTGGTTTTTTATGATATGACGAATAATTGATATAATATAGAACACATATGTATGAATGATTATGGGTGGGGTCAAATATTACCCTAAAATGCATTGATTGATGATTTATATAGAACTAGATAATTATTTGACACATGGATATAAATTTAGAGCTCACTATGTTATGGGAGATGGGTATTTGAATTCATCAAACACTGTGTTATAGGAGACAAAGATGTGATTGCCTGATGCACTATGTTATCAAATAAATGGACATGATTTGGTAACTAAATTTCTTATGAATTTGAAGCTTATATCTGTTCCATAATTCCTCATTTATTCCATATTTCAATGATATAGGTCATTTCCATATCATATTCCTTGGATTATTCTACATGGATCATGTTTATTATTCCATACTCTTATGAAATGGTACATGTTTGTTTATCATATATTACATGTTTGTTCCCCTGGACCCACACTCCCATATATAATTCAAAAATGAAATATTTTCAGATTATATTTGATATAAACTATGAATACTTGGAAATGATAATTCTAAAATCAAATTTCTTAATGAAAATATATCATTAGATAAATTATTATTACCATTTAGTTTTATATCTTCAGAGAATTTTGAAAAAAAAACTAATTAACAAAAACCCATGTCTTTTTTAATCTAAAGGACATAATTCCCACAATATACCTGAATACAAAATTCATAATAATTCTTTATCAAAATTAATAAAATTATATACAAAATTTTATTGTCTAATAGAAATATCATGTGTATCACTTTCCACTATATGATGGGTAAAAGAAACATATGGCGGGTGAGATCAACCTCTCAGTAATGGCAATAATTTTTCAAAAGCTATAATGAACTGAATAATGCTATAGAAATAATTATGATTCAACTAATTATATATAATTGAACATATGATATTGATATTAATATAATATTTAGAATATATGTAAATACATGTATAATAATAATTGATTTAAAGGTGATGGAATGCATAATTCCAGATATCATGATCTATCACAATCGCCTCCACACAAAGTGTACCCCTCCTAGGATCGCAATGGGAGAAGAGAGATAGTGACCCCCCGATTCCTTCCTCCAGTAGGCCCTGGTTTGCTGACTAGAACTGAGGGTATAATAAACATGCATATGAGAGGCATTACCCTCTAAGAGAAATGCATATAGAAGAGATAGATAATATAGACACCAACCAAATCATGATCATAATACAAAATAAAAGAAACCCGAAGTAAAAAAAATTAATTTCATTTAAGAACTACTACAAATGAAAGGAAACTATAAGTTCTAAAAGAATTTATAGACAACAATGTCCACAAATCCCAAAAAACTCCTCCAACCCACGAGCTAGTAGTAACTAGCCTGATCTCCAACCTACCCCAACTAACCTGAAAAATAGTGTATATATATCTAGGGTGAGTATATCAATATACTCATTAGGATCCTTTCTGGATCCTATCATGCTTCTACTAAAGAAATAATACTAAATAATAGTGAACAAAAAGTTAAAATAACTCATCACCTAAATAAGTATACTATGTTCCCAGCCTCACCATGGATACTCTCACCATGTATCTCATACAAGAGAATATAATATGATAAATAATATCATGGGTACCCTTCTACCACTTCCCCACTGGTTTTCTACTATACCCCAACATCGCACATCCTGAGCATCTCTCTCCAAAAAGGCTATCCCGCAGACACTTGGGTGAAGCACAATAATGAACACCTCATGCATGAACATGCATCTCGTGCATAAAACCACCACATCCATGTAACCAATGTAACCACATAGTTTCTAAGAGCCACAAAAACCCTCACAATGTGTATCATACATTAGGTATTATACCTCAAACCATCCCAACGAATAAAAAAAGTGGGGATCCTCAATCTATCATAGCCTATACACGATATACCTATAATATCCCTTAGGAAACTATATCTAGAATATATGTGTGAAATAACCACAAGACATTAAATCCCTCTACACACATATATGGGTAAAACTAACCATAGTGAATACCATTACATGGGACTACCAAGATAAGAGAGTAGGGCCAAAGGCAGCAGTCAGCCATCTATCCTCACATGACGATGCTGGGAAAAACACCCCTAGGGCTCAGAATACATGGGGTTTCAATTTACCAAACTGACTCAGTGGAGTAGTGTATGGAAACCCAAATGTACTTGATATAATATAGCTCCGAACCGTACTATGGGTATATCCAAATCTCAGATGCTCGACGTCCACTGCTAAGACCAGATATCCTATTAACAAAGAACCATTTTAAGAGCTACATTAATTATATTTATACCTTTTTATAACTTTCACTTTACACTAATTAATTATTAACCATTAATTAACCATTAACAGTTCCACAATACTTTTCATTACCATTTCAATAAAGATCCATTCCCTCCAAGAATAAGAAAACCAAGTCTATAACATCTCATAATTTTAACCTCAACATTGCATCACAGAAGGCTCCAACCCCATGGGTTAAACATATATTAATTTATTAACAACATTACTTTACATATCACTAAGTCATCTAGGAAAACATTATAATCTTACCAAACACAAGGGACAAAACTTGGTGAGTAGATGAACTACTCATTGAGTCTCCACCACCAATATCAGGAGATTAAACTCATCCATCCATGAGGAGCTAAACACATAAATCACATGGTATACCCCATGGATCATTGCCTCCCCTAGAAAGAGAGTAACCAAACACATCTGTCTACCTCAAGAAGTTGGGAAATAATGTAGATATACTATGTTCCCAACCTCATCATGGATACTCTCACCATGTATCTCATACAAGATCATATAATATAACAAAGAATATCAAGGGTACCCCTCTACCACTTCCCCACTAGTTTTCTACTCTACACCAATGTCACACATCCTGAGCATCTCTCTACAAAATGGCTATCCTGAAGACACCTGGGGGAAGCACCACAGTGAAAACCTCATGCGTCAACATGCATATCGTGCATCAAACCACCAAATTCATTTAACCAATGTAACCACATAGTTTCTAGGAGATAGCACAACCCTCACAACGTGTATCATACATCCTGTATTATACCTCAAGCCATCACAACCCATACACCAAGTAAGGATCCCCAATCTATCATAGCCTATAAATGTTATACCTATAATATCCATTAGGAATCAGTATCTAGAATATATGTGTGAAAAATAACCACAAGACATTAATTCCCTCTATTCACATATATGAGGAAATCTAACCATAGTGAATACCAGTACACGGGGCTACCAAGAGATGAGAGTATAGAAAAATGGGGAAGTCATCCATCCATCCTCACCTGAGGATGTTGGAGAAACCCCCCTAGGGCTCAGAATACTGGGGGTTTCATTTTACCTAACCGACTGGGTGTACTAGTGTATAGAAACACAAAAGTACGTTATATAAAATAGCTCATAACCAAACTATGGGTATATCCTAATCTCAGATCCATAACTACCACTGTTAAGACCAGATATCCTGTTAATAAACAAACATTTTAAGAGCAACATTAATTTACTTTATCCCCTTTTTCCAGTTCCACTTTACATAAATTAAGCATTAATAATTAATTAAACATTAATAATACAACATTAAATTTCATTACCATTTCAATAATGTTCCATGCCATCCGAGAATAAGTAAAATGAGTCCAAAACTTCTATGAATTTTAACCACAACATTGCATCCCTGTAGGCTCCAACGACATGGGTTAAATATATATTAATTTATTAACAACATTACTTTCCATATCACCAGATGCACTAGGATAACATTCTAATCTCTCCAAACACAAGGGTCTCAACATGGTGAGTAGATGAACTACTCATTGAGTCATCACTACTAATATGAGGAGAGTAAAATCTTCCATCCATGAGGAGATATACATATAAATAATGTGGAATACCCCATGCATCACTACCTCCCATGGAAAGAGAGTAACCAAACACATCAATCGACATCAAGCAGTTGGGAAAGAATGTAGATAAATAAACAACCAATAAACCATAAAAAAATAGATTCAAACAAGAATGAAGCTTTTATAATAATAGGTAAGCCTATATTCAACATGTTTGGTCTTCTCTTATGTCCTTCCTGGTATCCACATGCATATACCGATGCATCTTGCCACTCCAGGCATCAACTACCACCTCAACAATCAGGACACCCTTCCCCTCATTCCAAAACATCCCTCCTAGATCATCCATCTTAGGCTCACATTACATCTTGGCCTCCAAGACCAAAATACCCCAATTTCCCTCTAGGATCTTCCATCCCAGGCCCACATCACAAATAGTAGGAAAAAAACATAGAAACCAAACTCCCGGCCCTAAAGAATGGAATCCAGCTTCTAACCAATATGAGCTCTCATGACTCCAAAGAACAAGGTAATCATCCTTTAAAATAAAATAGGAAACTAATTTCCTTCATGGAAATATATTTTATCATATAACCAGTTCTTATTCCATCTTGAATTAACCGGTTCATTATCACAGGTTCCAACTATGGGAAACGTAATCAATAAGCTATCTCAAGCTATCAAAAATTAATTAAGGAATTAATTTAACAATATATAAATTTCATTATTAATAAGAAGAATTATGCTTTATGTTCATTATCCAATTAAATTAAACATTCATACATTCATCAATTAGATTAACAAAAAATTACAAATACAACCAGATTCATTAAACATGCCTCTTTAATCTTTTAAACAATTAACTATAAATTAATTCCGGATTTATGTAATTTAGAAATTTCCATCAAGAAGAACATGGTAAACCATGTTAGTCATAGATATGAAACTATCTAGAAAATAAAGACGAAATCCATTCTCACAGTGTAAACCAACAACATTGTTATGCAATCGATACAAATTTGATAATCCAATTCAAATAATTATTAGGTCAATTTCATTATGATCTAAGGTGAAAAATCATGATAAATCATGGATTTCAAATAAATAAATTTATATGCAATGAATCCACAACCTAAAAAAGGCATTTGACCATCTTCACATGATAATGGACGACAGAGCGGATCTTTGATCACCTCACCCGCAATTTCTTCATCCATCTGAGGACACCACGACACCATCTCACCAAAAAAAACTAATATAAACCCCATTAAAAAATTGAGAGATCATCTTCCATTACATGGAAATAATAATAGGTAAAAAAATAGATGAATGTGGGAGTAACCACTAGAAAACAAAGGAAAAAACACACCTTAGAATAACCCTATTCACCACAAATCCAAGATGGAAGCCTGAGATCGATTCCCATTGAAGGTATCTCAAAAAAACTGAAGAGGGGACTGCCGTGTTTGCTGGGATGATAGAGACGGAGGTCATGTCCCTAGGGTTTGACAATTAGATCGAGTAAAAAAATAGTTAAAACATTACAGCACCAGGGATTACGTGATGTGCAATCCCTTTTCACATTGTGTAATTCCTTGTGGTTTGTTTCCACAAAAAAAACCTCCTATTTAAATTTTATTTTATTTTACAAACCCCAAAATATTACATGGTGTGAGAACCTCTTTAAGATCCTGAAATTCTTTTACTTTGTGTGAAATCCACTTTCAGGTCGTGAAATTCTTCTACACGGTGTGAAAAGAACTTTCACGCTATAAATGTTCCCTACTCCCAGTTCTCAACACTTGGACTCCTCCAAACATACTTTGAGCCTCCTCCGAGCTCCAAAAGCCCCAGAAACATGAAAAGGTTAAATGTATTCATATATGGTCCCTTAGGTCAAATTCCACTCAAAAAAATTCTTATCCTCAAGAATCCAAAACACCTAGAGAGGAAAAAAAAGGTGGTTTTTTGAACAACCACTGCAAGAGATACCTCTGAAAGCTCTCTCCATCATAAGAGCTCAACCAAAACTCTATAGGAATAACACAAAACCAAGAAAAAACCAATAATAACTCATAAAACTCCCTTGGGGGAGAAACATCTAAAAAGAGAGAAATCCACATTAAAAACAAGAGAAAACCATCCCACAAATAGGAAAGGGATACAAAAACAAAATGAACAATGTTACAAGAGAAGAGATAAACATCAAACATATTGGGTTATAGAGCACACATATAAAAGTCACATTACTAGGTACTCTACTCAATGACCATGTGCTGCCACAATACACGAACAAAGGGGAAAAAATTACCACAAAAAAACTTATTCTGAGAGTCCAAGATCTCTACAGGTTCCTCTTCAAAGGTCACATCATCATCAATATCAATCTAACCCCAATCGATGATGTAGGTGTTTTCATGAAGATAATGATTGAGCTACAACACGTGAAAAAATCGTGTATTCAGATCATCTATGGGGGAAGTGTTATTTGGTATGCCACGACTCCAACACAAGACAACAGCTAAAAAATCCCAAAAAACTGTGGAAAAACCTTACTCCCACAACCAAACCTTCATTGCCAATGAGGGGAGAAACCCTATGGAACACATGATATCTAACATAAAAATCCGAAGGTATCATCCTATGATCAAAATAATATTTATGACAATATTACGCTTCTTTCCTCCTCTTCTAAATTTCCTAAAGAATATCTAGAATATTTTTTACCAATTATGGCTTCAGAATTATTGAACCTCTAACCCCAGTCCAGTACAATGGAGAATGGAATGGTCAGCCATACAATGCTTCAAACGGTTCCTTACTAATTGTGGATTGAAAACTATTATAATAATAAAACTCTACCAGGGGATTGTTCCTCATCCATAAGCCTCCAAAATCCATGACATAAAAGTGAAACATTTCTTCAAGAGTATAGATATCCCGCTTGGTCTGACCGTTCGTATGTAGATGAAAAGTAGTTCTAAGGCATAACAGAGAATGAAAATAATGCTAGGGACCCCTCTACTCCCTGTAGGTAAAACAAGGATCTTTATTGAAAATGATCATCCTCGGGACACTGTAGAGTTTGACCACCTCCTCTAAATATTTCCTCGACAAAACCGTTACTGAGATCGACTCCTTGATCACTATAATGTGAGTTGATTTCATCAAAAAATCAACTAGCACCCATATATCTTCATAGACTCCCTGATACCAAGGTAAAAAAATAAAAAGTTGATTGATATTTCCTCCCACTTCAACTGAGGAACCACTAATGGTGGCAGAAAACCATCGGGAACATAGTGCTCAACCTTCACCTTCTTACAGACCAATCATCGAGACAAAAACTCTACAACTGAACACTTCAACCCAGGCCACCAAAACTGACCTCTGAAAGCTCGATACATAATTATCATTCCAGAACATATCACCAATGGTGAACTATGAAACTATATGAGAACCATCTCACACATCAAAAAAGGAATTAAAAAATCTTCTCTAAAACAACACTCTATGACAGTCATCTTCAGACCAACTATCAGGGGACGCACCAAAAACAACTTGGTATCTCTATAACTTCACCTCAAGATCCCCCACGTGGGACTTTTATACCTTCTGCACCAGTGATGACTACACTGTCATATGAAAAAGGCAACAACTTTCCCTGACTTCTCCAATATTTAAATGAAATGATGATAGTTATTCCATTATTCTCTATTAATCGCTTGATTCCTACACTACATCACTATGTGACTTCCTTCTCAGCACATCATCTATAATATTCCCCTTTCTGGGTGTATACAAAATATCAATGACGTAATCCTATAAGAACTCCATCAATTAATGCTGATGAAAGTTCAATTATCATTTGGAGAAAACATACCTAAATCTCTTATGATTGGGGAGGACCACAAAATTATCACCTATGTGGTAATGTATCCAAATAATTAGGGAAAATACTACTACCACCAAATCATGATTAGTGGTGGTATAATTAAGCTCATGGTGGCATAATTTCTAAGACCCATAGAAAATGACCGATCTTTTTTTCATTAGAAAAAATCCATCTAAGACGTGAAGCATCATAGAAAACATCAAACTAAACTCCTTTTATAGGAATAAAAAGTACTGGAGCCCTGACTAAATTCTCATTAAGATTCTCAAATGCCATCTAAAAATGTTCATTCCACAAGAATTCTTGATCCTTCTTGGTCAACAATATCAGAGGAGTTGAAACCTGAGATAATTCAACTACGAACCTCCTATAATGTCCTAAAAGACCAAAGAAACTTCAAAACTCTGCCACTATCTTAGGGGATTCCCAAGGCACAAATGCTTCTATCATTTATAGATCCACATGTAATACCTTCTGGGATACAACATTCCACAAGAAAATAACTTCTCAAGCCCAAAAATCGCACTTCTGCAATATCCCAAATAGCTATTCATGATGAGGAACTCAAAAAATGGCACACAGATGATCTACATTCACCACCTAGAACCTGAAGTTCACACGTATATCATTGCTAAAACCACCATGAACTTATCTATGAACTCATGGAATATAGTGTTCATTTACTCCATGAACATAGTTACAGAATTAACCACACCGAAAAACATAAAAAAAACACATAATTCCTATTATAATAACAGAAATCATTCTTCGGGATATCCTCAATCTTTATATATATATGATGATATCATGAACACAATTCAATATTCAAGAACCAACTTGAACCCTTTTGTTGATCAAATAAATCATCAATCAGTGAATTATTTTAATTCTATAGTAAAATGATACAGAAGTCATTATTTATGTCTAGGAATCAAATTCATGTCAATCTGATGCACGGTATGGCCGGTATGACTCAATGTGTATGTTGTTAATTTAAAATTGAAATTTTATTTCAAAAAGTGTTTCACCCACTAAAAACTGAGAATGTACACAATGATTATCTTGATAATTTAGTAAAATTATTCTTAATTAATTTATGATGTGTATTAATTGGCATCACATCAAACTAATACATGATGTGACCGGTATAACTCAAAGTGCATTTTTTTCATACTGAAATTACATTTTAGAAAAAAACACAAGTTTCATGCTCAAAACCAAGAAATCACATTCAAATTGTTTTTATACATTATTAAAATGATCCATGTGTCATTTTGGATGTGCAAGAATTGGTCCCACCATATCATGGAACATAGTGTGACTGGTATGGAACCAAGTATGTATTTCCATTAAAAATTGTAATTAATTTTAGTAAAAAGAACAAGGGACATACTCAAAACTGAGAAAAAAAATTTGTATTATTTAGATTCATTAGAAAAATATCTATAAGTCATTTTTATGTGTAGGAATAAGCCACACCTCAATCTGACATACGGTGGGAATGTTATTACTCCAAGTGTGTCATTTTATTTAAAATTGACATTAATTTTAATAAAAAAGGAAAGTGACATACTAAAGACCAAGAAAAATAATTCAGACTATATTTGATACATTAGGAAAATGATCCATAAGTCATTTGTGATGTGTAGGAATCATTCACACCTCAATCAAATACATTTTATGCCATGTATGTCTCAAAGTGGTCGTTGTCAGTTTAAAATTGAAATTTTAGTTTAAAATGCATGGAACTCACTAAAAGTAAAGAAAATTTTCTCTGGTTGTCTTGAAAATTTATAAAATGATTCATAAGTCATTTTTGACATGTGGGGTTTAGTCTCATGTCATGTCATCACACGATGTGACCTGTATAACCCAAAGTCTGTGTTTTCTATTTAAAATGACATTTTAGAAGGAAAAAATGACATACTCAAAACCAATAAAATACATTCAGATTGTTTTTATATATTAGGAAAATTATCTATATGTTATTTGTGATGTGTATGAATCAACTTCACCTCAATCTGACGTACAGTGTGGCCGGTAGGACATCAGGTGTATCTTCTCATTTAAAATTGTTATTTCAGCTAAAAATATTAGTGACATACTCAAAATAGAGAAACGGAATTCAGATTTTTTGATAATTTAAAAAACTAATCGATAAGTCATTTTTTATGAGTTGGAATTGGTGACACCTCAATATGATACATGATGATCCATGTATGACTGAAATTTCCCATTAAAAGTAAAAAATTGTCATTTTTGTTCAAAATGTGTGTCACTCACTAAAAACTGAGAAAATGCACTCTGATTCTCTTAATATATTATTAAAATAATACAGAAGTCGTTTTTTATGTGTATGAACTAGTCTCATATCAAACTGACACACGATGTGGACAATATGTCATAACGTGCATGATTTCAGTTTAAAATGAAATTTTAGTTAAAAAGATAAGTGAGGTACTCAAAAACTACTAAATGTATTCATATTTTTTTATAATTTTTTAAAATGATATATAAGTCACTTGTAATGTATAGGGTTCATCCCCACCTCAATCCTATGCATGGTGTGACTGGTATGACTCTAAGTGTGCCTTTTTATATAAAATTGATATTTCATTAATGCATTCTTTCATATTTTTGTTTAATTATTTCTTTATAGTATTGAAAGCATAATATTCATTTTATTAATAAGGTGTATTCTTTTGATCAGGTTGGGGTGATGTTTTTTTCAACTGATACCATTGTCAGTCTTTTTTGAGATGGGGTCACAAGTTCTAAAGACAATGAAACATTGATGATTTAAAATGTTTGTGGATAGAAATTGAAAATGTAATTATAAACAATGTTGTTTGAAATGAATATAATAACATTTTTTTTATTTTTTATGTAAAATTTATTTCAATTTAAATATTTATTTTCATACAGGTGGATTTCCATACAGATGTATTTTTATATAGGTTCATACATGTGAATTGTTTATAGTGTGCTATTATTCAAACTACACACTATAATAGTAAGGCTTTTATCAATGCTATTTCTGTCACTAATAAAGGCTCATCTTTATTAGCACTCAAAAATGTTATGATAAATGGGGTTATTTATGAATGTCTTTTTAGCAGTAATAAAGGGGTCCCCCATTTAATGAAACTAAGGATAACAACACTTTTCTATCACTATTAAAGGTTTTTTGCGTTGTTAAAGGGTTGAAATGTGGTAGTGTCACACCTCACATTACATTGAGGTTTTCATGCCCTCTCATTCTTTTGATCATGTTAGCTTTTATATGGTGGTTACAACTTTCTTTATTTCCTATTTAGGGGTATTATCCCATATGGAAAGACCTGACTAATTCATGGTATGAAGATCCTATTCCCCTAAAATCTATTGGTCCAATGGGGTCCATTATTCAATGCCAGATCATGTGGAACACTTTGGAATAGTGTAGGAGGGCTAAGGGTGGTATGATAAATCCCATAGATGATGCCTAGATCATTGGTATGAATATAACTACCAATACTCCAATATAAAAAACCTTAATGGATCAGTTTTAGTGGGTGGGGACATGAAGATGTCCTATATCAATGTCTTAGAAGTGGGTTGGGAAATTGATCTTCCTCATAAAAAGGATCATGAATGCACCAAGGCCAGACAGTTTCCCCTTTAGTCTCTATTTTGGCTCCTCCTCATCTAGCCCCAGCACGTGCCACTTAAATATAAAGAAAAAAATTGATATAAAAAGTTGGGAGTTACATATCTTTGAGGGGTGGACATTTTTATGGATCAAGGAAGGAAATTATTTGTCTATTCCAATCATGAACATATCTTCTATACAATGGGGCCAGGAATGTAGTTTCATTTACATTGGTTTTCAGATCTTTAACCATTAAATTTATCCATATATAATGGGATTTCATTTGTGGTGGTATTTAATCTGATCCCAATGCTTTTAATCTATACCTTTTATTTAGACAAAAAATGCATAATTTTCATAGTCAGGTCTATTTGGGTTTTTTTATGAGGCTGATTTCTTCATTTCAAGATACCTTCAAACAACATCTTCTTTCTGCCTTTGATCCACTATTTTATTCGATTCTTATTTTTGAGATCACACTCGTATATGGGAGTTTATTATTTTTAATCTTGATTATTATTGGATTATTATTTATTTACTATATCTTGTGGGTTTTATCTTTTGGGTTTTCCATGTTAAAATTTATGTTTTCAACATTTATTTTTCTACACATATGTTTTGTTACAATGCATCTACTTTAAATTTCTCCGACTTGTTCAAAGTGAAGAAATTCATTTCCACTATGCATTCTCTTTGTTATTTTATTTTACATTTATCACATTTCGTATTTCCAAAAATTTGGTATCACATGGTTTGGTTATTGTTCAGATAAGTTATGGAATCCAATTACATTTGGATGATTTTGTTGAATCGTACCAACTACCATAAATGGTGATTAAAAATGAAGGATCTGGTTTTTGTCAAGAAAATAAAAATTTTAGTGTTTATTACTCAAAATCCAGAAATAATTTCTAATGATGAATGGGAGTTTGAGAATGTGAAGGTTTTTGGATTCATTCATTAGTATGTCAAATACAACATGATAAACCATATTGTCAATATCTCTCATGCTAAAACTTTTTTCAAGAAGCTTGACACTGCCTAATCATACAATATTGGAAAATATATTTTTTTCTCCTCAAATAAATGATGAATTAGTGGTACATAGAAGGTACATCTATTTCTAACTATTTTAGTGAATATTTGGGATGTTTTGATCAATTTTATTGTATGGGTATTGATTTTGAAAATAATGTTTTAGAGAATTTGTTTATAATATTTTAACATTTTCTTTGTAGAATTTCCATGTTACTATAATTGGTTTTACTTCCAATGGTCCTGTAACATTCAGTTTTGTTAATTATATTGGCATTAATGAAGAGGACATGATATGTAATCAAGAAAAATATTCCTTAGATATTTTAGTCACAGAGATCATGGGGAGAATTCGATAAACAAATATGAGATAAAGTAGTCATGGTAAGAGAAAAGGCTGGAGCAAATCCAGGTCAAATAAGAGATTTTCAATGTCATCATTATTATATGAAATGAAATATAAATAATTTTTTCTATTAGAAAAAAGAGAAAATAGAACAAAGTAAAATCAGAAAAATAAGAATATTGATGGATATGATCATGTCTCCACCACTACAGGGGTGGTCACGATATTGTTTATGAATCCATTAATATTCATTCTGATGAATCTTGTTGGGTTGTTATTTGTTTTCTTCTTGGTACGTTTGATATAGAGATTGTTTTTTGAAATGAATAACCTATAATTTGTTTCTTTAAGGATTTATATATGGCTTGATATATGGATTCGAGGAAGTTTACTTGAAGATATTTGATCACATTTTCATGGGTCGATTATCTGGATAGTATATGTTGTAGAGATGTATGGATTTATATACCACTAAGTATGAGTTTGTCACAAAAATAGAGGCTTTAAAAGAATAGCTGTAAATGAAAAATATTATTTGAGAGATCAATTTTAATTAGTAGTGTTATGTTTTATTTTGTGAAAATCAGAGTGCTATTTTTTAGGAATGAATCACACTTTTCAGGGAAGCTCAAAACATTTCAATGTTCGGTTTCATTGGATCTACGAAGTTATTGATTCGAGATAGTTGGATCTCTATAAGAACCACATGGATTTCAATGGGTCCTATATTTTGACCAATAGATTACCAACAAGTAAATTAGAGACTTATCAACTGATTTTAGGGTCGGCAGTGATCCACAGTTGAGTCAGAGGGGGTGTTTGTTGGGGTGCCTTCTAATTTTTCCCCCAGCGCATGCCACTTAAATAAAAAGAGAAAAAAAAGATATGAAAATAGGGGAGTTGAGTTTATTTTAATGGAAGACGTTTTTAGGGCTCATGGAATGTGTCTGTCTCATTATTCTAAATGTGTGACTCTCTTCTCAACTTCAGGGTGGTTTTGTTATGGTTATATCCAATGTTTTTTAGATCTGCATCGGAAAAACTCTCCAGGTCTGTTCGGATTTCATCTACAATTGGGTCTTTGATCTAATCCCAATGCTTTTCATATAAACCTTTTATTCAGATAGTGAACACATATATTTCATGGTTATATATATTTAGGTTTCTTTATCAAGTTGCATTATTCATTTCATGGGGCCTTCAGACTCTATCTACTTTCGTCCTTTGATCAAAAATTTTATCTTAGTATTATTTTTTATATCCTTCTAATATTTGGTAGTCTATCCTTTTTACTCATGATTATTGATAGATTCTACTTTCTGGACTAGGTTTCATGGTTTTTATATTTTGGGTTTTCCATGAAAAATTTCTATTGTCAACATTTATTTTTCGGCACATATATTTGGTCACTGAGAATCCGTGTTAGTTTTTATGTAATGTTCAAAAGGAAAGGAAATTTATTTCCATTTCACATTCGTTTTGGTGTTTGATTGTATGTTTGTCACTTTCTATATTTCCCAAGAGTCTTACAACACACTATTATGATCCTTCCTCCTCACCCTTTCCTTCCACATCCTTTTCACTTTACAAGGCTCTTTCCCAATATATCCTTGAAGGTGGTATCAGTCCTACTGTTGGTGGTGCTGTTTATAGTAGAAATTGGGGATGTTACACTCAAAATAAAAAATGTAAAACCATAGATATGAATGGTGACTTGAATGGTGTTTGAAATTATTTAATAAAAACCTTATAAAGACATAAAACAATGTAAAAAATGTTTAGTGAATGAGTGAAAAAGAAAAAATTTAGAAAAAATTATGAAAAAATTTGGGGTAAAACATTGATGGGAATATGTTAGAGATATAAAGAATGAATAAAGTTTTAAATGAAATATATAGTATAAATTTGTAAAAATATATAAAAAGGATAATTAAATAAATAATTATATTTAGATATTTAGATAATTAAAATTATAAAATAAAAAAATTTTATAAAATAATAATAAAAAACATTATATTGGAAGTACAATTTCAAGATTCTTGTTATTTCCATTAATGTTTAATTCATCATTTTAACCATGTGATGCATTCCACAATCTCTTTTTTCACATAATATTCCTTTGATTCTACAGTAATACCCAAAATTCCCAATATAATAAAAAATGAGTTTGACAATGGTTTTTTAAGCATTTAGTAGTGATTTAAACCATTGATAAATGATGTGTGACACATTCTAATAGCGTCACGTATATATATGTGGGGAATCTTTTCAATGTAGTTTTTTCCAATAGTTATTTATTAATCGGTGTCTTAAACCATTGCTAAATACTTAGCCCGGATTTCTATTTTTTAAAAATTTATTATTTATTATATAATTATAAATAAATAAATAAATTAATTAATTAATAAACATATATATATATCGAAATAATATATATTCATGTATAGAAATATTCATACATACAAATAAATATTTTTAAATATATATTAACATAAATAAATTTTCGTAAATATATAATATATATATTGTTAGATATAATAGTATATATATAAACACATAATATATATTAACAAATATAAATACCAATTAATATAAAGATAAATTAATATACATAAATATATATAATTATCTATAAATATATAAAAATATAGGCAGATTAACATAAATATGTATAAATATATATTTAAATATAATTTTCAATAAAGGAAAATAAATATACACAAATATAAATAGATAGCCCACCCACTATCTTAACCTATGTCCATGGTCTTTTGGGTTGCGCTGCTATTGTAAGCGACATCATGTTCCACCATCACCTGAGCATGTCACCGCTCTTTAATACCACTAGCCAATGTTGATTAAAGAATATCATTTAAACATAACACCACCATAATTTAAATATAACCCACCCACAATGTACGTTACCCATCTAGCCACACACATTTTGGAATTTCGTAGCAGGGGTTATCAACCCACAGATTATAAATTCCCACCTTCATCATCCCCCAATGGAAGACACCCATGATGGATCTAATGAACCTTCTTTTGGTCATCACTGGACTTTTACAGCTAAAGCACGGTTCTCCTTTCATTATAATTCCCACAATAGAAATGGTACTAATCATAATTCTCATCCTATAGCTGTTAATAAATCTCTAACACCTCTCTCTATGCTAGGTATCCTTCCACCTAGTCTACATCGGGATCCTATTGATTTTCTTCACACCTGAAATCATGGTGACCCCTCTAGTCCATCAGATCCCCCACTGCCATTCTCCCCACCATCCTCTCCCTGAAAAAGACCTTCCATAAGGCAAATTGTCGACTAATGGAATTCACCCAAAAAACGGTATCATCCCTCCACACTCTACCCGGTGCTGCCAATATTTGCAGTGAGAGGTCCGATGCTTGTGTGATTAGCAAGACACTTTCCTATCTCCCTGTCATTGTTTTATTTTATTTTTGTGTGCCAAAATTTTTATTTTAACAAATTGTTCTTTTGTAATTGATCCTATATATAATATGTAATCTCATTTATTTGATAATTAAAAAAAACAATAATTTCACATATGTATTTAAATATATATATATATATATATATTTACATTTATAATTATACATAAATATATTTATATATACATATATTTATGATGACATATTTATATAATTGAAAATAAATTTATATAATTATAAATATATATATATATATATATATATATGTGAATACATATACTTATAACTAATTAAATAATTTTAACTATTTATATAATTATAAACTATATTTTATTATATCATTATACACAAATTTATAAACATAACTATTTTTATATTTATATATAAATATATTTTTAAATTTATATTTATTATATTAAAAAAATACTTATATATTTATATATTTTCATTTATAAATATGAATATAAAATTCTAAATATAGCTAAATAATTATAATTATACATCAATATATTTATGATGACACTTATATAATTATAAATAAATTTACATAATTATAAAGTTTTATATATAAATTTTTATTTTTTTGAATACATGTATTTATTACTATTTAAATAGTTATAACTATTTATATATTTATAAATGTAATTTTATTATATCTTTATACATATATTTAAAATTTTAACTATTTATATATTTCTATATAAATATATTTGTAAATGTATATTTAATATATTTAAAATATAAATGTATTTATATAATTATATGGTTATATTTATAAATATATTTATGTAATTGTAAATATATCTAAATAATTATAATTATACAAAAATATATATTTACACATATTATTATAGATAAATATATTTATATATAAATATATCTATATATAAATTTATTTATAAAGACACATTTATATAATAATAAATAAATTGATATAAATAAATAAATAAATAAATATATATATATATATTATGAATACATATATTTACAACTATTTCATCATCATCATCATTTATTTGTTCGAAAAGGTCATGATAACATAAACAAGAGAAATAACTACAAAACATGGGAAAATGGAGGCATGAAATAATTGTCCAAATGTATCCACTTTTATTAGGTTCTCCCCCACAGGCTTTAAGAAGTTCGAGCTTGGGAAACCAGTGAAACTAGATCCTTGGTTTTCCATTGATGCAAGGTGGTCCGCAACCATGTTTCCCCCACAAAAAGTGTGGAGTACATGAATATTACTGTCAAGGAGACTTATTCACCTTCTCATAACATAAGAAATCAACCATGGGATAATACATGTTCAATGCATAGAATTGTGTAGAATGATAGAGCTAGTTTCTAAATTCTATAGTTCTATATTCCTTTGAGGGAATAAGCATAGTCCAGTGAGCGAAACCTTGGCTTTGGCTTGGAGGTATTGACCAACACCCAAATCATCTATAAAAGACAGAATAACATATCCCCACAGGTCTCGAATGAAAACCCCTCCTTGTATGTTACCTGGGACTAAAGAACCATCCGTGTTAAGTTTGAGGCCCCAAAGATGTGGAAAACATTGAACCCACTACCCCTGGGAATTAATGCAGATGGAATGGTCAGGGGGTTGCTCGCATACAATGGCCTCAGAGTGGGAGATTCGTTCTGGTTCTTAAAACGTATTACCATATTGAGGACTAGGTTCCTTATTCTTATGATAAGAGATTTTTATATTATAAAAACCTCTACATGTCGAGCCTTATTTTTGGATTTCCATATACACTAGCAATCAATGATCATCACAATTTCATGTTCTATATTTTTTGGGCCTACAACACCCAAACCGTGAAACCATCAGTGAATCAATAATTTTTTTGGTTGAGGGCTCTCAATGAAGTGTATGAAAAAAAACTAGGGAACAACAAAATGAAAGAAGAATGGTGCTGGTGATGTGCAGACGAACCAAGAACCAATAATAGGAAAGAGAAATGTAGAGTAATAAAGGGACAAGAGGATTTACGTGATTCAGATCATTATGGATCCTACTGCATGTAAAGAACACCACACCACACACACACACACTTTTATTAATTTTAAAAAGAAAAACCAAGATCTACAAAATTGTATCAAATAAATCCTAAATCAAGGAGGAGAAAAACAGATGCAGAAAGAGGTGCTTACAATGCTGGACTCAAAAGTCCGTCCATCTGGATCTCTTGGTGTTTTTGGTTGAGGTGAAACACAGTTCTCTCCCAGATCGCACTGTGGAGGGGTGTCTTCAAGTCTGGTTCTTGCAGAATTCTGGTCAAAATATGGCCGCACTTCTTCCCGATGGAAGGGAGCCAAGAGAAGCTCCACTGCGAGCTGCACATGAGCTATATGCAGGGAGTCCAGAAGGCCAATCGGGTTGATTCCTCTAATTGGGACGAAGGCACTTGTTATTTGAAGAACCTGGGGCAGTCTAATGGCCATGAAGACACATAGGTTCTCAAACTGCTAAACCTTCCCCAAAACCTAGCCACCAAAAAAGATAACCCCAATAACCCTCTAACAGCACACGCAACAAAACAGTGCCACAAAGCACTCTGAGAACTATTAAAAAGCAATCCAAGTGCAAGGTAGATGACTAAGATCAAAAGGCTTACAATGGAGATGAATATACAGGGGTCAAAGAAACAAATAAACTAGGATTTCCAATAGGTAAGGTAAACAACATATGCAGCTAAAATAATAAAAAAATATGATAAAATTAAATTAAAGAATTTAATGTAAAAACAATTAATGAGTTAATAGCATCTAAATTCAAAAATCTCCACCATTTTTAATTAAATTTTGTGATGTTCTTGCACCTAAAGTTATGGAATAAGGACCAAGTTCATTCTATCTAAACAAAAACTACACTTAGATAAAGTCACAACTCTAGTCAAACTATCAGCTGGGCTTTTATCAATTTGTATCTTATTGACACACACTGTTCCTTGTTCTATAAATTTTTTAATAAATTATAACCTAATATCTATATGTTTTGACTTACCATGGAAAAAATGTTTTTAGATAAATGAATAGATGATTGATTATCTGAATAGACTTTAATAGTAGAATTGTAAATACAATGTTCAGAGGTGATAACTTTGATCCACAATGATTCCTTGAATGCCTCAGTCAAGGCTATGTATTCAGATTCTGTAGTCGAATTTGCATTAAAAAATTTCATGTTGCACTTCCAGGAAATGGAATCACCAAATGAACTAAACACATAACCATTTAGAGATTTACGGGTATCTATATTTCCAACATAATCATCATCCACATAACCACAGATAAGGTCATCATAATCAATATTTCAACCATAACATAAACAAACACTAGGTGTACTATAGATATATCTATGAATCCACTTAAGGTCATGCGAGTGTGGCTTCCCTGGCGTTGCATTGAGCTTTCTAAGGGTGAAAAATGAAAATGCAATGTCAAGGCGCATACAAATCATTTCATACATTATGCTGACAACCATTTTAGCATAAGGAATTTTGGACATAAATTCAATATCTTCTTTAGCTGTAGGGTCTTGAGATAAGGACAATTTAAAATGTGAAGCAAGAGGTATATTAACAGGTTTTACAGTTTCAAACATGTACCTTTTGAGAACATTTAAAATATAGCTATGCTGAGAAAGATAGAGAAAATTATTGGGTCTATCCCTAATGATTTCAATGCCAAGAATTTTCTTGGACACACCCAGGTCCTTCATTTCAAAAGTGTTCTCCAAATGGGTTTTGACAGAAGAGAAAAGATTTATATCCTTGCATATGATGAGCATATCATCAACATACAACAAGAGGTAAATGATGTAGGTCCTGGTTTCATTGAAATAAACACAGGAATCATATTGATTTCTAGTGAATTTATTACCAAGCATGAATGAGTCAAATTTCAAGTACCATTGTCTTGATGATTTCATTAAGCTGTATAGAGACTTGTTCAGGAGGTACACTTGATGTGGTTTGAATTCACTTGGATAGCCTTCTGAAGGCTACATATAAATATTTTCCTTCTGTTCACCATGTAAGAAGGCAGTCTTAACATCTATCTTCACAATGTGGAAGTCATTATAGGTAGCATAGGCTAACAGGAGCCTAATAGAATAGTGCTTCACTACTAGAGAGAATATTTTAGAATAATCAATTCTCTCCCTTTTGTGTAAACCCTTAGCTACTAACCTAGCTTTGAACTTGATTTTGTTTCCCTCAGTATTATCCTCTTTCCTTTTGAAAATCCATTTGGAACTAATTACTTTAGCATTAATTGGTTTGTTCACAACACTCCATGTATGATTTTTATTTAAATAATGCATCTCTTAATTCATGGAAAAGACCCATTTCTTGGAATCTTTGTCTTTCAAGGCTTGCCTATATGACTGAGGATCATCATCGATGAGATCCTGTGCCACATGAAAGGTGTAGGAAGCCATGTCATACTGGATGAACCTAGAAAGGGGTCTTGGAACCCTCATTTGTCTTTCACGGGTTAGTTGAGAATCCCTTTAAGTATCAAAAGGTTCAGATTCTGAATATGAACTGATACTGATTTCAGAATTAGCCACCGTAGTGGGCTGAGAAGTAGGCTGACTGGGTTGAAGATCAGTCTCCAAATGAGGAGAAGGTTCGGGTTCATCAAACTTAGTGATGTATGGTTCATCGCTGCATTGATGGGTAGACTTGGTCTTGGTAGAGGATGACTCATGAAAGACCACATCTCTACTAATAAATCATTTTTGGTACTCGGGTTTATCCACCCAATGCTTATACCCTTTTCCCCTTTGGGGTAACCAATGAAAATGCATTTCAGAGCTCCTGGTTACAACTTATCGGTCCTAACATGTGCATAGGCTGTGGAACCAAAAACCCTAAGGTAGGAATTAGAGTGAGGCCTCCTAGTCTAAAGATCTTCAGGAGTCTTGAACTGGTTAGTAGAAGAGGGACACCTGTTGATAAGGTAAACTGTTGTTCTAGTAGCCTCATCCAGAAAGACTTGGGGAGGCCTAAGCGTGGAATCATGCTTTGGATGTGCTCTAAGATGGTACTATTCATCCTCTCTAATAGCCCATTTTGTTGGGGAGTATCCCTGACAGTCCTATGTCTCTTAATCCCTTCTTTTTCACAGAAGACAATAAAATCAGTAGACAAATACTCTAATCCATTTTCATTCCTCATGGTCTTTATTTTTCCAGCCTTATTTTATACTGAAGATTTCTAGGTCTTAAAGGTCTGGAATACTTCTGACTTATGCATCATGAGGTACACCCAGACCTTCCTAGAGAAGTCATTAATGAATGTGACGAAGTAAGATCCTCCACCCTGGGAGGTAGTCCTCGCTGGACCCCATAAATCAGAATGGATGTATTCAAGTGGGGTAGTGGCTTTGAATGTGGATCTATTCAAACTAAGTCTCTTAGCCATTCCTATTACACAGTCTTCAAAAAATGGCAGGTTTATTGGTGTTATGTCATTCAGAAAACCCTGCTTGATAAGATCTTCTAATCATTTGGAGCTTATATGCCCCAACCATCTATTCCAAAGCGTAGTATTGTCAGTTTTGGTATTGTAAATACTACCCAATGCCCTTGAATGGGTCTTACCATCCAAGACATAAAATCCATTTGTTAGGGACCCTCTAAAATGGTCCTAGATCCTTTAGATATCTTAAAAGATCCTGATTCAGATCTAAAGGTATATCCCTTTTGAAAAAGGACTCTTAAGGAAAATAAGTTGCTTTGGTGTTTGGGAACCCACCTTACATCAAGCCATGTAATCAGAGATTGATTGTCAAGTTCTAACAAAACAGATCTGCAACCCTCCACTTTACATTTCTTATTATTACCTAACAGGACATCCCCTTCCACTCTCTCCACCAGCGCTGAAAATGACTCTTTGTAGGGACACATATGGAAAGAACATCTGGAGTTAAGGACCCACTCTCTGTCAAGTGTATGGATGCACACATTTAAAACATCAACAGTTTCATAAGTAGAGTCAACAATAAGAGACTGGTCAGTGGGTTGTGCATGTTCTTTCTCACGTTTGAGCTTCCTACATTCAGGTTTTATATTCCCAGGCCTGCAACAATGGAAGCACGTGACTTATCTTTCTCTACTATTGTTACTCTTTGATTTTTGTTCTTGCCTAGGTTCTTTGCTACTTGTACTTTTATCTCTATTAAATTGTTTCTTTTTTCCGTTAACTTGGGGCCTACCCCTAGTGAAAAAACTCTCAGCCTCACCTTTTGCCATGGGTTTTGTGTGAAGTTCCTTGGACAGAAGGGCATACATAACTTCTTCTAGAGTCAAGGAGTCTCAACCATACATCATGGTCTCAACAAAGGTACTATAACTAGGGTCAAGGGAGATCAGGATAATAATTGCATGATCTTCATCATCTACTAAGAAATCTATGTTGGCTAGATCTAACATGATTTTTTTGAACTCATCAAGATGGGATTTCAAAGAAGCACTAGGTCTCATCCTAAATGTGAACATATGGTGATTCTAATACAACCTACCTACAAGGGAGGCAGTCATGTAATGTTTTTCTAATTTAAGCCTAATGCCAATAACAATAGACTCATAAGCCACTTCTCTAATGACTTTATCTCCTAAGGACCATAAAAGGGAACTCTGGGATTTAATAAGAATTTCAGGGGGCACAGGATGGTATTCAGTAATAGTTTGGCTAGTTTCATTTATAGTTGTAATGGGTTTAGTAGGCCCATAGAGGGCATCAATGAGACCTTGCTGGACGAGAAATGTACTCATTTTTATTTTCCACAAATTGAAGTCATTGTCTCCATCAAATTTTTTGATTTCATATCGCATTGTAGACATTTTTGTCCAGATGATTAGATGGAGAATGATTGGGGACAACGATAAGTATACACCCCCAAAAATCGACCGATCTCACTAGGTAAATGTGTACCATGAGATATGAAGGCAAAAATATTTGGTGAATATAATGATTTCACCAGAATGGAAAGAGTAAAAACAACAACAATATACAGGTAGAATTTACACAAGGTTTAAATTTGGAAATCAAACAAATAAACCCAAAATTAAATAACTGCATACTAAACACTAAATAGTGAACAAAATACAACTAGACAGATTCAAAACAAAGCTGTAAAATAGTGTGAAGGGGCGGCCAGTAAGGTATTGGCATCGACTATGTTCAACAGGATCAAGAAATATATTTATAGAGGCCTGGAAATATATTTTACAGGCAAGCAGGAAATGGAATTTCAGAAATATGCAATTTTGTAAGTGACAAGTAGTAGGCAGGTTAAAGTACAAAGAATAGCCTTATAAAAAAATATAGAAAATCAATTACTATGACTGTTAATTAAAATTGAAAAAAAAATAGAAGACAAAGAAATAACAACAATTTTTCAACAGTAGGTCAAATGATAGTCAGCGCGACAACCAAAGGTGTCTTTGATACCACTTTTTGTGGTTGAGGGGTCTCAATGCAGTGAAAAAAAAACAGGGAACAACAAAATGAAATCAGAATGGTTATGGTGATGTGAAGACGAACCAATAACCAATAATAGGAAAGAAAAATGAAGGATAATAAAGGGACAAGAGGATTTAAGATCTTCATATCCTTATGGATCCTACTACATGGAAAGAACAACACACATACACACTTTTATTAATTTCCAAAAGAAAAACTAGGATCTAAAAACTTGCAGCAAATACCTCCTCAATCAAGGAGGAGAAAAACTGATGCAGAAAGAGGAGATTACAACTCCGTACTCACAGGTCTGGATGTCCGGATCTCTTGGAAATTTTGGTCAAGATGAAACTTTGTTCTCTTCCAGATCGCACTGTGTAGGGGTGTCTCTAGTTCCGGTTCTTGCAGACTTCTCGTCGAAATACGACCGCACTTTTTCCCGATGGAATGAAGTTGAGAGAAGATCCACCATGAGCTGTGCACAAGCTCTATGCAGGGAGTCCAACAGGCCAATCAGACCGATTTATCTAATGAGGATGAAGGCACTTGTTCTCCTAAGAATCTAGAGAATTCCAACGATGATGAAGATTCTTAGGTTCTCAAAATGCTAAACCTTCCCCGAACCCTAGTCATCGAAAAATATAATCCCTGCAACCCTAAAAAAGAACACCCAACCAAAAAGTGCCACAAATCACTCCAAGAACTAACCAAAAACAAATCAGGTTCAAGGTGGACGACTGAGATCAAAAGGCTTACCATGGAGATGAATGACTAGGGGTCAAAGAAACAAATAAACCCGGATTTCCAACAGGGAAGGTAAGTAGCATATGGAGGTAAAATAATAAAAGCACATATGATAAAATTAAATGGAAGCATTTAATGTAAAAAACAAATAATGAATTAATGGCATCTTAATTCACAAATAAGTTTGGTCTCAGGCTATAACCTCTATTCAAATGCCCCTTTTCAAAAAAATTCCCTTGAATTGATTCCAGAAAGATACAACTATCTAGTTATGTGTTGATGTCAATAAGACCCAAATATTCTTGTTGGTTATGATTCATAACATTCTTGATGAACATTGGGTAGATGATGGCATCCCTAAAATAAATTCTTGGAACTGGACATCCTAGGAAACTGATCCGTGATTCAGCCCAACTGTTGTTCTAAAAGAGAATATCACCTTTCCTCACAATCCATCATGTAAGAGGTTTAAAATTTATATTTGTGGGAAAATTATGGGAAATAATGGAGAATAATGACCTTATTACACCTCTACCCCCTCATCATTTAGTATCTAAGACCTTTCCCCAGAGGGTTCGCTCCTCTAAGTCTTCACATGCCAGTTTTGGATACATGATATAGGGAGTGTCAGAGAGATTTCTAATGTTAATACTCCCTTCCCAGATTTTCCTTTCCATTCTGGTTTAGGAGACTCAGTGTCTTTTTTCCCTCTGATTGAGTATCCCAAATAAAGCATGCCAAGATCCTATAAATATTGGATATCACAGTTTTCAGAACCTTAACAACTATGAGCATGTGTATTGGTATAACTAAGAGAATGATGCTAACCAACATGATCCTACCTCTAAAGGATAAATAAATGTTTTTCCAATTCAAGACATGACCAGTGAGCCTTCTTACAATGTGATCAATGTGATGTATACACTATAACGCCCCAACCCCAGAATCCGAGAGTCGGTGCATTAGTACATATCATTGGCATGATCACAAAAGATCAAGTCTCAAAAGACCTATTAGTTTAGTATCCTTGGAAGTACTAAATACATTCATAAGGTTTACATTACAACATAAAATGGAAAACTACAACAACATTGTTTCCATAGAAAACACAGAGATCCCATAGACTATCCCAGTAGGTCAGTCATAATATAATTTTTCGCATCTCGGGAAAAATAAAATATATAAAGGGGTGAGCACAGATACTCAGTAAGGATAAAAATATAGCGGAAACTTTCATAAATAAGCATAAAAATTTAAGGCAACGTATAAAACTAAAACAAAAGCCTTTACAACATAAACTTCATCATAATATGGAAAATATAAATCAAAATAATGTCATTTACTTACTCACATGGATATTCTACAAGTTGAATAATCTAATGCAATATCAATAGCCACATTCATAATGATGGAATGCATAATGCCAGACTTTCATAACCACATAGTCTAGGCCTTATGCCAAGACTACAAATAAGATTTTGTCAAGGACTTATGCCAAGACACTAGTTTGTCTCATGAGACCTACCGATGCATCAAGGAGCTATAGTGGGATCCAACCATCACTTACTAAGTCCAATGAATTCTTAATATGAAATGTTTTAAACATTACATAAACATTTTTATTAAGACTAGCATATGAAATTCCAATACTTTATCCACAAACCCTAAATGGTATAAAAATAGCACATCTACAGTCAAAAATAACTCATTCAATACAATATGGAAGATTGTATTGTAACAGATTAACCTCAATCGAGAATAATGAAGGATATTGACATAGATGAATGTAATCATCAAAACTATTTGAGAAAAATATCCCCCTTTTTCTTAAAAACATTTAAAAGTCACACTATTTGTCAAAAATCCGTTTAAAAATAGATTTTTGAATCAGAGTGTCCCATACCACTTTGAAACTTTTAAAAGGAATTTTAATTTTAAAACATTAATTTCCATATAAATAAAACCTTAAAACCATTTTTAAAACATGGACATTAATGAGAAATATTTAGAAGATTAAAATTTTAATACATTTAAAATGATATTTTAGTTAAAGTTACTATCCAAATGAGAGATGCTTGAATACAAATAATTGAGGTGATAAAAACTTTATAATACAAAGAGAATAAAGTATTTCATTAAATACTATGTCAAAGGACATTATATACACCATATAAAAGTGAATTGGTTTGTTACAACAAAGAAGTCTCAAAGGAATGTAAATTGAGATGAAATCCCTAATAAAGATAGTATCCTTAGGTAAAGTATAAATAAATGACACAATTATGTGTGAAAAATATAAATACACTCAAAATTATTGGATATTAAATGTAAATCAATCTGATGAAATTCACATATATTTTTGAAAAAACAACACTAATAACTTGGATGATTAACTCAATGAATGGAAATTGAGTTAAGATCAACTTTATATCAATGACTTGAGAAATTATCAATTGAGTGATTATGTGTATCAAAGTATATCCACACGAAGGGGAGTGGAAATAACAACATAAATAATAAATAGTGATTCCCAAAATAATCTTGGAATAAAATAATCAATGAAGTATCCGTAAATCCCACTGAGTGGAAATTCAAATTCAAAATTCCCTTACCGATTTGGTTACTTATGAAACATACAACCCATGAAAGAAGGATCATAAAGTGAAGATGTAAATACCAATAAATTAAATTATATTACACCAAGAAAAAAATCATGGATAGTACATACACCACACAAAAGGAAATAGTGTCTAATATAGCACGAATCTCACAAGAATAAAAAGTGTGATGAAAAACCCTTACTTTCGTTGTAATCAATCGAGTCGTATGACCAAAAGTTAATAACCACCAAATGAATCACAGAATACCATGAATATGAATAGAATCATGATAATATATATCAAATGGTAGTACACAATACACAACATCCAATAAATAAGTGGCGAACAATGGAAATCTCACAGTATTAAAAGTGAGATAAAAAACCCCTTACCTCAAGTCCGAATTGTCTTGTATGTTCCTTGTTATTCCAGAATAATAAACTTAAGTTAATTTCTACTTGATTAAGAAAATTTTTAAAGTTTATTATTCCTTTTATATCACTTATTACCTTTCTATAACAAATAGTTAATTATTTGAGTTCATATTGAATATTTTATCGATGTTCGGAACATGAGTAAAAAATGAACTTGTTATAATTACAATTTTTCCTTGTGGTCAAAAGTCCATTATCTCCAAAATGATATAAATGATTTATATATAATATATATATTATATATTCCATATATATATGTATTTATAACAGTATATAACATTTGGAGATATGAAATGAAATTCACCGTTCATGGAGACGGTTAGCCGTACGTACGCATAAACGCTACTTCCATTTATATTTTGTATTTTGATGGAATTAAAACATAATGATAAAAAGTTATATTATAATTAAAGTATAATATAATATATAATACCATTAAATACATCCTTTATATGTCACACTTAAGGCATTAATGAGTAATATCATTTTGAGGGGGTGGTAGTCTACACTTTCTCAAATGAAATTATCGCGTTTTACCCATAATAGAAACCCTAAATTAATCATATAAATGGAAAATAAAGAAGAATAATGAAAACATAAACATAATATATATATAATATATAAATACAGTGTCATTTTAATGGCCACTATGTGAGGCGGTTGGAGATAATCGAACAATCATCATTTCGTGAGGCGATAGTTTGCCATCCACAGAAACAGTAAGTTCTTCACCCATTAGATGAAGGTGTGTGTAAGTGTAGTTCGAATCCATCTCACAAAAAACATCCTAGTATATTTATGATACTGGTGTTATTATAAAATAAAGGAATAAAAAGAGTTTAGGGGGTTGGAGAAGTAAAATAAAACAAAATAAAACAAAAGAATTTAAGAGAAAGTGTTACCATTAATTTGGGTAACTTACATTGGTTTTAACCAAAAGGACTTATTGAAGTGCATTCTGCCTAACAAAAGGCTTCTAGGAGGAAGAGGGGGATCTTGAGAGATTATTTGGGAAGGGTTTGGATGATCCAAGGGGCCTGGTAGGTGTGTGGAATGGTTTAGAAGTGGTGTCATTTTATAAGGGGGAGGAGGGGCTCTTTATGAAAGTGTGAAAAGATTATTTTATTATATAGTGTTATTCGGTTTCTAAAGGTCCAAAAAAATTAAAGTCGATGATAAGATGACTCATGGTCGAAATAAATTCATCCAATAAGAATTGGAAAGGTTTTTGATATTATTTTAATATTAATAATCATATTTATTTAAATCATTTATTAATGAGGGAGATACTACATCATTATTGTGTCATAAATAATTTAATTTATTTAATGTATAAAAATTATAAAAAATTACCATAATGTAGGAAATATTTTTAGCTTTCTAATATTTTTTTATAGTCTAAAATATTACTTATATAACCCCATTTAAAAATTTATATACTAAAAGATATTTTCTAATGTCATTTTTGTCTTTACTTTAAGTTAATTAAAATAAAGTGTCATTATCATTCATAAGTGGCTCCATGGGGTCCAAAAATCGACACAAGGAAGACCATGGTCAGACATGACTCATCCAATAAGGTTAAGAAAAGTGTTAAGGTAATTTTGTATTATTATAATATTTGTTTACCTTGAATTACCCTATTTAACTTTAACAACGGTAAATAAAAGTCAAAAGTTACAATTCGCCAAAAATTATTTTCATCTTATTGAACCACATTTTACTTACTAATAACAACCATGTATGTCGGATTTTAGAAATTCAATTCATAGAAGTTGTAAAATTCCATTTAATGGAAAAATTCAGTTTTTAAACTACTACTAAGTGGTTTTACTATTCATAAAAAATTGAATTTTTTTAGAAAAACACCAAAACATCAACCTAAGCTATATTTGATATTATGAATTCAAAAATGATTTCTATTTTACCAAATTCAAAACATATAATTTTCATTAATTTTTTTAGGTTAATTCCCATTGTCAAAATAAATAGCGCGTTTTTATGAAACAATAACTATCAAAAGATTGATAGTTGTTTATGTATAATTTCAAAGTGAAATTAATTAAAATTACCAACATCAGATTAAATGGTAAAAATATAATATAATTATACTTACAAAACATTCAAATGTATAATTGAACACTATAAATTATTTTTGATAAAAAATATGTTTTCAATTAAAATTTTGTATTTTTTTCACTATTCACCCAAAAATGATTGTTATCAGAAAAACACCAAAAATTTATCGAGAATAAATTTGTATGTCTGGATTCTTGATAAGAAGTTTATTTTGTCAAATTGAATATATAAAAGTGTCAAATATTTTATTTAAAAGGGGTTTTCCATTAAAATGTTGCAAAATTTCATTTTTTGAAAAATAATTCCTTTATCTGAAAAATGAATTTATTCTCATATTATGTCTTTGAAACACATAATATAGATTTTAATATTATATGGAATATATATAATTTAAAATTCAGTTAATACTATTCATAACTGCTTTTGAACAGCTAGATTGGTAAGTCCTTGTGCGCTTGAACTCAGTGTTCTGTGAGGTGCAAGCTATTGAATTTATAGAAATAACTTACTCTGAAATCATGGGCTGTTACATTCTTCCCCCCTTTTGGAAATTGCATCCTCGCAATTTAAAAATTGAAATTGATAACTTCATTGAAAGTCCCATGTTGGAAAAAGAGTATATAAAACTATATCTTTAAATGAAATAAAGTGAAGTACAAAGGTCACCCGAGATAACCCATACTAGGATTCTATGTAGGAAAACATGGATTTGGAAGATAAAAAAAGTGTCAATTTCTGGTGGAGAGTAATAGAAAACAAGATCAGGAGAAAGTTAACAATAAGAAAACCACAAACATGTGATGAGATAAATGATTAATATTTTCCTAGTAAAAAAAGTAAATGGATAATGTTTTTTGTTTTAAGTTCTATTTCATAAAGTTGAGGAATTTATTTATGAAATTGAATAAGAACATAAAGGGATATATTTACTTTTTAAGTAGAGTTTCATTCTTTAATAAATTTCAACCACTAACTCATTTTTTTAAATGATGAGTTTCCAAGATGACTTGGTCACACCTGAAGCACTTGAATCACATAATATACAAAGGATAAACTATATATATTTACCTTGTCTTTAGATATTAAACAAAACCAAAATGGTTAATACAAGATCAGATGATCCCCAAAAATGATAATACTTTAGAGAAAGAAATTCTAATCTTAATTTATAAAATTAAACAAAAAATACCCAAAGTTAAGTAAATACCATTAAATAAACAATTTACCATTAATTTTTTAATATAATCCAAACTAATATTGAAACCCAAAACATAGAAGAATTTTCTTAAGTAGTTTTCCACGTTAAATTGTATCTCCAAATAATATTGACTACTATTAAAGTTACATACTTAAAAGTAATTAACATAATCACATATTCTCTATGATAGGATAATAATTTATACAAATAACCCAAATCTCTATAAATCCACAATAAAAACATATGTAAAAACTACCATTACTCCTCAAATGAAATCATAGAGTATCCTATTTTCCTTAGGAAAATAGTATTCCCAATAGAGCAAACATCTTCCAAAAAAACATTTATCACTTAATCACCAAATCATTTTCTTATACTAAGGATATCCATTTGATATGACATAAGATCCCAAATCAAATTATTATGGATCAATAAAATCATTTAACTAAAAATAATTAGTCACACTAACCAGGGACTTCACGTAGTCCAGTGGTAGGCGATAAATCCCAATTGCACTATGGTTGTGGGTTCGATTCCTGCAGCTTTTTCCAACGCGACGGGTTGTCACATGGCCTGCTTGTTGTCCTTTTTCAAAAACAATATTTTATAACTTTCTTAAAATGAGATAAATTCCTTAAAATAACTATAACATAATTTCACCACAAATGTTATCTCATACCTCACATTTTCATCCTAAAATTGAATAACATGTAATTTCCTCAAATTCAAGGATCATATAAACCCAAATGGTTATTTATAACTATATCAACAATAGAAAACACAATTCTTCCTAAAATAGAATTTTCACATAATAAGATACAAGGTTACACATAAGAGAAAAGTCTTCCAAAGTAATCCCATCAACAAAGAGCACTAATACTTTTAAACATTCCACCATCCATTTATTTCCACATAGGTTCTTCCTTGACCAAGGGGTTATCCTGTAGAATAGAAAATTCACTTGGGTAATTCCCAGGTCCCCTACATTTATGGAAAATTACTGTAAATGGATTCTTGGGATCATTTTTATTTTCTTCCATAGTACCATTCATTTTTACTTGGCAATTCATTACTTTATGTCCTTCATTCCCACACATAAAGCATTTATTTGTTCCATTAAGACACTTCCCTAGGTGTATCCTTCCACATTTTCTGCATGATGGAAATGGAGCTTTCTTTTCTCAATGGTCTCCACTGCTGGAGCTCTTATCATTCACCACCTTTCTCTTCTTTGATGAGTTTAGGAGTTGGATAAAATATATGTTCTTGATCATATTTTTTGGAAAACTAATTCAGCATGAACATGATATAATATACACATATCAAAAATCTATTACATTGCTCATTTCCTCCATTATTCCCAACTTGTACGTCATGTTCAATGTTACTATGACTTCCTTGGAATCTAGCCATTGACTAACACAAGAAAGCATAGCGTGAGTCATAAAATCATTTAGATAATATCATAACACCTTATTTTCAATCTAAAACAACTTAGGATTAATGAAAGTTATTTATTATCATCTTATATTAAAATCCTTCAAATAATTTTGTAAAGAAAATTTGAATTATCCTAAGCATATCCCTCAGGAGTGTTGTAACCAAGAGTGCAGCATGGCCCATTGTCGTGCACCAGTTCCTGTTTGAGTCTAGCTCAAAGCGATGTTTTTGGGTTTTACCCCTAGGTACTTCTATCCAAGAGCCACCTATACCTGATCATATCTATACATGGATGTATTTCTTGGAAAACTCACAAAATCTCCACAATACCCAAATTATAGGAAGTTATTCTATACTAATCATCAAAGTCGATCTTAGGGATATGTGCTCTAATCAGAGTTTATCTAAATCTAGTTTCCAAGGTTTGTAATAAACTTACTCTGATACCAACTATAATTCCCTAACCCTAGAATCCCAGAGTCAGTGCATTAGTACGTATCATTGGCATGATCACAAAAGATCAAGTCTCAAAAGACCAATTAGTTTTGTAGCCTTGGAATTACTAGATACATTCATAAGGTTTACATTACAACAGAAAATGAAAAACTACAACAACATTGTTTCCAAAGAAAACATTGAGATCCTATAGATTATATCTAAAGTTCAGTCATAATATACTTCTTCACATCCTGGAAAAAATAAAACATAGAAAGGGGTGAGCTCAGATGCTCATTAAGGATAAAAATATAGCGGAAACTTTCATAAATAAGAATAAACATTTAAGGTAATGTATAAAACTAAAACAGAAGCCTTTAAAACATAAAATTAATTATAATATGGAAAATATAAACCAAAATAATTCAATTTAAATACTCACAAGGATATTCTACTAGTCGAATAATCTCATCAAATATCAATAGCCACTTTCATAATGATGGAATGCATAATGCCAGACTTTCATAACCACATAGTCAAGGCCTTGTGCCAAGACTACAAATAAGATTTTGTCAAGGCCTTGTTCCAAGACACTAGTTTGTCTCATGAGACCTACCAATGCATCGAAGAGCTATAGAGGGCTCCACCCATCACTTACTAAGTCTAATGCATTACTAATATGAAAAGTTTGAAACATAACATAATCATTCGTATTAAAACTACCATACGAAATGTCAATACTTTATCCACAAACCATGAATGGTATAAAAATAGAACATCCACATTAAAACATAACTCATTTAATACAATATGGAATATTTTATTGTAACATATTAACCTCAATCAAGAATGAAGAAGGATATTGATATAGATGAAAGTAATCATTAAAACTATTTGAGATAAATATCCCCCTTTTTCTTAAAAACATTTAAAAGTCACACTATTTGTCAAGAAGCTATTTAAAAATATATTTTTGAATAAAAGTGTCCCATACCACATTGAAACTTTTAAAAGAATTTTAATTTTAAAACATTAATGTATATATAAATAATACCTTAAAACCATTTTTAAAACATGGACATTAATGAGAAAGATTTAGAAGAATAAATTTTTAATACATTTAAAATGATATTTTAGTTAGAGTTACTATCCAAATGAGATATACTTGAATATAAATAATTGAGGTAATTAAAACTTTATAATACCAATAGAATAAATTATTTCATTAAATACTATGTCAAAGGATAGTATATACCCCATATAAAAGTAAATTGGTTCATAACAACAAATAAGCCTCAAAGGAATGAAAATTGAGATGAAATCCCTTATAAAGACAGTATCTTAAGGTAAAGGATAAATCAATTACATAATTATGTGTGAAAAATATAAATACAGTAAATATAATTGGATATTCAGTGTAAATCCATCTGATGACATTCACACATATTCTTGTAAAAACAACAACAATGACTTGGATGTTTAACTCAATGAATGGAAATTGAGTTAAGATCAAGTTTTTATCAATGAATTGAGAAATTATAAATGGAGTGATTATGTGTATCAAAAGTATATCCACAAAAAGGGGAGTGGAAATCACTACATAAATAATAAAAAGTTATTCCACACATAATCTTAGAGTAAAATAATAAATGAATTATGCGTAAATCCCACTGAGTGGAAATTTAAATTTTAAATTCCCTTACCGATTTGGTTACTTATGAAACATACAACCCATGAAAGAAGGATCGTAAAATGGAAATATAAATAACCATAAATTAAAGTATATTACACCAAGAATACATTCACGGATAGTTCATACACCAAACAAAAGCAAATAGTATCCAATATAGCATGAATCTAACGGGAATAAAAAGTGAGATGAAAAACCCTTACTTTCGTTGTAATCAATCGAGTCGTATGAAAAAAAGTTAATAACAACCAAATGAATCACACAATACCATGAATATAAGTATAATCATAATAATATATATCAAATGGAAGTACACAATTCACCACGTCTAATAAATATGTGGAGAACAATGGAAATCTCATAGAATTAAAAGTTAGATAAGAAACCCCTTACCTCAAGTCCGACTTGTCGTGTATGTTCCTTCTTCTTCCTGAATAATAAACATAAGTTAATTTCTACTTTATTAAGAAAAATTTTCAATTTTATTATTCCTTTTATAGAACTTATTATCTTTCTATAACAAATAGTTAATTATTTGAGTTCATATTGGATATTTTATCAATATTCGGAACTTGAGTCAAAAATGAACTTGTTATAATTACAATTTTTCCATGTGGTCAAAAGTCCATTATCTCAAGAATGATATACATGATTTAGATATCATATATATATATATTATATTCAGTATATATATGTATTTATAATAGTACATAACATTTGGAGATAAGAAATGAAATGCACCGTTCATGGAGACGGTAAGCCGTACGTACGCATGAACGCTACTTCCATTTCTATTTTGTATTTTAATGGAATTAAAACATAATGATACATAGGTATATTATAATTAAATTATAATATAATATATAATATCATTAGATACATCCTTTATACATCCCATATAAGGCATTAACGAGTCATATCATTTTGAGGGGGCTGTAGTCCACACTTCCTCAAATGAAATTATCAAGTTTTACCCATAATGGAAAACATAAATTAATGATATAAATGGGAACTAAAGAAGAATAAATAAAACATAAAAATAATTTATATATCATATATAAATACATTGTCATATTAATGGCCACCATGAGAGGTGGTAGGAGATATTCGAACAATCATCGTTTCGTGAGGTGTTAGTTTTCCATCCACAAAACAGCATGTTCTTCACCCATTAGATGAAGGTGTGTGTATGTTTAGTTAAAATACTTCTTATAAAAACATCCTAGTATATTGAGGATACTGGTTTTGTTATAAAATAAATGAATAAAAATAATTTAGGGGGTTTTAGAAGTAAAATAAAACAAAATAAAACAAAATAATTTAAGAGAAAGCGTTACCTTTAATTTGGGTAACTTCCTTTGGTTTGAAACAAAAGGACTTCTTAAAGTGACTTCTGCCTAAGGTAAGGCTTCTAGGAGGAAGAGGGGGATATTAAGAGATTATTTGAGAAGGGGTTGGATGATCTAAGGGACTTGATAGGTGTGCGGAATTGGTTAGAAGTTGGGTCCTTTTATAAGGGGGAGGAGGGGTTCTTTAGGAATGTGTGAAAATATTATTTTATTATATAGTGTTATTCGGTTTATAAAGGTCCAAAACTAATTAAAGATGAAGATAAGATGAGTCATGGTTGAAATAAAATCATAAAATAAGAATTGGACAGGTTTTGGATATTATTTTAATATTAATAATCATATTTATTTAAATCATTTATTAATGAGGTAAATACTACATCATTATTGTGTCATAAATAATTTAATTTACATGATATATAAAAATTATAAAAAATTACCATAATTTAGGAAATATTATTATATTTCCAATAATTTTTTATAGTCGAAAATATGACTTATATAACCCCATGTAAAAATTGATACACTAAAATATATTTGTTAATGTGATTTTTGTCTTTACTTTAAGTTAATTAAAATAAATTTTCATTATCATTCTGAAGTGGCTCCATGGGGTCCCAAAATAGACCCAAGGATTCCCATGGTATTCCATGACTCATCCAATAATGTTAGGACAAGTGTGAAGGTAATTTTGTATTGTTATAATATTCTTTTTACCTTGAACCACCCTATTTACCTTTAACCTCGGTAAATAAAAGTCAAAAGTTACTATTCACCAAAAATTATTTTCATCTTATTGAACCACATTTAACATACTAATAATAACCATGTATGTAATATTTTCGAAATTTAATTCACAGAAGCGGTAAAATTCCATTTAATGGAAAAAGTCAGTTTTTAAACTACTACTAAGTGGTTTTACTATTCATAAAAAATTGACATTTTTTAGAAAAACACCACAATTTCAGCCTAATATATATATATGATATTATGAATTAAAAAATTATGTCTATTTTAAAAAATACAAAACATAGATGTTGCATTAATTAATTTAAAATTAATTCTCGTTGTCAAAACAAATAGCGTGTTTTTAAGAAACAATAACTATCAAAATATTGACAGTTGTTTATGTATAATTTCAAAGTGAAATTAATTCCATTTATCAAAATTGGATTAAACGGTAAAAATATAATCTAATTATACTTACAAACCATTAAAATTTATAATTGAACACTATAAATTATTTTTGATAAAAAAATAGTTTTCAATTAAAATTTTGTATTTTTTTCACTATTCACCAAAAAATGAAAGTTATCAGAAAAACACCAAAAATTTATCAAGACTAAATATTTATGTCCCAATTATAGATAAGAAGTTTATTTTGTCAAATTGAATATATAAAAGTGTCAAATATTGGATTTAAAGCGGGTTTACCATTAAAAGGTGGCAAAATTGCATTTTTTGAAAAAATTCCTTTATCTGAAAAATAAATTTCTTCTTATATTATGTCTAAGAAACACAAAATATGTATGTTAAAATTATATGGAATATATATAATTCAAAATTCATTAAATACTATTGATAACTTCTTTTAAATGGCTAATTTGGTAAGTCGTCGTGTGCTTGAACTCAGTGTTGTGTGAGGTGCAAGCTATTGAATTTAAAGAAATAACTTACTATGAAATCTTGGGGTGTTACATACACCAACTATATGAAGAGATTGGGGCACCCAATTACTACATCAGAAAGATTCCTCTTTGCATGGCCAGATTATTACATACAGAATAAACCCATCTATAAGAGCTTTAGTTTGAGATGTAGAGACTACTCTTCACCTAGTTTATTATTTTTCCTCACTACTAAAAATAATCTTCAAGATCCACATTTATGCAATATAAGAATATATTACATTCATTCAAGAAGATTATTGTTTATTATTCTAACATAATAGGGGAGATACGATGAAGTCTCATCAAGCTTCGGTAGGGAAGAATATCTCCCTTTGGAATGCTCATGTTAATAAGGTATCTGAGAACATCTTGGGAAATGAATAAAATTATCAGGGATATGAGATCTCACTATCTAAGCCCATGGTTTTTTTTGAAGAATCCATGATTTCTCCACATGAAAGTGATTTCCAACCATGAGGAACTAAAGTACCTAATAATTAAATAGGAGGCCTATGAAGAGAAGCCTATACCATTTTACACAATGATTATAAATCTACACTCAATTATATCATAGGAAATATCTATATATGTTTTAATTTTCAAATTTTAACTATGCTCCTTGAGGTTAATGTTAGTAAATACCTATTGGGATAGTGTTATGGCCCCTTGGATTGATTTTTCATTAAGGAATCTTTGATGCTCCTTGGAGATCCAATGAGGAATATGTTTGGACATCCTTCTGTTGATGATGTTCAAAAGTAATTTATACAGATAATTACACATGATCGCTGGAATATAGTGTTGGAGGGTGAAAGGGTCCTTAATTTGGGGAATGAGAACTAAAGTAGCGGTGTAGGAAACACACATAATACACCTTCCTCAGATGGAGTCTTGAATGGCCAGAACTAGATCACTCCTAACCACATTCCATGATTCCTTGTAGAAAGAGATTGATTACTATTTGGTCCTAGATAAATTTCTATATTATGGTCCATCATTTCCTTATGAATTTATTTCTCATCAGGGATTGCTTCCAAAAGAACATTGTCCTAAATGAAGATAGTGTTCAGAAACACTTCCTGAAACTCAATGTTCCCTCCGGAATACCCTTCTGGCATATGTGGGTTCGGCCATACATGGGGAATTCTTAAATGGGATTTACCAATACAACCAGCGTCATCCCAGTATTTAGAGTATGATCCATCCACTATCAATATATTTGGTCTTATAAGGGACCTCGTCTCCTAGACGTTGTGAGTGTAAACACAATCCTTTTTTCTTCATATTTTTTCACTCAAATACCTGAAGATACATGCATTAAAGTATCGTGTAATCATGCTTGATTTTAAGATCCTTGTTTGTTGTGAAGAACTATGAGTGTGCAAGGAACATATCAAATGCACATAGAATCACAATTTCTTCTTCACACAAATAGAGTATGAGAAGAACTTCTGTCTATCGAAAACCAAAGCATTTACGATGTTCTATTTCTCTAGAAATATGATCTTCTCACCTAATGATCAACACACACACTACCTCAGTGTATGTTATTATTTATAGTAATATATAATCATCTCAATTCATTTTATAATCACATAGACCTATCTACTCATTCATTCACTTCCTCTATTCTGTGATAACGAAAACACCATCCCTATAAATTCATTTCTTGTTCCACTCTATAAATCGATATTTTGACATTAATTTTTTCATTCAAATAGAGTTCCATTATATTTTGATCAGTATCAGATCTTCAGAATATATAAACAAATATTTGATGATTGGGTTCAAGTTACTGCCAACATCACCACAAGAATCTTTGATGAACAAATTACTCGGGTTCTAGATAAGGTTAAAGACGACGCCACTTCGATGATCAGACAACCCAAAAAAAAAATCATTTGGTTTTCTCAAAAAATGAAATTTTGATGAAAAGGCTATGTTTGAGTTCCAAATAAATTTTCATGGAGAAGACAATGATTAAGTGTTCTTGGGTGAGGCTGAGGATAAAGATGACGCAGCTAGAGCATTCGAACGACTAGGATGAGGAATCAAATAGATTGGATGGATGAGATGATAAATCTTTCAGCATTTTTTTGCAGGATGACATCGCCCCTTTCTTTGTCAAGGGAGGTGGGAAAGGATAGTGTCAGATATTAGGTGGATGGCCAATCCCCCACCAAACCCATTAGCAGGAGAGGCATAAGGAGAGGCTGGCAGTAGCCTATAAAAGGCATGATCATCCTCTGCTTTCGGCATCTCATCACCTTCACATATCATCCCATTCATAAGCTCTTCATTTATGTGAAATATTTATGAGGCGGTTTCCCCATAATATTCAAGAAATATTTTACAAGTGTTTTCTCCTCGTAATAAGTGAGGGAGTTTTTAACCACTTTACTCAAAGTGATCCTTCTATTTAGTCGTGGTTTTTTACCCCTTCCTTTTGGGGGTTTTTCCCCATTATATATGGTGTCCCTTTTAGTTCCAAATTTTTCACTTTATTTTATCTTATTATTATTGCTGCACAAGTCAGATTGTTATTTACGGTCCCAACAAGTGGTATCAGAGGCAAGGTTCTGGCCCGACGTTGTTCACATTTTCAGTTATAAATAATTCTTGTAAATTTGAGTATGCTCTGTGATTGCAACTCTGATTGATCTTTCACATTAGAAAAAAATTATTGATATTATTAAATACAATATTGTGAAATGGATGAGGTTTTGGACTAAAAGTGTTTCTAGATGGCAGAAAAATTCGAGATCGAAAAATTCAACAGCATTATTATTCATTGGGGAAAAATGAAGATGCAGTCAGTGCTACGGAAGGAAAATTGTCTACTAGAAATTGGAGATAATCCGGTGGGTGTGACAGAGGTGAAATGGAATGATATGGATGAGAATTCTATTACCAACATCCATTTGGATTTAGAGGATGTGGTCATATATAGAATTAAATAGAAAAATATGGGAAAGGAAATATGGGATACTCTAACGAAGTTATACGAGGCCAAGTCACTCCAAAAAAATATTTCCCTAAAGAGAAAATTGTAAACTCTTCAGATGGAAGAGTCATTATCGGTGACTGACAACATCAACAACCTCAATACCCTGTTTTCTTAGCTCAGGAGGTTGGGTAATAACATTTTGGATACCGAACGTGCAGAGATTATACTCTAGAGTTTTCTTGATTCGTATGAAAAAATCATCATCAACCTCACCAAAAATATCCTAGCAGATATTCTAGCCTTTAATGATGTTGCAACTACAGTTCTTGAAGAATAATTTCAGCCCAAGAATAAAGAGGACAGACAGAAAACTTCACACCAAGCAGAGTATTTTTCAATGGAGAGAGGAAGGATGATGGAGCATAGTTTCAGTGGGAGTCCAAATCACAATTGGTCCAAATCAAGGAGTAAGAAGAAGAATGTTACATGTTTTAATTTTGGTAAAAAGGGGAAGAAAGAAAAGGATTTTTGGAATAAGAAGAGTGGTGAAAAGAACTCTCAGTGGAATGTGGAGAGTACTTATAGAAATTGAGATATACTAGCTAGTGAAGCAGTGACGACTACTGGAAGAAGGAAACATCTCGACAATGCATGGATTATCAACTCCGAAGAGACATTTCAAATGAAGTCTCGATAAAAATGGTTTGAACAATATAAAACCATCTTAGAAGGACTTATAAACATTCGGAACATTCACACCCAGAAGATTGTTGGAGTCAGTACCATCAAACTGAAGATGCATAATGGTATTGTTTGAACCATCCAAGGAATACATCATGTGAAGGGCCTGAAGAAGAACATATTGTCATTGGGATAATTTTATGACATCAGAAGAAAAACTCAAACCAATAATGGAGTTATGAGAATTGTGAAGGGTACACTTATGGTAATGATGGAGGAGAAGATCTCAAATAACCTATACATTCTTATGGGTGAAACTTACAAGGAGGCAGAGATAGTTGTTGCATCAACTACCTCGACAAATGAGTTGATGACGTTATGGAATAATAAGCTTGGACATATGTCAGAATGAGGTATGAAGATTATTATGGATCAGAAGTTGTTGCATGGGCTGACAAATGTATCCTTACCACTTTTTGAGCATTGTTTTTTGAGAAAGAAACACAGGTTAATGTTCGGGACTTCAATAGCGAGAAGTCTGGAGGTCTTGGAATTTCTCCAATACAACATTTGGAAAGCAGCGATTATATCACTAGGAGGAGAAAGTTACTTTGTATCATTCATTGATTATTATTTCAAGAGATATTGGGTGTACCCGATCAAGAGAAATGTAGATTTTTTTTAAGTCTTCAAAACATTCAAAGCATAGAAGGAACTTGATTTTGGAAAGAATATCATGTGTTTGAGGACTAGAAATGGTGGAGAATATAAAAGAAAGGAGTTTGATAATTTTTTTCAACATGAAGGAATCAAGAGACAACTCATGGTGGTATACACTCCTCTAGAGAATGGAGTGGAAGAGAGGATGAACATAACCCTTTTGGATAGAACAAGGGAAATGTTGAAGACTGCAAGCATTTCCAAAACATTTTGGGTAGAATCTGTGAATACCTACTTTTATGTGATCAACTAATCTCCTTAAATGGAAATTGAGCTGAATACACTGATGGATATGTGGACTGGTAAACCTGCTGACTATTCTTGGTTACATACTTTTGGAAGTCCTTTATATGCATTGTTTAATGACCTAGAAAGATCGAAGTTGGATTCAAGATCCCGGAAATGTATCTTCTTGGGGTACACTAATGGTGTAAAGGGATATCATTTATGGGACCCCACTACCCACAAATTTAACATCAGTATATATGTCATTTTTGTAGAAGACAAGGTGAAAATGAAAACTGATCAAGACATGGAGGTGGAGAATTCATAAACTACAATAGTTGAAGTAGAGGGAAAATCCAAGGAAGAATCAGTTTCGTCTGAAGCATTACCAGAGCACGATGATCAAGTACCGGTTGAGTCTGGATCATAAAGTTCAACTTGAGAGAAAAGAGCACCAGTATGGCACTCAGACTATGTCACTGAGAGGAATATTACATACTGCTTATTGACGGAGGATGGAGATCCATCTTCTTTTGTGGAGGCTACCCAGAGTCCAGATGTATCCTTATGGATGGTTGCAATGCAGGTGGAACTTGAATCTCTGCATAGGAATAAGACATGGGATCTTTTTCTATTACCTTATGGACGTAAGGATATTGGAAAAATTGGTCTTTAAGATCAAGAAGGATGGAAAAGAACAGGTGGAAGGATATTTTGAAATATTGGTGGTCAAAGGATTTGGTCATAAGGAAGGTATTGATTTCAATGAAATATTTTCTCATGTTGTTATACTGACGATTGTTCGATTAGTTTTTCCAATGTGTTCTACATGAAACATACATATAGAGTAGTAGGATGTGAAGACTACTTTTCTCTATGGTGATATTGATGAAGAGAACTATATTCTCTAACCAGAAGGTTTTTTAGAAGAAGGAAAAGAGAACAAGGATTGCAATTTGAACAAATCTATGTATGGTATAAATCAGGCGCCAAGGTGTTGGTACAAGATATTTGATTCCTATATCATGATACTTTGATACAATAGACTTCATTCAGATCCTTGTACATATTTTAGGGGTTTGGATGGTAAAGATTTCATCATTATTTTATTGTATGTGGTTGGAATGTTTGTTGTAGGCCCCAACCATGATTAGATCCAAGAGACGAAGGAACAGTTGGATATGGATTTTTATATTAAGTAATTGGGACTAGAAAACAAGGTTATTGGGATTCAGATTTACTGAGATAGAAATAATGAAAAGATTTTTCTATCACAGAAGAATTACTTATAGAGACTCTTGACACGCTTCAACATGCAAGAATGTAAGACAATCTCTACCCCTATTCTCATTAATTTCAAGTCATCCTCCACGATGAGTCCTAGAAGTGAAGAATAGAGGATAGAAATGTCTCGAGTACCATATGCATCGGCAGTGGGTAGTCTGATGTTTGCTATTGTTTATACTAGACCAGACATTGCACATGTAGTTGGAGTAGTTAGTTGGTACATAGATAATCTTGGACAAGATAATTGGGACACAATAAAGAGAATCCTGAGATACATCAAGGAGACCTCAAATGGTACAATATGTTTTGGAAGATCATATTTTACTGTCAGAGGCTATGTTGATTGAGATTTTAAAGGTGATTCTAATAGGGGGAAATCCACTACTAGTTATGTGTTTACTCTTGCGAGAGGATTTGTGAGATATATTTTGATGTTAAAGTCAGTTTTTTCTTTATCCACGATATAGGTGGAGTATATGGAAGCTACATAGGATAGTAAAGAGACAATTTGGATGAGAAGGTTGTTGGAGGAGCTCAGGAACAGAAAGGAGTAGATTCTATTGTTTTGTGACAGTCGGAGCACCTTTCAAGTTTCAAGGAATCCATATTTTCATTCCAGGATGAAGCACATTGTGGTGCAGTATCACTTTGACCGAGATGTGGTGGAAGAAGGAAGTGTTGGCATGTAGAAGATTCACACTAAAGAAAATCTGGAATATTTCCTAGTGAAGGCGGTTGACACTGATATGTATAGATGGTGTAGATCCTCATGTGGCCTCATAGAGACTAGACCAACATTGGGATTCCACAAACTTATTTCTTATGTTATAACTATATTGCTTGGTTTTTCCACTTTCCCTTGCTATCCAAAAAAACACAACAAAATAAACACATGATATTCTTTATTCAATGAACACTGAAATTATTAAATTGCTTCCAGTTTAAGAGAATAGAACTAATAAGAAATACCTACTAAGATAACTATTATAATTACAAGGATAAAACCCAATAGAACAAAAAAACCAAGAAGATATTAAGGGTCTTTTAGATCCATTGCAATGAACATTAGTATAACAAGAACCTCCACGATCTTACTGAGCATCAGAGGAATGATGAGCACTATTTTCACCATGTTTTCTAGAACTTTAATTGCCCTAAAGATGTATTTATAAGGGTGTTTTTGATCGTTGGAGTTATATATGATCGTTATATTCCTTTTAGAGGGACTAGAGTTTGAAATAAGGTGACCGTTAGTATATTGTTAAACCATATTAATTTAAGTAAAAAATTTAAGATATACTGTATGAATTTTTATAAAACCTATATAACAACCATATTAATTTGAATTGTTTTGATATGTTTCACATATAATACGTTTTATCTTTAAAATCATGGTTTCAAATTTAAAAGAGTATTTTATAAAACTTAGTATAACTTCAAACTTAGGTATGTATTTCAAATACTTTTCAAATGTTTCAAATTTTTTAAATATCCTAGTGTTATAATGATAATTTAATTTTTTTTTAAAATTAATTGTACTTGGTTTTATAAATTAATTTTTTATATAGAAATTATAAATATTATTCTTTTCAAACCTATGAAAATGTTTTACTATGTGTTTTTAGGTATAAAATCATCTTTAATTCCCTATGTATTTTTGTACAATAATCCTCCAAAGTGTAAAAGATAAGAAGGAATAATGTTTTAATTGATTATTTGAAATTTTAATTTTTCTTTTCTATGGTCATATGTTTTATTTCAAAGTTGATTTATAAAAAAATAGAAACCCATTAGGCCAGCCATCTAGCTGGGCCAAAGGAGGAAGCTCATGCTACTACAAGGAGTAGGCGGCTGATCCTAGGCAATTCAGCCACATCACAGGGCTAGTCTAGGGGAAAGTGGGTGTGTGTGCACGTGCCTGAGGCACACAAAAGGGAAGAAGAGAATGCCATCATGCAGGGTGGCATGACGACATCGGTGGTCATAGAGCGCGCCCGTAGAACCTGGTACGAGGCTGTACCGGGAGGGGGGAGTAATCTAAGGGAAGAATGAGAGATCCAGGATTATAATGCCAGGCCTGAAGTTTCTTCATTTTGTAGTAGGATGAAATATTTCAGCGAATACCTGATCTGGGCTGTCAGATCTCGCCACTTGGACTCTGAGCTGTCCGATCAGTTCATCCGTCAAACCCCCATGGCAGCGGATTACCCTCTACGTTTCAATCAACCAGTTGATCCATTGGGATCTAATCATGGCCATTTAATTTTTTTTAAAAACCCCAATTTCACCCTAACCATCCGATCTTATCCCACTTAATCTTGGTCGTCCTTTTCATTCTCGATTTTATTTCCCGTGGCCTTCCTCTTCTTCCTCCTGCATGGTCTGAACCGGTTGTCATGCTACCTTTATTTTCCTTTTTCCACACCGGTGACTAAGTGGACCCTCCTTTCACTCATTTTCCACAAGACCGATGTGGTCGAACTTATTTTAAACCAAGTATGCCTCATTCTTAAATCCAAGTGGTTTAAGAAAAATATTATATAAAATTTATATATTCAACTCAACTTGCACTCAAACCCTACGGGTTCTCCACTCTCCAGTGCTTCCATCAAGCTTCCCCAAACCTCTCCTCCTCCTTCTAACCAAGTAAGGGACCTAGATTGTCTTTCTTTGATTCGTTTTGGATATTTATATATATATATACATAGATGTATACACATATACATCTATAAATACGGTTGAGTATAAGACCCATTGAACTCTTCTATGATGGTGAATCTTTAGTATTAAATGTGTTCTTAATCCTTTATCAAACAAGGGTTGAGATAGTACAAGTTTGATGTATATATATATATATATACACACAAATAAGAATATATACATGTATATGTTTCATAACCAAACCCTTTCTATCTAATGGAATGATTTTAAATCAATGAACCCATGTTTAACTAATATTCCTCATATGTTTAGAACATGTAAGTGTCATTAAATGTTGGTGTATGACCCTTATATACACCATTCATATTTGTTTATATATATATATATATATATATCTAAACTTGGATCCTAAATCTAATTTATATTTTCCAATGATTGTTGATAATGAATGGAAAATGTTGTCTTTGAAATATGAAAGAGTTTATTTAAAAAAAATTCTTTATATACACCCTTGGGTATAAACGGATTACACAACACTAAACCCGAGATAATTTTTGTTTTTCCAAATGTTATAATTTTTATGAATTATGTAATTATGGATAATTCATGAGTATAATTTTTGGGTTTTTCCACTACTATATATGTATGTCTAAAGTTGAAAAAATGAGTATTTGCAAAAAAATATTCCTCATCTTGTTTCAAAGAAGAATTATCTTTATGTTAAGAAAGAGGGTGTATATCTACCCACATGTGTTATGTCAATATTCATCTAATTATTAAAATTTTGTATATGAATATATATATGTATGACATACTTACTTTCATAAATATTAAATGGTAATAATTATGTTTTTTAAGTGGTGTGGTTGATTGGAATGCTTTTAAATTTTTGACATTGTGATTAAATACCATTGTGGTATGTTCATACAAGAACATGCGAGTATTGGGTTCTTAGACAACTATGTTTTTTCAAATTAATATTTTGTTAACCCTAAATCGGTTTTGTATTCAATCCAAGATGAATTTTATTAAGGCGTTTTTCAAACCTAAAATGTTTACTCTCATATTAATAATTTTAGAATTTAAGGGTTATCGTTTTATGTGACAAACTTGTATTTTATGTGCTTTAGTTATTGTGATGTGGAATAATCTTCTTATCATACTTGTTATTTATTTCCATATGAATGAAGTTGTTAGTATTTCTATTAACACTTATTTTCATGACTCACTTTGTATATGTAAATGCTAAAGAATATAATCAAAATCAAATGGCCTTTTATGGAATAAAGAATTTAAATAATTCAATGTGGTATGTGACACTTTGAATAATATGAAATGAGAAAACAAGTAATATGTGACACTTGGAATATTAAGTAATGAGTAATTTAGTAATTCAATGTGGTTTGATTCACTTTGATTTAATGAAATGAGAAATGCATTGGACTTTTTATACAATAGGTGGGGCCTGCTATAGCCCCTCGATGCATCGATAGTTCTAATAAGACATCTAGTTGTGGAATTATCCAAGGACTTTCCCGATTGGATTTATGGTCTTGGAACGAGGCCTTGACAGAGAGTATATGGTCTTCGCACAAGGCCATGACACAGTCCAGAAAATGCACTCCCCTCATTATGACTATAAAATTTTATTAACTGAGTGAATATTCGACTACTAGAATAATCATGGTTAAAGATCCTATACTTATGAGATTCAGAAGAATTAAATGCTTATGGAATAATGTGTATTTAGTACACAAAGATTTATCATCCAGATAATGTTTTATAGACAGTAAAGAAAGAATTAGTGTTATTATGTTATGTGAAACTATGATAATGTATTACTATTAGTAGTAAATTATGTACTTGCACTTTCACATATCATAACTATTAAAGTTAGAATGACCTTTACTTTATATGCTTCACACCATATATTTTTTATGATCATGCTTATAATGGGAACATGTTTCATTGTAACTCTATTATTGTTCCTTTAAATGTTTACTTATAATTCTAGGACAAAATTTTATGTTATGATTCAGGTATTACAACTTTTCTTAAGAAAATGTTTTATGAATACTTTTAATGGAATGTTGTGAAGAGGTTTTAATTGAATAATTATTTTATTTTAAGAACCCTTACTGACAATTCATATGCTCACCCTATGTTTGAACTTAAATTTTACCAGTTTAGAAGATTCAAGTTACTATGTTCGGTGGCAACATTATGGAGACTCTTTCTCTATCAGATTTTGAATAATTGTAATATTTGTATCTGATTCTACAAGTAATAAACCAAAAAGATCCTCTTTAGTGTAACATTGTGTTTAATATTCAGATTTTATTTTTATAAAAAAAATTACACACCATGTTTTATGTAAAACCACAATGGCTCTAGGGAAGTTTGGGGCTGGGGCGTGATAGTTGGTATCAGGGGATTGGTTTAGACAACACTGGAAAATTATAAAAACATTGAAAACATGATTATGTCTAACTAAGTAGATGTTTTTTAGAAAATTTTCAGATGGTAGAGGAATCAAGACATTTGTCTCTTCCAATGGAAGTGTTAGAAACTATAATGGGAAAATCAGGTTTAGAAGGCTACAAGATTTTTTAAAGACTTCGTTTTTTGTGCAAACACCTCTACCATACATCTAATTCTCCTTGTGTAATCCAACTTCATTGTGGACAATGCGTCAACAATTTTCTTATAATGAATGCTCGATTCCCATTCTATGAATGATAAGGGAAATATTTTTAGGGTTTATTTAAATTCTTTACCATAGGTAGGAATGCTTAATCTTGAGAGGACTTCCAAGAGAATTCCCATGACGGTGACCTTCGAGCATCATACCTATGTCAAATCTGGACCTATGGTCTTTGAGGTAAGGTCATGGACTTCAAAATTCTCATGGATGAGTCTTCTCATTCGTTTTATCAATGAAAAGTTCTTACAGATGTCTCTCAACTTGATACACAACATGATTCTCTCCCACTGAACTTTTGATGTCCACATGCGGCTGATCCTAGTTGCCTATGTTGTGTTTGGACTAGATAAATTTAAGATGTTGGAACCACCTTAGGGATCAGTTTAACTGGGAATTGGGGAAATCAGAAACACCGGTGAAATTGGTGAAGTGTCATCTTGGTGGAAATTATGAAATGCATACTAGTGGTTTGTGAGAGTGATCAAGTAGTTATGTAACACCTTTTTTGTATAAACCTTGTATAATTTGATAGTGTTTTATGTTTTGGTACTTTAACATGATTTTACAAATAAAGTCTCCATTTTAATATGGTTATGCCTTGCTGAGAAAAACATATCTCTTGAAATTTTTAGATAGAAGACATGATTTCACCAACCAATATCTTATCACTTCCTACTGAACTTTTAGAGATTATAAATCTCAAGACATTTTCAAAAGAATAACATCCCAATGAAAACTTATGCCTATCTTGCAAACAACTGCATTAGGTTTCGAACCAGCCAAACATCCTCTGTCTCTATGAAGGAGATGGTTTTTCCTATTACAGTATTGAAAATGACCAATTTGCATAATATAGGAAAAGAGGAAAGTATCATGAAGGTATTTTTCTATGTTTCACTTTGGATGATAACTATCGAGATATAGGTATGTTTATAGAAGCTGCTTTGGAAGGTGACCATTGAGCCGACATCCTATTCTAGGTCCTGAGTTTTAGTATGTACATGGAATTATACAACATCAATATTTTCAAGAATGACGTGGTATGAAGGATTTATAGGAAACAAGTACACTCTGAAATCTCCAACCTCCACACCTTCCATGCCTCTCTAGGGAAGGATGAGTTCTTTATGAATAGGTTTGACCCTAGCTATTCATAGTGTATCTAGACCAAAGAAATCTAGGAACTGAATACTACCCTAGGAATCCACCTAAGCCTGCCAGCACCCTACCCTCGTTGGTGGTCCCGATGAAGGGACCTCAAGAGTGATGTGTGACTGGTTTTACTAGAGGGTTGTGTATGAATATTTTAGAATTATGAGGACATAATTCATTGATGGCGGGATAATGTGATGCCCTGAACTTATTTCTTATGTAATAACAATATTTTTTGGTTTTTCCTCTTTCCCATGTTGTCCAAAACAACACTTGAAAATTAATAGAAGAATTTATTTATTCAATGAACACATAAATTATTATATTGATACAATGATAAGAGAATCCATATAACCAAAAATACCTACTGAAAGACCTATTTGAATTATAGGGAGACCACCCAATACAAAAAAACCCAAGAAGATAGTAAGGGTCTTTCAGATCCTTCCCAATGAAAATTAGTATAGCCAGAACTACTGCACCCATACTGAGCATCAGAGGAATGATGAGTACCATTTTCACCAAGTTTTATATAAGCTGAATTACCCTTAACATGTATTTATAAGGGTATTTTAGACCTTTGGATTTATATATGACAGTTATATTCCTTTTAGGGTGATTGGAGTTTGAAATAAGGTGACCCTTAGTATCTTTTTAAACCAAATTAATTTAAGTGAAAAATTTAAGATATATTGTATGAATTTTCATAAAACCTATATAACTACATTAATAATTTTAATTGTTTTGATATGTTTCACATATCTTAAGTTTTATCTTTAACATCATGTTTTTAAATTTAAAAGCATATTTTATAAAACATAGTATGACTTCAAACATAGGTATGCATTTCAAATACTTTTCAAATGTTTCAAATGTTTTAAATATCCTATTGTTATAATGATATTTTAAATATGTTTTAAAATAATGGTACTCAGTTTAATAAAGTTATTTTCTCTATAGTAATTATAAATATTCTTTTTTTTAAACATAACAAATAATGTTCTTAGTAAGTGTTTTTAGGTATAAAAACATCTTGGATTCCTTATGTATTTGTGTACTTTAATCCTATGAAGAGTAAAAATGAGGAATAAATCTTGTTTTAATTGATTATTTGTAATTTTAATTTTTCTTTTCTATGGTTATATGTTTTATTTGATAGTTGGTTTATAAAAAAATAGAAACCCATTGGGCCATCCATCTAGGTGGGCCGAAGTAGGTAGCTCGTGCAACTAAAGGGAGTAGGCGGCTGAGATTAGGCCCTTCAGCCACAGCACGGGGCCAGCCCAAGGGTGAGTGGGCTTGTGTGTATGTGCCTGAGGAATGCAAAAGGGAACCAGAGAGAACCACCATGTGGGGTGGCAGGACAACATGGGTGGGCGCAGAGTGCACCCAGAGAACCCGATACAGGGTGGTACTGGGAGGGGGATTGAGTAATCTGTGTGAAGGCTGAGAGCTCTAGGCTTGTAAATCCAGTCCTGATGTTTCCTCGTTTTGATGCCGGATGAAATATTTCTGTGGAAAACTGATCTGGGCTGTCATATCTCACCACACAGACTCTGAGCTGTCTGATCAGTTCATCCATTGAACCCCCATGGTTGCAGATTGCCCTCTATGTTTATATCAACCGTCCGATCCATTAGGATATAATCATGGCTATTTAAATCTTTTTAAAAACCTGGTTTCACCCTAGTCATATGATCCTATCCCACTTAATTAGGGCCATCATTTTCATTCCCAGTTTTCTTTCCCATGGCCTTCCTCTTCTTCCTCCTGCGTGCGCTGAACCAGTAGCCATGCTACCTTTCTTTTCATTTTTCTACACCCGTGATACGGTGGACCCTCCTTTCACGCGTTTTACACAAGACCAACATGGTGGAACTCATTTTAAACCAAGGATCCTCGGTATTCAATGTGAGTGGTTTATAAAAATATTATATATAATTTATATATACAACTCAACTTTCACTCAAACCCTACAGGTTATCCACTCTCTAGTGCCTCCATTAAGCTTCCCCAAACCTCTCCTCCTCCTTCAAAGAAAGTAAGGGACCAATATTTTCTTTTTTGATTAGGTTTAGATATTTATATATATATACATAGATGTATACACATATACATCTATAAATACAGTTGATTATAACACCCACTGAACTCTTCTATGATGGTGAATCATTAGTCTTAAATCTGCTCTTAATCCCTTATCCAACAAGGGTTTGAGATATTATGTTTTTGATATATATATATATATATATATATCGATGTATACATAAGAATATATATATATTTAGATGTTTCATAACCAAACCCTTTATATCTTATGGAATGATTTGAAATCAATGAACCCATGTTTAACAAATGTTCCTCACATGTTCAAAACCTATAAGTGTCACTAAATGATGGCGTAAGACCCTTATATACACCATGTATATTCAGTGATACATACATAAATACATATATATATATATATATATAAAAGTGGATCCTAAATCTAATTTATATTTTCCAAAGTTTTTTTAGAATGAATAGAAAATGTTTATTTGAAATACGAAAGGATTTTATTTTAAAAAACAATTCCTTATATACACCCTTATGTATAAAAAGATTACACCACACTAAACCCTATATAATTTTTGATTTTATAAATGGTATACTTTTTACGTATTTAGTAATTATGGATAATTCATGAGTATAATTTTTGGGGTTTTCCACTCCTATATACGTATGTCTAAAGTGGGAAAATGATTTTTTTCATAAAAAGATTCCTTAACTTGTTTTAAAGAAGAATTATCTTTAATTTAAGAAAGTGGGTGTATATCTACCCATATGTGTTTTTTCAAGATTCTTCTAATTATGAAAATTCTGTATATGAATATACATATGTATGACATACTTACATTCGTAAATATTAAATGGTAATATTTATGTTTTAGTAAATAGTGGGGTTTATTGGAATGCTTTTCAATTGTTAAAATTGTTATTAAATACCCTTTTGGTTTGTTAAACATGTGAGTATTGGGTTCTTAGAAAACTACGTGTTTTAAAATGAATATTTTTTTACCCTAAATCCGTTTTGAATTCAATCCATGATGAATTTTCTTTATGCATTTTTGGAACCTAAAATTTTTACTCTCATAGTTTGAATTTTTGAATTAAAGGGTTATCATTTTATGTGAAAAACCTTTATTTTATGTGCTTCAGTTATTTTCATGTGTTATAATCTACTTATCATACTTTCAATTTATTACCATATCCATGCAGTTGTTATAATTGTTATTAAAATTTGTATGCATTACTCACTTTGTATATGTAAATGCTAAAGAACATAATCAAACTCAAATGAAATTTTATGGAATAAATAATTTAAATTATTCGATGTGGTATGGGACACTTTGAATAATATGAAATGGGAAATTAAATTATTCAAAGTGGTATGTGACACTTTTAATAATATGAAAGGAGAAATCAAGTAATATTTGACACTTGGAATGTTAAGTGATGAGTAATTTAATAAATCAACGTGGTTTGATTCACATTAATTTAATGAAATGAGGAATGCATTGGACTTATTATGTGATGGGTGGGACCCTCTATAGACCCCTGATGCATCAGTAGGTCTCATGAGGAAACTAGACATGGAATTGGTGGAGGCCTTTACCGATTTGATTTATGGTCTTGGCATGAGGCCTTGATAGAGAGTTTATGGTCTTGGTATGAGGCCTTGACACAGTCCGGCATATGAACTTACCTCATTATGACTATGAAATTTAATTAACCAAGTTAATATTAGACTAGTATAATTTTCATGGTTAAAGAGATTGTACTTATGAGAATATGATGAAGTAAATGCTTATGGAATAATGTGTATTCAGCACTCATAGATTTATCAGCCAGATTATATTTTATAGATAGTAAGGAAAGAATTAGTGTTATTATGTTATGCACAACTCTGATCATGTATTACTACAATTTTGAAATTATGTACGTGCACTTTCGCATGTCTTACCTATTAAAGATAGAATGACCTTTACTTTATATGGTTCACACCATTTATTCTGAATGAGCATTCTTATAATTGGAACAAGATTCATTGTAACCCTATTAGTGTTCCATGAAATGTTCACCTATAATTTGTGAAAAAAAATTATGTTATGATTCATGTATTATATCTTTTATTAAGAAAAGGTTTTATGAATAATTTTAATGTAATGTTTTCAAGAGGTTTTATTTGAAACATTATTTTATTTTAAAACCTCTTACTGGGCATTCAGTTGCTCACCCTACATTTTAACATAAAATTTTAAGGTTTAGTAGATTTGAGTTACTCAGTTTTGTGGAAGAATTATGGAGACTATTGCTCTATCAGTTTTTGAAGAATTCAAATATTTGTATCTGATTCTCTAGGTAATAAACAAAAAATATCCAATTTAGTGGAACATGATGTGTAATATTCAGTTTTTTTTATAAAAAAAATTACACACAAATTTTTATGTAAAACCGCACTAGCTCTAGGGCAGTCTGGTGTCGGGGTGTGACAATCATATTTGGAAGATAGAAAGGATGTACAGATGTGATTGTTTCACAATCCAATATCTAAGTGGGAGATTTTTTGGCATTTTTTTCAGGACGACACCTCCCCTTGCTTTGTCAATGAGGCATGAAACGCTAGTGGCAGCTGTTTGGTGGGTTCCCAAACCCCAACCAAACCCATCAGTGGGAGAGGCCTAAAGAGAGGCTGGAAGTAGCCTATAAAAGACATCAAGATCCTCTAATTTCAGTATCTCATTACCTTCATATATCTTCCCATTCATATGATATTCATTTATGTGAAATATTTGTGTTGTGGTTTCCCCTTCATATTCAAGAGAGACTTTATGAGTGTTTTCTATTTGTAATAATTGAGGGAGTGTGTACCCACATTACGCAGAGTGATCCTTCTATTTTCATGTGGTTTTTTACCCCTTCCATTTGGGGGGTTTTCCTCGTTACATCTGGTGTCTCTTTTATTTCCAAATTTCTCACTTTATTTTATCTTGTGATTATCGATGCACCTGTGGGACAATCATTTACGGTTCCAATAGGATCAACCGGATCATATGGTGGGAGACCGTTCCATGCTACAATAACCCATAAAAACATGTTCCCCCATCAAAATACCCAAGAGTTTCCACTTATTTATAACACGTTTGACCACATCAAGGGCTCAAAAATATCATCCCTCCCTGGTACCGCCCCATACCGGTTCTTGTGGGTGAGATCCTATGCCCATATCTACTGTCGTTCCATCCAGTATAATGGTGTTATCTTCTTGGCTTCACATAGGCATTCCCTTGTGGTACCAAATCCTTTTAGTTGGCTGGCATGGATAATTTCTTATATACAAATCGTTAAAAAATGTTAATCAATATTCACATAAAATACAAAGCCAAAACTCATGCATGAACTCTTCTACAAATATAAAATCCTTCTCCTTATCATGAGTGGACTTTTATATTTTTTTACTCCATTCATTGTTGTAAACATTGTGCCAACTCAAATGATATTTTCTTATTATTTACTCCATTCATTATTGTAAAAATTGTGTCAAATCAAATGATAAATGATACATGTTCTAAGAACTACTCACCAAATCCTCAACCTTCCCATTTAAAACTCATTGAATTTTTCATATTCCTAAGCAATTGACAACAATTTCAACTTCAAAAAACCACTTGAATTCTTCACCACCTTATTCTCTATTTCTCACACACCACACATTCTTGTGTCAAGATAATTTCTACTAAAGTATCTTTTTACTAATGAGTTATTCAAACAAGATTCTATTCCATTCATTTTCAAGGTTGGATTTGATCTAGCTGATATACTTCTTGACCGTATTCATATTTTGGGAGCGGGGATGTTTCTACCTAACCCGCGACTGTATGGTGTTTTTGAGACACCTCAATTTTTTTGTGTAGAATTTTCCATTAATTTCCCGATATGGGCTTGGAATAAAAAATGAATTTAGTCTGATGGTATCCTAGAATGATGGTCCATGGATGGGAGAAGTTGAAACACTCACAACTCTCCTACTTGGGAGACAATGAGACTAGTAAAGGCATATGATCAGACATACTTCGTACTAGGTGAGAAACATTTTCACTAAGATAAGTAGATATGAAATGAAAATTTTCCATGAATCTGTCAAGGTGGCACAAATTTCGGCATACCCCTCTTTGGTTGGTGCACCATGGGAACCAATCACAAGTGTAGTCCACATCTAATAGCCCTTTGTTGGCCATGAACTGTATGAAATCCATACTGGCCTTCTAGGGGAAGACCCCTCTACCATTATTCTCATCCAGATCAATGATGAAATTAAAGTATCATCCAAAAATCCACATGGAGTCTCTTGGATCAAATGCTTCAAGACCAAGCCATAAGGATTCTCTTCTTTGAGCATCATAACTTTCGTAGATGAAAAAAACAAACAAGTTTCTAGTTTATATAGTCACTTTTTTAGTGTATAACTAGACATCTTCTTGTATCAGTTCAATTGAGATGTTATTATAAATGTATATTTATGATATTTAAAAATAAATATATAAATATATAAATATAATTTTATAATTATAAATATATCTAATTAAATATAAAATTATTTAAATAAATATATTTATAATTAAATATATTTATTATAACGATAAATATTTATATAATTAGAAATATATAATTATATAAATATATATTCTTATAATTTTAATTAAAAATAAATATATAAATATTTTCATCAATGTAATTATAAATGAATATAAATATATATATTATAGGCAGCTAAGGGTACAATTACAGTGAAAAAAACACACCCACACCACACCCACAGACCAATGGGATGGTTATAACCCCCCAATGGATATCCTACCCATAAATATTTCTTTATTTAGAATAAAATGTCCCAAAGAGATAGACCATGGGGCCTAGACAGCCCTGGCCTAGAGATCTCACCCTTCATCTTCACAGCTCGAAGTAACACCAAATGTCACTTCATACAAAATCATTACAAAGTGATATTATCACCCATGATTAGGCCTAAAATGTAGATCAATGAAAGATAGATTCCTCCAAGTGTTTCTAACCCACATCCACCAACATCTCATCAGACACCATGGTTGTGCCCTAGATGACCGCCAGACCACCACCTCCACCATGGAGCGGGGGTTCACCTTTCTTAACTATTGGACAACAAGCCAAATTTCTTCTGCCACCACATCCAAATAAAATACCTCTTCACATAACCTATGCCTTCACAGTACCCTCATCCATATGTCCAATTCCCATTGCACGTTGTCATCACATGTCGCCAACTCACAAACCAACCGTAATCCATCGTTATGTCTATCATCCACTATGTTGGGCTGATCGATTAGGATGAATCCCCCAACCATCACATGTTTTTTCATCTGATGCATCGATATATGATTAGGTATACCATCCCCCCCAGATGTTGAATGTAACATCCCTGACCCAGGTGCTAGAAAATAGGTGCCCTGAGTCCGGTCTTCAAATGACCTCATGCGCGCCTCCCCGTACACCAGAGGTTGCCGACTAGTAGTGATGGTTCAATAGGTTATGTGGGGAGACTATACCCTCATTACTAGAATAAGTCGCATCATAATAAAATATAAATAATGTAAATAATAGTAAACAACCAATAACTTGCATAATCAAACATCTCCCAAACTGGGTACAATCCATAAGAAATAGTAAATATGTCATGTCATGATAAAATGCCAAGTGAAAAAAAATAAAAATAATAAAAACAATAGAATACTAGAAACGGTCCAGAAACCAAGTTTGGAACCTCATCCATGAATTTACCAAGTCCAACTCAACTCCCTAGAAAAGGTCCATTGCCCTTGTCCTGACCTACAAGCATGAAATCTTCTCGGGTACCTAATAGTGGCCCGAGCAGGGTGTGAGTAAAATTCAGTAGGCCACCACTAATGGTTTCTACAAATATTCAGTCTAATAGATAGTACATTAAAGTATAAATAAATAAGATTCAATGGAAAAAATAATTTGGAGGCCACTAGGTAACAATCTCTACTTAGCTAAACCAACCAAGGTTCAAATTCATTACATCTCTATCATTACTAGTTCATCATTAGTCACACAAGTTTCATGGAATACATCATTTTCATATGGGAAGAAGTAAGTCCCTAAATCACTAGGTATAACATATCACAACATCAAAATATCCTCACCTCGAAGCCTTGGTCTGGGTGGAATGAAACTGTTAGGGGAATAGAGCTTTGTCCCCATCCTGAACCCGTGCATTGTGGGTGGAGTTAGAGCATATGTCAAACTCGACCCATGGGAGGAGCCTTGGTCCTTTACCCCATATGAAAAGCCATGTGCACATGATTATCTATCCATTCATCACACACCAACCACATAACAACCAAACCCAAACAATACACACCAAAATCATAATACATAACTGTTGGAGTTTGTGTCCTAAGAATCAAATGTTTATACTTTGATTACATGAATGTACACTTATTATATATTGTTCCTTATTCTGTATGACTAAAATATAATAATGTCCTGGAATATTTGTTGCATTAATAAGGTCATGGAAGATCCCTAGTATGATGAGAACCTTGAAATGCTATAAAACTATTCTTAAATAAAGTTCTATGGTTGGATGACATACTATGGTAGGACACATAGTATACAGACCATCATGTGTGAGTACTCGTAAGAAGAAGAGACTCTCCCTTGTGGAGTTCGCACTTGGTAATCTCCAAGATGGGAGATTATGTGAATAGACCCACCCGTAGTAATTTTGCATGTCTTGGTGTCATCAGACATTGCTATCTACAACCATGTGTAATGTTCATTAGATTGGAAGATTATCATTAACTCATGTCATGACTCACACACTTAGATTTTCTGATGAAAACTGTCATGAAGATAGTTGGCGGGAAGTAGGGTGTGTTGGGTGTGTCACGAATGACATGTTGTTAATGGATAAGTCAAGGAAGGATTTTTCCCATCTATATTTATGGTAGTAGATATATTGGGCCCTTTGATTTAAATAGAACTGTCACCCAAATTCCATGGCCAAGGTGTCATGACGAGTTTATTTCTGGAAGTCAAAGAATGATGGATAAAACATATAGGTTTATGACACTGCCAAGAAACATGATTGATGAGATATTGAGACAAAGGGATTAAATTACACTGTAAGAGTTTGTATGAGGCGACATGTCAATGCGGCGTCAAATTTTTTCTCTTGGGTGCCTTGACCCGTTGTGTAAAGACCCGTGAGATTCAAGGATTTTTTTTAATTTTCTTTGGGATTTTACAAGAACACGGTTTTTAACGGCACCCAATTCCCAGGCTCGGTGTGCCTGGAATATTTATCCGAAGTTTATCTCAGGTACGTTCAGTGAACGAATGAGTGGGATTTCCTAAATTTTGAACCAGTGCTCAGAATCGAATTCCGAGGGCACCGATGGAACCGCAGTACTGGTAATTGCTTAGTAACACCTTTTCCAGAGTTGCGTTTACACGGGAGAAGTAGTTAAAATTTGTGGAAGTTAAAATAAAATTGAGCTACAAATTTTATTTTTATTATGTGGTTAACCTTTGGGTGGAAGTTGGGTAACCCCCCAAGTGTGATTATGAGGGTAGTGGGGCCCACACGAACCCCACCCCTTCACTTCCCCTAACCTTCCATAACCCTCCATTTATTAAAACAACTTGAGTTATTAAATTAAGTGGTTTAATTCAATTTTTGAATTTCAAACTTAAGGCTTGAGTAATAAAATAAGATGTGGCTTATTTTATTATTGTTGGGTTTTTTTGTGTTGAGTTTTTGGGAGAAAAGGGGAGTCTTGAAGTTCTTCTTCTTCATCGAAGAACGCGAAGAACACAACGATCTCTGAAAAAGGACGCCGAATCCTCGGAGATCGACTACGCGACACCGTGTACCGTGACGCCAATGACCCTCTCCTTCTGCGACGCCTTCTTCCGCGATGATAAATTTTGCGACGAACCCTCGCTCAATGAATTCGACGAGGTAAGGGATTTATTGTTCATGTTATTCGTGAATTATTCCGTCGTCGTTCCTTGTTTCAATTGGACCGCTTGCTATTGATTAACGAGAGGGGGCTGGACCGCACAAACACGGCCGACCGTCCTCCCTTATCTTTGTGTTGTTGCGGCTCGAAGGAAAGTGGCGCGGTACCATCGTACCTAGCGGGATCATGAGGCAAGGATGCGTGGCGCCGTCACACAGCGCCATTGAATTAAAACAAAGGCACAGCGCCGTCGCGTGCACCGGAGAACCACAAAGGCACCGCGGCCAGAGCGGGGCTGCGACGGAGGGGCTCAGCACCGTCGTGCCGTGACGGACGGAATAAGGCCGCGGCAGAGCAGGGAGCAGTGACTGGTTTCCGGCCGCTGGCGTCGGAGAAGGGGGGACCAGACCGGACGGTCCCGTGGCGGCAGCAGCCGGCCGGCCGGTCAGGGGAGAAGCTGAGGGTTCGTAACCCCTGGCTGGCCGGACAGCAGTGGCCCCCCACATGGGGGCCGCGGTTACGCAATAGGGGGGCAGCGCCCCCCCCCCCCAAACCGCTCATCCGTTTTGGCCGATCCACCTAGCCGCGCCAGTGCGCCAGGCCGGGCCTCGCCCAAGCAGGCCGGACCCGGACCCGGGTCAGTCCGGGCCCAAAACCCCCACTTTCGGACCTCTTTTGTTATTTTGACCATAACATGGGTTACAGACCTCCAATCGACACACTGTCAGCTACGATGTGATCCTTGGATCGATATGGTCTTTTTGATATATTACACTTAATATTTCAAAGTACTTTGGGTTTGGCCGGGTTGGTTCGAACACGAAACCAACCGGGCCCTCGGAGCGGAAAAACTTATAACTTGAGCTCCGTACATCCGATTGACGTGTCGTCGACTTTGTTGGATTCCTCTTAGTGAGACTGACCTTTTGGCTTACTCTGCTCGAGGTTTGGACGCAGTTTGAGTACGGTCGGGTTGGTTTTGACATAAAAACAAACCGGGCCCCTGGGACGAAAAAACCAATAACTCTCAGACCGGGCGTCCGATTGACGCGCCATCTGTCATTTTGAGTTCCTGTTGATGATACAGAACTTTTGGAGACATCAACTCCAGACTTCATGTCAGTTGATGTATCAGCCCTTGGCTGGTGGATCGGACCCTCCCCTAATGAGCTTGCTGTGTGCGGGAACCCTAGAGCTGGTTGCGACTGCGACGACGATGACGACTGTACCGAAATCCTCCGAGGATTCGACGAAGAAGACTACAACAATCATTGATCCTACAAGGGTCAGTGCTACCGATCTTGTGTGGGTCAGATCCTGTGTGGTTCAGCGCTCAGCGGTCCTGTGTGGGCCAGCGCATACCGATCCTGTGTGGGTCATTGCGGGGGTTAGTACCTATCGATCCTTTTTGAGTCATTGCGGGTGTTAGTACCTATCGATCCTTTGTGGGTCATTACGGGGGTTAGTACCTATCGATCCTTTGTGGGTCATTGCGGGGGTTAGTACCTATTGATCCTATGTGGGTCTAACGGCTTAGATGAATCAGTGGCTACACCTGATCATCTCTATCGTCTTACAAAGAAGTATTCCTTGTGAGCTGAATCTTGACTTTCAATCATTATCTTCGATATGATTAACTTGCTTTCCTATGTGGATTGTGTTGTGCTATCCTGTGTGGATGTGATCGGACTTGGGCTCAGATGTTGGAGCCGAACTAGAATTGTTGACTTAGGTATATATATGGGCATATACCTAAGTAGAGTTGGATGTTACTTCGTGTATGTATCTTTCCTTTGTGGATTATCCATTGTGGATTTTGGGAGACCTTCGGGGGTCTCGGGGTCCCTACTGAGTAGCTTATACTCATCCCTGCACGGGCTATGCCCACACTACATTGTGTTGGTTGTAGACGAAGGACAGCGCTGATCGTGGTTGAGGCTTGTGGAGCGATTCGGTACCTGGAGGTGGACCATTGGGCGGGACGTACATGGAGCGGACGGCTGGACTCGTGGAGCTGTGGAGACTATCTGTACCCACCCTTCAGGTGGGACTTCCAGTGGACGGCTCGACGTTGTGGCTTTACTTTCAGTTGCTGTTTTTCTTTTCCAGTTGTACTTTACATTCCGTTTGGTTTTGTATACTGGCCCACTTTCTTTTCCGCACATACTATTGTACCCAGTTATTACTTAGTGTTTACTTCTTCTTGCTTACTCTGTGTGTTTGTTTACTTTACAAAGGCAATGCCTTCCCTTTTTATCAGGAAATTACACCTTGGTGCTAGTCGCCAGCCCCGGGCCTATGGAAGGTAGGATTGGGGTAGTCATGGCACGGGCCCCAAGGACGGGTCGTGACACGTTTCTAGACAGTAATCTTGGACTTTAGGCAAGCCTTCCTAATGCCAACAAGAAAGAGTCCAAGAGGATCACACATTGAGTGTATCCAAATATCTCAAGTAGAATAAAGATTATTCTTGTATGTGGTTTAATAATTATTCAAGGAAGCCTAAATTGTTTTAATGTTTGTATAAGAATAAAATGAAAACAATATATACAGGCTGTTTACATTGAATGTACACGCTGTGTAGTTTTTATTTTGGAAAGGAAATGAAAAAAATTACACGCCGTGTATTAATGATTACACGCCGTGTAGTTTTTCTAGTTGGGATTTTGAGGAAATAATATTGTTTTATTAAATGATATTTATTATAATCAGCATGGGTGCATGTCAAGGAATTATTGATTCGACATGGGGGTTTATCCAATAAGTGTTAATGAAAAAAATGAAATGCGTAACAAATTTTTTTTACATTCATAACTCTATAACCTCAAACCCGATTATAAATATCCTTAAAACCCCAACACCATTCTGGAATGGTTGTTCACAACAATTCATGATAATTATATCAAGTCCAAAAGAATTTTTTCCTCCAAAAATGCTCTCAAGACCAAGAGAGATCCTCCTCCATCAGATCAAGGCGATCTAAGGTGGACAATGCAAGAAAAGGCTTCTCTACGCTAGCACCTGGAGATTCCTTTTTGTGAAATCCATAGATACGATATGCATGTGTGGATCCCTGATAGTGGAAGTCTACACTTGTCTTCTATAACACAGTGAAGAATCACATCGGAACATGATCAGAAATTTCAATGAAGAAAGGATGCCATAAAAGGTACTTCTTGTCAATTAATTAAATTAATTATAATCAACCAGTGATGATCCTCCTTTGTGGTTTCTGGACTATTCTTCTTCTTTGTCTAATTTTTTGATTCTATCTGTGGAGTCTGGAATTTATCATCGTATTGATCTTGGATTGATCATTGAAAATGACAAAATGCCAAGTGGGCACATCCACCCACGAGCTTCCGCTGGAATCGGGACCATCAAGTTGCATCAGAGAGACCACAAAATTGATTATAGTAATTTAATTTTCATAGAAAATTTACACATTTATATTTGATTCAATTCATGATAAATGGTTCTATAAAACTGAATGAACGAGATCTGTTCTTCCTTCCTCGTTTCTCGATTTACATCACAGAAACAACCTTTTAATTTAAATTTTGATTAAAATAAAAACGAGGATCTCATCTGGAGGAGCCTCTCATTATGTGTGTACAACACAAGAATACACGACATGTAGTGAAATATACATGCCGTGTACTTAGGTTTAATGAACTGGTACTGGTCCACCAAACCATGCCATGTGAATTGAGCATACCTATGTTTTTTAATACACTGTGTTGACCAGAACTGAACGGAGTGTGGAAACCAGAATACACGACGTTAATGTTGAATCAACACGCCGTGTAGTCTGATCTGGCCCAGGTGAAACCGTGTATAAGGAGAAGCTGTGTTACCATGTACACGTTATTTCCAGGCCGGTAACTGCTTAACAAGGAAGTACATGCCGTGTTAGATTAATCTACATGCCGTGTACTCCAAAATTTCCAAAGTACAGAAAAAACACCAAATCCCCCGGCGTGTACTTTGGATAAAAGGTGAAAAAAAATACACGCTATGTAATATATCCTACACGCCATGTACTCTCCAAAAATGGGATTTGACCAGGTTTCCTCCAAAGTAAAAAGACCCATACAAGGAATATGGATGAGAAGAATATCAAGGAAATTCAGAAAATATTTTTAAGATAAAGAATTGATTAATTATAAGATCATAATTAATTTAATTCAAGCAGAAATTATCCTGAATAAAAGAACGATTAAAATAATTTGAATACTAAATATGTGTAATGGTCATTTCATGAAATGGTTGATCATGAGCTCAAACAAAGACCCTTTTTGTGTGTATTGTTTCATTTAAATTTAATTAATTTAAATTAATTGGCCAACAATTTTTCTTCCAATAAAATGTAGGGCCTCCAAGCCCATGGTTTCTTTAATGTAAACCCCATGTAATGGAGGATCTTCCAAGCCAGAGGAGATGGTTCAAAATTTGAAGCTAAGGTGAAACAAACCCAAAAAGATACAAAGGTGGACATGTGGGATATGAAAAACACGACCATCAAGTTCATGGTGTTTTCCCCTAGGTCAGGGTCAGATTATCAAAACCTCTAGATAAGATAACATATAAGAGCTCATAATCATGCCATCTTATTTTTTTGTCTGATTTTGTGGTTTATTTATTATGTATGTTGTGTCGCGATCACATAGTTATTGAAATAAAAAAGCATGAAAAGATGGAATAAAAAAAACCAGACTATGCGTAATCATTATCAAAACATGGATAATCACTTAATCAAGCATAACATAATATTAACAAGTATGTGATAATGTGAAACTATGCATAAAGGATTGAAATCCATTAAATACTATGTTAAGTCAGACCAAGCCTTCCGTTACTTGATTAATATCAAGACTCAATAAAAGTATGTGTTTGACCAATCCTTTTTGGGACACTTACTTTTATAAAGGAAGCTGTTATGAAAGTTTCAGGTTGAATTAAACATTTTAAATCAAGAGGAGTAACCCTTGATAGGCTTGTTGTAAAATGGGGAAAAAGTGTTGAGGAAATCCAAGTCAGTATTTTAGGATTGGGGAGCCCAATCAAAATATCAAGGAACTCTAAGCTCACAGTTGGAAACGACCTGCCTACCTAAACACCTTTAAATAGCTTTACCAACCCTTGTTGGGATTATGAGAAGGGGAATATGTATCCTTTCCTCTAGAATGTCATAGCAACCAGGCATTCCATGTTCAATGGTGGGGGCCGTTGGGATATGATAACATAGTGGGAGAATTAATAAATTCATTTATTATTTTTCCTAAAATTTAATCAAAAGGCAATGATAAATATTCTCTTTTAATTTGTAGAATCAATATGAAAAACTCTTCAACCACACTTTCTCTGAGATCAATTCTAGATAAAGATAATATCCCCACCGATAGTAAGTTTTAGGAATGGTTTTGGAACCTTCGGGTTATCCTACTCCATGAACGAAAGTTTTATGTGCTGGAGTCCTCACTTCCTGATTTTCCTGCCCAAGGGGAAAGTGATGAATATTTCCTAGTCTATGATCAACATTTGCATGATGCACTCGAAGTTCAATGTTTGATGTTGTCTTCAATTTCAAGTGAGATCATGAAGTCTCATGAATACATGGATTCCTATAGCATGATCAAGCACCGTTGTGGTCTATACCAGGAGAGAGCAAGAAAAGAATGGGTTGAGATCTCCAAGGCTCTTTTTCAGAGAAATCTTGGAGAGGGTTCCCCAGTTAGGCCTCATGTTGTCATGATCATTGGCTACATTGAGCGCTACGAGGTTCTAGGGTTTAAACTCTATAAAGAACTGGGTACCGATCTCATTCTTGCATCACTCCCCCAGAGCTTCTCTAACATTGTGTTAAATTTCAACATGAAAAACATTGAGAAGTCTCTATCTAATATTATTATCCTCATTCTCCAAGTGGACAATGATATGAAGCGTTAAAATCCTTCTGTCCTTAGGGTGAATAAAAGGAAAGGGAAGGAATAGAGATTTATGCCCACAACTTCTTCAAGGACTTCCAAGAAAAGGATGATCAAAGGGAAGTGTAATGCCCCAACCCCAGTTACCTAAAGTCGGTGCATTATTACATAACTTTGGCATGATTACAAGGATTCATGTCCCGAAGGATAGATCAATTTAGTAGTCATGGAAAATATATTACAAACATGAAGTTCAACATTAGAACTTGAAAAGAAAAATATCAATAATTTATTCCATTAGAAACTTCCAATCCTCCATGATTATGCCTTCATGTCACTCATAATTAACTTCTTCAAATCCTGGGACAATAAAACATAAGAAAGGGGTGAGCTTAGATGCTTAGTAATGGTAAATAATTTTTCAGAAGATATAAACATTTAAGGCAAGATGTGTTATAAAATAATAGCCTTTTAAACATAAACTTGAACATAATATAGCAAAAATAATTCAAACATTACCATATAAACATTCACATGGATATTCTACAAGTAGAATAATCAAAAGTAATAACTAATTTCTAAATGAGGGAATGCATAGTACCAGACATTAATTATTGTGTCAAGGCCTCGTTCCATGAACTATGGGCAATCTGTAACCGGAACCAAACCCGGAGAGCCTTTGTAACTGGACTCCATCTCGGAGAGCCTCTGTAACCGGACTCCAACCCGGAGAGCCTCTGTAACCAGACTTCAACCCGGAAGGTCTTCTGTAACCAGACCCCAACCTAGAGGGCTTACTTTTACCAGTCCCCAACCTGGAACATACTAGTCCAATACATTCATCATATGAAAACGTTGAAATATGACATAAACATTTGTATTAAAACTAGCATACAAAATGTCAATACATTATCCATAAACCATGAATGGAATAAAAATAACATATCACCAGTCAAACTTATCACAAAACATTCAATACAATATGGAAGATTTGTATCATAATGAATCAACTTCAAACAAGTTTAAAATAAATTAAATGATGTTGAAATAGATGAAAAGTATCAATAAAACTATTTTAAAGAAATACCCCTTTTTAATGAAATCATTTAAAATTATCAGAATTTATAATGGTAGTCATTTAAAAGATATTTTTGAATCAAAGTGTCCCAAACCACTTTGAACCTTTTTAAAATAATTATCACTTCAAAACAAGCATGTCTATATAAATAAATCCTTAAAATAATTTTGAAAACATGGAAATTAATTAAAAGGGTCTAGAAAGATAAATCATTAAAACATTTAAAATGACGATCTAGTTAAATAGACCCTCCCATAAAACCTTAAAATATTATTTCAAAAAAACATATATGGTAAAATAAGGTTATCGATGAATTTAACCCGTTGTCTAGTAAATACTAAAAATGTTTTGAAATACATTTTTAATAAACATGGATGTAGATGAAAAAGAGTTCCCAGTGGGTAATTATGTATAAATAACCTAGGATAATGAAGAGATTGTGAAATAACCCTTATCTCGTTGTAATCAATCGAGTCATATGAAAAAAAGTCAATTACCAAAAAATGAGTCACAAAATATCATGAATATAAAGATAATAATGATAATATATATCAAATTCCAGTACACAATACACCACATGCAATAAATAAGTGGTGAACAATGGAAATCTCACAGAATTAATAGTGAGATAAGAAACCCCTTACCTCGTCCCCGAATTGACTAGCTCGTATGATCCTTGTTCTTCTTGAATAATAAACATAAGTTAATTTCTATTTGATTAATAATATTTTCATGTTTATTATTCCTTTTACATAACTTATTACATTTATATAACAATTAGTTAATTATTTGAGTTCATATCGGACATTTTATTGATGATCAGAACATGAGTCAAAAATGAACTTGTTATAATTATAAATTGTCCATGTGGTAAAAAGTAAATTATCTATAGAATGATATTAATTATTTATATTTAATATATATCATATATTTCTAGTATATATATGTATTTATAATAGTACATAACATTTGGAGATAAGAAATGAAATGCACCGTTCATGGAGGCGGTAAGCCGTACGTACGCATGAACCCTACATTCATTTCTATTTTTTAAGGGAATTAAAATATAATTATACATAGGTATATTATAATTAAATTATAATATCATATATAATATTATTAACTCCACACTTTATACATCTCACATAATTCATTAATGAGTCATACCACTTTGAGGGGGCGGTAGTCTGCACATCCTCAAATGAAATTATCACATTTTACCCATAATGGAAACCATAAAGGTATGATATAAATGGAAAATAAAGAATCACAATGAAAAAATAAACATAATATATATATCATATAAAAATTCAGTTCCATCTTAATGTCCACCATGAGAGGCGGGAGGAGATAATCCAACAATCATCATTTCGTGAGGCGTTAGTTTTCCAACCATAGAAATAGTATGGTCTTCACCCATTAGATGGAGTTGTGTGTAAATGTAGTTAAAATACTTATCATACCAAAATACTAGTATATTGATGATACTGGTGTTTTCATAACAGAATGGAATAAAAAGAGTTTAGGGTGGTTGGAGAAGTAAAATAAAACAAAATAAAAGAAAATAATTAAAGAGAAAATGTTACCTTTAATTTGGGTAACTTCCTTTGGTTTGGACCAAAAGGACTTTTTAAAGTGTCTTCTTCCTAAGGTAAGGATTCTAGGATTAATATAGGGATGTTGAGAGATTATTTGGGTAGGTTATGGATGAGGCAAGGGGCTTGAGAGTTGTGTGGAATGGGTTAGAAATGGTGTCCTTTTATAAGGGGGGCTCTTTAGAAAAGTGTGAAAATATTATTTTATTATATAGTGATATTCGGTTTATAAAGGTACAAAACTAATTAAAGTATAATATAAGATGACTCATGGTTGAAATAAAATCATCCAATAATAATTGGACAGGTTTTGGATATAGTTTTAATATTAATAATTTTATTTATTTAAATCATTTATTATTGAGGTAAATATTATATCATTATTTTGTCATAAATGATTTAATTTATTTGATATATAAAAATTATAAAACAAATATAATAATTTATGAAATAGTTTTAGATTTACAATTAATATTTATAGTTGAAAATATGACTTATATAACCCCATGTAAAAATTGATTAACTAAAAGATATTTGTTTTTGTCATTTTTGCCTTTTCCATAAGTTAATTAAAAAAAAGTGTCATTAAAATTCATAAGTGGCTCCATGGGGTCCCAAAATCGACCCAAGGATTCCCATGGTCGGACATTACTAATCTAATAAGGTTAGGACAAGTGTTGAGGTAATTTTGTATTATTATAATATTCTTTTTTACCTTGAATTACCCTATTTACCTTTAACCGCGGTAAATAAAAGTCAAATGTAACTATTCAGGAAAAATTATTTTCATCTTATTGAACTATATTTTACTTACTAAGGTTAACATTTTTACTTGTATTTTTTAAATTCAACTCACAGAAGTGGTAAAATTAAATTTTATGCAAATTTGCAAATTCTCCTAGGAGGTGGTTGAAAGACGGTAAAAAGTTCAATACACTTTTTATATATCTAAACTTATTATAAAATGACTCCAATGAATTATATTGAACTTATATAGGTATTATGTATCTATTTTGACCTAAAATAAATTTAAATAAAATAAATAATTATTTAAATAAAAGTCGGTTTTAACCAATAACTCAGTGTTTTTCACTATTCATCAAAAATTGAAAGTTTTCAGAAAAATACCAAAATTTCACCCTAAGATAATTTTGATATTATGAATTAAAAATTAAGTCTATTTTACCAAATTCAAAACATAAAAGTTTAATTTATTAATTTGAAATTAATTTCCGTTTTCAAAACCAAAAAAGCGTGTTTTTATGAAATAATAACTAACAAAATATTGATACTTATTTATGTTCAATTTCAAAGTGTAATTATTTACAATGAATAAAATTGTATGAAATGGTAAAAATATAATATATTTATACTTCCAAAAAATTAAAATTTATAATTTAACACTACAAATTATTTTGATTAAAAATGTTTTTTTAGTTAAAATATAGTATTTTTCACTATTCACCCAAATATGAAAGTTATCAAAAAAACAAAAAAAATTATTAAAACTAAATTCTTATGTCACAATTATAAATAAGAAGTTTTTTTTGTAAAATTTAATTTAAAAAATTTTCAAATATTGTATTTAAAATGTGTTCTCCATTAAAAGGAAGTAAAATTTCATTTAAAAAAAATACTTTTTTTATCTGAAAAAATGAATTTTTTTTAATTATGTCTAATAAACTCATAATATGGATTCTAATTTTATAAGGATTATATAAAGTTCAAAATTTAGTTAATACTATTCATAACCTATTTTGAACTGCTAGCTTGGTAAGTCGTGGTGCGTTTGAACTCAGTGTTGCGTGTAGTGCAAGTTATTGAATTAATTTAAAGAAATAACGTAATATAAAATCTTGGGGTGTTACATTCTTCCCTCCTCGAATAAATTGTGTCCTCATAATTTTAAATTTTTCTTCGAAAATAAAATGTTGAAAATAGAAAATACCTTTGTGGGAAAACCCACATCAGAAATTGGTTTAATAAAATTTAGTCTTAATAAGAGGAAAAGGGAAATGAAAAAGTCACCACCAAATTATGATCTCTATTGGGTGAAAATTGGTGTAAATTTGAGACAAATAATTGAATGAAAAACATAAATATTTATAGGGTGTGATTGAGGTCATCGATCACAAACAAGTGTAAAATTTAGGGCTTCAAAGCCATCAATCTATGATGATTTTAAATATCACCAGTTCAAAAAAACACAAGGTATTAGGATAACACATTTTTGGTTTTACGATGCCTTCCCTAAAGTTTAAGAATTAATTTATTCATATAATAAGAGGAAAAAAATATAATTGACAAGTAGAGTTTCACCCTTTAACTAATTCCTACCAAAAAATCATCATTCACTCCAAACGATAATAGAATTCAAAAATATTCTATTTATACTATTCATATAGTGTTCCTTGTATGAATTTTAAAAAAACTACATTATAAAAACCATGATATCACGTATGCTAGTGGTATGTGATCCACCCTTGTTGACCTTCATTTGCAGGTTCACGTATCACGACATTTCCGAATATGACGGGTTGTCGCCCGACCTCCGAGTTGTCCTTATTATGACAATACAAAAATAATCTCAAGAAATGATTTAACCTTAACAATAGTATGAAATGTTAATCTTAATTGATTCCAACCTTTAGACTTATCCAAAATACTTCTGTTCAAACCCACAATCCAAAATTTATAAGGAAGGTAAACACAATGAAGATCCTTTTTTCCGTGTAATAACATGTGAATACCTTCATCATGTATTCTTTTAAAACACTGTAACACCCTAAATTACCATAAAACATTATTGATTACATTCATGATCTCTTATTCCTTTTATAATACTAGATATACTCCTTCTATCCAAAAATTTTGTAAACTCCAACAATGATGGAATATACATATCATTAATGAGTTTCAATGTAGTCCAGAATATCCAATATAAATAATCCAAATCAAAAATATATTATTCCAAAATTAATACCTCAGTATCAGAACCATATTATGGTTTATCTTTCTCTCAACCATATATTTTCCAAAAAATTCAACCTACTGTTGAGTCACTTTTCTGGGTTCCACACAATCTCAAGTCCTTAGTGAAATAGTACTATAGTACAATCCTTATATACTTTATAATTATTATAACATGTACATAATTAATACAATACTCAAATGACACAATACTTTAACAACATAAGAACTCTAATAATTCATATTCTTCTTCAGTAGTATCATAACATGATTATTATTAAATAGCATCATTTGGGGTATACTCTAATTATTTGGACCTTGATTCGCGTTGTGTCCCAACTCCTTACAGATGAAGCATTGTACATTTGAAACCTTTTTCTTACCCTTGCAATCACATACTTGGTGTCCTTTTTATCCACACTTATATCAAACTCCCATTCTGTTCAAGCATTTACCAAGGTGACTCTTTCCACAGTTATAAAATATGGTAAAATCCTTCTTTTCCCACTTCCCTTTATCCATCTTTCTCTATTCAATCATTTTCTTCTCTTTCTTCCCTTCAAAGACATAGGACTCAGATAATTTTTACTTATCTTATTAACACATGATACTATTTTTCATATGTTGAGAATACATTGGAGACAATTTCCCTTCTAAATGTTGGCTTAATACCGTGAAAGATATGTTCCTTATTACTCTTTGGATCATACGTATTTTTGGAGTTCACATTCCTGATACTGGGTGCCATTTCTATACAATGGAATACAGTAGGTCAGTTTATGAATTGCACTGAATAATTAAAAACTTGTAAAGTAACTAACATAATTGAATAGTTTATGGATATAATCCATAATAATAAAAATATTTTCTTTGATGAGGTATATACTCATAAATCCTTAACAATTATTTTTAAAGAAAATGAGAATTATCCTAAACATATCCCCCGGGAGTGTCGTAACCAAGAGTATAACAAGGATAGTTGTCATGCACTAGTTCCCATTCGAGTCTAGCTCAAAGTGGTGTTTTCTGGTTTTACCCCTAGGTATATCTATGCTAGTGCCACCTCTACCTGCTCATATCTAGAAGGGGATGTATTATTTTGGACAACTCACAAAATCTCTACATTACAAAAATTCTAGGAAGTTCGTCTATACTAATCCTCAAAGTCTATCTTAGGGTAATGTGCTCTAATCAGATTTTATCTAAATCTAGTTTTTAGGGTCATTGAAAAACATCCTATGATACCAACTATAACTCCCCAACCCAAGAAGCCCAGAGTCAGTGCATTATTTTAATACATTGGCATGATTACAAGGAATCAAGTCTCAAAAGACCGATCAGTTTAGTAGTCTTGGAAAATAGATTACATATATGAACATTACATTAAAAATTATAAAATAAAACATGAAATAAATGATCCTTTGAGAATTCCATTAATCCATTAGCATAACCCTACTTATCAATCATAATACACTTCTTGGAATCTAGGGAAAATAAAACATAAGAAAGGGGTGAGCTCAGATGCTCAGTAATGGTAAATAATTTATCACAAGCTGTAAACCTTTAAGGAAAGATGTGTAATAAAACAAAAAACTTTTAAACATAAACTTGAACATAATATGGAAAAAATAAATCAAACATTACCATATAAACAAGCACATTGATATTCTACTAGTTGAATAATCACATTTAATAACTAATTTTATAATGGGGGAATGTATAGTACCAGACTTTAATTTCTATGTCAAGGCCTCGTTCCAGGACCTATGGGCTAACTGTAACTGGACCCAAACCCGGAGAGTCTCTGTAATAGGACTCCAACCCAGAGGGTCTGCTGTAAACGGACCCCAACCCGGAGGGCTTACTTTTACCAGTCCCCAACCCAGAACATACTTGTCTAATAAATTCATCATAAGAAAAGGTTTAAATATAACATAAACATTCGTATTAAAACTAGCATACAGAATGTCAATATATTATCCATAAACCATGAATGGTATAAAAATAACACATCCACAGTTGAATATATCACAAAACATTCAATACAATATGGAAGAGTTTTATCATAATAAATCAACTTCAAAAAAGTTTAAAATCCATTAAAGGATGCTGACATAGACTAAAATGATCAGTATAATTATTTTGGAGAAATACCCATTTTTCATGAAATTGTTTAAAATTCTCACAATTTATAAAGGTAGTCATTTAAAATGGTTTTTTTGAATCAAAGTGTCCCATACCACTTTGAAACTTTATAAAATAATTTTCATTTTTAAAACATTCATGTCCATATTAATAAATCCTTAAAATAATTTTGAAATCATGGACATTAATTAAAAGGGTTTAGAAAGATAAATCTTTAAAACATTTAAAATGATGATCTAGTTAAATAGACCCTCCTATAAAACCTGAAAATATTATTTTTAAAAAACATATATGGTAAAATAAGGGTATAATTGAATTTAACCCATTGTCTTGTTAATAGTAATTTTTTTGAAATACATTTTTAAGAAACATGGATGTGGATGATAAAGAGGTCACACTGGGTAATTATGTATAAACAACCTCGGATAATGAAGAGATTGTGAAATAACCCTTACCTCATTGTAATCAATCGAGTCATATAAACAATAGTAAATAACCACCAAATGAGTCACAAAATATAATGAATATAATGAGAATCATGATAATATTTATCAAATGGTAGTACAAAATACACCACATGCAACAAATAAATAGTGAACAATGGAAATCTCACGGAATTAAAAGTGAGATATGAAATCCCTTAACACGTATCCGACTTGACTCGCTCGTATGTTCCTTGTTCTTCCTGAATAATAAACTTAATTTAATTTCTACTTGATTAAAAATATCATTTTTATTATTCCTTTTATATCACTTATTACCTTTCTATAACAATTAGTTAATTATTTGAGTTCATATCGGACATTTTTTCGATGTTCAAACCTTGAGTAAAAAAATAAAATTGTTATAATTATAAATTGTCCATTTGGTCAAAAGTCCATTATCTATAGAATTATATTACTCATTTAGATTTCATATATATCATATATGTTCAGTATATATATGTATTTATAATAGTACATAACATTTGGAGATAAGAAATGAAATTCACCGTTCATGGAGATGACAAGTCGTACGTACGCATGAATGCTACTTTAATTTCTATTTTGTATTTTAATGGAATTAAAACATAATGATACATAGGTATATTATAATTCTAGTGTAATATCATATATAATTTAATTATCTACATACTTTATACATCCCACATAAGTCATTAACGAGTCATATCACTTTGAGGGGGCGGTAGTCCGCACCTCCTCAAATGAAATTATCGCATTTTACCCATAATGGAAACCATAAAGGTATGATATAAATGGAAAATACAGAATCAAAAAAGAAAACATAAATATAATAAATATATCATATATAAATACAGCGCCATCTTAATGGCCACCATGAGAGGCGGTAGGAGATAATCGAACAATCATTGTTTCGTGAGGCGTTAGTTTTCCAACCATAGAAACAGTATGTTCTTCACCCATTAGATGGAGTTGTGTGTAAGTTTAGTTCGAATCCTTCTCATAACAACATCCTAGTATATTGAGGATACTATTTTTGTCATAAAAGAAAAGAATTAAAATAGTTTAGGGGGGTTGGAGAAGTAAAATAAAACAACATAAAAGGAAACAATTTAAGAGAAACTATTACCTTAAATTTGGGTAACATCCTTTGGTTTGAACCAAAAGGACTTTTTGAAGTGACTTAAACTACTGGAAATTCCATATTTTCCAATAGTTTTAAACAGTTTGGATATCTACTAAAACCACTGGGATAGTATTTTCCAAAGGTTTCACAACCCGTTGGTATGTGGGGTGTGGCAGTAGCTCTATACCAACGGTTTCTAGAGAAACATTGGCATATATGGTCTGAAATTAATCTATACCAATAGTTTTACTTAAACCATTGGTATATATATGTACCAATGGTTGATGAACCATTTTTACTGGTGGGTATACCAATGGTTTTCAGACTATTGGTATACATTTTATTCCAACCCGTAGTATACCAACGGTTTCAGAACCGTTAGAATACCGGTATACCAATGGTTTCAGAACCATTGGCATACTCTGTCCAGCATACTCTATATACCAACAGTTTGAAGAACCGTTGGTATACATCTTATATCCCCAAAACTGGATAGCCTGCAAGTAAACAACCTGCATCCTGTGTAAACAGTCTGCATCCTGTGTAAACAACCTGCATGTAAACCCCTGATTCCAGAGATGTAAACCCCAACCTGTAAAACTATAAAACTTTACCTCTCCAATATATTTCCGAAACTGTAAACCCCAACCTGTAAAACTGAAATCTTTCACCTCTCCAAGATACAAAAGTGTTTTTAAAATGATCATTATGTTAAATACAAAGTGTTAATATTTTATAGATAACTGTTTACAAAAGGTTTGATAAATGTTGATAAGCCAATAGTTGGAGAGATTGAAAATACAAAGGAAATTTTGGAGATATATTAAAGAAACCGGTTGTTTAATAGAGATTGAAAATCCAATGTTAATTTTGGAGATATATTAAATAAACTGGTTGGTTTATAGTAACTAGGAGATCATCAAATTCAATGGACAATTTCTTTCCATTATTTATTCCATTCTAGTAGAAAAATGTGGGTTTATTATCCTATTACTCTAATAAATGTGTGATTACTTCAGAAGTAAAATTAGTCTTAGATAAATGCATCAGAATATGAGAAAGGTCATGTAGGCTATGTGTGAACTTGGGTGTGTGACATCAAGATGGATTTTTGGACATTTTAAAGTAGTACATGATTGGTGAAACCTAATATGGGTTTTGGAATGTAAGGTGGACTTGGTTTTGAGGAAGAGAACTTGAGTTCTTGTGTTTTACCCTTGTTGTTGACTTCTAGAGTGATGGAAATGTTTGGGTGCTTAGACCGTGTAATGTATATTAATATGGGTGGTACTTATACTTATAAATTTGATCCTAAGAATAATAGGTGCTCAAGGAAATGTGGGTTGATGTGGTTTTTCAGTGAAAAATTTCTCTTTGGGTGGAGACTGTGCATGAGAGATTTGGTTTTGATAGGAAGCACATGGAGGATCCTGGTTTTCATTAAATGAGAATCACTTGGAGTGTTGGTGTTTTTCTAGTGCATGTGGTTACTAGGGGTAGGACAGTTAGAGGGCGTAGGCTGAGTTTCATGAGTAGGGAAGAAAACTATGAGTAGGCGGATGAATGATTTCGATGTGATGATATTATCATGGGTAGGGATTCCCAAGACTTTTAAACGACTTTGACATGTCCATGTAGTGATTGGTGACATCTGAAATAGATGATTGTTGGGGGTATTCATTGATAAAATCATAGCATACAATTATTTAGTGACGATCATTCCAAAAACAATAATATCTTCATTAGAATAATGGGGGGCAATGGCAATATGTCTAGATACCCTACTTTATTTTGGACAGATATGAAACATCTTAGGGGTTATGGTCATGGAGATATTTTGTAAGGCCACTTGGTGGAAACTACATCGTTGACTATTTATGGGCGAGGTCCTCATAGTGGATCAAATATTGAATAATACCTTGGGTTTCATTCAAGGATATAGGGAATGAGTGAGAGTTGATGTTTCATTTGGTTGCTCATGTGTAGGAAATATAGACATGTCTAATTTTGTCTTTAGTAGTGGTTGGAGAGTTCAACAAAGTGGTTGAGGTTTTTTGGGTGAGTTGATGATGATGAAACATATATGGTGGGGGAGTGATGTATTTGTTGTAAAGATATAATCCTTGTTCTAGAAGGATCATAGGTTTGTGGAACTGGATTTGGATTGGTTGGGGTGGCATTGTTATTGGATTGGTTGTGGTGGAATTGTGATTCTAGTGAGGAATCCTTGATGTGTGCAATTAGTTTTCATAGGGTGTTTAAATAGAAAATCATTTAGGGTATATGATTGAGTTGATAGTGTGGGTTCTTAAGGTTTTACGATACATCTATTGCGTGGTTTTGGAAATGATAGGTGCATTTAGACTTTGATATGTGTCTAACCTTTTGGGGGAGTGATCTCTAAAAGGGAAGAAAGTATTTAGAAAGAGCTGCTAAAAGGGATAAGCTGTGAATTCAGCAATGTGTTGGGTTGTCAAAATCTGGAATTTGTTTACAGAAAACTAAAAATCGGAAATATGTTTACAAAATCAGGAATTTGTGAACTATTTTTGTAACCTGTGAACTTCTCTAAATGTTTTTAGAGAATGGTTGTAGGAAATCTAAAATCTGTTTAAAAAATCCAGAACTTTTGAACTGTTTTTATGACCTGTGAACTACTCTAAAACTTTTTTGATCGTGGTTGCAGAAAATCTAAAATATGTTTAGAAAATCAAAAACCTTTTAACTATTTTTGTAACCTATGAACTGCTCCAAAATTATTCTAAGCATGGTTTCATGAATATTTCATTTATAGGTTCAATGAATGATTATGAAATTGAAGAAGTATTAATTCCCTACTCATCTCTCATGATATTTCAAAGTGGTATCAAGAGATTCAATGTTTGTGAAGGTATGAATGCAAATCACTATATTTGAGTGGTGTTGGCCACACCATGCTTTGGATTGAGGAGGGATTGACTCGTACACATCACATATGAACCATGGATCATTGTCCTAAAGTTTAAATAGAATCTGAATGCATTTGATCATTTTTCCATATGTCAGTTGTTGTTTTCACTTAAAATGATGTCCATTTTAAACAAAAGAGAGACACTTTGAGTGGTGTCGGCCACACCGCACCTCAGATTGAGGTGGGGTCGGCTCTTACATGTCACAAATGACCCATGGATCTTTTTACTAAATTAGCAACACAATCCAAATGCTTTTTGTCATTTTTTCGTATGCCAGTTGTTGTTTTCACTTAAAATCATGTCCATTTCAAATAAAAGTGAGACAGTTTGATTGGTGCTGGCTACACCGACCCTCAGATTGAGGAGGGGTTGACTCATAGAAGTCACATATGACCCATGGATCATTTTCCAAAAGATTCAACCGAATCTGAATGCATTTGGTTGGTTTTCCATATGTTAGTTGTTGTATTCACTTAAAATGATGTCCTTTTGAAACAAAAGTGAGACACCTTGAGTGGTGCCGACCACAGCACACCTCGGATTGAGGTGGGGTTTACTCGTACATGTGACATATGAACCATAGATCATTGTACTGAATTTTTAATAGAATCTGATGCGTTTGGTCTATTTTTCGTATGTCAATTGTTGTTCTCACTTAAGATGATATTCATTTTAAACAAAAGAGAGACACTTTGAGTGGTGATGGCCACACTGCGCTTCAGATTGAAGCTGGGTTGGCTCGTACACGTCACATATGACCCATGGATCGTTTAATTAATGTTTCAATAGAATCCGAATGTGTTTGGTCAGTTTTCCGTATGTCAGTTGTTGTTTTCACTTAAAATGATGTCCATTTTAAACAAAAGAGAGACAATTTGAGTCGTGTCGGCCATTATGTGCCTCATATTGAGGTGGGGTTGACTCTTACACGTCAAAAATGATCCATGTATCGTTTTCCTAAAGTATCAACATAGTATGAATGCGTTTGGTTGGTTCTCCATATGTCAATTGTTTTTTTTCAATTTAAATCATATCCATTTCAAATAAAAGTGAGACAGTTTGAGTGGTTCTAGCCACACCGGCCCTAAGATTGAGGTGGGGTTGGCTAGTACATGTCAAAAAGGACCCATGAATCATTTTAGTAATGTTTCAACAGAATACGAATTCCTTTGGTCAGTTTTCCATCTTTCGGTTTTTGTATTCTCTTAAAATAATGTCCTTTTGAAACAAAAGAGAGACACTTTGAGTGGTTTCGGCCACAAAAAGCTTCGTATTGAGGCGGGGTTGACTCGTACATGTCACATATGACCCATGGATCGTTGTCCTAAATTTTCGACAGAATATGAATGCGTTTGGTTAGATTTCCGTATGTCAATTGTTGTTTTCACTTAAAATGATGTTCATTTTAAACAAAAGAGAGACACTTTGAGTGGTGTCGGCCACACCGTGCTTCAGATTGAGGCGAGGTTGACTCTTACACGTCACATATGACCCATGTATCGTTTTCTTTAAGTTTCAATAGAATCAAAATGCATTTGGTCAGTTTTCCATATATTAGTTGTTGTTTTCACTTAAAATGATGCCAATTTTAAACAAAAGAGAGACACTTAGAGTGGTGTCGGCCACACCGCGCCTTGAATTGAGGTGGGGTTGACTCGTACACATAAAAAATGACCCATGGATCGTTTTCCTAAATTATAAACACAATCCAAATGTGTTTGGTTGGTTTTTCGTATGCCAGTTGTTATTTTCTTTAAAAATGCTGTCCATTTCAAATAAAAGTGAGACAGTTTGAGTGGTTCCGGCAACAAAAACCCTCGTATTGAGGCAGGTTTGAATCTTACAAGTCACATATGACCCGTGGATATTTTTCCTAAAGTTTTAATAGAATCCAAATGCTTATGGTTGGTTTTCCATATGTCAGTTGTTGTATTCACTTAAAATGATGTCCTTTTGAAACAAAAGAGAAACAATTTGAGTGGTTTCGACCACATCGTGCCTCAGATTGAGGCAGGGTTGACTCGTACACGTCAAAAATGACCCATGGATGGTTTTCCTAAAGTATCAACACAATATGAATACGTTTGGTTGGTTTTCCATATTCCAGTTGTTTTTACATAAAAGAGTATCCATTTTAATCAAAATAAAGACACTTTGAGTGGTATCGGCCACACCGTTCCTCGGATTGTGGCAGCGTTGACTCGTACATGTCAAAAATGATCCATGTATCGTTGTGTTGAAGTATCAACACAATTCGAATGCGTTTGGTTGGTTTTCTGTATGCTAGTTGTTGTTTTCACTTAAAATGTTGTCCATTTCAAATAAAAGTAAATAAATTTGAGTGGTACAATAACACCGTGCGTCAGATTGAGGTTGGGTAGACTCGTACATGACACAAATCACTCATGGATCGTTTTTATAAAGTATAAACACAATCCGAATCTTTTTGGTTAGTTTTTCGTATGTTAGTTGTTTTTTTCATTTAAAATGTTGTCCATTTCAAATAAAAGTGAGACACTTTGAGTGTTACCGGCCACACCGTTCCTCTTTTTGAGGCGTGGTTGACTCGTACACATAACTTCATCATTTTGAGTGTCTTAGAGTATGGATTGAAGATTCGGGAGAGTCTAATCCTCTTCTTTCTTCCTATTTTCTATTAAGGTTTTCACTCTTCCCTCATCTTCTTCCGAAGCTCTAAAACCTTCTTTTCTGTTGGGATTTAGGGTGAATCATGAAGAGAGCTTAGATAGGGATCCATGGTCCAGGGAGGAGGGTTGGGGGGGGGGTGTCTAGGGGTCTGTCCGGGGTCCAGGGAGGAGGGTGGGGGGGTTGTCCGGGGTCCAGGGAGGAGGGGGGGGGATGTCCGGGGTCCAAGAAAGAGGGTGGGTAATGTATCTAAAACTATATTTAGGTATCATACATCGAATTTAAACAGGACTGCGAACTGCCACGGGGTGTCGTCCAGGAGTAGGGCCAAATCATGGAATTACCGCGGTGGGTTGGCCCAGTCCAGTGACATCCACGAGGCAGCATCTTCCAGCCAGGAGCGAATAGAGCAGGAGGATGCGGGGCAACATTCCGGCCATCTCCTCCCTCCCCATTAACTATGGGTGGGTAATGTATCTAAAACTCTATCTAGGTATCATAAATCGAATTACAATTGGACTGCGACCCACCGTGGGGTGTCGCACTGGATCAGGGCCACACCATAGCATTACCGGAGCATGACCGCGACGTGACAGCGGTGTGACCGCGGCGTAACCACGACATGACCGTGGCGTGTTGGCCCAGTCCGGCGACATCCACGAGGAAGCATCTTCCGGCCCGGAGTAAAGGGAGAAAGAGGAAGCCGGGCAACATTCTGGCCATCGCCTCCCTCCCCATTAACTATGGGCGAGTAATGTATCTAAAACTCTATCTAGGTATCATACATCGAATTTCTACAGGACTGAGAACCATCATGGGGTGTCGTCCTAGAGTAGGGCCAAATCACGGCGTGACAGCGGTGTGACCGTGGGTTGACCGCGGTGTGACCGCAGGATGTTGGCCCAATCCCGCGACATCTGTGGGGCATCATCTTCCAGTCAGGAGTGAAGGGAGTAGGAGGAAGTGGGGAAAAATTCCGGTCGACGCCTCCCTACCCATTAACTATGGGTGGGTAATGTATCTAAAACTCTATCTTGGTATCATACATCGAATTCCGACAGGATTGCGAACCACTGAGGGGTGTCCTCCGGGAGCAGGGCCAAATCACGGCATGACTGCGGCGTGACCGCGGCATGTTGGCCCGGTCCAACGACATCTACAGGGAAGCATCTTCCATCCAGGAACGAAGGGAGCAGGAGGAAGCAGGGCAACATTCTGGCTGTCACCTCCCTCCCCATTAACTATGGGTGTGTAATGTATCTAAAACTCTATCTAGGTATCATACAACGAATTCCGACAAGACTGCGAACCATTGCGGGGTGTCGTCCTGGAGAAGGGCCAAATCACGGCGTGACCACAGTGTGACCACGGCGTGACCACAACATGATCGCGGCGTGACCGCGGCGTGACCGCAACGTGATCGCGGCGTAACCGCGGCGTGACCACGACATGACCACGACATGTGGGCCCGGTCCAACAACATCTGCGGGGAAACATCTTCTTGCCAGGATTCCAAATAAATCATATGTAGTTTTCCTTCAAAATATAGAAACCGATCTTATGTTATAAAAAATAGACTCTTGATTCGGGATTGTGTTATGATAATGATATATATTTTATATTTGTTGTTTTTAAAAGTGGTTTTATTATAAAAACATGACTTTATTTATCAAATGAAACAATTATATTAATGAATACTTATTCAAGATATGAAATTCAATATAATTAAGCAAAATTAATAAAGAAGCTAAATTCAATTTAAAGCATTCTTAAATTAAAGAGGCTACGAGAGGGACTCTACCTCAAGGTGGAACCAAGCCATCCACTTCAGCTCTTAGAGCTTTCTAACTAAAAGTTGTTGCTCCCCCACTGGGTATATGCACCTTCACAGACATGCAAGGACACCTAGACCCTATGCATACACCCACATGGCCATGAGCATGTGCAAGGAGATCCTTACATATATTCTTATATGCATATACCTGTCCCCACTCACCTGCGTATGCATTTTTTTATATATAAATGGGCACACCAAGACCCATACATGTATAATCATTGCCATGGTTGACTATACATGTAACGGGGGAACCCACATACATATACTTAATTACTTATGCACACACATGCGAGTCACCCTTGACTTGGTGACTCAAAACCAATGAGCAGGGATCAACACACTACACAAAGGATATTAAGAACCTTAAAACACATAAAGGACCCTATATAACCAGTGAAAAACCAACCAATAGCATTAAATCATTACCTAGATTGGCGATAACCAAATCCACCCGAACCAACACAAAACGATCCAACGCCCTACCGAAAACATAATATGGTGTAAAAAACATTGAAAAACCCAAAATATATGAGGTGCGAGACAAATAGTAATTATAGAATCTTACCTCAGATCAAAGTCGGCAGAATGAAACAATCTGAACCCCTTCTAGCCTCCTTCATAGAATATAACTACTCCCGGTCCATAGAATCCAGTAAAAGACCTAAGTGCCCAAAGCGATAAAGAAAAATAAATATAAACTAAACTAAAACATACCTGGCTCCTGTGACAATACGTGTCACCGCCAAAAATATAAGAACCACAACACCACATGGGTCAAATCATGTTCCTGCAAGTAAGGGGGAAAAAATCCATGTTTCAAAATGATACTATCAAAAAGTACATTCCTATTAATTAACAATTAATCTTCCTATAAATGGTATATAATTAGTTTGTCTCGAGTTTCATCTTAGTTTGGTTTTGTTCAATACAAGTTTGTTTGGGAAATTACATGGCTACACCATTACTAAAGGGTCAAGATAGGTTGTGGTGTAAAGTAATTGTGGAATGGAAGGATGAAAACATTATTAGAAGTGATTCCAACTAATATTCTATGACCAAAAATTACTAGATGAGCTTAAAAAAGCTAGATCTTGAGATATCTTAGATATTGAGTAGGAAAAATTGTTAGTGATTGAATTTGAATCAACATTCACTAATCTGGTAAGTATATGTCAAATCATATGATTAATATAAGGCTTAAGGCATAAGGATGTGTGATGAATATATGACTAATGATGTGATCATGGACCAGTATTTTGATTTTTCTCTCCTATATATTTGTGGTTAGTATGATGTCTTTGGAAAATATAGGTTTTACATGAACATTGAAGGGAATTTATTTAATTCCACCTTCAGGTGGAGGGAATACATCATTTAGCAGTTAGAAGATGAAGTATAAGCACCTCAATGGGTGATCAACCATTACATAATTTAATTTTTTCTTTAAATAAGAATTCTTATGTACATAAAGACAGTATTAAGAGCATCGATAAACCCTTACACACTAACATGATTATTCGATAATAGATTTCCAAGGGATTGATTATAACTATGTTCCATGGGAGTCATGTAGTCTAAGGATATTAAATGAAAGTAAATAGATTAACATAGAAGACCTATAGATATGGTGTTCACAAGCCCCCTAGGTTTAGATAAAATTCTTTAGTAATTTTATGGAAATGAAATCACCCGGTCACTAGGTCTCCAAGTGGATAAGATATCGATTGGGATATGAGTGGTCTAACATATGTATTATAATTTGGATGATATGTTTATGGACTGGATTAGGGTTTAGATCAAGTAAAATCTTCCTAAGAGGATTGGGCCTTATGGTGATAGATGTGGAAATTTTACAGCTAGTTTTTGAGGAGCTTAAACAAGATAGATCTTGAGATGTCTCAAGTGAGATGCCTCTCAAAAAAGGGAAAATCCATTAAAAAGCATCAAATTGAAGAAGAGAAACAATCTCATAAAACAGTATAAAGTCAAACACATTGTGTCAACAGAAAGGAAACTAGAAATGAATCTAAATAAAGAAGATCACCCCTCAAACAAATTGGGATACTGATTATAATACACATGTCCTGAAGTTATTGGGATTCACGTATGCAAATGTGGAATCAAAAAACATTGATTCAATGTACAGGTGAACTCAATGATGTATTGTTGAATCACCCTCCTTTGTATAATTTTGAAAAGGTATTAATCATCAACAGAGATAAAATAAATCATATAAAACATTGGAAATGACTGGTATATAGCCTGAATGAATCATATAAATACTAATAATAACTCATAATTAACCTGAATTCAAGATTACGGAGATTTAGAATTGATGCTTACATAGTAGAAGGGGGATTCACGAGCGACCATGAGCTGGGAGCTGCGAGCAGTGATCGAGAGTCAATATGGGAGGAGAGGAACTCAAGGGATATAAGAGCAGCAACAATGATGGGAGGAGTGGAGCGGCCCTGTAGGGTTTGGACAACTGTGGCTTGAAGGGGGATGCGTGAGTGCCAATGAGCGGGGCACAGCGAGTGGCGAGTGGTGAGCGGTGATCAGCGTGCGGCGAGTGGCGAGTGGTGAGCAGCAAGGGGTGGTTGGGATGGGAGCGGCGATGAGGGTTGGTCGGTATTGGAGCGGTGGTGAAGATAGGAGGAGTATGTGAGTGGCGCCAAGGGTTTAGAGAAGTGCGACTTAGGGATATGAGAAGTATCCCATTGGGAAAATGATTTTAGATAGATATATCCCAATGGTTCATATGAACCATTGGCATAGGGTCTTTTTCCCAATGGTTTGTTAAAACCGTTGGGAAAAAAGCATTGGTACAGGTGGAATTTCCACCAGTGAGTTCAACTAAAGAGATGAAGTATGAGATGCTAGTGTGGGTATTGGGTATTGTCAGACCGATTGGCAATATAATTCTAAGAGGCTTGGTGTGATTTAGCTTAGTATGGAACCTGGTTAGTGGGTATGGGTTATAATACATGATTTTGATGAGGTTATTGATAGGATTATTGAGAATATAATGTAGATGGGTTCGACATGGTGTGCTTTTGTGACTAGGAAAATCATAATGTGAATAATCCTGTTTGTCTAGTTGGATGATGAGATGTGCATAGAGGCATGAGATAATCCTCGAGATATGAATATAGACTATGTTACTGAGAGGATAGACTAGGATAGGTATGATAGGATTGGGTGAGTGGCCAACCCATGCGAGGATGATACGATGTATGGAGACACTTGGGGTTATTTATGCTATCTAATGGAGACACTTGGGGTTATTTCATGAATCCAACATAGTCCAGAAATGTTCCCACACAATGTTTTAGAAAAACAATTTCATCTCATGGAATACCCCAAGGATCCTCTATCTTCCAATGTTTCCTCACACTCACACCTCATGGTATTATAGTATACATTTGATCTACATCAACTAGTCAGGATAACATCACTACCCTCTGTCCGTACAAAAAAGTAAAATACCTAAGTGGCCAATGAGATAAAGAAAATAAATTAAAAACTAAACAAAAACATACCTGTATCCTGTTACTATACATGTCACCGCCTAATATATAAGAACCACACCACCCCATGGGTCAAATCATGTTCCTGCAATCAAGGAGGAAATAGTTCCATTTAATAATCTCTTCCTTTTTCATTATGTTATTTATATAGATCATTGTTTGAAACACCATACTAGTACACTTAGCCATTGAATATGGACCTATGCTACATTAGTTGAGTTGAAGATTGTGCACATAACCCTCTTCACTATGGAAAGAACCTCATAGGGACCACAATCAATGTTTAGTAGTTGACCCAACTCTTGAACCTGGCTGGACACCATCACATGAACCAGATGGTCTACTAGGTCATGAGGGTGTAAACCATTTCATTATACTATACTAAGAATAAACTTGATGGTATCTTTTCTACCAGAAATGAGAATTTCTCAAGGATGGAGTGACAATCGACTTTAGTTCCTAAGTTAATGGCCCCTTAACTATCCATAGATGTCAAGGGGTGTCTCCCATGGGTGTCTTGTGGTGTGTAGTGTCTATCTATAATTTATGTGGGGCTTCCATATTGTGGGAAATGTGTATTGCATGGTCAGTTTAATAAATGCATTGGTCAATTAGAAAATACACCCATAGTCAGTAGAGATATACCCACTTTTGATATAGAATACCATCCAAATAACCAACTTGGAAATATGAGACCAACATTTTACTTTACCAATTCCTATTACATAATATATGCAGCACCAAATTATGTTTTATGAACCAATCAATTAAAGGTAAAGAAACACCTCACCAATTGAAGATATTTTTTTAGGTATATGATCTTTGAAACAAGTCTAAGATAAGCCCTAATATATGTATCATTATTTTAATCATCTAGAATGTGTTCTAGATAAATTTTATAATTTGGGTATTATTGAAATATTGATTGAATACTCATGGATGAAGATAAAATGGTCGATGAAAATGGATGAGTTAAGTCATAATGTTATATAAAAAAGATTATATTTATCAACATGCATGGTTTTTAAATAAATGTATAAAAAACATGTATTTCATCATTAAAAAATTGACCTTGAGAGTAAGGGCATAAGAAAACATAACTCGAATCAACAACACATGACCAAGAATGCATCTCCTCTGACTGTGGATGGCCAAACAACAAATGAGAAACTACCATGAACCCTAAACACCAAATAAACCACAAAAATCAGGTCGCCCCCTTAAACCTGGGTTTGACCAAACCAAAAATTAAAACAGTGAAGATGAAACCCAAAAGGAAGCCAATAAAAATAATTGGAGACATGTGAGTTTACTAGAAATCTAGCCACACACATATATACATAATATAATAGAATTTCTAAAAAACATGCAGGCCCGCCCAAAATCAATCCACCCATCGGTCTAATTTTCCCAGATTGTTCAATCCACCTACCTTAACTAGTACTAATTATATGAACAATATGATGAACAAGATAATGGAGTAATTAATTTGAGACGAAAATGAAAGATCAGATTGTGAGCAGGGATTCGATGGAAGGGCCTACAAGAGAAACACCGCAAGAGCAGGGATTCAGTGGTGGGGTAGTGATTCGAAAGACAGAACCTTTTCTATGTTAATGAAGTAATTATAAAATAGGAACACTAAAATAGAAATATATGCTCACCAAATGCATTTATTTTCTATATTACCATTAGGAAAATTAAGTGATAGACTAAATGAGTGATACATTGAATGAAATTAGTATATACATGCTTTTGATGTTGGTGGTGGCACCTACTGAGAAAAGGATATAGATACTCGAAGGAGATCTACATCAGGGTACCACTGGCAGAGCTCATCCAAGCTATGGAAGGGGGATACACCACCGAAGAGCAAAGATATGGGAGCAGAGGGGAAGAAATTGAACCCTAGGTATGCGAGGTGCGTCATGTTGAAACCGATTAAAAACCTTCTATTTTGAAATTAAAAAAGCAGCGTGATCTCACCTGATGGAAGCACCGAGTCTACCCGGGTGAGCGATTTCGCTTCGAATCTATGCATTTGACGTTGCATCAAATCGATTCTCCAGCAATTGAAGGAAATAAGTCCATCTGAAAACTCGTACGATTGTATGAGTTGCCTCACAAATTAGACTACAATGGAGGATAGTGTTCAAGGGATGAGCGCGATGGATAATATGAGGAAGGAGAGGGTTGCAGGGGAGAGGCACTCACCAGATAAGTGTGGGGGGAGAGGCACTCACCCGATAAGCGCTGGGGGAGAGGCACTCACTGGATAAGCGCAGTGATCAATCAGGGGAGAAGATGGTGGCAGGGAAGAAGAGGGTTGAAGGGGTGAGGAGGGTTTACGGGGGGAGTGTAACACAAGGATGAGACCAACGAGATTGATTTTTGAGGATGGTATACCTATGGTTTCTTTAAATTCATAGGGATAGACATGACTACGACATGTATACCAATGGTTTTCTTAAATCATTGGTATAAATGAGTTGGTAAAAAACTATTTTCCAGTAGTGTTCTGCCTATGTTAAGGCTTCTAGGTGTATGATAGGGATCTTGAGAGCTTATTTGGGCATGGGTTGGATGAGCCAATGGGCTTGAGAGGTGTGTGGAATGGGTTAGAAGTGGTTTACTTTTATAAGGGTGAGGAGGGGCTCTTTAGGAAAGTGTGAAAATATTATTTTATTATATAGTGATATTCAGTTTATAAAGGTCCAAAACTAATTAATGTTGAAGATAAGATGAATCATGGTCGAAAAAAATCATCCAATAAGAATTGGACAGGTTTTGGAGATAGATTTATTATTAAAAATATTATTTATTTAAATCATTTATTAATGAGGCAAATACTACATCATTATTTTTTCATAAATAATTTAATTTATTTGATGTATAAAAATTATAAAAAAAATACCATAATGTAGTTAATAATATTATATTTTCAATGAAAATTTATAGTAAAAAAGATGACATATGTAACCCCATGTAAAAATTGATTTACAAAAAGTTATTTGTTTTTGTCATTTTTTCCTTTACATTATGTTAATTAAAATAAAGTGTCATTATCATTCATAAGCGGCTCCATGGGGTCCCAAAATCGACCTAAGGATGCCCATGGTCGGTCATTACTCATCCAATAAGGTTAGGACAAGCGTTAAGGTAATTTTTTATTATTATAATATTCTTTTTCACCTTGAATTACCCTATTTACCTTTAACCGCGGAAAATACAAGTCAAAAATAACTATTCACCAAAAATTATTTTAATATAATTGAACAAAATTTTACTTACTAAGGTTATCCATGTCTCTAAGATTTTTGAAATTCAACTCACAGAAGCGGTAAAATAATGTTTTAGGAAAATTTGTAAATTCTCCCAGAAGATGGAAAAAGACGGTAAAAAGTTCAATAACATTTTTATAAATCAAAACTTATTATAAAATGACTCCAATGAATTATATTGAACTTATATATATATTATGTATCTATTTTGAATAAAAATAATTTTAAATAAAATAAATAATTATTTAAATAAAAAGTCTATTTTAACCAATAACTCAGTATTTTTTACTATTAATCAAAAATTGAAAGTTTTCAGAAAAATACCAAAATATCACCCTAAGATAATTTTGATATTATGAATTCAAAAATTAAGTCTATTTTTCCAAATTCAAAACATATAATTTTCATTTATTTATTTAAAATTAATTTCCGTTGTCAAAACCAAAAAGCATGTTTTTAACAAATAATAACTAACAAAAGATTGATACTGGTTTATGTTTAATTTAAAAGTTAAATTCTTTCCAATGAATAAAATTGTATTAAATTGTAAAAATATAATTTATTTATACTTCCGAACCATTAAAATGTATAATTTAACACTGAAAATTATTTTGATTAAAAAAGTTGTTTTTAGTTAAAATATAGTAATTTTCACTATTCACCAAAATATGAAAGTTATCAAAAAAACAAAAAAAAATTATTGAATATATATTCTTATGTCTCGATTCAAAATAAGGAGCTTAGTTTTTCAAATTTAATACATTAAAGTTTCAAATATTGGATTTAAAAAGGGTTCTCCATTAAAAGGTGGTAAAATTTTATTTTTCAAAAAATACTTCTTCTATCTGAAAAAATGAATTTTTTTTCATTATGTCTTTGAAACTCATAATATGGATTCTAAAGTTATAAGGATTCTATAAAGTTCAAAATTTAGTTAACACTATTCATAACCTCTTTTGAACGACTAGTTTGGTAAGTCGTGGTGCGCTTGAACTCGGTGTTGCATGTAGTGAAAGTTATTGAATTATTTTGAAGAAATAACGTACTATGAATTCTTTGGGGGGGTTATAGGGAGGTAAGAGGACATGAGGCTGTTTGTTTCGCATGTGGAAAGAAGGGCCACTGGAAGAAAAAATGCACCCAACCAAGGAAGCAAGGGGAAGTTTCAGGTGCGTTTTTTATCGAATGCAATCTATCTATTTCTACCAATTGGGTATTAGATACTGCTTGTGGTGACCACATCAGTATCCAAATATAGTAACAAGTAGATTTAGAATGATTGACTGAGGTGAGGTGGATCTATGAGCAGCCAACGGAGTCAGACTCACTGTTGTAGCTGTCGGAGACTACCACCTCACATTACCTAATGGGATGGTCTTGGTATTAAAAGGTTGTTATTAAGTACCCTCTATAACCAAAAACATTATTTCAGTATCCAAACTAGATACTGATGGATTCATCTTCATGTTTGGAAATGAATGTTTCTACTTTTATAATGATTTCATTTGGTTTAGTAGGGAACATTTATATAATGACCTTTATGTGTTAGAATTCACAAACCAAGTAATGGAAATCGATGAAAAAGATAATTCACATGACTCATACCACACCCAACTTTGGCGTCACCAGCTAGGTCATGTTAATGAGAAACATTTGACAATATTATATCAATATGGGTATTTAGACTCTTTCGAACTAAGACCACTTGGTGTATGTCATGTGTGTCTACAAGGTAAAATGACTAAAGCCCCATTTAGTGGGAAAGGTGAAAGGGCTAAAGAGATTCTAGAATTAGTTCACACAGATGTGTGTGGACCATTTCCAGTTCAATAAAGGGGTGGGTTCTTGTACTTCATAACATTTACTGATGATTATAGTAGATATGGATATATTTACTTAATGAGGTATAAGTTTGGTTCTTTTGATCGGTTCAAAGAATACAAGAATGAAGTTGAGAACTAGCTTGGTAAGAAGATTATGAAACTCCACTCCGACAGAGGAGGAGAATATCTTAATGAGGACTTCATTGATTTCTTACGGGAGTTTGGGATTCTATCTCAACTAACTCCTCCTTACACGCCTCAGTGGAATGGTGTAAGTGAAAGCATGAACTCCACCCTATTGGACATGGTGAGATCAATGATGAGTCATGTGAGTCTTCCATTATCCTTTTAGGGATATGCATTACAAACAACAACACACATACTAATCCAAGTACCAACTAAATCGATAAATGGTATTCCATACGAGTTATGGAGTGGATGAAAAACCATGTTATTAAATTTATATGTGTGGGGTAGTGAAGCATTTGTTATGACCTTTTCTGGTAACAAACTTTCACCCCAAGGCACAAAGTGTACATTTATAAGATATCCCAAGTAAACAAAGAGGATATTACATATAAATTCCCGCATATAAAATGGTTATAGTGGAAAGACATGCCATATTCCTTGAGAGGGAGCACATCTACAAATGAGATAGCGGGAGCGATATTGTCTAAGATGAAGTCGAGGCTCAAGATACAACGGAGTTGGTACAAGAATAGAATCCCCAAATCCCCATGGAAGAAAAATCTGTTCCAGAGACAAAAGAACTGTATAGGATCATGAGGGAGGAGAGAGAACCAGAACGATATGGTTTTCTTGTAACTGAGGATGGTGACTCATTATTGGTTGAAAATGATGATCCTCTTACCTACAAGGAAGAAGTTGAAGGCACAGACATTTTCAAGTGGCAAGAAGACATGAATTTTGAAATGGATTCCATGTACCAAAACCAAGTCTGGATTTTGGTAGATCCTCCAATTGATGTAAAACCTGTTGGTAATAAATGGGTATTCAAGAAGAAACTGGATATGGAGGGACAATTCGACTTCTATAAGTCATGACTAGTTGCAAAAGGTTTTAGAAAACTTCAAGGAATTGACTATGATGAAACCTTTTCACCAGTTGAGATGCTGAAATCCATTAGAATCCTATTGTCCGTTGTCACTTATCATGACTATTAAATTTGGAAAATGGATTTCAAAACAGCATTATTTAATGGGAACCTCCAGGAAGTTGTCTAAATGACACAACCTGAAGGGTTTGTGACTCCAAAGGATTCCAAAAAGGTATGCAAGTTGTAGAAATCCATTTATGGATTAATGTAAGAATATAGGTCATGGAACATTAATTTTTATGAAGATGTAATAGAATTTGAATTTTTTAAGAATGAATGTGAGACCTATGTGTAAAAAGAGTTTAGTGGAAGTATAGTTGTTTTCCTAATAGTATATGTTGATGACATATTACTAATTGGAAATGAAGTACCCATCTTACAATTAGTTAAGGCATGGTTGGATAAAGGATTCTCTATGAATGACTTGGGAGAGGCAACATATATTCTTGGGATCAAGATCCATTGTGATAGATCCAAGAGAATGTTGGGCCTGAGTCAAAGTACATACATTGATAAGATACTGAAGAGATTCAGTATGGAACAGTCCAAGAGGGGATTGATTCTAGTGTTACATGGAATTCATATTTCTAAGAAAATGTGTCCTCAGACACATGAGGGAAGAAAGAAAATGGAAAGGATCCCTTACGCATCTGCGATTGGGTCAGTAATGTATTCTATGTTATGTACAAGGATAGATGTTGCTTACGCATTGAGTGTGGTAGGCAGATATCAAGCTGATCCAGGAGACCGCAATTGGATGGCAGGCAAGACTATACATAAGTATCTGAGGTGTACTAAGGATATGTTCCTGGTTTATGGATGAGATGAGGAACTATTCATAAGAGGACATGTAGATGCTAGTTTCTAGACTAATAAAGATAACATGAAGTTGTATATTGGATACATCTTCAGTTTGAATGGTGGTGCAGTGAGCTGGAAGAGCTCAAAGCAATGTGTGGTCGCAGAATCTACAGTAGAGTACGAGTATATCGAAGCTTCTGAGGAAGCTAAAGAAGGAGTATGGATGCGAAATATCATCCAAGTGCTGGATGTAGTACCTAGCAGTAAATATCCTATCACACTCTATTGTGATAATACTGTAGTGGTGGATTTTACAAAAGAGCCAAGGTCACATCAACAGACAAATTTAATACTTTGGAAGTATCATCTCTTGAGTAATTTTTCTCATAGTGGTGAAGTTGCAGTGAGCAGTATTTCCATGGAAGACAACATGGAATACCCCTTGACTAAAGCTTTGACACAACAGAAACATGATTATAACGCGAGGTCTAGCAAACTAAAAGTCGTAGGCAGTTGGCTCTAGTCCAAGTGGGAGTTTTTAGAGTTGGTTTTATAAGAAAAAATTGTTTATACTTTGATTACATGAATGTACACTTATTATATATTTTTCATTATTCTGCATGACTATAATATAATAATGTCCTGGAATATTTGGTGCATTAATAAGGTCATGGAAGATCCCCACAATGATGAGAACCTTGAAATGATATAACAATATTCTTAAATAATGTTCTACTGTTGGATGACATATTATCATAGGATACATAGTATATAGACCATCATGTGAGAGTACTCGTAAGAAGACGAGACTCTCACTCAAGGAGTTCGCACATGGTAATCTCCAAGATGAGAGATTATGAGAATAGACCCGCCAATATTAATTCCGCATGTCTTGGTGTAATCAGAAATTTCTATCTATGAGCATTTGTAATGGTCCTTAGACTGGAAGATTATCATTAACTCATGTCTTGACTCACTTACATAGATTTGATGATGAAAACCACCATGAAGACAGTTGGCGGGTAGTAGGGTATGTTGGGTGCATCACGAATGACATGTTGTGAATGGATAAGTCAAGGAAGGATTTGTCCCTTCCATATTTAGGGAAGTAGATATCATGGGACCTTTAATTGAAATAGAACTGTCACCCAAATTCCATGGCCATGGTGTCACGATGAGTTTATTTCTGGAAGTCAAAGAATAATGGATCAAGCATATAGGTATATGACAGTGCCATGAAACATGATTGATGAGATATTAAGACAAATGGATTAAAATATACGATAAGTGTTCGTATGAGGTGACATGTCAATGCGGCGTCAACTTCTTTCTCTTGGGTGCCTTGACCCATTGTTAGATAGTAATATTGGGATTTAGGCAAGCCCGCCTAATGCCAATGAGAAAGAGGCCTAGAGGGTCACACACTAACTGTATTCAAGTATCTCAAGTAAAATAAATATTATTCATGTATGTGGTTTAATAATTATTCAAGGAAGCCTAAATCATTTTAATGTTGGAGGAAGAATATAATGAAAACACGATATACATGCCATGTACATTGAATGTACACGCCGTGTAGTTTACATTTTAGAAATGAAATGAAAAATAAGTACACACCGTGTATTAATGATTACACGCCGTGTAGTTTTTCCAGTCGAGATTTTGAGGAAATAATATTATTTTATTAAATGATATTTATTATAATCTGTGTGGGAACATGTAAAGTAATTAATGATTAGACATGGGGGTTTTTTCAAAAAGAGTTAATGAAATAAATAAAATGCATAACACATTTATTTATTGTCATAAATCTATAACCAAAAATCCGATTATAAATATCCTTACAACCCCAACACTTTTTTGGAATGGTTGTGCACAACAATTCTGGAGAATTCTCTCAAGGACGAAATAACCCCTTCCACCAAGAATTATCTCAAGACCAAGAGAGATCCTCCTCCATCGGATCAAGGAGATCTAAAGTGGACAATGCAAGCTAAGGATTCTCCACACTATCACCCATAGATTCCTTTGGCGACGTCTAGAGATATGAGGTGCATGGGTGGATCACTAGAAGAGGAAGTCTACACTTTGCTTCTGCGACGTAATGACGATTCACATCGGAACGTGATTAGAAATATCAATGAAGAAAGGACGCCATAAAAGGTACTTTTTGTCAATTAATTAAATTAATTATAATCAACCTGTGATGATCCTACTTTGTGGTTCCGGGACTATTCTTCTTATTTCTCTATTTTTGTGATTCGATCTGTGGAGTCTGGTGTTTATCATTGTATTGATCCTGGATTGATCATTTATAATGACAAAAGTCCAAGTGGGCACATCCAACCATGAGAATCCGCTACACTCGGGACCTTCAAGCCTAGCTCATAAGGAATATTCAAGAACTCCCTTATATCAACCCATTACACATATTCATAATCCTCAGTACCTAACCATAATTAACCAATAACTCATTTGGAATTCCATTATGAATATTACATATTCAAAAAGGGTTATACATGATCACACAACAATCTATAACTTACTTAGCTAATTCTAGGTCTGTAATGTAACGGTGCACCCCATGGGTGGACTTGAATGGGTCAAATCATCCCCTATGTGTCCCATGGGGAATCATGAGGGTTTATAGTCACAATTTAGCCATTCATTATATGAAATATATCAAAGGATCAAAATCACAATAAGTATTAACTATTAAATAAACCCCAGAATTCACAAATCTGAAATGAAACTATGGGATAAAACTTATAGACTACCAACCTTGATTCCGTATATGAACTCTCCCTCAATAGAGTCCTTAGATCTTGATTCAACCAATTATTGAAGCCTAAACCTAGATCTCACTAAAAAAGTAGTTTTTAGAGATTTAGAAGGATATGAGAGAAATATGTGAACCCTAATAAAACATAGTAAGCAATGGGGAAATTAGATTTACTTGGAGCTTCAATCCACAACCGACAACACTAAAAACAACCTAGGAATATAAGGGGAACACCCATTGGATCTTTTGAGATATTTGGTTCATCACTAGGGTTTAGGGGGGAAGAAAGGAGTAAAATGATGAATGCGCCTTAAAATCCTAGAGTGAAAATTTTGTAAATTTCTAAACATTATTGGGCTGCAAGGTTTACTCACATGGTCTTCCAAACCATGCGAGAGCTACTGTCCCAAAATCACCCCTTCACATAGTTTCCTAGGAATTTCGCATTGTTTTCTTAATCATGTTGTAACTATGCACAAGACTCTGTCTAAGGCTTAATGATTACATGGGATGCTTGACATAATTTGCACTAATCATGAACAAATCATGCAACATGCCCAAAAAACTCTCTTTCCCTCCTTTTTCATGCTTAGAACCCCTAGAACACCTCCAAATCTTCACACAAACTTGGGAAAACACTTATTTAACCAAAAATGGGACTTAAGATGAAATATAAATTAAATTATACCTTAATAATAATCTCATATCATACATTGAGCATTATTGTAATTGTTTGTTCGAGTGATTCCAAATTTCACATCAACATCTCCATCCATAGACAACTACTAGATGAAACTACCCAAACTATATAACGGGGAATCCTTTGGTATCCCAATCACTGCATAGGTCAACGAAACATAGAAACCCCCTATTTAATTGGGGAAAATCATGCACCTATTAGGATTTTAATCCCATCCTCCTAACAAACATGCAGGAATATGGTATGTAATGGTAAAAAAAAATTGGTAAGGGTAAGCTAAAGTTAAGAGAGAACTAAAGTTATTTTAGGGGGAAAAAGTTATGTATGGGTAAAGAAAAACTTGTATAGGTTAATTAAGGGCATGTAAGGGTAAACATAGATTGAGTAAGGGTGAAAAAAAGTTATGTAAATAATAATTAATGGCAAAAATATATATGTAAGTGTAAAAAAAGTTAAGTGAGGGTAAAATGAAGTTATGTAAGGGGAAAAAATTTATGAAAGGGAAAATTAAAGTTATTTATAGGTGAACCAATGTTATGTAATGGTAAAAAAAACTATTTTAGGCTAAAAGATAGTCATTTAAGGGTAAAAAAATGAATCAAGTCTAAACTAAAGTTAAGTAAGTGTAAACTAAGTTAAGTGTGGGTAATAAAAATTTATTTTTGGGAAAAAAAGTAATTTAATGGTAAAACAAAATTATACAAGGGTAAAAAAAATATATGTAAGGTTAAACTAATTTTATGTAAGGGTAAAACAATGTTATGTAAAGGTAAAATAAACATAATTAATGGTTAAATGAAGTTATGTATGTGTAAAACCAATTTAAGTAAATATTAACTAAAGTTAAGGGTAAGCTGAAGTTAAGTAAATATGAAACAAAGTTATATAAATGTAAATAGAAGTTATGTATGGGTAAATAGAAGTTAATTAATGGTAAATAATGTTATGTAAGGGTAAATTAAAGTTAAGTAAGGGTAAAAAAATTTATAAAGGTAAAATTATGTTATGTAAGGGTAAATAAATGTTATGTAATGGAAAAATAAATTTATGTAAGGGAAAAAATGATATTTAAGGGAAGACTGAAATTGGGTGAGGGTAAAACAATGTTAATTAAGGGTAAACCAAAGTTAAGTATTGTAAGACAAAGTTATGTAAGGGTAAGATAATGTAAAGGGTAAATAAGATTTAATAAGGGTAAACCTATGTTATGTAGGTGTAAACTAAAGTTAATTAAGTGTAAAAAAATTATGTATGTTTAGAACAAAGTTACGTGTGAGTAAACTAATGTTATGTAAGGGAAAGAGAATTTTATGAAAGGGAAAACTAATGTTGAGTAAAGGTGAAACAATGTTATGTAATTGTAATCTAAGTCCATGTAAGGGTAAAGAAAATATATTTAATGGTAATAACAATTTAACCAAGGGTTAAAATAGTTATGTGACGGTAAGAAAAACTTAATCAAGGGTAAACATAAGTTATTTAAATGTAAAAAAGTTAAGGGTAACAAATATGTGTTAGGTTAAACTAAAGTTATATAAGGATTAAAAATGTTATTAATGGTAAAATAATGTAATGTAACGGTGAAATAATGTTATTTAAGGTTAAAAAAATTCAAGTAAGGGTAAAACAGTGTTATGTAAGGATAAAAAGAAACATGAATAGGTTACATAATTGTAAATTAATGTCATGTAAGTGTGAAAAAATGGTATGTAAGGGAAAACTAATTTTAATTAAGGGTAAATAAATGTAATGTAAGGGTAGTATAATGTTATGTAACTGTAAAAAGATGTTATCTAGGGAGAATAATATGTTATGAAATGGTAAACTAAAGTAAATTATAATAAAACATGTTTCTATTAAATTTAATGCAATTATTTTTGGTCAGTGTCAATTAAATATTGATTATAATTATTTGGTTTTTTAAAAAAATATTTTATTATTGAATAATTTTTAACTAAAATAAATGTTATTATAGAGGATATTGAATATTGGAAGGCATGCGCCTTGAGAATTTTCTTCTCGAGTAGAAAGAAGAAACATGGAAGTGTTGTAAAATAAGACTTATAAAAAAATATAGATTTTAAAATAGAATTTTATTTTCTCACTAAATAGGTTTTCACATATATATGTTGTGTAACACCATAATAAATCAACTTTGAGGCCCCTTATAAGAAAAGGAGGAAATTTGAACCTCACTCCCACTCCATGTCCCCCATGTTTTCTATTATGGTGTCATAACTATAGGTGCGGTATCCTCCTCATATTGTACGGATATCTCAACCAAGGGAATAAACAAGTGTGGTGATAATATTATTGTGTATAAATATACTAATGTTGGAGGATCAGTATGTGGTGCTAAAATTTCCTCCTCATACTACTTTGTAGTGTAATTCCCAACAGGATTTGTGGGGACATGTGAAAATTAATGTAGAGGCATGAAAGGAGCACAAGCAGATGCCAAAAATGTGGTTTCTAGGAAATCAATACCGAAAGAAGTATTTATCAAGGATTGGAGAAGTTGGGATATCATAGCCAAGTCCCCCCACATTGATGGTATACATATTCCTACTGTAGGATGTATCTATGATAAACATATATTAGATGTATGAGTATAAATATATGGCACATAAACCTCTCCCAAATTTGAAATATCATCTATTTGTTGTGTACGATCCTTTATCTGCTGTGAAACAACATCATTATGACTCTATCTTAAGTGGTTCTCTCTTTACCGTCACCTCTAACCTTGCACATGTTGGCATCTCCATCATCTTGCAGATAGTAATGTTGGAGGTGCATTATCATCAGTTGGAACAATAGGCACCACAACATCCCTAGGGGCCTCAATCAGAGCATGAAGATCGAGATAAAGTTTTGGATTGTCTTCATAGACACTCTATTGTATAAAATGGAGAAGATCTCTAAGGGAAATTAAATCTAGGTGAACCACATCTTACCTAATAAATTCATCTTCCTAAGGTTCAATAATATGAAAAATTTGATTGATTTTTTCTTACTATAAATGAAACAAAGTTAAAATTATTGTGAAACATGACCTAAATAATAAATTAAATACTAATATATATAAAAGATGCATAAATTTTATCTTATGGATTTTAAGGTACATGATATTTTTTCTTATATACCAATTTTAACAATCTCCTTGACCAACTAACTCGAAGCATGTTGTGGGATATATGTGCTTAGAGATACTCTATGGGGAAATCATGTCTAAACACTCAATGTAATGGGAATGATACTATGGGAAATTCATCACCTATCATCCAATAAGAATAAGAGAATATAATCCATCAACCTATAATGGTGAAATAAGGACATGTTGTGTATAGATAAACTATCACATGACTCAATCTGGAAAGTTCCACTAAATTATGTGGAAGAGGATTAGTGACACCACAACACCAGGATCCCCTACCATAGATGTGCAGTATGGTGGAAGTGGTGTATAGAAAAATCCAATATATGGGGTCCATGTAAAGTAAAAGTACAACTGTAAAAAAATTCATAAATTATCACAACAATTTTACTAGTATAACATTGAAATATATAATAAAATTACAAGAAAAATTAACTTTTTTAAAAAAAAATTAATGATTGAATTACATTAGAAAAATTTATAACATTGAAAATATATCGGAATATATGTGAATTATGCCTTGGGAATTGTACATAGTGCTGATCCTGAATACAACTATTAAAAATAGAAATATACTAGAAGTAAAATATTGTTATCCACTTTTAAGCATCTCTCATATCCTTTTCACTTTCACCTTTGTTTGGGTGAATTTGGGGCTTTCAGGGATGAAGATCATTTTCATAAAAAAATGGACTAAAGTTAAGTGATTTATGTTTTTTTTGAATTAATTATGTCTAAGTATAAATGTGAAAAAGGATTGAGAGGATATTATTTGGGGTCCAAGATGAACCAAGGTATTTTTCTAAATATTTTTTCTTAATCTTCCTTTTGGGCATTTCACATTGTGAACTGGTTACAAGATGTGAAACATTTGTTGGGATGATTTTGCAAACTGGTGTAGTGCTTGATAAGTTTAAAAGACACGAAACTGGTTCTCGTTATGAAATGGTTGATCAGTGTATTTTTTAACCGAGATAATTAATTTTTACACAAATATTATTTCCGTGTATTTTATGTCGTTAAACCAATATTCTGGTCATGCAATGTGTGCATCCTATAGGTTTTTATTCAGAACACATCAAATTATTTTTTATTCAATATGCATTCACCTCTCTCAAAACATTGGAGATCTCTTAGGTGATTTTGGGTATCTTCACTCCATCCAAGTTATATAATTCGGCAATTTATCTTTTCACTACAATAATATAATCCTATTACAATGGTTTGGAACCACTAGTGTATGTCCTAAAACTATTGGTATTGGCTATACAGTTGGTTTGGTTGTTGTTGGCATCAGTATGGACCTATACTAATGGTTTTTGGAAACCATTGGTATTGGTGGGATATACCAATAGTTTTCAAACCATTCATATAGGTAATGTGAAATATCTATACCAACGATTTTGAAAAGTGTTGGTAAAGGTAATACAAAAAAACCCACAACTATTTTTGATCCTCGGACCTCCGTTTTATATCTCAATGACCTAATCACTATGATACAATGTTTTTTAAAACATAGTATGATAAATATGAATATGTACATGTGTAATTAAATTAAATTTTTATGTAATTAATGTTATTTGAAAAAATAATTTATTAAAATTAAAAATACCTATACCAATAGTTTTCCAAACCATTAGTATTTTTATTTTGAATTTTGGGACATATACCAATGGTTTTGGAAAAACCTATGTTATATGGTCATTAAATAGTGGTTATACCAATGGTTTTGACCACACTATTAGTATATCCATCATCTATGTCACACCCTGATTTGAAAATTTTAATTATTTTAATTATTTTAGTTATTTCTATCCACATTTTTGATTTCTGGCCAGTCTAGGTTGAAATTTAAAATTTTAAACCAAGGTGGGATCATGCGCACAAGTTTCACATGGTCAAGCGTTATCATTTTACAACCTTGTGTGTGGGACTATCATTGGGACAATTCCATTTGGCATGGTTGCATCGCAGTTATCTCAACCATGCATCTACGTGTAGGCAAAATGTGTAGGCTACCTATGTTCAAAAATAAAATAAAATAAATGGAAATAAAAATTGAAGTAAAATAAAGTTTAAAAAGTGTTTTAATAATAATAATAATAATCATCATGATGATTATGATGATGATTATTATTAATATTGAAATTATTATTTTTATCATTATTTATATAATTATAATTATTTCAATTATGATTATTATTATGTTAGGTTTTTGAATTATTTTTTTCTTTTGTTTTATTTCATTATTTATTTTTCTTCCTTCTTTATTTTTTTCTCACTTTCCACTTGTTTCCTTCCTCGATGTGCATCACGTGGGGTGCACCTCCCTCCCCTCCCATGGTTGTGCATCGCCCCCTCCTTTGGCCTCTCTTCCTTCAATGATTTCCACTATTTGTTTTGAGAATCTCACTCATTCCTTTGAGGTAAGAACTCCTCCTCCTTCCTCCTCCATTAAATCGGTGTATTTCCTCCTCCTCATCACACAACGTTGCCCGACCGAACAATTGGGCTTCTGGAAATCTAATTTTTGACATTCCACTTCTCAATTGGTTATGCGACAGGTCTCTCGGGCCTCCTTCCTTTATGTTTCAATAAACGAAACCGATGTTGAAGTTTATTTGCTCGTCTTGGCTCACTAACACCAATTGGGGTAAGGGTTTTATTACATTGTTTAATTTTTCAATTTAATTTTGGTCCCCTTTAGTGATTTAGGGTACATAGGTATTGTTTGTAGGATGCTTTTTTGGATCCCTGGTGGTGCACCCATGCATACATAGGTTTGTATCCATTTATATATATGTATCTCCCTTGGTCGTATTCTATCATGGAACGGGGAATATGTGACTTAGACTAAAGGATACACACACACACACACACATATATATATATAAGGGTGTATGTAAGTGCGAGTGTAGGATAGTTTCGAATGGTTGTTTCTTAATATTTCAAGCACCAAAGTGTTTTAGATTTGCCTGATCCCTTGTTTTGGTAGGTCCCATATGCCTAAGACTTTAATTTGAATTCTACGATTTCTTGATTATTTTTGAAATGTTTATTCCATTTTAATAAGAAATGAATGTGACATATATATACATATATATAATTGGTCATGGACCTTGAATAATGGATTCACACTTGGTTGTTAGAATTTCTATTAAAATTTTAAGATCAACAGTTTTAATTATACATGGTTTCACTCTTTCATTTACACATGTTCTTATATGGTTGTTTAGTTATCCTTATAAATGATTTTTAGAATTATTTATATGACATAAAAAGGTACCTCATGATTTATGTGTATGGTGAAAAGAGGTTTCTGAAAGGTTTTAGGATGTGTGTGGATTGAAAGTGGGTTTTCCTAAGGGTAATTGGTTGTTTTTGAGTGAATTCCTTTGTTGTCCATTATAAATTTTTCAAGTGGTTCAATAAATTACATGTTGGTGAATTGGTTAATATGAAATTTGTTTCGATTATGTTCCTTAAAACTCATCATGTTTGGTACTCTAGAACTTATGGTTGATTTCTATATTTTACGAAAGCCCGTTTGGCATATTGGGTTGTTTGGTGAATTTTCATTTTTTGTTTTGAGAAAAATATTGAAAATGGAATTGGATTTGTAGCTGTAATAGCTCGTTTGGAAAGATCTTGTGAAAGTGTCATTTAACATTGTTTTGGAAATGGTTTTTGAGATGTTTTGATAAATTCATTTGGGTGTGTAAACATGAAGTCCATTGGGAAAACTAGTGCATTTTAATGAAAGTGTTGAGTGTTCATATGATGTGATGACCCATTTGGAACCTTAATTATGATATATATATATATATATATATATATATATATTGTGGTAACCTCTATAGAATGGATTTCCCTTCCGAGTTTATCGTATAGTGATATCCGTATTTGGGGTAGGCAAGTGTGGTGACAAAGACTAAGGTGAGTCACGCGTGTGAGGGAATACTACATACAAAATATATTATTACCATGGGTTTCCTGGGAATATTTTAGAGGTTCAAGTGACAATTTCTCATCAAACCTGAATAGACAGGTTGGTACCCCTGGATTTGCTTTTAAGGCCGGCTGGCTGCTCTACTGGATTAGTCAGTAGTGGGAGGCCAGTTAGTTTTATACTTAGGAGCTTCACCATATGCCTATAGGTGGTTCCAAACCAAGTACATCTAAGGATCACTCTAGGGATGTTTAGAAAATTCCCATGGCTTCATACATTTATTTTCCTTCTTACTTTCGTGACACTTCTAGCTATTTGATCACATAACACTTTTAATTTTCTTATTATATTAAAAGATCTATTTTTTAATTGTTGGATTTTAAAATAATTCATTATAATTTAGTATATATTTTGGTAATTGATTTGGAAGAAGTTAAATGAAAATGGTGTTTTATTAAAAGTAAAAGCATGTTACCAATTTTGATAAAAGAGTGGAAAATCTTATTTTCATGTATCATATTTTCAAACAAGCAGTAAAGGATTTCACATTAAAGTTGTAGCATAAGGCACATTTTATTTTTTTCATTCCTACTAAGAATCTTAGTGCTCACTCCTACATTAACTTTTCAGTTTCACAATCTCATAGTTTTACATCACTCTCAGAGCATGCTTGGTTCAATGTTTGGTGGTGACCCATGTGGTTACATGGAGGTACGTGTAGAAATTTATTTATTTCCTTTGTGACTGATTATTATTATTGTTCAATGTGATTTTTAATTATTTTTTTTATCTTTTATTCATGGGAAAAATTATCTCTAACTATTTTAACATGATTCCTGACAGTAGTTTCATGCCTGTGGGGATGTGGTAGGCCCTTCAGGCCTTGTCGTGGGCCAAATCAGGTGACCGATTCAAGGTTGACCCAGATTGGTTTGTGACAAAATAGTATCAGAGCATGACCTTTGTTATTTGGGATGTCTATTAGTTGGAGACTAGGACTTTTGGGACTCAAGAGGAAGGTTGGAGAAGATTGTTGTGAACTCTTTCTCATTCTGGTCCTTGAGTTTCCAAGGGTAGTCCATGATTCGAGTCTTTAGTTTTGCTTTGTGTTGATGGGGGACGACTATGGGAGAGAGTATACGTTGAATGGCATAATTACATGGAGTAGCGGCCCATGTGGTGCCTAAGTGTATGGTTGAGACACTTCTATTGGCTGCTGCTTGCCTGGAACATGGTCTGCTAAACCATGTAGCCGAGTTCTGAATGAACAATAATTACCTTTTTTTGTTATTTTGGAATGGATGATGCTTGGTATGTTTTGGTTGGGGTGAATTTAAAATGGTTTTGAGTTTCTTCTGTTTTTTCTTGGTAGTGGTTTGAATTGGTTTTGGGGTTCTTTCTTGAGTAATGAAATAACACTATATTTCCAAAGGTTGTATTTTAAAAAATAAAAAATCTTGGGTTGTTTTTTGAATGGAAGGGAAACTATTTTGAATTTTTAAAGGTTTTATAAAATTTGAAAAGGGAATTATGTTGGAAGTGAGGGGTTCTTATGGCGAAAAGGTATGTTCGAACCATGGTGTTCCCTATGGAAGTTTACATATGTGTGTGTGTGTGTGTAGAGAGACGGTGCATGTTGGAACATTTGTGTGGATGATATAAGTGGAATTGGGGACAAACACATATATGATAGTTCTTAGGATACCATGGGTGAGTATTTGAAAACCAAATATTGATCTGGTTTTTCATAGTTGTTTTGAAAAGGAAAATGCTTTTTTGGTAAAATGAGGCTTTTATAAACAAATTTGGGGGTTTAAAGGGAAAAATATGATGGTATTTTGTATTTTTTAGTAGATGTGCTTGAATTATTTTTGAAATGGAATATTATTTTTTTATTTCAAAAGGGGATTAAATCTGAAATTAGGTGAATTTGGAAAAAATGATGATTTTTAAAAGAGGGTTCATACATTTTTTTGTGATGTTGTTGTGGTTTCATTTTGGTTGAAATTTCATTCAACATTGATTTGGTTTGTGAAGTGTTATTCTATGAGTTTGAAGTTTTCTTTGAGATTCCCTTTTTGATTGAGCTTTGGTTGGGTGTTGATTTAGTTTCGTATCCTTTTATTATATAGATTATGGTTCCTATGAATGTCCCATATGTTTCTTGGGTTTTTCGGTATGGGGAATGTCTAGAATCCTAGTGGAGTGGTGGGATCGAGTCTATTTTGGTTGTTTCTCATTTTTCATGGTGATCAAGTATTAATGGTGATGGGTTGGCTCGATGAAGTGATTTTTTTTAAGAAGTCTTGAAATTTTAAGGATTCAATATATTTTGAGTATATATGGATGTCTGAATTTGGACTGGTGGAGGGTGTTTAAAATCAATTTCATCTAGTGATGTGTGCCTGAGGAGGTAATAGTGAAGAATGTTAAGGTCCTCACGAGCATTCAAAAAGATTAGTGGATGATGAAGTCTTACGCTGACTATATTAAGGATATGGATTCCTTTCCTTCATTGGTATTATCATAAGGTCATTTGGGAAGTTTGCGGATGAAGTGTTTTTAGATGAGTTAGTTACTTGAGCACATGCAATTGGAAATTTGGTGTCCTGTTTCTCATGAAGGTTTCCTATCTGGTGAGAGGAATGTTCCAATGGAGCCTATTTCAGAAAGGTATTATTCATTGGTTATGATCTATAGTTCTTTAGACTATTTGGTTGTTTGGAAAAAATATGGAAGGTTCAGGCATTTGAAGTCGTTCGGGTAAAAAAGGGAAGTTTTGCAAGTGGAATCATTTAAAGGAGAATGTTTTGGATGAATGACGACAACTTATAACTATGGGGAATCATATTCTTTAAGACATAAGAGCTCCATCCATAAGACTTAGTGTAAATCTTTTCACACAGTCAGGAATCATTGGGAGTTTGGAGGACCCAGGTCTGACCTTTGACTCTGGTGCTGGAATGGGTCAATTTAAGTCTCTATTGTTTTATAATCAATATTTAGAGGTTTTTTTGAAGTAAAAGGCTTAGATTCCTTGTTTCCTTATTTTAATATTTTTTTTGAATGTTCTCTTTTGGTGGTGAATGGTATAGTGGTATTTTCTCTTTGTAAACCTTCATAATCATAATCGTGCCTTATGGTTGAAAAACCTTGAAAAGTGGTCTCTTCATGGATTGATTTTATCTTTTATTTGTGCTCATTTAGATATGTATGTGCTTATGGAAATCAATGTCTTTGGTTTTCTATCTGGTTCAAGTTTCTTTTGTTGATTTATCCCCTTGTGTTGGGATATTTGTCTTTTTTGGGGAATACTTAGTGACATTTGTTGTGTTGTTTCTCTCATGCAAAGGAAGTTGGATCAATTCATATTAAAATATACCTAGTCACTGGTTTTTGTGAGAGTGTGTTTATTCCTTAATATAGAGGAGTTTGGGGTTAAATCATGTTATGAGTTCCCAAGACCGATGGTGTTTTTTGAGTTTTTGAGGTTCCGGTGCTTGTTGAGTGGTTATGGTCGGGAGACCCACCCTATGTTCTCCTCTGATTGTTGTGTTGTGATTTATTCTTGATCGGTTTGGTGTGACTTTTAGAATGAAAGGTCACACTTAGTTCAAGGTTTCATTTTCCTTGTTCAATTTTTGTCTTGAGATTGATTCTTCATTTGACTTGGTGATTTTTTAGGGACAGATTTTTTTTGGAGATAATTGACACACTTGGACCTCAAAAATTTAATTATTTTAATTCTTTATATTCCCATTTTTTATTTTGGTTCGGTCTCAGTTGAAATTTAATTTTTTTAACCAAGGAGGGGTCTTGCGCATGGATTGTGCATGGTTAAGAGTAACTATGAGGAAACCGTGTTTGAGGGTTTGTCATCAGGATATTGCAATTTGGCATGGTTAAAGCACAACTTTCTCAATTGTATGTCTTCTTATAGAAAAACTGTGTGGGTTTACTATATTCAAAAAATAAAATAACATAAATGGAAATAAAATATAAATGTAAAATAATGTTTTAAAAAAGTGTTGTAATAATAATAATAATAATAATAAATATTATTATTATTATTACACTTATTTTAATTATTATTATTATTATTATTTATATTATAATTATAGTAATTATTATTATTGTTAGTATTATTTTAAAGTTAGGTTTTTTATTTATTTTTCATTTCTTTGTTTCTTTTTTTTAATATTTCTACTTTTTTTTCATTCTTTACTCTTGTTTCCTTCCTATTTTTGCATAATGTGGGGTGTTTTTACCTCCCCTAACATATCAACCCCTCCTTTGGCCTCTCTTCCTTCGATGATTTCCATTGGGTTCTTCTAGAATGTCACTCGGTCCTTTGAGGTAAGAACTCCGCCTCTTTATTCCTCCCATGAATTGGTGTATTTCCTCCTCCCTATCACCCAATGCCACTCGGCCGAACCCTAGGGTTTCCGGTGATATTATTTTTGAAATTCCTCTTCTCAATAGGTTATGTGACGGGTCTCTTAGGCCTTCTTCCTTCATGTTTAAACATTTATCGCTGAAGGAAAAGCATATTTGCTCGTCTCGGATCACCAACCCCTCTTGGGGTATGGTTTTTCTTCATTTGTTTAATTTTTCACCTTTATTTTGGGCCCCATTAGTGATTTAGGGTACATAGGTCTTTTTTGTAGGATGTTTGTTGGCTCCTTGGTGGTTCCCATGCACATACATAAGTATATATCTACGTATATATATGTATCTCTATCAGGCATATTCCCTCATGGTCCAGGGAATAATTTCCTTGTACTAAAGGATATATATATATATATATATATATATATATATTTATTTATTTATGGGTGTATGCCTGTGCGGGTTTGGGATGGATTCTAATGGCCACCGCCTAATTTTTCAAGAGCCAAAGTGTCTCAGCTTGGTCTTCTCCCTTGTTGAGGTAGGTCCCCTATGCATAAACCTTTATTTTGAATTTCATGATTTCTTGATTATTTTTTGAACTATTTTTCCCATTTTTATATGAAATTCATATGCTATATATATATATTTATAATTGGTCATGGTCCTTAATAAATGGCTTCACACATGGTTGTTATACTTTCTCTTAACCTTTTAAGATCAATATTTTAAATTAAGCATGGTTACAAGATTTATTTTAAATGTGTGGTTATGTGGTTGTTTAATTAGGCTTCTAATGATTTTAAAAAAATAATTCTATAACATCCAAAGGTGTCTCATGATATTTGTGTGTGCTGTGAAAGGGGTTTTTGAAAGGTTTTAAGATGCGTACAACTTGAAAGTGGTTTTTCCTAATTTAAATTGGTTATTTTTTATTTAATTCCTTTGTTGTTATTTATAAATTATGAAATTGGTTTAATAAACGTTATTTTTTTCATTGGGTAACTTGAAAATGGTTCTGAGTATATTCCTTAAATCTCATCCCATTTGGTACTTTAGAAAGGATTTTTGATTTCTAAATATTATGGAAGCTCATTTGGAATCCTTGGGTTTTTTGGTGAATTTTCATTTATGGTTTTGAGAAAAATATTGAAATTAGAATTGGATTTGAAGGAGTAAAGGAAAATTTAGAAAGAGATGAAAAAATTGTTAGTTCACATTAGTTTGGAAATGGTTTTTGATATGTTTTGATAAATGCATTTGGGTGCGTAAACTTAAATTCCATTGGGGTAACTAGTTCATTTTAAATAAATGGTTGAATTTTCATATGATGCGACGGCCCAGATGGAACCTTAGTAATGTGATATATATATATCCGTGTTATGGGAACCCCAATAGAAGAGATTTCCCTTCATTTGTTATCAAATAGTGGTGTTCGTGTTTGGGGTAGTCATGTGCGATGACGATAGGTAAGGCGGGTCACACATGTGAGGGCCTCATACTTACAGAGTATTTTATTACCATAGGTTTCCTAGGTGTATTTTAGAGAGTCTAGTGATGGTTTCTGATCAACTCTGATTAGAAAGGGTTGTTACCCCCTATATTTGTTGTTAGTCCAGGAAAATTTTCCATTACATTGGTTAGTTTAGGGATGCCAGTTGGTTATAGACTTAGGCACTTCACCATACACCGGCAGGTGGTTTCGAACTGAGTATGTCTAGGGATCTCTCTAGGGATATTTAGGAAATTCCCATCGTTTAATACTTATATGTTCCTACTTTATTTTGTGTAACATCCAGCTATTTGATCTCATGACACTTAATTTTCTAATTATATTTAATGACCTATCTTGTTACTAGTTGGCTTTAAAAATAATTCATTGCAATGAATTATATATTTTGTTAATTGATTTTGAAAAATTGAAACGAAAAGGATGTTTTATTAAAAGTAAAATCTTGTTACTTGTTTTAATAATACAGTGGGAAAACTTATTTTCATGTATACTATTTTAAAACTAGAAATAATGGATTTCAATTTAGAGTTGGGGATTCAAGTGTGATTTATTTTTGACATTACTACTGAGAATTTTAGTGCTCATGAGTACTTTATCTTTTCAATTTCAGGTTCTCCATGTTTTACATCACCCTCGGATCGGGCTCGATTTATTGTTTTGTGGTGGCTCATGAAGTCACAAGGTGGTTAGTTTAGCCATTTATTTATTTCGTCTATGTGTTCTTATACTTATTGTTCAGTGTAATTTTTAATTATTTTTTTATCTTTTTTTCATGGGAAAAAATTTTCCCAATATTTTTAACTTGATACCCACCACTATTTACCAGCCCATGGGGATCAGGAATGCCCTTCACGCCTTGTCATGGGCCGACTCAGTTTACTGGTTTAGGGTTGACCCAAGTTGGTTCGTGATAATATTTACCAATGTATTTGGGAAAACCATTGGTATAGGGTAATTTTATTGAAGATATACCGAAAGTTTTTCCAAAAACCTTGGTAGTGTGTACCTATACCAATGGTTTTTTAAAAACCATTCGTATAGGGTCATTTTATGGAACCTAAACCAACATTTTGGCCCAAACTATTAGTATAGGTCCAATTTTTTATAGTGTTGTTATAGTTTCACTACATCACTCTAGGTAAGTGATATTTCTACGTCCTCATTGTCATTGTTCACTGTAGCACTGTTGTTCAATGTTTTTAGATTACTTGGTCTTGCTGTTTTGATCCTTCTTGAACCTTTCAAGATCAATTGTTAGATATATATACCAACTAAGGATGAACATTGTATTGTTTGGGGTACGTCGTGTGAGTTCCTTGATGTATTTTTTGTTTTATCTTCATTAACATCCATTCTTCTTATTAAATTGATTTTGATATGAATGTATTGAATCTAGACCCCATGTTTTTTTCATCATGTTCTTCTATGTTGGTGGATGCTATTGTGGGTGTATGCATCCCAAAATTGAGGTAGGTGGTTCTATATCAATCCTTTTTTTAATGAAACTTGATTTCCATGGTTTTGATGAATTTTTATACAAATAAATATGAATTATTGATTGATTGATTTGTGTGTGTGTAAAAATGGTTTTTGAGAACGGATTGTTTTCCCGTTGTTTCAATAAAAGAAAAAGGTAATTTCAAAGAATTGTGAAATGGATTTATGAAATGTTTTTCAAATAATTTTTTTGATTAATTTCTTATTGAAAATGTAGCACATGAGATGCCCTAGGTACTTAGGAATATGGTCTAGTAATAGGCCCAACTAATTGATATTTTCATGGGGTTCAATCCTGAGGTGTTCCTATTCTCCATAGGCATGTTGTTCTAGGGACTTGTTAGACCTATTAAGTGGTTCACTTTCTATAACTCCCTATACTCTCTATATTCAATTCATATATCTATAGAATTGATATGTGTGATTGTATTTGTTTGTGTATGGGTGTTCTAGCTAGCATAACATCTAGTGATCCTTGATGCGATTTACCTATTCTTATGGTTTTAAATTCATTATATTTGATATGATATGTTGTACATAATTTTATTTCTTTAATGTATGTGATATTATTTGAATCTGTATACTTGGATTATTTCGAAATGTTGAAATGAGTTATTTATTTACCATTCTTTTGATATAAAAATTATTCAACTAATTAGCATGCCTTATTTTCTTTAAAGTTAAGAAATTTTTGGATTATTGGAAATAAATTGTTTTTAGAGACCCAAAGCTTGATGTACATGGAAATTACATTACTTTTGCGGAATACTTACTACATAATGAAAACAGACACACAAGGACAGTAATAGTTTAGTATCTTTGGAAACTCAGAAAATAATCTTCTAATCATGGTTAAAGATCTTCAACATCTCCCATAAAGATCTTCCCCTTTTTGTTTTCTTACCTAAAACCTTTCTTTAAATCCTGGGGAAATGAAAACATATAAAGGGTGAGCTCAAATTCTCAGAAAGGGTAAGCATAGAAAACATAAAACAATCCTTAATCATTTGAATGCAAAAACTTGAACATAAAATCTTAACATCAAAATCATGAGCAACGACATAAATCTTGGAAGTACAAAAGGAATAGATCATAAAGGAACATTAGTCATGATAAAATAGCATTGTAAAAAAACATGTAATTGTGGAATACATTAAGAACATGTTATGATTTCCATAGTATCCAAGTCATTGCTACTAAGACCATCTTAGTGGACAAAGTCACATTCTGAATCGAGTTCACTCCTCGTTCAAGTCCTATAACACTGAACTGGATTAACTTACCATTCCATCCATATTTATCTCATGAGATATAAATCTTTACCCAATGCATTGGAGGGAGATATAGGTTCCACCCATCTCATAATGAAATCATTATTACTTGTTCTACAAAATAAACTTAAAACATTCATCATAACCCAAAGTATAAAATGGGTTTCAAAAACATCATCCCATCATCACATAATTTATATAAAACAAATGAATATTTCATCATAAGAAAATTGAAACCATGTAAATCATAGAGACATTATACATTAAACATACACATATGAAATAATTTCATCATAGATGGAAAATGGTTTTGATAAAACACTTTAAATGAATTCATGAGGAAAATATCCTTTCTTCTTCAAAATCATTTTATTTTCACAAAATTCCAAGCAATTTTAAAAGAAATGTATTTTTTTGAATGTAGTAATAAAATATTGTCGAGTAAGCTTCATGAAAATGAGGCGTTATGAAACCGTAAAAATCCATTCATGCCGTATAATTTAAAAATAACATTCTTCTCGTACTTATGTCGAAAAAGTCAAAAAGTACATCGTATGGTAAAAAAGAAAGATTACTTCCTTATGATGTGGTAAAAGTTAAAAAAAGGTAAGAATGACTTTACACATACATGGAAGAAAAGTAAACATTTTATGAAAACATTTTGAGAACATATGGACATGGATAATAAACATAACCCCAGTAAATACTTACGAATAAACAACCTCGGATAAGAATGAGATTGGAATAATTATCCCTTACCTTATGTCTGATATGCTTCGTATATATCCGAACCTCCTATATAATGATCTAAATAACTTCATTGACTTATTACAGAATCATATTCATTGTTATATTATCATATATGGTTTACTTATAACTTTATATTACCCGTTCTTTTGTAAATTCGATGTAAAGCAGCGATTTAGGTAAAATCGTTTCATTTATTGTACGTGTATCAACTTGTTGTTCTTGATATTATTACTTATATCTTGATTTACTTAATTCCAGAATGTAAACCATGATTTATATATAATATCTATTCATCATAGAAATATATATATATGATAGATCGCTAAATGGAATGAAATACACCGTTCATGGAGACGGTAGGACGTACGTACGCATGAACGCTGTTTTCGTTTCCTTATTGAATTGAATGGAATTAAGTAGATGAAATAGATATATATATATACATAAATACAGTATCATTATTATGTCATATATATTATTATTATCTATTATACATACTTTATAATCATTCATGAAAGGTTAACATGGAGAATGAATCTCATCGCGTCGTGGAGACGGTAGTCCGTACGTACGCACGAGCGATGATGTCATTCCCATGATAGTGGAATTGTATTGAAGTGTATGTATAATATTTCAGAATCAATATCACTTTACAATAATCATATATAGTTATTTATTTACACCATTATACCCATCCAAGTATGGTTGTATTCGAAAATAGAATACACCACGGCATGGAGACGGTATTCCGTACGTATGCACGCGCGGTGATTTTGTTTTCTGTAGGATGGATAGATGGTGAAATATGGTTGTTTAATAATAATAATAACATATCATTATATGAGTGATTCTTATGCTATTACTTCATAATTAAACAACTAAAGAAGAAGAAGTAGAAGAAGAAATAAAGTTGAAAGAATCGGTAACGGACATTACCTCTTCTTTGAAGCGCCTCTTCTTAACCTCCTCTTTGGGCACTAAATATGGTCTTTTAAGAAGACCAGAACCTCTAGAATGTTTCTAGGGAAGTGTAGAAGAGAAATTGGTAGGGGTTTGCCGAGATGGAAGGCTCAAAGTGGTGTGAGGAGGAGAGGGAGGAGGTTCCCTTTTATAAGGGAGGAGAGGGGCACATTTGAAAAAATAAAAATATTATTTTATTATAAAGTCATATTCGGTTTTTAATATCTCAAAATTAATTTATTTCTAAGCTAAGGTGGGGATGGGTCGCAATAATCTCATCCAATAGAATTTAGACATGTTTATGTTTCTATTTTAACCATATCATTTAGATTTAACTTTAAGTTAAATAATTTTACTTTTACCATGTCTTCTGGTTTTCTTACACTATATGGTTAATAAACTTACTATAACAAGACAAACGAACCCCAAGTGGTTCATAATTACTATATATATCCTTATCTAAGTTATTTGGCTGAACGTTATATTTTTAGGAATGAAATAACAATTAATAATATAATATTTTAAAAAAACTATTTTATGTCAATTTTGACACTATTTGGTAATTGATTTTTATGAAAATCATAACAGCATGATTAGTTCGAAAAAATCTACTTATATAAATACTGACATGCCATATTAACCTATAAAATTAGTGTAATTCATAAAAAGCCTCAAATTAAATTTATTTGGGTATTTATAATATCAATTATTTTAATATTTCATTATTTAGGTAATTACTGCATCACCATTGTGTCATAAATAACTTAACTTTTTTAAGGTCTAAAAATTATAAATAAAATACCATTAGGTAGGAAATATTTTTATATTTCTAATGAATATTTATAGTCGAAGTTATCTTATGTATAACCCTATATTAAAAATTAATTAGTTATTAAACATTGATTTTAACTATTTTAACCCTTCTTTAAATAAATTAATAATAAATGTCCTAATCTAATCCAAGTGGACCTAAATGGTCATATTTTATTCCTAAGGTTGTTTTTGGTAGAATTACACTTATAAAATATAATTAGGACACGTTTTAGGGTAGTAATAATTTCATTTTTACCCTTAATTACCCTATTTACTTTTAACCGTGGTAAATAAAAGTAAAAAGTTAATATTCACCAAAAATTATTTTCATCTCATTGAAACAAATTTTAGTCACTGATATTAACTGTGTCTCTCAGATTTTCAAAATTCCACTCATAGGAGCTGTAAAATTATCATTTATGTGAATTTCCAAATTCTCCTAGGAGGTGGGTAAAAGACGGTGAAAAGTTCAATAAAATTTTTATATATCTAAAATTATTATAAAATGACTCAAATGAATTAAATTGAACTTATATAGGTATTATGTATAGATTTTGACTTAAATAAATTTAAATAAAATAAATAATTATTTAAATAAAAAGTCGGTTTTTAAATAGTAACCCAGTGTTTTCCCTATTCATCAAAAATTGAATGTTTTCAGAAAAATACCAAAAATTCACCGTAGGCTAATTTCAATATTCCAAATCCAAAAATGAAGTCCATTTAAAAATATAAGATTTATAAAATTTAAAAAGTGGTTATTAATATTCATAACAGCTAGTTTATATAACATATCGTTGTTTAGTGAAACTCGATATTGCGTATAACACATGCTATCGTGGAAGGTCGCGATTGCGTGTAATGCAAGCCAAGTCAGGGATGCGTGTAGTGCAATATCCTTTTGGTGTAGCGTATAAGACAAGACATCAATAAAATAAAAAATAATATTTTTCATAAAATCTCGGGGTGTTACATTCTACCCCCCTTAAAATGAATTTCTCCCTCGAAATTCTTCGGGGTTGTAAATGGTTTACTACTCGAAAGTTTCTTTAATAGAAACCCACATCATAAAAAATAATACCAAAACCAATCTTTAAAAACTAAAGTATGAAACTTAACGGACCCAAATTAACTAATCAATGGGTTTCCACATAGGAAAACATAGGTGAAAATATGGATATGGAAGAGAAATGTAACCATCATGTTCTGATGGAGAGTGGTAGAGAACATGGGTATGAAAAAGCCAAAAATCACAAAGCCATAGATTTGTGATGATCTAAGGTACCATCTGATTCATCGGATATAAGGGCACTAGGAAAACATTTTTGGTTTTCATGATCATTTCCCTAAAGTTGAAGAAATTGGAAATTAGAAGAAATACTTTCTTGATTTTGGTACAGTCTCACCATTGGTCGTTCCTTTGAAAATTTCCACTTCATCTCTTAAATAAATGAATTTGACTTTGTCATTCGTGAAGTGTTAGCATATCATGTGATAGAATGATTGGTAATCCCATCTTTCTCAAAAAAAAGGTTAGAAAAAGTTATCAAAAATACATAAGTCCATCTATACTGAGATTAATCATATATGGTTCCTAAAATGGACTTATAATTCATATATCATACTGCTTAAAATAATAAAACTGGTTTCTACTAAATAGGGACTTCCTGTAGGCCAGTGGTAGGAGATAAAGGCATGTCGCACTTCAGTTGTGGGTTCGATTCCCATAGCCTTGTCCGACGTGACGGGTTGTCGCCCATCCTACATGTTGTCCTTTTTCTAAAACTACATTATTATAACATTCCATAAATAATATCAAAAAAAATTCTAGCCTTAAACAATTATATCTGATGTCCAACTTAATCCATTCCAACCTTTAAGATTATCAAAAATACTTCTGTCCAATCTCATAGTGTAAAGAAAATGATTACTTGAGAGGTCACATAACAAGTACGTGAATACCATCATTTATCCCCCATATATCATACGATATATCTTGTAGGTCACATTCCAAACATTCAAAGGCCTTAATCATGTATTCTATTGAAAAAATAAATACCCATTGAACCTTAGTGAAAACATGAATGCAGTTAAAAGTTAACACTTTCCACATACCAACATCCCCAAAATTCTATATACTCAAACCATGATATCACTTAGTCCTTATATCAATCATGAGCTCATGAATACTATCAAACAATTTATTTTCACCTTATCCCTTCATTATGCGCATATCATCTACTTTCCAAAATATTTGAATCACTTTTCATAGTTACCGGTACCATATTCTTATAGAAAACCACAATGGACCAATACACAGATATTTCAAAATTCCACGATACTATAAATGATATTCCATAATACTATTTTGAAATCCCATTACATAAACACTTAATCATTACCCAACATCATTGTCATACTCAACATCACAAATAGTGATCGCATGTGACTTCCCTTTATCCTTTTCCTTAAGAGGTTGATCACGTTGATCATCATTAACCCTTGGATTAAGGAATTGATTAACAAAATTCCCCATTTCCTTGAACTTGAAGCATTGAAGTGTTGGTGGTGCGTTCTCTGTAGTATTTTCTTTATTCACATCAGTAGCAACCCTTTTTCCATTACTTTGACACTCAACTGCTCGATGACCTTCTTTTCCACACTTAAAACTTTTTCTAGTCCATTTAAGACAATCTCCACCATGCATCTTTCCACACATTGACCATAAATAAACAATCATATTCTTTTCACCATTATTCTGAGATTTCTCCTTGAACTCCATCTTTTGTTTCTTGTCAAAACCATGAGATGGATATGTTACACCAACTTCCAGTTCTACCTTGATAGCAGAACACACAATTTCTTCATAGCTACTGAAGTCTCTTATAGCTAATTCCCTTCGAATATTTGGTTTTAAGCCACTGAAAAATTGATCAACATTACATTTAGGTTGGATGATAAAGCCATATTCATACCTCGAAAGTCTTGTAAAATTCGCTTTTTATATACCAACAGATTCATCATCCGTCTGCTTAAGCTCAAGAAACTCCTTTTCCATCTCTGTTCGAAGAATTCAAGGGAAGTACATATTGAAAAATAAGTTCTTGAACTCATCCCATTCCATGGATTCAATTTCATCTCGGGGCCTCGTATTCTTAATTAGAGTCCACCATTGATCTGCTTCACCTTTTAAACGGTAAATAGCCAGAATGAATTTTTCATGTTTCGAACAAAAATGTATGGAAAATATCTTTTCAATAGTACTGAACCATTGTTCAGCAACAAGTGGATCAGAAGAACCATTGAATGACGGTGGACGTTGCCTCATAAAGGACTCTATAGAATATTTTTCCCTTCTCTGATCATTTTGAAATCCAGAATGATTCATAGCTTGTGTAAGTATAGAAATAAGATTTTTCACTCCATTTCCCATCATGTTCAGTTGCTCGGGAGGACAATCATTGCATTGTCAATTACATTGATCAACACGGTTCGTTCGAGTTCCATCCATTGTCTAAAACCCAAAAAGAAAAGTGTGAGAGGAAAAACTCATGCTAGGAAAACAACATAATAAGGGGGGAGTACCTTCAATATCTAACATCTTAGGTTTAATTCCAATATCGTTAACATAATTCTAGGACTATAACCTATACTTATGCTTAACCTTAGGGACATCCTTATTCATAACTTGGGAATATCTCTAGGGATCTCACTAAAGTTTTCGTATCCTAGTTTACAAAGGTTAACTAAACCTTTCCTCTAATACCAACTATAGAGACCCAAAGCTTGACCTACATGGACATTACATTACTTTTTCGGAATACTTAACACATAACGAAAACTGACACACATGGACCGTAATAGTTTAGTATCTTTGAAAACTTAGAAAATAATCTTCAAATCGTGGTGAAAGATCTTAAACATCTCCCATAAAGATCTTCCCCTTTTTGTTTTCTTACCTAAAACCTTTCATTAAATCTTGGGGAAAAGAAAACATATAAAGGGTGAGCTCAAATTCTCAGTAAGGGTAAGCATAGAGAAAATAAAACAATCCATAAACATTTGAATGAAAAAAATTGAACATAAAATATAAACATCAAAATCATGAGCAACGACATAAATCTTGGAAGTACAAAAGGAATAGATCATAAAGGAACATTAGTCATGATAAACTAGAATGGTAATAAAACATGTAATTTTGGCATCCATTAATCACATGTTATGATTTCAATAGTAGCCAAGGCATTACTTCCAAGACCATCTTAGTGGACAAAGTCCCATTCTGAATCGAGTTCACTCCTCGTTCCAGTCCTGTAACACTGAACTGGATTAACTTACCATTCCAGACGTGTTTATCTCATGAGATATAAATCTTTACCCAATGAATTGGAGGGAGATATAGGTCCCACCCATCTCATAATGAAATCATTCTTACTTGTTCCACAAAATAAACTTAAAACATTCATCATAAACCAAAGAATAAAATGGGTTTCATAAATATCATCCCATCATCACATAATTCATATAAAACAACTGGACATTTCATCATAAGAAAAGTGAAAACATGTAAATCAAAGAGACATTATACATGAAACATACACATATGAAATAATGTCATCTTAGATGGAAAATTGTTTTGCTAAAACACTTGAAATGAATTCTTGAGGAAAATATCATTTGTTCTTCAAAATAATTTTCTTTTCACAAAGTTCCATGAAATTTTAAAAGAAAAGTATTTTGTTGAAAATAGTCAAAAAAAATATTGTCGAGTAAGCTTCATGAAAATGAGGCGTTATGAAACCGTAAAAATCCGTTCACACCGTATAAGTGAAAAATAACATTCTTCTCATACTTTTGTCGGAAAAGTCAAAAAGTACCTCGTATGGTAAACAAAAGAAAGATTCCTTCCATATGGCGTGGTAAAAGTAAAAAAAAGGTAAGAATGACTTTAAACATACATGGAAGAAAATTAAAACTTTTATGAAAAAATTTTGAGAACATATGGACATGGATAATAAACATAACCCCAGTAAATACTTACGAATAAACAACCTTGGATAAGAATGAGATTGGAATAATTATCCCTTACCTTATCTCTGATATGCTTTGTATGTATCTGAACCTCCTGTATAATGATTTAAATAATTTCATTGAATTATTAATGAATCATATTCATCGTTATTATATCATATATGGTTTACTTATGACTTTATATTACCCGTTCTTTTGTAAATTTTATGTAAAAACAGCGATTTGGGTAAAATCGTTTCATTTATTGTACGTGCTTCAACTTTTTGTTCTTAATATTATTAATTATATCCTGATTTACTTAATTCCAAAATGTAAAACATGATTTATATATTATATATATTCAGAATAAACATATATATATATATATATATATGATAGATTGATAAATGGAATGAAATACACCATTCATGGAGACGGTAGGCCGTACGTACGCATGAATGTTGTTTTCGTTTCCTTATTTAATTGAATGGAATGAAGTAGATTAAATAGATATATATATATATATAAATACAGTATCATTATTATGTCATATATCTCATTATTATTCATTATACATACTTTATAATCATTCATGAAAGGTTAACATGGAGAATGAATCTCATCGCATCGTGGAGATGGCAGTCCGTACGTACGCACGAGCGATGATATCATTCCCATGATCATGAAATTGTATTGAAGTGTATGTATAATATTTAAGTAAAAATATAAATTTACAATAATCATACATAGTTATTTATTTACACCATTATACCCATCCACGTAAGGTGGTAGTCGAAAACAGATTACACCACGGCGTAGAGACGGTATTCCGTACGTACACACGCGCGGTGATTTCGTTTTCCTTATGATGGATAGATGGTGAAATAGGTTTGTTTAATAATTATAATAAAATATCAGTATATGATTGATACTGATGTTATTACTTCATAATTAAACAACTAAAGAAGAAGATGTAGAAGAAGAAATAAAGTTGAAAGAATCGGTAACGGACATTACCTCTTCTTTGAAGCGCCTCTTCTTAACCTACTCTTTGGGAACTAAATATGGTATTTGAAGAATACCAGAACCTATAGGATGTTTATAGGGAAGTGTATAAGATAAATTTTCAGGTTTTGGACGAACATGAAGGCTCAATGTTGTGTGAGGAGGAGAGGGAGGAGGTTCCCTTTTATAAGGGAGGAGAGGGGTACCTTTGGAAAAATGAAAAATATTATTTTATTATAAAGTCATATTCGGTTTTTAATAGCTCAAAATTGATTTATTTCTAAGATAAGGTGGGTATGGGTCGAAATAATATCATCCAATATAATTTATACAAGCTTAGGTTTCTATTTTAACCTTATCATCTTGATTTAACTTTAAGTTAAATAATCTAACTTTTATCGTGTGTTCTTGTTTTCTTACACTATAGGGTTAATAAACTTACTATAACAAGCCAAACGAACCCCAAGTTGTTCATTATTAATATATATATATTCTTATCAAAGTCATTTGGCCGATCCTTATATTTTGAGGAATAAAATAACAATTAATAATATAATATGTTTTTAAAAAACTATTTTATGTCAATTTTGACACTATTTGGTAATTGATTTTTGTGAAAATGATAACAACATGATTAGTTCAAAAAAAGTTACTTAAATCAATACTAACATGCCATATTAACCTATAAAATTAGTATAATTCACAAAAAGTCTCAAATAACATTTATTTGGGTATTTATAATATGAATTATTTTAATAATTCATTATTTAGGTAATTACTGCATCACCATTGTGTCATAAATAACTTACATTATTTGAAGTCTTAAAATTATAAATAAAATACCATTAGGTATTAAATATTTCTATCGTTCTAATTAATATTTATAGTCTAATTTATCTTATGTATAACCCTATATTAAAAATGAACTAGTTATTAAACTTTTATTTTAACTATTTTAACCCTTCTTTAAATAAATTAATAATAAATGTGATAATCTAATCCAAGTGGACCTAAATGGTCATATTTTATTCCAAAGGTTGTTTTTTGTCGAATTACACTTATCCAATAGAATTAGGACATGTTTTAGGGTAATAATAATATCATTTTTACCCTTAATTACCCTATTTACTTTTAACCGTGGTAAATAAAAGTAAAATGTTACTATTCACCAAAACTTATTTTCATCTCATTGAACCACATTTTAGTCCTTGATATTAACTGTGTCTCCTGTATTTTTCCAATTCCACTCATAGGAGTGGTAAAATTAAGTTTTATGTGAATTTCCAAATTCTCCTAGGAGGTGGGTAAAAGACGGTGAAAAGTTTAATAAAATTTATATATATCTAAAATTATTATAAAATGACTCCAATGAATTAAATTGAACTTATATAGGAATTATGTATCAATTTTTACCTAAAATAAATTTAAATAAAATAAATAATTATTTAAATAAATAGTCGGGTTTTAAATAGTAACCCAGTATTTTAACTATTCATCAAAAATTGAATGTTTTCAGAAAAATACCAAAAATTCACCCTAGGCTAATTTCAATATTCCAAATCAAAAAATTAATTCCATTTAGAATGCTAAAATATATAATATTTTAAAAGGTGGGTATTACTATTCATAACGGCTAGTTTATATAACATATCATTGTTTAGTGAAACTCGGTATTGCGTACAACAATAGCTATCGTGGAAGGTCGCGATTGCATATAATGAAATCCAAATCTGGGATGGGTGTAGTGAAAGCTCCTTTTGGTGTAGCTTACAACCCAAGACATCAATAAAATTAAAATGAATATTTTTCATAAAATCTCGGGGTGTTACATTGTTATGGAACACCTAGGTGGGATCCTGTTAAGCTTATTTAGATCACACCTTGCACACACCTTTAGTGGTGTATATACCTTGTTATGTGTTTCAATATAGGAAAGGTCAAGGTGCCAAAATGAGATAGTGTGGTTTTTTAGTTTTTATGGGTATCTGGTGGTGTGATGGTTGGAGTTTACCCAATATATCACATAGAGTAGCTTTTTGGGTTTTAGTTGTACTTTTTTGTTGGGATTGTATATTTGGGTTTGTTTAGATACTTTTGAGTTTATCGGTTCTAACATTTCCTTTTTCTATGACATGTATTTATTGTTTAAAACTTCTACTTTTTCTTCCTATCATGTATATATATTTCATTTTTTCTATTTTAGGTTGTGGGAAATCATTCTCTCTATTTTTTGTTTATGCACAGTTTCTAATCGCCACCCTATGGGGATCAGGAGCGCACTTTGATTTTGTGTCGGGTCGAGTAGGGTACTGGGTTGTGAGGGTATCTAGATCAGTTCACCATATTTTGGAATCAAAGGTTGTCATGCTATGTTTTGGTAAGTTGGTAGACTGGATATAGGATTATTAAGACTTGATATGTAGGCATTAGAGGTTTTATAGCTATAACATATCATGAGGAGATTCAAGTTACCATGGGATATTTGGATGTATGTCCCATGTATGGATTTCTTGATCATAGTCTCAGTTTCTTCTAGGCTTTTCTAGTTTGAACTAAGATTATCTTGTTGTTTGATCATCTATTATATTTTTTGTGTAGTGGTATACCTACAAGAAGTATCCAAATGGTTCATCATGAGAGTAAAATAGATGATCCTCAAGGGAAACCACCTCTATATCCTAATCTTAACAAATTTATCATCAGGACAACTTGTGTTATAGACCAAAATGAACTTCAAGTCTATAATAATTTTATTGAGGTACAGTCAGGAGTTGGAAGAGAATGGGATCGATAACAGGAGTTTATACATGAGAATCCACCATCCTTTTAGGGTATTATTGATCACATTAAGGTGGAATACATGATTTATCATATATTTGAATTCTAGGATACACATGAGAATATCAAGGTAAGGTTTGCAGTGTTCAGAATAGACGGTCCTAGTAAGAAATGTTGGGATTCCATGGTACAAGTGGATAAACACATGGGATTGTAATGTAAGAATTTCAAGACCCCACTTATTTTAGTAGTTTTTTCCAAGGTAACTTTTGATAGGGATGTCCTTGTAGTTCATATCCTCACAATAGTGAAATCATTCGGTGTCAGCATACACTAATCAGGGTACGAAGCAAGTTCGTTTCGCTTCAGGGTAGTAAATAATGACCAGATAAAGGCTTAGAAGTACCTTCAAGGTTTGAGACCAGATATCATATTGTAGTTATCTATATAGAATATTTTAAACTATAATGGAAATCAGACAAGGAAATGATGTACTAGATGGATATGAGATAAAAGGTTGGTTATTCTACCCCTTCTCTTGCACCTAGTGGAAAATTCAATGGTTTTCATCAGAGGAATATGTAGTGGAATGATCATTATCAGAGGGGTGGGTATCTTTATCAATAGTGGGACTTCTATGCACCTTTAGTTGCATCTAGTAGCAGGCCTTTGACTTTCAGTGAATTTTTCAAGGATGGGCACACCCGACGTTCTTGTTCTGCACCTGTGATGATGCGTAACAGTTATGGACTCTATGTTCATCTACTCTATTTATTTAAGTCTATAGTTATTCCTCATCAAGTTCAATGATTATTAGACCCGAAGGATAATATGGTGAAATAATATTCTTCAATGTCTATAGGGATCCATCCAGAGGCCTCTAGAGTGAAACACCATTACATAGTAGATGAGATTCCAATGGAGGTAGATATGGGTTTGGCGATAGTGAGAGGTACCAAATTTATTTTATAATCAATAGAGACTGAATTATTTAATTTAGGTACCTTCAAATCATTTATATCTACCTTTTTTTATATTCTTAAACATCCAACAGAACTCATGTTAACTATAATGGATTTAGAGATACCTATTAGAAAGAGAAATGAGTAAGGGTTTCAATTTCCTTCTTATTCACTATTGATATCTCATGGAGATTTAGTCATGGTATTCCTAATTATTGATCTATATATACTTAATTTCATCATTGGGATAGATTTTATTGTCACTTATCATGTGGAGATTGATTGTTATCATCGATGTATCCTATTCCTTATGGGTGATGGGAGCTCTCGGGTGTTTTAGGGAGAGTTGGATCTGATGTCAAGTCATGCATGACCTTCCCACCCAAATATCAGGAGTTTATTTTCTTCTATTGTAGTTGATCCTGATTATGTTTCTTTTACGGGTAATCATTCTTTGGTTTTCATGGAATTTTATGGTGTTTTCTAAATGATTTATTTAGTCTTACTCTATATAGGGAGATAAAATTTACAATTGATCTAGTGCCACATGTGTAGAAGATCACAATACACTCTTATCATATATTTTCAGTGGAGCTGAAAAAACTCAATATTGATTTTGATGATCTAATGAATAGATGTTTTGTTCTCTCAAGTGTTTTACCTCAGGAAACCCTGGTGCAATTTCCCATGAAGGATTATTGTTCCCTTTGTTTGTGTGAGTACTACATGAACATGAACCAAGTTATGGATAAGAATAAGTATCCATTGACCTGTGGGGAATTTTTTTATGGACAATTAAAGGGGGAGTGTATTTTTTAAAGATCAATCATTGGCCATGTTTTCATCATCTCATATTTTGTAATTCTGATATACCAAGGATGTATTTTAGGATCAGATATGGCCATTAAAAATATCTTGTGATGTAATTTGTATTAACTAATGTTCCATTAGTATTTATGGATTTAATGAATCTAAAATTTCATGAGTATATCAATACTTTTTTATCAGTTTTCATGGATAATAATTTGGTTTATTCAAGCTCCCAACATGAGAATGAGCACCATTTTTTTTGGTTCTAGTAATCCTAAGTAATCACCACTTATATGGAATACTTTTGAAAAGTGGATTATGGATCCAAGAAGATATGATCATGGGGAAAATGATTTCTAATAATGGTTTTGAATTTGATCATATAAAGGTGAAGGTTATCTTGTCATTATAAGTGCCATGGAACATCTTTTAGATTTAGAGCTTCATTAGTGTTACTCGGTAATACAAATGGGTTTTCAAGGATTTCATGAAGTTATAATCACCTTTGACAACTCTTACCAGGAAAGGGGTAAAATTTATATGGGATGTAATGTGTTCATACTATTTTAATGAAATGAAATGAATTCTCACATCATCTACAATTATAAACTTACCTGATCCTCGTAAGGGGTATTTGGTTTTTTGTGATTCTATTGGTGATGGTTTGGGTTGTGTACTTTTACAAGATGATCGTATGCTGGTTTATGGCTCTCACTACCTTTGACCACATGATAATAAATGCCCCTATCATGATTTGGAGTTTTCCACAGTTATGAATTTTATTAAATGTTATAGGAACTATCTTTTTAGGGATAAGTTCTCAAAACATTAAAACCCTTAGATTATGAGCTATATATTTTATCAAAAAGACTTATATACTAAATAGAGGTAGTGTGTGGAGTAAATTTAGACATTTGAATTTAGCATCACGTACACCCAAGGGATGGTGAATGTTATTGTTAAACCCTTAGTATAAAAGTACCATCACATTCTATTTTGGAAAAAAAGGCTGATTGGAACCTTATGGGGCTCTTCAATCCGTTGAACCTCGATGCTCAAGAAGGCATTTTAGGTATTGTTTTGAATAGTTTCAAATATCATCATATCTTATTGAATATATTATGTTTGATTAGTATAACAATGAAAAGTTAAGTGTAATTTGAGACATCCTATATGGTGGGGAAACTGTTTTTGTTTAGTCTTTATCTTTTGATGGAATTCTACATTTAGGTGATTGGTTTTTCATTCCTGAATCTATGAGAAGATCAGTTTTGGTTAAATATAAAATTTATTTATGGCCCATTCATGTGGTATCTAAAAATATGAATTATTACATGAGATGAGGATTCTGGTGGCTGTGTTTGAAGTGTGAAATTTAAAATTATATTTCCCAATGTCACACCTATGAATAAGTAAAGAGAAAGAATCTAAAACCTTCTGGTTTTCTCCAACATATTCTAGTGCTGGTTTGAAAATGAGAAGAGGTTTCCATGAATATTATTATTGGATTAAAATATTCTTTTTTAGAGAGGAATAATATCTAGGTGTTGATTGATCTGTTGTAAAATATTGTTCACTTAATTCCAATCAACGACACCACTAAGGTAGATAAAAAGGGTAATCTGTATGTGCATGAGTTTGTGAGGTTAACATGGTTCCCACTATCATTTTTGTGTATAGGGATCATAGGTTTACCTCATGGATCTAAAATATTCAATAGGAGTTGATGGGTACCCCGGTCATGTTTTGTAAAACTTACCATCTACTTATAGATTTTTAGACATATCATGTTATTCAGATCCGGGTAGGTGTACTTGGGGCCTATGTGTTAGATTCTACTGGATCATGTGATATCCATATGGTACTGGATGAGTTTTATTATAATAAAATTTATTATTAATTTTTCATAATGGATCCTTTTTAGGATTTGTATGGTCACCCCTGTAGGTCCCCACTATTTTGGGTAGAGGTGGGAGAGGCCACTTTAGTAGGACCGAGTATTGTTTAGAAGATGTTGGAGAGGATTCAAGATATACATCATCTTATGGTTATAACTCAGAGTCATTAGAAATCCTATGTGGATATTTGGCATCAGCCTTTGGTATTTTCCAATAGTGATCGGGTTTTCTTAGATTTCAATCCTCAATTATGCCATTGTTGGCTTGGAAAATAATTAAGGTTGGCTATGAGATATTCTAGACCATTTTATGTTAGTGAGTGGCTTGTGTAGGATTCTTATTGGTTGTAATTTTATGTTAATTGAATGATTTTTCAAGATGTTTACAATATATCTCATCTCATGAAGTACAACCCCAATCCCTCCCATATTCTATGTTAGGAATAACTCGAGTAGGTTCCCAAAGTTTTTGTTGTTGAGAAACTAGTAGAGATCGTTGACTCTAAGGATAAAGTCTTGCATGAGAAGTTTATTCCATTTGTCAAAGTATTATGATTTCATGAATCATATTCCCTCGATTATTAGGAGATCATGTTTTCAATGAGGGAATAATTTCCCCACCTCTAAAAAACCATTGTTCCACATGTCTTTCCATGGAAAATATGTATTATGGTAGGGAGTTTGTAACATCCATTGACCTTATTCCAAGTATTTCTCACATACCTTTTCATTTCACTCATTATTTGGGTGAATTTTGGGCCTTTTGAGTATAGAGAGACTTTTCTAGGGGGGAAATGAACTAATGTTTAGTGATGTATTGAAGAAATGAAGTGATTTGTTGAGGTTGAAATTGTTTTCAATTACTAATGTAGATGAAAAGTCAATGAGTTTTAATTGTGATTATTTTAAAGCTAGTATTTCAGTTCAAAATACATGTTTCATTGGTTGAATTGGGTTGTCACATTGATTGGTTCATGAGTTTAATTTGGTTGAAACATTTTTTATAATAATGATTTGATGAAGAAATTGAAGATGCCATGTAAAAATGATATTTTTTTGCATGAAGAGGTTCTAATATTGATTGTGGAATGATTTTGAATAAAGTGGATTCCGTATTCTTGAGTAATTTGAGTTGGATATTATATAAGAAAATTTCTACAATATTTATATTATTCTTACTTAAAAAATTATCCACTCCATCCATCTAATGGTAGCAGTTCTAGAAGGGAAACTGAGCTCAAACCTACACTGGTGAACTTGTGGCCATAACCGAGGAAGTGAAAGATCGTGCCTACATGAGGTAGGGGTGAATTGTAGAGGTGAAATAGAGATCCACTATACGGGGTAACATGATAGTCGGGAAGATCCAGTATGGGTTGGTTCCATCGGGAGTAGGGTCTATATAGTATTAGACTTAAGAATTGTAAAACCTACATCTTGTTGTATAAAGGAGCAGAATTACCAAGCTTGTTTCAATGTGTAATTCCCCAAATTAACCAGTACTATTTGATTTGTTGATCATTTAATCCTGGTCATTTTATTATCTCACATGTCTTGAAACCATGTGATCAACACAATTAGAATTATGGTATGTCTAATCTTCATCCGAACGTGTCTTCTACCTTAAGTCATCGGGGATTTCTGTGCACTAAGATCTTTATGGAGCCACGTCCCCTGAAGATTGAACCTAGCCTTCTAATCACTATTTTGTATTCTAAAATGTTCCAACGTGATTGAAATATTATTCAACTTTTTTTGGAATGTTTTAAAAGGAAAAAAACAATGAATCAAAACCTAGAAAAAATGTGTTTTATTTAGAAAAAATGATATTATGCGAACTGTATCTTGAAGGAATCAACTTCCACCATGATTCTAGTTGGTTTAATGTTAGTGGAATGATGGATATAAATACCTGTATGTGGGATTAGTTGTGGTTTCCAATCATTTTTTGAAGTTCTAATTTCCTGTAAAATGGAGTGTCATGAACATCTTGTACATGAAGGATCTGCGCACCTTCTGTTTGTGAAAAGAAGTTGAGACTATCACATAACAAATATAAGTTCCAAGCACACTATTTTATCTTTGTGATGAAAATTATTTTTACAAAGCATTTGGGTTAGCATGAAACCTTTTAATCCCCTTTCTAGCATGAAGAGACAGAGAACCCATACTTATTCTTTCTTTTGAGAAGGATGTGATAGTATTTTCATGCATTGGGTGTGTGTGCATGAAGGTTTGAGAAATAGTGTGTGTGAATAGTGTGTGTAAGTGAAGACAACACAACTTTGCGAAGACACAGTAAATTTTCACATAGAATAAGGCTACAATTTATACTATTTTGATAAAAGGTTGTTTGAATTAGGTTGTGCACACTAATTTTCTGTATGTGATATATGAAGTGAGAAAAGTGAAAAGTGTTTTTAATTGAGGATATATATTTAAAAATGAATAAATACATTAAATCATACTAACATAGACATTTTAAAACAAAAATTACATTTAAATGTGTGTGTTATAAAAAAATGTATGCACATCAAATTTAGAATACATGTTAGTGAAAATATTTTCCATGTGTATTATTGCACAAAGAAATAATGATGTTTGGATAAGTGCATGTGAAATTTATATTTATTGATTAGTGTGAAGGGATTTGAGACAAAATTCAGGAAATTATTACTATTAGTTTTTCAGAATACTTCAGTATCTGAGTTTTTAGTGATTAGTGATGTTAGGTCTTCTAGAAAAAATAATTCCTTCCAGAGAGGTTTTTTTCTAAGACATCTTATTATATTTGGTGATCAGGGTTTAGTTAAGAAAGAACATCATTAGTGAAAATGTTCTTGAATTGTATACAAGGAGAGTTTGGTACAGAAATCTTGTGGAGTAGGATCTTAAAATGATCATCCTATTTTTGGATCTGATATTTTGAAGAAGTTGGAGACTATAGCTGGGGGTCTAAAAAGTTTTTGAAGAGGCTCTAGATACTGGGGGTATAACCAGTCAAAAAGTTGTGGTGTCTAACCAAATGGATAATAAGAGTGGGATTATTGGGGGGGGGTATAACTAGGATCAACTGGAGGATTGATTACCATGGTGTATAAGTAGGTACTACCTAAAACCCTTTAATTTATAAAAATATTATAGTTGATAATAAATGTTGGGGGTCTAACCAACAAGGAAAAGATGTAGGTATTATTACTGAACCCTGTAAAAATAATGGGGGTTGTCTTCCATTTACATTCTACATTGTACGCACGATCCACTCATCTTATCAAGTGATATTGGTTTGATTTAAATGTGAAAAATAAGTTAGTAAATTTTTTCAAATTTGATTCACCCCACCTATAAGTGTGACTGCACGATACTTTGGACACTTCATGGATTTTTTTTTTAAATTAATGGACCTAGAATAAAAATTTGTAAATGGATTATATGGATGTTCTTTAGGGTCAAGGGTGGCTTGAGGTATTTTTCTATGTGTTTCCGTATAATCTTTCTAATGGGAATTTTTATAACATGAAATGGTTACACAATGTGAAGCCATTTCTACACTCATTTTGTGAACTATTATAGAGCATGAAATGTTTACACGATGTGAAAATGGTTTGAATTCTGAAAATTGAACCATTTGGATTGTTTTTATTCTTTATAAAAATTATCTATAAGTCATTTTTATTTGTAGGAATCAGTCACACATCAATCTAACACATAGTGTGAATGGTATAACTCAAAGTGTGTCTTTTCAATTTAAATTCACATTAATTTTAATAAAAATGAAAAGCGACGTACTCAAGACCAAGAAAAATAATTCATATTATTTTTGAAACATTAGGAAAATGATCTATATGTAATTTTTGATGTATAGGAATCAGTCACACCTCAATAAGATACACCATGTGCCATGTATGACTCAAAGTGTATGTTGTTAGTTTAAAATTGAAATTTTAGTTCAAAATATGTGTCACTCTCTGAAAACCATGAAAACATGATCTGGTTGTCTTGAAAAATTAGAGTAATGATACATAAGTCATTTCTGACATGTGGGAATCAGTATCATGTTAAACTGACACACGATGTGACCGGTATAACCCCAAGTGAGTGTTTTCAGTTTAAAATTATATTTTAGTAAAAAATAAAAGAGACATACTCAAAACCAAGAAAACACATTCTGATTGTTTGAATACTTTAGGAAATTTTTCCATAAGTTATCTATGATGTGTATGAATCAACATCACCTCAATCCAACATACGGTGTAAACAGTAAGACTCTAAGTGTATCCTCTTATTTAAATTTGAAATTTAAGAAAATAAACATTGGTGACATACTCAAAACTAAGAAAAAGAATTTATATTTTTTGATAATATATAAAAAGACCCATAAGTCATTTTTGATGAGTATTAATTAGCCTCACCTCAATGTGATACATGAGGTGCCAAGTATGACTCCATGTGTCCATTATGAGTCTAAAATTGGCATTTTAGTTCACAATGTGTCTGAATCACTAAAAAACAAGAAAATAAAATATCACACTTTTGATATGTTATCAATATAGTTCATAAGTAATATGTGATGTGTATGAATCAGTCTCATATCAAACTTATAGATGATATGGCCAGTATTACATAAAGTTTGTTCTTCTAGTTTAAAATGACATTTTAGTTAAAAAGACATGTGACATACTCAAAACTGGCCAAATGTATTCATATTGTTTAAATAATTTAAGAAAATGATCAATAAGCCATTTGTGATGTGTAGGAATCATCACCGCCTCAATCTGATGCACAGTGTGATCGATATGACTCTAAGTGTGTCATTTTACTGAAAATTGAAATTTCATTAATGTTTTATTTAATATTTATATTTAATTTATTTATTTATAGTATTTATAATATAAGAATCATTTTCATCTATAGGTTTATTCTTTTTATTGGGATGGGTTGGTTTGTTCGGCAACTAATACCATTGTTGGGATTTTTTTAGAGGGGGTTGTAGATTCTAAAGATGATTAAACATTTTAAAATTTATTTATAAAAAACATTGTTTGAAATTTATATAACAATGTTTTTTGTATTTGTGATGTAAAATTTATTTCAATTTAATTATGTATTTTCATACAGGTGAGTTTCCATATATGTTTATTTGCATTTAGCTTTATATAGGTGTATTTTTTGTAGTTTACTATTTTTCAAACAACACACTACAACAGTAAATCCTTTATCAACACTATTTATAGCACTGATAAAGGACACAATTTATCTTTACTACAACATGTGCTGATAAAGGGGTTCATTTATCAATTCCTTATTAGTAGTGATAAAGGGGTCCCCCACCCCCTTTAACATCACATTGAACAATAACTAATTTCTAGCACTATTAAATCCTTTTTTGTGATGTTAAAGAGTTGAACTGTGGTAGTTTCCCCACCTCACATTACCTTTTACCTATTCATACCCCCTCATTATTCTAATCTTGTTAACTATTCTCTGGTGGTTTCTACTTTCTCTATTTCCTCTTTTGTGGTATTGTCTCGTGTGGTTAGACTCGACTACTCCTTGGGATGAAGACCCTATGCCACTAAAATCCAATGGTCTGATGGGGTCCATTACTCAACCACGGATAATGTGGAGCACCATGAACTAGATCATGAGGAATGAGGGGATTATAAAAAATACTAAACTTGATGCCTAGATCATTGTAATGAAGAACACTACCAATAATCTAATATAAATAACCTTCATGGCTTCTTTGTTGAGGGAGGAGACATGATGTCATCCTGCATAAATGTATTGACAGTGGGGTGGGAAATATATCTTCCTCCTAAGAAGGATCCTGAATGCACCAAGTATAGATGGTTTCTCCTTCAGTCGCTGTTGGCATGACTCCTCATCTATCCCCCAACACATTCCACATAAGTAAAAAATAAAATAAATATATATAAAAATAGGGGAGTTATGTATATTTGAGAGCTGTACATTTTTTAACGCTCAAGGCATGTGAGTATCTCTCTAATCTAGGAATGTGACTCTCTTCTCCATGGTAGGGTGGTGCAGTTTGGGTTATATCCAACAGTTCTTAGATCTGCAATTGGAGAATTTTTCCATATCAAATAGGATTTCATTTTGGGGGTATTTAATTTGATCCTAGTGATTTTCATCTACACCATTTATTCAGACAGCGGACACCAAATTTTCATGGTTAGGTCTATTTGGGTTTCATTATCAAGATAAGTTCTTCATTTCAGACTACCTTCAAATATCATCTTCATTATTCCAATGATCCACTATTTTAATTGAGTACTATTATTGAGATCCCCCTCATTTTTTGGAGTCTCTAATTTGAACGATGGATTATTAGTTGATTATTATTTATTGACTAAATCATATGGTTTTTCTCTTTTGGGTTTTCCACATTAAAATTTATGGTGTCAACCTTTATTTTTCTATACATTTAATTTTTTATTGTGCATTAGCTTTATTTTTTTTGGCTTGTTCAAATGGAAATGAAATTTATTTCCACTATGCATTTGTATCAGTGTTTTCTTCCACATTCAACACTTATTGTATTTCCAAAAATTTGGTATCATAGGGTTTGGTTTTTAATCAGATATGTTATGGAATAAAATTATAATTGGATGATTTTTTTGAATGGTACCAACTACCATATATAGTTATAAAAAATATAGGATCTGATTTTCGTTAATAAAATACAACTTCCAGTGTTTAGTACTCAAAATTCAGAAAGAATGTTTGATGAGGAATGGGAGTTTGATAATGTGATGGTTTGTGTTTTCATTCATTAGTAAGTCAATGACAACATTATGAACCAAATTTTCAACATCCCTCTTCATAGAAATTTTTGGGAGAAGTTTGAAACTACCTATGTATCCATGATAGGAAAAAATTTACTTTTTCTCCTAAAAAATGATGATTTTTTTGTAAAAAGAAGGTGCATATTTTTCTACCAATTTTACTGAATATTAGGGATGTTTTGATCAATTATATAGAATGGGTATAACTTTTTAAGATAAGGTTTTAGAAATTTTGTTTCATATTATTTTACCAAATTCTTGGGAGAATTTATATGTTACTATAATTGGTTCTACTTCTAATGGTACTATAACATTTAGTATTGTTTAGTCTATTGTCTTTACAGAAGAGGTCATGAGATGTAATCAGGAGCAATATTTTTTTGATATTTTTTTCACAAATATTAGGGGGATAATTCTAGAAACAAATATGGTATAGAGTAGTAAAGGAAAGAGAAATTTCTTAATAAAATCCATGTCAAAGAAGGTAGTTTGAATGTCATCATTATGATAAGAAAGGAAATATAAAGAAGTTTTTCTATCATCTAAAATGATAAAATAGAATGAAGGGAAACATCATGATAAGAATGGTGATGGAGATGATCGTTTGTTAACAACTATAGGGGTAATCAGTATGTTGTTTATGAATGCATCAATATTTCATTTGATGATTCTTGTTGGGTTTTTAAAAGTGGTAGCTATTTTCATGTGACACTAAGGAATGAGTTCTTTACATATTACAACCTTGGTAATTTTTGGATTATAAATATCGGTAATGATAGGAATGCAAATGTTGTAGGTATTGGGAGTGTTTTTTAGAGACCAACATAAGAAGTAAGATGATTTTGAAGAATGTTCTACATGCGCCTAGGGTTATTCTGATTCTTATTTTTACCAGTTTTCTTTGTGGTGAATGTTTTTTCAGTATTTTTGGGATTTCCAATGAATGTTTTCCATGGGATCCTTGATAGTAGGTTAAGGGAAGAAGTAGTCATCTTTGTAGTTGACTATAGCTTCTATTTCTTATGATACTAATTGTGTTGTTGAGGGAAGTTTTTCTCCAATGTTATGGAATATAAGGATCATCCAAATTAGTGAAAAAGGGCTTGGTTGTTTGGAAAATAAAAATTTTCTTCTAGGTTTGAACTTTTCTTAATTGGACAGGTGCGACCACTATATTGCTATAAAAATGACCATGATGAGTTTTAGTAGTTTTCCTTTGTATAGGAAGTCACATGTACTTGAATTATTACATTCTAATATATGTGACCCTTTGAAATGTAATACCTTTTATGGAAGTATTTATTTTATGACATTTATTTATGAACAATCATTTAATCATTGGGTTTATGTTTTGAATTCCAAAAGTGAGGTGCTTAGTGTATTTGATAAATTTTACGATTCAGATGAGAGGGAAAATAGTAGAAAGTTGAAATGTATTGATACTGATAATGAGGGAGAGTATTGTAGTTTTTTTTATCATTATTGTAGACCAAAAGGTATTTTGAATCATAAGACACCTCCTATGACACCATAGCTAAATTGAGTATCTGAGTGGATGAACAATACTTTACTGTAAATATTTCATTATTTACTTTTTGAAGTAATGTTTCCTAGAAATTTTTGGGGTGATGATTTAATTAACAACGCTTATATTATCAATTTATCAACTATAGTTTCTTTGCATATTGACACACCCAACATATTCTTGTATGGAAAATAGATTATATATGATCATTTACATGTATTTGGTTGCAAGGAATTTGTTGATATTCCTAGATATGAGATTCCCAAACAGGATGATAAGTTATGATAGTGTTTTTTATTGGCAATGGACACAATGAGTTTGGATATATTTTCTACGATATCTCTTTGAAGAAACTTATTAGAAGCCATAATGCAGTTTTAAAGAGGATCAAATTGTTATAGAAATTGATAAAGGAGAAAATTATTCTTCTCAGACTTCTGATATATTTTCCAATCTTGATCCTGTTAATAATTCACATTCAACTTGAATTATTGATTTTGATAATCATATTGATTTTCAGAATGATGTTCATGGGGAAAAGGTTGGACATAATGTTTTTTATTTGACTTTTATTTTTTAGGATCCCATTCTAGGGGTTATTAATGAGCTCGTAGATCCACTCCAAAGATCATCTCGATATCATACTATTTATACATGGTATTCAATTGATGTGTATGTGATCATAGCTAAAGTCTACGAACCATAATCCTTTTATGAGGTGATATAAAGTGATCATAATGACATATAGGTTGTGGAAATGGATGATGTGATGAGATCATTACACAACAATCATACATTTGAGTTGGGGAAGTTTTCTATTGGAAAGAGAGATTTTCAAAATCGATGAATATATTAGACTAAAAAAGAGAAATCCAGTTCAGTTCCATGATATGAGGCATGTTTAGTTATCTAAGGCTTTCATTAAAATAAAGTTATTGATTTTGAAAAGATTTTATCACTTTTTGTAAAAATGTTTTATATTTGGGTTATTCTTGGTTTGACTACTCATTTGGATTTGAATATTGAGAAGATGGATATGAAGAAAACATTCCTCCATTGAAATTTATAAGAGGTTATTTATATGGAGAATCTAGAGGGTTTTGTTGAAATAGGTAAGGAGAATTATGTCTCATGTTTAAAGAAGTTTTTTTATGATTTGAATCAAGCTCGGAGGCTGTTGTATAAGAAGTTCGAATCTTTCAATTGTCATCAGGATTTTAGGAAGACATATTTTGATCATTTTTTTTGTTATGAGATTTACTGATGTTTATTTTATTATATTGTTACAATATATTGATGATATTATAATTTTTTTCCATGATGATTCTAGAATTGAAATATTAGATAATGATCTTTGTCAGTATTTTGTGATGAAAGATTTAGGGATAACCTGAAAAATTCTTAGTCTATCAATTTCTCATGCTATAATGGACAAGAAATTTTGGTCATCATTGCAGAAAGATATTGAGAAAGTTATTTAGATAATTTATTTGGGTAGAGATAAAGTGGTTAATACTCCTCCTTCTTTTCATTTTAAGGTAATTACAAGTTAGTTACCTTCTACTTCTGAATAGAGATAGAGGAGATGCATCACATACCTTATTCATATTTCATTGGATCATTGATGTATGTAATAGTATGTAATAGAAAATATATGTCTCATGGAGTTGGTGTGGTCAGTCATTTTCTATCTAAACTAGGTAGAGAGAATTAGAAATTATTAAAGTAAATATTTTGTTTTCTTATTAGTACTTATGATTTTAGATTGTGTCTTGGAGATGGGGAAAATATTCTTTTGGATTTATAGATTCAGATATGGTAGGAGATATGGATTCGAGGAAGTCTACTTCATGCTATTTGATCGCTTTTTTAGGTGGAATTATCTTGACACTCTAAATTAAAGAGATGTCTTGCATTATCTACCACTATGTCAGAGTTTATTGCAATAATAGAGGCATGAAAATAATTGTTCTCAATGTATTTTTTTAGATCTCAATTTTAATCAAGAGTTTTTTTTTAATTTTTTTTGATAATCAGAGTTGTATTTGTTTTGGAAAGAATCCCACTTTTCATGGAAGGTCGAAACATATCAATGTTTGGTATCATTGGTTCTCCGACGTCATTGATTCAAGATAGTTAGATCTCAAGTTGATCCACATCGATGATAATGGGTCATACATGTTGACCAAGAGATTACCTTGAGGTAAATTTGAGACTTATCGTCTGATTGTAGGGTTTGGGGTGATCCACAATTGAGTCAGAGGGGGAGTTTGTTGGGAACCTACTCATCTGGCCCCCACCACATGCCACATAAATAAAAAGGAAAAAAATAGATATAAAAAATATGGGATTTAAGTATCATTAAAAGGAAGAAGTTTTTAGGGACAAAGGAGTGTCATTATATCATTATTCCAGGCATGGAGATATCTTCTCAACTTCAGGGCAGTGTAGTCAGGGTTATATCTAGAATTTTTTAGATCTGCATTGTCAAAATTCTCTAGGTCAATTCAGCCTTCATCTGCGATGGGGTCTTTGACTTGATCCTAGTGATTTTCATCAACCCCATTTATTCAGATAGCATGGTAAAATCTTTTTTAGTTTCTTTATTAGGTTGTGTTCTTCATTTCGGGGTGCCTCTAGACTGCATATTCTTTCTACCTTTGATCCACTATTTTATCTGAGTATTATATTTCAGATCATGGTCATCTTTGGGAGTCTGTTATTTGTAATCATGATTATTATTGGATTCTTCTTTCTGGACAAGGTCTCATGGTTTTTATATTTTAGGGTTTTTTCCATTTAAATTTCTAGTGTAAATATTTATTTTTATGTACATATATTTGGTCTGAAAGAATACGATTTAGTTTGTTATGGTGTCTTCAAAAGGAAAGGAAATTTATTTCCATTGTGCACTCATTTTGGTTTTTTACAGTGCATTAGTAACTTGTTGTACTTCCCAAGAGTCTAAAACCCCACTGATATGATCATTCCTCCTCTTCCTTTCTTTCTAAATCCTTTTCAATTTACAAGGATCTTTCCCAATGGTTCCTTGAAGGTGGTATCAATTGAACTGTTTGTGGTGCTATTTATAGTTGCATTTGGAGGTGTTACACTCAAAATAAATAAAATGTAAAACCATAAATATGAATTGTGAATTGAAATGGGTTTGAGTTTATTTAACATACACCGTAAAAAAGACATAAAACAATTGAAAAAATGTTATGAGAATGAAACAAAAAGAAAAAAAGGAAACTGTTTATATGAAAAGGGTTTTGGAAAAACATTAATGAGAATTGGTAAAAATATATATAAAAAGAATAAAATTTGAACAGAAATATATAGTATACATTTTTCAAAATATATAAAGTGGATAATTAAATAAATAATTATATTTAGATAGTAGGATAATTAGAATTAAAAAATAAATTGATTTTATAAAAAAATAATAAAAAAATGTTCACTAGATAATGAAGTTGCATGCTTCTTGTTCTTTCCATTAATGTTTGATTTATCCTTTCAACCATAGGATTCATTGCACAAAGAGTTTTTTCATATTGTAGTCCTTTTTTTCTACAGTAATAACCAAAATTCCAACTATGATAAAAAACGAGTTTGAAAATGGGTTTTTAGCATTTAGTGGTGATTTAAACCACTGATAAATGATGAGTGATTATTTTAAATAGCATCACATATTTGTGTACTGGGAATCTTTTCATAGTAGTTTTTTTGCAATGGTTTTTTATTTATCAATTTCTGAAACCCTCACTTAATATTTGGCCATGATTTCTTATTTTTAAAATTATTTATTTATTATATAATTACAAATAAATAAATATTGATATATATCAACATATTATATATTCATGTATATAAATATTCTTAAATATAAATAAATATCTATAAATATATGTTAACATAATTAAAGTTTCAAAAATATATAATATATATAATTAGATATAAGAGTATATATATACCTAAATAATATATATTAATAAATATAAATACTAATTAATATAAAGATTCATTAATATATAGTGATATACATAAATGCATATAATTATCTGTAAATATATAAAATATAAGTATATTAACATAAATATATATAAAGACATATATATATGTATATATATATATATAATTATTAAAAAAGACAAACAAATATACATAAATATATATAGATAGACCACTCACCATTGTCACCTACGTCCAAGGTTTTCCTCCATGTTCCACCATCACCTGGGCGCATCATAGATAGATCCGATTAAGGAATATCATTTACGCACCATCATATTTTAACTTAACACACACACCACCGACATTACCCATCTAGCCACTAACTCTTATCAATTTCCTAGCCAGGGTTGTCACACCATGTATTATAAAATCTCACCTTCATCCTCCCCTGATGGAATATTCCCATGATGGATCTCATAACCCTTCTTTATGTCATCGCCGACCTTTTGGAGGTGAATCCTGATTCGCCTTTTGTAACAAATACCACAACAGAAATCTCACTCATCGTAATTCTCATCTTATAGCTGTTAAGACGTCTCACTCCTCTATTCATGCCATGCGTCCTTCTATCTTGTCTACATCGGGATCTTAGTTGGTTTCTTTACACCTAGGCTCATAGTGGCCCCTCTAGCCCTTCTGACCCCCTTTTCGTTATCCTCATCCCCTCTCCCTGAAAACTCTCTTCGACCTGGAAAAGAAATGACTGATGGTCTTCCCCTGACAACCCATATCATCCTTCTAACTCCACCGAGTACTAAAATTATATGCAAGAAGACCCCTGCAGCCAGTGTGATCACACTTTCAAGTCTCTCTTTCATTGTTTTATTTTTTCGGCGTGCCTTATTTTTTATTTTTAATGATTTTTTCTTTTTTAATTGATCCTATATGTATTATTTAATCACATTTATTTTATAATATCATAAAATTTCAATTATTTAACATATGTATTTATATATATATATTAATAAATATAATTATACATACATATATTTATATATACATATATTTATAACGATATATTTATATAATTGTAAATAAATTTATGTAATTATAAATATATATATATATATATATTCATGAATACAAATACTTATAATTTTTTTACTAATTATAACTATTTATATAATTATAAATGTAATTTTATTATATCATTATTCACATATTTATAACTATTTATATATTAATATTTATTTAAATATTTATAAATATGTATATATTTATAAATTTATATTTACTATATTTAAAAAATAATTATATTAATATATTTTTGTTTATAAATATGTTTATACAATTTTAAATATTTCAAAATAATTATAATTATACATAACTATATTAATGATGAAATATTTATTTAATTATAAATAAATTTATATAATTATAAATATATATTTATTTATGAATTCATGTATTTATATCTATTTAAATAATTATAACTATTTATATAGTTATAAATTTAATTTTATTGTATCTTTATACGTATATTTATAATTATAACTATTTATATATTCATATATAAATATATTTATTAATTTATATTTACTAAATTTATAAAATAAATATTTGTATATATTTATATGGTTATATATATAAATATATCTATACAATTGTAAATATAGAAAAACAATTATAATTATTCATAAATATATATTTACACTTACAATTATACCTCAATATATTTAGAATGACATATTTATATAATTATAAATAAATTTATATAATATATATATATATATATCAATACATATATTTTTAACTATTTCATCATCGTCATCATCATTTATTTTTTCAAAAAATGTCATGATGAAGAACCCAAGTGGTTTATTAAGGTTGAAATTATTGTCAATTACTTAAGAAGATGAAAAAGTCAATGAGTTATTATAAAAACCCATATATTACATAAATTTTTATTACTTCAGAATTAAATCATACTTATTATAACATATAACAAAACCATGGTAGGACTGTATAGGTATAGTGTCTTTAGAAACTGGGAAACATAAACAACTGGTTCACAAAGCATCAACATTGTCTCCCATTTATTTCATCATATCTAGAGTCCCTTTTGGAATATCATACTTAATAACCTTCTACCTAACCTGGGGAAAAAACATACAAAAGGGTCAGCTCGAATTCTCAGTAAGGGTAAGCAAAGGAAATATCATATTCATAAGAACACAACATTTCAAAAATCTTAACCTGAAAAAGTGATCATAATATCATAACATGTGATAAATCATAGTATTGAAATGTAATCCTAATAATCATAACATTCAACATGAAAATTTGTGTCATACACACATAATCATAGAAAATCATTTCTTATTAGTCAAGTCTCATTGCCAAGACTATCATAGTTGACAAAGTCCATTTCTGAACCGAGTTCACTCCTCGTTCCAGTCCTGTATCACTGAACCAGATTAACTTTTCATTCCAGCCATGTCTATCTCATGAGATATAAATCTTTACCCAATTCATTGGAGGGAGATATAGGTCCCACCCATCTTATAATGAAACCATTCTTATGTGTGCCACAAAATCAGAAATCATATATCATAGCATGGCCCATGTAATAAAAATGGTATTCTTAAACATCATGCCATCATAACATAAAAGATATAAGATAAAAGGAAATAACTCTATAATAAAATAATCAAATAAATGTAAAAATAGGCACATAAAAAAAACAATATATTATCTTATATGGAAAATAATTTTGATAAAACACTTCAACTCCATTATTGAGGAAAATATCCTTTCTACTTCAAAAACATTTTTCCTTTCTTAATATGTTATACAATTTTAAACTAAAATAAGTTAATTAAAAATAAAACATGAAAACTTGTAAATGAAGATTCATGGAAATTATGTTCTATGAAATCATAAGAATCCATTCATGTCGTATAAGTTAAAAAACATTCTTCTCATACTCTGGCCGAAAAAGTCAAAAAGTATCTCGTACTGAAAACAAAAAAAAGATTCCTTTCATATCTTTTACTAAAAATTCACCAATAGGTAAAATTGGATTAAAACAATTTTAGGAGGATATAAATAATATTACATATTGAGGAAACATTGATGTGGATGATAAATATGCCCCAGTAAATACCTAAGCATAAACAATCTCGAATAAAAATTGAGATTTCGAGATTTTCCTTTACCTTAGGTCCGATATGCTTCATACGTATCCAAAAATCCTATATATTGATTTAAATAATGTCATTTACTTATTACTGAATCATATTCATTGTTATGATATCATATATGGTCATAATATTTTCTTCTTATTGGTAATATTTCATTGTTACTCGTTATTCGGGTGTTCACTACTTTCTGTTCTTATGCATGTTTTGTCGAATAAATTCTTATTCTTATTTTTAGGTTATAGATATATAATTTAAAGAATGTTTATAGTATAATATATATCATATTAATTCATTAAATTCATTTATATAATCATTATTCAATGAAGATCATGTCGAACTTTTCGCATCACATCATGGAGACGGTAGACCGTACGTACGCAGGACTGATGATATCATTCCCATGATCGTGGAATTGTATTGAAGTGTATGTATAATATTTAAGAATCAATATCACTTTACAATAATCATATAAAGTTATTTATTTACACCATTATACCCATCCATGTAAGGTGGTGGTGGAAAACTGATTACACCACGGCGTGGAGACGGTATTCCATACGTACGCTCGCACGGTGATATTCTTTTCCGTAGGATGGATAGAAGATGAAATAGGGTTGTTTAATATTTATTATAATATATTATTATATGATTGATACTTATTTTATTACTTTATAATGAAAAAACTAAATAAGAAGAAGTTGAAGAAAGAAGAAACTTGAAAGAATCTGTAGAAGACATTACCTCTTCCTCGACGTGCCTCATTTAAACTTTCTCTTAAGGGACTATAGTTGGTCTTTTGAGAAGACCAGAACCTCCAGAATATTAATAGGGAAGTGGAGAAGAGTAATGGTCAGGGGTTGTCAGATCTTTATGGCTCAAAGTTTTGTAAATAGGAGAGGGAGGAGGTTCCCTTTTCTAAGGGAGGAGAGGTGCACCTTTGCAAACCTCAAAAATGGTAATTTATAATAAATTCAAAACCCACATAAAAACATCCAAAATGACTCAAATATGAAGATTAGATGAGATAGGGTTGTAATCTCATCAACCAATAAAATTTATACTTGTTGGGAATTGATTTTAAACATTATCAACTTGATTTATCTTTATTTAATCTATTTAATTTTATTTGTGGTAATATGAATCTAAATTTTAAATTGTTATAAATAATTACTTATGTGTTGCGAATTTTCCATAATTGGATAATTTATGACATTTCAGACCATATAAATTTTAATTTATAATTTTTAAATATTTTTGAGATATTTAAACAATTTTATATTATGTTATTTTTATAAAATAACAAGTGTCAATTTTGACACTATTCATTTATTTTAATTTAAATAAAATCCTCATAGAAGATATGTTCGAAATAAAAGCATTAATAGATTCATTAGATTTCATATTTATCTATATAATTAGTTTCTAACATTAAATAGTTTATATAATATTTATTTTAATATTTTTAAAACCATTTATTTGATATTTCGATCAATAAAATAATTTCAACATCACTATTGTGTCACCATTAATGATAATTATTTAAACCCTAAAAATTATAAATAAATTAACATGATGTAGATAATTTTATTAGATTTCTTTATACTATTCATGTTCGATGTTTTATGAAGTTTATCACTAAATTAAAATTATTATACTTATAAGATTTAAGAGAGTGGTATGTTGTCACTTTCATTGGGTTTAATAATAATTAAATTATTTTCATGGTAAAAAGTCCATAAAATTAATCTATTACAACCCTTAGGTGATATGGGTCGACTTTTAGTCATCCAATATAATTTTGGAAGGTTTTAGGGTAATTTTATAAATTTATTTTTACCCTTAATTACCCTATTTACCTTTAACTGCACCAAATAAAAATTACTGTAGTTACTATTCATAATATCAAAAAAATAAAAGTAACCTATTAACATAATTTGGAACCAATTAATTCAAATATGGAATACATTTTTCAAAATTTAAAACACAGAATCTGTAGTAAATAATTTCAAATTAATCTCATTGTTAAGAAAAATGGTTTAAAAAGTTAAAACATTGCCAAATATTGAAATGTTTTTACCTATGAATTCAATGTAAAATTATTGGTAATGAAATACATTATATTAAATGGTAAAAATATATTTTATTTATAATTTAATATCATTAAATATTATAATTTATCCATCTAAATTATTACGATGAAAAATGTTGTTTTTAAATAAAATATAGCGTGTTTTTACTATTCATTAAAATATGAAATTCTCAGAATAATATGAAAATTTTATCCAAAGTAAATTTTTATATCCTGATTTCAAAGAAGAATTTTATTTTGTCAAATTTAACTTATAAACTTGTGAAAAACTAGATTTAATATGCGTGCGCCATCAAAAGGTGACAAAACTGCCTTTTTTGAAAAATTCTTATTTTACCAGAAAACATTATTTTGTTCACATACCATGTTTTAAAAAATCTGTAAGATTAATAATAATGATACAAAATTAAAAATGTAGTTAATACTCTTCATAACAGCTAGTCCATAATAATATTATAACAATATATCGTTGTTTAGTGAAACCTGGTATTGCGTACTACGCACGCAATCGAGGAGGGTCGCGATTGCGTGTAATGCAAGCCAAGCTAGTGTTGTTTATAGTGAAAGATTAATTTGGTGTTGCGTATAACAAAAGGCATAAAAAAATATTTCTCATAAAATCTCAGGGTGTTACATTCTACCCCCCTTAAAAAGAATTTCACCCTCGAAATTCATCACTTCATAACAAAAAGATGAGGATACCTCTACCTCATCTTATCTTCACGTTCCCATGTAGCTTATTCTATTTGGTGGTTCATCCATAAAACTTTAACCAAGAGAGTGGTCTTGTTTCAATAAAATTTTTCGCTATGATCCGGAATCTCTATCGGTTGTTCTTCATAAGAAAGATCTTGCTCTAGCGGTGAAAAATCTGAGCTTAGTACATGTGAAGGATCAGGTATGTATTTTCTCAGGAGAGACAAATGGAATACATCATAAACTTGAGAAAGATTCGGTGGAAGCACCAATCGGTAAGCTACCTTCCCAACATGATCCGATATCTCAAAAGGACCAATATACCTAGGGCTCAGCTTTCCCTTCGTTCCAAATCTAATTACTCTATTCCAAAGAGATATTCGTATGAAAACTTTATCACCCACTTCAAACTCAAGGTATTTTCTTTGGTTGTTGGTATCACTTTTTTGTCAACTCTGAGCTACTATTATGTGTTGTTGAATATATCTTACCTTTTCTTCCATCTCATTAATAAGATCGGGTCCTAATAGCTTTCTTTCACCAACTTCATCCCAGCAAGTTGGAGTTCTATATTTCTTTCCATAGAGAGCTTCATAAGGAGCCATATAAATACTTGATTGAAAGATATTATTATATGAAAATTCCACCAAAGGTAGGTGTTGATCCAAACCACCTCTGAAATCCATATACAAGCTCTCAACATTTCTTTTAGAGTTTGAATTGTCCTCTCAGACTGACTGTCTGTCTGAGGATGATAAGTAGTGCTGAAACTCAACATTGTATCTAGAGTATGCTGAAGACTTCGCCAAAACATCGAGGTAAACCTCGGATCCCGATCAGATATAATAGAAAGTGGTACTCCATGAAATCTTACCACTTCCTTCATATATATCCAGGAAATCTTATCAAAAGAAAAATATTCTCTAATAGTAATGAAGTGTGCCAACTTCGTAAGACGATCAACTATAACCCAAATAGAATTATTGCCTTTTGATGTTTTAGGAAGTCCATTGAAAAAATCCATAGTAAGGTTTTCCCATTTCTATTCATGTATGGGTAATGGTTGTAACATCCCCTTAGACTTCGGTCTCTCAGCTTTAACTTGATGAAAAACCAAGAATCGAGAGATATATTCAGCAACATCTCTTTTCATGTCGTCCCACCAGAAGTACTCCTTCAGCTCCCTATACATCTTTGTGCTTCCAGGGTGAATAGAGAATGAAGAGCTATGAGCTTCATCCAATATTTCATTCTTTAATTATGGGATGGGAGGAACAAAAACCCGATTCTTGAACCTTATTATTTCATTACAATCAATGTGTAATTCAGGAACATTTCTCACCTTCTTTTGTAACTCTACATCTTCTTTCTATGCCTATTTAATCTTCACATGTATAGATTGTTGAACATTCATTTGAGAAAGATAATATTTTTCAACATCCATTATAATTCCAAGATATATACATTGTAAATCCATAAATATTGGATCTTTTTTGATCCTCATCATGGATAAGATTGCATGGTCTTTTCGACTTAATGCGTCTTCCACATTGTTTGCTTTCCCAGGGTGATAATGAATTGAGCAGTCGTAATCCTTAATCAGCTCCAACCATCTTCTTTGAAGAATATTCAGCTCCTTTTGTGTGAAAATATACATTAAACATTTTTTATTAATATAAATATCACACATTTCACCATAAAGATAATGCCTCCAAATATTTAATGCAAATATTACCACAGCTAACTCCAAATCATGAATTGGGTAATTTTTCTCATGGATTTTCAATTGTCGTGAGGCATAAGCTATCACCGTATCATTTTTCATGAGAACACACCCCATTCCCTTCTTGGATGTATCACTGTAGATCACAAACCATTCTTCACTAAAAGGCAGTGTGAGCACAGGTGCACTGGATATCTTTTTTTTCAACTCCTTGGAATTCTCTTCACACTCCTCTGTCCACACGAACTTAACTCCTTTTCTTGTCAACCTGGTGAGTGGATTAGATAATCATGAAAAATCTTTCACAAAACATCGATAATATCCAGACAAGCCAAGAAAACATCGGATCTTTGTTACGGTTGTTGGTCTCGACCATATTTTGATAACCTCTGTTTTTGCTGGATCCACAGATATCCCCTCTTTTGAGATTATGTGACACAAAAATGAAACTTTTTGAAGCCAAAATTCACAATTGGTAAATTTGGCATAAATCTTCTCCTTTCTCAGGGTATTCAATTCAATTATTAAGTGATCTTCATGTTTTTCCTTTCTCTTTGAATAGAAAATAATATCATCTATAAAGACTACCACAAACTGATCAAAATAGTCTCTAAAGACTCTATTCATTAGATCCATGAAGATAGCAAGGGCATTTGTAAGACCAAATGGAATCACTATAAATTCATAGTGTCCATACCTTGTACGAAAAGCCGTATTTGGTAAATCCTCTTTTTTGACCATTAATTGATGATACCCTGAACAAAGAGCAATCTTGGAGAAGTATTGAGCTCCACGTAGTTGGTCAAATAAGTCATCAATGCACGAGAGATGATATTTGTTTTTGAAAGTGATCATGTTATGTTCTTGATAATCAATGCAGAGTCTCATTGATCCATCTTTCTTATTAACAGTTAGAATAGGTGCTACCCAAGGTGACACACTAGAGCGTATGAATCCCTTATCAAGATTCTCTTGGAGTTTATTATTCAATTTCTGCAACTCAATTGGGGCCATTCTATATGGTTTCTTTGAAAATGGTAAAGCACCTGGTATGAGTTATATTGAAAAACGAACTTCACGATTTGGTGGAAGACCTGATAATTACTCCGGAAAGACATCATCAAACTCTCGTACAGTGGGAATATTCTTAATCATGAGTTTTTCTCTAACCATTTGAGATAAATAACCTTCATTCATTAGATTCAAGACCCATAACATGGAAGAAATTTCCACTGGAAGGTTATATTCATCCTTGCATCAATAGATGATAATAGATTGATCGGGAATAGGAAATGTGACTTACCTTCTTGGGAAATCGATATGAGCTCCATATAAAGAAATCTAATCCATGCCAAGAATCACATAAAATTCCACTATAAGAAGGATCACAAGATTTTCAGGAAGCACTTTCCCACAAACGTCAATTGGAGAATAATTATAAACTTTTGATGCAACCGTTGTGCCATTAGGAGTTGTCACAACTAACTCAATCGATAATTGTTAAGGTATTATGACAATACACTTGGAAAATTATTCAGAAATAAAAGATTGTGTAGGTCTAGAATCAAATAAAACATTTTATACTTTATAGTGGATGGTATGTGTACCCTTCACCACTTCGTTCTCGTACTCCACATCGCCGATAGAAATTGCATGTGACTTTCCTTTGAATTTTTCCTTAAGAGTTTTTGGACATCGATCATCATAAAAAACCCTTGGATTAGGTCATTGATTAGCATAATTCCCCATTTCCTTGCACTTGTAACATTGAAGTGTAGAAGGTGCATTCTGTGTAGCCTTTTCTTTGTTCGTATCACAAGATATCTTTTTCCCACCATTGTGGCATTCAAATTCTTGATGACATTATTTTCCACATTTGAAACATTTACTTGTCCCTTTAAGAAAATTCCCTCTATGTTTCTTTTCACACTTTGAGCATAAGGGAAAACTCATCTTCTTTTCAGTGTGGTCTTTAGATTTCCCCTTGACTTCCATTTTCCTCTTCTTATCAAACCCATATGACTGATGGGTTACTCCAATCTCCATCTCATCCTTGAAAACACATCAAACAATTTCCTCATAGCTATTAAAGTCTTTTATGGCTAACACCCTTCAAAAACTTTGTTTTAAGCCGCTAAACAATCGATCAATCTTACTCTCAGGTTGGATAATAATCCCAGAAGTGTACCTTGCAAGACTTGTAAAATTTTCTTTGTAGGTACCAACAGATTCATCATCCTTTTTCTTTAGTTTAATAAAATCCTTCTCCATCTTTGTTCGAAGAATACGAGGGAAGTACTCATTGAAAAATATGTTCCTGAACTCGTCCCATTTCATAGACTCAATTTCGTCTCTTTGCCTCGTATTCTTGATAAGATTCCACCATTGATCATCATCACCTTACAAACGATATACTGCTAAGATAACATTATCATTTTCATAACATTGAAGAACTAAAAATATCTTTTCAGTGGTACTGATCCATTTTTCAGCCACTAATGGATCAGTAAACCCGCTGAATGAGGGTGGATGCTTCCTCATAAAGAATTCAATAGAATTTTTCTCATTCCTTTTCTTGTTTGGAATTCTTGCATGATTCATATCTTGAGAAAGTTGTGTGAGCATGACTAAAAGATTTATCATTCCATCTCCCATAACATTTGGTTTCTTAGGGGGACAATCATTGCATTGCCCATCGCATCCAACATTAACACGGTTCCATCGGGTTCTAACCATTGAATAAAACAGATAAGCATAGTGTGAGAAACACTAATCATAATATAAAAAACACATAATCAAGAATAAAATTTTACACTTAAGGTCTTATTATAGGTTATTCATGGACATTTCTAAAACACTGAAATTGTGTTCTATTCATAGACATATCCTTAGGGTTCTTACTAAGGCTTTCACATCCTAGTTTCAAAATATTGACTATACCTTTCCTCTAATACCAACTATAATGACCCATATATTACATACATTGTTATTACATAAGAATTTAAGCATAATTATTACAAAATATAACAAAACCACGGTTGGACCGTATAGGTATAGTTTCATTAGAAACTGGTAAATATAAACAACCGGTTCACAAAGTATCTACATTATCTCCTGTTTATTCCATCATATCTAGAGTCCCTTTTGGCATATCCAACTTAATACCCTTCTTCCCATCCTGGAAAAAAACGTACAAAAGGGTGATCTCAAATTCTCAGTAAGGGTAAACAAAGGAAATATCATATTAATAAGAACATAACATTTCAAAAATCTTAACCTGCAAAAGAGATCATAATATCATAACATGGGATAAATCATAGTAGTGAAATGTAATACCAATAATCATAAAATACAACATGAAAATTTGTGTCATACACACATAATCATAGAATATAATTTCTTATTAGTCAAGACTCATTCCCAAGACTATCATAGTGGACAAAATCCATTTCTGAAACGAGTTCACTCCTCATTCCAGTCCTGTATCATGGAACCAGATTAACTTTCCATTCTAGAAATGTCTATCTCATGAGATATAAATCTTTACCCAATGCATTGGGGGGATATATAGGTCCGAAACATCTTATAATGAAACCATTCTTATGTTTTCCACAAAATCTTAAATCTTATATCATAGCATGACCCATGTCATAAAAATGGGATTCTTAAACATCATGACATTATAATATAAACAATATAAGATAAAAGGACAAAATTACATCATAAAATAATAAAATAAATGTAAAAATATGTTTAGAAACAGAACCCCATATTATCTTAGATGGAAAATAATTTTGATAAAACACTTGAACTCCATTCCTGAGGAAAATATCTTTTCTACTTCAAAAACATTTTTCATTTCTTAATATGTCACTCAATTTTAAACTAACAAAAGTTAATTAAAAATATAAATTTAAAACTTATAAAGGAATATTCATTGAAATAATTTTCTATGAAATCATAAAAATTGATTCATTCCATATGAGTTAAAAAAACCATCTTCTCGTACTTTGGCCGGAAAATTCAAAAAGTATCTCGTACTGAAAATGACAAAAGATTCCTTTCATATCTTTTACTAAAAATTCACCAATAGGTAAAATTGGATTTAAAAAATTTTAGGAGTATATAAATAATATTACATATTGAGGAAACATGGATTTTGATGATAAATATTCCCCATTAAGTACCGAAGTATAATCAATCTCGGATAAAAATTGAGACTTTGAGATTTTCCCTTACCTTAGATCTGATATGCTTTGTACGTATCCAAAACTCTTGTATAATGATTCAAATAATGTCATTGAATTATTAAATAATAATATTCATTGTTATGATATCATATATGGTCATATTAATATCTTCTTATTGGTAATATTTCATTGTTACTCGTTATTCGTGTGTTCACTGCTTTCTGTTCTAATGCGTGTTTTGTCGAATAAATTCTTATTCTTATTTTTAGGTTATATATATATCATTTACATAATGTTTCTAGTATAATATATATCATATTTATTCATTCAATTCATTTATATAATCACTATTCAATGAAGATCATGTCGAACGAGTCACATCACATCGTGGAGACGGTAGGCCGTACGTACGCACGAGTGATGATATCATTCCCATGATCGTGGAATTGTATTGAAGTATATGTATAATATTTTAGAATAAATATAAATTTACAATAAATATATATATATTTTTATTTACACCATTATACCCATCCAAGTAAGGTGGTGGTGGAAAACAGATTACACCACGGCGTGGAGACGGTATTCCGTACGTACGCACGCGCGGTGATTTCATTTTCCGTAGGATGGATTGAAGATGAAATAGGGTTGTTTCATATTTATAATAACATATAAGTATATGAGTGATACTTATGTTATTACTTTATAATGAAACAACTAAATAAGAGGATGTAGAAAAAGGAATAAACTTGATAGAATCGGAAGAAGAGATTACCTCTTCCTCGACGTGACTCCTTTAAACTTCTTCTTAAGGGACTAGAGTTTGTCTTTTGAGAAGTCCATAACCTAAATAATATTACTAGGGAATATGAGAAGAGTAATTTTCCGGTTTTGGCTGAGAATGAAGGCTCAATGTTGTGTAAAGTGGAGAGGGAGGAGGTGCCTTTTTATAAGGGAGGAGAGGGGCACCTTTGGAAACCTCAAAAATATTAATTTATAATAAATTCAAACCCCACATAAAAACTTCCAAAATGACTCAAATCCGAAGCTTAGATGATATATGGTTGTAATATCATCAACCAATAAAATTTAGATATGTTGGGTACTTAGTTTAAACATTATCAACTTGATATATCCTTATTTAATCTATTTAATTTTATTTGTGGTAATAAGATTCTAAATTTTAAATTGTTATAAATAATTACTTATGTGTTGTTAATTATCCATAATTGGATAATTTATAACATTTTAGACCATATAAATTTTAATTTATCATTTGTAAATTTTTTTGTGATTTTTGAACATTTCTATATTATGTTATTTTTATAAAATAACAATATTGTCAATTTTGACACTATTCATTTATTTGAATTTAAATAAAATCCTCACAGAGGATATGTTTGAAACAAAAGCATTAATAGATTCATAACATGTCATATTTATCTAAAAAATTAGTGTAGAACATTAAATAGTTCATATAATATTTATTTTAATATTTTTAAAACCATTTATTTGGCATTTCAATCAATAAAATAATTTTAACATCCCTAATGTGTCACCTTTAATGATAAGTATTTAATCCCTAAAAATTATAAATAAATTCAAATGATGTATATAATTTTATTAAATTTTTGGATACTATTCATGTTCTATGTTTCATGAAGTTTATTAGTAAATTAAAATTATTATACTTATAAGATTTAAGAGAGAGACATGTTATCACTTTCATTGGTTTTAATAATAATTAAATTATTTTCCTAGACAAAAGTCCATAAAATTAATCTATTTCTATCCTTAGGTGATATGTGTTAATGTTTAGTCATCCAATAGAATTTTGGAAGGTGTTAGGGTAATTTTATAATCTTATTTTTACCCTTAATTACATGATATACCTTTAAGTGCAGTAAATAAAAATTACCGTAGTTACTATTCATAATATCAAAAAAAATAAGTGTCCTATTAACATAATTTGGACCCAATGAATTAAAATATAGAATCTATTTTTCAAAATTCAAAACACAGAAGTTGCGGTAATTAATTTAAAATTGATTCCGTTGTTAAGAAAACGAGTTTTAAAAGTTAAAACATTGCCAAAGATTGAAATGTTTTTACCTATGAATTCAATGTAAAATTAATGGTAATTACAAAAATTATGTTAAATGGTAAAAATATATTCTATTTATACTTCAAAACCGTTCAGTATTAGAATTTAACCATATAAATTATTACGATGAAAAAGTTGTTTTTAATTAAAATATATCGTGTTTTTACTATTCATTAAAATATGAAAGTTATTAGAATAATGTAAAATATTTATCAAAAGTATATTTTTATATCCTGATTCCAAAGAAGAATTTTATATTCTCAAATTTAACTTATAAAACTGTCAAAACTAGATTTAAAGTTGGTGTGCCCTTAAAAGGCGACAAAACTACAGTTTTTGAAAAATAGTTATTTTACCCAAAAATTAATCTTGTTCACATGCCATGTTTTAGAAAATGTGTAATATGAATAATAATGTTATAAAATTAAAAATTTAGTTAATACTATTCATAATGACTAGTCCATAACAATATTATAAAAATATAACATTATTTAGTGAAACCTGATATTGCGTACTACACACGCTATCGAGGAAGGTCGTGATTGCGTGTAACAAAAGCCAAGCCCGTGTTGTGTGTAGTGAAAGATTTGTTTGGTGTTGCGTATAACAAAAGGCATAAAAATTAGATTTCTCATAAAATCTCAGGGTGTTACCATTATAATTTTGATGAATGGAGAAATGAACTTTATTTGCAAATATGAATGAACTTTGATTTGAAGAGTAAGAAGAAGATTCCATGAAAAAATTATTTATTTTACATGAAGGTATTCATGTTGTTTATGGTATAAATTTGAGAATGGGGTTTGGAAAGTTTTTTTGTAATTTAATAGTGAAGAATGATTTATTTTTCTTGAATGTACACAAATTGGTACTTCTAAAATTAGCCACCAAAAAGAGTTATTGTGATGACCCAATCCAACTCGACTGCTGGCTTATGTGGGAACCTAAAGGGTGATCCATGGCCAAGGGGAGGTAGCCAAGGGTCAGGAAAGGTGGCATGATGGATGGAGGTGTGTGGGTGTATTTGCATAGGGGGAGAAACCGACGTGTGGGTCATCACAACAGTGGAAGTGGGAGCAGAAGCGCGCCTATAGAACTGGTATGTGTGGTACCAAAGGAAGGAGAAGAGAGTTTGAAATTGGAGTTTCCATGCAGAGTAATAAAAAGGAGCATGACGAGTCAATCCGATTGGATGTGGGAATGCCTTTTTGCACGTTACTATAGCTCTGAAAGAAACAAAGTCGTAAGATCAATTCATGTTTTATCTGGGTCTTCCGATTAACTTAGTTGAGTTCCATAGTATAAAAAATAAAAATGAACATGTTCCATCTGATTCAATATATTCGGACCATTTGATCATCACTATGTAGTATTCAACATTAGTTTGCACCCGAGTGTTCTGATCGTCGATATCTTTATGTGTGACGTCGACATTCAAGTGAAGCAAAGGAGTTTGTTTTATAACTTTTTTTAAAATATTTTTAAAAAAAGAGCCAGGTGATTTTTTTTAAAAAGAATACTCCTTAAAGGGGACATCTGGTGAAAGTTGGCATCAGAGATTCCGCCTTCATACAAAGAAAAATAAATAAATAATTAATTAATTTTTATTATTTTATTTATTTATATTTTTTTGTTTATATGTATAAACAAAACAAAAAAAATTCAGAAAAGTTAATCAATTATATAAAATCAACCAGTACTTCCATTACAACAGTCAGGTTTCTGATAAAATCTCTCACCTTGGGCTCCCTTTCATAAGAGATATTATATGAGAAATCACTCTGTATTTCCAATGTGGGATTATGGTTCTCCCTTTCCTGCACTGAACATTCTGCATTTCCGATGCGGGATTCTGTTTTAAGTACATGACTTTGATAGACTATAAAATATAAACTATATTACCAATATAAATGAAACATAAAACATGGATTAAACATATATGAAATAGTTTCAAATAAAAATAATTTCATAAAAAATGTTGACGGAAAATATTTTATATGGTTTCAAAGACACATACTTGGAACATATAAATGTTTCAAGTACGTGACTTTTAAAGCATATAAAATTTAAACTATAAGACAAAAATAAATGAAACTTAAAACATGAATTAAACATATAAAAAATACTTGAAAATAAAAATAATTTCATAAAAAATGATGATGGAAAATAATTTATAAGTTTTTTCAAAGACACCTACATGAAACATAAAAATGTTTGAAGTACGTGACTTTGAAAGTCTATAAAATATAAACTATAAGATCAACATAAATGAAACATAAAACATGAATTAAACATATGAGAAATAGTTGAAAATAAAAATAATTTCGTAAAATTTTTTGATGGAAAATAATTTATAAGCTTTCAAAAACACCTACATGAAACAAAAAAATGTTTCAAGTATGGGACTTTGAAAGCCTATAAAATATAAACTATAAGGCCAACTTAAATGAAACTTAAAACATAGATTAAACAAATCATAAGTTATTTTATTATTTAATTAATATTATTAATATTTAATTATATAATAATTAATTAGTCAATTAGTAATTATTAATAATCAATTATATAATAGTTAACTAATTAATTATTATATAACGATTTTTAATAATTATAACTTCATAATTATAATGAAAAAATATAATTTATAATTATATAACTAATTAACTAAGTAACTATTATATAATTAATAATTATATTAATAATTAACTAATTAATTGTTATATAATACTTCTTAATAAATAGAAATTAATAATTATATTGAACAATTACAATTTATAATTATTATACTAATTAAATAATTATTAAAAGGGAATAGGCTCAATCTTTCTCATAAAATTTAAAAAATAACTATTATATAATTAATAATTATATTATTAATTAACTAATTAATTATTATATAATTTATGATTATAAATTACTAGTTATCTAATTACTGATTATAAAATTAATAATTATAATACTAATTAACTAATGAATTATTATATAATGAATAATTATATTACTAAGTAACTAATTAATTATTAAATAAATAATAATTAGATTACAAATTAAGTAATTATATTAATAATTAAACAATTAATTATTAAATAATTAATTATTAATAATTACTAATTAAATAACTAATTATTATACAAGTAATAGTTATATAATTAATAATTATATTAATAATTAATAATTAATAATTAATAATTAATAATTAGTAATTAGTAATTAGTAATTATAATGAATAATTATAATGAATAATTATAAAGAATAATTATATTACTAATTAACTAATTAACTAATTAATTATTATATAATTATTTTTAATAATTAATAATTAATAATTATAATGAAAATTATATTACTAATTAACTAATTAAAAAGTATATAATTAATAATTATATTACCAATTAAGTAATTAATATTTATATAATAATTTTTAAAAAATAATAATTAATAATTATAGTAAATAATTATAATTTATAATTATGTTACTAATTAACTAATTAAAAAAGGGCATCGACACTATCTTTCTAAAAAAATTGACTAATTAACTATTATATAATTAATAATTATATTACTAATGAACTAATTAATTATTATATAATTAATCATTAATGATTACTAATTAACTAATTACCGATTGTATAATTAATAATTATATTAATAATTAACTAATTAATTGTTATATAATTAATAATTATATTACTAAGTAACTAATTAATTGTTGAATAATTATTAATTATATTACTAATTAACTAATTTTATTTCTGATTAACTAATTAATTATTATATAATTAGTTTTTAATAATTACAAATTAACTAACTAATTAGTATACAATTAATAGTTATATATTTAGTAATTATATTACTAATTAATAATTAATAAATAATAATTAATAACTAATAATTAATAATTATTAATTATTAATTATAATGAATAATTATGATTAATAATTATAATGAATAATTATAATTTATAATTATATTACTAATTATCTAATTAACTCTTATATATTTAATAATTATATTACCAATTAACTAATTAATTATTATATACTTAATGATTAAGAATTATTAATTTTCAAATTTCAAATTATATAATTAATAATTATATTACTAATTTACTAATTAATTATTATATATTTAATTATTAATAATTACTAATTAACTAATTAATTATTATACAATTAATAGTTATATAATTAATAATTATATTACTAATTACTAATTAATAAATAATAAATAATAATTAATAATTAAAGATTTGTAATTATAATTAATAATTATAATTAATACTTATAATGAGTAATTATAATTTAAAATTATATTTATAATTAAATAATTTACTATTATATTTCTAATTAATTAATTAATTAATATATAATAATTTTTAATAATAACTAATTTTTAATTATATTGACTGAATATAATTTATAATTATATTAGTAATTAACTAATTAACTATTATATAATTAATGATTATATTACTAATTAATTAGTTATTTTTTATATAATTAGTTATTATATATTACTAATTAACTAATTAATTATTATATAATTAATTATTAATAATATTAATTGAATAACTAAATAATTTATTATATGTTTAATCTATATTTTAATATTAAATTATATTAGTCTTAGAGTTTATATTTTATAGTCTTTCAAAGACACATACTTGAATCATTTTTAAGTTTCATGTAGGTTGTTTTGAAAACTTATAAATTATTTTAATGAACAATTTTTATGAAATTATTTTTATTTTCAACTATTTGTTATATGTTTAATCCATATTTTATGTTTCATTTATATCGGTCTTATAGTTTATATTTTATAGGCTTTCAATGTCACGTGCTTGAAAATTTTTTATGTTTCATGTAGGTGTCTTCAAAAACATATAAACTCTTTTCCATCAACATTTTTTTAAAAAATTATTTTTATTTTCAACTATTTGTTATACGTTTAATCCATGTATTATGTTTCATTTATGTTTTCATTTTAGTTTATATTTTATAGGCTTTCAAAGTCACACACTTGAAATATTTTTAACTTTCAAGTAGGTGATTTTGTAAACTTATAAGTTATTTTTTATCATCATTTTTTATGAAATTATTTTTGTTTTCAACTATTTCATATATTTTTAATCCATGATTTATGTGTCATTTATATTCATCTTATAGTTTATATTTTATAGTTTTTCAATGTCACATACTTGAAACAGAATCCAACATTAGAAATGCAGAATGTTCTACGCAGGAAACAGAGAACCAGAATCCCACATCGGTATTGCAGAATGATTTCCAGGGTAAGAAATCTTTTAAAAGAGGGCCCTCACTGAGAGCTTCTGTCAGAATCCAGACTGTTGTAATGGAAGTACTGCAGGATTTTAAATAGCAGATAAATTTGACTGAATTTGTTTTGTTTATATATATTTATATAAAAAATATAAAAAAATAAAAAATGGTAAAATACAAAAAATAGTAATTTTTTTTGTTTTAGAAGAAAGGAAGCAATGGGGTTGCAGCCTTTCAACTTAACTTGAATGGTAGCGATGTCACTACCACCTTTCACCCGAAGCCTAAAGGCAGCAGTTGCGCTGCATCCTTTAAAGCATATTTTAAAAAAAACTATTAACCTAGGTTCTTTTATTTTTTTTCAAACGTATTTAAAAAAAACTCAAAACCAAGATTTAGAGCCTTATTTGAGAGGTATAAAAATTCAAAGATGATCGAAATCACCTGAGAATTAATTTTCATGATAAATCGAAGATAAAACTAATGCTTTAATGTGTGTTGAAAATATGAAATTATCGGTGATGGTGATGTTATGAAAAGCGTAACTTGAATGAAAAAAGTTCATCCAAGATTCTAGATGACTTTGAGTCGGTAGTTTATTGCCTATAAATACCACCCAAGGTGTTCAACTTTGTTTTTGAGTTTGAGAGGTTTTGTTTTTCAGTGAAGTTGTCGTTCCGTGTATCACTATGTTTTTTGAAATAAAGATCCCGCACACTTCCTGTTTGTCCGAAGAAGAATTCATTTCATGGGAAAGCTATATGTATAGTGAAAACGGGTGTTGCTTCATGAAGAACAGTCCATGAAACACCCCAAATAACACATTTCTATTATGCGTATGTCTACAGGTATTTGCGAGAACAGATTTGAAGAACCATGTAACAGTGTAAAATTACACTACATATCATCAAGATCTTGCGAGCACCATGTTTATATAATACATAATTATATTATGAATATTTTATTATATACAAATATTTATATATTATATATATTTTAGTATACTGTATTATTTATAAATTAATATCGTAAATATATAATATATTATCTAATTATATTATATTTTTTTTTCAATTATACTATTGTATTTAATTTTGTGTGTATATATATTTTTATAAATTATATAATATAAATGTATATAATCCCTGACATAAATATAAAATATAAATTCATTTAATATAAAATATATGTGATATAAATCTATTTATAGATACATCGTATTTATAAAAGCAACATATAATTTTTGTAGTTTAAAAAACTGTTGTAATAATAATAATAATAATTAATAAAATTATTATCACACAGATACACACACACACACAAGTATATAAAAACAATTATATAAATATATATTATAAATATATTAACATTATAAATATTATATAAATACATAATCACACACACACAAAAATAAATGTATTTACAAATATATATATATATATATAATCATTTATATATATTATTTAAATAAACATGTATTATATATATATATATTTAAGTATATAAATAATTTATATAATTATATAAATTTATTTATAATTATATAAATGTGTCACCAAAAATATATTTATATATAAATATATTTATGTTTAATTGTAAGTGTAAATTTATATTTATGTATTGTTATAATTATTTAGCTATATTTACAATTATATTAATATAGCCATATAATTAAATATATACATTTATTATTTATATATTATAAATATAAATTTATAAATATATTTATATATAAACATATAAATAGTTATAAATATAAATATATGTATAATGATATAATAAAATTACATTTATAATTATTTAGCTATATTTACAATTGTATAAATATATTTATAAATATAAAAAAATAATTATATACATACAATTTTTTTTAATATAATAAATATATATATATATATATAAATAGTGATAATTATAAATATTTTTATAATGATATAATTAAATTATATTTATAAATATATAAATTGTTATAGTTATTTTAATAGTTATCAATACATGTATTAATATATATATATATGTATTTATTATAATATAAATTTATTTATAATTATATAAAGATGTCATGATAAATATATTTATTTTTAATCATAATTATTTACCTATATTTACAATTGTATAAAAACATTTATAAATATACATATATAAATATATAAATATATAAATGTTTAAAAATATGTGTATAATGATATAATAATGTTACATTTATAAGTATATAAATAGTAATACTTATTTGAATAGTTATAAGTATATGTGTATATATATCTATATATAATTATATAAATTTATTTACAATTATATAAATATATCATCATAAATATATGTATATATTAATTTATTTATGTATAATTATAGTTGTATATATATATATATTTAAATACATATGTTAAATTATTGAAATTTTATGATAATTTTCAAATAAATGTGATGAAATAATATATATAGGATAAATTACAAAATGATAATTTGTTAAAAATAAGAATGAGGGAACACACACAATATATTAAAATAATGAAAGAGATAATGGAAAGTGTGATCAAATAGACTGTGGGGGGTCTCCGTGCATATATTGTTAGGATCATAAATGACGGGTCCTTTGATACAATGATAATTGTGAGATTAAAAATAAAGTGAAAAAGTGTGGAATTAAAGTGAACACCAGATGTAACGTGAAAAACCCCCAAATGAAAGGGGTAAAAAACCATGGGCATATAGAAGGATTTCACTATGGTAAAATGTGGGTACAAATTCTCTCTCAATTAGAAGGAGAAAACACTGAAGAAATTCTCTCTTGTAAAATATGGAAAAACGCATCACAAAATACTCCAGGATGAAGATGTGTTGCTTCTGAATCCGATGATGAAAAGTCCAGGAGGATATCCCTTTTTATAGCCTTCTGTTACACCCTTTGGCCTTCCCTCAATTAAATGACTTTTACCAAATTAATTGGGGAAATAATTGTAGGGTGTCAAATTCAGTAAATGTAATGAATGCGGTGGCCATCATTAATCTCTCTCTGCGTCTTCCAATATATCTCCCACTTAGAAATTTTATTAAGTGTCAATCACATCTCCACACATCCTTTCTATCTGCCCAAACTGCTGATCATGTATCTACAATTCCACTTGAAGATCTGCACCATCTGAACTTTTCAGAATTAATCGCCCTTGTCAGGAAATCTGCCAGATTTTCTTTAGTGTGAATTTTCTTCATGTCCACACTTCCTTCCTTCGCCCCATCTCGAACAAAATGGTATTGTACGCCAATGTGCTTTCTCCTGGAATGAAAAGATGGATTCCTTGCAATGTGCAAGGCACTCTGACTGTCACAAAATAATGGAATATGATCATGTTTGTGTCTGAGCTCCTCCAATAACCTTCTCATCCAAATCGCCTCTTTGTAAGCTTCTATAGCTGCCATGTACTCCGCTTCTGTCGTGGATAAAGCCACAACTGACTGTAGATTTTTGATCCAGCTCACAACTCCTCCTTCAAGAGTAAACACGTAACCCGTAGTGGATTTCCTCCGGTCAGAATCATCTGCAAAATCTAAGTCAACATATCCAGTGATAGTAAAATTTGATATTCCAAAACATAATGCAACATCTGAGGTTTCCTTGATGTATCTCAGGATCCTGTTCACCTTGCTCCCATGCTCTCTTCCTGGATTCTCCATGTACCGACTAACTGCTCGCACTTCATGTGCAATGTCTGGTCTAGTACAAACCATAGCGAACATTAAACTCCCCACTGCTGATGCATACAGAACTGGAGAAATTTCTATCCTCTCTACTTCACTGCTAGGACTCATTATAGAGGATAACATGGAATTAATGGGAAGAGGTGTAGAAATTGGATTACAGTCTTGCATATTTAAGTGTATCAAGACTTTCCCCAAATAATTCTTCTATGATAGCCAAATATTTCCATTATTCATGTCTCGATAATTCTGCATCCCCAGAATCTTGTTTGCGGGTCCCAAGTCCTTCATATCAAACTCCCTAGCCAACTGTGCCTTCGTCTCCTGAATTTGATCATTGTTGGGGCCTGCAACCAACATGTCATCCACATACAACAACAAAATGATAAAATCATTACCATTTAAACCCTTTAAATATGCACAAGGATTTGAATTAAGTCTCTTTTATCCAAGGCTCATGATATAGGAATCAAATCTCTTCTACCAACACCTCGGCGCCTGTTTGAGACCGTACAGAGATTTTTTCAACCTGCAAACCAAGTTCTCTTTACCTTTTTTGGTAAAACCTTCTGGTTGGGGCATATATATTTCTTCATCAAGATCACCATGGAGAAAAGCTATTTTCACATCTAGCTGCTCTAGATGTTTAGTGTATGCATCACACATAACCAGAACTACCCGAATAGTCATTAGTCTAACAATAGGAGAAAATATTTCATTGAAATCAATACCTTCTTTCTGAGCATATCCTTTGACTACCAGTCTTGCACGATATCTTTCCACCTGGTCTTTTTCATCCCTCTTGATCTTGTATATGCCTTTATTCCCAATGGCCTTCCTTCCGTGAGGTAATGGAACAGGATCCCAAGTCCTGTTCTTGTGCAGGGCTTTGAGTTCCTCCTGCATCGCCGCCATCCATGAGGATACATCTAGACTCTGGGTCGCCTCTACAAATGAAGATGGCTCTCCATCCTCTGTCATTAATCAATACACAATATTTCTCTCAGTGACATAGTCTGAGTGCCATACTGGTGCTCTTTTCTCCCAAGTTGACCATCATGGTCCAGACTCAATCGGTACTTGATCATCATGCTCTGGTAATGCCTCATAGGAAACTGGTTCTTCCTTTGTTTCTTCCTTCACCTTGACTGTTGTAGTTTCTGTGTTCTTCTTCTCCATGTCTTGATCAGTTTTCATTTGCACCTTGTCTTCTACAAAAATGACATATCTGCAGATGATAAATTTGTGGGAAGTGGGATGCCACAAACGATACCCCTTCACACCATCAGCGTATCCTAAGAAGATACATTCTCTATATTTCGAGTCCAACTTCAATCTTTAATGGTCATGAAGCAGTTCATATACAGGACTTCCAAAAGTATGCACATTAGAATAATCAGCGGGTTTACAAGTCCACATTTCCATCGAGGTCTTGAGATCAATTGCCACCGAAGGGGATCGATTGATCACAAAACATGTGGTATTTACTGCTTCCTCCCAGAATGTCTTGTTGAATCCTACAGTCTTCAGCATCACCCTTGTTCTGTCTAATAGGGTTCTATTCATCCGCTCTTCTACTCCATTCTGCTGAGGAGTGTACGCCACCGTGAACTGTCTCTTGATGCCTTCATGTTGACAAAAAGAATCAAACTCCTCACTTGTATATTCTCCACCATTTTCAGTCCTCAGACACTTGATCTTATTTTCCTATTCATGCTCCTTTCGCACTTTGAATGTTTTGAAGACTTCCAAAACATCTGATTTCCTTTTGATTGGAAACACCCAACATCTCTTGTAATAATCATCAATGAAAGATACAAATTACCTTTCTCCACTTAGGGATATAACTGGTGCTTGCCAAACATCAGAATGAATCAACTCTAAGATCTCCTGACTTCTTGCTGTTGACGTCCCGAACTTTAACCTGTGTTTCTTGCTCAAAACACAATTCTCACAAAATGGTAAGGATACCTTTTTCAGCCTAGGCAGCAACTTATGATCCACAAGAATCTTCAGGCCTCGTTCTGATATATGACCAAGATTACGATGCCATAACGTCGTCAATGCTTCCGTTGAGTTAGTTGATGCAACAAATATCTCCGCATCTTTGTACATTTCACCCATAAGCACGTACAGGTTCTTTGAGATCTTCTCTGCCTTCATTACCACAAGCGCGCCCTTCAAAATTCTCATCACTCCATTCTCGGTGAAATTCTTGCATCTGATATCATCAAATTGTCCCAAGGACAGGATGTTATTCTTGAGGCCCTCCACATGGCATACTCCTTGGACAGTTCGAACTATGTTATCATGCATATTTAATTTGATGGTTCCGACTCCAATGATCTTCAAGGTTTGATCGTTTCCCACATACACAAGTCCTTCCTGGATGGTTTCATATTGGTCAAACCATTCCCGTCGAGACTTCATGTGCCATGTTGCTCCTGAGTCGATAATCCATGCATCAATGAGGTGATGTCTTCCTTCAATAGTCGTCACCGCATCGCTGACTAGTACATCGCCATTTCCTGATGTACTCGCCACATTTACTAGAGAGTTCTTCTCACCACTCTTCTTATTCCAGCAGTCTTTGCTCACATGCCCCCTCTTACCGCAATTGTAGCATTTGACATTTTTCTTCTTGCTCATTGAATTAGACCTGCCAGGATACTGGCTCCCACCGGAACCACGCTCCATCATTATTCCTATTTCCATCGATAGAGCTTCCACTTGGTGTGAAGTCGTTTGTCTGTCTTCCTTGTTCTTGCGCCGACTTTCTTCTTTGAGAACCGCAGCTGCAACATCATTTAAGGACAACATATCCTTCAAGATATTATTGGTGAGGTTGATGATGAGTTGGTCATATGAATCTGGAAAACTCTGGAGCAGGATCTCCGCATGTTCAGTATCCACAATTTTATATCCCAAAGTCACAAGTTGAGAAAAAAAGGGTATTAAGGGTGTTGATGTGGTCAGTCACCGATGATGACTCCACCATTCGAAGAGTGTATAATCTTCAATTTAAGAAAATTTTGTTGTGGAGTGATTTTCCCTCGTACAGTTTTGTTAGAGTATCCCAAATTTCTTTCGCCGTCTTTTTCTCTGCAATGCTTGACAGGACCCCATCTGCTAAAGCCAAATGAAGGTTGGCAATAGCAATCCCATCCATGTCGCTCCATTTCTCTTCCTTCACACCTGTCAGTTTCTCTCCAATCACCTGTAGGCAATTATCCTTCCGCAGCATTGCTTGCATCTTCATTTTCCACAATGAAAAATTATTTCCATTGAATTTTTCAATCTCATATTTCGCCGACATTTGGACACGTCGTTAGTCCATAATTTTCTTGGGCCACAAACCTTGCCTTTGATACCACTTGTTAGGATCGTAAATGATGGGTCCTTTGATACAACGATAATTGCGACATTAAAAATAAAGTGAAAAAGTGCGGAATTAAAGTGAACACCAGATGTAATGTGGAAAAACCCCCAAATGAAAGGGTTAAAAAACCACGAGCAAATAGAAGGATTTCACTATGGTAAAATGTGGGTACAAATTCTCTCTCAATTACAAGGAGAAAACACTAAAGAAATTCTCTCTTGTAAAATATGGAAAAACACCTCACAAAATACTGCACTCCGGGATGAAGATGTGTTGCTTCTGAATCCAATGATGAAAAGTCCAGGAGGATATCCCTTTTTATAGGCTTCCATCACACCCTTTGGTCTTACCTAAATTAAATGAATTTTACCAAATTAATTGGGGAAAAAATTGTAGGGTTTCAAATTCATTAAATGTAATGAATGCAGTGACCATCATTAATCACTCTCAGCGTCTTCCAACATATATTGGCAGCATTGGGAGGAGTCTGAAGGATGATATGGGTTGTCTGGAAAAGGCCATCAGTCGTCGCTTTTCCATGTGGAAGAGAATTTTGAGGGATAAGAGGGTGAGTAGAACGACAGGGGGATCAAAACGGATAGAGGGGTTTCCATGAGCCTGGATGTGAAAAAAACCAGTAGGATACTAATGCAGGTAGGTGGATGGATGACTTGCATAGAGATCCATGTTAGAGATGTCTTAATAGCTGTAATATGAGAATTATGATGATTATGTATGCTGATGTGGGATTTGTAATGAAAGGAGAATCAGGATTTTGCCACAAAAGGTCAGTGATGACCTGAAGAAGGTTCATTAGATCCATCGTGGTTGTCTTCCGTCGGGGGAGTATGAAGATACGATTTTATAATCTGTGGGGTGACAAACTTGGCAGTGAAATTCTTAAATGTTTGTGGTTGGATGGGTAACATAGGTGGTGGGTGGGTTATATTTAAATGACATTTCTTACATTATATTCCTTAATCGGTTGTGGTTAGTGTTATCAAGGAGTTGTGAAGCACCCAGGTGATAGTGGAACACTAAGTGCAACCTTGGATGTAGGTGATGATTTTGGGTGGGCTATCTATATATATTTATGTATATTTTTTTATTTAATAATTATATTTAAATATATATTTATATATATTTCTTTGTACATATTTATTTTAATCTATTTATATTTTTTAAATTAATAGATAATTATAAGGATTTATTTATATTAATATATATTAATATAACTTTATATTAATTGGTACTTATATTTATTAATACATATAATGCAAGTATATATATACACAGTTATATATAATAATATACACATTATATATTTATGAAAATTTTTTTATGTTAGTATATATTTATAGATACTTATATGTATATATGAATATTTATATACATTAATATATATTATGTCGATATATATATATAAACAAATATTTAATTGTAATTATATAACAAATAATAAATTTTTAAAAAATAGAAACTGTGGTTAAGTATTCAATGATGTTTTAAAACTCCGATAAATATAAAACCATTAAAAACATAGTTGTGAAATGATTCCCATATCATAAATATGTGACACTTTTAGAAAGTGTCACACATCATTTATTCATGGTTTAAATGATATCCAAATGATAAAAAATCGTTTTTAAGATCGTTTTTTTATTCTTGATGGAATTTTGGGTATTACAGTAGATACAAAGTACTATAATATGAAGATGCAATTTTTGGAATGCAACACATTGTTGAAAGGATGAATTGAACATTAATGGAAAGAACAAGAAGCTTGCATTTGCAATAACTCTATAACTTTTTTAATTATTTTTTATAAATTATATTTATTTTATAATTTTAATTATCATAATATATAAACGTTTTTATTTATTTAATTATATATTTTGAATATTTTTACAAATATATACTATATATTTCTTTTCAAATACTATTCCTTCTTTACTTTTTTTTCACCTATTCACATCAATGTTTTCCCCAAAATTTTACCATATAATAATTTTTTTTTATTTTTATTTCATTCACATAACATTGTTTTCATTGTTTTATGTATTTTTATGGTGTATATTAAATAATCTCAAACACCATTCAAGGATCCATTCATATTTATAGTTTTACGTTTTTTTATTTTGAGTGTAACATTCCCAAATGCCAATATAAATAGCACCGACAATAGTACAAATGACACCACCTTCATGGATCTATTAAAAAGGAACTCTATAAAGTGCAAAGGATGTCAAAGGAAAGTAAGAGGAGGAAGGCTTATAAATTTGGGGTGTCAGACTCTTGGGATATACAACAAGTGAAAAACCCTATAGAAAACACCAAACAAAATGTGAAATGGAAATAAATTTACTTTCCTTTTGAACATGCCATAACAAACTAAAGTGGATGCTCAGTGACCAAATATATGTGTAGAAAATTAAATGTTGACACTAGAAATTTTTAATTTGGAAAACCCAAAATAAAAAACCATTGAACTTATCCTAGAATGTAGAATCCACTAATAATCCATAGGAAAAATAAGATACTCACAAAGATGAGTGGGATCTCAAAATTAATACTCAGATAAAATAGTGGATCAAAGGTAGAAAATATTTGTAGTCTAAAGGCACCCTGAAATAATGAATTCTACCTAATAAAGAAACTTAAATAGATCTGTCCAGGGAAAGTAGGTGTTCACTGTAAAAATAAAAGGTGTAGATGAAAATCATCCAGATCGGATCAAAGACCCCACTGTAGATGAAAGCTAAACCGACCTAGAGAATTTTGCAGATGCAGATAAAAAAATTCTAGATATAACCCTAACAACACTTACCCAAAGGTTAGAAGAGAGCCACACATGAGGAATAAAGAGATGGCCACACGACTTGATCCCTAAAAACATATTCCTTTCAAATATACTTAACTTCCCTCCTTACATATCTATTTTTCCCATTTTATTTAAGTGGCATGTGATGGGGTCTAGATAAAGAGGTGCCACGAAAAACTCCCCCACAGACTCAAATGTATATCACGACCATTCCTACAATTAGTTGACAAGTCTAAAATTTAGCTCTGGGTGAACTATTGGTCAATATGTATGACCTATTATCATTAGTTTGGATCATCTTAAGATCAAACTATCTCAAATCAAGTACATCACATATTCAATTATACAAAACATATATATGTTTGGACCATCAATGAAAAGTGGTATTGTATCCTGAACACATAGAACTCTGTTTGTTAAAAAATAAAACATACCACTCCTGATTGAAATTGACATCTCAAATAAAAGTTTTCATTTAAAAAAATTATTTTCATGCATCTGTTGTTGTAATAAACTCATACTTGGGGGTAGATAAAGCAACACATCTCTGCAATCTAGATTTTCAAGATAATTCTCCTAAAATGTGGTCAAATTTCCTGATGTAGACTTTCTTAAATCCATATATCCTTCCATGTCTGGATATGTAATGCCCCAAAGAATAGGTTCCCCATTTCCAAGAATCAATCTTAGATCAGAAGTACAAAGAATACAAAAAAAATATACTTCACTTCTCTCCAATGATCTCTACCTAGATTAGATAGAAAATTATTGAAAACACCAACTCCATGAGCTATATTTGGTCTAGTACATATTGTTTCATGCACCAAACACGCAATGAAATATGAATAAGGTATGCGTTGAATTTCCCCTCTCTCTTCACCAGTGGAAGGCGACTGACTAGTACTAACATAAAATTGAAGGAAATGGGAGTACTAAACACCTTCTCTCTATCCATAAAAAATCTCTGAAAAACAATCTCAATATCTCTCTCCTGATATAATGAAAATTTCTTAGAATTTATATCATGAGAAATAGACATGCTAATAATCTGTCATGCTAGCCCTATGTTTTTTATCACAAAAGACTAAAAAAAGATCATTCGTCCATTTGACAATTCATGAAGCATCATGACCAACAATGAGCTTATATCATCAATACAAATAAAAAATATAATATAACCTACATTAGTAAATCACTTAACAAAAACACAATGATCATAAGACGTATTCCTAAAACCCTGATGAAAATTGACAGAATCAAACTTCTTTCACTACTACCTCAGTGCTTGATTCAAACCATACACATAATTGTTTAACATGTAGACATAATTCTCTTTACCTGTTTCAACAAAACTCCATGGATTCCCCATATAAATATGCTCCTCTAAATCCCAATAGAGGAAATCTATCTTCACATCCATATGCTCAATCTATAGATCCAAACTAGTAGCCAAGCCCAGAATATCCCGAATTGATGAAATTTTGACAATAGGTGATAAAATCTCATCAAAATCAATACCTATATTTTGATGAAGGCCTTAGATAACTAAACATTCCATGTATGATAGAATAGAATTGTATTTTTCATTTTTAATGTGATATATCCATTGATTTTGCAAATATTTCTTACCTGTAGGTAACTTCACCAACTAAAATTTATGATTGTCATTAAATGATCTCTTCACATCATCCATTTCCATAACCATTTTGTCAATATGATTACTTTCCAACACATCATCAAAGGATTATGGTTCTCCCCCTTTAGTGAGGTTAAAAAACACATTAGATGAATATAATGTATAAGTAGTATGCTGAAGAGATGATCTTAGGAGAGGAACTGCAGGTTCATTAATAACCCTTGAAAGGAGATCATCAAAATCTAAAGGTGAATAAAAAAACATCAACTCCAACCTGTTCACCATGAACATCATTCTGAACATCAATATGATTATCAGAATCAATTATACAAGGTAAATGTGAATTAGAAACTTGATCAAGATTGAAAAATCTATGGGAAGTTGGAGAGGAATAAGATTCTCCCTTATCAATATCTATAACAGTTGGTCCTCTTTAAAAACCGCATCAAAACTTATAAAAATTTTCTTCAAAGCATGATCTTAGAACCTATATCCAAACTCAACATGTCCATAGACCATAAACTTACACTATCATAACATATAATTTGGTTTGATCATCTCATTTATAGGCACATGAACAAATTACTTAAACCAAAAACAAATAAATGATCATACTTGGTCTCTTTTCCATACAAAAATATGTTCTAAGTGTCTATCTATAATGTAACCGTGGTTGATAAATTTATAATATAAGCATTAGTAATTAAAGAATCACCCCAAAAATTTATAGAAAAAATTTCTTCCAAAAGAAAACAATGAACTCATTCCAACAAAGTCTTGTTCATTCACACAACTAAACCATTTTTTTGTGGTTTCTTAGGAGGTTTCTTATGATGGAAATAGCTTATAATCTACAGTACAGATCGAAAAATCCACAATACTCTCCATCATTATCAGTATGAATAAATTTCAACTTCTTACGATATTCCACATGATCTATTAAATAAAGAATAGTCCAATAATAATCAATAGTACAAAAAAGAGACTCCAAAATATGAGTGGGATATAAAAAAATAATTTTCAGATAAAATAGCTGATCAAAGGCAGAAAGAAGATGCTGTTTGAAGGAAACCTGAAATAAAGAACTCATCTTGATAAAGAAACACAAATAAACCTGAAAGTGAAAAGAACATATTCATTGTCTGAATAAAAGGTGCAGACGAAAAGCACCTAGATCAGATTAAATACCACTACAAATGAAATACAATTAGATCCGGATAAAATTTCAGGTTGTAGTTCTGAAAACCATTGGATATAACCCTAACTGCACTGCCCCAATGTGGAGAAGCATGTCACATTCCTAGAAAAGAGAGATACTCACATTTCATGAGCCTTAAGAAATTTCCACCACTCAAAGATACTTAACTATCCTATTTTTATATCTATTTATTCGTTTTTATTTAAGTGGAATATGGTGGGGGCCACATGAGGAGTTTCCCTAACAAGGACTAAATGGGAAACCATATGGCCTTGGTGTATCTGTGTGCCTTCTAATGAGGAAGGTATACTTCCCACCCCATTTCCTAGACTTTGATGTAGGCCAACTTCATGTCTCATACCTATATAATAGAGCCATGAAGGTTGTTTTTTAGAGGATTGGCCAGGTTAATTATACTGAGGATCCATGTGTCATCTCTAGGATTTCTCATACTCATCTCAAACATCTTGATGTAGTCCATGATGTTCCACATGATCTGGTATTGAGTAATGTCCCACATCAGACCAATGTATTTTAGGGGTATAGTGCCTTCATGCCATGAAGTAGTCATCTCTGACCACACAAGAGCATTCCCCAGAAGAGGAAATAGAGAAAGTAAAAACCACAAGAGAAGATGTGACATTATTAAAAGAATGATAGGGAATGACAACTGTATTCGGTATATAGTAATTTTAGGTGGGGAAAATACCATATTTAAACCCTTTAACATTATAAAAAAGACTTTAATAGTGCTAAAATAGTGTTCTTGTCCTCAGTTCCATTAAATGGGGACCCCTTTATCACAAATAAAAAGGAGTTGATAAATTACCCCCTTTATCACCATGTTTTTTAGTGTTGATAAGGGGGACCTTATTAGTTCTAGAAATAGGACTAATAAAGGACTTGCAGTTATGGTGTGATGTTTGAATAATAGAACACTGTAAAAATACAATTGTATGCACCTATATTCAAATACACCTCTATAGAAATACACAAGTATGAAAATACATAATTAAATTGAAATAAAATTTACATGAAAAATACAAAAAAAACTATTGTATACATTTCAATTTTTTTTATAATTAAATTTATAATTACAATAAACAAACATTTAAAACATAGATGTTTCATCATCGTTAGAACCTGCGACCCGCTCTCCGAAAAGCCCAAAAATGGTATCAATTTCTGAAAAAACCACCCAAACCCAATCAAAAGAATCCACCCACATATGAAAATGAATCTTATGTTAGAAATACTATAAATAAATAAATTAAACAAAAATATGAAACAATACATTAATGAAATGTCAATTTTAAATAAAAGGACACACTTAGAGTCATACATGTCATATCATGCATCATATTATGGCGGGGGAGACTCCTACATTTCACAAATGACTTATAGATAATTTTCATAAATTATAGAAACAATATGAATACCTTTGGTCAATTTTTGAGTATGTAACTTGTCTTTTTAACTAAAATGATATTTTAAACTGCAAACACAGACTTTAAGTCATACATTCCACATCGTGTGTCAGTTTGATGTGAGACTAATTCATACATAAAAAAATGACTTATGAATTGTTTTACTAATGTATCATCAGAAACAAAGCACATTTTCTTGGTTTTTAATGAGTGACAAACATTTTGAACTAAAATGAAAATTTTAGACTATTATGGACACTTTGAGTCATACTGGACACACCATGTATCACATTATGGTGACATAGATTCCTATAAATCTAAAATTAAATATTGATCATTTTTATAAATTATCAATACAATATGAATTATTTTTCTTGGTTTTGTGTATGTCACCTATGTTTTTTGCAAACATGTCAATTTTAAATAAGAAGATAGACTTGGAGTCATTTCGCACACACCGTACACCGGATTGAGGTCAAAATGATTCATACACATCACAAATAACTTATAGATAATTTATGAAAAGTATGAAAACAATATGAATGTGTTTTCTCTATTTTGAGTATGTAAATTGTTTTTTTACTAAAATGTCATTTTAAACTAAAAACAAACACTTTGGGTTATTCCGGTCACATCATGTGTTGATTTGACATGAGACTGATTTCCATATTTAAAAAATGACTTATAAATAAATTTTCCTAATTATCAAGATTTCTGGAGTAGGTTTTCTTAGTGTTCACGGAGTGACACACATTTTGAACTAAAATATCAATTTTAAACTAACAAAGGAAACTTTGAGACATACATGGTACACTATATATCTAATTGATGTGTGAATAATTCTAACACATCACAAATGAATTATAAATCATTTAACTAATGTATCAAATATAATCTGAATTATTTTACTTGGAATTGTGTATGTCACTTGTTTTTTATTAAAAATAATATGAATTTTAAATTAAAAGATACACTTGTAGTCATACCATTCACACTGTGCATCAGATTGAGGTGTAGATGATCCCTATAGATAAAAAATGGATTAGGGATCATTTCAATAAGGAATAAAAACAATACAAATGTTTTTTCTCAATTTTAATTATGTCAATTGTTCTTTTTACTAAAATTAATGTAAATTTTAAATACAAAGATGCACTTGGAGTCATACCGATCACACTATGTGCCATATTGTGGTGAATCTGATTCATTCATGTCATAAATGGCATATGGATCATTTTACACAAGTATATAAACAATATGAATGTGATTTATTCATTTTGATCATGTCACCTATGTGTTTTATTAAAATTTCATTTCAATATTCAAAACACACATTGACTCATAATGGTCACATCATTTGTCATTTTAATGTGTGGTTAATTCCTACACAAATAATTACTTATGAAAAAATTTACAAAATAATCAAGACAATCATAGTTTATTTTCATAGTTTTTAGTGAGTGACACACTTTTTGAACTAAAATGTCAATTTTAAAATGATAATAGACACTTTGAGTAATACCAGTCACACCCTGCATCATATTTTGGTGAAGTTGATTCTTATACATAAAAATGACTTATGGATAATTTTCTTATTGAATCAAAAATAATACGAATTTTTTTTTAGTTTTGAGTGTTCCAATTTTGTATTTTTACTAAAATGTTATTTTAAACTCAAAACACACACTTTGGGTTATACTGGTCACATCATGATTCAATTTGATGTGATACTAATTCCTATACATCTTAAATAACATATGAATCATTTTACTAAATTATAAAGATAATAAGTGTGTGGTTTCTTTGTTTTTAGTGAGTGACACACTTTTTGAACTAAAATGACCATTTTAAAAAGATAACAGACAATTTTAGTCATACAGAGAACGTAGTGTTTCAGATTCAGGTAAGGATAATTCCTACATGGAAAAATGAATTATGGATCATTTTAATATATTTTCAAAAAAAAAACATGAATGCATTTCCCCATTTTGAGTCTGTCGGGTTTTCTTTTTACTAAAATTAATGCTAATTTTAATTAAAAAGACACACTTGAAGTCATAATGATTACAAAATGCATCAGATTGAGGTGAGGATGATTCCTAATCATCAATAATGACATATGGATCATTTTTTAAAAGTATAATTATAACCCCAATATGTTTTCTTGGTTTTGAGTTTGGCACTGGTCCTTTTTACTAACATTATTGTCAATTTTAAATAAAAATATGCACTTAGAGTCATATCGGTCACACCGTGCATAATATTGATGCGTGCTTGATTATTTCAAATAGAAAATTACATATATATCATTAACCTAAAGTATAAATAAAACTAAATTTTATTGATTGGGTTTGAGTATGTTAGTTGTAATTATTACTAAAATTAATGTAAAATTTTAATAAAAGGGAACTATTGGAGTCATACCAGTCACACCATGCACAATATTGAGATTTTGTTGATTCCTACAGATCATAAATGACATATGGGTCATTTTTCTAAAATATATAAACAATATAAATGAGTTTTCTCAGTTTTGAGTAGGTAACTTGTCCTTTTTACATAAAATAATGTGATTTTTTTTTAAAAAAAGACACACTTGGAGTCATATCGGCCACACCATGAATAAAATGAAGGTGAGATTGATTATTACACATTAAAAATGACATATGGTTAATTTTTACAAAGTAGAAAAATAATACAATTGTGTTTTCTCAGTTGTGAGAATGTCACTTGTCCTTTTTACTAAAATTAATGTCTAATTTAAATAAAAAGACAAACTTTGAGTCATACTAGTCAAAACATGAATAAAATTTAGGTTTTAATGATTCCTACATATAAAAAATTACTGATGGATCATTTTACTAATGAATTGAAACAATCCAAAAACAATGTATTGGTCTTGAGTATGCCACTTGTTGTTTTTTCTAAGATTAAGGTCAATTTTAAATAAAAAAGAGTAACATGGAATCACAGAGGTCATAACTCATGTTATATTGAGATGTAGTTAATTACTACATGTCAAAATGGAATTAGGGATCCTTTTACTAAAGTATGAAAATGATTCAAATGCATTTTCTTAGTTTTGAGTATGTAACTTGTCAATTTTACTAAAATTAATGTCAATTTTAAATGAAAAGGAACACTTGGAGTCATATTGGTCCCACCATGTATTTAATTGAGGAATGAACAATACATACATGTTATAAATGACTTATGGATCAGTTTACTGTTGTAAAACTACAATCTGAATTCATTTTTTTCGAGTTTTTTCACTCGTAGTTTTTATTAAAACGTCATTTCAAAATGGAAACATGAACTTTGAGTCATTCCAGTCACATCATGTGTCATTTTGATGAGAGAATGACGCCCACATGTTAATAATGACTTTTAATCAATTTATTTAATTATGAATACAATCAGAGTGAGTTTTCTTTGTTATTTGTGGATTAACACACTTTTTGAATTAAAATGTCAATTATAAACTAATAATGGATTCTTTGAGTCATACCAGGAACATTGTGTATCAGATAGTAGATAAGATTATTCCTATATGTCATAAACGACTTATGTATCATTTTTATAAACTATTTAAACAATATGAATGTTTTTTACCGATTTTTATTATGTTTGATTCCTTTTTATTAAAATTTATTTCAATTTTAAATAGTAAGACACTATTAGAGTCATGCGGGTTACACTACACATCATCTGGGGGTGTGGATTTTTTATAAGTATAAAAAATGATGTATGAATCATTTTAATATAGTATTATAATAATTCTAATGTCTTTGGTCACTTTTGAGTATGTCATTTTTCATTTTTTTACTAAAATTAATGTCAATTTTAAATAAAAATGCACACTTTGAGTCATACTAGTCACACCGTGAATCAAATTGAAGTGTGGGTAATTCATACAAATCAAAAATGACTTATTAATTATTTTAATAAGGTTTCAAAATAACCCACATGTTTTTTATCAATTTGGAGTATGTCACTTGTGTTTTATACTAAAATAAATGTCAATTTTAAATAAAAGGGAACATTTTGAGCCATACCAATCATATTGTGTGTCTGGTTGAGGTGCAGTTGATTCCTTAATATCAAATATGACTTATAGATCATTTATCTTAAGTATAAAATCTATCTCAATGTGTTTTCTTACTTTGGAGTATGTGATGCGTGTTTTGAACTAAAATGTAAATTATAAACTAAAAAATACAATTCAAGTTATACTGAGAATATTGTGTATCAGATTGATGTGAATATGATTGAGTTCGAAATTCTTGTTTTTCATTTAAATGCATTCCCCAAACACTAAAAGAGAAAACTACATGATTTGGATGGAAAATTAAACCCCATGCTTCCTGGAATGGCACATTTATAAGCAACATGTCCTCTCATTTTCTAGCTTACTATAGACAGTTGAATGAAAAATATGACTTGATAAATGGAATACTCCTATATAAGAAAATATTTCTTATGTTATTAATAAAATAATGAAATAAATTGAACATTTATATGAAAAAATACATTAATAAAATGTCAATTTTAAAATTAAGTCACACAATTGGGGTCATACCAGGTACACCATGTATCAGATTGAGGTATGGTTGATTTTACCATATCTTTTTATCATATAATGCATGATCATAGTACATGAGCGAATACCTTCTTGTTGACATGTTTTTTACAATATATAATGTCCATTCTATGAATTTTCCAATATCTTTGTTGATTATTTGAATATCTACCTCATCAAGTGGAACATGTAGTTCTAGGCTCACCTTATGTGCTATGGTAATCCCCACTCTCACATGAAATGTTAGAAGTTGTTTATTGTGTAGAGTTTATTATTTTATGATGTACATAGTAGAAATCACAATAAGGTGATGTGTGGGTGTTGATAGATATAAATCATTTTCATTTTTATCCTACTAAATATATGTACAGGAAATGTATCTGTGTATTTCTGAGTCACATTTCATACAAAAAATTATGAGAATATTGATTACCTCATATAATACAAATCGTTGAGGGGAATGTGTTACCTCAAAGATCATGGGGGGTGGGGGATCATCACGTAGTGGTTTCTCTAGAGTTTTTTCCTATTTTTCTTCCACCGATTACATTTTATATAAACTCATTCTAACAAAACAAATTCTTCAAGGGAAGCTAATCATGGATACATCTCTTCAAATTTTCTATCTTTTTACCCATGTTCTTTTATTTTCTCAAAATATGCTCAGGGTTTCACCCGAAACCTACACCTATGATGTAGCCATAATTTTATATTTGCATTAAATCCATTGATAATTTACCTTTTTCTGGTATAGCTGATGATGATTCATGTGTCTAATTCAGATAAAAAATATTGGAAAATAAGTAACCATTGATATGTAATAGTGATTTAACAAAAAATAATTTTTATTATTTCATACTTACACATGATTCCCACACATATTGTGTGTTTTCATCTATTAGTATCCCAACATTATTTACACGTTCCTCCTTCCATATCACATGATATGGGATGGAAGTGGGTTTGGAGTTGGATTCATCAATATTCATATAAATAGTTGAACATAATTGTGTTTTTGTTTCAGCTCACCTTAATGTATTACAATATATTTAAAATATGTACCAATTTTTTTCAGGTGATGTATACCCTAACCTTTCTTTACAATAAATTTTTGTTCATTTTTATACCCATTTATACTTTTTAACACACAGTGGATGTTTCATAAATTAAAAACATATAGTAAGAGTGTTTAATACATGTATTTTCAAATAATGTATTACCATTCATAATGTAAATGAAAATATGTCACTTCAAAATGACTAGTAAATGTATCCCATGATTCTTGGCTTATTAGGTGGGCACATATATGGGGTGGGTGCTTGTTTATTTTCCCTTTATCATTAGATTGATGAAACTTCGTTAGATTTTTGAAAAATTCAATATGAGCCTTTTTAGCACACATTAATAAAAAAATTTGTGGGATTCACCTACCATAAATGCACTCTTAGAGTGATGATGAAGATTAATTCAATATTTAATTATTTTATTTTTTAGATAAATAAAGTAATGTTATGATGATGTGTAATGGCCAAGACCTTCATCATTTATTACTTTTTCAAATTCCGGTGGTTGGGGTATCCTGGGGACCATCAGTTACTCATTAAGGAGTTTTCAAAATTTATGATCTAATGAACCATGGCACTGATTGGAATCATTGGAATCAATGGACGATAGTGTCACTGATTAGAATCAGTGGAACCGATGGGTGTCAGTGGTACCGATGGGTGTTGATGGAACATATCATCATCAGTGGCACCGATCGACTATCAGTGGCACTGATGGACATCAATGGAAATGATGGGAATTAGTGTCACCAAGGGACCATCAAAGGCACCAATTGACATAGGTTCCAAGTTGATAGTGCTGGGGTAATTGATTCAGGGCAACGATGTTAGGGAGACAGTGACTCACCCCTTGGTGGGTCATTTCTAGTTTCTCCCAGACTTTCCAGTTTTTCTCCAGTAACGTATCTTTTGACCTAAAAGTGTTTTAATACATCCTTCAAAGATATTTAAGGCCCTCAAAGGATGTTTTAAAACTAAAATAATAGAGAGACCCTTGTTTTACCAAAACATGAGGCCTTTAATACCCCTTGTCACTTTTTCTAGCCACCCATGTTTTCTAGTTTCTCCCCAATTATGTTACATGTTTTTTTCAGTTTAAAGGAAATCTATTAACTCATAGTCCTTATCTCCACCATATCTAAAAAGGATTATTAAATATCAGTTAATACCATCGTGTGAATACTCCCAAACTCAAAGCTGATCCACGATCTGACTTTTAAGTACATCGAAATCATCTCCTAGATTTTAGGATCTGGACTCTTATTAAGCCGATATTATCTCTCCCTTATTCATTTTGGATTCTGTTGGTTCATTTAGAGTCTTTCTTCTCTAGAAAATTCAGGCTTGCATGAGATCCCTATTATTCGGTTCCTCTTGGATTTTCCTATAGCGTCATCCCTAGTTTTTTACCTAAGGATAAAAACTTCGATCCTTGATCATCCATGTAGGGGTTCTCCCTTTTTCTCTCTTTACTATGAATCATGCGGGTTGGGTATGATGATATTATCTCAGGACTTAGATGAAACCAACCATAACGAAGATAATAAACATACTTTAAATAATTATGGGATGGGAAAAAAAATGGTGTTGTTTTTTCTTACCTTCATTTTATATTGTGAATTGTATGGGCTCATGTACACTGAAAATTGTCGCCATTGGTGGTCCTTTCTGGTGAAATAATGAAACTATGTTTTATGGATAATCCTATGATTAAATGGAAGTAACATGGAAATTGGTTAATCACATAAAATCGGTTGATTAAATGGATTCACAATGAACAAGAAACCATTTGTGATCACCCTGGTTTACCAAAAAGAAATAAGTAACTTAATAAATGGTGTTGGATAAATATGAAAACTTCATTGCTCTATTCTGGTGATATGTGTGGTTGCACTGTTTGGTGGCTTGTGGGGTGACATGGAAGGGAATGGAATCACTGGTTTAGATTTTTTTGGTTTTTGAATCTGAGGTCATATTGAGAAAGTATTTTGGGGCTTGGTTTTGTTCTAGTACTTTGAGGTATACCATGGATCCCTTTTCGTGTTGTTACATTACAAGGGAACTGGGTGTGAATGCTTAAACTCATGATTGGATGTTTTTTTTTCAGTTTTTGATTTTGTCTTAAGGTTATTCATTTTATTTTCATGGTCATGAAGAATTATTTAAATGGAAATAACTTAAACATGTTTTGTGAGAAATGGTAAAATGGGGAACTGTTAACAAGAAATGGGTTGTGATTGAGTTTTTTCTATTGTGTACTTGTTCATATAGGGATAGCAGAAAGAGTGGTTTCATATGGTCTGGTAGCTGGTTTCATGACCCTTAGGATGGGATGAGTGGTTTTTACCTATATGTATAAAATTTAGTTTTTGTGTTTTCTATACGCACCCCAACCATGTAGATCACTTCATGAAGAACACCACCATTTCAATGGGGAGGGTGTTTTCCAAAAATTCCTATGAGTGGATGGTTATTATCACCTTTTTCTCCCTCTCCTAGGTAGCCAAAGATTCTTTGGGTAGGCTATGAGGGCCTAATGTTTATTATGGTCCAAGCCTCTTTGGTTAGGGTGTGTTGTGGTGGTTGGAACAAGTGTGTGAGGGCAGGTTTGATTTCCCAAGTGTCTTCAGGATGAGGCTTAGGTGTCTTCAGGTACGGTAGCGGTTGTTCTGGACCCGGTTCTTCGGGCATGGAAATGGTAGTCATGGCCCAGATATCTTTGGGCATGGAGGTGGTTGTGGATACCCAGGTGTCTGTGGGTGTGTTTATGTGTGGTTGCGGTGGCCCAGATGTCTGCAGGCATGATGTGTGGTTGTGATGGCCCATAAGTTTGTTGTTGTGGCGGTTGTGGGACTATAGTGGAACTTTCGGGAGAGGTCTGATTCATAGGATATCCTAGATAACCTGTGGGAAAATGGTGTGGGGTACCCAAATATCAATGTGCTATTACTATTACTTTACCCGACTTGCATTATTTCAGGAGTGTTCCTTAGTGAGGGTGGGAGGATAGTTTCCATGCTAGGTGTTTTGGTTATCTATATTTCTCATGGTTTATTAGAAAATATCCCCACTTATGAATGAGATATTTTGGTTTCCCAACTAATTATACCTGTATACTCACCCTACGTATATAAAACTACCTTCAGGTTTCTAGGAGGACTTTGAGGATCATGTGGGACCTTACTATATTGGGTGTCAGGATAGTATTCGTTACTGATTTTATTTCTCATTGTACATCCTTTATAGTTTTCTTGTATTTTTTAGAACTTTATTTTGAACATGCATGTGGAAAAAAGGGTTTTTCCTTTAGTTTTACTTTCAATTTTTGGAGTTTTCTGGGATTTACCATCTTATCTTCAAATATTGTTTGATAAAAAGGGAAATACATTCCATATTATGTGACATTATATACCCTTGGATCTAGTCACCACATTAGGGCCTATTGAAGGTGGAATTCAAGGGTCATTATCTCTCTTTCAACTTGAAGAATGGTTTGACAGTTTTCTATCACTTCCCTCATCTTGTTAAAGGCGGGTCGTGACATGATTTTACCCTAATCTCTTCCAAAATAAGTGTCTTAAGAATGAGTAAAACATGGTTCCATGATTCTACATCAATCAACATTCGGTGATGAGTGGTTATCCTAATGAAACTACTAAAGATGGCCTTTTGTGGGTTAATTGGATGGCCACATGAATTCCATCCAACCATGAATTTGATGACACTTGTTTTCACCTTATTAATTTTTTCAAACACCATCATGCTATGATGATCCTTTTTTTGAGACATCAGTTCTTCACCATCTACCATTTCCTCAGGTTCAAAATCATGAATATGTTTTTTCCTTTGGATTGGTAGCAATAACAAGTGTAGAAGGTAATTGATCCTCTACACTAGGAGAAACAACATATTGAAGAACTAATTGTTCCTTAGGATTGGGAGCATCAAAACATGTAGTAGTCATTATCTATAGAATTGGATTAACATTCAATTTAGATTATGTAAATTTATTAATGAACACATAATAATATGATGTAAGAAAATGTATATTCGCAAAAAATTAATATGATTATTGAAATCAATTTTTTAATGGTTGAAGTAATTTGACCCCACTACTGACTATCCAAATCCCATTATTATGGTCTCCTATAACGTTCATGACCCTATCTTCAATGGGAACACTGTGAAATGATTGCGATGTCCTAATTAAAGGGTCATACTTTGATTTATTTTCATCTAAAGCTTTAGTGGTTTCGGTCAATAACAAAATAATTTACCGCATTCGGTTTGTAGGATCTAGAATATAAAATACTTATACTACCATTGATGCCATTATAAATAGGTTTTCATTGTACCTTTCCTTACTAAAATCCACTTTGAAAATCCCAATTAAACCATTTTAAAAACACTAGTGTTATCTTCCCATTTTCTCTGAAAAATCAGCATAGGGAATGTTTTATAATACAACTCGCATATTTTTGTTGTTGATGTAATTGTTTAACATATTATTATAAATTAGACTCATATACTTAGTATCAGATAAATACATCACTTCATCCACAAGTGTTACTCCAATATTTTTCATGGTACTTCCTTCATCATTTTCATTCTTATAGAATTTATGACATTTAATGACATAACCATTATCATATAATACATGCACACTTTTTCCTCTAGATAGCCGTCAAAGTAATTATGAAATAGAATCTTGATTATCATCTAACTACTTAAAAATATGGTCTTGAAACCATCCAATAAAATGTTGATTATTTCTATTTGATAGCTAGATTTCATCCCATGATGGATTAAAATGCCTAATAATTTATTTATGGGTTTTAACATATAAGGAAAAATCATATCTATTATGAAAAATGTAGAGGCTGGCCTACTCCTTAACTGTAATAGTGATCAGAACAACATCTATTCTAGAGTTTACTTTAACCAAAAGCTTCCTAGTATGATGATATTTTGGTTGAACAAATATTTCCAAACCAAATAGGTATTCATTACATAATTCAATGGTTTCCTCAACAATATATCGATCCCCAATAGAAAAATGTGCATGCCTTTGATTTTTTTCATACAGTTTCAAAATCATCATATACCATTCAATGGGGTACATCCACATATAATGTACAGGACCACATAGTAACATATCTCTTACCAAGTGAACCATTAAGTGAGCAATCATATAAAAGAATGTCAGAGGGGAGAACATTTCCAATTCACATAATATGATAAAATTTTCATTTTCCATAGTTGGAAATTCCATGGGGTCTACAACTTTGCTACATATAACTTTGAAAAAGAAACATAGATTGGTTAATGGATTATAAATTTTTTTGAGTAAAATGAAATGTAATTTACATGAATTATATCTTACATTAGAACATGATAGTCTTGAGATTTTAAAACTTTTAACTTTAATTTATTCATTAAAACCATATTCTTGATATTTGATGAATACCCCTCTAGAACCATTAAATCATTCTAGAAGTTGAAAACTCATATATCTCCCTCTCGTAAATAATGTAAGAAGATGAAGGAAGAAAATTTTGTTTTTACGCTTAAATAACATTATTTAACCCTTACTTAACTTTATTTTAACCATAAAAACTTTTTTTACCCTTAGTTAACTTTTTTTTCACTTACTTAACTTCGATTTACCCTTACATAAATTTTCCTTACCCTCACATAACTTTTGTTTATCCATAAATAACATTACTTTACCAATGGATATATTTTCTTACCATTAAATGGATTTGTTTTACCCTTAATTAACATTAGATTACCATTACATAACATTTTTTTACCCTTACTCAACATTATTTTTCCCTTTCATAACATTGTCTTACCCTTACATAACATTATTTGACCCTCACATAAGTTTGTTTTACACGTAAATAACATTTTTTTACACTTACATAACATTAGTTCACCCTTAAATAAAATAGATTTACCCTTATAAACTATTATTTACCCTTATTTTACTTTATCATACCCATAAATAACATTATTTTACCCATACATAACTTCGATTTAACATTAATTATATTTTTTACCCATACAAAATTTCAGTCTTCCAATAGATATCATTATTTTTCCCTTCAAAAACATTAGTTTTCCATTACATTAATTTATTTACCCTTAATTTACCTTAGTTTACTATTATATAATTTTTTTACCCTTACATAACTTTAATTTACACTTAAATAACTTTGTTTTCTCCTTACAGAACTTCTATTTACCCTTACATAACTTCAGTTTACCTTTGCATAACATTGTTTTATCATTACCTTACTTCTATTTACCCTTATACAGTTAACATTTACTTAAATTTATTTTACCATTACATAAATTTTTTTCACACTTAGTGAAGTTTATTTTAATCTTTCATAACTTTGTTTTACCCTTATAGAAATTTAGTTAAACACTACAGAGCTTTGTTTTACACTTAACTAATTTTTTTACCATTAATTAACATTTATTTTTCCATACATAAATTTATCTAACCAAAACATAACTTTTTTTTTGTACTTAAATAACTTTATTAAACCATTGATTAAATTTTTTTACCCTTAAATGACTTTTTTTAGAATTGATTAACTATTTTTACCATTACATAACTTGGTTTTACCCATAATTAACAGTATTTTTCCCATTCATAAATTTTTTTACCCTTTCATAACTTTAGTTTACCCTTACATAAATCTTTTTTAGACTTAAATAACTTTTTTTTACAATTAATTAACATAAATTTTCACTTAAACAACTTTTTTTCACCCTTAATTAATGTATTTTTACCCTACTTACCCTTACATAACTTATACATGTTTATATTTACCAATACATAACTTTTTTTCACTTACATAACTTTAGTTAAACCTTAAATTTATCTTACCCTTACGAATTTTTTTACCCTTACAAACCTTAATCATGGATTATTTTTGGGTGGATGGGATTAAAATCCAAACAACTATGTGATTTTCCCCATTTATATTGGGGTTGGCATGTTTTGTTGACATAAACAACACGTGTGATACAGGAAGATCCCCTAGATGATAGTTGGGGAAGATTCATCCGACATGTTATTGTGGATGGAGACGTTGATGTGAATGTAAGAAACACTCGAACAGATGATTGTGGGGCTGCTCCTTGTCTAGAGGGTTCTAGTTGATCGTATCTTGATAAGGAATATGGATGACTAGGAAATGGTTGGGGGCATCTACCTAATCAACCAGCCTGGCATGGTGGATGACGGACCTGGAGACAACTTCCTGTCGGTTTTTGGGTGATCGATAGGTAACAGTGGCACCCTATGGGTGTTGGAAATATGGAGACAGGTACTATTAAAGGAACTTGAAATGTGCAGAGGTAGTTTATTTCGATGTGTCATTAAGATAAAGTTGGCATGTTATACAGTGATTAGGATATGTGAACCCCCACTCCATGGTGGGGGTGGTGGTCTAGCGATCATCTATGGTAGAACCATATATTCCAGTGGGATGATGGAGGGTTCCCGTTAGCAATGCTTGGAGGAACTTTTATATCATTGATCTATAGGTGAGGCCAAATCATGGGAGAAAATACCACTTGGTGATGATTTTGTTTGAAGTGACATTTGGTGCTACTTTGTGTTGCGATGATGAATGGTGGGAACTTTGGGCCATGGTGCTATGTACCCTATAATCTATTTTTTTAGGCCTTTCGATTATAAATAAAGAATGATTGATGAGTAGGTTAACCCTGGGGGGGATATGACCTACCCATTGGTCTGTGGGTGAGGTGTGGGTGTGTGTGTTTCACTGTAATTGTACCCTTAGGTACCTATAATATATATATATATATATATATATTTATAATTATATTAATGGATTTATTTATATATTTATTTTTAATTATTACTTTGAAAATATATATTTATATAATTATTTTTAGAATATTTACATTTTTAATTTTATAAATATTTGTAATTATAGTAAATTTATTTAATTTTAAATAGTTATAAATATAATTAATTAAAGAAGATTTTAAATATTTATTTATATTTAAAATTAAATAAATACATTTATAGATATAATTATAAAATTATTTTAATATATTTATTTTTTAAATATATTAAATATTCATTTATAAATAATATATTAGTGGAACAGATACAAGTGGATGACCTGTTTGTCCCTAAAAAAGTGACTAGAGGGACTAATAGCTTGTTTGTTTCCTTCATCTACGGAAGTTGTGATGCTCAAAGAGGAGAATCCATGTAGAATGGTCCTGAATAATTTGATCCTTGACACTCCCCATGTATTACCATAGGAGGCATTAATGTCATTGCTGATCCGGATGAGAATAATGGAAGAGGGGCCTTTTCCGGAAGGCTAGTATGGATTTCTTATAGATCATGGCCAGAAAGGGGCTATTGGATATGAGCTACACTAGTGATCAGTACACATAGTTAAACAACCAAAGAGGGGTTTTCCAAACTTGGTTATGCCTTGATAGATTCTTAGAAAATTTTCATTCCATATTAGAATACCTTGGTTAAAAGGTTTTGTCACCTGGTATGTGGTATATTTTATCATTCACCTTTCCTAGTCTCATTGTATCCTATTTGAGAAACTTGTGAGTGCTTCAACATCTCCAATACATGGACTCGTATTCATGGATACCATCATAATGTAATTTATTCTTGTTCCAAATCAATAAAGATAAAAGTGTGGATAAGGATACACAATAAGCTAAGGATTCTAAAAAAATCCCTATAATCATGGTTTAGGTAGAAACCTCCCCGCTCTGAGGATATAGAAACACTCAAGAATAATATTGATGGGATTGAATCCATCCCTGAAGAGGAATGTAATGACATGTTGTTTGAAGAACTCAAAAGTAAAAAAAGGATACTCTAGAAGAGATAATATTGAAACAAGAATGTGTGGAAAATGCGAAATTGAGAATAATGTGGCTCCGTGAATGTGATAAGAATATAACATATTAACATGAAAACATATAGAAGAATATTCACCTCATAAGAGTCAATATATTACATTAGGATGGATCTTACTCAAAATATTGGGATGTCATTGGTGGTATGGATTAATCGAAATTCAAGACACTCCTTATAGGGCCAAACCTACATATGCATGAAGGGTATTGGGGAGGGAACACTGGTTTTCTGGAAGTGTTTCCAAAAACCATTTCCAATTAAGGAAATTCACTCTTGGAAGTATCCCCTGATGAGAAATAAATTCATAAGACTACAATGTGCCTTAATCCTGATGGTGATCTGAGACTAAAAAGTATCCCAGTCTTTTTCTATAGGGAATATTGGAATTTTTTTAGGATTTATATAGTTATATACATTTAAGACTTCTTCTAATGAGGTTATCTTCCATGTGTTTCATGTGCCACTAAGATAGTGATCATGCCAAAAATTGAGGAACCTTTCTCCCTCCAACACTATAGGCTAGTGAGAATGTTTAATTTTCCATATAGATTACTTGCTAGTGTCATCAATATAAGGCTATTATCATGACACCCTCCAACCAATGATGCCACCATGAGGGGAGAGAGATAATGACCCAATGAATCCCACCCCAGTAGTCCTCAGTTTGGTGACTAGCTCCAAGGGTGTACAAATCTCAAAAATATAGGAGGCATTATCCTTCTTAGGGAAAAATATTAGTAGATAAGATGGATCATACACAATGAAATTTCAATACATAATATAAAATAAAAAAACCTTCCCATATGAAAGTTAAAAAAATGAACTACTACAATACAAAAGTCTCCAAAATAAAAAACTAAATGTAATGATAAGCAGAGACATGAAAAATATCATGATTTGAGCTAGTCGGGTCAAAAAAGTTCCAAAAAATGATCATGGAAACATGAAATCAGTTTACATATGTTGGGTGAGCATACATGTATACTTATTAGAAAAACCATTGTATCTCTTTCATATGATAATGGGGCATACTAATTCACCCATGTGAAAAAGGTAGAACCAACTGCACCTATGCATGCATAATAACCATCCCAACCTCATGAAGGTATTCTCACCAAATAACGTGGGTCAAATAATATAATATAAATCACATCAATGATAGGGTATCCCACAGAACTTTTCCAACTGATTATCCACTCTCAAACCCCAATGAAAAACGTCATTGAACTCCCACATCTTTTGAATATACCATTTCACCACCTTCCCCCACACACATGTTCCTAACAACCACATCCTGACCCCAACAAATTGGGCCATAAACCACAACACATTCTGCCTGTAGACACATGGTCCACAAACCACATCAAATCCCACCAACATACACCTCGACCAAAAATCACATCACATATCATCCATAAGAAACATGGAAAATAAAAACTCATCACATCCCAAATACACTTGGATGAGCACATAAAATATCATCTTGAAGATATATGTAAAAGATAAACCCTCCAACACACACATGGTCCTCACAAACCACAACCTACCCAAATAATCTTGGGCTATCATCGCATGGAAGATGGATCAAGAAAGAGAGGGTGGTCAACCATCCATCCTCCCACCAGGATGTTTTGGAAAGACACCATCCCCCATGATGATGGGGGTGTTTGGAACATAGTTATCAAACAGGGAGGGTTGAGTATAGAAATAATAAGGAAAATAAAATTAGATACATATATGATACCAAACACTAAATCACAACATATGGATTCTCAAACAAAAAACCATCCCACAACACTACCACATTTTTCTTCTACCTCTATATGAAAAAATCCACACAATAAGCCACAATCCAATTCAAATTCCAAACCAATTTCAATTAAACATTTCTATTCTGTTAATTTATCCAAACCATGCCACACCATTCTTTATTAATAAATAATTTAATTAATTCACTCATTTATTGCATCAATGTCTGTTAAACTACCAAGCACAACGCACAATGAGAAATAAATATAAATTCAAACATGGAGAAAATGCAAGTGAATTACCCACACCAACCATCACCATCTTTCTTCAAACTCATCCCTCCAATTCCTTCTACACATAACTACATCAAAAAACACAAAAAACCATAACCAGTTTCATGGACCTACTACACAACTCTTCCCATCCACCCCTCAATAAATTAATATCTCAACCTATGATTCCATTACACCACCCAATCCATTCCGCAACACGTAATCATTCTCAGTACTACACCACAACACAAACTAGAACACCCCCCCCCACACACACACATCACACCCCCATAGGAACCTAGGATGATTTTTTTATATTTAATAAGGAAACCCTTATTTAAATTCCACTTGTCAATTTAGTGGTCATCAAAAAAAATGTATGATCCTGGGGAAACCATTCATTAGGTGAATCTATGTGACTAACCAATTATCATTTAGGCTGATACCATAGAAACCACAACTAAAGTAGAAAACACAACAGATACAACCAGCATAAAAAAATCCCCCGATGTCCATAATTTTCAAAGGTTCATTAAGCCCAAAAAATCACAATGTCACAACAATATCAGGGATATAAAAGCATGAGAACAAACCCCATTTAACCTTCAATTTAAATTATCCAGTACTTTATCTTCAATAATCATGGACCAACCATTATTATTAGGTAACCAGAAGTAAAAATCCTCCGGTATGATGCACAACAAGGATATAAGAAGGAAATACTACCTTGAAGGGGAGTAAAAATTATTCACACGAGAACAGAACACACAATGGTCCTCTAATCACCTCTCCTGCATGATCTGCACCCATCTGAGGATGTCATGGAACCACCACATCAACAACAGAAGAAAACACCTTTAGAACCAAAGGAGAACATACTCAATGACATGGAAAGAATAAAAATAGGAAAAAACATGATCAACCAGCGAGAAACTAAAAGAACAGGGGAACAAAGCACCTTAAATAAAAGAAGGATCTCTATATATCAAAAGAGAGAAACGATGAATTTATCCATTGGGAAGGAATCCTCAAAACACCAAATAGGGGTTGTCGGGTCGCCTGGGGTTGAGGGATAAAATGTTGCATCCATATGGTTTGATATCTCAAGTGGAAAGAAAATAACATAAAAAACTAAATTAGTGTAGTATTAGACGATGCATAATACCCATTAATGTCGTTTAATTCCTCAAGGTTGGTTTCCTCCAAAAAACCCATTGCCTCTCGATTTATTTTATTTTTCAACCCCTGAAACATTACATTCTATGAAACTCCTAGGAAAAACTATGAAATAATAGATCACATCATGTAATCCCATTACATGATGTCTAATCCCTCTATTTTCTATCCTTTAGAAAAAAAACCTCTCAAAAAACCAAAATGTGACAAAGTAATAGACCAGGAGGGCACAATAAAATTTGTGAGTGCTCACTGTTTACTACACTGATTTGAATATTAAGAAGAAGAACCCAAGAAAAAATTGATTTTTTTTTCATGAGGAAGAGTTTCATGTTGTTTATGGTATAAATTTGAGAATGGGGTTTGGAATGTTGGTTTGGAATTTAAAATTGAAGAATGATTTATATTTTTTAATGTAAAAAAATTAGTACTTCAAAAAATAGTTAGCAAATGAGATGAGACTATCCAAACTCAACCCCTACCTATGATTCTATAATATTTTCAACTAGTGGTTCATTTCCTATAAATATGACTTAAGGGGTTCAGTTTTCCTGTAAATATTGAGGGGTTTGGGTTTTAAGTGAAGTTGATGTTCTTTGAATCACTCTGATTCCTGAAGAAAATATCACATACACTTCCAGTTTGTTTGAAGAATAAGTAATTTGGTGGGAAACCTATATGTGCAGTGCACACTAGTGTTGGTTCATAATGAATAGTGTTCAACAATGAAACTGAGATAAAACGTTTCTCTTATGCTATATATACTGGTACTTTTTTTAATAAATTTTAAGAACCGCATAACATTATAAACATACACTACATTTTGTGAATATCTTGTGTGAACAAATTTTATATCAATTTGAGTTTGTGTGCGTGACTATTTGATAAAAATCCTGTATGAAGGTAGAACACTTGTATAAAGTTCATGCAAATATAGTGTGAAATGAGTGTGTGTATGAGATATAATTAATGAAAAATCACATGCATGAAACACATGCATAGAAAAAAGGCTGTGAAATGTTTTTGCAAGTATTTAGTGTCTGCAATGTGAGTGAAAAATGAGATAAAATAGTGTGTGTGAATTGTGGGTGAAAAAAATGGGAAGTGTGAGTGATTAAGGATCCATATGAAAAACAATTACATGCATTAAATCATACTACCATTCATTCATGAAAAATAAAAACAGAATTCAATGTAGTTTATTTTATACATGCATGATGATTGGAAAGTTCATGATCAATTTAGATTACTTATCTAGTGTGCAGTGATATGAGACTGAAGCTAGGATAGTTTTATAATCAGTGTTTCATAAGATACTAGATCCAATTTTTTTAGTGTCTGGTGATACTGGGTCTTCATTATAATAAGTAATTTCCCTTAAAGTCTGTAATAGATATAGCTGACCATATACAATTGATCGTAGTTTATTGAGAAAGAAAAACTTTAGTGAGAAGTTTCTTGAATTCTATGTGGGCTAGTTTGATCCAGAAAACTCTTGGAGGAAGATTATAAAATCATCCCAGTAGTGGATCAAATATTTTGTGAGTCCAAACTATGAAATCATCAGTGGGACTCTAAATTAGTGGAAGTGTCCAATGGGACTCTGGAGTAGGGCAGTGGTATGCTAGTAACATTGTGTGGTGTAGTATAAAGATCCTCCTCTAGAACTGAACAGTCACTAGTTTAGGTGGGAACTTGTTAAATCTAGTGGGACTATAGATTGGAACACTTTGGGAATTAGTTTTTATGGGAATGGGACTTTCCCAGGTTGTAACCATCAACATATAAAGAAAAATATGTAACCAGGGTTGATTACCGATTGTAGAAATGATGTTTTTATTAGTACCAAAACTTGTAAAAATATCAAGTGTTGTGTGTCATTTACATTCTACATTTCTTTCATTATCCACTCAACCTAACAGGTGTAAGTGGTTTAAATTAAATTGTGAAAATGAATTTAATAAAAATTTTCACCCCAGATTCACCCCCCATCTCAATGTAAATACATGATCCTTGGAAGCATCAAATGAGAATAGGAAAAAGGGAAACAACTACTAAACAAGGGGCTAGGAAGGCTCTAAATAGGAGTCTAAGGTCATCCCATGTTACTAGTTTCTCGCCCTTAGGCCTCAGGAAGTTCAATATTTGTAAACAAGTGACATCAGATCCTTGGTTTTCCAGGGATACAAGGTGATCCCAAACCTTTTTTCCCTCGTGAAAAGTGTGGAGTACATGAATATTGTTTTTGAGGAGACGCATACACCTTCTGACAACATAATAAATTGACCATGGGATAGTACATGTTCCATTCATAGAATTGTGTAGAATGATAGAGTCTGTTTCCACTTCTGCTAGTTCTATATTCCTTTTACGACATAAGCATTGTCTAGTGAGAAAAGCCTTGGATTTGATCTCGAGGGATTCCTAGCTTCCTAAATGTGCATTAAAATCTAGAATAACATATCCCCTAGGGTCTCAAATGACACCCCTACCTGCATGTCACCCATGATGAAAGAACAACCCATGTTATGTATGAGGCCACAACGGGGTGGACACCATTGAACCCATTTCCCTCGGGAATTAATGAATATTGAGTGGTAAAGAAGGGGGTTTCTCTCCTATAGTGGTCTTATAATGGGTATATCTCACTGGTTCTTAAAAAATCTTATCATGTCGAGTAGTAGGTTCCTTGTTCTGATGATATGATATTTCCCGGTTATAAAAACCTCTTCATATTAATCATTCTTTCTTCCTTTGTGGATACACCAGTAGCCAGTGATCATCAAAATTTCCCATTATATCATTTCCAAGACCTCATCACCCACACCATGAAACCATCTCTCCAAGAAAGGGACACTAAGGAACTCTTGAGAAGAGAAAGCAGTAAAATCACCAAAGTAGATCTATAATATGCATGCCCATTCACCTTAAAAAAGATGGTTTGAACTCTCCTCCAGTTATTCCCTACAACACGGAAACCTAGAAGCTTGGTTGATTCCATTTATTTTCATATTATCATTAGTAGGTACCAAATGGTTCATTATTCTCTAGAAAAAAGAAATTATAGTTAGCAATAATAAAATTACACCATAGTGTGTTTCTCCAAGAAATTAGTTCAGTCTCGGGATATCGTCTCCATTAGCAAGTTCCCTATTAAAAAGGACCCTAAATATGATTTCATAAAGATATACTTGTCCAGTTCTGTGTTCATGATAATAAGATCAAAATATTCTTACAGGTTATGATCTAGGACATTCTTGATGAACATCAGGTATAGGATGGCCTCCCTAAAAGAAATTCTTGGAGCTAGACATCTAGGGAAACTGGTCTGTGATCTAACCTAGTTGTGGTGCCAAAAGAGAATATAATATTTCCCTATAATCCATTAGGTTATAGGTTACAGATTTGAGATTTGGTAAAAAATAATGGGCCATACTAGAGAATAATTCCCTCCCGACACCTCTGCACCCCACTTCATTTAGTATCCATGACCATGACCCCGATGGTCATGTCCTCTAATAATTCCCATGATATCTTTTTGTGAATGAAATAGAGAGTGTCATAGATATTTCTCAATTCAATAACACTTCCTATATTTTTCGTTCCATTCTAGACCAGGAGACCCAGTGTCCTTTTCACTCCGAGAGAGCATTCCAAAAAAATCCAGCCAACATCCTAATAGTATTGGATATTATAGTTTTTAGACCCTCAAATAATGTGATTGAGTGTCTTGGTATAGTTAAGAGAACACAATTATCCAACATGATCCAACCTCCAATGGATAAATAATGGTTTTTCCAATTCAAGACACAACTCATGATCCTACATACAAAGTGATAAAAGTCATGTATATGAAGCCTACCTGAAGACATGGGGGGTACCTAGTTACACCATTAAAAAGATTACTCTATACATACAAAGACTGTTACTCAAGGAAGAAAGCCATTTATCATAGAAGTTTTTGATACGTAGAGGCTTCTCATCACCTAATTGATTATCTATCCTCTCTAATGAAAATACTCTTCAATAACCATATTGATACCTCAGACTAATCAATTCCTATCATTAAAGAAGATAATTCCGTCATCTTCTATCAAAATATGGGAGATACAATGATGGTTCATCATGATTCTTTTAGGAAGAATATCTCCCTTTGGAATTCACTTATTAATAAGGCGGTTGAGAATTGAAGGTTTGGCCACAGCGGAAGCACAATTGGGTCAACACCCAAATTTAATGTTTACCACGATCAATGATTATTCTGGGATTAATACTATCGCGAATCCTAGTCTCCCTATAATATAATCAATGATTAAGATAAATAAGGAAGATGCCCAAAACCTTCAGAGAGTATTTTTCACAACATTTTTATAATTAATTTAATTAATTTCATAAAGAAAAGAATACTTGGATCATTAGTAATTTCTTCAATGATGATGTTGATCCTTGAGAATGACCCTTATAGATTATCGTTTTGTTCTCACAAGGATCCAAACAAGAATCCATCTATCCGTGATCCAAATGGGCTCTGATGGCCTCTGATGGGCACAAATCTTTCACCAGGTGCTAGCGCGGTGAAGCGAGTGTCTTGTGTCAGTCATTCTTGATTGCTTGTTATTCAGCCTTGAATAATTTCTCTCATTCTTGAGAGGGGTGGGAATATGATTCGAGAGAGAAATTGTTTATCTCATCAATTCTCAATTCATCGAGTGTGCATTTCGGTACATGGAAAAATAGATGTACGTGTCTATTTATTGACATGGGGCTTCGATTACAATATTTAATTGTGTAATAATAATTGAATACATTCATAACCTTAGTGAAAACCCATGATTTTAATAATAATACTTTTTAATTATTTATGTTTCACCAACTTGTGAAAAACATAATTATAAATAAAATTCCACATCATAAAATTATTGCAATGTTATTATTATTTTAACTTGTTCCAACTAGTTAAATAATTATTTACTGTCTTGCAAATAATTATTTTATTACTGGATCGGACTGGGACCGCTTGAACTCCACTAACAATTATTGTACACCTGAATAAATAAATAAATATTTTATTCTATAAAATAAATATTTTATTTATAAACTATTCAACAAATATTTATGAAATGTTCAATAAAATAAATAAATATATTTTACCCATAATCCAATGAATAAATATTTATATAATTTGTGAAATCATTTTAACTTGAATAAAACTATTACACTTTCTTGAGAATAATATTTATTCAATTAATTAAATTCAAATAGAATTTAATCGCGACCCCCAAAAACACTTTTTGTGTGACCCTATAGGATTATTTCTCATTGGAATTAGGCAGGTTTGCCTAAAGTCCAAGAGTATTGACTAGCAACGGGTCATGGAACACAAGAGAAAGAACATGAAGTTGCAACTATAACATCCAAATATGAACACTCACTATTTAATATAATCCCTTTATCTTAATATCTCATCAAGAAGGTTTTGTGATAGTGTCATCAACCTTTTTACTTGATACGTAATTATTTGACTACCTGAAATAAACTCATCATTACACCATGGCCATGAAATTTCATGCGACATTTCTATTTCAATCAAATGTTCTAGATATCAACTTCTATAAATAGAAGGGGAAAATCTATCCTCTACTTATCCATTAAAAACATTCCACTCTTGACGCACCCAACATACCATACTTATCACCAACTGTCTTCATGATGATTTTCATCACTAAATAAAAGTGTGTGAGTTGTGACACATATTAATGATAATATTAATGTATATGGATCATTACACAGGCTCACAAATTGGAATATCTGAGGACACCAAAACATGTCAAATTCCTACTGGCGGGTATGTTCTCATAATCTCCTATCTTGGAGATTACCAAGTATGAACTTCATGAGAGGAAGTCTCAACTGCTTACGAGTACTCAAACCTGAAGGTTTATATACTATGTCTTCAATTATAGTATTTAATCCAACCACATAATAATACTTAATAATATTGTCATATAACTTCAAGCTTCTCATCATAGATGGGATCTACTATGACCTTGTCAATGTGTTAAATACTCCAGGACATTATTACACTATAGTCATGCAAAATAATGAAAAACGTATAATAAGATGTCTAATATTTAAATATATTAAATATTAAAGTAATAAATGTAAAACCAATTCGTTCTAGGACACCAAATCTTACAAACTCCAACTTGGACTAGAGCCAACTTCCAATAACTTTTAGTCTGCTAGACCTCACATGATGATTGTGTTTCTGCTGAGTCAAGTCTTTAGTTAGGGGGTCCTCCATGTTGTCTTCCATGGAAATAGTGCTCACTACAACTTCACCTCTCTGATAAAAATCCCTTAAGAGATGACACTTTCAAGGTATGTGCTTCATCCACTAATGCGACTTTGGCTCTTTTGCAAGAGCCACCACTACTGCATTATCACAACACAATGTGAGGGGATATTTACTTCTAGGAATCACATCCAGCTCCTAGATGAAACATTTCATTCAAAATGATTCTTTAGCTACCATAGAAGCTATGATTTACTTAGATTCTACTGTAGAATCTGTGACCACACTCTTCTTTGAGCTCTTCCAGCTCACTGCACCTCCATTCAAAGTGATGATGTATCCCGTTTTCGATTCCATGTCATCTTGATCTGTATGGAAACTATCATCTTCATATCAACTAATTTATATTTCCTAATATCCACCATAAACTAGGAACATATCCTTAGTATGCCTCATATACATTAGGATATTCATGACTGCCATCCAACGGTAGTCACCTAGGTTAGATTGATATTTTCCTACCGCACTCAATGTGTAGGCGACATCCTGCCTAGTGCATAGCATGACATACATGACTGACCCAATCAATGATGCATATAAAGTAATTTACATTATATTTATTTCCTCATGTGTCTATAGACACATTATCTTGCAAAGATGAAGGCCATTTGACACTGGAATCAATCTCCGCTTGGATTGTTCCTTACTGAATCTATTCAGTATCAATGTATGTACTTTGACTTAGGCCCAACAATATCTTCGATCTATCATTATGGATATAAATCTCAAGAATATATTTTGTCTCTCCCATGTCCTTCATGGATAATCATTGATTCAGACATGCCTTAAAAGAATCTAAGATGGTATCACATCTCTTATAAGTAATATTTCATTAACATATACTATTTGAAAAACAACTGCAGTCCCACTAGACCATTTGTAGACACAAGGATCACATTCATTATTCATAAAAACAAATTTGTTTATGGCTTGATCAAAATTATTGTTCCATGTTCTCGATTATTTCATTAATATATAAATGGATTTCAACATCTTTCATACCTTATTGGTATCCTATGGATTCATAAACCCTTTAATTTGTGTCATGTAGATATCTTCCTGAAGGTTCCCAATAAGGAAGGATATTTTGAAATCAATTTTCCAAATATAATAGTCATGGTAAGAGACAACGTCTATAGAATTATTATGGATTTCAGGATTGAAACTGGTTAAAATGTTTCTTCATAGTCAATATCTTGATGCTGCTTGAACCCTTTTGCAACTAGTCATGACTTATAGGTACTAACATGACCTTCCATGTCCAGTTTCATCATGAATACCCATTTGCAACCAATAGTCATTACCTGAACTGGAGGATCTACCAAAATCTAGAATTAGTTTTGGTACATGTAATTCATTTCAGAATTCCTGACATCTATCCACATGGAGGCATCTTCCCCGCTTACTACTTCCTTATAGGTTATAGGGTCATTAGTAACAACTAATAACGAGTCACTATCCTTGGTAACTATAAAAACACAATGTTCTAGTTCTCTAACCTCTTGTGTACTCCTACATAGTTGGTGTGTCTCTAGAATAGTTATTTCTTCCATGGCGCTTTGTGGAATCTGTTCTTGTACCAACTCTTGTGTACCTTGAGCCCCGACTTCATCGAAGTTTATCATGCTCCCACTATCTCTTTGGGATATGTGCTCCCTCTCATGGAATATGGTGTGTCTTTCCTCTATAACCTTTTTTTATAAGAGGTTTTATTGGTAATGTCCCCTTGTTTCCATGTGGTATCCTATAGGGGTACACTTTGTGCCTCAAGGTGAATGTTTGTTACCTGAAGAGGCCTTAACAAACACATCCCTTCCCCACACATGTAAATTCGATAAAATGGATTTCTTTCCACTCCAAAACTCGTATGGAATACCATTTATCAATTTAGTTAGTACATGGTTTAGTATATGCACCTATGTTTGGAACTCATATCCCTAAATGGATAATGGAATACTCACATGACTCATCATTGATCTCACCATATACACCAATGTGTGGTTCCTCCTTTTCCTCACACCATTCCACTGGGTTGTATAAGGAGGATTGCATTGGGATAGGCTACCAAACTACCATATATAATCATTGAAATCTTGAATAAGATATTCTCCACCTCAGACCGAACATAGTTTCGTATTCTTCTTACAAAGATAGTTCTCAAATTCATTCTTGTATTCTATGAATTTATCAAAAGAATCTGACTTATAGCTCATTATGTATATATATATATATATATCCATATCTACTAAAATCATTAGTAAATGTTATGAATTATGAGTTCCCTACCCTTTATTCAACTTGAAATGGTCCATACGTATCAGTATGAAATAATTTAAGAAACTCTTTAGGCCTTTCACCATTCCCACTAAATGGGGATTTGGTTGTTTTTCCTTGTAAACATGCATGTCATATGCCAAGTGGTTTTAGTTAGAAGGAATCTAAATATCCATCTTGATGTAACATTTTCATGCATTTCTAGTTTACATGACCTAGATGGTGATGCCACATTTATGTGTGGTATGAATCATGTGAATTATCATTGTTATCAATTTTCATTACTTGGTTTGTGTAATCCAACCCGTAATGAAATTTTTTTAAATGTGCCCTACAAAAAAATGGTGTCTTTGTTAAAGAAGCAACATTAATTTCCAAAATTGAAAAAACCCCTTTTTATCTAATCTAGATACATAAATAATGTGTTTAGTAACAGCCGACACATAATAACAAACCTTTAATACCAAGATCATCCTAGTTGGCAATGTGAGGTGGTAGTCCTCGACAGCTATAATAGAAAATCTGGCTCTATTGGATGCTCGTAGATCTACCTCCCCTTATTCAATCTTCCTGAATCTACATGGTTCTTGTATTTGGATACATATGTGAGAACCATAATTTGTATATAATACCCAATTTTTAGAAACTGATAGATTACATTTGATAACAAACATACATGAAGCTTCCCCATTCTTCTTAAGCTGGGTGCAGTTCTTCTTCTAGTGGCCCTTATTTCCACATGAATAACAAATAGCTTCTTATTCCCTTGCCTCCCCTTTGACCTTCCTTTTCTTGGAAGTGCGTGAAGATGATTTGGGCTTAAATCTCTTCTCGTTCTCTTTCCACTTATTCACTAAAAGGACAGAAGGCTTTTCACACTTCATATCTTTTCCCACTTGGAGAATGAGATAAGAAGATCAGATAGAGACTTCTCAATGTTGTTAATATTTAAATTAACAACAAAGATGGAGAATCTATGAAATAGTGATGCAAGAATGAGATCAGTACCCAGTTATTTGGGTACTTTAAACCCTAGAACCTCCAGGCACTCAATGTAGCCAATGAGATTGACTACATGAGGCCCACCTGGGGAACCTTCTTCAAGATTACTCTAAAATAGTTCCTTGGAGATCTCAATCCATTATTGTCTTTCTCTCTCCTAGTAAATACCATATAGGTTCTTGAGCATGATATAATCATCCATTTTTTCGTGAGACTTCCTGATCTCAGTAGACATTAATGATAACATCAAACATTGAAGGTCGGCCGTGTTGTTCATATGTTTCTCATAGGATAAGAACTCTTCACCACTCGCCTCTTGGGAAGGAAGATTAGGTAATGCTGACTCTAGGATATAACACTTCTGTTCATGGCATATAATAACCCAAATGTGTTTAAACCCTTCTTGAAAGTTACATCTAGCAAGGATGTAGTCCTTATCTAGAATTGATCATAGGGACAATTTGGTTGAATAGTTTGTTATTTTATTCTACAACTAAAATAGGATATCATTAGTAAATTCTTGATTACATTTTATGAGAAATAATAAATTAATTTTATTAAGTATCCCACTATTTTATCATGTCCCAATGGTCCTCACCATTGAACTCAGAATATCCAGTTTCCATGAAATTCTTGTGGAAAGGATACATATTCTCCTTCGCATAACCCCAATAAGGATTGTTAAAAATATTTGATGGTATTTAGGTAGGCAGGTCTTTTCCAACTATGGGCTTGCATCTCCTTGATCTGTTGAGTGGACTCCCCAATCTTGAAATCCCGACTTTTTAATTCCTCAACTCTTACCTCCAAAATTACAATAATTCTAGAAAGGAATACCCCCCTTGTTGTAATATGGTTATATCTACCTAAATCTTTTTATAAGGGCTTCATGTATAAAAGTAAGTGTCCCAACAAGTGATGTTCAAACACATAGTTTATTGAGTTTTTCCTTTAATCAAGTAATAAAAGGCTTGGTCTGACATAATATTTTAAACGTGGAATTTTATCTCTTATGTGTGAATTTCTTATTATCATTATCACATGATTTTAAATCTCATGTGGAACTTACTTAAGTGATTAACAATGTATTGATAATATTTATGCAAAATCATAGTTTATTTTAGTTCCATCTAGCATTCTTGTTTAACTCATTAATTATGTGATCATAATAACACATCTGTAATGATAAAACTTGAATCTGATAGAAACAAAATAAACCTAAGGGAATGATCATTATATTTTCTAATGGTTAGTTTATCTATCAGTTGATACATTAACACTGACATAGGGGAGAAAAACCTTGAACCTTTTGGTTTTGTGTTTACATCTTTCCATATGTCCACCTCTAAATTTCTTGGGATTGGTTTTGTCTCAGCTCTAGCTTGATTCGTCTCCACTTGAATAAGAGTTCCATCCCTTAAATATTCTTTTAAACACACATGTAGTTGAAGGGTAAAAATGGGGGTTTACATAAAAGAAACCATGGGAACATAGGCCGTACATATTAATGAGGCGAGATAGCTCGCCGTCCGATAATTAATTTTATAAATTAATTAAAAGTAAAACAATCACATACAAAGGTCTTGGTCTATCCTATTATCACCCACATACATGCAACGAGTTACACATTCAATGAAACCAGTATAAAATTCTTTTATAATTATTTTAAAATAAATTTCACTTGAATCGATTAATTATAATTTTTAATTAATAAATCCTTTTATCTTAATCCTTTTGTGAATTTCCTTAAGATTCTATTCATTGTAAATAAATTCACCATGGACGTAAGCTGGTGAATACTCATTCGAATCAACCCAGCATGTATTATATTAGTATATTGTTTTACTCTTCAGATATGTGGCATACATGATGCTAAAATTCATAGAGTAACAACATGTAGTACGTTTTATACATGATAAGAAGTTCTGAACATTACACAAACATTAATGTTTTAAAATTGTGTAATTTGGTAAAGTACAAAAAATGTAGTTTAGACTACATGACTTATACTACCTTCACCGTCCATCCAAAGGGACATGCCTAGGGACTCGGCGTGTGAGGCGTACTTAAGAAATTTCAGAGTACATGATGTGTATAGTGGGATACATGTTGGGTTTTCTCCATGTTACACGGTTACTGGTTGGCTTAGCCGTGTATGGGATACACGATTTGGCCATGACCCAAAGAGAATACACTTCTTGACCATTGGGCCACATGGTGTGTAATCCAGTATCCATGTTCCTATATTTCATTTTCAACACACAGCGTAAAATTAACTACACCATGTGAAACAAATGCACACGACTTGAGTAATTTCCTAATTAATCCTAATGGGTTGCACATGACTACAGGATGTGTAGACTAGATTACACGACCTGTATGGAAGAACACAATGTGTATGTCCAAACACACGACGTGTAATTTTGTGTCCCCTGGGAAGAATCGTTGGCGCCTCCTAATGGGTTCTTCATTTTAATTTTAATTAAAAAATCAATTGTTTCTGTGAAATCTATGAGAAAGGAAAATAAGGAGTGCAGATCTCGAAATCAAGATTATAAGAAAGATTAACCATGAATTGAAAAACTAAATTATTAAACCATAATTTATCAATGAATTATTTTAATAATTATAAACTATGATGTATCCTCTCTAATATAACTTGAAGGTTATAGGCACAGAAGAAGTGCGGTTTGGCCGACGCCCAACATTAATTTTTACCATGGTCAATGATTATTTTAGGATCAATAAAACAATGAACTCCATTCTCCATAGAATAGAATAAATGATTTACATAAAGAGACAAGAGTCCTTAAACCTTAAGAGTGGATCTTTCACATAATGTTTATAATTAATTTAATTAATTTTATAAATAAAATAATACCTGGATCTTCGGTATTTTCTTCATTGATGATGTTGATTGTCTGTAATGAACTTTTCGGATCTTCTTGTTGTGATTTTGAGGACCCAAACTAGAATCCCATTAGAGATGGTGCACACATGCTCTGATGGACTCCAATCAACACAACTCATTTTCTGGGTGCTAGCATGGTGAAGTGAGTGTATTTTGTTGGTCACTCTTGATCACTTGTTCTTCGACCATGAATAATATATCTCCTTACTGAGAGGGGAAGGAAGAGGATTTTAGGGAGAAATTTTTTAGCTCAACAATTCTCAATTCCCCGGGTGTGCAGTTTGGTACATGGAACAATAGACGTACATGTCTATTTATCAACATGGGGCTTTAGTTAGGATATTTAATTGCATAACATCTCTTAAACACATTCATAATCATAGATAAAACCCATGATTTTAATAATAATATTGCATCATTATTTATGGTGTGACAATTAGTGAAAAACGAAATTATAAATAAAATTCAACGTCACAAAATAATAGCAGTGTTATATCTATTTTAACTTGTGCCAACTAGTTAAATAATTATTTACCATATTTCAAATAATTATTTTACTACCAGATCGGCCATGGTCCTCTCAAACTCCACTTCCATTTATTGAACACCTGAATAAATAAATAAATAATTTATTCCATTAAATAAATATTTTCTTTAAAAACCAATAAATAAATATTTATTAAATATTAAATGAAATAAATAAATAAATTTTACTCACAGTCGAGTAAATAAATGTTTATTTAATTTATGAAATAATTTTAACTTGAATAAAATTATTCCACTGTCATGGGAATAATATTTATTCCATTAAATAAATTCAAATAGAATTTAATTGAGACAACCAAAAACACTTAGTGTGTGACCCCTAGGATTTGATCTAAGGTGTGGTCTTCCCCCTTTCTTGTAGTTTATTCCAGGTTGATCTCATTTTTCCTCCAATTATTCTTACCATGTCATGGTGGATGTCCTCCCTTGATTCTAATGGGATTTTCTTTGGTTGTTTCTAATGTGGTGGTGTCGCGAAATCCTCATATTGGTGCTGATATTGGAGGAGAGGTGATCATAGGACTGTTGTGTGATCCGTTCTCATTCGAAGAATGTTGACACCCCTTCAAGGTGGGATTTACTTTGTTTCAGCTTGTTGCACATCATGTAGGAGGTGTATTACTTCGGTTTATCATTGTATCATGGTTTTTCAATCCCAATTGAAGATAAAGTACTAGAAAATTGAAATTTAGGGGTAAATGGGGTTTGTTTTCATGATTTTATAGCCTTGATATTGTAGTGATATTGTGATTGTTCAGGCTTCATACCCTACAGAAAAGTGTGCTCCTTTAGGGATTTTTTTCTTTTAGTTATTTCTGTTGTGTTTTCTTCTTTAGTGTTGGTTTATATGGTATCACCCTAAATGAGAATTGGTTAATCATGTATATTCAGATAATTAATGGTTTCCCTAGGATCAGACAGTTTCTGTGATAACCCATGAATTGACAAGTGTAATTTAAATAAGGGATTCCATATTAAATCTAATTTTTTTCTTCTACATTGGTATGTGTGGTGATGTGATGTGTGTGTGGTGATGTGATGTGTTTGTGGCATTTTTTAGGTATGTGTTTTGGTGCTGTAGTGGGTACATTTGTGTGATGTATAATGGATTGGGTGGCGTAATGGAATCTCAGGTTGAGAGATTAAATGATTGTGGGGTGGGCGAGAAGAGTTGTGCAACATGGATATGAAACTGGTTGTGGTTTAATGTGTTGCTGGATGTGGTTTTTCATGGATGTATTTTGAGGGATAACATTTAATAAGGATAGTGATGGTTGGTATGGGTCATTCTCCTAATGTTTTTTCATGTATGTATTTTTCTTTGATTCTTGATGAGTGTTGTGCTTGGCAGTTTCCCTGATAGTGATGAAATAAATAAATGAATGAATTAAATGGTTGATTAATAAATCACTTTATTTCATGGGTTGGTATAATTAAAGGAATATAAATGGTAAATAGAAATTTTTTGGGAATTTGAATTGGATTATAGCTTATTGTATGGCATTGTGCATATAGAGGTAGCATAAGAAGGTGGAAGTGTTGTGGGTTGTTCGTTTGTTTGCGAACCCATAGGTTGGGATTGAGTGTTTGGTATCATATTTTTATCTACATATATTTTCCTTTTGATTTATATACCCACCCCACCCTAGTTGAGGAATATGTTTTGAACACCCCTATCATCACGGGGGAGGGTGTCTTCCAAAATGTCTCGGTGTGAAGAGGGATGGCTGACCATCTGATCTTCCTTGTGCCTTTTTTAGGTAATTATAGCCCAATATTCCATAGGAAGGTTATGGTTTGTGATGGCTAGGTGTGTACAAACAAGTTGTTCTTTCCCAAGTGGCTTCAGGAAGAGATGTGATGTGGTTTGTGGGCCAGGATTGTTCAGGCGAGATTTGATGTGTTTTGTTGCCTAGGTTTCTAGGGTGGGATGTGATTTAGTTTGTGGAATAGGTGTTCGCAGGTAGGACGTGATGTGGTTTTCAGTCTGGGTGTCTATAGGTATTATGTGGTTGTGAGGACCAGAAGTGTGTGGGTGGGTTGTAATTTTCTATATTCGGAAGAGGTGGGAGGACTGGGATGTTTTCTGTTAAGGTGTTAGAGCAGAAACTTAGTGGAGATATTGTGTGGGGTTACTTATCATGATGTGATTTATATTATATTACTTGACAATAATTATTTGGTGATTTTTCCTTGGTGAGGATGGGATGGTTAGTATACCTGCTTAGGTGTTGTTGGTTCTATCATTTTCTCATGGGTGTATTAGTGTGCCTCTTTCATATGTTCATGAGAGACTTTGGTATTCCAATAGAGTATACTTGTATACTCACCCTACATATATAAATAACAATCAGGTTTCTAAGAGGATTTTTGGACCACGAAGGACCTTAATATCTTGGATCTTGATAGTTATCATGTTACTTCATAGCTTTATAGTTGGTATTTTACATTGGATACTTCTATATTGTAATAGTTCTATTTTTTTAACATGCATGTTGGATGGTTTTAGTTTTATTTTATATTGTGTCTTTGTGTTTCATTGTGGATGATCCATCTTATCTCCGGATCATGGGTTCCTAAAAAGGTCAATTCCACCCATAATTGTGAGATTTATACACCCTTGGGGCCAGTCTCCAACACGGGTCCTACTAGGGCTGGGACTCAGCAATCATTATCTCTCTACCCTCATGGAGATATCTTTGGAGGGAGGGAGTCAGGGAAGAGTGGTATTAGAGATTGGTGGTTGAGAGATAGGATAGAATTTGGAGTTGTGAATAGTGGGATTTCATTGGATGGCATGGAAAGAGTTTCAGTTGACCATGGTGCATGACATAAGAAAGGGAGCCCGACTAGGGAATGAGTTTCTGGGCCCCCTGTGATTCAATGCATACGCAAAGATCATATATAACGACCATGTTATATGGACCAACTTGCAGGGTGGAGACCTAGTAATGGTAAATGCATCATAATAAATTTTGTCCTTTTTTTAATTGGGTTTTTTAGCGAAGGTCAAAATGGAAAAATAAATAAAAATAAATAAATTTTTTATTGAAAAAAATACTTACTACTATGGAATAGAAAATCATTTTTTTTCTTTCATCTATGGCTCATGTCATCATCCGCATGTGGCTCAGGTAGTGGAAGTTTGGCGGGCTAATATGGTTGATCGTTGAAGGGTTAATCCGAATTAGAAAGATGATTAGATGTAGATATATTTACATGCTTTCTAGTGGAAGGCCTTGGGAAAGTATGGGGGCAGTGTTTCTAATATTGAGATAGAAGGTTGTCTAGAGGTTATATTTATTTACTTTGGTCTGATCCAAACACCGACATAGTAAATGGTTCCTTTGGCAGATAATCAAAAGAGGGTTGTTGCACAGTATAGGTGGATGTTGTATCTGAGGAAGAATTAGGAGGAAGATGTCTTGTGGGTTGTCTTCTAGAGGGAGTTTTGAGCACAGTTGATTTCTTTCACTACGAAGGATAATAATATAAAGGAGAAACTTTCCCTTCTTCATGGGAGTATGTTAGTGCGGGAGATTGGGATCAAATTCAATGACCTTATTCACTTTCGCTTGACCTTTTTCTGGATGATGAGTCCCATGCGAGAGGTCTCAAGGAGGCATTCCAGCCTTCAATCTGGTATGTTGTTTCATGCTCAACATTGATAATGTATCTGTATGTTCAAAAGATGGTGTAAGTGATTGAGTGGATGAACTTGTGGGGAGGTATACCATGAGAGAGGAACTACTAGAGTTATTTAAGAGGAAGAGGTATCAGTGGAAGATATCAGGATCCTGGCCCCTTGAGGTTTTGATCGGTTGGGAGACAACCTCAGTAGCTTCCTTACCTGCCTTCTGGTGCTAGGGGCCTCCATGCCTTTCCCATGGGATTGTGGCCGATGTATTTCTTATGTAGAATTAGTTATCATCATCAGAACCAGTTCCCAGTGGTTACCTGAGCTCATTTTGGTGGAGGTGGAATGGTTCAGTACCAACCTCATTAGTAGTTACAAGTGAGTTGATTTTAGCAGTAGGGACAACATGATTTTTCACAGTTAGGGGTGATGGGTTAGGTATAGGCTAATCGTATGATGATCCTCATGTTCATGAATTGTGACACAAGCATGGTTTTGGAGGTTGTCATTTTCATAGGGGTAGAGGAGTTGGTCATGGTCAGTTGCAAATGGTAGAGGTAGCAATTCCAGTAGGGCCAAATATCATCATCGGTATGACCAGTTTGTATAGTACCCTTTCTTGTGATTTTTTTAATTTTGGATCCTCACACTCATTTTATTCACCCACTATATATCATTCCATGGGACTAGACATAGAAATGTTTCATGTTCCCCTGGTGTTGAGTACAACAGTTGGAGGCCGGACCATGTTGTTTGATGTGTTTTGGGGGTGTAAACTGATGATGGGACCGCATTAGTCTCATGGTAATATCTTATTATTATAGATAAAACCATATGATGTCATCCTAATCCTTAACTAGTTATATTCCATGCATGTTGTTATCAAATGATTATAGAGGAGATTCGTGTTTTCAAAAGTGTATGCCCAACATATGGATTTAGTCGGCGAGAAAGGCTGTCGGGTGGGCAGTCAACATGTGGACACTCTTTTTTACTTATTGGATGAGTTGTCAGTAGAATTGGACGATACTTGGATGGTGGAGGTTCATAGGGTCAATGAGGAGTTCTTTTCTGTTTTTCCCAAGGATTTTTTTATGTTACCCCATTGACGTGACGTTGAGTTTAAGATAGGTTTAGAGCCTGATGCTTCTCAGAATTCAATGGATCCTTATCAAATGACACCTTTTGAGTTGTAGGAGTGGAGTATTCATATTGATGACTTGATGAAGAATGGATTTACCTAGGCTAATGTGTCACTGTGGGGTGATCGAGTGTTGTTTTCAAAGGAGGATAGTGGTTTGAGGTTGTTCATAGACAATAGAAGGTTAAATCAGATGATGGTCAAGATATATTACCCTCTCCTAATAATATAAAACCTTTCAGACCAAGGGAGGGAGGAGAGTTGGTTTTTTATGATTGATATGTTCTATGGATATCACCAATTGAGGGTGAAGAAGGAATTTATATGGAGGACTTCCTTTAGATATAGGTATGGTAACTTAGAGTTCTTAGTCATGCCATTCAGTGTTATGAAGGCACCAACTATGATCAAGGGGCTCACGAACCCCATTTTCCATGAGTTCTCTGACTTTTTTATCATCGTATTCTTCGATGACATATTGGTCTACTCGAAGTTAGTGGATGAGCATGCTGAGAATTTCATGAAAATCTTGCAGGTTCATTAACACAACCAACTATATGGGATGTTTTCCAAGTGTATGTTTTGGACATGATAGGTTGATTTAATCAGGCTTGTGGGGTCTCATCATGGTGCAGAAATAGACCCTTCGAAGGTTGAGTCAATTGTTTCATGGGCAGAAACCAAGAACATGGAGAAATTTTACTATTTCCTTGGTCTTTCAGGATATTATCAGTGGTTTGTACCCATATTATCTCGAGTTACAACCTCATTGATGAAATTTACTAGGAAGGAATATGATTTTCTGTGGAGTGATTAGTTCTAGGAAGCGTTTGATTACCTGAAGTGGAATTTTGTTAGTTTTCCATTGCTCCAATTTCCAGAAGTAGGGGTGATGTTTGAGGTGTTTTATGACTCCTCCCATCTGGGTTTGGGATGTGTAATGAAGCATCAGTAAGAAGTTATCCCTTATGGGAATAGGATGTTACACCCCCATGAACGTAACTATTCCACCCACGATCCTGAGTTAGTAGCTGTTGTGTTTACAATGAATTAGTAGCCGCATTACCTCATTGGAAAGCACATTTTTGTATTCACATATCCCAAGAGTTTGAGGTATATCTTTTCCCGGTGTGATCTAAAACTATGACAGAGGTGGTTGATGGAGTTTTTTTAGGACTATGATTTTGATATCGCCTACACCTTAGGAAAAGAAAAATGTCATGGCTGATACCTTGTGCAGGATTTCACAGATGGATATTTTTCGGGAATCTGTAGATGCTTAGAGAATGATGGAGGAGTTGGAAACCATCCACTTAGATTAAAGGTTTTATGGTGGTAGGGGATGTTCATTTTTAGAATATGTTATGATCACCTCTAATGACATGGGAGGAGGAGTCTTTGTGGGGGGAATCAGAGGTAGAGGAGATGCACTATCGTGTTGGCCATGACCATGATCTGGAGGGACGGACAGAGGATGATCAAAATAGGATTTTGTTTTGTGGAAATCTATTTTTCCTTATAGAAATGCCCAGTGAAGTCCTTCATGCATTTTATAGATCACTATTGTCGATGAATCTAGGAGTTTCCAAGATGTATCATGGATTAAATTTGTGGGTTTGGTGGTCCTATATAAAACAAATAATGGTAGAGTTTATGATGAAGATAATGGTTTTCCAGTAGGTGAAGGATGATAATTGTGTTCCTGGTGGTTTTTTGTAGCCCTTGGATTTTTTTAAGTTGAAATGGGATGAAATCTCAATGGATTTCATCACAAGGTTACCCAGAACACAAGAAGGTGGTGATGCTATTAGAGTGATAGTGTATTGATTGATGAAATCAGCCCAATTATTAATAATAAAGGAGTTAGGAATTTTTAAATCCTTGGTAATGAGGTACTTGAATGAAGTGGTGCAGTTTCATGGAGTTCTGAGATTCACTGTCTCAGATTGGGACATGGAGTTTACATCACAATTCATGAGGGGATTACAACATACTTCTAGAACATAGTTATGCCTCAACACTACGTTCAACCATCAGATAGATGGGTACATTGATTAGACTATCCAGATGTTGGAGGATATTTTTAAGGGACCTGTATTAGACTTTGGTGCATCTTGGGTATGACATATGGATTTAATATAGTTTTATTATGATAATAAATATCAATATTCTATTGGTATGCATCCATTTGGATATTTTTATAGAGGGTCGTGTCGTTCTATGTTGTGGTGGATGGAGGTTGGGGATAAAACTGTTCTTATTCTGAATTTGTTTAAGATCATGATTGGGAATGTTCAACTTCTTCATGAGAGGATGAAAGAAGTGCATGACTAGCAAAAGTTGTATGTTGATCACAGAAGGAGGCCCTTGGATTTCAAGTATGGGAACCACGTGATCTTTATGTTTTCCCATCTACATGGGAAGTAGAGGTTTGGCAGGGGGATTAAGATTTCTCCCATGTTTATTGGAACCATTGAGGTGTTATGGTGATTTGGTGAGGTGGCATACCATTTGGCATTGCTACCGCGGCTAGATAGGATCCACAATGTCTTTCATATCTCTAAGCTTCATCGATATCTTCATGATGATTACTATGTCATTGAGTGGGGATATTTTTATATCAAGGAAGGTGTGATGTTTTTGGAACGAATAGTAGATATCCAGGATCATCCAGAGAAGGTACCGTGAGGATAGACCATCCCCTTGGTTTGTGTGCAATGGAGGTACAATGGATAGAAGGAGAGTACTTGGGAATGAGAAATGTAGATGTGTGCCTAGTTCCCAGAGTTATTTTGAGTTTTTTTCTCTGTTTTTATTTGTAATGTGATGGTTGGATCTTCATTTTTTGAGATGATCTATTTTTATGGCCTTATGTGTACATAGGGTAATGTTTGATAATGTCTTGACATATTAAAAGGGCAGGTCCTGATTCTTAATCGATAAGCATTAACTGTGATTTGATTAAACCTGTGTGGGTGCGTTAGTGAAACCTAGAGAGGATTTTATATTGACATAGAGGCTAAGATTCTATGATTCATGTATTTAGACGTTGTGTTTGTGGTGATTATGTGGTGTGTTTTGTGTTCGTTTGGGTTGATGGGATGGGGTTGGTTGTAGATATCGGAGGAGATGTTCTTGGATATGGTGGTTTCAACTCTAGTATTTGAACAACACATGGTGGTTTTTCATTAAATTTTGATATGTTTCGTAGTTATTGGTGTTTCAAGTGTAGTGAGATCTATGAGAGTTATCTCGCGGGATGTTTGTTCGAACCCGTCTTTCTTTTTTTATTGGTTTTGGAATCTCAAGGAAAATAATCATTTGAGATGTATCTGATGTATTAGTTGATGTACTCCATGTTCGTTACTATTTTGGATTTTGGTTGTTGGAGATATTCGATTTCTAAAGACTAGAAAAATGGGGGATTACATAATGTGAACCTTTGTTTCATGGTTCATCCAGGGAGATTAAAAATGTGTAATGTTTCAGGGGTCGAAAAATAAAATAAATCAAGGGGTAGTGGGGTTTTAAGAAGAAACCAACCTCAATGCATTGAAAGACATGAATGGATAATATATGTTGTGTAATACACCACTATTGTAATGTTTTATGTTACATTCTAGCTACTTAGGTTGTCAAACCCTATGAATGGAACATTTTCTCCGTCGACCCCAGGTGACCCGGTGACCCCTCTTTATCATTTTTAGGATTACTTCAGTATGTATTAATTCCTTTCTTCTATCTACTGATTTGTAGTGATCCATATTCAATCTAAGGTGAGATATTCCCTTGTTTCTATGGTTTTTTCTGGGTTGATATCATTTCCCTATTTTTCTTCTTTCCATCTAATGACAGATGTTCTCCATTGGTTATTATGCCATTTTATTCACTTGTTATTAATCAGGTAGTGTCGTGCCATCTTCCTATGGGTGTAGATATTGCATGAGAGGTGATCAGAGGACCATTGCATGATCCATTTTCTTGTGAATAATGTTGTAACCCTTTCATGTTAGTATTTCCTTCATTTCTCATTGTTGTGTATCATGTCGATGGGGTTTTACTTCTTTTTTACCTATGAATCATGGTTATTCCAACCTAATGGATGATAAGTAATTGGATAAATGAAATATACGGGTAAATGGGGTTTCATCACAAGATTTTATATCCTTGATATTGTAGTTATCTTTTGATTATTTGGTCTTGATTCCCCACTGAAAATTATGGTCGTTGGGGGATTTGTTTTCACTGGTTATATCTAATGTGTTTTCTACATTTATTGTGGTTTTTGTTCTATCAACCTAAATGAGAAATAGATAATCACATATATTCATATAATGAATGGATTCCCCTGGATCATATAGTTTCAGTGATAACCCATGAACTGAAAAGTGGAATTTAAAAAAGGCATTCTTTATTAAATCTGAAAATTGTGTTCTGCCTTAATACGTGTGGTGATGTGATGTTTCTGTGGGGTTGTTATAGTTTGTGATATGGTTCAGTACTTGGCATAGTTGTGTGCTAAAGAATGGCTTGGGTGGTTAATATAATCTCAGGCTAAAAAATTGATTGATTTTGGGGTGGATGAGAAGATTTGTGCATCAGGGTTGCGAAACTAGTTTTGGTTTAATCTATTGTTGGATGTTGTCATGTGTGAATAGATTTGGAGGTATGAGTTTGAATAATGATTTTGATCTAGTGGTATGGGTAAACCACACGTATTATCTCCATGTATGACTTTTTACTATGTTTATTGTTGTTTTCTATGCTTTGTAGTTTCCCAAACAACGATGGAATAAATAAATAAAAAAATTTAATGATTGATTAATGATGCTTGATGTGGCAAGGGTGGGTTAGATTAACTGAATGAAATATTTTAACTGAAATTGGTTGATAATGTAAATTGGATTTTCGCTTATTGTGTGGAATGCCTATAGAGGTAGTAGCTTAAGTTGTACGTGTTGTCGGTTGGTTGTTTGTTTGAGACCAAATAGGTTGGGATTGAGAGTTTGGTATCATATATGAATCTACTTTTATTTTCCTTATGATTTATGTAGGCACCCCACTCTAGTTGGGAAATATGTGTCGAACACCTACATCATCATAGGGGAGGGTATCATTCCCAAACATACTGATGGGAGGATGGATGGCTGGCCACCAACTCTTCCCTGATCCTTCTAGGTCATGATATCCCAAGATTCTGTAAGAATGTTGTCTTTTGTGAGGCCTAGGTGTGTGTGGGCGAGTTGTTCTTTCCCATGCATCTTCAAGATAAGATGTGTTCTGCTCTCCCATGGGTATTCAAGATGAGGTGTCATGTGTTTTGTGTCCCATGTTTCAACCGGTGGTATGTGATGTGTTTTTTGGTCTAGGTTTCTGCAGAAGGGATGTGTTTGTGAGACCCATGTGTGTGCGGGTGGGTTGCAACATGTTATATTTGGAATAGGTGGGATCATCCAAACATTTTCCATTAGCATGTGAGATCATTTTATCAGGGAGAATGTGGTTTGGGGTACCCAATAATTGATTTGATTTATATTATATTACTTGAATCATGTTATTTTTTGTGTTCTCCTTAGTGAGGTTGGGATGGTTAGTAAACCTGCTTAGGTGCTGTTGCTTATTCTATTTTTTCATGGGTGAATTAATACATCTCTTTCACATGTGCATTATACACTTCGGTTTTCCTACTGAGTATACTAGTATTCTCACCCTACATATATATACTGCTATTAGGATTCTAGGAGGATTCTGTGGATTGTTTTGGACTGTACTATCTCAGATCTTAATTGTTTATGTGTCACTTCTTAGCTATATTTTTGGTATTTTAAAATAGAGAATTTTGTATTACAACAGTTCTATTTTTTTAAAATGAAAGTGGGATGATTTGGAATTCCTTTATATTGTGTCTTGGAGTTTCATTGCTGATGATCCATCTTATCACCCAGTCTTTTCCCTAAAAAGGGTAATACCCCAAATATTTGTGAGATTTGTACTCCCTTAGTGATAGTCTCCATCTCGAGGCCTACTAGGGGGTGGGACTCAAGGGTCATTATCTCTATCCCCTCATGGTTGTATCTTTGGAGGGATGGGGTCATTATAGTAGCCTTATATTGATGACACACTAAACTACTTTATACTGAAAATTACACATACTCACCAGCCTGTAGTGTTGGAGGGATTAAGGGTCCTTAATTTAGGGCATGAGCACTGAAGTAGTGGCATAGGAAACACAGAGGAGACTACCTCCTCGAAATAAGTCTATAATTTTTAGAACCAATCACTCTTAACCAAATTTCAAGATTCCCTATAGAAAGATCATGGTAAACTATTTGTTCCGAGATCACCCTCAGAATTAAGACCCAACCTAGCCTTATGAATTTATTTCTCATAAAGGGTTGCTTCTAAGAGTGCATTTTCTAGATTCGTGAAAGTGTTCGGAACCACTTCCATAAGCATAGTGTTCCCTCTCAGGTAGCCTTTATGAATACATGGGTTAAGCCCTTCAAGGAGCATTTTAAAATGGGATTGAGTCATACCACCAATGCCATCCCATTAATTAAAGTAAGATCCATTCTCTATAAATATATTGGGTCTTATGAGGTTCCTCTTCTCCTAGATGTTGGCTTGAAGGTATTTTTTATTCCCATCACCTTTATGAAATCACTTTATTCTTGATTTCTTAGACAAAAAACACTCATGTTTCTAGATCAATTTAACCAGATTATCCTTTTTACTAGTGAGTTCTTCAATCAACTTGTATTTCAAGTCCGGTTCAAGGATGGATTTCATCGAGTTAATATCCTTCTTGATTGTTTCCATATCCTAGTAGCCTGGATGTTTCTACCTAACCCACAATTGTAGGGTTTTTTTGAGACACCTCATCTTACTGTATAGAATTATCCATTTATTTCCCTGTACGGTCTTGGTCCAAGAATCAATTATAATCTTATGGTATCTTGGAATATGGGTACATGGATTGGAGAAGTTAAAACACTCATATCTCTCCTACCTCATGTACAATGAGACTAGCAAAGGTGAATGATCTGACATACATCGTAACAGGTGAGAAACCTTTTCACAAGGATAGGTAGATATGGAATTAGAATTTCCCAAGAATCTTTCATGGTGGCATATAGCTCGACAGACCCCTATTTGGTTTTGCACCATGTTTACCAATCAATGGTGTATCCTATACCCAGTTGCCCCTTGATAGCCATGAACTATATGAAATCCATACTATCCTTCTGGGGGAAGGACCATCTACCTTTGTTCTTATCCACATAAGCTATGACATTAAAGTATCCTCCACCAATTCATGGGGAGTATCATGTATCAAATGCTTCGAGACCCTACTAAAAGGATTCTCTTCTTTGACCATAGCAGCTTCCATAGATGAAGGAAAAAAACAACCTGCGAGTGCCTATAGTTACATCTTTAGTGACAAAATAGTAAACCACTGGTATCATTTCTACTGAGATATTATTTATAAACATATATTTAGTATATTTAAAAAATAAATATATTAATATAATTTTATAACTATATTTAGAATTATATTTTTAATTATATTTATATAATTATAAATATTACTAAATAATTATAAATAATTTAAATAAATATATTTCTAATTATTTACTATTAAAAATTATTATAATTATAAATATTTATACAATTATAAATATAATAATATAAATATATATTTTTTCTAATTATAATTAAAAATAAATATAAAAATAAATATATTAATGTAATTATAAATGAATATAAATATATATATTATAGGTACCTATGTGTATAATTATAACAAAACACACACACGCACACCTCACCCACAGACCAATGGGCATGTCATAGCCCCTCCAAGGTATAAACTACCCATCAAGCTTTCTTTATTTAACATTGAAAGGACCAACCCAGTAGACGATAGAGCCCAAACCACCATGGCCCAAAGGTCCCATCCTTCATCATCGCAACGTGAAGCAACACCAAATGTCACTTCGTATGAAATCATCACCTAGTAGTATTGTCACCCATGATTAGGACACGCCTACATATCAATGATGGAATGCTTCCTCCAAGAATTTCTAACCCACACCAACTAACATCCCATCAGACACTTTGGTTGTGCCATAGATGACAGCCAGACCACTGCCCCAACAGTGGAGTGGGGGTTCGCCTATCCAAACTTCTAAACAACATGCCAACTTGCTCCTTCCATGAAATACAAATCAACTTCCACCTCATATCGATTGTGCCTGCACAGTACCTACCGTCACTTGTCCAACGCCCATCGGGCCCCACCTTCACTTGTTTCTCACTCACAAACCAACAGAAATTCATCTCCACATCTGTCATGTAACGACCCAAACATTAAATAATGGAAATGACTCTTGATCAAATTAAATATCTCATTATTTAAAATGTGAACTTCATTGGTTTTATGTTTTTGGATTTTAAAATATCATTAAGTATTGTGACCGTTTCTAATATAGCCATTGAATATTGATCACATGATTAGTATAAATATATGGCTTTAAAAAATCCAATTTACTCAAACAAAGGAAGTGATGAAATCATCCAGTAGACTTTCCCCACATGAATTCCATTTATCGGAGCTCAGAAAGAAGGTTTCATCATTGGGATTCACTCTTGACCAAGCCCAAGCCAAGCTTGAATATGTTAAGCTTGAGTGGAACCACCTACAATAGAAGTGGAAGTTGAAAGAAATTACCACTCGAGCGATGTTATCCGAGCCACCCCAAGAGTCTGTCACCATCACACACCTTACCCTAAGGTATTATGTGGGTGTTTTAAGGGTTATGTTACAATACCCTAGCACTATTAATATGTACAATGATTATACATTCAATTTATTATTGTTATTTTGTAAATAGTTTTTAAAGCACAAAAAGTATTTTTAGTTAATATTCCATTAAGAAATCTATTTTAATGAATTAATGGATTTTTGAATTAAATAATATTTTAATAAATTATTATTATTATTATTAAATTAATTTTTATTAAATATAATTTATTATATAATTTTATGAATGAAATTGTAATTTTTATTATGGTTTGAAAGCCGTTTTTGTAAAAAACCCATGGATTTTCGATAAATGACTATTTTTATTTTAAAAGTAAAAATTCAATTATTTAGAAAATTATTTAGATAAAATGAATATTATTTTTTGAATCAGGATGTCAAAAATATCTAATGGTGAATTTTTCAAAAAATTTTGAGACAGTCGAATTTTTGGGTAAAAATTAAATACCATTTAATTATATAATGTGTTTTATGACATCATAATGACCCAATAGTGATGTAATAAAATACTATAAACATTTTTTTCGTCCAATATATGTTTTACAATTAAAATAATGTAATTTTAGAGTTTTATTTATTTATTTTACAATGCTTTAGTGGACCCTTCAAGACTTATAAAACATTTTGTGTTTTTAAATTGTTTTACTTGAGAGTGTGACTCACCTCCACATAAGCCACCCTATTATTTTAAGAATTTAGGACATTGGAAATAAAAAATAATATTTTCTAATCATTTTTGGAAAAAACCTTGGGCAAAAACCATGGTCTGGTTTGTGGTATTTCTTAGTTTAATGTGCGGTGACCCAAACCTAATTAATAAAGAATTCCCTCTCCTTTCCTATATAAACCCACCCAATCTCCCACTTTCTCTTTATTCAAAGCCTTTGGAGATCTTCCAACCTCTACCCTACTCTCTATAGAATCCTTCCAAGTCTCCCCAAGCTCATAAGAAGCCTCTCTCAAGACACTCCCAAGCCTTTGGGATCACACTTCCAAGTAAGAGATTTCCTCTTCTCTCATTTTTTTCTCAATTTCATTACGTTGTTATACCATTTTAATTTCAATTTAAAATGTTAATATTTGATTTATAACCTCCCCCATGCTTCCCTATTTATGTTCGAATTATTAGATACCCCTTCTACTCTCATTTATTTCCTCCCATGTACACCCGTTACTATGCCGAAATTCCAAAAGGAATTTCATTGTCCCCATTTACATTCAAGAAATTCCTTGGTATTATGAATCTAAATTCCATTAATTATGTTGGTAAATGTTTCTATATGAAAACATTACTGTATATTTCATGTAAATATGATTAGACACCCATTTCTCTCTCATCAACCATTTTTATGAATTTTTATGTCACGCCGTTATGGTGCCGAATTTGCACTGCGATTTTCCAATTCAAAATCAATGTGTAGTGAATACCATACCCATGTCCCTATCAATGGTATTCACCTTTATGCACATATACATATTTAATGGTACTTTCATGTGTGTATTACACATTTCTTAATTGTGGAAATACTTATGGTGTTGAATGATTCCATGTTATATGATCCATGTGGCACACTTATGCATGAAATTAAATGTTTTAAGAAGGGTGTGCCCTGATAGAACACCAATGCATTCGGTAAAGATTAGTATCATGATAATTCATGTGAAATTAGGGTTTGCTCATGAAAATTCAAGTTCAATGAGGTTTTACTCATGCTCCATGTGCAATGAGCCTCGGGTCATGCTAAAATCATGTTAAATATTGTTTTCACATTTCCATTTAATGTTAATCATGTTATATCATGTATTTATGTTCATGTTTTTCTTATACTCCATTGATATTCCTATTTTCTGACATTTAGTGTATCTTTCATATTATGACTTTTTAACTCCCTTACTGGGATTTATAGCTCTCCCTTTTTCTTATGTATGTCCTCAGGTTATCCTATGCATTACTAAGTATGAGGGAATGTAGTGGTCATGTAAAGGAAGTATTCAATAAGATGTTGCATCCTATGTTTTAATTTGTTATGTAATGTTCCTTATCCCCAATTATAGTATACCTATTCTTCTAATTTGTTGTATCAATTGTAGTTTTCTATGTAATAAATCATTATTAAGTGCGCAATAAAGATCATGGTTGTTATAGGTTGTATCAAAGGATAGGTTTATACATTTTTTGTATTAGGATTAGAAAACCCTAGTAGATCCTTAGAGATAATACTAGGTCTAAAAAAACATCCCTAAGTTTTGGTGAGTATTGATTAAGTGGTTTATGAGACAAATACATCCTTGTCCTGATATGAGCAGGTAGAGGAGGCTCTGAAACATATGTATCTAGGGGTGAAAATCCTGACAAGGAGTTTCAGGCATGACATGGGGTATCGTGATACACAAAAATGGGCCTTGATACACTATTGATTATGACACTCCTAGGGGATATACTTTTGTAATTTCACAAGCTTAGTATGGACCCATATTAATGGAATTAAGAAAATTCCCCAAAGTATATATGATATAAAGTATATAATAAATAGCATAGATTGAAGCCTATGGATTCATAAGTTAAGGAAATAAAAGTTATTTATTAGTCATTAGTTTTTTCTTTGGATTACCCTTTATGTGTTACCCCTAACTTTCCTTTTATTCTGTCCAATGGATGGTAATAAGAGGACTCAGGCTGACAACTAATGTGAAGATCAATGTGATGACTGTGCTAATGAGTTGCCCAATTCGATGGGAGTGTGAATCATTAACAATGTCAATATTATCTCTTAGTTGACTCAATATTTGAATAGAAACATGGGCCAAGAGGAATGTTAAACCCCTCCATAAAGAACTAGTCTCTATCGAGAGTTTCCTGAGACAAAGGTCTCCTACTTTTAATGGTTCGATTGATCCCTTAATCGCCAAAAAATGTATCAACTCCATTGAAAAGATATTCTCTATCCTTCAATGTTCTGAATAAGAGGAGGTTATCCAAGATACTTATCATATGTAGGGTGAAACTAATCAATGGTGGATGGTGATAAAAAATATGAAGCCTGAGGAGGATATCAAGGCGTTGGAATGTAAGGATTTCTAGAAGTTTTTTTTCAATAAATATTATATGTGCACCCTCCGACTTAGGATGGAAAGGGACTTCCTTGCCCTCAAGCAGAAAGACGACGAATATATCAAATTGTAAGAGGAAAACTTCACAAGGGTTTCATGATATGCATCCTGCAATGTTGTTACCCCCGAATGCAAGGTTGACCACTTCCTTGGTGAGCTAAAACATAGCATGAAGAAAGCCTTGGCGATCTGTGACTTCGACCGCAAGGAGGAAATTGTATGATGTGCCATCAAGGTCGAAATGGAGATATAAGAATCTCAAACGTATCATGGGTATAAAAATCATAATGTGGATGTCAATTCTAGTGGTATGATGGATAAATCCAATGGTGATAAGAAAATTCAGCACCCCACTTTCCAAAGGTGTGGAAAGAAGAACCCTAGAAATTACCTGAAGGGGGCGAGGAAATTCTTTAGGTTTGGACGATAAGGGAACCTGGATATTAACTGTCAACCTGAAAGACCCATGATTGTGACAGAGGAGGTGAATGCTCCTCTCGAACCTCAACTCATTGTTCATTGCTTCAACTGCAAAGAACCATGAGACTTTTCAAACCAGTGCCCTAAGAAAAGGGTTTTCAGAGGCAACCAACAACCTCCAAGGAAACAAGGGAGAGCTTTTTCCATCACTACCACTGAAGTGAACCCCAAAAATGAAGTGGTGATAGGTATGCAAGTTATTCATTCAAGAATGGCAAATGTACTTTTTGATTCTGGTTCTACACATTCTATTATTTCTCGAAAGTTTAGTAGAACAATCCCAAAACAACCAAAAATCATGGAATAAAGATGTTAGTGAGTATGGAAAATGGGGATATCATTTCATCCCATGAATATAACTCATCCCCTATCATAATTTGTGGATTGAACTTCCCAAAAAACCTCTTCATACTCCCTCTAGTGGAATTTTATGCAATTATCGGCATGGATTGGATTTCCTTATATAGAGCCAACATAAATTTCCATGAGAGGTAAATCACTCTCCATATGGAGAATCGACCCTCGATTCTATAGAAGTGAAAGGAGGAAAATGAATCTTCTTTAGCTCCATCATCTCATGAATGGATATTACAACCCTTTTAGAATGCGTATCTGGATCATATGATTGAGTCCAAGGAAGCAACCATCCTGGAAGACATGTCTATTGTGAGGGAATTTGCTGAAGTATTTCCTGTGGAATTTCCTAGTCTTCCTCCTAGAAGAGGTGATGAATTCTCAGTTGATCTTATACCTGGGGCATTGCTAATATCCATGAATCCATATAGAGTGGATGTTGTGGAGCATGAGGAGCTGAAGAAACAACTATAAGATAATATGGATAAAGGGTTTATATGCCCAAGTGCTTCACCATGGGGTGAACCAGTCCTATTCATCAAGAAGAAGGATGGGTCAATGCTCCTTTGCATTGATTATAGTTACATTAAAAAAATCATGATAAAGAAAATGTATCATATCCCATGAATTAATGAATTGTATGATCAGCTTCGTGGAGCACAATAATTCTCCAAGGTGGATTTGTAGTTGGGTTATTATTAAGTAAGGGTGAATAAGAAAGATATACCCAAGACTGCTTTTTATACAATATACTAGCACTATAAATTCATAGTAATGCCTTTAGGACTCACCAATTATCCATCACTCTTTGTGTACTTGATTAATAGAGTCTTTATAGATTACCTAGAAATTTTTTTGTAGTCTTTATAGATGATATTATAATATACTCCAAAAAAATGGAGGTTTACGAGGAGAATCTAAGAACTATACTAGAGACCTTACAAAAGGGGAACCTCTATGAAAAGTACAACAAATGTGAGTTTTAGTTGAAGGAGGTCTCATTATTGGGCCATATCATCACAATAAATGGGATATATGTGGATCCCTCTAAGACACTTTTAATTGAGGGATGGATGAGTCCAACATTGGTAACTTATATCCGTAGCTTCTTGGGGTTAGCTAGATATTATCGAAGATTTGTGAGAAACTTCTCACTATTGTCCAACCCCCTTACCAATCTAACTCGGAAAGGAGTGACGTTTTCTTGGAATGATGAATGTAAAGAAAGCTTCAAGAAGTTAAAAATGTGGCTTATCACTGTGACCGTGATCACATTCACCACAAGTGGAGAATATTTTTGTGGTATTTAGTGATGCTTCGAAGAGGGGTTTGGGATGTGTGTTCATGAAAAATGAAAAATTCAGTGCCTATGATTCAATGAAATTGAAATTTCCTGGGAATAATTATCCAACACATGATCTGGAGTTGGCTGCAGTGATCTTCACTTTAAAAATTTGGAGACATTATCTATTTGGGAAGAAGTGTGAAATATATACAGACCAAAAAAGTCTCAAGTATATATTTACACAGAAGGATTTGAACATGATCCAACAAAGATGGTTAGAGAAGATCAAAGACAATGATTTCTCAATCCATTACCACCCTGGGAAAGTGAACAAAGTGGCATATTCTCTATGTATAAAGGATCCTACATCTCTATCATTGATGAGAATTGAAAAGGACCCAATCTTCTTAGATTTGTAGAGGATGGACATGAGAACCTTTAAGGGAGGAACATCATCAATCCTTTCTCAAACAATTTCTCAAACATCCCTCATGGTGAAAATAAAGGATGCACAAAGAAAGTATGTAGAAATTATGAAATGGGTAGAAGCTATTAGAAATGGGAAATCCTCCGATTTTGTGGTTGACAGGGATGGAATTGTGATATTTGGGTCACGATTTTGTGTACCATCCGACCCAGAGATAAAGAAGGAGCTTCCGGATGACTCACATAGTATAAACCTTCTCTCTTCTCCTGGGGAGCACAAAGTTGTATTGAGACATCTGAGAGAAATTTTGGTGGCTTAATATGAAAAGAGATATTGCTAAATATACATAAGAGTGCCTAGTATGTCAGCAAGTAGAGGATGATAGGAAAACGTCTAAGGGGATGATGCAACAACTACCAATACCAACATGGAAGTGGGAAAACATTACCATGGACTTTTTCACTGGACTTACAAGGACATCCAAAGGAAACAATGCTAATTGGGATTTGTGGATCATCTTTCCAAGACAACTAACTTAATCACGATTCGAGAGGACTTCTCACTGGATCAACTTGCAAGTATTTACATCAAATAAGTGGTAAGGATTAATGGAGTACCACTATCTATTGTATTCAATCGTGATCCCAGATTCACCTCAAAGTTCTGGAAAAGTCTCCAACATTCTCTAAGAACTGAAGTGAACTTCAGTACGGCCTATCATCTTCAAACTGATGTCCAATCTGAGCGAACTATTCTGACACTTGATGATATTTTAAGAGCATGTTTTTTGGAATTCAAAGGAGGATGGGACCAAAATCTTCTACAAGTTGATTTCTCATACAATAACAGTTTCCACTTGAGCTTTTTAATGGAACCATATGAAGCCACCTATGGGAAAAGGTGAAGAACACCGGTGTGTTGGGATGAAGTCGGTGAGCATAAGAAGCTAGGACCAGAAATGGTCGAGGAAATGGTGAAGAAGGTGAAAACCTTTCAACAGCATATAAATGCTACCCAGAGTTAACATGAGAGTTATGCAGATAATCATCGATGGGACCTTGAGTTTAATGTTAGAGACATGTTATTTCTATGAATATCCCCATGGAAGAAGGTCATGAGTTTTGGAAAGAAAGGAAAGTTATATTCTAGGTACATCAGCCCCTTCGAGATTCTTGATCGTGTCAGGGTTGTGGCCTATCGACGAGCACTTACACATACCATGGCCAAAGTATATGATGTATTTCATGTATCCCTTTTAATGAAGTACATACCAGACCTTTAACAAGTACTCTCTTCAGAACTGGTATAGTTAGAAGATGATCTTTCGTAGGAGGAGCAACCAGTGAAGATCTTAGATCATAGAGAAAAAGTGATAAGAAATAATACAATTCCCCTCATCAAGGTTTTGTGGAAAAACAAAATTTTGATGAAGAGACGTGGGAATCATATTAAATGATAAGGAAGAGTTACACTGTAACACCCGAGACTTTTATGTTATATAAATCATCAAAGGAATATTTTTCTACACAACACTTGCTTGGCTTTCTTTACACGCAATCGCGACCTTCCTCGATAGCTTGCGTCGTACGCAATACCGAGTTTCACTAAACAACAATATGCTATTAAAACTAGCCGTTATGAATAGTAATAACCACTTTTTGAAATTTTATAAATTTTATTTTTCAAAATGGACTTCATTTTTGGACTCAGAATATCGAAATTAGCCTAGGGTGAAATTTTGGTATTTTTCTGAAAACTTTCAATTTTTGATGAATAGTGAAACCACTAAGTGGTAGGTTAAAAAACTGAATTTTGCATAAAACTTAATTTTACCGCTTCTGTGAATGGAATTTCTAAAATCCGACAGACACGGTTAATATCAAGGACTAAAATGTGGTTCAATGAGATGAAAATAATTTTTGGTGAATAGTAACTTTTTACTTTTTTTTACCGCGGTTATTAGTAAATAGGGTAACTAAGGGTAAATATGATATTAATATTACCCTAACACATGTCCTAATACTATTGGACAAGTGTAATTCGACCAAAAACAAACTTAGGAATAAAATATGACCATTTAGGCCCACTTGGATTAGATTAGGACATTTATTATTAATTTATTTAAAAAAGGGTTAAAGTAGTTAAAACCAAAGTTTAATAAGTAAATCATTTTTAATATAGGGTTATACATAAGATAAATTCGATTGTAAATATTCATTAGAAAGCTAAAAAGATTTACTACATGATGGTATTTTATTTGTAATTTTTAGACATCAAATAATTTATGACACAAAGATGATGCAGTAATTATCTTGTTAATGAAATATTGACATAATTGATGTTATAAACACCAAAATAAATGTAATTTGAGATTTTTTATGAATTACACTAATTTTCTAGGTTACTATAATATATTAGTGTTGATTTAATCAACTTGGTTCGAACATATAATTCTGTTATGACTTTCACAAAAATCATATATCAAATAGTGTCAAAATTGACACAAAATAGTTTTTAAATCAAATATTATATTATTAATTGTTATTTTATTCCTAAAAATCTAAGGTTCAGCCAAATAACTTAGATAAGGATATATATATTAATAATAAAAAATTTGGGGTTCGTTTGACATGTTATAGTAAGTGTATTAACCATATAGTGAAAGAAAACAAAAAGACATGGTAAAAGTTAAATTATTTAACTTAGAGTTAAATCTAATTGATAAGGTTAAAATAATACCCTAAACTTGTCTAAATCCTATTGGTTGATAGGATTTCGACCCTTCCCCACTTTATCTTCGAAATAAGACCCTTTGGAACCATTATAAACCGATTTTGACTTTAATATAAAATAATATTTTGAGATATTCCTAAGGTGCCCCTCTCCTCCCTTATAAAAGGGCACCTCCTCCCCCTCCTCCTCACACCAATTTGAGCACTCAAGCTCGGCCAAACCCTTCCATTTTCTCCTCTCCACTTCCCTATAATAATCCTAGAGGTCCTGGTCTTCTCCAAAGACCAATCTTTGTTCCTTAAGTGGAGGATTCAAAGAAGCGTTCCAAAGAAGAGGTAATATCCATTACTGATCTTTTCAATTTCTTTCTTCTTCAACTTCTTCTTCTTTAGTTGTTTCATGATAAAGTAATAACATCAGTATTACTTACATACTGATATGTTATTATAAATATGAAACAACCCTAATTCAACTTCTATCCAACCTACGGAAAAATGAAATCACCGCGCGTGCGTACGTACGGAATACCGTCTCCACGCCGTGGTGTAATCTATTTTCCACCATCACTTTACAAGGATGGGTATAATGGTGTAATGAGTAACTATATATGATTATTATGAAGTAATATTGATACTTAAATAATATATATATACTCTAATACAATTCCACGATCATAGGAACGATATCATCACTCGTGCGTACGTACGGAATACCGTCTCCACGATGTGATGCGACTCGTTCTACATGATCTTCATTTCATAATGATTATATAAATGAATTGAATGAATGAATATGGAATATACTATAATAATAACATTCTGGAAATGAATTATCTATAACCTAAAGATAAGAATAAGGATTTATTCGACAAAACACGCATAAGAACAAAAAGTTATAAAGACCCGAGTAACAAGTAACAATGAAATATTACTAACAAGAAGCTAATAATATGACCATATATGATCTCATATCAATATGTATGATTCTGGAATAAGTCAATAACATTATTTAAACCATTATACAGGAGATTCAGACACGAACAAAGCAAATCAGACCTAAGGTAAGGGAAATATCACAATCTCATTTTTATCCGAGATTGTTTATTCGTAAGTATTTGTTGGGGTGTATTTTATCATCCACATCCATGTTCCCTCAATATGTAATATTGTTTCCATCCACTTACACTAGTTTAAATCCAATTTTACCCTTCGGTGAGTTTTTGGTAAAAGATACGAAAGGAATCTTTTGTCTTTTTTCGTACGAGGTACTTTTTGACTTTTCCGACAAAAGTACGAAGAATGTTTTTTTAACTTATACGGCATGAATGGATTTTTAAAACATTATTTCCAAGAAGCTTCCTTTACAAGTTTTCAAGTTTATTTTTAATCAACTTCTTTTATTTTAAAGTCGTATGACATGTTATGAAAGGAAAAATGTTTTTGAAGTAGAAAGGATATTTTCCTCAATAATGGAGTTCAAGTACTTTATCAAAATTATTTTCCATCTAAGATAATAAAAGGGTTATGTTTTTATCCCTATTATTACATGGATTTGATTATGTTGTGATGGAAATATTTTTATGAATTCCTTTATCTTATATGAATTGTTTTATGATGTCATGTTGTTTAAGAATCCCATTTTTATTACATGGGTTATGCGATGATGTATGATTTATGATTATGTGGAACACATAAGAAAGGATTCATTATAAGATGGGTGGGACCTATATCTCCCTCCAATGCATTGGGTAAAGATTTTATATCTCATGAGATAGACATGGCTGGAACGGAAGGTTATTTCGGTTCAGTGATACAGGACTGAAACGAGGAGTGAACTCGGTTCAGAAAGGGACTTCATCCACTAAGATAGTCTGGGAAATGAGTCATGACTAACAAGAAATGATTTTCCATGATTATGTGTGCATGCCACAAAGTTTCAAGTTTTATGTTATGATTATGGGGATCTCATTTTCACTTCTATGATTTATTCCATGTTAAGATAGTACGATCTCTTTTGCAGGTTTTGATTTTCAAAAAGATATGATATGATTTTTATTTCCTTTATTTTCCCTTGCTGAGCATTTGAGCTCACCCTTTTATGTTTTCTTTTCCCCAGGTCAGGAAGATGGATATTAAGTAGAATATGCTAAAAGGGACCCTAGATATGATGAAATAAATGGGAGACACTGTAGAATATTTATGAACCAGTTGTTTATGTTTCCCAGTTTCTAAAGACACTATACCTATACGGTCCTTTGTGGTTTTGTCATATGTTGTAATAAGTGTGCTTCAACTTTGAAGTATTAACAATGTATGTAAAGTGTGGGTCGTCATAGTTGGTATCAGAGGAAAGGTATAGTCAACCTTTGGAAACTAGGATGAGAAAGCCTTAGTAAGAACCCTAAGGATAAGTCTAAGCATAGAACACAATCTTAGTGTTTTAGAAATGTCCTTGAATAACCTAGGATAAGACCTTAAGCATGGAAATTTTATTCTTGAATTATGTGGTTTTCCTATTATAATTGGTGTTGCTCACACTATTCTTCTTGGTTTTAGTCAATGGCTGGAACCCGAAGGAACCGTGTTAATGCGGAATGTGATGGGCAATGCAATGATTGTCCCCCTAAGCAACCAAACGATATTGGAGCTGGAATGAAAAATCTTGTAGCCATGCTCACACAACTTTCTCAAGCTATGAATCATGCAGGACTTCCAAACGAGCAAAGGAAGGAGCAACATTCTGTTGAATCCTTCATGAGGCAGCATCCACCTTCTTTCAGCGGGTCTACTGATCCATTAGTTGCTGAACAATGGATTAGTACTACTGAAAAGATATTTTCAGTTCTTCAATGTTCTGAACATGATAAATTCATCCTAGCAGTGTATCGTTTGGAAGGAGATGCTGATCAATGGTGGAATCTTGTTAAGAATACGAGGCAAAGGGATGAAATTGAGTCTATGGAATGGGACGAGTTCAAGAACTTATTTTTCAATAAGTACTTCCCTCGTATTCTCCGAACAAAGATGGAGAAAGAGTTCCTTGAACTGAAGCAAAGGGATGATGAATCTGTTGGTACCTATGAAGCAAATTTTACAAGACTTGCAAGGTACGCTTCTGGTATTATTATCCAACCTGAGAGTAAGATCGATCGATTCTTTAGTGGCTTAAAACCAAGTCTTTTAAGGGCGTTAGCCATAAGGGACTTCAATAGCTACGAGGAAATCGTTCGATGTGCTCTCAAAGTCGAGATGGAGATTGGAGTAACCCATCAGTCACATGGGTTTGATAAGAAGAGGAAGATGGAATTCAAAGAAAAATCTAAAGAGCACACGGAAAAGAAGATGAGCTTTTCCTTATGCTCAAAGTGTGGAAAGAAACATGGAGGGAGTTGTCTTAAAGGGACAAGTAAATGTTTTAAATGTGGAAAGGAAGGTCATCGGGCATTTGAATGCCGTGATAATGGGAAGAAAATGTCTAATGATGAAAACAAAGGAAGGGATACACAAAATGAACCTACTACACTTCAATGTTTCAAGTGCAAGGAGATGGGGCATTATGCCAATCAATGCCCAAATCCAAGGGTTGATGATGATGGTCGACGTCAACAAAATATTAAGGCTAAAGACAAAGGAAAGTCACATGCAATTTCTATCAGTGATGTGGAGTACGATAACGAAGTGGTGAAAGGTACACTTACCATCCACTCTAAAGTAGCAAATGTTTTATTTGATTCTGGATCCACCCACTCTTTTATTTCTGAAGAATTTTCTAAGGGTATCACCTTATTACCTCAACAATTAGATGTTGAGTTAGCTGTGACAACACCTAATGGCACATCAATCGCATCAAAAGTTTATAATTCTTCTCCGATCGAAGTTTGTGCTAAAGTGCTTCCTGAAAATCTTGTGATCCTTCCTTTAGTGGAATTTGATGTGATTCTTGGAATGTATTGTCTTTCTCTACATGGATCTCATATCAATTGCCAAAGAAGGGAAGTCACATTTCATATTCCAGATCAATCTACGATCGTCTATCAATGCAAGGATGAACATAACCTTCCAGTGGAAATTTCTTCCATTTTATGGGTATTGATTCCACTAAATGAAGGTTATTTATCTCAAATGGTTGGTGAGAAACTCACGATTAAGAATATGCCCATTGTACGGGAGTTTGATGATGTCTTTTCGGAGGAATTACCGGGTCTTTCACCAAATCGTGAAGTTGAGTTTTCAATAGAACTCGTACCGGGTGCTTTGCCTATTTCAAAGACACCTTATAGAATGGCCCCAATTGAGTTGCAGGAATTGAAGAAGCAACTCCAAGAGAATCTTGATAAGGGATTCATACGCCCTAGTGCGTCACCTTGGGGAGCACCTGTTCTATTTGTTAAGAAGAAAGATGGATCAATGAGACTCTGCATTGATTATCGAGAACTTAACAAGATCACTATCAAGAACAAATATCCTCTCCCACGCATTGATGACTTATTTGACCAACTACGCGGAGCTCAATACTTTTCCAAGATTGATCTTCGTTCAAGGTATCATCAATTAAGGGTCAAAAGGGAGGATATACCAAAGACGGCTTTCCGTACAAGGTATGGACACTATGAATTTATAGTGATGCCATTTGGTCTTACTAATGCCCCTGCTATCTTCATGGATCTAATGAATAGAGTCTTTAGGGAATATCTTGATCAATTTGTGGTAGTCTTTATAGACGATATTCTTGTCTATTCAAAGAGCAACGAAGAGCATGAAGATCACTTGAGAATTATATTGAAGACCCTGAGAAAGGAGAAGCTTTATGCCAAATTTACCAAGTGTGAATTTTGGCTTCAAAAAGTTGCATTTTTGGGTCACATAATCTCAAAAGAGGGGATATCTGTGGATCCAGCAAAAATAGAGGTTATCGAAAGATGGACGAGACCAACAACGGTAACTGAGATTCAAAGTTTTCTTGGTTTGGCTGGATATTATCGACGTTTTGTAAAAGATTTTTCACGATTATCTAATCCACTCACCAAGTTGACTCGGAAAGGAGTTAAGTTTGTCTGGACAGAGGAATGTGAAGAGAATTTCAAGGAGTTGAAAAGAAGGTTATCCAGTGCACCTGTGGTCACACTGCCTTGTAGTGGAGAAAGGTTTATGATCTACAGTGATGCATCCAAGAAGGGATTGGGGTGTGTTCTTATGCAAAATGATATGGTGATAGCTTATGCCTCACGACAGTTGAAAATCCATGAGCAAAATTACCCAACACATGATTTGGAGTTGGCTGCGGTAATCTTTGCATTAAAGATTTGGAGGCATTACCTTTATGGTGAAAGGTGTGATATTTATACTGATCATAAAAGTTTAAAGTATATTTTCACACAAAAGGAGTTGAATATGCGTCAAAGAAGATGGTTGGAGCTGATTAAGGATTATGACTGCTCAATACATTACCACCCTGGGAAAGCAAACAAGGTGGCAGATGCATTAAGTCGACAAGATCATGCTAGTTTATCCATGATGAGGATCACAAAAGATCCAATATTTATGGATTTACAAAGGATGGATCTTGGAATTATAATGGAAGGGGAAAAATCTTATCTTTCTCAAATGAATGTTCAACCATCTATACATGTGAAGATTAAAGAGGCACAGAAAGAAGATGTCGAGTTACAAAAGAAGGTGAGAAATGTTCCTGAATTCAACCTTGATTGTGATGGGATAATAAAGTTCAGGAATCGGGTTTGCATTCCTCCCATCCCCAAATTAAAGAATGAGCTGCTGGATGAGGCTCATAGTTCATCATTCTCTATTCATCCTGGAAGCACGAAGATGTATAGGGACCTGAAAGAGTACTTCTGGTGGGATGGCATGAAAAGAGATGTTGCTGAATATGTCTCTCAATGCTTGGTTTGTCAACAAGTTAAAGCTGAGAGACAGAAGTCTAAGGGGATGTTACAACCATTACCCATACCCGAATGGAAATGGGAAAACATCACTATGGACTTTGTCACAGGACTTCCTAAAACATCCAAAGGCAATAATGCTATTTGGGTCATAGTTGATCGTCTTACAAAGTCTGCACACTTCATTGCTATTAGAGAGGATTTCTCTCTAGATCAGCTTGCCAGGATATATGTAAAGGAAGTGGTAAGATTGCATGGAGTACCACTTTCTATTATATCTGATCGGGATCCGAGATTTACCTCGAAGTTCTGGCGAAGTCTTCAGCATACTCTGGATACAGAGTTGAGTTTCAGCACTGCTTATCATCCCCAGACAGACGGTCAGTCTGAGAGAACAATTCAAACCCTAGAAGATATGTTGAGAGCTTTCTCTATGGATTTAAAAGGAGGTTGGGATCAACACCTACCTTTGGTGGAATTTTTTTATAATAATAGCTTTCACTCTAGTATTCAGATGGCTCCTTATGAAGCTCTCTATGGAAAGAAATGCAGGACTCCAACTTGCTGGGATGAAGTTGGGGAAAGAAAGATATTAGGACCTGATCTCGTTGATGAAATGGCAGAAAAGGTCAGATCTATTCAACACCACATAAGAGCAGCTCAGAGTCGACAGAAAAGTTATGCCGACAACCGAAGAAAAGACCTAGAGTTTGAAGTGGGTGATAAAGTGTTCTTACGAATATCTCCCTGGAAGAGGGTTATGAGATTTGGAAAGAAGGGGAAGTTGAGCCCTAGATATATCGGTCCTTTCGAAATACTGGATCGTGTTGGGAAGGTAGCTTACCGATTGGCGCTTCCACCGAATCTCTCTCAAGTTCACGATGTGTTCCATGTATCTCTCCTGAGAAAGTACATACCAGATCCTTCACATGTACTCAGCTCAGAAGTTGTACCGCTGGAGCAAGATCTTTCTTATGAAGAACAACCGATAAAGATTCTGGATCGTAGCAAAAAAGTCCTACAAAACAAGACCACTCGATTGGTGAATGTTTTATGGAGGAACCACTAACTTGAAGAAGCTACATGGGAGCTTGAGGATATGATGAGGGAAAAGTATCCTCATCTGTTTGTTACAAAGTGACGAATTTCGAGGGAGAAATTCTTTTTAAGGGGGGTAGAATGTAACACCTGAGACTTTTATGTTATATAAATCATCAAAGGAATCTTTTTCTACACAACACTTTCTTGGCTTGCTTTACACGCAATCGCGACCTTCCTCGATAGCTTGCGTCGTACGCAATACCGAGTTTCACTAAACAACAATATGCTATTAAAACTAGCCGTTATGAATAGTAATAACCACTTTTTGAAATTTTATAAATTTTATTTTTCAAAATGGACTTCATTTTTGGACTCAGAATATCGAAATTAGCCTAGGGTGAAATTTTGGTATTTTTCTGAAAACTTTCAATTTTTGATGAATAGTGAAACCACTAAGTGGTAGGTTAAAAAACTGAATTTTGCATAAAACTTAATTTTACCGCTTATGTGAATGGAATTTCAAAAATCCGACAGACACGGTTAATACCAAGGACTAAAATGTGGTTCAATGAGATGAAAATAATTTTTGGTGAATAGTAACTTTTTACTTTTTTTTACCGCGGTTATTAGTAAATAGGGTAACTAAGGGTAAATATGATATTAATATTACTCTAACACATGTCCTAATTCTATTGGACAAGTGTAATTCGACCAAAAACAAACTTAGGAATAAAATATGACCATTTAGGCCCACTTGGATTAGATTAGGACATTTATTATTAATTTATTTAAAAAAGGGTTAAAGTAGTTAAAACCAATGTTTAATAAGTAAATCATTTTTAATATGGGGTTATACATAAGATAAATTCAATAGTAAATATTCATTAGAAAGCTAAAAATATTTACTACATGATGGTATTTTATTTGTAATTTTTAGACATCAAATAATTTATGACACAAAGATGATGCAGTAATTATCTTGTTAATGAAATATTGACATAATTGATGTTATAAACACCAAAATAAATGTAATTTGAGATTTTTTATGAATTCCACTAATTTTCTAGGTTACTATGATATATTAGTGTTGATTTAATCAACTTGGTTCGAACATATAATTCTGTTATGACTTTCACAAAAATCATATATCAAATAGTGTCAAAATTGACACAGAATAGTTTTTAAATCAAATATTATATTATTAATTGTTATTTTATTCCTAAAAATCTAAGGTTCGGCCAAATGACTTAGATAAGGATATATATATTAATAATAAACAATTTGGGGTTCGTTTGGCATGTTATAGTAAGTGTATTAACCATATAGTGAAAGAAAACAAAAAGACATGGTAAAAGTTAAATTATTTAACTTAGAGTTAAATCTAATTGATAAGGTTAAAATAATACCCTAAACTTGTCTAAATCCTATTGGTTGATAGTATTTCGACCCTTCCCCACTTTATCTTCGAAATAAGACCCTTTGGAACCATTATAAACCGATTTTGACTTTAATATAAAATAATATTTTGAGATATTCCTAAGGTGCCCCTCTCCTCCCTTATAAAAGGGCACCTCCTCCCCCTCCTCCTCACACCAATTTGAGCACTCAAGCTCGGCCAAGCCCTGCCATTTTCTCCTCTACACTTCCCTAGAATAATCCTAGAGGTCCTGGTCTTCTCCAAAGACCAATCTTAGTTCCTTAAGTGGAGGATTCAAAGAAGCGTTCCAAAGAAGAGGTAATATCCATTACTGATCTTTTCAATTTCTTTCTTCTTCAACTTCTTCTTCTTTAGTTGTTTCATGATAAAGTAATAACATCAGTATTACTTACATACTGATATGTTATTATAAATATGAAACAACCCTAATTCACCTTCTATCCAACCTACGGAAAAATGAAATCACCGCGCGTGCGTACGTACGGAATACCGTCTCCACGCCGTGGTGTAATCTATTTTCCACCATCACTTTACAAGGATGGGTATAATGGTGTAATGAGTAACTATATATGATTATTATGAAGTAATATTGATACTGAAATAATATATATATACTCCAATACAATTCCATGATCATAGGAACGATATCATCACTCATGCGTACGTACGGAATACCGTCTCCACGATGTGATGCGACTCGTTCTACATGATCTTCATTTCATAATGATTATATAAATGAATTGAATGAATGAATATGGAATATACTACAATAATACCATTCTGGAAATGAATTATCTATAACCTAAATATAAGAATAAGGATTTATTCGACAAAACACGCATAAGAACAAAAAGTTATAAAGACCCGAGTAACAAGTAACAATGAAATATTACTAACAAGAAGCTAATAATATGACCATATATGATATCATATCAATATGTATGATTCTGGAATAAGTCAATAACATTATTTAAACCATTATACAGGATCTTCGGACACGAACAAAGCAAATCGGACCTAAGGTAAGGGAAATATCACAATCTCATTTTTATCTGAGATTGTTTATTCGTAAGTATTTATTGGGGTGTATTTTATCATCCACATCCATGTTCCCTCAATATGTAATATTGTTTCCATCCACTTACACTAGTTTAAATCCAATTTTACCCTTCGGTGAGTTTTTGGTAAAAGATACGAAAGGAATCTTTTGTCGTTTTTCGTACGAGGTACTTTTTTACTTTTCCGACAAAAGTACGAAGAATGTTTTTTTAACTTATACGGCATGAATGGATTTTGAAAACATTATTTCCAAGAAGCTTCCTTTACAAGTTTTCAAGTTTATTTTTAATCAACTTCTTTTATTTTAAAGTCGTATGACATTTTATGAAAGGAAAAATGTTTTTGAAGTAGAAAGGATATTTTCCTCAAGAATGGAGTTCAAGTACTTTATCAAAATTATTTTCCATCTAAGATAATAAAAGGGTTCTGTTTTTATCCCTATTATTACATGGATTTGATTATGTTGTGATGGAAATATTTTTATGAATTCCTTTATCTTATATGAATTGTTTTATGATGTCATGTTGTTTAAGAATCCCATTTTTATTACATGGGTTATGCGATGATGTATGATTTATGATTATGTCGCACACATAAGAAAGGATTCATTATAAGATGGGTGGGACCTATATCTCCCTCCAATGCATTGGGTAAAGATTTTATATCTCATGAGATAGACATGGCTGGAACGGAAGGTTATTTCGGTTCAGTGATACAGGACTGAAACGAGGAGTGAACTCGGTTCAGAAAGGGACTTCGTCCACTAAGATAGTCTTGGCAATGAGTCATGACTAACAAGAAATGATTTTCCATGATTATGTGTTCATGCCACAAAGTTTCAAGTTTTATGTTATGATTATGGGGATCTCATTTTCACTTCTATGATTTATTCCATGTTAAGATAGTATGATCTCTTTTGCAGGTTTTGATTTTCAAAAAGATATGATATGATTTTTATTTCCTTTATTTGCCCTTGCTGAGCATTTGAGCTCACCCTTTTATGTTTTCTTTTCCCCAGGTCAGGAAGATGGATATTAAGTAGAATATGCTAAAAGGGACCCTAGATATAATGAAATAAATGGGAGACACTGTAGAAGATTTATGAACCAGTTGTTTATGTTTCCCAGTTTCTAAAGACACTATACCTATACGGTCCTTTGTGGTTTTGTCATATGTTGTAATAAGTGTGATTTAACTTTGAAGTATTAACAATGTATGTAAAGTGTGGGTCGTCATATACACATATGTGTTTTAGTGTGGGAAAAGGAAATTGTGAGGGAGAAATTTCTTAAGGGGGAAGATTGTAACGACCCAAATATTTATTAATGGAAATTCCTCTAGATCTATTTAAATTTTTTATTATGTAAAATTTGAACTTATTTGGTTTTATGTTTTTGGATTTTAAAATATCGTTATGAATTGTCACCATTGCTAACATAGCTGATGAACAGTGATCACATGATTGTTATAAATATAGGGATTTAACAAATCAAATTTACTTAGATGAAGGAAGTGATGACCCCATCCAATAGACTCTCCCCATATGAAGCCCATTTATTGGAGCTTAGAAATGAGGGTGCCATCATTGGGATTCACTCCTGACCAAGCCCAATCCAATCTTAAATACGTTAATCGTGAGTGGAACCGCCTATAGGAGATGTGGAAGTTGATAGAAATTACCACATGAGTGATGTTAACCAAGCCACCCTAAGAGTCTGTCTCCATCGCACACCTTCCCCTAAGATCTTATCTGGGTGTTTTAAGGGGTTATGTAACAATACCCTAGCACTATGAGTTTGTACAAAGATTATATATTCATTCTATTGTTTTTACATTGTAAAAAGTTTTTAAATCACAAATAGTATTTTTAGTTAATATTCAATTAAGAAATCTATTTTGATGAATTAATGAATTTTTGAATTAAATAATATTTTAATAAAATATTATAATTATTATATTAATTTTTTTAAATATAAATGATCTTAAAATTTTATGAATGCAATTGTAATTTTTATTAAGGTTTGAATGCTGGTTTTGTCAAAACCCCTGAATTTTCTATAAATGTCAGTTTTTAATTTAAAATTAAAAATTCACTTATTTAGAAAATTATTTAGGTAAAATGAATATTATTTTTGGAATGAGGTGGTTGAAGTTATCCAATGGTTATTTTTTCACAATTTTCTGAGACAGTCAAATTATTGGTTAAAAATTAAATACCGTTTAAATATATAATGTGTTTTATGACATCCTAATGAACCAATAGTGATGTAATAAAATACTATAAACATTATGTTCAGACAATATATTTTTTAAAATTAATATAATGTTATTTTATATTTATTTGATTTATTTTACAAATCTTTAGTGGACCCTTCAAGTCTTATAAAACATTTTGTCTTTTTAAATTGTTTTCCTTGAGAGTTACACACCTCCACATAATCTACCCTATTATTTTAAGAAGTTCGGCCATTGGCCTTATAAAATATTGTTTTAAAATTCCCTTTGGAAAAAATCATGGGGAAAAACCATGGGCCGGTTCGTGGTATTGATTAGTTTAATGTGTGGTGAGCCAAACCTACATAATAAAGAATTCCCTCTCCTTTCCTCTATAAACCCACTGAAGATCCCACTTCCTCTTCACTCAAAGCCTTTTGAGTTCATCAATACTCGGACCTAATCTCTCAATAATCCTCCCATGGTGCCCCAATATACCAATAAGCCTCTCTCAAGTCTCTCCCAAGCCCTTGGTATCACACAACCATGTAAGGGATTTCATCTTTTCTCATTTTTGTCTCAATTTCTTTACGTTGTTATACCATTTTAATTTCAATTAAAAATGTTGGGGTATGATTTCAATCCTCCCCCATACTTCATTTTTTATTTTTGAATTATGAGATTCCCCTTTCACTATCATTTAATTCCTCCCATGTATACCCATTACCATGCCGAACTTCTATAAGGAATTTCTCTCTCCTCATTTACATTCAAGAAATTCCTTTGTATTATGAATCTGAATTCCTGTACTTATGTTGTGAAATGTTTCTATATGAACCCATTAATGTAGAATTCATGTAAATATTATGAGACACACATTTCCCTCTCATCAACCATTTTTATTAATTTTTATGTCACAATGTTATGCAGATGAAATTGCATCGCAATTTTCCAAGACAAAATCATTGTGTAATGAATACCATACCCATGTCTGTATCGAGGTTATTCACCTTTATGAACATAAACAAATTGAATGGTACATTAATGTGTGTATTCTAAATTTCTTGATATTGTAATAACTTATGATGTTGAATGATTCCGTGTTATATGATCCATGTGGAACACTTATGCATGAAATGAAATGTTTTAAGAAGCGTGCACCCTGATAGCGCTCCAATGCATTGGGTAAAGATTATTATCATGATAATTCAAGTGAAATGAGGGTTTACTCGTGCTAATTAAAGTTAAATGAGGGTTTACTCATGCTCCATGTGCAATGATCCATGGATCATGCTAAAATCTAGTTAAATGTTGTTGCCACATTTCCAAGTTATGTTAATAATGTTATATCATGAAATTATGTTCTGGTTTCTCCTATGATCCATTGATATTCATATTTCCTAACATGTATTGAATAATTCATGTTATGCCTTTTTAACTCCCTTACTGGGATTTATAGTGCACCCTTTTTCTTATTCATGTCCTCAGGTTATCCAATGAAATGCTAAGTACGAGGGAATGTAGTGGTCATGTAATGGATGTTTTAAATAAGATGTTGCATCCTATGCTTTAAGTTGTTATGTAATTTTCAAAAGCCCCAAAGACACTAGACCCATCGATCTTATTTTTTTTATCATGTGATGTTCTCTATGTAATAAATCATGTTTAAGTGTGTAATAAAGATAAGTGTTGTTATATGTCATCCACCATGCCAGGCTGATGGATTAGGTTGACGCCCCCAGTCATCACCTAGTCTTCCATACACCATGTAGAGCTATGATCAGGTAAACCCCCAGACGTTGAGTGATGTTGTATTCCTCTATCTGTGGGAATCCTAATTTCATATCAATATCTCCATCCATATCCAAATCACGGATGAAACTACCCTAACCATCTATTGGGGGATACTTTGGCACCACACCTGCTATGCAGGTCAACAAAACATGCCAACCCCCAATATAACTGGGGAAAATCATGAGCCTATTGGGATTTGAATCCCAGCCTCCCAAAAAACATGAATGATTATGGTATGTGATGGTTAAAAAAAATTTAGAAAGGTTATGCTAATGTTAAGGGTGAACTAAGGTTATGTAAGGGAAAAAAATTATGTATGGGAAAACAGAAACTTGTATTGGTTAAGTAAGGGTAAGTAAGGGTAAACAAATATTAAGTAAGGGAGAGAAAATTTATGTAAGGGACAAATTATATTAATTAACTATATAAAAAAGTTATTTAAGTGTAAAAAAAAGTTATATAAGGGTAAAATAATGTTATGTAAGGGTAAAAAAAGTTATGAAATGAAAATATAAAGTTAAGTATGGGTAAAAAAATATTATTTAATGATAAACTAAAGTTAAGTAAGGTTAAAATAAATTCATTTAAGGAGAAAAATTTTAATCTAGGGTAAACTAATGTTATGTTAGTGTAAAAAATTTATTTTTTGGTAAAAATAATTTATGTTTGGGAAAATAGAAGTTAATTAATGGTAAACAAAAATTAGGTAAAGGTAATAAAAAGCTATGTAAGGTTAAACTAAAGTTATGTAAGGGTAAAACCAAGTTATATAAGGGTAAAATAAAATTAAGTAAGGGTGAATGGAATTTATGTAAGGGTAAAATAAATTTAAGTAAATGTTAACTACAATTAAGGGTAAACATAAGTTAGGTAAATATAAAAAAATGTTATGTAAAGGTAAACAAAAGGTAATTAAGGGTAAATATAAGTTTTGTAAGGATAAAACAAACAAATGTAAGTGTTAATTAAAGTTAATTAAAGTTAAAAAAAGTTATATAAAGGTAAAATAAATTTATTTAAGGGTATAAAAATTTATTTAATGGAAATATAATGTTATGTTATGGATAAACAGTGATATGTAAGGGAAGACTGAAATTGTGTAAGGGTAAAAAAAGTTAATTAACGGAAAACTGAAGTTATGTATGGTCAAAAAAATGTTTTTTAAGTGTTATATAAAGTAATTTAAGGTTAAATAGTATTTAGTAAGTGTAAAAATGTGTTATGTAAGGGTAAACTATAGTTAATTAACTGTAAAACAATTTTATGTAACTGGAAAACAAACTTTTATGAGGGTAAACTAAAGTTATGTAAGGGAAAGAAAATGTTATTAAAGGGGAAAAATAATATTTACTATGGGAAAAACAATGTTATTTTATGGTAATATAAAGTTAATTAAGGGTAAAAAAGATATTTAATAGTATGAATAAGTTATCCAAGGGTAATGTAATGTTAATTAAGCGAAAAAAAGTCATGTGAGGCTATGAAAAATTTAACTAAGGGTAAAAATAGTTAAGTAAGCATATAAAAAGTTATGTAAGGGTAAAAAAAGAATTGTAATGTTAAAATAAAGTTATGTAAGGGTTAAATAAGGTTATTTAAGGGTAAAAATGTACTTTTATTCGTTTATATTCTTACACTCATTCCAGGAAAGAGAGATATCATTTTTAAAACTTCTGGAATGATGTAAATGTTCCATATGGTTATTCATCGAATACCAATAATATAGTGTTAATTAATGATTTGAAGTCAATGGTTATGAAATCACAAGAATATCATTTTTTGATGAATGAACTATTGCATGTAGCTTTACATTTTATTTTACCCAAGAATATAAATCATTCATTAAAAAATCCATTTTTCTTTTTCAAAGGTATATGTAGAAAATATATATACTCCATAGAATTTCCAACTATGGAAAAATGTTTTCTTCCATATTATGTGAATTGGAAATGTTTTTTTCCTCTGGCATTCTATTATATGATAGCTCACTTTCTGTTTCATTTAGTAAGAGAGATCTGAAAATGTGGTCTTGTACCTTAAATATTGATGTACCCCATTTAATGGTATATGACGATTTTGAAAGTGAATGTCAAAAATAAAATTTGTCCAAAGGTTTATATTGGGAATTGATATATTGTTGAGGAAACCACTGAATTATACAATTACTACCTCTTTGATGTGTGAATAATTATTCTACCAAAATATCATCACCCTGGGAAGCTTGTGGTTAATGGAATTTCTAGAATAGATGTTTTCACGATCACCATTAGAGATTGGGAGCAGGCCCACCTTTATTTTTTGCATAATATTTAAGAGGTTTCCCCATATGTTCAAACCCATAATGAAATTATTTGTCATTTTGAATCCATTAAGGGATAAATTATAGATATCAAATACATGTATTAAACATTTTATAGGATAGTTTGAAGATCATATTCTTAAGGAGTTAGATGAAAATCTAGATTCAAATTTAGAATTAATTTTATGGCTATCCAGAGGACCACGTATGCATGTATTGTATTATAATGGTTATTTCATTAATGGTTATACATTCTATAATTAAAAACATGATGGAGGAAGTGTCACGAAAAATAGAGTAGTTACAATTGTGGATGAAGTGATGCATTTATCTGATACTAAGGATTAGAGTCCAATTTATAAGAATTTGTTATAATTTTTGGTCATAAAAAAATATGGGAGTTGAATTAGAAAACATTCCATGGGTATATTTTTCAGTGATAATGTGTTGATAAAAGGAGTGTTGTTAAAATAGATCAATTGGGATTTGTGAATTTGGATTTTAGTAAGGAAGGGTACAAATAAAAACTATATATAATAACATCACTTGTAGTACATGTATTTTATATTCCAGATCCTACAAACAAAAAGTGGTAAATTATTATTTTATTAACAAAACCCATGGAAGGTTCACATGAAAATCCAAATATGGATGCCCCTTCATTAGGATGTATTGATCATTTAATAGTTTTCCCAATCTAGGCAGGGTCTTGAATTTTAGAGGAGACCATAATAAAAGGATTTGTAGACTCCAAAGTGTGGTCAAATCACATCAACCATTAAAATATATATTTCAATAATCTTGTTATTTTTTTTCTAATATACATTTTGTTACATCAAATTATTAGCTGTTCACTACTAAATTTACATAATCTAAATTAAATATTGATAAAATTCTATACATAATGACTTATGTAAGTTTTGAAGCTCCCAATCCTAAGGAATAATTGGTTTCTCAACCAGCTGCTTCTCTCAGTGGAGAGAAACAACAACCTTCTAAACATGCCAATACTACCAATACGAAAGAACAACAAATTATTTATTTTGAATATAATGAAATAGTATATGGTGAATAATTGATGTCTAAAAAAACAGGAGCATCATAACATGATAGTGTTTGAAAAAATTATTAATGTTAAAATAAAATGAACCAAATTCATGGTTGGATGGAATGCGTGCGACCATCCTTATAACCGTAACAAGGCCATCTTTAGTAGTTCCAATAGACTCACTACTCGGTAGCCTATTCCAATTAATGTAGAGTCATGGAACCATGTTTTACCCATGGTTAGTACACTAATTTGGGAATATTTTAGGGTAACATTAGGATATCCATATTTATTTAAAAGAAAAATTATATAATGAAACATTGAATTACTCTTCATTATCCCTTGAAGAGTGAATTTATAGTTGACCGCTCCCACAAGAAATATTTATTACCATTTTAAAGAAAGGATCATAGGGTATATTCACAAATCTAATAATGCTTCATCTCAATAATGTTAAAGGGAAAATAACCATGCACCCACCACATATATATTCCCACCTAACAAGTCAAGAAGAAAGGGATTCATTTACTGGTCATCGTGAGGAGACATCTTTTCATGTACATTGTGTTTGATAATAAATTATTTGAAAATAAATGTATTAAACACTTTTATTATTTATTTTTATTTTATGAAACATCCAATATGTGATGAAAATAAAAAACGGGTTGAAAAATTAACATACCCCTACCATAAAGCAAGGTTGCGGAACGCTTCCCTTGAAAAAATTGGGTATGTATTTTAAATCTACTATAATTCTTTTTTGTGACAAGAAAAAAACATAATTATGTTCATATATTTATATATAGATTAATGAATCCAAATCCAAATCGACTTCCATAATACAACTTGTTGTATAGAAGGAGGAACATATAAATAATTTTGGGATACTAATTGATGAAAACATACAATATGTGTGGGAAAGATGTGTTAATATGAAATAATAATTTTTTTTGTAAAGTCACTATTACATAATACTGGTTACTTATTCTCTAATATTTTTTATCTGACCTAGACATAAAAAACATCATCAACTGTATCAGTTGAACAACTATTATCATTGGCCTTGAAGTGGAAAGAACATCATGACTATATCAAAGGTGTGGGTTTTGGGGTAAAACCCCACACATATTTTGAGAAATTAATAGAATATGGGGTTAAAAGATAGATAAATGGAAGAGATGAAGGCATGATTTTCTTCCATTGGAGAAATTGTTTTGGTAGTTTGAGTTGCCAGAAAATGTTATGGGTGGAAGAAAAGATAAGAAACAACTCAAGATAAACCATTACATGATGACCCCCCACAATCTTTGAGGTAAGACACTACCCTCAAGGATTTGTCTCAAATGAGTAAATCAATATTCTCATAATTTTTCTATATGAAATGTGAATCAGGAAAACACTGATACTTTTCCTTTACAGATAATCAATAGGATGAAAATGATTATGATTTATACCTATTTAAATCCTCCCATTTCCTTGTTGGGATGTATATTGTGTATAATATCCAAGAATAAAATATACACAATAGACAACTTAAAACATTTCATGTGAGAGTGGGGATATCATAGCACATGAGCTGAGCACTGGGCTACTTGTTGGACATTATGAGGAAGATATTCATAAAATCGATCAAGATATTGGAACATTCAGAGCATGGCCTTCAGTTCATGTAAAAAAAATATTTACATGGATGTATTCACTCATGTACTATAATCGTGCACTATAAGATAAAAAGGCATGGTGGAATCAACAATACCTCAATCTAGTATACAGTGTACCTTTTATGACCAAAATTGTGTAATTTGAGTTTTAAATTAACATTTTATTAATTTATTATTTCATATATATGTTCTATTTATTTCGTTATTGTTTTAATTACATTAAAATTGTTTTCTTATATAGGATTATTCTTTTTGTGAAGTTATATTTTTCTTTCAATTGTATGAAGAATGCTTGAAAAGAGAGAACATGTTGCTTTTAGAAGTAGTGTTCCAAGAAGCATGGGGTTCTCTTTTCTATCAAAATGGAAAATTTGTATCTTTTGAAGATTGGTGTAGATAGATAAAAAAATAAAAATTTCAAACTCAGTAATTTTCACCTCAATCTAATACACAATGTTCTCGGTATGAACTGAACTGTATGTTTTTAGTTTATAATTTACATTTTAGTTCAAAACACACATCACATACCCAAAACTGATAAAATACATTAAAATTGTTTTTATAATTTAAGTAAATGATCCATAAGTCATTTTTGACATTTAGAAATTTTCCTAACCACAACCGGACACATGATGTGACCGTTATTACTCCAAGTGTGTCATTTTATTTAAAATTGACACTAATTTTAGTAAAAAACACAAGTGATATACACAAAATTGTTAAAATCTATTAAATTTGTTTTAATACTTTTGGAAAAAAATACAAGAGTCATTTTTGATGTGTATGAATCACTCACACTTCAATATGAGGCACAATGTGACTGGTATGACTCCAAGTGTCTCTTTTTATTCAAAACAGACATTAATTTTAGTAAAAAATGAAAACCGACAAACTCAAAACTAACTAATACCTTCATATTTTTTTACTATAGTAAAATTATCTATATGTCATTTGAGATATATAGGAGTCATCCACACCTCAGTCTGATGTACGTTGTGATTGGTATGACACGAAGTGTATCTTCTTATTTAAAGTTGACATACATTTTAATAGAAAAGGAAACTGACATACTCAAAATCAATGAAACACATTCATATTGTTTTAATAATTTTTAAAAATGAAGCATAATTCATTTGTGACATATACGAATTGGATTCACCTCAATATGATACAAAATGTGCCTAATATAACTCAAAGTGTCGGTTTTTAGTTTATAATTGACATTTTAATTCAAAAAGTGTGACACTATAAATAGAAGAAAACATAGTTTGATTATATTGATAATTTATAACATTAATTCATAAGTAATTATTAATATGTGGGTATCATTCTCACATAAAACTGACACATGATTTGACTGATATGACTTACTGTGCATGTTTCTAGTATGAAATTAAATTTTTGTTAAAAATATGAGTGACCAAATAAAAAAAAGAAAACACATTAGGATAGTATTGATACTATAGTAAAATGTCCCATAAGTCATTTATGACATGTAGGAATCGTCCATTCTCAATTTAACATGCGGTGTGACTGGTATGACTACATGTGTTCCTTTTTGTTTAAAATTTTCATAATTTTAGTAAAAACAAAAAGTGTCATACTCATGACTGATAAATTGATTTTAGTTTTTTTGATGCATTAAGATAATGATCCAAAAGTAATTTTTGATATGTAGGAATAATTAAAACCTCATTTTGATGCACATTGTGACCAATGTGAATCAAAGTGAGTCTTTATTTAAAATTGATATTAATTTTAGTAAAAAGGACAAGCAACATTCTCAAAATGAATGAAACACATTTAGATTGTTTTTATACTTTATAAAAATGATCCATATGTCATTTTGATTTGAAAGAATCAATTGCACCGTAATTCTATGCAAAGTGTGGCTGATATGACTCCAAGTGTAACTTTTTATATAAAACTGATATTAATTTAATCAAAAAAGGACATCTGACATACTCAAAATAGTGAAAACTAATTTATATTGATTATATATTTTATTAAAATGGGAAATAAGTCATTTTGATGTGAAAGAATAACCCACACCTCAGTCTAATGAACTGTGTGACCGATATGTCTCTAATAGTGTCATTTTATATTTAATTGTCATTGATTTTAGAAAAAACCACATGTGGCATACTCAAAACCAATCAAACAGATTTAGGTTTTTTTATGAATTTAGATAATGATCTATATGTAATTTTTGAAATGTAACAATAAATTTTATTTCAATCCGACACATGGTGTGACCGATATGACTCCGAGTGTGTATTTTTATTTAAAATTGATAATAATTTTAGTAAACATGACCGATGACATACTCAAAACCCAGAAAAAACATTAGGGTTGTTTTTATACTTTTATGAAATGATCCATATGTCATTTTCGATGTGTAAGAATCACCCTCACCTCAATCTGATGCATGATGTGAGCAGTATGACTCCATGTTTTGTATTTTTATATTAAATTGGAATTAATTTTAGTAAAATGGAGGAGTGAAATACTCAAGACTGGGAAACACATTCATATTGTTTTGATACTTTAGTAAAATGATCCATGAGTCATTTTTTCCATGTAGGAATTAGCCTCACCTCAATTTGAAACACATTGTTCTCGGTATGACTGAAACAATCTATTATCTATTTAAAATTGACATTTATTTCAAAAAATGTTTCACTTACTAAAAACAAAAAAAGCACACACTGATTATATTTATCATTTTTTACAATTATTTATATGTTATTTATGATGTTTAGGAATTAGTATCACATCAAACTGACACACAATGTGACCAGTATAATCCAATGTGTGTGTTTTCAGTTTAAAATAAAATTTTAGTAAAAAAACAAAATTGGAATTCTCAATACTAACAAAACACATTTGGATTGTTTTTATGATAGATGTAAATTACTTATAAGTCATTTTTTACTTTTAAGAATCAACATAACCTCAATTTGATGCACGGTGTGGCTGGTATGAATCAATCTGTCTCTTATCACTTAAAATTTGACATTTTAGTTAGAAAAGTGCGTCACTCACTTAAAACTGAGAAAATAAACTATTATTTTCTTTATAATTTAGTAAAATTATTCTTAATTAATTTTTGGTGTGTAGGAATTGGCCTCACAATAAACTAGCACATGATGTGACTGGTATGATTCAAAGTTCATTTTTTCATATTGAAATGAAATTTTGGTAAAAAACATAAGTGACACACTCAAAACAAAAAATCATATTGAAATTTGTATTTATAATTGAGTAAAATGATCTATTTTTTATTTTTAACATGCATGATTTAGATGCACCACAATATGGGTCATAATGTGATCGGTATGACTCAAAGTGTTTATTTTTATTTAAAATTGACATTAATTTTAGTAAAAAGAACAAGTAACATACTCAAAACTGATAATTTTTTTAATTTTTTTATTGTCTATAAAAATAATCCATAAGGTTTTTTGTAGGAATGAGTCTCACCGCAATCTCATGCATGGTGTAAACAGTATGACTCAAAGTGTTTCATTTCATTTAAAATTGACATTAATTTCAATGAAGAAGAAAAATGACATACTCATGACCAAGAAAAATACTTCATATTCTTTTGATACATTAGGAAAATGTGTCACGACCCGTCCTCGGGGCTCATGCCGTGACTACCCCAAGCCTGCCTTCTATAGGATAGGGGATGGTGACTAGAACCAAAGGCCTAAATCCTGATAGAAGGGAAGACATTTCCTTTATATAAGAAAACAAACACCACATAGTACACAAGATGAAGTAAACACTAAGTAAACTGAGTACAAAAGTAAGTGATGGAAATTAAATAGGCCAGAATACAAACCCAACTGAAAGTAATGTACAACTGAAAAGAATGTACAACAGCGGTAAAGTAAATCAGCAACCACCGAGTCGTCCTCTGGCTATCCCACCTGAAGGGTGGGTACAAATGGTCTCCTCAGCTCCTCAGGTCTGGCCGTCTGCTCCGTGTATGTCCTGCCTGATAGTCCACCTCCGAGTACTGTCCCACTCCACAAGCCTCAACCACAATCAGCATTTTCCATCGTCTGCAACCAACACAATGTAGTGCGGGAATAGCTCATGCACGGGTGAGTATACGATACTCAATAGGGACCCCGAGACCCACGAAGGTCTCCCAGAATCCACAAAGGATAAAACACAAAGAAAATATACGAACATGAAGTATCAACCAACTCTACTTAGGTATATGCCCATACATATACCTAAGTCATCAATTCCTGTTCGGCTCCAACTCATGAGCCCAAGTACAACCCAGTCCACACAGGAAGGTACAACCCAATCCACACTGGAAAGCACAACCCAATCCACACAGGATAGCTAGTCAATCATATCGAAGATAATTGTTGAAATTCAAGACTCATCTCACACATGTATACTACTCACAAAGAGGGTAGAGATGATAGGTGTAACCTCTGAATCATCTCCCCTGCCAAACCCACGTAGGATCCATGTACAGAAGTAGTCACTACCGAACCCACGTAGGATCCTAGTACAGTAACCATCGCTGCTGAACCTATGTAGGATCCAAGTACAGTCGTCATCACTACCGAATCCACGAAGGATCCAATGTAATGAACCGTAAAATACAAGGAATTTTTTTTCTAAATTTTCTTTGGGATTTTACAAGAACGCAGTTTCTGATGGCACTTGATTCCGAGGCCCGGTGTGCCCGGAATTTCTATCCAAAGTTTAGCTCGGGTACGTTCAGTGAACGAATGAGTGGGAATTCCTATCTTTTGAATAGGTTCTCAGAATCGAATTCTGAGGGCACCAATGGAACCGCATTACCGGTAATTGCTTAGGAACGCCTTTTCTGGAGTTGTGTTTGCTCGATATGAGTTGTTTTAATTTGTGGATTAAGTGTGAGTGAAATAAAATTTTATTAAGAATTTTATTTCTCTTTTCCATGTGTTAGAACCTAGGTGTAGGAGTTAGGGTGGGACCCACTGATTCTTAGTTTCTCTTGAGTGGATTAAAGGTGAGGTGGGGCCCACAGGAGCCCCCAACTTTTCAATTCCCTTAACTCCCTAACTCCTATTAACCCCCCACTTAAGTTGTGTAACACTTTTAACTTTTAAACTTCCCTTTATTTGGGTGACTTTTCCTCTCCTATCATTAAGTATGCCAACACACCAATTCAATTAATTAAATTAAGTTTTGATTTTTGAATTGTTGCATGAGTTAATAAAATAAGGATGAGCCTTATTTTATTTTGGTTGGTTGTTGTGTGTGGAAAATTGTGGAGAGAGCTCTTGGGTGTTTTCATCTTCATCACGAAGAACACCAAGACTTCGACGAAGATCGTCGTCACCGTAAGAAGAGATCGATGTGCTGTCTCTTCTCCTCTCCGCAGTTGGTGTGTGACCACTTTTTCCGAAGATCGACGATGCACCCTCTTTCGATCTTCTTCCCGTGTCAAAGAAAAGGAGACGCGACTTTCTCCTTGGACATTCTCCGTCAACATACGGAGCTTCACCTCGCGGCGTCGTTTTTCGCAGCGAACCCCCGTTCTAGCTACGCTCAAGGTAGGGGTTATTTAATTATTATTTTTCGTGTTTACCACCTTGTCGTTCTTCATGAAAAACCACCAAATTCTATCGATTAATGTGAGGGGGGCGGACCGCACAAACACGACCGACCCTCCTCCTTTATCCATGTTTGTTTCTTTGTGGTTTGAAACAAGAATGGCGTGGTTCCGTCGCACCGCGTGTGATCGTGCGACAAGGATTGTGTGGCGCCGTCGCGCCGCGCCGTGGAAACGAACAAGGACACGACGCCATAGCGCCGCATCGGATAAACCCGAAGACATTGCGGCCGGAGCGGGGCCGCAATGGAAGAGCACGACGTCGTCGCACCGCACCGGACGACAAAGGCCGCGACAGGTTCCGGGCCACGGCGAAGCAGGGTGACCGGCGGCCGGAGACGGGATGCCGGCGTCAGGGCAGAGAGGGGACCGGCCGTCACTGGTCCCGTGGAGCAAGAACCAGCCGGCCGGACAGGGGGAGAGCTGGGGGTCAAACCCCCAGCTGGCCAGCTGAGCGGCCCCTTAATTGGGGTCGTGGTTTCCGAACGGCGGGGGGCAGCGCCCCGCCCCCCCCCCCCCCCCCCAGCATAACCGAACGGCTCGGCCGTTCGGCTGAGACAGCTGGTGCCGCACTCCAGTGCGCTGGGTCACGCCAGCCGGGTCGGGTTGACCCGGTTCGGGCCGACCCAAGGGGTGTCGAGCCGGGTCGGTCCGGTCCTGAAACACCCATTTTCGGCCCCTTTTGGTTCTTTTCCCCATATCTCGGGTTAAGGACCTCCGATCGATGTGCTGTCAGCGGCGATGTGATCCTTGTATCGAAACGGTCGTTTCGGTATATCGCACTCAAGGTTTCGGAATACTTTGGGTTTGGCCGGGTTGGTTCGTACACGAAACCAACCGGGCCCTCGGAGCGGAAACACTCATATCTTAAGCTCCGGACGTCCGATTGACGTGCCGTCGACTTTGTTGGATTCCTCTTAGTGAGAAAGATCTTTTGGCTTACTCCACCCGAGGTTTGAACACAGGTGGAGTACGGTCGGGTTGTTTTTCCTTAAAAACCAACCGGGCCCCTGGGACGAAAAAGCCAATAACTCTCAGACCGGACGTCCGATTGACGCGCCGTCTGCGACATTGAGTTCCTGTTGACGATACGGAACTTTTGGATACATCAACTCTGGACTATGTGTCATTTGATGTATCAGCCTCTCGACTCGTGGAGCAGACCCTCCCGAACGAGCTTGCTGTGTGCGGGAACCCTAGAGCTGGCTGCATTTACTACTGTGATGACAACGACTGTACAGAGATAATCAGTGGATTCGACGGCGACGACTACAACACTCAATGATCCTATGTGGATCAGTGCTACCGATCCTGTGTGGGTCCGATCCTGTGTGGGTCAGCGCTCAGCGGTTCTGTGTGAGCCAGCGCCTACATATCCTGTGTGGATCCGATCCTGTGTGGGTCATTGCGGGGGTTAGTTACCTATCAATCCTTTGCGGGTCAGATCCTATGTGGGTCATTGCGGGGGTTAGTACATATCGATCCTTTGTGGGTCCGACGGCTTAGATGAATCAGTGGCAATATCTGATCATCTCTATTGTCATACGAAGAAGTATACCTGTGTGATCTGAATCCTGTTTTGCTTTCCTATGTGGATTGTGTTGTGCTATCCTATGTGGATTTACGTTTTTCTTTCCAGTGTGGACTAGGTTGTACCTGGGCTCAGATGTTGGAGCCGAATGAGAATTTATGACTTAGGTATATGTATGAGAATATACCTAAGCAGCGTCGGATGTTACTTCGTGATTGTATCTTTCCTTTGTGGATTATCCTTTTGTGGATTTGGGAGACCTTTGGGGGCCTCGGGGTCCCTACTGAGTAGCTTATACTCACCCCTGCACGGGCTATGCCCGCACTACGTTGTGTTGGATGAAGACGACAGATAGTGCTGATCGTAGTTGAGGCTTGCGGAGCAGGACAATACCTGGAGGTGGACCATTGGATGGGACGTACTCGTAGCGGTCGGCTGGATCCGAGGAGCAGAGGAGGCTATCTGTACTCACCCTTCAGGTGGGATTTCTAGTGGACAGCTAGGCTTTGCGGCTTTACTTTTCAGTTGCTGTTTTCCCTTCCAGTTGTACTTTACTTTCAGCTTGGGTTTGTATACTGTCCCACTTACTTTTCTGCACTTACTGTTGTACCAGCTTCACATATTGTTTACATCTACTGCTTTCTTGCTCTGTGGTGTTTGTTTACTTTAAAAAGGAAATTCCTTCCATTTTTATCGGGAATTTATGCCTTGGTGCTAGTCTCCAGCCCCTGGCCTATGGAAGGCGGGCTTGGGGTAGTCACGACACGGGCCCCGAGGACGGGTCGTGACAAATTGGTATCAGAGGAGTTCGGTTCTACCACATAACTTGGGACTCTGATCTTTTTCTATGAGAAGCAATAGTGTTAAGTGTATTGGGTGTGGTTATCAGTCCAGGGGGTCCAGTGTTGGTGCAGCGGCCGACGTATCCATACACCAGGACTCTGACTTCTGATTTCCGACTTAATGCACGAAAAAATTGATTGCATGTGTGTTTCAAGTTTTCTATGTGATTAATTTGTGTCAGCTCACCAGGTATATTGTTTGACCATGGCGCACCTGTTTCTTTTTAGGATGGCCCCACGACGGCAGCCATCTAGGGTTCCGAGAGTTGAGCGTGATGACAACCCACCGAGCGATAAGGCCTCGGTGCAGGGCCCTTTGTCAGTAGTGGCACCGACAGTAGCTCTACCCACCGAGCCGCCGATGCTTCCAGCCCCAGCCACTGACGATGCACATCGCCTTAGTGCACTGCATGAGTTCCAGAGCTAGCGACCGCCCAGGTTCCGCGGGGAGATGGACCCCCAGGCAGCCGAGGACTGCTGGAGGCAGTGGTAAGAGTTTTTCGTTTAGTGAGGACACCAACAGACCTCATGGAGATCCTCGCAGTGAGCCTACTGCACGCGGCAGCGCGCCGATGGTGGAGTTTGATGCTTTAGGTGAACGTTGAGGCATCTCTTCTCTGGACGGACTTTGAGAGCCTCTTCTGCTCGGAGTTCATCCCAGCCACCCTCCATGTGGTGCGTATCTAGAAGCTTCTTCAGCTGCGGCAGGGCATCTTGACAGTCGCCCAGTACTCGGCGATATTTACCGATCTCTCGCGCTACTCGACCGAAATGGTATGGGACCCATTCTTCTGGGCCCGGACCTTTGAGCAGGGATTAAGGCATGAGATCAGGGCATCACTGATCTCCCTCATCATTACGTCTCAGGAAGGAGTACTTGAGCGAGCTCTTCTCATCGAGAGTTTTCTTGCTAAGTCAACACCAGTGGCGAGACCTACCACTGGGTGACACGTGGCAGAGTCTTCTGCAGCCGGCAGTAGATAGATGTCGCAGAGGTCCAAGTGGGCCAGGCCAATGGGCGGACAACCACAAGATACTCGCTCGGAGGTGCGGAGCACACGCAGCAGGACCAGTCTTACGAGTGGAAGACAATGCTATGCATGCGGCAGGCAGGGCCACATGGCTCGTGACTACCCAACCCGCCATGCAGAGGAGTAGCAGACGGTTGAGGAAGCACCTCGGCAGAGGCATAAGTTAGACCGTGGCGGTCCGCAGGGAGCAGGTGGACGAGGCCGAGGAGCTGGTCGAGCGGAAGGTGGTGGACGACGTGTTGAGGCTTTACCACCACCACCAACACCAGGAGGTCCACCCTAACCTCAGGGGAGAGCATAGCTTCAGGCAGCTGAAGATTACGATCATGGAGCTCCGGAAGCGGGTGTACTAGTACGGGACTAGCTCTAGGCATAGAGGCCTTTGCCTATAATTCCTCTAGCTTCGTAGTTTGTGTTTCCTTGTGTCCTTGTACTTTGGGTTGAAGTAATAAAAGACGCTGGCAATAGTGACGTTTTCTTTCTTGTCTTTTCTTGTTAATACTAAGAGGTGCCGGTTAAAAACTGTTGACTTGACCCTCACATGCGATATTTTTACTGGAGGGACCCAGTGACCACACACTGATGCTGACAGTGTGACTTAACCCTTGGAGGAGAGAGTAACAGTTAGATCTCTTGGTAGAAGCGTCGAGGCCTTACGACGTCATCCATGCCATGAATTAACTAATCATGATGGGATTGACTGTATTAGGCAAGGAACGTGGTTCATCCAGGGGATGAGACCGGATTTACCTTTTCAGCAAAGGAGAAATCTTTGTAGCTTTGCAGAACATTAAGGAGGAAGGGGCAACCCTTCATGTGGTCAGACAGATGTCAGCAGAGCTTCCAGGAGCTGAGACATAGTTTGACCAGCACCCCTAGAGGCGTGGATAGAGATGGAGAAACCTTCCTTCAGTATCTCACAGTCACCCCTCCACTATTGCAGCGGGTCAGAGAGGCACAACGTGGGGACACTGACTGTGAGACGCGGAGTGCACAGATATCCTCAGGACATGAACCTGATGGTCTCTCCTTTGGAGCAGAGCACGACGTCCTTTTCAGAGGACGTACCCTGGTACCAGTTTCCTTACGGGAGGAGGTGCTGAGAGAGTTTCACACTTCTCCTTTGGCGGTACATCCTGGAGTGGCGAAGATGTACCGGGATCTCAGATGACAGCACTGGTGGCTGGGCATGAAGAAGGCTATGGCAGAGTTCATTTCTCGATGCCTCACCTACCAGCAGGTAAAGGCAGAGCACCAGGTACCAGCAGGCTTGGAACAACCTTTGGAGGTCCCGGAGTGGAAGTGGGATGGGATATCTATGGACTTCGTGACTGGACTTCCACGCACTTCTAGAGGTCACGACTCCATTTGGGTGATTGTCGACCGACTCACCAAGTCGACACACTTCTTACCCATTAGAGAGTAGGGCTCAGTGGAGAGCTTGGGAAGACTTTACATTCAGGAGATTGTATGGCTTCATGGTGTGCCATCATCTATCGTCTCCGATTGAGATGCTCGCTTTACTTCCCGTCTTTGGAAGGGGTTGAAGGAGGCGTTCGGGACACAGCTACATCTGAGCACAGCCTTTCACCCTTAGACGGATGGTCAGATGGAGAGGACCATTCATACTCTCAAGGACATGTTCCGCGCTTGTGTCCTCGACTTTGGTCGTAGCTGGGAGGACCACCTACCCTTGGTGGAGTTCGCGAACAACAACAGTTACCACTCCACCATCGGGATGGAACCATATGAGGTGTTGTACAGCCGACCTTGTAGATCTCCTTTGTGCTGGACAGACCCTGGAGAGTCAACACTTGTGGGACCGGAGATGGTCCAGGCCATGACAGAAAAGGTCCAGGTCATCCATGAGAGGATGAGGACAACTCAGAGCCAGAAGAAGTCATATGCTGACAGGAGGTAGAGGCCACTAGAGTTCGAGGATGGAAACCATGTCTTCTTGCGTGTCTCACCTCGACGTGGATTATGGAGATTTGGCCGAGGCGACAAGTTGTCTCCATGCTTCATCGGACCCTTCCAGGTCCTCAACAGGATCGGCGAGGTGGCTTATCGCCTGGCTCTACCACCACAGTTGCACCGGGTGCACGTCGTCTTCCACGTATCTCAGCTGAGGAGATACGTGCATGACCCGATGCATATCATTGACCATGGGGAGATAGACATCGATGATGGGGAGACTTTTACGGAGGTCCCAGTGGAGATCGAGGATCGACAGGAGCGGGTCCTATGTGGACAGTCGATTCCTCTAGTGCGCATCAGATGGCAGCACAGAAACCTCCAAGAGAACACTTGGGAGCAGGAGGCTCAGATGCGTGCTCAGTACCCACATTTGTTTCCCTAGCTTATGATGTATCTTTACGGGGACGTAAATCCTTGAGGTGGGAGTAATGTAATGACCCGTAAAATATAAGGAAATTTTTTTCTTAATTTTCTTTGGGATTTTACAAGAACGCAGTTTCTAACGGCACTTGATTCCGAGGCCCGGTGTGCCCGGAATTTCTATCCGAAGTTTAGCTCGGGTACGTTCAGTGAACGAACGAGCGGGAATTCCTAACATTTGAACCGGTGCTCGGAATCGAATTCCGAGGGAACCGATGGAACCGCAACACCGATAATTTCTTAGGAACGCCTTTTCTGGACTTGCGTTTTCTCGATATGAGTTGTTTAAATTTGTGGATTAAGTGTGAGTGAAATAAAATTTTGTTGAGAATTTTATTTCTCTTTTCCATGTGTTAGAACCTAGGTGTAGGAGTTAGGGTGGGACCCACTGATTGTTAGTTTTTCTTGATTGGATTAAGGGTGAGGTGGGGCCCACACGAGCCCCCAACTTTTCAATTCCCTTAACTCTCTAACTCCTCTTAACCCCCCACTTAAGTTGTGTAACACTTTTAACTTTTAAACTTCCCTTTATTTGGGTGATTTTTCCTCTCCTCTCATTAAGTATGCCAACACACCAATTCAATTAATTAAATTATGTTTTGATTTTTGAATTTTGGCATGAGTTAATAAAATAAGGATGAGCCTTATTTTATTTTGGTTGGTTGTTGTGTGTGGAAAAATGAGGAGAGAGCTCTTGGGTGTTTTGATCTTCATCACGAAGAACACCAAGACTTCGATGAAGAATGTCGTCACCGTAAGAAGAGATCGACGTGTCATCTCTTCTCCTCTCCGTAGCCAGTGTGTGACCCCTTTTTCTGAAGATCGACGATGCAACCTCTTTCTATCTTCGTCCCATGTCAAAGAAAAGGAGACGCCACTTACTCCTCGAACATTCTCCGTCAACATACGGAGCTTCACCTCGCGACGTCGTTTTCCGCGGCGAACCCCCATTCTAGCTACGCTCAAGGTAGGGGTTATTTAATTATTTTTTGTTCATGTTTACCACCTTTTCGTTCTTCGTGAAAATATGACCAAATTCTATCGATTAACGAGAGGGGGCCGGACCGCACAAACACGGCTGACCCTCCTCCTTTATCCATGGTTGTTTCTTTGTGGTTTGAAACGAGAATGGTGCGGTGCCGTCGCACCGCGTGTGATCGTGCGACAAGGATTGTGCGGCGCCGTCGCGCCGCGCCGTGGAAACGAACAAGGGCACGACGCCGTCGCGCCGCGTCGGAGAAACCCGAAGACATCGCGGCTGGAGCGGGGCCACGGTGGAAGAGCATGGCGTCATCGCGCCGCACCAGACGACCAAGGCCGCGGCAGGTTCCGGGCCGCGACAAAGCAGGGTGACCGGCGGCCAGAGACGGGCCGCCGACGTCGGAGTAGGGAGGGGACCGGCCATCGCCGGTCCCGTGGAGCAAGAACTGGCCAACTAGGGCGGGCGGGCCGGATAGGGGGAGATCTGGGGGGTCAAACCCCCGGCTGGCCAGCTGAGCGGCCCCTTAATTGGGGCCACGATTTCCGAACGGCGGGGGGCAGCGCCCCCCCCCCCCCCCCCCCCCCGCATAACCGAACAGCTCGGTCATTCGGCTGAGGCAGCTGGCGCCGCGCGCCAGTGCGCTGGGCCACCGGGTTGGGCCACGCCCAGGCCGGGAAGACCCAGGGGGTCTCGGGCCGGGTCGGTCCGGGCCCAAAACCCCTGTTTTCGGCCCCTTTTGGTTCTTTTGCCCATATCTCGGGCTACGGACCTCTGATCAATGCGCCGTCAGTGGAGATGCGATCCTTTGATCGAGGCGGTCGTTTCGGTATAACACACTCAAGGTTTCGGAATACTTTGGGTTTGGCCGGGTTGGTTCGTACACGAAACCAACCGGGCCCTCAGAGCGGAAACACTCATATCTTAAGGTTCGGACGTCCGATTGACATGCCGTCGACTTTGTTGGATTCCTCTTAGTGAGAAGGATCTTTTGGCTTACTCCGCCTGAGGTTTGGACGCAGGTGGAGTACGGTCGGTTTGGTTTTTCCTTAAAAACCAACCGGGCCCCTGGGATGAAAAGGCCAATAACTCTCAGACCGGTGCTGCGACGTTGAGTTCCTGTTGACGATACAGAACTTTTGGATACATCAACTATGGACTATGTGTCAGTTGATGTATCAGCCTCTCGACTCGTGGAGCGGACCCTCCCGAATGAGTTTTCTGTGTGCGAGAACCCTAGAGCTGGATGCGTTTACTACTGTGATGACGACGACTGTACAGAGATCCTCAGAGGATTCTACGGCGATTACTACAACACTCAGTGATCCTATGTGGATCAGTGCTACCGATCCTGTGTGGGTCCGATCCTGTGTGGGTCAGCGCTCAGCGGTTCTGTGTGAGCCAGTGCCTACAGATCCTGTGTGGGTCCGATCCTATGTGGGTCATTGCGGGAGTTAGTTACCTATAGATCCTTTGTGGGTCAGATCCTATGTGGGTCATTGCGGGGGTTGCTACCTATCGATCCTTTGTGGGTCCGACGGCTTAGATGAATCAGTGGCAATATCTGATCATCTCTATCGTCATACGAAGAAGTATACCTGTGTGAGATGAATCCTTTTTTGCTTTCCTATGTGGATTGTGTTGTGCTATCCTGTGTGGATTTACGTTTTGCTTTCATGTGTGGACTGGGTTGTACCTGGGCTCGGATGTTGGAGCCGAACGAGAATTGATGACTTAGGTATATATATGAGCATATACCTAAGCAGTTTCGGATGTTACTTCATGATTGTATCTTTCCTTTTTAGATTATCCTTTGTGGATTTGGGAGACCTTCGGGGGTCTCGGGGTCCCTACTGAGTATCTTATACTCACCCCTGCACGTGCTATGCCCGCACAACGTTGTTTTGGTTGCAGACGACGGACAGCGCTGATCGTAGTTGAGGCTTGTGGAGCAGGACGGTACCTGGAGGTGGACCATTGGATAGGACGTTCTCGGAGCGGTCGGCTGGATCCGAGGAGCAGAGGAGGCTATCTGTACTCACCCTTCAGGTGGGATTTCCAGTGGACAACTCGGCATTGCGGCTTTACTTTTCAGTTGCTCTTTTCTCTTCCAGTTGTACTTTACTTTCATCTTGGGTTTGTATACTGGCCCACTTATTTTTCTGCACTTACTATTGTACCATCTTTACTTAGTGTTTACTTTTACTTCTTGCTTTCTCTATGGCGTTTGTTTACTTTACAAAGGCAATGCCTTCCCTTTTTATCGGGAATTTACGCCTTGGTGCTAGTCGCCAGCCCCTGGCCTATGGAAGGCGGGCTTGGGGTAGTCACGGCACGAGCCCCGAGGATGGGTCGTGACATCCAAGTACAGTCGTCCTCGCTGCTGAACCAACGTAGGTTCCAAGTACAATCGCCATCGTCGTCACAGTCACTGCTAGCTTTAGGGTTCCCGCACACATCACACTCGATTCCGGGAGGGTCCGCTCCTCGGGTCAAAAGGGGTGGATACATCAACCGTCACGAAGACTAGAGTTAATGTATCTTGTTGTTCCATCCGACGTCATAGGGGAAAACCAAGCAAAACGTTCCCAAGACACAGGGAGTAAGATAACCAATTCATTTCCTTAAAAGTACACGGCGCGTTGGTATTCTATACACGCTATGTCATCAGACATCGGGTAGTTCCCATGTAAAAATGGCTCGTGTCATGGGTCTGGTTGTGTAAATAAGTAATTACACGGCGTGTGGTATGGTTACACGCCATGTCTTCAGTCCACGGGTACTGTCTGTGTACCACAACCCGTGTCGAAGGGCTGTTCATGTAAAAAGTAAATACACGGTGTGTACTATGGTTACATGCCGTGTCCAAACCTCTAGGGTTGGTTCCATATGCACTAGCCATGTCTGGTAGTGTGGTGGAGTACATGACCATGTACTCCACCCCCGTGTCCATGTATTTCAGGAATACACACCGTGCCTCTTGGTCGTATGGTTCTGCACGTGTCCGTGTATCACCCAGATTACACGCCGAGCCTCTCAAAGCCACTTCTGCCATGGTGGTGGTACTACACGCCGTCCCTCGTGGCCGTGTGATTCTGCCCATGTCCATGTATCACCCAGATTACACGCCGAGTCTCGCTAATCCTCTTTCACCTTTGAATGAATATATTACATGTCGTGCCATCGTGGCCGTGTATTTATTTCTATGTCTGTGTATTTTCCTTGAATACACGCCATGTCCATCAAAGTCTCCTATGTCAAACTGTGTGGATAGTACACGCCGCGTGACCGGTGTCACACACCATGTGTCACTTCTTCTGATGTCCATTACTTCTTCCGTTGAACGCATGTACTACACGATGTGTTCTTTGGAAGTACACACCATGTATTCTGGAATTTTCCAGAAATGACGCTTCTGGCCAGAACGCCTCCCGAGGCATCTGTCCTTTGTTCTGATGATCTGTTTGCTACAAAACTCTCGTTTCTTAGTCGTCCTGATGTTCCGAGGCTATTTCCGATGTTTTCGGGACTCCAATCAGCTCCGAAAACTTTCCGTGATTCAGCACTCAAGAATGGTTGAAGAACACCATACAAAAAGAACAACGGAGGAATCAGACCGTGTTAGTTTGGTCCGGTTCCTTCCGCATTAGTTTGATAGCAAAAGGTTTAGAGAGAAACATCAACATGGAAGGAAAACCAATATTTCTCAATTCCAAACACACCCCTACCACAATTCAAGAAGGTTGATCGCTTGACTAAGGATGATGATTCTTTCGTTGATGTTGCCATGGAAAGGTGGTGTCGCTTCGTCAACATCGAGAAGAAAGAAGTCGAGGATGGTGCTGACATTCTTCAACAAAGAAGATTAAGTTCTTCAAGAGTTTAAAGCTCTCTCTCCCAATATCATCACACAAAAGCTAACCCCCAAAATAAAATAAGAATTATCCTATTTTATTTCTTCAATCCATGCATTTCAATTTTAAAATTTAAACACATAACTCACTTCATTGATTAGGCTTGAGTTGTCTAATTAAATGGGTTGTTAAGTTGGGAAGCTTAATGAGGGTGAGAGGGAGGAGTTACTCACATAAAAGGGGAGTTAGGGAGTTAAAGGAATGTGAAAGGGTGGGGTTTGTTTGGGCCCCACCTCCAAAATATCCTAACATGGGTAGTTAGGGGCTTGTGGGTCCCCCCCAACTACCCCATGTAGCGTATAACCATTAGTTAAAGTAAATAAAAATGCACGACAATTTTTATTTACTTAAAATTTTAATCCTCAATTTTTAACAACTCCTCCCGAGAAAACGCACCTTCGGAAAAGGTCCTCTTAAGAAAATATCACCGTTACGGTTTCATCAGTGCCCTCAGAATTCGATTTTGAGCACCGGTTCAAATGGTAGAAAAACCTGCTCATTCGTTCACTAAACGTACATGATCTCAACTTCAGAAAATGATTTCGGGCACACCGGGCCTCGGAATCAGGTGCCGTCAAAAACTGCGTACTCGTAAAATCCCAAAAAAAATTAAGAAAAAATTTTCCTTGAAATTTATAGGTCTTTAAATTACTCCCATCTTAGGGATTTACGTCCCCATAAAGATACATCACAATACTAGGGAAAAATGAGGGTAATGAACACACATCTGAGCCTCCCTCTCCCATGTTCTCTCCTGGAGGTTCCTGTGCCGCCACCTGATGCGCACTAGAGGAACCGACCGTCCACGTAGGACCCACTCTTGTCGATCCTCTATCTCCACTGGAACCTCCGCAAAAGTCACCCCATCATCGATGTCCAGCTCCCCGTGATCAATGATATGTGTCGGGTCATGCACGTATCTCCTCAGCTGAGATATGTGGAAGACGTCATGCACTCGGTGCAACTGAGGTGGAAGAGCCATGCGATATGCCCCCTCACCGATCCTACTGAGAACCTAGAATGGTCCGATGAAACGTCGAGATAACATGCCTCCCTGGCCAAATCTCTGTAATCCAGGCCGAGGTGAGACCCGTAAGAAAACGTGGTCTCCATCCTAGAACTATAGTTGTCTCCGCCTCCTATCAGCATAGGACTTCTATCGGCTCTAAGAAGTCCTCATCCACTCCAGGATGACATGTACCTTCTCCGTCGTGGCCTGGACCATCTCTGGTCCTACGAGTGCTGACTCCCCGGGGTCTGTCCAGCACAGAGGTGATCTGCAAGGTCGGTTGTATAATTCCTCGTATGGTGCCATCCCGATGGTGGAGTGGTATCTATTGTTGTACGCAAACTCCACTGAGGGTTGGTTATCCTCCCAACTATGACCAATGTCAAGGACACATGCACAGAGCATATCCTCAAGAGTCTGAATGGTCCTCTCCGTCTGGCCATCCGTTTGAGGGTGAAAGGCAGTGCTCAAGCGTAGCTACGTCCAAAATGCCTCTTGCAACCCCTTCCAAAGCCAGGAAGTAAAGAGAGAATCTTGATCGAAGACGATAGTCAATGGCACACCATGAAGCTATACGATCTCTTGAATGTAGAGGCGTCCCATGCTCTCCACTGATCCCTGCTCTCAGATGGGTAATAAGTGGGCCGACTTAGTGAGTCGCCCGACAATCAACCAAATAAATTCATTACTTCTGGAAGTACGTGGAAGCCCTGTAACGAAATCCATAGATATCCCATCCCACTTTCTCTCCGGGACCTCTAAGGGCTGTACCAAGCCTGCTGGTACCTGGTGCTCTGCCTTCACCTAAGTCATAAATTCCAGTTCATCTTCAACTCACGAGCCCAAGTACAACCCAGTCCACATAGGAAGGTACAACCCAATGAACATAAGAAAGCACAACCCAATCCATAGAGGATTGCAAGTCAATCATATCAAAGATAATGATTAAAGTCAAGACTCAGCTCACACAGGTATACTACTCAAGAATAGGGTGGAGATGATAGATGTAGCCTCTGAATCATCTCCCCTACCAAACCCACGTAGGATCCTAGTACTGAAGTCGTCACTTACAAACCCATGTTGGATCCTAGTACAGTAACCATCACTACCGAACCTACGTAGGATCCAAGTACAGTCATCATCGCTGCCGAACCGACGGAGGATCCAAGTACAGATGTCCTGGCTATCGAACCCACGTTGGATCCATGTATAGTCGCCATTGTCATCACAGTCACAGCCAGCTTTAGGGTTCCTACACACAACAAACTCGATTATGGGAGGGTCCGCTCCTCGATTCAAAAGGGGTGGATACATCAACCATCACGAAGACTAGAGTTAATGTATCCCGTAGTTCCGTCCCACATCATAGAGGAAAACCAAGAAAAACGTGCCCAAGAAACAGGGAGTATGATGACCAAGTCATTTCCCTAAAAGTACACAGCGTGTAGGTATGATATACATGACGTGTCATAAGACACTAGGTAATGACCATGTGAAAACAGCCCATGTCATGGGTCTGGTCCTGTAAATAAGTAAGTACATGACATGTGGTATGGTTACACGTCGTGTCTTTAGTCCACGGGTACTGTCTTTGTACCACAACCCGTTTCGAAGGGCTGTTCGTGTAAAAAGTAAATACACAGAGTGTACTATGGTTACACGCCGTGTCCAAACCTCTAGGGTCGATTCCATATGAACTGGACATGTATGGCTGTGTGGTGGAGTACATGCCTGTGAACTCCACCCCATGTCCGTGTATTTCCGGAATACACGTCGTTCCTCTTGGTCGTATGGTTCTTCCCCTATCCGTTTATCACCCAGATTACACGCCGAGCCTCGCGAAGCTGCTTCTGCCATGGTGGTGGTAGTACACACCGTGCCTCATGGCCGATTGATTCTACCCGTGTCCATGTATCACCCAGATTACACACCGAGTCTCGCGAATCCACTTCCTCCTTTCAATGAAGATATTACACTCCATGCCATCGTGGCTGTGTATTTCTGTCAGTGTCCGTGTATTTCCCTTGAATACACACCATGTCCATCGAAGTCACCTCTGTCAAACTGTGTTGATAGTACACACCGTGTGACCGGTGTCACACGCCGTGTGTTACTTCTTCTGAATTTGGTTACTTCTACCGTTGAATGCTTGTACTACATGGCGTGTGCTTTGGAAGTACACGCCATGTATTCTGGAATTTTCCAGAAACAACACCTCTGTCCAGCATGCCTCCCGAGGCATCTGTCCTTTTTTTCGATGATCTATTTGCTACCAAACTCCCATTTCTAGGTCGTCCTGATGTTCCGAGGCCATTTCGGATGTTTTCGGGCCTCCGATCGACTCCGAAAACTTTCCTTGATTCACCGCTCATGAAAGGTTGAAGAACACCATACAATAAGAATGGCGGAGGAATAAGACCGTGTTATTTTGGTCTGGTTCCTTCCACATTAGTTTGATAACAAAAGGTTTAGAGAGAAACATCAACATGGAAGGAAAACCAATATTTCTCAATTCAAAACACACCCCTACCTCAATTCAAGAATTTTGATCGCTTGACGAAGGATGGAGATGCTTTCGTTGATGTTTCCATGGAAAGGCGGTGTTGATTCATCAACATCGAGAAGAAAGAAGCAGAGGTTGGTGCCGGTGTTCTTCGCATTCTTCAAAAAAGAAGATGAATTTCTTCAAGCGTTTAAAGCTATCTCTCCCAATATCTTCACACAAGAACTAACCACAAAATGAAAATAAGACTTATCTTATTTTATTACTTCAAGCCATGAATTTAAATTTTAAAATTCAAACACATAACTCACTTCATTGATTAGGCTTGAGTTGTCTAATAAAATGGGCTGTTAAGTTGGCAAGATTAATGAGCGTGAGAGGGAGGAGTTACTCACATAAAGGGGGAGTTATGGAGTTAAAGGAATGTGAAGGGGTGAGGCTCGTGTGGGCCTCACCTCAAAAATATCCTAACATTGGTAGTTAGGGGCTTGTGCATCCCACCCCAACTACCCCAGGTAGGATATATCCATTATTTAATGTAAAAAAAATTGTACCACAATTTTTATTTACATCACATTTTAATCCTCAATTTTTGACAACTCCTCCTGAGAAAACGCACCTTCATAAAAGGTCCTCTTAAGCAAATATCACCGTTGCGGTTTCATCGGTGCCCTCAGATTTTGATTCCGAGCACTGGTTGAAAAGATATAAAAAACTCACTCGTTCGTTCACTGAACGTACCTGATCTAAACTTCAAAAAATGATTCCGGGCACACCGGGCCTTATAATTAGGTGCTGTCAGAAACTACGTACATGTAAAATCCCAAATGAATTAAGAAAAAAATTTCCTTGAAATTTATGGGTCTTTAAACAATGATCCATAAGTTATTTCTTATGTGTAATAATCAGACATGCCTTAATCAGATACACGGTGTTCCATGTATGACTCAAAGATGTTGTTGTTAATTTAAAATTGACATTTAAGTTCAAAATGTGTTTCACTCACTAAAATCTATGAAAACATTCTCTTGTTAACTTGATAATTTATAAAAATTGTTCCAAATTAATTTGTGACATGTGGCAATTAGTCTCACATAAAACTGATACAAAATGTGTCTAGTATAACCCAAAGATCATGTTTTCATCTTAAAATGGATTTTTAGTAAAAACAGAAGTGACATACTAAAAACCAATAAAACACATTCAGATTTATTTTATAAATTAGAAAAATTATACATATATTATTTTTGACGTGTATTAATAAAACTCACCTCAATATGATGTATTGTGTGACCGGTATGACTCAAATTGTATCTTCTATTTTTAAATTTACATGTTAGGAAAAAACATAGGTGACATACTCAAAACTATGAAAAATAATTTAGATTGTTTTTATAATTTATAAAAAATTACCATAAGTCATTTTTGTTGAGTAGGAATCAGAGGAAATTTAATGTGATGCATGGAGTGCACAATATTTTTCAATGTTTCCATTAATAGTCTAAAATTGACATTTTAGTTCAAACTGTGTGTCACTCACTAAAAACTGAGAAAGTTTTCTCTGATTCTCATGATACATTAATAAAACAATTCAAAAGTCAATTTTGATATTTATGAATCCGTCTCACATCAAACTGACACATGATGTGTACTATATGAAATAAGTGAGTGTTTGTAGCTTAAAATGTATTTTTAGTTAAAAATATAGGAAACATAATCAAAACCAACTGAATATATTCATATTTTTTTGATAATTTATAAAAATAATCTATAAGTCATTTGTGACGTGTAGGAGTCATCCCCACCTCAATATGATGCACAGTGTTATGGGTAGAACTCTAAGTGTATCCTTTTAATTAAAATTGAAATTCAATTAATGTATTCATTCAAATTTTTGATTAGTTTATTTATTTATATTTCTACTAACTGAAGATTAATTTTCATATATAGGTGGAATCGTTTGATTGGGTTGGGGTGGTTTCTTTGACAACTAATACCATTGTCGGGCTTTTCTGAGAGGGGGTCAGTGGTTCTAAAGATGATGAAACATTGATTTTTTTTAAATTCTTTTGGATGGTAGTTAGAAATGTAATTATAAAAACCATTGTTTTAAATGTATATAATAGTTTTTTTTAATATTTTTGATGTATAATTTATTTAAGTTTCATTATTTATTTTCATATAGCTTTATTTCTGTTATGGTTTATTTTCATATAGGTGTATACAGTTGTGTTTTTTAAAGTTTTATATTATTCAAACAACACAGAAAAATAGTATTTCCTTTATCAATACAACTTTTTCACTAATAAAGTCCCCCCTTTATCAGCACTAAAAAATGTGCTGATAAAGGGAGTCCTGTGTTAGAATCTTCCTAGCTTTGATAAAGGGATCCCTGTTTAATGACACAGAGTATAAAAAAACTTTTTAGAACTGTTAAATCCCTTTTTTGTGATGTTAAAGGGTTGATATGTGGTAGTTTCCCCACCTCACATTACCTTGTACTGATGGAAATTTTCATACCCTCTCATTATTCTAATCCTGTTAGCTCCTCTATGGTGGTAGCTACATTCTATTTTTCCTATCATATGGTATACTCTCATGTGGTCAAACCTGATTAATTCATGGTATGAAGACCCTATGCCTTTAAATACATTAGTCCAATGGGGCCATTACTTAATATCATATCATATGGAACACCATGTACTAGAGTAAGAGGGATGAGGGGAGTATGAGAAATCCCAGAGATGATGGATGGAGCCTCAGTATGAAGAACACTAACACAACTCTAATATAAAAAACCTTCATGGATCCATTGTATTGGAAGGAGATATGATGTCAGCCTACATTTATGTCTTAACAGTGGGGTGGGAAATATATATTCCTCCTAAGAAGGCTCATAAATGAACCAAGGCCAAACTGTTTCCCATTTAGTCTCTATTGGGGTGCCTCCTCATATGGTCCCCAACAAGTTCCACATAAATAAAAAAGGAAGAAATATATATAAAAATAGGGTATTTACTTATCATTGAGAGGTATGCATTTTTAAGGCTCAAGACATTCTAGTATCTATCTATTCCAGGAATTCTCCTCTCTTCTCTATGGTGGGGAAGTTCTGTTAGGGTTATCTCCAACTATTTTCAGATCTGCAACTAGAAAAATTCTCTAGATATTATGAGATTTAATCTATGGTGGTATTTAATCTGACCCCTATTATTTTCATTTCAACCTTTTATTCAGGGAGAGGACACCTACTTTTCGTATACAGGTCTATTTGGGTTTCTTTATCTGGCCGATTCATTCATTTTAGAGTGCCTTCAAAAAGAATTTGTTTTCTTCCTTTGATCAAATATTTTATCTTTGTTTTATTTTTGATATCCCACTCATATTTGGGATTATCTACTTTGTATAATTATTAGTGGATTATTCTTTATTGACTTGGTCATGTGGTTTTTATCTATTTGGGTTTTCCATGTTAAAATTTATTATGACAAAATTCATTTTCCAACACATACATATCCTTATATCACAATGGCATTAACTTTTTATATCTTTTTCAAAGGGAAAGGAAATTTATTTGCACTGCATGTTCACTTCAGTGTTTTCTTTCACATTCATCACTTGTCGTCTTTCAAAAAATCTGGTACCATAAGGTTTGGTTTTTTTTCAGATAAGTTACGAAATCCAATTATAGTTGGATGATTTTGTTGAATTCTACCAACTACCATAATGGGAGTTTAAAATTGAAGGATCTGATTTTCTTCAAGAAAATACATCTTCAAGTGTTTAGTAATCAAAACCAATAAATAATTTATAATTAAGAATGGGAGTTTTAGAATGTGATGGTGTGTGTTTACATTAATCTATGGGTCGAAGACAACATGATGAACCATATTTTCAACATCTCTCATGTTAGAACATTGTGGGAGAAGCATGAGACTACCTATGCATCCAAGACATACAAAACTAATATTATTTCAACAAAAAATTACAATTTTTTCTTACAAATAAGCTACATATATTTCATGATATTCTAGTGGATTTATAGGTTGTTTTAATCAATTGTATGGTATGGGTATTACTTTTGAAGACAAGGTATTAGTGCTTTTGTTAAATAATAATTTGCCCAATTTTTGGGAGAATTTATGTTTTACTCTAACTGGTTCTACTTATAATGGTACTATAACATTCAGTTTTTTTAAGTCTATTGTCTTTAAGGAAGAGGTAATAAGATTCAACCAGGAGAAATATTCTTTAGAGAATTCAGTCACAAAGATCAAGGGGAGAATTCAGAAAACAAATCAAGTATAGAGTATTCCAGGTGAGGGAATGAATAGAAGAAAATATAGGTCAAATAAGGGAGTTTTAATGTCATAATTTTGGTATGAAAGGAAGAATATAGGAGTTTTACTATCAGTGAAAAATAGAAAATATAATAATGGGGAATCAGAAGAAGAAGAATGTTGATGGAGATGATTGTGTCATCTCCACAGTAGGGGAGATCAGGATATTGTTTATTAATCCATTAATATTTCTTTTGATGATTATATCCAGGTTATTAATAGTAGTGCCTATTTTCTTCTAACACTGAGGAAATAATTATTTACATCTCATATACATGGAAATTTCTGGATTTTAATTATAGAAAATGATTGGCATAATAATATTTTAGTTATTGGGACTGTTTGTTTAAAGACTAGCATAGGAATTAAGACAATTTTGAAGAATGTTTTACATGATCAAAAGTTTATTATAAATCTTATTTGTACCATCATTATTTATGGTGAAGGATTTAACGGTATTTTTGGGGAAGGCCAATGGAATTTTTCCAATAGATCTTTGGTTGCAACTCGAGGGAAGAATTAGTCAGGTCTGTACTAGAATATAGCTTCTATTTCTTTTGATATTTCTTATTTTTTTGAGTGAAATTTGTCTCTCATGTTATGGAATATTTGTCTCATCCACATTAGTGAGAATGGGATTGGTTGTTTTGAAAATTAAAATTTTATTCCAAGTTTGAACAATGTTAAATTGGACATGTGCAACCACTTTATGGCGATAAAATAGATCAAGGTGAGTTTTAGTAGTCATCCTTTTCATAAGAAGTCATAAGTACAATAATTAGTACATTTTGATATATGTGGCCCTTTTAAATCTAATACCTTTTATTTAAGTATTTATTTTGTAAAATTTATTGATGACCACTCATGTAATATTTGGATTTATGTTTTGAAATTCAAAATCTAGGTGCTTAGTTTTTTAATGAAATTTTAGGTTTTAAATGAGAGGGAATCCCAAAACAGGTTGAAATGTTTTCATACTAAAAATTATGGAGATTATTGTGGAAGAAGGTATTTGGAACCATAAGACACCTCCTAAGATAGCACAACTAAATGGTGTATCTAAGTGGATATAAAATACGTTGTTCTAAAGATTACACTATTTGATTTCAAAAAAAATGTTTCCATGAACTTTTTTGGGTGATGTTATATTTAATAATGCTTATATTAAAAATTTATCAACCACAGTTGCAAGGAAGTGAACTTAGACATGAAAATATGGTGACATTTTGAATATTCCTAGATGTAAAGATGTCTCTAACCTTATTTCCTTCTTTATTAGTATGACTAACCTTCCACAAACCCATTAAGAGAGAGATAATTCTCTAAATTATATAGTTGATTCTCTATGTGGTAACTACCTTCCTGTGAAGAGAATTATAGATTATTAATGAATCACTCTGTAATACCTTGAGCTCTACATCTTGTTCCTTAAAAATATCCATGCCAATATGAATATCCCTGGACCTCACCATCAAAGAGTCTCCATGACCATAATTAGAAGGAAAAATAAGTACCAAATATACCCTATATCCATTGACCACACCACCACCTTGAGCCAATCCATTCAATAAAGGACCATCAATGTTATAGATAAGATGAGTTTCGATATATGTTCTATGATCCCTCATTGAAGAAACTTGTTAGAAGTCATGATCTATTTTTTTAATTCAATCAAACTATTATAGATATTGATAAGAGAGAAAATTATTTTTCTCTAACTTATGATGACTTTTTAAATCTTGAACTAGTTTCTAATTCACATTTACCTCATATTGTTGATTTTGATAATCATTTTGATGTGAAGAATGATATTTTGGGTGAACAAGATAGAGTTTATATTTCTAATTCACCTTTTTTATGATCCCATTTCAGGGGTTATTAGTGGACTTATAGTTTCACTATGGAGATCTTATCGATATCGTACTATTTTTACATGGTATTCACCTGATGAGTATGTGACTCTTACTGAAGGGGGAGAACCATAATCCTTTTATGAGGTGATGGAAAGTGATCAAAAGGATACATATATTGTGGAAATGGATGACATTATGAGATAATTTCACTACAATCATACTTTTGAGCTGGTGAAGTTACCTATATGTAAGAGAGATTTGGAAAATTGATAGATATATCAGATTAAAAATGAAAAATCAAGTTCTATTCCATTATAGATGGCATGTTTAGTTATCTATGACTTTCCTCAGAATAAACGTATTTATTTTGATGAAATTTTATCACTTGTTGTAAAAATTTCCTCAATTTAGGTTATTCTTGGTTTGGATACTAGTTTGAATCAGAAGATTCAGTAGATGGATTTGAGGATATCTTTCCTTGTTTGAGATATATAGGAGGTGATTTATATGGAGCATCTAGAGGGTTCTTTTAAAAGATGTAAATTGAATTATTTCTACAAGTTAAAGAAGTGTTTGAATGGATTGAATAAAGTCCCGATATAGTGGTATAAGAAGTTTGAATCAATCAATTTTCATGAGGGTTTTAGGTAGACAACTTTTGATCATTGTGTTTTTGTTTTGAGATTTATTTATGTTGATTTTATTATATTATTTCTTTGTTTGGATGATATGCACATTTTTTTCATGATTCTTATAGAATTGATAATTAAATAATGATCTTTGTCATTATATTGAGATGGATGACTTAGGTCTATCATGAATGGTTCTTAGCATGTAAATTTCTCATGAGATAAAGGCCACAAAATTTTTCTTATCCGAGGAGATAGATATTGGGATGGTTCGTCGAATATTTTCTATTGATTGAGAGAAATTGGTTAGTACGCCTATTGTTTTCATTTTATGATTATTACTAATCTGTTTCCTTGTACTTATGAATAGAGATAGGGGATGAAACACATACCTTAATCATATTTTGTTGGTTGTTTGATGTATGAAATAGTATGCACTAGAACAGATATAGATCATGAAGTTGTTGTGGTAAGTCATTTTCTATTAATCTAGGTATAGATCATTGAAGAGTAGTGAATTATATATTTTATTGTCTTCATGGTACTTTTGATATGAGATTGTGTTTTGGAAATGGGGAACCTATTCTTTGTGGAATTATAGATTCAAATATGGTAAGAGATATGGATTCAAGGAAGTCTACTTTAGGCTATTTGATCACTATTTTAGGGAGGGGAATTATCATGAAAGTATATATTGTAGAGATTTTTAGAATTATTTACCACCAATCTTGAGTTTATTTCAACAATAGAGGCATGCGAAGAATTTTAGTAAATGAAATATTTTATTTCAGACATCAATTTTAATCAGGAGTGGTATGTTTTATTTTGTGATAGTTAGAGTGTTATTTGTTTGGAAAAGAATCCCACATCTCATGGAAGGTCGAAACATATAGATGTTTCATATCTTTGTATTGATGAAAACCTTGATTCGAGATAATTAGATTTGGAGAAGATCCAAAAGGATGAAAATGGGTCATACATGTTGTCTAATAGTTTTCATAGAGGTAAATTTGAGCCTTATCGACTAATTTTAGGGTTGGTAGTGATCCACAGTTGATTCGGAGGGGGATTTTGTTGGATCACCTCCTCATCTGGCCCCTTGAACATGCCACTTAAATAAAACATGGTTGTAATGAAAAAACACATAATCATTTACAAAATGAAAAAACGATTAAAAACACAGATGTGACTAGAAAAACTTTAATACCCTTTTGTTTGAATCCTCCTAACTAATGAATGTCCTACATATGACAAAAATTTTCCATCAATGTATACCCAAACAGTCAAGTTTAACATTAATAATATTTTAAAATATTTTTCCCAGAAACTGTTCTACTTTAATAATGTTGAAAATATATTTATAGAGATGAATGTACAAATACAAAAGTCAAGATAAATAAAAAAGAAAAAATTTAAAATAAATAAAAAATATATTTGATAGAACTATTCAAATAGATCTATCATAGATAGATCCATAACCTCATTATTTAATAATTCTAAAATTATATTTCAAACTGGAGCATACTCTATCTCATTTCTCTAATTTAAAATAATTGGAACTTATGATGATAAACATCCATCGTAGGTGATGTTACTCACACATAAAAATCTCCAATGTTGATGATTCCAACACTGTTGTAAAAAGATGTCCTTATTTTATCTATATTAATTTTTTGGCCTTCCCAAATCTGAAGAAAAATGTCAATATAGGTTTATAAATGGTTATATTGAAAATGATTTTGGGAAAATATAAATTAGAAATGGTTGTATGTACATGATTTTTTAGATAAGGATACAAAAAATTCCATATGAAATAAAACATAAAATCATCAAAGACCATGTATGATTAATTTGGGGAAGATAGGTATGGAAAACATAAAAGAGACAAAGGGGAATCCGAAATCAAAAATGCTAGAGGGAGGGGCAGAGGGAGACTTCTATGGTTTATAGGATTTGATACCATGCAAAAAGAATAGACCATAAAATATTCCTCTTTTATAAAGTAAAAAATTAATTTATAAAAATGTATAAAAAGTTACAAGACTAAATATTGATAGATATAAAATTTAAAATTAAAACTAACAGGACATTTATAGGATGTTCTGATTGAAAAATGTCATAGATAGATCGATATCTTAATTATTTAATGGCCCTAATAGATTGGTAGCATAAAATACATTTGCAACTAAAAAAAACTTGTAATAAAAAGTATCCAAGAATAACCCCACTATATTGTAAACCATATTGGTGAAAAAGTTAAACATCCCTCCCCCACACTAAAACATAATCCTTTCACCAATATAACCACTGAGTCTTCACCAAAAGCATATAACACCATCAAAAGGTGAATTAATTTTTCACCCCAGTGCAACTCCAAAACCATCTCTACATACAACATCACCTACATAGTTTAAATTGGGGGTGTCCTCAACAACTACATCATCTCTCTTATATGGTGTTTTCCTATAAGGGTTGATATTAATGAAAATGGTAGGATATATGGGATGATAAACAATGTTAGTTCTTCTATAGGGTGAAAGGTAGAAACCAACATAATTAGTAATAATATTGATGATTATTTGGGTTTGGAATGGTCGAGGTAAGCCTTGAAAATGATTTCCTTATTTTGATGGCTATAAATTTTAAATTTTATGGGTGTTTTCTATGTTGAAAACATTTTAAAAAGTATAATAATATCCTTTTTTATTTTTCAAACTATTTTTATATTCAATTTCCATATTTTCTATAACGAAATGGTTTAAAAATTATATATATATATATATATTTCAATGTAAATTTATATATGTAAATTATTATGCATATTATACTACATAATAGGTGATTTAAGATTCTCAAAGGGTGATGGAAACTATTAATAGTTTGAATTTTTTTTTCAAAATGGAAGGGGATTGGTTTTGAAAATACTGAGTCAGTTTTCTAGGGAGATTTGAAAATGAATTCAGTGTATTGTTTTCTATAAAATGATTTTTTAATGGGTAAATTTTTTGTTAGAAAGTGATTTTAATTAAAGGTTAAAAATTTTTAGTGTATATTTTTATTAAAAAAATATAAAAAATTTCCCAATGATTTATTAGGACAAAATTCATTGGGTTTTTATAAAATAAATGTGATTTTAAGGGTAATTGTTTGGTTTAAAAGTTAATAAGTTGGATTTATATGATGTTTCAAAATGAGGATATTATTTTGGATTTAAAATATGCTCTAATTAAAGGATATATTGAATTTAAAATGGAGATTTTTGATTTGAAATTAGAGGGAATATATTCATCAGGGTTTTTTATAATTTAGCATGCCCTATCAATGGGATGAGTGGTGTGTCAATTTTTAAATGAAAAAATGTGTATGGAAAAAGGGTTTTATCTATATTTATATGATCATATTAACATTTAAAGTTCTCATAAATACAAAGAATATTACATCCTACATAATTTATCTTCATAATAACACCATGGTAAGGGAATTTCACTGAGTCCATCCAACCCATAGGATTTCCATCATGACCCCACTCTCACAACCATGGCCTCATAGGAAGCTAAGCGCTACTCAAAATTTAGTCCTGAGACCAAAATACTTTTAATATTCATATATTAATTGAATTAATTCATTTAATTTTGAAACTGCATTGGTTTTATAAGAATGAGTGCATGTAAGACCATCTAGACGGGCTTTCTCATGGTTACAACAATTAAGGAGCACCTTATGGGGATAAGACTACTACTGCTTATTTTTTAACTTTTGATAGAAAAATAAGAAATATTGTCTTTTGTTTCTCCAAATCCCATGTTTGGGAACATTTATATTTAAGGAGACAACTATCATCCTTATTAGCTTCATCTCCTAAATAGTAATTATTGATTTTTTATCTTGAGAATCATCCTCCATCTCTTATGTACATGAACATATGATTCTTTAACTACCCTATGAAATATTCATCCCAAACCAAATATGGGTGATCACTATGAGGATTACACCTACCACCCAATGAGTAATTATTTTAAAAAATCCAGTTACTCACTTCGTCCAAAGCATTATGATATTATTTGAAACATTAAAATGTCGGGTTCCCATTATCTGAACAGTTCCTTTTTATATATATATATATTTATTTTTTTAAATAATGAAATTTATGAATCAAATATGATAGATATTAATTGAAGAAGTATTGATGAAAACCATATGATAAAATAGTATTGATATGGGTTAAAAGGGCTCATAATTTTTTTTAAATATCCTGTATATGAACCATCTCAAATAATATTTCTTGGTTTATGATATTTTTATTGATGACTAATAAGTCTAGAGGAGGTTGGAGAAAATTTTACCTAACAAGGAATAGATCAATCTTATAAATGTTGGACTAAATGGAGGGAAAATTGAATATAGGTAGTTATTGGGATAAAACTACGTTTTATGGATCATCTGATATGATTATAATTATGGAAAATGAAGAAGTCTATATCAAGGTTGTGATTATATGTGTCAATAATGATGCAAATTATATTTGGGAAATTATAATGAATGTTGAATATGAACATTGTGATTATCAATTTTTTTGAGAGGTTAAAGAGTAGCGTAAATACATTATTTTATGACAGACTTACTAGATAAATAGCACTATTAGATTCACTAAATCTATATAATTTAAGATCCATCAATGGATGGAGTAATACTAGTTTTACTAAATTACATTCCCTGTTGAAAGATATACTCCTAGAAGATAATGAACTTCCAATACAAGCACATGATATTAAACAAATTCTATGTTCAATGGATATGATCTCTAAATGAATACATGTCTATAGAAATGAATTTATACTACTTCATAAGAACCACAAATAACTTTTTTATTCCAAAGTGTGGTTCTTATTAACATAAGAAATATGAATCAGTTTCTAGAAATTTTTTATGGTACTTTCTAGTCATTCCAAGTATTATGAGCCTATATTTAAGTGAGGATACCATAATTAAATTTATGTGGCATGAAGAAAAAAGAAATAGTGATGGTAATAGTTTTCAATAAAAAACATCTCCTCATTGGAAGATAATTGATCATGAGTATCCCCAATTTGGAAATGATCCAAGAAACCTTATTCTTAGTCTTTCTACTAATGGAGTGAATCCTTTTTGTTTCCAAAGGAGAACTCACAATACATGGTTGGATATGTTGTTCAACTATAACATCCCCTGTGGATATGCATGAAATGAAAATACATTATGTCTTCTATGATTATACAATGACCTGAACAACTAGGTAGTGATATTGATGATTATTTGGCTCCATTGATCCATGATTTGAAGTTATTATTGAATTCAAGTGTTGTGTGGTATAATTCTTATAGAAATTAATATTTCCCATTTAAAGTCATGTTTTACAAGAAAATAAATTAATTTCCTTATTATGGAAATTTATTAGAATATAAAATTAAAAGAACTCAAGGGTGTCCCATTTTTGGACAAGGAACAAAGTTATTTAGGTTGAAACATTCATCAAATACTGTGTTTATAAGACATCAAAGATTAAAACCCCAGAGACATAAGTACTGATCTTGGAAAACATCCTTTGATGGGATTTCATAAAAACATATAGACACATCTCCACTAATAGGTGATAAACTGATTGTGAAATTCAAATAAATGGAAACTACATTTGGTAAATATTTTTTTTAAAATCCATTTAAAAAATGGTTGGATAATGAGATTATTTTTTTAATTAACATACCAGAACTTTCTGTATACCAAACATTTTCTTGATGTTTTCCTTGTTGGAAAAAATGTATGTGATAGTGTCATTGGGATGTTACTAAATTCCCATAGGAAAACAGCGGTATGAATTAAGTCTAGGTTGGAAATGATCGACATGGGAATATGGGAAGAGTTGACACCAATGAAGGTTGAAAACACACTTTTATTCCTTCAGCTACTTATACTCATTCCAAGAAGGAGAGATATCAATTTTACAATGTCTTTAATGTTGTAAAGGTTTCATAAGGGTATTCATCCAATGTCAATAATATTGTTTTAGTGAATTATTTATAGTTAAAGGGTACAAAATCATAAGACTGTCAGGTTCTAATTAGTGATCTAATTCCTATATCTTTACATTTAATTTACCCCATTAATTTCCATCATAACTTAACCCATATTTGTTTGTTTTCCAAATCTATATGCATCATGTTTATACACCACATATAATATCCCACTATAGAAAATTAAACTTTCATCATATTACGTGAATTGTAAATGTTCTTCACACTTTAATTTTCTTATATGATAGTTCACTTGATGGTTAACTTAGTAAGAGATATCCTACTATGTAGTCTTGTACATTATAGATGGATTACACCCATTTAATGGTGTATGATGATTTTTAATGTGTATGTAAAAAATCAAATTCCTCTAATGGTTTATATTTTGGAGCGATATATTGATGTGGAAAGCATTGAATTATGCACTTACTACCTTTCTGGTGTTAAAATTATTATTCTACTGAAATATCATCACACTTTGAAACTTTTGGGTAATGGAATTTCTGGAATATATGCTATCACGACCACTATTACAGTTTTGGAGTAGGCCCACATTTACATTTTTCATAATAGTTAATAGGTTTAACCATATGTTGAAACCAATAAATAAATTCTTAAGAATTTTAATTCATCAAGGGACGAAATCTAGATATCAAATACTTGTAATAAACTATTTATAGGATGGTTTAAAGACCATATTTTTAAGAAGATAGATGAAAATCCATATTCAATTTGTAGAGTGACTTCGATGGATTGCTAGAGGACCAAGTGTGCAAGTATAGTCTTATAATGGTTATGTCATTAATGGTAACACATTTTATAAGAATTAGCATGAATAAGGAAGTACCATGAAAAATATTGGAGTTACACTTGTGTAGGAAGTGATTCATGTATCTGTTACTATGGATAAAAGTCCAATTTATAAGAATATGTTATACTTTTGCATCATCAAAAAAATATGGAGTTGTATTATAAATCATTCCAAGTGTTGATTCTTTAGTGAAAATGGGTTGATAATATGATTTTTGTTAAAATTAATGAATTGGGATTTGTGAAAGTGTATTTTTGTAAGGAAGGGTACAAATAAAAGACGTTTATAATGTCATCATAGGGAGTACACGTATTTAATATAATATATTCTAAAAACTAGAGTAGACAATAATTATGTTATCGACCAAAACCACTAAATGGGAAGATGAAAATTCAACTAAGGATGACATAACCATTATTCTGTTATTGACATTTTAGTGTTTTTCATCAATTATTTTGTTATTGACACTTTCATTGGGATGTTGTAATCATTTGAAATGGTCTCAATGTTGTATGGGTCTTTAATGTCACAGGAGACCACAATTAAACGATTTGGATACTCAATAGTGGGGTCAAATCACTTCAACCATTAAAAAAGAGTTTTCAATAATCATTTTACATTTTTTTGTAATATAAATTTTATTACATCATTTTATTATTTATCACAGTTGCATTTATGTAATATAAATTAAATATTGAACCAGTTATACATACAATGACTTTTTCATGTGATGATTCTACTTATCCTAAGGAATAATTAGTTTCTCAACCGGATGGTGATCCTAGTATAGAGGAACAACGTCATTCTGTACATGCCAATTCTACCAATCCAAAGGAACAACATATTAATGAATTTTAACCTAAGAAAATGGTAGATGGTGATGAATAGATGTCTCAAAATAAAAAATGGATCATCATATTGTGATGGTGTTTGAAAAAAAAATAATGTAAAAATAAAGGGAATCAAATTCAAGGTTGGATGGAATGTGTGTGGTCATCCTGTTAACCCCAATAAGGCTATCTTCAGTAGTTTCATTGGGCTCACCACTCGGCAGTGCATATCGAATGATGTAGATTCATGGAACCATGTTGTACCCATGCTTAAGAAAATTAATTGGGTAGATATTAGGGTAAAATTATGATATCCTCTCATTATTTAACTAAAAAATAAAATAATGATACATTGAATTACTCTTGATTATCCCTTGAAGAGTTCATTTATAGTAGAAAAATCCCATGAAAAAATTGTATTAATTCTTGTTGGAAAGGCTCACATGGTATTTTCATCAAATATAATGATGTTGCATCTCAATGATACTGAATGGATAATAAACCTTCACCCACCACATATATATTCCCTCCTTATAGGAAAAAATAATGGGATGTGTTTACTAGTCATCAGGAGGAGACATATTTTCATGTACAATGTGGCTAGAAACAAATTGTTTGAAAATATTTGTGTTAAACACTTTTATAAATTATTTTTAATTTAGGAAACATCCAATGAGTGTGGAAAATAAGAAACAGGTAAAACAATAAACATAACCATGCAACAAAGAATATTTTGTGTATTCTTCTATTGAAAAAAATTGCTATATATATTAAATATATCGTAATACTTTAATGTGACATGAAACAACTACATTATTATGTTCATATGTTTATATGTAGATTGATTAATCCAAATCCAAATCTACTACCATCCAACGTCATGTGATACAGAAGGAGTCACATGTAAATAATGTTGGGATACTAATAGATGAAAACATAGAAAATGTGTAAGAATAATGTGTAAGTATGACATAAAACAATTATTTTTGTGTTAAATATATATTACATAATAATGGTTACTTATTTTCAAATATTTTCACCCCACATAGACATAGGAATCATCATCAGTTACACTAGATGAAAAACTATTATCATTGGCCGTGAAGTTTTTAGAACATTATGGATTTATCAATGGTGTGAGTATTGGGGTGAAACCCTGATCATATTTTGAGAAATGAAAATAACATGGTTAGAAAGATAAACAAATGGAAGAGATGACGGCAAGATTATAATCCCTTAAAGATTTTTTTGGTAGTTTGAGTTACTATGAAATGTTATGGTGGGAAGAAAAGATAAGAAAAAACCTAAGAGAAACCACTGAATGATGACCCACCTCACTATCTTTGAGGCATGAAATCCCCGTAAAAGATATTTCCTAGATGAGGTAATAAATATTCTCATAATATTTTCTATGAACTGTGATTTAGGAAGAGACTGATACCTTTCTTGTATAGATATTCAATAGGTTGATAATGATTATGATTTTTATCTATAAACACCCACCCATCTCCTTGTTATGATGGATATTATGAACAATATCCAAGAATTCAATCTACATAATAGAAAACATCCAACATTTCATGTGAGATTGGGGATTTCATAGAACATGAGTTGAGCACTGAGCTAACTATTCCACATGATGAGGCATATCTTCATACAGTCATGAAAGATATTTGAGAATTAAAATCATGAAAATCAGGTTTAAAAAAAAACATGTTGATAAGGAGTCATTCACCCAAGTATTGTGATCATGCACTATAGGATAAATAGATATGGTGGAATCAACCATACCTCAATATGATACACGGTGTACCTAGTATGATTCAAATTGTGTGATTTTATTTTAAGATTTACATTTTCTTAATTTATTGTTGCACATATATGTTTAATTTATCTATTTATGGTATTAATTACATAAATACTATTTTCTTATATAGTTTTATTATTTTCGGGAAGTCATATTTTTTACTTCAACTATCTACAAAAAGATAGAAAAATAGAACATCCTACTTATGGATGTATTGTTCCAGACAACATGGGGTTTTATTTTCTATCCAAATGGAATAGTTTTCACTTTTTTGATTGGTGTAGACACTTAAAATAAGAACATACATTTTGAAAATCAATCATATTCACCTCAATTAGATACAAAATGTGTTCTATATGACTTATACTGTATGTTTTTAGTTTATAATTTACATTTTAGATCAAAACACACATCACATACTCAAAACTAATAAAACACATTCAATTTGATTTTATAATTTACGTAAATGATCCATAATAAATTTTTTACATTTATGAATCATATGAACCTCAACCGGACACACAATGTGACCAGTATGACTCCAAGTGTGTATTTTTATTTAAAATTAACATTAATTTTTTTAAAATACACAAGTTGAATAGTCAAAATTGGGAAAAAATATTTGGGTTATTTTGGTACTTTTTTGAAAATAATCCATAAGTCATTTTTGATTTGTAGGAATCACCCAAACTTCAATTTGGTGAATAGTGTGATTGGAATGACTCTTAATCTGCCATTATATTTAAAATTTATATTAATTTTAGTATAAAATGAAAAATGACATACTCAAAACCGACCAATTGCATTTGGATTATTTTTATACTATATTAAAATGATTTATAAATCATTTTTAATTTGTAAGAATCATCCACACCACAAGATGAAGTATGTTGGGACTGATTTGACTCTAAGTGTGTCTTCTTATTTAAAATTGACATTCAATTTTTTTAAAAAGGCAACTGACATACTCAAAATCAAAAAATACATTCATATAGATTTCATAAATTATAATGGTGATACATAAGTCATTTATAACATATAAGAAATAGTTTCACCTCTATTTCAAACATATTATTCCCAGTATAACTAAAAGTTTCAGTTATTAGTTTCAAATTGACATTTTAATTCGAAAAGTGTATCACTCACTAAAAAAATAAAACACACTATGATTGTCTTGATAATTTATAAAATTGATTCATAACTCATTCTTGAAATGTAAGAATCATTCTCATATCAAAACGACACATGATTTGTCTAGTATGGCTCAAAGTGGATGTTTCTAGATTGAAATGACATTTTAGTAAAAAACTCAACTGACATACTCAAATAAAATAAAATTCCTTAGGATGATATTTTTAATGTATTAAAATGATACATAAGTCATTTCTATAATGTATTAATTTACCATGCCTCAATCTAATAAATTGTGTAACCAGTATGACTCCATGTGTTCCTTTTTATTTAAAATTGACAATAATTTTAGTAAAAAGGAAAAGTTACATACTCAAAATTGAGAAAATGCATTTGAATCATTTTTATACTTTTATAAAATAATCCATAACTCCTTTTATATGTATAGTAATCTACCTCACCTCAATCTGACATATGGTGTGACTGGTATAATTCCAAGTGTCTCTTTTTCATTTAAAATTAATATTAATTTTCGTAAAAAGGAAAAGTGGAATTCTCAAAAATAGGAAATTTATTTTGGATTGTTTTGATACATTAGGAAAATGATCCATAAGTCATTTATGATATTTAAGATTCATTAAAACATAAATTTTATGCAATTTGTTACCGATATGAATCCATGTGCATCCTTTTAATTAAAATTGAAATTATTTTTTGTAAAAAGGAAATGAGAAATTTTCAAAAATGAGATAACACGTTAATACTGTTTTGATACTTAATAAAAATGATCCACAAGCCATTTTGATGTGTAGTAATCAACAACACCTCAATTAAATGTACGGTGTGACTGGTATGACTCCCAGTGGGTCTTTTTATTGAAAATTGACATTAATTTAAATAAAAAGAACAAATTAAATACTCAAATCCGATAAAATGAATTTATATTGTTTATAAATTTTAGGAAAATGATCTATATTTCATTGATAATCTATATGAATCACCTTCCCCTCAATCAGATGTAGTGACATACTCAAAACCAATCAAACACCTTAATATTGTTTATACACGAGGATAATGATCTATATGTCATTTTTAATGTATAATAATCAAATGAACCTCAATCCGATGTACTGTGTGATTGATATGACTCCAAGTATGTATTTTTATTTAAAATTGACAATAATGTTAGTATAAATGACCAATAACGTACTCAAACACAAGAAAACACTTAAGAGTTATTATTATACTTTCTCACAATGAATCATATGTCATTTTTGATTTTTAGGAATCACCCTCACCTCAATCTGATGCATGGTGTGGCCAGTAAGACTCATAGTATGACTTTTTATTTAAAACTGGCATTAATTTTAGTAAAAAGGAAAAGTGGCTACTTAATATGGGAAAACACATTCATATTGTTTTGATACTTTAGTAATATGATCCATAAGTCAATTTTTTCCATGTATGAATTATCCTCACCTCAATTTGAAACAATTTCTTCTTGGTATGACTAAAACTATTTGTTATATGTTTAAATTTGAAATTATGGTTTAAAAAATCTATCACTCACTGAAAAACATGAAAAATGACACTGATTATCTTGATAATTTTGTACAGTGATTCATATGTTTTTTATTATGTGTAGGAATTAACATCACATCAAAATGACACACAATGTGAACAGTATAACCAAAATGTGTGTTTTCCATTTAAAATTACATTTTAGTAAAAAAATAAAATTATCATTCTCAAAACTAACAAAATGTGTTTGTATTGTTTTGATTCATGGTGTGGCCGGTATGACTCAAAGTGTGTGTTATCAATTTAAAATTCATATTTAAGTTTAAATTTTTTTTTCAATCATTAAAATAAAAGAAAATAAACTTTGATTGTATTGATAATTTAGTAAAATTATTCATAAGTAATTTATGGTGTGTAGGAATCCACCTCACATCAAACTAACACATATTGTGGCTGGTATGACTCAAAGTGAATTTTTATAGATTGAAATGAAATTTTAGTAGAAAACACAAGTGAAATTCTCAAAACCTAGTTATCTCACTCATATTGTTTTTACAACTTAGTAAAATGATCCATATGTCATTTTTGACATGCATGAATTAGAAGCAACAAAATATAGTGCACACTGTGACTGGTATGACTCCAGGTGTGTATTTTTGTTTCACACTGAAATTAATTATTGTAAAAAGTATAACTGATATAATGAAAACTGAGAAAATACATTTGGATTGATTATATTTTTTAGAAAAAATATCTATAAGTCAATTTTATGTGATGAATCAGCTACACCTCATTCTAAAGCACAATGTGAATGGTATGAATCCAAGTGTGCCTTTTTATTTAAAATTGACATTAATTTTAATAATAAAGACAAGGTACATACTCAAGACATTGAAAAATAATTCATATTATTTTGATACATTAGGAAAATGATCCAGAATTCATTTTTGATTTGTAGGAATTATTCAAACATCAATGAGATACATTGGGTTCCATGTATGACTCAAATTGTTCGTTTTTAGTTTAAAATTTAAATTTCCAATTAAAATTTGTGCCACTCACTGAAAACTAAGAAAAAATGCTCTAATTGTCTTGATGATTTGGAATAATGATTTACAATTTATTCGTGACATATGGGATTCAATCTCACGTCAAACTGACACACGATGTAACCGATATAACCCAAAGTACGTGTTTTCCGTTTAAAAGGATATTTTAGTAAAAAACACAAGTTACATACTCAAAACTGAGAAAAAACGTCTAGATTGTTTTGATACTTTTTGAAAATTGTCCATAGGTTTTTTTTTATGTTTATGAATCAACTTAACCTCAATCCAATGCACAGTGTGACAATACAATACACGGTGTGCCCAATATGACACAAATTGTCCATTAACAATCTAAAAGTGATATTTTAGTACAAAATAAGTTTCACCCAATGAATACTGAGAAAATGCACTCTAATTCTCTTGATACATGAGTAAAAAAAATCATAACTCTTTTTTTGGTGGGTATATATCAGTCTCATGTGAAACTAACTCATGAGGTTGCTGGTATGACATAAATTGCGTGTTTGCAATTTAAAATGAAATTTTATTTAAAAATAAAATTGAAGTACTAAAAAGTGACCAAATGTATTTATATTTATTTGATAATTTATAAAAATGATCTATAAGTCATTTATGACTTGTAGGAATAATCCCTTCCTCAATTCGATGCATGGCATGACTAGTATGACTCTAGGTGTGTTATTTTATTTAAAATTGACATTTTATTAATGTATTCTTTCATATTTTTGTTTAATTTATTTATTTATAGTATTGCAAACATTAGATTCATTTTCTTATAAAGGTGGATTCTTTAGATCGGGTTGGGGTAGTTTGTTCGTCAACTGATACCATTGTGGAGATTTTTTTAGATGGGGTATCAGGTTCCAAATATGATGAAACATTGATTTTTCAAATGTTTCTGGATATTAATTGAAAATATAATTTTAAAAAAACAATTTATGAAATTTTTAAAATTGTTTCTTTTGTATTTGTGATGTAAAATTTATTTCTATTTAATTATGTATTTTCACACAGGTGTATTTCTATACAGGTGTGTTTGCCTATAGGTGTATACAGACATATTTTTATGAATGAGAAATTATTCAAATGGAACACTACAATAGTAATACCTTTTATCAATGCAATTTCAGGCACTGATAATGTCCCCCTTTTATCAGCACAAAAAATGTGCTGATAAAGGGGGTTATTTATCAGCTCTATTTTAGCAGAGATAAAGGTTTCCCCCTATAATTACATTGATGAAAACAACATTTTTTTATCACTATTAAATCCTTTTTTTCACTGTTAAAGGGTTGAAATTTGGTATTTTCCCCACCTCACATTAACGTGTACCAATGGTGGTTGTCATACCCTCTCATTATTCTAATCTTGTTAGCTCTTCTATAGTGGTTAGTAATTTCTCTATTTCCTCTTATGGGTTATGCTCTGGTGTGGTAAAACCTGAAAACATCATGGTATGAAGGCCCTATTCCCCTAAAATCCATTGGTCTAACAGGGGCCATTACTAATTACTGGATCATGCAGAACCCCATAGACTAAAGCAGGAGGGATGAGGGGAGTTTGAGAAATCACATAGATAATGTTTAGAGAATTGGTATGAAGAACCCTACCAATACTCTAATATAAAAAACCTTAATGGATCTTTTTTAGAGGGATGGGACATGATTATGGCCTACATAAAAGTATTGGTAGTGGGGTGGGAAATATATCTTCTTCATAAGAAGGCCAATAAATGCACAAAGGCCAGATAGTTTCCCCTTAAGTAACTTTTGGGGTTCCTCTTCATCTATCCCCCACCACGTGCCACTATAAAAGGATGAAATAGATATAAAAAGAGTGGAATTACGTATCTTTGAGAGGTGGATATTTTTTAATGATCACGATGTGCGAGTGTCTATATATTCCAAGCAAGCAGCTCTCCTCTCCATGGTGAGGTAGTGCAATCAAGGTTTTATCCAATGGGTTTTAGATCTGCAACCGAAAAATTTATCCGGATCTAAAGTGATTTCCCATGTGGTGGTATTTAATATGATCTAGGTTATTTTTATCTGTACCTTTTATTCAAATATTGGACACTTTCTTTTCATAGTCAGGTATATTTTGGTTTCTTTATCAGGCTGAGTTCTTTGTTTCAGGACGCCTTTAAACAACATATTTTTTTCCTTTGATCCACTATTTTATCTGGGTATTATTTTTCATATCCAACTAATATTTGGGAGTCTTTACTCTGAACTCTTGATTATTAGTGAATTATTATTTATTGAATAGGTTATTTTGTTTTTATCTATTGGATTTTCCACATTAATGTATATTGTGTCAACATTTATTTTTATCCACATATATTTTCTTACTACGCATCTACTTTGATTTTTTCTAGCCTGTTCAAAGGGAAAGGATATTTATTTCCACTTTACTTTCACTTCATTGTTTTCTTTCACATTCGTCACTTGTTATATTACCAAAAATCTAGCATCATAGGGTTTGTTTTTTGTTAAGATAATTTCTGGATGAAAATTACAGTTGGATGATTTTGTTGAATGGTACCTACTACCATGAATGGAGATTAAAAATAAATGATCTTATTTTCATTAACAAAATACATATTCTCGTGGTTGGTATTCAACATCCAGAAATAATGTCTGATGAATAATGGGAGTTTGAGAATGTGATGGTTTTTGGATTCATTCATTAGTGGGTAAAAGACAACATGATGAACTATATTTTCAATGTATCTCATGCTAGAACTTTTTGGGACAATATTGAGACTACCTATGCATCAAATATTGGAAAATTAATTTATTTCTCTTAAAAAAATGATTATTTTTTGGTGCACATAAGGTAAATCTATTTCTATCTATATGAGTGAATATTAGGGCTGCCTTGGTCAATTGAATGGTATGGGTATTACTTTTAAATATGCAGTCTTAGCACTTTTTTCTAAATATTTTACCCAATTTAGGGGATAATTTCCATGTTACTCTACCTGGTTCTACTCCTAATGGTACTATAGAATTCAATTTTGTTATGTATATTGTCTTTACTGAGGAGGTATTGAGATGTAATCTAGAGAAATATTCTTCATATCGTTCATCCATAGAGTTCAGGGGGAGAATTTGGGAAACAAATCGAAGATAGAGTAGTCAAGGTAAGAGAAAAGGTAGAAGAAAATCTAGGCAGAAGAAAGGAGTTTTAATTTCATCATTGTTGTATAAAAGTAAATATAAAGATGTTTTTCTACCAGTTGAAAAGAGAAAAAAGAATGACGGAAAATCAACAAAATAATAACAGTGATGGAGATGATCGTGTCACCTCCACTACATGGGTGATCATGTTATTGTTTATGAATCCATTAATATTTCTTCTTATGATTCTTTTTGGGTTGGTAATAGTAGTGTCTGTTTTTATGTGATAGTAAGGAAGTAATTCATTATATCTTAAATACCTACTAATTTCTGGATTTTAAATATAGGAAATGATGTTCATGCTATTTTTGTAGGTATTTTGAATATTTTTTAGAGACCAACACATGATGTAAGATGATTTAAAAGAATTCTCAAAACACACATAAGTTTATTATGGAAATTATTTTTACCATAGTTCTTTATGGTGATGGTTTTATCAATATTTTTGGGTATTTATAATGGATGTTTCCACGGGATCCTTGATTATGGCTCAATAGAAGAAGTTTTATGGTTTGTACTAGACTATAGCTTCTATTTCTTGTGATATTTCTTGTGTTGTTGAGTGCAGTTTGCCTTCCATGTAATGGAATATGAAGCCTATCCACACTACTGATAAAGGTATTAGTTTTTTGAAAAATAAAATTTTTATTCTAGGATTGAACAGTTTTATGTTTGATATAGGCGACCACTATATGGCTATAAAACATATCTGGGTGAGTTTTAGAAGTCGTCCTTTGTATAGGAAGTCACAAGTAATTGAATTAGTATATTTTTATATGTATGACCCTTTTTAATATTATTCATTTTATGGAAGTTTTTTTGTGACATTAATTTATGACCACTCATGAATATTTGGTCATATGTTTTGAATTCAAAAAATGAGGTTCTTAGTGTTTTTATGCAATTTCAGGTTTTAGACGAGAGGGAATATTGTAAGAAGTTAAAATTTATTCATATTGACAATGATGGAGAGTATTGTGGTTTTTGGATTAGTATTGCTTATCGGAAGGTATTTGGAATCATAATACATATACTAAGACACTACTGATAAATGGTACATCTGTGTCGATGAACAATAAATTGTTGGAAAGATTTCGTTGTCTTCTTTTAGAGAAAATATTTCCTATGAATTTTTAGGGTAATTATTTAATTACTGGTTCTTATATTATAAATTTATCAACCATTGTTTATTTGTAGATAGAAACTCGAAAAATATTTTCATATGGAAATAGATCGACTTTGATCATTTATGTGTTTTTGGTGGAATGGAATTTGTTCACGTTCCTAGAGATGAGATACCCAAGTTGGATGATAAATCACGATAGTATATTTTTATTTTTTTATAGACACAATGAGTTTGGATATAGGTTCTATGATCCTTATTTGAAGAAACTTGTCAGAATACATGATACAATTTTCAAAGAGTATCTAATTATTATAGATACTGATAAGGGAAAAAATTATTCTTCTCTAACTTCTGATGGCTTGGTCAATCTAGAGTCTGTTTCTAATTTAAATTTACCTCGAATTATTGATTTTGATAATTGTGTTGATGTGCACAATGATGTTCATGGTGAATAGGTTAGAGTTGATGTTTCTGATTCACTTTTTGTGTTCGATGACCCTCTTCCAGGGTTTATTAATGATCTCATAGTTCCACTCTAAAGATAATCTCAGTATAATACTATTTATACGTGGTATTCACCTAATGAGTATTTGATCCTCACTGATGGGGGAGAACCAGAATACTTTAATTTGGTGTTGGAAAGTGATCAGATGGACATATGGGTTGTTTAAATGGATGACATGATGATATCATTGCATGAAAATCATCATTTTGAGCTAGTGAAGTTACCTACAAGTAATAGAGACTTGAAAAATATATGTATATTTCCAATTAAAATGAAAAAACTAGTTTTATTCCATTATACAAGGCATGTTTAGTTATCTAATGCTTTCATCTTAAGAAATTTGTTGATTTTGATGATATTTTATCAACATTTCCAAAATTTCTTCCCGTCAGGTTATTCTTGTTTTGGATTCTTGTTTGGATATACAGATTGAGTAGATTGATATGAAGAAATATTTCCTCTATTGATATTTAAAGGAGGAGATTTATATAGATTATCTTGTGGGTTTTTTGAAATATGTAAAAAGAATAATGCCTTTAGGTTAACGAATTGTTTGTATGTTTGGAATCACACTTCGAGATAGTGGTATAAGAAGATTGAATCTATCAATTTTCATTGAGGTTTCAAGAAGAACTATTTTTATCATTTCTTTTTATGAGATTTTATAATGTTGATTTAATTATATTGTTGCTTTATATTTATGATATGATCCTTGTTGGTCATGATACTTCTAGAATTAACATATTAAATAATGATATTTTTCAGTCTTTTATGACGAAAGACTTAGGGATAACATGATATATTCTTAGCATTTAAATTTCTCATGAAATAAAGGCTAAGAAATTGTGCTTATCTCAGGAGAGATATATTGAGATGTTTTTTCATAGATATTCTATGGATAGATAAGAAGTGGATATGGCACCTCTTGCTTTGAATTTTAAGCTTAGTACTAGCCATTCGCCTTCTACTGCTGAAGAGATAGGGGTGATGCAACACATACCTTATTCATATTTCATAGGATGTTTGATGTATGCAATGGTATGCACTATAATATATGTATCTCATGGAGTTGGTGTGGTCAGTTATTTTCCATCTAATCTATGTAGATAGCATTGGAGAGAAATGTAGTATATATTTTGTTGTCTTCTTGGTACTTATAGGTTGATATTGTGTTTTGGAAATGGGGAATTTATGTTTTTTTATATTTACAAATTTAGATATGGCATGAGATTTGGATTTGAGGAAGTCTAATTTAGGCTATTTGATCACTTTATCAAGGGAATTATCTTGACAGTCTAGATTATAGAGATGTGTTTCTTTATCTACCATCGATTCTAAGTTTATTACATCAACATAGTAATGAATTTTTTTTGTAAATGAAAACATTTATTTAAGAGCTCAATTTCAATCAAGAGTGGTATTCTTTATTTTGTGACAATCAGAGTTCTATTTGTTTGTGAAAGAATCCTACTTTTCATGGAAGTTCCAAATATATAGATGTTTAGTAACATTGGATCTGCAATGTTTTTGACTCGAGATAGTTGGATTTGAAGAAGAAACAAAGTGATTAAAATAGGTCATACATTTTGACCAAGAGTTTACAAAGAGGTAAATTTGAGACTTATTGACTAATTGCAGGGTTGGCAGTGACCCATAGTTGTGTCAGAGGGGGTGTTTCTTGGGGTGCCTCCTCATCTGGCCCTTAACACATGCCACATAAATACAAAGGGAAAAATAAATATTAAAAGAGGGGAGTTAAGTTTCATTGAAAGGTAGACATTTTTTAGGACTCAAGGAATGTGGTCATCTATTTATTCCTGGTGTAAAGATCTCTTCTAAACATCATGTAAATGATGTTAGTGTTATATCTAGCGTTTTTTAGATCAGCATCAGTAAAATTCTCAAGGTCTTTTTTGATTTCATCAGAGTGGGAGCCTTTGATCTGATCCCAGTGCTTTTAATCTACAAATTTTATCGAGACAATGAATACCATCATTTTATGGTCAGATATATTTGAGTTTCTTTATCAGGTTGAGTTCTTCATTTTAGGTTTCCTTCTAACTGTATCTGTTTTCTACATCCGATCTACTATTTTAACAGAGTATTATTTTTGAGATCCTTCTTATCTTTGGGAGTCTCTACTTTGTATTCTAGATTATTAATGGATTCATCTTTTTGGACTACGTCTCATGGTTTTCCTATTTTGGGTTTTCCACATTAAAATTTCAGGTGCCAATATTTTTTTCCGCACTTATTTTTGGTTTCTAAGAATCTGCTTTAGTTTTTATGGCATGTCCAATGAATGTAAATTTATTTCCATTATACATTCGCTTGGTGTTTTCTAGCACATTCATCACTTGATGTATTTTCCAAGTGTGTCACACCAAACCACCATGAGCCATCCTCCACAACATTTCCCTCCACACCCTTCACACTTTACAAGGCTCCTTCCCAACATAACCTTGATGGTGGTATCGGTCATACTATTGGTGGTGCAATTTATAGTGGTGTTTGGGTGTGTTACACTAAAAAAACATAAAACCATAAATATGAATGGTTCCATGAATGGTTTTTGAATTTATGTAATATTCACCTCAAAAAGAAATAAAATAAATGAATGAAAAAATTTACAAAAATGAAATAAAAAGAAAAAAATGATTATATAAAAAAATTTGGGGAAAAGCATTGATGGGAATGGGTAAAAAATATAAAGATAAAATAATGTTTGAAAAGAAATATATAGTTTAAATTTGAAAAAATATATAAATGGGAAAATTAAATAAATAATTTTTTTTTTCGATATTAGGATAATTATAATTATAAAATAAATAAAATTTATAAACAATTATAAAAAATGTTATATATTTAATATAGTTTCAAGCTTCTTATTCATTCTATTAATGTTCGATTCAACATTTCAACCATGTGATTCATTCCACAAACTGTTTTTTCATATCATAGACCTTGGTGTTTACAATAATACCTGAAATTCCAAATAAAATTAAAAATTAGTTTAATAATGATTTTTTAGCATTTAGTGTTGATTTAATCCCTAGATAAATGATGTGTGATCCTTTCAAATAGTGTCATATATTTTCTTGCTTGGAATCTTTTCACATCAATTTTTTTGCAACATTTTTTTTATTTATCAGTGTCTTATACCGTCGTTGAATAAATAGCCTTGATTTATAATTTTTTAAAATTTATTTTTTATTATATAATTAGAAATATATATATATATATATATATATATCAACATAAGGTATATTCATGTTTATAAATATTCATAAATATATAATATATATTATTAGATATAATTGTATATATATATATACACCCACATAATATATATTAATAAACATAAATACCAATTAATATAAAGATATATTAATATAAATATATTTATATATAAAATTATCTATAAATATATAAAAATATTAGTAGATTAACATAAATAAATATAAATACATTTATATAAATATATTTTTAAATATAATTAGTAATAAAAACAAATAAATATACAAAGATATATATAGATAACCCACCCACCATCGTCACATACGTACATGGTTACCAGGGTTGCACTGCTATTATAAGCAACGCCGTGTTCCCCTATCACATGGGCATGTCACAAATCCTTAATACCACTAGCCATAGCGGATTAAGTAATATCATTTAAACATAACACCACCATCATTTAAACATTACCCATCCACCATGTATGATACACATCCAGCCACACACATATATGAATTTCACACCTATGATTCTCACCCCACATATTGTAAATTCCCAACTTCATCCTCCCCAATAGAAGACACCCAAGATGGAGGTAGATGTGGTGATAGAGGGTAGAGGTAGCATAGACAGTGGGGGTTGGGGAAATTGTGATGATTGAGGTAGAGGTCGTGGAGGTAGGGTAAGTGAAGAACGTGGAATTGGAAGCAGAGGTGGGTGTAGTGGGGGCGGAGGTAGTAGAGGCATGTGCAGTTGGGTCGGAGGCGAAGGCGGTAGTAGAGACAATATTGGTGGGCGTAGCTGAGGTAGGGGTATCCGAGAAGGGATTAGAAGAGGCATAGGTGAAGGTGGATGCGGGGAGAAGGTGAAGGAGGTAAAGTAAGAGGTAGCAGAGGCGGAGGCGGTGGTGAAAGCAGAGGAAGATATTGACTTCCACAAAAGCATGAAGGTCAAGTGGCAGTGGATCTTTTAGGGTTCCATTTACAAAAACACAAAAGGATTTTATCTGTGCTTTTTGGAAAGTGCTCATAATGGTCATTTTTCTGAGTTCTAAATTTTAAAGCGCTGATGAAACTGACATTTATCATTTCTAAAAAGTGCTGATGAATCATTCCTTTATCAATGCTAAAAATATAGCACTGATAAATCATTTTTTCATCAGTGATTTTTCAGCGCTGATAATGATCTAAAATTTATAAATTATTTGTCATTATAAAATTATAGTAAATATTTTTTTATAATTTTAGAATTATTTAAATATAAAAATATATTTATTTAAATAATTGTGAAATTATAAAAATATATATAATATATATAATTATTTTAAATTCGTAAGTATTTAAATATATATATATATTTATATTTATGACAATATATATATATATATATATATATTTATGAATATATATATATATATAATTATAATTATAAATATAATGAGTATATTTATTATATTTTTATAGTTATTTACATATTTAAATATATATTATTTATTATTATAATTATAAATTTTTGTATATATGTATAATTATTTTTATATATTTATAAATATATTTATATAATTATATATATTTATAAAATTATAATTAATATAAATAAATTTATTATAATTTTCTAATTATTTAAATATTTATTTTAATAATAATAATAATAAATAAATATATTTATCAATATTTGTATATAATTATAATTATAATTATATATATATTTATATATTAAAATATATATTTATAAAATTATAATTAGTATATTTCTTGTAATTTTATAAAAAGTGTTTATTTATTAAAGACATATATTTATTTAAATATATATTTATTTATATATAATTATAATTATAAATAAATATATGTGAAGAGTATTTATATAGAATTATATATATAATAAATATATTTATTATTTTAAAAAATTATTTTAATTTTATAATTATGTAAATATATATATATCTAGTTATATATAATTATAATTATAAATAAATTTTAAAAAGTTTTATATATAACTAAATATTTAAAATTATAAATATAATATTTAAATTTATTATTTAAATTTATTTATCATGATTTTAAGAATTTATGAGAATGTAATAGCTTAATGGGAACATGAATGAATCATATACCAAGTAAAGTATAGATCATAAAAATGAGTCATCATATATATATATATATATATATATAATGAAAAAAAGAATAATAATGTGGGTGTAATTTATAAATGAAAATTTATAATGAATACCTACCAAATAGACACCAATTATATTCACACATTAAATGACCAAATTCATTGAAAGCATATATTTATTTAAACTTGATGGTGCACCAATCCTCTTTAGAGGTTTTCCTTAATCCATGCTGGTTTGATTCGCACAGAGGTGCAACCTTTCTTCATGATGCTACTTCTATCACCGTGAAATGTGAGGTGTCAAGAATTAGAGGTTTAGGCATCCTATGTAGGGAGGAAGGGGTAGATCCAGTATCAGCTTGGCTGGTGGTGTCTTGTTCTCAAATGACCATTCTTGAACTGAATAGGATTGATTCGCACAGGTGTGTGACCTTGTTTCATGATGCTTCTCCTATAACTTCAGCTGGTTAAGTTTCGAACCAAATCAGAAATTTTAGCATCTGATAAGAAGAAAAAGATCTGGATGTGGCTCAGCCAAATCCAATGTCTTCTACTCTGGAATCCTTTCTTCATCCACTGCGATTGGATTCGCATAGATCTTCATCTAAGGTTCACATCATCCCCTCTTCTATTTAATCTATGGAGTCATTGGTGCTTGTTGAGGCTGTATGTTTGGCTTGTTGTATTGATGTGCCTTCGCATGGTGTTGATTATGCCTATATTAAGGATTCTTCTCTACTTGGTGATGTGCATGGTCGTTCCCTTGTCTTCAAGGTATTCACTAATGGAATCTTCCATAGGCATGGTAATGTGGTACATTTAAATGTACAATTGATTGTGGTTTTTGATTAGCTCAAACATGGTGAGTTTTCTATCACTAGTTGACTAAATTTCCCAGGGGCTCATAGCCATGGAAAATTATGGATATTTAAAAATTCCTCTCGGACATATGGAGTTTCTTTGAATGGATGTGTGGTTCATTGGGTCACACAATTTATCACTTCCTTTTCTCTTCAGAAGAATGAATGAAAAAGGACCGGGGTTTCAGTTCCATCTCCATTAAACCAGGAATGGATCATATACATTAATGGGATAGGTCTTTCAATCCATTGAAGGTAGGAAATACTTCAATCCATCTTTGGATCAATGTATCTGGTCTAAATGGGATCCTTTGGAATCCTAAATAACTTCATGACATTGTTCTATCCATTGTGTTTCCCATAAAAATGATCCTTGAGACCGAATTGGTAAGGTTTGGGCACTTTTCACACTTTTTGGTTAAAGTGGATCTCTGTTCTTCTTTAGTGGAGATGGTTGTTCCTTAAAAAGATGATAAGAATCTAAATCGTAAAATTGAATATGAAACTCTTCCCTGAATTTTTTTGATATGAAAAACTATTGGACATGATGTTTCAAACTATAGAAGATTAGGCATTTGTTTATTCTACCATAATTGTGCACAAGAGTAAGATATATGTTTCAAAACTTCGAAGCCAAGAAATCCCACTCCTCAAGTGGATGTTGATTTGGGCTTGGTTGATGATATTAGGATTGGAGGTAACAATCCAGTAATTGTGAATGGTGGTGATCATTTGATGGGGGAGTTATCCTGTTAAGGGTACCGAAGGGGTTGCAACTACCTCTAGAAAATCGGGGATTGACCCACTAGATAATGCTTTTCCAAGCTCCACTATCTCAAATACAAATGGTGACAGTTCAAAGAATTTGGAAAGTAATACTGCTATAGGGAATGAGCTTTCCACTTCTTCCATGTATGAGCATACTTTTCAATATGATGGTGACAAGCGAGTGGAGGAAGGGGTTACAAATAATTTACAGTGACTGGAAAAAAGAAACTATGGTCAGATATTGTAGCTGGGAATGATCAGGCTATAGGGGGGGGGGAGTTTGGTGGATGATCAAACTCAAAATTCCACTGAGGATAGAAACAAAAGAGTGATGGGTATGAATTATTTTTATGTCATGGGGAGTACAGAGTTGATTGATAATGATATTGGAGTGCAAGCTGCGATGAATGCCTCAAGAGACAATAATGACTCGATGGAGCAGACTATTATTATTTCTGCTGGACTGGAAGAGGATTTGCAGTAACTTAAAGCACGAAATGAGGTCTATATCGAATGAATCATGGATGCGGACATGGTCGAGATGATTGGGTCTGTGGGCATGGAAAGGACTACCGGGTCTTACTCCAAGCAGCTTAATACAAAGCAGATTAATCGTAGAAAAAATTACATTGTTCTTTTCAATCAAAAAAATTCGTAGTCAGAATGGGGATATGCTATTGATTCCTCTGGTCATGATTTTGGGGATGGTCCTCGTTCCACCCATTCATATTTCTTTATTAGATTAGGAATATTTTCATCCCTATCCTTCCTGGACTTTTCATGTTTTGTATTTTATTTTTCAATAAACTTTTTTAGGAGGAGGTTCGCCAAACTCCTGAACACTTTTTGTATATATTATTAAAAAATATATATATTTACTTAAAATTATAATTGTAAATATATATAAATTTAAAAATTATTTATAAATAATTAAATATATATATATATATATTTAAAATTAATTTATATATAATTATAAATATATAATTTTAAATATATAATTATAAATATATAATTATGAATATAATAAATATAATAAATATATTTATTATTCAATGAAATTATATATATATATATATATTTGAATTATAAAATATATATATTAATTATAAACATGAATATTTAATTAAATGTGTACAAATAAACATTATTTTTGAATATTAATATAATAAATTTATATAAATTTATAATATTTTTTGATAAAAACATAAACGTGCTAATAATAGGTCTAATGAGGGGAAGATTTATTTGAACTTTTATCTAGCACTGACAAAGGCCCCCTTTTATTAGCACTTTTTTCTTGGAAGTGATAAAACCTAGCGCATCCCTTTCCTCGATCTGTGGTAGTGCACCTTCATCCTCCTCCAACATAAGACACCCAGGATGGATCTAATGACCGTTCTTAAGGTCATCACCGACCTTTTGTAGCGGAAGCCCTACTCTCCATTCATTAAAAATGCCACAACATAAAACCTACTAATCATAATTATCAGTTTGGTTGAGACATCTCCAACATGTCACTAGGTGTCACACATCCATCGACCTAGTCTACATTGGGATCCAACTGGTTTTCTTCACACTCGGGCTCATGGAGGCCCCTCTAGGCCTTTTAATCCTCCCCCTGCTTTTCTCCTCACCCTCTTCTCCCCCAGAACCTCCATCCACAAGGCAAAGAGATGACTGATGGCCTTCACATGACAACCCATATCATACTTCTCACTCCACCAAGTACTGTCAATATATGCACCATGATCCCCGCAGCCAGTGTGATCACACTTTCTGGTCTCTCATTCATTGTTTTATTTTATTTTGTACCTTCCATTTTATTTTTAATAATTTTTTCTTTTATAATTGATCCTATATATATTATGTCATCAGAATTATTCGATAATAATAACAAATTCAATAATTTAACATATGTATTCAAATATATATTTTCAATTATAATTAAACATAAATATATTTTTATATACATATATTTATGATGATATATTTATATAATTGTAAATAAATTTATATAATTATATATATATAGGAATACATATACTTATATCTATTTAAATAATTATAACTATTTATATAATTATAAATGTAATTTTAATATATCACTATACACATACTTATAAATATTTATATATTTTTAAATGTAATTTTATTATATCATTATACACATATTAATAATTTCGACTATTTTTATATTTATATACAAATATATATTAAAATATATTTACTATATTTAAAAAATAAATATATTTATATATTTATATTTATAAATATGTTTATACAATTTTAAAAATTGATAAATAATTATAATTATACATAAATATATTTATCATGAAATATTTATATAATTATAAATAAATTAATATAAATGTTTTTTATGAATACATTTATTTATAACTATTTCAGCATCATCATCATTTACTTAGTCAAATAGGTTATGAAAAAGAAGGTAGTGATTTTTTAAGGTTGATGTTGTTTTCAATCACCTAATATGGTGAAAATGTTAATGAGTTATAATTTTGACGATTGTAGAGTTGGTATTTAGTTTTGAAGACTTGTGAAAATATAAATGCACATTAATTGTTTACAAAATTGATTTGAAGAGTAAAGAAAAAAATGCCATGAAAAAATTAAACTTCAAAAAGTATCTAGGAGATGAGATGACCCTAGCCAACTCGACCCCTGACAATGTGGGACCCAGTATGGTCATCATCTACAGCCAAAGGTATCCTCGGGCCATGAATGATGGCATGATGGATAGAGGTGTGTGCATGGGTGCATGAATAAGTCGAGAAACCACAGTGTGGGGAAGCACGACAGTGGAGGTGGGAACAAACGAAAACCTGCAGAACTGGTACGGGGAAGTACCGAAGGAGGGAGAGGAGAATTCTGAAGGAGCATGGTGAATAAATCCATTTAAATTTGGGAAAACATTTTTCTGCAATACATTAGCTCTGAAAGAAACTGATCCATGCGAACTATTCATGTTTTATCTTGGCCATCTGATTCTCTTAGTCGAGTTCTACTTTGTAAAAAATTGGAATGAACATGTTCTATTCAATTTAATCTCTCCAGACTATTCGATCATCACCGCATCGTCATCAAACTCAATTTTCACCTGAGAGTTCTGCTCCCCGATAGATAACTCAATTTATAGAAAATTATAACCACCCAATGGTGATGATCATCTTTATATTCCAATATAATTAGAATTTATATAACTTAAAATATAAATGCATATATATAATGTTTTTTCAAGATCACAAATCATTTTTTATATTTCCATTGTAGAAAAATTTTATGAATTCTCATAATTTATTCTGAATAATCATTTTTCTCAAGAACATATTGCTGAATTCATTAATAAAATTTTCTGATTGGGAAAATATTATGATTATATGTATTCAAATCTATGATGTTTTATATAAATTTTATTGGATCAACATTACAATAAACTAGACAATTATAATATTCAACAAATCATTCATTCCTTCAAAAAAACATCTATTGTTTAAATATTATGGGTGGATCATGTCCTTGCTGAATATATAATAATAAAATGTGATTTTCAGTTTCCCCCTCAGTATTTCTTCTCCTTGAATTATATTAAATATTATAGCTCATTTCTATGGTATTAGTTCTATATAAACGTTCTATATTCACATCATATACACTTTTTAAGATAATATTTTCTCTTATTTATGATATTAATAGATTTAGGATTTTGGTTATAAATTTAACCGCTTATTATAAAATTTACAATATTACATTGGGGATTATTTCAATTGGAAGATATTTTTGTTTGATATATATGAATATCATCTTACATGATGAAGAAACGTCATTTTTAACCAAATTTACTTTAATGAATAAGGATATTAATATAGATACTAATTTATAATTGTTTACTCCTAATAATGACATCCATGATTTAATTTCACATCATTTTTTTGTTATAAATTGAATAAAAAAGAATCTAATAAATTTTAAATTTATTCAAATGATTCCAAAAATTCCTTTATAGATCATAATCAACATTTATAAAATATTATTTAGTCATGAAAATACTAATATATTAAGTGATTTTGGTTCATTTCCAAATAAATAGTCTCTGTGTTTTTCTATGGGATCTCATTACCTAATGGATTGATTTAAATGACATTTTCTGTAAAATAAATTTTTATATATCTCATGTGTATATAGAAGGGAGTCAATTATATTTTTTTTCTTCGAATTTTACATTCTATTGATGAATTTGACCTATTAATTGAGATATTTTTCATCATTCATTTTATTTTGTAAAATATATATTTTTATGTCAACATTATTTTTTTTCTCTACGCATAATGATATATACTATTTTACCATTTTATTGATCAATTTGGTGGGATAGAGTTTTACACTTAATTCTTGTTCTATTTTTGTAAAAATATATTTAATACTCATTCATCATATGAATTTATATCAGAGTAATTTATTTTATTATAATTATTACTATTGTTTGAATAAGATGACGGTTATAATTTCTTCTATTGTTCGTTGAATATATAATTATTAAATATCTAGTTAGCATAAGCTCATTTAACCTCATGCTCTCCGATTGTTACAACACTCCTATTTAATAAATTTTTGTGTGTCTGGGTTGGGTAACCAACTCATTCTCGAGCATTATCAATTATAACTGTATTTAATTTCAATATTTAATTCATAATTATTCTTACAATAATTATTCAACTATAATATATAATAATTCAATTAAAAAATTAAAAAAACCCCTAAATACTTTTTATAATATTCGATATTGACATATTAATCTATTTATTCACCTACCAGCAGAAATATGAATTTATAAAAATAAAAAAGATAATAATTTATTTATTCAGATAGGCATTGTTACAACTAAGAATTCTAGAGATCTGATTTCATCAAAAGAGGTTTCAGATCATGTATTTTTGAGGTATTTCATTTTTATTAGTGATTCAATAATACTCTAAAAGATATAGATATATATTTATTTCATATAATAACTTTAGATAAGTCTATTTAACTATATGAAACATTATGATAAGGGAAATGATATAAACATATCTCTTATAATGATATACAATTATGTCATATGCCACGAGAAACAATTTAAACACGAAAGTTCGCCTATATTCTTAAATTATGAGATATTAAACTATCAAAACTCATTTATTCCAAAAAATTATATTGATCAATAAATTAATCATCATATGTTGGTTTTTATGTTGTTTTCATAACATTTAAATTAATATTTAATATTTTAAAATTTGTGTTTATTTTTTTCAATGAGAAAAATATATGCATTAGAAACATATATTGTTTTGATTGATTTTGAAATGTTTAATTTTTTTAAATAATTATTTCGAGTGTAAGATGCTGTATATAATAATAAATTAATACTAAGAGGTTTTATTCATTGTTTCATATGAGAAATTTAAGATTGTTAGTGCGTAAAAATATTTATCACAAATGTCCATGAAGATCAAGATATGATCCACAATCGGAAGTCATGAAGTTGAAGAAGTAAAAATTTCCATGCATAATATATAATAGAATATTCTTATAATTCATGAACTCCCATTCATTCAATGATGGGGATATTATTAAATAATTCTTAGTTATGTGATGTGATGATGAGAACAAACATTATAAAGATGGAATTAATTCTATCCTCTATTGAAGGAAAAGTTGGTGAAATATATATTTATATGTGTGTGTGTGTGGGTGTGTGTGTTTTATCTTCTTTTATCATTCAATAAAACATTTTATGTGTGTCTAAGGTAGTCATTTTTAAAATAATTATTCTTGTTTCAATTTTATTCCATATGGAATTAAATCAGACACACATATTAATAGTTATGGCCATTTAAATTTATTAATATGTTTGAATAATTCATTAGGAATAAAATCATGGGGGGGATCTCTACATTTGTTTGAATGTAATAATTATGCTCTGATGTCCAAGACATTCACATCTGAAGAACACTTACACACATGTATTGTGAGGTTATAAATATATTTCAAGAGAAAAAATAACATAATTTAATTTATACATTACTGTGGATAACAAAAACACATGCTAAACTTATGAAAAATATACCTTTAATTATATAGAGATGGAATAATTATGTTCCAACATCCACAAATATAGTGTATTTGGAACATTGACACTAAAATAACTAAATGTACCATAAAAATTACCATATATATTGAAAATAATTTTTTTACATGTGCATGAAACACATATTCTATTGTTTCCTTGACTTATGTACATGTGCAATACTAACAAGTATACATCCTTGATTCTCTAGAATTTGAAATAATAATTCGCTTGAAAATTTAATCTAAGAATGTGGAAAACATAAAAAATTGTTTCAAAAGGAACCAAAATAATCAATATATCGAAATATTACATTCAAACACACAAAACTTTAACCAACCTATAGACATAAACACACACACAACACTTAAACTCCAACATCCTTATGTTTTACATGCATGGAACACTTTTTCTCTAAAATATTTTACATTCATGAATATGGTGATATGTAATATTAGTGTCTTAAAAAACCTTCTTTTTATTGTTTAACCATTTTGTATGGTAAAATTCTTTTCTCTATACAATGTTTTTAATATCCAGTTATGTAGACACCAAGATAAAAGAACAAAGCCCAAAAAATATTTTAGATGTTTGCAACCAATCTCAAAAATGAATAATTTTTTTCCATAATACCCCAATTTATGCCTTATTCCAATTACCCCATTTGTCTTGTTAAAATTTATTTCATATTCATGTGGTAACCCAAAAATCTATGGATCAAGAGGATCTTGGAATATATATATTAACATAAGTTCTATTAAATGGGAATGATTATGTATAACCATCACACATTTTCAAAAGCCCCAAGTTCAACAATAACCAAACACACACACACAAATATAAATATATATATATAAATTCTCATTCATATTTACACATATTTTTTAATGTTTTAAACATTAATTTTGGCTCTTAAGTATATACCTAAATTTCTTTATTGATTCATAGATTCAACACATCCACACAAACCCATTTTAAATGGGATTATCCCCAATACAGGGTTTCTTTTTCCCCTTTATTATATATAATTTATAAATATATATTTATGGATATATATTTTTAAATAAAAATATTAATAAAATGGTGTATAAATTTTACACATTTATAAATAAAAAATTGTAATGTGATGTTCCTCTTATAACATTATTCTTTTTACCCATGAGTATCACCAATGGGATAAGAGGAATTTATAATTATCTCTTTGTAATTAATAAAATTTAAATATTGGTAAACATTAATAATTCATGAAACCCACAATAAAAATGTATTTTCCAAAATATGGAGTCTCACTATAAATAGGAATAATTATATATGACCGATTCCAAAACCATGAATCTTTTTTTTGAATTATAAATTAATTATTCTTCTATGATGAAAATAAACATTTACGCATTCTATTTTCTTCCTATATGAACTGAAACATAAACATAATCAAATTTCACATCTTAAAAATATAAAACACTGTACCCTTAACTCATCATTTGGGGCCATAAACCCCAATGTAAAGTAAACTTCCATCAAGGAATAAATAAAATCACAATGTGCTGTTATGTCATCCTAGGAATCCCTAATCTCTAATATACCCATTATTTTATCATAGGAGACAATAAACCTTAACATTAACATAATAGTCTTATTTTTCTAGCACTAACCTCCAATATAACCATTAATTATTCCTAGAGGAACATAAAATACCAATATTTATACGATTATATTTTGTAATTAGTATATATATATAACCCTCTTTATGTTCCACCCTAATAATAAATTTTTCATTATTAATAATCTTTCTTGTAGTAAGATAAATTCCAGCATCGCTTTCTACAAATTCCTATAACATTTCAAAACTCAATTTAATCTTTAAGCATTCCAGGATGAATTTAAACTCTACTGTAAACAATAATTTATTTCTACATAGATTTACACTCAAATAAAACCCTTGCATATTTTTAAATTACATTAAATAATATTAATACCAATTATACCATCCCACCATGAATTAATATATGGAATTTAAATAATATAATCCTATATGTCCTATTGAATCATAACCATTATTTACTTCCTATATAGATTTAACCATTAATGAAACCTTCAGGTCCTCCTGTATGACATTAAACATCGGTGTAACCATTCCTAAATTCCCATAAATTCAAACAAGATCACATTCTAGTCAAAAACATCCATCATGGAATTAAAATACTAAATTAATTCATATACATATTTAAAATATATAGTACCACACACAAATAATCACATAAAACTAAAATATGTATGAGACACACAATGATTTAAACATATTTGGTCTTAAGTATAATGAAATGTTTTTTTAATGAACCATTGTTTATAAATATACTACATAAATGGTTTTCTTCATGTTGGGGTTATAAATAAAAAAATGGTATTGTTAGAAATATGGATTTCCTCAACATCATATGAAAATATAGGTTAATCTCATAATGGAAACGAATATACTTTTTAAGAGGGTATGATCTTATATCCTCCTAGTTTCAATTATTAATCAATAATACATGCATGGACATTGTCAATTTATCAAAATAATGGTAGATTAAATATCACATATATGAATCGTTCCAAAAAATGGTTAAACTAACATCAATTTCATTTCCTTGGAAAATATCGACATATAATATATATTTAAATGTGATGTTTCATTGATGGGTGTTTTTTTAAAGACCAAAGCATCAAAAATATATGTCGTTGATGGAAGTAAAACTTTTACTAATCCCCACTAATGATTTAGGACCTCAATCATTATTGGTGTTTCATTAATAGAAAATTACCATGCTATCATTAAATTCACCCAGTCCACTACTATTGTGGTATCTTCCGTATATTTTGTGAGAGGATTCTAACATTCTACCACTAATTCCCTTCATCAATAAATTATTATTGAACGTGTAATGAAGTATATATGTTACATCCCTACATCTCATAAATTGATTTAGAAGGTGGAGGAATGTTACTTGGCCTTAAGTGACACACCCAAGACACCGAAGGCTGGAAATAAGTGTCGAAGTGCATTAGTACACATGGGGGATGATTTTATATTTAAGAAATAAACAACAACCCGAACATGCAATAAACAGAAAATACACTACATGATGCATGATATAATGAAGGATAAATCAAATATTTCATTTATATAAAACCCAATCTAAAACCAAGTTCCATAGTGTAAGACTACAATATTGTATTACACTGTGGAAAATAAAACTATAAAAGCTCAAATACAACCAAATTACACCAAATATCCACATGATCCATGATGTAACCCCACAGAATGCCCAATTATCATAAATTACAATTAAGTATGTTTGATACATTACCTTTTCCCATGTCATAATATCCAATATTTATAGAAACACTAAAGTGACAAAGTAGGGGTGAGTAATAAAACTCAGTAGATTTTCCCACTTAATTACCTACTCACGCCACTAGGATAAAAAAATTTAGAAACATTTATATAAAAATAGTTTATATAAAAAATTTCTAAACCCGTTTATAACTAAATATAAACATGTTCCAATGAAACAAATTTTTAAAAACAACATCATGTTCCATGTAAAATAACCAATAAATGTTATAAAATCAGTTTACAAATTATATTTTTGAATTATCATTCCATTTCACTTATCCATACATCCAACCATGCATGAAAACCTAGACCTCCCTATAATAATGAGTGTTTAGTCATCCTCTCACTAAGCCATCACCTAGTGAACCAATTTTGACAAGGGAGAGCCTGAGACCTTATACATGCCACTAATGATGGGGGAGACTCCTTACCCTTATCTATATCTAATTCACATGAACACACAAAACCATTATTCCAAACCAATTCCAAAAAATTTCCAAACAACCATTTCATCAATTTCAATAAATCATTCCTTTACTGAAAACCTTCCAACAAACCCAATTCAAATCAACCATACCAATTTATTTCAATAAAACCATCCCTTTTATTGGAAATATTTTTATTAATACATTTACCATATATATATAATCCTCATTTTAAAATCAACATTTTAAAATCATGAAGAAATAAACTTTCAACAAAAACACCCAATTTCCATTTTTCCAAAAATCCTCACTTAAGAGAGTTTTCAACAATCATTACATAGAAAATTGGCAATAAATTTTACAAAAATTATTAATTTAAAATAAATCATTCATATTCTAAATAGGGGAATCTAGAGTGAATCCACCTACATTGGGTTTTATGAAGAAAAAAATGAACGACACTCAAACACCAATGAAACCATGTTCAATCTCCATGAACCCACCTTAGAACTCTTCCCAAATCTAGAAACAAGCCATGTATAATCATATTCAGAATAAACTATCTTATATCTAACCAAAGAGGATGTATATCTAATAAACCAAGAGATATAGAGAAATAGATCTTGGAAAAACCTCCACGAACAAAAATGAATGATCACTTTCCACAAGAATCTGACTTCAAATCACTAAGGGAAGCCTTCAGATCTCCTCTAGGTTAATGGGAGAACCTTCCTTTTCCATTGAGAAGAGAGAATATAGGAGGAAAAAATAGGGAGTTAGGGGGGAAAATGAATTATTTAAAAAATTTAGGATATGTCTTTTGATCCATGCATGGTAAGTCACACAGTTAGTCAAATAGTGTGCTAGATTCTATCTCAAGGGGTAAAATCACATGGTTTTATTACATAGTTTTAAATCTCTGTGAAAACCATCCCAAATTTCACTATCTCAAGTTTTATGGTTTCTCCTAGGCTTCCATGCAGTTTGGAAAAACCATGCGCTACCTGTGTGCCTTCCCTTTATACCATACCTTATTGCGAACGGTTTCCTATAGGTGTTGGACAATTTTCAAACACCATTCAACAACCGTTAACCTCTATAAAATCCCTCAAAACAATCCCAATGTTCTTAAAACTCCCCCTAAATTTACCCATATACTTTATATAATTAAAAATAAAAAAAATGGTTACATACTTAGAACCTGGGGTACTAAATTCTCCTCACCATTGGCCTTTCCATCCTCATAAAGTAGAAAAACATCCTTTTTCTAGAAGAGTTTTTGATATATCACTTTAATTTCATTCAACTATTCCCATGTCTCTTCTTAAATATGAACATGTTGCAACAAACCCCATATTAGAATGATGTTCTTTCCATGAAAGACATTCTCTTTCCTATCAAAAATTCACATGGGGATATGTACCAATAAAGCATCTTGTTCTAGTTAAACATGATCCCATCAAATAACATCGATAAGATCAAGTTGATACTCTTTCTACTAGGATACATAAAAATATTGTGTACCACACTAAAAAATGGTGGTAATACAAAAAAATATGCCACATCACTAACTCATTCAAGTATCTCAAAGGGTTTGTGTATTTAAGATATAACATGCCCTACTTCCCAAAAAGATGATGTCTAAGTCATGGAGAGATCCTCATGAACACATTATCACTCATAGAAAAATGAAATGGTCATTGATGATGATCATCATACGATTTATGATCACTCTAAGATGTCTCCATCCGTTTTCTATTAATCAGAATCTTCTACATTATTTCTTAGACAAGGCTCATCCCAACCAGTGAAGTCCCACCCATTACAACAAAAAATTGTGGGGAATGACAAGGATTCCCATAAAATGCCTCAAAATTAGCCTTATGTATCGATACCTAATATATTTTTTATATGATAACTTTGGAAAGGGAATGTTCTATTCTCATATTCCACTTAAATCCATCACACAAGCCTAGAACATGTCTTTCAATGGTTTTATATTCTTTTAGGAATTCTCATTTCTCTAAGGATGATACATCGTACTCATTGTCAACTTGGTTCCAAGGGATCTCTATAAGGATATACAGAAATGGTACATAAAACTCATATCACTATCTGATACGATCAAAACTGAAATACTGTTCCTATTTACCACTTCTTGGATATAGATTTTGGACAGATCTTCCACTGTATGAGTTTCACAAATATGGATGAAATGAGGAAACTTCATAAGATGATACACTATCATAGATATGTATTCATGTTTCTAAACCATTATTAGGAGACCTGTTTAAAAATCCATAACTATTTGATCCCATTTCAATACTTGAATAGGTAATTACTACTACATACCTTTCGAGCACTGGTGTTCTACCTTACCTTGCTGACAACATAAGCATATTGAAATAAAATCATCCACATTTCTTTTCATATCGATCCACCATAATTTATCTTGAAATTCCTTGGACATATTTTGTAATCTAGGATGAACATCCCATCTTGATTGGTGATGAGAACGAAGAATATGTTCTAGATAATCCATACGTGAGACCATCTAATTTTTTAACTACAATACCGATCTATCATCCATCTTCCATCCCTCAGTGGTCTTCCCACAATTGAGATTTGAAACCATCACCACCCATTATAAATTAGACGTCTGTTCCACTTCTACCATATTTACCAAATCAAGAACCACCAAAACTGAAAATAAAACTACAACATGACCTTAGTATTCTTATTCTATGTGCATGTCATCAAAAACTGTCATCAACTATCACTCATCTGAAGACTCTTCTTCCACCTATGCATATGGATTTCAGCTTAATGAGTCGGCCACCGAAATGTCCTTAACCATTGTATAGATGAAGTAAAATTAAAACATTTGGGGACACTCCACCAACCTAATTTACCTCAAATTCAAATCCATTTGTGAGAGAATACATTTCAAGATATTATGATCTATGAATATAGTAAATTTCTCACCAAAGAGAAAATGACACTATATCTTCAAATCATGGACTTCAATAGCTAATTACAAATAATGTTTTGGGTATTCCGTATCATGAAATCATAACTTCCTTGATCCATAAGCAAAAAAATGATTTCATTTTATGAGTACACTTCCCAATCATAATCCTAATGCATCACAATACAACAGATACCCTTTTCTTGATTTTGGTAATATCCAGACCAGTGATGATGTGAGAAGAAACTTTAGATCCTGAAATTTTTTTTGGCATTGTTCATCCCATTGGGATGGAACATTATTATTTTTCAATGTGGTCATAGGAAATTATATTCATGATAAATCATGAAAAATAATCAGTAATAACTAGTTTCAATAAGGAATCTTGGTATCTCAAAGGCACTCTTTGGTGGTTTTCAAGAGAGTACAACTTCTATCCATTGTAGATCCACAAAAACACATATTTTAGAAATTATATGGCCAATAAATATTACCTATTATAACCAAAAATCACACTTATATAATTTTTCATATAATCAATGGTCACTCATGATTCCTAACATTATCGCCAACTGTTTTTCATGCTCATCCCTTTTCCTTGAATACACCATTATATCATCCATAAACGCGACCACAAAATAATCGAGATACATCAAATATTTCGTATTCATCAATTTCATAAATATTTTGGGTGCATTCGTAATACCAAAAAGCATGACCACATTTTTCTAATGGCTATATTTACTTTTAAAAGTTAACATCAGAATATCCTCCTTCCGAACTGACATTTGGTGGTATCCAAAATGAAATAAAATTTTGTGTAAACTATGAGCTTCACTAAATTAGTCAAACACATCATAAATTCGTGGAAGTGGATAAATTTTCATTATCACAACTTAGTTAAGATTACAATAATTCACACACGACCTTAGAGTTCCATCCTACTTATTCACAAACTAGACCGGTGTTTACAATGGAGACGTTCTTGACCGAGTGAAGCCTTTAGTTTCTAACTCTTCTAAGTAAAATTTCAATTAAATTAATTTATCTAGTTCTATCCTATAAGATTGACGGAAAATAGGACTGCTCACTAGAAGGATATCAATCATAAAATCCACTTTTCTTATAAATGGGAACCCTGAGAAATCATCAGTAAAACATCTGGAAATTGATGGAGCACAACTAGAAAATTATTATTCTTGATTACTTACATAAATTCCAATTACAATTCTACAATATAATATGAGATAATTATAACCAATAGGGAAACCAATCATGTTTCAACAGTCCTTTCCCTTCGGTTACCTTGAAAGAGATGCTTAACTCCATCAGTTATAAAAACGGTATTTATTTTATAATATACTATGTGAGCCTTGAATGTTTTCAAACAATTCATTACCATGATTATATCTTAGATATTCATCTATATAATAGAGAAATCCCATTTCATCTCATCTCTAAAAATAGTTATAGAACATGCTCTACACACAAAGGCTCACCATTCTCTTTTCCCAAGAGGAGTTTGTATTTTTATCACAGATGCCATTATCTCAACTTTTATATTTAGTAATTCAGTATAATGAGAGGAAATAATGGAATGGGAAGAAACGGTATTAAAAACACTTTCATGAAGGCAGAATTCAAATGAATCATAACTCTCACCATAAATGGTATAGCCTAATCATCCACAATCACCTGCTCATCTCCATATAATTGCTTCTTCACTAAACATTTATCTTTACTTCCCTCTTGAGATTTCACTATATGAGGAGTCATGGTATTCCTAGAATCACCATGGTTAGCTCTATTCTATAGAAAAGATTGATTCGGATTCCCTCACCTTTTCAATGCATATGATGCCTTCAATATCTAAGAAGTGTCTCGAGAACTTCACCTCATAGCACTACAAAAATATACTAAAGATGAACCATCTAATTGAATTTGTGGAATGATCTAGGTGGTTTTGTAAAATATCACTTCATTTGGTCAAACAAACCACATTGATTACATCCTGGATGGCTCTTTGGTTTTGGAGGAATATTCACTAATCCAACCATTTAATTCTGACTCACGATCCCACCTTGGAGATAGGTCTCACTATTCATATTTCCACCAACATTAGAGTTCCCACAATTTCCTATCGGTATCAACAAGATTCCTCATCCCATATATCTTGATATATCCCTTTCATTCACCATACTTCTATTTACCATCTCTGTATAGTCCGTAATATAGAGCATGAAAATATTCAACCGAATCTCAAGAATTCGCCCCAACTCAAAGATGTGTGCCTTCAAGGACACACTAGGAGAACCTTTGTGATAAAAGAACACTAAATTCCTGAATTTATCCAAATTCTCATTGACATTGAGATTTTACTACTTCAATATGAATAAGTCTATAATTCTATGAATTCTGAATGTGTGAGGATAGAATTGACTGTTGAATAATTCCTCAAAATCCTCCAAACCAAGGCTTTGATCCAGTTTATCATGTACATCTGGATCCCACCAATAGAGTGCAATATCCTGCAACATATTTATTTCTAGTTTAACTTTTATACATTCTACTGTTTTAATGAAATAAATAAAATGATTCATCATGTTCAGCCACACCTCCATTTTTTTGTTCAGAATCACCCTATATGTTTGGTGGATTTTGTTTTTAAAATTGGATGGGATGAAAACTTTACTTAGATCAACACACCAATTCCCTATGTCCTCAAAATAAAATTATCAGATGATAATCTGAACTAGTTTTTGGTTCACCTATGTATCGAGTGTAACAAAAATTTCATCCACTTCCTCTAGTTGGTTTATTTGATGCATATCGAGTTCCATTTTCTATTATCTAAAAAACATCATAAGTCTGACTCTCTATAAACTGACTTCAGAACATAGCAAATTCTTTCACATCAACTATCACAAAATTTATTTAAAAAATAAACCTTTTCACATTTGGCTATTTTTGAAAAATCTCTACTTTCTTTTGAAAATTAAACTATTTTCAAAATACCACTACCATGCTCTTTTTCATAATCATTCATTTGACAAATATCAATATTTTTCAGAAATCAAATTATTGCACCAATTCATAAATCATTACTCAAAATGAGATATGTAATATTAATGGGATGTAATTAATCTACATGTGTCATGCACATCTCATTCTCTAAACCCATGACAATGAGATATCAATTAGTATAAATGTCACCAAAACACTTATGTACCCAACTCCCTGGTAACATGAAATTCAACATAAAAATGTTAGCTACATATTTTTATTCTCAACAATTCTTGTTATGAAAATCCTAATCCTTTCTATGATCCAAAATAAAGGAATAGAAGATAATAAAATTCAACTCTAAGACTAATAGAAATGATAACTACTTGTCCCACAAGGGAAGAACCATTTTGATACCACTTATAACATCCCTCATTCTCCTCATTGTAATGATAAGGAAAAGGAATGTTTCTTGGCATTAAACGGAATCCACAGGACACAAAAGGATGGAAATAAATTCTTAAGGGCTTAAATAGACCTGGGGGACAATTTTACTTTTATGAAATAAATAAAAACCCAAACTTGAAATAACAAAACAAGATACTACATGATGCATGATGCAAAGAAGGATAAATCAAACAATTTATTTATATCTGAACAAATCTAAAACCAAGTGAAATAGTATAAGGATATAATATCAAATTAGATAGGATAAGACAAAACTATCAACAATCAAACATGAAAAAATAACATCCAAGCTTCAGAACTCTATGCTCCAAATCGACCGACCACACAAGAATAAAAAATTACTAAAAATGATGTGTGATACATTACCGTTTCCAATTTCTTGATAACCAACATCTGCAAAAACACAAAAATTTCAAATCAGGGGTGAGTAATGAAACTCATTTTATTTTACCCAATAAATTTCTTACTCACACCACTAGGATAAAACATTTTATCACATTTATATAAAATTTTTATTAAAATAAATTAAAATAATTTACAACTAAATACAAAAAAGTGTCAAAGAAACCATTTTCTAAAAACAACTTCATGTTCCAAGTAAAATTGGAATAAAATTTTATAAAATCATTTCAAAATTTTATTTTTGAATAAAAAATCCATTTCACATATCCACACATCCAACAGTGCATGAAACCATGGGCCTCCTTAAACTTGCGAGTGGTGAGTCTCCCTTTCACTAAGTCATCACATAGTGAACCATTTTTGATGGGGGGGAGCACTAATCCTTATCCATACCACTACTTATGGGGTAGAATCATTACCCTTAACCATCATAAATTCACATGAACACACACTACCATTATTCCAAAAAAATTCCAAACAACCATTTTATCTATTTTAATAAAACTGTTATTTTATTTAAAACCTTCCAACAAATCCAATTCAAATAAACCATTCCAATTTATTTAAATAAAACCATACCTTTAATTTATTTTTTTTATTAATACATTTATCACTATTCCAGAAAATATAAACTTTTAAATCATCAATTTAAAATCAAGAACAAGGCACTTTCAACAAAACACCCAATTTTCATGTTTCCACAAACCGACACTTAAGACAGATTTCAACAATCATTACACAAAGAAATCAAAATAAATTTCAAAAAAATTGATTAATTTGAAATCAATAATTTATATTATAAATAGAGGAGTTGAGAGTAAAGCCTCATACCATGGGTTTTATGATGAAAATGAAGAACAAATGTCAAATGCTAATGAAACATGGTTAAATCTCCATGAACCCACCTGGGATATTTTCACTATAAATAAACAAGAAAAATATAGTCATATTTAGAATTAAATATATTATATATAACCACAAAAGACATATATCTAATGAACCGAGAGAGGTAGAGAGGTAGGTCTAAGAAAAAGATCCAAGAACAACCATGAAGGACAACTTACTGCAATAATTCCGCTTCAAATCAGCATGGAAAGCCTTCAGATAACCTCCAGATTTATGGGAGAACCTTCCTTAAAATTTTGGAAGATATAATATTGATTTTGGGACACACAGGGGAAAAAGGGAGTTATAGGTGAAAATTAGTAAAATCCACAATTTTAGGATCTCACTTTTGACCCTTGCAAGGTTAGTCGAATAGTTTGTCAAACCGTGCGAAAATCGTGTGCTAGATTCTTCTTCAAGGGGGGAAATTCACATGGTTTTCATGAATGGTTTTCATACCATGTTACAAAAATTCCAACAATAATTGTTTCTATTGTCCAGGTTTCTCCTAGGCTTTATCATGTTTTGAAAAAACACTCATCTGCCTAGGCGCCCTTCCTTTAGTCGCCACCTCATTATGCAAGGTTTCCCTTAGGCGTTTCTTGATTTTTCCAAAACGTGCACCAAATGTGAACCTATAGAAAATCCCTAATAAAACTATAATAGTTCTACAAACTCTCCCAAATTGTATTAATATAATTTACATTTTTCAAAATCATATATAAATTTTTACTTACTTGAAATAGGGGTGCTACAATATATGTGATCATGAAATCCCAATGATCCTTTTAGTAAAGGAGAACCATGAGGAAATAAATCCATACATCCAAAAAAGAGTAAATAGTGAATCAAGGGATATTTGAAAAAAATAAAAATATCATACTATTTTATGATCCTAACTCCCAAATTTAAAACACTCCCTCTACATGTCTATATGATTTTGACAACTATGCTACCCACATCGATCTAGTTACATTGGAGTTTCCTAAGACTAATCTCATCCATATTGTTATTATTTCCTAGGATATAATTCCCAAAAAGTACTGATGAATTTATTGACTTATTAATCATATTATAGGAACAAAATGGAATAATTCACATCTAGAAATACATCCTCGCCATCATTGTGGAGAAAAATACCATCAAATTTGTCAAGAACCTCAAGGTGCATCTTTATATTTTGAATGTGGCCTCTCAATAATTTATGGAAACATTAGGATAGAAGCCATAACCATACAAAAAAATAGAGTCCATTTTTGTTGACACTATACATAATATATACAAAAAATGCTATGATATCCTTCCCATGATATTACAAATAACTCCCATGGAGTTCGTACCTTTGATAATTTTTAATACCACATATTGGGGGATTTTATGTTCAGATGTAAATCATCTCCTTATAGATTCATATAATTAAAATGAGGTAGGGTTAAAATAAACCATGTTTTTTGAATTTGACAGTTACAATATCATCAATACAATTGTTTTGTACAAATAAATGTATTCTTATAACGATATCATGAATAATTTCAGTTTTTATCAGATTTATTCCCTATAAGGAACATTTATCTATTCCTTGGAAGGATGTTTCTGCACTAGTTTTCTCCCAAGACAAATCCCAAGGTGAAGTCCTAAAACTAATGTATAATTAATATTATTTTTGAGAAATTTTCAGGAACCTTGAAATTATCATGAGATCCATTGTAAAAGATTCATCACCCAGGACGACCATTGGTTCTTATCCGGTGCATAGGTCATATGTTGAGATCCTAAAATTATTTGTATGTAGACAATAATATCATAAAAACATGTAATTATCAATTTAATACCAAATTTTGAATTTCATATTTTGAATTTAAAATAAAAATAATGTTTAATTTTAAAACCAATTAATTGATAAAAATGAAATTGTGTCTCTAAATGTCTAATAGTACCATTTTAGGCATAAAAATTTATTATTATAAAAATTAATTCATTTATATGTTCTATTTTAAACTAAATATTTTATTTCTATATAATTATTGAATATATTGTCTATATAAATAATAGATTGACACTAATTTAATTAGAAATTTAGTTTATTGATTCATAAGTATATATAAAAACATTATTTTCTGATAAAATTACTTTTCATAATATTTTTATGCTTTTATTTAAATTTCAAATCCTAAAAAAAAATTATTCTAGATTTGATAACATTAACTGATCTTTTTATATTTATAATAAAAATATTCACATATGATGGAATTTTTTATTTTCTTCTATAATAGTTTATTTTTAAGATAATATTGATAAATATAGTTTTATCCAATACCATAATGTTTTTTTTTTCATATCCTTAAGTATGTATGAAATAAAAATGAATGAAAATTTTTTATTGTTCATATATTTATATACATATTAGTATATTTGTTTAAAATTTATGTTTTAATTAATAAAAATCATTTTTTATATTATGAAAACATAGTAATATTTTATAATAAAGAAATACTTTTTCTATAATTATATATTAATTATTATTCCACTTGGTGTATTTTTTTTATTTGAAGGAAACCTAAAATTTATTTTTATAATAATAAACCAATTAATTTCCAAAAAATTAATATCATTCATAAAATTATCTTATACAATATTTTTTACTGTTAAAAATATAGTTGTTCTTAAAACTGATTGGATGTGTAATGTGAAATCATATTAAAATAAATTATGTCACTACTAATAATGTTTTTGGGAAAAATGGTTTCCTAAATTTAAAATAGAATTCTTATATTAGGAAAAAGTTTCTTTTCATTTTTATTCAAAAAAAATTACCTACTAAGGAAAAAATGTATTTAACACGGTAGTGGTAAATTTTTTAAAATATAGTTTTGGAAAGTGTAAATGAGGTCATAGATGTCAGACGAAGAATCAAAATTATTTATTGAGTATTATATCAACCATACCTTATACAAATTAAATTATTCTCCATTTAGAGTCCAATTTTTATGTGAAACATGTGTTCCTACATTATTAATATTTGATATTTAAAAAAATACATTATATGAAATTTTAAGTGTGAATTCCACTAATACTTAAAATATTCTCTAAGAATTAAATTTCCCCTTTAGAATCTATCCCTTTTACTTCAGATGGAGTATTCTTAGATATCATTAAGCCTGTGGTTAAAATAACTTGGCATATGTCCTCGATTTCCAAGACGTAGTTCTATAAAATGTTCAAATTGTCCATGTAATTACTAATCACACTCTAGTCATTTTCCTTATCTACAGTTCTCCTAAAAATAATATACAATAAAAAAGGATGAAATGATTAATATTTTATAATAAATTTTTTTATCTTTATTTTATAATCATTTTGATCCTTTCATTAATTTTTTTATGCAAAATGAAAACGACATCAAGTGGATGTGTAGACTACCGCATCCATAAACAACAAGTTATATTTTTCATCAATAAATTACATTGATAGTTAAAAGATAATATAGAGAGAAACAATATTGAATTTATTACTTGACTATGTTTGTATAAATAATAAACCATTTCTAACCCTTATCCCATTTTTTTTGAAAATTAAAGCATTATCGGTGTGTATGTGTGGACTCCTACATCGACGAAGTTTTTTATTTCATTTTCTATCAATAATATGTTTTAAAATTTATCTAGAATAATTAAATTATAATTTAGTTCCTTAAAAAAATAATATAATTAATCATCTTCAAAAATTATATTATTAAAAAATAATTAGTTTCTAAATCATATTAACCCATCAATTATTTCATGTTCTTGTTTGGGTCAGTTTGACCACAACAAGAATAATGGTAAAAATTTATATCATGGATGACTATGGATTAAAAAATAATGTTATTATTTGATGTTAAATATAAAAAATATCTTACAATTATGAAATTTTTATCTTAATATTTAAATTATTATTAAAAAAAATTTACTTTTCCTTGTAAACAATTATTGTAATATATTCATCACCAATTCATCCTTTATAAACCATTATTGAAATTGTCATGGAATGAATGTAAAAATTAACAATTTAATGAAAAATAATCAATTAAATATCCATTTATAACCTTTTAATTATTAACATGTTATTAATTTACTAGAATGAACATCGATACATTAAAGTATGTACAAAATAATCAAAATAAGAAAAATCAAATGATGAAAAAAAACTATAATTAAATTACAAATATATAATAAATGATTATAACTAATTAGTAAAAACGGTAATAGAGATTAATATAGATATAAAATATATTATTATTATTATGTTTATGATAATGATAAATGAGATTAAATCTCTTTCATATAAGTTAATAGTATTGGTGAGGACTTTCCTTGACTCAAATTCATTAAATAATTCATAATTATTCTAAATTGACTGCAATATTACAATATCATTTTACAAAATTTTATGATGATATTATAATTTATTTAATCAATCTAATTTTAATAAATTATTTAATGTATTTCTATGATTTTAAAATTATCCAATTTTAAGAGTATTTCCCATTATCTCGAAAGGTTTTCCTTCTTGTCAATATAGAAATTTACTCATCGTGGCAATGTTGTTGACTCTTATATTGAAATGAAAATATATTTTATTTATGGATATGTTTGAGGACCTATTAACATATTTTCAATTTTAATATTTGTCTCCCTATGAACATGGTATCAATAATTGTACGTCTTAACAATATTTCAAAATGGGTTTTAATTTTTTAAATGTACATTTAATCATCCACTCCACATTTATATTGGATGAACTTTATATCTATTCATGATATTGATTATTATAATTTTAGTTCAATTAATTATTCAAAAATAATTCATTTTAGTTTTTAAAAAATTATATATATGAATGTGACACATAAGTTCTTTTTTAAGGAAAATTGTAATAATTTTGTTCAAAATACTATTTTGTGGTTCAAATCCATTTTCATCTTCAAAGGGAATTACTCCTATTGGATTATGATTTAGAAATAAATTTATAAATTCCATTATGAAATAATAGTTTTAGGTTTTTTTATTTATGTAATAATAAATATACTTTTGATATCATGTTATGGGTTACTATTTGGAAATTATAAGAACCCCAATATTTTTAGGGGTTTCTATGATATGTGGAAAAATTGATATCATATAGAATATATATGTTTGAATTATTATGTTTGTTGTCTTATATTATAGTAAAATGAATTTATTAATGATTTAAATAAAATTAAATAATTATTTGGAACATGGATATAAATTTACGGCCCACAATGTTATGGGAGATAAGTATTTGAATTCCTCAACCACTATTTTATGAGAGGCAAAGACGGAATTTCCGAATGCACTATGTTATGAAATAAATGGAAATTATTCGGTAACTGAAATTGGATTGAATTTGATGCTTATATCTATTATATAACTCCTTATTTTTCTATGATTCAATGATCTAGTCATTTTCATATCATATTCATTAGATTATTATCCATGGATCATGTTTATTATCCCACACTCTTATGAAATAGGGCATGCTTTTGTATCATAGATTAAATGTTTATTCCCTCGGACCCACACTCCCATATACAATGCCGAAATTAAATATTTTCATAAAGTATTTCATATCATCTATGAATACATTGAAATGGCTATTCAAAAAACACATTTCTTAATGAAAATACGTCATTAGATAAATTCTTATAACCATTATGTTTTAGATTACTAAATAATTGTGAAAAAAATTAATTAACAAAAACCCAGGTCTTTTTTCATCTAAAGGAAATAATTTCTACTATATACATAACTATATCATTAAAAACAATTATTTAAGAGAATTCATAAATTCCATCAAAATTGTACTGTCTTCTAGACATATCATGTGCATCTCTTTTCATTATTTGATGGGGAAAAAGAAACATTAGGTGGGTGAGTTAAAAATATTAGTAATGCTAATTATTTATCAAAAATCTATAATAAAATAAATAATTTGGTAGAAGTAAATAAAAATAATAATCAATTCAATTTTTATTAAGGAAGATAAATACACTAGGTGACACCATCAACAGAAGACATGAAACTGGCCTATGGTGGTTTAAAATGTTGGATGTAGAGGGAATTCCCTCAGACCAGGTTAACCCCCTCAACAAAAAGTGTACCCCTCCTAGGCGCCAATGGTAGAAGAGTGATAGTGACCCCCCATGTTCCACCTCTATTAGGACCTAGGTTGGATACAAGCATTGAGGTTATAATAAACATGCAGATGGGAGGCATTACCCTCTAAGTGAAACACCTGTAGAAGAGGGTTCTAATATAGACACCAACCAAAAACTTATTAGAATATAATATAAAGGAAATCCAAAGTAAAAATATTTAATTTTTTAAAAGAACTACTACAACTGAAGGGAAATTTCATGTTCCAAAAGAAAGTAAATATGATTGTGTCCATGAATCCCAATTAGATCCTACAACCCACAACCTAGTATAAACTATACTGATCACCAAAAATCTCCAACAGAATTGAAAAATAGTTCTTATATATGTAAGGTGAGTATAATAATTTACTCAGTAGGATCCTCCCCAAATACTCTTTTTCAAAAGGTAAATAAAGCATGTTATAGAACAGTGAATAGAAAGTTCAACTAACATGTCACCTAAACAGGTATACTACGTTCCCAGCCTTGGCCTAGCTACTCTAACCATGTATCACATACATGAGCATATAATATAATAAAGAATATCAAGGGTACCCTGCTACCACTACCACAATAGTTTTCCACTCTTCCCCAATGTCGCACGTCCTGAGCATCTCTCTCTAAAAAGGATAACCTATAGACACCTAGGTGAAGCACCACAATGCGCAACTCATGTGTCAACATGAACCTCCTGTATCAAACCCCCACGTCCATGCAACCAATGTACATGGATGTTTCCAAGAGCCACTACATGACACACAATTTGTACCATACATAACATATTATACCTCAAGCCATCACAACCAATACATTGATTAAAGATTATCAAGCCATCATATCCTATACACATTATACCTAAAATATCCCTTAGGAAACTATATCAAGAATATATGTGTGTGAAATAAAGAAAAGAAATTACTACCCTCTACACAGATATATGGGGAAAACTAAACAACATGAATACTATAAAAATCAATGAACATGAGAAGAGATTGGGGACAAAGGGGGTAGTTATCCATCCATCCTCCCACTATGATGTTGGGGAAAACACCTCCCACAGCTCAAAATCCCTAGGGTGTCAATTTCCCTCACTGAAAGGGTGGACTAGAATATATAAACACAAAATTAGAGGATATAATATAGTTCACAACCAAACTATATGAATATCCTTGTCTAAGAAACAATTATATCAAAAATCTCTAAAACTCCCAGATGATGCTACTAAGACCCTATATCCCATAAGCACAAATCCATTTTAAGAGCTAAGTGTGTCCATCAAAATTAAAATTTTATTAATGTATTATTTTAAATTTTTTAAAAATAATTTATTTATTATATTCCTAACATAATATTCATTTTCTTTTATAGGTGAATTCTATAGATGAGGTTGGGGTGGGGCTCTCATCAACTGATACCATTGTCAAACTTTTTTGAGAGGGGGTCATAGGTTCTAAAGGCGATGAAACATCAATTTTTTTAAATTTTTGTAGATATTAATTAAAAATGTAATAATTAAAAACATTGTTTGAAATGAATATAATAGTGTTTTTTGTGTTTGTGATATAATAAATATATATATTAAATTGTATATTATAATATGAGTGTATTTCTATGTAGATATATTCTCATATAGGTGTATACATGTGTATTTTTTATAGTGTGCTATTATTCAAAAAGAACACTATAATAGTAAGGCCTTTATCGATACTATTTATATCACTTATAAAGGCGCCCTTTATCAACACTAAAAAATGCATTGATAATGGGGGTTATTTGTCAATGCCTTTTTAATAATGATAAAGTGTTCCCCCCTCTAATGACACCGAGGACAACAATTCATTTTTAGAACCATAGAATCCATTTTTTGTGATATTAAAGTGTTGAATGGTGGTAGTTTCCCCGCCTCACATTACGTTGTACCAATTCTAGTTTCCATGCCCTCTAATTCATCTAATCATGTTAGATTTTCTCTAGTTGTGGTTACTTTATCTATTTCCTCTTATGGGGTATTATCCCATGTGGTTAGACCTGACTACTTCAGGGAATAAAGACCATATTCCCCTAAAATCAATCGGTTCAACGGGGTCCATTACTCAATGTCAAATCATTTGGAACACCATGGACTAGAGAAATAGGGCTTAAGGGGGTATGAGAAATCCCAAAGATGACACCTTGAGCCTTGGTATGAAGCAAACATCCAATAATCAAATATAAACATCCTTCATGGATCCTTTGTAGAGGGGGGAGACATGATATTAGCCTATATTGAAGTCTTGGAAGTGGGGTGGGAAATATATCTTCCACCTAAGAAGGCTCATGAATGCACCATTACTTGATGGTTTCCTCTTTAGATTTATTGGGTTTCCTCCTCACCTAGACCTCACCATATTCCACTTAAATAAAAAGAAAAAGAATAGATATAAAAATTTGGGATTTACATATCTTTGAAAGGTGGAAATTTTTTAAGGCTCAAGGCATATAGTTTTATCTCTTTTCCATTCATGCTTCTCTATTATCCAAGGCGGTGAAGTTGATTTAGGTTTATATCCTACATTTTTCAGATCTACAACAACAAAATTTCTCTAGATCTAATGGGATTTTATATATTGTGGTATTTAATCTAATCCTGATGCTTTATATCTACACCCTTTATTCAAACAGTGAACACCTTCTTTTCACTGTAAAGTCTATTTGGGTTTCTTTATCAGGATGAGTTCTTCATTTTGGGTTTCCTTAAAAAAACATCTTCTTTCTTCCTTGGATCTAATATTTTATTAGAGTATTATTTTTTATATCCCACTCATATTTGGGATTATCTTCTTTTTACTCTTGATTATTAGTGGATTATTCATGTTTTAGTAGGTCCTATGATTTTTATCTTCTGTGATTTCCATGTTAAAATTTATAGTGTCAACATTTATTTTCTTGCACATATATTTTGTTACAATTAATTCACCATAATTTTTTCTATCTTGTTTATAGGGAAAGAAAATTTATTTCCACAATGAATCCACTTTGGAGTTTTCTATCACATTTATTACTTGTCATATCTCCAAACATCTAGTATAATAGGGTTTTATTTTTTTTATGATAAGTTACAAAAGCTAATTATAGTTGGATTATATTATTGAATGGTAATTACTACCATAAATAGACATTAAACATGAAGGATCTTATTTTCATAAAGAAAATACATCTTCCAATGTTTAGAACTCAAAATCCCGAATTAATTTCAGATAAAGAATGAGAGTTTGAGAATGTGAAGATTTTTGGTTTCATTCATCAATGGATCAAAGAAAATGTGATGAACCATATTTTCAATATATTTATTTCTAGAACTTCATGATAGAATCTTAATACTACCTATGCATCCATGATAGGAGAAAATAATTTTTTTCTCCTAAAACAATGTTGAATTTGTGGTAAAAGTACGGTACATATATTTCTAGATATTTATGTGAATATCAAGGATGTTTTGTTAAATTGTATGGTATGTTCATTTCTTTTGAAGATGAGGTTATATATATTTTGTGTCTTATTAATATACCCAATTCTAAGGAGAATTTATAAGTTCACTCTAATGGGTTCTAATCCTTATGGTTTTATAACAATTTTTTTGTTATGTTTATAGTATTTTATGAAGAAGTCTTGATATGCAATTTGGAGAAATATTCTTCGGATCTATCAAACATCAGGTTCAAGGGGATAATTTAGGAACCAAATTAGGGAAATATTAGTCATGGTAAGAGAAATGGTTGAAGAAATTCTATGCCGAAGAAGAATGTTTAAATGTCATCATTGAGATAAGAAAAGAAATATAAAGAAATTTTTCTATTATCTTAAAAGATAAAACTGAATAAAGGAAAATCAACAAAATAAGAATGGTGATGGATATGATCATGTTGCTTCAACTATAGGGTTGATCATGTTATTGTTTATGAATCCATTAATATTTCATTTGATGATTCATTCTGGGATGTTAGTAGTGGTTCTTGTTTTCATGTGACACTAAGGATGGAGTTCTTTACATCTTATCGCATTGTTAATTTTGGGATTTTAAATATAGTTAAGGATGGTCATGAAGATTTTTTAGGTAATGGGACTGTTTTTTTAGAGAACAACATAAGTGTAAGCTGATTTTGAAGAATGTTAAACATGCACCTGAGGTTCTTATGAATCTTATTTGTATCAGCGTTCCTTATGGTGAAGGTTTTATTAGTGTTTCTGGGGATTCCAAATGGATGTTTTCCAAGGTATCCTTGATTGTGGCTCGAGGGAAGAAGCAGTCGAGTTTGTACTCGACTATAGATTCTATTTCATGTGATAGTTCTTGTGTTGTTGGGTGATGTTTTTCTTCCAAGATAGGGCATATGAGGCTCATCCAAATTACTGAGAAACGTCTTTGTTATTTGGGAAAAAAACTCTAGGTTTGGGTAGTGTTAAATTGGACACATAGGACTACTGTATGGATGTAAAACGGATCAGCGTGAGTTTCAGTAGTTTTCCTCTATATAGGAAGTCACAATTACTTTAATTATTACATTATGATATATGTGTCCCTTTGAAATATAATCCCTTTTATGGAAGTTTTTATTTTTTGAAAGTAATTGATGCCCTCTCATGTAATATTTGGATTTTTTTTAATTCCAAATGAAAAGTTCTCGCTGTTTTTAAGAAATTTCAAGTTTTATGTGAGCTATAATCTTATGAGAAGTTGAAATATATTAATTATAACAATAAAGGAGAGTATTGTGGTTTGTTTGACCAGTGCTGCAGGTCAGAGGGTATTTGATATCATAAGATACCTCCGATGAAACAATGGCTAAATGGTGTAATTGGATGGACAAACATGACTTAGTTTGAAAGAGTTCATTTTTTTCCTTTGGAAATAATGTTACCTGGAAAATTTTGGGGTGTTTCATTAATTACTACTTCTTATATTATCAAATTTTCAATTGTGGTTTCTTTGTAGAAAGACACTCCCAACATATTTGTGTATGTAAAAGGGATCAAGTATGAAATATTACATGTTTTTGGTTGCAAGGATTTTGTTCATGTACTTAGAAATTAGATTCCTATGCAGGATGCTAAGTCACAGCAGTATATTTTATTGGTTATGGACACGATGAGTTTGGATATAGGTTCTATGATCCTTCTTTAAAGAAACTTCTGAGAATCAATGAGGTGGTTTTTAAATATGATTAAACTATTATAGATATTGATAAGGGATAAAATTATTCTTATCCAACATATGATTTGGTTGTTAATCTTAAGCTAGTTTCTAATTCACATTTACCTTGTATTTTTATTCTAATAATCATTTCAATGTGCAGAATGATGTTCAGGGTGAACAAGTTAGAGTTGATATTTCCAATTTACCTTTTTTTTATGATCCCTTTCCAGGGGTTATTAATGAACACACGGTTTCAATTTGGTGATCATCTCGATATCATACTATTTCTACATGGAATTAACTAAATGAGTTTGTGGTCCTCGCTAAAGGGGGAGAACTAGAATCCTTTGATGTGGTGATGGAAAGTGGTCATAAGGATAGATAGGTTGTGTTAATGGATGACGTGATGAGATCATTTCCTGATAATTATACATTTGAGCTGGTTAAGTTACCTATAGGTAAGAGATCTTTTCAAAATAGATGGATATATTCTATTAAATAATGAAAAATCGTTGTCAATTCCATGATAAAAGGAACTTTTAGTTTTATAAGGCTTTTATCAGAAGAAATATATTGATTTTGATGAGATTTTATCACATGTTGTCAAAATTTCTTCCATTCAGATTATTTTTAGGTTGGATACTTGTTTGGATCTACAGATTGAGTTGATTGATGTGAAGATAGATTTCCTCAATTGAGATTTAATGGAGGAAATTTATATGTAAAATATATAGGGTTTTATTGAAACAAGTAAAGAGAATTATATCACTAGGTTATAGAAGTGTCTGTATGGTTTGAATCAAGATTCTAGACAATGGTATAAGAATTTTGAATATATCAAAATTCATCCGGGTTTTTTCAAGACATATTTTGATCATTGTATTTTTGTTAATAAATTTAATAATGTTGAATTTATTATATTTTTTCTTTATATTGATGATATGATCAGGGTTGGTCATGATGATTCTAGAATTGACATATTAGAGAATGATATTTTTCATTCTTTTGTGATGAAAGACTTAGGGCCATCATGATAGATTCTTAGAATGTCAATTTCTCATGAAACAAATGCCAAGAAATTATGGTTATATTAAGAGGGAGTTATTGAGATGATTCTTTAGAGATTTTCTTTGTATAGATAAAAAGCGGTTATTACTCATCTTACTTTTCATTTTAAGTTTAGTACTAGTAAGATTCATTATACTACTGAAGAGATAAAAGATATGCAGAGAATACCTTATTAGTATTTATTTGTATTTTTTATGTATCAAATGGTATGTACTATACCAGATATAGCTCAAAAAGTTAGTGTGGTTAGTAATGTTATAGATAATATACTTAGAGAGCATTGGATTTCAGTTATGTATATATTTTTTTCTCTTCTTGGTACTTATGATATGAGTTTTTTTGGAAATGGGTAACTAATGCTTTCTGGATTTACAGATTATGATATGGCAAGAGATATGGATTCGAGGAAGTCTACTTCAGGATATTTGATCACTTTTACAGGGGAATTATCTTGACAATCTATATTGTAGATATGTGTTTCTTTATCTACCATTAAGACTATGTTTATTGTAGAAATATAGGCATGGAAAGAATTTTTGAAAAAGGAAAATTTTATTTGAGAGCACAATTTTAATCAGGAGTGGTATGTTTTATTTTGTAACAATCAGAGTGCTATTTTTTGAGAAAAGTGATCTCAGATGCACTTATATTAAATTAAAAAACGTGATAAGACGCAGAAGGTAGGTATTTTACATTAATCTATTTGTAAAAGTAGTTGAAAATCATTTGGGATAATGGTTAAAATTGTGAAAACCTCTTATTTCACTCATTTTTTTACAAGTGCATCTGCAAGAGAATTCTGTTCATAATAAGCATGAGTGATAATATAACTCATTAAAGAGAGTTTATTGATACATTTTTCCTATTTCACTAACAGATTCTAAGATATGTTAACCTTCCTAGTTTTGATAGCTTTTATAATGGATACAGAATCACATTCAAAACAAATGTTGGCCCAATTCATTTTCTTTGAAATATTGACAACATTAATCAAAACAGTCAACCCATATTTCAAGTCCAATTCAATGCCATAAGGTCTATATTGATATCCATTGACATCACCAAAAATGTACTTGAAGATGGATCCATTTCCAACTGGTCCTATATTCCCCCCTGTGACCGTAGAGGAGTTTTATTTTAACCATCCTTCAAAGGGAGAATATCAGAAAACTTCATTATTCTATTGTGGTGGGGGATAGTTTCCATGCACCTCGAGCCTTCTCAAAACGTTAAGGTTTTTCATTGAGTTATTACAACTACCAATATGCATCAAATTAGTGTTTTCACGGCCATTAATATTTTATAATGGGATACTTTGGCTTTGAAAAAAGTCTTCTCATGAAATGATTTATTTTTTCCTCTTTAGATGATGTAAACAAGGACTACATTGCCACTTTAAATTAAATTGTAATCTGCATGGTCATTTGTATACTAAACAGTTCAGGTCAGAAATAATAGACACTGATTGATCTTTTTGGATGGACTTAAAATAAATCAAAAATAGTTTTCCATAATGAAGTTGTAGTTTTGTATTAAATAAATAGATGGTTGATATCCTCATGGTGCAGGTGACAGATCACCCACCCTGAGTAGACATAGATATCAACCAGCTAGATGTTGACATCTATATGATGTTTATTGAGATAAAGACTCCAAAACAATGTGAACATAGAGAGGGGGGGTCTAGTTCTTATTGAGAGAACCAAAATTTTTTTGAGGACCCTGTACAAGATATTTGTTAAAGGATTTAGAGTATATCCTCCCATTCAAGGATGGATCCCAAATGAGCATATCATCCTTGGCTAAAAAATCATAGGATAACACAACCTACCTGATATATTTTTGAAGAAAATTTATATTTGACATATAGTCCTTAATATATATTCTTTGATAAATGCCTTGGGACATGGGTCAATCTGATCCATGGGAGTACCTCATCCTAGTTGAAAGTACAGAACATGAGAGAAGAGTTGGCATTTATCACCGAGTGTCCCTGCCAGAATATATTATGTATGACTAAATTAATCCCATGCCACATATAGGACCCCATATTGTAGTTACTTTTTGATTTTAATTTAATAATTTACCTAGATGTGAGAAAATGAAAGGAATATGAGGTTTTTTTGATAATCTTCCAGATAAAGTGGGCCTGTATGGAGTAATTCAAAAGTGGCATGTTCTTAATGCCAAGGCCCCTAAAGCCTAAGGCATACATCATTACATCCATGAGGCAGTGACAATATTTATTTCCAAAATTCATCCACTCCATTCAAAATTACCCATCATGTTTTTGGTGGATTTAATGTTTGAGGATGTCCAAGGGTAAACCATGAAAGAGTAATCCTTCTTTAGGACAATCAGATGATTAAAAAAGGTAGGATCTACCAGCCAATGATAGTGATTTACATTTCCTAGAGGCCATAGATCTTATAACCTGAATCAATATGTTTATGAAGTAAGATTCCCATGGTATTACCCAAAAACATAGGAATCCCAAGATAGATAAAATTAAGTGATCCCACTCTGACAACAAATTCATTGATAATTCTAAGCTTTCTATATGTTGATATGTTCTTTCCAAAATAGATAAAATACGTGCTCAAGCTAACTTCTTGGACTGAGACCCATACATAATGTATAAGATATTTGTTTATGTTTTTGTTATTCCACATTACTCCCGAAGATAATATGATTACATCATTAGAAAAAAATAAATGAGAAGGGGATAAAATACCTCATGCTACACTGATGGTTTTCATTTCACCATTTTTCACCATATAGTGAAAATTCCTACTAAGATATTCATTTGTAATGGAAAAAATTATATTAGAGAGGGGGTATCCTTGTATCACCACTCCTGAACACTGAAAGTAGTACTTCCTGGATCCATTGACTAGGATATAAGTATGAGCATACCCAAGAAGAAAATTGATCCAGCTAATAATTTTTTTGAAGCCAAATCATGAAATAAAACTACAGATAATGCCCCAATATATAGTATCAAATGTTTTTTATGTAATGGATGAGAAATATTTCCCCACATAGGGATTTTTAATAATATTTACACATATTAATGTATTAATCATGGAATCCTTAATGTTTATTCCTTAAAAAAATAAAAACTGATTCCAATAAATGATTTTTTTTGAGATCCATGCAAGAATACTACGAAAAATATTTTGTAATGATTTTGTAAATTTTGTTGAAAAGTGAAACTGGCCTGAATTGGATGATTTTACTTGAATTATAAAACATTTCAATAAGGGAAATAAACTATGAATTAAATCCTTGGGTAATGTATTCACCCTTAAATAAGTGCCTAACCAGATTACAAGAATTAAGCTTGATGATCACCCAAAAGTGTTGAAAAAAGTGGTTGGGGAATCCATCAGTTTCGGGTGAGCTATCCTTGTTATGAAAAATGAGAAATTATTTAATTAAAAATCCTATAGGATTTAAATGAGTACAAAAATATTAGTCTCGGAGACAATCTTTGGGATGATACCATCCCTAAGAACCATATTTCTGGGCGGTCCATTGAATAGATTTTCATAAAAGGAGATGACATAGTTGGAAAGCTTATGTCATTCATTGAGGATTTGATCTCAATATTTTAAAAGGGAGAGGGTATTATTATATCTTATATCCCTTTGTATAGAATTAAAGAACTTGGTGTTTCAATCTCCATCATTGAGCTACCTGTATTTGAACAGATCTTTTTGGAGGTTTCCTTTGAGCCTGAAAAGCTTTTGATGCTTGGAAGAGATCTCTACCTCTTGAGTAGATCCTCTAGGGAAGTTGTTTTTTGTGATTTAATATTGAATGGAATGTATAGTGACCTCTAGAGCATCAATTTGTTCATCAATATAGGTGTATTACTTTCAACTCAATTTCTTCATAATATCTTTAGTATTTTTTTCATTTTAGAGAGGTAAGAAATCTGGTTGTTGTTACATTTAGGTCAGACCCATTATTATTGAACAATTATTATTAACTCAAGGATGTATTTAAAAGAAATTTTTATCCTTGAATGGATGGTATGATCTTAACATTACCATGGAATCATACCATAATAGGGTGATAGACATAGTTTTTCTTAGCTCAGGTAACACATCAAATATCTCTCCAAATTCCCAATGGAGCATTATTAAAAATGGATTTATCAATCCTGATAGCCCAAAAACCATTCATATGTATATTATTAAAAAAGATAATATTTCTCCAATGATATTATCTTTAGTGATTTTTACATCCTCAACAAAGACATTGAAATCCTTGAGTGAGGTCGGGATGAACGCATGTCACACCTGGTTTTTCATGTCTTGATTTTGATCTGGTTTGTTGGAAATACCAATCATTTTATTGGACTTTTGATGCGATGAATGATGAGTTTTCACATTCCATATATTTATAATAATTATACCATGGGCTCCCCATTTATTGACTGGGGGGATTTTAGAGATAAGGTGGTTACTTCAAGATTTGGCCCAAACTGTGAGCCCATTTCCAGATTTAAAAACAAAATTTGTTTTTTTCATAACTCATTCTTTTATTCATTATTCACCCATTATACCAACCAATTGCCTTACCATGACCTATTGAAACTAAAATATCTATTTTTACCCCTTATTAATTCATAATCATGGTGGATTTGGGTTATTTATTCAGGTATTAGGCCAGCCCGTGAGCCCATTTCCAGTTTAAAAAAATATTTTTTTTTCATTAATATATTTTTTATTTTTTTATTTTTTTGGAAATTAAATATATCAATGTAGACCAGAAACCCTATGAGAACACCCATGTTCCCTTTTACCAATTTTTACCTCATCTTCATCAGGGATTTGGGCGAACCTCGTCAAGGTTTCTCAAATCGTCCAAAATTTAAAAGCTTATTTGTTTATTTCATGAATCATTCATTTTTTACTATTTCCCCCCAAATCTTATTTACCTAGTTCATTCAGAAATAATAAGACTCTAAATGTTGTTCAATGACATTAACTATCCTTTATGGGTGTGGATCTAAGGTAAGTTGGAGAGTTATCTAGTTATCAATGTCAGTTTCCTTCTCATTTCTCCAACATCCTCATCCTCCTTCAAAATTATCATGGATCTATCTTCTCTCCTAATCCTGAAAATACTAGTTTTATGTTATCAATATATTTTTATGGGGGTTGACTTGTTTGGGGCTGTTATTCATAGGTTTAGGGTTTATAAACCCTCAGAAGATGTTATCAGGTGTTTGTTATCATTACTCCTTGGTTTTAAGGTTGGTTCTCCCAAGAACATGCCCTTATTATTTAAGTTTCACATTTTTCATTATTTTATCATCTTATATACATGTTTAGTGTTTATTTACAACCTTTGGATATTCTTTTTCTTCTCAAAAAATGGTTATTTATGCCTTGTTTTGTGTAAAATGGATTCGTTTCATATAAACCTGCACACCGCTTGTTTAAATAAATGTTCTTCTAGTTTTCACATAGGGTATTTCATGTATATGACCAGTTTTAACTAATTTAATAATTTTTGGAATGAAAATTAGGCCTTATACTCTATTAAATTTTAAATAGAGTTTTTTTATTAAATGTTGCATGCCTCGTTTTCGAGAATGTTCTCTATTATCTCTTGTGTGATCAAGGTGTTATAAAATGATTGGCTTGGATTATGAAAAATGTTATAAGCATGTGATTCAGTATTTTTGGGTTCTTTATGTTGGTTAAACTCAAGTTTTGGGTCTTATAATGAAGGGAGTATTGATTTTTAGGGTGTTTTTACATGTGTTCTCGGTGAATGGCCGATTTGGCACATTTATAGAAATAGATGGGATTTGAATGTGTAACCTGATTTTATGTGGTGTTTAAGAAAATTTTCTATTTCTTAAAATGGTGTTATTACACCTATTTATTAATATTTTATTTTATTTTTTATAAATATTGTTTTTTTGAAGAATGCATAAAGGCCCATTTTTCTTTTTTCTTATTAAAATGGTTTTCATGTGTACTTCATGTCGTATTATTTGGATCCATTTTCTGGTCCCTAAATATAATTTACTAAAAGTTTTTTGGGGTGTAAAATCTGATTTTATATGGTAATGTTGGGTTTTTGGCCTTAAAAAAGCATTTTTAATGGAATTTATGTGCAAATCCTCGTTATACTTCGTGAAAATTTTCTATGGAAATTTTTATTGGGTTATTGATTCATAAAAGAAATGTGAATTATGTTTTAGGGATATTTATGTGGGTTTTATTTGGGAATGAAATTTTCAAGTGAATATTGTATTTTATAATATGTGGAACTTGATTTATCACTAAATAGAAACCCGAGTATCGAGGTGGGTGGATGTGTACTAGTATGCTAGTGATCCAGAGTGGTTTCATCCCCTTTTCATTTAACAGGTCTGATGATGAAAAAACTAACTAAATATGATGATGATGTAGGGGACCACTAGGTAATGGGTATTTGTTCCCTAATATTGTCTTGTGTGTGAGAATGGATATTTTTATGGTTACTTTTACACCGAGATTCATGGTACGTGGGGCCCATAATGAACTAGTTCCTAGGGGTGATGTCGTGACATGTGATCATCGACTATTTTGTACTCACCATTAGAAATTGGTGTGTTTGGTTAAAAAATTTAGCAACATGTGTGATTTATTTAAAAGTTTACTTTCTTTAAATCAACCCTCTTGAAAAGTATTTTCATTTTCAAGTTGTATATATTTGAAAATTTCTCTAGCAATCTTGTGTATACAACTTTCAAACTTTTTTCTCATAATTTCCATAGTATGGAACATTTTTTTGGAAAAAATACTTTCATATATTGTATTTGAAACCTGAAATTGATGTTTCGTTTATTTTAATTTGAAGTTCATTGTTAATATAATATCGGGCTAACCTATCGAATTTTAATACTCAAGCCTATAGTTTTCTTATGTTTTTTATCCCTTTTGTAGGTTTCAGCATGAGTTAGGTGTCCTTGACTGACATGGGATCATTTTGTTGGAGAGTGAACATAGATGTCAGATGGAGTTAGTTGGTCATCAGGTCTTGTTGGTTTAGTGATATTGTTCAGTTTTACATACAGTTGTTTCATATAAATAATGTTGGTTCAATTTTTATATAAATGTGTATTGGGTTTTCCATTAATTCTATTATTTGACTTATTGTTTATATTTGGTATAAATCATTACCTTGATTACTCTATTTATGCTCTCTCTGCTTGTCTCTATCACAAGAGGATTAGGAACACCTTTCAGGACTTTTCGTGGAGCGACCCGAGTGACCGGTTCGGGGTCGACTTAGGCTGGTTCAGGAAAAAATGGTATCATAGGAGGTCGGATCTTAGTGGAAATTGATTTTTAGATTTCCCTTGTTATTTTGGGGATTTCAAGGTCGATGTAGTAGGATATTCGATACTTGAGAGGTAAAGGAGGGAATAGAATCACGAACTCTTGCTCGTGACAAATCCTCAGGTTTCCATGGGAATCCTGGTTTTATTAGTGTCCTTTGTTCTTGTTGAATTATTTATGTTGGGATACGATAAGGGGAGTTAGACTAATGGTCTCTGGGAGTTATCAGGGCTTAGAAAGCCTTCTGGATCTAGGGAACGGTCCTGAGAAGGCTCTCCATGATGGTGGTGTGTTTGGAATGAGGCTGCCAACCATATGGTCAAGTCACCCACCAACACTAGTTCCCTTTTATGGGTTACTAGGACCATTCTTAAATTCCAAAGTTATTTTGAAAATACTCATCTACGAATTTTGTAATTTTTTATTCAAAACATAATATAGTAAATTTATTTGAATGTTGGGTTTTTTTGAATCAAATATTGGGAATAAATTGAAAATGATTTAACAGGGTTGGATTTTCCTTAATCTAAATTTGTGGTTTGTTAAAATAAAATGTTTTGAAAGCATGGATCATTTTAAGGTGATTCTAAAACATTATTTTAAATGGGGTGTTTTGGCCTATTGAAAAGTGTTTGAATCTAATGAACTGGTTTTGGAAATTGGTTTTTAGTGGTTTGTGTTTTACTAGAAAGGGTCTTGGTCTCTATGGCCATTTGATTATGAAAATAGAGCTTGAAAATTTTTTGAAAATGGGAAGGGGTTTCTTGGAGTAGATTAGTTGTTTTTAAAGTTGATAAAAACGAAAATGTATATGTTTTTAATCAAATGGTTCTTCATGAAGTTTGTATTGTTTTGTGAAATCTATAAAGGGTTTTTGACTTGGTGGTTAGTGTGACTTTAGATGGTACACAATTCTTGGAATTATGTTGTTTTTTTAGCCGTTTGTGTTTTCATGGGTGCTCACATGCATGGTTTTATAGATATCTGGATGGATGGATAGTATTTCATGATGGTTGGGTTCCTAGGGTGGTATGGAAATGTGCATCTAAGTGAGACATGAAGAATCACCATTGGTGAATGTGTAAATCCACCAAGTTAGTTTGTTTTTCAAAAGTATTTTGAGTAGAAAATTTGGTGAATTAGTTTATAAAATGATGGTTATGTTGATGGTTTGTCCTATGTCATAGAAGTGTTGTTTATTTGGTATGCTTTTTTCTGATATGGAAGTATTACTCTTGTTGTGTCTAGAGATAGGATCTTTTTTGTGGCATAATTTTGGAGTAATGTTCAGTGGGTTTCTATGGATGGTTTGGATGTTGTGAAGTTTCCATGTATGGTTATCCATTGGAAGGATTTCTAGTTGATCAGCCTGAGGATTTGTTTTAAGGGTTAAATCCACATCTTTGAATGATGCATCGACCCATTTTTTAGAATAGAGATATTTTTGGGCCTTTATTAAAGTAGCTTCCTATTATGGTGACTCTCTTGGTTGTGTTAATAGTGCTCACTAGTGTGGGGTGTTTCATAATGTTCCTTGTACATTCTGCTCCTCATTTAGAGTGGGGGATATGGTTTTGTGTATACTTATGTTTTTTATGGGGGGTGGTATTTTGTTTGTACTAGTGAGCTTCATGTGCTTTTGTTATCCTTAACTCTTAATTAAGGTGCAACAGATGCTTCATACATTAGGGCTCCTGCCTTAGGCCTCAGAGTGAAGCTTTTCACAGAGTCAGGAAATTGCCAAAGGTGTGGGGAGCATGAATAAGATACTACCACCATCTTTGTGATATGGTAATATCTATGTCTCTATTTTGGTTCCTCATCACTGTGAATTTCCTCTTGTTTTAAAGAGGATGGTGGACATACCCCTCACGCAGTGTCAATGGTTGTGCCTACTTGGATGTGGGTTTCCAATCAATGTCCTTGTGTAGACCGCCTTTGTGAATTGGGTGCGGTCTTAGTTTTACCTGTTCGTTGTTAGAGAGTTTTATGAAGTTACATTGTTTCTTTTGTGGTTTCAGTGGCCTAGTTATTGGATCCCCTTCCCTCCCCTCCCTAAGTAGTGGGGGTATGGATCTGTGAAAAAAGTGTTGGCATAGTTCTTGTACCCTCCGTTTGGGAGTGGGTGGTTTAAATGTTCATTTTGGGTTTCTCTTAACTTGGGTTGGTAGGTTACTGTGGGGGAGTTTTGGTGGGAATATGTGGTACAGGGCCATTCCTAGTGCATGTTGTATTATAATTTGGTCATTGCTAGTTAGTTTCTAATGGTGGGGAGACCCATCGCGGGTCTCATAAATCATTATTTTAAGGATTTTTCAGATGTTATTTGTTCAATAATGGTGGATCTTCCATTCCCACACCTCAAAATCATTGTCTTTTGTGAGTGCTCTTTGGTTTGGGTGATCGTTTGGTTATTGGGAGAATGCCCAATGATCTGTTTTTTTGCTTGGTTGTGGAGGTAGTGGCTTGATCTATCCATTAATTCTCTAGAAGTGGTTATGAGTTGGTTTTTTCTTGGGAAAGTGGATTAAGTTCCGTTAATAGTAAATGATATTTCTTGGGCTTTAGAGGTAAGATTGTGTTGATTAGGAATCCTTATGCATTGATCAATCATCTAGAAAGTGTTATGGTGGGGGGAACCGTCACCCCATGTTTTTCATGACTTGGTTTTGATATGTTTCATTGGAAATCCTAATCATTTTCGTTGGTTTTGGGTAAGATGAATGTGGAGTTTGGACAATCCATCTATTTATAATCATCCTAACATGGGTTCCCCATTTCTTTTTTGGGGATTTTTTGAGAAAAGGGTGGTTACTTCAAGATTTGGGCCAAACCGTGATCGCATTTCTAGATTTAAAAACCAATGTCATTGATTTTATAACTCCTTAGTTTTTTAACATTATTCACCCATTTGACTTCCCAAATGGCCTCCCTAGACTTATTAAAACCTCAATATCCATTTGGACTCCTTATGAATTCAAAATCATGGTGGAGTTGTGTTATTTACATAGGTATTGTGCCATCCTGTGAGCCCATTTCCAGTTTTAAAAAAATATTTTGTTTATTTTATATCAGACTAATTTTTTAATATTTTTCAGTCATTCCACATATCACATGAGACCAAAAACCCTAGTAGAACCCCCCATATTCCTTTTTTCCACTTTTTATCTCATATTCACGAGGAATTATGGAGAACATACCCAAGGTTTATCAAATCATCCATATTTGAAAATGTAATTTTTTTATTTCATAAATCATTAATTTTTAACACCTTTTCCTGAAAATATTCTTTCACTAGTTCTTATAGACATATGGATCATCTCACTTATGATCAAATCCAATCCCTCACCTCTAAGGGTGTGGATCTAAGGTAGTATGAAGAGTTATCTAGTTATCAAGGTGAGTTTCCTTATGCTTTCTCCTCCTTCCTCCTCCTCCATCAAAGTTTTGTTAGATCCATATACTCCCATGGTCATGAAAGAACTCGGGTTATGTTATACCATGATTTTTGGGGGGTGTTTGTCTTTTGGGGCTGGTATTCATAGGTTTAGGGTTTATAATACCTCAGAAGGTGTTATCGGGTGTGCATCTCCATTCTGCCTTGGTTTTGAGGTAGGTTCTCCCAATAACATTCCCTTATTATCTATGTTTCATATTTTTATTTATTTTATCAACTTATATACATGTTTAGTGTTGTTGTAAAACCACTGTATAATCATTTTGGTGTGAAAACTAGTTATTTATGCCATGTTTTGTGTAAAATGGAGTTGTTTCGTATAAACGTTCACACCGCTTGTTTAAATAAATGTTCCCTTGGTTTTTTCATATGGTTTGTGATGTTTATGAACAATTTTAACTAATTTAATGAGTTTTTTCATTAATGTATTGCTTTATAATTTTTTAATGTTAAATAGAGTTTGTTTTATTAAATGTTTCATGCCTCGTTTTCAGGAAAGTGCCCGGTTGGCTCTTGTGTGTTCAAGGTGTTATAAAACAATTTTTTTGGATTATTAAAAATGTTGGAAAAATTTAATAAATGTTTTTGAGTTCCTTATATGGGTTACAATCGGGTTTTGGGGTTTATAATGAAGTGAGTATCATTTTTTGGTTGTTTTGGCATGTGTTCCCGGTAAATTGACCGTTTGGAACCTTTATAAAATGGATGGGTTTTAAATGTGTAACATAGGATTATAGGGTTTTAAGTAAATTTTCTATTATTTTTAAGGGTCTTTTTACACATATTTATGAATAGTGTTGTTGGTTCTTTTGAAAAATGTTGTTTTTGTGAAGAATGCAAAAATGCCCATTTGGCATTTTTCTTGTAAAAATGGTTTTCATGTGTACTTCATGTTGTATCATTTGGAGCCATTTTATGGTCCATAAAATTGACTTATTAAATGGTGTTGGCACTGTAAAATATGTTCTGATATGGTAATTGATTTTTTATCCTTAAAAGATATTTTTGGAATGGATTTTATTTTGAAATCCTCACTAGACTTCTTCAAATTGTTTTTTGAAAATTTTATGTGGTTTATTGATCCGTGAAAGAAATGTAAAGTGTGTTTGCGAGCTGTTTGTGTGTTTACAATTTGGGAATGAAATGTACATGTTCAATGTGTATATGATAATTTGTGTAACTTTATTGAGAACTAAAGGGGAACTCGGGTATCTAGGTGGGAGGACATGTGCTAGTATGCTAGTGATCCGGAGTGGTTTCATCCCTGTTTCACATATCATGATTGAAGATGAAAACACAAACTAAACAATGATTATTATGTTGAGGAAAACTAGGTTATGGGTATTTTTTCCCTATCGGTTACTCATGCACGGGAACATATATTTTTTGTGGTTACTTTTACACCGAGATATGAGGTACCTGAGGCCCACAAAGAAGTTGCACCTAGGGGTGTTCTCATGACTTGTGGTCACTGGCTATTTTGTAATCACTATTGACATAGAGTGTGTTTAGTTCATAATTCTAGTAGTGTGTTTGTTTTATTTAATGTTTTACTTTTTTTTAATCAGACCTATTGATTTTTTTTCATTTTTATGTTACATATATTTGGAAATTGCTCAAGCATTTTTGTGCATAAAACATGCAAGATATTGTCTGATAATTTCCATAGTATGAAACCTTTTTTTGGATAAAATACTTTTATATATTGTATTTAAAACATGAAGTTTATTTTTCTTTTCTTTTATGTGGATGTTCATTGGGAATATAATATCACTCTAACCTACTATGTTTTAATACTCACACCTATATTTTTCTTCTATTTTTAGCCCTTGTGAATGTTCTATCATGAGTTCGGTCACCTTGAGTGACATGGGCTCATTGTGTTAGAGAGTGACCAGAGAGGTCACATGGATTTAGTTAGTCATCAGCCCTGGTTGGTTTAGTTTTATTATTCAGTTCTACTTTTAGTTTTGCTGTAAATATGGTGTCAGTTTAATTTTATATAAATGTGTATTGGGCAGTCCATTCATTACTCTATTTTCCTTAATTATTATATTTGGTTGAAATAATTCCCTTGATTACTCTATTGATTCCATTAGTTCCTGTTACCATCCCAGGAAAAACATTAATTCCTTTCGGTATATGTCGTGGAGCAGCCTGAGTAACCGATTCAGGGTCGACTTGAGCTTGTTGGTGATAAGGCAGTTCCCATTTTTTCATCACCATGTAAAACATGATTGATATCACCAATGAGATGATATGACTCATTGATATAACATGAAATACCATTGATTTTATTCCATAGAGATCTTATATCAATAATGTTATTAAAGTAATATATAACTGTGTATAATATTTTATTGCTTTCCTTGGAGGATAAGAAAGTGATGAATTGATGTCCTTCATGTACAATTATATGATTTTCCACTGATCTGTGAACAAGAATCCAAAGTTTGTAATGTGGGGTGTAGGTCTGAGATTTTCCTAGAAGATGATACCCACTATTAATAATGAAATTATCCAGCCTAGGGAGTCTTTTATTTGGATCATCCACACCAATTAATTATGTTTTATACTTACCATCCAGCAGGCTTAAGGAACTTCCTATTCCAGGGTTGGATATGCCTTGGTAGTTCCAGAAATTCAATTTATTTTGACTTTAATTTGGGGGTATTGGCCGCATTTTACTTAACCTACCTTTTTTTATTTCTATTATACTTTTGATTCTTTCCCCTTGTGTCTGGATCAGACAGAGTTTCGGCCCCAGTAGAATCACCTGTGCATGTGGTTGTTTCATCAATCCTGATAGATGTTCCTACTAATATAGTGAATGATGCCTACTTATTAATCTTTCAAGTAACCTGAGTTTTTTCCAACATCTATTTAGTTCCATTTGATCCATTTTGAGAAAAAAACAATATCTACAGCCTTCTTCTCATACTACAAATCAGACTATAGGTTCTTATCCATCCCATATTCCAACGCTTTTGAACGGGTTACATCCAAGTGAATTAGATCATTAATGTCATGTGAGATAAGATTAAGCAAGTATTCCTCTACTTGTAGGGAGGATAAAATGGATATAATATCTGATTATAGATAGAATGAATTATCTACACAATTTTCCTCAGTGGGATTCTGAGATTGCACATTTTTGACCTCATGTTGTTCCTCCGAGTGGAGTGGGAATCTTGATGTTCTTTCTCCTTATCAAGTTTATACCATGATTTTTTATCTTAGTAAAGTTTCTATATGTGAAATTTTTTCCTATTTAGGATATCCCTTTCTGATATCATCCATTGGCTTGGATATATTTCCTTTTGTCACTTCCTTCTTGCTAGTGGTACTAGAGACTCGTGTTACCAACTTGTTCACCACTCTACAGTTTTTGATTTCATGGAATACAATTCAAGAATTCTCATAGTAATGTGTAATGTGATAAAATTCAAGCATAACCAAATATTTGTGTTCATTCACAATAAGGGAAATATGGTGTGCTTGAGGAGTCTTCTTGTTGATCTAAACCAAGATCCTTGCATAGAGACCAAGGTCACCATTGAGGGTGAACTGATAAATTTTGAGGGGCATTCCAAAGCTAGAGGAATGGTCATTGAGCATGTTGGGGTACTAGTAAATTAAAGTTCTATTTTTTGGTAATTTATCCCACTTTTCAGGGAATGTTGGAAAATATAAATTTTAGGTATCATTGGATCTACAACATCCTTTACTCAAGATAGATGGATCTGAAGAAGATCCACATGGATGACAATGGGTCGTACATGTTGACCAAGAGTTTAGAAAAAGGTAAATTTGAGACTTAAAAAATAACTAAAAGGTTTACATTGATCCAACATTGAGTCAAGTGGGGAGTTTTTTGGGTTTCCTCTCCATTTATCCCCCAACACACTCCACTTAAATAAAAAGGAAAAAATTGATATAAAAAGAGTGGAGTTAAGTATCTTTGAAAGGAATATATTTTTTAGGGATAATGGCGTGAGGTTGTGTCATTATTCTTGGCTTGTGGGTATCTTATCAACTATGGGGTTGTGCTGTTAGGGTTAAATCCAATATTCATTATATTTTCATTGAAAAAATTCCCCAGGTCAGTTTGAATTTCATATGTGGCGGTGTCTTTGATCTGATCCTAGTGCTCTTCATCTTCACCTTTTATTCAGACAGTGAACACATAATTTTCTTGTTTAAATATATTTGAGTTAATTTATTAGGTTTTTTCCTTCATTTGAGGGTTCCTTCAGACTTCATGTGTTTTTACCTTTGATCCACTTTTTTATATGAGTATTATTTTTGAGATCCCACTCAACTTTAGGAGTCTCTTCTTTATACACTTAATTATTAGTTGATTCTTGTTTATGGACTTGGTCTCATGGTTTTTAATTTTTGATTTTCTATGTTAATGTTTCTAGGGTCAAAATTTATTTGTATGTACATATATTTGGCCACTAAGCATCAGATTTAGTTTGTAATCACATGTTCAAAAGGAAAAGAAATTTATTTCTATTGCGCATTAACTTTAGTGTTTTCTAGCATGTTCGTCACATGATGTATTTTACAAGAGTATCACACCACATTTCTATGAGCCATACTCCACTTCATTTCCTTTCACATCTTTCAAACATTACAAGGCTCCTTCCCAACAAATCCTTGAAATTGGTATTAATCAGACTATTGGCAGTGCTATTTATTGTGGCATTTGTGGGTGTTACAGTCAAAATAAAAAATGTAAAACCATAAATATGAATGGTTTATTGAATGGAATTTCAGTTTATTTAATATAAATATTAAAAATAAATAAAATAAAGCATGAAAAGTTATACGAATGAAATTTAAGAAAAAAAGAAAAACATTTATATATAAAAATTTGGGGGAAAACATTGACTGGAATATGTAAAAAAGATAAATAAAGAATATCGTTTGAAAAGAAATATATAGTGTACATTTTAAAAAATGTATAAAATGAATAAATAAATAAATATATATATATATAGATATTAGGATAACTAAAATTATAAAATAAATAAAAATTATAAAAAAATAATAAAAAACATTATATAGTTAATGCAGCTGCAAGGTTCTTATTATTTTCATTAATGTCCATTTCATCGTTTCAACCATACGATACCTTCCACAAACTGTTTTTTCATATCTTAGTCCTTTGGGTCTATATAAATACCTGAAATTTCAACTATAATAAAAATGAGTTTATTATGTTTTTTTTGCATTTAGTGGTGATTTAAACCATCGATAAATGATGTGTTATGCTTTCTACATGTTTCACATTTTTCCATGATGTGAATATTTTCACAGCTGTCTTTTTGAAATGGTTATTTATTTTTCAGTGTCATAAACCATCACTGAATACATAGCCACAATTTCTAATTTTTTAAAAATTATTATTTATTATATAATTAAAAATAAAATATTTCTATATACACTACTGAAAAAAATGACATTAACAGTGCTAGAATAGCCATTTATCAGGGATTAAAAAAAAGAGATGATAAAAGAAGGGTTTTTAAAAGGACGAAACTTTAAACAACGCAATAAATCGTTATTAAAGCCCCCCTTTAATAGCGCTAAAAAAATAACTATTAAAAGAGCGCTTTAATAATGATACTTTAGGAGCTCGTAAAGGGACATTTTAAAAGTGCCTTTTTTGCACTGTTAAAGGGTGCATTTAACAGCACTGGTAAAGGGGGTAATTTTTTTAAGACATCCATATGCTTCCTCAACCCTTTAACAACACTCTAACCCCACTTTATCTATGCTTCTCACCCCACCACCCATTTTATCCAAGCATTGAGATTTTCCAACCTCACGCATCTCCGCATAGATTCAAACTATGCACCTCTCCTCTGAATACAAAATTTCTTTACCACTAGACCATGTTGTTTTTATATTAATTTAATGATATTTATGTTAATTTATCTATATATTTACATATATATTTATATATATTTATATATTTTTTTCTAAATACTTTTATACCATATATGTGTGTGATATATATACTTATATTTATTTAAATATATTATATATTATATTCATTTACATATACTAGAATATAATATAAAAATATATCTTTTTAATAATACACACACATATGTATATATAAACATTATAAATATATTTGTATAACATAAAAAATGGTTAGATATTATTTTAAATAAAATTTTCATATATGTATTTATTTAGATATACTAGAAAAAAAGGAAAAGTCACACAATCAAAACTGAGAACATGCATTTGGATTACTTAGATTCTTAAAAAAAACTGTCTATATTTCATTTTTTATGTGTAGGAATTAGCTGCACCTCAATCTGACACATGGTGTTAATGGTATGAATCCAAGTGCATCATTTTATTTAGAATAGACATAAATTTTAATAAAAATGATTGTTGAAATACTCCAGACCATTAAAAATAATTAATATTATATTTACAAATTTGTGAAATTATCCATAAATCATTTGTTATGTGCAAGAATCAGTCACACCACAATCAGATACATTTTCTTCCATTTATTTCTCAAAATGTACATTGTTAGTTTAAAATTGACATTTTATTTTAAAATATTTTTCACTCACTGAAAACCAATAAAATATGCGTTTTTTGTGTTTAAAATTTATAAAAATGATTCATAAGTCATTTGCGACGTGTGGTAATCGGTCTCATGTCAAACCGACACATGATGTTGTCGGTATAACCCTAAGTTTGTGTTTTCAGTTGAAAATGACATTTTAGTAAAAAAACAAGTGGAATACTAAAAACTAAGATAAAACATTCATATTGGTTTGATACTTTAAGAAACTTATCCTTAAGTTATTTTTGATGTTTATGAATCATCTTCACCTAAATCTGATGTATGATGTGACTATTATGACTCAAAGTGTATCTTATTATTTAAAATTGACATTATAGAAATAAATACAAGTGACATACTCAAAAATAAGAAAAATAATTCAGATTGTATTGATAATATATAAAAAATATCAACATTTTATTTTTTATGAGTAGGGATCATCCTCACCTCAATGTGATACAAGGTGTGCCTAGTATGACTCAAAGTGTCCATTAATAGTCTAAAATCGACATTTTAGGTCAAAATGTGTATCAATAACTAAAAACTAATAAAATTAACTTTGATTCTCTTTATACATTATTAAATCAATTCATAAGTCAATTTGGATGTGTATGAATCAGTCTCAAATCAAACTAACACAAGATGTGTTTGTTATGACATAAAGAGCATGTTTCAAGTTTAAAATGTCATTTTAGTTAAAAATATAAGTGAAATACTCAAAACTGACCAAATGTATTCATATTATTTCTATAATTTAGTAAAATGATCTATAAGTCACTTTTTATGAATAAGAGTCACTGATACCTCAATCTGATGTACGGTGTGACCAGTATGACTCCATGTGTGTCCTTTTATTTAAAATTTACATTTCATTAATTTATTATTTAATATAATTGTTTGATATATTTATTTATAGTAATGAAAAATTAATATTAATTTTCTTATATAGGTTCATTATTTTGATCAAGTTGGGGTGGTTTGTTCATAAACTGATACCATTTTGGGCTTTTTTATAGAGGGTTTGCAGGTTTTAAACGTGACGAAACATCAACGTTTTTAAATGTTTGTGAATAGTAATTGAAAATGTAATTATAAAATCTTTTTTTGAAATGTATATAATTGTGTTTTTTTTGTTTTTTGGAGCTAAAATTTATTTCATTTTAATTATGTATTTTCATATAGGTGTATTTCCCTACAGGTGTATTTCCATATTGTGGTATTTTTTATAGTGTGTTGTTATTAAAATAAGACACTGTAATAGTAAGGAATTTATGAATGCTATATCTCGAACTAATAAAGGAATGCCTTTATCACCACTACAAAATTTGCTGATAAAGGGGGTTGTTTATCATCACCTTTTTAGAAGTGATAAAGGGGTCCCCCCCCTTTAAGGACACTAAGGTAAACAATGTTTTTGGCACTATTAAAGCCTTTTTTTGCGATGCTAAAGAGTTGAACTATTATAGTTTCCCCACACACATTACCTAGAACCAATAGTATTTTTCATACCCTCTCATTCTTCTAATCGTGTTATCTCTTCTTCGGTGGTTTCTACTTTTTATATTTTCTCTTCTGGGGTATGCTCCCAAGTGGTCAGAATTGACAACTGTCTGGCTCAAAGACCCTATTCCATTGACATCTATTGGTATGATGGGGGCCATTAATCGACACCGGATCATGTGAAACCCCATGGAATATATTAATAGGGATTATTGGAGTATGAGAAATCCCTTATATGACACATGGAGCCTCAGTAAGAAGAACACTTTCAGTATTCTAATATAAACAACCTTCAGGGATCTATTGTATGGGGATGATACTTGATGTTGTACTGCATCAATGTCTTGGTGGTGGGGTGGGAAATATATCTTCCTCCTAATAAAGATCATGAATTCAAAAAGGCCATATGGTTTCCCCTTTAGTCTCTCTTGGGGAACCTCCTCATCTGTCCCTTATCACATTCCCAATAAATAAAAAATAGATATAAAAGGTTGGGAATTACAAATCTTTGGGAGATTGAAATTTTGTAAGGCTCAAGGCATGCAAGTATCTCTCTATTTCATGTATGACACTCTCTTCAACATGGTAGGGTTGTGTAGTTAGGGTTATATCCAATAGTTTTTAGATCTTCAACTGAAAGTTATTTATATCCAATGGGATTTTATCTATGGTGGTATTTAATCCAATCTATGTACTTTTCATCTACACCTTTTATTCACACAGCTAACACATACTTTTCACAGTCAAGTCTATTTGGGTTTCTTTACCAGTATGAGTTATTTAATTCAGCATGCCTTCAAATAGCATCTTCTTTCTATCATTGATCCACTATTTTATATGAGTATTATTTTTGAGATCCCACTCATATTTAAGAGTCTCTACTTTGTGAAATTTATTATTAGTGGAATATTATTTATTGACCAAGTCCTATGGTTTTTCCCTTTTGTTTTTTTGGAATTAAATTTTTTGATGTCAACATTTATTTTTCTACGCATTTATTTTGTTACAACACATCTAAATTCATTTTTTCTAGCTTGTTCAAAGTGAAATAAAATTTATTTACATTATGTAATAACTTTGATGTTTTCTTTCACATTCATAACCTTTTGTTTTTCAAAAAATATAGTATCATGGGGATTGGTTTTTGTTTAGATAAGTTACAGAATCCAATTACTGTTGGATGATTTTTTTGAATGGCACCAACTACCATAAATGGAGATTAAAAATTCAGGATATAATTTTTCTCAAGAATGTACAACTTATAGTGTTTATTACCCAAAATCCATAAATATTTTCATATGAAGAAATGAGTATGATAATGTGATCATTTTTGGTTTCATTCATCAGTAGATCAAAAAAAATATGATGAACCATATTTTCAACGTCTATCATGATAGAACATTTTGGGAGAATATTGACATTACCTATACATTCAAGACATGAAATTATTTTTCTACACAAACAAATGATGAATTTGTAGCAAAAAGAACGTACAACTATTTATAACTATTTGAGTAAATATTAGGGATGTTATGATCAATTTTATGGTATTGATATTGTTTTTGATGATAAGGTTCTAGTGCTTTTTTCTTAATATTTTACCCAATTATAAGGAGAATTTACATGTTACTATAATTGGTTATACTCTTAATGGTTCTATAACATTTAGTTTTATCATGTATATTTTATTTAATTTAGTTGTCATGAGATGTAATCTAAAGAAATCTTCTTCATATCTTTTAGCCTAAGAGATTAGCGGGAGAATTTTGGAAACAAATATAGGATAGAGTATTTATGGTAAGAGAAAAGGCTGAATAAAATCTAGGTCGAAGAAGGGAGTTGGAATAACACCATTTTTATATGAAAGGAAATATAAATAAGTTTTTCTATTAGCTGAAAAGATAAAACACAATGAAGGAAAATAAGCATATGAAGAATGGCGATGTAGATGATCTTGTCGCCACTACTATAGGGTGATCATTATATTTTTTTTAACCTATTAATATTTTTTTGATGATTTTTATTGGGTTGTTAACAATGGTGAATGTTTTCATGTGACACTGAGGAAAGATTTTTTTACATATTAAAACCCTAGAAATTTTGAGATTTTAAATATTGGTAATGACGGTCATGATGATGTTATAAGAATTGGGACTATTTTCTTAGAGACCAACATGGGAAGTAAGATGATTTTCAAGAATTATCAACAAGTGACTGAGGTCCTACTGAATCTTTTTTGTACCCAGGTTCTTTAAAGTGAAGGTTTTAACAGTATTTGTTGTGATAGACACTGGAAGTTTTCCATGAGATCCATTATTGTTTCTTGAGTGAATAAGTAATCATGTTTGTACTAGACTATAACTCCCATTTCTTGTGATAGTACTTGTGTTGTTGAGTGTAGTTTTTATTCAATGTTATTTCATATGAGGCTTAACCACATTAGTTAGAAAGGTATTGGTGGTTTGGAAAAGAAATAATTTATTCTAGGTTTTAATGGTTTTAAATTGGACATGTGCAACAACATTATGTCTATAAAATAGATCATGGTGAGTTTCAACAGTCTTCCTTTGTATATGAAGTCATAAGTACTTGAATTAGTACATTCTAGTATATGTATTCCTTTTAAATCTAGGTCATTTTGTGGAAGTATTTATTTTGTGACATTTATTTATGACCACTCATGTAATATTTGGGTATATGTTTTGAATTCCAAATGTGCGGTGCCCAATGTTTTTAAACAATTTCAGGTTTTGGATGTGAGATAAACATGTAAAAAGTGGAAATTTATTCATACTGATAATGTGGTAGAGTATTATGGTTCATTTGATCAGTATCTCAGGTCATAAGGTATTTGGAATCATATGAAACCTCCTAAGACACCACAGCTAAATGGTGTAGTTGAGGGGATGAAAAAGACCTAGTTTGAAATAGTTAGTTGTTTTATTTTGGAATAAATGTTTCCTAGTAATTTTTGGGGTGTTTCTTTAATTAATGTTTCTTATATTATAAATTTATCAGCTGTGGTTTCTTTGTAGGCAGACACTCCCATCATATTTTTTATTTAAATGAAATCATGTATGATCATTTATGTGTTTTAAGTTGCAAGGCATTTGATTATGTGACAATATATGATATGTTGAACCTTGATTCTAAGTCACGATAGTGTATTTTTATTGGATATAGACATGATTTGTTTAGATATATGTTCTATGATCTTACTTTGACAAAACGCGTTATAAGACAAGATTCATTTTTTAAATAGGATCAAACTATTATTGATACTGATAAGGTAAAAAACTCTTCATCTCAAACTTCTGATGGATTTGTAAACATTGATCCAGTTTCTAATTCATATTTACCTTGGATTATTGATTTTGATAACTGTATTGATGTGAAGAATGATGTTCAGGGTGAACAGGTTGGATTTGATGTTTTTATGCACCTTCTGTTTTTTATGATCACGTTCTAGGTGTTATTAATAAACCCACAGTTCAACATTATAGTTCATCTTGATATTGTACTATTTATACATTTTATTCACATTATGAGCATCTGATCCTCACTAAAGGGGGCGAAACAAAATCTTTTGATGAGGTGATGAAATTTTATTAGAAGGGCATATTTTTTGTGGCAATGGATGACGTGATGATATTATTGTACAAAAATCAAACTTTTGTCCTGGTGAAGTTTCCTACATGTAAGAGAGATTTTTAAAATGGATGGATATATCATATTAAAAATGAAAAATCCAATTATATTCCACAATACAAGACATGTTTAGTTATCTGAAGATTTCATCAGATGAATGGTATTGATTTTGATTGGATTTTATCACATGTTGTCAAAATATCGTCCATTCAGGTTATTATTTATCTAGATACTATATTGGATATACAGATTGATCATACAGATATGAAGACAACTTTCTTCTATTTATATTTTGGGGAGGAGATTTATATAGAGCATATGAATGGTTTTTTTAATAGGTAAATAGAATTATGCATGCAGGTTAAAAAAGTTTTTTTTATGGTTCAAATCAAGCTATGAGGTAGTGGTATAAGAAATTTGAATCTATCATTTTTAAATAAGGTTTCAAGAAGGCATATTTTGATCATTTTCTTTTTAATAGATTTATTGATGTTGATTTTATTATGTTTTTGCTTTATATTGATGATATATTGATTATTGGTCATGATGCTTCTTGGATTGAAATATTAATGAATGAAATTGTTCAGTCTTTTGTGATTAAAGGCTTAGGGCCATCATGACAGATTCTTAGCATGTCAATTTCTCATGACATAAAGGCAATGGAATTGCAGTTATCCGAAGAGAAAAATATTAATATGGTTCTTCAAATATTTTCCATGTATAGAGAGAAAGTTATTAGTACTTATATTGGCTTTTATTTTAAGCTTAGTACTATTCAGTCACCTTCTACCACTGAAGAGAGTGGAGATGCAACAAATAAATTATTCATATTTTTTGGGTTGTTTTATGTATACAGAGGTATGTACTAGACCAGATATAGCTCATGAAGTTTTTTTGGTCAGTACTTTTTATGTAATAAATGTAGAGATAATTTTAGAGTAGTAAAGTATATATTTTGTTGTCTTATTAGTACTTATGATTTGATATTGTGTATTGGAAATGGGGAACCTGTGATTTTTTCCTTTATAGATTCAGATATGGAAGGAAATGTGGATTTGATATAGCATCCCTAATTTTTATTATGTAACTTTTCAAGAAATTTTACAAACACTAGATCTTTAAAGACTAGTTAGTTGGAAATAAGGTACATAATACATGAAAACGTATAACATTATTTTTATCCACATGAAAGTATTATTCAAAAAATTGACCCTAAGTAAAATTACTACAACTCATAACCTAGGGACATACATCAAAGGAAAGGGTTAGAAGAATACCTCGTATGAGAAAATAAGTGAAACAATTTACATGTGAACTTGAGCAATATTAATAAGAACATATGGAATTTCCTAAAGGAATGAAAAAGAGTAATATGAAAAAATATGAACTTGAATCATAACATTAAAATTTTTCTACAAGATTTATTTTAGACATTCATAATCATGTCACCATGGTCCACCCCCAAGGTGTCATAAAAATTATCAAGGTTATTCACCAATGTATCATAAAACATTCCATATCTAGAGATTAATTTCATTACCCAATGTATTGGAGTGATATCAAAGAAAAACCATAATATTTATTTATTTTCATGTTCTGCACAAAGATCATAATAAAAAATTTCATAAATAACCCATATAGAATATATGAAATTATTTTAATATCAAAATATTGGTGTTTTAAAAATTTCTTAAAAACATGTTCCATTTTCCAATTTAATCCCATGGAAAGGGAAGATGAGTTTCATGTATATTAATACCAGAATGAAAATATATCATTTTTAAATCCATGTGAATAACCATGGATAAGATGGAGGTTTGGTTATTCACAAAAGAAAATAAAATAATTTCTTGAGAAAAAGAGAGTGATTTGGAGACGTAAATTCTGCAGCATAACAGGTATGAAACATAGTTTTATAAAACAATAAAAAGAGAGGGTAAAGGGGACACCTATTCATAAAAGTATAATAATACATTATAGGTACTGAATTATATAGGAAATAAGAACACGATATGCAAATTTGAACGACATACCACATAAAAGAGAACTTGAAAGGGAATGAGAAGTTTAGAATTCCACACCTTGAAGAGTAACTTCTAGAACTCTATGATCGGGACCCAAAGGGATTTAGGAAACCTTGGGAGTAATCCTTGGGTGGTAATACTATCATATATTTTAGGGTGATTATTTTGGAATGAATATTAATGAAGTAATGTCTTGGTATTTAAAGTATATGAGAGAGAGTTTTTTATTAATTTCTTAGGACACCTCATCAGTGGTATTTGAAAACCATGGGCTTTCCCATGGTATTTTCTCATTGTTTCACTACATGGGACACCAAATATCATATTTAGATACACACTAGTTGAGAATAATTTTAAATTAAATATTACATCATTATTATTTCATTAAACACACTAAAAACTCAAAAACTATATTTTTACTATTTATCAAAAAACAAAACATTTTATAAAAATATCATAAATTCATCCTAACAAAATATTGATCTTCTGAATTCAAAAATTTACTCCAATATAAGGAAATAATTTTTTAATTTTGAGAAATTTAACTTTTATGTAAAATTACTATTTACTAGAAAATACTAATACTTAAATAATAATTTCTAAAAAAGTTATTTACATACAATATTATATCACATTACCATTCAAGAATCCTAAATTATATTTATACATGCACAGGTGAGGTTATAATTCCATCGGTCATATTACTATTGATATGGGGAATATTACTATTCAGAAGTTATTATTCACTAAAAATTAAGTTGATCTTATCATACTCTAAATTTCTTACTGGTGACAACCGTGTGTGTCTGGTTTTTGAGAATCATTTCACAGTATCAGTTATTTAAAGTTTAAAAAATATATTTTAAAATACTACTTTTTAAATATTCATCAACAAAATGAAACTTCATAAAAAAAATACTAAAAATTTATTATAGATTAATTTTGATAATTGAAATTCAGAAAAATGATTAATTTACCATAATAAGATTTGAAAATTTAATTATAAAAATAGATTACAAAAAAGTAACCAAGATTTTGTTACATATACCATTATAACCCCAAAATAGAACCTAAGAGTAAGGTCTGAAATGGTGAAAGAATCATGGGTAGGCTTAAACAACATTACCCGAGTGGTGATTTCTATCAACATGAGATTCTCCTGTAGGTGATTTCGTTCAAGATTACCATGTTGAAGTTCAGCTTGGGAATGGTCCAAAGTATATCCCAGTGATGCTACTTACTTCCCAGGCTCTGAAAAATGGGTTTTGTATGGCCTGAGTCTACTGGAAGAGGCCATCGACTCTTCTTTCTGCATTTGTTATCCATTATCATTTCTATTTATAAACAAAAAATATAAAGTTAAAAGTATTATTTTTTTCCAATGGTCATACTAACCAATGGCCATATAATGGTCAGAACCTGATGATTACATTTCACTTATAGCTTTATATTTTTATTGATTATGACATACTAATACATACATTTTCAAGAAACAAAATATTATTCAAATGTTCTAGTCAATACATTCTTCCCCCCTTAAGAAATTTAATCATCAAAATTTAAACTCGTATCCTTAGAAGAGAAAATATCTATGTACTTATGCCTCATAGTCCCCTATGGTTCCCATGTGGCTTCATCATATTTGAGGTTCCTCCACAACACTTTAACAAGGTGGGTAGTCTTCTTCTGTAAAACATTTTCTCTGCGATCCATGATCTCCACCAGCTTCTCCTCATAATAGAGGTCATTTCCAGTTGTACCACCTACGAATTCAGTACATGTGAAGGTTTTGGTATGTACTTCCTCAAGATAGATACATGGAAAACATCATGAAATTGTGCTAGATTTGGATGAAGTGAAATTCAATAGACCACTTCTCTAATGCAATTAAGGATTTAATGTGGGCCAACATACCTAGGGATACACTTCCCTTTCTTCCCAAATCGTATGAATCTCTTCTAAGGTGAAATTTAAAGAAATAATTTGTCACCAACCTCAAAATCCAATTCCATTTGATGGTTGTTGGCATAACTCTTATGTCGAATATGAGCAGCCTTTATGTGTTGTTGGATGGAATGAGAATTTTCTATCTTCTTTTGCACAAGATCAGCACCCATAAGATTCCTCTCAGTAGCTTCATCCCAAAAAGTAGGAGTTCTACATATATTTCTATAGATATATTCATAGGTTTCCATTTAAAATATCGAATGTAATCTTTTTTTGTAAGAGAACTCAACTAATGAGAGATGTTGATCCCATCCACCTATAAATTCCATTGATCAGATTCTTAGGTTTTCCTAGAGTGTCTAAATTGTCTATTCAAATTGGCTATCAATTTTCGGGTGATAAGAGGTACAAAAATTCAATTTAGTAACTAGATCATGTTTACGACTTCTCTATAATTTTGATGTTAACATTGTATCATGATCAGATATGATAGAGATTGGTATGCCAAGTATCCTTACCACTTCCCTCATATAAATCATGGAAAGTTTATCAAGAGAAAAATCTTCTTGAATAGAGATAAAATGGGCAGTCTTGGTGAGAAGATATACAATAACCCATATAACATTTTTTCCTTTGGAAGTTATCAAGAGACCAGTGAAAAAGCCCATAGTCATATTTTCTAACTTCTGTGCTGGTATGGGTAGTGGTTGTAGTACCCCATTAGGAAGTTGTCACTCCATCGTCACATACTGACATACCTGCCATCTTGTAGTATAGTTGAAAATCTCCCTTTTCTTGTTATCCCACCAATATTGATCAAGAAGGACCGTATATATTTTAATGCTTCTAGGATATATAGATAATGTATATCTATGAGCTTTATCTATCAGCTCATTTTTTATTTCTAGAGTAGATGGTACACATAGTCTTGTATGAACTTTTAATACACCTTATTGATCAGTATTGTACTCAGGAAACTTCTCATTCTCCATATACTCAAACATCTTCTATAACAAATGATCTTCTTTTTTAGCATTATTGATCTTCTCTAGTAAGGAGGGTTGAGAAATAATTTTGGATAGGGTCGAGGATATCATTTCCCTTACAATTCCCATGTCCAGTTTTACTAGGTCCTTGATCGAAGGATCTCCTTGAATCATCATAATTTCTAGAACAATAGGGTCATTCCTACTTAGTAAATCAGTTACCTTTTTTTCTCTTCAAGGGTGAAAATTAATTGAATAATCATATTATTTATGAATTATTAACCATATCATCTATCTCAGGTATAATTCCTTTTTCGTGAAAATATACATCAAACATTGATGTTATGTGTATATATCAAGCTTCTTCCCATAAAGATAGTACCTCAATATTTTATGAGAAAAAACAACCGAATCGATCTTAAGATCATGTGTAGGATAGTTCTACTAATGAGGATTCAACTATAAAGTCTCATAAGCAATGAATTTTTCATTTTTCAGGGGGATATACCCAATCCATTTTAGAGATGCATCGATAAAAATAACAAATACTTCTTCGATTGAGGGAAGAACAAACATAGCTATAGTAACCAATCTCTTATTCAACTCTTAGAAACTTTTTCACACTCCTTTTTCATGATGATCTTAATCCCTTTTCGAGTTAACTTGGTTTTTGGATTGGAAAGTCATGAAAATATCTTCAAAATACTCCTATAAAATCCTGTTAAACCAGAGAAACTATGAATCCCAGTTACTATTGTATGTTGAGGCCACTCTTCTATAACCTTTTTCATTATAGGATCAACTAATATTACCTCAATGGTTACAATGGGACCAAATAGAGAAACCTTTTGTAACAAAAATTCACTTTTTATCAACTTTACTAAAAATAATCTCTTTCCATGCAGTTTGGAAAATAACCCTTTGTTGACCCTCATGCTCCTCACAACATTTTGAATATATAAAAATATCATCAATGAAAACTACAACAACATTATCAAGGTAGACCGTGAAGTATCTATTCATCAAATCCATAAAAATAGTAGGTGCATTAGTAAGTCTGAAGGGAAAAACAATAAACTCATAATGACCATATCATGATTGGAAGGTGGTTTTTGGAATATATTATTTCTTTACCCTCAATTGATGATAACTAGATCTAAGATAAATCTTGGAGAAGAATTTAGCCTCACGAATCTAGTCTAATAAGTAATCAATTCTTGGAAGAGGGTATTTGTTCTTCACTGTAATCCCATTCAGTTCTCTATAATCAATGCACATCCACATTGATCAATCTATATTCTTCATAAAGAAAACACACACTCCCTAAGGAGAGACAACAAGTTAGATAAACCCATTCTACAGTAGATCTAGAAGTTGCTACATAAATTCCTCCAGCTCCACATTTTCCATCTTATAAGGGGTCTTTGATATCCAATGAGATACAGATATGAGTTCAATGAAGAACTCTACCACTCTTTCTAGGGGAGGTCCGGGTAACTCCTCTGGAAATACATCAATGTAATCTTGAATGATGGGGACATTTTCTATCATTACAATATAATTTCCTTATTCATCTTCACCAATCAATTCCACAAATAAAGCTATAGGTGGTGCTTCTAGAAAAATATTTGGTCGAGATATCTCCCCTTATAAGTAACTATATGTCATCCATTACATACTATTGATATTTCCTTTCATTTTCATTTGATATTATCATTACACTTTGAGATACGTTTAATCCCTTGTATAATGTAAAATTCCAACATGGGAATGACTACTATATTTTCAATAATATTGTTCTCAGTAAAGTATATAATAGTGTTTCTAAACATAGAAGATGCTTGGATAATCCCACCAGGATTCTAGACTGTTAACTATACTTTTAGCATTTCAGGCATTGATTCAAATTTCTTTGTATACTTAGAGGCAATAAAAGAATGTGTAGAACCAGAATCAAACAAAGTAATTTATAGCTTTGAGAGAACAACAGGAGTACCTTCCACCACATCGTTTGGAGCTTCAACTTCATCCATTGTGATAGTAAACACACAGCATTTCTCTCTTGTCCTATATTGTGGCTGATGGTGATTCCCCTATACTACCCTATGATTTGAATAGTTATTAGAAAAGTTCCAAATCTATCAACACTTGAAGCATTGGAATTTAGGTAGGGTCTGAATCATATTCCCATTGTTTTTAGTGTTGGGAAGTTGAGACTTCACCTCACTACAACAAGATCATTTCGATAGAGCTAATATACTATTCCGAAATCAATTGGTCGGTAGATCCACTAAACGTTGGAGGCCATTGAAACATAAAGAACTCAATATAATGTTGTTCCCTTCATGGTGAAATTGGTCTCTCATCATGAATCATGTAATTTCCCATAACTTGAGTCAGTTGATTCATCATTCTTATAAATATTTCCATTCCAGCTTCCATCAGAGGGTTGTCAATGCATTGTCCATTGCGGTCACTATTTGAATGGTTCCTCTTATTTCTTTCCATTTTATAAAATAATAAAACATTAGTGTGAAACTTATTTTATTTATGAATATTTTAAATTTAATGGATTGTTATGTCTTAAAACACCATGCTCAAACATATTATTCTTTAACAATAATTACATTTCTCTATAAATGGTTCATAATGATTCATAAAAATCTTTCAATTAACCAATAATTTTTTAATCATAACATTAAATTGTGGATAAAATATTAATTTTATACATTCAAACTAATATCACCAAGGTTCGTCCCCAAGGTGTCAAAAAATACCAAGGTTATTCACCAAGGTATTGTAAAACTTGTCATCTCTCGAGATTCATTTCATTACCAAATTAATTAGATTTTATCAAGGAAAACCCATAATATTTCATTAATTTAATGTGATCCACATATAACATAATCAAACATTTGATAAATAACCCAAATATAATAAAATAAATGGGTTTTGTATCAAAATCATGGCATTTTAAAAAGTTCTTAAAAACAAGTTCCTTTTGTCAATTTAATCCCATGTAAAAGAAATGTGGGCAACTTGTATGTTAATCCAAGAATTAAAATATATCATTTTGAAATACATATATTTTTTTTTGTGTATTCATAAAATAAAATAAAAAAATTTATTGAGAAAAAGAGAGAGATTTTGATATGAAAATTCTCTAGCATAATAGGTATGCAACATAGTTTTGTAAAAAATAAAAAAGAGAGGTGATAGGGGAAACCCATTAATAATATACTCTTAATAAATTAAGGTGATAAAATTAAATATAAATAAGAACATGGTATGTAAATTTGAAATACATACCACATAAAAGAGAAATTGAAAGGAAAAGAGAAGTTGTGAATTCTCTTACCTAGAAAACTAACTTTTAAAACTCTAAGATTGGGACCTTGATGGTTTGAGGACACATTTGGAGGACTCCTTGGGAGGTAATACTTTCTGATATTTGAAGAGGATGATTTTGGAATGAATGTAAAGTAAATAATGGCTTGGTATTTATAATAAAAGAGAGGGAGTTTTTTATTAATTTCTAAGGACACCTCATCGGTGGTATTTGAATAACCATGGGCTTAACAGTGGTATTTTCCTAGGGTTTTGGACTCATGGGACACCTCATATAGTATGTAAATACACAAGAGTCTACCAGAATTTTAAATTACATATTACATCATTATGATGTCATTAAACACACTAAAAACTCAAAAATTGTATTTATACTATTCACTGAAAAAAAAACATTTTCTAAAAATCTCATAAATTCCCCTTAACATAATATAGATATTCTAAATTAAAAAATAAACTCAATTTAATGAATATAATTTTCTAATTTTGTGAAATTTAATTTTTATGTAAAATCACTATTTATATACAAAATAATAATACGTAACTAATAATTTATAAAACAGTTATTTATATACACTATTATGTCACATTACCATTCAAGATGCCTAAAATTTATTTATACTTACATAGGCGAGGATACTATTCCATTGGTCACATTAACAATCATAAGGGTAATATTAATATTCCTAAGTTACTATTCACTAAAAATTAATTTGATCTTATCAGACTCTAAATTTCTTTCTGTCCACTACTGTGTATTTCCATTTTTCAAAAATCATTTCATAGTATCAACTATTTAATGTTTAAAATAAATTTTAAAATACTCAGTTTATCAATATTCATCATTAATATGAGTCTTCTTAAAAAAATACTAAAAATTCATCCTAGATTAATTTTTACATTTTAAATTCAAAGAAGATATTTATTTTACCGTAATAAGAAATAAATGTTTTATTTATACAAATGGATTACACAAAGTAACTAAGGCATCATTACATAACCCCTTGTAACAACGGCATAGTACATAAGAGTAAGGTGTGAAATGGTGATAGAATCTTTGAGAGGCTTAGAAAATAGTGCCCGAGTGGTTATTTTTATAAACTTGAACTTCTCCCATAGTTGTTTTCATTCAAGATTAATATGTGGAAACTCAGCTTCGGCATGGTCTAGTGAAATGCCCAGTGATGCTACCTCCTTCTCAACCTCCATCCAAATGGCTTCATACGGCCCGAGTCTACTGGAGGAGGCCATAAAATCTTCATTATGCATTAATTATCCATTATCATCTCTATTTATAAACAATAATTACAATGTTAAAAGTACTATTGTTTCCAACAGTCATATTAACCAACAGTCATATAATAGTCAAAATGTGATGGTCACATTTCATTTACACTTACATATTTTTAATAATTATGACATAGTAAGACATATATATTTAAGAAAAAAATATTTTTCAAAAGATCAGGTCGTTACATTTGAGGAAGTCTACTTTGGGGTATTTGATCACTTTTTCACAGGGGAATTATTGGGATAGTCTAAATTGAAGAGATGTGCTGATTTATCTAACACCAAGTCTGAGTTTAACACAACAACAGAGGTATTCAAAGAATTGTTGTAAATGAAAACTTTTATTTGAGAGATAAATTTTATTCAGAATTGGTATGTCTTATTTTGTGACAATCAGAGTGCTATTTGTTTATGAATGAATCCAACATTTCATCGATGGTTGAAACATATCGATGTTTGTTATCATTATATTTGAAAAGTTCATGATTCGTGATAGTAAGATCTCAATAAGATCCACGTGGATGATAATGGGTCTTATATGTTGAAAAAGTGTTTACCCAGAGGTAAACTATAGACTTATCAACTGATTTTATGGTTTTTAATGATCCACAATTGATCCACAGGGGGAGTTTTTTGGGGTGCTTCCTCATCTTCCCCAGAACATGCCACTTAAATAGAAATGGAAAATATATATATGAAAAGAGGGGAGTTAATTATCTTTGAAAGGAAGAAGTTTTTAGCGATAAAGGAATGTTGATTTCTCTTTATTCCAGGCATGCATCTCTATTTTACACTTTGGGAATGTTCTGTTCAGGTTATTTCCATTATTTTTTAGATCTGCAGTGGAAAAATTCTCTAGGTATGTTCAGCTTCCATCTACGGTGGGGTCTTTTATCCGATCCCAGTACTTTTCATCTACACATTTTATTTGAAAAGTGAACACCTTATTTTCATGGTTATATCTATTTGAGTTTCTTTATGAGGATTAATTATTAATTTCTTGGTGCCTTCTGACTCTATCTTTTTTGTACCATTGATGAACTATTTTATTTGAGTATTATTTTTGAGATCCCATTCATATTTGGAAGTATTTGCTTTAGAATCTTGATTATTATTGGATTCTTCTTCATAGACTACGTCACATGGTTTTTCTATTTTCGGTTTTCCATGTAAAAATTTCTAGTATCAACTTTCATTTTTCTACACTAATATTTGGTTATTGAGTATCTTCTTTAGTCGGTTCTGGCTTGTTCAAATAGAAATAAAATTTATTTCCATTACGCATTTGAATTAGTGTTTGCTAGTACGTTCTTCACTTGCTGTATTTACCAAGAGTCTCTAACATCACTATTATGTGCCTTTATCCTCTTCCTTCCCTTCCACATCCATTTCAATTTATAAAGTTCATTACCAATAGAGCCTTGAATGTGGTATCAATCATAATATTGGAAGTGCGACTCATAGTGGAATTTGTGGGTGTTACACTGAAAATTAAAAAAAATTAAATAATAAATATGAATGGGGCTTTTAATGGTGTTTGAGTTTATTTAATATACACATAAAAAAGACATAATACACTGTAAAAAAGTTCATCAAATGAAACAAAAGGAAAAAAATAAAAACATTTATATGAAAAAATCTAGGGAACTACATTGATGGGAATAGGTAAAAAATATAATGAAATAATATCTTTTAAAAAGAAATATATAGTTTAAATTTGTAAAAATATATAAACGGGAAAATTAAATAAATAATTGTGATTAAATTTTAGGATAATTAAAATTATATAGTAAATATAAATTATATAAAAATAAAAAACATTATATAGTTAATGTAGTTGCAAGCTTATTATTCTTTTCATAAGTGCTTGATTCATCCTTTCAACCATGTGATGCATTCCTAAAACTGTTTTTTCATGTCGTAGTCCTTTATGTCAACAATAATACCAAAAATCCCAATTATAATAAAAATGATTTTAACAATTGTTTTTTATCTTTTAATTGTGATTTATATAACTGATAAATGATGTGTGATTCTTTCTAATTGCATCACGTATTTGTGTGCATGGAATATTTTCAGAGCAGTTTTTTGCAATGGTTTTGAATTTATCGGTGTCTTAAACCATCGTGGGGTACATAGCCATGATTTTTAATTTTTGAAAATTTATTATTTATTATATAATTACAAATAAATATTTTTTTATATATATATCGACATAATTTATATTCATGTATATAAATATTCATAAATACATATAAATATCTAAAAATAATATTAATATAAATATTTCTTGATAAGTATATAATATATATTATTAGATATAAAAATATAAATATATATACCCACATAATATAAAATAATAAATATAAATACCAATTAATATATAGAAATATTAATATATATTAATATACAAAATGATACAAAATGATATATAAATATATAAAAAACATAAGTAGATTAACATAAGTATATATAAATACATATATATTAATATATATTTATATAAAATTATTAATAAATACACACATATATACATAAATATATATAGATATCCCACCCTCCATCGTCACCTACATCCAGGTTTGCTAGGGTATCACTATTGTTGTATTCTACACCATGTTCCACCATCACCTGAGATCATCACTGCTCTTTGATACCACTAGACATAACCGATTAAGGAATATAATTTAAACAGAACACCAAAATAATTTAAATATAACCCACCGACCACGAACATTACCCATCCAGCCAGTCATTTATGAATTTCAATTCTAGGGTTGTATCCCCACATATTATAAATTTCCCACCTTCTTCCTCCCCACCATGGAAGACACCAATGATGGATCAGATGACCCTTCTTTAAGTCATCATTAGAATTTTGATGTTGAAGCCCAATTATCATTTCGTTACAAATCAGATAACAGAAAACCTAATAATTTCAATTCTCATCTTATAGCTGTTAAGACATAACCCACACCACTGTTTATGCCACGTATCCTTATACATTGTCTACATCATGATCCTTGTCATTATATTCACACCTGGGCTCATGGAAGCCCCTCTAACACTTCTAACCCCCTTCCATTCTCCTCAGCCACCTCTCCCTTAAAATTCCCTTCCATACGGCTAAGTGTTGATTGGTGGACTTCACCCGATAACCTGTATCATCCTTACCACTCCACCCGATGCTACCAATATATGCACTGAGAGGCCCGATGCCAGTGCAATCTGCAACACACTTTCCCACATCTCTTCCATTTTTTTATTTTATTGTGTGTTCCAAACATTTTATTTTTAAATATTTTTTCTTTTGTAATTGATCCAATATAAAATGTCATCACATTTATTTGATAATCATAAAAAAAAATTCAAATATTCATTTAAACATATATATATATATATTAACATTTATAATTATAAATAAATATAATTATATATACATATATTTATGATGACATATTTATATAATTGTAAATATAAATATATATATATATATATATATGAATACAAAAACTTATAACTAATTAAATAATTATAACTATTTATATATTTATAAATATAATTCTATTATATCATTATACACATATTTATAACAATTTATAAACTTATAACTATTTAAATAGTTATAACTATGTATAAATTTGTAAATGGATTTTTATTATATCATTATGACAATATTTATAATTATAACTATTTATATATTTAAATATAAATATATTGATTAATGTATATTTACTATATATAAAAAATAAATATATTTATGTATTAATGTATTTTAATTTATAAATATGTTTATAAAATCATAAATATAGCTAAATAATTATAATTATACATAAATATATTTATGTTGTATTTTTTATAATTATAAAAAAATTTAAAAAATTATAAATTTTTATATATCAATATATATATATTATGAATACATGTCTTTATAAATATTTAAATAATTATAAATAATTATATATTTATATATGTAATTTTATTAAATATTTATACATATATTTATAATTATAACTATTTATATATTTATATATAAATATATTTATAAATGGATATTTACTATATTTAAAAAATAAATTTATTTATATAATTATAGGGTTATATTTATAAATATATATAAGCAATTGTATATATATCTAAATATTTAAAATTGGACATAAATATATATTTACACTTACAATTTTACATAAATAAATTTATATATAAATATATTTATGATGACCCATTTATATAATTAAAAATGAATTTATATAAATAAATATATATATAAATAAATATATATATATATTATGAATACATATATTTATAACTATTTCATCATCATCATCATCATCATATTTAATTTATTCAAAAGGTCATGATAACAGAAACAAGAGAAACAACTACAATAGTGGGACTAGGTAGGCTTAAAATAGGAGTACAAGGGCATCCCCTCTTACTATGTTCTCCCCATTAGGCTTGAAGAAGTTTGATTTTGGGAAACAGGTGACACTAGATCCTAAGTTTTACATGGATGCAAGGTGGCCCACAACCATGTTTCACTCATGCCATGTGTGGAGTACATGAATATTATTATTGAGGATACTTATGTACCATCTCATAACATAATAAATCGACCATGGCATAATATAAGTTCCATGTAGAGAATTTTATTGAATGATAGATCATGTTTCCACTTATGCTTGTTCTATATCCCTTTGTTGGAATAAGAAGAGTCCAGTGAGAAAAACTATGGCTTGTCCTAGAGTGACTGGCCACTACCGAAATGTTCTATAAAATATAGAATAACATATCCCCTGGGGTCTCGAACTACACCCCTCCCCACATGTCACCCAGGATGCAAGAATTGTATGTGTTATGTTTGAGGCTAAAAAGGGGTTGGTACCATGAAACCCACTGATCAGGGAAATATTGCAGATGGGGTGGTTGAGGGTTGCTCACCTACATCGGTCTCAGAGTGGGATCATTGCTCCAGTTCTTAAAAAGTCTTACCAGGTCGATCAACAGGTTACTTATTCGGATGATAAGGGATTTACCAATTATAAAAACCTCTTTATGTCGATCCCTCTTTCTTTATTTCGAGATACACTAGTAGACAGTGATCATCACAATTTTCCATTCCACCCTTTTCCGGCCAACAACACCCACACCATCTAACTAACCTCTATGAAAGGGACATTAAGGAACTCTTGAAAAGGGAAAGCAGTAAAATCCCCAAAAGAGATCCATATTTCATGTGCCCAATCACCATTAAAAAATAGATGGTTCAAACTATCCTTATATTTTTTCCTATAATACAGACACCCGTAAGCCAGGTAGATGCCAGTTATTTTGATATTATCGCCAGAAGTACCACATGGTTCCTTATTCTTCAAACAATGAAATTATACTTAGTAGGAATCATATTACACCATAGTTTCTCACTCTAGAAATTAGTTTCATCCTGGTCTATCGTATCCATTCTGAATCCCCTTATGGAAAAGGCCCCTAAATTGTGGTTGTAAAGATACACCTATCAAGTTATTTGTTCATGTCAATAAGATCAAAATATTCTTACTAGTTAAGATCTAGGACAACCTTAATGAATATCATGTATTGCCTAGAATCCCTAAAAGAAATGATTGGGGAAGGACATCCATGGAAACTGATATGTGATCCAACCCAGTTGTGGTTCTAAAAGATAATATCGCCTTTTCTACAAATACATCTAGTAAAAGGTTTCATGGTCATGATGTGGGAAAATATAGTGGGCCATAATGGAAAATAATTCCATCAGGACACCTCTACATCCCTCTATATTTTATATCCATGACCTTACCATAGAGGGTCCACTCCTATAAGACATCCAACACAAACATTGTGTTAATGAAATAGAGAGTGTTAGAGAGACATATAACATTAATACCCCCTTCCTAGATTGTCCTTTGAATTCTGGCCCAGGAGACTCAGTGTGTTTTTTCACTCTGAGGGATAATCCCTAATATATCTAGCCAAGATCTTTTAAATATGGGTTTATATAGTTTTCATAACCTTAACAACTATGAGTGAGTGTATTGGTATGGCTGTGAGAACACTATTAACCAAAATTATCACACCTCCAAAGGATAAATAATGGTCTTTCCAATTCATGACTTGACCCATAATTCTACTTACAATGTGATCAATGTAATGTATAAATAGCCTACATGAAGACATGAGTAACCTAGTTACTCCATAAAAAATCTCCCTCTTTTCGTATCCAGACTATTACACAAGGAAGAAACCCATATATTAGAGCAACTGTTTGAGACGTAGAGACTACTCTTCACTCAGTTGATTATCTGTCCCCTCCAGTGAAAATAATCTTCAAGAACTATATTGATTCCTAAGACTGATATCTTACTATAATTCATGAAGATAATTGTGTCATCTTCAAACATAATATGGGAGATACAATGAGGGATCATCCTAATTCAGTAAGAAATAATATATCACATTGTAATTCTCCTTGTAATAAGGCGAATATGAAAATCTTGGGAGAGTATGAAAATTCTCAAGGAAATGGGACATCCCTTTCTAAGCCTGTAGGTTTCCTTGAAGAATCCATGATTCCTCCCCATGAAAGAGACTTCTAGCCACGACAAACTAAATCACCTAAAAATTAAATATGAGGCCGAGGAAGAGAGGCCCATACATGTTAACACCATGATGATAAATCTCCACTCAATTCTATCTTAGGACTTATAGATATCAGTTTCAATTTCTATGTTTGAACTATGTTCTTTGAGGTTAATGTCAGTTACTTCCTCTTGGGACAACTCTATGGCCCCTTGGATTGATCATAATTTAATGAATCCATGATGCTCCGTGGATATCCAGTGAGAAATATGTAAGTATATATTTCTATTGATGACACTCAAAAGTACTTTATATGGAAAATTACACATGATCATCGACCTATAGTGTTGGATCGAGGAAGATGCCTTAATTTTATAGATGATCACTAATGTAGGGATTTAAGAAACATGCAGATGACATCCTCCTTAGTTGAAGTATTTGTAAGAGTTGGTGTCGTAGAAGAAACTAGTTTTACATTGATTACATGGATATTTAATGTATTTTTACATATTGTTCATTATTCTACATGACTATGAAGTAATAATGTCCTAGAGTATTTGTTTCATTGATAATGTATTGGCAGTTCCCCACTGTGATGAGAACCATGAAATGATTTAACAATATTCCAAAATATAGTTCTATGGTCAGATGACAAACTATGATGGGACACGTAGCATGAATATCGTCAGGTGCGAGTACTCGTAAGCAGACGATACTTCCTCTCATGAATTTTGCACATGGTTAAAATCTAGGATAATAGATTATGAGAACATACCCGCTAGTAGGAATTCCACATGTTTTTATGTAATTGTATATTTCAATTTTCAAGAATGTGTAATGATCCTTAGACTTTATGATTATCATTAATGTGTGTCATGACTCGTACAATTTTATTTACTAACGAAAACTGTCCCACAAACATTTGGTGGGAAGTAGGGTACGTTGGGTGCGTCACGAGTGGCATGTTATTATTGGATAGTCGAGGAAGGAATTTTCCCTTCCATTTATTGAAGTTGATATCTCATCCCATTGATTGAAATGATACCGTCAATAAAAATTACATGTCCATGGTGTAACAATGAGTTTATTTTGGGTAGTCAAAGAACGGTCTATCAAGCATAAAAGTTGATGACATTATCATGAAACCTTGTTGATGAGATTTTGCGAAAAAGGGATTATATTACACAGAGAGAATTCATATGTGGATTTCATTGTTGAAACTTTATGTTTTTTCTCATGGGTGCCCTGAGCCATTTCTAAAAAGTACTATTGGACTTTAGGCATGCCCAACTAATGATAACGAGAATGAATCCAAGATGGTCACATACTAAGTGTTTTTAGTGGTCTTGGTTAAATTCAATTTTAATTTAATTAAGGAAATAAATATTATTATCAAAACTGTGGAATAATTTTATTCAAGTTAAAATGATTACATAAATTAAATAAAATATATTTATTTATTTTATTGAATATTTAACATATATTTATTAACTATATTGTAAATAAAATAATTATTTAAGAGAAAAAATTATTTATTTATTTATTCATGTGTTCAATAAATGGAAGTGGAGTTCGAGTGGACCAAGGCCAGTGTAGTAGTAAAATAATTATTCTCAATATGGTTACTAATTATTTAAATAGTTGGCACAAGTTAAAATAATAATGATGCTCCTATTATTTTGTGACACGGAATTTTCATTATAATTCCATTTTGCGCAATTTGGCGCACCTTAAATAATTCCGTGATATTATTATAAAAATCATGGGTTTTCTTTAAGTTCATGAATGTATTTAATTTCTGGTATGCAATTAAATATTGTAACTAATGTTCCAAGCAAATAAATAGACACATATGCCTATTGTGTCAGAAACCACTTGACACCGCAAGTGTGGTGAATTGAGAATTGTTGAGAAAAACTATTTCTCCCTTGAATCCTCTTCTTCCTCCTCTTAAGAACAAGAGATGTTATTCAAGTCCAAAGAAAAAGCGATCAAGAGTGACCGAAACAAGTCACTGGAGTCACCTAGCTAGCCTCCATAGAATGCGTTTTGTCGATCAATGTCCATCAGAGCCCGTGTGGATCACCACTAGAGAGATTCTTGTTTGGATCCTTATAGGCGCAACAAGATAATATGGAAGGTTCATTCTGGACAACCAACATCATCAACGAAGAAAATACCAAAGATCCGAGTAGTATTTTATTTATGAAATTAATTAAATTAATTATAAAGATGATATGAAAGATCCTCTCTAGAGGTTTCGGTCCTCTTCATTATTTATCTAATTCATTGATTATATTCTGTGGAGATGGGAATTAATTGTCGTATTGATCCCAAAACAATCATTGATCATGGTAAAAATAAATGTTGGGTGTCGGCCCAACCCAGCTTCCACTATGCCTGAAACCTTCATGTGGTATTAGAGCGATTACATCATAGTTTATTATTATTAAATTATTTATTTTATGATTTACGCATGTAATAATTTCGTTTTTTCAATTCAAGTTAATCGTTCTACAAATATGAATCTTGATATCTATTCCTCCTCTTTAGTGTCTCATTCTCCTTACAGAAATGATCTTTTCATTTAATTTTGGTTAAAATAAAATAGAGGATATCATCTAAAGGTGCCAAAGGTTATTAGACATAGAAAACTAGAACACACTGTGTGTATTCGGCAATACACACCGTGTAGTCAAGGTTCAATGAACCAGGTCTAGTCTTCCATAAAAAGCCATCTCATTGGAGTTTGTCTATGTCTTAATGAATTCATTTGTTGACTAGGGACAAGTGGAACATGGTTTCCAGATTACATTCCATGTGGCCCAATGCACATGACATTTAGTCCCTTCAGGTTGGGGTTGGGTAGTGTACCCCGTACATGGATTTCCCGGCTAGAGACCATGTAACGAGGAACTACACGACGTGTGGCCCACTGAACATGTCGTGTACTCTGATGATTTTGAAAGTATACTCACACTTTGTTTCCCTAGGCGTGTACTTCAGATGGATGGTGAAAAATAGTACACACCATGTATTTGGAACTAAAGGTCGTGTACTCATCCAAATTATGCATGTTTTTTAAATTTTATTATTATATTATACAAACCATTGAGACATGTACCATCATGTGGGTGTAAAGGTGAGGCACAACATGTGATAGGTGTTTTGTATATATGTGTTTAATTTAACATTTGCGTAAAGTTCATTTCTACTCATTGGGTAGTTATGAATAGGAATTCACCAGGTTAAATCCAAGGAACAATTTACGTACAATGATAATTTAAATTTATTATATTTTCATATAATTATGATGGATGAGAATATTAAGGAAATTTTAAAAAGGGTTTAAGATAAAAGGATTGATTAATTAAAGATGATAATTAAATGTTTCAAGCAATATTTTTCCTAAACAATAATGATTAAATAATTGAATGCTAGTTTTATTTATGCATAAATATCATTTCATTTATGTATGATCATGAGATAGAAAAAGTCCTTTGTATGTGGATGGTTTATTTTATTTTATTTATTTGAATTAAATTTTTTGGCATGTGAGCCTTCTCTTCATTAATATGTAGGGACTGCTTGCCCAATGTTTCGTTAATGTAAAACCCCTTTTTACCACTCAACTACATGTGAGTTAAAAAATTCATATGTCATAGATGGAACTACAAAGATAGTGGAGGTGGTTCAAGCCGGATCCGAGTCGAAACCAATCTAATCAGATAAAGAGGTAGATAGGTGGAACGCTAAAATGCAAACCTAAAAGGTTCTTGAAGTTTCTCCCCTAGGATAGGGTTAGTTTATCAACTTCTAGAAAAACTAAAAAATATAAAATCTCATGATAATTCACATTATTTTAAATCTATCAGTTGCATGGTTTATAATTATGGATGTGTTGTCTTGATCACATAATTAATGAATTAAACTAGCATACAAGATAGAACTAAAATAAACCATACTAACACGTAAATACTATCAAGAAATGGTTAATGACATAAGTAAGTTCCACTTAATATTAACAACCATGTGATAATGATAAAAATAAATTCATGCATAAGAGATAAAAATCCCTCAAAAAAATATTAAGTCAGACCAAGCCTTATATTACTTGATTAAGCGAAAAAACTCAATAAATCTATTTGTTTGACTGACCCTTGTTGAGACACATACTTTTATACATGAATCCCTTTTGAAATGTTTCGTGTTGACATAACCATATTAAATCAAGAGGAGTATCCCTTTCTTGACATGGTGTATTATTGGCAGAAAGAGTTGTGGAAATCCAGAATTCATTATTTTAGGATTGGGGAGTCCTATCATAAGATCAAGGAGCTACAAGCCTGTAGTTGGAAATGACATGCCTACCTAAATACCTCATAACAACTTGATCAACCCATTTTGGGGTTATGTGAAGGGGAACATGGATCCTTGCTGCTATAATGTCATTGAAAATTGACATTTTGAGTTCAATGGTGAGGGCCATTGTGACCTGATAAAATAGAGGGAGACATAATAAAAATTTATTATTTCTCATAAAATGTAATTAAGAAAGTACTAATGATCTGCTCTTTTAATTGTATAATAAAAATGACAAGCTCTTAAACCACACTATCCATACGATAAATTCTGCAAAAAATACAACATCCTCACTGGCAGTAACTTCAATGAATTGTTTAGACGCCTTCAGGTTATCCTACGTCATGAAAGGAAGTCTTGTGTGCTGGAGTCAGCATTACCTAATCCACCTTCCAAATAGGAGAGTGATGAGGATTTACTAGTCTATGAGAATCATATGAATGATGTGGTCGATGTTCAATGTTTGATGATATCATCAATGTATGGTGAGCTCATGAAGTCTCATGAAAACATGTATTCTTATAGAATACTCGAGAACCTCCATGGTTTTTAATAGGAGAGAGAAAGACAGGAAAGGTTTGAGATCTCTAAGGCACTCTTTCAGAGTAAGCTTGGAGAAAGTGCCCTAGTTGGGCCTCATGTAGTCAAATCATTGGCTACATTGAATTCTTGGAGGTTGTAGGGTTTAAAATCCCTGAATAATTGGGCACTGATCTCATTCTCGCATCACTCCCTCATAGGTTCTCTAACATTGTTGTAAATTTCAATATGAACAACTTTGAGAAGTCTCTATCTAGTCTTCTTATCCACATTCTCCAAGTGGAAAAAAATATGAAGTGTGAAAATCCTTATGTCCTTATGTTGAATAAGAGGAATGGGAAGGCCAAGAGCTTTATGCCCAAAGCTTCTTCACGACCTTCCACGAAGAGGATGATCAAATGGGAGGAAAAGGAAAATGAGACAGTTTGTTTCACATGTTGTAAGCGGGGACACTGAAGGAAGAACTGCACCCAGCCTAAGAAGCAAGGGGAAGCTTCAGGAGCATTTGTTATTGAATGCAATATATATATTTCTATAAATTGGGTATTAGATAAATCTTTTAGTGATGAAATATGTATCCAAATACATGAACCATGTAGATTCAGGAAGTTTGAGCGAGGGGAGGTAGATCTACGAGTAACCAATAGATCGAGACTTTCTCTATATCTTTCAGAGACTACCACCTCACATTGCCAACTAGGATGATAATAGTGTTAAAGGGGTGTTATTATGTTCCTTATGTTACTAAAACCATAATTTATATATCCAGATTAGATACAGATGGAATTTTTTTCATGTTTGGAAATTAATATTTCATCTTTTACAAAGATTGAATTTGATTTGGTAGGGAACATTTATACAACGGTCTTTACGTGTTGGATTACACAAACCAAGTAATGGAAATCGATAATAAGGATACCTCACATGACTCATACCACACCAAACTTTGGCATCAGAATCTAGGTCATGTAAGTGTAAAATTATTGAAAAACATACATCAAGATAAATATTTAGATTCTTTTTAACTAAAACCCCGTGGCGTATGTCATGCATGTTTGCAAGGGAAAATGACCAAAGCCCCATTCGGTGGGAAATGTAAATGTTCTAAAGACCTTATTGAATTGGTTCATGTTTATGTGTGTGGACAATTTCCACTTGAATTAAGGGGAGTGTACTCAAACATCAAAACTTTTAATGATGATTTTAGTAGATATGGATATATCTAATTAATGATGTATAAGTAGGATTCCTTTGATAAGTTCAAGGAATACAAGAATGATGTTGAGAACCATCTTGGAAAGAATATTATGAAACTCCACTTAGACTAAGGTGGGGAATATCTTAATCAGGAATTCATTGATTACTTACAGGAGTTTGGGATCCTATACCATCTCACTCCTCCTTACACACCTCAATGGAATGATATATGATAAATGAGGAACCACACCTTGTTGGACATGGTGAGATCAATGATGATTCATTCAAGTATTCCATTATACTTATGGGGGTATCTGTTACAAACAATGGAAAGCATACTAAACCAAGTACCAACTAAATCGATAAATGGTATTCCATACGAGTTCTGGAGTCAAAGAAAATTCATGTTATCAAATTTAAAAGTATGGGGTAGAGAAGCATTTGTTAGGGACACTTCAAGTAACATACTTGCTCCCTGAGGCACAAAGTGTTCCTTTATATGATACCCCAAGGAAAAAAGGGTATATTACATATACAACCCCTAAAAAACGATTATAGTGGAAATACATGTTATATTCCTTGAGAGGTAGCACATATCCAAAAGATATAGTGGGAGAAATATAGACTTCGATGAATTCAAGGCTCAAGGTTCACAAGATTTTGTACATGAAAAAATTCCAAAAAGCCCCATGGAAGAAGAATATATTCCAAAGAAACAAGTACTTTGTAGGAGTACAAGAGAGGTTAGAGAACTGGAATGGTACAATTTTCTCGTTACCGAGGATGGATACACATTATTAGTTGATAATAATGATCCTCTAACCTACAATGAAGTAGTATGTGGAAAAGAAGTTTCCAAGTGGAAAGAAGACATGAATTCTGAAATGGATTTAATGTAACAAAACCAAGTTTGGATTTTGGTAGTTCCTCTATTTGATGTGAATCCTATTCATTTCAAATGGGTGTTCAAGAAGAAAATGGACATGGAAGTACAAGTCAGTACCTATAAGGCACAAATGGTTTCAAAAGGGTTTAAACAATGTCTAGGAATTGACTACGATGAATCCTTTTCATCGGTTGTAATACTAAAATACATCATAATTCTACTAGATATTGTGGCATACCATGACTATGAGATTTGGAAAATGGATTTCAAAACAACATTCCTTAACGTGAACCATTAAGATTATGTCTATACGACACATCCTGAAGGTTTTGTGACTCCAAAGATGCCAATAATGTATGAAAGTTGCAGAAATCCATTTATGGATTAAAGAAATAATCTTGTTCATGGAACCTTCATTTTGATGAAGCCATAACAGAGTTTGGTTTTATCATTAATTAATGTGAGCCTTGTGTCTACAAGAAGTTTAGTGGTTTCACAATCATTTTACTAATAGTATAAGTTGATGAAATATTACTTATTGGAAACGATATAATAGTATTATAGTCTGTTAAGGCATGGTTAAATCAATGATTCTCCATGAAGTACATGGGAGAGGAAGCATATATTCTTGGTATTAAGATCCATTGTGATAGATTCAAGAGATTGAAAGGCCTATGTCAAAGTACATATATTGATAAGATACTAAAGAGATTTAGTATAGAACAATCCAGGAGGAGATTATTTCCCGCATCAAATGGAATTCATCTTTCCACGAAAATATTTCCTCAGACACATGAGGAATGAAAGATAATGGAAATGACAGTATATGCATCAGCGATTGGGTCAGTCATGTATGCCTTACAATGTACTAGGATGGATGTTTCCTACACATTGAGTGTGGTAGACAGATATCAAGCTGACCCATGTGACTGCCATTGAATGGAATTCAAGACTATCCTAAAGTATCTGAGGAATACTAAGGATATGAAAATTGTTTGTGGAGGAGATGAGGAACTATTCATCAGAGGATATGAAGATTCTAGTTTCCAGACTAATGACAATGACACGAAGTCTCAAATGGGATACATCTTCAATTTGAATGGACGGGATGTGATCTGAAAGATATCAAAGTAGACTGTGGTTTCATATTCAATAGAAGATTCCGAGTATATCGTAGCTTTTGAGGTAGCTAAAGAAGCATTTTGGATGTGAATCTTCATCCAAGAGATAGATGTGATACCTAGCAGTAAATATCCCATCCCATTGTACTATGATAATACTGTAGCTATGGCTCTCGCAAAAGATCAAAGGTTACATTAACAGACAAAGCACATACTTTGGAAGTTTCATCTCCTGATTGATTTTTTCTCAGAGAGGTGATGTTGCAGTGAGCATTATTTCCACAGAAGAAAACGTGGTAGAACATTTGACTAAATCCTTGACTCAACAGAAATGTGATCACCATGTGAGGTCTAGAGGACTGAAAGTCGTAGGCAGTTGTCTCTAGTCCAAGTGGGATTTTTATGATTTTTTGTCCTAGAACATACTTGTTTTACTTTGATTACATGGATATTTAATGATTTATTACATATTGTTTATTGTTCTACATGACTATGATGTAATAATGTCCTAGGGTATTTGTTGCATTGATAAGGTCATGCCAGTTCCCCGCTTTGATGAGAACCTTGAAATGTTATAACAATAATATAAAATATAGTTTTGTGGTTGGATGAAATACTATGATGGGACACATACCATGAAGACTGTCAGGTGTGAGTACTCATAAGTAGATGAGGCTTCCTCTCATGAAGTTCTCACTTGGTAATATCCAAGATAGGATATTATGAGAACAGACCTGTTAGTAGGAATTCAGCATGTTTTGGTGTCATCAGATATTTCTATCTGTAAGCATGTGTAATGATCCTTAGACTTTAAGATTATCATTAATACATTTCACAACTCACGTAATTTGATTTTCTGATAAAAATCATCACATAGACAGTTGGTGGGAAGTAGGGTATGTGGGGTGCATCACGAGTGGCATGTTATTAATGGATAAGTCGATAAAGGATTTGTCCCTTCCATTTATTCAAGTTAATATCTCATCCCTTTGATTGAAATAAAACTTTCCTGAAGAATTCCGTGGACATGGTTTAACGATGAGTTTATTTCAGGTATTCAAAGAATGGCGTATGAAGCATAGAAGTTGATGACACTATCATGAAACCTACTGGATGAGATATTGCGAAAAGGGATAATATTACACAATGAGCATTCGTATGTGGATGTTTTTGTAGTAAATTAACGTTTTTTTATCTTGGGTTCCCGGACCCATTGCCAGACAGTACACTTGGACTTTAGGGGATCCTGCCTAATGCAAACGAGAATGAATCCTAGAGGGTCGCAGACTAATTTTTTTGGTGCTCTCGGTTAAATTATATTTGAATCTAATTAATGAAATAAATATTTTTCTCAAGACCATTGCATAATTTTATTCAAGTTAAAATGATCTCATAAATTATATAAAATATTTTTATTTATTTTATAGAAAATTTAATGAATATTTATTTACTAGTTTGTAAATAAAATATTTATTGAATAGAATTAATTAATTAATTATTTATTCAGGTGTTCAATAAATGGAAGTGGATTTCGAGTGGACCAAGGCCGATCTAGTAGTAAAATAATTATTTTTGAGATGGTAAAAAACTATTTAACTAGTTTCCACAAGTTAAAATAATAATGACACTGCTATAATTTTGTGACGCGGAATTTTATTTATAATTTAGTTTCTCACAATTTGGAAGATCATAAATAATGATGCGGTATTATTATTATGAGCATAGGTTTTCTCTAAGCTCATGAATGTATTTAATTTATATTATGCAATTAAATATTGTAACTGAAGTTCCATGCATATAAATAGACAAGTATTCCCATTGTTCTAGAAACCACGCGATACTACATGCTTGGTCAATTGATAATTGTTGAGACAAATAATTTCTCTCTCGAATCCTCTTCTTCCACCTCTTAAGAACGTGAGACATTCTTCAAGGCCAAAGAACTAGTGATCAAGTAAGACCGACATAAGACACTCACTTCACCGTGCTAGCACCCGGAGAACGAGTAGTTTTTATCAGAGGCCATCATAGCACCTATGGATCACCACTAGAGAGATTCTAGTTTGGATCCTTACAAGAACATTACGAAAATCCATAAGGGTCATATCAGACGATCAAAATAATCAATGTGGAAGATACCAAAGCTCCAGGTATTATTTTATTTATGAAATAAATTAAATTAATTATAAACATGATGTGCAAGATCCTCTCTAAATATTTCAATCCACTTTCTTATTTATATAAATATTTGATTATATTCCATGGAGACTAGCATTCATCATCGTATTGGTCTCCAAATACTCATTGATCTTGGTAAAAATCAATGTTGGGTCCCATCACAACCACGCATCCACTGCACCCAGAACCATCAGTGTTGAATGTCCAGAACTAATTCACTCTTAACCACATTCCATGATTCCCAATAGAATGAGAAATCGAAACTGTTTGGTCAAAGATAACTCTTGGGATTAAGGACCATCAAATCCTTATGAATTTATTTCTCAATAGGGACTTCTTCCAAGAGTGAATTGTCGTGATTGAAGATAGTGTTTAGAACCACTTCTAAAAACGTAATGTTCCCTCCCGAATAACCTTCACACATATGTGGGTTAGGAACTCCAAGAATAATTTTGAAATGGGATTGATCCATACCAGCAATGACATACCAATCTTTAGAGTATGATCTATCATCTAGAAATATATTGGGTCGTATGAGGCACCTATTATCAAAGATGTTGTATTGGGAATATGTTGTATTCTTATTGTCTTCACGGAGTCACCTGATGAGTCTATGTTTAGTTATATCACTGAGAGGGGGAGGGGAGAATCAGTCATGTACTTTTAAAATTTATTCTTTTCAAATAAACCTCTGTGATCGGTTAATATCTCGGTCCTTCATTTTTTAGAGTCTCACTTCTCCCATCTGCAAACAACTGAATGAATTAAAAAAGCACACATGAATTTTTACAAGCTTCACCCCCTATGTGGGTGACTATATTCTTACTATGTTTGGGATAATCCGAGACATATAATTTCAACCAATAATAAGAAATTTGATTAAAATACATACAATATTTCAAAATTCCTTACAGACAGACTCCTATAATGTCTGATCACAAATTATTGGAGTGGACTATCTCCTGAAAGGTTATTTAGGAATACATACCACCAGTTTTCTTTATAGTGATTCCCTCCAATTGAGCTATCTCCCACAAATCTCCTATTTTTAAACTAGAATCCTTCTAGTTCATCAAGGAATAATTTTTTTGAACGTATTCAACTTCCACTAACATCTGATGCAGTGATATGTTATCCTTGTTATGCTTCAATTCCAATAAGTATAATATTATAAATAACTGTCAGGATTTGTCACATTAAAACTAATCACCTATAAATGGATAACTAACTTGGTTAAATAATACTCGAGCTATCAATTCTTCTGTGGAAGACACAGCCTCACTATATATAAATAACTCAGATACCGAAATCTTCTAATACACTGATATAATAAATACCATGGCTATAGTCTCAAAATACTATACTCAAATCAGGAAATTCATTTTTCATGTACATTTAATTTAAAAAATCATGCATATTTATAAAATACATCATGTGTTACTCATAATTAATGCATCAATTAAATCATGTACACCCATGGCTCTCTTTCATAAGAGATTTTACCCTAGAAATCATTCTGTATATCTGATGTGGGATTATGGTTCTCCCTTTCCTATGCAGAACATTCTACATTTCTGATGTGGGATTCTATTTCAAGAACGTGGATTTGAAAAACAATAAAATATAAACTATAAGTCCAATATAAATGAAATATAAAACATGGATTAAACATATACGAAATACTTTAAAAGAAAAATAATTTCATAAAAAATGTTGATGGAAATTAATTTATTTAGTTTGAAAGACACCTACTTGAAACATAAAAATGTTTCAAGTACATGTCTTTAAAACCATATAAAACATAAACTATAAGACCAACATAAATGAAAAATAAAACATCGATTAAAAATATAACAAATAGTTGAAAATTAAATTAATTTCATAAAAATTGATGATGGAAAATAATTTATTAGTCTTCAAATACACCAACTAGAAATTTAAAAATTTATCAAGTATGTGACTTTGATAGTCTATAAAATAAAAACTATAAGAAGAACATAAATGAAACTTAATACATGGATTAAAAATACAACCGACTGTTTAAATTAAAAATAATTTCATAAAAAATTCTTATGGAAAATAATTTATATGTCTTCAACGACACCTATATAAAACTTAAAAATGTTTCAAGTACCTGACTTTGAAAGTCTATAAAATATAAACTATAAGACAAACATAAAGGAAACATAAAAAATGTATTAAAAATATTAACAAATAGTTTAAAACAAAAATTACTTCATAAAAAAAATGAAGAAAAATAATTTATGAGTTTTCAAAGACCCCTAATTGAAACTTAAAAATGTTTTAAGTATATTCCATTGAAAGCCTATAAAATATAAACTATAAGACGAATATAAATGAAACTTAAAACATGGATTAAACATATAATAAATTATTTAATTAATAAACAATATTATTAATAATTAATTATATGATAATTATTTAGTTAGTTAGTAATTATTTATAATTAATTATATAACAATTAACTAAATAATTATTATATAATAATTTTTAATAATTACTATTTGTTAATTATAATGAAAAAATATAACATATAATTATATTACTAATTAATTAATTAACTTTTATATAATTAGTAATTATAATACTAATTAACTAATTAATTATTATATAATTTTTTTAAATAATGAATAAATAGTAATTATAATGAATAATTATAATTCATAACTATATTACTAATTAACCAATTATAAAAAGGTCCCTAGCTCTATCATTCTTTCCAAAACTAACTAATTAACTATTATATAATTACTAATTATATGCCCAATTTATTAATTAATTATTATATAATTAATGATTAATAACTACTCATTAACTAATTACTAATTATATAATCAATAATTTTATTACGAATTAACTAAATAATTATTATGTATTTAATAATTATATTACTAAGTAACTAATTAATAATTAAATAATTAATAATTATATTACCTATTAGCTAATTAATTATTTTATAAATAATTACTAATTATTATTAAATAACTAACTAATTATCATACAATTAATAATTATATACTTAATAATTATATGACTAATTAACAATTAATAATTAATAATTATAATGAATAATTATAAAGAATAATTATCTTACTAATTAACTAATTTATTATTATATAATAATGTTTAATGTTTAACAATTAATAATTATAATGAATAATTATATTACTAAATAATTAATTATCTATTATAAAATTAATAATTATATTACCAACTAAGTAATTAATTATTATATAATAATTTTTAATAAATACTAATCAATAATTATAATGAATAAATATAATTTTTTATAATTTTACTAATTATCTAATTATAAAAAGGGCATTGGCTCTATCTTTCTCAAAAAATTAACTAATCAACTATTATATAATTAATAATTGTATTAATAATGAACTAATTAATTATTATACACTTAATTATTAATAATAAATAATTAAATAATTTCTAATTATATAATTAATAATTACATTACAAATTAACTAATTAATTATTATATAATTAATAATTATATTACTAAATAACTAATTAATTATTAAATAATTAATAATTATATTACTAATTAACTAATTAGTTATAAACTAATTAATTATTAGTAATTACTAATTAACTAACTAATTATTAATAATTACCAATTCATTAACTAATTATTATACACATAATAATTATACCAGGAATGTTCAGGACTCGAGCGAGCTCGGTCTTCTAAATTTATTTATGAAAACATAAGTACATCGGATAACACCAAACGTGCAGCCCAAAAGCACCACCAAACCAACACGAATGCACATAATGGAACCCCAATAAACCAAAAATCTAAATACTCACTCACAACCAGACCCAAAGAACCTCAAACAGTGGCCATGTCTAGTATCCATTAGAAACCCAAATCCTGCCCGACAAAATGGTTATGCCCATTTACTACAAATCGACCCACTATGTGTGAAAATGCCACTCCCCGCACATCAAATAGAAGCCATTATCACAAGGGAATAAAAACTCATTGGCACACACCCATGTGCCATCACCTAGAAGAGCAAATAGTTAGTCTATTCCAGAGATATCCTGTCCAAAAATTTGGCTTTCCCGCATCCTGAGTAAAGCAAGGTCATCGCAACATCAAAAGTTTCTGCCTCTGGTCAAGTCACTGCCATCCCAAAATCCTCACTAGAGATAGGTGATCCTGCTGACTCATGCAGGCTATGCCATCCATACTGCACTAGCCGCAAAACCCAACACCACCGCCGGGATCCCACACCCTCAAAAACCATTCTCCCGCTTGCGCCACCACTCTGACACGATCGAAAACACATCCTTCTCCCCTCCTAGGGACACCTCCACCTAGAGCACAACCAAAACCGCCACGGCCGGATCCCCATTAGCCTCCATACCTACGAACACCCACTCTACCAGGCCTCGTCATGCCCCCAAGCCTCCGTCGGTCCTCACCTCTCCATCGCCACTCCATTCCACATTGTCTGCCATCAAAAACCTCACATCTCTTCTAGGCCTTGCCTCTCCACCGTGACTCTTCCATGACTCACCTTTCCATCACCTCTCCTCACCTGTCCGTCAGCCACTAGACCCACAAACTCACACATCTACGCAAGAAAGGGGGAACCAGAATCCCACAATGGAAATGTAGAATGATTTTGTAGGGTTATCCCTCTTATACGAGGGAGCCCTGGGTTAGAGATTCAATCAGAATATAGATAGTTGTAACGGTAGTACTACTGGAATTTAAAAAGAAGATAAATTATAATAAAAAAATATTTTATTTATTATTTTATATATATATATATATATATAAACAAAACATAACAAAAAAATAACAATAACAATATTGTTTTTGGTTTTATTGGAAAGGCGGCATCACCGATTCCAGCTTTCACCTGATGCCAAAAGGCAGCATCAGGGATTCCCCTTTGGGGCATAATTTTAAAAATATTCTCAACATAGCCATTTTTGAAAAAAAATATTTTTCAAAAAAAACATATTAACAAACTCTATATGTTGCATTTTCATAAATATCTTGCAAACCAGGTGATCTTTTTTAGTTTTTTAATATGTTTTCTAAAAATAAAATTTTTAAAAACAACATAGGTTTTATTTTTTTTAAAAAATACTCCTTAAAGGTGGCATCTTTGATGCAGCCTTTTCCCTAAAACAATAATTTTTTTCTTGTTTTAATTATATTTATATTTAACATTTTAATGTTTTAATATTATCTTGTTATCTTTATATATATAAAAAAACAAATCGTTTAATCAGATTTTTTCTTTTATTCAAGTATGTGACTTTTCTAATCTATAAAATATAAACTATAAGACTGATATGAATGAAATTATAAACATTTATTAAAAATATAACAAGTAGTCGAAAATAAAATGAATTTCTTTTAAAATGTTTATGAAAAATAATTTATAAGCTTTCTAATACACCTACATGAAACTTAAAAATTATTCAAGTATGTGAATTTGAAATCCTTTAAAATATAAAATATAATATTGATATGAATTTTATCTTAAAATTTGGTTAAACTTATAAAATGTAGTAAAAAATAAAAATATTTTGTTAAAAAATATTTTTGAAAAATAATTTATAATCATTGTAATCCACCTACTTGAAACATATAAATTATTCAAGCACATGAATTTTCTAGCATATAAAATATAAACTATAATACTTATATGAATGAAATTTTAAGCATTGATTAAAAAAAACAAGTAGTCGAAGATGAAAATAACTTCTTGAAAGAAGTTAATGAAAAATAATTTTTAATCATTCTAATCAACCTACTTGAAACATAAAAATGTATCAAGTATGTGACTTTTCTTTCCAATTAAATAAAAACTACATGACTGATATGAATGAAATTTTAAAAATTTATTAAACATATAACAAGTAGTCAAAATAAAAATAATTTTTTAAAAAATGTTGATGAAAAATAACTTATTAGTTTTCTAATCTGCCTACTAGAACATAAAAATGTTTCAAGTGTGTGCCTTTACTAGGATATAAAATATAAACTATAAGATTGATATGAATTTTATTTTAAAAATTCATTAATCATATAGAAATTAGTTGAAAATAAAAAAAATTATTAAAATTCTTTAATGAAAAAAAAATTATATGATTTCTAATCCACCTACTTGAAACGTAAAATTTTTTCTACTACGTGACCTTTCTAGCCTATAAAATATAAACTATATAGATGATATGAATTTTTTCAATCTCACTTCCAAGTTAATTTTCATACATTCCATTCATTTTCATTTATTTATTTTATTTATGAAACTCTTTATTTTCAACAACTTTTTAGATGTTTAGGAAATCTTTTAAATTTTATTTACATTGTTTTTATAATGTATATTTTATAAGCTTTTAATGTTATCTACTTGAAATATAATATTTATTCCTATTTTTCATGTTCTCGACTTTGAATGATATAAAATATAAACTATACCTAAAATAAAATTGAAAACTGAAATACTAGATAAAAATATAAGTAGGGATGAAAGTAATAATAGTATTTTCATTTCAATATAAATAAAACATATAAATGATCATGTAAAATCAATGTCAATTTATATGTAGAGGAGATTTTGTCCCACATGGTGGTCTGCAAATAGGACATCCACGTAGAGTTTGTAGTGGAGTCTGATGAATTAGAGAGGGTTGATCCTTGGGAACTAGAACATCAACTGTCGCATCCACCATCTGTGTGTCAGTGGGAGGAGCTATCAACTACATCTCGAACAACCCTCTTGATCCGTCTCCCACTATCATGGTAGAAGGAATTTCCATCATCATAGTGGGTAACCAAGTCTACGATGAAGATATACCCCAAGAATGTGATGGATCTGGACACCAAGGCTGCACTGGATGTAGATCCCAAGGTTATGATGGATCTAGACCCCAAGGATTCGATGGATTTGGACCCCAAGATGGAGATACCTATCGATATCCTATCAAGGAAAATGGATCCAATGCCACCTGAGGCACATCCTGAATCGGATGAGGGTGGAATACTAGAGGGACAACCTATGCCTATGGAACAGGTGAGACCTCTCATACGACATGATGTTGTATATGTTTCCATGGTCATGGTTGCTCAGCATCAATAGTATATATAGGACGTTCCTACAGGACAGGAACCTCCTCTCTCTAGGAAGGATTCTTAAAGATTCTCTCAGAAAGCACACAAAAAGATTCCCTCACTTCTAACACTTTAGCATGGATGGATTCCCAGCTAAAAACCATCTCCTCCTCCTGATCACTCATGCGAAAAAGCTTCTCTTTGTGAGTTCCCTATAATGATATTCAAAATGTTTTATAAAATATCTCAATAATCAAACTAATGAAAATTTATTGACTTTCCATCCTCTACATCTCTCTACCATTTCGGATAAGATACATTATAAACATCAGTCAATACCATGGATCATACTCAACCTGGTCCAAAAGAAATAATTGATTTATAGGTACACCCTGATTATGAAACTCTGCACATCTACACCAGTAGTTGAGAAATCAGACATTTACTCAGTCCTAGTCTTCATCCTACCTCCCTGTCAGCTTCATCCAATGAAGCCGCTCTATCTATCTCGGCGGAAATGGAATTGAGTAAGCCTAGAAAAACTGGTGCATGAATCTATCAGTCTAGTTCCACTAAATAATATGGATGTGAATAAGGGTAACTACAACTATAGCATCCAAAATCCCAACCATGTAGTATGCTGGAAACTGGTTGATAATATTCTTGTATGGAATCCATGAAATCTAAAATTACATGTATCTTTGTCAAAAAATATCTCAACTAAAAACAAAAATTGAGGTTATTATTAAATTTTTTAGACAATGATAGATTTTATATACATACATTTACATGTAAGAGACAATCCAAATAGAGCTGATATACGTCCAAATGGTGTCTAAAAACCACATTGAAATTGTGTCATTAACACCACCTGTAAAATACCACATCGATAGTGAACAATTATGAGAAATTAAAGTCAATAACTCCTAGTAGCATCTGAAACCAATAGAAATGGATGATCATACCAGCGTCCATGTGGAGCGTCATGCAACACCTCCATCTCAAATGACATACTAGCAAGATCAAGGCGTAATGCAGGGATGTGCTCCCATGCCCACATTTGAATAAGGATGACACATCCCCTATGACCTGTGTGGTCCCTAAGAAATAACCTATATAATTATCTATACGTGTATGTCAAGCAGGCTAATCCCCAGTTGTACTTCCCAGCCTAATCAACATCCTCTAGTATAGGTAGATACATAATGTGCATGTACATCCCTGAGTGATCAGTACGCGTGGTCCCTCTGATGAGCTGTAATATATATTCACATGCATAATGCATTCCAGTCTTCTCGCCAACATCATCGGGTAAATGTGGAATATGTGCCTCCAACCAAGGCATTGATATTGATTCTCCACCTCTACCCTACAGTTGGAAAAAATGTCAATGGCAAACAAGTGCTCAGCAAGGTCGAGCAAAGATGCTCAAGTGGGTCCAATAACGGGTCTCCCCTGGATAAAAATACTAAGAAGCATTTCCACATCCTGGAGGGTGACTATCATCTCTCCTTCAGGAAGGTGTAATATTTGTGTCTCTATTGTCCACCTCTCAATGAGGGCAGTAAGCAGGTGATGGTCTAAAAATGAGAAATCTGATATGGAAATTCCATAGAAGCCAGCATGATGCAAGTATGGTTTAATGGCATGTAGAGGCTCTCTGTGATAAAAATTTTGCGTTCGACGCACCCTGATAGATTGATCCACACCACCCTCTAACATAGCCTAGGAAATATGGGTAAACTTCTGAGTGAGTAATATGGTATCATCCATCTGCATATAAACAAATGAAATGAGTCATAAGTGTAAAATGAAAATAAAACGTTATGGTTAGCATAATGTTCTGACTTGTAGAATGAATGACATGATATGTTTATTCACATTTTTTATGAATTTATTTTTACCAAAAGAAATATAATGTCCCAATTCTATTGGTTTTTAATGAAATAATGATAAAAAGAATAAATAAGTGAAAGAAATAGAAAAATGGTAAAAAAATATATTTAGTAATTACCCCACATATGATAATTGTGGATGTAAAAACATTGATACATGATTTATAGGAATTGGACTTTACAACAAGTGTGGGGAGAATTGATATCAAGATCATGATTGTATAGGAATGAATCAATTTTTCAATTTGAAATGATTCATCTTTAAGGGGATGTGTTATTATGGAAATTAATTCCACAAGCATCACAAGAATATATCTTTGAAGAATCCAAGACACTAATGTAAAGAAAATGTTTTTGATACATTCTAAGGGGAATGATTGTTATTATTGTGTATTTTTTTCCAAGAAATATGTTGTGAAAAAATTTTATAATGAAATTATCTTTTTAAGAATAAATTAATGTATCCAATTTGTATTGTAATACTGTTTTTAATGGATTTGAGAGAATATTTTGAATGACACCAACAGAAAAGTAATGTGATTTAGTAAAAAAAATAAACTCTTTTAAATGACATGTTTTGGGGGAGATGACCCCAAATATGTGCCTAATTTTTAGAAAATTGAAAAATTATATTTTTGTGATGGTATTTGGGACCAATAAATTAGATAATGATTTGATGAAAAAGTAATTCATGATAGAGTTTTTTTCATTTTTGGATTTATGAAATAATTTTTATAATTTAATATTTAATTTTATTAATAAAGATAAAGTTTATTCTTGAAATCATGAATATATTTATTATGAATTTAATATTAATAGGGTATTTAGATATTAGGTATGTGTCACTATATTATACATTTTTGGATTAATGGTATACTTATTTTTATAATCATAGAGACAATATTTCAAAAAAATTGGGTCTTCAAATTGGTTAGACATATATTGGAGGATTTTTATGATTAACTAATTATTGATTGGATTAAGATAAATAATGGGAATTACTAATGATGTTTTAGGAATTTATCTAATTATCTATAATGAATAACTTATGATAATCATTTTGATGCTATTATTTCATTATATAAAATTTTATTAAATTATCAATCCCATAATGTTATCAAAACCCGTAGTAAAGGGAAGATGTTTTTGGGTTTAAAATTCATATTTTTGGTTTTAGTATTTAGATATTAGGGTTTTAGATATAGAGTTTTGGGTCTAGGTTTTTGGATTTTTTTTGTAAGGTTTTAGGGTTTATGTTTATGAATTTTGGGTTAGGGTTTCAGTTTTATGGTTTAGGGTTTTGAATTTTGATATTGAGGTTTAGGAAAAATGATTTTGGGTTTACTATTCCACATTTCGGTTTTGGGGTTTATAAAACTAAGGAAAAATATGAGATATCAAAATATAATTTTCAATATGAGAATTTCACAAGGAAGATAATACATCATTATGACTAATAGTGTGAACACAACCCAATAATGTTTAGGAAGCGTTTCTGGTTATGACCATATTGATTACATATGGAGAATCTTAATCTCTGTGCATGTACTTGAGGCTAGTCCATCTCATTACACATCCTACTAGACTTCAGTCTCCCATGAGGATGCAAACAATTGATGTCAGGTATCACTATCGGCTGGCCTTCAGGAATTTTCAAATAATGAAACTCCCCAATAGGCATCCATGGTGAAGAATAACATTTAGAAATGGTGTCCATCTAGTACAATATATAAAATTATGCTACCCATGATATGTTCACCGAGGCAGATGCTGTGATGGTCTGTGTTCATGGAAACCATAAGGCCTGAAAGATTCCACATTGACATTGCATCATTTCCAGTAATACCAGAATTTTCCCCCGTTGTGATTTGTGATGGGGTATGAATGCTCTTTAACTTAAAATTGAGAGTCTTCTAATCAAAAGAGGAAAATATGATAACCATAAGATTCTTTAATATTATTATCAATATCTTGTTGAAAGTGTCTTCTATACCTTATCCCCTACTCTATTCCATCAGATTCTAGTTTTTGTCTATAAACCAAGTACTTCACACATTGATATAATGTCTCCTAAACTAGGGTAGTTTTAGGTATATTACGAAGCCCTTTTATGACACCATTGATTCACTCCAAAATGTTTGTCTTCATGTGTCTGTACCTCTTACCCACGTCATATTCCAATGTCTATTTTTCTTTTTGAATCTACATCATATAATCATAAACTTATTTATTAGCCAAGCAGATTTGTTCAAAACATTCTTCAAACAACTTTTGATCTGACTAATATTCTACATAAAATAGATGATATTTAACATAATTTAATTTTATCTTTACATTGAAATGGTAAAAAATAATAAATACAATGTATACCAAGCCTCCTGATTTCCTTCCTCCTCGGTTCTTTTTGGAATTATGTATTCACATTGATTGAAATTTGTCTAATGTAGAACCAATGATGTGAATTTGGGTATCTCCATGTATCAGGATCTACATTGATTGTCTCATTAATTGCCCGATAGTGATCAGAAATCAAAAAAATACCCCGAATAATGGTGATATGGTTGTTGATAAATGCTAGAAACCAACTCCAAGATTCATAGTTTTCTTTCTATACAATGGAAAAGGAAAGAAGAAGAGGTGAACTGTTTTCATATTGGGTTTCGGCAATCAACAATATTCCCTTGTATTTTCAATATAGAAATGATCCATTAATGTGTGTGAACTGTTTCTTGAAACGAAAATAAGAGATACATGGGAGGAATGCCCAGAACAACCAATGAAATTGAACATAAGATGGATCAAGTTAGTCATCATGAGACACATGTTATTTTTGTAAATATGGGATAAAACATGGTTATGATGTCTTAGTAGGGCTTGGAACTGTGGAACCACCTGATATGTGTCACCCTATTCACCATAGACATTCACAGTTTTCATATGTTTCCCTATCCATGATTTGTTATAGGAAATCTTATAAAAAAATTTCTATTGTATCCTCTCTTTCAAAAGGGATATCAGAAAATATTGGCATGTACATATCATTTCAACCACAATAGATGACAAAAATTCTACATCCAATGAGTTATGATCTTGTGTCAGGCTTGGATGAATAGAAGAATGAGCTGCCTCAATCCTTGAGATTCTCCAACCTCCAAATACAATGTCCGGAATCTCCCTCAAGTGAAATCTACAATCATCCCCATACTTATCACACTATATCACATATTTACTATATCATGATTTGTGGACTATATAACTTTAGTTCCTATAAATATGAAATCTCTTTAGCGTTCTTTTTAATTCATCTATACTTGGAAAATTTCTTCCAACAAATATGATTTTTTCCAACTCAATAAACCAATCTGGTACAACTCTGGGGAACTCATTTTTCAGTGATAGAACATTATAGTTAAATTCAGGCACATGTGTCATTGATTCAGACCAAGATCCAAGGAGTGGTGGATGATTTATTATAGGTCGAGGTTGTTGTACTACTAATTCATTTCTTGAAACATCCTCCCTAAATTCCTCTGGTCCCTCCTCATCATCATTATTGTAACTATCTGATCTGTCCCTAAGAAACTCATCACCAGATGTCGGATTGACATGTATATTCGAGAGGTGATCTAGTTTTTCCTCTTCTACATCATTTTTAATAGGATTAATTTCATGGGTAAGACTGTCTTCAACCACTCTTGTAAGTATACCTTATCATACAACTGGACATTGTTGTTGTACAATAGAAACATCAAAATTTAACTCCATCATGGTACCATCTGATCATTGAGAAAGTAAATTAATTTCTTAGACCCACTCGACATCAGCAAGAAATGGAGAAGCTAGATGCCACAGTGTTTTCCGGAATTGAAAATATCTTTATCCCATAGACTTCATCTCTTAATCAGGTATTGTAATTAAAGAACCAAAAATTATCTCTTGAAGGTCACTTAGGGTTACACAAGTAGTTGTACTAACCACTGTTATTTTTTTATACTGTAAGAAGCTCCTCGCTCAGTTTGAATAACCTCCACATATCAATAAACATAGGAAAACATGACACTCTGCATCAAAAATGTTTCTTTCATCAAAATTATGATAGTGTAAAAAATGTTTACAATTATGTTTGACCATATAATATTTTTTATAATTTAATTTTAGGATTCATTTTTATACCCTAAAATATGCTAGTCATTATATGGATTAATTTTTTTACTCCTAGGATATCTATTAATTATTCTATAATTAATAATTGATAATAATAACTATTATTTCTAAACTATATAATATTTACAATACTAAGATTTTAAAACATTTTCTTCTCCATTTCATTTTATATAATCATAATTTTCATTTGATCAACTGATTTTCTTATTATAGTTTTTAATTAATAAATCATTCTTTAATCACTAGTTAATCGTTATTAAGGTATTCTTCACTTATTTATTCTTTAATCATTAATCATATCATATTCGTTAGTTAGTTATGATTAACTAATCAAGTGTATTCATTTTTAATCCTAAGTAATCATTAACTAATTTATAATTAATCATCACTAATAATAAGTATTATTTATATAATATATATAACTAATTAAACTACTTAATAAATATCATATTTAAAAAACTAACTAAAAATAATTCAATTAGTAATAATAACTTTCAGACATTAATGAATTTTTCCTTTTCCATTTCATTCTATAACATAATAATTATAAATTTATCCTCGATAAATATACTGATTTGATTATTAGTTCAGTAGTTATTTTAGTTGTTTATAATGAAAATATGATTTATCTTAAGCATATCCCCTGGGAGTGTAAAACCAGGAGTGAACCAAGACCCGTTGTGGTGCACGAGTTCCCATTCGAGTCTAGCTCAAAGTGGTGTATTTGGGTTTTAACCCTTGGTACATTTGTGCCAAAGCCACATCCACTTCTTTATATCCTTATTGGAATTTAATTACTTGGATAACAACATAATTTTTATGCTACCAAAATTTCACAATACTTAATCCTAAGTTATTCTATACATAATCTATACTTAATCTAAACCTAATCTATAATTAATCATTACTAATAAAAATTATTATTCCAAATGATATATAACTAATTAAACAACCAACTAAAATATATATTTAGAACTAATTAAAAAAATTGAAAATTGAAATATTTAAAATTAGAAAGAATTCAATTAAATAAATAAAAAACATTAAATTAAATAAAAAATTACTCTAAATGATGTATTGCAAAATACTTCCATCTTTTGGACCACCGACTCCACTGCACATAAATTGAATTTTTTTTTGAGATAGAACCATTTTATTTAAGAGAGATGAGGGATAAATGAAGTGAGGAGAATGGAGGGGGAGTTTCCTTTTATAGGGAGGTGGGGAAAAGGAGGTTTGGTCGATGCCCCCTTTCACATTTGTGTGGGGAAAAATGCGGCATCAGCAGTGCTGCATTTCGCCTCATGAGAGGCAAAAGGCGACATCCCCCCACCAACTATTCCCGGACATCGATCCGGGACAAAGATGGTATAGAGATGGAAGGCTGAATCATGAATTACACCTTTGAGGATTTTTTAAAAAAAATTAAACATATGTTGTATTTATTTTTTTTTTTGCTGAAAATGTATTAAAAAAACTCAATCATTTAATTCATTTTGGGTAATAGTATGTAACTCTTCTTACATAAATGAGACACACATAATATTCACACCATTTGAGAACAAAACTTGATGATCACCCCTTAAATGAATACTCAAACGCATATATACACAATGCATGCAAGCCCTTCTACACAAGATGTTGTGTGTGTAAACACAGTTCACAGTTCTCATTATTGTTCATGAAAATACTAGAAGATACGCACCCTAGAGTATCACATTATCAAGTTAGATTTGATGAAATTAGTTCATCGTGAAGCACATTGAGTGTGCAGAGTGTTGGAATGTGTTCTTTTCCAGCCGTCGTGGTAGGTGGCTGGTGAACCAACCCCACCAGTACCTTGGAAGCTTCAATATTGGCGGATGTGTAGGCTGCCATGGATGAATGTAGGTGGAATCCAAGGAAGAAGTATATGGTTGGTGTGTGTTGGTGGAGGATTGCTGGGAGTTGTGTAAAAAATGACACCATCCACCATGTCTATTTAGGGAGGCCTTGGGGTTCTTCGTTCCAGCATATTTGAGAGCCAAAATAACTCTTCCTTTGAAGAGAGCAATGAGAAATCCATGTGTGAGAGGAGAGTTGTAGTGATAGAGTTTTTTTTGTAAATTCATTATTCTTTGGAAATAATGTTCTATTTTCCCTCGATTATTTTATCTTAGTGGTCAGTGAACTACAATATGTTGCATCAGAGGTGGTTTCGGTTAATTGATGATGGTAAATGGAAAGTTTTTAGTGACCAGAAAATTCATGTTACCCGGAATCGAGTTTTGAAGTCATATTCTGAAATCCAATGTTGAGATGATTCCAATAGGAAAAACGACATAAATACGGAGCTAAAAGGAGATTCCTTGGAAAGGTCAATGTTTGGTCAAACGTGGGGTGATATAGTACCCCCTTGCCTGAGAAAAAGTTACTTTTCTAATGCTAGTGAATTTTCCTGTGAGTTTCCAACCCCTACTCCGGCATTCCACATCATTGCCATGTCGTCACCACATCATTGGGAGATCTCGGCTGTTGATACTATTTTGATCATAACTTGATCATTCGGTATCCAATTTTGATGATCCCGGAGTCAATTAGACCATTTTCAAATGTTACAGATGTAACACTGAGATACATTTTTGCAGATTCTGCACCAATTTTTACAGAATTAAAATCCATTGGAGGGATCATCCACGGGAGGGATGATCATGTTGACTTCATCAAACTACTCCATTTGGATGTCTCGAATGGAATATCTCCAAAATTATAAGGATATTTTTGACCCCATTGGGAACAAGGGAGTCCACCCCGATGGCCCCAAGGAAGAGGAGTGTAAGAAGATGGAAAAGAAAATGGCTGGTGTAATTCTCCAATGGATCAATCACACCATTTAACACCATGTTTCTCAAGAGACCGGTCCAGTGCATACAAACATTGTACAAAGTTAGAAAATATGTACCCATAAAATAACACTTGAAACAATATCCTCTTGTTGAAGTTGTTGATGAATCATCAACTGTAGATTGGAAGCTCTATATCTGAAAATTCAAGAGAGTTCCAAAGCCCGGTGAACTAGTTAGTGGCTGAAAGTAAGAAACTAAATGATGAAGATCAGGCGAACCACTTACTCTACTCAATTATTGATAGCTAGGATATGATTGTCATCTCACTTAGAAACTCAGCGTCTAGAGGAAAACTTATCATGGTGATGGTAATGGACACACTGTTCAATGAGGAGGCCCGAAGGAAGGATGTGAGTTACAACTAGACACAAGATCTCATCATGGGGGAGTGAGGGAGACAACAAGGAGGAGGTCGTGTGGTAGGAACTAGAGGTCAAAGAAAGAATAGAGGAAGGTCCATAAATGGCAGGTGGCCAACATACAAATTCTAACATAGTGGAATGTAGGGGCACATGAAGAAGACCAACCAAAATTTGTTACAGGAAAAAGGTCAAAGCAGCAACCAACAAAGAAGAAATGAAGACGCGCATGTGAGTGTCATCGGAGAAGTTATTCTTTGCTCCAATGATGAATAAGAGACCTGATTTCATACATCTAGCTAGTACATAGAATGGGTGGTCGATATTGCAGCATCGTACAATGTCATGTTGTACCATGGGTATTTATTGACTTATCATACTGGTGACTTTAGTATAGTTAACCTGGATAATACTAGTTCAGCGAAGAATGTTGTCATGGGTGATATCCAAATCAAGATGAACATTGGATACACAATCACCCAGAAGAATTTTCAGCATGTTCAATGTCTTCATCTCAACCTGTATTCAATTATAGCCTTTGATCGACATGGTTAGGACAAGATCTTAAGAAATAGAGCATGGTAGATGACAGAATGAGCCATCATCATCACCTGAGGAAACATATGTGTTATGTTGTACAAAACTCATGTGAAGATATGTGAAGACAACCTCAACACGGTGGAAAGTGAGATGTCATCCAATTTGTGGCATGGGAGACTCGGCCACATGAGTGAAAAAGTGATATCTACCCGAATGAAGAATAAGTACATCATTATTGACAAGGATGAATCACATGATCCTAGTAAGTACTAGTTGTATGGGAAGCATCAAAGAGTCTCATTCAATACTACTTCATTATAAAGATCAATGTTGCTGGATTCGGTGCACTCTAATGAATGTGGACCCTTGGAGGTGGATTCCCTGAGATGTAACAAATATTTTCTATCCTTTATCAATGATTCATCTCGAATTTTGTGAGTGTTATTCTTGAAAACGAAGGACCAAGTACTGGACTACTTCATGAAATTCCATTCCATGGTAGAGTGTGAAACTAGAAGGAAGATGAGGTATCTTCATTCAGAAAATAGAGGAGAGTACATATTCTGGGAATTTGATGCCTATTGCAGGAGTCAGGGCATCCGACATTAGCGGATGGTCCCACGTACCCCACAACACAACAGATTTTCCGAAAGGATGAACAGAACCATCGTCGAAAAGGTTAGAAGAATGATGAGTTTGTCTAAGCTCCCAAAGACTTTCTGGGGAGAATCTGTTCAGGTTTCATGCAACCTCATCAACAGATCACCATCAGTCCTGCTGAATTTAGAGATTCCACAGAAGCGATGGTCTAGTAAACATCCCTCTTACTCTCATTTATGAGTATCGGGATTTTTTGAATTTTCACATGTATCCATGGATCTCAAAAAGAAGCTAGATGGGAGATCTAATACATGAATCATCATCGGCTATAGAGATAAGGAGTTCTGAAACATGTTTTTGGACCCAATGTAGAAGAAGGTGATCAGAAGCATAGATGTCGTGTTCCATGAAAACCGAATGATCAAGGACATTAAAAATTATAGAATGTTTCAAAGGGAATTTTTTGAGGACTCAATTCATGATCCAAAACCTGTAACAACCCCACCTGTTAATGTAGAGGAAGAGGTGTAGGAAGACTCATCGACAGTAGACCCGGAAACAATGGAGGAGGATATTGAGCAGGAGGGAATCAATCCTCCCCACAATAAGTTGCTGAACCATCACATGAGCTAGGTGATATTGTGCCTCTGAACCTAACATTTCATAGGTTCAAAGATCATCACAAGGAAGGATTACATCAAAAAAATATTTGGAGTCAGAGTACCTATTATTGACTGACGAGGGGGAGCCTGAAGGATATCAAGAAGGATACCAACATTCGTAATCATTGGATACACAAAGTGATGGATCAAGAAATGTTGTGACTTGTGAAGATCCACATGAAGGAGAACCTGGTGGTTATGCTGAAAAAGGTTGTTTCTTTGGAGAATATGGACCATTACAGATGGTCCAAAAGAATTTAGTTGGATGGGGGAATTGTTGGAATTTGTTCTCTTCCAGCTGTCATGGTAGGTGGTTGGTGCACCAACCCCACCAGCACCTTGGAAGCTTCAATATTGGCTGTTGTGTAGGCTTCCATGGTCGAGTTTAGGTGGAACCCAAGGCAGAAGTCTATGGATTGTGGGTGTTTTTGGAGGATTGGTGGGAGTTGTGTCAAACATGACACCTCCCAACATGGCTATTTATAGAGGCCTTGGGGTGATTCCTTCCAGGAGATTTGAGATCGAAGATAGCCCTTCCTTTCAAGAGAGATGGGAGAGCTCCATGTGTCATTGGAGAGGTGTAGTGAGGGATTTTTTTTAATCCTTTTTTCTTGTGAAATGATGTTCTGTTTTTCCCTCCATTCTTCTATATTAGTTTCCAACGAACCAAAACACAAGGAACATATCATATACATGTTTAATCACTGCTTATTTTTCATACAAACAGAGTATACATGGAACTTCTATCTATCATGAACCAAAGAATTGATGATTCTATTTTTCTCCGAGAATAAGATCTTCTCAACAAATGATCAACACACACACTTCCTAGGTGCATGGTGGTATGTATCAGAAACTATCACCATCTCACATACATATATAATCATATTGACTACTCTCCATATTCATTCAATGCCTCTGTTCCCTGAAAACGAAAACACCATCCCTACAAATTCATTTCTTGATCCACAATATTAATCAATGTTTTGATCTACATTTTTTATGAAAACAGAGTTTCAGGATATTTAGATCAATTTTAAATCTTCAGAATATCCAAATGAAGATCGGAAGCCTAGGTTCAAGTTAATGTCGATGTCAAACAAGGAATCTTTGAGGAAAAAATTATAGGGGTGTTGGCTGAGGTTAAAGATGATGCCACTGAGATGATCGGGTGACCTGAAAAAAATCATTTGATTTTCACAAAATAAGGAAATGTTGATGAGAAATCTATGTTCATGTTCCAGATGAAGCTACATGGAAAACTCAACAAACATGTTCTCCTGGGTGAGGCTAATGATGAAGACGATGCTCACAAAGAATTCGAAAAACCAAGATGAAAAATCAAATAGATTGGACGATCGAGATGAAGGATCTACCAGATCAGAGGGAGGGAGATCATTTGATCCTACAATAACCCTCAAAATCACTTTCCCACACCAAAATCACCCAAAGGATGGACACTTCCGTATAATAGACAACATTCCATTTCATATTCCCTTTTGATGCTTCTCCACTAATAAATCTCCTCAGTTTCCCTTATGATGATTCTACCCTTAGTTTGATGGCACATGTAATTTTTTATGTATAACTCTGTTAAAAAAGTTATTCAATATTCAAATAAAATGAAAATCCAAACCTCATGCATGAAATATTTTTTATAAATATAAAATCCCCTCCTTCTTGTAAACATTGTGTCAACTCAAATGATCAATGATACATGTTATAAGAACAACTTACCATCTTGATAATCATAAAATTTAGCACTCATTGACATTTTCATATTCCTAATCAATTGAAAAAAAATTCAACTCCAACAAACCACTTTTATTTTTCACCGCATTATTCTCGATTTCTCACATCCCACACATTCTTGTGTCAAGATCATTTCTTCTAATGTATGCTTTTTTACTTGTGATTATTCAAAAAACATGTTATTACATTCATCTTAAAGGCTTGATTATAGCCGGTCGATATCATTTTTGGTTGTTTCCATATACTGAGAGCATATAGGTAGCAACATAACCCATGACTGTAGGGTGTTTTTATGACTCCTAATATTTTTGTGTATTCTTATCCATGAATTTAACTATATGTTATAGGACCAAGAATAACTTATAGTCCGATGGAATCCTATAATGAGGTTCCATGCAAGGTTGAAGTTGAAACACTCAAAACTCTCCTACCTGGGTGATAATGAGACCATAAAAGGTAAATGATCAGATATTCCTTGTACCAGGTGAGAAACCCTTTCACTAGGAATGACAGATATGGCATGAAAATTTTATAGAAATCTGTAAAGGCTGCACCATGTTCGGCGTACCCCTCTTTGGCCGTTTCACCATGTGAACCGATCACCAGTGTAGGCCATATCAAATAGCCCCTGTTGGACCTGAACTGTACCAAATCCATACTATCCTTCAAGAGGAAGTCCCCTCTACCATTCTTCTCATCCGGATTAGCTATGACATTAATGTCTTATCTAGAAATTCATGAGGAGTCTCATGGATCAAATGATCCAACACCATGCCACAATGATTCTCTTCTTAGAGAACCATAGCTTTTGTAGATGAAGGAAAAACCTCACCCATAGATATATTATAGGTACTTAAGGGTACAATTAAAGAGAAACACACATACCCACACCTCACCCACAGAACAGTGGGAAGGTCATAGCCCCCCAAGTTATAACCTACCCATCATGCTGGCTTTTTTAGCCTTGAAAGGCCCAAACAAATAGACCATAGGGCCCAGACTACCATGGCCCAAAGTTCCAACCCTTAATCATCGCAACTCGAAATAGTACCAAATGTAACTTAATACAAAATCATCAACACGCGATATTGTCAACCATGATTAGGCCCACCTATAGATCAATAATGGCCAGTTTCATCCAGGAATTTCAAACCCAATCTTACCACCATCTCACCAAATGCCACGACTATTCCATAGACGACCACTAGGCCGCCTGCCCCACCTTGGAGAGGGAGTTAGACTAACTTATGGAAAACACACCAAGTTTCTCATGCCAGAACATACAAATCACTTTCCACTTCAAATTTAATATGTCTACACAGTACCTGTCGCTGGCTCTCTAATGCCCATCAAGATCGTCATCACTTGTCTCTTACTCACAAATTAGCTCTAATCCATCATTAGGTTTGTTGTCCACCATGTTAGGATGATCTAATAGGTTTATTTCCCCACCCATCGCCTATTATTCCATCCAATATGTTAAGATATGATAATGTAGAACCTCTTAGATGCTGAGCACCATTGTAGTAGTGTATCCGAGTGCTTCCTACTTTCCCATCAACATCTCCATCCACAACCAACTTCTGAATGAAACTACCCAGACATTCTAGTGGGGAATCCAAAAATATCACACATAATGTATAGGTTAATGAAACACACCAACACCCAATATAACTTGGGAAAATCACAAACCTCTTGGGATTTAAATCCCAGCTACCCAACAAACATGTAGGATTATGGTATGTGAAGGTAAAAAAAATTTCGTAAGGGTAAGCTAAATTTAAGGGTGATATTAAAATAAATATGAAGAAATAATTTATGTATGGGTAAATTGAAACACATATAGGTTAAGTAAGGGTGATAAAGGGTAAACATAGAATAAGTAAAGTTGAATAAAATTCATGTAAGGTAAAATTATGTTAATTAAGGGTTAAAAAAGATATCTAAATGTAAAAAAGTGTTTTGTGAGGGTAAACTAATGTTATGTAAGGGTAAAAAATTTATGAAAGGGAAAATTAAATTTATGCATGGGTAGAACAATGTTATGTAATAGTAAACTAGATAAATTTAAGATTAAAACAATGTCATTTAAGGGTAAAAAAATTAATCAAGGGAAAACTAAAGTTAAGCAAGGGTAAAAAAAAGATAGGTGTGGGTAATAAAAATTTATGTATGAAAACATAGAAGATAATTAATGGTAAAAAAAATTAGTTAAGTGTAAAAAATGTCAATGTAAGGTTAAACTAATGTTATGTTATAGTAAAAAAAGTTATTTAAGGGTAAAATAAAATTATTTATGGCTGAAATGAAGTTATGTAAGGGACAAATAAATTAATGTAAATGTTAATTAAAGTTAAGGGTAAAAAAAGTTATTTAAAAATAAAATAAAGTTATGTCAAGGTAAAACCAAGTTATATAAGGGTAAAATAATGTTATTTAATGGTAAACCAAAGTTATGTAATGGAAATTAATGTTATTTAAGGTAAAAAAATTATATGTAAGGTAATACTAAAATTGTGTATGGGTAAAACAAAGTTAATGAAGGGTAAATCGAAATTATGGACAAAACAAAGTTATATAAGGGTAAGATAAACTAAAGTGATGGTAAATAGTAGTTAATAAGGATAAAAATATGTTATGAAAGGGTAAAATAAAGTTAATTAAGTGTAAAAAAACGTAAATTAAGTTTAAAACAAACTTATGTGAGGGTAAACTAAAGTTATATAAGGGTATAAAAATGTTATGAAAGGGAAAACTGATATTAATTAAGGGTAAAAAATGTTATGTAATTGTAATCTAAAGTTAATTAAAGATAAAAAAAGCTATTTAATGGTAATAAACATTTAACCAAGGGTAAATTAAAGTTATGTAAGGGTAATAATATGTTATGTGAGGGTAATAAAAAATTAAATAAGGGTAACCAAAAGTTATGTAAGTGTTAAAAAAAGTTATGTATGGGTAAATAAAGTTGTGCAAGGTTAAACTAAAGTTATGTAAGAGTTGTAAAATGTTATGTAAGGGTAAAATAAAGTAATTTAATGTTAAAATATAGTTATGTAATGATAAAAATAGTTATATAAGGGTACAAAATTGGTATGTAGGGGTAAACAAAAACATGTATATGTTATATAATGGTAAATTAATGTTATGTATGGGTAAAACAATGCTATGTAAGGTTAAACTAATTTTAATTAAGGGAAAACCAATATAATTAAGGGTAATATATTTTTATGTAATAGTAAAATGATGTTAAGTAAGAGTAAAACTATATTATGCTGGGGTAAACTAATATTAATGATAATTAAACATGTTTATATTAAATTTAATGAAATTGGTTTTGGTTAGTGTAAATTTAATATTGGTTACAATGAGTTGGGCTTGTTCAAAAATATTTTATTATTTAATAAAGGTTAACAATATTCAATGTCATTGTAGATGGAGATATTGGACATTGAAGGGTGTTTGCATCGAGAAAAAGTGTTTTTCTTGATCAGAAAGAATAAACATGGAGTTATTGTAAATAAAGAAAAATATATAAATATATATTTTGAAATATAATTTTATTATCACAAAAAATATGTTTTCACATATATACATTGTGTAATACTAGAATAAATTAACTTCGTCACCCCTCAGTAGTATATCCTTACATATGAACCTCACTTCCACTCCATGTTCAACATGTTTGTTGTTCTACTGTCATAACTATAGGTGTGGGTTCCTCATCCTATGGAACCCCTACCTCAACCAAGGACATAAATATTTATGGTGATGATACTATTGTATATAACTCTATTGATGTTGGAAGCTAAATAAGTGGTGATGCAAGTGTCTCCTCATACCACTAAGTAGTGAAATTCCCAACAGAATGTGTGGGGATATATGGAAATGATTGTATTTGCATAAAAAGATAACCTATAGATTCAAAAAATGTGGGATCAAGGAAATAACTACCAACATATGTGTTTCTTGAGGGATGGATAAGATGTGATATACAATCCAAGTCCCACCACATTGATGGTATTAAAATTTCTATTGTAGGATGTATCTAAGACGAATATATATCAGATGTATGAGTAGACATATATGGAAAATAAACCTCTCCAAAATGTGAAATAGCTTCCATTTGTTGTGTAGGATCCATTATTTGTAGTCAAACAACATCATTAAAATCCTCTCTTAAGTGGCTCTCTCTCTATTGTCACCTCTACCCACGGACTTTTTTACATCTCTATCCTCTATCTGGTAGCGACAGTGGTGGTGTATTATCCTCAGTTGGTACAATAGGCACATCAGTATGCCCAAGTGCCTCAGTTCGAGAATGTGGATTAGGATATAATTGTGTATCCTCATTATAGACACTCTATTTTATATGATGGAGATGATCTCAATGATCCATTAGATCTAGGTGATCCACATCATATCTAATAAATTTATCTTCCTAACGAACAAAAATATGTAAAATTTGATCAATTCTTTCATACTATAAAAGAAATAGCATCGAAAATAATACGATGCATGTCATAAAAAAATGATAATATACATATAAACTACTGAATTTCTATCTTTTTTTATGTAAAGTACATGATAGTGTTTGTTCTATGAATTTTTTCACAATCTCCTTCACCAACTAATTGGAAGCATGCTATGGGATATTTGTGCATGGAGATACTATATTGGGAAAGCATGTCCCAACACTCAACGTAACATGAATGGAACTATGAAAAATTTATGACCTGTCTTCCAATAAGCGTAATAGAATATAATACATCATCCTATCATGGTGAAATAAGTATTTGTTGTATATAGTTAAACTATCATATGACTCAATCTGAACAGTTCCACTCTATGATGTGGAAGAGTATGACTAACACCACCGCAATATGATCTCCAATAATAGATGTGCAGTATGGTGGAAGTGGTTCACAATAAAATAAAATATACGGGGACCATGTGAACTAAAATGATAACCTTAAAAATAATTCATAAATTTGTACAAAAATTTTACTAACATAACATTGAAATATCTAATAAAATTACTAATAGAATTATTTTTTATACAAAACAATAAATGTGTAACTTACAACCGTAAGCTTTATCCCATAGAAAATTTATCTAAATCTATGTAAAAATTCCTCGAGTGTTGTACATAATTATGAGCCTAAGTCCACCTTTTAAAAATGATATATAATATATCTAACTTCCGATTACCTTCTTTTAGGAATTTCTCAGATCAGTTTTCATTTTTCACTTTGTTTGGGTGCATTTGGGGCCTTCTGTGGATGAAGAGAATTTTACAATGAGAATGACCTAATTTTTATAAATTTATGTTTTTTGTAACTAATGGTGTTTGGGAATAAATGTGATAAAGGATTAACATGATTTTCTTGGAGGTCCTAGTTGACCAGTGGTATTTTTCTAAATGTTTTGGCATAATCTGCCTTTTGGGAATTATCAAATTTTGAAATAGTTACAAGATGTGAAATGTCTACTGGGATGATTTCATTAGTCGTTGAAGAGCATGAAAATTTTACAAGGCATGAAACTAGTTCACATCATGAGATGGTAAATCGATGTATTTTTAAGTGAGGGAATTTATTTTTTAGTATATATGATTTCAGTGTATTTCATTTTATTAAACCATCATTCTTGTCATCCAATGTGTGCATACAGTAGGTTTATATACACAACATATCTAATTATTTTTCATTAGACATGAATTACTCTATCTCAAAACATAAGAGATATCATAGGTTACTTTTGGGATCTTTTCTCCTTCAATGTCATTTCATTCGTTGATTGAACATTGCACTACGAGAAAATAATCCTATTCCAATGGTTGTAACTATTTGTATAGGTCCCAAACATATTGGTATAGGATATATAAATGGTTTGGGTGGTCTTTGGCTTCAGTGGAAACATTATATACATATAACAACAATTTTGGGAATATTTTGGAATAGGTGGGCTATACCAACGCTTTCCAACTATTGGAATAGGTAATATGAAATACCTATACCCACGATTTTGAAAATCATTGATATAGGTAATTCAAAAAAAATAAACTACTGATATTGGTCCCCAAACCTTTGATTTATATACTAATGTCCTAACTACTAAGCTACAATGTTTTTTAAAACATAATTTGATAAATATGTATATGTTTTTTTATAAGTAAATAAAGTTATATTCATTTCATTTTATTTTATAAATTAATTCTTTAAAATTAAAAATACCTATACCAACTATTTTCCAAACCATTGGAATATGTATTTTTAATTTTAGGACCTATACCAATGGGTTTTCCAAAAACCAATGGTATATGGCCATTAAATAGAGGCTATACCAATGGTTTTAAACAAGATATTAGTATATCCATAACATATACCAATGGTTTTGGAAAACACCATTGGTATAGGTTAATTTTATTGAAGATATACCCTTGTTTTTTCAAAAACCATTGGTGTAGGATCATTTTATGGAACCTATACCAACAGTTTGACAAAAAACCATTAAAATAGTTATAGTTTTCAATAGTGTTGTTGTAGTTTCATTGCATCACTCTGGGTAAGTTATCTTTCTATTTCTACATTTTCATTTGTTTTTGTAGAACCATTTTACTTTGTTTTCATATTACATGGTCTTTTTGTGTTGATCGTTCTTAATCCTTTCATGATATATTGCGTGATCTTCCTCTTAAGGCTGACCCTTGTGTTGGTTGGGGTGTGGAGTGTGAGTTCCTTGATGTATGTGTTGTCTTATCTTTTATAGCATCCATTCTTCATATTGTGTGGATTAAGATATTGAATGATTTATTCTAGGTCCCCCGTTTTTTATCTTCGTGTTCTTCCATGTTGGTAAATGCTGTTGTGGGTGTATACAGCCCAACATCAAGGTAAGTGGTTCCGTATGAAGACAATTTTTGATGATACTTGATTTCTATGGTTTTGATGAACTTATTTTTAAAAAGAAATTGAATTATTGATTTATTGATTTTGGTGTGTGGGAAAATGGATTTTGAGAAATGATTATTTTCCCCTTTTAAAGTAAAAGGAAAATATAATTTCAAATCATTTTGAAATGGATTTTTGAAATTGTTTTAAAAGAATGGTTTTAATGAAATGTTTTGGAAAATATATCACATTATAAGCCTTGTGTAATTAAGTGGAAGGTGTGGTAATAGGTCTCATACATTTCTATTATCAAGTGGTTCACTCATGAGGTGTTCCTATGCTCCATAAGCATGTTGTTCCTGGGACATGTTAGACCTACTGATTGGTTCAGTTTTAGGAATCCCAATACTCTCTATATATAATTAATATTTCTATGGATTTAATACACGTGATTTTATATATTTGGGTAAATGTGTTCTAGCTAGCATAAAATCTAGTGATCCATGAATAGATTTACCTTTGCTTATGGTTTTTACTTCTTTGTATTTGATATGATATGTGATACATTATTTGACATCTTCAATGTATGTGATATTCTTTTGAACTGCATTACTTGTATTATTTCAAAATGTAAAAAATGAAATTTATTTACCATTATTTTAATATAAAAATTATTTAACTAATTATGATGCTTTATTTTCATAATTTTTGAGAATTATTTGGATTTTTTTACATAGAACCGTTATGTAACACCTAGGTTGGATACCTCTAAGATTATTTAGCTCACACCCAAAACATCCCTTTGGTGGTTCATATACCATGTTATGTCTTTCAATTCAATAAATGTCAAGGTTCCACAATGAGGCAGTACAGTTTTTTCAGTTGTTTCTAGGTATCTGGTGGTGAGATGGTAATCATTTTCCCAATATATCACATAGAGTAACTATTTTTGTTTTAGTTTTAATTTTCTGTTGGGATTATATATTGGATATTATTTAGATTCTTTTGAGTTTTATCACTTATACCATTTAGTTTTTAATATGACATGTATTTCTTGTTTTACACTTCCAATTTTTCTTTCTGTTATGCCTATATATTTTATGTTGTCTATTTCAGGTTGGATGAAATTATTCTATCTAGCTATTTTTTATGAACTTGTGGTAATTGACAGCCTGTGTAGATTGAGAATGCCTTTCATTTTTGTGTCGAGTAGGGTAGAGTACTGGGATGTGAGGATGTCTTGATCAGTTCACCATAGTTTGTTATAAAATGTGGACATGCTATGTTTTGGGAGGTTTTTAGACTGGAGATAGGATTATCAAGACTTTTGTGGAAGGATGAAGTGATTTTCTAGCTAGCACATATCATGAAGAGTCTAAAGTTACCTTGGGATGTTGGGATGTATGTCTCTTGTCTTCAATTCATGATCATATTCTATATTTCTTGTTATGTTTTTCTAGTTTGAATTGATATTATCCTATTATTTGATCATCTCTTCATTTTTTTTGTAGTGGTATGCCTACATGAAGTAACCAAATGGTTTCTCATGAGAGTACACCAGATGATCTAAAAGGGAAACCACATATAAAACACAGTCTTATAAAATTAATCATATGAGAAGCTTGTGTTATAGGCCAAAATGAACTTCTTGTCCAACATGTTTTTTTAAGTACATTCAGGATATAGAAGAGAAATTGATCAATTAGGTGAGTCATGTCATCAAAATCCACCATCATTTAATGGTATGAATGAGCCCTATAAGGTTTAATATTTAATGTACAAGATTTATCATATATTTGACTTTCTAGATACACATGAGAATACCAAGGTAATGTTTGTAGGGTTTAGAAACATGGGTCCTAGTAAACAATGTTGGGATTCCATTGTATAGGTGGATAAACAGAAGGGATTTTAATGGAAGGGTTTCAAGACCCACTTCTTCCAGTAGTTTCATCCAGAATCACTATTGATAGGGAAGTATTTCGAGTTCATCTCCTCATAATAGGGAAATAATTCTATGTCAGCATAAACCAATTGGTCCACGAAGAAATTTCATTTTTCTCTAGGGTAGTAAAGAATGACCAGATAAAGGATCATAAGTACATTCAAGGTTTGAGAAAAGATATCATATTTTAAGAATTTATAATGATTCTTTATAAGTATGACCAGATAGTAGAAAAGGTGATTAAAGAAGGGATGGATATTCTAGAAAAGGTTGATCATTCATACCCTTCTCATCCTCCTAGTGAAATCTTCATTGTTGTGTATTAGAGGAAGATGAAGTGGAATGGTAATCATTGGAGTGGTGGGGATGGTTATCAATATTTAGGCTCCTATTCACCTTTAGTTACATCTAGTAGTGTTCCTTTTACTTTCTATCAATGTGTCAAACATGGGCACACCCGATGTTCCTATTCTGCACCTACGATAATGTGTAAATATTTTGGACTCTATGGTTATCTACTATGATTACACTAGTCTATGCCTATTACATGTTAGTTCAATGATCATCGACCCCATAGGCTACAATAATGAAATAATATGCTTCAATGTCTATATGACTCTCGCCATATGCCTCAGCTATGAAGCACCATTATACAGTGGATGAGATTCTAGTGGAGGTAGATGTAGGTCCAACGATAGTCAGAGAATACATATTTACTATATCCTCTATAGTGGCTACATTATTAGATATACGTTCATCTAAATAATTTATATATTCCATTTCATTGGATATTCTTAATCATCCAACGGAAATCATATCGACTGTAGTGGAGTTAGTGACACATATAAGAGAGAGAAATGACTAGGGGTTTCAATTTACTTCTGATTTTATTTTATAGCCGATGCAAAGTTAGTCTTGGTTTTCCTCATTATAGATCTAGATATATTTAGTCTCATCATTAGGATGTATTGAATTATATCTCATCATGACGATTTTTATTGTTAGCATCGATGTGACTCATTATTTGTGGATGATGGGAGCTCTTGGGTGTTTCACGTAGAGTGGGATCTTAGGTCAATTCATGCATGATCTTCCCACCCAAATATCAGGATTTCATTTTCTACTATTGTAGTTGATATTGATGATGTTTCTTTTTTGGATAATCATTCCTTGGTTTTAGAGAATTTACTGGTGTTTTACAAGTAATTAATTTAGTCTTCCTCTAGGGTGGGAGAAAGAATTTATGATTGATATAGTATCATATATGCCTCTGATCACAATAACTTCTTATCATTTTCTTTTATAAAACCTAAAAGATCTCAAGATTCAGTTTGATGATATAATGTTGAACGGTTTTTTTATCTCTATTTTTTCATGTTGGGAAACCCTAGTGATCTTTCAAAGAAGTACTTTTATCCCCTTCGTTTGTGTGTAATATTATAAGTTGGATCGAGTAATGCTTAAGAATAAGATTCATTTGACCTATGTTCAAGATTTTTTTAACTAGTTAAATGGGGAGTGAGGTTTTTAAAGATCCATCAAAGGGGAGGTTATCATCAACTCTTATTTTTTGACTTTGATATACCAAATATGGATTTTAGGATCTGGTTTGGACATTAAAAATTTCTTGTGATGTCATTTGGAATGACTAATGCTCCTGTATTGTTTTCAGATTTAATGAATCAGATATATCATGAGTATCTAGAAACATTTTGGTATTATTAATGGATGATATTTTGGTTTATTAAATCCTTTAACAAGAGAATGGTTCCCATTTGAGTATGATTCTTGAAATCCTGAGGATTCACCACTTGTATGGAATAATTTTGAAATGTGATTTATGGATTCAAGAAGAGTCAATCTCAAGGAACAAGATTTATAATAATGGCTTGTCATTTGATCATAATAAGGTGATGTTTTTATTTTCATAAGAAGTTCCAAAAAAATTATTTCAGATTCAGCGCATTGTTAGTGTTACTCGGTACTATATATTTTTTGTCAAGGATTTCATGAAGTTTGAATTACCTCGGACTGCTCTATCTCGGAAAGAGGTGAAAATTATATGGGATGAAATGTTTCAATATTCAGTCAATGAAATGAAAGGAATTTTGACACCATATCCTATTCTGATCATACCTGATCTTGGTAAAGGGGTATGTGGTTTTTTGTGATGCTTCTAGTGATGGTTTGGGATGTGTTCTTATACTAGATGATCATGTGAAAGATTATGGCTCTCACCAACTTCAACAACTTGATAAAGAATACATCACTCATGATTTACTATTTTCTATAGTTATGAATGTTCCAAAATGATAAAGGAACTATCATTTTGGAGAGAGGTTCTCAAAACATTCGGACCATATGAGTTTGAGCTATATATTTTATAAAAAATACTTCAATATTAAACAGAGGTAGTGTGTGGAGTATATTCAGACATTTGAATTCCTAATTTACTACACACTAGGGAAGGGGAATGTTTTCAATTAAATTCTTAGTATAAATGTACAATTTCATTATGTTTTGGAATCAAAGGAGGATTAGAACCTTATAGGGATCTTCACTCAGTTGAACCTAGAAGCTCAGGAAGACATTTAGGTATGGTTTTTACCAGTTTTCAGATATCATAATATTTTATTTAGTGTATAATATAGGATTAGTTGTAGTATAATTAATTCAATGGAATTTGAGACACAATATAGGGTTGGGAGACTAGTTTTTTGTCAGTGTCTGTCTTCTGATGGAATTATCCATTTTAGAGATTGGGTTTTCATCCCAGCGTCAATGAGAAGGTCATATTTGATTAAATTTCATAATGCATGATCCCCCATTCATATTGAAACTAAATATAATAATTATTATATTTGATTATGATTCTGGTGGCCGAGTATGAAGTGTAAAATTTCATATTATGTGTCCCAATGTTACACCTATGAACATGTAAATACAGAGCATCTAAAACCTTCTTGTTTACTCCAACCTCTTCCTATTCTATTTTGGAAATGTTAAGAGGTTTCAATGAATATTATTATGGGATTACAATAGAATTAAATAGGGGGAATAATTTCTATGTGGGGATTGATATGTTGAAAAATCTATTTCACTTCATTCCAATCTAGGGAACCACTATGGTTGATGACATGGGTAAGATGTATGTGCATGAGGTTGTGAGTTTAATGGGGTTCCCTCTACCATTGTTTTGGATAGGGATCCTTGGACTACATCATGGATTTAAAATATTCCCTAGGAGGTTATGGGGACCCAGTTCATGTTGAGTATAACTTAACATCCACATACATATGGTTAAACATTGCATGTTATTCAGATTTAGGTCTGGGTACACATTTCTTGTGTGTTACACTATAGTGGATCATGCGATATCCATGTCGTATTGGATTAGTTTGATTATAAAAAAGATATTATTAGTTGATCATAATGGATCCCTTTGATGATTTTTATGGTCTCCCTTAAAGGTCACCTCTATTTTTGGTAGAGGTGGGTGAGGCCACTTTGGTTAGGTTGAGTCTCATTCTGGTGATGTTGTAAAGGATTCAATAGATAAATCATCTTTTGGTTATAACTCATAGAAATTATAAATAATATGTTAATCTATGGCATTGTCATTTTTAGTTTTCCATTGGTGATCTAGTTTTCTTAAATGTATATCCTCAGTTATGTCGTTGTTGGCTTGGAAAATAAGGTATGTTGGCTTCGAGATATGTTGGACCTATTTAGGTATGTGAATGGATTGGGTAGGTTTCTTATCAGTTGGAATTTATAGTTAATTGGATTGGTGTTCATAATGTTTTCCATATATCTCATCTCAGGATGTATTGTCCCTATCCCTTCCAAATTCTATGTTGGGAAGAAATCAAGTTGGTGCAAATGTTTTTTTGTAGAGAAACCAATGGAGATCGTTGACTCTTAGGTGAAAGTCATACATGGAAAGATGATTCCATTTGTCGGAGTAATATTATTTCATTAATCAAAATCTCATGAGATATAGTAGTATGATTCATCGATGAGGGAGTAATGTCCCCACCTCTTTCTAGACACCATTGTTCCACACGACTTCCCATGGACAAAAAGTATTATGGTATGGAGTTTCTAGCATCCCTTTTCATTTTTTAAGTATTTTTCACCTATTTTTTTATTTAACTCATTTTTTGGGTGAATTTGGGGCCTTTGGGTATGGATATACTTTTATGAAGAAATTAACTAATTTTTAGGGATGAATTGAAGCAACGAAGTGAATTTTTTAGGTTGACATTGTTGTCAATTTGTTAAGAAGATGGAAAGTCAATGAGTTTTAAGTGTAATGATTGGAGAGCTGGTCTTCAATTTCAAAAGACATGTGTGATTATTTGAATTGGTTTGACACCTTGTTTGTTTCATTTTTCAATTTAGGATGACAATTTTGTTTCAATGGTTGAATTGGGTTGACACACTGTTTATAACAATGATAAAAAGAATAAATTTAAGATTCCATGTAAAAATGATTTTTTTTCCTGAAGAGGTTTTATTGTTCATTGTGGTATGATTTTGAAGATTGTGGATTTGGTATCCGTGAATAATTTGGGTTGGATATTCTATGAAAAAATTGTTAAAACGTTTTTATTGTTCTTATAAAAAATTAGCCATGCCAACCTGCTAAGGGAAGCAACACCAGAAAAGGAGCTGATCTCAACCCTATGCCAACCAACTTGTGGTCATTGATGAGGAAGTGAAAGGGTGAACCTAGGTGTCATAGAGGTGTAGTGAAAATGTGAGGTAGAGAGACACCATGTGGGGTTGCAATATTGTGGAGGAGAGCCAACATGAGGTTATGAAAATGTGAGCGGGGTCTATATAGTAGTTGATTTTGAGATTCTGCAACCCGTATCTTGTAATATATAGGAGTGGGATTATTGAGCTTATTTCAATGCAATATTTTCCTAAATTAACCAGGACCATTTGGTTCATCTATCATTTTATCATGGACATCCGATCCTCTCACAATTCTAACAACCATGTGATCAACCCAACTAGAATTTTGGACCCTCCGATCATCATCCGGGCAAGTATTCTACCTCAAGACATCTAGGAGTTCTGTGCACTGAGATGTCCATGTTTCCACTTCACCCCGATGATCGAACCTATCCTTATAACCACTATTTTATCTACACGAATTTTCTAATGTGATCGAAACCATATGAAACTTTATTTTTATGTGTAAAAAAATAACGAACCCATGAAACACGACCTATGGAAAGAAATTTTTATTTAGGGACAACGAGGTTATGAAAAGATTATCATGAAGGAATAAATTTCCTCCATGATTCTAGTTGGTTTTAATTCGGTGGAATGATGGATATAAAATACATGGAGGTGGGATCATTTAGGGTTTATGATAATTTAGAGAAGGCCTCATTTCCTATAAAATGGAGTGATGTGAATGTCTGGGTTGCGAAGGATCCACACTCCTCTATTTTCCGGAAGAAGATGACACTATTATGGAAAATCTACTTGTACCGAGAATATGAATTTAGACATTCAGTGAAAATGGGTTCCACAAATCACTTAGGTTACCAAAAAAATGTTTTACTTCATTGTCTAGAATGCAGGAATAGGGAACTCGTGCTTGTTATTTCCTGTGCGAAGGCTCTGATAGTATTTTCAAGCAAAAGGTGTGTGTGAGTTAAGGTTTGAGAAATAGTGTGTGTTAATAGTGTCTATATGTGAAGAAAACACACTTGTGTGTAGACATGTTAAAGGTTCACGTATAATAATAAATCAATTAATATTTTCTGAGAATAGGTACTCGAATTGAGTTGCATGCACTACATTTGTGTTTTTGATCAATGAAGTAATAAAATTCAAAATTGTGTGTAATTGGGGATACATATTGAAAGAAACATATATGAATTAAAGAATACTCACACACACATATTAGGAATAAAAATATATTTAAATGTGTGTGTTATAGAAACATGTATGTACATCAAATTTAGTATACATGTTAGTGAAAATCTTATACAATTGTATTTTTGGACCAAGTAAGCATGAGGTTTGAAGAAATGCAATTGAAATTTGGGTTGATTGATTAGTGTGAAGTGATTTGAGAAATAATCCAGGACATTATTACAATTAAATTTTCATAATAATTATATATCCAGGTTTTCATTGGGTAGTGAGGTCAGGTCTTCATCAAAATATGAAATTATTGCCTATGAATTTTTGTACTATGACATATGATTATATTAATTGATCAGAGTTTATTTGAGAAAGAAAAGTTCCACAAGAGCTAAGATTGATCAAGAAAGATCATGGAGGAGGATCTTCAATTGATTACCCTATTAGTGGATCAGATATTCTGAAGAAGAAGTTGGATCTTGTTACTGGGGTGTCTAACCAGTTGTTGAAGTGGATCTAGAGACTAGGGGTCTAACATGTCGAACGATTGGGGGTTCTAACCAACAAAGTTAGAAGAGTTGGATTTATTGGAGTATAACTAGGATCAACTAGAGAATCAAATATTGGCGTTTATAACCAATTTCTACCAAAATAATTGTAATTGATAAAAATATTATAGTGGATAATCCACGGTTGGGGGTCCAACCAACATGACATGGATGTTTTTCTTAGTACAAAACCATTTAAAAATGTTGTGTATTATATTACATTTAAATTATATATTTCATGGATGATCCACTCATCTTAAAATGTGATATATTTTTGAATTAAAGGAGAAAAATAATTTAGTAATATTGTTCACATCTGATTCACTTCCCCTCAGTGTGACTGCATGGTCCTTTGGAAACATCATGTATGTTTTTTGAAATTAATGGATAGAGGATAAAAATTTGAAAAAGGATTTAGTGGATGTACATTAGGTTATAAGATGACTTGGGGGATTTTTCTATGTGTTTTTTCCAAATCTTCTTGATGGGAATTTTCATATCATGAATTTGTTACACAACAAGAAAACTTTTCTAGACTGATTTCATGAAGTATTATATAGCATGAAAAGTTTTCATGATGTGAAAATAGTTCACATTACGAAATTTGAACCATTTGGATTGTTTTTATTCTTTATAACAATGATCCATAATTTATTTTCTATTTGTAAGAATCAGCCGCACCACAATTTGACTCACATTTGGAACGGTATGACTCAAAGTGTGTATTTTTATTTAAAATTGACAGTAATTTTAATAAAAAATACAAGTGACATACTCAATTCCACAAAATATAATTGATATTATTTTGATACATTAGGAAAATGGTTCATAAGTCATTTTTGAGGTTTAAGAATCAGTCACACCTCAATCATATACACCATGTTCCATGTATGACTCAAAGTATCTATTGTTAATTTAAAATTGAATTTTTTTTAAAAAAATATGTGTCACTCCTTGAAAACCAAGAAACCATGCTCTGATTGTCTTGATAATTTATTTTAATAAATCATAAGTCATTTGTGTTATGTGGGAATCAGTCCCACATGAAACCGACACATGATGTGACCTATATAACCCAATGTGTGTCATTTTATTTTAAAATGATATTTTAGTAAAAAAAAATGTGGCAGACTCAAAACTAAGAAAAAACATTCATATTGTTTTAATACTCTATGGAAATTATCCATAAGTTATTTTTGTTGTTTATGAGTCAACTACACCTCAATCTGACATATGGTGTGACTGGAATTACTCCAAGTGTATCTCCATATTTAAAATTAACATTTTAGAAAAATACAGAGGTGACATACTCAATATAGATAAAAATCATTTAGTTTGTTTTGATAATTTAAAAAAATGACCAATAATTCAGTTTTGATGAGTATGAATTATTCGTGCCTCAACGTGACATCCAGTGTCCCCAGTATGACTCAAAGTGTCCATCAATAGACTAAAATTAAATTTTATTAGAATGTGTGCCACTCGATTAGAACCAAGAAAATTCACATTGATTCTATTGATATGTTTGTAAAACAATTTATAAGTCATTTTTGATGTGTATGAATCAGTCTCCAATCAAATGAACACATGATGTGGCCAGTATGACATAAAGTGTGTGTTTACTGTTTAAAATGACAATTTAGTTAAAAATACATGTGATAGAGTCAAAACCGACCAAATGTATTCATATATTTACAATAATTTAGGAAAATGATATATTTTTTATTTTTGACATGTAGGAATCATCCATGCTTTAATCCGATGCACAATGTGACTGGTATGACTCTAAGTGTGTCCTTTTCTTTAAAATTGACATTTCATTAATGTATTATTTCATATTTTTGTTTAATTTAATTATTTATAGTATTTCTAACAAAATATTCATTTTCTTACATAGGTGGATTCTTTTGACAGGGTTGGGGTGGTTTTTTTATCAACTAATACCATTATTGGATTTTTTTAAGAGGGGGTCACAGGTTCAAAAGATGATAAAACATCAATTTTTGTAAATTATTTTGGATAATAATTTAAAATATAACTATAAAAAAATTATTTGAAATGTATTTAATAGTATTTTTTTTTATTTTTTATGTAAAATTTATTTCAATTTAATAATGTATTTTAATACATATATTTTTTCATATATTTTTATTTTCATATAGCTTTATACATGAGTATTTTTTACAGTGTGATATTATTCAAACAACACACTACAACAGTATGACATTTATTAGCTCTATTTCTAGAACTTATAATGCCCCCTTATCATCAGTACAAAATGTGATGATAAAGTGGGTCATTAAATGTGTCTTATTAGCGATGATAAAGGGGTCCCCCATTTAATGAAATTGAGGACAAAAAATATTTTTATCACTGTTAAATCATTTTTTCAATGTTAAAGGGTTTAATTTTTTTATTTTTCCCACATCACATTACCTTGTACTGATGGTGGTTGTCACAGACACTCATTATTAATATCATGTTAGCTATTCTTTAGGGGTTGTTACGTTCTCTATTTCCTCTTCTTGGGGATGATCATGTGTGGTTAGACTGACTACATTATGGAATGAAGACAATATACCCTTGAAATCCATTAGTTTGGTGGGGGCCATTACTCAACACCAAATCATGTGGAACACCATGGAATAGAGCAGGTGGTCTGAGGGGAGTATGTGAAATCCTAGAGATAATGAACAAAGCCTTGGTATAAAGAACACTTCCAATACTCAAATATAAACAACCTTCATTAATCCATTTTAGAGGGAGGATACATGAATTTGGGCTACATCAATGTCTTGAAAGTGGGGTAGGAAATATATCCTCTTCCTAATAGGGAACATGAATGTACCTAAGATAGATTTTTTATCCTTTAGTCTCTATTGGGGTTCCTCCTCATCTGAATCCCAACACATTCCACATAATTAAAAAAGAAAAAATAGATATAAAAAGTTTGGAGTTATGTATATTTGATAGGTGGACATTTTTTAAGGCTCAAGTCATGTGAGTATCTCTCTATTCTATGCATACAACTCTCTTCTCCATAGTGGGGCAGTACATTTAGGGTTATATCCAAGAATTTTCAGATCTACAAAAAGATAATTTATCCAAATGAAATGAGATTTAATCTATGGTGGTATTTAATATGATCTAGATTATTTTCATTTTCATATTTTATTCATACAACGAATGCCATATTTACATAGTCAGGTCTATTTGGGACTATTTATTAGGATGAGTTCTTCATTTCAGGCTTCCTTCAAAAATAATCTTCTTTCTTCCTTTAATCCTCGATTTTATCTATGTATTATTTTTGAGATCCAACACATATTTTGGAGTCTCTACTTTATACTCTTTATTATTAGTGTATTATGAATTATTTAATTAGTCTTCTGGTTTTTCTATTTTTATTTTTCCACATTAAAATTTATGGTGTCAAAATTAATTTTTCTGCCCATATATTTTTTTTCTACTAATTTTCATTAATTTTTAATAGCTTTTTCAAATGTAAGGTAAATTTATTTCCTCTATGCATTAGCTTTGTTTTCATCTTTCATATTCATCGATTTTCATATTTCCAAAAATCTGGTATCATAGGGTTTGGTTTTCATATAGATAAGTTATGGAATCCAATTATTTTGAAATGATATTTTTTATTCCTACTAACTACCATAAATATAGATTAAAAATAATGTGTATAATTTTCATCAACAACATACAACTTCTAGTGTTTTGTACTCAAAATTCTGAAAGAAATTTTAATGATAAATGGGTGTTTGAGAATGTAATGGTTTGTGGTTTCATTTATCTATTTCTCAAATACAACATGAGGATCCATATTTTCAACATCTCTCATGCTATAACTTTTTTGAGAAGCATGCCACTACATATGAATTCGAGAGGGGAAAAAATATTTTTTTCTCCTCAAATGAATGATGATTTTGTGGTACAAATAAGGGACATCTATCAATAAAACTTTTAGTGAATCTTAGGTATGTTTTCATCAATTTTATTGTATGGGTATTACTTTTGATGATTATGTTTTAGAAATTTTTTTGATTATTATTTTACCCAATTCTTGGGAGAATATTCATGTTACACTAATTGTTTTTCTTACAAATGCTTCTATACAATTTTGATTTGTTATGTTTTTTTTCCTTTAATGAATAAGTCATGAGATGTAATTTGGATAAATATTCTCCAATGATTTATGTCACAAATATAAGGGGGTGAATTCAAGAAAAATATATGTGATAAAGTAGTCAATGTAAGAGAAAATTCAGAAGAAAATCTAGGTTGAAGAAGAGAGTTTTAATGTCATCATTATGATAAGAATGGAAAAAACAAAGAAGTTTTTCTATTAGCTAAAAATAGAAAATAGAATAAATGAAAATCAATAGAAGAATATTGGGGATGGATATGATCATGCCACCGCCGCTAAAGGGGTGATCATGATACTGTTTATGAATCCTTTATTATTTCTTCTGAGGATTCTTGTTAGGTTGTCGACAGTGGTACCTGTTTTCATGTGACTCTAAGGAAGGAGTTATTTACATATTACAACCATGTTATTTTTTTGATTTTAAAGATAGTTAATTATAATCATGCTAATGTTGTTGGTATTGGGACTATTTGTCTATTTACCATCATAAGAAGTAATCATATTTTGAAGAATGTTCGACATGAACCTACTATTATTTTGAATTTTATTTGTTCCAATGTTCCTAATGGTGATGGTATTATTAGTATTCTTTGTGATGGAAAAAGTATGTTTTCCATGGGTTCCTTGATTGTGGATTGAGTGAAGAATCAATCAGGTTTGTGCTGGAATATAGCGTCTATTTCTTGTGATACAACTTGTGTTATTGATTGTAGTTTTCTTCCATGTTATGGAATATGAGGCTCAAAAATATAAGTGATAATGGGTTTCGTTGTATGGAAAAGTGAAAATTCATTCTAGGTTTTAGTGCTGTTAAATTGGACGTGTGCGACCATTTTATGGCTGTAAAGAAAATCTGGGTGAGTTTCAATAGTTTTCCATTGTATAAGAAGTAAAAATTACATGTATTTGTAATTTAAAATATATTTGGACCTTTTAAATATAATACCTTTTAGGGAAGTATTTATTTTGTAACATTTATTGATGACCAATCATTTAATCTTTGGGTTTATGTTTTCAATTCAAAAAATGAGGTGCTTATTTTTTTTATGAAATTTCTAGTTTTATATGAGAGGGAATATTGTATGAATATGGAATGTATTCATAGTAACCATGAGGGAGAGTATTGTGGTTTTTTATTAGTATTATAGGTCAGAAGATATTTGGAATCATAAGACACCTCCTAGGACAACAAAACTAAATGGTGTGGGTGAGTAGATTTATAATACTTTGTTGAAAAGAGTTCATTGTTTTATTTTGGAAGAAATGTTTCCTAGGAATTTGTGGGGTGATACTTTAATACTAATGCTTATATAATCAACTTATAAACCATATTTTCTTGGTATATAGACACTCAAAACATATTTCTGTTAGAAAAAGAGATCAAGTATGTTCATTTATGTGTTTTTGGTTGCAAGGAATTTGTTCATGTTCCAAAAGATGATATGCCCAAACTGGATTCTATGTCATGATAGTGTTTTTTATTATCGTTGTACATGATGAGTTTTGATATAGGTTCCACAATATCACTTTGAAGAAACTCTTCAGAATCCATGATGCGATTTTTAAGGAGGATCAAACTATTATAAATATTGATATGGGAGAAAAATATTCTTATCCAACATCTGTTGGATTTTTCAATATTGATCCAATTACTAATTCACATTTACCTCATATTATTGATTTCGAGAATGATGTTAATGTGAAGAATGATCTTCAGGGTGAATATGTTGGATTTGAAGTTTCTAATTCACATTTTGTTTTTTATGATCTCGTTCTATGGTTTATTAATGTACCCTCTTTTCCATTCTGGTGATCATCTCGAAATCATGCTATTTCTAGTTGGTATTCAACTGCTATGTATGTGATCCTCGTTTAAGGGGGAGAACTATAATCCTTTGATGAGGTGATAGAAAGTGATCAAAAGGACATATACGTTTGTGAAATGGATAACATGATGAGATCATTTCAAGAAAATAATACTTTTGATCTAGTTAGGTTACATATAAGTAAGATAGATTTTGAAAATCAGTGGATATATTGGATTAAAAATGAACAAACCAGTTCTATTCGATGATATTAGGAATGTTTAGTTATATAAGGCTTTCATTAGAAGAAAACTATTGATTTTGTTGAGATTTCATCACCTGTTGTCAACATTAATTCCATTCGAGTTATTCTGGGTTTGGATACAAGTTTGGATTTGTTGATTGAGTATATGGATTTGAAGACAACTTTCCTCCAATGAGATTTAGAGGATTATATTTATATGAATAATCCATAGGGTTTTGTAGAAACAATTAAAGATAATTACATCTACTTGCTAAAGGATTGTTTTCATGGTTTGAATCAAGATCCTAGGAAGTGGTGTAAGAAGTTTGAATCTTTCAATTTTCATCAGAGTTTCTGGAAGATATTTTTTTATCATTATATTGTTTTAATATATTTAATACTATTTATTTTATCAAATTTTTGCATTATATTAATGATATTCTCATTTTTGGTTATGATGTTTCTAGAATTGACATATTATAGAATAATATTTGTTTGTATTTTATGATGAAAGACATAGTTCCAGCATGAGAAATTATTATCTTGTAAATTTCTCATGATATAAGGGACATGAATTTGTGGTCATCTCCGGAGAGAGATATTGAGGTGGTTATTCTGAGTTTTTCTATGGATAGAGAATAGGTGGCTAGTACTCCTCTTTCATATCAATTTAAGACTAGTACTACACGACCACCTTCTACCACTAAAGAGAGAGAGTAGATTAATCACATACCTTATTCATTTTTATTGGATATTTGATGTATAAAATAACATGTAATAGACTAGATATATCCCATGTGGTTGTTGTGGTCATTCATTTTCTATCTAATCTAGGTAGTGAGAATTAGAGAGAATTGAAGTATTTATTTTATTTTCTTAATGGTAATTTTGATTTGAGATTGTGTGTTAGAAATGGTGAACCTATACTTTTTGGATTTTCACTTTCAAATATCGATGGATATATGGATTAGTGGAATAATACTTTGGGAAATATTGTTAATTTTATGGGGGAATTATCTTGACAGTCTAGATTTTATAGATTTTTTGCTTTATCCACCACTGAGTCTGAGTTTATTTCAACAACAGAGGCATGATAACAATTTTTGTAAATAAAAAATTTTATTTGAGAAATCATTTTTAAACAGGAGTGGTATGTTTTATTTTCCGACAACTAGAGTACTTCTTGTTTGGGAAAGAATCCCACTTTTCATGGAAGGTTGAAATATTTCGATGTTTGTTATCATTGGATCTGTGAGATCCTTGATTAGAGATAGTTGGATATCATGAAGATATACATGGATTAAAATATGTCATACATGATGACCAAGAGTTGACATAGTGGTAAATTTGAGACTTATCGACCGATTGTAGGCTTGGAACTGATCTATAGTTGAGTTAGAGGGGGAGTTTTTTGGGGTTCCTCCTCATCTATACAAAACCACATGAAATTTAAAAAGGGAAAACATATATATGAAAAGATATTAGTTAAGTATATTTTAAAGGAAAATATTTTTAAGCATGGAGGCATTTGGATGTCACTTTATTCCATGTGTGAATCTCTCTTTTCAACTATGGGGAAGTTAGGTGAGTGTTATATCCATAATTTTTATGGTATACATCAGAAAAAATATCTAGGTCTATTCGGATTTCATCTACGGTGGGGTATTTGATCTGATCCTAGTGATTTTTAACATCAAATTTTATTTGGACAGTGAAAACATTGATTTCCTGGTAAGATCTAATTGATTTTCTTTACTAGGTTGTGTTATTTATTCCAAGTTTCCTTTAGACTGCATCTTTTGTCCATCTTTGATACACTATTTTATCTGAGTACTATTTTTGAGACCCCACTCATCGTTGAGAGTCTCTTCATTGTACTCATTATTATTAGTGGAATATGCTTTCTGGACTAGGTTTCATGGTTTTGCAATATTTTCTTTTCCACATTAATATTTCTAGTGTCGACATTTATTTTTATGAACATATATTTGGTCACTAAGAAACCTCTTTATTATTTTATGGTGTGCTCAAAAAGAAAGTAAATTTATTCCCATTGTGCATTTTATTTGGTGTTTTCTAGCACATTCATCACTTTTTTGTATTTACCAGGAGTCTAACACCCCCATTGCTATGAGAATTCCACATCCTTGTTTCCTTCCACATACTCCGCACATTACAAGGATCCTTCCAAATGGATCCTTGGAGGTGGTATCATTCGTACTACTGGTAGGGATATTTATTGTGGTGTTTGGGTGTGTTACACTTAAAATAAATAATTGTAAAACCATAAATATGAATGGATCCTTGAATGGTATTTCAGTTTATTTTATATACACCTTAAAAAGACATAAAAATGAAAAAAAAATTATCAGAATGAAACAAAAAGAAAAAAATTAAAATGATTTTATGAACAAATTTGGGGGGAAACATTAACTGGAATAGGTAAACAGTATAATGAAAGAATAGTGTTTGAAATGAAATATATAGTATACTTTTGTAAAAATATATAAAAGTGATAATTAAATAAATAATTATTCTTCGATAGTATGATAATTAAATTTATAAAATAAGAAGAATTTATAACAAATATAAAAAAACATTATACAGTTAATGCAATTGTAGGATTATTATTCTTTCAATTATTAGTTGATTCATCCTTTCAACCGTGTGATGCATGACACAAATTGTTTTTCCATATCATAGTCCTTTCTGTCCACAGTAATCCCAAAATTCCAACAACAATAAAAAACGAGTTCAGCAACGTTTTTTTAGCATTTTGTGGTGATTTGAATCACCGATAAATGATGTGTGATTCTTTCAAATAGAATCATGTATTTTTCAGGAATATTTTCACTGTAGTTTTTTTGTAGTGGTTTTTTTATTTATCGGTGTCTTAAACCATCAATGAATACATATCCATGACTTCTATTTTTTTAAAACAAATTATTATATATTATATAACTACAAATAAATACATGTATATATATATATATCGACATAATATATATTCATGTATAAAAATATTCATAAATACATACAAATATCAATAAATATATTCTAACATAAATTAATTTTCATAAATATAATATATATATATATATATATTATTATATATAACAATATACATATAACTACATAATATATATTAATAAATATAAATACCAATTAATATAAAGATATTCTAATATATATTAATATACATAAATACAAATAATTATATATAGATTTATAAAAATACAAGTAGATTAACATAAATATATATAAAGACACATATATAAATATATATATTTAAATATAATTATTAATATTGAAAAATAAATATAAATAAATATATATAGATAGCTCACCCACCATCATCACCTAAGTCCAGGGTTGCAAGGTTGTGATGCTATTGTAAGCTATTCCATGTTCCACTATCACCTGGGCACGTCACCGCTCCTTGATACCACTAGACACAACATATTAATGATTATCATTTAATAATTACACCACCATAATTTAAACCTAACCCACCCACCGCGTATGATACCCATTAAACCACACACATTTATGAATTTCATAGCTAGGGTTGTCACCCCATGGATTATAAATTCACACCTTCATCGCCCCTGACAGAAGACACCTAATATGGTTCCGATGACCCTTCTTTAGGTCATCACCAGATGTTTACTACCAAAGCTCGATTCCATTTTCATTACAAATCCCACAATAGCATACTCACTTTTCCCTTTTGAAGAGTAGAAGCTATGAGATTGGGGATTTGGTTCCCTCTCACTCAAGCCTGGTGCAGTGCATATACATGATTGGAATCGGAAATTCAACCCATATGAAATTGGTAAGACCTCAGTACAGGAATGGGTTAAAATCTATGGATTAAACTGGGTTTTATGGAATCCTAGAATTCTATATGACATAGCATTATCTGTTGGAGTTCCAATTAAGATGGATCAAGAAAATGAAATTGCTAGATTTGGCCATTATGTTATATGTCTAACTGAAATAGACCTTTTCTCCACATGAGTAGCTAAAGGTTGTTTATCTACTGATGAAGAGGAGATGGAACTTAGAGTGGAATTTGAGAACATACCAAAATTTTGCATAGATTTTAAGGTCATTGGGAATGAGGTAAAAAACTGCAGAAGATTTGTTAATTTCACCCTTTTTTATTGACGAGGACATAATCATAAATCATGTTCCAACTTATGTTTGGAGAGGAAAACAGCACAAAGCAATAAATCTTGCACCTCTGGTTCTGAAAATCCTGTTAATCAAGGGATGGTTGTTTATGACTCCAAGAATGATAATGAGAAGGTATGTCCGCCCAGCCATAAATCCTCGACTGACATTGTGGAAGAAGTTGAGAATCCTGCACCTGCACTCCATGTTACTACTACTGCACATTCCTATGCCCACATGGTTTCTTAAAGCATGGAACTCATGCCCACTTTACTGTGTCAATATGATTCATCTCAGATTGAAACTGTTAAGGATGTTTCCTCCTTGGCTGGTGTTACTCATGAATGTCTCATTTCCTCTATTGATGCCTCTAGTGCACAGGTAAACATAAATCTGAAGGAAGACGGGAAAGGAAAATTGGAAGAGGCAGGTATAGTTTTCAGTCCTCCTCATTCTTCGGTGGAGGGTGGACCTGCTGTTTCTGCTGACCAATCTATTCTTGCGGCAAAAGAATTTGCTGCTACACCTGGTTCTAAAGAGGTAAGTGTGCTTCTAGGGGAACCTTCTCTTGATCATACTTATTCTTCTAGTGTGCAAGTGGTGTCAAAATCAGAGACAACAAAACATATTGCTAGACTTCAGACTGAAAATTTGGAAGAGGTGGTCAAGGATGAAGACTCTTGGCAAAAAGCAAGAACAAAAAGAAGTAGCAGTAGAAAAGATGAAGAGAAAATGAAAAATGAACAAGCTGTAAATACAGAATCTGATAAAGACATGGATACATTACTCTAAAAGTACAGGGAGATTCAAGCTCAATATGACAGGGGATGAGGTCGCGACCGCATCAAACTACAACTCTGGAATGAGTTACGAGAAAAGGAGCGGATAATTGTAGGGAAGCTTAGGAAAAAACTCAGGCCCCAGGGAAGGGGTCTTTGACAAATCGGTTTTTCTATTGATGTACTACCTATCTGTTTGAACTTTTTTTATCAATAAATTGGGGCCTCTTACCCCAACCCTTTAAAAAAATTATCATATGCCTATTTTTGTTCAACGCATCCTTCCACCTATTCTGCAATGGGTTCCTATAGGTTTTCTTCACACCCTGGCTCATGGAATACCCTCTATCCCTTATATCCCCCATCGTTCTCCTCACCATCTTCTCCCTCAAAACACCCTTCTATAAGAAAAATATTCGTCTAATATCCTTCACCCAACAACATGTATCATCTTTCCAACTCCACCTGATGCTTCCAATATATTCATCAAGACTCCCACCATGAGTGTGATTAACAACACACTTTCCAGTCTCTATTTCATTATCTATGAAAGAATTTTTATTTTTAATAAAATTTTCTTTTTTTGTTGATCCTATATATATTATGTCATCACATTTATTTTATATTTATAAAAAAAACTCACTAATTTCACATTTTTATTTAAATATATAAATTTAAAAATATATTTACAAATAAATATATTAGATATACAATTATATATAATGACATATTTACATAATTATAAATAAATTAAACATTATATATATATATATATATTTATGAATACATATACATATAACTATTTAAATACTTATAACCATTTATATAATTTTAAATGTAATTTTATTGTATCACTATACACATATTTATAAGTATTTATTTAATTATAAATATTTAAATAATTATAAAGATTTATATAATTATAAATGTAAATTTATTATATAATTATGCACATATTTATAATTATAACTATCTGCATTTTAATATAAAAATATATGTATAAATTTATATTTATTATATTTAAAATATATATATATATATATACAAAGTTGTAAATATGGATATTTTTTTGAAAGGTGGATCTTTGGTCAAAAGACCAAAGCAATTTTATTTGCAAAAAGAAAGGTTACATGAGTCGAAAAAGATGGAATCAAATTACAATATTTAATATGCAAAGGAATTAGGTTTTCTGGGAGCGCTCCCAACCAGGTTATGTCCTGAGAAACTCCTTTTTTGGCGAGATCATCTACAACCATTTTTGCTTCTCGATAAGTATGATTTGTAATGTAGTTGATGTCATGTAGAGATTGAAGACCATTCATCCAGTGCGTAGTAAGTGGCCAAGCTCGATGAAAACCCCCCTTCCAAATGGCATTCACTACAGTAGTAGAATCACTTTCAATCCACAAGTTGGTCCAGCCTTGGCATAATGTGAATGATATGGCATGAATCACACTCAGATTCACAGTTTCTTGAAAGGTTGCAGTACCACAACCTCCAAAAATGCACCCAATGATGTAACCAAAATGATTTTTGAAGATGGCTCCACACCCATCGGGTAATAGATTTCCATTAGAGGCTCCATCCAAGTTGATTTTAGTCCAACATAGAAGTGGAGGTCTCCAGAAAACCTCAAAAGTTCATTTTGGTTGTATGAAAATTGTGTCAACCCGAAGACGTCTCATGATCATAAAGTCTTCCATAGAGTTGTTGCAATTTCCTTTCGGAATCATCACAACTTCCTGAATAGCGAGAAGAATTCTCATTTTACCTGCATTAATGTTGTGTGAGAAATTATGAGGGAAAATTTTATATCTATCATACCAAATCACATGAATCAGCTCTGCAACCCCAGCAAGGAACAAGTTTCTGATTTTTTGTGAGTTGTCCATATCAACACAATGACTAAGATGCTCATCGATAGAGCTTTGAATCGGCCATCTACAATCAAAAGTATCAAAAATATAGTTCCAAAGAGCAGTGGTAGTAGAAAAATATAGAAATAATTGATTAGTATCTTCTCTACGTTAATTACAAAAAATGAAATTTTTAACAAAGATGAATTCCAAAAATTTGGAGACAAGACTCAGTGGGAACCCTATTGTAGGCGAGACGCCAAATAGGATTGAGTATTGAGTGTTTAATCCAGGGTTTGTCAAAATATTTAATCCATTTCACGTCATTTTCAGGGTTATGTAATGAGTTATTATAAATCCTTTTGGAATTTAGAATACCATTATGACCAGGTTCCCAAATCAAGAGATCACATGAGGTAGAAAAGTGGTCAGAATCAATAATTTGAATAATATTTTTAGGATGGGTATCAATGTGAGAATTAAGAGCATTACTAATAGTGGAGTTTATGTTATCCGGGATATGGTCATGGGGAGAAAAAGAAATAAGGGGATCACCAGTCCAGTTGTCCTACCAGAATCTCATGGAAGAGTTTCTAGAGACCATCCATCTAGTGTTGTGCATAATATTGTCATACATGTTTCTAAAAGAGGTCCAAATGGAAGAAGTCCTGAAATTCTTGTTACCTCTTTTCAATCTTTCAATGAACCTGTTTTTGATGAAAGAAATCGAGGTGGAGTCATTGTAAATCAGGTTCCATGTTAATTTGGCCTGAAGAGCATCATTAAAGAGTTTAATGTTTTTAATTCCAAGGCCACCCATGTCTAAATTTTTACAACAATTATCCAAAAAAATAGTCACAAGTTTCCTATCCAAGGTGAATCCTGTCCAAATTTTTTTTAATGTGAACATTTATTTTTTTTATGAGACTAGCTAGCCAGTTATAGACCGTCATCGAGTAGACCAGTTTGGAGACAATAAAATACTTGACAAGGCAGACTCTCCATGCCATGGAGAGAGATTTTTCTTTCTAAGAGGAAATATGATTAAGAATTTGGTCAATAATGTTTGAGAAGTATCAAGATTTGGGTCTACAACAAAAAATGGGAACCCCTAGGTATTTGAAGGGAATTTTACCTTCATTGATGTTAAGTTCCTTGATAATACCATTTTTCCTACCAGTTGGAAGATTTTCCCCAAAATAGATGAAGGATTTATGCCATCCAATGACTTTACCCGAGACCTCCTCATAGTGAGTGAGAGAATATTTAAGAGTTGTGATGTTTCTTATATTACCCATTAAAAACATAATCATGTCATCTGCATAAAGGAGGTGAGTGGGTGCATTCACATTTATGTTAGCATGAATTAGTTTGAGCTTGTTTTGGTCAACCAGGTGAGTGAGAATATGTCTTAAATAGTCTTCTGCAATGGAAAAAATAATTGTAGATAGAGGATCTCCTTGTTTTACTCCTTTAGAGCAATCGAAGTATCCTTTGGGATATCTATTGATCAAGATGGAAACATGAGAAGAATGGAAGAGGGTTTTAATTCTATAGATGAAGAAGTCATTGAAACCAAAACCATGAAGGACTTTGAAGATGAAATCCCAGTCCATTGTGTCAAAATATTTCCTAATATCCAGTTGAATGGTAATTTTTCTGCCTCTATTTTTATTATTTAACATGTTAGTGCATTGAGAGGAAAAACAAATATAGTCTTGAATGGATCTCCCCTTGATAAATCTAAATTGGTTACATGAGATAATTTTATCGGTAATAGTGTTGTGTCTATTAGAAATCATCTTGGTGATAATTTTATAGAGGGTGTTGATAAGAGCTATAGGATGAAAGAGATGAATTTCAGAAGCATTATTTACTTTGGGAATCAATGAAAGGAAATGGGCATTTAAACCATGAGGTAAAAATCCATTAGTAAGGAATGATTTAACAATATTGCAGACATCGGCTTGGATGATATCCCAACATTTTTTATATAATCCATTATTGAAACCATCAGGACCTAGGGAACTATCATAATTCAAACCAAAGATAGTGTCTCTAATTTCCTTATCAAGGGGAACACCAAGGAGAAAAATATTATCAAAATTAGGTACAGTTGTATGTATGATTCCATTAATGAGGTCCTTGTTCCTACTTGGACCATTGAATAAATATTGAAAGTAGGAGACAACATGGTTAACAATATCTTCTTCTTTATCCAAAATGTTATCTCCATCTTTGAGGGATGCAAGGGGTCTACTAGCTTTCTGAACTCTTCGTAAAGAGTTATAGAACTTGGTATTAAAATCACCATCAGTTATCCATTTTATTTTAAAAGTTTGTTTATGAATATTTTCTTTGAAGGTGAGAGGTGAATTAAGGTTCACAGTAATGTTAGTTTCTTGATTGTGATCAGAAGAAAGTCTGAGTGGGTGTTATTGTTTTGAATTTGATGAAGCTCATTCTCAAGAGAAATGATGTCATTATCAATTTGTTTTTCTTTAATTATGCACCAACTTTTGAGCTTGTGTTTGAGATATTTTAATTTAAGAGGACAATAAACGTCATTATAAGATTGAGTCATAGAGGTCCAAAATGATTGATGAGATTACGACATTCAAGATCTGAGAACCAGGCATTATTGAATCTAAAGGGGAGAGAGGGTTTTTGAGAATTGTATGAAATGATTACCAAGATAGGATGATGATAAGAATGAATTTTTGGTAGTTTGGTGCTTGAAATTGTATCCCATATATCTAAAGCATGGTCATTAGTAAAGGCTCTATCCAGTTTTCTCGTAACCACTCTATTATAATGATTTCTGTACCGGGTGTATTTGGAACTTCAGAGAGAAATTTCAGTAAGATTAGAGGTTTCAATAGAATCATTAAAATCCCTCATAGATAGGCTTGAGTGAAGAGGGACAATTTTTTCACTAGTAGAAAAAATAGCATTAAAATCACCCACAACAATCTAGGGGGATTGAATTTTTGAGCTCAAAGATGAGAGTTCATTCAAGAGAATCCTCTTATCTTGATATTTATTCTTGTCTTAGATAAACGAACAAAAGAGATGGGAATTATCGATCATAAATTCACATGTGAAACTTTGATCAGTAATATGGAAAACATTATCATCAGACAGAGAGGAATGAGCAAAAGTCCAAAGAGTATCAAAATTGTTATTGTTTTGACACGCACAGATGAAGGTGTATCCAAAACGACAATAATGAAATAAATCAGTAGAAATGTTTATTTTAGGTTCTGAAATGGAAAAAATTAAAGGACTATGAATGTTTAACATTTTTTTAAAATAATAAAGGTATCAAAGCTTGCAATACCTTGACAGTTCAAATATTAAATCTTCATTTATATCTGTGTTTGGAGTCATAAATCCCTTTTTTCTTACTATTCGAGCCCTTATTACTATTTGATCTTCAGATATTTTTTGACATATTAGGGCATGTATTAGACCCGTTCTTGCATTTAGTAGGGTATAAGAAGTTAGTGGTATCACCTACTGATATAGATTGAGTGACAATATCTTGGATGTTATAATTAGTATGTGACGACAAAACAGTACTAATATCCTTGTTGTTACTAGAATCTTATCATTTATTATACAAATTTGTACACTGAACAGAAGTGTTGTAGGTAGCCGGTAAGGTGCATAGATTTTGAATACCTATTTGGTCAGCAGCAGAATCAACTGACCTCTATTCTATGTTCAAATAGTGAGAATCACTACTTTTCCCAGTGTTGTATTTATTCTTCTTCTCTTTTTCTGATGCCTCTGTATCCAGTATCGTGTGAATGGATTCCTGGACCTGTTATATGTTAGCAGGATATGTATCTCTATATGCAGTGTTAGTAGATTCAAATTCTGAATGTGACCCTACTACTGGACATATTTTATTTTTCATAACCAAGATAATAGTGGGAATATCCTACCGAGGAACCTACATAGAGATAGAGGATTCTTATACTGAAGTAATGGAGTTTAGATCATTTGATCAACTATCCCTAGAATAGATTGTGGTAACCATAATTGGATTTTTATTCATCTGAACAACAGTGTGATTCAAGGTCATAGTTCCAGTGTTAACATTATTACCAATGTAGTTTAAATTTTGAGGGAAAACAAGAGAATGGTTATTAGAATCAGATTCCATTAGGCTTATTGAAAATATTATTTCCAACCCCTAGAGTAACAAAGGTCTTTAAGGAGGGGGTGTCCTTGGTTAGTCCATTTCCTGTATCCTCCTCTGTTTGCACATGATTTTACCCTTGGAGTCCTATTCCATGACTAGGTGTAGTGGAAACACTACAAGAAACACATTTTAGTTGAACAGGTGGAGGAATATTATCCCTCTTACCCAGGTTAGTGACATCCTTGTTGGATTTAGAGCATGATACCTTCTGACAAGTATTAATAACTTCTCTCTCCAGTTCCTGATTTAAAAGTTTAATGGTATCAAGAACTAAATTTTCCAATTCAGCTAGAAAATTTTGGTCCAAATTAAAATTTTCTTCCTCTTCAGCAACCTCAGCCCATGTGACACCCGGGGATTCACCTAAGAGTGGAAAATTGTGTTTTTTTTTACCCAGACATCAGTTTTATTCTTTTCTGGTAATTCTATCATATGAGGATTATCCTTATAGTTTTTCTTAATTTCCTTACATTCATTTCCAATTGAGGGGTTAACTTGTTTACTAACCACCATACAATTAGAAATGTTATGACCAATAATCTTACATAGATCACAAAAGGGGGATTTAGTTCATATTCTGTTCTGATTTTAGTTTTTTAATTCTTTTCATTGAAGGAAATGTAATTAGGCAATTTTTAATCAATTTCTATTTCAACCATCACCCTCGCAAAAATCCCTAAGTTAGCATTTAATGTTCTATGATCTATTTTGAGAGGGGTTCCTATACAGGAGGAAATGTCTTTTAAAATTTTTGGTTTCCAAAAGAACCAATTCAGATCGTGTAGTCTAATCCAATCCTGTGCCATTATGTTCGTAAATTTATATGCGTTGAATGAAAAGTCACACTTAGATAATCTAAGAAAATCCGGTCTCATATTTAGATTTCCAGTCCTCTATACCCTATCAAGATCTACATGGGTTCTTAACAAAATATTATTATCCCATTTTCCTATTGGTATCGATTTCTTATTTGAGAAATTCCAACAGTGATAAATATGCAAATGTAAATCAGTAAGGTTCCAAGGATGATCACCTTTGAGGTAGGATATATGACACCTAATAGAATATTTTCTCATTTGAGTGCGGTATAGAAGAGCATCCAGGTCTTCTTCCACCGAGTAGCCTCCATAATCAATCTTTTTGAAGCAAGGAATCTTTGATGCATTATAAGCTTCCAGAGCGGTTCCCTTCAGAGCATCCAGAAATGAGATCCCCTGCATTCGACCGATGGGTGTTTGATTGCGGGCCTTTTCATCGAGGATTTCGACTCTTTTATTATTCGCGACAAAATCTTGGTCTGATATGGGATGCTTTGAACAAGGAGGCACAAATCGATGTGATTCGAATCTCTCAGGCTTGAGAAAGGAGTCCGCCATGAGGGGTGAGATCAAGAGAAATGGAAAAGGAACCCTAATCTCCCGATATTTTTGGAGAGAGAAAGTCTCATTTTAGTAAATATAGCTAAATAATTATATTATACATAAATATATTTATGATGAGATTTATATAATTATAAATAAATTTACGTAATTATAAAAATATATAAATATATATATGTACGTATATATATATATATTTATGAATACATGTACTTATAACTTTTTAAATAATTATAACAGTTTATATATTTATAAATGTAATTTTATTAAATATTTATACATTTATTTATAATTATTACTATTTCTATAATTATATGTTTATATTTATAAATATATTTAAAAATTGTAAATATATCTAAACAGTTATAATTATACATAAATATACATTTACTCTTATAATTATGCATAAATATATTTAGGATAACACATTTATATAATTTTAAATAAATTTATATTATTATATATAATTATATATATATATATTCTAAAGACATATATTTATAACTATTTCACCATCCTTATCATCATTTATTTATTCAAAAAGTTCATGAGAACAAAAACAAGAGAAACAACGACAAAACATGGGGTAGGGAGGCAAAAAATAGGAATCCAAGGTAATGTACTCTTACTATGTTCTCCCCCTTAGGCCTCAAGAAGTTCTATCTTGGGAAATATGTGACACAAGTTCCTTGTTTTTTCATGGATGCAAGGAGGTCCACAACCCTATTTCCCTCACCCCAAATTTGCAGTACATGAATAATATTATTGAGGAGAATTCTGTACCTTCTTGTAACATAAGAAATCAACCATGGGATAATACGTGTTTCATATAGAGGATAGTGTAGAATAACAAATTTTGCTTCAACTTTTTCTACTTCTATATTCATTTGAAGACATCAGAATAGTCTAGTGAGTAAATCCATGGATTTGGCCCAGAGGAAGTGGTCGTTATTGAATGGTACTATAAAATTAAGAATAACATATCCCATGGGGTCTTTAACGAAACCCCCTCCCAGGATGTCACATGGGAATCAAGAACCATCTGTGTTATGTTTTACGCCCAAAAAGGGGTGGACACCATCAAACCCACTACCCCTAGGAATTATTGTGAATGGAGTGGTAAGTGGGTTTCTTGCCTAAAAAACTCTCAGAGCAGAAGCATTACATGGGTCCATAAATTTTCTAACTATATTGAGTAGTAGGTTCATTGTTTGGATGATAATATATTTCCCCATTATAAAATCCTCTTCATTTAGAGCCATGTTTCTTGATTTCCAAATACACCATTATCCAGTGATCATCACAATTGCTATTTCCATCTTTTCAGGGCCTGCAAAAACAACATCATGAATCCATTAGTTTAGAGAAGGGATATTGAAGAAATATTGAGAGGATAAAGTATTAAAATTGCCAAATGAGATTCATATTGTGCGTGTCCAATAAACTTTAAAAAAAGATGGTTCATACTCTCATCCTGATGTTCCCTACAACATGGACGAGGTATATGCTAGTTATTTTTATATTGTTATCAGTAAGTACCACATGGTTTCTCATTATCTTGAAAAAGAACATATATGTTGAATGAATAATATTACATCATAGTGTCTTGCTCCAACAATCAGTTTATTCCTGGGATATCATCTTCATTCATAATTCCCTCATGGAAAGGCCCTGGAATTGAGGTTGTAATGATACACATATAAAGTTCTATGTTCATTTCAATAAGATCCAAATATTCTTATTGGTTATGATCCAGAACATCCATGATGAAAATGAGGTATATCCTGTAATCCCTAAAAGAAATTGTTGGAGCTGGATATCTTTGGAAATCAATATGTGATGCAGCCCAATTGTGGTTCCAAAAGTGAATATCACCTTCACCCACAATCCACCTGGTAAAAAGTTACAAAGTCAAGATTTGGTGAAAAATAATGGGCCATAAGGGAGATGAATTCCCTCCCGAAACCTACTCACCCATTTGAATTTAGTATCCATGACCTTTCTCGAGAGTTCTCGCTCCTATAATACATCCCACAAAAGCTTTTCATTCAAGAAACAGGGAGTTTTAGAGATATTTTCCATGTTAATTCCCCGTTTCCTGGATTTTCCTTTCCATTATGTCCCAATAGACCCAGTTCCATTTTCCATCTGAGAGAAAATCCAAAATAATCATTCTAATATTCTGTCAACATTGTATGTTAGAGTTCTCAAAACCTTAACATCTATGAGGGCATTTATTGGTATGGCTGATAGAATGCTGTTAACCAACATGATCCTATCTTCGAAGGATAAATAATGGTTTCCAATACAATACATGAACCGTTATCCTACATAAAATGTTATCTATGTGATGTATGCACAGACTACATGCTGAAATGGGGGTATATTGTTACGCCATATGAAATCTTCTACTCTACATGGCCACACTATTACATAAGGAATAAACCCATATATCAGATAATTTGTTTGAGATACAGAGTCATCTCTTCACCTGATTGATTATATGTCCTCTCTGATGAAAATACTCTTAAATAACTATTTTGCTTCCTTAGACTGATATTTTACTTCCTTTCAAGAAGATAATTTTTTTTTGCTAACATAATATGAGAGATACAATGGGGGTTCATCATACTTCGGTAAGGAATAACTTCTACCATTGGTATGTTCCTACTAATAAGGTGTCTTAGAAAATTTCACGAAAGGATGAAAATTATTGGGGATATGGAATCTCCATGTCTCAACCCATAGGTTTCCTTGAAAAATAAAGGGTACCTCCCATGAATGAGTTTATGTGTCACAAGGAACTAAAGAACCTAAAAATAAATTAGTTGGACTTGGAAGAGAAGCCCATATATGGTAACACCTTGATGAAAAGTTTCCATTCAATTATATAATTTCACTTATCCATATGAATTTTTTCTTTCATGTTTGAATGGATATCATTGAGGTTAATTGTAGTAACTACCTATTGGGTCATTTCTATGGCCCCTTTTATTGATTTTACTTTAATAAATTCTTGATCCTCCTAAGAGATCTAATGGGGAAAAGGTGAGTATAACCTTCTCTTGATGACACCGACAAGTACTTTATACAAAAAAGATAAACATTCTCAATGGCTTATAGAGTTTGAGGGAGGAAGGGTTATTAATTTTGGGAATGATAACTAAAGTAGTGGTGTAGGAAACATATAAAAGACTTCCTCCTGGAAATAAGACATGAATGGGAAGAACTAGAACAATCCAAACCACATTCCAAGAATCCCTGTGGAAAGATTTTGGGAAACTGTTTGGTCTAGGACTACTCTCAGAATTAAGGACCATAAAACCCTTATGAATTTATTTCTCATCTTGGACTGATTCCAAGAGTGCATTTTCCGAATTGAAGACATTTTTTGAAACCACTTCCAAATACTCAGTGTTCCCTCCCAAATACCCTTTATTCATACATAGTTTAGTACTTTCATGGAGCATTTTGGAAGGGATTGATCCATACTACCAATTATGTACAAATATTTAGAGTAATATCCATACATTGGAAATATATTCTTCTTTATGAAAAACTTGTTCTCCTAGATGTTGGCATGGGAATATATTGTATTCCTATTTCCTTCATGGAGCCACCATAGTCTAATTTATAATGCATCTCACGTTCTTCTTTCAAGATCATTTCTTCCAGAGTATCCTTTCTAATAGTGAGTTCTTCAAGAAACATTTCATTCCAGAAATCTTCAAGGATATATTCTAACCAGTCGATATCCTTCTTGATTTTTTCCATATCCTAGGAACATGGAGGTTTATACCAAACCCATTACTGTAGGGTGTTTTGGGAATCCTCATCATATTATGTAGCGTTATCCATGAATTTACCTATATGGTCTTTGACCAATAATCACTTACAGTCTGACGGTATTCTGGAATGTGGTTCCATGGATTATAGATGTTGAAACACTCACTGCTCTCATACCTGGGAGACAATTAGTCTAGAAAATGTGAATGATCAAATATACCTCGCACTAGGTTAGAATAATTTTCACCGCGATAGGAAGATATGGCCTAAATATTTTCCAGTCATCTGTCAAAGTAACACCGAGTTTAGAAAAACCCTATCTGGTTTTTTCACCATGTGAACCAATCACCAGTGGAACGAATATTTAATAGCCCCTTACTGTCCATGAATTGTCTGAAATCCATTCTAGAATTCTGGTTGAAGTTTCCTCTTCCTTTCTTCCCATCTATATCAGCTATGACATAAAATTATCCTCCAAAAATCCATGGGGCGTCTCATGGATCAAATGATTCATGGCCATGCCACAAGGATTCACTTCTTTGAGTATCAAAACATCCATAGATGAAGGAAAAAAATAAGATGCTATACCTATAGTCACTTTTGTAGTGATAAAATAGTTATCAACCATTATCAATTCCACTATGATATTATTTATAAATTTATATGTACTATTTATAAAAAATAAATATATTAATTTAATTTTATAATAATATTTATATTTTATATTTATATAATTATTAATATAGCTAAATAATTATAAAATTATTTAAATAAATTTATTTCTAATTATTTTATATTAAATATATGTGTTATAACTATAAATGTTTATATAATTACAAATATATAATTATAAATATAATTATATAAATATATATTTTTATAATTTTAACGAAAAAATATATAAATAAATCCATTAATGTAATTTTAAATGAATAAAAATAAATATATTATAGGTACCTAAGGGTACAATTATATTGAAACACACATAACCACAGGTCACCCACATACCAATGGGACATGAATTATGGTGTGAAAAAATTGGGTTTTAAGGGTTTTTTATGTTGTGCCTTGGGAAAGGTAATTTTTTGTAAAATGTTGTAACTCTCATTGAAAATGGGACACTATTTAGTTCATAACATATGTCTAAAGGATTACAGTGGAGGGAAGAGTAGTTGTAGTACTATTTTCATTCAAACTACAATAAAAAACCATATGCACACACTTTTTCTTTATTTTTCTTACACTCTTCCCACTCACTACATTTATTGTATATGTTTTATATTTTTATTATTAATCACCATATCAACATTATTATTTTTTACTCTGATTATTTTATGTTATTCAATTAACCACCCACTTGTAGTTTCCATCAATATTATTTGATATAAAAATAGGTTTTATAAATGTAGTAAATCTTAGATTCTACTCAATTTCTATCATTTTACATGGCATAATAGTATAAAGGAGTGATCATTTTAAATGTATGGTGAAGGGTGAGTTGATAATTGGATCCGAATGAAGCAACCTTTATTTTATGAGAGAGACTATGTTTATTGGAAAGATAATATGGAATCTTACCTCATGTAATAAATCAATGAGAATGAGAACTTAATAGTAAAACCATATTAACTTTGATAAAAAAACCCAACTAGTAATAGTATAACTATGTATATTCATAGGTATAACATCAAGAAATTTTTTGTGTGTTGAGAGTTTAAATGTTTTTAGTCATGTTTTTACATGTGAAATTAGTCATGATATTTTCAAAAAAATTTAAGTTACACATTACGGTATATATATGTCCACAAAAAACAATACTTGCAATAATGAGAGATGAGTATAAGGACATAAATATGGGATAAAAAATTTATATTAATCAAATAAAATATAGGTTCCCAATCATTTTGAATGGAATGAGTGCACTTGGAGAATCATAAGAGAGTATTTCTATGATTGAGTTAGCTTTCAAATCACTATAATAGAAGTGGCATGCCTAGAATGTTTTGTTGTTGAAATAATGAAATTTAAGGTTATAAAATTTGGTGAGATTATTACTTCACTGTTATAATACATTCCTGAGTTGAAAACATTTTATAATTAATATAATTATAAAATAATTGTGTAACTACTAAAATAATTATTATTTGTTCCATTTCCCATGATGATGATTCTTGTTGTTCAACTAATATAAATGAGCGGATAGCTAATGCTATGAAATGAGTTTAGATGTTGATGCAGAAGAAAATCTATATAATTGATATAATAATATCCATTAAGGATGATATAATAGATAAAAATAAAGGTAGTATGAATTTATATTTTTCGAAACAAAAATTTAATGAGTTCCCAAATAAATGAATAGATGATCAAGACAGTTTTTAGTTAATGAATTAATGAAAATATAATAAGTTTATGAAGAATGAAAATATTTTTATTGATAAATGGAGTATAAATGATGATACATTTTCAAATGATGAATATTGAGGTGAGAAAGATGACTATTAGAAAATTTAAATGGATAAATATGGTAAAGTAACAAATTAATTTTACCACAAATGTTCTTTAAGTGATGTGGAAAAACATACATGGAATTATGGATATATAAGTTTTCATAAGAACATGAATCATATAAGTAATTTTGGTTATGATTGAAAAGGATGCACACAATCAATGGAAATTCAATTAGATGGGTTGGGGGTGAATCATTAAATTTGATACCCTTTTATATTAAATTAAAAAAACATCCTCACCTATTACTGATAAAGAATTTATTGTTAGTACATGCACAATTGAACACACAAATATGGAATTATATATTTTCTATATGGCTTAAAACTCAAATCAAATAGAAATTTCTATGTATGGATGGAATCATTTAAGACCATACAATCCAATAGTATCATAATTGTGATTACAAATGAGTATGTATTTTCATTGAAACCATTTTATAAAAAATTTATATTTACCATGTAATGTGATAACAAACTAGTAAGATAAAAAATCTATTTTCATTAAAATGTGATTCTCAAATAGGATCAGACTTCAATCATGTTATTGTAGTTGTTATTCTTCTTATTTCTCTTTTTTAATCCTCCACATCAAATTACGATGAAAAATTTAAATTTCTCTTCCTATCCTTATTATATATATATTTTTCTTTGTACAAATATAAAAAAAATTATTAAATTTGTAACACTTGTTACCTCTTCATATTCATAATTTAATTTGAAAATTCTAAGAAGAAAAAAATCAACATATCCTGACATCATGTTCAAATTCACCCATTTCAAACTCTATTATTAAATATTTCTTGGTCATAAGAATGCTGACACATTATTTTCATACTTGAATATAACACAATTTTTGAGATAAATTACATAATGGTAATACATTCCATGATCAAAAGGTTTTTTATCATGTGAAAATCATATTAATCCAAAAACTATACACAATAAAATGTAAAAATTATTTAATTATTTCTTAATAATACTTCCAAATATCTCTTCTTCTCCTTAGAACATTTAATCTTTAGAGGATATACATCAAATAATGGGGTGAGATAAAATCCTAGTAAGGGGACAAATAAAATGGAATAGACATGATCTATAAAACAATTTAATACATGTATGAGCATAATCTTTATCATTATATCACAAGGGAAAGATAGTCATAAAAAGAATTAGGTATTCCATTGAAAAAAGGACATGGAATGAGGAATATGTATACTAATGAATCATCATAAAATAGTGTTCAAATACCACAAACAGTTTGAAAGAAATCTAGAATCATGTTCGAACACAACATATGTGCATAAATCATAACATCAAAATTTATAACAAATCCCTCATCATGTTCACATATAATACACATTATCATGAGATATATCACAAGACCCCATTAATTGACGGAATATATAATTATTAACCCACATTAATTAATTATAATAATTTTATATATGATATAAAATGGGGACACATTAAAATGATAGACATGAATTACACATTAAAACAAAATTGGTTTAATGGGGGTTTCCTGAATCAGATATTAGTGAAAAAGCATTAATGATCCTCAAATAATAAGGGGAAAATATTTTTGATAAATATATTTTTTTTTCATAAATGATCATGAGTCATTATTATACGGAGAAATTTTTTAAAAGTAATTATGAGTTGTTACACCATGTCTATGGAATTAAAATTTGTAAAAGTAATTTTCTGCTCTCTTGTTTCTCGATAAATGATTTATTTTTCATTTGTACCTTTTACATTGAAAAAACTATATATTTGTTACACCATGTAAATGGAATTTAATCCAATAGTTCCATTCCAAACAAAGGCCTAATATATCACCTTCTATAAAGATTGATGGAAAAAACCCTTCCTCAACTTATTAATTAGTTGCACGTCATTTTTGATTAACCCAACATACCGTACATCCCCCTAACATATGGAATGATAGTTATTTCATTAAATCTAAGTGACTGAGTCATGAAATGAAAATAATTATAATCATAAAGTCTAAGGACCATTAAACACACTAGAATATAGGAATATCCTATGACACAAAAATATGAAAAATTCCCACTGATAGGTCTGTTATCATAATATCCCATTTTTAAGATTACAAAGTTAAAACTTCACGAGAAGAAGAATCATCTGATTATGTGTACTCACATCTATTTGTTTTAATAATATTTTTCCTATCAATTTACATTATATATCCATAAAACCATGTTTAAGAATATCATCATGGAACTTCAATGTTCTCATCACAGTAGAGAATTATTATAATATTTTCAATGCCACATATACTATAAGAAATTATTACAACAATTTCTTGAAAAAAATGAAAAATATATAATAATATGTTATGATAATATTAAAAATTTCAAATATACATGTAATACAAGTTAAAAACCTATGGTTCTAGAACACCAAATCTAATATAAAGACCATCCCTGAAATTGAGGACTTAGGAAGAGTTGTGATGTTTAAGAGAATAATTCTATTAAATTACCAATTAAGAATTAGAATAGGGAATAAATAATTGATCAATTGAGTAACAAGTTTTAATTAGTGTCTTTTCGAGTTTGGAAAACACCCTTTATAGTTAAACTAGTATTCAAACCAATATATTTATAAGTACCCCTTATCCCAGTGTATATATTTAGAAAAAATTGAGATTAAATACATTTATTAGACTTAAAAATATACACATATGTGTATATGTTTATAATTCACATTTAATAAGAAGAATGGGAATTAGAATCCATTTTAAATATCTTGATAAATAAAATATTTCATAAGGAATTTATAAAAAATTGCTTAGAAGACTGAAGCACCCTTGAAATCAATTACATAGATTAAGTAAGATAATTTAAAAAATAGATGTAGCACTTGGTGTTATTAATATTTTAATACTTGCTTTAGAAACACATTTTATATTGGAAAACAAATGGCCAAACATAGTAAAACATGAAAACATAAATAAGTCCAATTACATCCATAACAATATTTTTCTTAAATGAATGTACTTAATAAAATATTGAAAATGAATAATTAAATAATAAAGAAATCACGGCTCTCAATTAAAATGTTTAGTCATAGGGTAAGCTACCTAAAAAATTCCATTATTGAAAACTATGGAACAAATATTGCTCAAGAAGATCTAAATAATAAAGAATGACCAAAAGGATCTTTACGAAATAGAAAACCAAAAATAAAACTCACCTAAATGAACCCTTGGTCATTATAACATGTTAGGGATAGATATGGGGAGAGAATATTTAAGAAAGGGAACAAGGAATGTGTTATAGGTGATTTACCTTGAAGAATAAAGAAACAATCTTGAAGAAACTCCAATAATTCATCATACAAAGAAGAGGAACCAAGGGAGAGGTATCCATAGTATTGCACTATCAAAATGGGTGGGGTGAGGGGTGATTTTGGGTTAATAACTGAGGATTAATAAATTATAAAATAAGACTTTTAATGAACTTGGGAAACACACATGATCTAGCTACATGATTTGGAAAAACGTATCCCAACTACATGTCGTCTACTGGGCTTCTAGAGAACCATTAAAGGGGAGGCCTCAATGTTTGAAAATATTTCACCAACCATGTTTTAGGATCTAAAAACTGTTGTGGTTGTCACATGTTTTCTGCATGGTTTAGAAAAAAATATGCCTTAACTGTCCAACATGGTTTTTATTCCAAAAAACTTTCAACTTTGGGGAAAAACTACCTTGAAGTAGGGAAATCATATATGGAGTCAAAGATAAGTAAAATATTATAGTAGTTTTGGGTGAGGTTGTGAAAAAACCAAAGTGGATTAAATGTTCTATGATATAGATCATTCTCTCTCCTTGGGTCTGAAGGGAAGAGGGTTGGAATGGGTGAATTCAATGGGTTTGTAAATTTTTATACCAGGGTAGAAAAAACCCTATTGATGTTCTCACAACTAGGTTCACTTCGTGAATAACTCTATTCACAAACCCACTAAAAATTATGTCACCACCATTTAAACCATGAAGGGAAATATTCAAACCATGAATCATTTTGGGACTTAACACTTCCACTGATAGGTCATTTATCAGTGTAGAATCGTGAATTTAACAGAACTAAAACACATTATTATCATCAATACCATTAAAAGTGGGACTATTCTATCAACACTAAAAAAGCCCAGATGAAGGGTGATCATTTTCATCGATAAAAAAATTGTTGATAAAGGTGGCCCTTTATCAGTAGTTTTTTAGCACTGATAAAAGACCCCATTTATCAACAAATTTTAGCAGTCATAAAGGCCGCCCATTTTGAGCCCTTTCATTAGCACAGATAAAGGGGAATTTATTATCTCTAGAAATAGAATTGATATAGGCATTAATGATACAATGTACCTTTGAATAAGAGATCACTACAACAAATACTCCTATTTGAAAATACACATGTTTGAAAAATAATAGTTTCATTGATGTAAAATTTATATAAAAATAACAAATACTATATTTATACATTTAAAACAATGTTTTTCATAATTAATTTTGAAGTTACTATCCAAAATCATTTGAAAACATTTCATTATCTTTGGAACCCATGACCCTCTATAAAAAAAGTCCAATTATACTATCAGTTACTGAAAAAACTACCCCAACCTCAGAAAAAGGATCCAACACTATTAGAAGAAAATATTAGATTAGTGAGAATGTAATGGAATAAATTAAGCATTAATATCAAATAATAAATTGCGAAAATGTCAACTTAAAATAAAAGGATACACAAGGTTTCATACAAATCAAATAATGCTTCTAATTGAGGTGAGGATGATTCCTACACATCACAATTCAATTTTTGATCATTTTCTTAAAATATAGAAAGAAGATGAATATGGTTGCTTAGTTTTGAGTAAGTCACTTTTATTTTTTTAATAAACTGTTATTTTTAGATGGAAATATGAACCTTGAGTCATACCGGTCACACTGTGTGTTGATATGACATGAGATTGATTTGTAAACATCATAAATGACATATGAGTCATTATAAAAATTTATCAATATAATCTGAGTGCATTTGTTTAGTTATTAGTGAGTAACACACATATTGAACAAAAATGTAAATTTTATTCTGAAAATGACCACATTGAGTCATACTGGGGATAATTTTTATCATATTAAGTTGTATATGATTCCTACTTGTATAAAATTAATTATGGATTTTTTTATTAAAGTATCAAATAAGTACCATTTCTTTTTCATTGTTTTTAGTATGTCACTAATTTATTTTACTAAAATTTCAATTTAAAATAAAAAGATACACTTGGAGTAATACAAGTGAAATCATGTGTCATATTGAGATTCGGTTAATTCATATATTTTATAGATGACAGATGGGTCACTACCCTAAAGTATCAAAAGAATCTAAAATATTTTTTTCAATTTTGAGTATGTCACTTTTTTTAGAAGATGTCATTTTAAATTATAAACATGAACATTTGGGTTAAACTGGTCACATCATGTGTAAGATTGTAGTGAGACTCATTCCTACACATGAAAAATTAATTCTGAATCATTTTACCGAATTATTATAAAATTGCAGTGTGCATTATTATTTTTCAGTGAGTGATACATGTTTTGAACTAAATTGACAATATTAAACTAATGAAAGACACATTGATTCAAACTGGGAAGTTGATTTTCCATATTGAGGTTAGGATGATTCCTACAAATAAAAAATGAATTATTGACCATTTTCCTAAAGTATTAAAAAAATACTAATTATTTTAATCAGTCTTGAGTATGTCACTTGTCCACTTTTCTAAAATTAATGTCAATATTAAATAAAATGGAATGCTTGCAGTCATACTAGTCTTACCATGCATCAGATTGAGGTGTTGTTGACCCATACAAATCAAAGAATACTTATGGATCATTTCCTAAATTATAAAAACAATATGAATGTTTTTTCTCAATTTTTTGTATTTCAGAAATCCTTATAAGTAAAATTAATGAGAATTTTAAATAAAAAGAAAAAATTGGAGTCATACCCATCACATCGTGCTTCATATTAATGTGGGGAAAATTTATTCATGTCACAAATCACATATGGATCATTTTACTAGTGTATAAAAATAATATGAATATGTTTTCATAGTTTTGAGTATGTCACATGTGTTTTTACTAAAATTTCATTTCAGACTAGAAACTAATACTTTATGTCATATAGGACACATCATGTGTTAGTTCGACATGAGATTGATTCCTACATATCCAAAATGACTTATGAATCATTTCCCTAAATTACCAATAAAATCCAAGACTGTTTTCTTAGTTTTAGTGAGTACCACACTTTTTGATCTAATATTTTAATTTTTAACTAATAATGGACACATTGAGTCCTACGATGAACACCATGTATTAGATTTAGGTGTAGCAGATTCTTATATGTCAAAAAATGACTTATGGGTCCTTTTATTAATGTATAAAAACATTCTGAATGTTTTTTTTTCACAATTTTGAGTATTACACTTTTCAATTTTTCTAAAATTAATGTCAAATGTAAGTATCAAGACACTCTTGGAGTCATATCACTAACACCATGCATCGTATTGAGGTGTCGATGATTCTGATAAATAATAAATGAATTACGTATAATTTTACTAAAGTATGAAAAAAAAATTGAATGTTTTTTTTTGTTTTTAGTATGTCATTTGTGTTTTTACTAAAATGTCATGTTAAACTGGAAACACACACTTTGAGTTATACCAGTCACATCGTGTGTCAGTTTGACATGATACCAATTCCAACACATTAAAAATTAATTATTAGTCATTGTCTTAAATTATCAAGACAATCATAGTTTGTTTTCTCCATTTTAGTGAGTGACACACTTTTTGAACTAAAATATCAATTTTAAACTAATAATGGATAGTTTGAGTTATACTGGGAACACTATGTATTAGATTGAAGTGAGGATAATTAAAACACACCAAAAATGACATACAAATAATTTCCCTAAATTATCATTATAATCTGAAATTTTTTCCTGGGTAATGAGTATGTCACATTAGATTTTTACTAAAATTATAGTCAATTTTAAATAAAAATACACACTTGGTGCCATAACAGGAACACTATGTATCAATTAGAGGTAAAAATGATTCATATATGTCAAAAAGTACAAATGAATCTTTTTTATAAAGTATCACTAAAAATAGAAATATAATTGATTTTTTGGTATGTCAATATCTTTTTTACAAAAATTAATGTCCATTTCAAATTAGAAGACATAGAAAGAGTCATAGCAGCCACACTATGTATCAGATTAAGGTGCAGAAAATTCATAAATGTCATAAAGGACTTATTGATTGTTGATCTCATGTATCAATCAAATATGAACTTTTTTTTTTGGTTTTGAGTATGTCAGTCATGTTTTTAAAAAAATAACATCTCATTAAATAAAAATTTACAATTTGAGTCATATAGTCACATCATGTGTTTGATTGAGGTTACGATGGATTCTACACATCAAAAATGACAGATGTATCATTTTCCTAAAGTACCAAAACAATATTAATTTGTTTGATTAATTTTGATTATGTAATATGTGTTTTGAACTAAAATGTAAATTATGAACTAAAAACATACATTTTGATTCATACTGAGCACACTATGTATCATATTGAAATGCGTCTGATTGATTAAGTGATGTTTGTTTTGATTTCAAATTTATTCAATAATCCAAAAAAGATAGAACATGTTCCATTTTGATGGAAGAGTAAACCCCATGAATCCTAAAAACCCCCTTCAAAAATCTCTATGTTCACACTTTTACAACATGTTGTAGAGATTTAAATGAAATATATGACTTCCCAAAAGATATGTAAAAAAACCAAAAAATTATTATATAAAAATGATATGAAATTAACCTAAAACTCATAGATAAAATGGTGGAAAATTAACTAAATAATAAGTAATAAATAAACTTTTCATGATTTCTATATATATTCTTGACCCATTTCCTTTTTCCCATTATCTATGTTGGAGCCTCAAAATACAATATCTCTTGAGAAAGAGAAGATTTGAAAAAACCACCAAAACTGTAGGAAAATAACCCACCAGTATAAGGAAATAATTATTATATCATTGATACTATATAATAATAAATTAAACATAAATATGAATCAATAAATTAAAAAAATGTGAATTTTGAACTAAAACCACACAATTTGAGTCATACTGGGTACACCATTGATTGGGTTGTGGAATGGTTGATTCCACTTGTCTTTTTATCAGAAATTTCATGATCATAGTACATAATTGAATTATCCTTTTTTTATGAATTCATTTTTTCATGATCTCTATTAAAATTAAAAAAATAAGTATTAGATAAAAATGATGACGAAATTAACTAAATAAGTAGATTAAATAATGAGAAAATAAACTAAATAAGTAGTAGTAAGTCACATATTCATGATATATGTGTACATTCTAAGACCAAGTATATTTTATAGTCATTTAAAAATTAATAAATTTCATTTTTATGAATATGAGGACTTTTAAAAGTAATGGTAATACTGAGAAAAACAAAAAATTGATTAATAAATATTTTAAATGAAATAGTAATTATCTTTGATAATAACTATTCTGGGATTCTAGTTTTTTTATGGTATATGATATATCTCATAAATTTTCATACATAATAATCATAATATTTTCCATTTGTTTTTTTCATACATAGTATTTGTTTGATTGTTCCATTTGTTTTTTCATATGTGTTTTGATGGTGAAATAATTTTATATATACCCAAATACTTATCACCATATATAGGTCGACAAGCTCCTTGTATGTATTGAATATCATAATTATGTGATTTGGATGATATTTAAAGACTTCCCTATAATAAAAATATTCTCCTTAAAACATAATATAAAATATATAACTTGAATTTCAGTTTAAAACATTGATGTAGTGTATCCCAAATTGACAAATGTCATCACATTTAGACAGTTTGATGGGTATCTATGTAGTGAATCCAAAACAATAAAAAATTAGAGTATCTAAATTTAATACATTGATAATCCAATGATTCCCAAAAAAATAAATGCAGGAATAAGTAACTAAAAGAATGAAAATAAATTTTATATGAATTAAATTGTATAGTTTAATCCTTCTATCCTTGTTAATAAATTTTGCTTGTCATTCGGAATATTAATTTAAAATAAAGCAGCTAGTTTTTACACTATTTAATCAATTTTATTTGAATCCAATGAGGTTAGTGGTGTATATGTAGTGTGAGGAATAATGATTCCATATTTATGTTCATGGGGATTTCCCTTAAAATAGTATTGATATAGATTCTGGAAAATTATATGAATTGTTTTTAATCATACATTATATAGTAGATCATATATTGAAAAAACAAAATCATGAAAACATATCTCATGTATAAATTTACAACTGAGACTCCTAACTAGTTATACATAATGAATTTAGTTACGTTCTCAAGAGAAATGTAGTCTGTAATAGATTTTAAATACACTTATTCTTTCAAATAAACGATGAAATTTCTACCATTTTATAACCTTGTATCCACATGATCCTTCAATGTTAGTAAATTAATATATTAAAAAATTAGGGTAAAGGTGTGTTTTGAAGATATTTTTGATTGGTTGGTTGATATTTTAGATCACGTTGATTCAACCATTCATTTCACCCCTTCCCATTTTCCCTCTATAATACCATTCTTTAGTTTAGAACTTTCTTCATTAACTGTTATATGTTTTCATGAAAAACAAATTTGAAATGAATACCTTATTGTTGATATATTCATTTAAATCATTTGATGACCATGCCATGACTATTCAAATAGCATGCTCGATCGTATGAATATATGAACCGTCAAAGTGAATAAGTGACTTGGATCTTGGATCGTGTTCAACTAAATGTGTCAGTATCTCTTCCATTTTTTATCTTTATCAGCCTCTTTTTTCTCATTATATGTTCATAGTGTCACACAAAAAACCAAACGTATAATGCATCTATACTATTCTGGACGCTTTAAGGCCACCGATAGTAGTCATTCATCCATCATAACTGATGATGATTTATGTGTCGAAGACATTTGAAAATATATGAAAATAAGTAATCATTATTATATTTTACGGATTTAAAGGAAAACCAATTTTTATTATTCCATACTTACACATGATTCCCACAATTTTTGTGTGTTTTCAGAAAATATAATCCCATATTTTTTTCATGTGCCTCCTTTCGTAGCACATGGCATGGAATAGAAGTGAAAATGGAATTGGATTCATCGATCGTCATATAAATAGTGAAAGATAAATATGATGTTGTTTCATATAACACAAATATATTATGGTATATTTAAAACATGTAAATATTTTTCCGGTGAAACATACTCCATCCTTGATTTACTATTGATGTACATTGGTTTTTATTCCCATTGCATATTTTTAGCACACATTTCATGTTTCATAAATAAAATATTCTCAACCATGGTATTTATTAAACATGTTGTAAAAAAATGTATTTCTAGAAATAATGTACATAAAATGATGCCTCCTCACAACATCTAGTAAATTCATCTCACACTTCTTAGATTATCATAGGAGAAAACATTTTTAATTGGTTCCTGTATACTTTCCCATCAACATCTTTGAGATGAAACATTATTATAATTTTGCGAAAACCTCTATAAGCATTTACAGAAAGCATTAATAGAAATTCATTTCAGGATTTATCTATTATAAATACACTATATATGGGATAATGAAGAGTAAATAAATGTTTCAATATTTTAATTTTTAGTAAAATTAAAAAGGTATATCAGAATGTTACACTAGCATCTTCTAAAATCAATGTCTTAAGCATGGGAATAACATGTTTCCTTGAATCTACACGAATCAAAACTCACTGCCGAGTAGTGAACCCAATGAAATTTTTGAACATGGACTTATTGGGATTAACATCAGGGCCGCATGCATTCCATCAAACCTAAAACTTGTTACCTTTTATTTCCTTAATAATTCATACAAAGACCATCACACTACAATTATATTGTTTTTTTTGGGACATTAGTTGTTTTCTTATTACCATTTTCACAGGTTCAATATCATCCATATGTTATTCCACTGGATTGGTAGCATCATCATGTGAAGAAGGTTGTTGTTCCTCAGAAATGGGAGCACCAATTGGCTGAGAACCCTATTATTCCTCAATATTGGGAGCATTGACATGTGCATAAGTGATTATAAACAAAAGTGGTTCAACATTTAATTTAGATTATGTAAATACAGCAGTGAACATCTAATAATATGAGGTAACAGAAAGTATATGAAAATAACTATAACATGATTATTGAAATATATTTATATATGTTGATGGGATTTTACCCCACTAACAGGTATTAAAATCACTTTACTGTGGTATCCTCTAAAATAAAAGTCCCCCTCTACATTGTAACAACTATGAAATGATTGTGATATCCTGATTAAAGTGTCATACTGAGATTAAATTTCATCTATCCCTTCAGTGGTAATGGTTGGTTATTGAAAAATTAACCACATTTGGTTTAAATGAAATAGAACATAATGTACTTTTACTTCCCATTATTTCATTAAAAATGATTCATCTTTATACCCTTCCTTACTAAAACACAATTTAATTAATCCTAATTAATTTATCTTAATATTTTTCTTCTTACGATCATACTTTTATTGAAAAATAATCAATTATAATGGCATATAATCCAACACCCATATTTTTTTTGTGATTCAAAAGTATGAAAATATTCAAAAAAATTGATTTTTATCCTTGGTACCATATACATGAATCTCTTCATCCATAAGTGTTACTTCACTGTTTTTCATGTTACCACCTTAATATTTTTCATTTTTATAGAACATATAACCACTAATTACATGACCATTATAAAATAATACCTGAATACTTGTTCCTATGTCCATCCATTGAAGTTTTTCTTAAAATGACTCCGACTTTTAATCTAACTCTAGAATAATATGGTCTCAAAACATCCAATAAACTATTGATTATTTGTATTTAATATCTAGATTTCATCTGTTGATGGATTCAAACTCATAGGAATATAATTTTGGGTTTAAACATATTGGGAAACCCATAAAATATTATTAAAAACATAAAGGTGGTCTTCCTCCAGATATATTATACTGATTGTATAAACCATAATTCCAGAAATTCCTTTACCCACAAGACACCTTATGTGATATAGAATTTGGTAGACCAATTATCTCCACACCGTGTATGTAGTTGGTAAATAACTCAATGTCTCTTTAAATAATATATCTCTCAATGATAGATTATTCTAGCCAAATTTGATTTTTTATGTACCCTTTAAAAACATTCATAAGTTTTTCAATGGGGTGATTCCATCTAAAATTCATAGGACCACATAGTCAAATATCTTGTACCATGTATACCGTGAAGTGAGTTTTCATATCAAAGAATTAATGTGGGAAGACCAATTTTAACTCAAATAATATGATTGAAATATCCTTTTACATAGTTTTTAATTTATCTGGGTTTATATCTTTACTGCATGTAGTATTGAAAATCAAACTAAGCTTGGTTAATGTATGATGGGCATTATTAGAAAAAATGCATGGTACAGATACAGTCAGTAGATCTTTGACCAAAACATGAAATCCATTTTATTTAAAACCATTTAACATTAAATCAATCATTGACATAGTATTATTGATATTCGATGAATAAATCTCTATAAACATATCATCATTTAAGAAGTAGAAAAACTAATATCTCTCTGGCATAGAAAGAGTGTATGTAGCTAGAGAAAAAAAGTCTAATCTTCACACATCACTGATGCCAAATCTTTATTTTTTCCCATGTCAATCATGTGAAACCTAGCCCTAATTCCATCCTTTGTATTTATGGGTGAATTTAGTAACATACCAATGCCACTATCAAATAATTTTTTTCCCACCGTGTATGACATCTCGAAAATTACTAACATTAAAAATTATTGTTTATTTATTCAATTAATATGATATCTTTTTGCAAAAGGTTTTTATAGGGGTTTTCAAAAATTATTTTCCAAAATTTGTTTCCATATATTTTACATCCTGAAACAACTGATCACTTTTTAGTCGAGATAGTGTTGTATGTTCTTCTGAACTCACATCGAATGATGTCATCCAAGATTAGTACTTATGTTTTTTTGGATAGAAATCCATAATTTTCTAGAAACATGATCACTGATGAATTATTCTCCATAATTAACTATATAGCATGTTTAAAAATGTGACAACCTTGAATTCATTTAATAGTATATTATGAAAAATTCACATAAGGAGGAAATCAATTTATCATTCAAAAAATCATCATTTCTATATACATAATAAAATGAAACACTTCAATCCCACAATAATTTTAAATCTTCGATCAATGGATCCAAAAAAACATTAATATCTTTATCCAGTTGTTTTGGTCTTGACATAAGCGTTGATAACATAATGTATTTTCATTTAATTCATAACCAAAATGAAAAGTTACAATTAACCAACACAAACGGTCATGTATTATGAGAGAAGCATAAAAACCAAAAAGATTCACTCCATCTGTAAGTAGTGCAAGAATTTAGTTTCTCAGATCATATCCAAATTCAGGATACTTGAGATCAATTTTATTCCAATAATGGGAATATATAGGGTGATTATGTTTCCAAAATTTAATTCTTCTATCTGAATACTAATTTAATTTCCTTTTTGTCTCCTAAATTTCATGTATGAACCTATACATTGGAATGATTGGAATGTCACATAAAAATTTCATTGGACCTAATTATTATTTATTTTATTGAGAATCACCACACATTTGGCATTGTTTATGTTTTTTATGGTCTTGTTTAAATAATACATAGTCATTTGGATAGGCATGTTTTCTTTTAGAGATCATACCCATCAAACAAGGCATACATTAGAAACATATGTCCAGCTTGGAATCCCATTATCTTATAGGAACATATCATTCATGAGACCAAGTAGTTAAATAAATCTATTATCACTCGATTAGCTGCTAACTTTAAAATTATAAACCTTCGGTATAGCTGACAATGTTGTATATTTTGCACAAATAACATATAATGATGTATTTGGAAAAACCTTTATCTTCTCAAAAAAAAAATTAGATAATAATGATGTTCATCATAAATTTTCATTTACATTTCCTAAATATAATCTTCATTATCATTCATACCTATAATCACATTCTCAATATAGTCTTATTCATTTTCCACACTTGTAATCATATCAGATGATCCATAAAACATTATGTTATCCCAGTCAATAGCTACATTCACTTTTACCCCATGTTTAGACTAAAATTTATAAATTTTACCTATTTTTTTATAGTTAAATTGTTCTTCCAACTTATTTGGTATAATTTCTCTTGAATAAAAACATTTTAAATCAGAATAATGGTATAAATAAGGTTCATATGCATGATCTTTTGAAAATAGGATGAACTATTTCACACCATCTTCCTACTCTTTTGTCGTATTATTATCATCTATCCATTTTAGATTCATATACGTCCTATTTTATTTAGTAATATTAATATTTAGAAAAATAAATAAATACAAAAAATGGTCATTTAAAATAATGGTAAAATAATTTTTTGAATGAATCATGAAATTTTAGCACGATTTAAAGGAAATTGGTAATTTAAAATAATAAAAGTATTACTCCAATGATGTTGTGTGTTATCCTTTGAATCCATGTACAATTATAAATGATACTAGGTATAGGATGACTATTTATCAAGTAATTTCATGCAATATTGGTTCATGTCTATAAGAGATGGTGGATGAGTCTCAAGGAACAGAATGAAATAATAACTATTTGGGAGATGAAACTGATGCTGATGGAAGTTGTCTCCATAAATCTAAATGTTCGAAAGTTGGGGATTAGGTGAAGCATCAGACAAAATTACATAGTTTTTCATCCCGTGTTTTAAAAAATAGAAATAATATTTTGATCCCTATAATGGGATCCTTGATTAGTGCGATCATGAGAAGACTTAGCTGGATGGTCTTACATACACTCACACTAAGAAAAATGTTCTAGTTTCAGAATTCAATGAAATCCTACAATTACCCCATGAAAGGGAAATTTAATTTCGTTTATGGACTTAATTTTTGTAGCTCTTAGCTTCCTTTGGGGCCAAAGTTGTGGGAGTGGGGTCGTGATGGATATCATATGGGTTGGATGAAGTTATTGACATTCCCCTTCCTAGTGATAAATTAACACTTCAGGATAATATTCAATGTTCATTTGGTTTGGTTGGAGTGGATGGTTTTCAGGGATGATGCCAAAGTAAGACATTCATTCCCTATTATAGTTTCACACATCATATAAAAAACAAACCAACTAAAAATTTTATGGATGTATTTTTTCAATAGTACAATGACCAAAGTGAAAAGATAATTCAAGTGGGAGATGTGGGAAATTCATTCAACATACGTCTTTACATAGGAATCCAAATATGCAATAGATAGTTTGATAATCATAGCTAAAATATCCCGAGTAGGATCACTTATGGAGAAAATGTTTGTGACCTTCTAATACTAAAAATAAAAAGGAATTTTTTGTTCTCAAAATTCTAAATGGGAAATTTTGTAAACTCTTCATTGAATAATTTTGAGATACAATATTCTCAATAATAAAAGATCATATATTTTTAAAATTGTGTGACTATAAGGATGTATTCAAACAATTGGGAGAAGTATATTATTTCCATTATTGATAAATTTACCTAATGTAAATATATTTTATTTGTGATATATAAACAATAGAATCTAAATATTTTGAAATGTTTTAAAAGATATGTAGATAAGGATTAAAATTTTTACTTATAAATGATTTCAAAAGATAATGGTATGGAATTTATAAGGGGACAAAGTGATTACTATTTTGAGAAGCATGATATTCACCATGAACTTAGTGTACCTTACACTGTCTAATAAAATTTTGTTTTTGAATTGAATGAACAAATTTTAGTTGAGATGGCTCAAACATTATTGAGAGAGAATACTAAATTATAAAAAATCCTGAAAAATATATTCATTCTAACTAAAAATCACAAAAAATACATTTTAATTTCAATGTACAATTTTAAAGATCATTTATTTAGATCATAATTGGAATCCATAATTTCATCCTCATTATGAATCATCATAGAAATCCAATTTATTATCTTTAAGACCAATAATTTAACCTTAAAATCACATTTTCATTATAAAATTCTGATGAATCATATCGTAATAAATAATTGGTACACTTTGTATTAACGTTAAAAAATTATTTCACCACTAAAAATCATATTACACTTTTTTTAAAACCACATTTTAACAAAATGTTTACCCACTAAAAAAATTACTAGAAATTCAAACAATGAATTAATTTTCAAAATTCCATATAAAAAAATTCCACTATAATAAAAAACAATACCTTCCATTTTGATCCAAGGTTTCAAACTTATACCAACATCTAACCCCTTTTTAGAATCTTTGCTCACATATTATTTTGTATAATCAATATAACAATTTAGATATATACATATATATACAAGGAAATATATAAAAAAAACTGTATTATTGGAAACCCATTTTCATAATATAAAATATGACTATTGAATATAATAATGATTTCGCAAAGAAATAGAAATTATTCTATTTTGTAAAATATTTTAAATACTAAAAAAAATATAATGAACAACATTTTATTACCGGTTCCAATAGACATGAACAATAAAATGATCTCCCTAACAAGAGTGAAGAGTTTTTAAGTGTTAGGTTTGACCTAATATTTTTCATATTATTATTATAGATAAACTGATAGATGATAATGTACCACTATACATGAAACAGTGATGGATGTTTTTATGTGGGGAAAGGGAAGGAACCATCAAATTTGGAGTCCATTTCCATCAAAAGAAGTCAATCATATTCTGTTATTGGGATTTTTAATGTTATTCTAAGATGGGTGGATGGTTGGAATATAAGAATACTAGCGATGAAGTAAAAGAATAAGAGAGATAAGAAAAGGGAAGGAGGATGATGATGAGGAAGAAAAACTATTGTGGAATAGATATCATCCCCATTAAACACCATCACATAATGCTCGAATCTGAGCTTAATAAATTCAGAAGTGGCCCTAGGTAGGTTCTTTTCCATTCATGAAATCAAATGAAATCTTTATTCTCTCAACTGAAAAGATAAAATCGAATCATGATTTCTCTTACTCGAAAAATACAAGGGGGAAAAATGAATACTTTGATCATAATGAAGACTTTCATAGGGTTAGATGTTTATCTGAGATGATCTCAAGGGAATAAATTTAACATGTTTGATGATTTGAGTAAAAATATCTATAAAGAATAGTATATATTGTAGAATCTAGGTAATTTTTATCCGCCCTTAAGAGACATGTAAACTTCCTATCCTAGTTGAATTTAATAGAGGTATTCTCACTTATAAAAACACCTATGAAAATAAGTAATAAGAGAATCATTTAAAATTATATGTTTTTGTATAGAAAAAATAATTCCTTTAATATTAATACACATACAGACACAATTCACATATATATTTGACAAATAAACATACATTAAATACACATTTTTCAATTAAATACATACATATATAAATACATGTAATAATAATTAATCACTTTTAATATAAATTTTAGAATACCCCATCAAGACATATAAACGAATTTAAATTATTAAATACACTAAAAAATAAGTATAGTAGTTAAAATTAAAAATTATAACATTACCCATTATTTTTATCAATAAAATAATTTATTAAAATTATTAAAAAAAATTGTGTCATGCTATGGTAGTGGATTCATCCATTTTATATTGATTCATATAGTCTTTTCTTCTTATATATGAAGCGAGACCCTCCTTCATCTTCATGATTATGCTCAAGCATTAAAGACGACCTCTTCCTTTCCAGAATACAACATTCATCAATATTATTACTAATTATGTTGGTTCCTACCTTTTCCCCAACAAAATAACTAAAATTGTTTTTCTTACCATATATTATGACATTTGATTTGATATACACCCCTAGAAGATAACACTAATGGTTTCCTGGATCAAAATCGATTGAGATTAAGGATTTAAAAAATAAGTTGAGTTTAAATTACAAGGTAATTATTATTATTATTTTCTTATTTAATGAAATTTATCATTATAATATATGTTAATTTAAATTTATGAGGAAGAAAATCACACTGGAAGTGCAGTTTAGAATCCTTGTTGGGAGAGGAAAGGATAATTAGAGGATTCTTTCTCAAAAAGATCCGCATATAATTTTAAACCTCCAATAACATAATAAGAATATATGGGGACCAAGGGTCACCTTGAATGCTCCCCCTAGACGGTTACACTATAGCATCCCGCCTTTTTATAACATAAACTTTCATTTCATTACACAAAACTGAGGATCTTTAAGGCTTACTGTCTTGGAAACCAGGAATATAAAACAAGAAAACATAAAAAAATTCTTCTTAAACACTTGAAAGACTTCTCCTCATGTTCATCCTAGGTTCATTACTGCATATCATAACCTTAGGACATACATCAAAAGAAAGGGTGAGCAGAAGGCCCAGTATGGGAAACAAGAGAAACATTTTACATGTGAACATGAGATACTTCAATAAGGTCATGAAAAGAACTTTAAGGCATGAGAAAAAAATCATGAGATATATAAAAATAAAAATAACATTTTTCATAACATTAAGATGTGGCTACATTATTTAACATAGAAAATCATGAACATATCACCAAGGTCCATCCCCAAGGTGTCATTTGAAAATTACCAAGGTTATTCACCAAGATATCGTGAAAATTGTAATCTCTAGTGGTTACATCATTACCCATTGCATTGGAGCGCTATCAGGGCGCACCCTTAAATTTTCATTTATTATCATGTGAGCCACATATATCATCATAAATCATTTCATAAAAAACCCATATAGCATAAATGAAATGGGTTTCATTTCATAATCATAACATTTTAAAATTTTCTTTAAAGACATGATCTTTACGTCACTTTAAACCCACGGAAGGGGAGAGCGGGTCTCGTGTATGTAAATCCCAGAATTTAAATTAAAAAATTTTGGTATATATGTGAATACCCCTTTTGAAGAAATATCTTTGAGTATTCACTTAATAAAATAAATTTACTTTAGAAAAAGAGAGAGACATTTTGAGACGGAAATTCTGCAGCATAACGACTATGTTTTGGGGTTTTAGAAAACACTGAAAAGAGAGGGAAAATGGGTCAAACACTCATAAATGACCCATAAAACTGTAGAGGGACAGAATATAAAGGATTTGAGAACATGGTAATAAAATTTGAAAGATATACCATATGAAATTAAGAACATGAAAGGAATACAAAAATAAGATTTCTCTTATGAAAATTCGGCAACCCAACAGCATCACTTAAACTTCAAAAAAAATGAATTGACGAGATCAAATAGGGTCTCTCATCATATGAACATAAAAGATCAGTATGATAGATATAGATATAATACCCCAACATAATACAAAAAGAACTTTAAATACTTGACATGAATGTAGATCTTTGAAAAAAGAGAAAGGTGAACGAATCCCATAAAAATTCGGCAGCCTAATGGCGTCACTTAAACTTAAACCAAAAATAAATTGACAAGATCAAAATAGGGTCTCTCATCATATGAACATAAGGGTTTAGTATGATTGATATATAGATCATACCCCAACATAATAAAAATTAACTTGAAAGACTTGACATGAAAATAGATCTTGAAAACAAGAAGGGTGAAAGAATCCCTTAAAAATTCGGCAGCCTAACGACGTCACTTAAAACATCAAAATTCTGAATTGAAGAGATAAAATGGGGTATCTAATAATATGATCATAAAAGATCAGTATGATTGATATAGAGATCATACCCCAACATAATAAAAAGGAACTTGAAAGACTTGACAAGAAAATAGAACTTGAAAATGAGAAGGGTGAAAGAATCTGTTACAAAAATTTCGGCAGCCTAACGGCGCCACTTAAACATTCATAAAATGAAATGATGAGAGTAAGAGGGGGTCTCTCATCATATGAACATAAAAAGGACAGTACAATGAATATAAAATAACATCCTCCAACATAATAACATGGAGCATAAATGTAATGACATAAAAGAGATCACTTGAAAAGAAAGAGAGAGGTCGGATCCCTTATCTTAAAACGTAACTCTTAAAACTCAAAGGTTGGGACCTTGAGGGCTTCGGGGCACCTTGAGAGGACTCCTTCGGAGGTAAGGAGACCAAAACATCGTTGATGATGGTTTTGGAGTCGAAAAGATGAGAGGAGGGCTTGTTATTTATAGGGAAAGTGAGGGGACAAGGAATTAATGGCCAAGGGACACCTCAAAAGTGGTTTTCTGAAAAGCATGGGCCCTCCCATGGTACTTCCCATAGAGTTAGGCCACATGGGGACCCCCAGAAAATAATTCATCCTCTTTAGTCGACAATCCCTTAAAATATCTCATGACATCATCATGACACAGTTATGATGTCATTAAACATACCGAAACCCTAAAACTGTATTTTTACTATTCACTGAAAATTCAACTTTCTCATAAAAATCCCAAAATTTCACATTAACCAAATATCAATGCTCTGATTTGAAAAATTAACTCTATTTTATAAAAATAATTTTCTAAATATTTTTAATTCATTTTTTAAATAAACACACTATTCACCGAAAATTCATTTTTTTTAGAAAAATCCCCAAAAATTACCTTAACATAATATCGATGCTATGAGTTCAAAAATGAAATCCATTTTATAAAAATAATTTTCTAAATATTTTTAATTTAATTTCTAATTAAAAACACTATTCACCTGAAAAAAAACTAATACTTGAATAATAATTTATGAAACTGTTATTTACCCATTTTATTGAATCACACTACTTAATCTAGGTGTCTAAATTATATTAAAACATTCTTTGAGTGAAATTACTAATCCATTTGGTCACATTACTAATCCTAAGCGTAAAATCACTATTCATAATTTACTATTCATCAAAAATCAAGTTGATCTTATTAGACTTGAAATTTCGTACTGAACATAATCGTAGAAGACCATTTTTAGAAAATCATTACACATTTTTATTTATTTAAGGTTTACATAAACATTTTTAAAATATCCTTTCTCTAAAATTAATCAAAAATATGCATACTATATTTTTCCGGACATTTGAAAATTCATATAATTCATCATAAGAAGAAATCCAAATTTTTATTTAAAACAAAGGATTACACAATGCAGTTACGGTCTCCTTACATAGCCCCTTATCACGCCATCATAGGACCTAAGTGTAAGGTGTGCTAAGGTGAGAGAATCCGAGGGAGGCTCGGCCAACATCGCACGAGTAGTAATTTCTATCAGTTTGAACTTCTCACGAAGGCGATCCTGTTCTAGCTTCACACGATGAAGTTCAGCTTGGGTTGGGTCCAGAGAAAAGCCCAGTGGTGCTACCTCCTTCCCAAGTTCTGTTAGATGGGCTTCGATCGGTCCAGGACTACTGGGTGAGGCCATCAAATCTTCTTTCTATATTAATTAACCAAGATTGTTTGTATTTAGAGACAATTGTCGAAACGTTTAGTTTACAGCGGTCATATTGACCAATGGTCAAATAACAGTCAAAACCCAACAGTCTAATTTTATTTATACTCATGTTATCAAATGAAACATTTTTGTTGAGTATAAAAATAAAATAAAATAACACATAAAATTAGGAAACAAGATTAATTTAAAATTTCGGGTCGTTACATACACAATACCTCTAACATCACCATTAATAATAAAATGGTTGAATCAAGTCCGAAAAACATAGACCTAACCTAATCAAGAATAAAAAATTAATGATTGAGAAAGAAATTAAATTCTAGAAGAAGGGGAAAATAGAAAAAAAAGAGTGTCCACAATAATAGAAACAAGATTCATAAAAAACATATTAAAGTAATTGGGAATGAGTATTTATGTGATTTGGACCTCATCAGTACTACATACATGGAGTTCAAAGGGGGTAAATACCTAGATGGATTAAATGATTAAAGAGGAGATTAAATATTCTCATACCTTAGATCTAGATAGGATTGATTCATTGATGAAGAGAAGTAAGGGTTTGGTTCCGTGAGTATTAGTTTTTGTGAGGGTTCGGTTCCCCCAAGATCTTGAAGTCATGGGGGAGGAGGAATCTATTAGGTTTCTATTTTAAATGATTTGTATGGCTTCTATCAGCACTTTTAAAAATATTTTGATAAAGATAAATATTATCAACAATAAAATAAAAAGTGGTGACAATACTATACTTTATCCATGCAAGAATTATAGGGATGATAAAGAGTGGTTTTATTAGTGCTGAAAAAGCACTAATAAAGATCTAATCATAATAATATATATATTTATTTAAAATTACAATTATATATTAAGAAATTATAAATATTCAAATATATATATATACATTATCATATATATTTATAAAATTATAAATATAATAACTATATTTGTTATTCAAATATATTTGTTATAATTTTATAATTATTTTTATAATTATAATTATAAATAAATATTTCTATAAATACTTTTATATAATTATATATACAAATTTTTTATATAAAAATATAAAAATTTATAATATTATAATAAATATATTTATAATTTAAATATATTCACTCAAGTTTTATAATTGTTTAAATATATTTTTTTTCTATTTAGAATTATAAATAAGAATATTTAAAAAAATTCCCTTCTCTCTATATAAAATTATAAATATATTTATTATATTTATTATATTTTTATAATTATTTAGATATATATATATATTATTATAATTATACATAATTATATTTAAAAATTATTTAAATATAATTATGAATAAAATATTATATATATATATAATATTTATTATTTATATCTGTATATTATTTAAATATATTTATTATATTGTTATAATTAGTTAAATATGTATTTATTTATTTATAATTATAATTAGAAATAAATATATTTCACAATTATTCATACCAAAAGGGTTCAGGAGCCCGAAGAACCTACTCCAACCAAAATTTATTGAAAAATAAAGGACAAACCATGGAAAAGAGAAATGACATGGATAACAAAGTAATGTCCTCATCTTAAAATAGACTACAAATGAGTTGAACCAGGATCCTCACAATCATGACAAGAGGAATCATCAGAAGACTCCCATTTTAATTATGAACTATTTTGATTGAAAAGTACAAAGTAATTTTAATATATAATTATAAATATAATAATTATAATAAATATTTAAATATATTTTTATAAATTTATAATTATTAAAATACTTATATATTTCTTTACAATTTCATAAATAATTTTTTTTAATTTATTTATATTTATAGTTTTATAATTATTTATTTAAATAAAAAATTTATTTAATAAACATTTAAATGGAATATTTATATAAATTTAAAACATATTTTAAATGTTAAAACATAAAAAATAAAAATAAATATATATTATTTAGATAAATTATAAACATATTGAAAATATTTCATGTATAGTAAATAAATATATGTACAAAAAAATATTAAAAAATGATTAAATATATTTTTAACATTATTAATGAAGTTATAATTATAAATGAATAAATTAAATTAAAAAAATTACAAAAATATTATAAACTGAATTCGTAAAATTTATGGGAATTAATAACATACTTATGTACAAGTACACATCTACACGCACACATATACATAAACTTTTGTGTATATATATGGTCATGAGGATTCCACGTATGAGAAGAAGAGAATTCCATCAAAATCATAAAAGGGTAGAAATAATACTGGAAGATGATTGAAGAAGAATGTTCAAGGGGGTGAAACCTTGATGGGCGAGCTGATCCTATGAAATAAAAATTGCATCATGGACAACCACTCCACGTGGAATTCGTTCACTTTATGAAGCATCCCATGAATGAAAACATTCAAGGGAAGAGGTGGTATCACTAACACCCATAGATGAAGAAAAGTCGTTTGTGGGTCCATGAAGTGATTTCCTCCCACACGAATGTCCGTACCCCTTGAAAAAAATCATTCATGGGATTAGATTGTTTCCACAGTTCCCATATAAGAACCAAATCATTTGTGGGATTGGGTGATGATTTCCTCCCACATGAAAGATTTCCCCTATGAACAAAATCATTCACAGGCTCGAGAATCCTCTTAATCTCTTCTAAAAGAGGCTCGTGAACCACTATTGATGACCAACCATAAAGGTATTAGGTCACTCTATTCATATATAAAAGAATCTCATAGGAAACTAAGGGATGAGGGAAGAAAAATAGGGATTGTAGGAGGAATGATCAGACAATATCCAGTTAATGGGCCTTTCTATTCTCTGTGTATAAAAACCCAGCACCTAGCATTAAGGTTGAAATAAAAGAATTTTTAACCAAACATGAAATTTAATCCCTTAGAGAACACCACCTATCAAGGTTTAAATGGATTGACCCCCTGATATTTAGCACCTCGCATAGAAAAAATCTATGTGGGTGGAACCCTACCCTATGTGGAAAAGTGATACGCTGGAGGAATGTGGGCCCACATTGCAAAATGATACATGAACAATACCAATCCCAATATATCTCCATGTTATGCAGACGATACACTCTCCTATCTATAAACATGCTATATGGATGGGACCCCACTTCACACAAGAAGATGATATAAAAAGTGGGGCTTCCTAGGTTCTTCTACACTCTATCTCCCATCACTCCCTTCCTTCATCAAATCAGGCACCATATTGGCCCCTCTGTGAACTAGTCAAATAACATCAGAATAAGGCCTCTTCTAAATCTATCTAAAATTCATGATCAGAACATTAAAAAAATTATCATGTCCTTTCAAGTATGAATACATATGGAAAATGGAGTCACATGTGTAACATTCACAACAAGGTGGACCATCAAAATTTCTTTCGCTCTAAATTTTCATGGGGATGAGTGTTACTAGATTGGAGAATCTCATATGAACCTATTGGTTTCTAGTAGGGAGGGTGAGGATCAATCGTTCCTTTCCATTTGATATGGAATGAGATCCGCCCCACCCAGATCCAATTTTAGTGAATTCCTCCCAGAGTAATCCCACTGTCCATCTTGCAGGAGGCGACACTCCTGCCACTCTTCTCCAGTCAAGGAAATAGGCATATGGATCACTGGATGTGACTATCCTGGACTTTAAAATAAAATTTGAGATAGACACACTCAAGTCCCTCTCCCTTTTCTCTTCATCACATCATCCATCAATGGACAGAGTGTATCATGTGATATTTAGATCCAATGTATCTTCTCGTTTCTCACATTGTGAATGACTCGTGTGGGATTATATGATATCGGCGACCATGACACCCACGTGGTCTAAAACCAAATGGGTATTATTCATAGATGTAAATTCCAAACCATTATTCATATGGGACTTATATGCGGTATAATCCCCCATCATATCCACTCAAATGGGACTTATCCATAGATTTAATCCCAAACATCCATTAAAATGGGAAAGTCCCATGTGTAAGCACCAAACAAATACTTATCTAAGCCTCCTATATAATTTAAACACCAAATTACCAAATTACATGGGTTTTTTGCAAATAACACGGATACATTGGAAGCCTCCTTATGGTCTAACCTCAACACTCAAATTCACCCTAAATTACTCTAGGCCACATTCTTGGTAGGGTCATATTAACCTAGGGGATAATATCTCTTCCAGGTCCCCTAGGCCACCTCAAAATTAGTACTACACCATCCATTACCAAGTACCTTTCACTTGTACATCCTTGTTGCATGGTGTTAAACTACATGGTTGGGTCATTTACACACTACATTATATGTTGATGTTCCATATTAAGTGGAACCAAAATACATGGGTTCAAATTCCTTTTATAAGGATACATAGGAATCCCATTATATTGTTTTGATCCCAAAATAAAAAAACTTCTAAAACCATGGATGAAAAATAACCCTATAAGGCATCACCATGTGGCTTAAAACTAGTTTCATCCTAATAAATGACCCAATAATCTATTATCTAACCATAAAATGGAAGTATTGATGGAGAACCTCATATACATACATATATCCCAATCAATGGAGAACCTCATATTTATACAGATGGTTTAAAACTAATGTGTTTCCATAATTGACCACTAACATAGGGTTATCCATGTATATATACCTTGGAATGATCAAATGATTCAAAAACATATCTTAAATATATAAGAGAGTACAAGAATAGGAAATCACCCCACAAAGGGTTTTATGATCCTGACTTCCTATCCTCTCAACCAAGGCGAGTTCTTCGGTGTCATAGGCCAATTTCCCCCATGATGGCCTACCTTTGAAAACTAGGTCCATTAGTTTTCAAAGATATGAGAGTTGTTGGGTGTTTTTGATTCCATGAACAAAAGAAGTAGGAAATCATTCAAATGTAATATAACTGACATCAGTGATTAGACAAAATTCAACCACCATTAATCAATTATTTGGAAACAAACTATCTGTCATCTGAAACAAAATGGTGATCCTAGCATGAATCCTTAACCAAGGATGCGATGTTTCCCTACTTTAGACCCCTTTTTCATATAAAATGAAATAGGGCAAAATGAGATCATAAATTATTCATGTGTTCATGAGATGAAACATTTAAAATGTTTTATTTTCTATAATTGTCACATATATTACATGTACTATTCAATCGAACTATATTCAATACAATGGCATCTCCCCAGATGTCATGAACACATGCATCATCCACTACACATGTTGGGTCCCCAACTAATCCCAAGACACCATTTCCCACCCAACATCATCAATAATGGGTTTCAAATGCATTGGTCAAACAGTACCACCATAGTGATACTCTTCCATCCCTGGTGCAGCTCAGTAGGCCCTCTAATCCATTAAACATGCGATCTATCTACTAAATTACAGTCGATTGTCTAGAACCAGTCAACCCTAGTAGACAACTCAAACTATTTCAGAAGCCTACCCAAAAAACATGATAATCAGTTCCTCCATCACCTTAGGGAGTCTGAAGAAGAATTTACTAGGGAAATCATCCCTATAGCCTAGGGGTCCCACCCAAGGGTCCTACAAATAAATCATTACTATCAATGCGGTTTGGGCCAATATCTTCACTATAATGATGATAACACCCCATGGGACTCAGCTTACTTCAAGATAATCCAATCCCCAAGGGAAGAATGAAAGGGGAGGTAGTTATAATATCAAGAATAGTCCATCATTATTATCCATACTGATGAATCCCGACAAGTGTATATGGTAGTATCCCATAGGTAGATGTATATACCTTCTCACTCTCATGAAGCACGTCATGAAAATATGGCGGAAAACCTCAAGATGTTGCGAAATACAACTAATGAAAATAAAAATCTCTATGAAAATAGGGACAAAAATTACAAGTTTAGGAAAATATCTTCTAGTTCTCATGAATCCCAACACTAAAATGTGGCAGAAAATTACAGGCAGGCGTATATTACTACTAATTCATATAAACCCCGTCAATCTGATTCAGTGGAAAACGATGAGAGGAAATATATTCCTACTCACACTTATCAATCACGTTAGTATAATATGATCGAAAATCACTAGTAGATGAAGATACCTGGAAATTCACATGAAGACCTCTCATCAAATACAATGGAAAATTATTGGTAGACACATATTCTTCTTAATGAATATGAAGCCAGTTAGTCAAATATAGAAGAAAATAATAAGATGATGATTGTTCCTTGTCAATATTATCAAGAAAATAAGTCAAATATAATGAAAAATCACAAGAATACACATACCACTTCTAATATACATAAATTACATCTATCCAATATTGAATAATATTACAGATAGACTAATATCCCTATTAATTAATGTCATTCTTGTCAGTCAAATACAAGAACAACCAACTATGAGAAGATGAAAATACATGTATATGAATATCAAGTCAATCATGAAAATACGGTGTAAAATAAAGAAATTAGATTGCATATCATGATTGTAAGTTAGTGAAAAACTCATAACCTTTCCCCCATACAAGTGAACTTGTAGTAATTACTAGTAGGAAATGGGGAACCAGAGCAGCCACATATTCCTGCTCCAACAGTGGAATGGTCATATATACCTATTACCTACAAGGATGAATATACCATAGGTTAGTGATATTGGAGATTCATAGATAAATCCATGACCATATCCTATAGAATTTCCAAGATCTAATCACATCTGTTGAAATATCAAGGATCCAGGCCCACAAACTCCCTCCTCAAGTGGGGTGACTCAACCAAACAACAAGGTGATCACTCAAGATCATAAATGAATCTCAAATACTATCTAAGAGGCTTCTCAGATATATTACCTAGAAAATGGACAATAGGATCCGGAACAAATACATGTTCCAATAGGGGGACACCAGTCCACTTTGATGGCTGCTCTAAGGAACACATATATCCCTGCTAGAATTTCAGAAGATTACCGGCATATCCCAATGGCACCATGAGATCTAGTAAAATAGGCACCCATATAGTAATTCCATATCATATATAAGATGACCATAGTTTCCCACAATAGTGTTCCTAAAAAAAGATTACTAATGGAAGTTGAAAAATGAAGTGTAGACTCATAACCCTACTCTACTAGAAGTTAGAGTACTTGATTCCATGACACATCTTTCACTGGTGGCTTAGGATCCATATAATCCAATACCAAATTATGAAATTGGTATTAGTAGTTATGAAAATCCTCCTCAAACTATTTTTACTTGATGTTCTGGAGGTCCTCCCTTGAGCATCTACCATGAAGGCTTCCTTAGTAGACACAAACTGATAGATCATGGGATAATAATCATGATTAGTGTCAAAAAAAGCCCTCCTCATGGCCAAAAGGCCGCAAGTTTTATTTTCCTCCCCTAACTATCACCTTCCCCAATGCTCCTCCTTGGGGTGTATTCTATAGAAATTATCACTATAGTCGAACATCAAGTTGTTGTTGTAGTCCTCAACATAGAGGTGTTCATTGTAATGGTCCTCCCCATAGTTGTACCTGATTCCAAAAAGTTGTTTCTCCCTTATTTTCATCCACCCTGATGGTACTCCCAAGGGTATAGGTTGTAGAAATTTTCCATGCAGTTGGGAATGAAGTAGTGATTGTATTCCTCTCCATGATGGATGTTTTTTTGAAGGACCTCTCCAAAGTGAACAATTATTTCATAAAGAATGTACTCCCATTACTACCACACCCTAAAGGTTCTACCTAGGTTATACACTATATCAATCCACCCTATGGTCATACATTGAGCTATTATGGTAGTTATTTCCCTGAAAGAACCCGTTTTTGTGGTCCTCACCACAGAAACATTTCTTGATGGCAGGAAGGACCTCCCCTTGGTGACTCAAATAATAGAAAGCCCTTGTACACTGAGATTCTTGGAATGATAGGTCCATAAATGTTCGACACCCTATCGATTGAAAGTGACAACCATTATCAACAAAGATATGTCATAGGACAACACTCATCCATTGATATACCCTGAACCATTCCCATAAAAACGTGTCTTCTTATAGCTATAATAAATGAGAAAAACAGTTAAGAGGTTCCCATGATGGGAAAATCATGTAGAGTAATCTCTAATAGAAGAAAAAAAGGATATGTTTCTCATGGGAAGACAATTTTCCAGGGATGACATACCCATTATATTTTAGGTCTCAGATACTTCTCAGTCAGATAGTCCAAATGCATTCTCTAGAGAATGTCCACATAACATCGATCTTAATATTTGGACACAACTATACCACCTCAAATTAAAATTATTTCCTTACAATAGGTATGTAGAAAATGTAAAAATTTTGGGGTTGCTTCATCATTAAATAAACATAGAAGTTATCCCATCTGTGATGTGAACTTGATCAGAGAAGTTATTATTATATCTTCAATCATTATTCCACAATGTGTTACATGAGTTTTTTTCATATAATTGTTGATTTTTCACCTGGTATTCATTCATTAGGATGGGGGAACAAAGATAATTTCATTTCACCTCATGAACCATTCAATAGATTCCTCTAAAAGAGACGACTAGTAAGTTCATTACTCCAAGGAGGCTATTAAGAAAAATCCATGATTGGGAATGATTGAAAAAATAAAGAATAATTGGCCTTGAATAAGTCTAAAAACTATTAGGAAAAATGAGATAAACCATAAAAACTCCTAAACTAGGAAATCGAGAACATTCAACAGTATTTTCTAATAAGGGATTCTAATCACCAAGAACTACTAATTTCATTAGTAAGAAACATTTCAAATGAAGACTTGGAATTCTATCCTACCCACACTTGGACAAGGATGCATGAGATAATGAATGAGATGATACTAGAGGCATCCACTGTAGTACATGATCAGCCCAAGTGAATAGGAATGGGGGATTTTTTACCTCGAAATTCCCCTATAAAATCGAAAACTTCATACCAGGGCTTGAAAACAAGAGAATGGGAGAAACCTCGGCATGTAGGGATGGGGGGATTTTTAATTCAAACACCCATCAATTTAAATTAGTCATTTTCCAATTTAGGGAGGATAATAAGAGGAATGGTCTCCCAGTTTTCCCTATCTCATGACTCATTTCTCATAGAAGGGATGTGCATCACTAGGTTTCATAGAGTATCCCACCAGGAGACGCTTTTCCATGAATCTAAAAGGGGATACAAAAAGGAAGGAAACGATCCAAAATAGGATATAAACAACCCTCTTATCATTCATGCTCTATTATGATGCAAAAAATGTTTTATATATTGGTGAACATAATGGGAATCAATCATACATACAACACTGAAAATAATGAAAATGTTATAGAGAAATGAGAGGATTGTTCCACCCAGTATATAACCCAAACTAAGAATGAAGGTGTGCATAACCGGAATAAGGGAATCACCCTAAATTTGCGTACTACATCAATAATTCCCTCACTACTTCTTCATAGAATATATACCAACAAGAAAAATAAAATCAAGTTCATGTACGATCCACGTCCTACATTCAATGAGGAAAATTTCCCTACACTCTTTGAAATATTCACTTAGTAGGAGGAGGAAATAAAAGGGTTGACGCAACATAATGCAGAGCTACTCTAAGGTAGCATTACAACCAAATGTGCTCCATGTGAAAAGCATCAACCTACACTTCCAATGGGTGTAACTCCACAAGGGTTCATCATAGTAAAAAAAATGGGCCAAGAAATCTGAAAAACTCAGTTCCTGGAAACTTGTGTTACCTATACCCAATCATGGATGAATACCAATATTTCCTTCTATTATGTATACAACCAGAGAGGGTTCATGAAAATACTAAAAAGATATCCCCAATTGGATATCCACCTCAAATAGTGGTATAAAATTACACTTTATATCCTACCCATTTTTTTACATGTCCAAGATCCAATTAAACTAAACAATAATCAAGAGATTATAAACACCGATGAGTCATTAGAAGCATGATTGGAAGTTTTAGGGGAGTGGAGTTAACCAATAAATCCGTACCTAAAACCTTACACCAATTGCGTGAGTGACATCCTACCACTACCAAACTTTAGGAGTCCTATGTTTCCAATATTCAATGGCTCAAGAGATCCAAAAAAAATCAAAAACACTATGCATCCCATTGAGATCCTATTATGGGAACTCCAAAGACACAAGAAGCAATGAAACCGAGATATTTCATGTGAACCATGTGAGGGCCATCATTTTTATATTACACCTGTTTTCCAACACAGTCGATAATAGGAAGGGATGATCTGTATCAAAAATTACTCTTTCAGTTCATATCAACACTAAAAAGGACTAAAACAGGTGACCTATCAAATAATAAATAGAGAGAGAATAAGGGAGTCTTAAATTTCAAAGCCAGAGTGAAAGGGATGACCGATTCCCTGAACATACCATTTCCCTAGAAGGGTATTCTCACTCTATGCATTTATAGCCTCGATAATGATCTATGAACGACACTCATAACGGTGAAGTATACAGGTGTAATTTTTTTATTTCTCCTCCATTTCCCCATGAAATGGAGACTCAATGAAATTTTCTAATCCTAATTCATGGATAATTCCACCAGTCCTGGGGAAAAATGTCAGAAAGGAAGAGGAGAAATCCAGTAAACTTAAGAATGCCTAGACACTATCACCAAATCTGAAACTTACAATGAATTATGCAGCACACCTATGCATCAACAGAAACCCCTACCTCAAAAGGAATAGTGGAAGGGAACCTAGGGAAATCAATTCGACTAGATAAGGAATAATGTTTACTGATTTTGAGATCATCAGGTCTGTGGTTATTTTATAAATTCCACGGACAATGATTTTCTCTACATTATAGAGCTAAAGAGGTTCAACCAGGTAGGTCTTGATAAAAAGCTAGATTATTTCCCCTATAACTGGATACCAGGATACACCATTCCAAATTTATTCATCTTCAAAGAAATACTATACTAAATACTGGATTTTGGGAAAGTAATGTTTTGATGGGGACCAACACAAGTGGTGTATGTTTCCATCAGTGCCCCGAATGAAGGATATGAGTGTAAATAAGTTTTTAATAAGAGGTAATAGAAGTTTTATAGTTTTAAAACTCAAAGGACAATCAACCCAAATCATTGTTTTCTCCGAACACAGTTAAAACAACAAACTATCCCCTAGACCCTCCCACTGAAATACATTTTAAATCATCAGCCCCACTAACCTTATATATGTTTCCTTCAAAAATGAGGTTTGAAAAGAATGATTGGGAATAAATGAAGAAAAATGTACTTGATTAATGGGAAAAGTAATCATTAGAATAAGAAGAGTTAATATTCGGTTCCCTTAATTTTATTCATTTAGTGGATCCATTCTTCAATGATGAGTATAGTTGTGAAACCAAGTTCCCTACACCCAATTGGGGAAATAGAGGCATATTCCATAATAAACGAGGATAGTAGGGAAGACACAGTTATGGAAGCAACTAGAAATCTTGACAAAACCCTATTCGGGTGATCAATGTTGCAGAGGCTCATGCAAATTTCCTTAAAAGGGTCTAATAGGACTAGGAAAATACACCTATACATTCTAGAAGCCTCTCTGAACTGATTACTCTAAAATATAAATCAGAAAAGGAAAAGGTGTCGAATAACTCTCAGCATGCAGCTAGACCTTCCTGTCCCAACCCACCAAGGATTGGAGAACCTCCATCATCCTATCTCAAGGGCCAGCCCATCTATATCAAATAATCAAGCCTATAATGTTCATAGGCATGAGAATCCATATATCATGAAGTGTATGACTTTAGACTCGAATAATGATATACTAAAATAGTGTGCCTAGGTACTAGTCAGGATATTGATTTTAGATGACCTAAGCTTCTCAAAAGACCCCAGTAAAGCATTCATAGAGTCTTTTCTAAGACCCTAGGATTTTGAAGAAGAAGCGGTTGTTGCTGAGGTCTATTGGATATATACAAATTATGTGTATTCCAAGCGTTTATCACTCACATAGATCATGATAATGATGTAATTATACAGGTACATATCCAAATATTGTACATTTCTAGAAGGATAAATGGTTTTGATATCCAAAATGTTTTAATTTTCAATGGATCTAGAGTTAACCTCATTCCAGTACAATCTATTCACCGTCTGGGTTGCGACAACAATAACCTAGAAACATTCATCATAACACTATAGGGAAATGAAAAGGTGAGAATAATCCATTGGGAAAATCAAGCTCAATGCCCAATTGGGAGACCTCATTGGCGATTCATAATTTCTGGTGGTTCAGAAGAATATGACCTTAAATGTATTTCTAGGATGTCCCTAGTTGCATCAATACATACTGATCACCTTATTGTATGATAAATGAATCAGATAATGCATTAATTGAAAATAAGTATTTTTCATGCTGATACGGCCCCATTAGGATCCTATGAGTACCATTATATCAATACATGATTCTTTTGGGGAGAGAAAAACAACCCCCAGTAGATGGTGTTGCTTGCGTCACCACCCTAAATGTTTTTTAAATGATCCCAAACAATCCCTTCAAGTCACTTAATTGAGAGTATGTATTTACAATTGATTAGGTCGAGTATACATCCCCAAATACATGCACATATTCAATAATCATTATGGTTTTATTCATGACTGTTTAGTCCATAATTTTTGATAGGTTTTCTAACTCCATTGTCAATAGAGAATGTTTGGATGAAGCTTCCCTCATTACATACCTATAGCTCAATGAAATCCCTTCCTCAACAAATGTGGAATAAGATGTTGTCCCATGACCCAAATAGAATAAATAAAATCCTCCTATAACTCCCTGACCCTAGTTATCCAGAGTCGGTGCATTATTTTAATACATTGGCATGATTATAGCGAATCAAGTCCCGAAAGGCCAATCAGTTTAGCATTCTTGGAAAATAGATCACATACATGGACTTTACATTACACTTTCTAACATACAACAAAAAAAATAATCTTTTGAGAATTCTATTTCTCCCTTAGCTTAACCCTTCATCTCAAACATAACACACTTCTTGGGATCCTAGGAAAATAAAACACAATAAAGGGGTGAGCTTAGATGCTTAGTAAGGGTAAATAATTTAGCGGAAGTTATAAACATTTAAGGCAAGATGTGTAATAAAAACAAAATCCATTTTAAATATAATCTTGAAAATAATATGGAATAAATAATTCAAACATCACCATATAAACAAGAACATGGATATTCTACTAGTTGAATAATCACATGTAATAACTAATTTCATAATGAGGGAATGCCTAATGTCGTACTTCATTACCACAAAGTTAAGGCCTTGTTCCAAGAATACAAAAAAAAATCTGCCAATATATTGTAACAAGACACTAGTTTGTCTCATTAGACCTACCGATGCATCGAGGAGCTATAGCAAGCTCCACCAGTCACTTACTATGTACACTTCATTCCTCATATGAAATATTGAAACATAACATAAACATTTGTATTAAAACTATAATATGAAATGTCAATACATTAACCATAAACCATGAATGGTATAAAAATAGAACATCCATATTCAAAAATATCATAACTCATTCAATACAATATGTAAAACTGTATTATAATAAATCAACCTAAATAAAAATTAATTTCTAGTAAAGGATGCTGACATGGTTGAAAATGATGGGTAAAACTTTTTTGAGATAGATATCCCTTTTGTAAAATCATTTGAATAAAAGACATTTATAAAGGAAGAAATATAAAAGAAATTTTTGAATCAAATTGTCCCATACCACTTTGAAACTTTTGAAAAGAATTATCATTTCAAAACATTCATGTCCATGTAAATAAATCATTAAAATCATTTTGAAAACATGGACATTAATTATAAGGATTCTGAAAGATAAATCATTAAAAAATTTAAAATGATGATATAGTTAAATAGACCGCCACATAAAATGTTAAAAGATTCATTTTAAAAACATATATTTGAAATATGTGTATTGATGATAAATATGTCCCAGTAAATTCTTACACATAAAAAATCTCGGATAATAATGAGATTGAAGAAATAACCATTACCTTGTTGTAATCAATCGATTCCTATGAAAAATAGTCAATAACCACCAAATGAATCAAAAAATATCATGAATATAAATAGAATCGTGATAATATATATCAAATGGCAGAACACAATACACCACATGCAATTAATAAGTGGTGAACAATTGAAATCTCACAGAATTAAAAGTGACATATGAAACCCCTTACCTTGCACTTTTCTTTGGTCGAGGATATGTTTAACCTCTTGTATAATGACCATTGTAAGTTATTAGATTATAACAGGACCATATTCATATTTATTGTATCATACATGATTCGTTTATGACATTATACCACCCATTTAATAATTATTTTCATGTTAAATTAACATTTCGGGTAATAATCACTTTCTTTATCGTATGTATTTTATCTTTGTTATTATTGACTATATAATTTAGGTCATGATTTAAATACTTCCAGAATATAATACTTTATTCAAATATCATATATATTTATAATATAAATATTTATAATATATAGATATATGAAATTGAAAACACTGTTTATGGAGATGGTAAGCCGTACGTACGAATAAACGTTGTTTCTTTTTCCATGTCATATTGAACGAAAGTAAATGAATAAGATATATGTAAGTACATATATATATATATACAATGTAGCATTATTATGTCATATATTATATACTTATTAGTAATATATATTTTTATAATCATCGATGAATTGTGAATGTGTAAATGAATCTCATCACGTCGTGGAGATGGTAATCCGTACGTACGCACGGGCGGCAATATAATTTCCATAATTCATGGAATTGGATGGTATATTAATTTTACAGAGACATTAGAATGTTATTTTTATTATTTATAAACATATTACTCATCATTATATCCATCCAAATAACATAGTGTTGGATAACAATTTACACCAATGCGTGGAGACGGTAAGCCGTACATACGAACCCATGGTGACAGTATCATTCATAAGATGGATAAAATAATCAATATAGTTGTACCATATTTATAATAACGTCATAGTATATATAATATTCTGGATTTATTATTTTATAATTGAAACAACAAAGAAAGATTATGTTGAAGAATCAGAGGACTTGAAAGAGGGTGCTGAAATGATTATCTCTTCTTTGGGTTCTTCCATTTGATTTGATCAAAAGGGATCCTTATGTTGGAATTCTGACCAAAGGAAGGCCTCTAGGATTAAGGCAGGATAGTTGGGAGGATATATGGGCAGGGTTTGGACAAGCCAAATTGCTTTGGAGGTGTGAATTTTAGAGAAGGGGAAGTGCTCTTTTATAAGATGGGTGAGGGGTACCTTAGGAAAAGCAAGAAATATTATTTTATAACAAAATAATTTTAGGTTTCTAAATGATCCAACATTAATTATTTAAGGCATAAGGTGGGTATGGTTCTAAAACCTCTCAACCAATAGGTTTTAGATAGGTTTAGGTAACCGTATTAACCTTAAATTTTAGATTTAACTCTTAGTTAAATTGTTTGACATTTACCATGTCTCTTTGAATTTTTATATTATATGCTTAATAAACATACTATATACTTCCATGAAAACCCCGAGTGGTTAATTAATGATACAACTATCATTATATAAGTTTTTTTGTAGAACCTTATATTTTTTGGAATAGAATATCAATTAATAATATAATATTTATTTTAGAAACAATTTTATGTCAATTTTGACACTATTTGGTATTTTGTTTTTTCTAAATTCATAACACAATTATTACTTAAAAAAAATTCATCTAACCAAAAATAACATTTCATATTAACCTATAAAATTATTAGATCTTATCTTATGTGTAACCCTATATTAAAAATGGTTTTGTTGTTAAACATTGAATTTAACACTTTTATCTCATCTTTGAATTAAATAATAATAAATGTCCTAATCTAATACAAGTGGACATAAATGACCATATTTTGTTCCTAAGGTTGTTTATGGTCAAATTACACTTATCCAATAGAATGAGGGAATGTTTTAGGGTAAGAATAATATCATTTTTAAACTCAATTACCCTATTTACTTTTAACTGTTGTAAATAAATGCAAAAAAATTACTATTCACCAAAAAAAATTCATCCTATTGAACCACATTTTTCATAATGATATCAATTGTGTCTCTCGATTTTTGAAATTCAACTCACAGAAGTGGTGAAATTAAGATTTATGTAAATTTGAAAATGCTCCTAGGAGGTGGGTAAAAGACAGTGAAAAGTTCAATAAAATTTTATATATCTTATATTACAAAAAAATGACTCCAAAGAATTACATTGAACATATATAGGTATTGTGTATCTATTTTGACCTAAAATAAATTTAAATAAAATAATAAATTAGTTAAATAAAAATTCGGTTTTAAACATTAACTCAGTGTTTTCCACTATTCATCAAAAATTGAAAGTTTTCCGAAAAATAACAAAATTTCACCCTAAGATAATTTTGATATTTTTAATTCAAAAATTAGTTCAATTCTACCAAATCAAAAACATATAAGTTTCATTTATTTATTTGAAATTAATTTCTGTTGTAAAAACAAAAGAGCGTGTTTTTTTAAAATAATAACTAATAGAAGAATGATACTTGTTTATGTTCAATTTCAAAGGGAAATTATTTCCAATGAATAACATTGTATTAAATGGTAAAAATATAATCTATCTATAATTAAAAACCATTAAAATTTATAATTTAACAATACAAATTATTTTGATTAAAAAATTGGTTTTTAGTTAAAATATATTATTTTCACTATTCACCAAAATATGAAAGTTATCAGAAAAACACCAAAAATTTGTTGAAACTAAATTCTTATGTCCTGATCCTAAAGAATAAGTTTATTTTGTCAAATTGAATATATAAAAGTTTCAAATATTGGCTTCAAAAAGGGTTCCCCATTAAAAGGCGGTAAAATTGCATTTTTTTAAAAATTCTTCTTTTATCTGAAAAAACGAATTTGTTCTTATATTATGGCTATGAAAAACATAATATTAATGTAATAATTATATAGAGTATATAAGATTCAAAATACAATTAATAAAATTCATAACCTCTTTTTGAATGGTTAGTTTTGTAAGTTGTGGTTCACTCGAACGTGGTGTTGCGTGTAGTGCATGATATTGAATTAATTTAATGAGATAATGTACTATGAAATCATGGGGTGTTAAATTCTCCTCTCCTTCAAAAATTTCATCCTCGTAATTTGAAATTTTTCTTTGAAAATAAATGGTTTAAAATAGAAAAATACCTTTGTGGAAATCCAACATCAGAAATTGGGTTAATAGAATTTAGTCTTAATAAGAGGGAAAAAGGAATGAAAAAGTCACCACCAAATTATGATCCTGATTAGAAGAAAATTGGTGGAAATTAGAGACACATAATTTTAGAAAAAACATAAATATTTATAGAGAAGGATTGAGGTCATCAGTCACAAAAAATTGTAGAATTGAGGGCCTCAAAGCCATCAATCTATGATGATTTAAAATATCATTGGTTCAAAAAAAACATAAGGTATTAGGATAAAACATTTTTATTTTAAGATCCCTTACAAAATGTTTAATAATTAATTTCTTCATAGAATAAGAGAAGAAAGAAAAAAATATATTCTTGAAAAGTAATGTTCCATCGTTTAACTAATTTCTACCACAAACTCATCTTTCACTCTAAAATATTTCCAAAAAAAATTCTATTTATCCTTATCGTATAGGGTTCCAAAAATAATGAATTTATAATTCACCTATCAGAACTTTTAAAAAAATAAACTACATTATACAATCCAGGAAATCACATAGGCTAGTGGTAGGTGATACACCCCTGTCACCATTCGGTTGCAGATTCAAGTCGCATAGCCTTACTGGACGCGACTGGTTGTCACCTGACCTATGGGTTGTCCTTTTTATGATAATACCTAAATAACATTAAAAAATTTATCCAATTTCAAACTTAATCCACTCCAACCTTTAAAATTATCTTAAATAATTTTATCCAAACTCATTGTCCAAAATTTATAAGGACATTAAACACAATAAAGATCCATTTTTTCACGTAATAACGTGTGAACACCTTCGTCATGTATCATGGTAACAACCTGAAATACCATAAAACCTTATTGATTACATTCATGCACCCATATTTTATATAGAATAATGGATATATTTTTTATTTCCATATTTTTTTAATATTGGAACAATGATGAAATAAAAAAACTATTAACTAGTTCCAAGGAAGTCAAGAATATCCAATATAATTTATCCAAACCAACGATCTCTTATTCCAAAATCACTACCTCATAATCAGGACCATATTAAGGATTACATTTCTTTCAACCAGATATTTTCCAAAAAGTGTAGCTTACTATTAAGTATCTTTTCATAGAACCATATAATCTCAAATCCACAATAAAATAGTACTACAGTATAATCCTTTTTTATCTCCATAATTCATATAACCAGTATATTGTTGATTCAATACTCAAATGAAATAATTTTATAATAAAAAAAGAAGAACACTAGTCATTCCTCTTCATATGAGGTCGTATAATAACTTGATTATTATCCAATAGCATCATTTAAGGTATACTCTGATGACTGGGAAACTGATTCGGGTAGTGTCCCAATGCCTTGTAGATGAATCATTGTATGTTTGAAACATTTTTCTTACACTTGAAATCACATAATTGGTGTCGTTTTTCTCCACACATATAACAAACTCCCATTCCAATCATGAATTTACCAATTTGATTCATTCCAAGTTATCACATATGGGAAAATCCTTCTATTCCCTCTTCCATTTATATATCTTTCTATCTTCCGTCCTTTCCTTCTCTTTCATCCCTTCAATGCCACAGGACTCAAATAATTCTTTACTTAACTTATTAACACATGAGACTATTTATTCATATGCTGAGAATAAATGGGAGACTTTTTCCCTTCTAAATTTTTGCTTAATACTGTGAAAGATATGACCCTTCTTACTCATTGGATCATACGTATTTCTAGAGTTCACATTCCTTTTACTGGGTGCCAATTCAAAATAATGGCATAAACTAGGTTAGTTTATGAATTGAAATGGATAATTAAAAACTTTTATAATACCTAACGTAAATCGAACATTTTAGTGATATAATCCATAATCACAAAAATATTTTCTTTGAGGAGGTATATACTTGTACATCCTTCATAATGATTTGTAAAGAAAATGATAATTATCCTAAGCATATCTCCCAGGAGTGTTGTACCCAAGAGTGCGGCAAGGCCCATTGTTGTGCATCAGTTCCCATTTGAGTCTAGATCAAATGGTGTTTTCAGGTTTTCTCCCTAGGTACATCTGTTCCAGAGCTGCCTCTAATGGATCGTATCCAGACTGGGATTTATTTTCTTGGAAAACTCACAAAATCTCTACATTACCAAAATTATAGGATGTTCTTCTACACTAATCATCAAATTATATCTTAGGGTAATGTTCTCTATTCAGAGTTTATCAAAATATAGTTTCCACAGTTATTGCTATACTTTCTCTAATACCAACTATGACCCCCTACCCTAGTTACCCCAAGTCGGTGCATTATTTTAATACATTTGCATGATTATAAGGAATCATGTCTCAAAGGACCGATCATTTTAGCAGTCTTGGAAAATAGATTACATACATGGAAGTTACATTACACTTTCTAACATACAACATAAAAAAATAATACTTTGATAATTTCATTGCTCCCTTAGCTTCACCCTGCATCTCGAACATAAAACACTTCTTGGGATCCTGGGAAAATAAAACATAAGAAAGGGGTTAGCTTAGATTCCCAGTAAGGGTAAATAATTTAGCAGAAGCTATAAATTTTTAAGGAAAGATGTGTAATAAAAACAATAGCCTTTTTAAACATAATCTTGAACATAATTTGTAAAAAAATTCAAACATCACCATATAAATAGGCACATGGATATTATACTAGTCGAATAATAACATGTAAAAAATAATTTCATAATGACGGAATGCCTAATGCCGGACTTCATTACAACATAATCAAGTCATTGTGCCAAGACTACAAATAATTTTTTTTCAAAGCCTTGTGCCAACACACTAGTTTGTCTTATAAGACCTACCGATGCATCGAGGAGCTATATCGATCTCCACCCATCACTTACTATGTCCACAACATTCGTCATAAGAAAAGTTAAAACATAACATAAAATTCGTATTAAAACTAGCATACGAAATGTCAATACATTAACCATAAACCATTAATGGTTTAAAAATAGAACATCCACAGTCAAACATATCATAACTAATTCAGTACAATATGGAAGACTATATTATAATAAATCAACCTCAATCAAAAATAATTTCCAGTAAAGGATGCTGACATAATTGAAAATGACGAGTAAAACTTTTTGAGAGAAATATCCCTTTTGTAAAATCATTTAAAAGCCACACATTTATAATGAACGTAATTTAATAGAGATTTTGGAATCAAAGTTTCACATAACACTCTGAAACTTTTGAAAATAATTGTCATTTCAAAAAATTCTTTTCCATATAAATAAATCCTTAAATTAATTTTGAAAACATGGACATTAATTAAAAGGATTTTGAAAGATAAATCTTTAAAACATTTAAAATGATGATCTAGTTAAATATACCCTCACATAAAAATTTAAATTATTCATTTTGAAATATTTTTTTTAAAATATGTCTATCTATGATAAATATGTCCCAGGAAATACTTACACATAAACATCCTTAGATAATAATGAGATTAAAGAAGTAACCCTTAACTTGTTGTAATCAATCAAGTCGTATGAAAAATAGTCAATAACCACCAAATGAATCATAGAATATCATGATTATAAATAGAATCATGATAATATATATCAAATGGAAGTACAAAATACACCACATGCAATAAATAAGTGGTGAAAAATTGAAATCTCACGGAATTAAAACTGAGATAAGAAACCCCTTACCTTGCACTTTCCTTTGGACGAGGGTACGTTTAACCTCCTGTATAATGACCTTTGTATGTAATTTGATTATAATGGGACCATATTCATATTTATTAAATCATACATGATTCATTTATGTGTTTATAACACCCATTTAATATTTATTTTCATGTTAAATTAACATTTCGGGTAATAATCGCTTTCTTTATCGTACGCATTTTAACTTGCTATTCTGGACCGTATAATTTAGGTAATGATTTAAATACTTCCATAATATAATCCTTGTTTCATATATAATATATATTTTTAATATAAATATTTATAATAGATAGATATATGAAATGGAAAACACGGTTTACGGAGACGGTAAGCTATACGTACGCATAAACAACGTTTCTATTTTCATATCGTATTGAACGGAAGTAAGTGAATAAAATATATGTAAGTAAACACACACACAAATATATATATATATCTAATGTAGAATTATTGTTTCATATATTACATACTTATTTGTAATATATATTTTTATAATCATCGATGAATGGGGAACGTGGAAATGAATCACATCACGTCGTAAAGACGGTAATCTGAACGTACGAATGAGCTACATTATCATTTCCTTAAAGGTGTAGAATTGGATGGTGTATTAATTCTAAATAGACATTAGAATGTTATTTTAATTATTTATATACATATTACTCATCATTATATCCATCCAAATAATATTGTGTTGAATAACAAATTACATCACGACATGGAGACGGTAAGCCGTACATACACACTTATGGTGACATTATCATTCATAAGATGGATAAAATAATGAATATAGTTGTTCCATATTTATAATAACATCAAAGTATATAGAAGAGAATATAGTTATTATTTTAGAATGGAAACAACTAAAAAATGGTATGTGGAAGAATAAGAGACCTTGAAAGAGGGTGCTGAAATCATTAACTCTTCTTCAGGTTCTTCCTTTTTGATTTGATCAAAAGGGCTCCTTAGGTTTGTTTTCTGATCAAAGGAAGGAATCTAGGATGAATTTGGGATAGTTGGGATGATATTTGGGCAGGGGTTGGCCAATACAAATGGCTTTGGAGGGGTGAATTTGAGAGAAGGGGAGGTTCCCTTTTATAAGATGGGTGAGGGGCAGCTTATGAAAAACTAGAAATATTATTTTATAATAAAATAATTTTCCATTTATAATGGATCCAAAATGAATTATTTGAAGGATAATGTGGGGATGGGTTGAAAAAATCTCAACCAATTAGTTATAGATAGGTTTAGGTAACAATATTAACCTTAACTTCTATATTTAACTCTTAGATAAATAGTTCGACATTTACCATGTCTCTTAATATTTTTATATTATATGGTTAATAAACTTACTATATACATCCAATAGAACCCCAAGTGGTTAATTATTTATACAACTATAATTATATAATTATTTTTTTCCAAACATTAGATTTTTCGGAATATAGTATCAATTAATAATATAATATTTCTTTTAATAAATATTTTATGTCAATTTTGACACCATTTGGTATTTCGTTTTTGAAAAATTCATAACAGCATTATTAATTCAAAAAAAACTCATCTAACCAACCCTAACATGTAATATTAACCTATAAAATTATTTTAATTCAAAAAAAGTCTCAAATTACTTTTATTTGGATATTTAAAATATCAATTATTTTAATATTTCACTAATTAGGTAATTAGTGCATCATCATTGTGTCGTAAATAAATTAAATTATTTAATGTATAAAAAATATAAATAAAATAAAATTATGTAGGAAATATTTTTATATTTCTAATTAATATTTATAGTTGAATTTATCTTATCTGTAACCCTATATTAAAAATGGGTTAGTTATTAAACTTTGAATTTAACACTTTTAACTCTTCTTTGATTAAAATAATAATAAATGTCATAGTCTAATCCAAGTGGACCTAAATGACCATATTTTATTCCTAATATTGTTTTTGGTCGAATTACACTTATCAAATAGAATTAGGACATGTTTTAGGGTTAGAATAATATCATTTTTAAACTTAATTACCCTATATACTTTTAACCGTGGTAAACAAAAGTAAAAAGTTACTATTCACAAAAAAATTATTTTCATATTTTTGAACCAAATTTTTCATACTGAGATCAACAATGTCTCTTGTATTTTTTAAAATCAACTCACTAAACCGGTAAAATTATGATTTATGTAAATTTGCAAATTCTCCTAGTAAGTGGGTAAAAGACGGTGAAAAGTTCAATAAAATTTTATATATCTAATATTATAAAACAAATGACTCCAATGAATTAAATTGAACATATATAGGTATTATGTATCTATTTTGACCTAAAATAAATTTAAATAAAATAATAATTTATTTAAAAAAATTGGTTTTAAACTATAACTCAGTATTTTTCACTATTAATCAAAAATTGAAAGTTTTTAGAAAAATACAAAAATTTCACCCAAAGATAATTTTGATATTATGAATTTAAAAATTAAGTCTATTTTAAAAAATTATAAACATATAAGTTGCATTTATTAATTTAAAATTAATTCATGTTGTCAAAACCAAAAAGTGCGTTTTTTTAGAATTAATAACTAACAAAAGATTGATACAAGTTTATGTTCAATTTCAAAGTGAAATTATTTCCAATGAATAAAATTGGATTAAATGGTAAAAATATAATCTATCTATACTTCCAAAACATTAAAATGTATAATTTAACACTACAAATTATTTTTATTAAAAAAGTGGTTTTTAGTTAAAATATAGTATTTTTCACTATTCACCCAAATATGAAAGTTATCAGAAAAACACCAGAAATTTATTGAAACTAAATTATTATTTCCTGATTATAAAGAAGTTTATTTTTCCAAATTTAATATATAAAAGTTTCAAATATTGGATTTAAAAAGGGTTCTCCATTAAAAAGCGGTAAGATTGCATTTTTTTAAAAAAATTACTTCTTTTATTTGAAAAAGATGAATTTTTTCATATATTATGTCTAAGAAAAAAATAATTTGAATGGCAAAATTATATAGAGTATATAAGAATCAAAATAAATTTAATACAATTCATAACTGTTTTTTGAATGGTTAGTTTAGAAAGTTGTTGTGTGCTCGAATGCGGTGTTGCGTGTAGTGCACGTTAATGAATTACTTTAATTAGATAATGTACTATGAAATCATGTGGAGTTAAACCTCCAGCCCTCAGTCTATATTATCTATTAATTCTTTGATATCCTTTATTGTTAATAGGGATATATGATGTTAGAACATATTTTAAATATCAAAGATATTTAATCCTCTCTCAAATCTAGAAAAATTTCCCTACTAATTTGTCCCTCAGTTTAATAAGAGGAAGAAGAAAAATAGGAAAAAGAATATAAGGAGTAGGACCTTATGTACTTCCATATAGAATTAGAGGATGGAATCTCTGCCAATTTTGATAAACTGAGGGAATTAAATCTCGGTAGAGAAGAAAACCCATGACCCACATTAGTTAGTGTGGAAATTTCTTCTAAAGAACCAGAGGTATATACCTTCTTCCTAATGTAGAACCAATATGTGTTGTCCAATAACTGCACAAAAATATTGGACCCTGATCACAAGGTATCTACTCACCACATGGTCCTACTAGAGGACTACAAGGGCTATAAACAAGAAGCGAAGAGGATGTGGCTGACCCGTGATGCCAAAATTGAGGCTGATGTTTACAAGCTCATAAGAGAAATATCTATTTATAAGTTCTAATATCCCAAATGGATAAACAAAATCATTTTTTTAAATAAAAAAAATGGTAAAATTAGAGTCTTCATCAATTTCATATATCTCAAATGACACTTCCTGATTGATGAGTTCCTTGTTTCTATCATTGAACTACTGATCGATGAAACAACCATGTATCATGATCTATTCTTCATGAATGGGTTTTCTTGATATATTAAAGTCTAAAAAGCCTGAGAATATAAAGAATACACCCCCATCAGTGCCCCAATGATGTGTTTTTCTATTGGTTAATTCCATTGGGTTTTTAGAATGCCAACACTACATACCAATGTGCCATATGTCGCATCATAAAACCCTTACTGGGAATGTTTTTGGAATATTAGGTTGAGGATCTGGTGGTTGAATCATGACAATGATCAGTACACCTGGTGGATCTTGAAACCATATTAATTTAACTAATACAATATAGTTTGAGAATTAACCCCATAAAATATGGTTTCAATGTTACCTTAGGGATGTTTCTCAGCATCATAGTACACCATCGTCACATCAGAGTCAACCCTGAAAATACAAAGTCTATCCTTGTAATGTTAACTCCTCACAACATCACAAAGTTGAGAGGAATTTAAGGACATTTAGAATAAATTTGGATCTTTATATCCAACTTTGAAATAAAATTTATCCCCTTCCCCAATTTGATGAAATAAGGGGTTACATATCAATAGAAGAATGATTATCAGGTGTCATTTTATAGTCTCAAGAAATATATTTTGAGAACACTAATGTTGATACCGATTGTTGATGGAGGTCCAAATATTTTTTATGTCATATCCATAGATCATTCACTAGGTGCCTTCCTTGCACAAAATAATGACATATATAGTGAAAACAATCTTTATAACCTCTACTGAACCATGATCAATGCTAAGAATCATTATTAATATATTGAGAAGAGTTTTTGGTTAGTAATATTAAATTTCTATAATAAGAGGAAATACATAAAAAATCACAAGGACCATTTTATATCTCGTATAATCCCACTAAAATATATTATTTTCTATCTGATGTTGAATGGATGTCTATCATGGTGGGAAGACATCCTATAGCAGTTTTACATTCAGTCTGCACCTTAAAAAGATGATAAAGACCATACATTAGTAGATTTTATGGATGAGTACCCCTTGAAATAAATGACTTCATTGAAAAATTAACAACACAATGAATAGGTATTTTCTAATCAATAGGGACCCAGAAAAGGGATATTTTTTCGATAGTGCATCCATAAGACTTGTAGGGATGAGGATAAAAACCCCATGCTCCAAAATATGGGGGTGGGGGTCTTTTTAATCTCCCCAATAATGGTTTTTCTACCTTACAACATCCTACTCTCAGAGGGGTTCATGAACAATGAATAAGAGTATCAATCTCTCCTTGTTGGGGTAGAACTGGCACTTCTGGTGAAATTTAGTCAGTTGAGGATAAAAGGTTATTCAGATCCAATCATAAAAAATATAAATGGGGATTATGCCATAAAAAAAGAAAGAGCTAATACCCCTACTAAACCACTTATAGAGACTAATGGTGATGTTATCATTGGAGAAAACATTTAATCACATCCCATATTCATAAAATTCAAAATATTATGCACTAAAAAATGTATCCATAACTCTAGATAATTTATACCAGGATGAAAATATCATCTGTATTATACCGCATCAGATACTCTCACATTATTTCAAACCAACATGAAGGTTATCGATGAAAATATCCCCATCCCCGAATCATATAGTCTTGTCACTGGCTAGATGACATCCATTGTTGACTACCTTATAAAGTGAGATCTCCCACTGGACATATAAGAGAGAGATAAAATCCAAAAAAGATAAATTAACATTGTTCTATTTGATAACATGATTCATCAAAAGTTCCTCTATAAGTGGAGCCCTGATGGGTCATTGTCATGTGGATTGATGGAGAAGATAATACTGCTTTCATGAAGGAAGTTCACACTAAAGCTTATGGATCCCACCAATCATGATCCAATATTTCCTATAAAATTTGACGTTTTGGGTTCAACCTTCCCAATTTAATGCAAGAATGCACTAAATTCAAAAAAAATTCCATTCTATCCATATTCAATCCATCTTCATCCACCAAACCCCTTACTATCTTCACATAACCAAATAAAACATGAAAAGTTTTATATGGGTAATAGACGTCATGGAAACATATCCTCTCATTATGGCCACGTAGTTCAAGTACATTCTCAATGTAACTGAAATATTCTCTATGTATTATAGCATCGTAACCATAAATGAGGTCAAGTGAAGGAACATTTTTAGTTTCAAGGGAGCCAACACTATCACTCAATTTGGTGTCCCTCATAAAATTCTGATGGATAATGACAATATTTTATATTCTATTAAAATGAAAAAACTATAACAGGAGTATTACATCAATGTCCAATGATTAATAAAACTACCATGCAGTGGATAATAGATTGGTAAAGGCCTTAAACATGACCCTAATAAGTATACTCCAGAGGATGGTCGATAAGGATAAAAACATTTGGATGGATAATCTCTAACATAACATGTGGTATTAACAAACTACGAACCACACTACCACACATGGGACCCATTACTCATTAGTATGTGTGATAGAGGTTGTCCTGACCATCCATGTTCATTTGACCTCAATAAAAAATTCCATCTTTTATATGTTATCCATATATATGCATTCCATGAAATGGATAGATGAATTGGAGTTACTAGATTAGAAGAGATTTCACACCTTGCATCATTTGGATGTCCACCAAAATCAAACATCACAATGACTTAATAAAAAAAATTCCTTTAGTATTTCTTCAAGTGAGATATGGATTTATTTAATAGAACTCCAATGATACTTATAAAGAAATCTCTAAAGATGGATATAATGTAGGAGGGACCCTATGACACACACAAATTCTACTTCAATGGAGATTAGTATTTGATCTTGATAGATGACCTTCTTACCATGGACTACATCAATGTGAGTTTAATGAAGAAGTATTTGTTGTAACCAGAAGACATTCATCATAATCTCATGAAATTAATATACATGGTAGAACAACCAGGCCACATGGAAACATATACATGGTAAATTGTCCCAGCTGCATGACGTTAAACTGCATGGATGGTTTTCTTCACAAGACCATAGAAAAGGATGACAACATTTTCTATTTTTAGGACAATAAAATTGATGACATCACCGTCAAAATTGCACGATTCTAAACTATATGGGAAATATAATTTCAATCAATGATTCACAGTACATGAGTTAGACCTATGAAATTGAAATATAAAATTCCCCTACCCTCATGTGAGATTCATATACACAGAGGGATTATATTATTCGTGATATAAATATTTCTTGATTTCTACCATCAAAGGATACATAGAGACGCATTAAACCATCATGTCAGGCCCAAATACTAATTTACCTCCATCCATAATATGATTATCTTACTAGTAATTGACCTCAAGGTTATTTTTCATATCAATATTATATTTCCCACTGGTCTAAAAAATCATACATCCCATTTCTACAAGATCTTCATCCTGATGTCATGATGATAAACTTCATGGTAAATCATCCATCTCGCAGGAAAGTAAACATCAAGACACTAATATGTTAACTGTATGATGTTAATCTACACAACACCATAATGTTCTCACCCAAGTAGAGATTTACATTAGTTTCTATCTTCTACCATGACATTTTCAAGAGCTATGTGTATCTTGATTCCTATTCACAGATGATACATAGAGACACATTGATTTTATGTCCTGGTATAGCCACACAAGCATACCCCTCCTTATGTATGGGTCAGACCAACATAGGTATATTTATTTCATGAACTACATATGGCTTGATCCCTATTATTGTAGGATATATAGTGATTCCAAAATATCTATTCATGGTCCCATACATGATGATATTTTTTTACATCAAGTGACCAATGTCTTCAATGTAAGATGATAAACTGCATGGTTCCTCTAGAACTACAAGTTTCATGATTCATACCAACATGGGATATGTAGTGACACCTAAATCTCCAATCCTGGGTCTAGCCACAATAATTAAAAAATTGAAAAAATATCTACATCTTCATATGGATCATACCTACATAGATATTTCTTACATAGAACAACAAATGACTTAATTCCTATCGTAAAAAATATAAATAGTGGAACCTATATTTCTAATTCCAGGTCTTGAAGCAAAATTCCACTTCATTCAAATTTATTCAACTTTTTTCCTTTCAACATGAAATTAAACTAAATGGGGTCCCTAGAACAACACATATTTTTATTCTCACTATAATGAGTTATGTATTAATGTCTACATTATTCATCTTGGTCTATCCACCCAAAATTCAAAATGACAATATCTGTAATTTGATCTCTTATATTTAGCGGAATGAATATTTTAAACCCCTTTGTTCTCACATCAATCATAGCATACACAGGATTAGGAATTTGGCAGGGGATTCTCTGCATGATTATTTCATGTCAATCCACATCAAGGTTGTGATGGTCCCAGTAGAAAGACCTTAAAAGGTTCCCCAAATTTACTTGTCGTATGATGCTAAAATCGAAGTAAAATGTCCTAATCACATTTTGTAAAACTAAAATGACCCATGGAATCCCTTATCATTCATGTTTTTTGAACTATTACCTTATCACAACATGTTAAAATGAAAAAATAATTTTCATTCCACATGAATTCAAACTATATTGATTTTCTAGAACTCATGTGGCATGATTCTCATTGTGAAGTGATTTTTAGTGAAACCCATATATTTAATCTTAGGTCTAGCTAAAATATTTACTCTACACATCATAGATGATATATACTGACTGCATGATGTTAAACTACATGGAAAAAGTTTTTATCACTCGACATTAAACTAAATGTTACCTCAAGAACTACATGGGGCTCAATTCATAATTCGACGAGATACATAGTCACACCTAAGTATTGTGTCCTAGTCCTATCAATGATGAAAATAAAAAGATTCTTTTTCCACCTCCTGTTTATAAAAAAAATATCTATGCAGGAGATCTAATATTTAGGATCTTCAAAATGGGATCAATCAAGGAAAAAGAAAGGCCCCAACATATGACTTAGATCAATGGAGGGAATTTCACACTCAAGGGAAAATGACCATCGGAATGTATCTTATGTAAAAATACACATTCCTTCTATTCATCACAATCCATTACCTAGGAAATATCAGTTCATCACGAACATCCTCTAGCCATCGGATATAGGGGGTTAGTGTCTTCAAGGCACCTTCATTTGACTCTACATAATATACCCCAGTCGGATTTTTATAATTCACCCCAAAAATGTCAACCAATCAAATTCAAATTCATCACTAGGTGAGGCATCATCTATCTCTATAAGACCCAATGTAATTTTCTTCCCATGTCATTTATCCTAATACGAGAATATCCAGAATCATGGTTTACACTTTCTTTCCACCTCACATTCAAGGCATGTTGGAACATCCAAAACTAATGATCCTACAATTACTCATAAGTTCTTTGAAATGTATTCCTAGATCTATGACCTAAAACTAAAATAACTCTTGTCATGCTGACCACCTGATAATAAACTATATCGATGGTGTCCTAGTCGAATGACACTGAACTTCATGATTTCTATGATCTATTTTTGGTTATATTCCTACTATCATATGATATATAGTGACACCGTGATCCTCATTACTAGGTCCATCCATGAGATAAAAAATTTATCCCCTTTTCCTTTGTATGGTCTAGACATGAACAATAATTATCTAGACATAAAAATATTTTCCCCATGTTCCTATATATAAGGTTGATCTCCATAAGAGGGTCCAATACATGTCTCAACCCCTTGTGCGATCATATTTAAAATAGAATACACCTTCCCCAAACAAGTGTATAGAAAATTTGTGGGGAACAATTCCTTGAACTATGCATGGATTGATTTTAATTTTGAAGAGATACACAGAGATGTCTGATTCTCACATCTCAGACCTAGTTGTATAAAAAAAGATGTCCTATGTATGGGTCATACCAATATAAGAAAAACATTTCGACCCATTCCATTAAAATTTTGACATGAAATGCCCATTTAATATTAAATAACTCTCATTAAAACCAATCTCTATGTCCAGGATGGTCTAAATCCACAGAAACCTTTCTGACCATAAAAAATAGTGGCCCAGTGTCTTGAGGAATCCTTTTTCTCACTATGCACAATATTCCCTAGTTGAATATGCATAGGTCTCCCACAAAAAAGAATTTTCAACCAAAAAACTCCATCCCCATGGGATGATTTTCTTATATCTATATTTATACAAGGATATTTATGTCCCACAACAATCCTAATTTTCATAATCCCTCAGATTATTGCTTAATACCTCCCTCCTTCATGCATGAATGAAATTGAACATTCGTGGGTAGATAAACATGAAAATGGAAAAAATTATCCTATGGTCAGAGTTAAGTTTCCTTAAATCTAATACATTGAATGTCCTTACCATAAGATTTTAAACTACATGGTACTTTTTCTAATTTCACTATGCTAAACTCGACAATTCTATGGCCATCCATTATAAAGTCCAAGTGCATATATGAGTGGCCTCTCATTCATATACAATGTCGTTACAGATTCCCTTGTCATTTTCAAACATCATTCTATTGACAATACACCATTCCTGGTCTTGAGAAGTCTGTAAATTCAAAAATTAAATGTCCATTGGATGTGGAGAGTTGGTTTTTTGAAGAAATATTTATTTAAATATTCATATAAAGCTCCATTTTTCTCTTCATAAATCAAACACAAAAAATTCTATCAAGAAAGGAAAAATTCATCCCCATGGTAGGCTTCTCCAACATATGTGTGCCCTAAAAATATCATGTTGTAAACCATTATAATGGTAACTACTTTCTTACATTTCCTATATCATGTCTCAGATCTAGAAATCACAAAACCACAGTTTAAAAATCCCTTGTTCATGTCTGAATAATATTTGGACATTCTCTGTCAGTAATCTTTAGTGGGGTCGTTTCCCTATAATTTTTGGTCAAAGATGTTCATCCTAAATCATCGGTTGTGTTATTTTTATTTGAAATAATCTAAAAATCCCATGAAATGAGACATGGTACTTTCCAGGTTGAAAAGTCACAAGGGGAACCCTATGTAAAAGTTGAGTCACAACTCGCCAAATGTGTGTTATACATGGTTTATGAAAACTTATGGAAATAAAAAAAACCCAAAACATGATAGGTAAAAAATCCTCAAAGGGTTACCTAATAAAAATTCATGATACACTCACTAAGCCCACAACATAGTGGACTAAGGAAGAAAATTAAGGAAAAAAGACATAGAGTTTGTGGGTTTTTCTATGTGACCCTACTAACAGTCAAAACTATGATCACTGAGTCCTTGGCTTGGAAAAAAATTAGGGCATTACATGATCATGTCAATTTAGTTATCCTAAATTTTGATTGAATATGATATCCAGTGACAATTTTATTTATGTCATTTACGATATTCTATTTCAAAACACATTGAAAATTGTTATTTAAAGATGGTGAATAAAATAATAAATGATATGAATTGGAAGAAGAATGTGATTTCATTTATTAATTGAATGATAACTAAGGAGAATCCACATCTTGGAGTCTCTCCCAAGAGATATAAAATATATGGGTAAAAGACTATAAGTGTGAAAATAAATACAATATAACACGACATGATTTAGTAAATAGAATTACAACTGCCAGATGCAAGCCATCAAGGGTCATTTACAAAATGGTTCTTTTTACAAAAGCAATTTCAAATTTTGGGTGAATCAATTTAATTACATTCCTCTGATCTCAAACCTTCTACTTGATGGCTTCAAAACAAGCATTTTTTTATGAAAAAATGACTTCAATCTAGAAATTCAACCTTCAAATTCTCACAATTCAACTTTCTATATGACCACATGATCATAAGTTCGTGCTTCTTCAGCCATAATGTGACATTGATTAGGGGTAGTGTCCTCTTAGGGTTCTTTATGATAATTAGAAGCATTAAATAGATCCAGGTAAAATTAAAAAGAGGCTATGATTTCTCAAGAAATGATTTTCTAGTGGATAAGGATATATAGGTGTCGTTAATTAAACCTATCTGATCCTATAACAAGGAATATTTTGAAAAGGATATCCTCATTGTTAGAAATTTCTTCCAAGGGGTCTCTATGATAAGAGATTAAATTTAGAGTCATGACCTTATCACATGGACTAGTGTTCGACGATAGTGTTGAGATCCTGACCCTATTCACTCCCTACCACTGGTATGTAATCTATAATTTCAATTACAACAAATAATTTAATGTTAGAAAACAACTCCAATGTGGGAAAATAGTCCATCTCTTCCTCCTTTACAGTATCAAGAACAATGATGATAGGCCCAACATTTTGGGGCAGTTCCCAAATTCGTTCCACTATGTCCAATATCAATAGGGATGTCAACATCATCATATGAAAACATCTGATCTGAACCACATTCGGTAAGTGGGAGATGGAGGAAGATTCTCCCATTATACTCTTATAGCATTGGAACATAAGGAATTCACCCTGTGAAATTGATGTGGAAGGTGTTTCTAGTATCTGTCTAAAAGAGGTCAGTGGTTTATGCACCTTTTATATGTACTTCCCTAAAATTCCATAAGGATAGTATTCCATCCACATCTTTTCATAACCCCACGATAAAATTATGTGAGTATCCAAAAAAGGTAGGGAAATTATCATGTTGTATTCTTCATCAATCATCATTATCCACAACTAGAGAAAGATAATTCGGTGTGACTCATTAATTTTGGGAAGAGAAAAAGCAGATGTTTGTTGCACACATCCAAATTTTCTTGAAAATATATAAGTAGGATAGAATTAATATATGGTTACTCCATATACCCATGAAGCATGAGCTCTATCTTGTAAAGAAATAATGAAAATGTGTTCTTCCAAATTCTATTCACAATTATCAACCACCATTCACTAAGGATCATAGTAAATGATAAAATTAAATTGAAAAGGATCACATAACATCTTGACATCCCCATCAAGGACCAAGGGATTCCTGAAAATGAAAACTATATTAACCAGTGTGGAGTGTAAGGTTGAATATGGGATCATTGAGATATGTTGATATTAATAGCATCAAAAGTGGTCCACCACCCATCTTTATAATAATTGGAGTAGCTTACAGAGAGGATGTATAAAACTACCTTCTTTCATATGCACCAATAATTCATTAATAACAAAAAGTGTGGGTACAACTAAGTTGATGGGTTTTTCCTCTTCCAGTTTGGACTCCATGATTAACATATAGACTCTGACACCAGTATACGTACCACAGGATGGGAAAAGAAATACACTCTTGAACATGGAGAAAAAATCCAAGCAACCTGAGGTTGTATGCTAGGTCTAGAATAATTCCATAGCCCCGCATGGTATATTAGACTGCCTGAAGAGTGGTACAATAAATACCCTTAAATATTTGTGACTATTGATTTGAATGGGTCCTAATGTATGGAACATTTATCCTTGGACATCTAACATTCAGAAAAAACATTACCCAATAATTGAATGGAATGAGTGGGTAGGAATGGGGGGGACTGACCAAGAAATTCATTTGACAAGGTCAGCAAGTCCCTCGCCAATGGAGATACTTGTTTAGTGTTTTCCTTGGTATTGGCTACATGTAGGTATTTTACATACATATTAATGAGAATTGGAATTCCCAATAGATTTTATACATCCCATAAAATGATCCCTACTTCACCATGTGCAAATGGATGATATTGGTTCTCTAACACCAATGAATGATCAATTCATTCAATATCTAGGTCAATGAGTAAAATAAAAATTAAGAAACCAAGAGTTCCTGAGATAGGGCGAAAACCTCTTGTAATCTAGAAAATTCCCTCCATTTTCGGTGCACCGAGAATTCCCAAGCCCAAAAATCTAAGAAACTCCTTCCGGACTGAATATCTCACTTGGATCTCCATCCTCCATTAGTAATATGTCAGGAGAGGTTTAATATGGATGAATAATCTCATATAGTGTATTTAGAGGATATTTCATGACTACAGTGATTGATTTGAGTCCATATAGAGTAATTCAGAACAAATTCATTTTCTTGATCTGACCAAGAAATGATTTTCCCTATAGTATATATGTTCACTTGGGTATGATCTCCAGAGGTCTTGAAGCAAGGATATGAGAGATTCAGATTAACATGAAGAAGGGGAGTGTCAAATTCAAGTCCAAAGGTATAAATTGTTAGCTCATTAGAGAATGGGAATGTCAAAATATATAGTGAAAGGAGGTTCACCATAATACCCTCCTTGTAGAGGATATTATTTTGACGATTCGTTTCAATATTCTCAGTATTGTTTGTTTTTCTCCTGGGTGCAGTCATTGATGCGAATTCTAGATCCATTTTTTCCCTAAAATATATTGTAAAAATATTTTAGATTCATTGGAGAAGGATGGAAAAGAATGTAGGGAGAACTAGAAAAACAGTATAATGGTTTATAATAACAACATAGGCCCACGAACCACAACTATTCATGGTGTTAGATCATAAAACGCTGGCTCACAATTCGTTGTCCAGCGAAACATCAAACCATGAATCATTTTCCCATGATGGTGTGTCCATTGAATCTTCAATACATGGGGCACTATGTATTTGTAGCATATGGTCATTTTTGGGGAGATTAAAATTTTACAATTAGTGGGCCTTAATGTTTAGTTTTTTAAATGGATTCTTGAAAATAAGCACTACTCAGAAGTAGTGGGTGATCAGAGAGATTGCAGAGTACTTTGTTTGCGGAGAAATTTCGTAAAGAAAATATGATCTGGGCCACCTCTTTATAGGTGTGGTCCTATATTAAAGTCCCACTTTCATATAGTAAACTAGTTTAGAATATGACTACTTTCTATATCCAAATAACCTCTTCTTCATCCCAATCAGAGTGCATTCCTAGGGGGAATTTTATTGTTTCTTGAAAATTCTTCATATAAGTAGAAGTGAATTCCATTGAAATAAAAAATGGGTAGAAATAATACCGAAATAATATTTTTGATAAATGTTCAAGTGGCATGAAACTATGATGGATGGGTTGATCTCGTGACGTAAAAACACTTTTTGGACCACATCTCCAGATGACAATTCGCTACTTTTTAAAGCATTCCACAAATGAAATCGTTCACAGGATGTGGTGGTATGACCATTTCTTGCACCCAAAACAATTCCATTTGGGGTACCAAGCTATGATTTCTTCCCCTATAAATGAATACCCCATGAACTAAATCATTCATGGGATGAGTTGGTACCTCTAGTGATCTTAGATGAACCAATGTCATTTATGTTTACGATAAGTGATTTATTCCCCCACAAATGACTTCCCTCAGGAATAAAATCCTTCATAGGATAGGTAATACTCTTTGGATCCCAAAAAAGATGGCATAAAACCTACCGTGGATGACCTACCATCTCGATATCGGGTCCCTCTATTCTTCTATAATAGAACCCTGAGAGAAATTGAAGGAGGATACAAAAGTAGAGATCACCTAAGGAATTCCTGGATGAGATCCAATTTACAAATATTTATAATCACTACAAGTAAAATCCAACCTTATAACATTAATTGGAAAAAAATTCAGATGAACATGAAACCCTTTGCATGCACCATCCCATGGGGCCTAAACATATGGACCCTTTGTGGAACAATACCTTGCACAACAAAATGCTATGTGGGAGGAAACCTTCCCCATGGGGAAAAATGGTATGTGGGAGGAACATGGACCTATATAATAAAATGTTATCTGAATTGAACCTATAACCCCATAGCACCATTCTATATAGATGGTACCATCACCCGCATAGAAACATGTGACGCGGAGGGAACCCCATATCGTATAAGAACATGGTAGGCAGATTGGGGATTCCTAGAGTGTTATATGATCTAGCTCTGATCACTCACTTCTATCATCTCATCAGGCCCTATATTGGTCCTTCCAAGAAGCATTCCAATGACATTAGATCAAATCATTTTCCTAAGCCTCTTCATATGTATAATAAGAACATCAGAAACATCAGTGTGTCCTCTCAACTCTATATACCTATCATAAGTAGATCCATGAGTGTGAGATCTGCAACAAATTAGAACCTCATAATGTAATCATGTCTACATTCACCTGGTAAGAGGGGTTCTAACCCTGGGGTGCTTACACGAACCTCCCAATTCCTGGTAGGAAGGGTGTGGAATACAAATTCCTTTCGCATCGATAGGGAATGAGATCCTCCATTCAGAAACAATTTTATCCCACCCCTGGATTAATCCCCTTGTCGTTCTTATGGTAGGTGTCTCTCCTGATTCTCCTCAATAGCCAAGTATTGAACTAGAGAGAAAACTAGATGTCAGTATTCTGTCTAGGAAAACAAAAGAGGATACATGCACACTCACATCACTCTCCATATCCCTTTGGGCTTCGACACCTTGTACATTAGTAGACAAAGTTGATCATGTGATCTTCAGATCCACTACCACATCTTATTTCTCACACCAAACATGACACACATGTACTTAGAGGTTAGTGTAAATCTAGACATTTGCACAGCCCCAATCTAAAAGGGACTACCCCATATATGTAATCCCCAACCTCAATTAATATGTACCTCCTATATGGTATAAGCCCGAATAATATTCACACAATTAGGCCTTATACATATATGTAATCCCTAACCTCCATTAAAATGGCCAGTAGCAATGTGTAATCCCCAACCAAATTCTCCTCTAGGCCTCCTATAAGTTGTTAGACCAAACATACTGTTCTATGTGGGCTTTGATTACTGGAAAACTGGGATACATAGGAATCCTACCTAAGGTCCCAAACTAACACTCAAATTCACCATAATGTTATCCAGGACACATTCCCAATAGTGTAATATCCACTTGAGAGACAACATCACTTCCATGACCCTCAGGCTACCTCAAAGTATGTCCCACACCATCCTTGACCTGACACCTTTCACTTGGTCTTCCTTACCACATGACGTTAAATTACACGATTGGGTCCTTTTCACCCATCCTTAAAATGTTATGTTCCTTATTAAGTGGTTTCAAACTGTATAAGTTTTGATTTCTTTCATGAGGATACAAAGAAATACCATCATATAGTTTCAATCCTAACATCAACATCCATCTCCCTATATGACAGAAAACTTAATAGTGACTCACCACATGGCTTAAAACCAGTGTTGTGCTAATAAATGTCCATGTAATATTTAATAAGTCCATAAAAGTGTTCCATTTATGGGTAACCTATGCTATATATAGATATCCCTACCAATATTCATCCTTGGATACATAAAGATGATTCTGAACCCATGCAAGTTCATAATTTATCACTAACTCAGGGTGATCAGCCAATACATAGTTGGGAATGAACAAAGGATTCTAGAATATATCATAAATATATAAGAGAGTTCTATAATAGGCAATATATACCCCCAAAATGGTGTGATGATCTTGACATATCATCCCCTCGACCAAGGCAGGTTCTAAAGATTCATTTTCCATGTTCCCCAAGGAATGCCTACCTTTGGAAAGTAGGTCCATGAGTTTTCATTGATATGAGAGTCATTGGGTGTTATTGCATCCATGAAAAAAACCCATTTGATTCAATTCAAATATAATTACTAGTATTCAGCGATTTCATACAATTCAACCCCCTGTAATCAATCATCTGAAAATAAATGATCTTTCATCAGAAATAATATACGTTCATAAACATACATAAATTTTGTTATAAATGTACATATATTTTATATTATTTAATACAAGTATAAATATATATCTAAATAAATATATTAATTTATTAAACATATAATGATGATCATTTATCAATGATTTTATCTAGTTTAGATAAATTTATACCTTTTGTCAACACATTCCGTTGAGCATTGATAAAATTAAGCATTGTGTAAGCCACGATCTGTGGTGGTTTAATAAACGAATGCTGGTTAATATAACTCCTCATATTTAACCCCTTAAAATATATTAGATCTCTCTAAGAAACACATTACAGTCATCAATCACAATGTAATGACATGAATACTCCATGTAACTGCAATCTTATCTTCATCAGGCCTTCTACCACCTCCAAACATAAATAGACTCTGTGATTCACAATGTAAAAGACTGAAATGGCACAAAACATCACACCCTTATTCTCCTCTCAAACCCAAAAAAACCATTAGAACAATGTTTGGTTTACTTGGAGATAATTTTTTGGGATGTTAAAGGAGTTCAAGATTAAATAAGTGTGAAAATTATTATTATAAAATAATAATAAAAATTTTATTTTAAAAATAAAGGGGTGTATATTCCATTGTTATGGCTCTCTAGATACTAAGTTAGTGAGCCATTTGAGTTCAATGGAGTTTTAAATGATGGAACCTTTTTGAGGAAAATGTGAGTTAAAATTATATAAAATTATTATATAATAATAATAATTATAATAACAGTCAAAGTGATTTTTATACTATGTAGTGATCCTGAATTATGCATTTGGATGAGTTGGAGGTTGTGTTTGGCTTATAATAATGACTCAAAGGACACACGAATCTGTTATAACCAATAAGAGAATATCATTGAACTCCTGGAATATTATTCTTGAAATACATTATTAAATATATAGAAGCTATGAAAATCGTAATGAATTAATTAATTTAGACATCAATGGAATGAGAGAGTTGGTAAGATGATCATTGATATGGATATATGAGTGTCGTATTAAATTTAATAGTTTGAAAAATAATTTCAATGGGATATATGATAATAGCTAGGGATGTACGAATGTGATGAGTGACTGTATAAACGGTAAATGGTACATGCATGAAATAGTGTGTACTTTTGAAGCAATGATGTGGTATACATGGTGAATATTTTACAATCAATATCATGCAGTAGAATGAAATTTGTTTCAACCCATGAATGAAGAAGAATATAGTCCTACTCTGTCTTGTATTAATGGATATGGTGTGATATTAATTTTATTTTAACTGATGAACACCACACCCAATTATCTTCCTACTAGAACCATGAAGGAATACCATTTAAACAAAACAATACTATACCAAACCACATGTGTTATCCTTCATGTGAGTCCCATTTAGGGATATCATTTAAACATAACAATACCCACCCACTATGACGTTTCCCATCCCACAAGACACATTTATGAATTATATTTGAACATGAAAATAACCTATGAGGATTTTCGAGGAACATACACCACCCCATGAATTATAAGTTCCCGCTTAATTATCCCTAGATGGATGAGACATTGAGGATGGATCTAATGATACTTCTCCATATCATCATTGGTATTTTGTAGCTGAAGATCCAGGTGACTAATTCCCATTTCTTCACTAACCCCACAACTACCAACATATTAATCGTAACTCTCATATAATACATTTTATTACTTTTCCCACATGGCTTTATGTGCGATGGATCCTCCCACATAGTTTACATCGGGCTCCTGTTAGTGTTCTTCATATCTGGGATCCTAGGGGATCCTCTCACCATTTTGAACATCGCCATTATCCTCTCCCTCATATCCCTGAAAATGACATTCCATAAGATGAACTATCAAATAATGGTCTATGTGGGACAAGATGTATCTTAATATTTCCTCCACCCAGTGCTTCAGAGATCTGCACAGAGTTGCTTGATGCCAGTTTGTTCAGCGAAACACTTTCCAGTATTTCATTATTTGTTTAATTTTATTGTGTCTTCTGGAAAAATTATTATTAATAAATAGATATTTTTTAATGGATCTGATATATATTAATTCTACACATATTCTAATTATTCATATATTTATAATTAAAACTATTTATATATTTATATGTAAATATATTTATAAATGTATATTTAGGGTAAATAAAAAATAAATATATTTATATAATTATATAATTATATTTATTCTGTAATTGGAAGAGATTATGACTAATGATCAATATTATATTGATGTTGGTGAACACAATGATTATTTTTCCCACTACTATCCATGAAAAAGGGTTGTGTTCTAAAGGGGTGTGCTGTAACTGGTGGAGATAATGACCCAGTAAAGAGGGTTGATTTTCAATAAGGTTTATGCAGAATCTGGTGAAGAGGATGAATCCTTGGAAGGTGAAAACCATTCCACTCTGGTTTTATGTTTTTCACATGACATTCTAGATTTGAATATGCATCGAGAAGAGTGGGTATAGAGGATTCTTCAATATGACTGGATATGCGGGGGAAACATTTATTTTCTCCTTGTTTTTGGTCGGTGATTTTGGATGGAGGCTTGATGGAGATGATTTTTTATCTCGGTTGGGTTGATGGAGGTTAGTACAGCTAGTGAGGGAGGAGTGCTAGTGAACCTGTTAGTGGGGATTGTGAAGAGGGTTTTCATAGAGCAGGCCTTCACTGTGTTGGTGAGACAGTGCATAATCTGTGTCATAGGCATCAAGCTTCTTTGATGGGGACTCGCCGACAACAATATCATATGGACTTGGTGATGCAGAGCACATATCGATGATAATTTTGGTATCCTGGCGGAGAGGAATATTGGTGTCTATGAAGTGTTTGGGGCTAGAGATGGTGGTTTGAGTAAGTAGCTTATGATGGAGGATCAATGACACTGATGGAAGTTTCATTAATGGTGCATAGTGCCAATGATCTCAGTGATGGTTATGACCTCAAGATGCGAGGTGATGAACTTGAGATGTGGATAGGGGTGACCTTGGTGGATGGATGGTGATTATAGATATTGGTCTGTTGTTTTTGTCTCAGGGTGGTTATTTATAGGCTATTCTCTAAAGGTTTCTAGATCCATGCAGATTTGAAGGGACCCTTCCTGATAGGGCTATTGATGAAGTTGGGCCATGTGGTTTCTTTTATCTAATGGCTAGCCCTAGGCTGGCATGTTGGCATATGTTTTGGGCTACTACTTTGGGATTTCATCTTTGAAGGGGTCCTGCCTGACATCGCTATTAATGATGTAGGTCTACATAGTTTGTGCTTGGTCATCATGGTTGGCTCTTATCGGTTGGCATCATTACTATATGACATTGATGATTTTGGGCCTTTGGGCCTTTTTTTATTGGAATTTGAGCCTTACAATAATGTGGGTCTAGGGTCTTTGTTGTGTGTTTATGTTTGTCTATATGTTTTTAATAACTTTTGTTGGGTCATGGATTTGGTTACCAAATACATGAGTAAATACCATTGTATAAATTTAAATTTATAAATAAATTTATGAAATTATAAATATAGTTAAATAATTATAAAATTACTTAATTAAATATATTTGTAAATATTTACATTTAAATATATTTATTATATTTATAAATATTTATATTTATATAATTATAATTATATAAATATATATTTTTTATAATTATAATTACATATATATATATATATATTAATAAATTAAAGTAATTATATTTAAAATAAATAATTAAATAAATTTAAATATGTATTTATAAATATAATTATAAATAAATATATATATATAAGTTTTAAAAAATAAAAATAAATAATTATTTATATAATTATAAAATTATAAAAATAATTCTCAAACAATGTTAAGTATGGGTAAAACAAAATTTGTTAATAGTAAGAGAATGTTAATGGTGATCTTATGTTATGTAAGGGGAAACAATTTATTTAATGTTAAACAAAAACATTTACATGTTATGTAAGGGTAGGTAAGGGAAGAAGGAGATTAAGTAAGGGAGAAACAAAGTCATGTAAGGAAAAATGAAGTTAATTAATGGTAAAACAATGTTATGTAAGGGTAAAATAAATTCATGTGAGTGAAGAAAAAAAAAGGGTTAAATAAAGTCTTCAATGGGAAAACTAATGTTAAGGAAAAATAAATTTATATGATGGTAAACTAAAGTTAAATAAGGGTAAAACAATGTTATATACAAGTAAAAATACATAATCATGGGTAATAAAAGTTATGAAAGTGTAAACAAAAGTTTTGTGAGGGTATAAAAATTTAGGTAAGGCTAAATATAAGTTAATTTTGGGTCAAGAAAGTAATTAAATATGAAACAAAGATATGTAAGCTTAAAATAAATCTATTCCAAGTTAAAAATTGTTACGTAAGAATAAAATTAACATAATTAAGGGTAAAAAATGTTATGTAAGGGTAAAATAAAGTAAATGTTAAGTAAAGTTCAGGGTAAACATAAGTTAGGAGAGGTTAAAAATAAGTTATGTAAAGGTAAATAGAAGTTATGAAATGGACAATAGAAGTTACCTAAGGGTAAACAAATAATATAAGGGTGAACTAAATTTAATAAAGGTTAAAAAAAATTATGTAATGGTAAGCTATAGTTAATTAAGGTAAAAACAATGTTATGTAAGGGAAAAATTAAATTACATATGGATTAAAAAAATCAATTATGGGTAAAATGATGTTATGTATGGATAAAAAATTATTGTAATATTACGATAAATTAAGGATACATAGAATTTATGAAACGGTAAGACTATGTTATTTAATGGGGGACTATTGTTATGTAATTGTAAAATAATGTTATTTACTATTAAAAAATTTATGTGGGGCTAAAATTGAGTTATCTAAGGGGAAAAAAGTTATGAAATGGAAAATAATGTAATTTAAGGGTAAAAAAAGTTATTTAATGGTAATTTAAAGTTAAATAACGGTAAAAAAAGCTATTTAAGGGTAAAGGAAAATTAATTATCGACAATATAAATATAATTAAGGGTAATAAAAAGTTAGGTGTGCGAAATAAAAATTTATTTAAGGATCAATAGAAGTTAATTAACGGTAAAAAAATGTTATATAAGGGTAAAAAAATAAATTTAAGGTTAAACTAAATTTATTTAAGGGTAAAATATGTTATGAAAGGGTAAAATAATATTATGGATAAACTAATTTTAAATAAGAGTAAAAAAAATTTATGTAAGTGTAAAATAATGTTTTGTGCGGTTGAACAGAAACATGAATCAGTTATCTAATGGTAAATTAATGTTATTTAAGGGTGAAGCAATGTTGTGTAAGGATAAAATAATGTTAATTAAGGGTGAAAAATGTCATTATGGGTAATATAATGTTATTTAAGTGTAAAAAATGTTAATTAAGGGTAAAACTATGTTATGTAGGGGGTAATTAATGTTAATGATAATACAATATGTTTCTACTAAATTTAATGCATTTTATTGGTCTCTAAAAATTAAATGATGGATTTAATGAGTTGGTTTTGTTTGAAAATACTATATTATTGAATAATAGTTTTCAACATTCAGTGTCATTACAGAGGGATGTATTGATCATTGTTGGATTTTTTCCTTAAGAAAAATAATTTTTTCTAGAGCCAAATGAAGAAACATTGATGTTTTGTGAATGAATATTTCTATATTCATATAAAATCTAAAATAGAATTTCATTTTCTCACTAAATAGAATTTTATATATATTTTTTTTGTAAAACTAGAATAAACCAATATAAATTACCCTCAACACAAAAACATGACATATGAATATCACTTCCAATCCACATCTAACATGTATTCGGTCCATGTGTCATAACTGTAGACATGGGTTCCACTTCATGATATTCCCCTACCTCAACTAAGGGAAAAGATGGTTGTGTTTCTAATACTGTTGTGTATTACTCTTATGCTGATGGATTTTCAATATTAAGTGTTGTAGGTGCCTCCTCATACCACTAAGTAGAGGACATACCAACATCATATGTGGATCAATATGGATTAGATTGTAGAGGCATTAAAGGAGCACCAATAGATGCTATAAATGTGGTATCAAGGAAGTAATCACTGATGGAAGTGTAACCTGAGGTCTGTAGAAGTTGTGATATTTTAGCCAAGTCCCACAAAATTTATAGTATACACATGCATAATGTAATATGTTTCTATGATGAACGTATTTCAATTGTATGTGTAGACATATATGGAACATAAACCTCTCAGAAATGTGCAAGATCAACCATCAATTGTGTACCAGCCTTTCTCAATGGTGAAACTACATATATAGGAGCCTCTCTTGAGTGTCAATCTCTCTGTCCTCACCTCTAAGTTTTCATATATTTTCATCTATGTCCTCTAGATGGTGGTGATGGTGGAGGATCATCATCCACAGTGGAAAGAAATCACATAATCATCACAAAATTTCTTAGTAAGATAATGGGGATCTTGATAATGTTGTGGATCCTCTCCATAGAGACTGTAATGTATGAAATGGGGGAGGATCTCTAAGGTCCATAATATCTAGGTGAACAATATCTTACTTAATAAATTCCTCTTCATTAGGATCAATAATATGTAAATTTGATCTTGTTTTTCTGAATTTAAATGAAATAAATTTAATTAATATAAAACATGACATAAAAAATATAAATAAATTTTAATAAACATACCAAATACAAAATCTCTATCATATATCATGTAAGGTACATGATTGTGTTTCTTTGGTTCCATTTTTAATCATTTCCTTCATTAACTAACTTGAATCATTCTATGAGATATCCATGCTGAGAGATATTTTATTGGGAAAGAATGTCCCAACACTCATTATAACATTAATGATACTATGGAAAACTGATTACATGTATAACTATAAGCACGATAGAATGTAATCCATAAATCTATCATGGTGCAATGAGTATATTTAAAATATAGAAAATCTACCACATGAATCGATATGAATGGTTTAACTTAATGATGTGGAAGAGGATGAGGGATGCCACTACAACACGATCTCCAACCATAGATGGACTGTTTGGTTAAATTGAAGCACAAGAAAAATCCTATATCTGAGGTTGATGTAACCTAAAATGATACCACTAGAAAAAAATATATTATCACAACAATTATACTAAAATAAAATTGTAAAATCTTATATAATTAATAGTAGAATTAGATTTTATTCAAAAAAAAAGATTAACTTACATTAGTGGGATTTATAGATCGATAATCTATCAGAATATATGAACACTTTATCTCTGGTTTTTGTAAATAATGCTAAGTCTGTCTCCACCAATTAAAAATTAAATAGAGTATACGTAACATCTTGTTACATTCATTAAGGTATTTTTCATCTCCCTTTTTATTTCCCTCTTTATTTTGGTGCATTTTGGGCCTTTCGATGATAAAGAGAGTCATCTAGGGAAAATAACATAATGTTTTGGGATTTAAGTTTTCTGGAGTTAATTATGTATAGGTATAAATGTGAAAAAAGATTAAATGGATTTACATTGGGGTTTGGGTTAAATAGAAGTAGTTTTATAATTTTTTCTATAAAATCTACATACTGGACATTTTTGTATTGTGAATTGATTACACCATGTGAATCCTTTTCTAGGATGATTCTTTGAACTGGTGAACAGAATGAAAACTATTAAATAGAATAAACTGGTTTACATCCTGAAATGGTCAATCTTTTTATTTTTAACTATGGTGACACATTCTCCGATGCATATTATTGTAGTGGATTTCATTCCATAAACCCAGGATTTATATCCTACTATGTGTGTGTTGTAGGTTTTTATGAACAACACATTTGGTTATTTTTCATTAAATAAGCGCGAAACTCTCTCAAAACATAGTATATCTCCTAAAAAATATTAGGGATATTTTATTCTTCATATTCATTTCATTTATATATTGATATTTATTGTAGTTTCACTATGTCTTTTCGAGTAAGTGATATTTCTACTTACTCATTATCATTGGTCACTACAACACTGTTGTACAAGGTTTTCAGATATTTTGGACTTGTTGTGTAGATCCTTCTTGATTCTTTCATGATCTGTTGTGTGATCTTACTCTAAAGTATGTCCTTTGTGTTGGGGGTGGAACATGTGAGTTCTTTGATATATGTGTTGATTTATTTTATTCATTGGTTGTTCATCTTATTGAATTGATTCTAAGGTAGAAGAATTTATTCTATGGCCCCCATTGATGTATCTTTTTTATTCCATGTCGGTGGATCCCATTGTGGGTGTGTGTATCCCAATATTGAGTTGGGTGGTTTATCCTCAAGCATATGACTGATGAACCTTGATTTCTCTAGTTTTGATAAAAAAATATAAATAAAATGGCATGACTAATTTATTGATTTGTGTGTGTTTGTGAAAATAGGTTTTTGAGAAATCATTTCCCCCTTGTTTGGTAAAGGGAAAATGTAATTTCAAATCATTTTGAATTGGTATTCAAAAAATTATCTTGATGAAATGGTTTGGAAAAAATATTACGTTTGAATCTTTGGTTACTTAAGTGGAAGGTGCAATTTTATACCTCATCCATTGATACTTTTTGGGTGTTCACTCATGACATGTTCCTCTTCTCCTTATGCTTTCTATTATAGGGCCATTTTATACCTATTGGCATGTTCACTTGTTCGTATATCCTCTACTCTCTATATTCAATGAATATATCTTAAGACTTGATATATGTGATTGTATCTATTTAGGTATGAGTGTTATTGCTATCGTAACCTCTAGTGATCCTTGATGTGATTTACCAATTCTTTTGGTTTTATTTATTTTGATATGATATGATAAGTGATGCATGATTTTCAGCATTAATGTAAGTGATATTATTTGGAACTGCTTTATGTGTTTTTTTTTAATGTGGAAAAAGTGTATTTATATCCCATGTTTATGATAAAAAATCTATTTAACCGATTATCATTCCTTATATTCATTAAATTTGACAATTGTTGGGATTGTTTTATAGAGACTTTTGATGGAAGACCTGGGTGTGATCCTACTATGCCTATTTAGAAAAAACCCTACACACCCATTCATTAGTGTGTATACCTTACTAAGTCATTCTATGTAGGGAAAGGATAGGTTCCACAATGTAGCTGTGAGGTTTTGTTAATTATTATGGGTAACTGGAAGTGAGATGGTGTTATTTTTCCCTAAATATCACATGGAGTATCTATTTTGTTTTTAGGTATCCTTTTCTTTTGGAATTGTATCTAGGAGAATGTTTATCTACTTTTGAATTGTATCACATCAACGATTTCCTTTTTCTATGATATTTATTTCTCGTTTCACTCTTCAATTGTTTATTACTTTCATGTACATATATATATATAAGTGTGTGTGTTTGTTTTTTTATTAAATGGACTAAAGTAATTGTTATTATTATTTTGGATAATCCCCCTTTCAAGGGGTGAGGTGGAAACCATTCAAGGTCTGAAGGTTCAGAGACAATTATATGACCCGTAGTTAGTTAGAGGAAATCACCTAGACAAGACTACTTGGAACTAATCCACCACAGAACGTGTCATGATATCAGAACTCTGCCTTCGCAAGGATGGTCAGCTAGTTATCTTGTATAGAGCAGCACATGCCCAATATTGATGGAAATTCCTACTCCTCTCATTCTTCCAATTATAGTTAGCTCTACTCAGGTGAATGTGATTGATTTAATCTTCATATGGAGCTTTTAACCTTGTATTCTGACTGGTAAATCATTATATTCATGTGGCATAAAGGCCTTGGGGTGGACCGAAGTCCTTGAGGTGGCCTGAAGGCCTTGAGAGACAACTGGCCCAAAGGGCGTGGGGGCCCCGAAAGCCTTACATGGCCCGAGGACCAAACTGGTGGCCGAAAGGCCCAGATGGCTAAATAGTTTTGGCTTCCACTGTACTGAACTATACCTGCTACAATACATTTATATATATTTGTAGTGTTATTTACCTTAGGATGGGTAAAATTGATCTCTCTTTCTGTTGTTAATGCCCTGGGGTTAATTGCTAGTTTGTGGGGATAGAGAATTCCATTCTGTTAAGAATCGAGTTGGGTAGGGTAATGGTTTGTGAGGGTATGTGGGTAATTTATACATAGTTTGGTATCAATGGTTGGTGTTTTTTTGGATGTTAGTATACTGAAGATAGGATTATCAATAATAGAGAAGTTGGATGTGATGATTGTGTGGCCAACTCTTCTCGTGATGAGACTCAAGTTAAAATGGGATTGTGGGATGTATGTATCTTATTTTGATTTCTTAATAATAGTATTAGTTTGAGAATATGGTTTTATAGTTTTAAATGAGATTATCTTTTTATGGATCATCTATTTTATTACGGTGTGTGGTGTTATGCCTCTAAGTAGTATTCCACTAGTTCCTTAGGAGAGAGAAGTGGATTCTCCTCTAGGGAATCCACCTATAGATCAAATTATTATAAAACTTATCTTGTTGATAGTTTTCGATGTATAAAAAAATATAGTTCAATTCTAGAGAACAATTTTTGAGCCTCAAATGGGAGATTTAAGATAAAGGGATTGATCATGTGAGTTCTTTTGTGAGAATCTACAACCCTTTTAGGGTACTATTGATCCCCATGAGGCAGATGAATGGATGGAAAAGATTTATCATATATTTTAATTCCTTGATACACATGAGATGATAGATGTAATGTGTGGGGATTTCAAACTTGAGGGCCCCAATAATCAGTGTTGGGATTACATGATACTGGTGGTTAGACACGGGAGCTTGGACTTGAAGGTTTTGAAGACCAACTTCTTTTAGAAGTTTCTAATATAGTCACTATTGATAGAGAAGTCTCCTGAGTTTATCTCCTTATAATAAGAAAAGGGTTTGGTGTCCACAAACACCAATCAATTCGAAAATCTGGTTAATTTTTCTCTAGAGGTAGTAATGAATGACCAGAAGAAGGATCATATGTACCTAATGGATTAGGGAAAGATATCATATAAAAAATATTTATATTGAATCTTTATGACTATGTGGAGGCAAATAGACAATGAAATGATGGAAGAGATGTATATTCAAGAAAAACATTGTTATTATTCCCCTTCTCTTCCACCTAGTGGAAGATTTAGTGGCGTACATGGGAGAGAGAGCAAGATACATGATCATCACAAGAGTGGTGGGGGTGGTTCTATGTATCAGGCCTCTTATATAACTTCAATTGCATCCAGTAGTGTGAATTTGACTTGTTATTAGTGTGTCAATGTTGGGAAGAGCTAAAGTTCTTGTTCTGCAAATGTGAAGATGTTTAACAATTGTTGATGCTATGGGAATATACTTTGTTTCTACTGGGATATGTCTATGACTCAATATCATCAATGATCATCATCCACAAAGGCTACTACATTGTAGTTAGATGTTTCAAATTCTATAGTGATTTATCCCCAAGCCTCAGGAGTGGAGAAAATTTACACAGTGGATGAGTTTCTAGTGGGGGTGGATTTGGGTCTATCGCTAGTGAGAGATACCATATTTATTGTATCTTCAATTGTAACTCCATTATTCGATAAAGGTGCCTCAAAATTGTTTTTATATTACTTTTTTGGATACTATTATACTTCCAAAGGAACTAATGTCCATTGTAATAGAGTTTGAAAAACCTCTTGGAACGATGAAAGAATATGTGTTTTAGTTTCGTTCATATTCATTGTTGATATCTGAAGAAGGTTTAGTCGTGGATTTCCTAATTCTTGATCTATTTCTATTTAATATTATCATTTGTATATTTTGTAATATTTTCCATCTTCTGGAGGTTGACTATTAACATCAGAGTGTCTCATTCCATTCTTTCAATGACAGCTCTTAAGTGTTTCATAGTGAGTGGAATCCATGGTCAGGGCATGAAGGACCTTCCCACCTAGATATCAAGAGTTTTTTGCATACTATTTAAGTTGATCTTAGAGACATTTATTTTTTGGGAAATATTCCCCTGGTTGTTAGGTAATTTATAATTTTTTCCCATATGATTTATTTATTTTTCCTTCAATGATAGAGGTTGTAACACCCTAGCTTCCATGGTACGCTTATCTTTCAATAATGAATTAGCTTGCATTGTATGCAAGTTCGAGATTTTAACACACCGCAACCAATCAAAGTAGCTATTATGAATAGTAATACCAAATTTTTTAAATAATATAAATTTTATATTTCAAAATGGACTTCATTTTTTTATTCGTAATATCAAAATTATTCTATGTTGAATTTTTTGTACTTTTCTGAGATCTTCCAATTTTCTATGAATAGAAAAAATACTTAAAAAAAATTTTTTTAATCAAAATAATTTATAGTGACAAATTATAATAATAATTGGTTGTAAAGTATAATTAGAATATATTTTTAACATTTTATCCAATGGTTTTTATTAGAATTAATTTCACTTTGAAATTGGACATAAACAATTGTCAATATTTTGATATATATCGTTTCTTAAAAACACACTATTTGTTGTGACAATGGGAATTAATTATTAAATTAATTAATTCAACATATATGTTTTGAATTTTTTAAAATAGATATCATTTTTGAATATGGAATATCAAATATAGCTTAGGGTAAATTTTTGGTATTTTTTTAAAAAACTTCAATTTTTGATGAATAGTGAAACCACTAAGTTGTAGTTAAAAAACTAATTTTTCGTTTAAATGAAACTTTACCACTTCTATGAATTGAATTTCAAAAATCCGACATAAATGGTTATAATTAGGAAGTAAAATTTGGTTCAATGGGATAATAATAATTTTTGTTGAATAGTAACTTTTATGTTTTATTAATAACGATTATAGGTAATTAGTGTAATTTAAGGAAAATATAATGTTATAATAATATGAAATTGCCTTTACACTTGTCCTACCCTTATTTTATGAGTCATGGCCGACCAAGACAATCCATGGGTCAACTTGGGGTCCCCATGAAGCCACATGGGTAAGAAAATTACTTTAATAACTTTTTATTTAAAGTAAAAATAAAATTGTCCTAATCATGTGTTGTTTTACTAAAACAATTATTACATGGTGTTATGTAAGATAAATTTTAGACTATAAATATTCATTGGAAATATAAAAATATTTCCTACATCATGAGTATTTTTTTATAATTTTTTGACATTAAATAAATAAATTTATTTATGACACCATGATGATGCAACGATTACCTCATTAATGAACGATTTAAATAAAATGAAAAGATAAGGTAAATTATAAGACATAAACTTGTCTAAAGCCTATTGGATGGGTTTATTTATAACCCTTATCACCTTATCATCGAAATATATCATTATGGGACCTTTAAAATTCGAAAATCATTTCATAATAATGTAACATTTCATGACTTTCCATGAGTGCCCCTCCTCTCATCCTATAAAAGGCCCCCACCTCTACCACCTTATTCACACATTCAAAGCCATTTGTCTCTGCCTAACTCTGCCCAAATAATCTATCAACTTCCCTATATTACTCCTAGAATCCTCACTTTGTGCAGAAGTCTTCCCAAGGAAGCCTTTGTCTCAAATCAAAAAGAGTTACCCGATTTTAAGGTAATGTCTTCTCTGATGTTCTTTTGTTTTATTTTGCTTCTCCTACCAATTAAACAATTTTTATTCCTTTATTTTGTAACAAGACCAGTATCTTCAATATAATAGTATGTTTTTATGAGAATTATTTGATTTAAACTTACACACACCTTCGTTTAATGGTTAATGAACATACAGTTTCTGTGGGTGGCGAATTACTGCCTCACGAAACGATGATTGTTCATTCTTCTTTTAACACCTTTAATGGTGGACATTAAGATGTCACTATATTTATATATGATATATATTATGTTTATGTTTTCCTTATTCTTCTTTATTTTTCATTTATGGCATAACTTTATGGTTTCCATTATGGGTAAACACGAAAATTTCATTTTAGGAAGTGCGGAATACCGCCCCCTCAAAGTGATTTGAATCGTTAATGACATATGTGGGACATATAAAGGATGGAGTAAATGATATTATATATGATATTATACTAGAATTAGAATATAACTTAATATAATTATTATATCATTCCATTAAATACATAATAGAAATGAAAGTAGCGTTCATGCGTACGTACGGCTTACCGTCTCCATGAACGGTGCATTTCATTTCTTACCTCTAAATGTTATGTAATGTTATAAATGAATGTATATACTGGATATATATGATATATATGATATCTAAATCATGAATATAATTCTATTAACTAACATTATCCTACCTATGAAGGAAAATTATTTGTTTTTATAATTCAAGAAATGACCAGTGACCATTCTAGCATTGTGATCAAAGTGAAATATACGCAACCAGCCTGATGAAATGGGGGAACACATGTACACCTTTAGGAAGTTTACTCTTTGCATGGACAGTCTATTATATAGGGAATTAAGCTATTTATCTATGAATTTTCCTTGAAATATAGATACTACTATTTTATTGGTCGATTATCTATCCTCTATAATGAAAATAATCTTTAATAACTATATTGATTCCTTAGTCTTATCTCTTACTCGAATTTAAGAACATAATCTTGTCATCTGAAAATGTAAGATGGGTGATACAATGAGGGATCATCCTACTTTATTAAGGAAATATATATCCCTTTATCATTCTCTAATTAATAAGGTGGATGAAAACATATTAGGAAAGGATGAAAATGCTTCAGGATATGGGATCTTTATGTCTCCATCCACAAGTTTCATTAGGGAATCCATAATTCCTCCCCACGAATGAGACAACCATCAATGAGAAACTATGAACCAAAACATTAAATTAGAGACCTATGAAGACAAGAAAATACATTTTAACAACATGATGATAAATTTACATTTTATTATGTCAAAGGATTTATCCAAATATATTTTGATTTCAAATTTTGTAACATGATCCTTGAGGTTTGTGGAAATTACTATAACATGGGACAGTGCTATGGCCCCTTGGATTGATCATCCATTAATGAATCTGTGATGCTCCTTAGAGATCCCATAGGGAAGATTTGAGGGTAACCTTATGTTGATGATGCTCACAAGTAATTTATACAAAAAATTAAACATTCTCACTAGCCTATAATTTTAGAGGGAAGGAAGGGTTTATAATTATGGGTATAAGAACAAAATTATTGGTTCATGAGACACGTGGAAGACTTCCCCAGAAGAATTCATGAATGTACATAACTAGATCACTTGAAATCACATTCAAATATTCCATATAGAAAGATCCCGAGAAAATATTAGGTCCCCAATCACTCCTGGGATTAAGGCCCACTACAACCTCTTGAAATTATTTCTCATCAAGAAATTATTCAATGAATGCATTTTCCTGATTAGAGAGAGCCCTCAAAACCACTTCTAGAAACTCAATGTTCCCTTTCGGATACCATTTAGACATACATGGGTTAGGCACTACATTGAGTGTTTTAAAATGGGATTGATCCACACAACTAGAAAATTCCCATTATTCAGATTATGGTAAATCCTATAGAAATATAATGCGTCTTATAGGGCACTATTTTTCCCAGATGTATGCATGTAAATATGTTGTATTCCTACTACATTAATGAAGCCACATTATTATTTATTTCTCCTTTGCAATAGGTTATTGTCTCAATATATTTTCTTATAGAGTATCATTTTTTACTAGTGAGTTATTCAAAACAATATCTTTCTAGTCCCCTTTTATACAAAATTTTGGCCATTGGATCTAATTCCTTATGGTTTCTATATCATGTGAGCGGGGAGGTTTCTCCCTAACCCACAACTATAGGGTGTTTATGAGAAACCTCATCTTATTGTGTAGCCTTATTCATGCATTACCATGTGTGGGATTGGACTAAAAATCACATAGATGTTAATGATATTCGGGAATGCTGGTCCATATATGAGAGAAGATGAAATGACAACAACTCTCATGTATGGGAGATAATGAGACCAAAAAAGTTGAATGCTCACAAATAACTTATAAAATGTGAGAAACCTTTTCAATTGGATTGGCAGATATGGAATGATCATTTTCTAGGAATATGTCAAGGTGGCCCCAAGTTCAGTGGCCCCTCTTTGGTTGTTGTACCATGTGAACCAACCAATGTTGTTCCCTTATCCAATAACCACTTTTTATCCATGAACTGTATAAAAAACACACTTTCCTTCCAGGGGAAGGAATCTCCCCCTTTCTTCTCATCTGGTTTAGATACGACATTAAAGTCTCCTAAAAAATACATAGGGAGTCTCATGGATCAAATGATTCAAGACCATCCCATAAGGACTCTCTTTTTTGAGCATAACAACTTCCATTGGCAAAGGAAAAAACATGATGCTAGTGCCCATAGTCACTATTTTTGTGATAAACTATTTGTCCATTTGGCACAGTTCCACTGAGATGTTATTTATAAATGTATATTTAATATATTTAAAAATTCAATATATTTATATAATTATATATATATATATATATAATAAATATAAATATAGCTAAATAATTATAAAATTACTTAAATAAATATATTTCTAATTATTTTCTCTTAAATATATTTATTTTAATTATATATATTTAGATATTTATAAATAAAAATATATAAATATATATTTTTTATAATTATAATTAAACATAAATATAAAAATAAATAAATTAATGTAATTTTAATGAATAGAACTATAAATATTATACGTACATAAGGGTATAATTACAGCGAAACACATACACCCACACCTCACCCATAGATCAATGGGTAGGTCATAGCACCCACGGATTACCTACCAATCAAGCTTTCTTTATTTACCCTTAAAAGACTCAAATAAAAATCCCATAGGGCCCAAAACATCATGGCTCTAAGGCCACACCCATCATCATCACAACCCAAAGCAGAGCCAAATTTCACATCCTATATAATCATAACCAAGAGGAATTTTTACCCATGATTTAGCCTCACCTAAATATCAATGATGGTAAACTTCCTCCAAGGGGTTCAAACCCTCACCTACCATCATCTCGTCGGATGACATGACTATTCCATAGATGACCGCTTGACCACCACACCCTCCATGGAGTGGGGGTAGGCCTATTATAACTTCTAGACAACATGCCCAATTTATTTTTTCATCGAATCCAAATCAAAAGGCTCCACACATATCATGTTCATGCGCATAAATCATCACATGGTCTTCTATCCACCATGTCGGGTTGATCAATCTACTCGAGCCCCCCCAGTCATCACCTGGTCTTCCATATTCGATGTTGGGATTTGATTAGGTGGAGACCAAATACATTTATCACCATTGATGTGGTCTACAATGACTAATGACTTTATTAATGACAATTCTTCTTGATCGAATTAAATATCTTAAAATTGTTATATAAGACATATGAACTTCCATGGTTTAATGTTTTTGGATTTTAAAATACCATTAATAAGTGTTACCACTACTAATATAGCTATTGGAAATCGATCACACAATTAGTATAAATATATGGCTTTAACAAATCCAATTTACTTAGAAAAAAGAAGTGATTGCCTCATCCAGTTGAATTGATCCATACGAAGCACATTTTTTGGTTCTCGGAAAGAATGAAGCATCACTGGGATTCTCTCATGACCAAGACCAATCCTATTTTCAACACGTTAAGCTTTAACGGAACTACCTATGGGGGAATTGGAAGTTAATAGAGATTACCACATGAGAGATGTCATCTAAGCTGCCCCAAGAGTATATCACCATTGAACACCTTACCCTTAGGTCTTATGAGGGTATTATAAGGGGTTATGTAAGAAGACCCTAGAACTATGATTTTGTGAATTATTTTTTATAGATTAAATAATTTACATTCATTTTTATTATTGTTACTTTATAAATGGTTTTTAAAGCACCAATGGTATTTTTTGTTAATATTCAATTAAGAAATATATTTTTTTTATGAATTAATGGATTTTAGAATTAAATTATATTTTAATAAAAAATTATTAATAAATTATTTTCTATTTAATATTAATGATTATATAATTTTTAGGAATATAATTGTAATTTTTATAATGGTTTGAAATATATTTTTGTCATAACCAATTAATTTTCGATAAAAGATGGTTTTTATTTCCAATTTAAAAAATAATTTTTTTTTCAAAATTATTTATATAAAATTAATATTTTAATGTATTCAAGATGTCAAAATATTTAATGGTGAATCTTTTATAATTTTCTGAGACATTTGAAGTTTAGTGAAAAATTCAATAACGTTTAAATATATAATGTCTTTAATGGCACCATAATGACCCAATAGTGATTTAATAAAATACTATAAAAGGTTTATTTGTCCGATATATGTTTTACCATTAAAATAATATGATATTATATTTTTTTAAATAATTTTATGGTGCCTTAGTGGACCCTCTATGTTTTATAAAACATTTTAACTTTTTCTGAAATGATTTTTTTGAGAGTGTGACTCTCCTCCGCATAATAAAGCCTAATATTTTAATACGTTCATCCATTTTAATTATTAAATAATTTTTTCCACTCCACATTGACAAAAAACATGGTCAAAAAACAAGATATGGTATTTGGTTTTGATTAGTTTAATGTATAGTGTCCAAAACCTAAATAATAAAGAATTCCATATCCTTTCCTATATAAATTGACTCAATATCCCATAACTCTTCACTCAATATAAATAATTCCCTCTCTATAATCATTCCAAGTAACCCCAAGATCCCTAAAATCCTCTCTCAAGCCTCTCCCAAGCCATTGAGATCACACTTCCATGTAAGGGAATTCTTACTTTCTCATTTTTCCAATGTTTTTTATGTTGTTATACCATTTTTAATCAATTAAAAATGTTAGTGTATGATTTTTCACCTCCCCCATACTTACCTCATTATTTTTCAATGATTATAGACCTTTTTCTCTCTCATTAATGCCTCACTTTTACACCTACAACCATACCGAAATTTCTTAAGGTATTTCTCTCTCCTCATTTATATTCTAGAAATTCTTTTATATTAGGAATCTAATATCCTTTAAAAATGACGAAATATTATGTTACTTGAAACCTTAGTATACATTTCATGTATAAATGACGAGAGACCACTTTCTCTCTCATCAACACATTTTAATATTTCTAATTGACGTCACTATGATGCTGATGTAACACTAAAATATCATATGCCAAAATCATTGTGTAAGTGAATACCATACCCATTTCTCTATCAAGGGTATTCACCATTATGCATATGTAATTTTTTATTGAATAAATACATTAATTTATTCCATATCTCTTATTCGTGGAATAAATTATTATGTCTATTGAATCCATGTTGTATGCTCTATGTGGAACACTTATGCATGAAATGAAATGTTTATAAAGGGTGTTCCCTAATAGCGCTCCAATGCACTGGGTAAAGAACAATATCATGATATGTAAAGTGAAATGAGGGTTCACCCATGACAATTCTTGTTCAATGAGGGTTTAATCATGATAATTCATGTGCAATCAGGTTTTACACATTATCCATGTTCAAAGATCCTTTTTTCATGCTAATATCAAGTCAAATGTTTTTTCAAAATTTCCATGTTATGATAATCATTCTATATCATTCCTTTATATTCATATTTCTATTGTGATCCATTAATATGCCTATTTCCTAATACGTAATGTATTCTTCATGTTATTCCTTGATACTCCCTTTCTAGGCTTTATAGATCACCCATTTCTTATGCACGTCCTCAGGTTATCCCATACAATGCTATGTATGAAAGAATGTTGTGGTCATGTAAAAGATGTTTTAAATAAATATGTTGTGGTTTAAGTTTTTTATTATTTTTTAATGTTCCTAATTTCCCAAGACACTATAACTCTTGATCCTTAGAGTTTTCTTTAGTGTAATTTAATGTAATAAATCATGTTTAAGTGTGTAATAAACAATAGGGTTTTTATAGTTTGTATCAAATGATAGTTTTAGATGTTTAAGATATTAGGATTGGAAAACCATAGTGAAAGACATAGGGATAATACTATGTAGAATAAAAACATTCTAAAATTTTTGAGAGTATAGAGTAAGTGGTTTATCAAAAAAATACCTCACTCTCTAGATATGAACAAGTAGAGGTGGCTCTGGAACATATGTATCTAACGGTAAAACCCGAAAACACCTCTTTGAGCTAGACTCAAATGAGAACTGGTTCACGACAACGGACCACTCTGTACTCTTGGTTACGAAACTCATGAAATATATGATTTGGTAAATTCATAAGCTTAGTATGACCCATTGATAAGGGAATAAAAAATATGTACCCAAGAATATATATTGGAAAGTATATCATGGATAACATAGATTGAAGCCCATAAATTCATAAGTTAAGTAAAGACATGTAATTTATAAGTTATCCCCTTTTTCATTGTATTCTCCTTTATTTTCTACCCATAACATTCCTTTTACTCCATTTAGTGGCTGGTAATAGGAGGACTCGAGCAAAAAAATGATGCGAAGATCAATGTAATGACTATTCTAATGAGATAACCAATCTCATGGGAGAGATAATCACAAACATTGTCATAATAATATCAATGTTAAATTATATTTTGAATAGAAAAATGGGTCAAGAGGAAAGTCCAACCCCTCATAATAAAGCAAAATCTTCAATCGAGTGCTTCATTTGAAAAAGGCCTCCTACTTTTAATGGAACGTCTATTCCATCAATCTCAGAATAATTGATCAAATAAAATTAAATGATTTCTGCATCCTTCATTTTTCCGAAAAAGATATGGTTTATCTGGAGGCATATCATATGGAGGGTGAATCTGATCAATGATGAACATTTATCAAAAATAAGAAGCCTGGGGAAGAGAGTAAGGTGTTGGAATAGAAGGATTTCTGGAAAATGTTTTTGGATAAATATTTCCCTTGCACCCTCTGACATTAGTTGAAAAGGGACATCCTTTCACTCGATAAAAAAGACGGTGAATACATCAGGGAACATCAGGAAAACATCACAAGGCTTTCATGATATGACTCTGGATTTATTGTTACCTCAGAATGCAAGTATGGATGCTTCTTTGGTGTGCTAAAACCAAGACTATGAAAAGCCCTAGAGATCTGTGACTTTGATAGATATGATAAAATTGATCAATGTTCCGTTAAAGTCAAAATAGAGTTCAGAAAATCTCAGTGGTATCAGGGGATACAAAGAAAAAAATGGAATTTAATTCTAGAAGTCTGCTGGGTAAATAAAACAGTTCTAGGAAATTCTAGAACCCCACCATCCAAAGGTGCGGAATAAAGCACCCCCAAAAATTTACGGAAGGGGGAGAGGAAATTATTTATGTTTGGAAGAGATGTGAACATGGACATTTACTACCAACAATAAAAACTTGATGCTACGAAAGAGGAGAGGAAAGCTCCATTTGACCCTGAACACATTGTTCATTACTCCAACTACAAAATACCTTGTCACTTTTCAAACCATTTCCTTATGCCATGGGTTTTCAGAGGCAACCAACAACCAACAAGGCAACAAGGGAGAGTTTTTTCCCTAACTACGACCAGAGAAAACCTGAAAGTTAAACTAATTATTCGTTCAATAATAGATAATGTACTTTTTGATTCCTGTTCTAAACATTCTTTTATTTCCTGAAAGATTAATAGAACAATCCCAACACCACCACAAATCATGGATGTAAAGATGTCAGTGAGAACAAAAAATTGGGAAATTATTGTGTCCCATGAATATAACTTATCCCTTATCACAATATGTGGATTTAACTTCTCAAAGAACCTCGTCATACTCCCTCTGGTGGAATTTGACACAATTCATGGCATGTATTAGATTTACCTATATAGAGCCCACATAAATTTCTATGAGAAGAAAATAACTCTCTATATGGAGAATAAACCCTCAATTCTATACATGTGCAAGGAGGAGGAAAAATATTTTTTACCACCATTATCTCAAGTAGGGATATTATTACCCTATGAGCATGCGTATCTTGATCATATGATTGAGTCTAAGGAAGAAACCATCCTTGAAGACATGCCTATTGTGAGGAAACTTGCTGAAGTGTTTCCTGAGGAATTTCTTGTTCTTCCTCCGAGAAAAGATATTGAATTCTCGATTGATCATATACCTAATGAATTTAAAATATACAAGAATACTTATAGAATGGATGGTTTGGAGCATGGCGAGGTAAATAAATATCTACAGGAGAATCTAGATAAATGGTTTATATGCCCAATTGCTTCAGCATGGGGTTCAATAGTCCTCTTCATCAAGAAGAAGGATGGGTTAATTCTCCTTTTCATTGATTATCCTGAGCTCAAAAAAATAAAATAAAGAACAACTATCCTATACGATGAATTAATGACTTGTTCGATAAACTACATGGAGAAGAGTACTTCTCCAAGGTATATTTGAGGACAAGATATTACCAAGTAAATTTGAAGGAGGAGGATATCCCCAAGTCTTCTTTTAGTTCAACATACGGGCACAATGAATTCATATTAATGCCTTCCAGACTCACTAATGCTCTAAAAATCATCATTGAAAAGTTGAATGGTGCCTTTATAGATTACCTCGACAGATTTGTGGAAGTATTTATAGAATATATTCTAATATATTCCAAAACCAAGGAGGAGGAAGATGGGCATCTAAAAACTATACTAGAGACCTTCCGAATGGAGAAGCTCTATGCAAAGTATAGAAAGTGTGAAATCTGGTTGAAGGAACTCTCCTTCTTAGGTAAAATCATCCCAAAAAATGGGATATTTGTGGATCCATCTAAGACAACTACAATTGAGTGATGGTCGATGCCATCATTGGTGACAAATATAAATAGTTTTCTAGGGTTAGCTAGTTATTATTTCCAATTTTTGAGAAATTTACCACAATTATCCAACACTATTAACAAGATAACTTAGAGGGGAGTCAAGTTTTATTGTACTAATGAATTAGAAGATAACAATAAGGAGTTTAATAGGATTCTCGTCAGTATGTGTGTGCTCACACTAACAACAAGTGGAGAACCTTTTTGGTATTCAGTGATGCCTCAAATAGGGGTCTGGGCTTTGTGTTGATGCAAAACTAAAATGTCATTCTCTATTATTAATGTTAATTGAAATTTCATAAAAAAAATATCCAATACATGATCTTGAGTTAGCTATAGTAATATTCTATTTCAAAATTTGGAAATAATACATCTTTGGGGGGAATTGTGAAATATTCAATGATCATAAAGACTCAAGTAAATATTCACACAGAAAAAGTTGAACGTGATCCAACAAAGATGGTTATATCTAATCATAGACCAACATCTCAATCCATTACCATCCTAGTAAAGTGAAAAACGTGGAAGATTCTCTAAGTAGAAAGGACTCAAAAATTCTCTAATTGATGATAATTTAAAAGGATACAATATTCTTAGATTTGATGAACATGGACATAGAAATCATAAAAAATTGAACCTCATCAATACTTTAACAAACTATTCATCAATCTTCTATTTTGTAAAGGTTAAAGGATGCTCAAAAGGATGATGTGAGAATTCAGACGAAGGTGGAATCTATCAGAAAAAGGAAATCCTCAATGTTCATTGATAATGAAGAAGTAATTCTGAGATTTGGGTCAGTATTATGTGTTCCATCAAATCTGGAGTTAGAGAATGATCTTTTGGATGATGCACATAGTTATAATTTATCCATCCACCCCAGAAACAAAAATATGTATTGTAACACCTGAGATTTTAATGAGAAATGTTTTTTATGTAATATACATCATAAAAGGAATCTTTCCCTACACACAACACTATCTTGGCTTTCTTTACACGCAATCGCGACCTTCCTCAATAGCATGCGTCGTACGCAATACCGAGTTTCACTAAACAACGATATGCTATTAAAATATTATTAAAAATAGCCGTTATGAATAGTAATACCCAATTTTTGAAATTTTTGAAATTTTATCTTTCCAAATGGACTTCATTTTTGGATTTGGAATATCAAAATTAGCCTAGGGTGAAATTTTGGTATTTTTCTGAAAACATTCAATTTCCGATGAATAGTGAAAACACTAGGTTACTATTTAAAAACAATCTTTTTATTTAAATAATTATTTATTTTATTTAAATTTATTTTAGGTCAAAATTGAAACATAATACCTATATAAGTTCAAAGTAATTCATTGGAGTCATTTTATAATAAGTATAGATATAAAAAATGTTTATTGAACTTTTCACCGTCTTTTACCCACCTCCTAGGAGAATTTGAAAATTCACATAAAAATTAATTTTGCCGCTTATGTGAGAGGAATTTCGAAAATCCGAGAGACACAGTTAATATCAAGGAATAAAATTTTGTTCAATGAGATGAAAATAATTTTTGGTGAATAGTAACTGTTTACTTATTTTTACCACAATTAAAAGTAAATAGGGTAATTAAGGGTAACAATGATATTATTATTACCCTAAAACAAGTCTTAATTCTATTGGATAAGTGTAATTCGACCAAAAAAATCCTTTGGAATAAAATATGACTATTTAGGCCCACTTGGATTAGATAAGGAAATTTAATATTATTTTATTTAAAGAATAGTTAAAATAGTTAAAATCAAAGTTCAATAACTAAAATATTTTTAATATAGGGTTATACATAAGATAAATTCGACTATAAATATTAATTAGAAAGCTAAAAATATTTCCTACATAATGTTAGTTTATTTATAATTTTTATAAATTAAATAATTTAATTTATTTATGACACAATGACGATGGAGTAATTATCTTTTTAATGAAATATTGACATAATTGATGTTATAAATACCCAAATAAATGTAAATTGAGACATTTTATGAATTCCACTAACTTTATAGGTTAATATGACATTTTATTATTTATTTAATTAACTTTTTTCTAACTAATCATTCTGTTATGATTTTCACAAAAATAAATTACCAAATAGTGTCAAAATTGACATAAAATAGTTTTTAAAATAAATATTATATTATTAATTGTTATTTTATTCCTAAAAATATAATGTTCTTCCAAATGACTTAGATAGGGTTATATATATTAATAATAAACAACTTGGGGTTCTTTTGGCTTGTTATAGAATGTTTATTAACCTTATAATGGAAACAAACAAGAAGACACGGTAAAAGTAAAATTATTTAACTTAAAGTTAAATCTAAATGATAAGGTTAAAATAGAAATCTAAACTTGTCCAAATACTATTATATGAGAGGATATAGATCCATACCCACTTTATCTTTGAAATAAATCGATTTTTAGCTATTAAAAACCGAATATGAATTTATAATAAAATAATATTTTTAGTTTTTCCAAAGGTTCCCCTCTCCTCCCTTATAAAAAGGGCACCCCTTCCCTCTTCTCTTCACACCCTTTTTGGCCTTGAAGCTCGGCCAACCCCTGCCCATTTCTCTTCTCCACTTCGCTAGAAACATTTTGGAGGTTCTGGTCTTCTCAAAATACCAACTCCAGTTCCTTAAGAGCAAGCTTAAAGGCGGTGCATCGAAGAAGAGGTAATCTCTTCTTCCAATTCTCTCATGTTTCTTTCTTCTTCAACTTCTTCTTCTATGTTTGTCTCATTATAAAGTAAAAACATCAGTATTAATTTTATAATGATATGTTATTATAAATATGAAACAACCCTATTTTACCTTCTATCTATCCTACGAAAAACGAAATCACCGTGCGTGTGAACGTATGTAATACTGTCTCCACGCCGTGGTGTAATCTGTTTTCGACCACCACCTTATATGGATGGGTATAATGGTGTAAGTAAAAAACTATATAATATTATTGTAATGTGATATTGATTCTGAAATATTATACATACTCTTTAGTACAATTCCATGATCATGGGAATGGTATCATCACGTGTGCGTACGTACGGACTACCGTCTCCACGACGCGATGAGATTCATTCTCCATGTTAACAATTCATGAATGATTATAAAGTATATATAATAATTAATCATGAAATATATGAAATAATAATGATACTTGATTTATGTATATATATATGTATGTCATATACTCAATTCCATTCAATTCAATAAGGAAACGAAAACAGCGTTCATGCGTACGTACAACCTACCGTCTCCATGAAAGGTTTATTTAATTCCATTTATCAATGTATCATATATATATATATATGTATATAATGAATATATATTATATATAAATCATGTTTTACATTCTGGAATTAATTAAATCAGGATATAAGTAATTATATCAAGAACAAAAACTCCTAACACGTACGATAAATAAAACGATTTTACCCAAAACGCTGCTTTAACATGGAATTCACTAAAGAACGGGTAATATAAAGTCATAAGTGAACCATTTATGACATCATAACAATGAATATGATTCTTTAATAAGTCAATGACATTATTTAAATCATTATATAGATGTTTCAGATATGTATGAAGCATATCAGACCTAAGGTAAGGGATAATTTTACAATCTCATTTTTATCCGAGATTGCTTATACGTAAGTATTTTCTGTGGTTATATTTATCATCTATGTCCCTGTTTTCTAAAAATGGATTCATGTATGTTTAAAGTCCTTTTTAACCATTCATTACTTTTACAACATGGTAAGTAATGAATCTTTTTTACCATACGAGGTACTTTTTGAATTTTATGGAAAAAGTACGAGAAGAATGTTTTTTAACTTATACGGCATGAACGGATTTTTACGGTTTCACAAAACCTTGTTTTCATGAAGTTTACTCAACAATATTTCATGGTTATTTTCAATAAAATCTTTTTATTTTAAAATTTCCTGGTTTTTTGTGAAAAGAAAATTATTCTATAGAAGAAAGGATATTTTCCACAAGAATTATTTTCAACTGTTTTATCAAAATCATTTTCCATCTAAGATGACATTATTTTCATACGTGTATGTTTCAAGTATAATGTCTCTATGGTTTACATGGTTTCAAATTTATTATGATGATATGATATCCATTTGTTTTATATGGATTATGTTATGATGGGATGATGTTTATGAAGCCCATTTTATTCTTTGGGTTATGATGAATGTTTTAAGTATATTTTATGGCACAAGTAAAAATTATTTAATTGTGAGATGGGTGGGACCTATATCTCCATCCAATGCATTGGGTAAAGATTTATATCTACGGAGATAGACAAGGCTGGAAGGGTTAGTTAATCCAGTTCAGTGTTACAGGACTGAAAACAAGGAATAAACTCGATTCAGAATGGGACTTTGTCCACTAAGATGGTCTTGGCAGCAATGCCTTGGATACTATGGAAATCATAACATGTGCTTAATGGATTCCACAATTACATGTTTTATTACCATTATAGTTTATCATGACTAATTTTCCTTTATGATCAATTCTTTGTGTACGTACTAGATTTATTTCATTGCTCATGATTTTGATGTTCAGATTTCATGTTCAAGTTTTTGCATTCAAATGTTTATGGATTTGTTTTAGGTTCTCTATACTTACCCTTACTGAGAATTTGAGCTCACCCTTTATATTTTTTCTTTACCCTAGGATTTAATGAATGGTTTTAGGTAAGAAAAAAAGTGGAAGATCTTTATGGCAGATGATGAAGATATTTTACCACGATTAGAAGATTATTTTCTGACTTTCCAAAGACACTAAACTATTATGGTCCTTGTGTGTCTTTTTTTGTTATGTATAAAGTATTCCAAAAAAGTAATGTAATGTCTATGTATGTCAAGCTTTGGGTCTCTACAGTTGGTATCAGAGGAAAGGTATAGTCAACCTTTGGAAACTACGATGTGAATGCCTTAGTAAGAACCCTAAGGATATATCTAAGCATAGAACACAATCTTAGTGTTTTAGAAATGTCCATGAATAACCTAAGATAAGATCTTAAGTGTGAAATTTTATTCTTTATTATGTGGTTTTCTTATTATATTTAGTGTTTCTCACACTATTTTTCTCTGTTTTAGTCAATGGCTGGAACCCAAAGGAACCGTGTTAAGGCAGAATGTGATAGGTAATGCAATGATTGTCCCCCTGAGCAACCAAACGTTATGGGAGTTGGAATGAAAAATATTGAAGCCATGCTTATAAAACTTTCTCAAGCTATGAATCATGCAGGACTTCCAAACGAGCAAAGGAAGGAGAAACATTATATTGAATTTTTCATGAGGAAACGTCCACCCTCATTCAGCGGGTCTACTGATCCATTAGTGGCTGAACAATGAATCAGTACCACTGAAAAGATATTTTCAGTTCTTCAATGTTCTGAACATGATAAAGTCATCATAGAAATATATCGTTTGAAGGTGAAGCTGATCAATGGTGGAATCTTATCAGGAATACGAGGCCAAGAGATGAAATTGAGTCCATGGAATGGGACGAGTTCAAGAAATTAAATTTCAATAAGTACTTACCTAGTATTCTTTGAAAAAATATGGAGAAGGCGTTTCTTGAACTGAAACAAAAGGATGATGAATCAGTTGGTACCTACGAAGCAAATTTTACAAGACATGCAAGGTATGCTTCTGGGATTATTATCCAACCTATGAGTAATATTTATCGATTCTTTAGTGGCTTAAAACCAATTCTTCAAAGGGAGTTATCCATAAGTGACTTTAATATCTATGAGTAAATCGTTGGATGTGCTCTCAAGGTTGAGATGGAGATTGGAGTAACCCCTTAGTCATATGGGTTTGATAAGAAGAGGAAAATGGAATTCAAAGGGAAATCTAAAGCGCACACTGAAAAGAAGATGAGTTTTCCCTTATGCTCAAAGGGTGGAAAGAAACATGTAGGTATTTGCCTTAAAGGGACAAGTAAATGTTTCAAATGTGGAAAAGTAGGTCATCAGGCATTTGAATTCCACAATGATCGGAAGAAGATGTCTAGTGATGCGAACAAAGAAAAGGCTACACAGAGTGCACCTCCTACACTTCAATGTTACATGTGCAAGGAAATGGGGCATTATTCTAGTCAATGCCCTAGTCCAAGGGTTGTTGATGATGATCAACATCAAAAAACTCATAAGGCTAGAGGTAAAGGAAATTCAAATGCAATTTCTATCAACGATGTGGAGTATGAGAATGAAGTGGTGAAAGGTACAATTACCAACCACACTAAAGTAGAAAATTTTTTATTTGATTCTCGATCCACCAACTCTTTTATTTATGAAGAATTTTCTAAGGGTATCACCGTATTACCTCAACGATTAGATATTGAGTTAGTTGTGACAACCCCTAATGGCACAACAATCACATCAAAGTTTATAATTCCTCTCTGATTGAAGCTTGTGGGAAAGTTCTTCCTACAAATCTTGTGATCCTTCCTATAGTGTAATTTTATGTGATTCTTGGCATGGATTAGATTTCATTATATGGAGATCATATCAATTTCCAAATGAGGGAAGTCACATTTCATATTCTAGATCAATCTATGATCGTCTATCGATGTAAGGATGAACATAACCTTCTAGTAGAAATTTCTTCCATCTTATGGATCTTGATTCCACTAAATTAAGGTTATTTATCTCAAATGGATGGTGGGAAACTCATGATTAAGAATATTCCCATTGTACGAGAGTTTGATGATGTCTTTCCGGAGCAATTTTCGGGTCTTCCACCAAATCGTGAAGTTGAGTTTTCAATAGAACTCGTACCAGGTGCTTTACCTATTTCAAAGAAACCTTATAGAATGGACCCAATTGAGTTGCAGGAATTGAAGAAGAAACTCCCAGAGAATCTTGATAAGGGATTCATATGCCCTAGTGTGTCACCTTGAGGAGGACCTGTTCTGTTTGTTAAGAAGAATGATGGATCAATGAGACTCTTCATTGATTATCGAGAACTTAACCAGATCACTATCAAGAACAAATATCCTCTCCCATGCATTGATGACTTATTTGACCAAATAGGAAGAGTTCAACACTTTTCCAAAATTGATCTTCATTCAGGGTATCATCAATTAAGGTTCAAAGGGGAGGATATACCAAAGATGGATTTCCGTAAAATGTATGGACACTATGAATTTATAGTGATTCCATTTGGTCTTACTAATGCCCCTGCTATCTTCATGGATTTAATGAATTGTGTCTATAGATACTATCTTGATCAGTTTGTGGTTGTCTTTATAGATGATATTCTTGTCTATTCAAAGAGCAAGGAAGAACATGAAGATCACTTGAGAATTGTATTGAAGACCCTGAGAAAGGAGACGCTTTATGCCAAATTTACCATGTGTGAATTTTGGCTTAAAAAAGTTGCATTTTTGGGTCACATAATCTCAAATGAGGGGATATCTATGGATCCAGCAATGACAGAGGTTATCAAAAGATGGATGAGACAAACAACAGTAACTGAGGTACGAAGTTTTCTTGGTTTGGATGGATATTATCGACGTTTTGTGAATGATTTTTCACGATTATCTAATCCACTCACCAGGTTGACTCGAAAATGAGTTAAGTTCGTGTGGATGTAGGAATGTGAAGAAAATTTTAAGGAGTTGAAAATAAGGTTATCCAGTGCACCTGTACTCACACTTCCTTGTAGTGGAGAAAGCTTTTAGATCTATAGTGATGCATCCAATAATGGTATGGGTTGTGTTCTTATGCAAAATGACATGGTGATAGCTTATGCCTCACAACTATTGAAAATCCATGAGAAAATTTACCCAACTCATGATTTGGAGTTAGCTGTGGTAATCTTTGCATTAAAGATTTGGAGGAATTATCTTTATGGTGAATGGTGTGATATTTATACTGATCATAATGGTTTAAATTATATTTTCACACAAAAGGAGATGAATATGCGCCAAAAAAGATAGTTGGAGTTAATTAAGGATTACGACTGATCAATTCATTACCACCCAGGGAAACAAAACAGGGTGGCAGACACATTAAGTCGACAAGACCATGCCAGCTTATCCATGATGAGGATCACCAAAGATAAAATATTTAAGGATTTACAAAGGATGGATCTTGGAATTATAATGGAAGGGGAAAAATATTATCTTTCTCAAATGAATGTTCAACCATTTATATATATGATGATTAAAGAGGCACAGAAAGAAGATGTAGAGTTACATAAGAAGGTGAAAAATGTTCTTGAATTTAACCTTGATTGTGATTGGATAATAAGATTCAGGAATCGGCTTTGTGTTCCTCCCATCCCAGAATTAAAGAAGGATCTACTAGATGAGGTTCATAGTTCTTCATTATCTATTTATCCTGGAAGCACAAAGATGTATAGAGACCTAAAAGAGTACTTCTGATGGGATGGCATGAAAAGAGATGTTTCTGAATATGTCTCTCGATTCTTGGTTTGTCAGAAAGTTAAAGCTGAGAGACAGAAGTATAAGGGGATGTTACAACCATTACTCATACCTAAATGGAAATGGGAAAACATCACTATGGACTTTGTCACTGGACTTCCTAAAACATCCAAAGGAAATAATGTTATCTGGGTCATAGTTGATCATCTTACAAAGTATGCACACTTCATTGATATTAGAGAGGATTTCTCTCTGGATCATCTTGCTAGGATATATGTTATGGAAGTGGAAAGATTGCATGGAGTACCACTTTCCATTATATCTGATCTGGATCCGAGTTTTACTTTAATGTTCTAGCAAAGTATTCAGCATACTCTGGATACAGAGTTGAGTTTCAGCACTACTTACCATCCTCAGACAGATGGTCAGTCTGAGAGGACAATTCAAACACTAGAAGATATGTTGAGAGCTTGCTCTATGGATTTCAAAGGAGGTTAGGATCAACACCTACCTTTGGTGGAAATTTATTATAATAATAACATTCGCTCCAGTATTAATATGTCTCCTTATGAAGCTCTTTATGGAATGAAATACATGACCCCAACTTGTGGGGATGAATTTGGGGAAAGAAATCTATTAGGACCTGATCTTCTTGATGAGATGGCAGAAAAGGTCTGATTTATTCAACAACACATAAGAGAAGCACAGAGTCAACAAATAAGTTATGCTGACAACTGAAGAAAAGACCTAGGGTTTGAAGTGGGTGATAAAGTGTTCTTACGAATATCTCCTTGGAAGAGTGTAATGTGATTTGGAAAGAAGGGAATGCTGAACCCTAGGTATATCAGTCCTTTCAAAATACTGGATCGTGTTTGGAAGGTAGCTTACCGATTGGAGCTTCCACCGAATATCTCTCAAGTTCATGATGTGTTCCATGTATCTCTCAAGAGAAAGTACATACCCGATCCTTCACATGTACTCATCTCAAATGTTGTACCGCTAGATCAAGATCTTTCTTATGAAGAACAGTCGATACAGATTCTGGATCGTAGCGAAAAAGTCCTACTGAAAAAGACCACTCACTTGGTGAATGTTTTATGGAGGAACCACCAACTAGATGAAGCTACATGGGAGCTTGAGGATATGATGAGGGAGCGGTATCCTCATCTTTTTATTACAAAGTGATGAATTTCGAGGGAGAAATTCATTTTAAGGGGGGTAGAATGTAACACTCGAGATTTTTATGAGAAATGTTTTGTTTTTATGTAATATACATCATAAATGGAATCTTTAACTATAAACAACACTAACTTGGCTATCTTTACATGCAATCGCGACCTTCCTCGATAGCATGCATCATACGCAATACAGAGTTTCACTAAACAACGACATGCTATTAAAATATTATTAAAACTAGCCGTTATGAATAGTAATACCCACTTTTTGATATTTTGTAAATTTTAACATTCAAAATGGACTTCATTTTTGGATTCATAATATCGAAATTAGCCTAGGATGAAATTTTGGAATTTTTCTGAAAACATTCAATTTTTGATGAATAGTGAAAACACTAGGTTACTATTTAAAAACCAACTTTTTATTTAAATAATTATTTATTTTATTTAAATTTATTTTAGGTCAAAACTGATACATAATACCTATAGAAGTTCAAATTAATTCATCGGAGTCATTTTATAATAATTTTAGTTATATAAAAATTTTATTGAACTTTTTACGGTCTTTTACCCACCTCTTAGGAGAATTTGAAAATTCACGTAAAACATAATTTTACCGCTTCTGTGAGTGGAATTTAGAAACTCCAAGAGACATGGTTAATATCATGGACTAAAATGTGGTTCGATGAGATGAAAATAATTTTTTGTGAATAGTAACGTTTTACTTTTTTTTACCACAGTTAAAAGTAAATAGGGTAATTAAGGGGAAAAATGATATTATTATTACCCTAAAACATGTCCTAATTATATTTTATAATTTTCATTCGACCAAAAACAATATAAGGAATTAAATATGACCATTTAGGTCCACTTGAATTAGATTAGGACATTTAATATTATTTAATTTAAAGAATAGTTAAAATAGTTAAAATCAACGTTTAATTACAAAAACATTTTTAATATAGGGTTATACATAAGATAAATTAGACTATAAATATTTATTAGAAATCTAATAGGATTTACTACATAATGGTACTTTGTTTATAATTTTTAAACATTAAATAATTTAATTTATTTATGACACAATGATGATGCAATAATTATCTTATTAATGAAATATTGACATAATTGATGTTATAAGTACCCAAATAAATGTAATTTGAGACTTTTTATTAATTAAACTAATTTTATAGGTTAATAGGACATGTTATTATTCATTTAATTAAATTTTTTCTAACTAATCATTCTGTTATGATTTTCACAAAAATCAATTACCAAATAGTGTCAAAATTGACATAAAATAGTTATTTAAATAATAATATATTATTAATTTTTATTTTATTCCTAAAAATATAAGGATCGGCCAAATGACTTAGATAAGGTTACATATATTAGTAATAAACAACTTGGGGTTTTTCCCTTGTTATAGTAAGTTTATTGACCTTATAGTTTAAGAAAACAAGAAGACACTGTAAAAGTAAAATTATTTAACTTAAATATAAATCTAAATGATAAGGTTAAAATAGAAACCTAAACTTGTCTAAATTATATTTTATGAGAGTATTTAGATCCATCCCCACTTTATCTTAGAAATAAATAAATTTGTATCTATTAAAAACAGAATATTACTTTATAATAAAATAATATTTTTAGTTTTTCCAAAGGTGCCCCTCTCCTCCCTTATAAAAAGGGGACCCCTTACCTATTCTCCTCACACCCTTTTGAACCATGATGCTCGTCAAAACCCTGCCCATTTCACTTCTACACTCCCCTAGAAACATTCTGGAGGTTCTGGTCTTCTTAAAAGACCAACTCTAGTTCCTTAAGAGCAAGCTTAAAGGAGGTGCGTCGAAGAAGAGGTAATCTCTTCTTCTGATTCTCTCATTTTTCTTTCTTCTTATTTGGTTGTCTCATTATAAAGTAATAATATCAGTATTACTTATATACTGATATGTTATTATAAATATGAAACAACCCTATTTTACCTTCTATCCATCCTACGGAAAACGAAATCACCGCGCGTGTGTACGTATGGAATACCGTCTCCACGCCGTGGTGTAATCTATTTTCGACCACCACCTTACTTGGATGGGTATAATGGTGTTAATAAATAACTATATATGATTATTGTAATATTATATTTATTATGAAATATTATACATACACTTCAATACAATTCCATGATCATGGGAATGGTATCATTGCTCGTGCGTACGTACGGACTACCGTCTCCACGACGCGATGAGATTCATTCTCCATGTTAACCATTAATGAATGATTATAAAGTATATATAATAAGTAATAATTAAATATATGACATAATAATGATATTGTATCTATATATATATATATATGTATGTCATCTACTTAATTCCATTCAATTCAATAAGGAAACGAAAACAACGTTCATGCGTACGTACGGCCTACCGTCTCCATGAACGGTTTATTTCATTCCATTTATCGATCTATCATATATATATATATATGTATATAATGAATATATATTATATATAAATCATGTTTTACATTCTGTAATTAATTAAATTAGGATATAAGTAATAATATCAAGAACAACAAGTCCAAACACGTATGATAAATAAAACAATTTTACCCAAAACGCTGCTTTAACATCGATTTTACAAAAGAACGGGTAATATAAAGTCATAAGTGAACCATTTATGACATAATAACAATGAATATGATTCAATAATTAGTAAATGACCTTATTTAAATCATTATACATGAGGTCCAGATACGTACGAAGTATATCATACCTAAGGTAAGGGATAATTTTGCAATCAAATTTTTATCTGAGATTGCTTATACGTAAGTATTTACTGGGGTTATATTTATCATCCTTGTCCGTATTTTATAAAAATGGTTTCATGTATGTTTAATGTCATTTTTAACCATTTATTACTTTTACTACATGGTATGTAAGTAATCTTTCTTTTTTTCCATACGAGGTACTTTTTGACTTTTCGGGAAAAAGTACGAGAAGATTGTTTTTTAACTTATACGGCATGAATAGATTTTTACGGTTTCATAACACCTTAATTTCTTCAAGTTTACTCAACAAGATTTCATGTTTATTTTAAATAAAATCCTTTTATTTTAAAATTGCGTGGCATTTTGTGAAAAAAATGATTTTTAAGAAGAAATGATATTTTCCTCAAGAATTATTTTCAAGTGTTTTATCAAAACTATTTTCCATTGATGATGAACTTATTTTCATATGTGTATGTTTCAAGTATAATGTCTCTATGGTTTAAATGGTTTCACATTTTTTATGATGAAATGATACCCTTTTGTTTTATATGGATTATGTTATGATGGGATGATGTTTATGAAACCCATTTTATTCTTTGGGTTATGATAAATGTTTTAATTATATTTTGTGGAACAAGTAAGAATGATTTAATTATGGGATATGTGGGAACTATATCTCCCTCCAATGCATTGGGTAAAGATTTATATCTCATTAGATAGACATGGATGGAATGGTAAGTTAATCTATTTCAGTGTTACAAGACTGGAACGAGTAGTGAACTCAATTCAGAAAGGGACATTGTCCACTAAGATGGTCTTGGCAGCAATGCCTTGGCTACTATGGAAATCATAACATGTGAATAATGGATTCCACAATTACATGTTTTATTACCATTCATGTTTATCATGAATAATTTTACTTTATGATCAATGATTTGTGTAATTACAAGATTAATGTCGTTGCTCATGATTTTGATGTTCAGATTTTATGTTCAAGTTTTTTCATTCAAATGTTTATGGTTTTGTTTTATGTTCTCTATGCCTACCCTTACTGAGAATTTGAGCTCATCCTTTATATGTTTTATTTTACCAAGGATTTAATGAAATGTTTTAGGTAAGAAAACAAAAGGGGATGATCTTTAATGCACCACGCCAAAGTGTTTTGGGGAAACCAAAAGTTTGTAGAAGAAATGTGGGAATCAAGGGAAGTGATGAAGTAGAGTTACCCTCTTCTATTTTAGTGTGGTTAAAGGAAATTTAGAGGGTGATATTTCTTAAGGGGGGATGATTATAATTACCCTAGATTTTATTAATTAAAATTCCTCTTGTTATAGTTAAATGTTTTAAATAGTTATATAAGCCATATGAACATACTTGGTTTTATATTTTTATATTTTAAAATACCGTTAAGAATTGTTACCATTTCTATATATCCATTTAATAGTGATCACATGATTAATATAAATATAGGGGTTTAAAAAAATCCAATTTACTCAGATAGAATAAGAGATGACAACATCTAGTATAATTGATCCATACGAAGCCCATTTGTTGGAGCTCAGAAAGGTGGTAGCATCACTGGGCTTCACTCTTGACAAGGCACATTCCAAGCTTTAACACATTATTCTTTATGGTAACCGCCTACGGGAGGAGTAAAAGTTAATAGAGATTGCCACCCGAATGATGTTACCTAAGCCGCCCCAGGAGTCTGTAACAATTTCACACCTTACCATTTGGTATTATGCGGGTGTTATAAAGGGTTATGTAATAAGACCCTAACACTATTATTATGTGCATTAATTTTGTATGTAATAAATAATATACAATCATTTTTTTATTGTTACTTTGTAAATGGGTTTTAAAGCACAATTAGTATTTTTAGTTATTTTTCAATTAAGAAATATATTTTGATGATTTAATAGATTTTTTAATTAAATAAATTTTTAATAAAATATTTTTAAATTATTAATATTTATGAAATATAAATTATCGTATAATTTTTATGAATACAATTGTAATTTCTATTAAGGTTTGAAATATGTTTTTGTCCAAACCCTTGAATTTTCCCTAAATGTTGGTTGTTATTTTAAAAGTAAAAATTCACATATTTTGAAAATTATATAGAAAAAATGAATATTTATTTTGGATTCAGGACATCTAAATTATCTAACGGTGAATTTTTCACAACTTTTTTAGACAGTCGAATTTTTGGGATAAAATTAAATATCGTTTAAATATATAATGTGTTTTATGATATCATAATGACCCAATAGTGAAGTAATAAAATACAATATAAGTTATATTCTTCCAATATACGTTTTACCTTTAAAATAATGTTATTTTAGATTTTTTTTATTGTTTTTATGGTTCTATAGTGGACCCTCCAAGACTTATAAAATATTTAATCATTTTTAAAATGGTTTCCATGAGAGTGTGACTCACCTCCACATAAGAAAGCCTAATATTTTAATAAGTTCGTCCATTATCCTTATAAAATAATTTTATCCAATACCCTTTTTCAAAAACCATTGGAAAAACCCATGGGATGGTTGGTGGGTTTGATTAGTTTAATGTGTAGTGTCCAAAACCAAATATAAAAGAATTCCCTCTCCTTTCTATATAAACCCACTCAATATCCCATTCCTCTTCACTAGACACTATTTCATCAAGACCAAAATCTAACACACTCTCTTTATAATCCTCCCAAGGTTCCCCAATCTCCCTGGAAGCCTTTATCATTCCTCTCCCAAGGTTTATGGATCGCACTTCCATGTAAGGGATTTCTTCCTTTATCATTTATGTTTATGTTACATTAGGTTTTTATATGTTTTATTCTCTATTAAAAAGGGTGGGGTAGGATTTATAAACCCCTCATACTTCCCTCCTTCTGTTTTAATGATTTTATTCCATTTTTTTCTATCATTTATTCCTCCCATGTACACCTGTTACCATGCTAATATTCCGTGATGGATTTTTCTATCCTCATTTACCTTCAAGAAATTATTTTATATTATGCATTTATGTTCTATTCAAAATTTTGGGATATTATGTTCCATGACCCTCTTATATTACATTTCCTATATAAATTAATAGCGACTCATTTCTCTCTCATCAACCGATTTTATGATTTCTATTTGATGTCGTTATACAGCAGAAGTTACACAAATAATTCCCATGCCAAAATAATTGTGTGTGTAAATACCATAACCATTTCTCCATCAAGGGTATTCCCTTTTATGAACTAGTACTTATTTATTGAGTAATTAAATTTATGTATTCCACTTATATTATTTCTGGAATAAATTATTATTTCTAATAAATCCATGTCGTATGATCTGTGTGGCACATTTTTTTTACAAAATGAAATGTTTCAAAAGGGTGAGCCTTGATAACCCTCATATAAATTGGGTAAAGAACAATATCTTGATACATCAAGTGTAATGAGGGTTTACTCAAAATAATTCATGTTCAATTAGGGTATACTCATTTTAATTCATGTTCAATGAGTTTTTAACAATGTTCCATGTGAAATTAGCCTTGTCTCATGAAAATATCTTGTTAAATGTTGTTGTCACATTTCAACGTGATAATAATCATGTTTTACCATGAATTTATGTTCATGTTTCTCTTATGCTCCATTGATACGAATATTTCCTAAAATTTAGTATATTATTCATGTTATGCTTTTTTTACTCAATTACTAGGATTTATAGCTCACCATTTTCTTATAAATGTCTTCAGGTTATCCCATTAAATGCTAAGTACGAAGGAATATTGTGATCATGTAAAAGAAGTTTTCAATAAAGACGTTATGTTTTATTTTCTAATTTTTTATGTATTGTTCCTAATTTCCCAATACAATGGACCTCTAGATCCTTTGATTTGTATTCAGTTTATTTTTATGCAATAAATCATGTTTAAGTATGTAATAAAGAGCATGGTTGTTATACGTCTGTCTCAGTGATTCCTGCTATCACATGTGCATCTCCACTAAAAAACAATAGCCAGATGAAACTACCCCCACCACCAAGAGGTGGTTCTTCATGTATCACAGCCACTTCATTGGTCAACGAAACATGCCAAACCCCAATATTACTGTGGAAAATCACGTACCAAGTTGGATTTTAATGCCTTCCTCCAATCAAACATACAGGATTATGGGGTACAACAACTGCTAAAACACACCATAAAATCTAAATGAATATAGATAGATATATTTATAAATAAATACATATTTAACTATAATTATATTTAAGTAATTATAAATATGTATTTATAAATAGAATTATAATTATATTTAAATATATATAAGTATAAATTGAAAATGAAAAAATAACTAAATAATTAATTAATTATAAATTTCTTAAAATAATTTTTTAACAATGTTATGTTAGAGTAAAATGAAATTTGGTAATGTTAAGATAAATTTAAGGGTTACATAAAGTTAATTAAGGGTTAAAAATGTTATATATGTATAAAAAACCTATATTGGTTATGTAAGGGTATGTTAGGGTAAATAGAGTTTATGTTTTCGTGATACAAAGTTATGTAGGGGAAAAATAGCGTTAATTACGGGTAAAAAAAATTATGTATATGTAGAAAAAAATAATTTGAGAGTAAAAGAAATTTATGTAAGGGTAAAAAAATGTTATGAATGGAATACCTAATGTTATGTACTAGTAAACCCATGTAATATTACGATAAAAATGTTAAATAAGGGTAAAAATGACATTTAAGGGTAACAAAATTTAATTAGATTTAAAATAAAGTTATGTAAGGTTAAACTAATCTTCTGTGTTGGTAATAAAACTTTTTTTAGGGTAAAAAAAATTATGTAAGAGTAAACAGAAACTAATTAAAGGATAAAAAAATATGTAAGGTTAAAATAAAGTTATCTATGGGTAATACAATGTTATGTATATGTGAAATAAAATTTATTAATGGAGAAAAAAATTTACATAAGGGAGAACTAATGTTAGTTAAGTGTTAACTAATGTTAAGGTAAAAAAGTTAGATAAAGATAAAAGAATGTTTAGTAATGTTATAAAAAAGTTATGTACGTGTAAATGGATGTTATATAAGGATACAAAAAAGTTATGTAAGAGTAAATTAATGTTGTTTGATTATAAAAAAAGTTATATAAGGGTAAAATAATGTAATGTAATGGTAAAACCGTGTCATGTAATAGAAAACTATTTTATCTAAGGTAAAATAATGATATGTTAGGGAATGATGAAATTGTGTAATGAAAAAACAAATATAATTAATGGTAAACCGAAGTTAGGTATGTGTAAAAAATTATGTAAGGGTAATATAAAATAATATAATGGTAAATAATAGTTAATTAGTTGTAAAACTATGTTATATAATTGTACGATAATGTTTATTAAGTTTAAAAAGAAGTTATATTAGTGTAAAAAAATATTTTGTGAGGGTAGACTAATGTTATGTCAGGGTGAGACAAAGTTATGAAATGGAAAATTGATGTTATCTAAGGGTAAAACAATGGTATGTAATGTTAATATAATGTTATATATGGGTAAAAAATCTATATATGATTACGAAAAATGTAATCAAGGGTAAAATAAAGTTATGTAAGGGTAAAAAAGATATGCGAGGGTAATAAATATTTATTTTATGGTAAATAGAAGTTAATTAATGGTAAAAAAGATAAGTAAGGGTAAAAAAATATGTGTAATATTAAAATAATATTATGTAAGGGTTTAAAAAAGTTGTGTAATTGTAAACTAAAGATATAAAAGGGTATAAAAATGTTATTTCAGGGTAATTTAATGATATTTAATGGAAAAACAAAGTTATTTAATGGTAAATAGAAACATGAATTTGTTAAATAATAGTAAATTAATGTTATGTAAGGGTGAAAATTTGTTATGAAAAGGGAAACTAATGTGGGGAAAATCATTGTTAAGTCAAGGTAATCCAATGTTATGTAAGTGTAAAAGGATGTTAAGTTAGGCTAAAACTTTTGTATATAAGGGTAAACTAAAGTTAAGGATAATAATACGTGTTTCTATTAAATTTAATGCAATTATTTTTGGTTAGGGAAAATTATATATTGGTTACTATGAGTTTCTTTTTTTCAAAAACACTGTATTATTAAATAATGGTTAACTGAATTGAATTTTATTATAGAGGGTGGTATTGAATATTTAAGGTTGTGTTCGTCAATCAAAATTGTTTTTCTCAACATAAAATAAAAAACAAGAAGTATTTTAAATGAATATTTACATATAAATATAGATCTTAAAATAGAAAATTATTTTTTAAATAAATAGGTTTTTTCATATACACATTGTTAAACTCTACAATAAATCTGCATCAATGAATCTTAGCAGCACAACCCATCATATGAAGCTCACTTACACTCTATGTCTGACATGTTTTTCATTATTGTGTTGTAACTCTAGGTGTGGGTTCCTCCTCATATTGTTCCCATACCTCAAACAAGGGAATAAATTGTTGTGGTGATGATACTGCTATGTATAATTCTTCAGATGTTGTTATCTCGATATGAGGTATGGATAGTTCATCCTCATAGTATTAGGTATAGGAATTCTAAATATTATATATGTATCCATATGGAAATGATTATAGTGGAATGAAATGAGAACCTAGAGATGTCAAAAATGTGTAATTAAGGAACTGACTATTGATAAATGTGTCGCCTGAGGTCTTCAGAAGATATAATATCAAAACCAAGTCCCAAATCATTGATGGTATATAGATTCCTACTTTTTGATATAACTAAGATGAACATATATCAGATGTATGAGTTTATATATATGGCACATAAAACTCTCCAAAACATGAAAGTTCATTTGTTTGTTGTGTAGGATCCTTTCTCTATGATGCAAAAACATCATTTAGAGCCTTTCTCAAGATTCACTCATTTTTTCATCAACTATACCATTTCACATGTTTGTATCTATTCACATTAGATAATAGTGATGGTGGAGGTGCATTATCCTTGGTGGTAACAATAGGAAAATCATCATGCCTCGGACCCTCAGTTGGGGCATGTGGATTAGTATATAGTTGTAGCTCCTCATCATAGAAACTCTATGGTATAAAATGGATAGGATCTCTATTATCAATTTGATAAGGTTGAACTACATCTTACCAAATAATGTTTTATCCCTAAGGGTCAATAATATGTATAATTCGATCAATGTTTTCAGAATGTAATTGAAATGGCACTAAAATCAATATGAAACATGACTTAAAAAATATAATAAATGTTAATAAACACAAAAACAACTAAATTTCTATCCTACAACATGTAAGGTACATTATAGTGATTCTTTGGTTCCAATTTTCCTAATAACCTTAATCATCTAACTAGAAGCATTCTTTGGGATATTTGTGCTGGGAGATATTGTATTGGGATAGCATGTCACAACACTCAATGTAACGAGAATGATATTATAGAAAATTCATCACCTATCTACTAATAAGCATAATAGAATGTATTCCATAAATTTTTTGTGGTTCAATGAGGATATATATTATATAGTCATATTATCTCATCACTCTATCGAGATAGTTTCACTAAATTATGTGGAAGATAATGTGTGACACCACTACACCATGATCTCCAACCATAGATGTGCAGTATGGTGGAACCAGTGTGTAGAAAAATACAATATACAGGGTCCATGTAATCTAAAATGATATCTCTAGAAATAATTCAAAAATTATAACAAAATTTTTTCTGTGATAACACTGTAATATCAAATAAAATTTCTAATAAATTTAATATTTCTATAAAAAAATTATTGTTTAACTAACATCAGTTGGCTTGGTAGCATCAAAAATATGTTAAAATCAGAACACATTATGACTCAGAAAATGTATAAAATGATAATCCTGAATCCACCTGGTAAAAAATAAATATTATATAATTAATATCTCATTACCTTATTTCAATTATTTATCAAATATATATTCATTTTCCACTATATTTGGGTGCGTTTTTGGCCTTTCGATGGGAGAGAGAGTTTTCGTGGGAAAATAACCTAATGTTTTGGGATTTATGATTGTTTTAATTAACAAGGTATATTTTTAAATATGAAAAGTGATTCAGAATATGTCCATTGGGATCCTAGTTCACCAAAGATATTTCTATTAATTATTCTATTGAATCTTCATTTTTTAAATTTTCACATAATGAACAGGTTACACAATGTGAAATGTTTTCCTCAATTATTCCTTGAACTACATTGAATCATGAAAATAATACAAGATATAAAACTAGTTCATGTACTGAGATTATAAAACAATGTATTTTTAACCGAGATAATTCATTTTTCATCATATATGATTTCATTGGATTTCATGTTTTGAACCAAGTATTCATGTCATGAAATGTTGGAGTTCTGCCGGTTTTTTGTGCCACATGTCTAATTATTTCTCAGTCGACATGCATGGATCTATCTCAAAAAATATGAGCTCTCCCATGATATTTTTTTGATCTTCGCTCTAATAAATTAATTTCATTCAGTAACTGATCTTTGTTGTAGTTGTACTGCATCACTTTGGGTGTGTGATCATTCTACTTCCTCATTGTTATTAGTCTCTACAAAACCATTGAATGATGTTTTCATATTTGTTTTTCTTTTTGTGTATATACTTTCTGATCCTTTCAAGATATGTTTTTTTGACCGTCCTCTAGAGTCTATCTATTATGATGTTTGGGATGATGATTCAAGTTCCATGATATATGTTTTTTTACCATCTTCATAATTCATTCTTCTTATTGAATTGATTTTGATATGAAAGGGTTGATTATTGGGCCCCCGATATTGTCTTTGTGTTCCTCTCTGTTTGTGGACTCTGTTCTAGGTTTCTCCAGCCCATGACTGAGGTACGTGTTTTTTGTATCAAGAATGTGATGAAAGAAACTTTATTTATATGGTTTTGATAAAATATTTAATGAATCAAATGTCAGGATTTATTGATTTATTTTTGTGTGTGTAAAAATGGAATTTGGTAAAGGATTTCCCCCCTTGTTTTGGTAAAAGGAAATGGTAAATTCAAATAATTGTTAAATGTCATTATAAAAAGGTTTTAAATTAATGGTATTGATGAAATGGCTTGGAAAATTTAGCACTTGGTAGACCTTGGGTACTTATGTGGAAGGTGTAGTAATAGGCTTCATCTATTGATATTGTCAGGGGGTTCACTCATGTGTTGTTCCTATACTCCCAAGGCTTTCTGCTATAGGGACTTGATAGACCTATTGAGAGGTTAAATTGAATCTATTCCCTATAATCTCTATATTCAATGCACATATCTATAGACTTTATAAAAGTGATTTATATGTTTGGGTATAGGTGTTCTAGCTAGAATAACCTCTAGTGATCCTTGACTTGATTTATCTATGTGTATCCTTTTTTACTTCTTGTGATTTTTTTGGATACGTGATACATTATTTGACTTCTTTATTATATATTATTTTCATTGATTCTTGTTTACATGTATTATTTGGAAATGGGAAAATGGTATTTTTTACCATGATTTTGATGAAAAAATTATTTATCTATCATACATTATTTTCTTTATACTCAATCATTGTCCAGATTTTTGTGAAGAGACATGTTATGGAACACCTAGGTGGGATCCTACTATTATTATTTAGCTCACACCAAGCACACCCCATTAACGATTCATATAATTTTATACTTCTTTCAATATATGAAAAGTCTAGGTTTCGTAATGTGGTAGTGAGGTTATTATCATTTGTTTTTTGGTAGATGATTGTAGAGACACGAAGCTTGACGTACATTGAAATTAAATTACTTTTGTAGAATAATTAATACATAACAAAACTAGACACCAAAGGACCGTAATAGTTTAGTGTCTTTGTAAACTCGGAACATAATCTTCTAATCGTGGTGAAAGATCTTCAACATCTCCCATAAAGATCTTCCCCTTTTTTTTCTTACCTAAAACCTTTCTTCAAATCCTAGGGAAAAAAAACATATAAAGGGTGATCTCAAATGATCAGTAAGGGTAAGCATGGATAAAATAAAACAAATCATATACAATTGAACTTAAAAACATGAACATAATGTTTAAACATCAAAACCTTGAGAAATGACATAAAACATGGCAGTACATGAGGCATAGATAATAAAGAAACATTAATCATGATAAAATAGCATGGGAATAAAACATGTCATTGTGGAAACCATTAATCACATGTTATGATTTCCATAGTAGCCAAGGCATTGCTGCCATGACCATCTTAGTGGACAAAATCCCTTTCTGAATTGAGTTCACTCCTCGTTCCAGTCCTGTATTACTGAACTGGTTTAACTTTTCGTTCCAGCCATGTTTCTCTCATGAGATATAAATCTTTACCCAATGGATTGGAGGGATATATATATCCCACCCATCTCATAATGAAACCATTCTTATGTGTTCCACAAAATCATAAATCATACATGATATCATAACCCATGTAATAAAAATGGGATTCTTAAACATCGTGCCATCATAACATAATCCATATAAGATAAAATGACTTTATAAAAATAATTCCATCATAACATAATCAAATAAATGTAAAAATAGGGTTAGAAAGAGAACCCTGTATTATATTATATGGAAAATAATTTTGATAAGACGCTTGAACTCCATTCTTGAGGAAAATATCATTTCTACTTCAAAAAAAACATTTTACTTTCTTAACATGTCATAAAATTTTAAACTAAAAGAAGTTGATTAAAAATAAACTTGAAAACTTATAAAGGAAGATTCATGGAAATAATGTTCTATGAAATCATAAAAATCCATTCAGGCCATATAAGTTAAAGAAAAACAATCTTCTCATACTTTGGCCGGAAAAGTCAAAAAAGTACCTCGTACTAAAAATGACAAAGGATTCCTGTCATATATTTGACTAAAAACTTACCAATGGGTAAAATTGGATTTAAAAAATTGTAGGAGGATAGAAATGATATTAAATATTGAGGAAACATGGATGTGGATGATAATAATTCCCCAGTAAATTCTGAAGTATAAACAATCTCGGATGAAAATGAGATTGTGAGATTTTCCCTTACCATAGGTCTGATATGATTCTTATGTATCTGAAAATACTGTATAATGATTTAAATAATGTCATTTAATCATTACAGAATCATATTCATTGTTATGAGGTCCTAAATTGTTCACTTATGACTTTATATTACCCGTTCTTTTGTAAATTCAATGTTAAAGCAACGTTTTGGGTAAAATCGTTTTATTTATTGTACGTGTTTGGACTTGTTGTTCTTGATATTATTATTTATATTCTGATTTAATTAATTAAATAATGTAAAACATGATTTATATATAATATATATTCAGAATATACATATATATATATGATATATCGATAACTGGAATGAAATACATTGTTCATGGAGACGGTAGGTCATACGTATGCATGAACACTATTTTTGTTTCCTTATTGAATGGAATGGAATTAAGTAGATGAAATACATACATACATACATACACATATATATATATATAGTATCATTATTATGTAATATTTTTCATGATTACTTATTATATATACTTTATAATCATTCAGGAATGGTTAACATGGAGAATGAATCTCATCGTGTCATGGAGACAGTAGTCAGTACGTACGCACAAGCGATGATACCATTCCCATGATCATGGAATAGTATCGAAGTGTATGTATAATATTTCAGAATCAATATGACATTAAAATAATCATATATATTTATTTATTTACACCATTATACCCATCCAAGTAAGGTGGTGGTCGAAAACATCATACACCACGGCATGGAGACGATATTCCGTACGTACACACGCGCGGTGATTTCGTTTTCCGTAGGATGGATAGAAGGTAAAAAAGTTTTGTTTCATATTTAAAATAACATATAAGTATATAAGTAATACTGATGTTATTACTTTATAATGATACATCCAAATAAGAAGAAGTTGAAAAAGAAAGAAACATGAGATAATCAGAAGAAGAGATTACCTCTTCTTCGACGCACCTCCTTTAAGATTGCTCTTAAGGAACTAGAGTTGGTCTTTTGAAAAGAAAATAACCTCCAATATGTTTCTAGGGAAGTGTAGAATAGAAACTGTCAGGGGTTGGCCAAGCTACAAGGCTCAAAAGGGTGTGAAGTGAAGAGGGAAGGGGTGCCCTTTTTAAAAGGTAGGAGAGGGGCACCTTTGGAAAAACTAAAAATATTATTTTATTATAAAGTCATATTCCGTTTTTAATAGATAAAAATTGATTTATTTCAAATCTAAAGTGGGGATGGATGGAAATAATCTCATTCAATAGAATTTAGACAAGTTTAGGATTCAATTTTAACCTTATCATTTAGATTTAACTTTAAGTTAAATAATATTACTTTTACCATGTCTTCTTGTTTTCTTACACTACATGGTTAATAAACTAACTATAACAAGAAAAACAAACCCCGGGTTGTTTATTATTAATATATATAACCTTATCTATGTCATTTGGCCAAACCTTATATTTTTAGGAATAAATAACAATTAATAATATAATATTTGTATTAAAAACTATTTTATGTCAATTTTGACTCTATTTGGTAATTGACTTTTGTGAAAATCATAACAGAATGATTAGTTCAAAAAAAGTTAATTAAATCAATACTAACATGTCATATTAACCTAGAAAATAATTTTAATTCATAAAAAGTCTCAAATTACATATAATTGGGTATTTATAACATCAATTATGTCAATATTTCATTAATAAGATAATTATTGCATCATCATTGTGTCATAAATAAATTAAATTATTTAATTTATAAAAATTATAAATAAAATAACATTATGTAGGAAATCTTTTTATGTTTCTAATGAATTTTTATAGTCGAATTTATCTTATGTGTAACCCTATATTAAAATTTTTTAGTTATTAAACATTGATTTTAACTATTTTAACTATTCTTAAAATAAAATAATATTAAATGTCCTAATATAATACAAGTGGTCCTAAATGGTCATATTTTATTCCTAAGGTTGTTTTTGGTCGAATTAAAATTATTTAATATAATTAGGACATGTGTTAGGGTAATAATAATATCATTTTTACCCTTAATTACCCAATTTACTTTTAACTATGGTAAAAAAAGTAAAAAGTTACTATTCACCAAAAATTATTTTCATCTCATTTAACCACATTTTAGTCCTTTATATTTACCGTGTATCTCGTATTTTCGATATTCCACTCACAGAAGCGGTAAAATTAAGTTTTATGTGAATTTCCAAATTCTCCTAGGAGGTGGGTAAAAGATGGTGAAAAGTTCAATAAAATTTTATATATATCTAAAATTATTATAAAATGACTCCAATGAATTAAATTGAACTTATATAGGTATTATGTATCAATTTTGACCTAAAATAAATTTAAATAAAATAAATATTTATTTAAATAAAAAGTCGGTTTTTAAATAGTAACCTAGTTTTTTCACTATTCATCAAAAATTGAAAGTTTTCAGAAAAATACCAAAAATTCACCCTAGTCTAATTTCGATATTCAGAATCCAAAAATGATGCCCATTTTTAAAGATAAGATTTGAAAAATTTCAAAAAGTGGGTATTACTATTCATAATGTCTAGTTCATAATAATATAATAATATCTCGTTTAGTGAAACTCCGTATTGCGTACTACACATGCTATCAAGGAAGGTCATTATTGCGTGTAATGCAAGCCAAGTCAGGGTTGCGTTTAGTGAAAGCTTTTTTTGGTGTTTCGTATATCATAATCAAAACATATTTCATTTATGCATTAAACAAAATCTATACTTAATGTTGCGTAGAATAATTTCTACAAAACAAACTTGAAATTGTGTGTAACACTTGAGAAGAATAGTGTTTTGTATACTGAAAGCTATTACAGTGTTGCGTATAGTACAAAACAATTTGGTGTATAGTAGAAGAAATCAATGAAATTAAGAATAATATATCTCATAAAATCTTGGGGTGTTACAAGGATGGTGAGATGGTGGGAGTTTTCCAAGATATCACATGGATAAGGTATTTTAGTTGTAGTTGTACTTTTTTGTTGGACATGTATCTTTTAGAATTTTTAGCTAATTTTGAGTTACATAACTTCCACCATTTCCTTTTTTATATGACATGTATTTATTATTTTACTCTTACATTTTTTCTTACTATAATGTATATATATTTAGTGTACTCTATTTAATGTTGTTTTAAATCATTCTCCATGGTTTTGGTGGATTCCAGGTTGCAAATTTGTATCCTACTAGGATCGAGAACTCCCTTCTATTTAGTTTCGAGTCAAATAGGGTATTGGGATGTGAGGGTATATGGCTTAGTTCATAATAGTTTGTTATCAAAAGTGGGCATGTAATGTTTCGGGAATTTGGTAGACTAGAGAAAAGATTATGAGACTTGATAGGTAGGTTGCAGTGATTTTTTGGCTAGCTATTATCATGAAGAGACTCCAGTTACCATGGGATGTTGGGATGTATATCTCATGTTTTGAGATCTTGATATTAGTCTTAGTTTCTTTTTATGGTTTTTTGGTTTGAACTGAGATTATCATGTTGTTTGATCATCCCTTCTATTTCAGTGTGCAACGGTATTCCTCTGAGATGTATCCTACAAGTTCTTCAGGAGAGTATAGCGGATGATCCCCAATGTAATACACCTCTTGATCAAAATCATATAAATTATACTTTTCATGTGGTTTGTGTTATAGAAATAATTTATTCCATGTCAATAATGAGTTTTTTCTTGTACAACTTGGAGTTAGAGGAGAATGGGATCGATCATGAGAGTTATTACATGAGAATCCACCATCATTTAGGGATATTATTTATCCCCACGAGGATGAAGACTAGATGGACATTATTTATCAATTATTTTAATTCTGGGATACACATGAGAATATCAAGGTAATTTTTATGGTGTTGAAACTTGAAGGTCCTAGTAATAAATGTTGGGATTCCATGGTACAGGTGGATAATCACAGGGGCTTGGACTGGAAGGGTTTCAAGACCCACTTATTTCAATAGTTTCATCTAGGGTCACCCTTATTAGGGATGTCTCTTGATTTATTTTCCAAAAAATAGGGCCAGAGTTCAGTTTTATCATACACCAATCTGTCCATGAAGTTATTTCATTTTGCTCTGAATTAGTAAAGAATTACATGGAAAAGGATCAAAAGTTCCTTCATGATTTCTGACTAGATATCATATCACATGTATTTTTTGGAATCTTTCTAACAATGTAGAGAAAGTAGAAAAGGAAATTATGGAAGGGATGGATATTCCAGAAAAGGTTGGTCATTCTATCCCTTCTCTTACACCCATTAGTCACTTTGATGGAATGTAGTGGAGGAAGAGAAAGTGGAATGATCATCATAGGAGTGGTGAGGATGGTTCTTAACAGTGATATTCCTCTCCAAATTCATTTATATCCATTTGTGTTCCATTTACATACAATCAATGTGGAATGGTTGGGCACACCTGACGTTCTTATTCTAAACCCGGGAAGACGTGTAATAGTTGTGGACTCTATGTACATCATCTTTGTTTATATCAGTATTTGTAGATTACTCATTATAGTGAATGATCATCATCCCCAAAGTCTATTATAGTTCAATAATATTATTTATATTATATAGGGTTCTAGCTACATGCCTCAATATTGAAGCACATTTACACAATAGATGAGTTTCCAGTGGAGGTTGGTGCGGCTCGAGTGATAGGAAGATGTACCATATTAACTATAACATCAATAAAAACTGAATTATTTGATAAAGGTTCATCCCAATCATTTATATCTTCCCATGTTTCTAGATAATCTTAAACTTACAATGGAACTCATGTCAATTTAATGGAGTTAGTGACACCTATTTTAAAGAGAAATGAGTTTGGTGTTCGGTTTCTATCTTATTCTCAATTGATAGTCGATGTAGCGTTAGTCTTGGATTTCCTCATTCATGATCTAGATCTATTAAATGTCACCCAAAATATGGATTGGATTATAACTCATCATGTTGAGGTTGATTTTTATCATCGATGTTTCTCATTCCTTGTAGTTGATGTCATCTCTCAGGTGTTTCAAGGTGAGTGGGATCTGAGTTCAGGTCAGAAGGGACCTTCCAAATCAGATCTAAAGAGTTATTTTTCATCTATTGTAGTTGATCCTAATTAAATTTATTTTTTGGGTAATATTTCCTTGTTTGTCAGGGAATTTTCTAGTATTTTCCCAAATGATTTATTGATTTTCCCTATAAGGAGGGAGATAGAGTTTACGATTGATCTGGTGCTGGATATGCAGCATATCATAATACCCTCTTATCATATGTTGTCAGTGAAGATAAAAGAGATCAATATTAAGTTTTATGATCTAATAAAAGAATGTATTTTTATCCTTACTGTTTCACCTTGGGAAACCCCAATTCTTTTTTCCATGAAGTCTTATTTCTTATATCATTTTTGTGTTTACGATCAGAAATTGAACTGAGCAACGGTTAATAATATGTATCCTTTGGCCAGTGTGGAAGATTTTTTTAGAATAGTTAAAGGGTGAATGAAATTTTTTAAACTCAATCATATTCCAGGTTTTCATTATATTATTTTTTGTGAGTAAGATATATTTAAGAGGGATTTAAGGATCAGGTATATCCCCTTGAAATATCTTGTGATGCGGTTTGGGATGACTAATGCTCCTGATTTTTTACAGCATTAATGAATCATATATTCCATGAGTATCTCAACACTTTTTTTGTAACACCCTAAGCTTCCATGGTACATTTCCCTTTGAATAATGCAATTGCTTGCATTGTATGAAACATCAAGATTCTAACACACCGCAACCAATCAAACTAGTCGTTATGAATACTAATACTAATATTTTGAAATTTTATAAATTTTATCTTTCAAAATAGACTTCATATTTGGATTCATAATATCGAAATTATCCTAGGGTGATTTTTTGGTATTTTTCTGAAAACATTCAATTTTTGATGAATAGTGAAAAAACACTGAGTTATACTTTAGAAACAAATTTTTTTTAAATAATTATTTATTTTATTTAAATATAATTAAGTTCAAAATAGACACATAATAACTATATAAGTTCAATGTAACTATTTGGATTTAGTTTAGAATAATTTAAGATATATAAAAATTTTATGGAACTTGTCACTGTCTTTTACCCACCTCCTAGAGAATTTGGAAATTAACATAAAATTGAATTTTACCTCTTTTGAGAGTGTAATTTCAAAAATATGAGAGACACTGTTAATATCAAGGAGTAAAATGTTGTTCAATAAGACAAAAATAATTTTTTATGAATAGTAATTTTTTACTTTTATTTACCACGGTTAAAAGTAAATAGGGAAATTAAGGGTAAAAATGATTTTAATATTACCCTAACACATGTCATAATTCTATTGGAAAATTGTATCTTGACAAAAAACAACCTTAGGAATAAAATATTATCATTTAGGTCCACTTGGATTACATTAGGACATTAATTATTATTTAATTCAAAGAAGTGTTAAAAGACATAAAATCAAAGATTAATTACTAATACATTTTTAATATAGGATTATACATAAGGTATATTAGATTATAAATATTCATTAGAAATATGAAAATATTTCCTACATAATGGTATTTTATTTATAATTTTTAGAAATTAAATAATTTAAATTATTTATGACACAATGGTGATGCAGAAATTACCTAATTAATGAAATATTAAAATAATTGATATTATAAATATCAAAATAAATGTAATTTGAGACTTTTAATGAATTCAACAAATTTTATAGGTTACTATGATATATTATTATTGGTTTTATAAGTTTTATTTGAAGTAATAATGTTGTTATGAAATTATCAAAAACAAAATACCCAATAGTGTCAAAATTGACATAAAAGATTTATTTTTTAAAAAAAATATTATATTATTAATTGATATTCTATTCCTAAAAATCAAAGGTTAGGAAAAAGGACATAAATAATGATAGGTTTATAATTAATGGACCCCTTGGGGGTCGATTTGATGTATATAGTATGTTTATTAACTATATAATATAAAAATACAAAGAGACATGGTAAATATCAAACTATTTGACTAAGAGTTAAATATAAAAGTTAAGGTTAATATAGTGACCCAAACCTATCTAAAATATATTGGTTGAATTTATTTCGACCCATAACCCCTTTAACCTACAAATAATCCACTATGGAGCCATTAGAAACTGAATATGAATTTATTATAAAATAATATTTCTAGCTTTTCCAAAGGTGCCCCTCACCCCTCTTATAAAACGCACTCCCCCTTCTCTAAAATTTACACCTTCAAAGCCTTTTGGTTTGGCCAACCCCTGCCCAAATATTCTCCCATCTTCCCTCAATTCATCATAGAGGCATTATTTTGATCAGAAAGCCAACCTAAGGAGCCCTCTTGATCAAATCAGAATGAAAAACCTGAAAAAGACGTAATGATTTCACCACACTCTTTCAAGTTCCATTATTCTTCAACTTCTTCCTTATTTTTTATTACCATTTTAAAATAATAACTCCAGTATCCTCTATATACTGTGATGTAACCATAAATATGGTACAACCATATTCAGTATTCTATCCATCCTTTGATTGACATGTCACCATATGTGCGTACGTACGGCTTACCATCTCCACAACGTGGTGTAATTGTTATTCAATAAATTATTATTTGGATGGATATAATAATGATGTGTAATTCATGTAAATAACAAATATAAAATTATAATTATTCTGTATATATGATATAACATCCAATTATAAATTATGTTAATATCAAAATAATGATATTGTCGCTCGTGCATACGTACAGACTACTGTCTCCATGAACGTGATAAGATTCATTCCCCACCATATCCATTCAAGACTAATTCTAATTTAATTTTTAAAAATACTGTTTAAGGACTTGATATCATTCTGGATATGATTATGTTACAACCTATCCATAACAAACACAACTTATGTAACAAAACATATAAGGGAAATGAATCCATTAACACCAGAAACGATTATAATACTAGGATATTATTAACAAATCAATGTTAAAAGATAATATATGATATCAAATTAATTTATATTATTCATGTATAATTTAATAACAATTATTTCACCATTATAAAGGAGGTTAAACTACCCTTGACCAAGGAAAAGTACAAGGTAAGGGTTTATTTCACTATCTCTTTATTATCTGAGGTTGTTTATACATAATTATCTACTGGGACCTCTTTACCATCAACATCCATGTTTCTTAAAAATGTATTTCAAAACATTCTTAATTTTTTAAAGAATATGGGTTAAAGTCATTTATACCCTTGTTTGACTTTTTATAAAAAAAATTTAAAGTAATCTTTCCTTCATTTTCCAAACAAGGTCCTTTTTAACCTTTTCGACAGAATTAAGGTAAGAATGTCTTTTTTAACTTATACGGCAGGTGCGGCTATTTTCTACCATTATAAAATATTCGAATATTCCCTTACAAGATTATAAGGATATTTTAAAATTAAAATTTTTATTTTATAATTATGTGACTTTTAAATGATTTCAAAAAATAGTTATTTCTCTCAAATAGTTTTGATTTCATCTATGTCAACATCCTTTGATGGATTTTAAGCTTATTTTAAGTTGATTTATTATGAAACAAACCTTCCATATTGTATTGAAGGTTTTGTGATATGTTTGACTGTGGATGTATTATTTTTATACCATCCATGTTTTATGGAGAAATTATTGACATTTCATATTCTAGTTTTATTACGGATGTTTATGTTATGTTCAAACCTTTTCATATAGGAATGCATTGGACTTAATATGTGACGGGTGGAGCCTGCTATAGCTCCTCGATGCATCGGTAGGTCTCTTGAGATAAACTAGTGTCTTGGATCGAGGCCTTGAAAAAATATTATTTGTAGTCTTGGAACGAGGCCTTGATATGTGGTTATGATAGTCTGGAATTATGTATTTTATCATTATGAAAGTGGTTATTGATATTGCATGTGATTATTCGACTAGTGGAATATCCATGTGAATAAGTAAATGTCATTTTTTTCATTTTATCTTTGCCATATTATGTTGAATTTAATGTTTAAAAGGCTTTTGTTTTAGTTATACATTTCCTTAAATGTTTAATCTTATTTATGAATGTTTCCGCTATATTGTTATCCTTACTGAGCATCTTAGCTCACCCCTTTTAATGTTTTATTTTTACCAGGATGTGAAGATGTAATTTATGAATGACCTGAAGGGATAGTATGAGGGGATATGAAGACAAGATGTTGTTGAATTTTTTTTACTTTATGATGTAATGTAAGACTTATGAATGTATCTAGTTATTCCAAAGCTAATAAACCAATCGGTCTTTCGAGACTTTATCTTTTTATATCATGCCAATGTTATATAATAATGCACCGACTCTGGGTAACTGGGGTCGGGGTGTTACAGTTGGTATCCGCGGAATTTTAGTACAAACCTTGGAAGCTAGTTTTTAATAAAATCTGATTAGAGCACATAGACCTATGATGGACTTTGAGGACTAGTAAAGAAGAAGTGCCTAGAATTTTGGTATTGTAATGATTTTGTGAGTTTTCCGAGTAATACATCCTTGTCTAGATACGAGCAGGTAGAGGCGGCTCTAGTACAGATGTACCTAGGGGTAAAACACAAAAACACTACTTTGAGATAGACTCGAACGGGAACTGCTGCACAACAACAGGCCTTGCTGCACTCTTGGTTACGACACTCTCGGGGGATATTCTTAGGATAATTCTCAATTTCATTACAAACCATTATGAATGGTTTCTGAGTATATATTTTCTCATAGAAAACATTTTTATGATTATGTATTATATCCATAAACTATTCAATTTATGTTAAGTGTTTTATAAGAATGGAATTATGTATTTTGTATCATAAACTGATCTAATTTATGCTATTGTATAGAAATGGCACCCAGTAGAAGGAATGTAAACTCCAGCAAAATGTATGATCCAAAGAGTAAGAAGGATCATATCCTTCATGGTATTAAGCCAAAATTTAGAATTGAAATAGTCTCCCATGTATTCTCAACATATGATGAAATAGTATCATGTGTTAATAAGATATGTAAATAATTCTCTGAGTCCTATGGCTTTGAAGGGAAGAAAGAGAATAAAAGGATGGAAGAGAGAAAGATAGATAAAGGGAAGATGGAAAAGAATAAATTTCCCATATGTGATAACTGTGGGAAAAAACACCCTGGAACATTCTTTAAGGGAATGATAGTTTGTTATAAGTGTAGAGAAAAAGGACACCATGTACATAACTGCATGGGTAAAAAAAAGGATTCAAATGTACAATGCTTCATCTGCAAGGAGTTGGGACACTACGCGAACCAATGTCCAAATCATCAAAGTACGCCCCAAATGATGTTATTGGATTATAATCAAGTTATGATACAACCATATATGAGGAGGAATTATGTAAAGACCCGTGAATTTCAAGGAAAATTTTTTTTTCTTAATTTTCTTTGGAATTTTACAAGAACGCAGTTTCTGACGGCGCCTGATTCCGAGGCCCGGTGTGCCCGGAATCATTTTCTGAAGTTTGGCTCGGGTACGTTCAGTGAACGGACGAGCGGGTTTTTCTAACTTTTGAACCGGTGCCCGGAATCGAATTCTGAGGGCACCGATGAAATCGCAGCGCCGGTATTCGCTTAGAAACGCCTCTTCCGGAGTTGCGTTTTCTCGGGTGTGGTTTTTAATTTTCGGGCTTAAAGATAAGAAATAAAATAACTTTGCGACAGCTTTATTTTATTTCACTTAAGCCACTTGGAAGCCACTTGAAGACACTTAAAGGAGGCTTGAACTGAGTTGAACTGGATAGGATGCTATCCAGAAATATCCTACCCCCTTGGTAGGATATTTGTGAGGTGGGGCCCGCACGAGCCCCGCCGTTTCTTTCCGCTAAGAAACGCACCCGTGAAAACCCGTCTTAATGAAAGTCAACCGACGCGTTTTCTAAATTCTTAACAGACCATTTAATTGGGCGGTTTATTTCGTGAATTAAATGGGCTGTTTCCTTCGTGAATTAAATGGGTCATTTCTTTCGTTGAATTAATTCAACGAATTGATGGATCGTTTCTTAACCAGTTTTTCAAATTCGTTGGCGTAATAATAAAATAAGACCAACTCTTAACCTCTGGTTATTTGCGCTTGAGATGATTTGGGAGAACCCTCGCAACTTCTTCTCCTTCGCGAAGAACGCGAAGAACGTGAAGAACGCGAAGAACGCGAAGAACGCGAAGAACGCGAAGAACGCGAAGAACGCCGAACCCGGAAATCGACGACGCCTTCGCCCGAGACGCTCTTCCGATCTCCGATCTCCGATCTCCAATCACCGACCATTCGAGGTGAGTGCTTCCGGATTTCTTCTCAAGTTCTTTTCTTTGGTTTTAAACGAAACACAGATTTAAATATTAATAATTTAAATCTGTTGTTCTTGATTCGTTGAGCTCGCCGACTCAACGCCGGAATCCGCGACGACGCGACGCCTCCCCGCGACGACGCAACGATCGATCTCTTCCGCGACGGTCTCTTCCACGAAGAACGCCTGCGCACGACGATCATCAAGGTAGGGATTCATTTTGGAAAATTACCCCTTTTTAATTTTCTCGTGAACGTTCTTGAAAATTAAAAAGCCGGTTTTCAATGAACAATTTTATTTTAATTAAAATTGTTGGATCATGTGTTGATCATTCTTTCCCCCCGGTTGTTTATTTCTAACGCGGAGGGTGCGGTCCAAACGAACACGGCCCGACGACCCTCCGTCGTTCTTGTTTTGTGCGGATTTGACGGTCGACGAAGGAACGTGCCGCAGCGGACGTTTGACGATCCCGCAGTAAAGAACGGATCCCGGGAGGAGCAACGGCGCAGACGGGAAAGCAAACGGGCCACCGGAGCGACGCCGGCGGCCCGCGGAAGTCGCCGGCGGCGCGGGCAGCCGGAGGCGGCGGCGCCCCGGCGCGCCGCTGGACGAGATCCGCCGCGGCTTCAGCCGCGGCGGCGGCGGCCAGCGGACCCGCGGCGGCGGGTCCGGTTCGTCCAGGCGGGACGCGGCTCAGCCGCATCCGCGGTTCGCCAGCGCGGCCCACACGCGGGCCGCGGTTCTTCCTCAGGCCGCGGGTCGGCACCCGCGGCTTCCACCCGCGCGGCTCGGCCAAGCCGAGCCGGCCGAGCCGGACCGGCCCTGGCCGGGCCGGGCCGGGCCAGCCGGGTCGGACCCGGGTCGGGTCGGACCAGGGTCGGTTCGACCCGATTCGGGTCGACCCGGTTCGGGCCGACCCAGGGGGGGTCGGGCCGGGTCGGCCCGGGCCCGTACCCCCCGTCTTCGGACGTTTTTGTTCAAACGCCCGTATCTTGAGCTTCGTGCCTCCAAACGACTCGCCGTCAGTGGCAACGCGATCCTTGGATCGAGATGGTCGTTTCAGTATATCGCACTCAAGGTTTCGGAATACTTTGAGTTCGGTCGGGTTGGTTCGTACACGAGACCAACCGGGCCCTCGGAGCGGAAACACTCATATCTTGAGCTACGGACGTCCGATTGACGTGCCGTCAGCTTTGTTGAATTCCTCTAAGTGAGACGGATCTTTTGGCATACTTAGCCCGAGGTTTGGATGCAGATGGAGTGCGGTCGGGTTGGTTTTGCCTTAAAAACCAACCGGGCCCCTGGGACGAAAATGCCAATATCTCTCAGACCGGGCGTCCGATTGACGCGCCGTCTGCGACGTTGAGTTCCTGTTGACGATACAGAACTTTTGGATACATCAACTTCAGACTTCGTGTCAGTTGATGTATCAGCCTCTTGGCTCGTGGAGCGGACCTTCCCGAACGAGCTTGCTGTGTGCGGGAACCCTAGTGCTGGCTGCGACTGCTACTTCGATAGCGACGACCGTGCAGAGATCCTCAGTGGACTGCGGCGACGACTGTGCAGAGATCCTCCGTGGACTCCGACGACGACCGTGCAGAGATCCTCAGTGGACTGCGGCGACGACTGTGTAGAGATCCTCAGCGGACTGCGACGACTACTGCACTCAGCGATCCTACGTGGATCAGTGCTACAGGTCCTGTGTGGGCCCGGTCCTGTGTGGGCCCGATCTTGTGTGGGTCCGATCCTGCGTGGGTCAGCGCTCAGCGGTTCTGTGTGAGCCAGCGCCTACAGGTCCTACGTGGGCCCGGTCCTGTGTGGGCCCGATCCTGTGTGGGTCATCTCTCAGCGGTTCTGTGTGAGCCAACTTCTACAGGTCCTGCGTGGGCCCGATCCTGTGTGGGTCACTGCAAGGTTAGTACCTATCGATCCTTCGTGGGTCCGACGACATAGATGGTTCAATGATCATCTTTATCGTCATCCGAAGTAGTATACCTGTGTGAGATGAATCTTGTGTTACTCTCCTTTGTGGATTGTGTTGAGCTATCCTGTGTGGATTTACTGTTACTCTCCTTTGTGGATTGTGTTGAGCTATCCTGTGTGGATTTACTATTTACTCTCCTTTGTGGATTGTGTTGCTCTATCCTGCGTGGGTATACGTTTTGCTTTCCTGTGTGGACTGGGTTGTGCTTGGGCTCGAACGTTGAAGCCGAACGGGAATTGAAGACTTAGGTATATGTATGGGCATATACCTAAGCCGTGTCAGATGTTACTTCGTGATTGTATCTTTCCTTTGTGGATTATCCTTTGTGGATTTCGGGAGACCTTCGGGGGTCTCGGGGTCCCTTCTGAGTAGCTTATACTCACCCCTACACGGGCTATGCCCACACTTCGTGGTGTTGGTTGCAGACGACGGACATCGCTGATCGTGGAGGAGGCGTGCGGAGCAGGACAGTACCTGGAGGTGGACCACTGGGCGGGACGTACTCGGAGCGGTTAGGTGGACCCGAGGAGCAGTGGAGGTTATCTGTACCCACCCTTCAGGTGGGACTTCCAGAGGACGGCTCGACGCTGCATTTTTTCCTTTCAGTTGTTGTTTTTCTTTTCAGTTGTACTTTACAGTTGGGCTTGTATTTCCGGCCCCTTTTACTTTCAGCACAGCTTGTACAGTTTTTACTTAGTGTTTACTTTTCCGCTTGCTTACTCTGTGGTTCTTGTTTACTTTTCAAAGGCAATGCCTTCCCTTTTTGTTGGGATTTACGCCTTGGTGCTAGTCGCCAGCCCCTGGCCTATGGAAGGCGGGCTTGGGGTAGTCACGGCACGGGCCCTGAGGACGGGTCGTGACAAATTGGTATCAGAGGTGGTCGGTTCTACCGCAGACTCTGATCTTTCTTCTATGTGAAGCAATAGTGTTTAGCGTATTGAGTGTGGTTATCAGTCCAGGGAGTCCAGTGTTGGTGCGGCGGTCGACGTATCCATACACCAGGACCCTGACTTCTGATTCCCGACTTAATGCACGAAAACATTGATTGCATGTGTGTTTCAAGTTTTCTTTGTGATTACTTGTGTCAGCTCACCAGGTATACTGTTCTGACCATGGTGCACTTGTTTCCTTTTCAGGATGGCACGAAGACAACAGCCAGCTAGGGTTCCTAGAGTAGGGCGCGACGACAGCCCGCCGAGCGACGAGGCCTCGGTATAGGGCCCGTTGACAGCAGAGGCACCGGCGGTACCTTTACCCGCCGAGCCCCCGATGCTTCCAGCACTGGCAGATGATGACGCACGACGCCTCGGAGCTCTGCACGAGTTCCAGCGCCAACGACCACCCAGGTTCCATGGGGAGTCGGACCCCCAGGCAGCCGAGGACTGGCTGGAGGCGGTCGTCCGAGTTTTCAGGCTAGTGAGGACGCCAGCAGACCTCATGGTGATCCTCGCGGCGAGCTTACTGCACGCAGCAGCCGGACGCTGGAGGAGCCTGATGCTCCAGGTACACGATGAGGCCACCCTCATCTGGACGGACTTCGAGAGCCTCTTCCGCTCAGAGTTCATCCCGGCCACCCTCCGAGCGGTGCGCATCCAGGAGCTTCTTCAGCTGTGGCAGGGCAGCTTGACGGTCGCTCAGTACGCGGCGAGGTTCACCGACCTTTCACGCTACTTGACAGACATGGTACGGGACCCCTTCTTCCGGGCCCGGACCTTCGAGCAGGGATTGAGACACGAGATCAGGGCATCGCTGATCTCCCTCAGCATCCCGACCCAGGCAGGAGTACTGGAGCGAGCCCTCCTGATCGAGAGATTCCTGGATGAGTCCACAGCGAGACCCACCGCAGGGCGGGAGATAGCAGAGTCTTCGGCAGCTGGTAGCCAGCGGATAACTCAGGGTTCCAGGTGGACCAGACCTTCCGGCAGGCGACCTCGGGACGCTGGCTCAGCAGTGCAGGGCACCCGACCCGGAGCCAGCCTTCCGAGAGGCAGGAAGTGCTACGAGTGCGGCGGGCAGGGCCACATGGCTCGTGACTGCCCAACCCGTCGTACCGAGGGGCAGCAGACGGTGGAGGGGCCACCCAGGCAGAGGCAGAGGGTCGACCGTGGCGGTCCGCAGGGAGGAGGCGGACAAGGCAGAGGAGCTGGCCGAGCAGCAGGTGGTGGGCAATGCTTTGAGGCTCTGCCACCACCACCACCAGGAGGCCCGCCCCGACCACAAGGAGCTGGCGGGCAGAGACAGGCTCAGCTCCAGGCGGCGGAGGCCTACGACCACGGCGCGCCAGAGATGATTCGAGGTACGATCTGTGTCTATTCCACCCTTGCTGCAGTTCTGATAGACACATGAGCGAGTCACTCTTTCATAGCCACTGCCCTTGTTCGGAGCTCGGAGATTCCGACAGAGCCGTTGGCTCGATCCTTACGGCTAGAGACTCCTACGGGAGGAGACTCGACGATTACGCACTGGTGCCGGCAGTGTGAGCTTACTCTAGAAGGCGAGAGCTTCGGCTGGGATCTTCTTGTAGCAGCGTCGAGGCCTTACGACGTCATTTTGGGCATGGATTGGTTATCTACGGTCCATGCTCAGATTGACTGCTTTAGGCGCAAGGTGCGATGTGTGCACATCGACGGGAGCAGGTTCACCTTCACCGGCGAGAAGGGAGCCTTAGCAGCACAGGATGGACTCACGGAGAGGAGAGGTCAGCCCATCACTCATCAGTTGGCTAGCCTCATCCTAGGAGCAGTTGACGTGCGGAGTCCCAGTTTTCCTACAGTGGTGGATCAGTACGCGGACGTCTTTCCCGACGACGTTCCAGGACTACCTCCTCGCAGAGAGGTAGACTTTTATATCAACCTGTACCCCGGGACAGCCCCGATATCCACTCCAGCATATCGGATGGCCCCCGCTGAGCTTCGAGAGCTGCGGGTACAGTTGGAGGACTTGCAGGGCAAGGGGTTCATCCGACCCAGTGTTTCGTCCTGGGCTTCCCCGATTTTGTTCGCCAAGAAGGCGGACGGGAGCTTGCGACTGTGTTTCGATTATCGTCGCCTGAATCAGGTGACAGTGAGGAACAATTATCCGCTACCCAGGATTGATGATCTCTTCGACCAGCTCAAGGGAGAACGATGGTTCTCGAAGATAGACCTTAGGTCAGGCTATCATCAGCTTAGAGTTCGAGACGAGGATGTGCAGAAGACGGCCTTCAGGTGTCGGTATGGCCACTTCGAGTTCTTGGTTATGCCTTTCGGCGTGACCAACGCTCCAGCAGTTTTCATGAGCCTCATGAACAGGATCTTCCAGCCATACCTCGATCTATTTGTCGTGGTCTTCTTCGACGACATTTTGGTGTACTCAACGACGGAGGAGGAGCACGCCTACCACCTACGTGTTGTACTAGACACACTCCGAGAGCACCAGATTTATGGAAAGCTCTCGAAGTGTCAGTTCTGGTTACGTGAGGTCCACTTCTTGGGGCACGTCATTTCTGAGGCGGGAGTTGCAGTGGATCCCGCGAAGATCGAGGCAGTGCTAGCTTGGGAGCCACCCAAGAGAGTGACAGAGGTGCGGAGTTTCTTGGGCCTAGCCGGATACTATCGGAGATTTGTGTCGGACTTCTCCAGAGTTGCGGCCCCACTCTCAGCGTTGAAGAAGAAGGGGAAACCCTTCGTGTGGTCAGACAGATGTCAGCAGAGCTTCCAGGAGCTGAGGCAGAGGTTGACCAGCGCACCTATCTTGAGGTTGCCTGAGGAGGTAGTTGGTTATGTAGTATACTGCGATGCATCAGGGACCGGACTCGGGTGTGTCCTGATGCAGGAGCGGGCCGTGATTGCCTACGGATCACGTCAGTTGAGGCCTCATGAATAGAAATACGCTACCCAGGACTTGGAGTTGGCAGCAGTAGTCTTTGCCCTGAAGATATGGAGACACTATCTGATGGGCGAGCGCTTCACAGTCTTTTCTGACCACCAGAGTCTCAGGTACATCTTCTCTCAGAAGGACCTGAACCTGAGACAGCGGCGATGGCTCGAGTTCATCCAGGACTATGACTTTGAAATAGTCTATACTCCTGGGAAGGGGAACGTGGTGGCTGATGCCCTCAGCAGGAGGACGGGCATCCAGCTACTAGAGGAGGCGACAGAGCAGCTAGCCGCTTTGCAGATATCCTTCGTGGATAGAGACGGAGCAGCCTTCCTTCAGTCTCTCACAGTCTCTCCTCCACTTCTTCAGCGGGTCAGAGAGGCAGAGCATGGGGATGTTGACTGTGAGACGCGGCGTGCACAGATATCCTCGGGACAGGCACCTGATGGTTTCTCCCTTGGAGCAGAGCACGATGTCCTTTTCAGAGGACGTACCTTGGTACCAGTCGCCTTACGAGAGGAGGTGCTGAGAGAGTTTCACACTTCTCCGTTGGCGGTACATCCTGGAGTGGCGAAGATGTACCAGGATCTCGGGCGACAGCACTAGTGGCCGGGCATGAAGAAGGCTGTGGCAGAGTTCATTTCACGGTGCGTCACCTGCCAGCAGGTGAAGGCAGAGCATCAGGTACCAGCAGGCTTGGTACAGCCCTTGGAGGTCCCGGAGTGGAAGTGGGACGGGATATCTATGGACTTTGTGACTGGACTTCCACACACTTCCAGAGGTCACGATTCCATATGGGTGATTGTTGACCGACTCACCAAGTCGTCACACTTCTTACCCATCCGAGAGCAGGGCACAGTGGAGAGCTTGGGGAGTCTCTACGTTCAGGAGATTGTACGACTTCACGGTGTGCCATCGACCATCGTCTCTGATCGGGACGCTCGTTTTACTTCCCTTCTTTGGAAGGGGTTTCAGGAGGCGTTCGGGATGCGACTACGTCTGAGCACCGCCTTTCACCCTCAGACGGATGGTCAGACGGAGAGGACCATTCAGACTCTCGAGGACATGCTCCGTGCATGTGTCCTCGACCTTGGTCGCAGCTGGGAGGACCACCTACCCTTGGTGGAGTTCGCGTACAACAACAGCTACCACTCCACCATCAGGATGGCACCCTACGAGGCATTGTACGGTAGGCCTTGCAGATCTCCTTTGTGCTGGACAGACCCTGGAGAGTCAGCACTTGTTGGACCAGAGATGGTCCGGGCCACGACAGAGAAGGTCCAGCTCATCCAGGAGAGGATGAGGACAACACAGAGCCAGCAGAAGTCATATGCTGACAGGAGGCGGAGGCTACTAGAGTTCGAGGATGGTGACCACGTCTTCTTGCGGGTCTCACCTCGACGTGGTTTGAGGAGATTTGGCCAAGGCGGCAAGTTATCTCCACGCTTCATCGGGCCTTTCCAGGTCCTCAGCAGGATTGGCGAGGTGGCTTATCGCCTGGATCTGCCACCTCAGTTGCACCGGGTGCACGATGTCTTCCACGTATCCCAGCTGAGGAGATATGTGCACGACCCGACACACATCATTGACTATGGGGAGCTAGACGTGGATGATGGAGAGACTTTTGCAGAGGTCCCAGTGGAGATAGAGGATCGACAGGAGCGGGTCCTGCGTGGGCGATCGATTCCTCTTGTGCGCATCAGATGGCAGCACGGGAACCTTCAGGAGAGCACTTGGGAGCGGGAGGCTCAGATGCGTGCTCAGTACCCACATTTGTTTCCCTATTTTTTGATGTATCTTTACGGGGACGTAAAGTCCTGAGGTGGGAGTAATGTAAAGACCCGTGAATTTCAAGGATATTTTTTTTTCTTAATTTTCTTTGGAATTTTACAAGAACGCAGTTTCTGACGGCGCCTGATTCCGAGGCCCGGTGTGCCCGGAATCATTTTCTGAAGTTTGGCTCGGGTACGTTCAGTGAACGGACGAGCGGGTTTTTCTAACTTTTGAACCGGTGCCCGGAATCGAATTCTGAGGGCACCGATGAAATCGCAGCGCCGGTATTTGCTTAGAAACGCCTCTTCCGGAGTTGCGTTTGCTCGGGTGTGGTTTTTAATTTTCGGGCTTAAAGATAAGAAATAAAATAACTTTGCGACAGCTTTATTTTATTTCACTTAAGCCACTTGGAAGCCACTTGAAGCCACTTAAAGGAGGCTTGAACTGAGTTGAACTGGATAGGATGCTATCCAGAAATATCCTACCCCCTTGGTAGTATATTTGTGAGGTGGGGCCCGCACGAGCCCCGCCGTTTCTTTCCGCTAAGAAACGCACCCGTGAAAACCCGTCTTAATGAAAGTCAACCGACGCGTTTTCTAAATTCTTAACAGACCATTTAATTGGGTGGTTTATTTCGTGAATTAAATGGGCTGTTTCCTTCGTGAATTAAATGGGTCGTTTCTTTCGTTGAATTAATTCAACAAATTGATGGATCGTTTCTTAACCAGTTTTTCAAATTCGTTGGCGTAATAATAAAATAAGACCAACGCTTAACCTCTGGTTATTTGCGCTTGAGAAGATTTGAGAGAACCCTCGAAACTTTTTCTCCCTCGCGAAGAACGCGAAGAACGCGAAGAACGCGAAGAACGCGAAGAACGCCGAACCCGGAAATCGACGACGCCTTCGCCCGAGACGCTCTTCCGATCTCCGATCTCCGATCTCCGATCTCCGATCACCGACCATTAGAGGTGAGTGCTTTCGGACTTCCTCTCAAGTTCTTTTCTTTGGTTTTAAATGAAACACATATTTAAATATTAATAATTTAAATCTGTTGTTCTTGATTCGTTGAGCTCGCCGACTCAACGCCGGAATCCGCGACGACGCGACGCCTCCCCGCGACGACGCAACGATCGATCTCTTCCGCGACGGTCTCTTCCACGAAGAACGCCCGCGCACGACGATCATCAAGGTAGGGATTCATTTTGGAAAATTACCCCTTTTTAATTTTCTCATGAACGTTCTTGAAAATTAAAAAGCCGGTTTTCAATGAACAATTTTATTTTAATTAAAATTTTTGGATCATGTGTTGATCATTCTTTCCCCCCGGTTGTTTATTTCTAACGCGGAGGGTGCGGGCCAAACGAACACGGCCCGACGACCCTCCGCCGTTCTTGTTTTGTGCGGATTTGACGGTCGACGACGGAACGTGCCGCATCGGACGTTTGACGATCCCGCAGTAAAGAACGGATCCCGGGAGGAGCAACGGCGCAGACGGGAAAGCAAAAGGGCCACCGGAGCGACGCCGGCGGCCCGCGGAAGTCATCGGCGGCGCGGGTTGCCGGCGCGGCGGCGCCGGCGACCGGAGGCGGCGGCGCCCCGGCGCGCCGCCGGACGAGATCCGCCGCAGCTGAAGCCGCGGCGGCGGGTCCGGTTCGTCCAGGCGGGACGCGGCTCAGCCGCGTCCGCGGTTCGCCAGCGCGGCCCGCACGCGGGCCGCGGTTCTTCCTCAGGCCGCGGGTCGGCACCCGCGCGGCTCGGCTAAGCCGAGCCGGCCGAGCCGGACCGGCCTTGGCCGGGCCGGGCCGGGCCAGCCGGGTCGGACCCGGGTCGGGTCGACCCGGTTCGGGTCGACCCTGTTCGGGCCGACCCAGGGGGGGTCAGCCCGGGTCGGCCCGGGCCCGTACCCCCCGTCTTCGGACGTTTTCGTTCAAACGCCCGTATCTTGAGTTTCGTGCCTCCAAACGACTCGCTGTCAGCGGCAACACGATCCTTGGATCGAGACGGTCGTTTCGGTATATCGCACTCAAGGTTTCAGAATACTTTGAGTTCGGTCGGGTTTGTTCGTACACGAGACCAACCGGGCGCTCGGAGCGGAAACGCTCATATCTTGAGCTACGGACGTCCGATTGACGTGCCGTCAGCTTTGTTGAATTCCTCTAAGTGAGACGGATCTTTTGGCATACTCCTCCCGAGGTTTGGACGCAGGTGGAGTGTGGTCGGGTTGGTTTTGCCTTAAAAACCAACCGGGCCCCTAGAACGAAAATGCCAATATCTCTCAGACCGGGCGTCTGATTGACGCGCCGTCTGCGACGTTGAGTTCCTGTTGACGATACGGAACTTTTGGATACATCAACATCGGACTTCGTGTCAGTTGATGTATCAGCCTCTCGGCTCGTGGAGCGGACCTTCCCGAAAGAGCTTGCTGTGTGCGGGAACCCTAGTGCTGGCTGCGACTGCTACTTCGACAGCGACGACCGTGCAGAGATCCTCAGTGGACTGCGGCGACGACTGTGCAGAGATCCTCCGTGGACTCCGACGACGACCGTGCAGAGATCCTCAGTGGACTGCGGTGACGACTGTGCAGAGATCCTCAGCGGACTGCGACGACTACTGCACTCAGCGATCCTACGTGGATCAGTGCTACAGGTCCTGTGTGGGCCCGGTCCTGTGTGGGCCCGATCCTGTGTGGGTCCGATCCTGCGTGGGTCAGCGCTCAGCGGTTCTGTGTGAGCCAGCGCCTACAGGTCCTGCGTGGGCCCGGTCCTGTGTGGGCCCGATCCTGTGTGGGTCATCTCTCAGCGGTTCTGTGTGAGCCAACTTCTACAAGTCCTGCGTGGGCCCGATCCTGTGTGGGTCACTACAAGGTTAGTACCTATCGATCCTTCGTGGGTCCGACGACTTAGATGGTTCAATGATCATCTTTATCGTCATCCGAAGTAGTATACCTGTGTGAGCTGAATCTTGTGTTACTCTCCTTTGTGGATTGTGTTGAGCTATCCTGTGTGGATTTACTGTTACTCTCCTTTGTGGATTGTGTTGAGCTATCCTGTGTGGATTTACTGTTTACTCTCCTTTGTGGATTGTGTTGCTCTATCCTGCGTGGGTATACGTTTTTCTTTCCTGTGTGGAATGGGTTGTTCTTGGGCTCGGACGTTGGAGCCGAACGGGAATTGAAGACTTAGGTATATGTATGGGCATATACCTAAGCCGTGTCAGATGTTACTTCGTGATTGTATCTTTCCTTTGTGGATTATCCTTTGTGGATTTCGGGAGACCTTCAGGGGTCTCGGGGTCCCTTCTGAGTAGCTTATACTCACCCCTGCACGGGCTATGCCCGCACTTCGTGGTGTTGGTTCCAGATGACGGACAACGCTGATCGTGGAGGAGGCGTGCGGAGCAGGACAGTACCTGGAGGTGGACCACTGGGCGGGACGTACTCGGAGCGGTTAGGTGGACCCGAGGAGCAGTGGAGGTTATCTGTACCCACCCTTCAGGTGGGAATTCCAGAGGACGGCTCGACGCTGCAGTTTTTCCTTTCAGTTGCTGTTTTTCTTTTCAGTTGTACTTTACAGTTGGGCTTGTATTTCCGGCCCCTTTTACTTTCAGCACAGCTTGTACAGTTTTTACTTAGTGTTTACTTTTCCGCTTTCTTACTCTGTGGTGCTTGTTTACTTTTCAAAGGCAATGCCTTCCCTTTTTGTTGGGATTTACGCCTTGGTGCTAGTCGCCAGCCCCTGGCCTATGGAAGGCGGGCTTGGGGTAGTCACGGCACGGGCCCCGAGGATGGGTCGTGACAAATTATTAGAGTTCTTATGTTGATTATGTCATTTGAGTGTTGTATCAACAGTGTACTGGTTATAATAATTATGGAGGATATAAGGATTGTACTGCAGTACTATTTCATTAAGGACTTGAGATTGCGTGGAACAAAGAAAATTCACTCAATAGCAGGTTAAATTTTTAGAAAATATATGGTTGAGAGAAAGATAAACCATAATATGGTTTTGATACCGAGGTAGTGATTTTGGAATAATACATGATCGATTTGGATAAATTATATTAGATATTATTGAATCCCTTGAAACCGATTAATGATTTTTATATTCCATCATCGTTGGAGTTTACATCATTTTTGGATAGAAGGAGTATATCCAATATTCTATAAGTAATAAGGGATCATGAATGTAATCAATAAGGTTTTATAGTATTTCAATATGATGCAGTGTTTTGAAAGAATACACGACGAATGTGTTCACATGCTATTACGTGGGAAAAAGGATCTTCATTGTGTTTACCTACCTTATAAATTTTGGACAATGAGTTTGGTCAGGAGTATTTTAGATATGTCTAGTTCGAGATTATTTTTGGATTTCCATTAAAAGGACAACCCGGAGGTCGGGCGGCAACTCGTCGTTTCCGGCAAGGCCATGAGACTTGAACCCATAACCGAAGGGCGACAAGGGTGTATCACCTACCACTAACCCGCATGATGTCCAGGATTGAATAATGTAGTTTTCTTAATGGTTCTTCTAGATAAATTATAAATTAATTTTTTTTTACTCTATACTAATAGGATAAATAGAATATTATTTTTAAGTTCTATTATCTTTTAGAGTGAAAGATGAGTTTGTAGTAGAACTTAGTTAAAGGATGAGACTCTACTTGTAAAGTATATATTTTTCTTCTTCTCTTATTCAATGAAGAAATTAATTCTTATACATTAGTGAAGGGATCTTAAATAAAAAAATTTGTTATCCTAATACCATATGTCTTGTTGAACCGATGGTATTTCAGATCCTCACAGATTGATGAATTTAAGGCCCTAAATTTTACACTTGTTTGTGATTGATGACCTCAATCACTACCTATAAATATATACGTTTTTTCCACCAATTATAAGTCTCGAATTCCCACAAATGTTCTCCTAATACAGATCATAATTTGGTGGTGACCCTTTCATTTCTCTTTTCCTCTTATTAAGAATACATTTTATTAAACCAATTTCTGACGTGCGTTTTCCCACAAAGATATTTTCTATTTTAAACCTTTTATTTTTGAAGAACAATTTCAAATTGCGAGGGCGCAATTTATTGAAAGATGGTAGAATGTAACACCCCAAGCTTCCACATTACGTTTCCCTTTGAATAATGCAAAAGCTTTCATTGTACGCAACTTCGAGATTCTAACACACTACAACAAATCAAACTAGCTGTTATGAATAGTAATACCCATTTTTTTGAAATTTTATAAATTTTATCTTTCAAAATTGACTTCATATTTGGATTCGGAATATCGAAATTTTTCAAGTGTGAATTTTTTGTATTTTTCTGAAAACATTCAATTTTTGATGAATAGTGAAAAAACACTGAGTTATAGTTTAAAAACGAATTTTAATTTAAAAAATAATTTATTTTATTTAAATTTAATTAAGTTAAAAATAGATACATAATACCTATATATGTTAAATTTAATTCATTGGATTTAGTTTAGAATAATTTTAGATATATAAAAATGTTTTGGAACTTTTCACCGTCTTTTACCCACCTCCTAGAAGAATTTGGAAATTCACATAAAATTTAATTTTACCGCTTTTGTGTGTGGAATTTTAAAAATCATAGAGACACGGTTAATATCAAGGCGTAAAATTTTTTTCAATAAGATAAAAATAATTTTTTGTGAATAGTAACTTTTAACTTTTATTTACCACGGTTAAAAGTAAATAGGGTAATTAAGGGTAAAAATGATATTATTATTATTATCCTAAAACATGTCTTAATTCTATTGGACAAGTGTATCTCAACAAAAAACAACCTTAGGAATAAAATATTATCATTTAGGTCCACTTGGATTAGATTAGGACATTAATTATTATTTAATTCAAAGAAGAGTTAAAAGAGATAAAATCAAAGTTTAATTACTAAAACATATTTAATATAGGGTTATACATAAGATAAATTCGATTATAAATTTTTATTATAAATATAAGATGATTTCCTACATAATGGTATTTTATTTATAATTTTTAGGCATTATATAATTTAATTTATTTAGGACACAATGGCGATGCAGTAATTACCTAATTAATGAAATATTAAAATAATTGATATTATAAATATCAAAATAAATGTAATTTTAGACTTTTAATGAATTACACGAATTTTATAGGTTACTATGACATATTATTATTGGTTATATGAAGTTTAGTCTAAGTAATAATGCTGTTATTAAATTATCATAAACAAAATACCCAATAGTGTCAAAATTGACATAAAAGAGTTTTTTAAAACAAATATTATATTATTAATTGATATTCTATTCCTAAAAATCTATGGTCAGTCCAAAGGACTTAAATAATGATATATGAATCATTAATGTACTAATTTGGGGTCTATTGGATGTATATAGTATGTTTATTAACTATATAATATAAAAATACAAAGAGACATGGTAAATGTCAAACTATTTGACTAAGAGTTAAATAGAAATGATAAGGTTACTATAGTGACCCAAACATGTCTAAAATCTATTGGTTGAAAATATATTAACCCATCCCTACCTTAAACTTTAAATAATCTACTTTGGATCCATTAGAAACCGAATATGAATTTATTATAAAATAATATTTCTACCTTTTCCAAAGGTGCCCCTCACCCCTTTTATAAAAGGGGACTCCCCGTTCTCTCAAATATACACATTCAAAGCCTTTTGGCTCGGTCAACCCCTTCCCGAATATTCTCCCAACTTACATCACTTCATCCCAGAGGACTTAGTTTGATCATAAAACCAACATAAGGAGCCCTTTTGATCAAGTCAAAAGGAACAACCCGAAGAAGAGATAATCATTTCACCACCCTCTTTCAAGTTCCTTTCTTCTTCAACTTTTTCCTTATTTGTTATTCCCATTATAAAATAATAACTCCAGTATCATCTATAAACTGTGATGTTATTATAAATATGGTACAACCATATTCAGTATTCTATCCATCCTTTGAATGACATGTCACCATACGTGCGTACGTATGGCTTACCGTCACCACGTCGTGGAGTAATTGTTATTCAATAAATTATTATTTGGATGGGTATAATAATGATGTTTAATTCATGTAATTAATAAATATAAATTGATAATTATTCTGTATATTTGATATACCATCCAATGACATATTATTTTTATATCAAAAGAATGATATTGTCGCTTGTGCATACGTACGGACTATCGTCTCCACGGACGCTATGAGATTCATTCCCCACCGTATCCATTCAAGACTAATTATCATTTAATTATTAAAAATAATGTGTAAGGACTTGATATCATTCTTGATATGAGTAAGATACAACCTATCCATAATAATGACGGCTTATGTAACAAAAAATATAAAGTAAAATGAATTCGTTAACACCCGAAACGATGATAATACTAAGATATTATTAACAAATCAATGTTAAAAGATCATATATGATATCATATTAATTTATATGATTCTTGTATAATTTAATAAAAATTATTTCACCATTACATAGGAGTTTAAACTACCCTCGACCAAGGAAAAGTACAAGGTAAGGGTTTATTTCATAATCTCTTCATTATCTGAGGTTGTTTATACGTCATTATCTACTAGAACCTCTTTATCATCCACATCCTTGTTTCTTAAAAATGTATTTCAAAACATTCTTACTATTTTACAAAATATGGTATAAATTCATTTATACCCTTGTTTGAATTTTTATAAGAATTTTTTAATGGAATATTTCCGTCATTTTCCAAACAAGGTCCTTCTTAACCTTTTCGACAGAATTAAGGTAAGAATGTAATTTTTATTATATACGGTGGCTATGGCTATTTTCCGCCGTTATAAAATATTTGAAGCATCCCTTACCATCTTATAAAGATATTTTCAAAGTAAATGTTTTGTTTTATAATTTTGTGACATTTAAATGATTTCACAAAAGAGATATTTCTCTCAAATAGTTTTGATTTCATCTATGTCAACATACTTTGATGGATTTAAGCTTATTTGAAGTTGATTTATTATGATAAAAAATTCCATATTGTATTGAAGGTTTTGTGATATTTTTGACTGTGGATGTGTTATTTTTATACCATCCATGGTTTATTGAGAATGTATTGACATTCTATATGCTAGTTTTAATATGAATGTTTATGTTATGCTCAAAAATTTTCATATGGGAATGAATTGGACTTAATATGTGACGGGTGGAGCCTGTTATAGCTCCTCGATGCATCTGTAGGTCTCATGAGACAAACTAGTTTCTTGGCACAAGGCCTTGACCAAATCTTATTTGTAGTATTGGCACGAGGCCTTGGCTATGTGGTTATGATAGTCTGACATTATGCATTCCATCATTATGAAAGTGGTTATTGATATTGCATGTGATTATTCGACTAGTAGAATATCCATGTGAATAAGTTAATGGAATTATTTTATTTTATCTTTTCCATATTATTCTGAAGTTCAATTTTAAAAGGCTTTTGTTTTAGTTATACATTGCCTTAAATTTTTAAGCTTATTTATGAAAGTTTCGGCTATATTGTTATCCTTACTGAGCATCTAAACTCACCCATTTAAATGTTTTATTTTTTCCAGCATGTGAAGAAGTAATTTATGAATGACCTGCAGGGATAGATTGTGGGGATATGAATACAAGTTGTTGTTGTATTTTTTTTACTTTATGATGTAATGCAAGACTTATGAATGTATATAGTTATTCCAAGCCTACTAAACCAATCGGTCTTTCGAGACTTGATATTTTGTGATAATGCCAATGTTATGTTATAATGCACCAACTCTGGGTAACTGGGGTCGGTGCGTTACATTTTTGGTAGTTTTATTGGATTATATTTTTGTCTATTTAAACATTAATTTCAGTAATTAGAACTATTTGAGTTTGGTTTTGTAAATCCATAGGATTCACCTCTTGAATAGAATACCTTTGATATGTGGTTTACTGATCCAAGAAGTGATGATACAAGGGAAATACAATTCTATGCATGGATTTTCAGTTTATCTTGAAAAGGTGAAGGTTGTAATTTCATTGGAAGTTCCATGAAACATATTTTATATTCATATATTTTTCAGTACTAAGAGGTATTACTGATGGATTTTAAGGGATTTCTGAAATTTTGGTGTCATCTTTGAATTGTCTTACTAGAAAAGGGGGGAAAATTCACATGATTTTAAATGTGTTAGACTTCAGTAAATGAAATGAAATGAATTATGAAATCATATCATATTATGATCTTACCTGAGCCCAATAAGGGTTATGTGATTTTTTTATTCTTATGGTGATGATTTCGATTGTTTTCTTATACAGGATGATCAGGTGCTAGATTATAGCTATCTCCAACTTTGACTACATTAGAATAAATATCCCACTTATGATTTAGAATTATAAAAAGTTATTAATATTATTAAATGTTGTATGAACTATATATTAAGGGAGAGTTTCTCAAAACAATCAAACCATAAGAGTATGAGCTATATATTTTCCCACAAATACTTGAATCTTAAAGAGAGGTAGTTTGTGGAGTACATTTATACATTTGAATTCAACATCTCCTACACCCAAGGTATTGAGAATGTAGTTATGGAAACCCATATTATAAATTTACCATCACATTATATTTTGGAATAAATGGATTATTGGAACCTTATGAGGAACTTCACTCAGTTTTACCTAGATTCTCAAGAGGACGGTTTAGGTATGGTTTTTACCAGTTTTCAGATATCATCGTCCCTTATTGATTCTATCATGAAGGATCAGTATATGGATGATGAATTTAGGGGAATTTGAAAAACCCTATATGTTCGGGAGACTATTTTTGGTTAGTCTCTATTTTCTAATAGAATTCAACATTTTGGTGATTGGTTTGTTATCCCATGTTTTATGATAAGACCAGTTTTGATTTACTATCATAGTTCTTCATGGAAAATTCATACATGAACAAAAAATATGAATTACGACATTAGATGATGATTTTACTGGCTAGGGATGACATGTGATATTATAAATTATGTGACTGAATGTTACACATGCAAATAAGTAAGGATAAGGCATCTAAAACCTTATAGTTATCTCCAATCCCTATTGGTGTTGGATTGAAAATGGGAATACGTTTCCATAAACATTAGTATTGAATTAAAATAGACTCCCAAATTAAGAATACTATATAGGTGGAGATTTATCAGTTCAAAAATTCAGTTCACATCATTCTAATTAGGGACACTACAAAGGTTGATCACCTTGGTAAGGTGTATGTGAAGGTGGTTTTGATGTTATTTGAGGTTCCCGAAGCCATTATATTGGATAGGGATCCTATGATTACCTCATGGTTCTACAATAGTACCTAGGAGGTAATAGGTACTCAAGTCAAGTTGAGTATTACATACTATACACATATAGATGGTTAGATAGAGCATGATATTCACATTATGGATGGTGTAATCTGTGCTTGTGTATAAGAGTTTTGTGGATCATGATATATCCATCTGGTAATTCCTGAGTTTGATTATGAATTTTTTTATTAGTTTTCAGTTGGATTATATCCTTTTGAGGATATTTATGGTCCCCCTTTTAGGTCACCTCTTTGTAGGGTAGAGGTGGTCAAGGCCTCTCTGGTTGGACCGAGTCTTGTTCAAGTGAAGTTGGTGAAGATTTAAGATACACATCATAATCTAGTTAAATATTATATTTTTCAGAAATCATATGTAGATATATGGTGTTTTACTTTTTAGTTTTCCATTGGTGATTTGGTTTACTTAAAATTATATCATCAGTTACATCATTATCATCTTGGAGAAAAGGGAAAGAAGGATTTTAGAAAATTGGACCATTTGAGGTCACTGAGCAGCTTTGGAAGGTTCCTTATTAGTTAGAATTTCTAGTTTAGTGGATAGGTGTTCATGATTTCTTCCACATATCATAGCACAGGAAGTAAAATCCTAATCCCTCGCACGTTTTGAGTAGGGAAGAAATCGAGTCGGAGTGGGATTTTTCTGGTGTAAAACATCTATTGGAGATCATTGACTCTCATGCGATAATCTTTCATGTGAAGTCGGTTATATTTAATAGATTATTATGAGGGAATAATACATATTTTTGTGAGACATAAGTCCATGACTCTTTGATGGGGGAATAATGGCCACACCTCAATCTGGACTCCATTATTCCACATGACTTCCCATTGAAGAAAAGTATTATTATAGGGATTTTGGATCATCCTTGTACTTTTTTCATGTATTTATCCTCACTATTTTCATTTCACTCTTTATTTGGATGACTTTTGGGCCTTCCTAGGACGAATAGAATTTTCTAGGGGAGGTGAACTAATGATTAGGGATGTATGTTTGTTTGAATTAATGGATCTGGGATAAAAATGTAAAGATGGATAAAGTGGAAATTCTTTTGGTTCTATGTTGACATAGGGTATTTTTCTAAGTGTTTCTGTAGAATTTATTTATGGGAATTTTCATACCCAAAAATACTTACACAAAAAGAAACATCTACTAGAATATTTCCATGAATTTTTGTTGAGAAATGAAATTTTACACTATGTGAAAATGGATCAGATTCAGAAATGGTCTATTAATGTTTTCTAACCCAAGTAAATAACATTTTCAGTCTATACACCTTCTATGGATTTTAGTTTGTGAACTCGTGATTCATGTCATGTAATGTGCAGGACCTGTAGGGTTATACTTACTATACATCGAATTATTTTTTTGTTCGATGTGAAGTCTCATATATCTAATCCTAGGATCTATCCTTGGTGGTTTTGGTGATCTCATATCTTCCTAGATCATTTTCTTTGATGATTTATGTTAATTTTAATTACACTGCATCTCTCTAGGTAAGTGATCTTTCTTTTTCATCATTTTTCTAAGATTTAAAAGCACTGCTATTCTATGTTTTAAGATCCTTTGGTCTTGTGGTTTGAATCCTTATCGATAATTTATAGATCTATTGTGTGATTTTCCTCCATAGGCTGACCTTTTTGTTGGATTTAGTGTGGAATGAGTGTTTCTTGAGGTACGTGGTATTTTATCTTACCTACAAACATTATAATTTTTTAATTTTTTCTAATATGTAAGGACTAATTCTAGGGCCTATTTTGTTTATTTTTAATTCTTATATGTTTTTAGATCTCAATAAGAGCATGTGTCACCCATGATTTTGGTATGTGGTTTTATCTCTATCCAGTGTTGGATAAATCTTAATTTATATGTTTTGTATACATTGTTTCATATATAAATAAAATGGCATGATTGATTAATTTTTTATGTGCATGTGAAAGTGGGGGTTTGAAAAAATATGGGGTTCCCATTATTTTGGTAAAATGAAGAGGTAATTTAAATTCATTATTAAATAGATATATTAAATAGTTTTCGAAGTGTGGTTTTGATGAAAAGAATTAAAAAATGCATCACATGGAATGCCTTGGGTATTTATTTGGAAGGTGTAGTAATATGATAGGTCTGTTAATACTGTATGGGATTCACTCATGGTGTAGTCAACTGCTCCCAAAGCTCATTGTTCTAATGACTTGTCCGACATACTATGAGGTTCACTTGATAGGGTGTCTTATGCTCTCTATATTCATGATATATATCTACAGACTTGATGAACATTATTTTCAATGATTGGGTATGAGTGTTTTGGATATATTGGGCTATTTTGTTTTTTAGTGTTATTTTCAAAATATTTTTTTATACTAATCTGGATTTGATATGATATGTGATACATTCTTTGAATACTTTGATGTATGTGATATGATTTGAAACTATTTTACTAGGTTTATCATGCATTATATTCATTAAATTCAAGAATTTGTGGACAATTGTACTAATATATGGTATGGAAAACCTTTGTGTGATACCACTAAGACTATTTATCTCACATTGTGATCACTCATTTAGCAGTGTATAGACCTTTTTATATATTTCAATCCGAGGGAAGGAAAAGGGTCATAGTGAGACAGTGAGGTTTTTGTCATCTGTTTCTAGGTAGCTGGTGGTGAGATAGTGGGATTTTCCCATGATATCAAATGGGGTATATCATTTTTTGAGTTTTCATTTGTTGTTGGACTTGCATCTTGGATATTTTTTGTTTACATTTGAGTTGTATCGCTTATGCTGTATCATTTTTCCTATGAAATGAATTTCATTTTTACTCTCCTATTGTTTCTTCCTATCATGTATATATATGTAATTTTTTCAGATTCTGGTTGGTTAAAAAACTCTATTCTTGTTTTTTTATTCTCAATTTCTATTCAATATCAAGTGGGGATCAAGAACTCTCTTCATGTATGAATCATTTTAGTTTGGTGTCGGGTTGTGAGGGTATCCATGTCGGTTCACAATACTGTAAGTTTATAAATGATATTATTAAATTTAAAAAATAACACTTATTAATAGTTAAAAAATTATAGAATCCCTAAAAATAGTCCTCAAATGGGTGATATATAATTGGTGTGATAATAGTAAGAGTGATGCATATAAAACATCTCATGCCCAAATTTGTAGCGTTTCCATACACCCGATAATATGATGTGCATTTTCCCACAAACCAATATAGTGGAAACTAAAAATATGTGGTAATATAGTGAACCCCCAAATATATATAACTCTTTGGTCAAGAACCTCATGTAATTATAGGTACATTTTCTATACTAAGGTGGTTGAGTGGTCTACACACAACATGCCTTTGATCAATCACATAATGTATGAACATGTGTGTAAAATTCATATATCCACAAAAAATCATTATAAATGAAGGTGAAATACCAATCAAGTCACCCCATGGGTTATCAGGAACCCTAGAAGACACATGGTATATTAACGATTCCAATGGTTGGTAGATGATGTATGACCCCACACAAGTCACCAATAGTGGAACCCATAACTTACTATCCTTGGATAGAAAACATGTAATATATGCAACATCCTCTAATGTAATACCCATATTCTCATCAAGGATATGAAATGTGTGTGTCTCTGTTCACCATCTATCAACCTGTTTATTAATAAAATGATGATCAATAGTGTTGAAGTCGCATATAGAGACTCCATGAAATCTAACACTTCTATGGTATGGAATAATAACTGTAGGATTTGAATTACAGTGAAATTTATGTCTTCCAAAAATAAAAATTTGAATAATTGGTCATCACAACAACACATTGTGTGACATGTGTGACTAAAGGGTAAAACATAGAGGCTCCACCATCTAAATTTATGAATATAAATACATTAATGCTGACATCTTTTTAAATCATTCATGTTTTTATGATTTGGTATGAAATAATTTTTATGTTTCCAATTCTTTTTTATAAAAATAAAGTATTCTATTTATGATTTTGGACATGGTGTTATATTTTATCTGTATTAAAAAAAGAAAACCTTATGGAATTATAGTGGTATTGGTCAAATTATATAAGCATGTTTACATCATCACATTTAATTATTATAGTTAAAATAATAATTTTATGTAAAGTCTTTTACATTAACCAATAGAGTAAATAAATAATATAAAAAGATATAAGACTTCCCTATAAGTCTAATGAAATAGGTCTGTCTATGGAATTTCGAGATGCATAAACTACACCTTCGAGAAGGTTCTTGTTCATTGGGCCATTCCATGTCATTTAAAATTTGAGTACAATTTTTACACCCTCTTGGTCAAAGCCTTTTCATGTTTGGTAGAAGCATGGGTTCATCAAAAGGAATACCTAAATTTTTATATTTACCCACAAGAATCCATGGATTACTGTATCAGTCATAAATAATCTCTAGTAGATAATATGAATTAATTAATTTCACCAATGATAAGCATATAGTAGCGCATGTTGTAATCACATGTATGAAAGGATAAAATAATTATTAAAAGTTCTCACAATAACAATAATGATACTATTATAAAATCACAAGCATATAAACACTGCTATTAGTCATATAATCATGAGACTCAGTGACCTCAAATCCTAACCCTGTGTAGTCAAACAAAAAAACATGAAATGTTACAGTGTCCTGAAGAACACTTTCAATATCCCATGGGAAATGGTGACCATATCACATCCCTCTATTTTTATCTTCTTTGTTATAGTTTCCTCGTTCCAAAATATAATTTATAGTGTGATAGAAGGTATTTTGGAACAAATGTGTAATTTATATTTAAAACACCATATTGATAGTATATTATAATTGTGGGTTTTATAATTAACATATATTCTAGTATTCTTAATTACCAATGATGGGTAATTTTCAAAATCCCTTGAAAACTCCATTTACACATTCTACAAAGTTGGTTTTCATATTTCCATATCACCTCCCATCATCTTATTCCATTGACCATTTATGCTCTATAATTTGTATCATTTAATCATATACTTCTTGATTAGGTCTGCAGAAATCTTCGAGATGCCCATTCATCCTTTGTCATTAAATATCATACTCTAACAAAAATGAAATAATCCGAACACAATATAATAACTACTAAAATGATTTTTCAATGAAAAAGGATATGTACTTCAATTTTTATGACTACATACTTTCTAATTATAATTAAGTAATTATTAATTAATAAACAATTATAATTAATTAGTAATTATAATTATAAATTACAATTATTTATTAATTATTTATCAATATCTTATTAATTAGTTGTTAATTTATCATTAATTAATTATTATTAATTATTTTATAAACAACTTTTAATCTATTATTTAAAAATTAAATAATATTATGTAGTTAAATGTTAATTGTTCATTACAAATCAAATTAATTTCTAAGGATATTAATTAATTAATAACTAACCATGTTAATTAATATTCCAATTGTTAATTATATGAATTAGTAATCATATTATGTAATTATGAATTCATGATTTTTTCACTAATTAATCAGAATAAGTTAATTGCTAATTTTAAATAGTTATTTATTATAAATTACTATTAAATTATTTTTGATAAATTAGTAATCATTATTAATTAATTAGTATTTATAATTAATTTATTATTACATAAATAGTAATTATTTTTAATTAGTCATTATATGTAATAATTATAATTTTATATTAATTAATAATAAAGTACATATTCTTAATTAGTTACTAATTAACATTTAATATTTTATTTAAAAATTAATTAATCCTAAAAAATTAATTTATATTATATCACTAACAAATAATTCATTAAATTATATTTATTGTTCAAATATTTTAATTTAGTTATAAAATAAATATGTTTAATTAATCAACAAAACTATGTAAACAACAAATTAATGGACTTCATATATAGAAAATAATAAAATAAATTAAATGACTAGAGAAATAAACTTAAGAATAATTCAAAAAAAATTATAAACCATACACTAAAATAAATTGGACATTAATATTAAAAATTCACTTATATAACATTGGATATGGAAATTAAAAAAACTAGAAAAAAAAAATTAACCATGCAAATTAAAGGAATAGATAAATATATTGGAAATTAAAATTAAATGACTAGAAAAATATATAAAATTTTAATAAATTTGACATGAAATGTTTAAAATTTCTATTAAAAATATTATTCCAAATTATACTATTTATTTAAATAAAAATTAATTCCTTAAAATTTAGAAGATCGAAAAAAATTTAGTGGGATTTAAATGATCTTTGAACTAGGATAAGGAGCTTTTGATTGGATGAGGGAGGGATGTGAGTGATTTGTGTGGGGGGGTCATTCTATTTTATAGTTAATGTTGAGTAGGGCACCAAATGAGGTGGTTGAGTTTGTATCTGGAATTCAATGATGAAATCCTATTATGGTGGTGTTCCTCCCACAAAATTTCCCCTCTTAGCTCCAATTTAAGTGGTGATGTGGGGTTCTCAAAAAAAATATTTCTTTTGGCATTGTTCTAGATGACCCATCGGCACCATCTCCTATTGTTCTCGAAAGACCTATTTACAAAAAATAAACCTTTTATCTAAAATAATTAAAAAAATCATTGAAATGATTTAACTGGACAAAGATGCTGGCTACTTGTATGATCACTAATAGACAATCAAAACTTTTCTTATTTGGGTTTTACCATTTTTTCTTGTTGATACAACAAATGTTTATTTTTAATAAAAATCTTTCTCTTAAGGGTGTTATTTTTCTAAAAATATCACAAATAAACTCTAAATGGTTGTCAACAATACATTTATTTGTTTGTTTATGTATTATAAATTATATAATAGTAATAATGTTTATATAATTAATAATTAATCATGTTCATCGTCATTTTTATTATTTTTCTAGTTATTTTGTTAAAGATCAAATATGTTAAATTATATATCTGTTTTATCATAACATTTACGGATGTACCATATATATGATCAATATTAATGAAATGTATATAAATTTAATGATCCATTATTTCAATAATAATTTATTAATCATGTTAAAAATATATAATTATATATATAGTTGATTATGTTAAGGATTTATTGAAATTATTATTGTTAATTTTGTTTTTGTTTTTGTTAAGTCCACCAACAACACTCTTATTTTTTTATAATTTTTTTTGATAATGTGCCTCTAGGGAACAACTTATTGAAATGTGCCTTGTATTTTCATAAGGGGATTTCATTTTTGAGTCTCCCCGTGCTCTTTCTTATATGCTTTAGTTTATTGTTTTCTTTGAATTTTCTCCCTCACTACGTTGTTTAGTTTTCTTATAATATTTTTACTTGCGCAACAAAATTTATATTATCTTTCTCCTTATTATCTCATTGAAAATCACAGAAAATTTGAATTCCATCAACAACTATTGCATGCTCTGAACTCTGTAAATATTCATTTATTGAGAAATACTAGTAAATGTGATCCTCTCTTCTTTCTCAATAAAACGAGTTTCTAATATATCAAGTCATATAAAATATATCTTTAATTCTAACCAATAATTATTTTCTTCATTTATATACTTATATTAACAATGTTATATTATTTTATAGAATTATTCTATGATGTGTTATTTTATAGGAAAGCCAATTTTTGTTTATAAATAGAACACAAAGCAATTTTATTCATATAAATTTGAAAAAAAATTATTTCTAAATATAATGTGTTTTGTAGTTAAAAATTTATATTATTGAAAAACATCCATACTATACCACCTAAATAATAATCATAAAACAACCACAATAAAGGGACAATGAATTCCAATTTCTCTACCAACAACTCTATCTCAGTATTTCACTGGATTAAATGTTTCATATTTACATATACTAATTTTTTGTAAATTAATTATTTATCCAAATATAATCACTCAACTCGTACACTGGTTATACCAATATATGAAGCAACCTGTTTTTTTGGTATTACATAACCAAATGGTATATCAATTTTTCTCATTTAACCTAAAAAAAATCATATTTTTAAGGATATGGATTATGGTATGAAAAAAATTAGGCTTAAGGGTTTTCTCATATTGTTCCTTGGGAAAGGTAAATGTTTTTTTAAAGGTCTTTTCACTCTCCTTAAAAATTGGGGACTGTTTAATTCATTTCATATATCTCAAGGAGAGGAAATGTGTGAAGAGTATTTATAGGACTATTATCATTTTAACTATTATAAAAATCGATATACACACTCTTTTACTTTACATTTTTACATTTTCATACTCAATGAATTTATTGTATATGTTCAAATTGTTTATTATTATTTTTCACAATATCCGCATTTTTTTTAATTCTGATTATCTTATGTGAGATAATAACTCCCCTATAGTATTTTCAATCACTCTTGTGGGATATAAAAATAGGTTTCAAAGTGCATGTACTCTTATATTGTACTCATTTTATATCATTTTCCATGAAATAATTGTCGAAGGGAGTGGTAATTTTAGATTGATAGAGATGGGAGAATTTATATTTGGATCCCAATGACGGAATATTTATTTTATGGGAAATACAGTGGTCATTGGGAAGATAAGATAGAATCCTACCTCAAGTAATTAATTAAAAATAATTACAACATAATGATAAAAGCATGTGATATATCAGAAGAAAAATCCTAGAGGTAATAGTATAGATATGTGTAATATTAACTATAACATCATGAACATTGATTGTTTTTATTTTAGTTTAAATGTTTTCATTCGTGTTTCTACATGAAAAATTAGTCCTTATATTTGGAAAATTTTAAAAGATGCAGATTATGGTATATATATGTTAACATGAAAGATGATATAAATTTTGAGAGATAAGTACAAGGACATAAATATGGGAGAAACAATGGCTATCAATCAAATATTCCATAGGTTCACACATATTTGGATTGGAATAAGTGAACTTGGGGAAGAATTGAAGAATAATTCTATGGTTGAGTGAGATTTGAAACTACTATTGTAGAAGTGGCATGACATGAATGTTTTATTGTTTAATGATTGAACATAAAAGTTTAAAATTGGGTGATATTATTACTTCACTATTATTATATGAACGTGATTTGAAAAAAAAATTATAATTAATATGATGATAAGAAGAATGGTGTAATTTCTAAAAATATTCTTATTTGTTCCATCTCTTATGTTGATGATTCAATTGTTCAACTAATTTAAATGAGTGGATAACTAATGTTATGAAAGCGGTGTAGAAGGTGATAAAGAATAACATGTATAAAATTGATATAATTATATCCATGATGGATTAAATTTGGGATAAAAATAAAGGTAGTATGAATTAATGTATTTCAAAACAAACATTTTATTATTTCCATAATTAATGACACAATGACAAAGAAATTTTTTTGTTGAGGAATTAATGAAAAAAATGAATTTTAAGAAGTATGAAATGAATTTGATGAGTATATAGAGCATAAATAATGATACAGATTCAAATGAAAAAATATTGATATGAGAAAGAAAACTATTATAATATTTTTATAGATAAATTTTGGTAATGTAAAATCATTAGTTAACCGCAAATGTTCCTTAAGTGATGTGTAAAAATATTCAAGGAATTATGGAAATATATGTTTTTTTAATTACTTGTATCATGTCACTAAATCTAGTTATGATTGAGAAGGACACACATGATCAATGAGAAATCAGTTAGAGGGGGTGGGGGTGAATTAGTACATTCGAGTCACTTTTAAATTTAATTAAAAAATTGCACCATCACCTATTAATGATAAGGAATTTTTTATCATTACATGCACAATTAACACACATAAAAATAATCATAGAATTTTTAAGTGGTTTACAACTCATAAGAAGACATAAAATCCTATCTATGGATAAAATAATCTATGACCATATAGTCCAATAGTATCATAATTGTTATTAAAAATGGGTATGCATTTATATTAACATCATGTTACAAAAAATATATCTTTACCGTGTAATTTTATAACACACTATTAAGATATGAAATATATTTTTATCAAAATACCATTCTTGAATAGGATCTAACATCAGTAAGTTCATTATTCTTCTTATTCTACTTCTTTGTATTTTTACTCTACCACATAAAATTATGTATGAAAATTATCATTTCTCTTCATCTGCTTATTTTTTTCTATTTCTATTTTTCCAAAAATAAAAATATTTTCAAAGAGTAATCATGTGTTACCTATTCATATTCAAATTTTAATTTCATAATTCAATAAATAAACGACATTCAAAATATCCCCACAACATGTTAAAATTATCCCATTTATTCTTCTATTATTAAATATTTAGAGGTCATGATAATAATGACAAATAATTTTAATAAATGATTATTAAATTGTTTTTGATACACCTTACATAATAGAAATACATTCCCAGATCGAAAGGTTTAGTATCATTAGATAATCATGTTCATCAAAAATCTATACATAACAAGAAATAAAAATTATTTAATTCTTTCTTCACAATTCTTAAATATATACATTTTTTAACTTGTTACTTTTATTCTTTGGAGGATATAAATCAAAGAACGATGTGAGATAGAATCCATGTTATGGGAATAATACAAGTAAAAGAAAATGATATAAAAAATTTTAATATGTGTGAGAATATACATTATCATCATATCATACTAATAGATTTCCATAAAATGAATAAGGTATTCCATTGAAAATAGGGCATGGAATAAAAAATATGTATACTAATGAAACATCATCACATAGGTTTCAAATACCACTAATAGTTGCGAGCCATTCTTGCAACATGTTTAAACATAACATATGTACATAAATGATAACCTCAAAATTATGAACAAACTCCTCATCATGTCCACAAATAATAAACATATCCTCATGAGATATATCACAAGACCCAATGAATTAGAGGAATATATAATTATGGGGCCACCTTATAAAATTATAATAATTTTTCCCCAACATACAATGGAGACACATTACAATGATAGACATTAAGTATACCAAGAAAATAGAATTGGTTTCATGAGGGTTTCATGAATCACATATTTTTGATAAAACATTAATGATCCTAAAAGAAGTGGAAACATATTTTTGGTCAATATATATTTTCATTAATGAAAATGGGTCATTATGGTTTGGAGAAATTTTTTAAAAGTAATCATCGGTAGTTACACCATGTCTATGGAATAAAAATTCTAAAAAGTAATATTCTCATATCTTCTTTATCGATAAATTTTTTCTTCTTCCTATTCCCCTTTTATTTTGAAAAAATATATCATGTAATTACACTATGTATATAAAATTTAATTAGATGGTTCCAATCCAATCAAAGGTCTGAGATATCAACCTATATAAAGATGGAAGGGACAAATACTCCAACCAATGAATTAATAAAATCTCATTGTTGATGCACCCCACATACCATACACCATACTAATTTTTGAAATGATTATTATTTTTGGGAAAATATGATTGATTTATTGATGACATCCATCAATGATAATCATAAATTCCATGGACTATTAATGAAACTAGAATATAAGAATATTTGATGACACCAAAACATGAAAAAAATTCTATTGGAAGTTCTATTATAAGGCCCCAGCCTTAAACCTTACTTAATATTGAATTAAGAGAATAATTCACGTTGAGGATATTTTCAGGTTTAGAGTTTTAGAGAATTAGAACACAACTATTACATCTCAAAAGATTACAAAGTAGTCACTTCTACTAAGTTTCCAAAAAAACTCTTAAAAGAAACATGTCTAGTTCCATGTTTTATATAGCATGACATTCCCTTGATCCCATCCTTGACCTTATTCCACATTAAGTCCTGTGAAAAACATTTCAAAAAAACTTGGGGGTGAGCATAAAAAGCTCAGTAAGGGATACACAAAGAATGAAAGATGTTAGTTTTTCAAAATAAAGTAAACCATGTATACTCTATCAAAGTAATACCTTCACCTTCATGAAGTAGTAAAAACTCTTCACTGAATAAAGTATCATTACTTACCTTTTTGTAACCAAAGTATTACCATAAAACCCATATAAAGAACACATAACATATATATAGGTAACTTGGGACATAAACATACTTAAGTGGAATAACCATACGGTCGACTTCCACACATATCACTTAACGGAATAGCCATACGGCCAATTTCCATACATACTTAATGGAATAGCCATACGGCCGACTTCCATACCCAATGCATTGGAGGTTATAACATAACCACCCATCCTGGTATTCACGGAACCACCCGTCATATGGTTTATAACGTAACCACCCGTTAAAATGTCCAAGTACCAATATAAAATCATAAAACATAAAACCAATATAAAGGAAAGATAACATTTCCACATTTTAATAACAATATATCATAAACATATTGACATAATAGAATCCTTTTTCAAAACCATTTTCAATACCAAAATACATAAAAGATTATATGGTATTTATTTTATTCTAAAAACATTACGGCTTGTTGAGAAAGCCAAGACCAAATAATACTCGTGGCGGCGGAAAAGGTCGTTGTCACCACGTACGTTAAAAAAATATTCCTTTTTGTCGTTTAGTAAAACGCTTCGTAGAAAAATATTCCTTTTGTATAAAAGTAAAAGTCAAAGGGGTTTATACACAGTATAAAATAAAGTTGTGTATAAAACGAAATATGCCTCAATGAAAGGAGATTGAGACGAAGTCCCTTACCTCGGGTCGGACTTGACTCGATCGTTATTTAACGTCCTGAATAATAAACTTGAGTTAATTTATACTTTATTAAGAACCTTTTTAAAGTTCATTATTCCTTTTATATCACTTATTTCCATGTTATAAACATTATGTAACCATTTAAGTTAATAATGTTTGTTTTCTCAATATTTGGTTCTTAAGTCAAAAGTGGACTTCTTACAATTACATGTTGTTCATGTGGTCAAAGGTTCATTATATTCAGAATGAAATTCCGGATTTGGATATAATATGTATCATATATATCCAGCATATACATGTATTTAAAATATTACATAATCATTTAGAAGTAAGAAATGAAATGCACCGTTCATGGAGACGGTAAGCCGTACGTATGCATGAACGCTACTTTCATTTTTTTGTCATATTAATGGAATTAAAACTAAATAAGAGGTATGTATATTTTAATTACATAATTATATTCATCATTTAGATATATCATTAATTATATATATCCATTATATACATGTACTTTTAATAGTAAATTACATTTGGGGATAAGAAATGAAATGCACCGTTCATGGAGACGGTAAGCCGTACGTACGCATGAACGCTAATTTCATTTCAATATCATACTTTAATGGAAAGAAATAATAATGATATAGAGGTATATTATAATTTCAGTATAACATCATATATAATAACCTTAAATCCATCCTTTACACGTCCCACATATGGCATTAACGAATCACATCACTTTGAGGGGGCGGTAGTCCGCACTTCCTTAAATGAAGATACCGTGTTTACCCATAATGGAAACCATAAAGGTAAGACAAAAATGAAAAAACATAAGCTTAAGGAAAACATAAACACATTATATATAATATATAAAAATAGTGACATCATAATGGCCACCTTTGAAGGTGTTAAATGAGTATTGAACAATCATCGTTTCGGGAGGTAGAATTTCGCCATCCACGGAAACCGTATGTTATTTAACCATTTGATGTAGTTGTGTGAGAGTGTAGCTCGAATAAATCTTATATCAACATCCTAGTATATTGAATATACTGTTGTTTTTACAAAATAAGTAAATAAAAAGAGTTTAGAGGGTTGGAGAAGCAAAATAAAAAAAATGAACAAGAGAGAATGAATTACCTTTAAAAGTGTAACTCCTTTTGATTTGAGCCTAAAGGATTCCTTTGAAAGGATTATTCCCAAAGGGAATCCTCTAGGATGAGGATAGGTATGTGGAGAGAGTAAATGGGCAGGGGTTGTTCCAGCCAAAGGCTTGAGGAGTGTGTGAAATGAGGTAGAGGTGGGGGCCTTTTATAAGAGGAGAGGAGGGGCACTTTTGGAAAGTAAAGAAATATTACTTTATTGGAAACTGTATTTCGGTTTTAAAAGGTCCCAAATTGATATAATTCGGGGATAAGGTGATAAGGTTTCGAAATCAACCCATCCAATAAGTTTCGGACATATGTAGTTCATATAGTTTACATTATCTTTCCATTTTATTTAAATCATCAAATAATGATGTCATCGCTGCATCATTATTATGTCATGAATAATTTAATTTATTTAATGTCTAAAAATTATAAAACAAATACTATAATGTAGGAAATCTTTTTAGCTTTACAATTACTATTTATAATCAAAAATCTGATCTTTATAACCCCATGTAAAAATTGTTTTAGTAAAACAAATCATGTTTGTGTCATTTTTACTTTTACATTAAATAAAAAGTTATTTATGTCATTTCCCAACCAAAGTGTCTCCATGGGGTCCCCAAGTTGACCCATGGATTTTCTTGGTCGCCCATGACACAACCAATGAGGGTAGGGCATGTGTCAAGTTCATTTCATATTATTAAAACATTATTTTTACCTTAAACTACACTAATTACCACTAATCGCGATTAAGAACTTAATAAGTTACTATTCACCAAAAAATTATTATAACCTCATTGAACCACATTTTAATTCTTAATGACAACCATGTATGTTGTATTTTTGAAATTAAAAACACAATGATGGCAAAATTTCATTTAAACGGAAAATCAGTCTTTATAAGTACCACTTAGTGGTTTCACTATTCATCAAAAATTGATGTTTTTCAGAAAATTACCAAAAATTCACCCTAAGCTATATTTGATATTACGAATTCAAAAATGAAGTCTATTTTACAAAATTAAAAACATATAAGTCACATTAATTAATTTAATAATTAATTCCCGCTGTCAGAGCAAATAGCGTGTTTTTATGAAACAATAAGTATCAAAAGATTGACACTAGTTTAAGTCCGATTTCAAAGTGAAATTAATTCCAACGACCACTATTGGATTTAATGGTAAAAATATTTTCAAATTTCACTTTAAAACCAATTCAAAAGATAATCTAATTATATAAATAAATTAGATTAAAAAGAGGTTTTGAATTAAAATACAACATTTTACACTATTCATTAAAAAAAAGAACTTTATCAAAAAGGTACCAAAAATTTACACAAAGTAAATTTTGATGTCCCGATTCTAAAGAAGAGTTATATTTGGTCCAATAGAATTTATAATATCGATCAAAACTATATTTAATGACGGTTCTCCGTCAAAAGGTGATAAGTGGACCTTTCGTGAAAATTAGGGTATAAATGCCTAAAATTGAACTCTTTCTGTATTTTAAGCCTTTATATTTTCTTGGGTAAATGTAAAAACATTTAAAAACATATATAATCATATTTCAGTTATTTCTATCCATTCCCGCCAGTACAATAGCTACTCGTTAACTAACATTTAAAATAATATTATTTTATTACTTGTGTGCAACGTAAGTTTTCAATGAAACTCATCGTTGTGTACCGAGTACGCTATCGAACGTAGAAACCCCTTTTAATTAAAATTAATATTTAATTCGTAAATATTAATAAATATGAAAATTATTTATTCTTTATTTACCTGGGATGTTACATCTATATTCATAATCTACTGTTTCTATGATATCCAAGGGAAAAAATCACGAGAATATGTCTTGTCTTCTTTTGTGCACTCACAACTAAAGATTACATACTACGTTACCTTTTAATGAACATTATCAATCCATATAACTGTATTTAGGAATATCATCATGTAACTTTGATGTTATCATTATAATGGAGAACTAATATGATCTTTTGAATGAAAAATATACTATAGTTCATCATTACATCAATTACATGAATAAAAATGAACAATATATGACTAGATGTTATATGAATATTCAAAAATTAAAATATGCATGTAATCTAAAGTACAAATAGATGGATATAGGATACCATCTCCAATATAAAAACACTCCGTAAACTAGAGGTCATTATGGGAGGTTTTACTTAAATAATTTTTTTATAATTACCAATCATGACATACAACATGGAAGAAATCATATATCATTTGATCAACCATTATCAATCTATGTCTTGTCGATTTCATAAAACACCCATAATAGTTAAACACATATTGACCACAATATATATATATAATTACCCCCTATCTCATAGTACATATTTAGAAAAACTCGTGATTAACTGCAAAGGGGATTCCTATAAAAATACACACATGTGTATATGTGTATAAGTCACATTTGAAAAGAATATTGATAATTTTAAACCATTCTGAATCACATAATAAATCAAAAATGCCATTATGAAATTATAGAAAACTATTTGGAAGACCAAATAACCCTTAAAATCTCAAACTTTGATGAATTAATAGAATTTTGAAATAGTTAAAGATCATGGAATTCTTCAACCTTTAAAACATTATTTAGAAAATCATTTTATTGTGGAAAACACATGGTCAGTCATAGTAAAACATGGAAACATGTATGAGGAAAATTCCATCCATAATAATAATATTATTGAATAATTATATCTCATAATAAAATGAAAATACCTAATTAAACACTAAATAAATCATGGTTATCTATTTAATGGTATAATAATGATTTAAGGTACCTAAAAATGTATCACCATTGACTACAGTTGGACAAATCATTCTAAAGAAGATCCAAATGATAATGAACGACCAAAACAAAATTTAAAAAATAAATACATCAAAATAAAAACAAGGAGACATGAACCCTAGATCATAAAAACATGGTACAGTTAGAGAGGAGGATAATATATAGAAAAAAATGATGGAGGAAGAGGCTAGAGGTGATTTACCTTGAATAATCAAGTACACATCATGATGGAACTCCCATAATCCACCCTAGAATGACGAAGAACCACGAGGGAGGGATCTTTTGTATCACACAAGACAAATGGGATGGGTGAGGGGTGATTTTAGGTTAAAAATAATGAGGACTAAATTGTAAAATACAATTTTTATAATCCTGGGAAACACACACGGTCCATATTCAATGTTTGGAAAAACATACCCCAGTTGTGTGCTATCTACTAGGCTTTAGAGAAACATTAAAGAGAAAGACACATGGTTTGGAAAATTTTGAACCAACAATATGATTGGCTATGAATAACTATAGAGGATGTCTCTTAGTTTTATCAGGTTTAAAAACCATGCACCATAACTACGTGGAATGCTTTTCATGCCCAAAAACTATTAGTTTCTAGAAAAAACTACCTAGAACGAGAGAAAGAATAGAGGAACTCAAAGATTAATAAAAAAATATTGTAGTTTTGGAATGGGGTGTGACACAAACTTAGGGGATTAAATGTTCTTTGAAATATATGTTTTTTATCTTACATTATGAAGGGAAGATGATTTGAATGGGTGAATTTGATGGGTTGGTTGGTTTTTATTAAAGGAAAAAACCCTATTCAGGGTGTTACAACTGGGTTCCCTTTGTGAATAAATCAAATCACAGATCCAATAAAATTTATGACACCACCAATTAAACAATGAAGATAAATCATCTTAGTGTGAAACATTTTGGGACATAACACAACCATAAATAGCCTGTTTAACAGTGCAGAAAAGTGGATTTAATAGTACTAAAAAAGTTTTTTTGTCAGTAGAACCATTAAAAGAGAGGAACCATTCAATAGTGTTAGAAACGTTTTGATAAATGGGGACTGGTATCATCCCTAAAAAAGTGTTTATAAAGGTGGTCCTATATCAGTTATAGTTTAGCATTGATAAAATACCCCAATTATCATTGATATTTTAGTGCTCATAAAGGCCACCCTTAATCATCCCTTTCATTAGTGCTGATAAAGGTCATACTACTAAAGTGTACTATTGAACAAGATCACAATGAAACAAATACACATTTATACATATAAACTAACATAAAAATACTCATGTATGAAAATTAAAAATTTATTTGAAATTAAATTTACATAAAAAATATAAATGGAATATATTATATACGTTTCAGACAATGTTTTTTATAATTACATTTGAAATTATGATCCAATAAAATTTTGAAACATCTTATTATCTTTCACACTCATGACCCTATCTCAAAAAATACAAATCATGGTATAAGTTTCTAAAAAAACAAACCCATCTAGAGAAAATGAATACCCCAATACATGAAAAAAATACTAATGTAAGTAATACTATTAATAAAAAATTTAAACATTAATATGAATGAATACATTAATAAAATTTAAATTTTAAATAAAAGTACACACTTTAAAACATACCTGTCACATCATGAATATGATTCTAGTTGGTCTAATTCATACATTTAAAAAACGACTCATGCATCATTTTAGTAAAGTATCTAAAAAAGATAAATATGTTTTCTTGGTTTTTGATTCTTTCACTTTTCTTTTTTACTAAAATGTTATTTTAAACTACAATAACGAACCTTGATTCATACTAGTGGAATCATGTGTTGGGTTGGCATGAGACTGGTTTTTACACATAAAAAATAACTTATGAATCGTTATCTTAACATATCATGACAATCCAAGCCCATTTTCTCAATTTATAGTCAGTGGCCCAAATTTTGAACTAAATTTCAATTTTAGAGTGATAATAATCACTTTGATTCATAATCGGCAAACAATGTATCATATTAAGGAGAAGATGATTCTTACATGTCAAAATGACTTATGAATTGTTTAATTAAAGTATCAAAAAAATCAAATTGTGTTTTAATTTTTTTATGAATGTCACTTATTTTTTTACAAAAAATAAAATTTTAAATAAAACGACACCAAAAAAGTCATACCAGTAGCATAGTGTGTTTGATTGAGTGGCGGTTTATTTCTACATGATAAAAATTACATATAGATTTGTGTCATAATTTATCAAAAAAATATGAAATATTTTTCTCAGTTTTGAGTATGTCATTTTTATTTTTTATGAAAATGTTATTTTAAAATGTAAACACGTACTTTGGGTTATATCCAAGACATTGTGTTTCAGATTGATGTGAGACTCATTACTACACATTAAAAATGACTTAAGAACCGTTTCCCTAAATTATTAATAAAATTGGAGTTTTTTTCTTGTTTTTAGTGAGTGACACACATTTTAAACTAAAATGACAATTTTAAACTGATACCGAAAACATTGAGTCCTACCGGGCACACAGTGTATCATATTTAGGTGATTCTAATCCCTAAAAATAAAAAATGAATTATCAACCATTTCACGAATCTATAAAAACAATCCTAATTATTTTTATTATTCTTGAGTATGTCACAAGACCTTTATTCTTGTTTTAATGCCAATATTAAATAAAATGGAACAGTTTGATTCATATTGTTCATAACAAGCATCATATTGAGGTGTGGTTGATTCTTACACATCAAAGATGACTTATTGATAATTTACTAAATTATCAAAACAATATGAATGTTTTTCTCATTTTTTAGTATGTCACTTGTCCTTTTAACTAAACATGATGTCATTTTTAAATAAAATGACACACATGGATTCATACTAATCCCACCATTCTTTATATTGAGGTGTAAATAATTCATACACATAAAAAATGAAATATGCATCATTTCTTTAAATCATCAATACAATATTAATATGTTGTCTTTGTTTTGATAATGTTACTTGTGTTTTTTATTTAAATGTCATTTGAAACTAAAAACACACACTTTGAGTCACAATGATCACATATTATGTCGTATTGACATAATATTGATTCATACACCACATAAATGACATATAGATCATTTTCATAAATTATGAAGATAATAAGATAATTTTTTCTTAGTTTTCAGTGATTAAGACACATTTTGAACTAAAATATTAATTTTATACCGATAACAGACACATTTGAGTCATATCGATCACACCGCATATCAGACTGAGGTGGGGATGTTTTGTAAACATTAAAAACAACATATGGATCTTATTTGTATAGTAAAAAGTGACTATGAATTTTTTTACATTTTGAGTATTTCATTTGTCTTTTATACTAAAATTAATATCAATTTTGAATAAAATGGCACAATTGGAGTCATATCCCTAACACCGTGCATTTGATGAAGGTTAAAGATGAATCCAACACATCATAAATGAATTGTAGATAATTTAAATAAAGTATTAAAATAATATTAATGTGTTTTATTAGTTTTTAGTGTGCAACATGTGTTTTTTACTAATATTTCATTTTAGTTTAGAAATTCACCCATTGAGTCGTATCGGTCACATCATATGTCGGTTAGACATGATATAAATTCCCACAAATAAAAAATTAATTATAAATCATTTTAAAAAATTATTAAGATAGTTGCAGATTTTTTTCCCTTTTTTAATGAGTGACACTTTTTTTAAAAAAAATGTCAATTTTAAACTCAAAATAGAATCTCTGATTTATATTGTGCACACCGTGTATCAAATTTAGGTGAGGCTGATTTAAACATGCCAAAAATTACATATGGATAATTTTCCTAAATTATCCCAATAGTATGAATTTGTTTTCTTGATTTTGAGTATGTCACGTTTTTTTAGTAAAAATAATGTCAATTTTAAATAAAAAGGAACATATGAAGTCATACCAGGAACACCGTTTATCATATTGTGATACAAATGATTATTACACATCAAAAATTACATATGGAAAATTTAAAAAAGTATCAAAAAATATCAATCCATTTGATCTATTTTGATTGTGGTAGTTTCTTTTTTACCCAAATTAATTCCCATTTTAAATAAAGGAACACACTTGGTGTCATACTGGTCACACTATGTGTTATAATTAGTGGTATCTAATTCCCACACTTTTCATTTGACATACGAATCATTGATCTAATATAACAAAACAATATGAATGATTTTTCTTCGTTTTGAGTATGTCAATTGTATTTTTTACTAAAATTTATGTTAACATTAAATAAAAAGACACACATGGAGTCATATAAGTCACACCCTATACCCGATTGAGGTGAGGTTGATTTATATACATTAAAAATTACTTATGTATAACAATATTAATGTATCAAAATAATATTAATTTTTTTCTAAATTTTGAGTATGTGATGTGTGTTTTGAACTAGATTATAAATTATGAACTAAAAACATACACACTGTGTCATACTAGGAACACTGAGTATCAGATTGACATATATTTGGTTTAGCATGCAATGTGTGTTTTTCTTTTTACTATATGAAATAAGAAAAAAATAAAGAACATATTCAATTTTGATGGAAGAGGAAACCCGGTGGTGTCTGAAACACCCCATCCAAAAGCACTACGTTCACCATATTCTAGATTGTTGTAGATATTCAAATGAAAAATATGACTTCCCAAAAGATATGTACAAATAAATTATTATAATATAAAATTGATAAGGAATTGACTTAAATATAGTTGATAAAATGGTAACAAAATTAACTAAATAATATGTAGGAATTCACCATTCCATGATCATAGTATATATTCTTCACCCATTTCCATGTTTTCATTATCTAAGATTCAGCCTCAACATCCAATCTCTCATTATCACAAAAAAACATAAAACACCACCCCAAATCTTGAAAAAGAATCCACCGATAAAATTAAATAATTATTATGTTAGTATTACGATAAATAAATAAATTATACATAAATATGAAACAATAAATTACTAATATGTGGAATTTAAACTAAAACCAAAAAATATGAGTCATACAGGGTACACCATATATTAGAATGAGGTATGGTTGATTCCACTGTGTCTATTTATCCTATAGTGCATGACAATAGTACATGACTGAATAAACATTTTTGATTAATTAATTTATTTATGATATCATTGAAAATTACCAAAATATGTATCATATAACAATTATGAGGAAATTAACTAAAAAAATAGATAAAATGATGAGAAAATAAACTAAATAAGTATTAGGAAGACATCTCTTCATGATATATGTCTACATTCTTATAGAAATTATGATTCCCATTCATTTGGACATTCAAAACTAATGGTAGTACTAGAAAAACATAAATACACAGTGGATTAAAAATTATTTTAAATGAAATAGTAATTATTCTTGAAATTACCTCTTCGGGGATGCTAGATTGTTGATGGTATATGTTATCTCTCACAAATTTTCAAACACAACAACTATAATCTTTTACGTTAGTAAAATTTAGAAAAATAAGTACTTTGTTTTAATATTTTTATGATACTGAAATATTAGTATATATAACCTAATACATATATACATATAGAGGTCGATAGGATCCACATATTCTTGAACTATCCTCATTCCATGATTTTTATTTTATTTAAATACTACCCTATCATATCAGAATTTACATTAAAATATATCATAAAATATATAACATGAAGTTTAGTTCTAAAATGTTCTATGCAGTGTACTATAAATTGAAAAATGTTATCACATGTGGTCAGTTTGTTGGGAATCCATATAGTGAATCTGAAAAAAATCATAAGAGTTTCAAAATTGACTACAATGATTGTCCAATGATTCCTAAAAAATAAATCAAGGAATAAGTATCGAAATGAGTGAAAATATATTTAATATGATTAGATTGTATTGTTTGACCCCTAAATAATTGGTAATAAGAAGGGTTTTTCATCTGTATGTTTTCATCCAAATGATGCATTTAGTTTTTCAACTACTGCATAAATCTGATCTAAATTCAAAGAGGATATTTGTATAAAAATGGAGTAACAACTAATGTTTTCATATTTACATTCATAGAGGTTTCCCTTAAAATAGTAATGAAATAGATGTTTGAAAATAAATATGATTTGTATATATTCATAATTAATATATTATATCATATATTGGAAAAATAAATCATGAAAACACACATCATGTGTTCATTTACAACTAAGAATCCTAGCCAGTCATACTTGAGGATTTAATTTACATTCTTAAGAGAAATTTACTCTTAATTGGTTCTTAGTAATTTTTTTATTTAAAATAAACTATGACATTTCTACCATTTTCTAAACTTGTATCCACATGAACCTTCAGTGTTAGTAATTGAAGATATTGAATATGTGGGGTAAGGGTTATTTATGATGATATTTTTATTACTCAGATGATCATTTATATCATTTTGATCCGACCTTTCATTTCCCACCTTCACATTGTCTATCTATAATAACCTTATTCGGTTATTAACTTTTTTAATTATCTATTACTGGTTTTATCTGAAAAATAAACTATAAATGAATACCTCCTTATTGATATAATATTTTAAATGATCAGATGACCATGTTGTAATGTACCAACCATTCTAACCACTAGGACGGTAGCTGGATCGGTAGATCAAATTGAATCATGAACATCATCCCATATGTCAGAGGATTCCAACTAGAAGGATGGGTATAAATAGTTGATTGTAGGGTGAATATAACCTCATGTTTAGAGTACCATAATAATACAATAAAAATTATGAGTATAATAAGTTGAAATTGAAAGAAAAAAATAGAAAAAGTTTTTATATAATAATTGAATCCAAATATGGGTAAATCCAATGTATATAATGCATGCATGTTCAGATTTTGAAGCATGACTAAAACTTCAAACAAACAACACGAAACAAGATACAGTAAAATAAAAAAATAAATAAAAGAAAAGAAAATCCTTAGGAGAGATCTCCACAAGCATCTTGAGCTCTAGATCAGTCCTATGATCCTAACTCCCAGGTACATTTGTAACATCATAAGAAAAGGTATGTGATCCTATAAACATGGTATCTACTTTGGTAACCCAGTGCAATGGTGGCATGACCAGGGAATGAGATATAAATCCTAGTAGGTTACCACCCATGATGTTTATATATATTCCAATATGTGAATTATAATGTAAAATAGTGTGCATGTATCTGAAAATAATAATTTGTGCTAAATAAATAAATAATAAATGGTTGGATTAGGTTTCAATGAGACACCTTGGTGACTCTTCCTTATTTTACTCATAATCGTATTGAGTATGATAAAATGATTTATATATAAAAATAATATATATAGAAAGGTTATATATTTCATTCACCTATATGAACAATGTACGTGTGGACAGAAGTGGTGATATACATTGAATACATGGTTCTGGCTAGACCAGGGCATAACTCAGTCATCCATGACCATTATGTATGAGATTATAAGGTTATAAATTAGGGTACATGACTTGCATATCAAAATGAGTGAGAGGTATCATGACCATAACTCGATATGGTGAGTGTGTCGTCATGTCAACACTCATAAAATAGTTAGGGAGTTTTCATGTCAACACTCATCAAGAGTTATGGTGAATCATTCCAAACATCCACATAGTGTCACTGGTGTGAGATTCCATGGGTCCACACTTGATGTAACATAGTACAATTCTTCTATTCTCAATGTCACCATCACAATATTCCAAAAACTGATATCAAGGTGTAATCATGTAATAATAATAATAATCTAATACATGAGGAATTTCCTATCATGATCTACATTTATTAAGCCCAATTAATAGCAAGGGAATAAAATTTAGAAAAACTTAGATAATTTTCCATTATCTAATTATGACCCGAGGTGTTTTCATGGAACCCAAATCAAGTATATCATAATGAAACCAATTAGTAAATTCATGGGAAATCAAGCCACTATGAAGAATATTATCAAAAAAATACATGACATATAAATTAATTGATAAATTTTAAAGAAGTAATTCCATCATGAATATACATTCAATTTAATAAAATTTCTAATTACATTCTCATTTAGATAAATAAAGTTTCATGGTCATACCAACCATTTCAATTACTTGTAAAACATGTTATTTAATCTAATAAAAATCATGACCTTACCATTACAATGCTAAAAGAGGTACATTGTTAGTACCTTTATCTATTGGAAAGATCACATACATGATGAATCCAATTTATTAATAAAGAAAAGATCTTAGGAGGGGATCAATCCATTTTTCATTTAGGTAAGAGTGTTCCAGGAATGAACTTTTGTATTGAAATGGTCAATGATCATTTATATAAAAATATTGAAACTCCATTTAAATATAAAAAAATAGGTCACGTACTAAACATGATTTTTTCAAAAAATAAAGGAATAGGGGACCATCCAAGCTATATAAGGGAAACAAGATTCATTTCACTAAACATAACATTGTAATTTGGAAGAAAACACACCTTGTTCATGGGTTTTGATCATAAAATAATGACATTATTTATCAATAATTCACTTATCATAAAAAATCACATTCAAACAACATAACTCAATTCTCATTAAAGAATCATTTTAGAAAAAACTACCCCAACTGAAAATTCAATTCATAAAGGATCAACATGACATTTAGGAGGTTCCATTATAATTTAGTTAATTCACTACAAGGGGAAATTATGTTAATAATCCATGTCAAAATCATCGAAGGAAATCTAGGCATTTTATCAATTCATTAATAGGGTCCAAATATAGTCCAGCATGCCAAATGGGTGCTTGTGAATGAAATTAACTACCTCAAATAAATAAAAAACATCTACGAGAGTAATACTAGGTGTGTAATACAACTTATATTGAAGAAATAATTTTATGGGAAAGTACAGCAAGGGATGGTGTGCGGCTCAACATCACAATTTTTAAAATTATAGAAACTTGATTAAAAATCCATAGGCCACATACCTTATGATTGGGATGAATTACTCATCAAATATCAATAGTTTTTTGGGTTTGGAAGAAATATATGAAATGAACATTGGACATGAAAATATGGAAAATGATATTTAACCTCGATAACTAAATTGAGAGAAAATTAAATGAAGAGAGATTAAAAAGGATTTGAGAGATTATCCATGCAGATCTATAGAGACTGGTGATGTTCAATTCAGACATCGTATGGAGGATATCGCTTGATGCCTAAAATATTCTTGAGGATTATTCCAATGGAACATAGATGGAGGCTCATTTTGCTGGAGGAGTAGGATAGAAGAATAAAAAATAAAACATAAAATTGTTTAGAGAAAAGGGTAATTTCACCCTAAAAATGGTCTAAATGATTTGGGCCACACAATTTGCAATCCATGCCCCAATCGTGTTACTCCCTCTGCATTGGAAACTTACCTTGCACGGTTTTTCCTACATGGTTAACCTAACCGTGCACCAACCTTGTGTGAATTGTGCATTGGTACTTCCTAAGATGCATTAATCATACGAGATGGGAAAATGGTTTTGGGAAACTATGTAAAACCCATCAACATAATGTCTTCTCCTCTTATTCAACACAGTTTGTTTAGAGGCCAAACAGTTTTATAAAATCTATGCGCCCTATTCAGGCCACCCAACCTTGTGGTGTATATGACCCGACACACCTAAAACTCAACAAAGCACAAAAGAAATCTCTTGGTCCTTCTCCTAATTCTGAAAACAACAGGTTGATGTGTTCAAACTATTAAAACTTTGTTTCGTAGCCCAGCTCAAAGAACAACCCATCCAGTAAATGAAAAAAAATTCAAACTCCCTTGTAATTTTACCACATCTCAATAACACAATATCTTACAACCTTCCTAACTTAGAACTTATAAACCCTAAAGAGCCTCTGTGAATAATGAAAAAATCACCCTACCTATTAGGGTTGTAAATCCCAGTTCAAATAGTCATGTTCCATATCAAAATTACCAAAACACCTCCAAGATTGTCTTAATCTTACGACACATAAGCTGCTAAAACACAATACAAAGTTGGTCATCATATAGAAATGAAGAAATTGTTTTTACATAAGACTGTTCAATTAGATACACGATCAAATTTTCATTTCATTATACATTTTCCCAATGGTTCACCCCACTATAGGTATTAACATAAAAAGAGGACAAAACCCAAACCATGGAATTCCAAACTTTCTAATTTCCTACAACAAATGATCTAATATTCAAATGATTTTCTTGGTGTGATTTACTTCAACTGGGTGAAACTTTTTTACTTATGAGGTTATATTAGGGACCTCATCATAAAGGAATGGTCATATCACGATCGTGCAAATAGAAAATGGTTGTGAAATCTTTCATTGAAAGACTCATATGACCTTTACACCACACCCACCTTAACTAGTTATGTATTGAAACTAGTTCCTCTTGACCATTAGCACTGAGATGAAGGATAATAATTTGAGCCACTATGGAAAACTTATGTAAGTAATGATGAGATTCAATTATTGTTGTGTTATAAACTAAACCAAAATACCTTCGCCCAAGGAATATTGCATTTTCTACAAGAAAATTCACTAAATCACAAACCCAAATCCCAATGATGTTGTATACTCAACCAAAAATTCAAATTTAATATGTCATGACACATCATAAATAAGGATTTCATACCAATTCATCCAAAAATAATCATTAGATATTTAGGAAACACCTCAGATCCAAACAACATGTTAGGGATAACCACAGATTCATTAAACTGGAGTCCATAGAAATTACCCATTGTAGTCAATACTCCATGATTACAAGAGATAAGTTGGTAAAAATACAAGATGTCCACATTAGATCATTGAATGATCCAAGAGTAGAATCCACCTAGTGGTCATGTCAATGAAAAATGTCTGGTGTCTAAGACTCCATCCAAGGCATTCTTACATAGCAACCTAGGTATTAGTCAAGAATAACCACACCTTGATAAGAACCACACATCTATCATAAAAAAATAATAGAACCACCCAATAGAACCCATAACTTAAATAAATTATCACGGAATAATACTTATTATCTCTTAGTACATCAAGGAAACATTCAAGGTAGAAGACTTTCTCATTTCCAAGAAAGTGTACACTAAGAGGATTGAAGAATAAGAGCACAATGGAACCATCATTGTCATCTTTTTTAAAGAAAATTGGCATCACATGATGATGTATCACTATTAACTAATCACATTTACTTCATAACTAAAGGAATTAGTTTATAGTCAAACTCAACCACAAAATTCCATCGAAGAAAAATGTTGTTTCTCAAAGGCTGCACAAACAACGAACCACTTCAACATCGTCTTTCTGAGCAAGCATCGTCATGTATAATTGCACTGATGTGACACTACCGACCGTAAAATTTTCCACATCTTCGAATTAAGAGGAAATCATATGAATGATATATCAAATTTATTAGAAACCTATGTGTGAAACTCTTTCGAGTCATGATCACAAGTGCAATAAAATTCAGACTAAAATCCAAAATCAAACTATCCAGTGTGTCAAAACACCCAAGTATCTTGTAATTAATCCATGGTATTGAGATTAACTTTATTAATTTAAATCATATGTAAATATTCTATGAATATCACCTAAGATGTACTCAACAACATATGACTCAATGATTCCACCAAACTCAACCAGTTTGATACTTCATTTAGTAGCTTGATGGACACTGTGTATAGGAACACATACTAAACCAATATTTTTTGAGTTGGATTTGAATCCTTGATACCTTATATAAGATTTCATCCTTATGCATACATGTATCTAGTGGTCCATATAGAAAATTTCCTCAAATTTTTACTATCGTACAAGATAGTAAAACAGACCGACAACCTACCATGTAGCCCAAAGAAAGGGAAAACAGGTCACAAGAACTAGTAAGAGGCCTACATTTCCATAGACTTGTATAAACTAATGAAACCAAGAATTACATGATGCTCATGCCCGTGAATGTGTTCAAGGACACCATGTCCAATAATCTAAACAAGGGCTTCATATAGAATGTAATAGTCCTACTAAGGACAAATGAACCCAAATGGAACCATACATCCGAAATCGCATATAATGTATCAAGTAATTTATGTTCTAAGGGTTCTACCTACTTTAAAAATTCTCAATATGAAATCGTAACCATCTATGTATCACTTGGTCATGCCAAAAACGTTTTACTGGGCCATAATACCATCATTTAAACCACTGTTAATGGAAAATAACCTTAAAACAATTCACATTTTTTTGTTCAAAGAAACCAAAGAGAGGTTTAATCTACCCTTACACGAGGATTTAAATGAAGTACACCGATTTGGGTTCCCCTTTCAATCCACATAATTAATTCACATTTAATCATTATACATTTAAAAGTTTTTATTTAGAACATTATGTACCGACTATAAAACAAAATTACATGGTACCAGATTTAACGAACAAATCAAGGAAAATAAGGACGTCTTATCAAACTTACTTTTTAAATAATTATCCATTTATTTATGTTTAGTCATAATTATGGAATTTATCAAAATAAATTCATTTTGTGTTATTAATTAATTGGTGACCTACGAGGGCACTGTTAGACGTACCTAGGTACATTAGGTTGAAACCCAATAGAAATTGTTTAATTATTAGATTTTAAAAAACACCTATAGTGGTTTACCAACAAAGAAACATGCCCCAACTGACTTACTTGGGTCTAGTTGTGCATTTTTGAAGCTAATAACATTATCTTCATGATCGTGTGATAGGGGTACAAGTCATATTAAGGAATCCAGTTCATTTTTTACCTATATTAAACACCATTTAATTTTATTACCATTTGATGATATAATATTCTCTTAAACCATAGTTAAATTATATGGGTTTCCATCTTGAATTTATAAATCTACCATACACTTTATTGGGCATAGACTAACTCATATTTAATCAGAACCATTTCAATTTTACTTTTGAACATTAAAAACCTTTTAAATTTTAACAATGGTATCTAAATATGTATAAATATTTTCAAAATATTTATTGAATACATGGGTTACCCTTTCCCAATCATAAGTCACCCATTCACCACATAAATAAAATTTGGTTCCCGCTTAAACTGAATAAATATATTTAGCCCATGCAACCATTTATGCATATTAACAACAAACTTCCATGATAACATAAGTAATAAACACAAAGAAACATTCTATAACCCAGAATCATGATATAAAAGATAAACAAGCTATTAAATAGGCAACATCTAATATCAATCAAGCCACACAACACAAATCATCATGTGACCTATAAATTCAACTACATGGCATGTAATATGCCTGGTATGTGAATAACTATGTTCCTATAATGATGCATGTAATTATTCTTCCATTCCATACTACTATAAGGGTTAATACATTAAATATCATAAATAAATATGTATAGAAAATTACACTATTCACTCACAGTGAAATCAAAATCAACTTTAATAGAAAAAAACACAAACAATAATCCCAACCTTGTCCACTTGGAATTTTCCTCAGGGGTGGGGTGATCAGTACTAGAAATGGTTATTTACCAAGAACCAACACATTTCCATTCTCCTCTCTACTAGTCCAAAACATTAGTATAAGGAAAAGAAAGGCTCTGATACCACTTTGCAATAGCCGGACCTGATTGACCACTAGGATGGTATCCAGACTGATATTTCACATGGCCCCAAGCATGCCTCCCCATATGCCAGAGGATCATGACTAGCAACGAGGGTGTAAGGATGTGATAGTCGGGATACTATACCCCCATGACTAGTGTAGCAAAATGGTATAACATAAATAAATAAATAAAATAAAGGAATTAGTAAAAAATTAAATATAGATAGTAGTAAAAAATAAAATAAAAACTATATAAAAACATGTATGAAACTATTGTATACATTGCATGAATTTCTAGATGATGATACATGACTAATACAACATACAAACAGTATGAAACATGACATTGTACAGTACTAGAATAATGTAATGAATAGAAAATCCCAAAGGGGGTCTCCATGAGCATCCTGAGATCCAGCTCCATCATGTGCCACTAACTCTAAGGTACAAGTGTTACAACATAAGAAAAGGTCCATGGTCCCACATACATGAGATATACTCAGGTACCTCATTGCAATAGCGGTCTGAGCAGGGTGTGAGATATAAATCTGAGTTGGTTATCACCCATAATGTCTACAAGTAATCTATTATATTAACTATTATGTAAAACCATGTGCAAGTATAAATATATATTAGATGTTTTGAATAAGTAAATAAACATCAGTCGGCTCAGGTTTTAATGGTACACATGGCTGACTATACCTTCTTTGGCACATGACTGGAAAGAGTTTGATAAAAGTCTATATATATAGGTAGAAAAATATATATATATATATATATATTATAGTTATATTTTTCATCCACCAATATGAACCAAGTACGTGTGTATGTAAGTGGTCATATACCTATAATACTAGGTCTTGGCTTGATCGGGGCATAACTCTGTCATCCATAACTAGTTTGAATGATCCAATAATCCAGTAATAGGGTACATTCCCAATATCTCATAACGAATGGGATATTCCATTCTTGTCACTTGAGATAGTGAGTGTTCCATCATGTAAACACTCAAATAGTAGTGAGTGTGCCTTCATGTCAACACTCAAAAATGGATGTGGTGTGTCATGACCACCGTCCACATAGTGTCACATAGGTGTGATTACATATCTCAACATCCAATATAAGGGATAATGATTCCACCATTTTAAACTACACTATTTCCATCACCCCACATCCCATATCAAGGTGTAATAATATAACAATAATAATAGACAACATGAGGCATTACCTCTCATGATTTACATTTAATAATCACAATTTAAATTAAGGGAATCATATTTATAAGAATTTAAATAAGCCATGATTATCTAATTACAAAAAAAGGCATGGTAATACCACTAAAATAAATTCAATATTAATGAAACCATTTAATACATGCAAGGGAAAACAAGACACTATGAACAAGATTATAAATCTAATACATGCCAATTAAATCAAATAAGACATTTTAAGAAAATAATTCTATCATGAAAATCCATTCCATTTAATACAATTTCTTAATTAATTATCATTTTAATAAATAAAGGGATGTGGTCATACCAACCATTTAAATTACATTTAGAATATTTCATTTAATCTACTAAAAACATTTCCAAACAATTACAAGTATAAAATAGTAACATAGAAGGTGTTTTGGTCCATTTGGATGATCACCTAAATTAGAAATCCTATTTATTAAGTAATTCATGCCCTTAGAAGGTGATTTTTCCATTTATAATTTAGGAAGATGTGTTCCAGGAATGCACTTAGGCGGTGAAATGGTTCAATAATCATTTATATAGAAAGTAGGAAACATCAATTAAATATGAAAAAGTATCCTTTTATTAAACATGATTTATGTAAAAATATAAATGAAATGAGGTCCATCCATGCCATGAGGCCAAAAAAGATGCAATTAACTAGATATAACATTTTTATTTTGACGGTAATGCACCTTGTTTGCAGGTTTTTATTATTCAATCATGAAATTATTTATAAAAAATTCACTTAGCATAAATAAACATTGAATTCATATATCATAACTCAATTCTCATTAAAGATTCATTTTTAACAAACTACCCCAAATGAAAATTCAATTCATAAAGGTTCAACATGACAAATATATTTATTTATTAGTATACATGTAAATTTAATTATAAAGTTAATAAATATATAAATATATATATAATAAAATATTTATTATTTAAAAATATTTATTTTAATATTATAATTAGTTAAATATATATATATATATGTATATATATGTATATAAATTATTTTATGATTTTTTTTGGAAAAAATTATATATATTTTTGAAATATTAAAAAAAATATTAATATATAATATTTATATTAATTATATAAATGCATTTTTTAATTAATGTATATATATAAAAATTATTTTTTAAATATAAATATGGTAATCTTATATGTATTAATAATATTTTTTTAATTTTTTTATGAGTGCTAAATAAGATACCGATTTATCAACACTATTATCTAGTACAGATAAAGGACTCTCTTTTATCTGTGCTTTCTATTTAACGCTTATAATACAATCATTGTGTAAGCCACGAGCTGTGGTAGTGCAACAACCAAATATTGGTTTCTAGACCTTCTTATTGTGAACCCCTTACATGCTATGAAACATCCATAAAAAAACAAATTCACATCTTGAATCATATGGTAACGCCGTAAATACTCCATGCAGCTATAATTTTATTCTCATCAACTCTTCTACTGTATCCAAACACAGCTATCCTGTAAAATTCACAATGTAATTGACTAAAAAGGTCTATACCGTCACTCCTGTAGACTCCTCTCAAACCTTGGACCCATTAAAACCATGTTTGGGTTACTTGGAGATCAATTGATGGGTATTTTAAGGAGTTTTAAATTAAATAAGTGTGAAAATTATTATTATAAAATAATAATAATAAATTAAGATAAAAAATAAATGGGGTACATATTCAATTATTGTGGGTGTCTAGATACTATGTTTCTGAGTACGTTGAGCTTATTTGGGTTTGATATGATGAACCCATTTAGAGGGGAGTATGTATTAAAATTGAATAATATTATTATAAGATAATAATAATAATAATAATCTGAGTTATTTTTTATAATATGCAGTGATCCCAAATTATCCATTCAGATGATTAGGAGGTTATGTTTGGCTTGGAATGATGACCCAATGGTTAAAATTAATTTTTATAGCTGATTAGAGAAAATCATTGAACTCCTGGAATATTATTCTTGGAATTATTTCTTTAATATATGGATTCTATGAAATTACATATGAATTAATGAATCTGGACATCACTGAAATTAGAGGGTCAGTAGACTGATTAGTGGTACAGATATATTGTGATTGAGTTATGGTTAATGGGTTGAAAGTGAATTTTAATGGGATATATGATAACATATAGATATGCATTATTGTGTAGAGAGACCAAATAAATGATAAGTGGTACGTTCATGAAATAGTGTGTACTCTTGAAGTAACAATGTTGTCTACATGACGTAAATTTGACAATCAAAATCATATAGGATAATGAAATTTTATGTAACCCATGAATGAAGAAGAATGGGGGCCTATTGTGGTTGGAATTAATGGAGATGGACTGATATTAATTTTATTTTAACTCAAGAACAACACACCCATTTTACAATCATTTAGACTCATGAAGGAATATCATTTAAACATAAGAATACCCAACCACACTGCAACTATTGGCCTTCAGGTGAGATCAATTTATGAATATCATTTAAACAAAGCAATCCCCACCAACCATTATGTTACCCATCCTGTGAGACATAATTATGAATTTCATTTAACCATGCCAATACCCAATGAGTATTGTCAGGGAACATATGCCACACCAAATATTAGATGTTCCAACCTTCATTGTCACCAGATGGAAGACACACCAAGGATGGATTTTTTGGGCCTCCTCCAGGTCATCATTGGGATTCTATAGCTGAAGCTCTAATTACCTGATTCCACTTTTATAGCCCACCCCATAGCTACCAATGTACAAATACAAACTCTTTATTTAAACCACATAAGATGTTTCCCACAGGGTTCTCCATGCGATAGATCCTTCCACGTAGTCTGCATCGGGCTCTTGCTTCATCACATCGAGACTCTTAGTGGCGCCTCTATCCTTTATAACCCCCATAGTTATCCTTTGTCTCTTATCCCTGAAGAAGGCCTTCCACATGAACCATCATTGATGGATGGCCTCCATGGGAAAATCGGTATTATCATTCCGCCTCCCCCTAGTGATGATAATATTTGCACGGAGACAATGATGGCCCTGAGAATTCCATTTCCCTAGACCCACATTAAATTTTTTTCCCCAAATACATTGAGAATTACATTAAACTAATAAAATTGATGCCTCTTTTTTTGTAAATTTTTCTTACATTTGTGTTGCCCAAGCCCATGGGCTCTTTGGGCTTTCCCTTGGGCCGACCCTGCATGGAGACACTAACCATAAGTGTGGTAAGTGACCCACTTTCCCATCTTTATTTCTTTCTTTTAATTTATTATCTATGAAACTAATTTATTTTTAATATATAGTTCTTTTGTTAATGATCCTATATATATATTATGTTGTTAAAATTGTGAATATAACTTATATAAGTTTGAAAATTACCAAAAAAATTAAATAATTTAACATATGTTTTTATAAATATAATTAAAAATATATATATACAATTATACATATAAATAAATACATTAATATAGAAATATATTTTTGAATAAATACATATATATTTATAAATAAATTTATATAATTACAAATTTATATATATAAATATTTTTTATGAATACATATATTTATAACTATTTAATTAATTATAATAACTTTTATATTTATAAATGTAATTTTAATATATTGTTATACATACATTTATAATTACAACTATTTATATATTTATATAAAAATATATTTATAAATATATATATATTTACTAAATTAAAAAATAAATATAATTATCTAATTATATAATTATTTTTATAAATATATTTATTCTAATTATATATTATTATAAAATTATATATATATAATTATAAAAATACTTATAATAATTTTTTTATAATTATAAATACAAATTAATATATAGATAAATAAATTAATGTAATTACAATAAATAAATAAATATATATATATATAATTGAAATAAATATTCATTTATTTATAAATATATATAAATAATCATAAATATGTATTTATAAATATAATTATAAATAAATATAAATATAAATAAACAATAAAATAATTAGTTATATAAATATTATAAATTGAATAAAAGAATTATAAATCAATGTTATGTGTGGGTAAAATAAAATTTCATAAGGGAAAGCTAATGTTAAGGGACAACAGAAGTTAGGTATGGGAAAAGATGTTATGTAAGTTTAAACTGAAACTGGTATAAGTTATGTAAGGGTGTGTGTGTGTAAAAATAGTTTATTTAAGGGTGAAAAGATGTCATGTATGGGAAAACTAATATTAAGTAAGTGTAAAAAAAATTATATAAGGGTGAATCAATGTTATGTGATGGTAAAAAATGTTAATTAAGTGTAAAAAAATTATGAAGAGGAAAATTAATGTTAATTTAGGGTAAACCAATGTTATGTAACAGTAAAAAAGGATATTTATTTATAAAACACTATTATTTAAGAGTAATCAAAATTTGATAAATGGAAAACAAAATTTAATGAACGGGGAAAATAATTTAAGTTAGGGTAATAAAAAATTATTTAAGGGTAAACATAAGTTACGTAAGGGGAAAAGTATTTAATTTTAAAAAAAATCTATGTAAGCTTTATCTAATGCTATGTTAGGAAATAAAATTTTTATGTAAGGGTAAACTAAACTTGTGTAAGGGAGAAAAAAATGTTAAGTAAGGGTAGCCTAACATTAAGTAAGTGTTTATGAATGTTAAGGGTAAATAGAAGTTAGGTAAGGATAAAACAATGTTATGTAAAGGTAAATAGAAATTATATAATTGATAAAAGAAGTAATGTAAGGTTAAAATAAAGTTATATAAGGGTCAACTGAATGTAATTATGGGTAAAAAAAATTAATATAATGGTAAACTAAAGGTATGTAATGATAAACCAATATTCTTGTAATGGTAAATTAATCTTATGTAAGGTAAAAACATGTCATGTAAGGGAATAATTAACTTATGTAAGGGTAAACCAAATTTAACTAATAGTAATCCAAGGTTTTGAATAATTAAAATAAAGTTTTGTAAGGGTATGATAACATAATTTAAGGATAAATATTAGTTATGTAATGGTAAAAAAAATTTATGTAAGTGTGAAATAAAGTTAAGTAATTGTAAAACAATGTTATGTAATGGTAAAAAATTAGGTAAGCGTTAAATAATGATATGTAAGGGTGAACAAAATTTATGAATAGGAAAACTAAATTTGAGTAAGGGTAAAAAATGAAATTTAATGGTAATGTATAGTTAAACAATGGTAAAACTCTATTTAATGGTAAAAAATTATTCTAGTGTTACATACTATTATGTAAGGGTAAAAATAGTTAGTGTGGGTAATAAAAATTTATGTAAGGGTAAATAGATTCTAAGTAATGGTAAAAAATTTTATTTAGGGGTAAAGAAGGTATGTAAGGTTAAACTAAATTTATGTAAGTGTAATGAAATTTTATGAAAGTATAAAAAAATGTTATGTAAGGTTAAAATAAATTCAATTAAGGGTAATCAAAATTACTATTAGTGTAAAAGAATATTATGTAATGTTAAATATAAACCTTAATAGGTTATGTAATGGTAAATTAATGTTTATTCAGGGTAATAAAATTTTGTGTAAGTGTAATGTGATGTCAATTAAGGGTAAAACAATGTTATTTAAGTTAATATATTGTTATGTAAGATTTAAAAACTTCTATGTAATGGTGAAAATATTTTTTTAAATTGTAAAATAATGTTAAGGTTAAAAAATACATTTCTATTAAATTTAGTTCACTTGTTTTTAGTTATATTCAATTAAATATTGGTCATAATGAGTTGGTATTTTTCAAAAATATCATTTTTGGAATAATGGTTGTGTAAATTTTATGTCATTATAGAGGGTGGTATTGAACATTAAAGGATGTGCTCATTGATAAAAATTATTTTTCTCAAGCAGAAAGAAAAAACAAGTATGTTTTGTAAATGAAAATTTATATATAAATATAGATTATAAAATAGAATTTAATTTTCTCAATAAATAGGTTATTACATATATAGATCATGTAACAATAGAATCAATCAATTTAAATTCCCCTTAGTACCACAACCCGATGTATGAACTGCACTTTCACTCTACTCCCATCAAGTCTGTGTTCTTGGTTGCATAACTATTAGTGTGGGTTACTCCTAATATTGTTCCCCCACCATAATGAATAAAATATATGGGTTTGGTTCTGATACTATTATATATTACTCTTCTGATGATGGAAGATTAATATGTGGTGCTTTAGGTTCATCCTCATACCACTATGTAGAGGACTGCCTAACATAATATGTGGAGCCATATGGAAATGGTTTTAGAGGCATGAAAAGAGCACCTAGAGATGCTTGAAATGTGTTGTAAATGAATTCAATGCTAAAGGAAGTGTCACCTTATGTCTGAAAATGTTATGAAATCATATCTAAGTCCCACATCATCATCTATATATAGATCCCTAAAATATGATGTATTTGAGATGAATGTATATCAGATGTATCAGTAGAAATATATGGAACATAAACCTATCAGAAATGAAAATGATCAGTCATCTATTTTGTGGGATCCTTTCTCTATGGTGAAACAAAATCTGTAGGATCTTCTCTTGAGCATCACTCATTCATTCATTGCCTACAACATTGCATTTGTTTGCATTTATGTCTTCTAGAACAAAGTGATAGTGGAGGTACATCATCCTAAGTGGTAGAAAAATTCATATCACCATTCCAAAGGGCCTCTATCAGAACATGTTGATCAGGATAAATTTGTGTCTCCTCTTCATATATATTGTAATGTATGAAATGGGGAGGATCTCTAAGAGCCCTTAGATCTGGGTGAAGTACTTCTTACCTAATAAATTCATCTTCCTGAGGATAAATTAAACATATAATTTGATCAATTTTTCCCACTGTAAATGAAACAATAACAAAATTAATATAAAACCTGTCTTAAAAAATATAATAAATGTCAATAAAGACACCAAATTCTAAATTTTGATCCTACAGAGTGTAAGGTAAAGGCTTATTTTTCTTCGGTACCGGTTTTAACAATCTTCTTGATCAGATAACTAGAAGCATGTTGTGTGATATCAATGATGAGAGATAATTTATTGGGAAAGAATGTCACAACACTCAATGTAAAATGAATGTTATCAGGGAAAACTCTTCTTTTGTCTACCTATAGTCATAATAGAATGAAATCCACCAACCATTCAGGGTGAAATAATTATATGATGTATATATATAAACTATCCATGGCTTGATCTAGCTTCATCCACTCAATGATGTTGAAGAGGATGAGTGACACAACTACTACACGATCTTTATCCATAGATATGTAGTATGGTGGAATCTATAGGTAGAAAAAAATCCAATATCTATATTGCATGTATCCTAAAATGATTACAATAAGTTTTTTATAAAATTTCACAAAAATGTTACTAAAATAACATTTCAATATATTATAAAATTAGTAAAAAAAATCTACAAAAAAACATTAGGTTTAACATACAAAGTTTCATTTATAGCATCGATAATCTATCAGAAACTATGCATACTATGTCTTAGGGATTGTACATAATAAAGATCCTATATCCATATTATAAAAAATAATTATAGTATATGTAACATTAAATTAACATATTTTAGGTATTTCTTTTCTCTTTTTTTGTTTCCGTATTTGTTTTGGTGTATTTTGGTAATTCTACAGATAATGATCATCTACTGGGAAAAATTACCAAATCTTTGTGGATCTTTGTTTGTTGGATTTAATGATGTATTGGAATAAATATAAAAGTGGATTAATAGGATTTACTTTGGGGTCCAAGTTGACTGAGTGTGTTTTTATAAATGTTTCTATAGAATATGGGTACTTGGAATTTTCACATTGTGAACTGGTTACATGACAAGATACTTTTTCCTAGATGATGCCATGAACTAGTGAAGTGCATGAAAATTTTACAAGACATCAAATTGGATTACATCATTAATTGATCAATCATTATATTTTTTAAATGAGGTGATTTCTTTTTTAGAAAATATTTATTCAGTGGATTTCATGTTGGGGACCTAGGATTCATTCCCTTAAATGTGTGTGTCCTACAGTTTTGTATGTGCAACATGTATGCAAATTTTTGTTTCAGAAGTCATGAATCTTTATCAAAACATTGAAGCTCTCAATAATGATTTCTAGGATCTCTAATATTTCTATGTCATTTAATTTAGAGATTAATCTTTCTGGTATTTTCACTAAATATATCTAGGTATGTGATATTTCTTCTTCTTCATTTAGATTTTTCACTATAGCATCATTCCACTATGTAATTTAGAATAGTTGGTCCTGTCGTGTTGATCCTTCATAACCCTTTCATGATTTATTCTATGATCTTTTTCTCGAGGCTATCCTTTTTGTTGGTTGGGTTGCTTCATCTAATTTCCAAGATATATGTATTGATTTATCATTATCATTGGCCTTTCTTCTTTTTTAATTGAATATATGATCAAAGGATTAATTCTAGGCCCCTATTGATTTTTTTGTGTTCTTTCATGTTCAGAGATCCGGTTGTGGGCGTGTGTAGCCTATGTTTGAAGTAGTTATTTTTTCCACTATAATATTATTGATGAATATTGATTTCACATGTTTTGATAATTTTTATAATAAATAATTGCATGATTTATTTATTTATTTGTGTGTGTGTGTGTAAAAATGAGGCTTTGAGAAATGATTTTTCCCTTTTTTTGGTAAAAGGAAAAGGTAATTTCAAAGCACTGTGAAATTTAATTATGAAATGGTTTTGAAATCATTATTTTGATGAAACGGTTTGGAAAATTTATAAAATGGTATGCATTATGAACACATGTGGACGGTCTAGTAATATTCCTCATCTATTCATACTATCAGGGTGTTCACTCATGAGGTGTTACTCTTCTCACAAGGAATTCTATTATTGGGAAGCTTTCACCCTGTTGGTAGGTTCACTAGTTGAGATGTCCTCTACTCCCTATATTTGATGAATATATATAGAGACTTGGTTCATGTGATTGTTAATGTTTTGGTATCAGTGTTCTATCTAGACTAACCTCTAGTAATGCTTGACCTGTTTTACCTACTCTTGTGGTTTTACTTATTTGGACATTATATGGTATGTTATACATGATATGAATAATTTAATGTATTTGGTATTATTTGAATCTTCATTAATTGGGTTATTTAGAAATGTGGGAAAGGGGTATTTGTTTTCCATGCTTTTGATATAAATATTATTTAACTGATTATCATGACTTATATTATTTAAATTTGATAATTGTTCATATTTTAATACTTCAACTTGTTATATAAACGCAAGGTGGGATCCTACTAATACTGTTTAGTTAACACCCTGCACACCCCTTTAATGGTGCATAAACCATGTTATGTATTTCGATGTAGGGAAAGGTAGGGTTCCATAATGAGGTGGTGGGTTTTGGTTAGTTGTTTCTAGGTAGTCAGTATTGAGGTGGTGGGAGTTTCCCCAATTTATCACAAGGAGTTGATGTTTTAGTTTTAGTTTTCCTTCGATTTTGGAATTGCATCTTGTAGACTTTTTATCTACTTTTGAGTTGTGTCACATCTATTTTCACCTTTTCTCTATGATATGTATTTCTTTTTTTAATATTCCAATGATTCTTCCTTTAGTGTATACATATTTTATTTTATCAACTTTAGGTTTGTTTTAATCAGTCACTCTCGTGGTTGTTGATTCCTAGGTGCTAATCACCCACCTGTGGGGATCGATAATTCCCTTTAGGTAAGTGTCAGGTAGGGTATGGTACTAGGTAATGAGGTAATCTAGGTCAATTCTCCATAGTTTGGTATCAGAGGGTGGTGTTATTAGTTTTTGGAAGTTGGTTGAATGGAGATAGGATTGTCCGAAAATGAGAGGTTGGTGGCGGTTACATTCTACCCATCTCCTATCATGATGTGACTCATGTTACCATGAGATATTGGGATGTGTGTCTCATGTTTTTAGTTTTTCTATTAGTACTAGTTTCTTCTTGTGGTTTTCTAGTTTGAAATGCTATTCTCTAGTTGTTTGGTCTTCTCTTCTATTTTGGTGTATAATAGTATGCCCCCAAGAAGTATCCAACTAGTTCCTCAGGAGATTTTAGTGTATTATCCTCAAGGGAATCTTCCAATAGATCAGAATCTTATCAAAGTTATCATGTGGGAAATTTTTATGTTGACCAAAATGTACTTCAAGTCCAAAACACATTTTTTGATGTAAAACCAGGAGATGAAGGATAAAGGATTCAATAAAATGAGTTCTTATGCGAGAATCCACTAAACATCAAGGGTATGAGTGAGACCAATGAAGCATTGGATTAGCTAGAAAATATTTATCATATCTTTTACTTCTTAGATACACATGTGAAGATAGTGGTAAAGTGTTCTGAGTTCAGACATGAGGGTCCCAGTAAGCCTTAGACATATTCCATGGTACATGTGGATAGACACATGAGCATGAACTGGAAGGGTTTAAAAGCCCACTTCATTCAACAATTTCATCTAGAGTGACTGTCGACAGAGAAGTCTCTCTAGTTCCTCTCCCTAGAGAAGGGAATTAATTCGGTGTCAGTGTACACCAATCTATTCAAGAAGATAGTTCATTTTTACCTAGAGGTTGTACAAAATGTCCAAAAAGGCTCATAAGTACATGTAGGGTTTGTGAATAGACATCAGTTCACCAGTATTTATGGTGATTCTTTTTAACTATGTGATGCGAGTAGACAAAGAAATGATGGTAGATTTGAATAAGCGAAAAATGTTTGGTCATTATTTGCCTTCTTATTACCCAGTGGTAGCTTCAGTTGTGTAAATGGAAAGAGGAAGTGACATGATCATTATAGGAGTGGGGGGGGGGTTGTTCTCTGTGTTGATCCTCCTCTACAACTTCAATTTTAGCAAATATTGTGCCTTTGACTTTCTATCAGTTTGGAGATGTTGGGAACATATGACCTTCTTATTCTATAATTATTAATTTGTGTAATAGTTATGGATGGTATGTCCATGTACTATGTTTCTATCAGTATATGTTTGTTCCCCATTATGGTCAATGATCATTATCCCCAAAGGATACCACATTGCATTTAGATGCTTCAAAGTCTAAAGAGATCATACCACATACCTCAAGATTGAAGCACCTTTACATTTTGGACTAGTTACCAGTGGAGGAAGATGTGGGTCCAGTGACAGTGAGTGGTACCATATTTATTGTATCTTGAATATTGGGAAAATTATTTGACACATGTTCTTCCTATTCTTTTATATCTACCTATTTTGTGGATATGATTATAATTACAACATAACTCATGTCCCTTTTAATGGAGTTAGTGAAACTTATTGGAATGAGTAAAGATAAGGGGTTTCAGTTTCCTTGTTGTTCACTATTAATAGCTGATGAAGATTTAGTTTGGGATTTACTCATTATTTAAAATATCTAATTTGAACCATCACTAAAAAGGATTGGTATATCTATCATCATGTTGATCTTGATTATTAGAATCATTTTGTATCATTCCATGTATTTTATGAAAGCTATCAAGTGTTTTAAGTAGAGTGGGGTATGAGGTTAGATCATGAGGGACCTTCCCATCCAAGTTGTTTGAATTTTTTTCCAACTATTTCAGCTGATCATGATGCCATTTCTATTGTGGGTAAACATACATTGATTGTGAGTGATTTTATTATTGTTTTGCAAATGATTTGTTCACTCTTCATCTAGAGAATAAGTTATAGTTTTGGATTAATTTGGTACTAGTTATGTAGTTGATCTTGATACCCTCTTATCTTATGGTATCAGTAGAGATGAAATATCTCATGATTCAGTTGGATGATCTAATAAAGAAAGGTTTTGTTCTCCCCAATGTTTATCCTTGGCAAACCCAATACACTTTTTCAACAACCCTGAAGGTTCACTTCTTTCTTGTGTGTACTATTGGAAGATGAACTGAGTAAAGATTATGAATATATATCATTTGACCTATTTGGATGGTTTTTTTGACCAGTTAAAGGGGGAAATATGGTTTTTGAAGATCAATCATAGGTCAGGTTATCATCTGCTCAGATTTATTGAGTCTGATATACCAAATAATTTTTCTTGAGTAGGTCCCACCATTATGAATATCTTGTAATATTTTTTTCATGAATAATTCTACTACATTTTTATGGCTTTAATGAATAATATATTTTGTGATTAACTCAATACATTTATGGAAGTGTTCATAGATGACATTTTCGTATTCTCATGATCCGAACATGAGAATGGGAACAATTTGAGTTTGGTACTAGAAATCCTAAGGATTAACCATTTGTATGGAATGATTTGGAATGTGGTTTATGGACCCAAGAAGTAATGTTATTGGGGAACATGGTTTCCATGAATGGGATTTCAGTTGATCTATAGAAGGTGAAGGTTTTATTTTCATGGGATGATACATGGAACATCTTTGAGATTCATATCATCATTAGTATTACTGGCTACTAATTATGGTTCTATAAGGACTTCATGAATATGGAAACACAATTGACTATTTTTACTTGGAAGGGTGTGAAATTAATATATGATGTGAAGTGTTAGTCATCTTTCAATGAAATAAATTGAATTCAAACATCAGTTGCTATTTTGATCATACCTTAGTCTAGTAGAGGTAGGTAGTTTTTTATGATTGTGGAGATGTTTTGGGTTATATAATTTTGAAGGAAAATCATGCGGGGGCTTATGGATCTTTCCATATTTGATGGTATGCTAATAAATACCCAATCATGATTTTCAGTTTTCCACAGTTATTAATGTGATTAAATATTGGTTGAACTATATTTTTGGGGAGAGGTTCAAAAATCATTTGGACCATAAGATTATGAAAAATATATTTTCTTGAAAATACTTGAATCTCAGACAACAGTGGTGTGTGTAGTAAATTCATACATTTGACTTGAAAATGACTTAAACCCTTGGGAAAGTGAATGATTTTGCCAAAACACATATTCTAAAATTTCCATCGCATGCTATTTTCGAATCAAAAGTGGTTTGAAACCTTATAGGGATATATTAATAGTCGCACCTAGATCCTCAAGAGAAAATTTTAGGTATGGTTATGATTTGTGTTCAGTTATCATCATCTCCTCATGAGTATATTGTTCTAGATCAATAGTTGGATGATGAATTTAGGTAAGGGTAAATAGAGAAACCATATATGGTGGGGAGCCAATTTTTTTAGTCTCTACCTTTTGATGGTATTATCACTTTTGGGGATCAGTTTTTTATTGCAGCATCAATGAGAAGATCATTTTGGATTGACTATCATAGTTCTTCATGTACCATTCATATGATAACTATGAAAAATGTATTAATATATGGGATGATGATTCTAGTATATGGTTAAAAATCTGGAAATTAAAATAGTTTTTTCCCAATGTAACACATGACAACAAGTAAAGATAGAGCATAAAAAACTTTTTGGCCTACTGCAGACTAATTTAGTTGTAGTTTGTAAGTGGGAATAGGTGTCCATGAGCATTATTGTTGGATTAACATAGAATCCTTTCTAGAGGAATATTATCTAGGTTTTTATTGATCAGTTAAAAAATTCAGTTCACATCATTCTGATCAGGGACACCACAAAGGTTGATGACCTGGGTAAACTATATTTTAAAGAGGATCTGTAGTTACAAGGGGTTCAGTATACCATCATTTTGGATTTGGATCATAGGATTATATCATGGTTATGGAAGTGTCTCTAAGAGGTGATGGGGATTGAGGTTCGGTTGAGTACAGTTTACCATTGATATATAGATTTTTAGATGATGTATGCTATAGGAATCTTAGAGGGTGAACTCCATGTCTGTGTCTTAGATTTGGGTTGATCCTGGAATATATATCTAGGACTTGTTGAGTTTTCTAATAAAAAATGATATTAGTCATTAGTTAGAATGGATCCCATTGATGATTTTTATGGTTTCCCATTTAGGTCAACTCTTTTTTTGGATGAGGTGGGAAATGAAACCTTTTTAGGAACGAGTCTTGTTCAAGAGACATTGGTGAGGATTCAAGATATAAAACATATTCTGGTTATAGCTTGGAGTCATAAAAAATTTTATTTATATATTTTTCATAATCTTTTTTAGTTTTCCATCAGTGATTGGGTTTTATTAAAATTATCGTCTCGGTTATGTCATTATTGGTTTGGAAATTAATGAAATTTTGCAATGAGATATGTTGTACCACTTGAGATAACCAAGTGAATTGGGACAGTTTCTTGTCATATTGAATTACCAATTCATTAGATTCGTATAAATGATGTTTTCCACATATATATGCATATGATGTACCATGATAATCCTTCCCATTAACTAAATAGGAAAAAAATCGAGTTGGAGATAGATGTTTCTATTGTAGAGAAACCAGTAGATATCATTGAATATTATGTAGAAGTCTTACATGGGAAGTTTATTTTGTTGGTCAGTGTATTATGGAAACACATATCAACTTCTCATGAGACGTAGATGAGTGAGTCTTCAAGAAGGTAGTAATGGACCCACCTATTTTCAGACACCATTTTTTCACATGACTACCCAGGTATAGAATGTCTTATGGTAGGGAGTTTTGTAACATTATTTTACCATCATTCATGTATTTCTTATCTCACTTTATATTTCCCCTTTTTCTTGGGTGAACTTTTTTCCTTCGGAGGATAAAGAATTTTTTGGGGTAATTTCCTAGTCTTTATGTAGTAATGATTGTTGGATTTAATGGAGTCAAGATATAAATGGGAAAAGGATAAATTGGATCTTATTTATGGTCTAAGTTGATCTAGGGTCATTTTTTAATTATTTTTGTAGAATGTTCCTGTATGAAATATTTATATGTTGAAATGGATTCACAATGTAAAACCATTACTGGGTTGATTTCATGCACTGTTATAGAGCATGGAATGTTTACATGATGGGGAAATCATTCTGATGTTATAATGTTCAGTCAATTCTTGTTTAACAAAGGTGATTCCATTTATAGTGTATATGGATTCCATGTATTTCATGTTGGGAAACTATGGTTCATATCATATAATGTGCATTTCCTATGGGGTTTTATGCACTTCAAATCTCATTATTTTTCATTCTATGTGAATGCTTCACTATCGAATCCTTGGATCTCTCACATGTGATTTTGGGGATCTCATCTCTTTCCAGATCATTTATTGACAATTTATTTTCATTGAATTTAAAATAAATCTCTCCAGTTAAGTGATCATTCAAATTATTCATTATCATTGGACACATTTGTGTTGTTGTACAATATTTTCAAATAATTTGTGCTTTTCATTTTTATATTCATTGATCTTTTCTAGATCTATTTTGTAATCTTCCTCCAAAGGTTGAACATTGTGTTGGTCAGAGTGTCATGTTTGAGATTTATGAGGTACATGTTGTTTTATCTTCCCTACCCACCATTATGATTGTTCAATTGATTCTAATATGGAATGATTTATTATAGGACCTTTTTTGTTTCCATTTCATTCTTCAATGTTGGTGGATTACACTGTGGGCATGTGTGACCCGTGATTGAGGTAGTTTTTAATGCATTTATCTTTTATTAGATTAATATTAATTTCTATGGATTATTTTATAAATAAAATGGGATGATTTATTGATTGTTTTGGGTGAGTGTGAACAAATTGTTTTTTGAAAAATATGTTTTTCTAATTAGTTTGGTTAATGGAAAAGGTATTTTTAAATAATTGTGAAATTTATTTATGGAATGGTTTTCAAAGAATTGTATTGATGAAATGCGTTAAAAACTACATCACATTGGATTCCATGGTTACTTAGGTCGAAGTTTTAGTAATAGTACATTTCCATAGATATTATTTGGGGGGTTTACTCATGTGTTGTTATTATGCTCCGAAGGCCTGTTTTTCTATGAAATTGTTAGACCTATTGGGAAGTTCACTTGATAGGTGGTCCTATTACCTCTATATTTTATTTGTATATCTAGAGACATGACGCACATGAATTGTTATATTTGGGTATGATTGTTCTTGTTATCTAGACATGTAGTAATCCTTAGTGTGATTTAACTATGTTTTTTATATTCTAATTTGGATTTGATATTATATGTGACGTGATTTAAAATTGTTTCACCAGGATTAATTAGAAATGAGGAAAAGTGGAATTATTTACCATGATTTTGATATAAAAAATTGGTTCATGGAGTTTCATGCCTTATTTTATTTGAAGCTTAGAATTTTTCAGATTGTTTTACAAATACCTGTCATGGATAACCTTGGTGCTATCCCACAAATCTTATTTAGATCACATCCTATGCACCCCTTCAGTGGAGCATAGTCCTTTTTATGTCATTCAATATAGGGAAAGGCAAGGAATCACAATGAGGCAGTGGTGTTTCTTTCAGCTGGGTCTAGGTTGCATTTGGTAAGATAATGGGAGATTTCCCATGCTATCATATAGATTATCTGTTTCAGTTTAGTCTTCCATTTTTTGGGGACTTGTATCTCAGTTATTGTTTAGCTACATATGAGTTGAATCACTTGTTATATTTCCATTTTCTATGACCTTTATTTCTTTTTCACACATCCATAATTTCTTTATATATTGTATATATATGTAATTTTTTCTGCTTTAGGTTGGGATAAATAATTATCTATAGTTATTGTTAATTGATGAGTTCTAGTCTCCACCCATCAGGGATTACGAATTCCCATTGGGTATGTGTTGGGAAAGGTTGGGTACTGGGTTGTTAGGGGATCCAGGTCCACTCACCATACTTTATGTTTATAAATTATATAAATAAATTTACAAAATACCTCAAATTAATGATATAAAAATGTAATCATCCCGAATAATAGTCCTGAAATTGGTGCTATGGAAGTGGTGCGATAACTCTAAGATAGATTCATGCAAAATAATCCAATTCCCACATATATAGAGTAGACATAGACACTACAATAGGATCTGCATCTTCTGAAGAACCAATTAAGATTCATCTATACAGATGTGATAATATAGAAAACACCCAACATTATCTCTCTGTTTATTCATGATCTTCATATAATGGTAGGTACATTTTGTGTTCCAAGATAGTGGAGTGGTCTAAAGACAACATTCCTCTATTTAATCATATAATATAAGCATGTTTGTGTAGAATTTGTATCTCCTCATCAGGGTCATTAGGAATTAAAGAGTTATTCTCATCAATCCACCCCATGTGAAATCATGATCCAAAGAAGACACATGGTATGATGATGATTTCAATTTCTAGTAGATGATGTTTGAGCACACAGAAGTATCCCATAGTTTCACCCATAACTGACTATCCATCACTGAGTATAACAACCTTATATGCCACATCCTCTAATGTAATAGTCATCTCCCCTTCCAGGAGATGAAATGTTTGTGTTTATGATCTAAAAATCTTAAATAGTGTGATAATCAAATAGTGACCAATATTCTTGAAGTCACATAAGGTGACTCCAAAAAAGAAAACACATCTTAGGTGTGGAGCAGTAACTACTAGAGGCACATCATGGTGAAAATGATGTGCACTACACATAAAAATATATTTAATAGGTCATCATACCAACACGTCACACTAAACATGTGACTACTGAAAAGAAAATATTGTTTCCTACATCTAAATGTATGAGTAGTAATATATTGATGGTAACAACTATTTAAAAATACATGATTTTATTGTTTTGTTTAAAAAATATTATGGTTCCAATTTTTTGAAACAACCATATACTTTATTTATGACATGGAATTTATATTATATTTCATTTATGTATTAATATTAGAAAACTAGATTTCATTATAGTGGAATTTTTCAAATTATATAGTCATGTTTTCATCATCACATGTAATGATAATAATTAAAAAAATAGTAGTATGTAATATTTTTACATTAAAAAATAAAGTACATTAACAATTTAAACTGATAAACAACTTACCTATAAGTCTTGGGAAACATGTAGGTGTGTGACCATCCTAACTACATAAACCACACCTCCCTGTAGGTGTGTATTTTCTGGTCCAATCCAACTCATATCAAATACAAGCTGACTTTGGGTTCACTTTTTGTTGTAGCGTTGTCATGTTTGGTAGAAGAGTGGATGCATCAAAAGGTAGAACAAAATCCTGATATCCCCCCATAGACATCCATGTATTACTATAAAAGTCAATAATAATCTATAATAGTTAAAATGGATCATAAAATTTCTCCTAATCTAAGTATAAAAAATTTCATGGCTTAAACACATGTGTCCATGGATACCGTAATGATCGAAAGTTAACAAAATAACAACAATGTTTCTCAAGTAAAATGAAAAGCCTACTACCATTGTCACCAGTCAGAGGGTCATGAGACTCAGTGACATAAAATATAAAATCTATATAGTAAAATTAATAGATATGAAATGATGTAGCATCTTGAATAGATCTGTCAATCCAGCACTGGAAATGTTGACCATATCACAACCCTATGTTTTGGTCCCCTTCGGCCTATTTTCCCCATTCTGAAAAAAATTTCATAGTGTGATAGAGGTTCTCTTATACTACATCTATAATTAAAATTTATAATATTATATTGATATTATATTATAATCATGGGGTTTCCTACTAATATATAATCTAATATTCTTAGCAACCTATGATGGGTAATTATTATACTCCCTTGAAAACTCTATTTTCTTATTCTACGATGTTGGTCATCATATGTCAATATCAACTACTTCCATCATACGCCATCGACTATTTATGGTCCATAATTTTCATCTTGTAATCATAAGTTTCCCAATCATGTCTGAGAATATTTTCAAGACACTCATCCATCCTTTGTTGTTGAAGCTCATAGGCTAATAAATAAGAACTAATCTGAACACATATTATTATAAGTACTACAATGATTTTCTAAAACAAAAAAATATTTAAACAAGATTTTTATGATTAAGTAATTATTAATTATAATTAATTAATTAATAATTAATATGTAATTATAATTAATTTTTAATTATAATCAGTAATTATAATAAATTAGTAAATATATTTAGTAAATAAAATTATAAATTAGAAATATTTATTAATTATTTAACAATTTCTTATCAATATATTAATTAATAATTAATAATTACTAATTAATAATTATTTTCAAATTAAATTATAATTTATAATTAAATTATTATTTATTCGTATTTAGTTAATTTTTATTCATTCATTGTGAATCATATTAATTTTAATGATATTTGTTAATTATTAACTAATCAAGTTAATTATTATTCATATTGATAATAATGTGAATTAAAAATCAAATTAATTTTTTATTTATTCAGTCATTAATCAGATTAAGTTAATTGATAATTTAAACAAATTATGTTATATAAATTATTATTAAAATATTATTGGTAAATTAGTAATTATTATTAATATTTTCGTAATTATAATTAATTTCTTATTACTTAATTAATAAGTAAAATTAATTAGACTTTTTAATTAGTAGTTATAATTTCATATTAATCCACAATTAATTATTAATTAACTAATTATTAATTAAATATTAATTACTTATTATCAATTATTTACTAATTAACATTCAGTATATTATTAACAATTAATTAATCATAATAAATTGTAATTAATATTTAATTTCTCTAAAGAATTCATTAAATAATAATTAAATATTCAATATATTATTTTACTTAAAAATAAATCAATTTAAGTAAATAATTAAATTAAATAAACTAAACATTAAATTACTACCTAAAAACAATATTAAAATAAATCAGACGACTTGCTAAATAAATATAAAATACATAAATAAAATTATAATCTATGTATTAAAAAAATTGGATATGTAAATTAAACAACTAGTTATATAACAACGGACAAGAAAATTAAGCAACTAGCTAAACAAATTAAACATGAGAATGGAAATTCTAGCTAAATGAATCTGAAATGAAAAATAAATTATAAGATAGATATAAAAATTTTAAATAAATTTGAAATAAAACTATTTATATTTATATGAAAAAACATTTCACTAAATTATACAACCAAATTATATAAAATTTAATACCAAAAAATGAGAAGACCACAAAATTTTTAGAGTGGTTTAATGAAGATTTGTACTTGGAGAGTGAGATTCTAATTAATAAATGTGGGAAGTAGAGTGATTTTTTGGGGTTGGGGAGGGTTGTTTACCCTGTTATAAGGAATGTCGAAAAGGGCTTCACATGAAGAGGCAAAATTAGTATTTAGATTTTAAGAAAGAGATCCAACTGAAGTAGAGCTCTTTGCTAAATATTTTTACCCAAAGTGCTAATGGAAGAGGTGATGTGGGGTTTTCGCCAAAAATCCATTTAATTTAGAGCTATTCTAGATGACCTATTGAGAATCATTTCTTATGGCACTAAAATGTCCAAATTTTTAAAAATAAACTTTAATCTTAATTAGTTAAAAAATTCTTGATAGATATGTTAGCTACTTTTTTGACCACTAATAGACTTTCCCAACATTCATCTTTTTTTAAATTTTAAAAGTTCATGGAAACCAATGTTTTTCTTTTTAATAAAATAATTTACCTCATGGGTGTTAGTTTTTAAAAAAAATGATAAAATCAACCTCTAAATGGTGATAAACATTGAATTTTTTAGTTTATTTATTTCTTCTAAATTATGTAATAGTAATAATGTTGATATAATTAATAATAAATCCTGATCATGATCATTGTTATTATTTTTGTTGTTATTTTTTATAGATCTTATATAATAAAATATAAATGTATTATGTCATACCAGTTATTGATGTACCATATATAGTTTCATTATTAAGATTATGTGCATATATATTTAATGATAAATCATTTAACTCATAATTTATAAAAGAGAATAATGATATATAATTATATATATAATTGATAATGTTAAAAATATCGTACATGTTTGATTGTTAATGTTGTTTTCATATTTTGATACGACCACCATCACCACTATTATTAATGTTTTAATTTTTATTACTGGTATTATAGAAGGGAACTTCTTAGTGGAAGGAGCCTTCCAGTGTCTTATGGATGCTTCAAATTTATGTCTCCCCCTAGTCATTCTTATATTATCATATTTAGTGTTTTCTTTCATTTTCTCCATCACTATGTTGTTTCCTTATCTTCTACTTATTATACCTGCAAAATAACATTAATATTCATCCAATCCTTTTTAACCCTTATAAATTAATGTTAAATGTAAAATTAAACATAAGTTATTATAAAATATCCACTCTGTAAATATTCACTTATCAAGCATCACTAGTTAAAATTTTTTTCCTATTCATTCATGATATAATATGGGTTTTATTGCTGAAAGGAATCAAAACCCCATTCTTAATTCTAATCAATAATTGTATTCATTATTTGAAGATTTATTATAAGAAAGTTATATTTTTTTATTGAATTATTCTACTATGTATTATTTAATAGGCATGTAAAATTTGGTTCAAAAAAAGAATACAAAGCTAGGGAAATGATACAAAAATGACACATAATTTATTTCTAAAACTATTATGCTGTAAATTCCCAATGTCATATTATTAAAACACTTACCTACTACAATATATAAATAATAATCATTTAACATGAACTATTAAAGGATGAAGCATTATTATTTATACACCATCAACACCATCTCTATATTTCGTTGAATTAAATGTTTCATATTTCATTATACTAAACTTTATTTGTTCATTAATTATTTATTGAGATATCATCACTCAACTCACACACTGGTTATACAAATATTTGAAGTTATGTGTCTGGTTGTGCTTATATAAACCATGGTAGGATCAATATTTTACCTTTTCCCTAGAAAATTCCATGGGTTTAAGGACAATAATTTTCGTGTAAAAAATTGGGCTTAAGGGGTTTCTAATGTTGTTACTTGGGAAAGGTAAAGTTTTTTTCTAAAGAGTAGTAGATCTCCATAAAAATTAGGGTCTATTTAGTGAATATTATATCTCTCAAGAAATATAAGGGAGTGAAAAGTAAATTTAGGACTGTTTTCATTTGAAATACTATAAAAATCCTTATGCACACTTATTTAATTTATTTTTCTCACACTCTTCATACTTAGTGCTTTTATTGTATATGATTGAATTTTTTAGTATTATAAATAACTATATCCATATTATTATTTTTTTGTTGATTATCTTATGTTATAAAATTAACTCCTCGTCTTGTATTTTTTGTCCCCCATATGGGACATAAAAATATATTTCAAAGTGTATGAACATTTAGATTCTATTCATGTTCAATCATTTTACTTGAAAAAATATTCTAATGGAGTGATTAGCACCTCCAACCACACAAATTTATTTAGCTACACCTCGCCAAACCCTACAGCTATGAATCTTCACTTTTCATAACAAAAAACCAAATATCTCAAAAACAACCATCCTAGTTGTATAGGATAATCAAATCATACACAACCATCTCCTTCCATAGAATCATCTCTTTCACAACAAAAAAAACTCTCACCCACACACAAATAATACCTAAAACCACCTACTAATAAATAAAATCCACATATCCATTTTCACCAGGTTTGATGATTGGGATTCTCATGTTTTTTAATAGATATTTTGTATAGTATTAGTCTCTGGTTTGTGTACGTAATGATTTTAGGGAGCTGTTTGTTACATACTTTTCATGGTAGATATAGTTGCATGGTGTGGCTAGTTCATGACTATCAATGATAACAATGGAGTTTTATTTTGTTATTTAGTGATTGATAGGGTGATGTTCTACATTTTACAATATTCAATAGTGAATTTTGATAACACCCACATTGATAAAAACATGGGGAGCACTATTTATTAATTTATGTGTTAGTCCATTTTTTTAATTATATATTTTAATTCATTATAATCATTCACATTACATAATATATTCCATTTATCTTTAATATTCCCATATATTGTTTTAATAAAGACCTATTTTTTTGAAACATGATACTATTTGTATTCCTATAACAGTTTTTATCAAAAAAACTATAGTATTTTTGTTTTTTAAATAAAATATTGAGCTAAATTACTGAAGAAAATAATTTAAAGAACATACTTTTTTATATTTATTGACTTATGTAATAATTATATTAAGATGAAAGTAATTATTATGTGTGATTATACCAAACAAATTGAATTGTTTAAAATTTAATGTAGTTTTTCTGATGATTCTCACAAACTATTTGTTTAATATGTTTTAGAAATAAAAATGAATTTTATTTAAAAAATAACTATTTTGAAATTATTGTCACTTTTCTATTTGTAAAAATGTATTTTTGAAAATAATATTTTTCTACACTTCAAAAATTTATGTAATTTATCCTTTTTCCTTAATAAACACTTTTTTATATTTTTAAAACCATTTATTCAATTAAAACAATTTTTTTATTACAGTTAAAATAAAAATAATTTTCACCCCTTTAATAGATCAATTTTTAAACCATCCTATAGTTAGTTATGTTTTTAAAATTAAAAATGTAACACCCTGACCCTAGTTAACCAGAGTTGGGTCATTATTACACAACATTGGCAAGATCACAAGGGGTCAAATCCGAAAAGAAAAATTAGTTTAGAAGTCTTGGAAGTACGAGATACATAAATAATTTTTACATAAAATCATGAAATAAAAACAAAAAAAACATTTATGAAAGCTTTTAACACATTTATATCCCTTATCATATCCCTGCATTTCAACCATAAAATAATGCTTCAAATCCTGTCAAAAATAAAACATAGAAAGGTATGAGCTCAGATTCTTAGTGAGGATAAAAATAAAGTGGTAACATTCATAAATAAGCATACATATTTAAGGTGATGTATAAGACTAAAACAAAATCCTTTTTAAACATAAACATAAAAATAATATGGAGAATATAAATCAAAATAATTCCATTTACTAATTCACATGGATATTCAACAAGTCGAATAATCACATGTAATATAAAGTGCCAATTTCATAATGATGAAATGCATAATCACAGACTTCATAACCACATAGTCAAGGAATCATGCCAATACTAAAAATGAGATATTATCAAGGCCTTATTCCAAAACACATATTTGTATCATGATACCTACTGATTCATTGAGGAGCTATAGCGGGATCCACCCATCACTTACTAAGTCCAATGCATTCCTCACATGAAAAGGTTTAAACATAACATAACAATTCGTATTAAAACTAGCATATGAAATGTAAATACTTTATCCATAACCCATGAATGGTGTAAAAATTACACATCCATATTCAAACATATCACAAAACCATCAATGTAATATGTAAGATTCATATCATAATAATTAAACTTCAAACAAGTTTAAAATCCATCAATGGATGTTGACATAGATGAAATGAAAATTATTTAAAATAAATACCTCTTTCTATTTTGAATCCATTTAAAAGTCACATGATTATAAAATAAAACATTAATTTTGGTAATATTATTATAATATTTTAAGGTAATTTTTTAAGGAGTTATTAAGGTATAAATTTTCTGCACAACCATATAAGTTTAAAGTACATTCATTCCTTAATTTTGTCAAAATGGTTGTAAAGGACCTTGTTTGGAAAATGACAGAAATATTCCTTTATAAAAAACTTATAAAAAGTCAAAAAAGGGTATAAATGACTTTAAACAATAGTATATTAAATATTAAAAAAAATTAAATATATTATTAAGAAACACAGATGTGGATGATAAAGAGGTCCCAATAAATACTCACGTATAAACAACCTCCGATAATGAAGAGATTGTAGAATTAACCATTACCTTGTAATCTTCCTTGATTGATGGTATGTTAACCTCATTTATAATAGTTAAATCATTCTTATTAAATTATAAAATAACCAAATACATAAATATGATATCATATATGATCTTCTAATATTTCTTTGTTAATAATATTTTAGTAGTATCATTGTTTCGATTGTTAACTGATTCTTATTATTTTATATGTTTTTTTATGTGAGTAATGTTTGATATTGATAAGATGTGTTTTATTCATATCCAAAATGATATTAAGTTATTAAATATTATTTTTAATCATAAAATGAAAATTATTCTTGAATGGTTAAGATGGGGAATTAATTTCATCGTGTTTGTGGAGACGGTAATCCGTACGTACGCACGAGCGACAATATTGTTATATTGATGGTGAAATCATTTATAATTGGATGTTATATCATATATAAAGAATAATTAACATTTTCTATTTATTATTTACATCACTTATACTCGTTATTATACCCATACAAATAAGGATGTGTTTGAATAATAAGCTACACCACGACATGGAGACGGTAAGTCATACTTACGCATGTATCCTGACATGTCATTAACAGGATTGATAGAATAATGAATATGTTTGTACCAAATTTATTATAACATCACATTATGTATATGGTACTCTATTTTTTTTATGGAAACAAAAAAGAAATAGCAAGTGGAAGAAGAAAATATCATTGAAAAATGGTGGTGAAATGATTACTTCTTCTTCGGGTGTTTCCTTTTGAGTTCATAAAAAAAGTTAATAAGGTTGGATTTATGATAAAATTAAGGCCTATAGGTAGATTTGAGGGTATTTTTTAAGATATTTGGTTAGGGTTTATAAGAGGCAAATGGCTTTGGAGGTGTGATTTTGAGAGAAGGGGAAGTACCCTTTTATAAGAGAGGTGAGGGTCACTTTAGGAAAAGCATGAAATAATATTTTTTTATACAAAAATATTCTGTTTATAATGGATAAAAAATGGTTTATTTCGAGGGTAATATGGTTTTGGATCTAAAACCACTCAACCAAAATGTTTTATACAGTTTTAGGTCACTATATTAACCTTATCTTTTAGATTTAATTCTTTGTTAAATAGTTTATCTTTTACCCCGCAATCTTGTATTATTAAAATAAATGGTTAATAATATTACTATAAAAATCCAAGATAACTCCCATGTGGTTAATTATTGATATATATAACCATATCTATGTCATTTGGATGAACCATATATTTTTAGAACTATTATATCACTTAATAATATAGTATTTGTTTTAAAAAACCATTTATGTCAATTTTGACACAATTTGGTATTTTGTTTTTGTGGTAGTCATAACAACATTATAAAATAGAAAAAAAATTATTTTAAAAACACAAAAATGAAATATTAACCTATAAAATTAGTGTAATTCATCAGCAGTCTCAATTTACATTTATTTGGATATTTAACATATCAATTATTTTAATCTTTCATGAATAATGTAATTACTGCTTCATCATTGTGTCATAAATAAGTTTAATTATTTAATGTCTAAAAATTATAAATAAAATAAAATTATGTAGGAAATATTTTTATATTTTTAATTAATATTTATTTTCGAATTTATATAATGTATAACCATATATTAAAAATGGTTTAGTTATTAAATAGTGAATTTAACACTTTTACTCTTCTTTAAATAAATTAATAATAAATGAACTAATCAAATACAAGTGGAACTAAAGGATCATATTTTATTCAAAAGGTTGGTTTGGGTAGAAATGAACTTATCCAATAGAATTATCACATGTTTTAGGGTAATTATAATATCAATTTTTACCTTTAATTTCTCTGTTTACTTTTAACCGTGGTAAATAAAAGTAAAAAGTTACTTTTCACCAAAAAATATTTTCATCTTATTGAACCACATTTTACTTACTAATATCAACTGTGACTCTCATATTTTTTAAATTAAACTCATAGAATCAATTAAATTACATTTTATGAAAATTTTCAAATGCGCATAAAAAGCGGGTAAAAGACGGTAAAAAGTTCAATAAAATTCTATACATCTAATATTATTATAAAATGACTCCAATAAATTACATTGAACTTATATATCTATTATGTTTCTATTTTGAACTAAAAAAATTTATGTAAAATAAATAATTATAAAAATTTGGTTTTAAACAACAACATAGTGTTTTTCACTATTAATAAAAAATTGAATGTTTTCAAAAAAAATACCAAAAATTCACCCTAAACAAATTTTGATATTCTAAATCCAAAAATGAAGTTCTATTTTGAAAAAAAAGATGCATAAAATTTCAACAAGTGAGTATCAATAATCATAACAGCTAGTTTCATTGTTCATGGTGTGTTAAAACTTGAAGTTGCGTACAACGCAAGCTATTGTATTATTCAAATGAAAATGTATCGTGGAAGCTTGGGGTGTTACATTCTCCCCTCCTTAAAATATTTTTTCCCTTGAAATTTCTAGAATATTACTGCCTAAAAAGACACAGGTGGTTCTTCATCATATGTTCCTCTAGTTCCCATGTTGCATCTTCCATCTTATGGTTTCTCCATAGAACATTCACCAGACGAGTCGTCCGGTTTCTCCAAACTTGTTATATGGTATGAAGAATCTTGATAGGTGCTTCACAAGAAGATAGATTGGTTTCCAGTTCTGTTTCTCCATAGGTGAGTACATGTATTGGGTCAGGCATGTGTTTTCTTAACAACGATATGTGGAACACATCATGAACTTTGGAAAGACTTGGTAGCATTTACAAATGATAAGCTAAAACTCCAATTCATTCTAAAATTTTTTAAGGTCCAATGTACTTGGGACATAATTTTCCCTTCTTATAGGATCGTATAACACCCTTCCCGGGATATAACTTCAAGAAAACATGATCTCCTACTTGAAATTCCAAATCTTTCCTTCGATTATCGGCATAGACCTTTTTCCTACATTGAGCTACTTTTATGTGGGTTTGGATAACCTTCACATTTTCCATTGTTTCCTCAACATGTTCTGGGCCGATGAGTTTTCTTTCACCAACATCATCCCAAAAAGTTGGTGTGCGACATCTCTTTCCATATAAAGCTTCATATGGTTCCATCTGAATACTTGAATAGAATTTATTGATATAGAAAAATTCTACCATAGGTAAATATTGATCCCACATACCGTGAAAGTCAAATGAGAACGATCTTGACATTTATTCTATGATTTGAATAGTCCGTTCTGATTTCCCATCAGTTTGAGGGTGGTAGATAGTGCTCAAATGAAGCTCAATATCTAAGGCCTTCAGAATACTTTTCCATAATCTTAATGTAAAATGGGGATCACAATAGGAATCAATTGATTAGGGTACTCCATGATGTCTTACAACATCATTAATATATAGTCTTGCTAAACTTTAATGTGGAAAATCTTCTATTATAGCAAGTAAATGTGCTTACTTGGTAAGATGATAAACAATGACCCATATTGCATCATTCCTTCTAGGAGAATTTGGTATCCCCGTGACAAATTTCATCATAATATAAATCCATTTCCACTCGGGTATGGGAAGAGGCTGCATGACTCCTCTAGGATGTTTCCTTCCAACTTTCACTTGTTGACCAAACCATACATCTTGACACATAATCATAAATATCTATCTTAATGTTGTCCCACCAAAAATGTTCCTTCATTATCTATACATGTTAGTTCTACTAGGGTGTATAGGGAAATTAGAGCTATGAGAATCATCCAAAAACTCCCGTTTTAGATTAGGTATATCAGGAACATAAAGTTTTTTTCCCAAATTTCAAAATTAAATCTTTATATACGAAGTCACTCAATCTCCCATCATTCACAACTTTAATATTATTTTTAATGTAATCATCATCAGTCTGAGAACTCTTTATCCATTCTAGTAAAGATGTTTCAGCAACCATTTGAAAAAGTATTGATGTTTCACCTTCCATATTTGTAACGCCCTGACCCCAGAACCCACGAGTCGGTGCATTAGTACATATCATTGGCATGATCACTGAAGATCATGTCTGAAAGGCAAATTATTTTAGTATCCTTGGAAGTACTAGATACATTCATAAGGATTACATTACAACATAAAATGGAAAACTACAACAACATTGTTTCCATAGAAAAAACTGAGATCCCATATACTATCCATGTAGGTCAGTCATAATATACTTCTTCGCATCTTGGGAAAAATAATACATATAATGGGGTGAGATTAGATGCTTAGTAAGGATAAAAATATAGCAGAAACTTTCATAAATAAGAATAAACATTTAAGGCAATGTATAGAACTAAAAAAACCCTTTACATCATTAACTTCATAATAATATGGGAAATATAAATCAAAATAATGCCATTTGTTTATTCAAATGGATATTCTACTAGTTGAATAATCTCAAGCAATATCAATAGCCACTTTTATAACGATGGAATGCATAATGCCAGACTTTCATAACCACGTAGTCAAGGACTTGTTCCAAGACTACAAAAACGATTTTTTCATGGCCTTATGCCAAGACACTAGTTTGTCTCATGAGACCTACCAATGCATCGAGGAGCTATAGTGGGATCATCCCATCTGTTATTATGTCCAATGCATTCCTCATACAAAAATTTTGAAACATAAAATAAAAATTTGAATTAAAACTAGCATACTAAATGTCAATACTTTATCCACAAACCATGAATGGTACAAAAATAGCACATCCACAGTCAAACATAAATATTTTAATACAATGTGGAAGATTTTTTTGTAAAATATTAACCTCAATCAAGAATAATGAAGTATAGTGACATAGATTAAAGTAATCATCAAAACTATTTGAGAGAAATATCCCCCTTTTTCTTAAAAACATTTTAAAGTCACAGTATTTGTCAAGAAGTCGTTTAAAAATAGAGTTTGAATCAAAGTGTTCCATTCCAAATTGAAACTTTTAAAATAATTTTAATTTTTAATCATTAATGTTCATATAAATAAAACCTTAAAACCATTTTTAAAAAATGGACATTAATGAGAAAAATTTAGAAGAATAAAATTTTAATACATTTAAAATGATATTTTAGTTAGAGTTACTATTTAAATGAGATAAGCTTGAATACAAATGATTGAGGAAATGAAAACATTATAATTCCATGATAATAAAGTATTTCATTAAATAATATGTCAAAGGATAGTATATACACCACATAAAAGTGAATTGGTGCATATCAACAAAGAAGTCTCAAAGGAATGTAAATTGAGATAAAATCCCTTATAAAGACAGTATCCTTAGGTAAAGGATAACTGAATGACATAATTATGTGTGAAAAATATAAATACACTAAATATGATTGGATATTCAGTGTAAATTAATCTGAGGAAATTCAGACATATTCCTTTAAAAACAACACCAATGACTTGGATGTTTAACTCAATCAATTGAAATTTAGTTAAGATCATGTTTATATCAATGACTTGAGAAATTATCAATGGATTAATTATGTTTATCAAAAGTATATCCACAAAAAGGGGAGTGGAAATAAATACAAAAATAATAAATAGTTATTCCACACATAATCATGGAGTAAAATAATCAATGAAGTATGCATAAAGCCCACTAAGTGGAAATTGAAATTCGAAATTCCCTTACGGATTTGGTTACTTATGAAACATACAACCAATGAAAGAAGAATCAGACAATAAAGATGTAAATAACCATAAATTAAAGTATATTACACAATGAATATAATCATGGAAAGTACATACTCCTCACAAAATGAAATAGTGGCCAATATAGCATGAATCTCATAGGAATAAAAAGTGAGATGAAAAACCCTTTCTTTCGTTATAATAAATCGAGTATTATGAAAAAAAATTAATAACCACCAAATAAATCAAAGAATACCATGAATATAAATACAATCATGATAATATATATCAAATGTCAGTACTAAATACACCACATACAATAAATAAGTGTCAAATAAGTGAAATCTCACAGAATTAAAAGTGAGATAAGAAACCCATTACCTCAAGTCCGACTTGTCTTGTATGTTCCTTGTTCTTCCTGAATAATAAAAATAAGTTAATTTATACCTTATTAAGAACATTTTTCATGTTTTTTATTCCTTTTATATAACTTATAACCTTTCTATAATAAATAGTCAATTATTTGAGTTCATATTGGATATTTTATCGATGTTCGGAACTTGAGTAAAAAATGAACATGTTATAATTACAATTTTTTCATGTGGTCAAAAGTCCATTATCTCCAAAATTTTATAAATGATTTAGATATCATATATAAATTATATATTCAGTATATATATATATTTTTATAACAGTACATAACATTTGGAGATAAGAAATGAAATGCATCGTTCATGGAGATGGTAAGCTGTAAGTACTCATAAACGGTACTTCCATTTAAATTTTGTATTTTAATGGAATTAAAAAATAATGATAAATAAGTATATTATAATTACAGTATAATATAATATATAATATCATCAAATAATTCCTTCATACATCCCACATGAGGCATTAAAGAGTCATATCATTTTGAGGGGGCGGTAGTCCGCACTTCCTCAAACGAAATTATCACGTTTTACCAATAATGGAAACCATAAATTAATGATATAAATTGAAAATACAGAAGAATAAAGAAATAATAAACATAATATATATATCATATATACATAATGTGTCATCTTAATGGCCACAATGAGAGGCGGTAGGAGATAATTGAACAATCATCGTTTCGTGAGGCGTTAGTTTTCCATCTACAGAAACAATATGTTCTTCACACATTAAATGGAGGTGTGTGTAAGTGTAGATAGAATCCTTCTCATAAAAACATCATAGTATATTAAGGATACTTGTTTCGTTATAAAATAAAGGAATAAAAAGATTTTATGGTGTTGGAGAAGTAAAATAAAACAAAATTAAACAAATGAATTTAAGAGAAAGAGTTACCTTTAATTTGGGTAACATCCTTTGGTTTGAACCAAAAGGACTTCTTGAAGTGACTTCTGCATAAGGTAAGGATAATATGAGTAATAGGAGGATCTTGAGATATTATTTGTATAGGTTTTGGATGAACCAAGGGGCTTTATAGGTGCGTCAAATGGGTTAGAAGTGGTGTCCTTTTATAAGGGGGAGGAGGGGCTCTTTAGGAAAGTGTGAAAATATTATTTTATTATATATTATTATTCGGCTTCTAAAAGTCCAAAACTAATTAAAGTAGACAATAAGATGACTCATGGTCTAATTAAAATCATCCTATAAGAATTGGATAGGTTTTGGATATTATTTTATTATTAATAATCATATTTATTTAAATCATTTTTATGAGGTAAGTACTACATCATTATTGTGTCATAAATAATTTATTTTAATTTATGTCTAAAAATTATAAAAAATTACCATAATGTAGGAAATTTTTTATCTTTACAATAATTATTTATATTCAAAAATATGACTTTTATAACCCCATGTAAAAATTTATATACTAAAAGATATTTGTTAATGTCATTTTTGTCTTCACATTATGTTAATTAAAATAAAGTGTCATTATCATTCTTAAGTGGCTCCATGGGGTCCCAAAATCTACCCAAGGATGACCATGGTAGGACATTACTCATAAAATAAGGGTAGGACAAGTTTTAAGGTAATTTTGTATTATTATAATATTCTTTTTACCTTGAATTACCCAATTTACCTTTAATTGCGGTAAATAAAAGTCAAAAGTTACAATTCCCCAAAAATTATTTTAATCTTATTGAACCAAATTTTACTTAATTATAACAATATTTTATGTTGAGTTTTAAAAATTCAATTCTTATAAATGGTAAAATATCATTTAAATGAATAATTCAGTTTTTAAACTACTTCTAAGTGGTTTTACTATTCATCAAAAGTTGATGTTTTTCATAAAAACACCAAAACTTCAACGTAAGCTATATTTGATATTCCGAATTCATAAATTATGTCTATTTTACCAAATAAAATATATATAAGTTTAATTAATTATTTTAAAATTAATTCCCGTTGTCAAAACAAATAGCGTGTTTTTAAGAAACAATAACTATCAAAAGATTGACATTTGTTTTTGTATAATTTCAAAGTGAAATTAATTTCAATAACCAAAATTGGATTAAATGGTAAAAATATAATCTAATTATACTTCCAAACCATTCAAATGTATAATTGAACAAAATATAAATATTTTTGTTAAAAAAAGTTGTTTTTAATTGAAATTTAGTGTTTATTCACTATTCATCTAACAATGAAAGTTATTAGAAAAACACCAAAAATTTATTGAGACTAAATTTATATGTTCTGATTCTAGATAAGAAGTTTATTTTGTCAAATTGATTATATAAAAGTGTCAAATATTGGATTTAAAAGGGGTTTACCATTAAAAAGTGGCAACCATTTTTTGAAAAATAATTCTTTTATCCGAAAAATTAATTTCATGTTATATTATATCTAATAAAAACATAATATGGATGTTAAAATTATATGGAATATATATAATTCAAAATTATGTTAATATTGTTCATAACTGCTTTTGAACAGCTAGTTTGATAAGTTTTCATTTGCTTGAACTTGGTGTTGTGTGAGGTGAAAGCTATTGAATTTAAAGAAATAACTTACTATGAAATCTTTTGGTTTTACATTCTTCCCCCCTTTTGGAAATTTCATCCTCGCAATTTTAAAATTGAGATTGGGAACTTCATTGAAAGTCCAACATCAGAAAAAGAGTCTATAAAACTATCTCTTTAAAAGAAAGAAATAAAAGTACAAAGGTCACCCGAGATAACCCATACTAGGATTCTATGTAGGAAAACAAGGATATGGAAGATAAAAAAGTGTCAATTTCTGGTGGAGAGTGATAGAAAACAAGATCCGGAGAAAGTTAACAACAAGAAAACCACAAACTTGTGATGGGATAAATTATCATTAGATTCCTAGTAAGAAAATTAAATAGATAACGTTTTTTTTAAGTTCCATTTCATAAAGTTGAGGAATTTATTTATAAGATTGACTAAGAACATAAAGGGATATATTTTATTTTTATGTAGAGTTTCATTCTTTAATAAATTTCTACCACTAACCCATTTTTTTTAAATGATGTGTTTTCAAGATTACCTGGTCACACCTGAAGCTCTAAAATCACATAATCTACAAAGGATAAACTATACATATTCACCTTGTCTTTAGAGATTGACCAAAACCAAAATAGTTAATACAAGATTAGATGATCCCCAAAAAGTATAATACTTTAGAGAAAGAAATACTAATATTAATTTATAAAATTAAACCAACAATACCCAATGTTCAATAAATCAAATTTAATAAAAAATTGTCCATAAAATATTTTAATATAATCCAAAATAATATTGAAACTAAAAACTTAGAAGAATTTTCTTATGTAGTTTTCCACGTTAAATTATATCTCCAAATAATATTGACTACTCTTAAAGTCACATACATAAAAGTAATTAAAATAATCACATATTCTCTATGATAGGTTAATAATTTTCATTAATAACCGAAATCCCTATAAATCCACAATAAAAACATATGTAAAAACCCACCATTACACCTCAAATGAAATAATATAGTATTCTATTTTCCTTAGGAAAATAGAATTCCCAATTGAGAGAATGTCTTCCAAAATAACATTTATCACATAATCACCAAATCATTTTCATATACTAAGGGTATCCATTTGATAAACATAAGATCCCAAATCAACATATTTTTGATCAATAAAATCATTTAAATAAAAATAATTTTCACACTAACCAGGGACTTCACGTAGTCTAGTGGAAAGCGATAAATCCCAATCGCACTATAGTTGTGGGTTTGATTCCTGCAGCTTTTTCCAACATGACGGGATGTTACATGATCTGTGTGCTGTAATTTTTCAAAAACTATATTTTATAATGTTCCCAAAATGATATGAATTCCTCAAAATAACTATGACATAATTTCACCATAAATGTTGCCTCATACCTCTCATTTTCATCCCAAAATTTAATAACATGTAATTGCCTCAAATTCAAGGATCATATAAACCCAAATGGTTATTTATAACTATATCAACAATAGAAAACAAAATTCTTCCTAAAATAACATTTTCACATAATAAACTACAAGGTTACACATAAGAGAAGATTCTTCCAATGTAATCCCATCAACAAAGAGCACTAATACTTTTAAACCATTCACCATCCATTTATTTCCACAGAGGTTCTTCCTTGACCAAGGGGTTATTATATAGAATAGGTAATTCCCTCGGGTAATGCCCAGGTCCCCTATATTTACAAAAAATTACTGTAAATGGATTCTCGGGATTATTTTTATTTTCTTCCATAGTACTCTTCATTTTTCCATGGGAATTCTTTACTTTATGTCCTTCTTTCCCACACATAAAGAATTTTTTTCCATTGAGAAACTTCCCTAAGTGTCTCCTTCCATATTTCATGCATGATGGAAATTGATCTTTCTTTTCTCTGTGGTCTCCACAGCTGGAGCTCTTATCATTCACCACCTTGCTCTTCTTTGTTGAGATCGGGAGATGGTTAAAATATATGTTGTTGATCATATTTTTAGAAAATTGATTCGACATAAACACGATATCTTTTAAACCTATAAAAATTCCATTTCTTTCCTCATTTCCCCCATAGTTCCCACCTTGTACATCATATTCAATGTTACTATGACTTCCTTGGAATCCAGACATTGACTAACACAAGAAAGCATAGTGCGAGTCATAAAATCATTTAGAGAATATCGTAACACCTTATTTTCATTATAAAAAACCTTTGGATTAATGAAAGTTATTTATTTTCATCTTATATTAAAATCCTTAAAATCATTTTTTAAATAAAATGTTAATTATCCAAAGTATATCCCCTGGGAGTGTTGTAACCAAGAGTGCAGCAAGCCCTGTTGTTGTGAACCAGTTCCCGTTCGAGTCTAGCTGAAAGCAGTGTTTTCGGGTTTTACCCCTAGGTACATCTGTACCAGAGCTGCCACTACCTACTCGTATCCAGACAGAGATGTATTTCTTAGAAAACTCATAAAATCTCTACAATACCAAAATTCTATAATGTTATTCTATACTAATCCTCAAAGTCTATCTTAGGGCTATGTGCTCTCATCAGAGTTTATCTAAATGTAGTTTCCATGGTTTGTACTAAACATCCTCTGATACCAACGGTAACACACCAACCCCAGAATCCCAGAGTCGATGAATTGGTACATATCATTGGAATGATCACAAAAGATCAAGTCTTGAATGAATGCTTAGTTTGGTAGCCATGGAAATACTAGATACATTCATAAGGTTTAAATTACAACATAAAATGGAAAACAACAACAACATTTTTTCCATAGACAACACTAAGATCTCAAAGACTATCCATGTAGGTAAGTCATAATATACTTCTTTGCATTCTGGGAAAAATAAAACAAAGAAAGGGGTGAGCTCAGATGCTCAGTAAGGATAACAATATAGTGGAAACATTCATAAATAAGCATAATCATTTAAGGCAATTTATAAAACTAAAACAAAAGACTTTAAAAAATAAACATCATCATAATATGGAAAATATAAATCAAAATAATTCCATTTAAATACTCACATGGATATTCTACTAGTTTAATAATCTCATGAAATATCAATATCTACTTTCATAGTGATGGAATGCATAATTCCAGACCTTCATAACCACATAGTCAAGGCATTGTGCCAAGACGACAAATAATATTTTTTCAAGGCCTTGTGCCAAGGCACTAGTTTGTCTCATGAGACCTACCAATGCATCGAGGAGATATAGCGGGCTCCGCCTATCACATACTAAGTCCAATGCATTCCACATATGAAATTTTTGAAATATAACATAAACAAACATATTAAAACTAGCCCACGAAATGTCAATAATTTATCCACAACCCATGAATGGTATAAAAATATCACATCCATAGTCAAACATAACTCATTCAATACAATATGGAAGATTTTATTGTAATATATTAACCTCAATTGAGAATATTGAAAGATATTGACATAGAAGAATGTAATCATCAAAACTATTGGAGATAAATATCCCCCCTTTTCTTAAAAACATTTAAAAGTGACACTATTTGTCAAAAAGATGTTTGAAAATAGACTTTTAAATCAAAGTGTTCCATACCACATTGAATCTTTTAAAAATAATTTTAATTTTAAAACATTAATTTCCATATAAATAAAACCTTAAAATCACTTTTAAAACATGGACTTTAATGAAAAATATTTAGAAGAATAAATTTTTAATACATTTAAAATGATATTTTAGTTAGAGTTACTATCCAAATAAGAGATTCTTGAATACAAATAATTGTGGTAATAAAAACATTATAATACCAAGAGAATAGAGTATTTCATTAAATACAATGTCAAAGGATAGTATATACACCATATAAAATTGAATTGGTGCATAACAACAAAGAAGTCTCCAAGGAATGTAAATTGAGTTGAAATACCTTGTAAAGAAAATGTCCTTAGGTAAAGGATAAATCAATGAAATAATTATGTGTGAAAAATATAAATACATCAATATGATGGGATATTCAGTGTAAATAAATCGGAAGGCATTCAGACATATTCTTGTAAAAACAACACCAATGACTTGGACGTTTAACTCAATGAATGGAAATTGAGTTAAGATCAAGTTTATATCATTGACTTGAGAAATTATCAATGTAGTGATTATGTGTATCAAAATTATATCCTCACAAAGGGGAGTTAAAATCACTACATAAATAATAAAAAGTGATTCCACACATAATCTAGGATAAAATAATCAATGAAGTATGCGTAAAGCCCAATGAGTGGAAATTGAAATTTGAAATTCCCTTACCGATTTGGTTACTTATGAAACATACAACCCATGAAAGAAGGATCATACAATTAAGTTTTAAATACCCATAAATTTAATTATATTACCCCAAGAATACAATCACGGATATTACATTTGTCACACAAAAATAAATAGTGGCCAATATAGCATTAATCTCACGGGAATAAAAAGTGAAATAAAAATCCCTTACTTTCATTTTAATCAATCAAGTTGTATGACCAAAATTTAATAACCATCAAAGGAATCACAGAATACCATGAATATAAATAGAATAATGATAATATATATCAAATGGCAGTACACAATACACCACATCCAATAAATAAGTGGCGAACCATGGAAATCTCACAGAATTAAAAGTGAGATAAGAAACCCCTTACCTCAAGTCTGTCTTGTCTTGTATGTTACTTGTTCATCCTAAATAATAAACATAAGTTAATATATACTTGATTAGAGAAATTTTTCAAGTTTATTATTCCTTTAATACCACTTATTACCTTTCTATAACAAATAGTTAATTATTTGAGTTCATATTTGATATTTTATCGATGTTTGGAACTTGAGTCAAAAATGAACATGTTATAATTACAATTTTTCCATGTGGTCAAAAGTACATTATCTCCAGAATGATACAAATGATTTAGAAATCATATATATATATATATATATATTATATTTAGTTTATATATGTATTTATAACTATACGGAACATTTGGAGATAAAAAATGAAATGCACCGTTCATGGAGATGGTAAGCTGTACGTACGCATGAACGCTACTTCCATTTTTAGTTTGTATTTTAATAGAATTAAAAAATAATGATACATAGGTATATTATAATTAAAGTATAATATAATATATTATATCATTAAATAAATCCTTTACACATCCCACATAAGTCATTAACAAGTCATATCATTTTGAGGGTGCGGTAGTCCGTCCTTCCTCAAATGAAATTATCACATTTTACCCATAATGGAAACCATAAATTAATGATATAAATGGAAAGTATAGAAGCATAAAGAAATCATAAAAATAATATTTATATCATATATAAAGATAGTTTCATCTTAATGGCCACCATGAGAGGTGGTAGGAGATAATCGAACAATCATCGTTTCTGAGGCATTAGTTTTACATTCACAGAAACAGTATTTTCATCACCAATTAGATGGAGCTGTGTGTAAGTGTAGTTCAAATAATTCTCATAAAAACATCCTTGTATATTAGGGATACTGGTGTTGTTATAAAAAAAGTAATAAAAGGATTTTAGGGGGATGGAGAATTAAAATAAAACAAAATAAAACAAAAGAATTTAAGAGAAAGTGTTACCTTTAATTTGGGTAACTTCCTTTGGTTTGAACCAAAAGGACTTCTTGAAGTGCCTTATACCTAAGGTAAGGCTTCTAGAAGGAAGAGGGGGATCTTGAGAGATTATTTGGGTAGGTTTTGGACGATACAAGGGGCTTGAGAGGTGTGTCTAATGGGTTTTAAGTGGTGTCCTTTTCTAAGGGGGAGGAGGGGCTCATTAGGAAAGTGTGAAAATATTATTTTATTATATAGGGTTATTCAGTTTTTAAAGGTCCAAAACTAATTAACATTGAAGATAATATGACTCATGGTCGAAATAAAATCATAAAATAATAAATTGATAGGTTTGGATATTATTTTAATATTAATAATCATATTTATTTATATCATTTATTATTGAGGTAAATACTGCATTATTATTGGGTCATAAATAATTTAATTTATTTGATGTCTAAAAATTATAAAATATTACCATAAAGTATGAAATCATTTTCTCTTCCCAATAATTATTTATAGTCTAAAATATGACTTTTATAACCCCATGTAAAAATTGATATACTAAAATATAATAGTTAATGTCATTTTATTCTTTACTTTATGTTAATTAAACTAAAGTGTCATTATAATTCTTAAGTGGCTCCATGGGGTCCCAAAATCACCCCAAGGATGCCCATGGTCGGCCATGACTCATAAAATAAGGTTAGTATAAGTGTTAAGGTAATTTTTTATTATTGTATTATTCTTTTTACCTTGAATTTCCATATTTACCTTTAACCGCGGTAAATAAAAGTCAAAAGTTACAATTCACCAAAAATTAGTTTAATCTTATTGAACCACATTTTACTAACTATTGACAACCATGTATGTCGGATTTTAAAAATTCAATTCACAGAAGCGGTAAATTTCCATTTAAATGAAAAAGTTAGTTTTTAAACTACTACTAAGTGGTTTTACTATTCATCAAAAATTGAAGTTTTTCAGAAAAACACCAAAACTTCAGCTTAAGCTATATTTGATATTCTGAATTAAAAAATTATATGTATTTAAAAAAATTCAAAACCATGATGTTTCATTAATTAATTTAGAAGTAATTCTCGTTGTCAAAACAAATAGCGTGTTTTTAAGAAACAATAACTATCAAAATATTAACAGTTGTTTATTTATAATTTCAAATTGAAATTACTTCCAATTACCAACTTTGTATTAAATGGTAAAAATATAATCTAATTATACTTCCAACCCATTGAAATGTATAATTGAACACTATAAATTATTTTTCATAAAAAAAGTTGTTTTCAATTGAAATTTAGTATTTTTTTCACTATTCACCCAAAAATGAAATTTATTAGAAAAAAAAATTATTGAGACTAAATTTTTATGTCCCGATTCTAGATAAGAAGTTTATTTTGTCAAATTGAATATATAAAAGTGTTAAATATTGGATATAAAAGGGGTTTACCATTAATAGGTGGAAAAATTCATTTTAAAAAAATTCCTTTATTTGAAAAATGAATTTGTTGTTATATTATGTCTAAGAAACACATAATATTGATTTTAAAATTATATGGAATATATATAATTCAATATTCAGTTAATACTATTCATAACAGCTTTTGAACGGCTAGTTTGGTTAGTCGTCGTGTGCTTGAACTCGGTGTCGTGTGAGGTGCAAGCTATTGAATTTAAATAAATAACTTACTATGAAATCATAGGGTGTTACAATATTTATTCCCATATCTATCTTTACTAGATCCATGAAAATAGGATCCCTTTCAACTCTCATATTGTTCAATACTCTATGATCCTTTCTACTCAAAGCATCATCCACCTTATTTTCCTTCCCCGAGTGGTAGTGTATAGTGAAGTAATAATCCTTGAGTAGTTAAAGCCATCGTCTTTGCCTCATGTTGAGTTCATTATATGATAAATCATAATTTAAACTCTTGGGAACATTATAAATCTAACATTTTTCACCATAGAGATAGTGTCTCCATATTTTCATAGCAAAGATTACTACTGCTAACTCAAGATCAGGAGTGGGATAGTTTTGCTAATGAATTTTTAGCTATTATGTTACATAGGAAATAACCCTATCATTCAACATTAGGACGCAATCATGTCCTTTCTTTGATGAATCACTATAAAAAACCACATCATTCACTGATGGTGGAGTCAAGATGGGAGCATTGACTAATCTTCTCTTCAGTTCTTCAAAACATTCTTAACACTCATTTTCCAAAAAAATAACCCCTTTATGTGTGATCTGGGTTAATGGGTTTTTCGATCGGGAAAAATTCTAGACAAAACACCGATAATAACCTTATAAACCAATAAAACTGTATACCTAAGTTATACTCATCAGTGCTGACCATTCGTTTATTACTCTTGTCATATAAGTATCAACAAATATTCCATCCTTATAGACAATATGGCCAAGAAAATAAATTTCTTGAAGCCAAAATTCACACTTTCTAAAAATCCCATATATTTCATTTCTTCTGAGGGTTTTCAGAATAGTATGCAAGTTATTTTCATGATCTTCGTATATGTTTTACTATACCAAGATATCATCAATAAATACCACAACAAAGTCCTCATGATATTCCTTGAAAAATCTATTCATTAGATCCATGAAAACATAGGGTGCATAAGTTAGTCCAAAAGGTATTACAGTAAACTCGTAATGTTCATACCTGGTTCGAAATGATGTTTTTAGAATTTCTTTCATCTTCACACACAACTGATGATATCCAAATCGAATGTCATTCTTTGAAAAATATTGATCTCGATGATGTTGGTTGAATAAATCATCAATGTGAAGTAGGGGATACTTTTTCATTATTGTTATAGAATTTATCTCCCTATATTCAATACAAAACCTCATAGATCTATCTTTTTAATAACAAAAAGAACAGGGGCTCCCCATAGAGAAACACTAGGGAAAATAAATCCCTTATTACTCAATTTCTATTATTTTTTCATTAGTTCCACTAATTCCAAAGTGTCCATTCTATAAGGGGTTTTCAATATGGTTCTTGAAACTTGAATTCAATCAATGGAAATCTTAATTTATCATTCTGGTGGATGCCCAGGTAAATTCTATAGAAACACATCAAAATATTCTTGAACAATATGTACATTCTATATTTGAATATTATTTTATGTACCCCTTATTATTTCATTATCATCCTCCCCAATAATTTAATTTAGTATATTTACTGGAGGTGGATCTTGATAAGAATTAGGTGGTGATGTTTCTGCTCTAAAGATATGTTACTCCTTATCATCATCATAAATTTTAACCTCCTTATTCTTACAATAAATGTTCCCATCATGGTCTGAAATCCATTCCATACCAAATATTATATCTAATTCAATCATGGATATGATTATGATATATGTGGATAAAAAACATTTATATATCTTAATGGGGACTGATTTAGAAAACTTTGTTGCAATAATACTTTTCTTAAGAGTTTTTACTGACAACTCCTTTGTTAAATCAAATTGGAAATATATAATTTTCATAGAAAACTTGGAAGATATGAAACAATGCGATGATCCTGAATCAAATAATTAATTGGATAAACTTAAGGAAACCATTAAATTACCTGCCACCACGTCTTTTGGATCTTTATCCTCAATAGTAGTGATTTCATAAACTTGTCCTTGCTCCCTCGACCTTTTCTATGGTACATTTACTTGGCTATTAGGAAATTCATTTGCATAATTCCCTATTTCTCTACAATTTTAGCATTCAACATTGGAAAACTATTTCTTTCCCTTGAAATCACGAGCTTGGTGTCCCTTTTCACCACACTTATAATAGACTCACATTCCCTTTAGGCAAGTATCCAGGTGTTTCTTCCCTTATTTACTGTAGTATGGATATTCAAATTTTCCCTTCCTCCCCTTATTTACATTTTCAGAGTGATCAGAAGATCTCTTCTTCTCATTCTTTTATTTAAATTCATAAGACATAGAGAATTATTTTTCTGTCTTGATATCACATGAGAATATATCTTCGTATGATGAGAAGGATTGTGAGTCTAATTCTCGATGAAGAAATGGTTTTAACCCATCAAATAATCGATCCATCTTACTCCTTGGGTTACGTTTATAATCTACAATATGCCTTGATATCCATGTAAAGTTAGCCTCATACTTTGAAACATTCTCATCCTTCTTTTTCCCCAACCTCAGAAATTATCTTTCCATATCAACTCGATGATCATTAGGAAAGTATTTTTCTAAGAAAATCTCTTAAAACTCCCTCCATTATATATGTTGGAATCACATGTTTTGATAATCCCAAATCATGCTTAAACATTGATTATGATGTATTAAAACCTTGCATTAATCTTATTATTCTATGCTTAAACGTATTTTATTCTAAACAGTTCATATTCTTACTCTCATAACTTTACTGTAACAGCATACAGTAGTATTTACATAAGTTTAGTATTGTTAGCTAACAGTCAGAGTTTTCTTTTCAAAGTCACAGTTACAGCTAACTATCACCTTAAGTTACTGTTGCAATAAGTTCACAGTTACAAGGTTACAGTCGAAGACTAATAAAAGCTTACAGTCACGAGTCTACCGCTATCTATTGTCAAAGCTCACAGACAAAGGTCACAGTTACAAGACTTCTATTCAAAGTTTTCTCTGCTCAAGTTCGCAGTCGAACAAGCCTACAGTCATAAGTCTACAGTCAAGGATACAGTTAGACAGCTTCTGTTGACTAAGTCTACTGATGATCAAGGTCTACAGTTGACAAAGGTTACTGTTCTACAAATTTGATATTACAAGTCTACAGTTAGAGAGGCTACAGTTACATGGAGTAAAAGCTACCATTGCAAGCCTACAGACAGCAAGCCTTTTGTTGAAGTCAGCAGTCAGAAGGAAGTCCACAGTTGGAAGACCACAGTTGAAGTCCACAGTGACATACATTCTCGACCAGTCTATTATTATTATATTTCTACTTTTTTCTTTACCAATTTGATTAATACTAATCTAACGGTCATGTCTAGACAAATTAATACACCTAACATTATTTATTGATATTTGCAGACATATCAAGAAATAATACAATGTACGAGGAAGATTGCACGTGTAACTCAAGACTATTTATCTTGTCGGCCTCGGGTGAACAAAATGAACATATATGGAGGAGTATAAAAATAAGAGAGAAGCATTCAAGAAATATCAATGAATGGAACGAAAAGAACAGTTACATACACGAACAAGAATAGAGGAAGGACACACAGAGTCTAACATCTACAACTGAGAAGGAGATACGCATATACACAAAAAGAAGAACTCTCGAGCATTCATTCTGAAGAACAAAAGAGTCTCAAGTGAACCGACTGAAAGAACCGTATCCTAAAAGCCCTTCTGTGAAGCACTCAAACTCAAAGGAGCTGATCACTTGAACATCTGGAAGTCTGGAAATCAGGACACTCTGTTTTAGTGTCAACTTACAGAAAAAGGACCAAAGATTCAAGTCACTCATTCCTACGAGTCCAGAACTGATCTGCCAACACTATAGAGCACTCTAAACCTTCTTCTTTCTATCTCTTGCTCTACTGTGTTTAAGTGTTTTACATTTGTGAGCAGTGTGTCAGTATTACACACACTGTCTCCTGTGCTTAAACTGAGGGATACTGAAAATCCCTATCCAAAACCTTTTTACATTTGTTACCCACGTATAACTGTGGAAGAAGCCTGGTGTGGCTTGGTCATTTGTTTCCCCACATATAACTGTGGAAGAAGCCTGGTGTGGCTTGGTCATTTGTTTTCCCACGTATAACTGTGGCAGAGGTTGTCAAACCTGGACAGTTTGTGAAAACTGTTGTAAAGCCCGATACAGGCTGTGTATCAATCCTTTTTATAAAATTGCTTGGTGGCAGGTGATCACCAAGTGGAAGAGGACTAAGTCTTATCTTAAGACTGAACCTCTTGTTTGAAATAGCTTGTTATTCTTTTCTTTACTTTGCCTTTTTGTTTCCGCTGTGCTCTTTTTTTTAAACAAGAAATCTGTTTTTTCATATACTCTGATAGTCAATTTTGGTTAGTGTGTATAAGAGATTTGTTTAGTAAACTTGTTTCAAAAGTAAAGTTAGTCATCAAACTAACCTTACTGAGGATTAATCAACCTTAGAGAAACATTTTGAACAATAAGTCACCTATATCTCTACTGACTTAATTGACTGGGCTGTTTTTCAATTTGGGGGATTTAATCTTAAAGTTTTCAACAGAAATTTTTAATTGGAACTCAATTCACCCCCCTCTTGAGTGTCCACTCCGACCAACATTTGGTATCAGAGGGTGTGTTTATCTCTGTTATACGTGCTCAAAGTTTTATTTTAACTCTCTGTTTTTAAACTGTGATTGTAGTTTTATCTAAAAGATCTTAAATTTCTGTTAGTTCTAAATTTTATCTCTTTAAAACATTTTCTAAAATTTCCTTATGGATAATAGACTAGAAGGTGCTGCTACTAACAGGCCACCCTTCTTTAATGGTGTGAATTATGCCCAATGGAAGCTCAAAATGAAAATTCATTTGGAAAGTATGGGTTTTGATATTTGGACTGCTATAGAGTCTCAATACAAGATTCCAGAAACTGAAAGAATAACTTGGGATGAACCTACTAAGGTAGCTTACAATAATAATTGTAAGGCTGTGAATGCTCTCTACTGTGCTCTAGGAGATGAGGAATTCAATAGAATTTCTGCATGTAAAACTACTTTTGAAATCTGGGACACCTTAGCTGTTTCTCATGAAGGAACAACTAATGTCAAGGAAATGCGGTTAAATACTTATACCATCAAATATGATAACTTTAAGATGAAAGATGATGAACCTATTTCTGATATGTATCTCAGGTTTAATGAGATATTCAACACAATGAGCTCACTCAGAAAGATTGTTCCAGCAAAGGATCAAATCATGAGATTATTGAGATGTCTGCCTGACAGATGGAGAGGCACATCCATTTCAATTAGAGAATCCTGTGATATTGGAACTTTGCCTGTCAAGGAGTTAATTGGTAAGCTGATGATGTACGAAGAAGAGATCAAGGTAAATAAAGAGGAAGATGAGGAACCAAAACGAAAATCTGTAGCTTTTAAGTCTACTACATCAAAGAGCAAAGACAAGGAGAAAGTGCATATACCAACTGAAAGCTCATCTAGTGAAGACTTAGATTCTGACAGTGATGCCGAGATGGCACAAATAGCAAGGAGATTTAAGAAGTTCTATAAGAAGAATAAGTTCTTTAGAAAACCAAACTACAAGGGTAAGTATGATAGACAAGGTAAGTGGAAGAAATATTGGAAGAAAACTGATAAAGAAGAAGACATAGTTTGCTATGAATGTAAAAGGAAAGGACACATCAAAGCTGACTGTCCTAAGTTAAAATTCAAGAAGAAATATGAGTACAAGGACAAGAATTATAAGAAAGCTATGAAGGCCACCTGGAGTGCTTCAGAAGACAGCACAAGTGAATCAGAATCCAGTGATTCTGAAAGAAATCGTGCTAATATATGTTTCATGACAAACACATCTGAGGTAACCTTAGACACTCCCACTTTAAACTCTTATTATTCTGAAGGTGAAGCAGAATCTGGTTCTGATTCTGAAAATATGTCTAAAGATGAATTGATTGAATACTGTAATATGCTGGAAGAAACGTGTAATGAACTAAAGGATAAATATAAGTCTTTAAAGAAACAGCATGCTCTTACTGCAAGTGTCAAGTCTGCACTTGATGTAGAAAAAGAGAAAAATGTTCAATTATTAAAGGAGAATACAGAACTGAAACTATCTAATGAACAACTTAGAAAGGACTTAGAAACATTCACAAATGGAAAAGATACTCTAACCCAACTTCTAGGAAAGAAAGTTGCACCTAAGTATGCTACTGGCTTGGGATACCAACCTGGACAAAGACAGTTTACTAAAACCCGATTTATTCCCAAGTCTGGAAAAAATCCTGCTAGTTCCAGTTTTGGAAATTTGTATGCCTCAACTGGTTATTTAAATAGTTGTAGATCAAATAAAGTATATCTCTCTAAATCTGTTGCATCTATTAATTTTATGGGACCCATAAAACAAATCTGGGTACCTAAATCCTTGATTGCTAACATATCTGGACCCAAGAAAATCTGGGTACCAAAGTCATTTCCTGTCTAATCTGTTTTGTAGTAAATCTGTTTGAAAAGCAATTACAAGAAGGTATGGTACTTAGACAGTGGATGTTCAAGACACATGTCTGGGGACTATTCGTGCTTCAAAAGCTTAATAAAGGTTGATGGAGGATATGTCACTTTTGGTGATAACTCAAAAGGAAAAATCATCGGCTTAGGCCAGATTGGTAACACTGACTCAGTATTAATTTCCAAAGTTTTATTTGTTGATGGACTTAAGTACAACCTAGTTAGCATTTCTCAATTGTGTGATGATGGTTTTAATGTCAAGTTTGAAAACAATTCTTGTGATGTTTATAATTCCAAAAATGCTTTAATATTTTCTGCCTTAAGAAATGAAAATGTTTATGCTGTTGACTTAAACACTTTAGCTAAACATAATGTTACTTGCTTAAATGCTTTTCATAAAGAGTCTTGGCTGTGGCATAGGAGATTAGGACACTACAACATTCACTCACTTAGAAAACTCTCTAAGAAACATCTAGTTAGAGACCTACCTAAGCTTGAATTCCCAAATGACAAAGTGTGTAATCCCTGTCAAAAGGGAAAACAACACAAAGATTCTTTTAAACCAAAGAAAGAAGTTTCAACTTCTCAACCACTTGAACTGGTTCACATGGATTTGTTTGGACCATCAAGAATTTCAAGTCTAAATGGGAAGCACTATGTTTATGTTCTTGTAGATGACTTTTCTAGATATACTTGGGTATACTTTCTAGCTCACAAAAGTGAAGCCTGCTCTTCCTTTGTTAAATACTCTAAGTCTGTAGAAAATCTTAGTGGACTTAAGATTAAGACCCTGAGGAGTGATCATGGCCGTGAGTTTGAGAATCAAGAATTTGAATCTTACTGCTCACACAATGGCTATGCTCACAATTTTTCTGCTCCTAGGACACCTCAACAAAATGGTGTAGTGGAAAGAATAAACCGAACCCTGCAAGAAATTGCAAGGACTATGCTTAATGAATATGACCTGCCTGTTTACTTTTGGGCTGAAGCTGTAAATACAGCCTGCTATGTTATTAATAAAGTCTTGATTAGACCGGTTCTTAAGAAAACCCCTTATGAGTTGTGGAATAATAGGAAGCCTAAGGTTAATTACTTTAGAGTTTTTGGTTGCAAAGTCTTTATTCTGAATACTAAAGATAATCTTGATAAATTTGCTCCAAAAAGTGATGAAGGAATTTTCCTGGGTTACTCTATGTCTAGTAAAGCCTATAGAGTGTTCAATAAGAAAACCAAATGTGTGGAAGAATCTGTTCACATCAAGTTTGATGAGACTGATCCACATGAGTCTAAAACTTCTCTTGAAGATGTTGAAGAAGACTTATCTGTTCTGGACCTAAATGACAAATCTAAAGAACCTGTAATAAAAACATCCAGTTCTGGACTTTTTCCAGAATCTTCCTCTGTGGAACCCGAACCTATAAATGAACCTGAAATCTCTAGTTCAACCTTTACCAAATCAACTAGGATTCTAAAGAATCATCCTTTAGATGCTGTTGTTGGTAATCTTGATAGAGGAACACAAACTAGAGCTTCTCTAAGAAATCAGGTTGAACATCAAGCTTTTCTTTCACAGCTTGAACCCAAAAATGTCAATGATGCTATCAGTGATGAATTCTGGGTAATGGCTATGCAAGAAGAACTAAATCAGTTTGAAAGAAACAAAGTTTGGGAATTAGTGGAAAGACCTAAAGACACTCTTACCATAGGCACTAAATGGGTATTTAGAAACAAAGTTGATGAGTTTGGTAATATAATCAGAAACAAAGCTAGGCTAGTTGCACAAGGGTATAGTCAGGAAGAAGGAATAGACTATGAGGAAACCTTTGCACCCGTGGCTAGACTAGAGGCTATTAGGATATTACTTGCTTATGCTGCTCATCTGAATTTCAAACTATATCAAATGGATGTTAAAAGTGCTTTTCTAAATGGATATATAATTGAGGATGTATTTGTGGAACAACCTCCTAGTTTTACAAATCCCCATTTTTCTAATCATGTTTTTAAACTATCTAAAGCTTTATATTTTTTAAAGCAATCTCCAAGAGCTTGGTATGATAGGCTCAGCTCTTTTCTTATTTCGAAAGTATTTACTAAAGGGATAGCTGATCCTACTCTTTTTATTAAATGGATTTCTAAAGATGTCTTAATAGTACAAATTTATGTGGATGATATTATTTTTGGATCTTCTAAAAATTCTTTATGTGTTGATTTTTCAAAAATAATGCAAAATGAGTTTGAAATGAGTTTAATGGGAGAACTCAAATTTTTCCTTGGATTTCAGATCTTTCAAAATAAAAATGGTATTATTTTGAACCAAAGTAAATATATTAAAGATCTTCTAAAACGTTTTTCTTTGGATGGCACCAAAGGCAGTGACACACCTATGAGCACCACTTGCAAGTTGGACAGTGATGAAACTGGTGAACCAGTGGATCAAACCAATTACAGAGGTATGATAGGTAGTCTACTGTACCTTACTGTCAGTAGACCTGACATCATGTTCAGTGTATGCATGTGTGCTCGGTTTCAAGCCAATCCAAAAGAGTCTCATTTGACTGCGGTTAAAAGGATTTTCAAATATCTAAAACATACTCCCAATTTGGGATTATTTTATCCAAAAGGACAATCATTTGATTTATTAAGTTATTCTGATGCTGATTTTGCTGGCTGCAAGTTAGATAGAAAGAGCACCTCTGGAACATGTCACATTTTAGGCAAGTCACTAGTAACTTGGTGTAGTAAGAAGCAGAATTCTGTTGCATTGTCTACTGCCGAAGCTGAGTATATAGCTGCTGGTAGCTGTTGTGCACAAATCTTGTGGATGAAACACACTTTACTAGACTATGGATATCAATTCAAACATGTCTCTATAAGGTGTGACAATACAAGTGCTATTAACATTTCTAAAAATCCAGTATCTCATGCTAGGACAAAACATATTGATGTGAGACATCACTTTCTGAGGGATCATTATCAAAAAGGTGATATCACTCTTGAGTTCATTGGCACTGAACATCAGTTAGCTGATATTTTTACAAAGCCTTTGAATTCTGAGAGATTAAGTTACATCAAACATGAGTTAGGTATGATTAATTATAGCACAGTTGAAACCTCACAGTTGAAACCTCACAGTTGAAACCTCACAGTTAGACCTCACCGGTGTACCTCACTGTTACATCTCTCTGTAGGCTGTTTCGCTGTTTAACCTTATTTTATTTTTGCGGGAATTTGAACCGTTTCTTTTCTTTATACTTTTATTTATAAATCCCTAAATGATAAAATTTAGAACATCGAACATATCTCAATCCACTCATCTCGACCCTTGCTCTCTCAAGTCCTAAACCCTAAACATTCAACCGAACCTCGAAACCTCATTCAGTTCCAATGGCCAGAACAAAGCGACCCCCGACTGTCAATGAAGATGTACCAATGCCAAAGAGGACTCGAGTCGAATCCAGTGGCACCGGGAACGCCTCGATAAGACCTGCTAATCCACATCTGACTAATAGAGAAATAGTTGCTGAGAAGGAGCTAAGTGAAGAGTGGATTTTATCGAGCATATCATTAGTACTGGCAGTGCTTAATGAGCAAGGATTGACCGAATGCTTCGCAAATAATAATGGACCATACTACCCGAAGCTGGTGAAGGAATTCTATGAATATCTACAGTTCGAGGAAGAGGATGATCTGCATAGACTGGTATCCAGAGTAAACGGCAATGAAGTCAGTTTTTCATCCGTTGAATGGGCTGCATGTTTAAGAGTTCCTCATGAGGGTATTTACAACTACTATTCTGGAGCGGCTCCTCCAAATAGTGGAATCTTTGATCATGAGACGGCTCTGGAAGAACTGACAGGCAATGGCACAGTAAGAAATATTATTGCTGCTGAAATGAGTGGAGAGGACATGCTTCTGTTTAAGTTTATTCAGCATGTACTGAGTCCTAGAAGAGGAGATTTTGCAACTCTGAAGCACCAGGATATTTACTTGATGTACTTATTAAAATATGGAAGGAAGGTCAACCTTTGTAGGTTGCTGATGGCTCAGATGGAGGACATGATAAAGGCAAGCTCAAAATCAAGTGCCTTGTTTCATGCTAAACTCATTTCGGTAATGTTGAAAGTGAAAGGTGCAGCTGGAAGTCAGGAAGAGTTGATAGTGGCAAAGAATAGTGTATGTATCTTGAAAGTAATCTGCAAATTCATGAGGATCAGTTGGAATCCCTGGAAGAAATCATGGGTGAATGATGAGGAGAGAATCTATGAGAAATTTAGCCCTTCTACTCATCCCTCTAGACCGAGAGATAGGAGAGATCCAGGCTTAAAGCCTGATGAGCCTGAACCTGTATCCTCAGATGATGAACAGACTGCAGTAGTTGGTGACTCTGCAAGAGAGAACACCCCAATTGATGAAGGGAGTGATCCTGAGACTACTCACAGTCCTGTCAGGACAGTGACGTTTGGAGCAGCAAGCCTTCCAAAAGAACTACCTAGTAGAGAACCTGTTCTAAGAGACAGTCAGACTGAGTCTACAGAAGAAGAAGAAGAAGAATCTCAATATTTTGTGAAGGACACCTCTGACGAGGATGATACAGTCGAAGCAAAAGAGGCTGGAGCTTCAAATGAAAATCAAGAAACTGTTGCAGAAGATGAAGAGGAGATCAGTGGTGAAGAAACAGAAGAACTTAGTATGAGCCCTCTGATAGGGTATACAGACAAGTCAGTGTCTGACCAGGAAGAAAGAGTGGTCTCTACTACTGTTGTCATGGAAGTGGTTGATGACTCAACAGAGAGGGAGGCTAACCTCACTGCTGAACCTACAGAGGAAGCAAGTATGGAACCTGCTAGAGCTACAGAAGAGAACTTAGAGTTACCCAGAGTCGAGCAGATAGTAGAAAATGTTCAGGAAGGAGCTCCAAGTGAGGGGGAGCGTTTTGGTTCAGTCTCTGTACTGTATGATATAGAAGGATGGACCTCAGATCCAGGATACATGGTGTTAGGACTCAATTATGAGGATTCAGATGAGGAAAACCAACCACCAAGAAATCCAGTTATCCTAACTAACAGCTCTCCAGTGTTAGAAACTGAAAGATTGGCCACCAAGGAAGACCTTGAATCCTTAAAGAATGAAATGAAGGAGACCATCAGACAGTCTGTTGCTGAATTGAAAACCAGTATTTTTGATGAGCTGAAAAATGTAGAACAATCCTTAGAATTATCTCTAGGATGTGTTGTGGGAAGTCCAATCAAAGAAGTGATGGATGAAATGAAAGTGTGCCACACTCAAATTGAAAGCTGGAATGGAGCAGTAGTGGCCCTCAGACAATCAGTTGCTTCTTTAACTACCCTGAGAAGTTCTCAGACACAAGTGGCCAGTGAGATTCGATACATCAAAGAAGTGGTCAAGCAGTTTGTGGAAGTATTTGAGGCTTTCAAGAAATCAGTAAAAGAACACTTTAGCAATCAGGATGTTGTCATTCAGAAAGTGATTGGAAATCTGACTCAGTCTTTCAAGGAGACAGTGGAATTCTCAGTCAAGTCCCTTCCTTCATCTAGCTCTCCTGTAGACCTTGAGCAGTTTAGAAGCCTGCTCAGAGAAGAGCTTACTCAGGCCCGTGCAAATGACACATCAGACCTACAGATCCTTGCTACTACAAGAGAAGTCAGTGGCTTTGTTCGTGAGCACCTGCAGGCTGCTACTGCTTCTCAGGAGGCCATCAAAAGTAAAGTGGATTATTACTTTGATCGGATTTTCACCAAGCATCAGTTGAACCATCACTTCAAGCTCATGCTAGAAACTATGAAGCTGCCTCCTGTAACTCAAGCTTTCAAAGAACAAGTTAGCAAGCTACGAGAGTTGACCTCGGCTTTGGATAAATTCTTGGAAAACAAAAATGACTTCTTATCTGCCATGGACAGAGGAGGAAACATCATCATGGATTTCCGGAATCTGCTCCTACCTTTTCTTCATGTGGACTGCACACCTGTTATAGTTCCTCCTGCCCTACCTGTCTCCAACCCCAGTAGTTCTTCAGTAATGTCTCCTGCTGATGCCCTCAGAAGCCTTAGACCACTGATACCTCGGCAAGCTACTCACTACAGGCCTTCAGGAGCATCTGTTGCAGCCCCTCCAGACATTCCTGCTATAATTCCTAAGCCTGTTGATCTTTCACCTACTGCTCCATCTTCTTCCTCCAAAGGAAAAGATCCCTTACCTACAGATGAAGAGGATTGAGTCTGTTTATGTTTTTTTATAGGGATCATGTATTCACGTTTTGGGTCATGTAATGTACTCATTATTAATACAATATTTATTTTCTCTCTCTCTGTCTTTCTTTTTGTTAATCACAAAGGGGGAGAAATATGGAGAAATAGGGAGAAATAGGGAAAACTCGGGGGAGAAATGAACCTATACAAAGAGGGAGAAATCCTTGAAGATTATACCTAATTTTTGTGGTCATATTGCTAATACTGTGTTTTGCACACTTCTCTCTGATACATCTATATTTCATTCCATACTGACATAATTTGTGATTATCAAAAAGGGGGAGATTGTTGGAATCACCTGTTTTGATAATCCCGAATCATGCTTAAACATTGATTATGATGTATTAAAACCTTGCATTAATCTTATTATTCTATTCTTAAACGTATTTTATTCTAAACAGTTCATATTCTTACTCTCATAAATTTACTGTAACAGCTTACAGTAGTATTTACAAAAGTTTAGTATTGTTAGCTAACAGTCAGAGTTTTCTTTTCAAAGTCACAGTTATAGCTAACTGTCACCTTAAGTTACTGTTGCAATAAGTTCACAGTTACAAGGTTACAGTCGAAGACTAATACAAGCTTACAGTCATGAGTCTACCGATATCTATTTTCAAAGCTCACAGACGAAGGTCACAGTTACAAGACTTCTGTTCAAAGTTTTCTCTGCTCAAGTTCGCAGTCGAACAAGCCTACAGTCATAAGTCTACAGTCAAGGTTACAGTTAGACAGCTTCTGTCGACTAAGTCTACTGATGATCAAGGTCTACAGTTGACAAAGGTTACTGTTCTACAAATTTGATATTACAAGTCTACAGTTAGAGAGGATACAGTTACATGGAGTAAAAGCTACCATTGCAAGCCTACAGACAGCAAGCCTTTTGTTGAAGTCATCAGTCAGAAGGAAGTCCACAGTTGGAAGACCACAGTTGAAGTCCACAGTGACATACATTCTCGACCAGTCTATTATTATTATATTTCTACTTTTTTCTTTACCAATTTGATTAATACTAATCTAACGGTCATGTCTAGACAAATTAATACACCTAACATTATTTATTGATATTTGCAGACATATCAAGAAATAATACAATGTACAAGGAAGATTGCACGTGTAACTCAAGACTATTTATCTTGTCGGCCTCGGGTGAACAAAAAGGACATATATGGAGGAGTATAAAAAGAAGAGAGAAGCATTCAAGAAATAGCAATGAATGGAACGAAAAGAACAGTTACATACACGAACAAGAATAGAGGAAGGACACACAGAGTCTAACATCTACAACTGAGAAGGAGATACGCATATACACAAAAAGAAGAACTCTCGAGCATTCATTCTGAAGAAAAAAAGAGTCTCAAGTGAACCGACTGAAAGAACCGTCTCCTAAAAGCCATGCTGTGAAGCACTCAAACTCAAAGGAGCTGATAACTTGAACATCTGGAAGTCTGGAAATCAGGACACTCTGTTTTAGTGTCAACTTACAGAAAAAGGACCAAAGCTTCAAGTCACTCATTCCTACGAGTCCAGAACTGATCTGCCAACACTATAGAGCACTCTAAACCTTCTTCTTTCTATCTCTTGCTCTACTGTGTTTAAGTGTTTTACATTTGTGAGCAGTGTGTCAGTATTACACACACTGTCTCCTGTGCTTAAACTGAGGGATACTGAAAATCCCTATCCCAAAACTTTTTACATTTGTTACCCACGTATAACTGTGGAAGAAGCCTGGTGTGGCTTGGTCATTTGTTTCCCCACGTATAACTATGGAAGAAGCCTGGTGTGGCTTGGTCATTTGTTTTCCCACGTATAACTGTGGCAGAGGTTGTCAAACCTGGACAGTTTGTGAAAACTGTTGTAAAGCCCGATACAGGCTGTGTATCAATCCTTTTTATAAAATTGCTTGGTGGCAGGTGATCACCAAGTGGAAGAGGACTAAGTCTTAGCTTAAGACTAAACCTCTTGTTTGAAATAGCTTGTTATTCTTTTCTTTACTTTGCCTTTTTGTTTCCGCTGTGCTCTTTTTTTTAAACAAGAAATCTGTTTTTGCATATACTCTGATAGTCAATTTTGGTTAGTGTGTATAAGAGATTTGTTTAGTAAACTTGTTTCAAAAGTAAAGTTAGTCATCAAACTAACCTTACTGAGGATTAATCAACCTTAGAGAAACCTGTTGAACAATAAGTCACCTATATCTCTACTGCCTTAATTGACTGGGCTGTTTTTCAATTTGGGGGATTTAATCTTAAAGTTTTCAACAGAAATTTTTAATTGGAACTCAATTCACCCCCCTCTTGAGTGTCCACTCCGACCAACAATATATTTGATACTTCGTCATCCTCCTTTGTGTTTTGATTTAATGACCACCATTGATATGCATCTCCGGTGAGGCGATAAATTTTCATGGCATCTTTTTCCCTTTCACTACTTCCCAAAGCATGAAATATTATCCCTAAATAATTTATCCATTTCATAGCTTCAAATGGATTTGTATCCCCATTATACTTTGGTGATTTTTACCTCATGAATTATTCTAACATTTACCCTCCTCGATGTATATCAGGGTGCTTTATACGGGTAAAGTTATTATTCATAACATGAGTGAGTTTTCCTAGTATGGTGATAAGATATTCAGAACCAGTTACATCCCCAGCTCCACTATAATTATCTTGTGTAGGAGGGAAATACCTACATGGATTTTGCGCATTGATACTGTTTAAATTCCTTCCAATAGGTGCCATTTCTAAACAATGGAATACAGTAGATTATTTTATTAATCGTAAAACATAATTCAAAACATTTAAAATAAGTAATATAAACTAGTGTTTGTGGATATAATCCATAATCATAAAAAAAATTCATTTAAAAGGTATATACTCATAAATCATTAAAAATGGTTTGTAAAGAAAATGTGAATTATCCTATGAATATCCTCTAGGAGTGTTTTAACCATGAGTGTATCAAGCCCATTTTTTTCTACTAGGATACCCTAGGTCAAGCCCAGAACTCCTTGTCAGAGTATTCACTCCTAGGTACATTTGTTCCAGAGCCGTCTCTACCTTCTTGTATCCATATATGTATGTATTTCCTGGAAAACTCACAAAATCTCCACATTACAAAAATTCATGGAAGTTATTCTATACTAATCCTCAAAGTCTATCTTATTTTATTTTTCTCTAATCAGGATTTTTCTAAATCTTGCTTCCAAGGTTTTTAATAAAACTTATATGATACCAAGTGTAATTCCCCAACCCTAGTTTCCCAGATTTAGGGAATTATTACATAAAATTGTAAAGAACACAAGGGATCAAATCCTAAAAGACCGATAAGTTTAGTATCCTTGTAAGTAAGATCTATATATATAAGTTTTGCATTAAATCATGAAGTAAAGAAAATGATAACATTTTTTACCTAATGAAAAAACTTATATCCCTTAGCCTATCCCTTCAGGTCAACCATAAAATACTCTTTCACATCCCTGAAAAAATAAAACATAGAAAGGGGAGGGCTCAGATGCTTAGTAAGGATACCAATATAGCAGAAACATTCATAAATAAACATAAACATTTAAGGCGATGTATAAGACAAAAAAATCCATTTTAAACTTAAAAATCGGCATAATATTGAAAATATAAATCAAAATAATTCTATTTACTTATTCACATGGATATTCTACTAGTCTAATAAACACATGTAATATCAATAGCCAATTCCAAAATGATGGAATGCATAATGCCAGACTTCAGAACCACATAGTCAAGGCCTGGTGGAAAGACTAGAAATAAGATTTCTTCAAGGCCTTGTACCAAGAAACTATTTTACCTCATAAGACCTATCGATGCATTAAGGAGCAAAAGTGGGCTCCACCCATCACTTACTAAGTCCAATGGATTCCTTATATGAAAAGGTTAAAACATAACATAAAAATTTGTATTTAAACTAGTATATAGTTGGATGGTATATCATATATAAATAATCAGTATCATGTTATATTTATTATTTGCATCACTTATACTCATTATTATACCCATCCAAATAATAAAGTGTTTGAATAACAAGCTACACCACAATGTGGAGACGGTAAGTCGTACTTACGCATGTATGGTGAAATGTAATTAATAGGATGGATAGAATAATGAATATGGTTGTAGAATATTTATAATAACATCACATTATGTATATGGTACTGGATTTATTGTTTTTGTATGGAAACAAAAAAGAAATAGCATGTGGAAGAAGAAAATAGCATTGAAAAAGGGTGGTGAAATGATTACTTCTTCTTCAGGTGTTTCCTTTTGAGTTCATGAAAAAGGATAATTAGGATGGATTTATGATAAATGTAAGGCCTATAGGTAGAGGTGAGGGTAGTTCGGAGGATATTTGGATAGGGTTTTGCTTGAGACAAATGGCTTTGGAGGTTTGATTTTGATAGAAGCAGAAGTACCCTTTTATAAGAGAGGTGAGGGTCACTTTAGTAAAAGCATGAAATATTATTTTATTATACAATCATATTCTGTTAAAAATGGCCAAAAAATGGTTTATTTCGAGTATAATGTGGGGATGGATTGAAAACATCTCAACCAATCAGTTTTAGATGGGTTTAGGTCACTATATTAACCTTATCTTTTAGATTTAACTCTGAGTTAAATAGTTTACCTTTTACCATGTATTCATGTATTATTCTAAAAAATGGTTAATAATCTTACTATAAAAATCCAACAGACCCCCATGTGATTCATTATTAATATATTTAACCTTATATAATTTCTTTGGTCGAACCATAGATTTTTATGACTATTATATCATTTATTAATATAGTACTTGTTTTAAAAACTCATATATGTTAATTTTGACAGTATTTGGTATTTTGTTTTTTGAAAGTCATAAATACATTATAAAAAAGAAAAAAAATTATTTAATAAATCCAAAAAATTTATATTGACCTATAAATTTAGTGTAATTCATCAGCAGTATCAATTTACCTTTATTTGGATATTTATAATATCATTTTTTTTTAATTTTTCATGAATATGGTAATTATTACATCATCATTATGTCATTAAAAAAGAAAATTATTAAATGTATAATAATTATAAATATAATACCATTATTTAGGAAATATTTTTATATTTCTAATGAATATTTATAGTCGAATTTCTCTTCTGTATAAACTTATATTAAAAATGGTTCAGTAATTAAACATTGAATTTAACACTTTTACTTTTCTTTAAATAAAATAATAATAAATGTCCTAATCTAATCCAAGTGGGCCTAAAGGATCATATTTTATTCCTAAGGTTGGTTTTGGTGGAAATACACTTACCTAATATAATGAGGACATGTATTAGGGTAATTAAATATCAATTTTTACCTTTAATTGTCGTATTTACTTTTAACAGTGGTAAGTAAAAGTCAAAAGTTACTATTCATCAAAAAAATTCATCATATTGAACCAAATTTTACTTAATTTTTTCAATCGTGTCTCTCTGATTTTTGAAATTCAATTCACAGAAGCGCTAAAATTATGTTTTATGCAAATTTTCAAATGCGCCTAGAAGGTGGGTAAAAGACGGTAAAAAGTTTAATAAAGTTTTATATATCTAATATTATTATAAAATGACTCCAATAAATTACATTGAACTTATATCTATATTATTTATGCATTTTGACCTAAAATAAATTTAAATAAAATAAATAATTTTAAGAATTTGTTTTTAAACAACAACAGAGTGTTTTTCTCTATTCATAAAAAAATGAATGTTTTCTGAAAAATTACTAAAATTCACCCTATGATAATTTTTTTATTCTAAATCCAAAAATGATGTCCATTTTGAAAAATAAAATTTATAAAATTTCAAAAGGTGGTATTCACTATTCACAACAAATAGTTCCATTGGGCGTGGTGTGTTAGATCTTGATGTTGCGTACAACGCAAGATTTTGTATAATTCAAAGGGAACCATACCTGGAAGATTTGGGTGTTACATTCTCTCATCCTTAAAATAATTTTGTCCTTGAAAATTTTATAATTTTACTACATAAAAGGATTTGGGTGGTTCTTCATCATATGTTCCTTGGGTTCCCATGTTGCCTCTTTCATCTTATGGTTTCTCCATAGAACTTTCACCACATGAGTCATACGGTTTCTTAGCACTTGTCCTCTAGTATTAAGAATCTTGAAAGGATCTTCACAATAAGAGAGATTAGTTTCCAGTTCTATTTCTTCATAGGTGAGTACATGTGTTGGGTCAGGAATGTATTTTCTTAACAGTGATACATGGAACACATCCTGAACTTTGGAAAGACTTGAAGGCATTGCCAAATGATAAGAAACAACTCCAATTCGTTCTAAATTTTTAAAGGCCTGATGTACATGGGACTTAATTTTCCCTTCTTACTGAATTGTATAACACCCTTCCATGGAGATACCTTCAAGAAAACATGATCTCTTACATTAAAATAAAAATATTTCCTTCGATTATCAGTATAACTGTTTTTCTTACTTTGAGATGCTTTGATGTGGTTTTGGATAACCTTAACCTTTTCCATTGTTTCCTCAACAAGTTCTAGCCCTACAAGTTTTCTTTCACCAACATCATCCCATGAAATTGGTGTGTGGCATCTCTTTCTATATAACACTTCATATGTTGCCATCTGACTACTTAAATGGAAGGTTTTGTTGTAGGAAAATTTTACCAGAGGTAAATATTAATCGCACATAACTTGAAGGTCAAGTGAGAAAGATCTCTACATGTCTTCTATGGTTTTGAATAGTCCAGTCTGATTTTCGATCAGTTGAGGGTGGTAGGTAGTGCTCAAACGAAGTTCAATATCCAGGGCCTTCTGAAGACTTTTCCAGAATCTTGATGTAAAATGGGGATCATGATCAGAAATAATTGATAGGGTTACTCAATTAAGTCTTACAACATCATTAATATATATTCTTGATAAAAGTTTAAGTGTTAAATCATCTATTATAGAAAAAAATGAGCTGAATTGGTAAGATGATCAAGAATAACCCATATTACATCATTCCTTCTCAGAGTCTTTGGTAGCCCCATGAAATATTCCTTTTTAATATCATCCCATTTCGACTCAGGTATGGGAAGAGGCCGACTGACACCTCTAGGATGTTTCCTTCCAACTTTCACTTGGTTAAATACCATACATCATGACACATAATCAGAAATATTTCTCTTCATGTTGTCCCACAAAAGAATTTCCTTCAAATCACTATACATCTTAGTGATACAAGGGTTTATAGAGAAATTAGAGCTATGAGAATCATCCAAAAATTCTCTTTTTAGATTAGGTATATCGGGAACACAAATTAATTCTCAAATTTCAAAATTAAATATTCATATACGATGTCCCCCAATCTCCAATCACTCACAGCTTTAATCTTATTTTGGAACTCCTCATCATCTGTCTGAGAACTCTTTATCCTATCTAGTAAAGATGTTTTGTCAACCATTTGAAAAATTATTGATGTTTCAACTTCCATAGATATTCCCATATCAATCTTTACTAGATTAATGAAAATAGGATCCCTTTAAACTCTCATCTTCTTCAAAACTCCATGATCCTTTTTTCTCAATGCATCTTCCACCTTATTTTCCTTCCCTAGGTGGTAGTGTATAGTGAAATAATAATCCGTGAGTAGTTCAAGCCATCATATTTTCCAGATGTTGAGTTCTTTCTGTGAAGAAAGATACTTCATACTCTTATAATCATTATAAATATCACATTTTTCACTATAGAGATAGTGTCTTCATATTTTCTGAGAAAAGATTATAGCTGCTAACTCAATATCATGAGTGAGATAGTTGTTCTCATTAATTTTTAGCTGTCGTGATGCATTGGCAATAACCCTATTATTTTACATTAGGATGCAACCAATTCCTTTCTTTGATGAATCACTATAAATAAAAAAAATCATTCCATGATGGTAGAGTCAATATATGATTATTGACTAATCTTGTGTTTAGTTCTTCGAAACCTTCTTCACACTCTTTTTTCCAAACAAATTTAACACCATTATGTGGGAGTTTGGTTAATGGGTTTTCCAATTGGGAAAAAATCTGGAAAAAACACTGATAATAACCTATTAAACCAATAATACTGCTTTTCTATGTTATACTCATCAGTACTCGTCATTCTTGTATTGCTATTCACTTATAAGGATCAATAAATATTCCATCCTATGTGAAAATATGTCCAAGAAAAGAAATTTCCTGAAGCCACGATTTATGAGTTCTAAACATCCCATATAATTCATTTCTTCTGAGGGTTTTCAGAATAGTACGCAAGTGATTTTCAGGATCTTTATATATTTTTGAGTATACCAAGATATCATCAATAAATACCACAAAAAAGATATCAAGATATACCTTGAAAACTATATTCATTATATTCATGAAATTAAAGGGTGTATTAGTAAGTCCAAAAGGTATTACTGTAAACTCATAATTCCCATACCTAGTTCAAAATGATGTTTTCATAATTTCTTCCTTCTTCACACACAACTGATGATATCCAGATAGAAGGTCAATCTTTGAAAAATATTGAGCTCCATGGTGTTGGTCGAATAAATCATCAATACAAGGTAGGGGATACTTATTCATTATTGTTGTAGCATTGATCTCCATGTATTCAAGGCACAAACTCATAGATCTATCTATCTTCTTAACAAAAAGAACATGGGATATCCATGGAGAAACACTAGGAGAATATGTCCCTTATTACTCAATTAGTCTAGTTGTTTCTTTAGATCCTCTAATTCCATAGTGTCCATTCTATACGGGGTTTTCGATATGGTCCCTGAACCATGAATTAAATCAATGGAAAACTCAATTTATCGTTCTAGTGGATTTCTAGGTAAATCCTCTAGAATCACGTCAATATATTCTTGAAAAATTGTTACATCCTTTATTTGGACATTATTTTCCTCACCCATTGTTATTTCATTCTCTTCATCCACAATAATTTAATTTTGTAGAGCTACTGGAGGTGGGTAGAGATAATAATGGGGTGGTGACATTTCTGCTCTAAAGATATGGTACTCTTATCATCATCAAAAATTGTAAACTTATTATTCTTATAATAAATTTTCACATCATGGCCCGAAAGCCAATCCATTCGAAGGATTATATCAAAATAAATATTGGGTATGTTGATGGGATATGTTGATAAAGAACATTTATATGCCCTAATGGGGATTAATTCAAAAAATTTGTTTCATTTATACTTTCCTTAGGAGTTATGACTGAAAACTCCCCTATTAAATCAAATTTGAAATATATAATTTTTTAGCAAACTAGGAAGATGTGAAACAACGTGATGCCCTAGAATCAAATAAATCATTGGCTAAACTTGAGGAAACCATTAAATTACCTACCACCAAATCTTTGGGAGCTTTAACCTCAGCATTAGTGATCTCATAAACTTGGTCTTGCTCCTTCCACCTTTTCTGAGGTAAGTTTACTTGGCTCTTAAGACATTTATTTTCATAATGCCCCATTTCTCTACAATAGTATCATTCAACACTAAAAAACTCTTTCATTCCCTTGAAATCACGAGCTTGGTGGCCTGTTGACCAAAATTTTAATAGACTCACATTCCCTTCAGGAAAGTACTGGGGTGTTTCTTCCCACATTTACTAAAGGATGGATATTCAACTATTCCGTTCTTCCCCTTATTTTGATTTCCAGAGAGTTCAGTATATCTCTTCTGCTCTTTTTTTTTAATGTCATAAGACATAGGGAATTATTTTTCTGTCTTTATATCACATGATAATATATCTTCGTATGATGAGAAGGATTGTGAGACTAATTCTTGATAGAGAAATAATTTTAACCCATCAATGAATCTATCAATATTACTCATTGGGTTACATATATAATTTGTTGCATGTCTTTCTAACTGTGTAATGTTAGCCTCATACTTTGCGAAATTCTTATCCTCCTTTTTCCTTAGACTCATAAATTGTCTTTCCATATCCACTCTATGGCCATGAGGAAAGTATTTTTGTAAGAAAATATCTTTAAATTCCCTCTATTCCATACTTGATACTTCTTCATCCCCTTTTTTTCATTAATTTAATTACCACCATGGATCTTCATCTTTTATGAGGCGATAAACTTCCATGACAACTTTTTCCCTTTTTCTACTTCCCAAAGTTGGAAATACATTTTCTATGTAATTTATCCATTAATCAGTTAAAAATGGATTTGTAGTCCGATTGAACATTTGTGGTTGTTTCCTCATGAATTGGTCCAAAATTGATCCTCTGCGTTGTGGATCAGGGGGCTTCATATGGGTAAAGTTATTTTTCATAATCTGAGTGAGTTATCCTAGTATGGTGATAAGCTGATCAGCACCAGTTTCATTGCCATCTTTACTATAATTATCTTGAGTAGGAGTTCAATCACTACATGGATTACACACGTTGATACGGTTCCCATTCCTTCCACTAGGATCCCTTTCTAAACAATGTCATACACTAGATTAGTTTATGAATCGCAATAAATAATTCCAAACATGTAAAAATACTTAACATAAATTTACTGTTTATGGATATAATCCATAATCATAAATATGTTTTCTTTTAAAAGGTATATACTCATAAATCTTTCATAATAGTTTGTAAAGAAAATTTGAATTATCCTAAGCATATCCCCTAAGAGTGTCGTAACCAAGAGTGTATCAAGGCCCATTGTCGTGTACCAGGATACCCCAGGTCATGCCCGAAACTCCCTGTCAATGTTTTCACTCCTAGGTACAAATGTGAAAGAGCTGCCTCTACCTTCTTGTATCCAGATATGATTGTATTGCATTGAAAACTCACAAAATCTATACATTACCATAATTCTCGGATGTTATTCTATACTAATCCTCCAAGTCTATCTTAGGGTAATGTTCAGTAATCAGAGTTCTTCTAAATCAAGCTTCCATGGTTTTTACTATACTTCCTCTAATACCTACTGTAATTCCCCAACCCTAATTACCTAGAGTGGGTGCATTATTACATAATATTGGAACGATCACAAGGGATAAAATCCCGAAAGACTAGTTAGTTTAGTAGCCTTGGATGTAATAGCTATATAAAAAAGTTTTAAATTACATCATGAAATAAAAACAACAACAAAAAATTTCCCCTTTGAACTCAGTTATATCCCTTAGCCTATTCGGAAAGGTCGACCATAAAATACTTCTTCACATCCTGTTAGAAATAAAACATTGAAAGGGATGAGCTCAGTTTCTTAGTATACATAACAATATAGCCAAGACATTCATAAATAAGCATAATCATTTAAGGCGATTTATAAGACTAAAAAAAGGCTTTTTAAACATAAACCTTAGAATAATATAGAAAATATAAATCAAAATAATTCCATTTAATTATTCACATGGATATTCTACTAGTCAAATAATAACAAGTAATATCTATAGACCATTTCATAATGATGGAATGCATAATGCCAGACTTCATAACCACATAGTCAAGGTCTCTTTCCACGACTACATATAAGATTTTTTCAAGGCCTTGTGACAAGATACTAGTTTGTCTCAAGTGACCTACCTATGCATCGAGGAGCTATAACAGGCTCTACTCATCACATACTATGTCTAATGCATTCCACATATGAAAAGGGTTAAACATAACTTAATATTCGTATTAAGACTAGCATAAGAAATGTAAATACTTTATCCATAAACCATGAATGGTATTAAAATAACACACCCACAGTAAAAAATATCACAAAACCTTCAATACAATATGGAGTAATTGAATCAGAATAAATCAACTTCAAATATGTTTAAAATCCATCAAACAATGTTCACATAAATGAAATGAAAACTATTTGAAATAAATACCTCATTCTATTTTGATACCATATAAAAGTCACATAATTATAAAATAAAAAATTTAATTTGGAAATATTTTTATAATCTTGTAAGGGAATCATCAAAGGTGTTATAACAGCAAAAATTATATTCACCCGCCGTATAAGTTAAAAAACCATTATTTCCTTAATTTTGTCGAAAAGGTCTTAAAGGACCTTGTTTGGAAAACAACAGAAAGATTCCATTATATAAATCTTACAAAATGTCAAACAAGGGTGTAAATGACATTAAACCGTAGTCTAGGAAATAGTAAAAATGTTTGGAAATATGTTTTTATGAAACATGGATGTGGATGATAAAGAGGTCTCAGTAGATACTCACGTATAAACAACCTCATAAATGAAGAGATTGTAGAATTAAATTTCACCTTGTACTTTTCCATGATAAAGGGTATGTTAACCCGCTGTATAATAGTTTATTCATTGATATTAAATTATACAAGAACCAAATACAGAAATATGATATCATATATGATCTTCTAATATTCCTTTGTTAATAAAATTTTTGTAGTACCATTGTTTCAGGGGAAAATTGATTCGTATTCCATTAAATGTTTTGTTACATAAGTCATGTTTGATATAGATAAGATGTATTTGATTCATATCCAAAATTATATAATGTACTTAAAAATTATTTTTAATCATAAAATGAAAATTATTCTAGAATGGTTACGATGGGGAATGAATTTCATCGTGTTCATGGAGACAGTAATCCATACGTACACACGAGAAACAATATCATTCTATTGGTGGGGAAATAATATCTAATTTGATGGTATATCATATAAAAAGAATCATTAACATGTTATATTTATTATTTACATCATTTATACTCATTATTATACCCATCCAAATAATGAAGTGTTTGAATAAAAAGGTACACCACGACATGGAGATGGTAAGCCGTACGTACGCACGTATGATGACATTTCATTAATAGGATTGATAGAATAATTAATATGTTTGTAAAATATTTATAATAACATAACATTATTTATATGGTACTAAATTATTTTTATGGAAACAATAAAGAAAGAAGAAGTGGAAGAAGAATATAAGTTTGAAAAAGTGTAGTAAAATTATTACTTCTTCTTCGGGTGTTTCCTATTGAGTTGATCAAAAGGGTTACATAGTTTGTCTTTATGATCAAATTAAGTCCTCTAGGTATAAGTGAGGGTATTTGGGAGGATATTTGGGATGGGTTTGTCTAATCCAAATGGCTTTGGAGTCTTATTTTGAGAGATGGGTAAGTACCCTTTTATAAGAGAGGTGAGGGTCACATTAGGAAACGCATGAAATATTATTTTGTTATACAATCCTATTAGGTTTATAATGGATCCTAAATGATTTATTTCTAGTATAAGGTGTGTATGGGTTTAAAACTTCTCATACAATAGGTTTTAGACAGGCTTAGGTCACTATATTATCCCTATCTTTAAGATTTAACTCTTAGATAAATAGTTTTTCTTTACCATGTATTGTTTTATTATTATAATAAATAGTTAATAATATTACTATAATAAGCCAAGAGAACCCCATGTGGTTCATTATTGATATATATAAACATATCTATTTCCTTCAGTCGATCCTTATATTTTTAAGACTATTATATAATTTAATAATATAAATATTGTTTCGAAAACCCATTTATGTCAATTTTGACACTATTTGGTATTTTTTTTGAAAGTCAAAACAACATTATCAATTCGAAAAAAAATTATTTAATAAACCCTAACATGTCATATTAACCAATAAAATTAGTGGAATTCATCAAAAGTCTAAATTTACATTTATTTAGATATTTATAATATCAATTATTTTGATCTTTCATGAATAATTTATTTGTTGCATCATCATTGTGTCATAAATAAATTTAACTATTTAATGTCAAAAAATTGTAAATAAAATACCATTATGTAAGAAATATTTTTATATTTATAAATTATTTTTATAGTTGAATTTATATTTTGTATGTCGTTATATTAAATTTTTTTAGTTATTAAACTTTTAATTTAACACTTTTAACTCTTCTTCAAATAAAATAAAAATAAATTTCCTAATCTAATCCATTAGGACCTAAAGGATCATATTTTATTCATAAGGTTACTTTTGGTCTAAATACACTTATCCAATAGAATTAAGACATTTTTTAGGGTAATTATAATAACAAGTTTTACCTTTAATTACCATATATACTTTTAAGAGTAGTAAATAAAAGTCAAAAGTGACTATTCACCAAAAAATTATTTTCATATTATTGAACCACATTTTTCAAATTGATGCTAACCGTTTCTCTCACATTGTTGAAATTCAATTCATAGAAGTGGTAAAATTATGTTTTATGCAAATTTTCAAATGCGCCTATAGGTGAGTAAAAGAAGGTAAAAAGTACAATAAAATTTTATACATCTAATATTATTATAAAATGACTCTAGTGAATTGAATTGAACTTATATATATATTATGTATCTATTTGTACATAAAATAATTTTAAATAAAATAAATAATTATAAAAATTTGGTTTTAAATAATAACGCAGTGTTCTTCACTATTCATCAGAAATTGAATGTTTCTAGAAATATACCAAAAATTCCCCATAAGATAATTTTGATATTCTGAATCCAAAAATGAAGTCCATTTTGAAAAATAAAATTTATAAAATTTCAGAACATGTGTGTAACTATTCATAACAGCTAGTTTGATTGGTCGTGGTGTGTTAAAACTTGATGTTGCGTACAATGCAAGCTATTGTATTATTCGAAGGGAAACATATCGTGGAAGCTTGGGGAGTTACATAAAAAAAGTGATTTTCATGAATAAAATTGTTTTAGTTTTAAAAAAAATCTTTAATTTAAGAATAATTCAATAATAATTTTTCATTTACAAACTGTAGAAACAAGGAAAAACCTGGTTGTGATGAAAAAGACTCTAAGAACTTTATGATTGAATCCTATTATATCAATAATGTCCAATATATGACAAACATATCCCAAAAATCTATATCCAAACACTAACATCCGAAATTAATAATTTTTTAAAATATTATGCCATGAAATAGTGGAACTTGAATAATGTTGAAACAATATTAATAGATATGAATATTAATATAAAAATTAACGATAAATAATGAATAAAAAAATTAAACTAAATAAAAAAATTAATTTGATAGACATATTGAAATATAACTATCACAGATAGATCCATACACTCATTATTTAGTCATTCTAAAAGTATAATTCAAACTAGAGCATCATATATCACATTTAAGAAATTTATGAAATTAGAATTGTGATCACCGTATTTATTCAAAGGAAATTTTACTAACACATTAAAATACCCAATATAGAATATTCCAAAAATATTGAAAATGTTGTTCTGATTATTTCTATATAGATGTCATGGTCTTCACAGACCAGAAAAAAGATGAAGATATTGGTTTAAAAATGGTTGTATGAAAAATTATTTATTGAAAAGATCATTTGGAAATAGACACATGTAAAATATTTTTTGGATAAGGATGTAAAAAAATATCACATGAAATAAAACTTAATATATTCAAAAACCATGTAAGGATAATTTGTTGAAAAATGGTACAGAATGTATAGGAGGGACAATGGGGAATCCAAAAGTAATAACACTAGATGGAGGTATAGAGTGAGACACCTAATGTTTCTAGGCCTTTATACCATGTAGAATGAATAGACCAAATATTTTCTTCTTTAATAAGGTAAAAAATTATTTCTAATAATAGATAATGAGATACAAGACTTGAGATAGATTGAAAATTAAAAATTCAATGTAATATAAATGTGATAGGATGGACCTATTAAAAAAAGAAATAGATAGATCACTATATTAAATCATTAATGACCATAATAGATAGGTAAAACTAAATCCTTTTGAAATTGAACAAAAACGTTCAATTTAATGTAACAAAGAATAACCCTGCTATATTGTAATCTTTATTAGTTCAATAATTACACTTCCAAACAACATTACAAAAAAATAAACCATTGATAAAGCTAATAATTGAGTCTTCACCATGAATATTATATCACCATAAAAAGGTGAATTAATGTTTAAAACTACTGCACCTACTAAACCTTATTTTCACCCAACATCACCTACATGTTTTAAATTATGGGAGTCCTTTACAACTATATATTCTCTTTGAATTTCTATTATATTGTAAGGGTTGATATCGAAAAAAATGTGAAGACATATGGGATGAGAAACTATGTTATTTCTTCAGTTGGTTCAAAGGTACAAACCAATAGAATTAGTAACAAGATTGATGACTGTTGGGTTTTTGAATGTTATAAGTAATCCTTGATTATTTTTAACTTCTTTTTATGGCTATAGATTTTAAATGTGATGGGTGTTTTTAGTTTTCAAAATATTTTGAAATGTATAATAATTTATTATTTATTTTTGAAACCATTATTATATTCAACAATCGTATTTTCTATTAAGAAAATGGATTTCAAATAAAATAATATTTTTTTATTTCAATGTAAATATATTTATATATGTAATATTAATACATTTTAAATTATATAATAGGTGAGTTTTTCTTCTTAAAGGGGGTTGAATACTATTAAATGTTGGAGACCTTAGTTGAAAATGGAAAGGGGTTGGTTTTGAAAATATTGAGCGAGTTTTATATGGGAGTATGAAAATGAATTCGGTTTTTTATTTTCAAAAAAAATATTTTGTAATTGGCATAACTTGTTTTTATAAAGTGATTTTAAATAAAGAGTAACATTTTTTATAGTGGAAAAAATCATTTTCAAAAACAAATAAAAAGTGTCCCAATGATATTTTAGGACATGATTCATAATTTTTTTATAATGAAATTTTGATTTTAAGGGTAATCACGTAGTTTTAAAGTTAATAAGTTGGATTTCAATGATGTTTCATAATGATGATGATATTTTGGATTTCAATTATGATATAAATAAAGGATATTTTGAATTTCAGTAGACATAAAAATATTGTTTTTTATTTCAAATAAGAGTGAATAGATTCATTATGATATTATATAATGTAGTATTCCATGAAAATGGGTTCAGTGGTATCTAAATTCATAAATGAAAAAATGTGTTAGGGAAAAGGGTTTATCTATATTTATTTGATAATATTATATTTCAAAGACCTCCTGAATACTTTTAATATAACCTCTTACATATTATTTATTGATAATAACACCATAGAATGGGCATGTCAATACATCCATATAACACATAGGATACCCATCACAGCCCAACTCCTACAACATTGTCCTCATAAGAAGATAAGTGAAATTGTATTTTAGTCATATAACCAAAATCATTTTCCTTTTCATGGAGTAATTGAAGGCTTTCATTGAATGTTCAATCTAAAATGGTTGTCTTAACATGAGTTTTCTAAGACCTTTCAGCTAATCCTTCTCATGGTTTCACTAATCAAGGAGCCCCTTATGTGGATCCGACCTCTAATACTTATTTTTTAACATTATATAAAAAAATAAAAAATCTTTCTAGGTGCTTCGCCAACTCCTCAAACTAGAAACATTTATATTTAAGGAGACAACTGACATCCTCATTACCTTCATCTCCCAAATATTTAATATTTAATTTTATTTCCTGAGACTCATTTCCCATATCTCCTAGACGTTCACCTATGTTTCGTGAGTAGTAGTCATCCCAGACTCTATATCGGTGATCATTGGGGACAATTTTAATAGATAACACATACAATCCATGGAGTAATTCTTTTTATAAATTTAATTACCCACGTCCTTCAAACCAGGATGAAATTCTTTAAAAAATTCAAATGTTGGGTTCACATTATTTGAAAGTCCCCATTTTAGGTATTTATTTATTTGGATAAATATTTATATTTATGAATCAAATAAATTAGATATGAATAAAAAATGGATGGATTCTAATAATATAAAAAAGGGAATGAATATGGTCTGAAAGAATTTATCATGTTTGAAAATTAACCTATATACGACACTTCTCAAATACCATTTCCATTTTTACACTATTTGTATTTATTACAAATTAGTCTATAAGATTTGGAAGAGAACTTGATCAATCATAGAATAGGTTGATGTTATAAATTTTTGACTAAATGAAGGGAATATGGAATATAGAAAGTGACTGAGATAACAATACATTTTAAGGATCCTATTATATTATTACAATTGTGGAAAATAAATTATACAATATTAAGGATGATATTATAGGTGTGAATGGTGATGCAGGACAAATTGAGTAAATGAAAATGAAAGTTGAGGATGAAATTTAGAAATTTCAAAAAATGTTTGATATGTTAAAGTGTTTTTAAAATAGTTCATTGTATTAATGTTGTACTAAATATACTTTATTATCCTACGTACTTAACAAATATAATTTAAAATCCATCAAAGGACGAAGTGATGCCAGTTTTACTAAACTATCTGATCTATTGAATTATATGGTCCCAGTAGATAATGAACTTCCTAGATGAGTACATGATTCTAAACAAATCATACATCCAATGTGCATGATCTTTGAAATAATTCATTCCTATACAAATAAATTTCTACTATTTATTATGGACCAAAAATAACATAATGAATTCCAAACATGTGGAGCTTATCGATAAATGAAAGAAGAATCGGGTCTTTGGAATGTTTTATGGTACATTAAAATCATTCCAGTCTTATGCACATATATGGAAGTGAGGAGACTAGAACGAAATATATGTGGCTCAAAGATACAAGAAATAAATGTTGGTGACGCAACTAGAAATAGGGCTATTAATAGTGCTAAAAACCGCCTTTAACAGTGCTAAAAAGAGCTATTAATCTCGACGAAGATAGGGGTCCCCTTTATCAGTGCTAAAAAATAGCTGATAAAGGGGGCCTTTATCAGTGCTTACTTAGCACTGATAAATACGACCTTTATCAGCAAAATTTTGAGCACTAGTATATTATCCATTTATGAGCGCTTAATTAGCGCTGATAAAGGCTAAATTGCCTGTTCAAACCTAGAACCTGCACACATGAGACATCACCTGCACACATAGTACAAAAAACACCTACACACAAATCACAGAAGAAAAAAATGCTATTTAAATTTACTTGAAATAATGAATACAAAACAACACACTTCTATATACATTTCAAACAATTTTTAATTTGGTTAAAATTATAATTATCCAATAAACAGTTAGAAACATTGATATTTCATCCTTTTTTCATGCATGATCCACTCTAAAAAATTGTCATCCATGGTATTAGTTTCCAAAAAAAGCATTCTAACTCTAGAAAAAGATTTCACCTATATTAAAAAACAAATATGATGTTATTAATACAATAATTAAATAAATTAAACATTAATATGAAATAATACATTAATAAAATGTCAATTGTTACCTGTTACAACCTTTACATTTTCATATTTCCTTAGATTGAATTAATATTTTAGAAGAGGCTCAACATGATTCATTGACTTATAAATATTATTTTGTTAAGATTACATGGAGGAGAAAAGAAGAGAAAAATAAATAACAACATGGAATCCAAAAGTTTTCATTTATTGACAATAAGAAAAGGGAGGAATCTCCACAGGTTATATAATATGACATATACATGATGTTGTATTCAATTTCATTGGAGTATTCAATTTTAGAATAAATTATAACAGTTTCCTAGTGATAACACCATCCTAGATAGGTTCTAAACCTAATAGTTACATATATCAAGAGCCTCTAAGAGTGTACTCTCCCATTCCAGCTCAAAGGGAATGAGTGCTAGCGTGTCTGCATCAGACATTGGGTCCAACCCTACTTGTACCCTGACCACATATGCATCTCCAAGGACCCTATACCATATATAAGGTCTTGTTGAAGGTTTGGAAGGTATGTATTTCTCGGTTTTAGAGAGGTCTTGATGAGAACCTACACAATTAGATTGTCCATAATCATACTGGTTCACTTTTCTTTTGATCTCATAGTTCTTTAGTGTGATTATCAAAAACCCCCACCCTCCCCTCCTTGAGACAGCCCCCTCCCTACCCCTAGATAGCCCCCCTCCCACCACTCCACCTGCAGCCCCATCCCTCCTCCTGAAAACCCCCCACCCCCCTCCCACCACTCCACCTGTAGCCCCTTCCCACCTCTTGGACAACCTCCCTCGCTCCCATTGTTTCCTCCCTCTCTTTCCCTAGAAAACACCCTTCCGACCTCTTGAAACCCCCCCCCCCATTCTTGGACAGCCCCCTCCCCTCCTCGACACCCCTCCTTCCTAGACAACCCCCTACCTCCTTTCCACGAGACATCCCCCATAGAGAGCCCCCTCTCTACCCCTGGACTACCCCCCCCCCCCCCCCGTGCAGCCCCCTCCCTCCCACCACTCAACTTGAAACCCACTCCCTCCCCCTGGAAAACCCCCTCCCTCCCCTTGCAACCCCCTTCCTTGGACAACCCCCTTCCCCCCTCCTAGATAGCCCCCTTCTCTCCTGAACAACCCCTCCCCTTCTAGACATTCCCCACCTCCTATACAAGCCCCTCCCTCCCCTCCCTGAGACAGACCACCATGATAGCCACCTCTCTACCCCTAGACATCCCCTCCCCCCTTGTAGTCCCCTCCATCCCACCAGTCCACCTGCAACCCCCTCCCTCCTCCTAGACAACCTCCATACCTCCCCTTGAATCCCCCTCCCTTTCCCTAGACAGCCCCCTTCCCACCCCCTGGACAGCCCCCTCCCTTCCTAGACTTCCCGCCCTCCTGGAAACCCCCTTCACTCCCATACACCCCCTCCTTCCTGGAAAACACATCTCCGTCCTCTACCCGAGACATCCCCCTTGGAAAAAACAAATACATATTGTTCTGCAAATCTATAGTTAACGTGAACCAGAAAAAACCAAATGATATCTTTGTACAATGAAATAAAATCAACTACAAATCTATTAATGAAAATAGTCACAATAATAATAATAAATTTTTGTGGATATGAACAAATGAATATATTGTCATAAAAATATTCTATTACAAAATGTGGAAGAAACCCTTGAAATTTTCAGAATTAAGCTATTGTATCAAAAATGGAATCTCTCATGTTTCATAAGTAGTGGTGGGATCAAGAGCAGTGAAGGTGGGTCCATGAGTTGACGAAGCAGGCTGAATACTGAAAAAACACCACTAGTATCCTGCATGGCTTGGAGAAAGTGCCGCAAAAAGAGGGGGAGTGACATAAATTTGTGATGACAATGAATGAGATGCCGGAAAAGGAAGAAGATCGGTTGGTGATGGATATAGAGGACACTGAAACATTCTGATGAAGGTGGAAATAGGGAGACGAATGGGAGATATGCGATCAGGATGCCAGTCACATCTTTGGCAGAAAATGTGACTGAAACCGAGCAAGAGGAGCCTTCTACACTTTTTTTTCCATGGGACAACCTATGGAAGTCATAAAGTATGAAGAAATGGGAAAATCAAATGTCTGGACTTGGATAAACTATGACACACAATGCTCTATAAACATTGATCATGGAGGATATAACACAGAGGTGAGAACAATATGGGGAACGTGATCACAGCCGCATACAATGGGAACCAAGTTTCCCAAGGAACTGAAAACCCTTTATTCGATGGAAGGGAACTGAGGATATGGGACACATGAGTGGAAACATGCGAGAACACAGCCATAAAAGATGTTTTCACTTCCATTCAAACTGTGAATGATTATGAATCTGTGCTGTTTAATCCATTGGTACCATCTGAAGTTCTTGTTCGGAGGCAAAAACCCCATTTATGGAACCACACCATCACTCTTGAGGTAGTGAACTATAACAACGTATTATTTTAAGTACCTAGGTGAAACTATTGGAAAAAACATGGCACAAAATTCATGGCTTCTATAGCCTACATTAGAGTGAATATCAGTCTTATCTTTTGGTATTTTAGTCATGTCTTTGATGGAGTAAATGAAGATATTAAAGTCTATTTAAAGGTAACATAGTGATCTTGTTAAAGGCTCAAAAACAGTCTTTTATCTTGTTTTCTGATCTTCCTCAACACTCAGGTTAACATCAATTCACCCCTCCCTACCCCTAGATAGCACCCCCCACCACCACCACCACTCCACCTGCTACCCCTCCCTCCTCCTGGACAACCCCCTCACTTCTAATGAAGCCCCTTCCCATTCCTGGTACAACCCACTTCCCACCCCCTGCACAGTTTCCTCCCCTCCTGGACAGCCCTCCTCCCCTCCTAGACACCCCCCTCTACTCCTGGACACCCCTCATTTTAGGCAACCCCTCTCCCTCCCCACTCCGAGACACCCCCTGAACAGCCCCCCCTCCCACCAATCCACCTACAGCCCTCTCCCTCCTCCTAGACAACCCCCTCCCTCCCCTTTCATCCCCATCCCTTTCCCTGGATAGCCCCCTTCCCACCCCCTGGACTGCCCCCTCCCCTTCTAGACACCCCCTCCACTCCTGGACACCCCCACCCACCCTCCCACATGGACACCCCCTCTCTTGTGTAAACCCCCTCCCTCCTAGTTCTTTAGTGTATACCCATTAATATCCTTCTTTATCAGACTATATTTTCATCATCTATTTGATAATGGAATAAATATTATTCATACACCATCATTCAATAATATGAATTATAAAATCATATATATTTTGAAGAGAAACAGTTCAACAAATCAAGGAAAAACACTAATCAAATAATATATTGGAGGAATAGGAACGAAATTTCACATAAATCTTATTTGATAAAGGTAAATGATGCATATGTTTGGACTTTATGACATTAAATAAGATATATTGGGCCCTAAATTGAATAGGAATAATATTCTTGGGCCTTTACATGGGCTTGGAATTGGTTTGTTTGGTTGGAACTTTTGTTGCCTCACTGCGGACCCACATCAGGCTACTCTAGAAGTGATCTACCCAATGTATATTCTCCGTATTGAATGTAATTGAAGTGTTTTTTGTTTTTAAACCCCCTCAATTATTGAAACATCCCTCCCTCCCCTCCTTGACACCCCAATCATGGACACCCCCATGGACCCCCCACACCCTTTTGGACACCCCCTGGATAGCCCCCTCCCTCCTCGACACCTGCACCCACCCTCACACCTGGAATCCCCCTCCCTCCTGGACACACCCCCTCCTGGACACCGCCCCCCACTCTTGGACACCCCCTCCTTCCTGGACACCCCCAACACACATATAAGGGAAACTAAAATTATAAAATTGAAAATCCATGATATTAGTTCCCATCTAGCTTTTAAGATGCTCGTTAGTGGACTGAATGACTATGCATTTGTCGACTTCCACACTAATGACCAGTGTAGTCCAATGAGTTATGATTTACTAGAAATACAAATCATTTCTAAAACCATTCTTCATAACCTAAGGATATAAATCATAATAAAGGGTGGTCATATATTCTCAATAAGTTTAAACATGGGAGATATCAATGATCATATATGGATAACATAAGTAGTAGGAATTCACCTTCATCCTATTTGTGTACAATATTCCATTAGGTTTGCTTCCCATTAGCTTATAAACACATCTATATCATCTTGTGAATATGAGTTTTTGCGATAGTCATGGTAGTACTGAAAAATATAAATACACAAATGATTAATAAATATTTTAAATGAACTTGTAATTATTTTCGAAAATACCTCGTCAGGGATGCTAGTTTGTTGATGAAATACGATCTCTTTCATAAATTTACAAACATAATAACCACAGTCATTTCCATTTGTTTGTTTTGGAAACTACAGAAACATTGACAAAAATAAGTAATTTGTTTTGATAGGTGTTTGGATAGTGCAATGTTATTATATATACCAGGATTCTTTCCCATTTGTAGATCTTATAGGAATTCTTATCCATAGGGCCTAGATTCATTCCATGAAGTATATGATATTTATGCACCACCCTATCATCAAGGAATCCTCATTTAAAGATAATACAAATTATATAACTATATGTTTATTTTTAATATGTCGGATCTAGTGAATTACAAATTAAAAAATTCCATAGTACGTGGTTGGTTTGTTGGATATCCATGCCTTGAATCCAGAAAATAAATCTTTGGAGTATCCAAATTGACTGCAATCAGTATCCAATGCTACCTAAAAACAAAGAAATGAATAATTAAAGAAGGAAATGAAAATATAGTAGATATGATTTAATTATAGTGTTTCAACGCTACATCATGGGTTTTAAAAAGATTCTGTCATCCGTAATTTTGTTTTCAAACGATTTGAGCAGGGATGACATTTTTGCAGCCTCTTTATCAGAATCTATTTCATCTTTTGAAGAGGTTATGTGAGGACTAATGAGTACAAATTTTTCTTCATGGGGAAATCCCTTCAATTGTTTTTCATATATACGCCAACGAAAATTATAAAATTCTTTTAGTCATAATTATCAGAGTATATTAGCTTTTGTAAAATCAAATCATGAAAACATTCTTCATGTATACATTTATTACTAAGGTGCCTAGCCATTAATACTAGATGATTTCATTTACATTTTCAGCACTAATGAAATATGATGCTTCCTCTCTATACAAAGTTTTTGGAAAATCAACTGTGTCAGCATTGCCTTTTATCAACTTTGTATCCACATGATCCTGAAATGATATTAACTACTCCCCATGATGGTTTCTAAACGTATCACATGCTCCTTGGGATATCAAGTGTGCATAATGAGGAGGTGGGTGCGGCTTGATTTCCCCTTCAGGATCTTTAAGATGATATTTTGTTAAAATTGTGCGGAAACCACTATGAATCCTTTCTACAACTCTTAAAACATATTCCTTGTGCGAGGAATCTACTATAAATGGACCCTGCAATGGATTATGAAGAGTAAGTCAAAGTTTTGGTATTTTATTTTATTATGATAAATTAAATAAATTATATCATAATGTTATCGTAATATCTAACCACATTAGTGTCTTAATCCTAGTGAGAACATGGTGCCATGAATGTACATTAATCGGCACGTGTTTTCGAGTATGATTCCAATGTAACTACTAAATATGGCTCTGTTGGGGTTAACAAGTTGGCCTCGCTTATCCCATACCACCTCAAATTTGATGCCTTTTTCTTTTTCCTTAAGGATTTTTGCTAACACTGTCAAACTACGACACTCTTTTTTTTCACTTTTAGGGTTTCATTTCCTAGAATTTCCTTAGAAGTATCATAATTATGTTCCTCTATAGCTCTAGCATCGGCACCTAGGCCAGCAGCATTAGGATGAGAAACCAGTTGTACCTCAACATTGGGACAAACGGCAATAGGTTTAGAAAACTATTGTACCTCAACACTAGGACCAACAACAACAGGTTGAGAAACCTGTTGTTGCTCTGCATTGGGACCACCAGCAGCTGGTTGAGAGTCCTTTTGTGCCTCATGATTGGGCACATTAGTAGGTGTAGAATTCATTAACTGCAGAAGTGGTTTAAGCTGGTTGAGAGTCCTTTTGTGCCTCATGATTGGGCACATTAGTAGGTGTAGAAGTCATTAACTGCAGAAGTGGTTTAACATTTAATTTGGATTACATAAAAGCAGTAGCGAACAGATAATAACATAACATAACCCAATGTATATTACAATAAACAAATAACCTGATTATTGTACTCTCTTTTCATAAAGGCTGAAGATATTTTACCCCTCTATCGACTATGTAAATCCCTTCATTGTGGTCTCCTCTTACATACAAAATTACATCTACATTTGGACCACTAAAAAATTATTGTGAAGTCCCTTTAAAAGGGTCATCCTCCGTTGAACTTTCGTCTGACCCTTCAGTTGTTTTGGTCGATAACAGAACAATTGACCAATTTCGGTTTGTGGGGTCTGGAACAAAAAATACTTGTACTGCCTATGATGACATTATAATTGGTTTGCCATTCTCCCCTTCCAAACTAAAATCATCTTTCACAAATCCTAATTCATCTATTTTAATATTACTTATGTTATCAACCCACTTGAATTGAAAAATAGGCACATTGAATTCTGTATAATCCAACTCCCATATTCATTTGATGATGACAAAGTATGACATATTCACATAAATTGGATTTCTATACTTAGCACCGGAAACATGCATCACCTCATCCAGAAGTGAAACCCCACTATTCTGCATGGTATTGTCTTTATCATGTTCATTATTATAGAATGTATAACCATTAACTACATAATCATTGTATGATAATACATAAAAACATGCTCCTCTGGTTAGCCATCAAAGTCGTTCTGAAATTGTGTCTGGATTTTCATCTAACTTGTTAAAAATATGTTCGTGAAACCATAATATAAACAGTCAATTATGTGTATCTGATATCCATTTTTCCATGCTAGAAGGATTCAAATGCCTAACAATTTCATTGTGGGTTTGAACATATGGTCCAACGTTGAAATTGTTATAAAAATGTAAAGGTGAGCTTGCTCCGAATCTGTAATATTGATTGTGACAATCTATCTTCCAAAAAATCCTTTGCCCTCATGCCGCTATGTGTGACATGATTTTGGTAGGCCAACATTTTCCACACCAGACAGGTATTCAGTACAGAATTCAAAGGCTTCCTCATCAAAAATTTCTCTGCAATACAACCCTCTGGATAACTTCATTTTTTGAAATACCCTTTCAAAATATTTATATACCATTCAGTGGGGTACATCCATCTATAATGTACAGGACCACATATTCGAATCTCTTTCACTAAATGAACCATCATATCGAAAAATTTTGGTAGGAAGAACACTTCCCATTCACATAATATGATGGAAATTTCTCTTTCCATAGTTGGAAATTTCTTCGGGTCTATAACGTTACTACATATATCATTGAAGAATAAATAGAACTTCATTAATGTATGGAAGTCATTTATGGGAAAAATACAATGTAAAGCTATAGGAATTAGATCTTGCATCAAAACATGGAAGTCATGTGATTTAGAACCCTTTAATTTTAAATTGATCATTGAAATGATGTTATTGATATTTTATGTATAACCCTTTGAAACTTTTACATCATTCATGAAGTTGAAAAACTGATATCTCTCCTACCTGGAAAGAGTGTATATAGCAGAAGAAACAAATGTTCGTTTTTCACCCTTCACTGGTGCCAACTTTTCATGTATTCCCATATCAACCATGTCCAATCTAGACTTAATTCCATCCTTTGTTTTCCCAAGTGCATTTCACAACATGTCGATGACACTATCACATACATTGTTTTTAGCATTCATAACATCATGAAAATTTCTAACATACAAACAATTCCAGTATGGTAATTCAAAAAAAATTGATCTCTTTTTCCAACCAGTTTTGGTAAGGTTTTTCAAAAATGGTTTACCAAAATTAGTGTCCAAATATTTTACTTTCTCAAAAAATTGGTCACCTATTAGTGGAGATGGCGTTGTACGTTCTTCTAAACTTCTGTCGAATGATGTCATTCAAGATCGATACTTATGCTATCTAGGTAGAAATATGGGATGTCCTAGAAACACAGTTTTCGATTAATGTTTCAACCTAATCGACTGTGTACCTTGTTAAAAAACGAGACACCCTTGAGTTCCTTTATTGTTATATCCTGAAAAATTTCCTTAAGTAGGAAAGTCATTTATCATCCCGTACAACATGGCTTTAAAAGTGTAATCTTCATGTTTTTAAGGATCATACAACATAACACCTGAATCCCAAAATAATTTCAAATCCTCGATCAATGGAGTCAAATAAACATCAATTTCATTACTTGGTTTTTTTGGTCCTGATATAAGCATATATAACATGATGTATTTTCATTTCATGCATAACCATAGTCATAAGTTATAATTTACCAACATAACCAGACATGTACTATAACTGCTACTTTGAAAACCAAAAGGATTCTCCCCATCTGTAGATAATGCCATACAAAGGATTCTCGGCTCATTTCCAAATTCAGGATACTCGGGATCAATTCACTTCCACTGAGGGGAGTTTGTCGAGTGACGTAGTTTCCCATCATTAATTCTTGTATTTGCATACCATGTCAATTGTTTTATAGTATCTTCACATCCATATAGGTGCCTAAACCTTGGAATGATTGTAAAATACCATACAACGTTCGTTGGACTGAAATCAACTTTCCTTTATTGAGAAGAACCACACTTTGGGCATTCATTAAGTGAGTTTTGGTCCTTGAGAAACAATATACAGTCATTCAGGCAGGCATGTATTCTTTCAGAGATCATACCAATCAATCGTAGCATTCATTTGGTATCGTATGTTCGGCTTGGGAGTTCATTATCTTCTGGGAGCATATCATTTAGGAAAGAAAGTAGAACTGTAAAACTGTTGTCACTCCACCATTTTCTTGCTTTCATATTATACAACTTCAGTACGGCTGACAATGCTGTATATTTAGTGAAACTAGCATACAATGGCGTTTTTTCACAACACTTTTACATCTCAAACAATTTTGGGAAATCACGAAGTTCATCTTCAACTGTCCTTGTCATTTCCTCAATTCGATCTCCATCATCATTCACATATTTAATCAGATCCTCCATACGATCGCCTTCACTTTTCTCTCTTTTAATCATATCAGATGATCCATAAAACGTCATGTTAACTTATCCACTACCTACATTCATTTTTTCCCCATGTTTATTCCAACATGTATAGGTTCGATCTATTCCATAATAGATTAGCTTTTCTTCTAACTTCTTTAGACTAATTTTTTCTTGAATAAAAACAACATAAACCCAGACAAAGGATTTAAGAAGGGTCACATGCATGATCTTCTACAAACTAGATAAAAACTTTCATTCCATCTTCATACTCTTCTGTCAACCGATTATAATTCATCCATTCTTTATTCATATTCATAATCTTTATGGGTTTTATCTTAAACATTCCTAACATTATGTTTTAATTAATCATGTAGAATTGTTTGGGTTTTATAAAAAAATCATGGTACAAATGCCTCTACCGTGAACCATTATTGGATACAATTTAACTGTTACTCTAACCTCACTAACTCCATGTCCACAAATTTCATCTCCAAACTATAAAATATAAAAATAAACACATCACATGTGGTTATAAATGCCATACAGTTGTGATTGTAAATATAACTAGTAGAACGCCCTCAAAAAAACAATGTAAGGATATAATGGGCTAATCATACATGAAATCGAGGAACTTACCCCAAAACATGTGAAATTACATGAACTCTATCTATATACGGGGGATTGTGCTTTGTCTTTTTTAAATATACATGGAGTACTCTTCTCCGAAACATGCGTGGGGGGTACCATACTCCATATTTTCTCCAAACATATCACTTGTCACTTTTCAACTCTCAAGCAGAGTAAAGATAATTAAAATATCCAAACCACATCGTGTGAAATTTCTAATCATTGATGGAATCATACTATTATGATCTATATGAGAAGATATTTATATTGGGTTACTCATACATCAAATACTATCATCTAAGTGAAAATAAAAAATAATAATAATGAATACAACTTAGCAAACAATTTTTTCAATGGATACACAATGTGTAGGGTTCTCAGTCAAGGTTGGTTGTATACTACCATTTATAAACTCATGTGAAATCCATATACATGGTGTGTCCAGTAGTGTGAACATTGTGTATGGATATGATTTACCTAATTTAATCTTACATATATCAAATTAATTCCATGTTAGTCTTACAAAGATATCATGATGCCTTTAAAAATACAAGACATATAGAAAAACTTGAGCTAAAGGCGTGTAATTTAGATACATGCTAAGTCACCTCACTAGCGATGCATCACATTTTTGTGGAATACACGGTGTCTAGTCATTACATGACCACTAGGGGTGTATAGTCTATACACAACATGTTTCTATGGTATCTATACATGGTGTGATTGATGTAAAACACATATCATGTAGTGATACCATTATTTCATGGAATGTACATGGTTTCATGCTTAAGTATATGTCATGGAGATACATTGTTTTTGGCCTAGGCTCATATGACATGTAACATTTAAAATGAAACTTATTCCACGTTTGAGTCAAAAGATGAGTCATGTGGTGTATGTTTTGGAGATAAATGTTGTGTGGCATTAAAATCTATATGAAATCCATGTATGGTGAAGCATGTTCCATTTAACAAGACTACATACAATGTATTTTAAAAATACATAGAATCTGAAAAAAATCATCTTCACACCATAAAGTGTCTCATAGAGTCCCCTAGAAGTGGTTTTCTAGGATTCAATAGAATTGCACTAGTAACAAAGTGTTGGTTCCATTGAAATGGGTAATGTTTGGATTTATATTCAATGGTGTAAGAACTTCAACATGGAAATAAATGGTATATTAATCATACCAACAACCACAACACCATACAAAAACACAATCGTGCTCATAATCGCAACACCATACAATCCAAACAATCACAATTTCACATTTTAAAAAGCATCCCTTATTTAATTTATTTGTTAATTCATGTGTTATCACAAAAGATTAATCATCTTGGGGGGTTCGTTCATAAGTCAAGTATACGTAAATTACAAATTTTAATATTCAAATGTTCAATAGGAACCAACCAACATGCAATTCATTTAGTGCGCAAACAAGGACCACCAACAACCACAATTTTCATTAGGTCATTTAGCCCGTACATTCCATATTATAACTGTCAATATCAAATAGTAATAACATGAGAACAAAAGGAAACCAATTAGAAATAGAAGAAAACTCAACGTGAAGGTGTCGGTCAGCACACGGTAGCGGTGCATTCACGACAAAGCAGAGGTGCACAATAGAGGACATTTCCATCTAAAAAGAAAACATAAAATAGGGTAAACCAATGAGAATAAAATATTCTAAAACCGAGTACACCATTTACCACATCCCATAAACCCCAAGAACCCACTAAAACCAAAATAAACCCACACCATGGTTAAACACACCTCAAGATAACAAAAAATTATAGAACCCACCTTCGATAGAACGAGTTCAAAAGACTTTTAAAATACAAAAGTTGAACATACAATGGAAACAAGGTTGAAACAAGTAAAATTTAGATATTTCATTCCCATTGCTAAAACTAGGACACTGGCCAAGGTTTCATACATCGGAGGCAACAACATGATGGATCACAAAAATTAAATTTTTCCGATAAGTGAAAAACCCAAGATGGATCCCCAAAATTGTCCCCATTAAGAAAAATAACAGGTAGAATAGGGTCTAAATTTACTTTAGAGACCGTAATTGACATTTCCAAAGGATGATTTCACATTATTGATTAATGAAATATTGATTGATGAACTAATATTTTACAAGAACTTTCTATCATGGACTATTACTTGGGGTACAATCAATTCAAGATGGACCATGGAGATAAAGAAGCTACGGCGGAGGCAGCCGAGGAGGAGGCAGCCGCAGATGAGGCAGCAGCACTGGAGGCAGCAGCAGCGGAGGTAGCGGTGGTGGAGGCAGTAGAGGCAGACGAGGATGACGGTCCCTACGGAGGAGGAAAACCTAGTGACGGTTGAAGAGGAGGAGGGGTAGGAAGAGGATGAGTAGGAGAGGACACGACAGAAGAAGGTCCTGGTGTAGCTTCCGCGAATGTATGACTGTGTGTAAGAGAGGTGGGTCCTGTTAGGGTTATTAAATAAAAACTGCGGGAACCATAATCAGAGCTCATTAAAATCACTGATAAAGGTATGTTCTATCAGTGCTAAAATAAAAGCACTGATAAAACATACCTTTATCATCACTTTTTTAGCACTGATAAAGGTACCTCTTTATCAGCGCTTTTATTTTAGCGATGATAAAACATACATTTATCAACGCTTTTAACGAGTGCTGATAAAGGTTCCAGAAGTTTGTATTTAATAATTTATTTATATTCTTATATAATTATTTAAAATGACATATACAATAAATATATATTTATTTATTAATAATTATTACAATAAAGAGTATATATTTATAAATATTGTTATATATTTGATAATATATACAAAAAACATTATTTTTTATTATAAATATTATAATTTTATATAAATTAAGAATAAAAACGTTTATCAGCACTAAAATAAGCACTGCTAAATGTACCCATTATCAACGCTAAAAAAAGCACTGATAATTGGTACACCTTTATTAGAACTAATAAAGGATAGATTTATCAGCACTTCTATCTAGCACTGATAAAGGAACACCCCTTTATCAGTGATTTCTTTTAGCACTGATAAAGGGAAGCGCTTCACGTTCCTTGTTTTGTGGTTGTGTGACTTTTTCACTCTAAATACTCTTCTCAATGAAATGGAATTGATATTTAGTATCCTGAATTTGAAAATGATCCAAGAAACCTTCATCTTACAACCTTTAAAGATGGAGTGAATCATTTTGGTTTTTAAAATAGAACTCGAATTAGATGGATGGTTGTATTTGAAAATTATAAATTTCCATTGTAGTTATGATTGAATTAAAAATAGATTAAGTTATATATTCTTATGTCCTGATAAATAACAACTAGGTATTAATATTGATTTTGAATAGGATCTGTTGATCAAAGATTTGAAATTAATATGGGACATAGGTTTTACATTGTATGATTCTTACAGAAATAAAGATTGCACATTGATTGAAATGTTTTATCAGATGATTAATGAATCTCCTAATTATGGAAATTTTTAGGATATAAAATTAACAGAACTCAAGGGTGTACCATTTTGGAATATGGTATACTATAAATAAGGTTGAAACATTCATCTAAGACTGTGTTTCTATGACATTATAGATATCTACCCTGAAAAGATAAGTAACGATCATTGATGAAATCATTCTATGAGAGATCATAAGAACGTTCAACACTATCTCTACTAAAAGGGGATTAATAGTTTGAGAATGTAAAAGATAAAGAACCTTCTTTCAATAAATATTTTTTGAATATCCTTATGAAAACTTATTGGAAAAAGAGATTAGTTATTTTTGAGTTACCATAATGGAATTGTCATCAAAGTATAAATTTTCATGATGTTATGAATTTTGAAAAATAAATATACATAATAGTATCATTGGGATGTTATTAATGCAACCAAAAAAAATGATTGAATTATCTCATGGTTGGATATGATTGACATGGGAATACAGGAAGATATATCCCTAGTAAAGGGTGAAATTAGAATCTTCTTCCTTCATCTACTTACAATATTTCTAGGTAGGAGAGTTAGTAGTTTTACAACATTTTAAATGATGTAAAGGTCCCAGTGGGGAATTCATCCCATATTAAGAATATGTTTTTCATGATTGATTTAATTTTAATGGGTTTAAAAAACCAATATTTTCATGTTTTGATGAATGATCTAATACCATTTTCTTTAGGTTACATTTTTCTCAACAATGACCATCATACATTAATTATGCTAGGGATATTTTTCAAAGCTATATACAGAAAATATAGACCCGATAAAATTTCCAACTATGGAAAAGGACATTACTATCATACATTGTGAATTTGAAATGTTCTTCTCACCGGAATTCCTAGATATGAAAAGTCACTTGAATATTCTTTTTCTATGAGAGATCTGAATATGTGGTCCTTTACATTATAGATGGATGTACAACATAAAATTATTTTTATTGATTCATAATGTGTGTGTCAAAAATCAAAGACGTACAGAGGGTTGTGTTGTTGAGAAATATATTATTGAAGAAACCATTAAATTCCATACCAACTACCTATCTAGTGTGGAAACCATTGGTCTACTAAAATATTGTCACACGATGAAGCTTATAGGTAAAGTAATTTCTGGAGTAGATGTTGTCATAATCACTATTATAGATTAAGAGAAGGCCCACCTTTACGTTTTTAAAAATAGTTAAAAGGTTTCCCCATATTTTGAAACCCATAAATATATTATTAGGAATTTTAATCCATCAACGTATGAAATATACATATCAAATACAGGTAATAAACATTTTTTTAGGATTTTTGTAATATAGTATTTTTAAAGAGTTTGATAAAAATTCATATTCAATTTCAGAATGACTTTGATGACTATATAGATGACTAAATATTCATGTGTTATCTTAAAATGGTTATGTATTTAATGGTTATTCATTTTATAATAATGAACACTATAAAGGTATTACCATTTAAAATAGTTTTGTTACACTTATTGATGAAGTGATTCATGTATCAAGTACTAATTATAAGAATCCAATTTATGAGAATATATTATACAGTGGAATCATCAACTAAATATTCGAGTTATATTATAAAACATTTCTTGTGATGATTTTTTTTAATTAAAATGGGTTGATAAAAGGAGTGATGTTAAAATAGATGAATTGTGATTCGTGAAATATGATTTCTTTATGAATGGGTATAATGATGAACCAATTATAATTTAATCACAAGAAATAAAATATATTATATTGCAGATCCCCCAAACAAAAAGTGGTCAATTGTTCTATAATTGACCAAAACCACTGAAGGGTTAGAAAAAAAATTCACCTAAGTCTAACCCTTTCATTTGGACTTCACCATAATTTCATAGTGGTCCCATTGTAGTTGGGGTCTTATAAGTCAGTAGATTACATAATGAAGGTATTTGGATACTCAATAGAGGGGTTAAATCCGTTCAATAATTTAAAAAAGAGAGTTCAAAAATAAAGTAATATTTTTTTGTCATATACATTTTTTAGCTCTTAATAATATCTATTCACTGCTGCATTCACATAATCAAAATTCAATGTTTAACCAAAGATATATATAATGACTTTTGCATAGGCTAATGCTCCCAATCCCAATAAAGAATTAGTTTCTCAACCTGTTGGAGCTACTAGTGTAGAGGAACAACTACATTCTCTAAAATTCAATGATACCAATCCAAAGGAACAGAATATTGAAAAAATTTAACCACATAAAATGGTAGATGGAGAATAAACATTGTCTCAAAAAATAGGAGCATCATAACATGATGGTGTTAGAAAAAAATTATTAAGCAGAAATAAAAAGGCATACAATTCGAGGGTAGATAGAATGTGTGTGACCCGACTATAAAACCCGGAAAGTCCTTGTCGAGTAGTTTAATTGGGCCCACGACAAAGCAAACCATGTCGATTGATATAGAATCCTGGAACGATGTTGTACCCATGGCTAAGACAATGGTTTGGGAAAAGATTATGGAAAAATTATGATATACTTTATTTAATTTACTAACAAATACAATAATGGAACATTGAATTAATCATCATTATTCCTTTAAGAGTTCATTTATAGTAGATGAATCCAACAAGAAATTTTTATTAATTTTTTCTATAAATGGTCATAGTTGATTTTGCACAACTCTAACTAAGTTTAATGTCAATTAGGTTGAAGGGAAAATAAACTTTCACCCACCACATATATACACACACATTATAATCCATTAAGAATGGGATGAAATTAATGATCATCATGATAAGACATCTTTTGAGGTACATATTGGCTGGTAATACATTGTTTCACAATACATATATTAAACACTTTTATTATCAATTTTTAATTTGTTAAACATCCACTGAGTGATGAAAATAAGAAATGGGCATAAAAACGAACATACCCATACCGTAAAGAAAGGATGGGGTATACTTCCCCTGAAAAAATGGGTTTTACTTGAAATATACCATAGTACTTTTACATTACATTAAACAAGAACATAATTATGTTCGTCTGTTTCCATGAAAATTCATGAATCTAAATCCAATTCCACTTATATCCCACATCATGTTATATTGAATGCGGTATGTGTAAATATATTTGGGATACTAATCAATAAAAATACATAAAATGTATGGGAAGCATGTGTAATTATTACATTATAATATTTTTCATTAAATATAAATTAAATAATAATGATCAATTATTTTCAAATATTTTTTATCTCTAAAATCACACAAATCCTCTTCAGTTGAACCAAATTAATAGTTATTATCAATGGCCATGAAGTGACTCCAATAGTATGGGTTAATTAAAGGTGTGGGTTTTTAGGATAAAACCCTTACATATTTTAGGAGAATAAAAGAATGATGGGAAAAGATAAACAAATGGTAGAGATGCTGGCATGATTAGTTACCCTAAAAGTAAAATTTCTTTGGAAGTACGAGTTCCTATAATATTTTATGGGAGAAGAAAATACAAGAAACAACTCGAGAGAAAAAATCACATTAGAACACCCCCATGAGCTTTGACGTGATCTATTCCCCTTAAAGAGCTATCTTAAAAGTGGTAATCAATATTCTCAAACCTTTTTATATGAAATGTGAACAAGAAAGACACTAATACCTTCCCTATATAGATATTCCAAAGGGTGAAAATGATTTTTAGTTGTATCTATCAACACCCAACCATGACCTTGTTGTGATGGGTACTATTGGTAGTATCCAAGATGACACTCTACACAACAGATAACTTCCATTACATTATGTGAGAGAGGGGATTAACAAATCTCATACTCCGATCACTAAGCTACCTATTTCACTTGATGGGGAAGATAATCATTCAGATAAGAAATCTATTAGAATATTTGGGTAATGACCATTAGATATCTCAAATAACATATCGATGAAGAGGTATTCATTCATGTACAATGGTCTTGGACTTTAGGATAAAATAGACATGGTGGAATCAACCATAACTCAATCTGATACATAGTGTTCCTTGTATGACTCAAATTGTGTGATATAAATATAAAATTTACATTTTATAAATTTATGTTTGATAGTTATGATAAATTTTTTATTATAGTATTAATAACATAAATTGTTTTTCCTATATTTGTTTACTCTTTTGGGTAAGTCATATTTTTTCATTCAACTATATTTATTAAGGAAAAAAAGAGAACATGTTTCTTCTAGATAAGGTGATTCAGGAAACATGGTGTTTTATTATATATCCATGTAGAATATATCTATCTTTTATATATTGGTGTAGATACTTAATAGGAAAACAATCATTACAAACTCAATGATACATACCGTAATTGGATGCACAATTCTCTTAGTATGACTTGAAATGTATTTTTTTAGTTTATAATTTAAATTTTAGTTAAAAACACAAATCACATAATAAAAATTAATAAAAACACATTCTTATTAATTTGATACTTTTGTGAAATCATCCATAAGTAATTTTTGACATTCAGAAATCTACCACACCTCAACTAGACACACATTGTGACTAGTATGACTCCAAGTGTGTATTTTAATTTAAAATTGATATTAATTTTTGTAAAAAACACAAGTGATGTACTCAAAATAAATAAATAAAAACTTGTATTATTTTGATAATTTATATAAATTATTCATAAGTCACTTGTGATGTGTAGGAATCACCCGCACATAAATCCGATGCACCATGTGACTGATATGACTCCAAGTGTGTATTTTTATTTAAAATTGGTATTATTTTTAGTAAACAATGAAAAATGACATTCTCAAAAGTATCCTAACTAATTCATATTATATATATACTTTATCAAAATCATTATTAATTCATTTTTTATGTGTAGTAATCATTCATACTTCAATTTGATGTACAATGTGGATGGTATGATTCAGTGAGTGTCTTATTATTTTAAATAGAAATAAATTTTAATAAAAAAGAAAAATTACATTCTAAAAATATATAAAAAACATTCATTTTGTTTTTTATGCATTATATAAATTATTCATTAGTCTTTTTTCATGTATAGGAATTATCTTCACCAATATCTAATAGATAGTGTTTTCAATTGAACTCAAAGTTTCCTCTATTAGTTTAAAATAACATTTTATGCCAAAAAAGTGTGTCACTCATTGAAAATAGAGAAAAAACACTCTAAGTGTCTTGATAATTTATAATAATGATTCGTATGTAATTTTTTACATATGGGATTCATTATCACGTCAAACAAACATATGAGGTGATTGGTATGAATCAAAGAGCATGCTTCATGTTTGAATGGACAATTTAGTAAGAAAAAAATATTAAAAGACTCAATACCAAGAGAACAAATTTGGATTGAATTATTAAATTAGTAAAATGACCTATAATTCATTTCAGATATTTAGGAATCTACTGAACCTCAATCTAACACACGTTGTGACCGGTATGACTCCAAGTGTTCCTTTTTATTTAAAATTGATCTTAATTTTATTTAAACAGACGTGATTCAAACTCAAAACCAAGAAAATTAGATTGGATTGTTTTGATACTTTAGTAAATGATCCTTAATACATTTTGGAAGTGTTTTAATTAGACACGCCTCAATTTAATTCATGGTGTGACCGATATTAATCTAAGGGTATCTTTTTCTTTAAAATTGACATTAATTTTTTAAAAAAGGACATGTGCCATATTAGAAATAGGTAAAATGGATTTATATTATTTTTATACGTTAATAAAGTGATCAGTAAGTCATTTGGGACATTTAGTAATCATTCACACATCAATTTGACATATGGTACGACCGGTATGACTCCAAGTGAGTCTTTTTATTTAAAATTGACATTAATTTTAGTAAACAAGAAGAGATAAATTATCAAAATTGTGGAACCGAATTCATATTTTCATTATAAATTTGTATATATCGACAAGTCATTTTTAATTTTAGTAATCAACCACTCTTCAATTTAATGCATGGTGTGATCGGTGTGACTCCAAGTGTGTCTTATTATTTAAAATTGATATTAATTTCAGTAAAAGGGACAAGCAACTTAAATAAAAAAGAGAAAATGGATGCGGATTATTTATAAATTTTTAGAAAATGATCAATATGTCATTTATGATGTCTATAAATCCCCATCACATCAATTTGATTCACTGTGTGGCCGATGCGACTCAAAATATGTCATTTTATTTCAATTTGACTCAAATTTTAGTAAAAATGGCAATTCATATACTCAATATCAATCAAACACATTTATATTTTTATGATACATTAAGATAATGATCCAAAAGTCATTTGTGATGTGAAATAATCAAATTAAACTCAATATGATGCATGATATGATCGATATTTCTCCAAGTGTGTCTTTTTATTTAAAATTGATAAAAATTTAATTAAAAAGGACTATTGACAAACTCAAAAACCATGAAAATCCACTAGGGAAATTTTGATACTTTTGGATAATAATATATATGTTTTTTATGTGTAAGGGTCACCCTCACCTCAATATAATGTATTTTATGACTGGTATGACTCCAAGTGTTTTTTAAATATTTTCATTAATTTTATTAAACAGGACTAGGGACATACTCAGGAATATGAGAACGCATTCGGATTATTTTGATACTTTGGGAATATGAGATATAATTAGTTTTTTATGGGATGGAATAAACTTCACCTATATCTGATATACCATGTTCCTGGTATGATTGAAACAATCTGTTATTAGTTTAAATTTGACATTTTAGTTCAACACATGTGTCTCCCACCAAAAACAAATAAAAAATACTATGATAATCTTGATATTTTATTTCAGTGGTATATAAGTAATTTATGATGAATAGGAATCAATATCACATCAAAGAGACACACGATGTGACACGTATAACCCAAAGTGCTTGTTTTCAGTTTAAAATGATATATTAGTAAAGAAACATAAGATTCATTCTAAAAACTGAAAAATGCATTCAAATTATTGTTATACTTTAGGAAAATTATCAAGAAGTCTTTTTTGATGTGTAGGAATCAACTTCACCTCAGTTAAATTTACAATGTTGTTGATATGACTCAAAGTGTCTGTTATGAGATTAAAATTGATATTTTAGTTGAATAAGTGTGTCACAATTTGAAAGTCAAGAAAACACACTATAATTTTCTTGATTATTTAGTAATAATATTCACATGTCATTTTTGGTGTGTTGGAATAAGTGTCACATATAAATAACAAAAAATGTGACTAGTATGAATCAAAGTGTGTTTTTATAGATTGAAATTAAATTTTAATAAAAAACATAAGGGACATGATAAAAACCAAGAAAATAGATTTATATTGATTTTATACTTTTAATACAACCCATATATAGTTTTTGGTGTTTAATAATCAGACTCAGCTCAATCCAAAACATGGTGTGACCATTATGACTCTATGTGTGACTTTTTATTTTAAATTCACATTAATTTTAGTGAAAAGAATATGTGAAATAATCAATACCGAGATAACACATTTGTATTTTTTTGATACTTTATAAAATGAACCATATTCCATTTTTATGTGAAAGAGTTAGCCGCTCTTCAATCTGACACATGATGTGATGGTATGACTCTAATTTCGTTTTTTTATTAAAAAATGAAAATAATTTTAATAAAAAAATGAATCGACATACTCAAGACCCTAAAAACGTATTCTGACTATTTTTTATACAATATGAAAATGATACCTATCTCATTTGTGATGTTTAGGAATCATTCACACCGAAATTAGATATATCATTAATTATTTGTTTAAAAATGATATTTTAGTTTAAAATGCATGTCACTCACTAAAAATCAACAAAACATGCTTTGATTGTATTGATAATTTATAACAATAATTCAAAATTCTTTTATGAAAAGTGGGAATTAGTCTCTTTTCAAACCGACCCACAATGTGATCAGTATAACTGAAAGTGTGTTTTTTCAGTTTAATGTGAAATTTTAGTGAAAAAACAAGTGACACACACAAAACCAAGAAAACAATTTCATATTTTTTTATATTTTAGAAGAAATGATCCAATGTTATTTATGATGCGTATAAATCTAATTCTCCAAATTATGGCCTAAGGGGTGACTAGTATGACGCCACATGATTATTTTTATATAAAATTGGCTTTTCATTTAAAAAGGTAGGTGATATACTCAAAACCTTTAAATGAATTCGAATTTCTATTATTCTTTATAAAAAAATATCTATATATCATTTTTGTCATATAGGAATTAAATGCACCTCAATGTGATTCATGGAGTACCCAGTATGAATAAAAGTGAGTACTATCAATTGAAAATTGACATTTTAGTGCAAAATTTATGTTACTCACTCAAAACCAATAAATATTTCTCTTATTGTATTGAAACATTATTTAAATAATTCATTATTCATTTGTGATGCGCATTAATTAGTCTCATATCAAACCGACACATGATGTGGTCGGCATGACACAAATTGATTGTTTTCAATTTACAATGAAATTTTAGTTAAAAATACATGTGACACACTCAAAATTGACCAAACATATTTGGATTGTTTATATAATTTATTAAATAATCCAAAATTCATTTTTGACATGTAGTAATGATCTACACCTCAATCCAAGACAAGGTGTGACTAGTATTACTAAATGTGTTCATTTTTTAAAGTTATCATTTTATTAATATATTCTTTTAATTTTTTTATTTTAATTCTATATATTATTCCTAATATAAGACTAATTTTCTTATACATGTGGATTATTTTGATTTGGTCAGTGTGGTTTGTTCGTCAATTGATATCACTTTCAAGATTTATGGAGTTGGGGTTTCATTTTCTAAAGATGATGAAACATCAATATTTTCAAATGTTTGTGGATAGTAAATAAATATGTAATTATACAAAATAGTGTTTGAAATGTATATAATAGTGTTTTTTATTTGTTATGTAAAATTTATTTTAATTAAATTTTTTATTTTCACATTGGTGTATTTCTATATAGGTGTATTTGCATATAAGTTTATATAGGTGTATATTCTAGATTTTTCTTTTACTTAAACAACACACTTCAAGAGTAAGGAATTTATCAACACTATTTCTAGCACTAACAAAGTCACCCTTGATCAGAACTACAAGAAGTGGTAATAAGGGGGTTCATTTAACAATGATTTTTTAGTGGTGATAAAGGGGTCTATCACTTTACTGGAAAGGAGGAAAAAATAATTTTTTATCCATATTAAAGACCATTTTTGTATGATGTTAAAGGATTTAACTATTATAGTTTTCCCACCTCACATTAACTTGTACCGATTATAAAAGGCATACCCTCTCATTCTTTAAATAATATCACTTGTACTTTGATGGTTTCTACTTTATCTATTTCTTCTTTTATGGTCCACTCCCATGTGGTCATGCCTGATTAATTTGTGGAAAGAAGACTAATTTCCCACTAAAATGCAGTATTTTGATGAAGGCCATTACTCATTTCTGGTTCGTGTGGAACATCGTGGACTAGAGTAGGAGGATTGAGAGGAGGATGAAAAATCCCATCGATTATTCCTAGTGCCTTAGTATTAATAACACTACATAGAGTCTAAAATAAACAACCTTTATGGATCCTTTGTAGAGGGTGTATACACTAATATGGCATATCTATGACTTGGATGTGGTGTGGGAAATATATCTTCTTCCTAAGAAGGTTCACGAACATACCAAGGATAGATGGTTTCCTCTTTAGTATCTTTGGGCCCTCCTCCTCATCTACCCTTGGTACACTCCACTTAAATAAAATGGAAAAAAGTATACAAATGTAGGGATTTATGAATCATTGAGTGGTGGTCATTTTTTAAGGATCAAGGCATGTGGGTACCCCCCTATTCTCAGCATGAGGCTGAATTATCCACTTTGGGGAATTGCAATTTGGGTTATATCCAATAGTTTTCATATCTTCAACCAGAAATTTTATCTACATATAATCATCTTTTTATATATCGTGGTATTTAATCTAATATTGGTGCTTTTCATCTACACCTATTATTTAGAAAATTAAAACCTACTTTTTACAGTCATATCTATTTGGGTTTCTTCATCAGAAAATGTTCTATATTTCTGGCTTCTCAAAACTATATATACATTCTTCCATTGATCCACTATTTTTTCTGGGAATTATTTTATATATCCCACTCGTCTTTGGGAGTATCTACTTTGTACTATTAATTATTAGTGATTTATGCTTTATTGACTATGTCTTATGGTATTTATATTTAGGGATTTCCATGTTAAAATCTTGGGTGTTAAAATTTATTTTTCTTCACATATTTTTTTATTGCCCATCCACATTATTTTTTTTAATCATATTCAAAGGGAATGTAAATTTATTTCCACTATGTGTTCTCTTTTATTTTTCTTATTGCACCGTCATCAATTTTCATATTCCATAACAGCTGGTATCATTGGGTTAGGTTTTGGTTTAGATAAATTATAAAATCCAATTACAATCAGATTGTTTTTTTGAATGGTACCAACTACCATATATGGTGATTAAAATTGAAGGATCGTATTTTCCCTTAGAAAATGCATCTTCCTGTGTTTAGTACTCCAAATCTAGAAATAATGTCTCATTATGAATGTGTTTTTTGATAATTTGAATGATTTTGGTTGTATTCATCAGTATGTTGATGACAACCTAATGAACCGTATTGCCAACATCTATCATTCCAAAACATTATGGGAGAATCAGGAGACTACCTAAGCTTTCAATAATGGAAAAAAAATTCTCCTAAAAACTTTATACATTTTTAGTAAAAATACGGTACATCTATTTCTAACTATTTGGGTTATTATTAGGAATTTTTTGATAAATTTAATGCAATGGGTATTAATTTTGATGTATAAGTTTTAACTCTTTTTTGAATAATATTTTACCAACCCCTTTGGAGAATTTCCATGTTACTCTAACTGGTTCTACTCCAAATGGTACAATAAAATTTAGTTTCTATTTTTGTGGTATTTAAAGAAGAGGTCATGAGATACAATCAGGAGAAATATTATTTTGAGATTTTTGTCCCATTGAATAGGTGGAGAATTCAGGAAACAAATCTGAGATAGAGTAGTCGAGGAAAGAGAACTGGAAGAAGAAAATTACAGTCAAAGAAGGGAGTTTGAATGTCAACATTTTGGTATGAAATGGCATATAGAGATGTTTTTATATAAATTAAAATGTGTAAATATAATAAAGAAAAATAAGCAGTAGAAAAATGGACATGGAAGTGATCCTATCACAACCACTATAGGGGTGATCATGTTATTATTTATGAATCCATAATTATTTCTTCTCAAGATTCATTTTAGGTTTTTGAAATTATTGCATGTTTTCATGTGACATTAAAGAATGAGTTCATTACATATTATATCCCTCTTAATTTTCTGATTTTTAATATAGGTAATAATGATAATGGTAATGTTATAGGTATCAGGGTTGTTTTTAGAGACCTACATTGGAATTAATAATATTTTGAAAAATGTTTGACATGAACATAAGGTTATTCTGAATCTTATTTCTAACAAAATTCTATATGATGATGGTTTTATTAGAATTTTTAGTAACGAACGATGGATGTTTTCAAAGGGATCCTTGATTTTATATTGATGTAAGATGTCATCAAGTTTATACTAGACTAGAGCATATATTTTTTGTTATACTGCATGCATTACTAAGATTTGTTTTTTTCCATGTTAGGGAATAGGAAGATTAACCATATTATTGAGAAAGGGTTTTTTTAATGGAAAGGAATAATTTTATTCCAGGTTTTAAGGGTGTTAAATTGGAAATCTGAAACCGCTTTTTGGTTATAATATAGACCAAGTTGAGTTTTAGAAATTATCCTCTATATAGGAAGGCACAAGTACATGAATTAGTACATTATGATATTTTTATCCCTTTGAAATCTAAGTACTTTTATGGAAGTATTTATTTTTTTTGAAATTTATTGATTAACACTCAAGTGAAATTTGAGTTTATGTTTTTAATTCAAAAAGTCAAGTTCTTAACATTTTAAAGAAATTTCAGGATTCAGATGAGAGAAAATATTTCAAGAAGTGGAAATAAATTCAAACTAATAATGAAGGAGATTATTGTGGTCTATATGATTAGTATTACTGGATGAAAGGTATTAAACATTAGAAAAACCTCCTAATACACCATAACCAAATGGTGTAGATGATCAGAAACAAAGGCTATATTGGAAATAGTTCGTTGTCTTATTTTGGAAGAATTGTTTCTTCATCAATTTTTGGGGGATTTTTTAATTAGTTCTTCTTATATTCTCAATTTATCACCTATGATTTATTTGTAGTTATACACTCCCGACATATGGAAGAAAGATCATGTATGATCATGGTTTGGGGGATTTTGTTAATGTAGCTAGATATGATAGGTCCAAACTAGATGGTAGGTCATGAAAGTGTACCATTATTGGATATGGAAATAATGTGTTTTGATACAGGTTCTATGATCACACTTTGTAGAATTCTATTAGAAATCATGATGCAGTTTTTAAAGAGGATCAAACTATTATAGATATTGATTAGGAATAAAAATAAATTTCTCCAAATTCTAATGGATTTGTCAATATTGAGCTAGTTTCTAATTCAAATTTACCTCGTATTGTTTGTTTTGATAATCGTGTTGTTTTAAAGAATGATATTTATGGTGAACATGTTAGAGTTGATGTTTCTGATGCCCCCTTTTTCTTTTTGATGATACAATTGAAGGACTTAATAATTAAACCAGAGTTCCACTCCAAATATCATCCCAATATCTTACTATTTCCACTCGGTATTCACCTAATGATTATGTGATTTTCCTTGAAGGGGAGAATTATAATCTTTTGATGAAGTTATATAAAGCGATAAGAAGGAAAAATGGGTTGTGTCAATGGATGGCGTGATGAGATCATTTCCCCACAACATTAATTTTTGTGTTATTGAAGTTACCAATAATTATGAGGTCTTCACAATATTATTTTATATATTGAATTAAAAATGATTAATCCGGTTAGGTTCATCAATACAAGGAAATATTAGTTTTTAATGTCTTTCATCAAAATAAAGGTATTGATTTTGATGAGATTTTATCACCTGTAGTCAAAATGTCATCTATTCTTGTAATTATTGGTTTGGTTACTAGTTTGGATCAATAAATTTTGTATATGGATGTGGATATATCTTTCCTCTATAATGTTTTAGAGGAAAACACTTCTCTAGATTATCTGGAGGGGTTTGTTGAAAAATGTAACTAGAATTATGTCTGTAGGTTAAAGAATAGTGTGTATGGATTAAATCATGCCTTGAGGAAGTTTTATAATAAGTTTGAGTTGGTCAATTTTCCTCAGGGTTTAAGGAAGACATCCTTTGATCATTGTGTTTTTAAGATATTTACTAATAATTATTTTATTATACTATTTATTTATTTTGATGACAACCTCAATTAAGGTCATCATGCTTCCAAAATTGATTTATTATGAAGGGTATCTATTATTAATTTGTTATGAAAGAATTTGGGAATACATGATATATTCATGGAATCTTTATTTATCAGGATAGAAAGGCCATGAAATTAAGGCTTTCTCAGGAGAGAGATATTGAGATGGTTTTTCATAGATATTATATGGATAGAATGATATTGGTTAGTACTCCTCTTTCTTTACATTTTAATATTAGTACCTGTTAGTCACCTACTAATGATGAAGAGAGAGAAGTGATGTGGCACATACATTATTCATCTTTTTTGGATTCTTGAAGAATTAGATGGTATGAACAAGAACATATATAATTCATGGAGTTTGTGTGGTCATCCATTTTTTTCTAACCTAATTACATATGATTGGATAGAAGTGAAGTACATATTTTTTTATCTTCATGGTACTTCATATCTGATATTGTGTTTTGAAAATGGGGAAACTATGCATTGTGGCTTTGCCGATTCATATGTGGAAGGAGATATGAATTAATTGAAGTTTAGTTTAGTCTATTTGATCATTATTATAGGGGAGAGGTGTCTTGATTGACTAGACTGTATAAATGTATTGATTTATCTACCAAAAATTCTATGTTCATTGCAACAATAGAATAATCAAAAGAGTTTTTGTATATGAAAAAATTTATTAAGGAGCACAATTTTAATTATGAGTGGTATGTTTTATTTTGTAAAGATAAAAGTGAGATTTGTTTGGGAGGGTGTCCAATTTTTCATGGCAGTTAGAAACATATCAATGTTTTATATCATTGGATCTACGGCGTTGCTGATTCTAGATAGTTTGATCTCAAGAAGATCCACACAAATGAAAAAGTGTAAAACATTTTGACCAAGAGTTTACCTGGATTTAAATTTGAGACATACTGACTGATTTTAGGGTTGGTATTCATCCACAGAGGAGTGATTGGGGGAGATTTTTGGGGATCCTCCTCACCTGGACCCTAAAACATGCCACTTAAATAAAAAGGGAAATGTAGATATGAAAAGAGAGGAGTAATGCACCTTTGAAAGGAATACATTTTTAGGGCTCAAGGCATGTGGACATCTCATTATTCCAATAGTGAGGCTCTATTAGGAACTTCATTGGAGTGATGTTAGGGTTATATCTAATGTTTTTAAGAGATAAATCGGTGAAGTTATCTATGTTTGATATACATTCATCTATGATGGGGTCTTTGATCCGATCATGATTCAATTCATCTACACCAATTATTTGGATAGTGAACTCCTAATTTCCATGGTAATATCTGTTTGAGTTTCTTTATCAGGTTGTGTTCTTAATTTTAGGGTGCCTTTAGAATATATATATTTTCTACCTTTGATCCACTATTTTATCTGAATATTATTTTTTATATTCTTCTCATCTTTAAGAGTCTCTGATTTGTACTCTTGATTAATAGTGAATTATACATTCTTGACATGGTCTCGTGGTTTTTCTATTTTTGGTTTTTCACATTAAAATTTCTAGTGTCAATTTTTTTTTGAACATACATTTGGTCCGTAGGAATCCATATTAATATATTAGGGATTGTTAAAAACGAAATGAAATTTGTTTCCATTGCGCAATGGGTTCGGTGTTTGATAATGTGTTATTCACTTACTATATTTCCCAAGAGTCTCCCACCCAACTACTATGATCCTTTCCTCTATTCCTTTCCATCCACAACACTCCAAATTTTCTAGCATTCTTTCCAACATATCCTTCAAGGTGGTATCATTCATACTGTTGGTGGTGCTATCTATAATGGAATTTGGCAGTCTTACAATAAAAATATAAAAAACATAAAAACATAAAAACATTAATATGAATGGCGCCCTGAATGGAGTTCGAGTTTAATTAATATACACCTTAAAAAGAAATAAAATAATGAAAGAATAGTAATAAAATGAATCAAATAGAAAAAAAGAAGAAAAATTATATGATAAAATTTGGGGGAAAATCATTGATTGGAATAAGAAAAAAATAAAGAATGAATAATGTTTAAATGTAAATATATAGTATACAATTGTAAGAATATAAAAAAGGGATAATTAAATAAACAAATATGTTTTGATATTTTTGTAATTAAAATTAAAAAATAAATGTAATTTAAAATAATAATAAAAAACATTATATTGTTAATATAGTTGCAAGCTTCTTGTTCATTCCATTAACATTTGATTGATCCATTTAACCATGTCATGCATTCCACAAACTATTTTTCATATCGTAGTCCTTTGTGTCTATATTAATATGAAAAATTCCAACTATATGAAAAAATGAGTTTAATAGTAGTTTTTAGAATTTAGTAGTGATTTAATCCACCGATAAATGCAGTCTGATTGTTTTTAATAGCATCACGTATTTGTGTGATGTGAATCATTCCGAAATAGTTTTTTTGTTTTTTTTATTTATTGCTTGTTTAAACCACTGCTAAATATTTATCCATGATTTTTTATTTTAAAAAGTTATTATTTATTATATAATTAGAAATAAATGTATCATTATATAAATATATAAAAAATATATATTAATGTGTATAAATAGATATAAATAGATATAAATATCTGTAAATATATCTTAACATAAACAAATTTTTATAGATTGTAAATATATATATATATATATATATCTGTGTGTGTGCATGCATGTACCAACATAATATATATAAATAAATATAAATACTAATTAAAATATATAAATAAATATAAATACTAATTAATATAGATATTAATACACATAAATAAAAATAATTTTCTATAAATATATAAGTGTATTAATAGATTTACATAAATATGTGTAATGAAATATATTAAAATATATATTAAAATATAATTCTTAATAACGAAAAATAAATATACCTAATTATATATATATACATATAAATTTATAAATCAACATAATATATATAAATATAAATATATATAAATACTTATAAATATAGATAAATTTATATTATTACAATAAAGTCAATATATATATATATAATTATAAATAAATATCCCTAATACAGACACATATATATAATTAATGATAATTATATAAATATTTAAAAATAAATTTATATAAAATGACACATAAAGATAAATAAATACTCACACAGATAAAGATATATATATGTATATATATATAAACATATACAAATACCCCAAAGGTGGTTGTGTTGGTAACCATGTCCCTAAAAATTTATTAGATAAGGGAAAGTATATGGAAGAGGAAAAGGGTTAACAATGCCAAAAAACAACACAAACATAAATTCCCTTTACCACCTTTTGAGTCTACTTCCACCTCCATGGGAGCCGCCCCAATCCCTAGAGTGTTTTCCTCATTTACATTGTTTGGGGACCTTTTAATTGCCTTGTTGATCATCTATGTCTGATGATTAAACCTTCTCATTTTGTGATTGAATCATGCCAAACTCCTCACGAACGACATAATTCTTACTAGATCGATTTAGAATATTGGTTATAGAGATATTGTTAATATTAGTACCAAAGACATATAGAGTGCACTTGGCCACCCCCACCCCCCCCCCCCCACTTCGAATATACCACCAAGTGATGACTACCCATTTTGTCTAGTCACAAGTGAAGCCCCTTTCCCATTATTACCCATTTTTTCCTCAGCAGAACCAGAGGATACTATTTTTACACCATAATTATTACCATATACCTTCAAAGTGTCTATCATCAGCTCATTTTTAGTAGATGGCAGCAGGTTGTTGCTCCATAGAATGATAACAAGAGCTCCTAAAATAGGAATTTCACCCAATGAGGCTCATGTGTAGTCAATTTGTCTTTTGATGGACTTTCATCCATTCACCAGTTTCCATTTTGATACCTTTGGCCAATTAAATCCTAATTCAAGATATTTTTGTCATCCAATTCTTGAGCATAGTCTTCATTTTGACTATCTGGTGCCTCCTCACCCAAGCCATCACCCACCACACCATTTTCATCCAAATTTTCATTATCTAGGCCCCCTGTTAGAGAGAACCCAACAGGGGACTCTCTATAAGATATTTCATCCTTGATAGAAGAACCAAATTAATGCTACCCAATTACATTTGAAACTACTATTCCAGATAGTGGAGGAGTACCACCCTGGTTAGATCCTATCGGGGTAGCAACAAGCTCTACGAAATATCCCTACAATCCTCAAACAACATAACATATATAAATAAATAAAATTATAGAATGAATAAAATTTTTATATGTAAAAATAAATATACATTAATAATTAATAATTTATATTTAGAAAGTAATTGAAATTTTAAAAATAAGAAATATAAAATATTAATTAATCATTCTTAATCATTTAAAATTATAAAAAAATAAAATTAATAATTATAATAAAATTAATAATAAATAATATATAACAAATAATGAATAATAATATAATAGTAAAAAATAATAATAATAATAATAATAATAATAAATTAATAAATAATATATAGTTATAAATTAAAATTTTAAAATCTGTATAAAAAATAACAAAAAGTTTAAAAAATTAAAATTACAACTTATTATTTAGAGATGGTTTTAATCATTTTCAAATGAATATCCACTAAAAACAATAATAAATTTGTGATGATTTTCTAGAACCAATGGTAAATAAATAAAAAATTAAAATATAGATTCATTTTTTAAACCCACTACTAATTAAAATGTTTCTAAACTTTGTTATTTATAGTGTCCTTCCAGCTTACTCACCACTACATTTGACATCAGACACTTCACCTTTTATCTTGCTTCTCTCGCCCCATATCTTGTCCCAAAATAAAAACTGAAAATAGCTCTATCTTAAGTTTCATGAAGTATACCCACACCACTACAACATATTCTTTCCCATTAAAAACATCCATTTATCTGTGAAAAAAGAAAATCACAAAAAGTGTTGGTAATTTTATCAAAAATAATTAAAATATTTTATAAATGTGGACTTTATGAGTTATAAAAAAGCACTGATAAATGTTGTCTTTTGTCAAAGCTTATTTAGTTTTGACAAAAAAACCCTTAGTGGTATTCTTATACTTTATTGGTTCTTTTTTCGGTTCCCATAAATGTTTCCTTTATAAGAATTTTTCTTTGCACTAACAAAATGTGACCTTCATAAAGAATATAAATTACTAAAAATCACTTTTTTATATATAAATAATTTTTTTTTGGTATTTATAAAATAAATTTTCCTATATATTAATTGTCTAATGCTAAAAATGTATTTACACTTAGTATATAATATATTTTTTTAAATGTTTTAATAAATAATTTAAAACAAATATTATTTACTAATTTTTAAATTAGTATAATATAATTGTAATTTAACAACTTTTTATTGATATAAAATAACTCAATGAAATAATTAATATTTTAAGATATGTTGAAAACATGATATTAACGTCAAAGTGAATTATATATTGATTCTGGTGACCATTTAGGCACCATGAGATATAAAATCGAATAATGAAAAGAGCTCTACATTGTCAACAGCTAGGGTAACACCATCCATGTATTTTATCAAAAGAAAAGTTTTGTAAGGCCTCCAAAATTGAGTTTTTGGTGGGATACCCATTTTTTCATCATTCGATGGAATTTATACATCTTTTAAGAGGGTCTTATTATCCATTTTCTATAGAAACTTATTTTATTCTCATGGATTATTTTTATATAGAAATTACGGAATTCAACTATTAAAACGTTACATTCTGTATGGTTATTTATAATTATAAATATTGTGAAAATAATATGATTTCCAAATTGTATTCAAAGCTATATATTGAGTAGAAGGGGATATTGATGTTATTGGATCAATTATTGAGAAAATCATGATGATAGCATCTAGTTAATCATCTTTTCATTTTTTCTATTAGAAAAAATGGTAATCGAATCTATAACACCATCATATTTTGTGATTTTTTTTTCAAATTAAATTAATATTTTTGATATATTACATTTCACAGAAAACTAAATATAGTTCTATATATAAATTTAATTAATAGTTTCTTTCGTTATACTCCAAACCTAGATAAGTTTGTGATACACGCAATACCGACTTGTCTTGCGCTACACACAACACCAAGTTCTAAAGTTAATATAAAACCCACATACTTTATAATATATTTACCATCCAAAATAAATATAATATAATAAATGTATTTTAATTTAGGTCACATTGATTTATATTCCATTACACTCAATAGAAACTTTCTTCGATAATTTACATTACAAACAAGATCGGGTTTTAAAAAACAATGATATATTATTAAAACATTATTTTAATAAGATATTACCTATCCAAGAAAATAGTAGTAATGAATAGTATTAAATAACTTATGAAAATTTATGGTTTATATAAATATAATATGGATTCATGGGTTATTAATTAATTATAATTAAAAAAATAACCAATTTATTATAAAAAGAATCATTATTGTTTTTATGCTTCCAAAGGTGTTTTTCCTAAATAAAATAAACTAATTACAATTAGTGAATGATTTTAATGAAATATATGTGTTATATATTTAGTAAAATATTTTTTATATTAATCATTTTGGATTTATTGGAATAAAATAATAAAAACCCCAATTTCACACATTAAACCCTATATATTTATAAAGGCAATTTTACATCTTTTTAATGTAGGACCTATTTGAACTCTAAATTATGACACTTAAATTAATTTAATATTCCAAAATAAAGCTCAATTTTTATATTGAAAAATCAAAATTATGTTAGGGTGATATTTTTATACATTTCAATAATACTACATTTTTAGTGAATAGATTATAATACTGAATTTTATTTCAAAATTTCTTTTTCATTTAATTTATTTATAGGCATATATTATATTTGGAAATGGTTTTAAAGTCACATTATATCTATAAAAAAATTAATCCAATTTAGGTTGTTATAAATAATTTCACATTGAAATTAAAGATAAAAAATTATCAATATTTATGAGGCTTTTACTTTAGATACCCGCATTGTCTTCCCTCCTACATAAGAAATTTTAAATTAATTACTGCCACTTCCGTGATTGGAATTTGGAAAATTTTACACCATATTTGTAATATTAATAATTTATAATTTCTAATAAGTTTAAATTAGTGTTTGATCAAAATTATTAGTGAAATTAATTAAAATTAATCACAATGACTAAGGATAAATTATTCTTAACAAGGGACTAAAATTACGTCATAAAACCCAAAATAGCCTAGAAGAATTTACAAAATCCATTTTTTGGACATATTCTGACCATATCCTTTATTGTATCTACTATTTTATATTATTGGATCCACTTTATAAGAAAAAATGTTTGGTGGAATTCCCTCTACAACTATTTTCCAGAGAGTCACTCCTCCTCCACTATAAAATGGTCTCCTCTCCTTCCACTTCCTCAAACCTCTCTAGATCATTATATTTAAAACTATCACCTCAAATTGCTCCTAAAAATATGTAAAATATTATTATAATCATAAACTTTGGATGAAATCATACATGTAATCTCTTTGGGGAATCCCAAAAGGAGTTACCCGATTAAAAGGTAATGCTTTCTAACAACCACTTTTCCTTAATTGACTTCTCCACCACCATAAATATTCGTGTTATCAAGATAATAAAAATAGTATACTAAATATACTAATATGGGTTTATATTATGTTTTATACATAAAATTACAGACACTTACATCTAATGGGTAATGAATAGACCATTCATGTACGGCGAACTACCGCCTCACGAAATGATGATTGTTTGTTTTCCTCTTCCACCTTTCATGGGTTGATATTAAGATGAAAAATATGTTTTCATATGATATATATTATATTTTTTATCAATTTATTCTTCTTTAATTATAATTTAAAACATAACTTCATGATTTTCATATTGTGGATATAATATAACATAGTTTCTGGACATGTGGACTACTACCTCCTCAAAGCAATGTGATTCGTTCACACATTACATTGAATGTATTAAGGATTTTTTTTAGAAAAAATATATGATATAAATGAAATATTAATGATAACGTTTTTTTATTATATGTATATATATATATAATTTACTTTGTTTCTTTTAATGCAAAAATAATACAAAATTAGCGTTCATGCGCACGTAGGACCTACTGTCTCTATAAATGTTATTTTTTTTTTACCATTAAAGATTATCATAATTACTAATATGATAAATATATAATATATTTATATTATTTTTTTAATTTGTAACTAATTAAATCAAGATCAAATTATGGGAATCATGAAAAACAAGTCAAAACACGTATGATTTACAATGAAAATATCACCTGAAACATAACATTGACACACAGTTAATAATAAATTTGTAAAATATTGTCTAATTTAAATAATATATAGTATTAATTATAATAATTTGGTTATATGATTTTTTTATAATAAACTTGTATTTATTATACAGGTTTATGGAATGAGTACACCGAGAGTTAATATATAAGGTATGGAAAATTTATTCTCACTTTTTATTACCTTGACATACATTCCATATTAAATGATAAATTTTATTGGGTGGTGTATACACATAACTTTGAAATATTTTATCATGAATATATTTATTTTCATGATATTTTAATATTCATTTAATTTCAATTTCTTACACATGGATTATGATTCAATGTTACCTTATTTTAATAGTTTATTGAAAAAATATCATAGTTCATCAGGATTATTTATAATTATGCTTCCATTGATGAAATATATTTATACATTTCTCAAGAAACCCAATTAATTATCCTAAACTCTATTTATTAATGTTATATACAATTAATATGTTTTCACTCTATTGTACTTAAGATAATTATGAAAATGTTTTTATGAAATTTCAACATTTTTTCTCATCCTAATCAGAAATCTGTGTTCATTAAAAATGAATTTTCTAAAAATAATTTAAAAAAATGTTTTACTATTATAGTAGGATTTTATTTGATATTTTTACCCATTTTTTACCTTTTACAAAAAGTTTTTTAAAAGGAATACTCTTTTAATTTCCTCATAATGGAACTTTTCTTAATTCCTAAAGTGAAAAAGAAATGTTCGGTAAATACAGACTTACATGCAACCATGACCATCATATACTGGAAATTTTTTTCAAGTTATAATGTTTTTTGAAAAGAATATTTTTTCCTAATATTTTAAAAATTAAATATTTTAATAATTTTTCAAATTAAATGGGTTTCTCACAAATGTTTTTTTAGATAGTGTTTTAAATGATTTTCAAAGAATCCATTTTATGTTTTCAAAATGTTATTTTAAATGAAAATAATTTCTATGATTTGATTAATTTTTATAGGATTACAAGGTATTTTAAATAAAATGTAATTTTAAAAATGTTTTCAAGATTATTTTATATTTTTTCATGGAAAATGGTCTATAAATTTTTTTCATGTTTTAAAGGAAAACAATTTTAAAAATGTTTTTATGTTTTTAAGGGAAAATGGTTTCAATTTTTTTAAACAATCCATTAAAATTATTCATGTTCATTCTCAATGGATATGGTTTTAAAAAAGGATTAATGTTTGAAAAATTGTTTTTAAATATGAAATCATATTTCCTACAATTTGTTTTTGAAAAAAATTAAAAATTATTTCGAATCTAAGATGACATCCATTGGTGTTTCTCATACCTTTCAAGGAAAATTATCCCACTTTCCATTCATATTATTTCTCTGAATGGATTATGTTTTGATGAAATGATGTTTATAGAATCCCATTATCTTTCACGAGTAATACATTTTTTAAACCCGCTTCTTTTCATAGGTTATTTTTTTATAAATATTATGAAACCGATACCTTTTTTCACATGTAATGATATGATTACATTTTTATGTTACCCATTTAATTTCATGGGTTATGATATTATTGTTTATGACCTTGTGGAAAAAATATGTATGATTTCATTATTAGATGGGTGATACCTATATCTCCCTACAATGCATTGGGTAAATATTTCTATCTCATCACATAGACATGGCTAGAATGGAAGTGAACTTAGTTAAGTAAAGGGCTATGTTCAATATGATGGTCTTGGGAGTGATCCTTGACTACTAATATGATCATGGGAGTGATCCATGACTACTTTGATGGTATGGGGAGTGAAACCATACTACCATGATTTTATCATCCCAGGTAAATAAAGAACAAGACATTTTTTCATATTTATTAATATTTGTGAACTAATTATTTATTCTACTTTAAATGGGACACTATTTTTGATGGCGTACCCGATACGCAATAATGAGTTTCTTTGAAATCATACATTGCACACTAATAATATAATATAATTATTTTAAATGGTAGTTAACACCTAGAAGTTATAATGGTGGGAATAAATAGAACTAACTAAAAAATGATTATATATGTTTGTTAAATGTTTTTACATTTTTCTAATAAAATTTAGAGGAGTAAAATGTGAATGAATCTAATTTTAAACATAATTTAATTTAAAAGGATGATTTATAGCCTTTTAATGGAGAACCCTCTTTAAATCTTGTTTTGGTCACTTTTATATGTTCAATATGACCAAATAAAATTGTTTTTTTGAATCAGGACATCAAAATTTACTTTGGGTAAATTTTTTATATTTTTCTAATAAAATTCTTTTTTTATGAATAGTGAAAAATACTATATTTTAATTAAAAAGTGCCTTTTAATATAATTTATTTATATGGTTAGATTACCTTTTTAATTTGTTTTAAAGTTTAATTATATTATGTTTTTAAAATTTAATCAAATGTCGGTCATTAGAATTAATTTCACTTTGAAATTTGACATAAATAAGTATAAATCTTTGGATAGTTATTGTATCATAAAAACACGCTATTTGTTTTGATAACAGGAATTAATTTTAAATTAATTAATACAACTCCTATATTTAGAATTGGTAAAATATAAATCATTTTTGAATTCTGAATATCAAATATACATTAGGCTGATGTTTTCGTATTTTTCTAAAAAACATCAATTTTTAATGAATAGTAAAACCACTAACCAGTAGTTTAAAGCTGAAATTTTCATTTAAATGAAATTTTACAACTAATGTGAATTAAATTTAAAAATTCTGACATAAATGGTTGTTATTAGTTAGGAAAATGTGGTTTAATAAGATGAAAATAATTTTTTTTTGTGAATAGTAACATTTTACTTTTATTTACCGAGGATAAAGGTAAATAGGGTAATTCAAGGTAAAACAAATATTATAATATTTCAAAATTACCATAACACTTGTCCTAACCTTATTTTATGAGTAATGTCCAACCATGGGAATCTTTGGGTCGATTTTGGGACCCCATTGAGCCACTTATGAATGATAATGACAATTTATTTTAATTAACTTAAAGTAAAGGAAAAATTGGCCTAAACTAATATCTTGTAGTAAATTAATTTTTACAAAATGATATATAAGTTATCCTTTCTAATATAAATATTCCATTGAAATATGAAATAATTTCCTACATCATGGTATTTTTTTCATAATTTTTATACATTGAATAAAATAAATTATTTATGACACAATAATGATGTAGTGGTTACCTCATTATTAAATCATTTAAATAAATAAGATTATAAATACTACAATAACATCCAAAAACTATCCAATTATTAATGGATGAATTTAATCCGCCCATGAGTCATATTATCATTGACCCTAATGAGTTTTGGACCTTTAAAAACTGAATATCATTATATAATAAAATAATATTATCACACTTTCTTAAAGAGACCCTCCTCACCCTTATAAAAATCCCTCACTTCTAACCCATTACTCACACCTATAAATCCCCTTTTCTAGTCCAAACCCTTCCCAAATAAGCTCTCAAGATCCCTATCCTACTTCTAGAAGCATTAACTTAGGCATAAGGCACTTCAAGAAGGCCTTTAGGTTCAGACCAAGTAAAGTTACCCAAATTAAAGGTAACCGTTTCTCTTAAATTTTTTGGTTTTATTTTGTTTTATTTTACTTCTCCAACTCCTAGACTCTTTTTTTTCTTTATTTTATAAATAAATTATTATTGTTAATATACTAGTATTTTTTTATGATAAGGATTCTAACTACACTTAAATAGACCTCTATCTAATGGATAAAGAACATACTGTTTCTATGGATGGTGAATTACCGCCTCACGAAACATTGATTGTTCAAATATCTCCTACTTCCTCTCATGGTGGACATTATGATAAACCTATATTTATATATGATATATATTATGTTTATTTTTTCTTTATGACTCTATATTTTTAATTTATATCATACCTTTATGGTTTCCATTATGATTAAATGCGATAATTTCATTTGAGGAAGTGCAGACTACCGCCCCTCAAAGTGATATGACTCGTTCATACCATATGTGGGGAATATAAAGGATGGATTTATTGAAATTATATATGATATTATACTGGAATTATACTATAACAATGTATCTTTATGTTTTCATTCAATTAAAATACGAAATAGAAATGAAAGTAGCATTCAGGCGTATATACGGCTTACCATCACCATGAACGGTGCATTTCATTTCTTATATCCAAATGTTATGTAATATTATAAATACATATATATAATGGATATATATGATATATATGATATCTAAATCATTAATATCATTCTGGAGATAATGGGCTCTTGACCACATGGTCAACTTGTAATTATAAGGTGTTCATTTTTTACTCAAGTACCAAATATCGAGAAAATGACCATTATTAACTTAAATGATTACGTATAGTTTATGACATGTTAATAAGTGAAATAAAATGAATAATAAAATTTAAAAAGGTTTATAAATCAAGTATAAATTAGCTTATATTTATTATTCGAGAATAACAAGGAACAAACAAGTGAAGTCGGACATGAGGTAAGGGATTTCTTATCTCACTTTTAATTCCGTGAGATTTCCATTGTTCGCCACTAAGTCATTGCATGTGGGGTATTGTGTACTGCCGTATGATATATATATTATCATGATTCCCATTATATTCATGGGAGTCTGTGATTTATTTGGTAGTTATTAACTTCTGTTCATACGACTCAATTGATTACAACGTGGTACATGGTTTTATGTCACTTTTTATTCCAGTGAGATTCATGCTATATTTTTCGCTACTTTCCTTGTGTGGTATACGTACTGCCCATTTTTGTACTCTTCATGTAATATAATTTCATTTATGTGTATTTAAATCATCATAGAATGATCCTTATTTTTTGTGGTGCATGATTCGTAAGTTACTGTTTCCCTCAGACTTTGGGGATGATCTCCTTTGATGGGAGGTTCAAACATTCCGATCGGTTTCTATCGGGTTTGTTTGTAGAACCGGAAACATCCAATGATTCTAGATCTATTTAGACCTACATTCCAAAGGTATGCGCTCGTTAGTTTGTGGACTGATGAGGCTTAAGAATTTTCATTGGTCGAGAGGATGGGAGGTCAGACTCATCACACCTTTTTTAGGGGAATTATTGTCTACTCTGGGACTCACTTTATAGATTTAAGTTATGTTCATGAATACTTATTACATTACCAAGTATAAAATGATCATTCCTTCAGATATTAAAATAAGTGATTAAATATGTAGGAAATTTATAGAATCTTTTATATGTATTCGAGGTTCTTCATCGATAGAGAATAATCTGTATTTATTAGAGATTCTTGGTCAATGGTACCCTTCAACACATTTATATAGAAGTCTCTTGGTTATTATGATTACCATGCTGGTTTTAAAGCCACTCAGTGGGTTACTTGAAGTTTATTGTCATTCAGAAGGACATGGATTATTTCAAATTTGGGATCTAACATGCATATGGGCTACCTACGTATCCTTTGTTTAGAAAAGGAATCATAACACATGTAGTTAGAGTAAGGGGGTATGATGTTTATGATTGATGTCTCAAAGAAGGATTTCATAATTACTTTTACACTCTAAGCTCATGTGAGTCATGCTCGGTGTGAGAAACAAGAGGTATTGGTAAAAATTAGACAATTGTGCCATGAAATATGCAATCATAAGAAATAATGTGGGACTTATGTACGTATGACTGCCCAGATAGATGAAGGTTAGGATTTACTTTAGGGAACAAATCCAGGAGTAGGGTTCATAAAGGTATATGTGGTTCATAGAGATTTTAAATACTCTAAATTGGGGCTTACTCCTGAAAAGGAGGCCCAAATTAGGAGAGGACTTATGATTTGGGTTTTACTCCTGAAAAGGAATCCCAGATCAAAAGTAAATTAGGATTGGTTAAGAGAAATTATGACTGGGGCTTACTCTTGAAAAGGAGTCCCAGGTTAAGAGATTTTAAAATTTTAGGGACTTGGGGATTAATCCTAAGGAGGATTCCCATGTTTGAGACTAGGGATTACTCCTGAAAAAGAAGCCCAAGTTAAGAGAATTATGTTTGGGACTTACTCCTAAGGAGGATTCCTAGATTTGAGAATTATGACTGGGGATTATTCCTGAAAAGGATGCCTAGGTTAAGGGGTTCTCTCATCTTAAAGGATTAGGTTTAATGAATGAAATCTCAATTTTTAGTGAAATGAAGATGTAAAAATCACTAGGTTTTGAGAGATATTACACAAAGTTCCTTTTAGATATGGAATCCAAATCAAGAAATCATGCCATAAATGGCTTTGAAGAGTGTCTTGAAGATTGAATCTTGAATAGGAGAGGTGGAATGGCTTAAGAGGGGTGAAATGGGCAAGAAGGGCACTCAAAAAGGCAGGGGCGTGCAAGTACTGGTAGGCACGCAGGTACTGCGTGGGCGTGAAAGTCCTGGTCGCGCAGGTATGCATGCGCGACACATGGGTTACTTGCGTGACGGTTAACCAGCAGGGTAATACTTGAGAGAATCTTGATTGAAGCCTTTAGAATCCTCTTGAGGTTCTTCCAGAAGAGGGACGCACAAGTTCTATTGAAGGATTAAGGCGGCACACAAGTGTGGCCTTTTCCATTAAGGGCTAGCCACTCAGGCACGCAAGTGTTGATGGGTTTTAACACATAGGCCTTCTTCCCTCTCTTTATATCTTCCGTTCTAGGTAAGAAATTACATTAGAAGAGTTTCGGAAGCTTTGAGAAGAGACTAGGGCACCGGGAGCTCAAATCTATGTTTCTGGAAAAAAAATCCTCCCTTAAATGGGGGGCCCACAGGGTCTATTTATAGGAAGGAGAAGACCTCGGGCGGTTATCACATATGTCCTGCAAGTCACTTGCGTGATGAATGATGGTCGTGCAACTGGATTTGCGCGACTATGAGGGAACTTTCACGACTTATGGGAAATATTCTCCTTGTTCATCCCTTTGTCGATTTTTGATATTTTCTTCAAATGATGAATCAATTTGAGCTCAGATATTTCCCTTTCCATTCTTTTAGACAATGTGGCAAAGAGGAGTGTCAAAAAAATTCCCCCTTCAGAGTTGGATCCGAAAGAATAGAGGATTTGACTCTGAGGAAATCAAAAATCAAAAGGAAATTGGGGCGCGCAAATGATCTTTGGGTGCGCAGGCTCTGGTGCACAAGGATACGTCCCTTGACCGCGCATGGTCCCGGCCGCGTCTATAAATAGAGGGCCTCACTTCCATACAAAGCATCCAGATTTCCGGATATCAAACCATCGAGCTCTCGCCGCGCAGGTCACCTTAGCCATGCATGTTTCTCTGTTTTCCAGTGTTTCCTTGATGGTGCGCTGCTGTCAAGGTATGTTGACTTGCGTGGTGGTACTTGCGTGCCAAATACTTGTGCGGCACCTCCATACTTGCACGCCAATTTTTAGACTTGCGTGCCTTAATGCCTTTGCCATTTTTTCGAATACTTTCACAAATTTTATGAAAAAATCAACTTACTTAAGAGTTAATTATTCATCCTTTGTGCAGATTCAATGGCTCCAAGAACTTGAATAGCTGACGAACTGGCTAGCAAGTGGATAGATGATATGATGAACATCATTGGCCACGATTACTATGATATTTGTGACAGCACTCTCCCAGATTTGGCTAAGTACTTGAAGAAATATCATCTTAATTTCCCACAGAGAATCTATCTTCCTCTGTGTGGTCATGGTCATCTGCAAGGAATCAATGTTACAGATGCAAAGAACTATACGCCTGAAATGAAGCTTCACTACTACTCCTCTATTTCAGTTATGTTGTGCATTAAGAGCAACAACAATGGTGTGAACTTTCAAATTCTTCCTCCATGTCATTTTCCTGCAGATATGAAAATGGAAAACCCATGGGCTGAAACGTTTTCCGCTATCGGTTGGTGGAGAGAAGACAAACATGGAATTAGAGAAATATCTGAAAAGAGTACTCTCTCCGAATGGCTCTTTACTTCCAATGCTTCATTCTCAAATACATGTATCCATCTTCCAAGTCGCTTGGACAGAAATAGAGTCACTGTTTGATTAACATAAATTTTCTCAAACCACACTCAAGAACATCCTTTTACAACTGTTCCAAGAAGAGCCGGTATCACTGCATGTCTTATTGTATCCAGTTGAATGAATGAATTCCAGGTGGTTGCGGATGAAGCTTGGGATGTCTTAAATCAAATGAAGAGTTATTTTGAAATCCTCTTGTAATTCCTTGGAAAAGAGAAGGGACTCCAATCTATGGATGTCCTTCTAACTCTTGTGCATCAATGAAAAACACATTCACCTCACTCATTTGTACCTGCATTCTCTTTTACTACATGATTTAGATTTTAGCTAAACCAATGGGCCTAGTAAGAATAGTTTGATTTTTACTAGGATTAATGTAAATAACCCTACAAACTTCTAACCTTTTAATTGCTCAATATTACCTAAATCATACAAAATGTATGTTTAGTGAGATGGGAACTTCACTTTTATTCAGAGTTCCCTTGTCTTTTGTGGGCTGTTTAAAGTCATGCACGTCAGACATAAAAAGGCTAATGTTTAAGGTCGAAATAGCTTTGACCTAAATGGATTAGAATTGACTCAATTCCTTGAAAATTCATCTAAAACATATTACCATACTCAAGTATGAGGGAAAATATGTAAGCTATGACTTAAGAATATTTGAATCTGAGAAATGACATGAAAAAGAGCAAAAAGGCATTAGAAGAAGTAGTTTCCAAGAATGAAGTTACCATTATTTAACAAACCCATTAGGGGGTTGAATTATGCAGGGCCACCTTAGGGCATTGGCTGCATAGTTAAATAAAATAGTATCTTTTGGCTAACAAGTCTATTATGTGTACTGTTTATGAAAGGCCTCCTATGGGAACGTGCTGCATAGTCAGGAAAAATAACTCTCGGAAATTTACTTTCCTAGTGATAAAAGCCAGTGAAAGATTATGGAGATTCAAATATTCCAAAGTATAGAGTCTGCTGTCTGGAAAGAGGTACTTTAATATGGAGAAGATATTTCCAGACAAGATTATCGAATAACTGAATGATAATCACTCCTACTTTGGTTTGACCCAAACGTAGGGAAGGAGAATATAACCCATAGACTTGAATACTTTCAGATCATGAAAAAGGATATGGGACAAATATGTTAAGGATGGATATTTTTGTGGATCCCTACATTCTGTCATTTAAGACAAATAAGGAAAAATAGGTATTATTCAAAAGAATGAAGTTACCACTATCCGAAAAACCCGTTAGGGGGTTGAATTATGCAGGGACACCTAAGGGCATTGGCTGCATAGTCAAATAATAGTATCTTTTGGCTAACAATTCTGTTATGTAGACTGTTTATGCAAGGCCGCCTATGGGCACGTGCTGCATAGTCAGGCAAAAGAACTCTCAGAAGTTTGACATTTTTGTGACTAGAAGTCATGAAAAGGGTTATGAGGATCTGAAAATATTTAAGGTTAGGATTATGACACATAAATATTGGTATTGTTCAATGTATACAGAGATACACAGATCAATGCTAACCATAATCATGTTGTGGATGGGTCCTGAATTGAAATGTTGGACTTCACTACGTATCCCATAAGGATGAGAATCAAGCCATACGTAGTTCTTAAACTATAGTTTAACGTCATGTGGGACAAAAGGATTAGTGATCTTAGTTTTGGGTCATAGAGCTTGGACCATTGTAAGAAATACGCAGTGTGTGTTTTCATGGGGACTTTTCAACCAAGGGACTGAAAGTGGAATTTGGGGTTAGGCCCAAAGACTTGGGGCTGAATTCGAGGGACACTCGAACGTTCCTACGTATCCCATACGGATGGGAATCAATCCCACATAGTTCTATAAATACCCTTTGTACAAATTTGGTTCGTACATGTGAAGGGTGAAAGGGGACTTTAGTACAATGATGGTTTAACCCACGATAAAAGGTTTGGGCGTTGCCATGTATACACGTAGTCTTCGAAATGAAACATGATTGAAAAAAATCAATGTAAATAATGGTTCCCTCTCAGGTGAGGGTATCAAAGAATATTGTAGTTTATTTTCATACTGGACAAAAGTTTTGTATAGTTTGACGTCGTATAACAAGGACAAAAGTGAACCAATGTAAAGATATTGATTCAAGGGGCAGTTTCATGAATCAACATCGTATGAGATGGAGGTGAACCGATGTGAAGAGATTGGTTTTGTTCTTGAACCTTGGGAGGTTGCCTACATACCCAGCCTAGAAGGCAAGGATCAAAGTCCGTGTAGTTCAATTAATGAATGAATTAATGGCCAAGTTGTTCTTGGGGACAATGACCTAAAAACATGATGTTTTTTGGACTTACACATGGTTAGCGGCCCAAAGAGAGTGTTATGGTTGAGGTTTGATCTATGCTCACGTGAGTCATACTTGGTGTAAGAAATAAGAGGTAACAACCACCTTAACGATGCATAGATTGATGTCATGTAGGACATATAAAGGGACTATGCAGTTTAAATTCTTGCAGTTAGAACTATTGGTGCTGCACAGTTTAGTGTCATGTAGCAGGGACAAAATACAGTTTAATGTCATCTAGGACGTATCACATACTTTTTGTACAGTTTAGTGTCATGTAGTTAGGACGATGGGGATAATAGAGTTTAACGTCATGTTGGACGAAAGGGGGACTGTGCAGTTTAATGTCATGTAGTGAGGACAAAAGAGTACACCATTTAACGTCATGTTGGACACATTGGGGATTTTTTCCCACAGTTTAGCATCATGTTGGACGAAAGTGCGAATAGTCTAAGGTCATATTCCTGGATCGTGGATGATGCAGTTTAATGTCATGCTGGACAAAAGTGTAGTTTAAAATCATACAGGACCATTGATGATTATGTAGTTTAACATCTTTCTGGACATAGGGGACTTTTATACAGTTTAGAGTCATGTAGTTAGGATGTCGCAGTTTAATGTCTTTCTGGACGTAAGGGACTTGAAAATAGTTTAGGGTCATATGCATGGACCGTTGATGATGCAGTTTAAGTTCATACAGGACCTAGTTGCATTTTAAGGTCATACAACACCATTTAGGAAAAATTTTCACAGTTTAACGTCGTGTGGGATGAAATTAATACAAATAGTTTAAGGTCATATGTATGGACCGTTTCTGTATAGTTTAACGTCATATAACAAGGAAAAAAGTTGGACTTTTCAGTTTAATGTCCTGTAGTGAGGACATCATAGTTTAACATCATGTTGGACCAAGTTGCAGTTTAAGGTCATACTGTACCATTGCTGTATAGTTTAACGTCATATAGAAAGGAAAAAAGAGGGACTTGCAAATAGTTTAGTGTCATGTGCATGGATCGTTGATGATGTAGTTTATGGTCATATAGGACCTAGTTGCAGTTTAAGGTCATACTGGACCATTTAGGGAAAAGTTGCAGTTTAAGGTCATACTGGACCATTACTGTATAGTTTAACGTCATATAGAAAGGACAAAAGAGCTACTTGCAAATAGTTTAGGGTCATATGCATGGACCGTTGATGATGCAGTTTAAGGTCATACAAGACCTAGTTGCAGTTTAAGGTCATACTTGACCATTTAGGGAAAAGATGCAGTTTAAGGTCATACTGGACCATTTCTATATAGTTTAACGTCATATAGCAAGGAAAAAAGAGGGACTTGAAAATAGTTTAGGGTTATATGCATGGACCGTTGATGATTCAATTTATGTTCATACAGGACCTAGTTGCAGTTTAAGGTCATACTGGACCATTTAGGGAAAAGTTGCAGTTTAAGGTCATACTAGACCATTGCTGTATAGATTAACTTCATATAGCAAGGACAAAAGAGGGACTTTTCAGTTTAATGTCATGCAGTGAGGAAATCACAGTTTAACATCATGTTGGACCAAGTTGCAGTTTAAGGTCATACTGGACCATTTCTGTATAGTTTAATGTCATATAGAAAGGACAAAAGAGGTACATTATAGTTTATACAAAATACTTCTTCAAAAATCTGGCATTGGTTGGAGAAGTGATGAGTTCTCCATCCATCGAGATTAATGAATAAGCTTTATTGGAGTAGACCCTATCTATTGAATAAGGTCCTTCCCATTTTGGATGAATCTTGGGAGGTTTCTTTCCAGGTATCATTGGAGTTCTGAGAACTAATACCAATTCTCCCTGAGTGGATGAACGAAGACGGACTTTTTTGTTAAAATCTCATGCTATTCGATTCTGATAGTCTTCCAAGTGGTGCAAAGTGCACAATCTTTTCTCATCTAACCATTTCAATTCATTCAACCGCTTTTGAGATTGTTCATCTATAGATGATTGATCACAAATGGTAACTCTGAGAGAGGGTAGTTGAACTTCAATGGGAAAGACGGCTTCCGTTCCAAATACCAATGAATATGGAGTTGACCGAGTTTCAGTGAGGGTGGTAGTCCGATAAGCCCATAAAGCATGAAAGAGTTTATCAGGCCATTCCCTCTTATCTTTATCCACCATCTGTTGAAATATATTTGAAATAGTCTTGTTAAAGGATTCTATTTGACTGTTGTCCGCTGCATGATACCGAGATGAATGGTTAGATTTGATGTTGTATTCTTGATAAAACTTCTTCACCTCGGATGAACAGAAATTGGTACCATTGTCCGTCAATATGGTATGAGGGACACGAAATCTGGTAATGATGTTAGACTTTATGAAGCTAACAACGCATTTAGAACTGACTTCTTTGAGAGGTATTGCCTCTTCCCATTTGGAAAAGAAGTAAGTAGCAGCAAGAATGTACTTAAATTGCTTGGCCGTAGCCGAAGGGTAATGTCCCACCACATCCATTCCCAATGTGGAAAATGTCCATGAGTATTTAGCTGTATGAATCAACTCTAGAGGTTGATGAATGAAGTTGGCATGTACATGGCATGAATGACACTTCTTTGTGAAATCGACACAATCTCGTATCATTATAGGCCAAAAGTATCCATGCCTTCGAATCGGATCAGACAGTCTATGTCCAGATTGGTGGGCACCACAGACTCCTGCATGCACTTCTTTCATGACAGCCATTGTCTCTTCACCATCAATGCATCTGAAGAGAACTCCATCAAAACCACGTTTGTAGAGAATTTTCTCTAGGTGATCTGGTCTATCATAAAGATTAAAATTAACCACACATCGCCAGATTTGTTCTTTCTCAGCTATATCTGGTGGAAGTGTTCCATTTTGATGGTATTCACTGATAGGTGACATCCATCCTGTAGTATGAACATATGGTTCAGTAATTGGACAAATTTCATTAATTTCCTCTGTTTTGATTTGAACATAAGGTGAAATTGCACGACGGTGGGAAATACTAATGGTTGTCTCGTCCCGATTGGGATCTGCCAGAGCTGTGGCTATATTAGACAATGCATCAGCTTGAGCATTTTGTGATCTTGGGACAAAAGAAAATTTCAGTTCCAAAGGGAATTCCACCATTAACTCTCTGACGTAATCATACAAAGGGATTAGTTCTTCTTTTATGATGGCATAATCCCCATTGACTTGTTTGATTACCAGGTATGAATCACCTTTCACCTTTAAGTGATTCACTTGTTCTTGAAGTGCTAATTCCAAACCTATGATGAGAGCTTGTTATTCTGCTTCATTATTGGTACCACCTTCCCACAATAAGAAGGAATAAGGTAGCACTGCCTTTTCTGGATAAATGAGCACAATTCCTAAGCCAACTTTTTTGAATTTAGGATTTTCCATTTTCCTCCCTATTGGACTTCTGGAAGCACAATCAAAATACATTTCCCATGCCTGAGGACTTTCATGAATAGAGAAGACTTCCTCATCATGGAGTTCAATATCTGAAGATGTGTCCTCCCCTGAAGGGTGTTCATCTAGGAAATCAGCCAGAGCTTGGCCCTTTATCACCTTTTGAGACACATACTGAATGTCGAATTGCTGCAAAATAACTTCCCACCTTTCCAGATGTACTATAAGCATTGGACGACTAAGGATAAATTTGAGCGGGTTATTGCGAGAAACCAATTAGACCTCGTGATGTTGTAGGTAGTGTCTCAACTTCTGAACTGCAACGATTAATGCCAGGCAGCACTTCTCAATACTTGATTACCGGGTTTCTTCTTCAAGCATGGTTCAACTGAGATAGTAGAGACTGTTTTCATTCCCAGCATCATTATTTTGAGCAATAAAGGCACCCAATGATCACTCTAGAGCTGTCATGTAGAGGATATGTGGTATTCCTTCAACAGGTGGCATGAGTACCAGTGGACTCAAGATGTATTTCTTGAGAATATCGAATGCTTCTTGACATACTTCAATCCACTAGTAAGTGACTCCCTTCTTCATCAATTTGGTGAAGGGTAAACTTTTTCCTGCTAAATTGGCGATGAAACGCCGAATATAAGCTAAGTGTCCTTGAAGTCCTCTTAATTCATTCAAATTTTGAGGAGGTGACATACCAAGGATTGGCTTGGTCTTCTCAGGATCGACTTTAATACCACGATGGCGTACAACAAAGCTGAGAAATTTTCCTGAGGTTACCCCAAAAGCACATTTTAAGGGGTTCATCTTCAAATTATGTAGTCAAAGCTTGCGAAATATGACTTCCAAATCAGCCAAGTTATGAGAACATTGTTTGGATTTATCTACAAAATCGTCTACATAGCATTAAAAAAACTTCCCTAAGAAGTGTTTGAAGATACAATGCATGGCACACTGATATGTTTCACCTGCATTCTTTAAGCCAAAGGGAATTACCCGGTAGAAAAACACACCTTGAGGGGATAGATTAAGAGGGGATCTGAAGGCTATAGATTTCTCGTCTTCTAGGGCCATTCGGATCTGATTATATCTGAAATATCCATCCATGAAGGAAAGTTCTTCATAGCTAGCTGTTGCATCAATCAGAAGTTCTGTAATCGGAACTAGGAAATCATCCTTAGTAAAATGCCGATTAAGATCTCTAAAATCGAAGTAAACTCTAATTTGTCCATTATTTTTATTTACAGGGAAAATATTATCCAACCATTCGGGATATTGAACTTCTCTGAAAATTTTAGCTTTGATAAGCTTATCCACTTCAGCTTCAATTTTGGAAGCATAAGTTGGGTGTGTTGTTCTCGCGGCTTGCTTAAATCCTCGATGTTCTTATGGTAAACCCAAATGATGAGTAGCAACATCAAGATAAATCCCGGGAATTTCTGTATAGTTCTAGGAAAATATATCTCTATTTTTATTTAGAAATGAAATATACATCTCTTTCTCTTCAATAGTCAAGGCCACACTGATTAAAGTGGGGTGTGGATCTCCTTTTGTACCCAGATTTATTTCTCTGAGTTCATCCACAATGGTAGAGATACCCTCTTCAAATTCTGGATAGGCATCTCTGAGATCATCCTCTTCTTCGTCATCATGTGTTATTTCTTCCGTTTCTACTTGCATAGTAGATGATAAAGTAGAATTCTCATGATCTGAAGAGATGTCAAAATTTGCATATCTTGAAGAAGAAGCTTCCATTTCCGACCTGATTGATGATGAAGGGTCTTCTTTGGGTAATAAAGAGGAGATGATGGATTGAGAATCGACATCATTGTTCACCTCTGATGTTTCTATAACTTCTTCTAGCCTAATTGTCGAAGAATAGACTTGTTGGATTTCAGTAGATGAAATGAAGATGTCACCATTTGTGCTTTCATCACTACTTGGTAGATTACCAATCTCTCCCATGTTTTCTGGCTCGATTTCCATAATTGACATTATGGATCTTTCCATAAAAGTATTTTGATTTGGGTCTATCCTATCAATTTGACTGATAGGCAACACATAATATGTCCTCACATGTATAAATGGATTTACTGGAATTTTTTCCAAACCATATAGAGCATTAACTTTAGTAGTCTCCTTTTGTTATAGATTTCTCCCTTTGCTTCATGTGATAGAATTCCTCCTCAATGTATTGAGACTCACATGTCTTGAACGTGGCCTTATCACCATACAATGTCCCAACTTGACCATCAAAACAATATTTGAGACATTGATGGTATGATGAAGGGATAACTGCATGTTGATGTAGCCAGGGTCTTCCATGCAAGATGTTGAAGGCTGAGTCTTGATCAACAACCATGAAATCTGAATTGGATACAAGATCTCCAAACTGAGTTCTGAGTGTAACATCACCCAGTGGTTCTTGTTCATTTTTATCATATCCCTGTAACATCATGGTGGAAGGAGATAAATCAGATTCCGTGAGGCCCAATCGACGAAGTGTACGAATGGGCATGAGGTTGACTCCTGAACCATTTTCAATGAAAGATCTTCGAACATATACACCGTTGACCTTTCCAGACAAGTAAAATGGTCTAATATGTCCATGCACAACATCATCTTCATCGTCATTAGTAAAAGATATTATTGCATGGAATTCTGCAAGATTATTCTCTATGTGATAGACTTCAACTGCAGCAATTTCAGTTTCAAACTCATGAGGACTTGACAAAGCCTCGATGAGTGCTTCCCGAAGACCTTTTGACAGATTCAGAACATCTAGAATTGATAACTTGGCTGGTACATGGGCCAAGTGTTTCAATATATCATACTTTTGATCCATAGGTCTGTGTTTCCCAATAAGAATATGTGGTTTAGTAGGTTCCTTGGAAGCAGATGCTTTGGAAGCTGATGCATCTTGTATTAGGATAAGAGTGGGCAATATTCCTGGTTTTGGAAGATTAGACTGATTAGATCCATTTACTTGCTGAGAGTAAGAATATGGAACCATCAACGGGTCTTCCAATATAATTGTTCCAGGACTGAATTTTCTATTGGTAGAAGAACTTTCTTGTTCTTGCTGAGCTCAATGAAGGGCTCTACCATGAGTTTCTGCTGCGTATACAATTCTAGCAGGTGTAGAATTGGAATAGTGGATTCTTAAAGATCCACATCTTCCCCTGTATCCTGAGCCCCTAGACCTTCCTCTGATTCCTCTTTTTGATACAGGGAAATAAGGCTCATTGAAATCGAAACTGCGACTGGAATATGGATCTGTTAATTGAATCATATTAACAGAACCAAAGATTAACTCTTCGTCTGATGAAGACTCTGCCTGATTAGCCTATTTAGGCTATGCCGTTTGGTGGGGCGGTGCCCGTGGCATTGAATTAGATGGAATGAAGTCCGCCAAAGTCAAAGACAACTTAGGCTTTGACACATACTCATCTTCATCTGATTCTTTTTCTTTCTTTGAATCATGTTGTTTCTTTGAGTACTTTCCCTCTGACGAAGAGGGTTTTTCCGCAACATTCATGGAAGAAGACACAATTGGTTTTTTAATTGTGTTCGTAAAATAACATATGTTAGATTGATTTTCTTTTTGACCATCCAATCATCATACTTTTGTGCATTTTTTATTTTGACTTCTTGTCATTCACCTTCCTCCTCTGGAACTGTTGCAGTGACACATGCTACCTGGGATGAGGAGCCTTTCAATGTGACTTGTCCTGAGTCGACCATCTTTTGCAGGAGGTCATTGAAGACAAAACACTCCTAGATGGGATGCCCCAACATTTGATTAAAAGGGAAATAATTGGGATGGTCTTCATCTCCTTTCTTGTTTGGCCTCTTGGGCAATGGAAATTGAATCAAATTGTTTTCCAGAGCCGAAATAAAATAACCAGGAACTTGTTCATTTCGTAAAGGGTATGTTTTTCTCTTCAGATCCTCAAATTGTTTTCGTCTTTGATCTCTTTGATCACATGGACAAAACTTCTTTTGTTTTTGGCGCTCATAAGGTGGATCCCTTCGAGAAGATGAAGGTTTTGAGGTAGAAACAGGTACAGGTGCTTGTTTAAGAATAACTGTAGCAGTTTCTGCATTACCCAGTCTCCTTCCTGGAGCTGATGGAATTATACGATATTTAGCCTTAGCCTGTATAAGGGAATCTTCATTCTGCTGAGCGATTGAAGTAAGGTCTTGAAACCCTCCTGTGTATTTCATAGGGATTAACGGCGTGCGTAATTCATCACGTAGATTTTCCTCAGAGATTGGAACAATTATTCTTGAGGGAGTGCTAAACTCAAGGAATATGTTAATCCCTTCCATCGAGCAATGAAATTAGAGAACCTTTCATTCTCCATTTGCTTACAGTTTGTAAGATCGAAAACTATTGTCTTTGGAAAAGTTGAGCTGAACTGAAGGAGTAATTGTTGGCGAATATCCTCCCATCCGGTAATTCACCGGGATTGCAAGCGTGTATACCAAACAAAAGCTGGTCCTTGCAAGGTTCGCACGAAGCATATGAGTTTCACTGATTTTTTCTGCTCCAGAGTTCCCATCATAAGATCGCAACAAGACACATAATGCATCAAATGCTGTTCAGGATCGCCTGATCCAATGAAAATAGGGAATAAAAGTTTCCCAAAACTGGATGGAGGAGAAATTGAATCTACCCATTCAGGGTAAACTTTCTTTTCTGGTTGAACTTGTGCACATTTCCCTTCCATAGTTTCTAACCGAGCTGTTAATGACTCAATAGTAGTTATTAACTTTTGAGAAACATCTGGTTGAACTTGGACTTGCGTAGGTGCAATGACTGGAGCTTGGACAGATGTGGCGATTGGTGCTGCAACTGATGGTAGCACTGCCAACTGTTGTTGCAATTGACCCGTAGGATTAGAACTGTGAGGGTGTACTGATAGAAGAGGATATTCTTGATCCATCGCAGTAGCTGCAACAAATTCATTTGGCTAACAGACTCCATCATTCTTAAGAAGAATACTAATCTGAAGTAGTTCTGCATTCAACATTCTTAATTCCTTCATTTCTTCCTCCTGTTGTGCAAACCTTTTCTCTAGTGAGAGCGATTGACCTTCTCCAGAGGAAGGATATGTAACCAGGTTCTTTCCCTTCCCTTTGTTGGATCCTTTTCGAAGAGGGGGATGTTCGTTACTTGAAGGATTACCTAGGTTCTGAGTAATCCTTTGACTTCGTGTACGCACACCTTCTTTATTTGTGTCAGTGCGTACATATTCTTGAGCATGAACCTCTTCATCTAAGTCCCCTGAGTGAGCCTCGTCTGGTGGATCATCAACAACGGCATTGAGTACATTTATTGATGTATAACTCATCTCATCCCTTCTATCAGCATTTCTATGATATTGTCTTCTTCCATTTCTTTGATGAGACATTGCCTTTTGTTGATTTGATCCCTCAGGAACTTCTTGACAAACCGTAATTTGGAGGGAATCTCTTGATAATTTGGCTCTTCGTTCCTCTTGAGGTTTCTTCCACAATCTTGAAAAGACTGAATTTTATCTGAGGAGGGGATTGATGATTTGAAAAAGTACCTAGTCCAGTGGACTGGGGCTGTTCCTGCTGTTCTCACTCAACTCCTCGAATCCTATTTGTTGATTCTGAGGGTTGGTTTAAAAGAGCCCTCAGTCTGGCGAGCTGGGGTGGTTCTTGACATGCTTTGTCTGAGACTTTCTTGAAAGTCCTCCTTATCTTGAAAACCTTAGTCAGGAAATTAGCTGGATGCATTAACCTATATCCGCTTTTATCACCCGGTTCAAAAGACCGTTGGATGATTTCTGACACTTCTGTCACTTGGTGACGTTCTTTCTCTAAACGATAGGTCTGTTCAATATTCTCGTTTTCTTGATGAAAGAGTAATTCAACATATATTTCTCTGTATTCTTGATTTTGAGAGGAACTAGTTGAAGCCTATTCATGGGAAAGATTTTGATTACAATCAATACCCATTGACTGTGGCCGGACATGGGCAATAACATTGCATGAGACCATTTTCGGTGGGCTTTGCGGACTGTAGAGAACCGTGAAATGTAGTTCTCCATGAACACCCCATCCTATGACACGAATACCTGATGGGGAATTGGCAATTAACTGACGCAATCTTCTTAATGCACCAAATCATGAATGTTGAAGGGCTCTCTACTGCTTTTTAGCCTTCGAATATCGAGAGACTGATAGAGACGCCAAATCAATATGATGTTGTAACCCTTATATTATCTTAAGATAATTTTTATATTCATCATAAGATAATACATTATTTTTCAACTATCAAAGAGTTTTCAATATGTTGAGATGAATATCATGAATTTCATCTTCTGTCAACATTTCCGGAATATTATACTGAGAGTCATCCAGAGGCCAAAACATGACTGGCACTTCACCTTTCGCCAGTTGTTTTTTAATGTTCAGCATTTCCTCTTTATCATTTGATGAAGATTCTTTTACCTGATTTGACCTGAGTTGGTGTTTCCTTGTTGCTTCATTGGATTCAACAGGATTGGTAGAGAAATAATTGATCAAACTAGAAGATGTGTGACATAGGGGTTGTTCAGAGAATGACCTACACCCTGGGATATCTTCTGATTGAGAAAGTATTTCACCTGCTAGCGATGAAGCTTCAGACATGACTGGTTTCTCATTTGCCTGTTCCTCAAGATAAGAGGGTTTTCTTGGCACTACATTGTCCACTGGATCATTTTCCGGGAAATGTGCATCACTACTGTAGAGAGGACTTTCACAGCGAAATTCATCATCATGGGGAGGACCACCATAATGGGTTACATCAAAAGATGAGATCTCTTGATCCTTGGTCTTCTAACCACACAGAGGGTTCCTGTGGCTCTCATCTAAATATGAAACTTCGAGATCGACCGAAATTTCATGAAGCAAGCCTTCACGAGGATGTGTCTATTGAAGACATTCAGAATTAATGTTACCACTATTGGGAAATGAGGGACTAGAATTATGAATTTCAACAGATAATTGTCTGAGGGCTTCAAGAACTCCAACATCAAGCAAGGACTTATTACAGATTGGCTCTTGATCTCCTAATTGTGTTGGGTGGGTCTTTTTCTTAGATGCCTTCTTACTCACCTTGGAAACCACTTGTTGACGAATGTGGCTTCTCTGAGCAGGTGTATATGCCTGATCAGGAAAGATGGACATGTTAGGCTGACAATATCCACTCAAATCAGGTGTATGTGTCTAACTTGGTTTTCCGTATGATATGGGGGAGTATTCCCCACAACCCTCTTGGACTGGAACAGATGTGTGTGTCTGTTTTGGAGTGAATTTTTTATGTGTCACTCCATTGGTAGGGATAGATTTATGTGTCTTTCCCTGAGATGCCACTGAAGTTGTTATAATATTCTGGTAGGCATCTAGAATATGTGCAGGGGTTTTCTTCTACTCTTTCACCATTGATAGAATATTCTTGGTGACTTCAGCTGCTGGAACGAGAATATATGTCCATTCGGGGATTGGAGTACGTGTATGTGCCTACTCCTGTCCTCCTTTTCCTGTCAGTGAATCTTGACAGTACTCAATTATGGTGGCATAGAGTTGAATCTGCCTCCTTTTTGTCATCGGGGATTTCTGACTGACTTCTCTGAATGCTACCAAGTGAGACTGTTGGTAGGCCTGATTAATACTAGCTAGTGTATGTGCCTACTGATTGCACTTTTCCAAACGTGGTTGATGAGATCTATCATATGTAGTCAGACGAGCCTGCTGACTAGCTGATGATGTATAAACAGGTGTGTGTTCCTGCCTATAGTACTCTGCCGGAATTGCCTAGCGGGATTGGCGTGATGCTGCCAGATGAGTCTTCTAGACAGCAGAATTAAAACGGGTAGGTGTGTGTGCCTGCTCGTTGCTTGCCACCAAGTTAGGTTGGTGGACATATCCGGAGATGGCAGAGATGAGATCCTTCTCACTGTTGACGGGATTCCACCTCTGGTGGTTCTTCTTTCTTGGTCGGGTTCGAGGAACCTGAGCCGAACGCCTGGAGTCGGTACCCTCATCATGTTGAGGGCGCACTGCCGCACGAGTCTGGTGGTGATTGTTAGTGGGAGCCCTCAGGAATGACTCATTTCTATTTGAATTAATTCGCTGAGGGACCTGCTCATTCACCTCCCCAGAATAAGGGAGCGAATGGTGATTGCGTTCCGGGAATAACGACCCGAAACGGTTGGAGACGGTAGTCAGCATCGCCTACTTCTTGATCACTGATCGTCGTTTTTTGGACGACCGGTGTGATTTATTCACTTGGAGGTCTTGTCGTGCAGCCTCTAGAGTTGGGATTGTAACGTGTTGATGGTACTCCATAACCAGCGCGTTTGATACCCATCGTTGAAGACGCTGAGTAGGTGATATCATCCTTAGAGTAGATGATGATCCAGTAGGAGTAGCAGCAGTGGCATTTGTAGCAGCAGTATTCACAGGTGTGAACTTAAGAGCAGCCATTCTAGAAATTCAGAAGATCTTGGAAAAGAGTGCATGTTTGATATAACAGACGTAATCAAGATAAATTCAGCCACTACATCTTTTGGATGATCATATATGTCAATGATTGTTTTTGTTGGCCCTCTCATTTAGTTTTAAATATGGGCCTAACAAAGAGGTAAAACATTATTTTAACTTGGTTAAGGATTCACGTCAGGTTCATCATTTTTTGTTTCGCTCAGACTTTGGGGATGACCTCCTTTGATGGGAGGGTAAAACATTCCGATCGGTTTCTAACGGGTTTGTTTGTAGAACCGGAAACATCCAATGATTCCACACCCATTTAGACCTAATTTCCAAAGAAAGGCACTCATTAGTTTGTGGACTGATGAGGCTTAGGAATTTGCATTGGTCGAGAGGATGGAATGTCGGACTCATCACACCTTTTTGAGGGGAATTATTGTCTACTCCGGGACTCTCTTTATAGATTTAAGTTATGTTCGTGAATCCTTATTACATTACCAAGTATAAAATGATCTTTCCTTTAGATCTGACAATCAACGATTAAATATGTAGGAAATTTAGAGAATCTTTTATATGTATTCGAGGTTCTTCATCGATATACAATCATCTGTATTTATTAGAGATTCTTGGTCAATGGTACCCTTCGACACATTTATATAGAAGTCTCTTGGTCATTATGATGACCATGCTAGTTTTAAAGCCACTCAGTGGGGCACTTGAAGTTTATTGACATTCAGAAGGACATGAATAATTTCAGAGTTGGGATCGAACCCGCAGATGGGCTACCTACGTATCCTTTGTTTACAAAAGGAATCAGAACCCACGTAGTTCGAGTAAATGAGTATGATGTTTATGATTGATGTCTCAAAGAAGGATTTCATAATTAATTTTACACTCTAAGTTAATGTGAGTCATGCTCGGTGTGAGAAACCAGAGGTATTGGTAAAAATTAGATAATTGTTCCATGAAAGATTCAATCATAAGAAATAATATGGGACTTATGTACGTATGACTGCCCAGATAGATGCAGGTTAGGATTTACTTTAGGGAATAAATCTTGGAGTAGGGTTCATAAAATTATATGTGCTTCATGGATATTTTGAATACTCTAACTTGGGGATTACTCCTGAAAAGGAGGCCCAATTTAGGATAGGACATATGATATGGGGTTTACTCCTGAAAAGGAATCCCAGATCAAAGGTAAATTAGGACTGGTTAAGAGAAATTAATACTGGGGCTTACTCTTGAAAAGGAGGCCCAGGTTAAGAGATTTGAAAAAGTAAGGTACTTGCGGCTTCTTCCAAAGGAGGATGACCATGTTTGAGACTGGGGCTTACTCCTAAAAAGGAAGCCCAAGTTAAGAGAATTATGGTTGGGACTTACTCTTAAGGAGGATGCCCAGATTTGAGAATTATGACTGGGGATTATTCCTGAAAAGGAGGCCCAGGTTAAAGGGTTCTCTCATCTTAGAGGATGAGGTTGAATGAATGAAATCTAAATTTTTTAGTGACATAAAGATGCAAAAATCACTATGTTTTGAGATATATTCCACGAAGTTCCTTTCAGATAAGGAATCAAAATCAAGAAATCATTCCATAAATGGATTTGAAGAGTGTCTTGAAGATTGAATCTTGAATAGGAGAGGTGGAATGGCTTATAAGGGGTTAAATGGGCAAGAAGGGCACTCAAAAAGGCAGGGGCGCACAAGTACTGGTAGGCGCACACGTACTGCGTGGGTGCGCATGTCCTGGTCGCACAGGTATGCCTGCGCGACACATGGGTTACTTGTGTGATGGGTAACCAGCAGGGTAATACTTGAGCGACTCTTGATTAAAGCCTTTAGAATCCTCTTGAGGTTTATCCAGAAGAGGGGCGCACAAGTTCTATTGAAGGTGTAAGGCGGTGCGCAGGTGTGTCCTTTTCCCTTAAGGGCTGGCCACTCAGGCGCGCAAGTGTTGATGAGTTTTAACACTTAATCCTTCCTCCCTCTCTTTATATCTTCCGTTCTAGGTAAGAAATTACCTTAGAAGTGTTTCAGAAGCTTTGAGAAGAGACTAGGGAGCTGGGAGCACAAATACGATTTTTTGGAAAAAAAATCCTCTCTTAAATGGGGGTCCCACAGGGTCTATTTATAGGTAAGAGAAGACCCTGGGCGGTTATCTCATAGGTCTCGCAAGTCACTTGCACGACAAATGATGGTCGCGCAAGTGGATTTGCACGACTATGAGGGAACTTGTGCAACTTATGGGAAATATTCTCCTTATTCATCCCATTGTCGATTTTTGATATTTTCTTCAAAGGATGAATCAATTTGAGCTTAGATATTTCCCTTTCCATTATTTTAGACAATGTGACGTAGAGGAGCGTCAACAGTTACCAAATCGGTAAGGTATCTTTTTAACCCAATTTTTATTCCTTTGGTTAATCATCTAATTCATAATTATTTCATGTTATTATTATGTATGGAATCATTTTTTTTTATTTATGTTGTAATTTCCACTCCCCTTTGTGTGGATATACTTTTTATAAACATAATCACTCCTTTGATAAATTCTCAAATCATTGATATTAACATGATAATAGTAATTTTAACTCAACTTCCATTCATTGAGTTAAACATCCAAGTAATTGGTTTTGTCTTAAAAAGAACATGTGAGAATTTACTATGATTTATTTACACTGAATATCCCATCATATTGAGTGTATTTAAATTTGTCAGACATTATCAGGTAATGGATTTATCCTTGATCTAATGATACAACTTTTATATGGGATTTCATCTCAATTTACATTCCATTAAGACTTCATTATTGTTATGCACCAATTCACTCATTTGTGGTGTATATACTATCCTTTGGAATATTATATCATCAACCCATTTACACTCATGTTTTTATAATGTTCTGATTCAAGATTATTCCTCAATTATTTATATTCAAGAGTCTCTCATTTTGTTAAAAACTCTTTAACTGAAATATATTTTAAATGTTTTAATGATTTATTCTTCTAAGTCATTATCATTAATGTCCATGTTTTAAAAATGGTTTTAAGGTTTTATTTATATGGATATTAATGTTTTCAAATGATAATTTGTTTAAAATTTTCAAAGTGGTATGGGACACTTTGATTCAAAAATCTATTTATTAAATGTTTTAAATGGTTTGGAAAATGGTTTGATAAAAGATTGTTTTTTTTCAATATATTAATTTGATATATTGGAATGTGGAAATGTAAACATTTATTTATACTTTTGTTATGTTTTATGATTATGTTATGGTTATTGGGGATTGTTTACGTATACGGGTGGTTCCGTGATAAACCTAGGGTGGGTGAGCTTGAGATAGCTCTCCAACGCATTAGGTAACGTGATGGGGGTAAACGTTAATGTTTCTGCTAATAGATTTATAGAATATACTATGATGGGTATTCCAAATGTGACCCCCTATGTAGTTGTGATAGCTACAATGTATGTATGTTATGAATTCCATAATTTACCTTTATGATTTATGATTTCATTATGTTATTCATAAACCTTATGATTTCATGAGGTATGCTATGATTGAAAAGTATGATTTCATAGATTTGTATTTATTGATGGGCTCATGTTTATTTTCATTATTTTATAACCCTTACTGAGCTTTTTATGCTCATCCCAAGTTTTGATATTTTTTTCATAGGACATAAAGATGAATAGGGTCAAGAATGAGATCAAGGAAAATTCATGTTATCTAAAACATGGAACTAGACAAGTCCCTATTTTTTTAAGAGTTTTTATTTTATGAAAAATGGATACTGAGTAGTAGTTTGTACATGTAATTTTCAAGTTGTTATGTAGTAGTTATTTCCTAATTCTCTTAAAATCTAAACCTAAAAATATCCTCGATGTGATTTATTCATTTAATTCAATATTATGTAATGTTTAAGGTCGGGTTCTTATAGTTGGTGTCAAGGGATGGTTCAGACAACATTATAGATTAAGAGTTTTTGTTAGACACATGGTTAGTCCCTATGTCTACTATTTCAGTTAAATACTTGTTTTATAAATTTTTTAGATCAAGGAATGTTAGTTACAAATGGAAGGAGGAGGATCTCAATTGACATTCTTATCTCTTCATTATGAATTTCTTGTAATTATTATTGCAAAGTCATGTTCGGATGATTGTGAGACTCTTTATAGCATACAAATCACTTGCAAGAAGTTTTCTGAGTTATCAAACAGCTCCACTATAACTTTTTATCATCGTGGATTATTGGTTATATTAAAAAAAAGCTTATTTTCACAATATTCTCATATTTTCAAGAAAGGTAAATATTATCAAGTCATTTTCAAATATTTTACCTTATCATACGATTTTCAAGCATATTATGATTTTGAAAAAGGTGATGAAGAAGGTGACCCTTGCACAACCTATTTGTATTTGATTTTACAATATAGTCTCTCAAAAAATACCTATGGTTTTTTAAAAAGACCATTAATTGAAAGTTTCAACTGAAATTCAGTCCGCCTATTTTATAGAAATCATGTTTTATCAAATGTTTTGAAATTATATTTCATACAAGATTATTTTCCAAAACTGTTTTTCTGTGAACAACCATATGACCCATGTTTTACAAGGTGTATTATGATAAAGGAAGAAAATGATTTTGAAGGATATATAAATCATTTTTGTAATGCATGGACCCTCTACCTACGTGAACAAGATGACGAGGAAACCAAATGGGCAACATGATCAAGGTGTGATTTTCTCCATTTTGGGGACAATTTTATTTTATCATATGGTGGTGAAATAAATAAAATGACAATATATATAAGACTTCTAGAATTAATATGTTGAGATCATAATGAATTGGAATGAAAATGAGTGGTATAAGGATACCATTAAGGTTAAAAAATGGTAGGGTTATTTTTGAGTTTTATAAAATGGACAACCCATAGGATGGGTGACAACCTGTCGCATCTAGCAAGGCTTCAAGAATAAAACCCACAACCGAAGGGTGACAAGGGAACATCGCCTCCCACTGGCATACTTGAAGTCCCTGGTTAGTAAGAATTATTTTTTTAGTAAAATTATTTTATAGATCAAGAATAATTTGGTTTTGGGAACTTATGTTGTTTCAATTGGATATACTTAGTATAGGAAAATGATTTGTTGATTAAGTGATAAAGGTTGTTGTGGAAGATTTTATCTCTTTTGAGGAAACACTACATGCCTATGAAAGATAGAATACTATGGGATTTCAATTGTGGAATAATGGTTGAAATTTTTGTTTGAAAGAATCTATTTTTTTATTGTGTACTTATGATGATTTGGTTTATTTATGAAATTTATTAACATATCCTGGAGAATATGTGATTAGGTTAATTACATTTCAATATGAGACTTTATGAGTAACTGATGTTATTTGGAGATAAATGTTAAGATTTTTCATTGAAGTCTATGTAATTTAATACTTATGAGATTTTGGTTTCAATATTAGTTTGGATTAATTTTGAATAATATTATAGACTATTGTTTATTGAATGGTCTTTGATTAACTTTGGGTTTTTTGAAAAATTTTGGAGATTAAGAGTAGTTTTTCTTTTGATAAAAGTTTATCCTTTTTGGGGATTATCTGATCTTGTACTAAAAATTTTGGTTTTTGTTGATGTTTAAAGATAGAGGAAATATATAGTTCATATTTTTTGGATTATGTGATACTATATAAGTTGATTCTAGTGATTTTAATGTGACCAAGCCTGTTTGAATACTCATCATTTGGAGAAAAGATGCATTTTTGGTAGAAATTTAGTAAAGGATGAAAGTCTACATGAAAAGTAAGTATGTTTCCTTATGTTTTTAGTTAAGCTCATAAATAAATTCCTCAACTTTATGAAAAGTAACATAATACAAAAACTTTTTCTATTAACGATTCCTACTGGGGAATCAAGGACCTTTTAACCCATCACATGTTTGTGATTTTCTGGTGGTTAACTTTTTCTTAGTCATGTTTTCTATCACTCTCCATCAGAACTTGACCATTTGTTCCCTCTTCCATATCCATGTTTTCCTATATGGAATCCTTTTATGGGTTATATTGGGTGACCTTTGTACTTCTTTTTCTTTCATTTAAAGTGATTGTTTTACCGACTCTTTTCCGATGTGGTACTTTTAATGAAGCTTCCAAGCCCGATTTTAAAATTGTAAGGACAAAATTTCCAAAAGGGGTGTCGGATATAACAACCCAGGTAAATAAATAAAATGAAAATTTTTCACATTTATTAATATTTGTGAACTAAATATTAATTCAACTTTAAAGGGGACGCTATGTTCGATGGCGTACCTGATACACAATAATGGGTTTCTTTGAAATCTTATGTTGTACACTAATAATATAATATAATTATTTTAAAAGGTAGTTAACTATTAGAAATTGCAATAGAGGGAATAAACAGAAATAACCAAAAAGTTATTATATATGTTTTTTAAATTTTTTTACATTTATCCAATAAAATTTAGAGGCTTAAAAATGTGAATGAATCTAATTTTAATCATAATTTACTTTAAAAGGTTGATTTGCCACCTTTTAATGGAGAACCCTATTTAAATATTGTTTTTGTCTCTTATATATGTTACATTTGACCAAGTAACATTCTTCTTTATAATCAGGACATCAAAATTTACTTTGCGTAAATTTTTGGTATTTTTCTAATAAACTTCCCTTTTTATGAATAGTGAAAAATACTGTATTTTAATTCAAAAGTAACTATTAATATAATTTATTTATACGGTTAGATTACCTTATTATTTTGTTTTAAAGTGTAATTATATTATTTTTTTAACATTTAATCCAATTTTGGTCATTGAAACTAATTTCACTTTGAAATTACACTTAAACAAGTATCAATCTTTTGATTGTTATTGTTTCCTAAAAACACGCTATTTGTTTTGATAATGGGAAATAATTTTAAATTATTTAATGAAAATTATATGTTTTTAAGCTTTTAAAATATATATCATTTTTGAGTTTTAATATCAAATATATCTTAGGCTGATTTTTTGGTATTTTTCGGAATCACAACAATTTTCGATGAATAGTGAAACCCCTAAGTAGTAGTTAAAAACTGAAATTTTTATTAAAATGAATTTTTACTGATTCTGTGAATTGAATTTTGAAAATCCAACATACATGGTTTTTATTAGTAAGTAGTATGTTGTTCAATATGATGAAAATAATTTTTCGTGAATAGTAACTTTTGACTTTTATTTACCACGATTAAAGGTAAATAGGGTAATTCAGGGTCAAAATAATATTATAATAATTCAAAATTACCTTAACACATGTCTTAAAATTATTGGATTAGTAATGTCCAACCATGAGAATCTTTGGGTCGATTGTGGGACCCCATTGAGCCACATATGAATGATAATGAGACTTTATTTTAATTAACTTAAAGTAGAGGTGAAAATGGCAAAAACAAATATCGCTTTTTAAATTAATTTTTACATATTGTTATATAAGTTATCTTTTAGACTATAAATATTCATTTTAAATATAAAACTATTTCCTACATCATGGTATTTTTTTATAATTCTTAGACCTCGAATAAATTAAATTATTTGTGACACAATAATGATGTAGTGTTTACATCATTAATAAATCATTTAAATAAATAAGATTATAAATATTAAATTAACATCCAAACCTGTACAATTCTTATTGGATGAAATTATTTCGACCATGATTCATTTTATCTTCGAACTTAATGTTTTTTGGACCTATTGAAACCGAATATCATTATATAATAAAATAATATTATCACACTTTCTCAAAGAGGCCCTCCACACCCTTATAAATATCCCTCACTTCTAACCCATTCATCACACCTATAAAGTCTCTTGGATCGTCCAAAACCTACCCAATTAAGCTCTCATCATCCCTATACTCCTCCTAGAAGCCTTACCTTAGGAATAAGGCACTTCAAGAAGTCCTTTTTGGTTCAAACCAAAGGAAGTTACCCAAATTAAAGGTAACAATTTCTATTAAATTCTTATGTTTTATTTTACTTCTCCAACTCCTAAACTATTTTCATTCCTTTATTTTATGAAAAAACCAGTATCCTCAATACACTAGTATGTTTTTATGAGAATTATTCAAACTACACTTACACAAACGTCCATCTAATGGATAAAGAACATACTGTTTCTATGGACGGTGAACTACTGCCTCACGAAACAATGATTGTTCAAATATCTTATACTACCTCTCATGGTGTCCATTATGATGAAAATGTATTTATATATGATATATATTATGTTTATGTTTTCTTTTTTTCTTCTATATTTTTAATTTATATAATACCTTTAGGGTTTCCATTATGAGTAAACGTGATAATTTCATTTGAGGAAGTGTGGACTACCCAACCCTCAAAGTGATATGACTCTTTCATACCATAAGTGGTACATATAAAGGATGGATTTATTGAAATTATATATTATATTGTACCATAATTATAATATAACCATATATCATTATGTTTTAAATAAATTAAAATACCAAATAGAAATGAAAGTTGCATTCTTGCATACATACGACTTTCCGTCTCCATGAACGGTGCATTTCATTTATTATCTCCAAATGTTATGTTCTATTATAAATACATATATATACTGGATATATATATGATATATATTATATCTAAAGCATTAATATCATTCTGGAGATAAAGTACTCTTGAGCACATGGACAACTTGTAATTATAATGTGTACATTTTTTACTCAAGTACCAAATATTGACAAAATGACCGTTATTAAATTAAAAGTTTACATATTGTTTATAACATGGTAATAAGTGATATAAAAGGTATAATAAACTTTAAAATGTATTCTTAATCAAGTATAAGTTAACTTATGTTTATTATTCAGGAATAATAGGGAACAAACAAGTCAATTCAGACACGAGGTAATAGATTTCTTATCTCACTTTTAATTCCATGGGATTTCCCTTGTTCGCCAGTTATTCATTGCATGTATTGTATTCTAAACTATGATTTGATAAATATTATCATTATTATAATTATATTCATGGTATTTTTTTATTCATTTGGTGGTTATTAAATTTTGGTCGCATGACTTAATTGATTACAACGTGGTAAAGGGTTTTATCTCACTTTTTATTCCCGTGAGATTGATTATATATTTTGTCGCTATTTACATTGTGTAGTATAAGAACTTCCAATGATTTTACTATTTGTGTAATATAATTTAATTTATGGGTATTTTCATCTTCATTTAATGATCCTTCTTTCATGTTGTGTATGTTTCTTATGTTACCAAATCTGTAAGGGAACTTTTTAACACAATTTTTATTCCTTGGGTTAATCATCTAATTCTTAATTATGTCATGTTATTATTATGTGTGTAATCATTGTTTATTTATTTATGTTTTAATTTACACTCCCCTTTGTGTGGATATACTTTTGAAACACATAATCACTCCTTTGATAAATTATCAAATCATAAATATGAACTTGATAAGAGTAATTTTAACTCAATTTCCATTCATTGAGTTAATCATCCAAGTCATTGGTTTTGTCTTAAAAAGAACTTGTGTGAATTTCCTATGATTCATTTACACTGAATATCCTTTCATATTTAGTTTATTTATATTTTTCACACATTATTATATAATTTATCTATCCTTGATCTAAGGATACAGTTTTTATATGGGATTTCTTCTCAATTTACATTCCATTGATACTTCATTGTTGTTATGCACAAATTCACTCTTATATGGTGTATATAATATCCATTGAAATATTATATCATGAATCCCTTTATTCTCATGATATTATAAGGTTTTGATTCAATATTATTTATTAATTATTTTTATTCAAGAGTATCTCATTTTGTTAAAAACTCTTTAACTAAAATATCGTTTTAAAAGTTTTAAAAATTTATTCTTCTAAATATGTATTATTAATTTCCATGTTTTAAAAATGGTTTTAAGGATTTATTTATATGGACATTAATGTTTTCAAATGATAATTTATTTAAAAGTTTCAATGTGGTATGGGACACTTTGATTAAAAAATCTATTTATTAAAAGTTTTAAGTTTATTTTAAAATGGTTTGAAAAAGAATTATTTATTTCAATATCCTGATTTGATATATTGGAATGTGGAAATGTAAACATTCAATTATACTTGTGTTATATTTTAAGATTATGTTATGGTTATTGGGAATTGTTTACATATACGGGTGGTTCCATGATAAACTTAGTGTGGGTGAGCTCAAGATAGCTCTCCAATGCATTGGGAAACGTAACGGAGGTAAACGTTAATGTTTATCCAAATAGATTTAGGTAATATACTGCGATGGGTATTCAAAATGTGACCCCCTATGTAGCTATGATAGCTATAATGTATGTATGTTATGAATTACATAAGTTAACTTTATGATTTATGATTTCTTTATGTTATTCATAAATAATATGATTTCATGAGGTATGTTATGATTGAAAAGTATGGTTTCATATATTTGTATTTATTGATGGGATAATGTTTCCTTTCCTTATTTTATAACACGTACTGAGATTTTTATGCTCATCCCATGTTTAAAATGTTTTTCACAGGACATAAAGATGAATAGAGTCAAGGATGAGATCATGGAAAAGTCATGTTTTCTATAACATGGAACTAGACATGTCTCTATTTTTTAAGAGTTTTTATTTTATGAAAAATGGATATTGAGTAGTAGTGTCTACTGTAATTTTCATGTTGTTCTGTAATAGTTACTTCCTAATTCTCTAAAACTCTAAACCTGAAAAGATCCTCAATGTAAATTATTCATTTAATTCAAGATTATGTAATGTTTAAGGTTGGGTCCTTATAAAGATATCCTTGGTGGGGATTCCTTGAATACTATGGAAATAATTTTATATGTATATGTGTTAGCCACAATTTCATGTCTTATTCCTATGTTTTGATTTTAGGTCTTATTCTCTTGATAATGTTTTGATTCATCTATTATAAAATACTAATATCTATGACATGATTCATGTTTATAAAAATTAATATTAAGGTTATAATCTTATATTAGTATGATCATTTACCTCATAACCTCAAGCTCATGTTATTCTTATGTACCATTTTTTTACATTTACTAAGCATTAAATCTCACCCCTTTCCTATGTTTCCTTTCCACGTGTTATGAAGTATTGTTTTAGGTATAAGTAAAAAATGGAGAGATCCTTATGGGAAACATTTAAGATTTATCACCAAGTTATAATATTTTTTCCATGTTTCCAATGACACTAAACTATTACAGTCATCAAGAATGTTCTTTTTTTAATACACTAAATATTAATAATAAATGACGTAATGTCCATGTGTGTTAAGACTGGGTCACTATATTTGGTATCAAAGGAACGGTTTAATCAACCTTTGGAAACTAGGATTATAAAACCTTTATGAGATCACTTGGGATATTTATAAGTATATGTCTAGGGTTTTTTAATACGGATAATCCTATTGTGTCATAGGAATGTGTCATAATTTAGACATAAAATAAGTGATTTGTCATTATTATGTGTGTTTCCACTATGATAAGTGTTTCTCACACTATTCTTTCGTGATTTAGTCCATAGAGGGAACTAAAATTAATTGAATTAATGTTCCACGTGAAGGAATATTTGTTGTTGAGTAGTCTAAAGGGATGATCATGGGAGTAATGAAAACTCTGATCATGCCTAATTTGATATCAAAAAACATAATTAAAAATGTGAACCTTAAAAAAATCTTTAACTCGCCAATGAAGAGAAGGGGGGAGTTCACATAGAGTTCAGGTAATGGAGACAATTAAGGAAATAAGATTCAGTTTCGTTTTTTAGGAATGTGGAAATAATCCCACAAGTGAATGTCTTAGAGGAAAAAGAAAAATTATTTATTGTGGAAGAGAAGGAAACAATGAAAATAAATTTAATGGAAAAATGAAGATTTCAGTTAACACAATGGATGGGAATATTAGCCTCTTTAAGGCATCATCGAAAGTTAGATGTAATAAGTGTGGAATGAAGGGGGTTTATGAAATACAATGACTAAATAAAAAATATCTCGAAGGAAATAAGCATGGTCGTACTAATAATGATTATATTGCGGCTGATGATGAGACTACGTAAGAAATGTGAAACGAAAGATATATTGTGTAATAGGATGAGATATCCTTATCAATGGATTAAATATAAATTAGAATAATATATGTTTTTATGTATTTGGATTAAGGAATAATTTTATATGAATGGTGAAATCTATAAGGATTGTTTAGTGCATGTTTTTTGTTAAGAATTTACATGAATGAAATAAATGGTCACAATGGACTAAAATATTGATTTCATGGAAAGATGTTATTTTGACTAAGGGAATATAATCCTTAATATGTTCCAAATGTTAAGATATTGATCTTTGGATAAATATTTATTTGATATGAATATGTAAATTGGATTGTACTAATTACCATGGGATGGATATTGGTTTTGTTACAATGTAGTCTATGTTATCACATACGATGATTATAAATTTTGGGATTTATGGAATATATCCACTATTGTTTTGAATAAGAAACAATGAATGGTTTAAAAATGTATTTATGTAAATTCATGTTATTATTATGTTTGAAGAGAATATATGATGAGGTAGTAACATATTGAGAATATTGCAACAAAGATATACTTTTTGATTTGTGGGGGATTAATCTTAATTTTATTTCATGAAATCCTTTCTAACGTTTTGAATTATCATCTTTTAGAAGGGTTATAAGGTTTATCATTTATGGAAATTTTATGATAAATTTCAGATGATGTTTTTATTTGTTGGGCTTCTCTTGAAAAATTGTTAAAATGAAATTTAGTGATTAAAGTATACACAACTTAATTTTTATAGAAATTATAATAATTTTGGTTTAGAAAAGCAAATCCTCTATGTCAGGGGAAAACACATCATGTCTAGTGAGGCTGCATGTTGTGAACCCCTGGCCAAAGGAAGATAAGGGTTTCATGCCTACCACTTAATTATGAGATGTACTGGTTAAAGTGTAATTTTCTTAGTTAACCAATTTTATGAATAAATATTAATGATGAACTGGTAGTGTTAATTTTCTTGTTTATAGTTTTACTCTTCAGTCATTTATGGGCCTTATGACCCATTAAAATTTATTTTAGTTCCTTTGAAATCAAAATTAATTTTATGGTTATCCTTTTATTTATGTAACAAATGAATTATAAATTTATCGATGAAAATCCAAAGGATAAAATTGAATTTGTAAAAATACATAAACTAAGTATATTTCCTTATATTCTTTGTCAATAAAAGAATTACTCAACATTTAGAAAATGATCATAAAAATGTCATCGTAACACATTAACTTTGGATGAACTGATGGATTTTTAAATCATAAGGGATTTAGGAATTTAGTAATCATTTTTACAATGTTGGTTTCTATGGAAGGAACTTTCAAATATATAAAATTTGGTACACAGGTGAATTTCAGGGGATAAATTCCTTTTAAGGGTATAAAATTTAACACCCTGAGATTTTGTGATTTATTTTTCTTAATTGAATTAATATTTTTGATATATTACATTTCATGCAGCACTGAATATACTTTTTTATATAAAATAACTATGACTATATTTCATTATACACTAAACCAAGATAATTTTATGATACATGCAAGGCCAACATGGCTTGCACTGCACAAAAAAAAAGTGTAAAAGGGAATATAAAAATCAGATACATTTTTGGATTTTTAGAAATATAAATAAATATAATATATTATATGGATTTTAATGAATTCCACAAAAAGTTGTATTTCATTACATGCAAGAAAAACTTCCTTCGATAACGTACATTACACTAGAGACTAAATTTTACAAAAAAAATTATATTATTAATAAATTGTTATAATAAGATATAAAATAGATGTTAAATTAGTAGTTATGAATAATATTAAATAAATTATTAAAATTTATGGTTTATATAAATAAAAAATTATTCACTAGTTAACAATTAATGAGAAATTAAATTAAGAACCAATTGAATGTAAAAAATTGTTATTATTTTTATGCTTCCAAAATAGTTTTTTCTTAATGAAGAAAATAAATTACAATTAGTGGATTATTTTAGCGAAATATATATGTTATATATCCAGAAAGTTATTTTTTATATTCAAACATTTTGTTTTATAAGTATAAGTTACAAAAAACACAATTTCAAAAATGAAAACCAATATTTTAATAATTTTAATTTAACTTTCTTTTATTAGAGATAATATTTTAAACATTAATTTTGACAATTTTATTAATTTAATATTTAAAAACTAATTAATTTTTCAATTGAAAACATCTTTTTCTTCTAATTTATCAATAGGGTAAAATTATATTTTGGATTGGTTTCAAAGTAAAAAAATATATGTTATAAAAAACTTATTCAAATTTAGGTCATCCTAATTAAATTCTATTTTAAATTGAATATAAAGACATATCAAATTTTTGACGCCTTTACTTTAAAAACCAGCATTGTCACCCCACCTATAAGATGAAATTTAAATTAATTACATCCACTTATTTAATTGGAATTTTGAAAAATTGATTCCATATTTTTAATCAGAAAAATTTATAATGTTAAATAAGGTCAACATTTTCTTTTACAAAAAAATATTAGTGAATTTAATTAAAACTCTTTAGAATGATTAAGGTTAAATTAATCTAAACAAGGGATAAACCAAACAAATTAAGACAAAAAATGACCTAGAAAATTATCCAAATGACATTTTATGGACGTATATGTATCCTATAATCCATTTTATTGACTATGGTTCATTATTGGATCCAATTTCCATGGTTAAAATATGGGTGGAATTCCTTTCTCAAATATTTACACGATTGTCACTCCTCCTGGACCATAAAATGGATCCTCTTCTCCAACATTCTAACATGTATAAAGACTTTTGGATTAATAAATATCTGAAAATATATATCCTAGACATACCTACACTATTTTTATAACCCTCCCTTTGATAATTAATCTATCCATGGAATCACTTTAGTTCAATAAAAAGGATTTAGCAAATTAAAAGTTTACTCTTATCAATGATCACTTTTCTTTGATTTACTTCTACAACTCCTAAAATATTTTTAATCAATGTTCACATAATAAAAATTTTAAAAAATATACTAATATATTATTATATGAATTTTTCAATGAATAATTACCCAGACATCCATCTAATGGGAAACAAATATATTGTTCGTGTACGGTAATGTACCAACTCCTGAAATGATGATTGCCCATTTTTCATCTTCCACACTTCATAGTTTGATATTAAGGTGGAAATGATGTTTTTTAGGATATATATGATACTTATGAACTATTTATTATTCTTTAATTAATTAATAAAACATAAAATCTTGTTTTCCTTATTTTGGATATACGATAACATCATTTGTCGACGTGTGGAAAATTGCCTCCTAAAAGTGATGTGATTTGTCCACACATTACATGGAATTTATTAATGATTGTTTTAGTAAATATTTGATAATAATAAAATATTAATTCTAAAAAAATGATATAAATATATAATTTTGTTTTCTTTTAATAAGAAAATAAAAACAAAAATAGTGTTCATGCGTATGTACGACCTACCATCTTTATATATGGTATATTTTGTTTAACTTTAAAGATTATTATAATTAATTATATAATGAATATATATGATATTTATATCATTTTTTACATTATTTAATTAATTGAATCATTTTATGTGTCATATAATCAATAATAAAAAGTAAAAATATGTATGATTAAGAAAGAAAATATCACTCAAAATGTAATGTTAATATGGAGTTAATAATAAATGGGTAATATAAAGTCTTAAGTAAATCATATATGGTATTATATATATTACTATAGTTATATTATAGAAATATAACAAACATATATTTATTATAAAAGAGTTTTGAATGAGTATGATGAGTGTCAAGACATAGGATAAAGGAAATCTCATCTCACATTTTGTTACCATGAGATACATGCCATATTCGCAAATCACTTTTATTATGTGGTGTATAAAAATCACGTTGAAATGTTATACCGTGAATATAATTATTTTAATTTAACTTTATGATTCATTTAATTTCAATTTCTTACATGGGGAGTATTATCCAAAGTTACCATTTGGTAAAAGTTTATTGAAAAAATATCATCATTTGTGAGGATTGTTTATAATTATGATTCTATTGATGAAATTTTATGATACATCCCCCAAGAACCCTCATGAAATTTATTATTCACTAGTTATTCATGTTATTTCCATGTAATGGTACTATTTAATCAACCTTTGGTACATAATCTAATTAAGAAAATGTTTTTATGAAATTTTGACTGTAGTTCTCCTCTCTATCAAAATTCTGTGCTCATTCAAAATTTTATTTTCTAAAAATGATCTAATTTTTTTATTATTATCCTATGTTATTAAGGGAATTTTTTACCCATGTTTTACCTTTTTTATAAAAATTTAAAAAGGAATATTCTTTTCATTTTCTAATAAAAGAAATTCTATTCTGTTTTCATGTTTAAATGAAATATTCAACATTTAAAAACATACCCACCAACATGACCGTCATATAATTGAATATTAATTTTCCGGTTTAAAGGTTAATTGTTTAAAAGAATATATTTTCCTATTGTTCTGTATATTCATTTTTTAATTTTTTTCAATGAATTTTTTTTTATAAATGATTTATGATTAAAAGGTGATTTAAATTATTTTCAATGAATCCTTTATATGTATTCAATAAGATTATTTTTAAATAATAACATTTAAATTTTTTATATAATTTTTAATATGTTATAAATCATTTATAATAAAAAGGTATTGAAATTTTTTTGAAGTTAATTTTATTTGTTTTTAATGAAAACCTTTTTCAAAATGAATTCAAGTTTTCAAGGAAAATATTTTTCAAAAAATTTACATGTTTTCAATGGAAAAGGTTTTCAAAATAGTTTAAGGAATCCATTAAATTTATTCTTGTTAATACAAAAAGAAAATGGTTTTTAAAAAGGCTTCTGGATTCCAAAAACATTTTTAATGAAGAATGGATATTTCAACAAAATTTTTAAAAAAAGATAGAAAAACACTACTGGAAATGTGGACTTTCCCAACGGTTCAAAACCGTTTGGAAAGGCCGTAGAACTCTTGGTATAACATATACCAACGGTTCTACAAACTGTGGGGAAGTAAGCCGTTGGGAAAACCTATCCCAACTTTTTACAAAGAACCGTTCGTATAGGATAGTAAAATTAACCTATGCCAACGATTTAACGAAAACGTTGGCATATGTTTTACCAACAGTTTACACTAAACCATTGGTAAAAGTAGTGAAAATAAACTATTTCCCAACGGTTTAGAACCATTGGGAATGGGTTTTCCAACGGTTCAAAGATAACCATTGGCAAAAAAATCCATAGTAATCTTTCCCAATGGTTTGTAAACTGTTTGGAAAAGCTTATTACAAGCCTATGCCAACGATTTCAAACTGTTGGCATAGGCTTGCTGTGTAAATTGCACAATAGCCTGCAATTTGCACAGCAGACTCCAATTTTTCACATCAACCTCCAATTTTGCACACCAACCTCCATTCTGCTCCTTTGCAATTACTATACCAGCAATAAAAAACTAATACATACATATAGAGAACAAATTCATACATATTTAACATATAATGCATTCTTGAACTATACACATCCAGAATTAAATCAAAATTCATAACGTAATTATAAACATACATAATTGATTTCGAATTCAATTTAAAATTTAGATGATAATTATATGTGGAATCCATAATTCAATTCATAATTGAATACATACATAATTTAATTACCAATTATCAATAAAATACATAGAAAACTGAATAACTATCAACAGAATCCGAATACGTTTGTTCGTATTTTCATATACCAGTTGTTTTTACTAAAAATGATGTCCATTTTAAACAAAATACATACAATTGGAGTAATACCGGCCACACCGTGGCTCTAATTGAGGCGGGGTTGACTCATATATGTTATATATGACCCATGGATCATTTTCCTAAAGTATCAACATATTCTGAATGCATTTGGTTGGTTTTCTATATGCCAAATATTGTATTCACTTAAAATTTTGTTCATTTAAAAAAAATGACACACTATGAGTCGTTCGGCCCACACCAGGCCTCAGATTGAGGCGGGATTGACTTGTACACGTCATATATGACCCAAGGATCATTTTCCTAAAGTTTCAATGGAATCCGAATGCATTTGGTCAGTTTTTCATATGTCATTTATTGTTTTCACAAAAAATGAAGTCTACTTTAAATGAAAGAGAGAAAATTTGAGTGGTTTTGGCGACACCCTGCCTCGGATTGAGGCAGAGTTGACTCATACACGTCACTAATGACCCATGGATCATTGTACTAATGTTTCAACTGAATCCGAATGCGTTTTGTCGGTCTTCCATATGTTAGTTGTTGTTTTCACTTAAAATGATGCACATTTTAAACTAAAGAGAGACACTTTGAGTGGTTCCGGCCACACCGCGCCTCGGATTGAGGTTGGTTTGACTCGTGATCGTCATATATTACCCATTGATCATTGTACTAAAGTATCAACACAATCAGAATCTGTTTGTTCGGTTATCTATATGTACTTAAAATGTTGTCCATTTTAAACAAAAGAGAGAAACTTAGAGTGATCTGGGCCACACTGCGACTCGGCTTGAGGCGCGGGTGACTCGTACATGTGACATATGACCCATGGATCTTTTTCCGAAAGTTTCAATATAATCTGAATGCGTTTGTTCAGTTTACCGTATGTCAGTTGTTGTTTTCAATTAAAATTATATCCATTTTAAACTATAGAGAGACACTTCGAGTGGTGTCGGCCACTCCGCACCTCGGATTGAGGTTCGGTTGACACATACACTTCACATATAACCCATGGATATTTTTCCTAATGTTTCAACTAAATCTGAATGCATTTATTCAGTTTTCCGTATGTCAGTTGTTGTTTTTATTTAAAATGTTGTCTATTTCAAATAAACCTGAGACGCTTTCTATATGCTTGTGTTAGTTGTTTTTAGAATGTTATTTCAATTCCCTCTCATTTTCAATCCAATTATTGTACCAACAATAAATTAACACATACATATATAATTATTGTACCTGCAATAACCAACTAACACATACATATAGAGAACAAATTCATACACATTAAACACATAATGCATCCTGGAACTATACACATCCATAATTAAATTATAATTCATAAACATACATAATTCATTTAGAATTAAATTTAAAATTTAGATGACAATTATATGTGGAATCTGGAATTCAATTCATAATTTGATCAGTTTTTTGGATAAAATATATTTTTACCTGAAATGATGTCCATTTTAAACAAAATACATACACCTAGTGTGATATCGGCCACACCGTGCCTCAGATTAAGGAGAGGTTAACTCATACACGTCATAAATGACCTATGGATCTTTTTCCTAAAGAATCAACATATTTCTAAAGCGTTTGATCGGTTTTCTGTATGCTAGTTGATGTTTTTCACATAAAATGATGCCCTTTTGAAACAAAAGACACACACTTTGAGTGGTGTCGGCCACACCACGTCACAGATTGTGGAGGGGTTTATTCGTACACATAAAATATGACCCATGGATCGTTATCCTAATTTTTCAAAGGACACCGAATTCATTTGGTCGGTTTTCCATATGTACATAAAATGTTGTCCATTTTAAACAAAAGAGAGCCACTTAGAGTGATCTCAGCCACACCATGCCTCAGATTAAGGCGGGGTTGACTCGTACACGTCACATATGACCCATGGAACGTTTTCATAAATCATCAACACATTTCAAATGTATTTGGTCAGTTTTTCATATGTCAGTTGTTGTTTTCACTTAAAATGATGTCCATTTTAAACAAAAGAGAGACACTATGAATGGTGTCGGCCACACCGCGTCTCGGATTGAGGCGGGGTTGACTCGTACACATCACATATGACCCATGAATCATTTTCCTAATGTATCAACACAATAAAAATGTGTTTGGTCGGTTTTCTATATGTCAGTTGATGTTTTTCACTTAAAATGATGTCCTTTTGAAACAAAAGACAAACACTTTGAGTGGTGCAGGCCACACCGCATCTCAGATTGAGACAGGGTTGATTTGTACACGTCACATATGACCCATGGATCGTTCACCTAATTTTTCAACGGAAACCGAATGCGTTTGGTCGGTTTTCCGTATGTACTTAAACTGTTGTCCATTTTAAACAGAAGAGGGCCACTTAGAGTGATCCCGGCCACACCATGCCTCAGATTAAGGCAGGGTTGACTCGTACATGTCACATATAAGAGGCACATGCCTCAGGTCCCATCATGTGTTATAGGCATCCCAAATCATTCACTCATGTTCAATAACTCATTATTGGAACCTCTATGGCCATACATTTCATTACCTAATTACTTCCCCAAGTCAAGCACACCCCATGAGTGAATAAATTTTAGGCTTCTACACTAATAGGTTATTCATGGCTTGTAAAAATATTTAATTTCATTATGTATAGACAAAAAAATTTATTTTTAAATTTGAGATTAATAATAATGTATGACAATGATAACCACATTACTGAATTAAACTTGTGACTTATCTAACATTTTTATGGATGTCTACACATGCCAGAATGGGTAGTGAAAAGGACCCCACCCTCATAAAAGTGAGTATTGGCCAAAAAGGACACATAATATACATCGTACAGTGAGAACCATATTTAATTGACCCTAAGGTTGTATTAGTACAATCATCTTGGGGGAAATGGAATATATGATCCTAGTTAACTAATGAATTCAAAATCTCGTATTTCATATGTTGGACACTATCTAAGGTAAGAAATAATGTGAGGATGGGTTTACATCATTCAATTTCTTACATTCTAGTGAGAATGAAGGCATGAATTAATGACTTGAGTTCACTGATTAAATGAGGGTAGAGGTTGCATACATTGTGTAAACCGAATGATTAAATAAGGGTAGAGGTTTCATACACTGTGCATGGTGGGGGAGTCTCAGCTGATTTAGAAACAAAAATAAATTCCCATCATAGGAAACAATAAGAAACATCACCATCAAAATAAAATCCAAATAAAAAAGGACTAAAAACATCAAACATTTCAAGAATTCACTACTATGGAAGGTTTATCCACATGTTTAGTAGTAATTGTATGTCTTAATCATGAACCACCTCTACAGCTCCCAATTTTCACCAATAAACATAAGGTAAATATCTCAAAATATCTTTAAAACAACTCATTAATAGGAACAAAATGGAAATATAATCTTGAACCAACCATGGAATCTCTTTCACAACACATTCTCACACACTAGTTATCTCATGTGTTACTAAATACCAAACATAGTCACATAGTGTACTATAAAAAATTACATTACCCAAGCCTTATTATAAAAAATCATTTTAATAAAACACTTTCCTTAAGGAATTTTAAGGAAAACATTCATAAAAACTTTGCTAAAAATTATTAGACCCATATAAATAAATTTCCAAGTAACAATTAATTACAAGATAGAAAAAATTCATAAAAACACCTACTTATAAAATCTAGAATACAGCGGAAATGAATTTGAGATTCTTCTTCTTCAATGAAGGGTTATGTATTTAATTAATTAAATGGATTGGAATGGATAAAGTCTAGATTAAATAAAAACAAAAAAAATGATATACACATCAAAATCAAAACTTAAAACTAAAATATGAGATGAATAACAATAAAAACAAGGTATCACTTAAATATTTTATGTGTATGAAGAATATAATACCTGATTTGAGATGATTTGGATGTAGTTTGATAGGTTCAGATGGGGGAAGTCGCGAGAGCAGCAGAGCCCTGGACAGGATTAGCGTTCTGTTGCGAATGGGGGAGAGAGAGGCTGATTGAGTATTTAGGGGAAAGATTTCCCAATGGTTTTTAAAACCCATTGGGAGAGGGGTTTCCAAGAGAACCTTTACCAATGGTTTAAACAAACCATTGGTAAAGGGTGACCATTTCCCAAAGGTTCATGTAGAAAATTGTGCTTAAGGATTTTTTTTATTTAGTGCTTTGCGGAAGTAAAATTTTTTTCTTAAAGAGTTGCCACTCTCCTTAAAAATTTATAACTATTTAGTAAATATCATATCACTCAAGGAGTATAGGGGTGTGAAGATTAGGTTTATAACATTTTCATTCAAACTACATTAAAATTCCATATGCACGCTCTTTTACATTATTTTTCATACACTATTTATACTCTCTACATTTATTATATATGTTTGAACAATTTATTATTATTAATCACTATATCCAAGTTAATATTTTTTTAACTTAATTATATTATGATATACAATTATCCCACTTCTATTATTTTCCCTATCTCTTGTGGGACATAAAAATAGGTTTCAAATTTTAGGAACTCATATATTCCACTCATTTCCATTCATTTTCAGTAACATAATTCTCTAAATTAGTGATCATTTTAGATGTATGGATATCGGTGAATTGATAGTTGATCCCAACAAATAAACCATTATTAAATGGTAATTACTATGTATATTATTAAACTAAGACTAAATCCTACCTTAGGTAATTAATCAATGAGAATTATAAAATTATGTTAAAACCATACGAACAGTCAGCAGAAAACCTTTCAAGTAATAGTATAGATATGTGTGATAATAACTATAACATCATGAGAATTGATTCTTATTATATTTGTTGATATTTTTTAGACATTTTTCTATATGGAAAATAAGTCCTTATATTTAGAAATTACATTAAGTTAAAAACTATAGAACATATATGTTTACTTGAAGGATGATTAGAATATTGATAGTTGAGTAAAACAATATAAATATGATAGAAAACAAGTCTATCAATAAAATATTACATAGGTTCAAAAATATTTTTAATTGAAGATGTGGAATTTTATAAATAAAATATAAAACAGCTATGGTTGAGTGAGATTTCAATTCAGAACTATAGAAGTGGCATGCTCAGAATGTTATACTATTTAATGACTGAACCCAAAAGCTTAAAATTGTGAGATATTATTACATTACTCTTATAATACAAGCATTAGTTTAAATAAATTCGATAATTAAGTTTATGATAAGAATAATGGTGTAACTCCTAAAATTAGTTTTATATGATCCAGTTCCTATGATGATGATTCATCTTATTAAACAAATTTAAATAAGGGGATAAAAATGTTATTAAAGGAATGTAGAAGGTGATAAATTAAAAAATATATACAATTGATATAATGATATCCATATAGGATTAAATAAGGGATAAAAATAAAGGAAGTATGAATATATGTATTTCAAGAAAAAAAGTAATGATTTCAACAATAAATAACACAATGATCAAAGATATTTTTGGTTGAATAATTAATGAAATGATAATAAGTTTTATAATAATGAAAATAATTTGATGTATACATGGGGTAGGAATTATGAAACATATTCAGATGATAAATATTGAGCAGGGAAAAAATAGTAGAATATTTTTATGTTTAAATATAGTAAAGTATGTTATTCACTTAACCATATATTTTCTTTGAGTGACATTTAAAAGAATTCAATTAATTATAGAATTATAAGATTCTTAATAACATTTAACATTTTATTAACTCTCGTTATGATTGAAAAGGATGCACAAGATCAATGAGATTTCACTTTATGTGGGTGGGAATAAATTAGTAAATTTTAGTTCCTTTTAAATTTCATCAAAAAAAATCATCCTAAATTATTAATACTAATGAATTTATTATTATTACACACTCAATAAAACACACATGGAAGGAAATATATATATATAAGGGTTTATAACAAAAAAATAGAAAATCTTATGTATGGATGAAATCATCAAAGAACACATAGTTCAATAGTATCATAATTGTGATAAAAATCAGTTTAATGTTTCACTAAAATCATCATACAAAAAATTTATATTTACTATGTAATGTGATAACACACTATTAAAATATAAAATCTATTTTCATAAAAATGGGTTTCTCAAATAGGATCAGACATCAATCATGTTATTATAGTTCTAATTATTCTCCTTTCTATTTTTACTATTCCACATCAAATTACATATGAGAAAGTAAATTTGTCTTCAACTCATTATTTTCTATATATTTTTCTTTTCCCAAATTTAAAAATATTTTCAATGTGAAAATACTTTTTTCAACAGCATACTCAAATTTCAATTTTGAAATTCAGAAAAGAGGCATAATTCATAATATCTTGACATAATGTTAAAATTCACCCATTTGTTATTATATTATTAAATATTTTTAGGTACATAGAATGTTCAATCATTTTTTACATACATGACTATTACATCATTTTCAAATTAAATTACATAATAGTAATACATTCCAGGATCGAAAGGTTTAGTGTCTTGGGAAAATTATGGTCATCCTAATGAAAATCATAATAAATAATAAAAATTATTTAATAACTTCTTTATAATCCTTCCAAATATTTCTTTTTCTCCCAAGTTATTTTAATATTCAAAGGATATACATCAAATAATGGGGTGAGTAAAAATCCTTGGAAGGGGAGGAAAACAAGGTAAGGAACGTGATATATAAAACAGGGTAAAACATGTGTCCACCTAATCATTATCATTATATCATAAGGAAAGGTTAATCATAAAAATAATGAGGTATTAATTTTAAAAATGTAATGGAATGAGGAATATGTACACTTATGAAACATCAAAACATAATGTTCAAATACCATAAAAATTTGAGAGCAAATCTACCATCATGTTCACACATAACATATGTACATATATCGTGACATAAAAATTGTTAACAAATCCCTCATCATGCTCACATTTAATACACATAGTCACATTAAATCTATCAAAAGACCTAATAAATTAGAGGAATATATAATTATGGGACCACCTCTTAAAATAATAATAATAATATATGCGACATACAATATAGACACATTACAATGATAAACATGGCTTCTCCCATGAAACGATATTTGGATTCATGAGGCTATCCTAAATCAAATATTAGTGGAAAAAAATAATGATCCTAAAATAAGAAGGGGAAAACATTTTTTTGGTCAATATATTATTTCATAAATTATCATGTTTCATTATGCAATGGATAAATTTTTTAAAAGTAATCATGAGTTGTTACACAATGGCTATGAATTTGTTTTTTGAAAAGTACTCTTCTACTCTCTTCTTTCATGATAAATATTGTTTTACTTTGTCAATTTTATATTAAAAATAAACTTTCATGTTGTTACACCATGTCTATGAAATTTAATCCTCTAATTACATTCCAATAAAAGCTGTGACATTTCAACTTCCATAAAGATTGATGTGACCCCCCCTTCAAATTATCCTTTAATTACAGGTCATTTGTGATTCACCCAATAGACCGTACTTCCCACTAAAATATGTAATGATAGTTTTTTCCATAAATCTATTTGTCTGAGTCATAAAATCCATAAATAATAATCATAAAGTATAAGGAAAACTAAACACACTATAATATAGTAACACCCTATTATAGAAAAACATTATAAATTCCAACTGGGAGGACATTCAGGGTGGTGTCCACATTAAGAAAAAAATTATTTAAATTACCAATTGGGATGTATAATGTGGAATAAATGATTGATCATTTGAGAACCATTTTCAATCAGTGGATTGTCATGTTTTAAAAACACCCTTACCATTTTAACAAATGGTAACCTCAATATATATATATATAATTACCCCTTAAACTAGTGTATATATTCATAAAAACAAGTATTTGTCTACAAATAGGATAACACTAAATAAAAATACTCGTGTATATGTGTATAAGTCGCATTTGAAAATAAAAAGGATAATTAGAAACCATTTTGAAGCTCAATAAAAATAATATATTCCATTATGAATTTATATAAAAATGGTTGGAAGAACAAATAACCATTGAATTCAATAACAAGGATTATGTAAGACATTTGGAAAAATAAATCAATCACTTTGTGTTATTAATATTTTAATTTTTCTATAAACATGTTTTATTGAGAAAAACACCATTCCAATATTAGTAAAAGATGGAAACATAAAAGAGTCCAATTACATCAATAACAATAATTATCATTAATAATTTTACATCATAATATAATAAAAATACCTAATTAAACAATCAAGAATTCATGTTTCTCAATTTAAATCCTTAGTCATAGGATAATCTTCCTAAAAACATTCACCATTGACAATAGTGGAATAATCCTTAAATAAGAATTTAAAAAGGAGAAAGGCTGACAAACATGAACTTTATCAATGAAAAACACAAAAAATTAAAACAAGGGAACATGAAACCAAGGTCATTTGAACATGTTACAGTTAGAGAGGAGGAGAAAATTTTGATGAAAGGTATGGAGGAATATTTTATATGTGATTTATCTTGTATAATAAAGCATAATACTTGAATGAAACTCCATGAATACTCAATGGATGGAAGACAACTAAGGGAGAGGGATCCCAAGTATCGTACAAGAAAAATTAAAGGGGTTAGGGGTGATTGTGTGTCAAAAACTGAGGAGGATGAAATTTTATAATACAGTTTTTAATAAACCTGTCCAATAGAAATGTTCTAGAAACATAGTTGGGAAACAAATACCAAAAATGTGTGCCATTTAATGGGAATCTAGGGAACCATTCATGGGGAAGGTGACATGATTTGGAAAATCATGCGCCAGTCATGCAGTTGGATTTGAATAACTACCAAAGTATTCATACAATTTCAGTATGGTATATAAATCCATGAACCTTAACCACGTGACATGTTTTCCATTCCCAAACATTCTCAGTTTCAAGAAAAATCTATATGAAAGAAGAGAAAGAAAAGAAGGACTAGAAGATAAATCAGAAAATATAGTAGTGGAAGGTTGGGGTGTGACATAACCTAAGGGGATTCAATGTTTTTTTCTAAACATATCATTTTGACTCATATTTTCTAAAGGGATGGGGGTTGGAATGATTGAATTTGAGGGGTAGGATTATTTTTACAACAAGATAGAATAGCCAAATTCAAGGTGTTTCAACTGGCTTCACTTTGGGAATAACCCAAATCATAAACCCACTAAAATTTTTTTCGGCACCATTTAAACTGTGAAGGGAAATCTTCACAAAATTAATCTTTTTGGGACATAACACTACCATATATAGTCCATTTAAAATTTTGGAAAAGTGCACTTATTTGTTCTAAAAGGGTTTTTTTCATTAGCAACATTAAAAATGGGACCCCTTTATTAGTGCTAAACATCCCAATGAAGGGGGACCTTTATCATCACCAAAAATGAGGTAATAAAGGTGGTCCTTTATCAGTGCTAGTTTAGAGATGAAAAAATACCCCATTTATCAGTGATTTTTCAGTGGTAATAAATTTCACTCTTTATCAGCCCTTTAATTAGCACTGATAAAAGGGGTTTTATCATCATTTGAAATGTCACTAATAGAAGCCCTAGTGTTTCAATGTACTATAGAATAACATCACACTATAGAAAATACACCTGTGTGAAAATACATTTTTATTAAAATAAATTTTTATGGAAATTAATAATTTAATTGAAATAGGATTTACATCAAAAATACAAAACAACACTATATTATATATATTTCAAATAATTTTTTTTATAATTACATTTGAAATTAATATCCAAACAAATTTTAAAACATCTCATTTTGTTTTTTACATGTAACCCCCTCTCAAAAAATTGCAATCATGGTTGTAGTTGCTGAAAAAACCACCCCAATGAGAGAAAAATAATCCACCCATAGACGAAAACAATTATTATGTTACTAATACAATAAATTAATTAATTAATCATAAATATTAATGAATAAATAATCAAAATTTCAATTTTAATTAAAATTATACACTTGGAGTCATACTGTTTACTTCATGCATCTGATTCAGAAGAAAATGATTCCTACATGTCACAAATGAGATATGGATCATTATACAAAATTATCAAAACAATATAAATATGTTTACTCAACTTTTAGTATATCACTTTTCTTTTTTAATAAAATTATATTTTAAAATGAAAACAAAAACCTTGAGTCAATCCATTCCCATCATGTATTTGTTTGACATGAGACTGATTCATTCAGATCAAAAATGACTTCTGAGTTTTAATACAAATGTATCAAGACAGAACAATCAAATTTTATCTATTTTTAGTGAGTGATAAACATTTTGAACTAAAATGTCAATTTAAGACTGATAATGGTCACTTTTAGTCATATTGGGCATAGAGTGTCACAAAATGAGGTGTGATAGATTCCTATATATGAAAAATTACTTAAGGATTTTTTTACCCAATTACCAAAACAATAAAAATTCTTTTTCTTGGGTTTGAGTGTGTAAATTGGGTTTTTACCAAAATTTATATTTTAAATAAAAAGACAAACATGGAATAATACTAGTCACATCATGTGTCAGATTTTGTTGTAGTTTATTCCTATTTATTATAAATGACTTCTGGGCCACATTCATACAGTATCAAAACAATATTAATGATTTTTATTGGTTTTGAGTATTTCACTTGTGTTTATTAGGAAAACGTCATTTTAAATTGTGAACATGAACTTTTGGATATACAAGTCACATTGTTGGTCAGATTGAATTGAGACTGATTCCTATAAATACAAAATGACATATAAATAATTTCCATAAATTATCATGAAAATTAGAGTGAATTTTCTTGTTTTTCAAAGAGTGACACACGTTTTGAACTAAAAGGATAATTTCAAACTTATATTTGACACTTCTAATCATACGAGGTATATGATGTATAATATTGAGGTGATGCTTCTTCCTTCTCATAAAAAATGACTTATGGTCCATTTTATTTAATGTATCAAAAAAATCCTAATGGGTTTTAATGGTCTTGATTAGGTCACTTTTCCATTTCAATAAAATTAATACCCATATTAAATAAAAAGGAAAATGATGAGTCATATTGTTCATAAAATGAATAAAATTGAGTTATGGTTGATTCATACACATAAAATAATACTCATGGATATTTTTTCCAAGTTATCAAAACAATCTAAAAGTTTTTTCTTAGTTTTGATTATGTCACAGGTCATTTTAACTATAATTAATGTCAATTTTAAATAAAACGACACACTTGGAGTCATATAGGACACACCGTACATAAAATTGAGGTGATTCTAATTCATAAACCACAAAATTTACATATATATAGATTCCTTAAATTTTCCAAACAATATGAATATGTTTTCTTGGTTTTGCGTATGTCAATTATGTTTTTTTTAATAAAATGTAATTTCAAAATAAAAACATGCACTTTGAGTAGCAATGATCACATAATGTGTTGGTTTTACATGAGATTAATTTATAAAAATAAAAAATGACTCATGAATAGTTTTCCTAAATTTTCAAGACAATCAGAGCATGTTTTCTCAGTTTTTAGTGAGTAACACACTTTTTGAACTGAAATTTGAATTCTAATCAAATAACAGATACATTGAGTAATATTGAGTACTACATGTTTCATATTAAGGTGTGGCTGCTTCCTACACTTCAGAAAATAACTTATGGATAATTTTATTAAAGTATGAAAATAATATGAATTTTGTTTCACCATTTAGAGTATTTTACATGACTCTTTTACTAAAATTAATGACCTATTAAAATAAAAAGATACACTTGGAGTAATATTGGTAAAACTATTCATTGGATTGAGTTTTGTATTATTCCTACACATCATAGGTGACATGAATATCATTTTATGAAATTAGGAAAACATTAGTAATGTGTTTTCTCTATTTTTGTTATGTTACTTTTTTAGAAAATCATTATTTTAAACTGGAAATGTGTACTTTGAGTCTTATCAATCACATCTTCTGTCTAATTGACATAATACTAATTCTTTCACATCAAAAATGATTTATGAGCCATTTTAAAAAATTATGACGCAAATTGGATCTCATTATTACTATTTTGTGTGAGTGGCACACTTTTTGAACAATAATTTCATTTTTAAACCGATAATGGACAGTCTGAGTTATATTGGGAACATTGTGTATTAGATTCATGTGAGGCCTATTACAACACACAAAATATACCATAAATATCATTTTCATAATGTAAAAAAATTATATGAATGTTTTTTCATACTTTTGAGCATGTCTCCATTATATTTTAATAAAAGTATTTTCAATTTTAAATAAAAAGACATAGTTAGAGTCATACTAGGAATACCATGTATCAAATTATGGAATTAATGATTCCTACACATCAAAGATGACTTATGTATCTTTTTTCTAAATAATAAAATCAATAGGAATTCATTTGATTATTTTTATTATGTCAGATTATTATTTACTAAAATTAATGTCCATTTTAAATAAAAAGACACACATGGAGTCACACTGGTGATACTAAGAATCATATTGAGGTGAAGTTAATTCATAGACATAAAAAATTATATATAGATCATCGATCTAATATATAAAAACAATCCGAATGTTTTTTCATTGTTTTTATTAAGTCTCTTTTGGTTTTTACAAAAATTAATATTAATTTTAAATAAAAAGACACACTTGAGGTCATATGTTCACACCGTCTGTCGGATTGAGTTTTGGATTATTTCTACACATCACAAATGGATAATGTATAATTTTACCAAAGTATCAGAAAAATATTCATGAATTTACCCAATTTTGAGTATTTAATGTGTGATTGTAAAAATATATAAATTATAATATAAAAACATATATTTCTAGTCGTATCAATCACACTATATGTAGTATTGACAAGAATCTAATACAGTATGTTCCATTGGTTTTCTATTCAACTATATGTAATAAGAACAAAAAGAGAGAACATGTTCCATTTGGATGGAAGAGGAAACTCCATGCTGCCTGAAACAACCCATTTAAAAGAATGGTGTTCACTCTATTTTGGCTTATTATAGACTGTAGAATGAAAAATATGACTTCCCAAAAGATATGTCAAAAAACAAAATAATATTTATATAAAATTTATATTGAAATTTAATTAAAAATAGTAGATAAAATTCTGACAAAATTAAAAAAATAAGAAGTATGAATTCACATTTAAATGATTATTTATACACTATTGACCCAAATCCTTGTTTCCATTATCTATATTCTAGACTTGATGTACCGTCTCTAATGAGAATGAGCAACTTCGAACAAAACACACCATCTATAGAAAAAGAATCCAAATGTATAATGAAAAAATTATTATGTTTTTAAAACTATAACAAGATATATTAAACATAAATATGAATTAGTAAATTAATAATATATTTATTTTAAATAGAAACAACATAATTTGAGTCATACTAGGTACATAATAGATTAGATTGAGGTACGATTGATTCCATCATTTCTTTTTGACTTGTAGTGAATAATCATAGTACATGGGTGAATCATAATTTTTTTATTAATTCATTTCATCATGTTCTCTATGAAAATTATCAAAATAAGTACTAGATAAAAATAATAAGGGAATTTACTAAAAAATTAGATAAAATAATGATAAAATCACCTAAATCAATAGTAGGAAATCACAACTTCATCATATATGTTTACTTTCTAATACCATTTATTTTTGAACATCCTTTATAAACTAATATATTTCATCTTATGAATATGAGGACCTTTAACAGTAATGGTAGTACTATAAAATTTTCAATACACAAAGGATTAATTATTATTTTAAATGAAATTGTTATTATATTTTAAAATACATATTCTAGGGTGATATTATTTTGGTGGTATATAATATCAATCATAAATTTAAAAAAAACCACAATATTTTACATTGGATTTATTGAAAAAAATTCATAATAATTGAGAAAAGAATTAATTTTTCTAATATTAGTTTTGATAGTGAAATATTGTTATATATACCCTAATACTTATCCACTTCTAGTGGTCGAAAATCTCCTTGTATGCATGGACTATCTGAATGACATGATTTTGATGATATTTAAACACCGACCTATCATAATATAATTCTCATTAAGGCAAAATATAAAATATATAACTTTATTTTTAGTTCTAAAATGTTGGATTTAGTGTATTAAAAATTGAAAAACATCATCTAATGTGGTCGGTTTGTTGGGTATCCATGTAGTGAATCCGAAAAATAAAAATTTAGAGTATCCAAATTGACTAAAATGAATATCCAATGTTTTCTAAAAAATCACAAAAATAGTAATTAATTAAAGGAATGAAAATATATTTTATATCATTAAATTTTAGATATTAACCCCTACATCATTGATAATAAGTTGATTTTTTCATCTGTAATCTTTATTTAAAATGATAAAGCTTATTTTTCTTCTATTACATCAATTTGACCTAATTCCAAAGAGGTTAGTTATGTAGAAGTGGGGGGAGAACTAATGAGTCCTTAATTATGTTCGTATGGGTTTCCCTTAAAATAGTATTGATATAGATACCTGAAAAAATATGAACTATATGAATTCATAATTAATATATTAGATTAGCTACTGAAAAAACATGAAATCACACATCATGTATTAATTTACAATTGAGACTCCTATCCATCCATATATGAGAATCACATTTAAATTTTCCAGAGAAATGTAGTCTGAAATGGCATCCTAGTAGATTTTTTCTTTAAAATCAATTATGAAATTGATTCCATTTTGTAACCTTATATCCTCATGAACTATAAATTTTATTAAATGATGATATTTAACATGTTTGTAAAAGGTTATTTGTGAATATATTTTTTATTGGTTGATTGATCATTTGGATAATATTGATTTGAACATTAATTTCACCCCTTCCCATTGTCCATCTATAATAACATTCTTCAGTTTAGAATTTTTTTCATCAGTTGTTAAATGTTTTTAATGAAAAATCAATTATAAATTTATAAATTCTTTTCAAAAAGTTTTTTTACAAGATTTAATGACCATGCTGTAATTTTGCGACCCTACTGACCACTAGGATAGTAGATACACCTGTTGGTCAGATGTCCAAAAGCGTGCCTTCTCGTATGCAAGAGGCTTCCAACTTATATTGAGGATGTAAAGAGGTAATAGTGGATAGACTATACCCTCATGATCAGAGTATCACAGTGGAACAACTGAAATAAATAACAAATAGTAGTGGAATTATTAGAAAATAAAAGAAATATAGCAACATAAGAATAACATAACCGCTAAATTAAAATATTTACAACACCAATGTATATAATTCATGCATTTCTAGATGATGATTCATAAATAAAATAGAAGAAATGAAGAAGTTATTTTGATAAAGTACAATACATGAATAGAGAAAATAATTGAAATTCAATGAAGGAGACCTCCATGAGAATCCTAAGCTCTAGTTCTTACTTTTTCTCCTAACTCCTAGGTACAACCATAAAAATATAAGCATAGGTCCATGGTCCTACGAACATGAGCTCCACTCAAGTACCCCAGTGAAATGATAGATGAGAATAGTGTTAGATATAAATCCATGTAGGTTACTAACCATGGTGTCTATAGAGAATCCATTCTATGAAGTATAATTTAACACAAAGTGTAGATATATGAAACAATAAGTATTACCAAATAAATAAATAAACATCTGTCAGCTGATGTTCCAATGGGACACCTATCCAACTCTACTTGCAAAAGCTCTGGGATAGAAAGAGTTTTATTATAATATATATATATATTTATATTTATAATATATATATATATATATGAATATATAGTATAGTTATTTGTTTAATCCACATATATGAACCATGTACATGCAGTTGTAATTGGTTATATACCTAGAATACATAGTACTTTCTAGACCATAGTGTAACTCCATCATCCATAACCAGTATGAATGAGCCTATAATTTCAAGCCATATAGTACATTCCCTACATCTCATAATGACTGGGAGACATCATACTCATCACTGAAGAAGCTGAGTATGTCGTTATTTCAACAGTCAAACTTTAGTGACTGTGTTTTCATGTCAACAATCAATAAGGTATATTCACCTAAAAATATGGAAATTGATCATGAACCTTGATAATATAATCGAATGAATATTAAAATATGAAAGTTTCATATGGAGTTGAGATAATACCAATGAAGATCCATAGAGATCAACATAGTTCGATTCAGACACCAATGGAGGAGAAATTTGGATTCATAGAATAAGTTTGAGGAGAAATCCAATGGAAGACATAAGGAGGCCCATGAAGCTGGAGGAGGTGGATGAAAGAAAGAGAAAATAAAACTTGAACTCTTTATGGAAAAGGGTAATTTCACTCTAAAAACATGGTTGCATGGTTTGTGTCACATTTTTTTCAAAAAGTGCACCAACCATGTGACTCACTTTGATTAGGAATCCTGCCTCCCTTGGTCTGTCCCTATAGTTACCCTAACCATGTGCCAATTGTGCGATGAATAGAGCATAGGTACTACCTAGGTGACACTAACTCTGCATGATTGGGACATAGTGTTGGGAAATCATGCATATCCCATGCACTTCATATCAGATCCTCTAGTTCAGGACACATTGTTTTCTATTAGGGTAAACACTATGTCATTCAAAACTTTCACCATGTTCATACCACCCAAACTTATTATTTTTGGGGACTAGAACTACTAAAACTCAATGGAGCACCCATGGAACCTCACAAAACTTCACCCAATTCTATTTACAACACATTTAAGTGTTACAACTCTTAAAATTACTTTCCAAATCCTAGTTCAAAGAAAATCTCCTAGAGTGAAGGGAAAAACTCAAATTCCATTTGAATTTTTCCTTGGAGAAAAAACACAGGTTGTTACACATGTTGTGAATATTCAAATAGCTTGCTTGATTATATGAATATCTAATTCATCAGGATAAGAAGACAACTCAGTTATAATATCATGAGATACAACAATCTCCTCTCCCACATAATCTTTTGGATGTTGTACATTGTGTAGAGTATTTTCTTTGATATTTAACATACTTCCCTCTCAAAAATCCAATGGGTGGGTGTTGATAATTATAAATCACTATCATTTTCAACCTATAAAATATCAACACAAAAATGGTGTTTCTATCTTCATAATTCACATTTCATTGAAAAAATTATGAGAATATTGATTTCATTATCTAAGACAGAGAAGAAGTGATCCACTCAACGCTAGGGGTGGGTGGGGGGATCTTCATGCGGTGATTGTTCTAGATTTGATTGTTATGTTCCATTCCTCCCCCAAAAATATTCTAGCAACTCATACACCTAATAAAATTTATATTCAAGAGAAACTAATCATGCCTTAATATTTTCAATTTTTTATATTTACTCCCCTCTTATTTTCATTTCTCAAAATATTTTACGGGTGTCATACAAAAATCCACACATTGGTTATGGCCATACTATTCTGTTTGATTCAAGGACACTGATAGTAGTTGTTTATTAGACATAGATGATAATGATTCTTATGTTTATGTCAGATAAAAATATAATAAAATAAGTTATAATTGTTATGTATTATTGATATAAAATAAAAAAAAATTATTTTATCACAATTACACATGATTCCCACATTTTTGGTTTGTTTTCATTTATTATAATCCCATCATTGTTTTCTCATGCCCCCTTCCATAGAATATCACGATGAATGGAAGTGAATTTGGATTTGGATTAATCAATTTGTATGTGAATAGAGGAACATAATTATTTTCTTGTTTCACGTCACATAAAACTACTATGTTTGATTTAAAATATGTACCAATTATTTTTCTAGATAATCATGCCACATAATTTCTTTATGGTAGGGGTACGTTGGTATTTCTTCCGGATTCTTTTTTTTAGAACACATTTTCTACTTCTCAAATTAAAAATTCCTAATCAAGGTATTTGATATATGTTCTGTCAAAAAATTTATTACCTGCCATAATTTACCTAAAATGATATCTCCTATAAATTTATAGTAAATTCATCTAATGATTTGTATCTTATAAGAGAGTATACATTTTTGGTGGGTGTAGACATATTTTCCCTTCAAATTATTTGAGATAAAACATTAATATATTTTTTTTAAAACCTTTTTGACCCTTTCCAGAGATCATTAATACAAATTTCTTTTGGGATTCATATACTATAAATGAATTCTAAATGGGATAATAAATATTAATTAAATGTATTATTGTTTAAAATTTTGTGAAGTATATCATAATGATACCCTATTGTATTCTCCAAACAGTATGTTAAGAATGAGAAAAAATGTTTCATTGAATCTATATAAGTCAGCCTGTACTACTAACTAGTGAGATCAATGAAACTACTAAATATAGACTTTTTGGGGTTTAAATATGATATTCAAACATTCAATATAACCTTGAATTTTATTCCTTTTTCACCTTAATAATTCTTACTAACACCTTCACACTACAATTCTCTAGTTTTTTCTGGGACAATGATTCATTGCCTTAAATAATTTCCTTGTGTTCCACATCAACAATATGTTGTTCTAATAGATTGGTAGCATCATAATGTGAATAAGTTTGTTGTTCCAATGAACTATGATCACCTATTGGTTAAAAAACCTATTATTCTTGAAGATTGTGAGAATTAACACATGCATAAATCAATAATAATATAATTATATCAATTTTTAATTTAGATTATGTAAATAAATTAGGGAAAATAATAATATGAGGTAACAAAAATTATATTACAAAAAATATAAAAAAATCATTAGAATATGATTTCGGTAGGTTGAAACTATTTTAACCATATATTAAGTATTAAAATCCCTTCATTTTTTTATCCAATGACATTCCAGACCACATCTACATTGTGACCACCATGAAATTATTGTGATTTCCTAATGAAAGGATTATCCTCAGTTGAACATTCATGTATCCCTTCTTTAGTGATTTTTTATAATAGTACAATTAACCAATTTTAGATTGCATGATATGGAACATAAGAAAATTGAACTTCAAATGATTCCATTATAGATGGTTCTTCTATATATCATTCCTTACTAAAATATAATTTCAAGAATCCAAATTCATCCATCATAACATAACTCATATTATAAACCTTCATGAATTGAAAAATCATCACCTGGAATGTTTTATTTTCAAACCCCCATAATTTTTTGATGAAAAAGTATGAAATATTCACATAAATTGGATTTATATCATTGTTACCAGAATCATTCATTGCTTCATCCACAAGAGTAACTCTGTTATTTTTCATGGTACTTCCATCATCATGTTTATCTGTATATAATGTATACGCATTAATTGAATTACCATTATTTGAGAATACATTCTTATTTGGTCCTCTTTATAGCCATCATTTTTTTTCTAAAATCGAAATCATATTTTCATCTAACATTTTAAAAATATAATCTCAATCCAATCTAATAATCTATTTATTTTTTTATTTTATGTCTATATTTCATCCCGTGGTGGGTTAAAAATCCAAAGAATGAATTTTTCAGTTTCAACATATGGGGAAAATGTTAAATTTTATTAAAAACATAAATTTTTCAATGTTATCGATCTATAATATTTATTTTAAAAACAAATATTCTAGAAATTCATTCACCCACAATCCACCCAGTGTAATAAGACTTCAATACAAAAATTCTTTCCAGATCGAGCAGATATATTGTAAATAAATCAAAGGCTTCCTCAAAATTATTTCTCTCATCCATAAAATATTATAGAAGAATTTTATTTTTCAAATTCCCATTCAAAATCTTCAAATTTCATTCAATGGGGTACATCCGTCTATAATGTATGGGACCAGATAGTTTAATATCTCTTACCATGTGAACCATAAATTGAACCATCATATCAATTAATTCCATTGGGAATAATATTTCTAATTCACATAATATGATGGAAATATTCTTTTCTATAGTTGGAATTTTTTTAGTTCTATGAATTTGAAACACATATATTTGAAAATAAAAATTCTTGGTCAATGTATGATGAAAATTATTAGGAACAATTCAGTGTAACATTATAGGTATTAGATCATCAACCAATCATGAAATTCCTTTGATTGTAGACACTTTAAATTTTAATCAATCATTTTCATGATATTATTGACAATCAATGATCAATCCTTTATAACTATTACATTTTTTAAAAATATGAAAAAATATTTATCTCTCATTCCTAGAAATAGAATATATATATATAGAGGAATAATGTTTTGTATCACCCATATCTAGCACCAAATCTTCCCTTATTCACATGTCAATCAGGTACAACATAGCCATAATTATATTTTTTTTTATTTTCACTTAGTAACATTCCAGTCAAACTATCACATTTTTTTCATCATTCATGACATCATGAAAATTATTGATGTACAAAAAATTCCAATATGTAAATTAAAACAACATGATATCATTTTCAGATAGTTTTTTGTGTGGTTTTTTTAAGAAGGATTTCAAAAATCATTTTCCACATCATTTACTTTCCAAAATAGTTGATCACTTGTTAGTGGAGATATTAATTTACATTCATTGGAACTCCCATTGAATTATGTCATCCAATATTTTTACTTATGTTGTTGGGCTATAAATCCATGTTGTTTAAGAAACACCATAATTGATGAATGTTTCCCCCTAATTCACTATGTACTATGTTCACAAATGGGAAAACCTTGAGTCTCTTTAATGTCATATCAGGAAAAACATCCATAATCTTGAAATTATTTTATTATACCATAAATATTCATTTCATTATACATCATAAAACATAACACCTGGATCCCACATGAATTTAAACTCTTCAATCAATTTAGAAAAATAAATATCAATATCATTTCCTAGTTTTTTTGGTCTTGATATAAGCATAAAAACATAATTTATTTCATTTCATTCATAACCAGGAGGAAAGTTATAATTTACCAACATAACTGACCATATACTTGGATATATGCTCTAAAAATAAAAATTATTCTCTCTAAATTTTTGATAGCACAAGATGATGTTTTCTCAACTCATTTTAAACTGTAGGATACTAGTTATCTATTCTATTCCAATGAGGAGAGCATTCTGTGTGATGATGTTTCCCAAATTTATTATTTATATCTACATTCCAAGTTAATTTCCATATATTACCCTCACTTCCATAGAGGTTACTAAACCATAGAATGATTGGATAGTACCATAAAAATTTCATAAGACCTGATTAATATTTATGGTATCAAGAATCACCACACCTATAGAATTTATTAAATAATTTTTGGTCCCCTAGAATAGTACAAAATAATTTATAAATTATTTTTTACATTATGAGAACATACCCATTGATTTATAATTTGTTAAGTGTGATATGATTATTTAGGAATACTATTATCATTTGATTGAATATCATTAAAGAGACCAAGTATCTTAGTGAAATTGGCTCCACACCATTTATTTCTAGTTTATAAATTATGTATCTTCAGTCTGGATAAATTTTTTTTATTTAGTAAAACCATAATACAATGGGATCTTATCACAACCCTTTAACTTCTCAATGAATTTTGTAAAATCACATTTTTCATATTAAATTGTAATTTAAATTTTCTCAACAAAATATTCATCATCATTAACACCTATTATCACATCCTCGATGTGGTCATCTTAAATTTTCACACTGGTAATCATATAAGATGATCCATAAAATAATTTATATTCCTAGTCCCTAGATACATTATCATTTCCCTGTGTTTGGACTAACATTTTTAACCAGGATATATTCGGTGGAAAATAATGTGTTTTTCCAAATTCTCATGAAATTTGTTTTCTGAATTTTTTTTAGATATGGGTAAATTATTGGATAAGGGTCATATGCATGATCTTTTGAAAAAATTATGAGAACTTTCACCCCTTCTTCACACAATATTTATATGGTTTTCATCCATTAATTTTTTATTCATATCAATATTATTTGATTCAGTAATATTAATATTTAAAAAATAAATAAATACATAAAGGGTCCTTTCAAATAAGGGGAACATACTATTTTAATGTTCTGAATTATTTCAGCATGTAGTTAAGGAAATGAGTAATTTAATTTAAGAAAATAATTAGTCCACAATGGGTAGGTTTCGTCCATTGAATTCACCCACAATGAAAAATGATACCTGGTGTAGGATCACTATTTCTCAAGGTAGTTCAAGAATAATAACTTCATTTTAATAAGAGATGGGGGATGAGTCTCTAGTTGAAAATTAAATAATAACTATCTAGGATAGGAATATGATGAGGATGGAAGTTGTCTCCTTAAATTTAAATATTCCTAATATGGGAAGTTGGCAAAGCACCAAAAAATATTTATTTGTTTGGTTTCTAATATTTTAAATAATATTCAATAATAGTATGATCACTACGAGGGGATCATTAATTGGTGAGATCGTGATAAGACGTAATTGGATGGAATTACATATAGTCCTGCTAATACAACCATTCAAGTTTCAACATTCATAGAAATCCATCAGTTACTTCATGAAAAGGTAAATGAATTTGTTCTAAGGACTAAATTTTAGTAGAACATAGATTCTTGTGTGCCCATGGTTTTTGGAGTGGGGTAATGATGGATATCTTCTAGGTTGGATGGAGTTAGTGACATGCCCATTCCGAGTGATAAATTATCACTTCCCTATAATCTTCAATGTTCTTTTGGTTTAGTTAGAGTGGATGTTTTCCGTGGATGACATTAAGGTAATACATTATTTACCTTTTCTAGTTTCATACTTCATAAAAAAATCTAGTCCATATTTTTAGGGATGTAATTTGATAAAAGTATAGTAACAAAAGATAGAATATAATTCATGTGGGAAATGAAGGAAATTTGATTAACATACATCTTTTTATAAGAAGAGAATTATGGAATAATCAACCTGATCATCCTAGACAAAAAATAATGAGTAGGATGACTTAAGAAGAAAATTTTTGTGACCCGCCAATACTAAAAATAGAATATAATATGATGATCTCGACATGACAACATGGAAAAAATTTTAAATCTTCACAGAGTAATTTGGAGATACAAACATTCTAATATAAAATATCATTTATTTATATAATTGTGGGAAAATGAGGAAGTATTCAAAAAATTGAGATAAGTATATTATTTCCATTATTAATAAATTTAAATAAATAAAATCTATATTATTTTTTAATCATAAATTGTAGGATCTAAATTTTTTAAAAAAATTAGAAGATAATTAGAGAAGTATTTTAATTTATCCTTAAAGTTGATCCAGAGTGATAATGTTATTGAATGTATAAGGGTAAAAATTGATGATTACTTTGAGAAGCATTTTTTTCACCCTTAAATTAGTGGACCATATACAGTATAATGAAAAAAATAGAATAGAAGAATAATTTTTTAATATAGAATTAACATTACTATTAGAGCATACTTTATTATAAAAAATTTGACGAATCTATAAACTCTAATTTCAAGTCTTCAAAAATAATTTTTAAATTCATTCTGAAAATTAAAAGATATTTTTTCATTGTAATCCAAAATATCATCCTCATTCTGAACCATCATAAAATTCCCATTTATTATCTTTAAAACCAATCATTTTCCATTAAAATAACATTTACATTATAAAAAACCAATTAATCTTGTCCTAATAAATAATTGGGACACTCTGTATCAGTTTTTAAAAATGATTTTCACCTCAAATAAACATGATAACCTTTATTTAAAATCACATTTTTTTATAAAAATTTGCCCATTAAAAATTTATTGGAAATTTGATACTGAATTCAGTTTCAAACATCCTTGAAAAAATAACTCTGAATGTAAAAATCCAATTCTTTTACATTTTGAAGCATGGTTCCAAACATATAACAGTATCCCACCTTCTTTTAGAAGCTTATCACACTTATTAAACTATATAATATGTATAAAAATATTTATATAAATATATTTTCAAGGGAATATAAAATACATTATTATTTGAAATACATTTTCATAATATAAAATACAAATGTTGAATAAAATAATGGTTTCACAAAAAAATTATTATATTTTTTAAAATATTTTGAACATCAAAATTAATATAATTAATACAATTTTATTAATGGTAATAATAAACACAACCCATAAAATAATCACAACAACACAAAAAATGGATTTTATGTGTTATTATTGACATAATATCTGTAAAATATTTATAATGGATAAACTAATTAATTATAAAGTTCCATTACACAAGAAATAGTGATGGGAGTTACTGAGCGGGGTGAGAGGGGGAACCATCAAATTTGAAATATATACCCATCAAAATAAGTCAATCATATTCTATTAATGAGATATATAGTGTTATCCCAGGATTGGTGTATGGTTGGAACATAAGGATAATATTGAAGAAGAATAGGAATCCGGAAAATAAAGAAAGGGATGGAGGAAAAATAAGAAACACAGTTGTGGAATAACGCTCATCCCAATTAAACAACATCAGGTAATTCTTGAGTCCAAGTATAATAAATTAAGAGGTGGACAAGGTAGTTTCAATTGCATTCATGAACTGAAAAAAATCATGATTCTCTTAATCAAACAATGAAAGGTGAATTGTGAAGTCTCTTACTCAATAAAACAAGGAGTACTGAATCGAGACTCTAAGATTAAAGAAGACATGAAGTGGGTTAGAATTTTATCCTAGTTGTTTGAGAGGGACTACATTAAACATGTTTTCTGATTTCATAAAACAAATCTATAAATATCGTGCAATATAGAGTAACTTTAGTAATTTTTATTCACCCTTAGGAGGAATTAAATCAATCTATCATGGTTGAATTTAATAGAGGTAATCACACTTATAAAAACAACCATGGGAATTAGTGATAATAGAATCATTGAACATTATAAGGTTTTTATAAAAAATATTTCCTTTAACAATAGTAAAAATATACACATTATACAGAGATATATTTTAAAAATAAATAAACATGAAATTCACATTTGTTTAAATTAGAAACGCACACATATAAAAACCTATAATCATAATTAATCACTTTTAAAAGAAATTCAAAAAACCACTTAAATAGTATTAAAAGTTTTTTAATAATGATATACACTTAAAAAGGATTTTCTTAATTAAAATTAAAAATTAAAACATTGTGCATTAATTTTACAAATAAAATATTTTATTAAAATTGTTATTAAAAAAATGATGTTACATTATCGGTAGTGGATTCATCCATTTTCTGCTAATTCATATAGTATTTTTTCTTACATATGAAGAGATTAACTCTATATATTTTATGATTAGGCTTAGACATCGAGTCTTACATCTAGGATTTGAAAATCCATCAATCATCAATCTTATTACTAATTTTACTTGTTTCTAGATTTTTCACAACTCAATAACTAACTTAGTTTTTCATCCCATCTATCAAAACATTTGGGTTGATATAAACCTATATAAGATATCACCAAAGGATTCCTGGGTCAAAATTGATGTTAGTATAATATTTAAACAATAAATTAAGTCTAAATTACTTATTTATTACTATTATTATTTATTCTATGAAATTCATCTTTATAATATAGGTAAAATTAATTTTTTTAGGAAAAAAAATACACTAGAACTAAATTTTAGAGTCATTACCAGGTAAGGAATGGATAACTAGAGGATTATTTCACAAAAAATTTCCACATATAATTCTAAAACTCCATGAACCTAATAAAAAGATAGGGGAACAAAGGTTCACTATGGAAGTTCCCCCTAAATGGTCACACAAAATATATGACATTAGAATTAATAAATAAAGGGGTGAATTTGGTCTGAATAACATAAACAAATCCAAATCTAGAATAAAAATAGAAATATTGAGAAATAAATGTGATTTTCTTAGAAGGGGAAAATAGAAAAAAAAAGTGGCCACAAAAATTGAAACAAGATTCATAAAAAAAATATACAAAACTAAATGGACAAGAGTATTTACATTCCTTGGACCTCATTTGTACTACATAAAATAACTTCAAAGGGGGAACCTCCAAGATGAAATAAGTAATTAAAGAAGAGATGAAATAATATCATAGTTCATATCTTGATTTGATTGATTCACTAATTAAGAGTAGTGAGGGTTCTGTTCCATGAGGGTTAGGTTCTATGAGGGTTCATGTCCATGAGAGCTTGAAGGCATGACAGTGGAAGAAGAAAAGACCTTTGCATGGACCTATGGTGATTTTCTCTACCGCGAATGATCGTAACCCAGGAAAAAAATATTTTTTAATAGGAAGATGTTTTTCCGGTGCCCATAGAAAAACTGAATTGTTTTCAGGTCCAAGAGGGTATTTCCTCTCCCAAAAATGACTCCCCACATGATCAAAATCATTTAAGGTATAGAGAATCCTTTTGGGCCCCCTCAAAATAAGTTCTATGGCCCACCGTAGATGAATATCAATACCTAAACTCGATATCTCCATTACTCTATAAGAGAACCCCGAGGGAAACAGAGGGAGGGGGAAGAAAATAGGTGATCATAGGAGGAAATTTTTTATGAGATCGAATGCATGGATTTTTCTATTCTCAATACATAAAAACCCCCCACATAACCTTAAGTATGAAATAAAAGAACATCCTTCCAAAAAAACTTGAAACCTAATGAGGAAACCATCATGATGGGAATAAACGAATTGACCCTATGAGGACTAACACCCCCAAAAGAAAAACACTTGGTTGGGGGATCCTTTCCCCACATGGAAAAGTGATATGTGGGAGGAACATGAAACCACATTACAAAATTCTACATGAAAAAATGCAGCTCCATGTATCTCCAAGCGATGTGGATAGTAGCATCACCTGTGTATAAATATGTTACGTAGGGGGAACCCAATCCGAAAAAAGAACATGATATGTAGATTGGGCCCTTCTTTGGTGTTCTGCACTCTATCTCCCATCACTCCCTTCTATCATCACAACAATCCGCATATTTTTCCTCCATGAACCAGTCGAACCTCATCAGACCACATCCTATTCCAAAGCCAGTGGTAATGTATGATTATTCTATCACACACATGAGTGTGTTCTATCAATTCAATATATCCTTGGAAAGAAGAGTCATAGGTTTAACCCCCACTACAAGGCAGACGCTCAAAATGTATTTCGGTATATTATTCAATGTTAATGAGGGTTTTGACCATTGAGGAGCTCACATGAAACTCCTGATTCCAAGAGGGGTGATTGAGGATCTTTATTTACTTTCCTATCGATAGGGAACAAGAACCTCTCCACTAGGACCAAATTATAGGGCATCCCACCTATAGTTCCCGCTGAGTTTTTCTTGTGGGAGGTGGAACCCTTTCTCATATTTTTCTTCTTAATATATAGTCAAATGGATAAAAAAATATGAATATACTATCTACGAACATAAAAGATAATAGAAGCACACTCAAGACCCTCCCCCTCTCCATTTGGTCTTTAGAACCTCGTCCATTATTTGATAGAGTGGTTCATATAATCTTCAGATCCACTTATTCCACTTGTTTCTCACATAGATCATGACTCAAGTGGGACTAGAGGATAGTGGGGATCATGAAACCTACAAGTTACCAATACAAATGGGGATTCTATATAGATTTTAGTTGTAACCTCAATTCATAAAGGACTCCTATATCATATAAGTCCCAATCATATCCACTCAAATGGGACTTATCCACAAACGCAATCCCTAACCTCAAATAAATAGGGAAGTCCCTTATGTAATACCAATGCACTTGAACCATAGAGACTTAAATATGGTTTAAGACCCAAACAACATGGGATTTGATTCCCAACTAGCTAGGATACGTAAGAACCCTCCTTGTGTTCTAAATCCAACCATCAAATTCACCCTCATGTTCTATAGGTGACATTCCTAGAAGGTTAATATACAAATAGTAGACCACATATCTTCGAGGACCCATGGGACACCTTAGAGTATGTCCCACACCACCCTTGACCAAGAACCTTTCACATAGATTTCCTTGCCCCGAGAAATTAAAATGCATTTTGGGTCCCTGCCACAAGAACTTAAAAGTTTATGTGACCCATTAAGTGGAACAAAACTACATGGATTTTGATTAATTTCACGAGGAAACATAGGAATATCGTTATATGTGTTTTCTACCGACAAAAAAATATTCATCTCCCTTTATGAGAGAAAACTCTAGAGTGCCTCACCACACATCATAAAACTAGTGTTGTCATTATAATCAACCAAGGAATCTATAAACCATCCATAAATGGATATCATTGATGGAGAACCTAAAAAACATGTAGATATACCTTTGAATGGGGAACCTCTTATATATATATATATGATTCAGAAACCATGCATGTTCTTAATTAATTTCTATCTCAAGGTGATATATGTTTACAAATATTGGAATGATCAAACGATTCATGAAAATATCTTAAATCTATAAGACATTCTCATAATAGGAAATAGTTCCCACCAAAATGGTGTGATGAACCCGAAATCCCATCTTATCAACCAATGTGTTTTCTTAAGTTTCATTGGCCACGATCCTAAATGAAAACCAACATTTGGAATGTATGTTCCAGATCTTTAATTTAAAAAATGGTAATCCTGATATGAATCCTTAATAGAGGTGGTGGTGTTGCCTCACTTTAGGCCCCTTTCTCATACAAAATAGAAGAGGGAAAATGAGACCATCAATTATGCATGTGGTCCTAAGATGCTACTTTGATGAGGATTTTTTTTCTTTGTTTTTCACATATATTATAAAAACTATTCCCTAAAACACTCTTCAATCCAATGGTCCTGAGATGCTACTCTCCCATCCATGGTTGTTGCTCGACAGGTCCCCTACTCAATTAATACCCACCAGTCATCCATCCATCCACATTCAGCAGTCTAGATCCATACATCTCCCATAGTATTTTCAAACCATTTCAAGAGATTTTCCCCAAAACATGACAACAACTTCCACCATTTACATATTATGGTTGATGAAACGGTAACCAACCACTTCATCCCACCAACACATGGGTCCCTCCCAAGGTCCCCAATAATAAATCATCACTGTCGAAGAAATGAACTCTAGTATACTCCCGATGAAAATGATACTGAACCATGGGCCTCAGTGGAGGAAAAATGGAGCCAGGCCCCCAATGCGGTCTGTAAGGTGTAAAGACCAGAAAATCAGGAATAGACCATCGTACCTATTCCTATTGAAGACTTATACCAAGTAAATATGTCCATGGGAAGATGTATATTTCTTCTAAATCTCATGAATCCCATAATAAAAATACAATGATAAACGATAAAATGATGAAAATTTATGCCCATTAAAATAAAACCCTCCATGAAAATAGGGTGTAAAATTATAGGCTGATGCAAATCCATTCTATTTCAAATTAATCCTTCTAGTCAAATAAGGTGGATGATTATAGGCAGACATATATTCCACCTATTTCATATGAATCCCATCAGTCAAATACGGTGGATAACAATGAGAATATGTGTGTTCCTACTCACACTTATCAAATTTGTTAGTAAAATATGATGGAAATCACAACTAGACACAAATACCTACATATGAAAATGAATAATACCAATCAAATACACCAGTAACTTATAGGCAAAGACATATTCATACTAATGAATATGAAGCCAGTTAGTCAAACATGGATAAAAATGATGATAAGACATATGTTCCTGGTAACTATTATCAAGACTGTAAGTTCAATAAAATGGTAAATAACAAGAATATTCATATCCATACTAATTCACATGAAGTACACTAGTCAAATATGGTGGCTAATTATAGGGAGATTCAAATCCCTACTAATTCACATCAAGCCTGTCAGTCAAAAATAAAAGTAACCAACTATGAGAAAAATGAAAATTACTATGGATGAATATCAATTTCATCATGAAATTATAACAAAAAATGTTGAAATAAGAGGGTTTATCCCATTTTTATTTTAGTGGAAAACTCATATCTCTTCCCTCAAACAGGTTAACTGTCAGTACTTACTAACAGGAATTGGAGAACCTGATCAGGAACATGTTCCTACTTAAAAATCAAAATAGATATATATTCTTGTTCCCTAAAAGGGTTTCTCTCAACACATCTTAGTAGTGATGGTTTTTTATACATCAATATCTAACCATATCCTATAAAAATTCCAACATTTCATCACATCCGCAATAATAGCATGCAGTCGGGACCACAAACCTTATTCTTCAAGTGGGGTGATTCAGCCACACAACAAGGTGGTCACTCAAGAGCATAAATGCATCCATACTCAAATATAATAATATTTTAATCAATATTACATGATTAATGGACAACATGTTCAGGAAAAAATACATGTTCCAACAGGGGGTACTGGTCCACTTCGATGGCCACTCCAAGGCAACCATATACCCCTTCTAGAATTCCTGATTCTTACCAGAATGTCCTAGCGGCACCATTAGAGCCACATGAAGAAGAACCCATATATGAATACATTAAAATATATAAAATGATCCCAGTTTGACTTCTAGAGAGTTCCTAAAATGAAATATAACCAAAGGGACATATAAAATTAAGAGCAAACCCATAACCCTTATCTGCTTATTGTATTAGTTCTGGAGGCCATAAACCTTCTATAATTTGTGGCTCGAGATCATATTGATATTTTACAAAACAAATAATGTGGTAGTACCGGTATTAAAGGCCACATTCATATCATTTTTACTAGTATATTTGGAGGCCCTCCCTGGAGTATCTACCATGAAATATTCCTTCATAGACACAAACCGATCAGTCATGAGATGTTATCTCATGATGAACAACTTTTTAGCCCTTCTCATGGCTAGAAGATCAATAAAAAAATCATCCTCTTAATTTTTTCCATCCTAATGGTCCTCCTAAGAATATACACTGTATAAATTATACATGCCATTAGAAATTGATTTGTGATTGTATTCCTCACCCTGAAGGCATTAGCTATGAAGGTCCACCCCATAATGATACATTATTTCAGCCAAAAGATACTCCCCTTCCTATCTTCCTTCTTGAACTTCCTCGCCAAGGTATGAATTTTAGACATTCTCCATGTTGTTTGACATTGATTTGTGATGGTAGTCCCCTCCATGATTGACAACACTGTGAATGTCCTCCCTGCAATGACACCTTATTTCAACTAGAAGGTCCTCCCCTTTCTATTCTCCACCCTGAAGGTCCTCCACAAGGTATAAGTTATAGAAATTATTCCTACAGTCAGACATCATGCTATGATGTTATTCCTCCTTATGATAGTACCCACTGAAAAGTTCATCCCCGTAGTAACATTTCTTGTCAACATGAAGTACCACCCCTTGTTGAGTCAAATATAAGAAATACATCATACTCAAAAGTTCATGAAAAGATAGGACCATACAAGTTTGATACCATATCAATGTAAAGTGAAAACATTTCTCTCCCATGAGGTATCCCAGTACAACACACATCCTTCGATCCGCCCTCAGACCATTCCCATACCAATGAGACCCCTATTAGCCACACTACTTGTGAGAAAACATTCAAGAAGTTCACATGTTGGGTAGATCAATTAGTTGAGTCTCTCCTAGAATAAAAAGGGATATTATTCTCATAAGAAGACAAATATACATGGATGACATACCCATTATGATTTGGCCCTTAGATTCTTCTCATTTCAACTTTCCAAATGTATTATCAGAAGAAGGATTACATAACATCCATCTCAATCGTTGGAAGGTCATATTCCACCAAAAAGAAAAATTATTTCCTTATAATGGTCATGTAGACCATTTAAAAATATATTTGGTAATCTTTATCATCAACTTAACAAGGAAACCCTTCAATTTGTGTGGTGACCATGATGAAAGAAGCTATGAAAATATATTCAATCAGCATGCATAAAATAATTTCATGAGTTGTCTCCTCTAATTATTGATTCCCCCACCTAGAGTTCATATCTAGGGATGGGGGGAACATAGATCTCTTCATTTCAACTCATACCCATTCAACTAAACCCACTAGAAATGATGTTCGGTAATTTCATTATTTTAAGGATATGATTAAGAAAAATCCATGCTTGGGATGGATGGAAAACACAATAAGAGTCGGGCTTGAATAATTCTCAATAGAATTAGTCCCAATGAGATAATTCCATTCCAAAACTCCTAAACTTGAAAAATGAGAACATTTTTTTATTATTCATTCCTAAGGTAATACAATCAAAAAACACTACCAATGTCATCAGAAACAAAAAATTTGGGTGTAGACTCGACCTTGTATCTTGCTCATTCTCAAACAATGATGTGTGAGATAAAGAAAGAGGAAATAGTAGCATTAGCCTCTGTAGTACATGATCATCCCCATCCCACAAGGTGGGGTTTTTTAAAAGAAAATTCACCTTTATGATTGAAAAATTCAAACTGGGGCATTAAAGGATGAGAATAGGAGGAAACCCAACCTTCATGGAGGGGCATTTTTACCTCAACCACCCCCTCAATGGAAATTAGTCTTTTCACATTAATGGAAGATGAAATGTGTAAGGGTATCCTAGTTTTCCCAGTCTCATGACTCATCCCCCACATAAGGAAGGTGTATCAATAGGTTATATCGAGGATCCCTCTGAGTCAGCCTTCACCAAGTATATGTAAGGGTATCTAAGAAATTAAGGAATAGATTCAAAAAAGTATTCAAATAACGCTCCTATCATTCACCATCCAGTATGATTCCCACAATGTACCACACATCTATGAACATGATGGAAATAAATCATGAGTAAAACACCAATAATGATGCAAACATAGAAGATAAAGAAGTGGATGGTTGCACCAATAATATATAACACACTGTGAATGAAGGTGTGAGTATCTGAAACCATAAAATCTCCTTGAATTTGGGTGCTCCCTCGATCAATCCCTCACTACCTCCTCATCAAATCATAATCAACGAGTAGAATAAAATGATGGTCTCATAAGATCCAAATCCTCCATTTGATGAGGATGATCCCTCTATACTTGAATAAATATTCATTAGATATGAAGAAGAAATGAATGAGTTGAGGCGATTCAAGGATGAGATAATCCATGGTAGCATTCCTATAGAATATGCTCCATGGGGAGAGCCTCAATGTACAATTCTAATAGGTGTACCTCCACAAGGATTAATCCTAGTAACTAAAGTAGAGCCAATACATCCACCAAAATCGATGCATGGACCCTCGAGTTACCTGGAACTGATCATGGATGAATATAAACATTTCTCACTATTATGAAGATAGACAGAGTGGGTTCATAAAAATCCCCAAAAAATGTCCCTGGCGGTATATCTTCCTCAAATAGTGGAGAAATCGGCATATCATATCCTACCCATTTTGGCACATATCTGTAATCTTGTTCTACCAAACACTCATTAATGTAATATTGACATAATTAAGTCAATGAATGAATGATTGTATGTTTTAGAGAAGCAGTGTTCACCAAGGCATATAGAACTGAATGCTTACCCCAACTTAGTGAGCGACACCCAGTCCCTTCCAAATTTTGGGAGTCCTGCATTTATGATATTGAATGGCTCATGAGACCCTGAAAAACATTGTACACACTATGAATCCCATTTTTATATCATGATGGGAGATCTAGATAAATAATAATGAGCAAATCCTATATGTTTTGTGAAGACTCTTCTAGTGCCAAACATTGTATAGTACAAAAGTTTACAAGCTTGTTTAATCACGGGAAGGGAGGACCCCCATCACCAATTTTTCTTTTAGTTCAGATCGACACTATAAAAGATGACAATTGGTGACCTCTAAATTTCTAAATAGTGATTGAATGGGAGAGTTACAGATTTCATTCTCTGATGGAAAGGGTTTATCTTTTCCAAGAACCGACCACTTCCCCCTAATAATATAATCCCTCTATGTATTGATAACCTTTGTGATGGGATACAAACAATTCCCATGATGATGATTTATAATAGTGGCTGATTGGATTTATCCACAATTTCCCAAAGAATGTAATACAATATATTTAAAATGAAGAAAAAGTCCACCAGCCGCAAGGAAAAGGGAATAAAAGGAAGAGACGACATTTGTCACACTTAATCTAGACTTCATGTCGGTACTAGCTCTATAACCTACACTATATATTGAAATAGCACTCAGAATAAAAAAACCCTTGACATGATATGAAGAGTTGAGGGGAACCTGGTGAAATATATTTATAATGTGGGAGAAAAAAGTTTACAAATTCTGAGATGATCTAGTCTATGGATATTTTATAGCCTCTATGTACAATGAATTCATTTTCCTACTATAGCGGGATAGGATCAGCTATGTAGGTCTCTATGACTATCCAAATTATTTTCCCATTCATGGGAAACTATGGATCACCATTTAGAAAAGATTAATATTCAAATAATTATTTAATAAAATGGTAGAATCTGGAAATGTAATGTTTGGAATTTTATCAGCACCAATGGTGTATGTTTCCATCACACCCCCTGTGGAATACGGTGAGTGGAAATAAGTTGTTAGTAGAAGGGAGCAGACGGTTGATAGTTTGATGAATAATAATAAAACCAACTAAAGTAATGGTATTCTCCAAGAACACATGAAAATCCAACTTTTCCCCTAGTTTCTCCTGTTGTAATATATTTGACGTCGTCTCCATGATAAACCTTCAAGAACCATCCTTCAAAATCAAGTTTGACAATAAATGCAGGGAAAAGATGATCAAAAATAAACATGTGTCAAGGAAAAAAATCATCTTTGACCCTCTAAAATTTTTGGACCCCAGAAAAAAAAGCATGACCACAACCTCGCCAAATAGAACCACTAGAAATGTTAATCCATGGAAAGTACTCATTAGAAGAAGAGTTGATAATTTGATACCTTAATTTAATTCATTTAATGGATCTATTCTCCAATGATGAGTATGTCTATGAGCCCATGTTCGTTGTAACCGATTGGGGAACTAGTGGTAGAGGCCAAAGTGCATGGATACCTAGCATGAAATAGTCATAGAAGGAACTAGTATTTCATCCACATCCGTACTTAGACAGTCAATATTGTAGAGACTCATGGAAGATCCATTCAATGGGTTGAATAGGAGTAGGAATTTCCCCCAGGACTGGATAACATCCACTCTAACATGATCAATTTGGAATATCACTCAGAATAGGAACATGTTCCCAATGACCCTCAGTGTGCAGAAAGAACTCCTCATCCTAACCCACCATGGAAAGGATCACCTAAATATTCATGTCTCTAGGGATGATCCATCTATATAAAATAATCAATCCTCAAAAGAGTATGTGATTGAGAATCCCCATGTTAACAAGTGATGAAAATTTGAACTCAAGTACGATATATTGAAATAGTTATCCTTGGTACTAGCCAATCTATCAATCCTAGCTGCCCTGAGTATGTCAAAAGGCCCAAAGGAAGCACCCATAGAGGCTTTTCTTCGAACCTAAGAGTTTGGAGCCAAAGTGGCCATTTATTAGGGATACCAAACAAAGACTGATCACATCGAATTCCAAGAGGTTATATATTTCAAATTTTAGGATGAATATGTAATTATAAAGGGACATATCTTACCCCTATACATGCATGTCTAGATAAATGGTGATGATATCAAAAAATTTATTTTTGAAAAAGGCTCGAGAGTTAACCTCATTCTAGTATGACCACTTCGTCAATTAAGCTAAAATGTGGATGACCTAGATACTTCCACCATAACACTGTAGAGAAATGAAAAAAGTGATAAGGAGCCATCAGGCCTAAGAAAGATTGAGGATCAGTTTGGAGGCCTCATAGCGAACTCATAATTTCTAGTGGTTTGGAAGAATATGACCTTCAAAGTATTTATAAGAAGGCCCTTATTACATCAATGTGTGGAAATCCTCTCATTGTACAATCAATACATCAAATACTGTATAAAAATGAAAAATTAGGATGTTGGCCCCATTCAAATTCTACAAGTCACATTATATTAATGTATGATTCTATATGGGGGAAGGTAAACAACCCTTGGTTACAATTGTTACTTGGTTCACTATCCTAAATGGTCTATAAATGATCATAACCAACCCCTTCAGTCACCTTGGTGGAGAGTATGCCTTTCCCATCAATCTGGTCAAGTATATGAAAGGTTTTCTAATTTCCCAGACAATAGTGAATGATAGGATGAAAATTCCATCATTCCAGCCATATTTCTCTAAAAATTCTCGGACACACCAACTCTAGAAGAAGAGGTTCTCCCATCAACTATAGAGGATAAAGAAACTCCTCCGTAAATCATTTCATGCTCTCTATACTTTTAATGAAAATTCGTTATTTTGAACTGGGTTAGAGGAAGTCAATCCATCTTTCAAATATCAAGATTTTTACTCCTCTCTTGAATATGGGGAACATATCCCACTACATGATCCGTATGTGGTAGAAGGTAATGATGATAAATAAGAAAAACAAGAATATAAGGACGAACATAGGGACCCCCTCTAATATTCTAGGAGTGTATCTCTACCACCATTGATGAACTCAATGAATTAAATACTAGTATAGAACAAGACCCATGAACCACATTCATTAGTGTAGTTGTGTCTTTTGATGAACAAGAGGTATATACATCCTTTATAAAGTAGTATCAGGATGTGTTTTCTATGAACTGCACAGAAATTATGATCCTTGATCCTGAGGTAGCCACTCAATACCTAGGCCTACTAGAGGACCACAATGGTCATAAACGAGTAGTTATAAAGACACACTAGACACATTCTGCCAAAATTGAGGCTGAAATTGACAATCCCAATAGTGAAAAATTCTTTCAGAAATTCTAATATACCAAATGGCCAACCAATATTATCCCTATAATGAATAATTAGAGGGTAATTAGATTTTGCATCAATTTAATATATCTCTACCTTGAAGATGATTTACAAGTCCCAATCACTGAACTATTTATTGATGCTATATCTATAAATCATGATCAATCCTTTATGGATGGATATTAAGGATACAAGAAAATATGAATTTCCTAGGATGGTGACTAATCCTCCTCCTTCATGGTCCCCAAGTATTTTTCTCTATTTGGAAATTCCCTTTGGCTTGAAGAATGTTAGTTCTATATACCAATGTTCCATTCATCACTTATTCAAACCCTTACTGGGAATGTTTGTAAAATTCTATTTTTATGACATGATGGATGAATCTTAACAACACTAAGACCACCTAGTGGATCTCAAAGCCATATTCAGAAAACTATGACAACACATCATGAAAATTATCCCCTTAAAATGTGATTTCAACATTACATTAGAGAAGTTTTAAAGCTTTGTCATATTCCATCATGGAATAAATGTCAACCTCAAAAAGGAAAAGGCTATCCTTGGAATGTAACCTATTTGAAACCTCACATAGTTGAGAGGTATTTATGAAATCTTGTCCAGCATTCGACGCTTTATATCCAACCTTACAGGTAAATGTTTTCCCTTCCCAGGATAATTAAAAAAAAATTTATATGATAGTGGACTAATGATTTTCAGGAGGCATTCTACAATCACAAGAAATATATCTTCAGCCTACCAGTGCTGATACAAATTTCCAAGGGAAGGCCACTGATTTGGTATGTGACCTCCAAAGAGTGATCCCTAGGTTACTTTCATGAAAAAATGACACTAGAAGTGAAATCAGTCTTTATTACCTCAACCAAATCATGATCACTGATGAGACACATTATTCATATATTGATAAGAGATTCTTGGAACTATTTTTTGTATTCTAGAATCTGATCTAGTACTTCCAACAACATGATGTCCACTTTCACTAACATAGAAAACCACTCAAATACATTCTCATTCATCTGATGTTGACTGGATGTCAATCATGGTGAAAATCCATCCTATAGTAGTTTGAGATTCATTCTGGGCCTCAGAAAGCAGTGAAAGGCCCAAAATTATAAGATTTTATAGTACAAAATCCATTTGGAGAAATGACTTCCTTGGAAACTAAACTACCCAATGAAGATGTTTTCTCAATTCAAGAAATCCCTAGGTTATGTGAGATATAATTTGATGGTGCGTCTAGATATATGATAGGGATGAGGATAGAAATTCCTAATCTCAAAAATGTGGGGATGGGGTCATAATGCACTCCCCAGAAAAGGGGTCCTACCACACTCATTGCTGATGTTAGAGGGGTTCACGAATAATGAATCAGAGTATTAAGATCTTATTGCAGGGCTAGAGATGGATCTTCAAATAAAAGTCAATCACTTGAGGATAAAGGGAGATTCAAAACTATTCCTCAAGTTGATCAACGGGTATTTTTTCATTAAAATGGGGGAAATAATCCCCCTACTAAACCACATCACAAAACTAATGGTGGAGTTCCCTTTGGAGGTGACATTTACTCGCATCCCATAGTTGTAAAATGACCAAGATGACACACTGGGGAATGTGGCCACTGCTATAGCCAATCTAGACTGGGATGAAAAATTCATCAGTATTGAGCATCATCGGATGGTTCCACCTTTCATTAAAATTAATATATAATTGATCGGTGACATTATCCCATCACAATACTGTATGGTACAGACACTGGCTGAATGACACCCATTGAGGACTACCTTCTGAAGGGATATCTCCATTTGGATTGAGATAGGATAGATAAAATATGAAAATGAGAAATTAACATTGTTCTATATGATGTCACAAATAATAAAATGGTCTTATAAAAGATACTCCTTCATGGGGTCCTTATCAAGTGAATTGATAAAGAATAGGCCATCAATTTCATTAATGATGTTCATACTATATCCTACAGTTCCCATTATTCAAAATCCAAGATTTCATATCAAATCTAAAGGCTTGGGTAATACTAGACCACTATAATTCATTACAATACTACTGGTCAAATAACCCATAAGGTGTCCTCTTGGTATGTTTTATTTGTGGTTGTGATTGTTGAGAAAGCCAGACGACTGCACAATATTATGGTTGGTGTTTTCCGAAGACATGTTTTTAAATGTGGAACTGTTTCTCTATGTTTTCCAATTTTTTGGGCCTAAAAATAGAATTTTTGATTTTTTGGAAGGAATTATTTCTTCAAAGGAGTGAACAATATGAATATTGTTGAAGAAAATTGGAAAAGTATGAGATCTTTGTATAATAATTCATGGACCACGTACCATGTTCTGGGTCTGGTATGTGGAGAAGTATGAATGGTACGCCAGAGCGGTTCACAAAAATGAAAATGGTTCATGGATAAAGGTAGTGTGGTATGTGGATGGGTAGATGTTGGTAGCGGAGATCGACTGCGTAGGAGCAAAGGTGGTACGTAGAGTGCGTATGAAAAGCGGTTTGCTGGGTGGCTTGCGGTTTGTGGTGGCAGAAGTATCGGTATTGGGTAGAAGATGAATTGATGATTTGGTCAATCTTGGATTAGTTTTTTTTGTAGATATCATTTTCCTATATAAGAATTGATAATCCCACTTATTACTAAGGAGATCGAATATCATTACAGAACATATTTTTGATCTGATATTTTTGTAAAGACTGAAGGATGTTCGTGAAGGTAGGTTCGTGAAGGCTGAAGTGGTTCACGCGGAAGAGATTCTGCTGAAGGTTTGTGTGGAGAACTAAAAACCAAAAAGGAATTGGTATATAGAAGAGGAATCATCAGTATAGAAGATAGTGAATTCTTCAAGTGGTACGTGGAGGGGGTTCTCCAGTACGTGGAAGATAAGACAATCCACAAACATAGAACAGTTCACAGAAAGAGGGTAGTTCATATAGGTGCAATGGAGGAAGCGATATACAGAGGCGATAGTGGTTCACCGATGTGGTAGCAGTACACAGAGGGGGTGATTGGCATACCAAAACCAATACACAGTACGCAGGTGGAGTAGGAGGATTTCAATTTTCACAATTAAGGTTTCTAAAGTTTCAAATCAGTTTTCAAAAGTATTTTCTGGTACACAACAGTACTCAAGAAGGTGGAATTCATCTACTGGTGAAAAACGAACTTCAACATAGCATCTACCTACAGTTGAGGATGTCATATTCATGAAAATTAAGGGACCTAAAAGTCCTTAAACTATGTTTGACCAAAAAGTTGATAAACTATGTGTGGATTACTTTTCAAGAGTAGTGAGAGATGGAAGAGGAAGACGATGACCCTTTCCACAGGTAGTGAGCCAGAGAAAGAGTCATAGGTAGTGACCCTAGGAATAGATGATCTATCCCGGATATTGTACTCATTATTATCAGTGATCCTTATTGAATTTGGTACATCGGCACATTATCATTGAATTCTCCTTGTACATGGCCCAGTGAGGTTGAACCACGTAAAATTATCTGAGTCTTGTGAATTATTTCATATCTATTTATATATTTGTATGGGTGGAATAGAGAATTTTGGTTTTTCTAACAAAGAAACAAGATCCAAATGAGAGAATGTTTTAATATGTTATACCCTGATTCACACCCCCCCCCCCCCCCTCAGGGAATTCGACTTAGTGGACCTAACATATACTAAATTCACAAAATATCCATTCCTTCCAAGTTCAATCCAACTTCATCCACCAACCCCCATATTTTAGTCAAACATCCAAATAATACAATTCATATGGGAATTAAATATTATGGGACCCTATCCTCCTACAATGGCCAAGAAGTTCATGGTCATTCGAACTACAATCGACTTCTTCTCCAAGTGGGATGTAGTCGTACCCCCTGAAAGATGATGGGAAAAGGAACATTTTAATTTTTCTGAGATTGAATAAAATCACCCAATTTGGAGTCCCTCATAAAATATTGATGGATCATAAAAACTTTTTATATTCCACAAAAAAAATATATCTGGATTATGAAATCAAGTCTAACCATCCATATTAATACCATATAATAGCTAACAGGAAGATAGAGGACTTCAACAAGACCCTATCAAGTGTACTCCATAATATAGTATATAAGGATAATTTTTTTTCCGAATAGGTTCCTACATTTTTTGTGGGATTACCAAACTAAAAACTTCACTACCACACATGGGACCCTATACTAATTGGTATATGGGATAGAAGTGGTCATCCCCATCAAAGTCTAATTTTCCTCACTCTACATTGGCATCTCAAAAATTTTATCCATTTATGAGAAATCCAAGAAGTGAACTGATGAATTGGAGGGGCTGATAGATATGATATTGAACACCTTGAATTATTTCAATGTCCACCAAAATTAGATTTCAAAATATTTTAACAAAAATATTTTTCCTTGGTCTTTACTCAGTGGATAGATGGTGTCAGTCCCCAAGATTATGATGATACTTAGAAAGAAACCTCAATATATAGATCTAAAGATGGAGGGAACCTATTAAATACATAAAGTCTACTCTAATGGATCTTATTCATTGATCTCAATGGATGGGAATCTTACCATGGTCCCCACCAATACATGGTTCCTGAAGAAGTATTTTTGTAATCATAATACATTCTTCCTGATTACATGAAATTAAATTACATAGTAGAATATCCCTAACTCATGATGAAAAATTGCATGGTAAATCGTCCTAGCTTCATGACGTTAAACTACATGGACAATGTTATTCACATTACCATAAAAAGTATGACACTATATTCCTTTTGGAAAGACAATAAACTGCATTATATCAATATCCAAACATCATGGAGTTAAACTGCATGGGAATCATCATTTCAATAAATGATTCATTATACATAATATTTACCTATGCAGGAAAAAGATGAAATGTCACTGCCTTGTGGCAGAGTTAAATCCACATAGGGATTCTATTTTTTAATAAATACAAGTGGACCTATTCCTTCACTCTCAGGATATATAGTTTCGCCCAGACCTCTTAGTTCAGGCCCAACAAAAATTTTCTCTCCATTCATGTGATGATTTTCTTACCAAACGGCTTCCTTAGGGCCTTTTTCATATCGATATAATGTTTCTCACTAGTCTACCAAAACCTCATTACCATAACTACCTGGCCATCATCTTGATCACACGATGTTAATCTACATAGTAAGTCATCTATGTCTCTTCATAATAAACCACATGATAGCAATGTCCTCACTATATGACTTTAAACAACACATATAATGACCTTATCTTTTCAAAAATTAATACTAAATTACATTTGCGGAATACTTTAACATTATAAAAACAGATGCCTGAAGACCATAATTGGTCTAGTGCCTTTGGAAACTTGGAAACATAAACACGGGTATATAAGTGTGAAACAATATCTTCCACTAGGTTCTTCATGACTGGAATCATTCATAGACACATCATACATACTACATATATTCATAACCTGGGGATGGAAACGTAATAATGGGTTGTATCTAATGCTCATTAAGGGTAAAAAGGGAGACATACAATCATAAGCGTGAGCATAAGGCAGTCAAAACATGATCATGAAAATAGATGATTGTACCCTTTATACCTGAACCATGGAATAAAGCATTGAAATTCAAAAGACATGAATCATAAGGAAATAAAGAACATAATCCATGAATGTGTATGAATGGAATAAAACATGGAATATTGGAAAAAAAATCTTTTAATATGACTTCCATAGTAGCCAAGGTACCACTTCCAAAGCCATCGTGGTATTATGGGTTCACTCCCCACACCATCTTGGTAGTCAAGGTTCACTCCCAAGACCATCTTATTAGCATGATATCACTCCCCATACCATAATGGAAGTCATGGTTCACACCCCTAGCCATTTTAGTAGCATGAGATCACTCCTCATGCCATCTTGATAGTCATGGTTCACTACAATTGCCATCGTAGTGTCATGAGTTCACTCCTCATACCATCTTTTAAGTCATGGATAACTCCCATGTCCATCTTAGTAGAATGAATTAACTCCTCCTAACATATTTGTAGTAATGGTTCACTCCCATGGACATCTTATAAGTGTGAGTTCACTCCAAAGACCATATTATTATATCTCATAAGATATAACTCTTTACCCAATGCATTGGAGGGAAATAACGGTCCCACCGGTATCATAATTAAATAATACACTACATATTCCACAAAATCATCAACAATCATATCTTAACCCATGAAATGAAAAGGGTATCATAAATATGTAAAAATATCATAACCTGTAGAAAGATACAAGTTTCATAATCATTTCATCATAAACATAACCTGTTAAAAGAAGCAGGTTGAAAAAGTACAAAACCAATGAATGAGAAATAGATTTTATAAACATATAACCCATTAATGATAAATGGGTTCCAAAAATACCATGAAATTAAGAATAACCCATTCGGAGAAATAATATGAATGGAACTATTAGATCATTTCCAAAAAATATATGAGTAACATCAACATATGCCATCATAGATGGAAAATAATTTTGAAATATCTTTCAAAAAAATTTCCTGGGGAAATCACCCTTTCTTCATTGAAAATGGATTTTTAATACATAAAACCATTTCAAAAATAATTTTCATAGAAAATACATTGAAAACATATAAATAATACATGGAATCATTTTTAAAACATTTTCTATTAAAAAAATATAAAATAATCTTAAAAACATTTTTAAAAACATTTTTCCTTGAAAACATATGAAATAAGATTCAAAACATTTGTACAACCTTTTTCGTTGATTTTTTTGAATACTTATAAAGAAAACATGATTTTTTTTGAGAAAACGTTCCTTTGGAAATAACATTGAAAACATACCATGAAATCTTGAAAATGGTTTGAAAACCAATTCTTTGAAAATACATTAAAAACATGTAAATACGGATTGAAAAAATTTTGAAATTAATTTTCCTCAAAAACTTATTTAAGTAGCTTGAAAAAATATTGAAAACGTTTTTTCTTGAAAATTAAATTAATTTTTTTCTTGAATATTAACATTTTCAAAATGAAATGGAATATTCAACTAACTGATGATGGGTAAATCCATACATGTCGTATGAGGTTAAAGAACATTCCTTTTTCATTGTAAAAATGTCAGATAAATGTCTTGTTTGGAAAGATACGAGAATATTACTTTGAAGATATTGGTAAAATACAAAAATGGTAAAAATTTATTATATATATTATATGAAAATAGTATAATATTCTTGGAAGACCTTTTTAGATAACATATATTTCTGACTAAAGAGATGGTTAAGTCATGCTTTCCTATAAACCATTTGTTAATTATATTTTGGAAAAAAGAGTATAAATATGGTACCAATACATGAGTATATAATGAATAAAAATTGGATAATAATATTCATTAATTTCTTGAGATATGGGTCATAAAAGTTTATCAATAGATGCAGAAACATAAACATTCTCGAAAAGCGATGAGAATGTCTCAATAAACTCTTATAAATTGGTAAATTGGGATCATAATCTCCATTGAAGAAAATGAAATTACATGAATATTAAAATATCATGAAATTATTTATATTAATTATATAACATGTAAAATGGAAATATATAATCCTCAAATAATAGTTTAGGTTCATAACAAAACATGAGTATCAAAGAAGGAAAATTGGGACAAAACTATTTTACCGATTTGGTATCTTTTGAAAATTAAACCCCATGAAAGGAGGATAATTAAATCGACATATTATTACCCATAAAATTATTTATAAGTTGCATAAAATACAATAATTGGAAGTATATACCCTACCCAAAAGGAATGAGTGGCAAACATAACATGTATCTCACGGAAATTAAAACTGAGATTAAATCTTCATACCTTGTGTTATGACTCAATTCACACTCATACAATATTCAAGTATAATAAATATAATTTTATTATAAATAAATTAAAAAATAATATCATTATACATAATACCATATATCATTTTATTATGACCTTATATTACCCAATTGTTGATGATCTTGTTTTAAGGATTCACTTTGGGTAATATTTTCTTTGTTTTCTCGCATGTATCTTAATTTTTTATATCATTGGTCCTTAAACATATATAAGGATTAAATAAATTAAATCATCATATAAATATCATGTATACACATTATATGTATATTATAAGAATCTACATCATAAATAATTATGAAATGGAATACACCATTCATAGAGACGGTAAGTCGTACGTACACATGTACAGTATTTCTATATCTATTAACGTATTGAAAGAATGTATGTAAATGACATATGCATATATATGAATATACATATATATGTCATTATACCAATATCATTATTATATCATATAATTTCACTAAACTCATCCTTAATACATTCCATGTGGTGTGTGAACAGATCACATCTTTTTGAGGGGGTGGTAGTCCACACATCCTCAAAAGAAATCATCATATTAACACAAAATGGAATCTAAAAAGGTTTGAGTTGTAAAAATGAATACTTAATATTAAATCAAAAAATTTATATTACACATAAAATGTATAAATATAATGTCCATCATAATTTCCACCTTGATTTGTGGTAAAGGGAAAATGAACAATCATCATCTCATGAGGCAATAGTTCGTCGTACATAGAAACAATATGTTTGATATCCATTATATGGAATTGTGTGTATGTGTATGTAAACCCCATAGTATAAAAACATTCCAGTATTTTGAGGATACAGTATTTTTTATACAATAATTGAATAAATGGAGTGGACGGGTTGGAGAAGGAAAATAAATGAAATGATCTTGAGAGAAGACATTACCTCTTAACCAAGTAACTCCTTTTTGTTTGCGCCAAAAAGGATTCCTTCATATTCCTTCTACCCAATGTATGGATTATAGGAGGAATTTAGGGAAGTTAGAATCTCATTTTTGTAGAGTTTCAGGGATCCACGGGGCTTGAGAGTGTGAGTAAGTGGGAAGATTTGGTGGCCTTATATAGGGGAGGGGAAAAAGACAGGTGGCATTTTTTTAAAAAAAATTGTGTACCCACGTTTTTACCTAAAATAAGTCATAAAAACCAAAATAAAACACAATAATGGAAGGCTAATAGACTAATAATGGACATAAAACGGAATTTCTACAGCTTTCTAAGTCGTTTTGGGTCTTATATTTATGGTTTAGTACTTTATTAGGTGAACTTTTCTCTTAACTGATGAAATTAGTTTTAAACACTTTCCCTAATATTTTTGGTAAAAAAAATTTATCTTATTATAAATTGTAAATTATTATGATTCTAAATATGGAATGTATTTTCACAAATTGTAATTAGATAATTTGTAAAAAATAATTTAAAATTAATCCTGCTGACAGTATGACACAACTTGGTTTTAATGAAAAAATGATCAAATGTTTGCTATGTTTTTATATACAATTTGAATGTGAAATTGGTTCGAGTGACCAAAATTGGATTAATTGATAAAAATTTTATATAAATAAAATATTAAACCAATTAAAAAAATTTAACCTTATATGTAAATTAGGTGAAAAAGTAGTTTTGAATTAAAATATAGTATTTTTAACTGTTGATTAAAAAACAAATCCTTACAGAAAAATGAAAAAACAATTTCCTAAAATTATTTTTATTTCTATATTCCAAATACGAAGTTTATTTTGACATATTAAATCAATAAAAGTACAAATAATTGGATTTAAATTGGGTTCACCCTTAAAAAGTTGTAAAACTGCATTTACAAGAAAATAGGTTTTTATGTATAAAATTGTGTTTGTTATTATGTTATGTCTAATGAATGTATTGAAAGAATATAAAAAAATTTCATTAAATATATAAATTTTTTATTAAATTAACATCACTTAAAATTTTTAATTAATTTAATTTGTTAGGTTAAAATAGCTTTGTGACTATAATAATATATTCTTTTATATAAAATCAGTTTTCAAACTAATTTATAATTAAATCATAACCTATGAATTAATCATATATTTGAGTAAAAAATCATAATTTAGTTAATATTATTCATGTAAATAAACTTAATTTATAGGTTATATTTCATTATAAATTTTTTTAATAATATATTATAGTTAGGTAACACTCGGCCTTGCCTGTCATGAAAGCCATCGATAAAGGTCAATGTTGCATGTAATGTACACTAACCTTGTTTTTCCATGTAATGTAAACCAATTCAGTGTGGTGTGTAATATAATCCATGCTAGTGTTTCATGGATGGAATGATTGAATAAGTGGAAAACTATTTTCAGTGTTTCAAAAAATTAAAAATATTGAGAGATTAAATTAATTTGGAAAAAGTCACAAAATTTCATGGTGTTACTTTCTACCCCCCTTAAATTATTTTTTCATTCTAAATTAATCTGGGTTATCAAAGGTTTAATACTTCTATGTTTTATTCATTCAAACCCATATCTTAAAAATGAATACTAAAACATTCCTTAAAAAGGGAATGACTAAACAATAATAGTTACCCAACGTAACATATAACTGTGTTTCCACAGATGAGAACATAGGTTAGGATTGAATATCGGACATGAAGTAAAATCATAAATATGTATAGGGAGTGATTGAGGTCATCAATAACAAACAAGTGAATGATCAAAGAAAAGTTGTGGGCCTCAAATTCATAAATCTGTAATGATTTCAAAATCCATCGGTTCAAAAAAACTTAAGTTATTTGGAAAAAAAAAATTTGATCATTATCCTATCTTTGATTAATTCTTGTATTGAAAAATAATATAAATAAATATACGTAATTGATATATTTATATAAACAAAGTTTCATTGTTTGGTTTTACTTTTAATAATTTATAATTCATCCATTACTTCATAAAATGCATTTCCAGAAAGTAAATTTTATGCCCATAGCACTAAAATACACTTTTAGAAGATATTTAAGCCCATAAAAATAATGAAATGTATAACTATTTATTTTTAATTATTCATAAAAATTAATATGGTTAATAAATTAATCCATAAAAATAAAAAGTAAAACTACATTTTCATCATAAATATTTATTCCTAAAAAATTAATATACATTAACCAGGACATCTTGTAAGCTAGTGGTAGGCGTGAAACCATTTTTGTCCTTAAATCATGGGTTTAAGACCCTCGGCCATGCCATAATTGAATGGTTGCCACCGGACATACATGATGTCCTTCAAAAAAAAACAAAGTAGATATAATTTTCAAAATATATAAGATGGACATCCTTGAAATAAGGTTAAGCACTAAATAGCCTTTTATCCAATGTTTTCAATACAAACTAAGTGCATAAATACTTCCTCCAAAGTTTAGCATAATCTTTTCCCAAATGTTTATCCTTATAACCCTTATCTATGATTAAAATCAAAAACATAGAAATAGATACACAAAATAATCATAAAATTTATTCCCTTGTATATCACAAATTATCTCTTCATTGTCACATTCCAAGAATGTGAATACCCTAATTATATATCCTATTGGAAAATGATAATAACCTGAATTTCAATAAATTATTTTTTAAAAAAAAATTAATATTACATATTCAAAAGTTAACTGTATATATTACTTAAATCCACGAATGATGCAATCATGATGAATGATAGCATAAATTAGTTATCAACAGGTTCTTACTTAGTTCCAAGGTAACCAGTGCTTTTAAAATTACTTATTCATATGCTACATATATTATACCAAAAAAAATATCTTAACATTAAGAACAAATTAATGGTTACATTCCCTTATTCAAAATATTACCTGGTCATTAAATCACCTCTCCAGTCCATCAAGAACATTCAATATAAACTTTTAAATACTAAGAAAAGAATAGTATAACTTTCCATGTATATTTTTTCATTCATAATATTTTTGAATCGAAATACATAAAAACAGTGATTATTTAACTTCATCCATATTCCATTAACAAGGATACCTCATATTATTACTCAACACTTCATTTCATTCACATTTCATTTTTAGTCTCATCATCATCCACAATGTAACCATTAACCACACCACCTTATCGATTTTCTTCTGGAAATTTCCTCTTGGGACATTGGGCTGCATAATGACAGTTTATTACACATGAAAAATACTTAACCATAAATAATGACATAGGGAGGCCAATATTTGCATCCATTTCATTAAATAAAATCTTTATTTTTCCCGTGTAGTCACTTACTTTGTGTCCTTCATTTCCCAAGTCAAAACATCTTTTTTCCTCTAATATATTGTCTTAGAAAGTGATTTCCACATTCTCGACACAAGGGAAACGGAATCATCATTCCCCCATAGTCTTTATTACTCGAACTCTTAGATAACTCCTTATTTCTCTTCCTTGGTGAGCCTAAGAGTTTTTTAAGGTAAAGATTTTTAATCATGTTATGTGGAAATTTATTTGGCATGATCAGAACATCTTTCACTATAGTGAGGATAGCACATGACAACTGGTTAGAAAATTTTTCATCACATTCAACATTAATCTAGTTCCATTCAGTTCCCAATATTGAGTTAATCAAGAAGAATAGTGTGATAATTTACTTATCATAGTAGAAACCCACATTTTTATTTAAGAGATTTACTTATAAGATGTATAAATCATGACACCATCCATAATCTATGATATATTATGTTTTTACTATGTTATACATAGCCAACATCTATCTAAATACTTTATTATGGTTCAAGAAGAGTTTGTGATTTCCCAAAGAATATCCCTCCGGAGTTTCAAAGGAGTTGTATATCAAGGCCCATTTCCATTTACTATATTACCCCAAGTCCAACATGGAACATATTTTTAGAGTTGATACACCTAGTTACATCTATACCAGATCCACATCCACTTTTAGTATCCACACAAGGATGTATTTATAGGAAACCACTCATTCTATCATTTACAACAATTCTTCAAAATTTTCCGAAATATTAACCCATCTGTATAATTATCTTTAGATATATTCCAAGAAATATATTTAGAAATATACCTACAGATCTCACTGAATTTTACTCATCCATGTTTAAAAAGGTTAAAAATAATATTTTGATAGTACCAAATATTGAGACCCTCTATTTCCAAATATTATCATTACAAAACATTTTCATAATACCTTATCATTACAAAAACAGACACCCAATGATTGTAATCGGTCTACTGACATTGGAAATATGGAAACATAAACAATGGTACATAAGTGAGATAAATTATATAAAACTAGGTTCTTTATAACTGTTACCATTATTAGACACATCACACCTACTAGATATATTCATAACCTTTGGAAGGAAACATAAAAGTTGGTGATCTCAGATGCTCATTCAGTGTCAAATAGGGAGATATTAAAGAATAATCATGAGTGTATGTGTATGATAACATGATAATAAAAATTTAATATTTTACCCTATATACATGAATCATGGAATAAAGATTTGAAATTTATATGACATGAATCATAAGATAATAAAGAACAAATTCCATGAAAGAAAAACAAAGGAGTAAAACATGGAATTGGGGAAGACAAATAAGCATATAATATGATTTCAATAGTATCCAAGGAGTCACTACTAAGACCATCTTTCTAGTATGGCCTCACTCCCCATACCATATTGGTAGTTAGGGTTAACTCCAAATGCCATATTAGAATCATGCATTCAGTCCTCATATCATATTGGTAGTCATGGTTCACTCCCACAGAAATCTTAGTAGCAGGAGTTCACTCCTCATACCATCTTTGTAGTCATGGTTCACTCCGATGGCCATATTTGTTGCATGAGTTCACTCTTCATACCATCTTGGTAGCCATGGTTCACTCCCATGGCCATATTAGTTACATGAGTTCACTCATCATAATATATTGGTAATCATGGTTCACTCCCATGGTTATCTTAGTAGCATGGAATCACTCCAAATACCACCATAGTCTATCTCATTAGATATAAATCTTTACTAAATTCATTTGATGGATATATAGGTCCAACCCATATCATAATTAAATCAAACCTGTATGTGCCAATAAATCATTAAAAATCATATCATAACCCATGAAATTAATTGAGAATCATAAAAGTGTAAACATATCATCACATGTGGAAAGAGAGAGGTTTCATAATCATTTCATCATAAACATTACCTGTGGAAAGAAGTGTGTTTCAAAAGCATATAACACGTGAATGAGATACAAATTAGATAAAAATATACCCTGTGAAAGAGAAATAGGTTTCTTAAATACCATAACATTAAGAATATGTTAATCAGAGAAATAATATAAAAGGAACCATGATATAATTTTCTAAAATGTCCTGAGTAACATCAATAGATGTAATCTTATATGGAAAAATAATTTTGAAATATCTTTCAAAAACGTTTCATGTGGTAAATATCTTTTATTATTTGAAAAAGTATTTTCAATACATAAAACCAATTGAAAATATTTTTTTTATAACAAACAATTACAACTTCTAAAGAAGACATGAATTCATTTTAAAATACATTTTCATTCAAAACATATAAAATGATATTGAAAACATTTATTAAAACCCCTTTTCCTTGGAAAGATCGAAATAATATTCAAAATATTATAAAAACCTTTTTTCTTGAAAATAATTTAAGAACATATAAAGAAAACATAAAATCATTTTGAAAACCATTTCATTGAAAATAACTTTGAAAATTGACAATGAAATCCTGATAATATTTTGATAACCATTTCTTTGGAAATACTTTGGAAACATGTAAATGATGGTTGAAAAATTTTTGAAAACCATTTTAATTGAAAAAATATAAAATAAGATTACAATTTTATTGAAAAATGTTTCAATTTAAAATAAATTTTAATAAAATTTTCTGAAATATTATCTTTTTAAAAATGAAAAGGAAGTTTCAAATAGATGACGGCGGGTATATTCGTAGATGTCATACAAAGTAAAAGACAAATCCTTTTTCAATATAAAAAGGTTAGAAAATTGATTTGTTTAGAAAGAGATAATAAGATTCCTTTTAATAGATTGGTAAAATAATAAAGTTGTAAAAAAAATTATATATTAAAGGATAACTGTATAATATTCATGGAAAATCTTTTATGAAAACATAGATTTCTGGCCGAAGAGAGGGTAATGTCTAGCATTCCTAAAAACAATTTCTTAATAATATTATAGAGAAAAGAGTATAAAAATGGTACCAATACATGAGTATATCATTAATAAAAATAGTATAATAACATTTATGAATTTCTTGAGATATGGATCATAATATTTCACTAAATTAAGAATAAACATAAACAATCTCAAAAAGCGATGAGATTGCCTCAATAAACTCGTATAACTTGGTAACATGGTAATATACTATTCATGTAAGAAAATGAAATTATATAAAGAATAGATTATCATGAAATGATTTAGGTTCATGTTATAACATGTAAAATTGAAATGTATACACCTTGAAAAAGAGTTTAGGTTTATAACAAAACATTATTCTTATAGAAGGGAAATTGAGACAAAATATTTTTACTGATTTGGTAACATTTGAAAATAAAATACCATTAAAGTAAGATCATTAAATGGACATGTTGATGCCCATAAAATAAATTATATGATACATATAATACAAAAAATTAGAATTACATAGCCCACAAAATTCAAAATATATTATTAAATAGGAATTACGACCTGTATTGGGGTAATTTTACCTTATTGTAATATTATTTTTACCATTAATTATCCTATTTACTTTTAACCGTAATAAAAAAAATTAAAAAGATATTATTAAATAGAAATTATTTTTATCCTATTGATCCACATTTTACTTACGGATGTCAATCGAGTCACTCGGATTTTTGAAATTCAATTCACACAAAAGGTAAAATTGCATTTTATTCAAATTTGAAAATTTACCTAAATGGTGGGTAAAAGACGTTGACAAGTTCAATATATATATATATATAATATTACTATAAAATGAATCTAATTAATTAAATTTAAATAATATAGGTACTATGTATATATTTTATCTTTAAAATGAATTTAAATTAAAAATAATTATTTAAATAAAAAAGTGGGTTTTATGTACTATATTGTATTTTTACATATTCATAAAAATTTCAATGTTTTCAAATAAATACCAAAAATTAATCCTAAGATAATCTTGATATTTCAACTTCCAGAATGAGTTCTATTTTTCCAAATTAAATTTTTAAGAGTGTCTAAAATTAATTTTATTATTGTTCACAAATGGACATTAAAATGAGTTCTTCTAAAAAATTGTTTTTCTAAATATAAAACTATTTTAATAAAACTTATACATTTCATATAAAATATGTTTTATTTATGTGAAAACATTATAAATAAAATTTTAAATTGATTTGATACTATTCATATCATAGTATTTAATTGATAAATAAATATATCGTTTAAATAATTATAATTCTAATGTATTATTTCGCCAAAACTCAATCTTGTGTATTATTTAAGGAAAGTTGGTACTATATGAAATATAAGCTATTAAATTAAATTAATGTTATAAAATAATATGAAATATTAGAGTGTTACAAATTTTTATACTTGTTCGATGTTTTCTAGGTGTTGGCTGTATGCTGGAATTCTTCATACATATTACCAATAATGGGGATTCTCCCATGTTAGAAGAAAACCCATAAGATTACAACTAAATCACCATGAAATAAAAGGAAGGTATCGGGGATCTAACACCAGAAAAAGATAAATTATTCCAATATCATGGTATGTAAGTAAAATAAAAAGGGTGAAACCCATACTTCCTATATAGGCTGGCGACCTCTAATTATCAATTTTTTTTAGAATTCTGGTGCATATAGAATTCCCAAGACAATTTTGGTGCACAGAAAATGCCAAATACCATTCATTTATGGGGCTGAGGGGTGATTTATTCCCCACAAAAGACCATCCGCCAAGAATTAAATCTTTCATGGGACGAGGTGGCACCAACGGTACTTGTAGATGAACAAAAATAATTTGTGGGGATGGGAGTTGATTTTTGTCCCTAGTAATAACTTCCCTCACAAACAAAACCATTCTTGGGATAGAGTATCCTACATGGAAATAGAAAAATTAGGCCCGCATCCCACTATAGAGGTCACACCATCCCAATACTCAGTCCCTCCATTCCTCTATAAATGAACCTCAAGGGAAACTAAGGGAGGTAGACTGAATAGTGGAGATCATATGGGTTATTCCCAAACGAGAGTCGATACATCAAGATATATACTCCTGAAAGGTAAAAACCCACCGTATAGCATTAATGGGGAAATGAAAAGTGTCTGGATGAACATGAAACACATTACAAACATCATCCTACATTGCATAAACCGATGGAAATTTTTGGGACTAGAATCCCACATAAAAAACACTACATTGTCAGATCTGTACCCCACATGGAAATGTTCTATGTGAGAGATATGTGCCCTCATGTAGTAAAACTCTACACACATGGAACCTATCCCAAAATAGTACCGTGATATAAATATGTTAACCTTACCTATATAGAAATATGTTATATGGAGGGAAACCCATCCCGTATAAGAACATGATCTGTAGAGTGGGTCCTCTTGGGGTGTTCTACACTCCAGCTCTAATCACTCCCATACATTATCTCATTATTCCCCATATTGTCCCCTTTGTAAACTAGTCCATCAGAATTAGACCAAGGTCTCCTCCAAAGCCTCTTGACATTTATGATCAGAACATTAAAAATGTCAGTGTGTCCTCTCTAGTATAAATACATGTGCTATGTGGAGTCACATGTGTAACCTACAAAATAAGGCGGGCCTATGAAATGTACTTGGGTCTACATTTCCATGGTAATGAGTGTTCAAAAATTAGAGGTGATCATGTTAACATCATTTTTCCATAGATTTAATCCCCAAACTCTATTAAAATGGGAATCTCCCATGTGTAAGCCCCAACCACATTCTCCTCTCAATCTCCAATTTGGTGTATGGCCCAACAATATTCTACTCTCAATCTTCTATTTGGTGTATTCCCAACCATACCGATCTACGTGGGATTTGATTCCCGACAAACTAGGATATATAGGAAGTGACCCCAAGCTCCAAACCCAACACCCATTCACCCTAAATTTTACCGAGCCACATTCCCTGCAAGGTCATATCCCCTTAGGATACCACATCTCTTCCAGGTCCCTTGAGCCACCTCATCACAAGTCCTGCACGATCCTTGACCTTGAACCTTTTTCTTGGACTTCTTTGTCAAATGAAGTTAAACTGAATTGTTGAGTCCTTGTCACACAACCTTAGAAGGTGATATTCCATGTTTTGTGGAATCAAACAATGTTAATTCTTATTCCTTTCACAAGGATACATTGGAATCCAATTATCTGGGTTCGATCCCAACATCAAAATAACATCTATCTCCCTATGGGAAAACATCACTAAGAGTGTCTCACCATGTGTCTTAAAACTAGCATCGTCCTAAAAATCTTAAGAATATCTATTTCATACATAATAGGGTACCATTATTGGATAACCTCATATACATACTAATGATTCTAAACTAATGCATGTTCATAATTTATCACTATCTCTAGTTCATTCACGTATAGATACTTGGTAATGAACAAAGAATTCAAAAACATATCTTAAATATATAAGAGATTCCCGGAATAGGAAATATTTCCCCCAAAAAGGGTGGGATGATTCCAACATCCCATCCTCTCGACCAATGAGTGTTATTAAATTTCATAGGCCAAGTTCCCCTAATGAATGCCAGCCTTTGGAAGGTATTTCCCAGAGTTTTTAGGGATATGAGAGTCATCGGGGGTTTCATCTTCCATGAACAAACCCTATAAGAAACCATTCAGAGGAAATGTGCCGGACATGAGTTATTTCACACAATTAATCCCCCTATAATGAATCTTCTAGAGGAAAATGATCTTTCATTGGAAGTAGTATACATATATACACATACATACAAGAGTTTGTACATGTACATATATTTTATATTATTTAATATCAATATATATATATATCCAAATAAATTTATTCATCTATATATTATATAATTGGTTAAATAAATATTAAAATATTATATGAATTCTAATTTTATACACATTTTATAATCAATTTATATAAATAAACTATTAAACATTTTGTCTAATATAAATTTAATTATTTTTTATTTATAAAATATTGAAAGTAAGAGTCATTTTTAGTAAAATTTATATATATATTATTTATATATTACTTTAAAAAATATATTTATATATTTAATTATTATAATAAAAATATTATTTTCAAATATATAAATACAAATATTAATATTTATAATTATAATTACAAATAAATATATTTATAAATATTGGAATATAATTATAAATATGTTTTTCAAATTATATATATTTATATAAATAAATATTTATATTTATATTTATATAAATTTGTATAGTTTTACATAATTACATATTTTTATATTATGATACATATTTAAATAAATAAATAAATATATGTATGTATATATACGAAACAAGTTCTAGTAAAAGTTGGAAAGCCAACCCATACCCATCAAATTTATTAGAAAAAAAGTAAATGAACCAAATGAGAGGATGTTTAAAAAAATAATTCCTTCCCTACATTAAGGTAACAACACTACATATCATAAGGATCTGGGTTATCCCTATGATCGTGGTTAGAATCATCAGAATTTTACAACTCGGGTTGTGACTTCTCTTTCTTAGTGAGCATAAAGTAATAGTCCCTAAGCTTTTGGAACTCTAGAGTTAGATATTTAGAAGAATACCTAGTGGAAATTTGACCATACCATTGTGAACCATCCCAATCATCATGAGCACATCCTCAGGATTTATTTTTTGGATGAAACCCCCACCGCCAAGGCTTAGCATGATTCTAATCCCCTCCTGATTCTTCCTCCAATCTAGGGGCTTCCGAGGATCCACACTCACCGTATTCTTCTTATAATAAGAATACAAGACCATCTTATATTTACCCTTCCTATTAGAGGAATTCAATGCTTGTTATTGGATCAATTATTTTTCCACTTCAACTTGAATAACCACATCAATATTCTCCAACTCCTCTGAATTTGATGTTTCATCATCATTCTCTTACTCTCATGTGTCCATTAAAAGAGGGAGACGTTCTCCCTCTTTCTCAATAGATGTATTAATTTGATAAACCCCCTCCACATTCTGTGAGGTTTTATTCACCTCCTCATAACCCTGAAAGGGGTTACTTCTCATCACCCCTTGGGAAGAAGGGGAAGTCATTCTCATTCCAGGGTGACCCAAAACATGTGCCATGAATTCCCTAGTAGGATCCTCATCCTAATATATTTTCACCCAAGATTTGGAAGCCTTATTTTTCTTAGAAAAATTTTGGCCACATCCAAAAAATACATCATCAGCTTCCCTCTGACAGGAATCATCTCCCACTAGCATAAAATTTTGACCACTTTTCACCACTCCCTAGACCACACATGCAGGTTCATGTAGAGATGCAGCAACTTGTTTCTCACATCCTACTAGTGAGTGGATGTTAATACCACTCAATATCTATCCATAAATTCATGAATCCTACATATTATTTTATCTAATATAGTTAAATATATCCAATTTATTAGTTCTTTCAATTTAGTGATGATAAAAGCAGGCAATGTGTATGTTATGATCTATGGTAGTCTAACAACTGAATTAAGGCTTCTAGACCTCCTCATTGTGAACCCCTTACAATATATGAAAAGTCCCTAGGAAACATATACATGTTATGAATCACATGGTAAAATCTTGAATACTCCATGACACAATAATTTTATCTTTATCCGCTCTTATTACACTGCCAAACATAGGTAGCCCAAAAAAATCCCAATGTAATAGGCTAAAAAGGTCAAAACTGTCACACTCGTAGACTCTTATGAACCCCCTGAACCTAGTACAACCATGTTAGCATTACATGGAGATAATTTTATTGGTATTAAATGGATTTCAAGATTGAATTATTTTAAAAATAATAATTATAAAATAATAATAAAACATGTATGTTAAAAATTGGGGTGCATACTCCATTATTATGGCTGGCTAGATACCAAGTTAGAGATTCGGTTGAGCTTAGTTGAGTATGAAATGATTGACCAGTTTTGAAAGAATTTTGAGCTAAAAGTTTATAATATTATTGTATGATAATAATAATAATAATATCCAGAGTGTTTTTGTTATACTATGTTGTGATCATAAATTATCAATTCAGATGAGTTGGTGGTTGCGTTTGACTCAGAATGTTGACTCAATGGTCACAATGAGTAGTTATAGCTAATTAGAGAATACCATTGAGATCCTGGAAGATTCATCTTGGAATAAATTTTAGAATCTATAAATGCTATGAAATTCATTACGAATTAATGAATCTAGACCTCAGTGAATTGCGAGAGTTGGAAGGCTGATTAGTTATATTGATATGTGAGGCTTGTATTACATTTAATGGATTGAAAGACAATATTAATGTGATATAAGATAAAAGATGGTGATTTATTAATATGGGGAGTGAGTTTATAAATTATTTTTGGTACAAGAAGTAACCAATGTGTACTCTTGAAGAATTTATTTTTTCCAGATGACCTAAATTTGACAATCAATGTGAAGTAGAAGAATGAAATTTATTTTGATCCAATGAATGAATAATAATGGGGCATACAATGGTTATAATTATTGTATATGAAGTGATATTAACTTTATTCTAATTCAAGCACACAACACACATTTTTCATGAAGATAGACCCATTAAATAATATCATTTAAAACAAATATTACTAAACCAAACACACCTATCAGCCTTTAAGAGAGACCTTATTAGGAATATCATTTAAATGTAATAATACCCACCTTAAATTATGTTACCCATCAATTGGTACTCATTTATGAATTAAATTTAACAATGAAAATACCAAGTGGGGATTGTGGAGAAACATATGCCAACTCATAGATTATAAGTTCCCACATTCATTTTGCCCCAAAAGAAGACACACTGAGGATGGATCTAATGATCCTTCTCTAGGTTATAATTAGGATTCTATAGTGAAATTCCAAAGTGTCTGATTCCCATTTTTTCACCCACCCCACATATACTAATGTAATAATACTAACTCTCATCTTACACCTCCCAATAATTCCCCCCACGGATCTATACCCAATAGATCCTTCCATGTAGTCCACATCGAGCACATGCTGGTGTTCTTCACACCAAATCTTCAGGTTGTTCCTCTTACCTTTTTGATCCCCCAACTATTCTCCTCGCCCACCTACCCCTGAAATCAAACTTCAACAAGACCAAGCGTAAACTAATGGTATAGATACCCCACTTTTCTTACATACCTTTTAAATGATTTTATTGATAAACAATATAATAACATTACAAAACTAGGATAGAAATGTTTAGTGTTTTTGAAAAATTAATACCATACATGAAATTTAGATAATAAAAAATAAACATTATTTAGTTCCTTATTCTCTAGCTTCTTAAAGTCTCATGTCTTCTCTTTAGTAAAAGAAATCCCATGATGATATATATTATGAAATGTGGTGGGCTAAAAGTACAGTAAGAGGATAGATAATAACAAAATTCAATATAACATGGGTGAGAATAATAATAATCATCATAACTTAATAATGGTATCATCATCATAAAAATTAATGGAATTATTATTTAGAGGCATGGAATGTCACAATTCATAAAAATGAAACATCATGACTTAGTGGCCAACTGCCACACTTAGTTGTGAACAAAGTTAGAATCATTTCTACACATAACATAATTTCATCATTATAAAATCCTAATTTTGAACATATTTAGAATCATGTTCATTCATATTTAGCATTATCTCAGGGGATAAATACCATTTCCCAATGCATTTGAGTGCTATATAATTCTAGTTTCACTAGTTTCCTCATAACATATACATAATCGTGAATTGCGCATAGAATGTACATCAATAAAAAATAACTCATATAATGGAATGAGTTTAATATACTAATAAATAAATTATTAAAAAAACTATTTGGTTCCCAAAAAATAATGGAATAACATACTAGATATATGCACCATCGATCTTGAGTGAGGAAGAAATAACTCAAGAGGTGTCAAAATGTGTTTTTTAGAAAGATGAGTTCTTTGGAAAAAATCATTTAAGTTTTCATGAAACTATATTAGAAACATGTTTATCCCATAAAATAAAAGGTATGGGAAAGGAAATTATATTTTATGAACATCCAGACTAAAAATTTCGAAGGAATGTGAAATAACCAAAAGATAAAAAATGGGTTTGAGAAATCACCTTACCTTATGTCTAAAAGATTCATTCACTTTAATATCATTTATAATCAAATTACATTAATTAATTACTATATCAAGAACAAATTATACTTTTATCTAATTTATTATAATTTTATTATTTTTATTTATGTCCATTTTAGATGTGTTATAATGTTTAGTTCCATCATTCAGGAGGGTTCATTTTCTTGGTTTTCATGATAGGTTCCCTTAAATATGGGTATAGATGTTTATGTAGAATGAGTATAATTCTCATGAATTTAACTAATGTGTTATTAATGATAATAAATAAGTTTAAATGGTTATATATTTCATTTAGTTTTATGTTATGAGGATGAATCATTAGATTAAATGTTAGTGATAATCATTTCGATTATTTTGATGTTTCTTAGAACTTCACAAACTAATTTTCATAAATTATTTATTATTAAAATAATGTTAGTTATAGAAAATAAAAATGGTTATAACGAAGATTTTACAATATTTTTCCACCAATATATTGGGTTTTTAATGTTCATTAATTGAAATGAAAATTAAACGTCCACGATGTCCGTAAATTAACAAATCATGTGTGATGATTACAGTTTGGGAATAAAAGAGAATGAGAAAGAAGTTTGATGATGGATATTCCATTAAAATGATATAATTACATTATATAAAATATAATTTAGTAATAATTCCATTTGGATAAGGTTAGGTGAGTAGATGATAAGAAAAGAAAAGAGATTTGAAATAAATTAAAAGAAAAAGGAAGAGGATTTACCTCTTGATATATCCTCCTTGAGAACCTCCTTAAGGAACATAGGTGTGGTATTTGGTTCAGACCAATTCCTTATAGATGTGGGGGATAGGATAGGGAAGATAATTGATAATATATTGGAAAAGTTTCAAGGATTTTTGAGGTGTGAGGAGAAGAGGTGGAGAGGGTGCTATTTATAGGGGAGAGGACGTGAGGTTTTTGATTTCTTTATTCATTAGTTTACAATTTTTCTCAAGACTATGAATACTTATGAATCTAATGAAAATATTCAGTAAATAAGGGAGGTGGGTTTTAGATTATGGTCTTAAATCATCAATATATCATCTTTTGACTCTGTAATTCTTTTATTTAGTAAATACAATAAATTGTCATAATTCACTCTTCGCAAAAAATTCAATAGATTAATCAAAATCCAAAAAAATAGAATTTTTATTTTTTGATTTTAAGAGTTAAAAAATTAACTCTATTTTATGAAATTAATTTTATAAATTTGGGAAATTTAATTATTATTTAAAATCGTAATTTTTTCAGAAAATAACAATTTTAAAATAATAGCTGATTTTATGAGACATTGAAAATTTTATTATGGTCTCATAATATTTTCTTATAATAATAATACAAAATAATAATAATTTAATAGAATAATTTATTAAAATAAATTTTCTTTTAAATCATTATGTTAATTACATAATTTTAAATAAAAAATTATGCTATACAAAACTACCAACACTTAATTTCTCATTTTTATAACATTTAATTACTTATAAAATGATATAAATATATCATATTTTCAATTATAAGGTGAATATATATTATTTATACTTTCATTGATGAGGTTATTATTCTATTGGTCAGTTTACTATTCTTAAGGGTCATAATACTATTCCAAAGGTATAGTTACTATTCCATTAGTATGGGTTCCATAATTTATAAAAGTACTTTTTATTTAATTATTTATTCACCTATAATGTCTGTATTGTGTTCCTTATGTGATCTTATATGATTAATACTATATTAAATAATTATAATAAGGACAAATTTCCATTAAAAAGGTTTTTCCTTTACATTCTCCCCCGTTTTGAAATTTCACATTCCAAATTTTGTTTTACGGGATAGGGTGAAAACAAGTGAGGGTACTTATCCTTTGTTACATCGTTTGGTTCCCATGTTTCCTTTTCGTACTTATGATTCCTCCCAAAAACATTGAAAATATGAGTTGTCTTGTTGTGTAAGTCCATATCTCCCTGGTCTAGAATCTTTACTGGATGTTCCTCATAAGAGATATCATCATCCAACTATACCACTTCTGTGTTCAGTATATGTGAGTGATCTGTTATGTACTTCCTCAGGAGAGTTGCATGGAAATCATCATGATTTTGAGCCATAATTGGTTTATGTGAAAGACAATAATCCAATATTCTAATGAGATCAAGGATATCAAAGGGGCCATTATAGATTGGGATAAGTTTCCATTTCTTTACAAACCACTTAAATATATTCCATGGGGATTTTATAAGGAATATATTATCTCCACTGTCAAATTCTATGTCACTTCAATGATTTTCAACATATCCCTTTTGACTTCTCTGAGCAGCCTTGGTATGGTGTTGGATGGCCAAAACCATATATGTTATCTCTTTCAGAAGATCAGGTCAATGTAATAATCATTTTCCAACTACCTCCTAATAGGTTTGAGGTCTATATCTTTTTTCATACAGAGCTTCATATAGATCCATATGAATTCTTGATTGGAAGCTATTTCTAAATTAGAACTCAACAAATGGGAGAAGCTGATCCCATACACAATTTATTTCCATTGAGTTGGCTCATTGATTGTCCTTGAGTATCTGAGTAGTCCATTTAGATTTTCCATCCGTATGGGGGTGATAAGCCATTATGAGATTCAATTTAGTAATCAAAGCTTGTTGAAGACTCCTCCAGAATTGATTTGTGAATCTTGGATCATGATCAGTGATCATTGAAAAGAGTTCCCCATTTAGTCTAACCACTTCTTTCACATATGTCACGTTATGTTGTTCAAGGAAAGGATCATCCTAAATAGTGATAAATTGGTCAGTCCTGGTGAGTCAATTCACCATAAGTCATACCACTTTTTTTTATTTGGATGTACTCGAGAGACCAGTTGTGAATTCCATGGTGAAATTATCCCATTTAATCATGGGTATAGGCAACGGCTATATCATTCCTTTGTAATTTTATCACCCTGAATTAACATGCTAACATATCATGAACCTTGAGATATACTCCTCAATCTTCTTCTACATGTTGTCCCACTAGAAGTATTCTAGAATATCATGGTATATATTTTTAATTCCAAGATCGATATAGAAAGTCAAGATAAGTGCAACATCAAATCACTTATTTTTTATATTAGGTGAAGAAGGAATAGAATGCATTGTTACAAACAAAATATCAATATCTCCCTCGATATGGAACTCTTGAAGATTCCCCTCCTTTACAACATTAACTTTATATTGAAGTTCCAGATCTCCCCTTTTTTCATCCTATATCTTCACATTGATAGATGACTTGAAAATCATTTGGGAAAGGTAGGATTTATTCCATGCCATTATGATTTCCAAATAAATACATTACTTATTCATGATGATAGGGTCTATCTCAATCCATATCATGGATAGAATTGCATGATATTTTATGATAAAAGAATTAGCTACCATGTTCATATACCCAGGATGATAATGAATACATAAATCGTTGTCCCTGATTAGATATAACCATATCCTTTGATATTTGTTGATGTAATATTTTTCAATTTTTAATTAGGCTCTTGGGTTCAGTATATATGTCATGATTTTCACCCTAGAGTAGTTTCTTTTAGATTTTATAGGAAAAAATCATATATTCTAGCTTCATATCATTTTTTGGGTAGTTCTTCTTATGGATATTCAACATCCATGAGGTGTAGGATATAAATTAATAGTTAATCATGAATACATTACCCAATCCTTTCTTTGAAGAATAACTATATATCAGAAAACTTTCTCCACATTTTTTTAACATGATTACATGTGCATTGATCCACCTTTTCTTATGATCCTTGAATCATTCCATACATTATTCCCTCCATGAATATTTTATCTATGTTCTTGTTAACATTGATCATCGTATAGAATATCATGAAAATTTTATAACAAAAAATCCGTAGTACCCAGATAATCGAAGAATACTACAAAGGCTTATGACATTATTTGGTATGGACCATTCCTCAAGAGCTTTTATTTTTTAAGGGTCCATAGAAATTCCCTCACATATTATCATGTGTCTAAAGAATGTGACATTCTGCATCCAAAAGTCACACTTCGTAAACATGAAGTACAATTTCTCTTTCCATAATAATTCCATATCAATCCATCGATGGTATTCATCTTCCTCCTTTCACATAGAGTAGATAAGAATATCATCAATAAAAACTACCACAAAATTTTCAAGGTATTATCTAAAGAATCTAATTAAATCCCTGAAGATCATAGGGGAATTAGTAAGTCCAAATAGAATCTCTAGAAACTCATATTTCCAGAACATTGTGCGTAAGACAGTATTGTAATTATCTTCCTTTTTCACCTATGGATGATGCTATCCAGAATGGAGATCCACCTTTAAGAAGTATTGAGATCCTCATTTCTAATCCAACAAGTCATTCACCCTTGGAAATGGATATTGTCCTCCATGGTTATCTTGTTGAGTTCCCACAAATTGATACATAGCCACATTGATACATCTTTATTCATTACCAAGAGCATTGGTGCACACAAGGAAATCATGAGGGAATATAAAACCTTTATTAAAATCTTCTTACTACTGTATATTTATCACCCTTAGTTTGATAGGGTCCATATAATAGGGAAATATTTAGATAGGAGCAGCTCTAAGTATGAGTTATGATGATAACTCTAACTCTTGATCTGGGAGAAGTCTATGTAACTCATTGGGAAATGAATCATTCCATTCCCTCACAATGGACAATTCCTGATGGTTGATACCTTCCTTTGACTCCACAATTTGAGTCAGGAATGATTCTTCCTAGGGAATTAACACCCACACTGTTGATTTAGTTTCCAAAGGATATTCATGGTCTTCATTTCATTTGTAGAGGATCATGGGGTGCATTTTGAAGTTGGAATGTTATTTTATTTTCTTGAAAGTTTACATGTGATATATATAATGAGAGCTAATACATTACAATTACAACATCTAAATCCCCCAAGGGAAGTATCAGGATACTTCCTATAATAATATTCCCCCATATTAATACAAGACAATATTCCAACACTTGGGTTGCAATTATTGCACCACTATATGTTATTATGGATATTTAAACATCAACATTTTGGGGTTAAAATCCAATATTTCTAGAAAGCATGAAAGATATAAAGTAATATGTAGAAATATAATAAAATATGAGTTTTTTACATTATTTATTGAATAAGATTTGCACCTTGTAAAAATTCATTTTTACCCACTTCAACAATATTGATTGAATAAGACTTCCCTTTCTCCTTTGGTTTTGTTGGCTGATTATGCCGATTAAACTGGTTGAATTGATGTTTAGTGCACTGGCTTACAGAGTGTCCTATATTCCTATAGATGAATCATTAAAACCCTGGTTGTACTCTCCTTTACTCCATCATATTGGCTGGATTATTCTGGCATTCATGAGAATAGTGGATTTTCACCCATATTTAAGGCACCCCCCATCTCATTGAGGCGATTTCCATGATACTCCTTCCCCTATATATGATATATGGGTTGGTGCGATTTCATTACACATTATTCATTAGATCCTACAGATCAAAACTCCATCTTTTTTTCTTATCACCATAGCCATAGGACTATTCCCCAAACTCAATATCCCCATTGAGGGGACATTGAACAACGTCTTTATAACTCCAAATGTGTCGAATTTATATATCCTTTAAAATATGTTGTTTTAAACCACTAAGGAATCAATCAATTTTTTTAATCATTTTTTATATCAAAACATGAGGTGTTCCTTTCAATCACTGTGAATATTTCTTCATAGGTAATGATATATTAACCTTTATTTTTTGAGCACTATAAATTCCCTTTTTATCTTTGTATGAAAATATGGAGCTTGATAACTGCTAGGAAATATAATTTTAATGTATTCCCATTGCATCTCATAAATTCCAACCCTCATCTTGGTGTTCTTAATCAACTCACAAAATCTATCATCCTCTCTATATATACGATAAATGGATTAAGTTGCATTTTCCATATCAAAATAGTGAAGAACAAAAAATATTTTCTCCATTGAGTTGACGCACTACTTAGAGATGAGTGGATCCAAAGATCTACTAAACGTCCGTTGTTGTTTCTATACAAAATAATTGATATCCATTTTCTCCCACTTTACTGAAGGAGGAAATTCAACATTATTCATGTAATTGTTCATAACCTAATACATCTGGGTAAGAATCCCTGTGAAAAAATTAACTCTACCTCCCAAGGCATTGGGTGTGTTGTTTCTGAAATAATTGCATTATCCCTCACATGGGTTTTTGGCCTGGTTTCTCCTAGTTCTCACCATTTTCTATAATATAAAAAGCTTGAAAAAAATATATGTCAATAATTCATGAATAAAAAATTTATTCCCTTTGTAATTTAATTATAAAGGAATATGTTGTGGGATCCCTATGTTTATCATTTTTGAAAAGAAATACTTTTTTGGGGGATTTATTATACTTAGTCTCATGCTAAAGGTTTTCACTATAGTTTTCTAACACTTATTAACAAATTAGATAAACCATGATTTGATACCAACTATATGGACCCTTATTTTCTTACATAACTATTTCATCATTTAAAATATAAAGAACATAATATAATTACAAAACTTTTATCAAAAGATTTATTATCTTAGGAAAATTAGGAATATAAATAAAATCTACATAAAAAATATTAAACATTATTTGAATCATTCAACTCTAGCTTCATAGTGTCCCTTGTATTCTCATTAGTATAATAAATCACCTCAGGATATACATCAAGAAAAGGGGAGAGATAAAATCCTAGAAGGAGGATAGATAAGAACAATATTTAATATAACATGGGTGAGAATAAACATCATCATCATAACATAATAATTGGATCGTCATCATAATCATGAGAGTAATCATTAGACAGAGGCATGTAATGTTTCAATTCATAAAAATGAAACTTTTTGTCTTAGTGGCCAATGACCGCACTTAGTTGTGAACAAAGCTAGCATTATGTCCACGCAGAACATATGTGAATCATCATAACAACATAATTGTTAAAAAAATCTAGCTTCATGTTCATTAATATTTAACATTATATTATGGGAAACACTACATTACCCAATGCATTGGAGTGCTATATAATTCTGGGAACACTCGTAAACTGATAACATTTACATAATCAAACACGACACATAGAACATAAATCAATCCTAAAATAACCCATGGAAAGTAATGTTTCAAATTTCATAAATCATAAATTTTGATTAAATTTTGGGTTTCCAAAATGAATAACAAAATAAAATACTTGATATAAGAATCAGCAATCTAGAGTTAAAAAGAAATAACCCAAGAGGAGTCAAAATGTGTGTTTTTTTTGATGAAGAGTTCTTATTGTAAAATAATTTTATTTATAATGAAACAAAATTAGAAACATGTATATACCAGAAAAGAATTTTTTTTGACAAATAAATTCTATTTTAAGAACATCCACAATGAAAATTTGGAATGAATGTGGAATAATGAAATGAACGGAAATGGGTTCAAGGGACCCCGTAACCTTATGTATGAATGATTCCTTCAATTTAATATCCATTATAATCAAATTATATTAATTATTTAATATATTGAGAACATATTATACATGAATATGATATATTACTATTTTATTATGTTCATTTGAACCTTTCTAGATGTGTTATAGAGTTTAATCCTGTCATTCAAGAGTGTTCATTTTCTTGGTTTTATTGATCGGTTCACACGAATATTAGTAGGGAAGTTTATACAGAATGGGTAATATTATCCAGAATTGAAATTATATTTTATTAATGATAATATAGAAGATTAAATGGATATATATAATTTGGTTTTATATTATGATTATGAATCATTATATAAAATGATGGTGATAATCATTTTGATTATTTTGGCGGTTCTTCAAACATCACAAACTTGTGTTGTTACATTATTTATTATTATAAAAAGGTTATTTCTAGTACATGAAAATGGAAAAAAATTAAACTTTACACTATTTTTCAACCATTAGAATTGTTTTATTAATATCATTAAGGTCCTGAATGGAAACAGAAAACACATCATCCATGATGTTGGTAAATTTACACATCACAAGCGATGATTTCATTTTTGGAATAAATGGGAGATAAAATTTCTTTTTATTGATGTATCTTATAATAAAATGATTTAATTATAGTATATAAATGATTCTATAGTTATCTTGATACTTATAAATGTGGATTTGAGAATAAGGTAATCAACAAAAATAGATATGAATGAAATTAAATGAAAAAGTAAGAAGATTTACCTCTTGATTTCTTTTCCCTGAGAAACCCCATAAGGCACCTAGGTTTGGTATTTTTTATGAAAAAAACATAGACATTTGGGAGAGGATAGGGAAGAGTATTGGTTAATTAATTTTAAATCTTAAAGGCTTTTGAGGTGTGAGGAAAAGAGTTGTGATGGGTGGTTTTTATAGCGGAGGAGAAGGGAGGTTTTAGATTTCATTATTCATTAGTTCACTATTGGGATCAAGACTATGATTGGTATTTATTTCCATGACTAAATACTGTAAATATGGAAGCATGGTTTGAGATTATGGGATTACATCAGCCATACATAACTGAATGACTCAGTAATTCATGTTTTTATTAAATATAATAAATTATCATTTTTCATTATTCACAAAAATTGATCATTTTTTTTATAAAAATACCAAAAATTCATCCTAACATTTTTTCTACAGGTATGATTAAAAATTGAAATCCATTTTTTAAAATTTATTTTCTTAATATGGGAAATTTCATTTTTAATTAAAATTATCATTTATTCCAAAAATAATTTTTTTTTAATTTTAACAGATTTTATAACACTTTGAAAATTTTATTGCAGTCTTAAAACATTAACATATTATCATAAGAAAAAAAGTATTAATTTTTTAAAATATTTTATGAAAATTAATTTTTTTTAAATCATTATATTAAATATAAAATTGTAAACAAAAGTTTATGTTACCCAAAAATACTGACATATAATTTCTTATTTTTAAAACAATTAATTACTTAAAATATGATATAATTATATCATATTTTCAATTATATAGTGAATATATTTTATTTATAATTTCATAGGTGAGGTTACTATTCAATTGGGTGGTTAAATATTCTTAAGGATCATAATACTGTTACAAAGGGCATGTAAACATTCCTTTAATATAGGTTCCTTAAATTATAGAAAAAAAATTTATTTTATTTATTCATATCATATAATGTTTCTATTGTGTTCTATATGAGATTTTATATGATTTATCATACATTACATAATTATATGAAGGGAAATCCATTGAAAACAGTATGGGTCATTACATATGGTCTTCAAGGGACAAGTCATATCATCGTTCCGCCTCCACCCAGTATTGCAAAGATCTACACAGAGATGTCGGCCACTAGTGTGCTTAGCAACAGACATTCCAGTCATTCTTTCTTTGATTTTTTTTATAAGACATTTTATTTTTAATAAATAGTTAATTTCTTATAGATCTTATATATATATATATATAATGTTGTCACTGTTGCTGATATAACATATAAAATTTTGAAAACTATCAAAAAAATTAAATAATTTATCATATATATTGATATATATAATTAAAATTATATATTTAAAATTATAATTATACCTAAATTCATATAATTATAAATTCATATATATAAATATATTTTATTAATATATAAATTTATCACTATTTAGATAATTATAACTACTTATTCAAGTATAATTATAATTTTATGATATCATTATAGATATATTTATAATTATAACTATTTATATATTTATATATAAATATATTTATAAATTTATATTTAATATATTTTAAAAATAAATATAATTATTAAATTATATAAACATATTTATAAATATATTTATATAATTATAAATATAGCTAAATAATTATAAAATCAGTTAAGTAAACATATTTCTAATTATTTACTATTAAATATAATTATAATCATTATAAATTTATATAATTATAAGTAAATACATTTAAATACTTTTAAATACTTTTAAATAATTATTAATAAATATATTTATAAATAAATATAAATTTATACAAGTATAAAAAAATATTTATAGAATTATATATTTGTTAAAATAATGTTAAAATAATGTTTTTTATGTGTAAAATAAAATTTCGTAAGGGTAAGCTAAATTTAAGAGCAAACTATAGTCATGTAATGGGAAAAAGTTATGTAATTGTAAATAGAAACATTTACTGATAAAATAAGGGTATGTAAGGGTAAATAAAGTTTATGTTAGTGTGAAATAAATGTATGAAATAGAAAACTGAAGTTAATTAAGGGTAAAAAAAAGTTATGTTATGGTAAAATAGAGTATTGTGAGTGTAAATAAAAGTTATGTAAGGTTACAATTTTGTTATGAAGGAGAAAACTAATGTTATGTAATGGTAAAAAAAAGTTATGTATTGGTAAACTAAGTCTATGTAAGTGTAAAAGAATATTATTTAACGGTAAACAAAATCTAATCAATGCTAAACTAATGTTAAGTAAGGGGGAAAAAAGTTAAACGAGATTAGAAAAATTTATGTAATAGTTAAGATAAGTTCTGGAAGGGTCACGAAAAAGTAATTAATTGTAAAAAAAATATTTGTAAGCTTAAACTAATGCAATGTAAGTGTAAAAAAAGTCATGTAAGGGTAACATAATATTAATTAAGGGTGAAAAAAAGTTATGTATGAAAAAAAATAATGTTGAGAAAGGGATAAATAAAGTTAATGGTAAATAGATGTTATATAGGGATAAATCAATGTTAATTAAAGTTAAAAAAATGTTAAGTAAATGAATATAGAAGTAATGTAAGTTTAAAAAAAGTTATTTATGGTTTAAGTATATTTAATTATGGGTAAAAAAGTTATATAAGGGAAAACTATGTTATACAATGGTAAAAAATTATGTAATGAAAAAGTAAACTTATGTAAGGTAAAAAAAATGTTATGTGATGAAGAATGAAATTATCTAAGTGTATAAAAGATTTAATTAAGGGTAAATAAAATTTATATATGGGAAAAAATTATTTAAGGATAAGGTAAATTAAATTAATCATAAATTGAATTTAGGTAAGGGTTAAACTATTTTATGTAAGCGTGAACTAAAGTTAATTAATTTAAAAATAAGGAAATATAAGGGTAAAAAAATTATGTGGGTGTAAAATAAATTTATGTAAGTATAAAAAAAATGTTATGAAAGGGAAAAATAAAGAAATTTAAGGGTAAAAAAATTAATGTAAGGGTAATATAAATTTAAATAAGGGTAATATAAATAAAAATAAGGGTATAAAAAATACAAAATTGAAATCTATAGTTATGTAAGGATAAAATTTTTTTACTATGGGTATGTAAAATTTATGTAAGGTTAAATAGACGTTAACTAAGGTTAAAAAAAGTTATGTAAGGGTAAAAAATTCTATATATGTTTAAATTAAAGTCATGTAAGGGTGAAATAATATTATGTAGGGGTAAAATAATGTTATTTAATGGTATAATATTGCTAAATAAGTGAAAATAGAATTTATGTTAGTGTAAAAAAATGTTAAGTACGGTTAAAAAAACATTCATAAGTTATGTAATGGTAAATTAATGTTATTTAAGTGTGAAAATAGACTGTGTAAGGGTATAATAATCTTTATTAAGGGTTAAAAATATTATTTAAGGGTAATATAATGTTATGTAAGTGTAATAAAATGTTATGTAAGGGTGAAACTATTTTATGTAGTAGTAAACTAAAGATAAGGATAATACAATATGTTTTTATTAAATTTAATGCAATTATTTTTTGTTATTGTCTATTAAATATTGGTTAAAATGAGTTGGTTTTGTTCAAAAAGACTATATTGTTGAGTAATGGTTGTATACATTCAATGTTATTATAGAGGGTAGTATTGAACATTGAATGATATGAACTTTAAGAAACATTTTTTTCATGAGAAGAAAGAAGAAACATGGATGTTTTTCAAATGAAAACATATATATAAATATTTATTCTAAAATAGATTTTAATTTTTCCACTGAATAGGTTTATATATATATAAATTTTGTAACACCAAAATAAATCAACATCGACACCCCACAATACCACAACCCGATGTATGAATCTCACTTCCACTCCAAGTTTGACATGTATTCTGTCTTGGTTTAATAACTATAGTTGTGGGTTCCTCCTCATATTGCGCCCCCACCCCATCCAAGGGAATAAGATTCTATGATTCTGATATTGTGGGGTATTACTCTTCTGATGATAGGAACTCAATATGTAGTTTTGTAGGAGCCTCCTCTTACCACTAATTAGAGGAATTCCAAAAAACATATGTTGGGCTATATGGCCATGATTGTAGATTCTTGAAAGGGGTTCCTATAGATTACGAAAATGTGTTATCAAGGATTTCATCACAGATAGATGTGTCTCCTTATTTTTGTAGATGATTTGATATCATAGCCATGTCCCACATAATTCATTATATAAAGATTCCTAGAATAGGATTTTTCTGAGAAGAATGTATATAATATTTATGATTATTCACATATGGAACATAATACTCTATCAAATTTACATGATTTTTCGTTTGTTGGGTAGGATCCTTGCTCTCTAGTGCAACAACATATGTAGGAGCCTATCTCGAGAGTCGCCCTCTCTTTAATTGCCTCAAACCTTGTACATTTTTGCATCTATGTCCTATATAAGGTAGTGATGGTGAAGATTCATTATCCTTATTTGTTACAAAAGGAATATCATCACCCCCAGGTTCCTTAGTCGGAGCATGTGGATCATGATAATGTTATGGATCCTCTTCATTAACACTCTAATGTATGAAATGGAGACGATCTATAAGAGCCATTAGATCTGAATGAACTAAATCTTATCTAAAAATTTCCTCTTCCCTAGTATCAATAATATGTAAATTTTGATCATTTTTTTTAAAATTTATATTAAATAACATTCCAATTAATATGAAACATGAACTGAAAAATATAATAAAAATTATCTAACATAACAATTACCTAATTTTTATTCTATTGCATGTAAGGTTAATGATTGCATTTCATATGTAAAAATTTTCATAATCTCATAGGCCATCTAAATTGAACCGTGTTGAGAGATAGTATATCAAGAATTCATGTCCCAACACTCATAGTATTTTGAATGATATTATGGAAAATTCATCACCTTTCCACTTATAAGAAAAATAGAATGTAATCTATCAACCTGTCACGGTGAAATGATGATGTTTTTTATATACCTAAATTGTTTCCTGAATTAATCTAGCTATTTTCTCACAATGATGAGATAAATGATGAGTGAATCCACTACACCACGATCTTGAACCATAGATGTGCAGTATGGTGGAATTGATGCATAGAAAATCCAATATATGAGGTGCATGTAGAATAAAATCATAACTCTAAAAACTTCATAAATTATCAAAAAAATGTTAAAAACAATAAAATATCAATATCTTATGAAATTAATAATACAAATTAATTTTTTTAAAAAGAATAATTTATGTTTATCTTATATTAGTGGGATTTATAGAATTGATAATCTATCATAATATTTTCACACTATGTCTTGGGGTTTATACATTATTTTGAGCCTGCCTCCACCTGGTAATAAATCAATATTTTATATGTAACATCATATTACATTCATTCATGTATTTTTCATATATCTTTACATTTCCGTATTTTTTCTAGTGTGTTTTGGGCCTTCTAAGGATAAAGAGAATCTTTTGGGGGAAATGAACTAATTTTGGTGGATTTATTATTATTAGAGTTAATAGTTTTTAGGTATAAATTTGAAAATGGATTAAGTTGATTTACTTAGTTGTCTAGGTTGACTCAGAGTATTTTTCTAAATGTTTATATAGAATCTAAAAGTTTTACATTTTCAAATTTTGAACAAGTTATATGACGTGAAACCTTTTCCAAGATGACGTTGTAAATTGGTTAAAAGTATGAAAAGTTATCAAGTCATGAAATTGTTTCACATCATGATACAGTCAATCAGTGTGTTTTCCAATTTTGGGGATTCCTTTTTCGATTAATATTATTTCCACGTTTTTCATGTCATGATCTATGGATTCATCTCCTACAATGTCAACATATTATAGTTTTTATGTCCAACACGTTTGATTTTTTAAAATTCGACATACATGAACCTCTCTCAAAACATAGGAGCTATCCCAATTTATTTTGGGGATATTGACTCATTCTGAGTCATTTCATTCAAAGATTTTTTTTGTATTTTCAACTAGATTAGTTGGTCTTTTCATTTTGATCCTTCATGATCCTTTCAATATCTATTATGTGATATTTATTTAGTGGATAAAAATTTTGTTGGTTAGGGTGTGGAATTTGAGTTCCTTGGTATATGTGTTGTTTTATCTTTATCATTGGTTGTTATTCTTGTTGAATTGATCCTAATATGGAAGGATTGATCCTAGGGACCTCAATGATGTCTTTTTTTCTTCAATGCTAGTTGACCCTTTTGTGGATGTATGTAGATTGAGTTTTAGGTAGGCGGTTCCACCTATATCTCCTATTTTATTAATATAGATCTCTCTAGTTTTGATAAACAAAATTATAAAAAACAATTTGATAATTGATTTATAGATTTGTGTTTGTCTACAAATGGGTTTTTGAAAAATAATTACCCCCTTGTTTAGTAAAAAGAAAACTCAATTTCAAAGCTATGTGAAATAGATTTATGAAATGGTTTCCAAATCATGGTTTTGATGAAATGGATTGAAAAAAATTTCACATGGGAATCAGTGGGTACTTATGTGGAATGAGTAGTAATATACCTCATCCATTGATACTATCAGGGGTTACTCATGAGGTGTTCATCTGCTCCGTAGGATTTCTATTAGGGACTTTTTATAACTATTAGAAGGTTCACTTGTTGTGTTATTCTATACTCTATATATTTTATGAATATATCTAGAGACTTGATACATGTTATTTTATATGTTTGGGTTCAAGTGGTCTAGCTATCCTAACCTCTACTGATCCATGACATGATTTAACAATGCATGTGGTTTTACTTCTTCGGATTTGATATGATATTTAATACATGCTTTAACTGTTTTAATGTGTGTGATATTATTTGAATTTTTTTACCCTAATTAGTTGGAAATGTAGAAAATGGTATTTATTTTCCATGGTTTTGATAGAAAAAATTGATAAAGAATTATCATTTCTTATTTTCATTAAATTTTATCATTTTTAGATTTTTGTACAGAGACTTATTATGGATGACCTAGATACAATCCAGCTAAAACTATTTTTCTAACACATAGTGCACCAATTGGGTGGTCCATAGGCCTTGTTATGTCTTTTGATGTTGGGAAAGGAAGGCTTCCACAATGAGGTGGTGATGTTTCTGTTAGTTGCTTCTAGGTAGTTAGGGGTGATGTTGTCGAATTTCTCTAAAGATATCACATGGATTATATATGTTTATTTTATTTGTCCTTTTTCTGTTGAAATATTTTATTGGATACTGTTTGTATACTTTTGAGTTGCATCACTTCTACTATTTATTTTTTCTACGATATGAATTTATTGTTTTACTCTTCCATTGTTTATTCCTTTTCTGTATATATATGTCATGTTTTCTGCATCATTTTTGGTGAAACCGTTATATCTAGTTGTTTCTAATACACGAGTGATAATCACCTAACTTTGGGGGATCTAGAATTCTATTCAGGTATGTTTTAGGTTGGGTAGGGTATCGAATTGTGAGTGTATCTGTGTTAGTTATCCATAGTTTGGTATCAATGGTGGGTGTGCTCAGTTCGGGGAAGCTGAAATATTGAATGTATTATTGAATGGACTTGATAGGTATGTTGTGGTGATGGTATAACTATCTCTTCTCATGAAAAGACTCAAGTTTCATTGGGATATTAGAATGTATATCTCTTGTTTTGAGTTTTGGATCATAGTATCGGTTTTATGTTATGTTTTTCTAGTATAAACTGAGATTATCTTATTATTTGATCATCTCTTCTATTTTAGTGTGTAGTGGTATTCCTAAAAGTAGTATCCCACTAGTTCCTTTGGAAATTTTATTGTATTTTCCTGAATGGAATCAGAATCTAAATCATGTTATTTTAAAAGTTATCATTCAGTCAGTTTTTGATATAAAATAAAATGTTCTTTATGTCCAAAACAAATTTGTTGAGGTGTTACCAGGAGATAGAAATAATGGGTTTGATCATGTTAGTTATTATGTGATAATCCCACAACATTAATATTACATGTGATTCCCATTAGGGGAGTAATGGATGTAAAAGATTTATCATATCCTTGAATTGTTGGAAACACATGAGAAGATTGAGGTAAAATATGTAGATTTCATAATCTAGGGTATGATTAATAATTGGTAGGATTACATGGTACTAATAGTTATACATATTTTATTAGAATTTCAGGGTCCCAAGTCCAACTTATTTTAGTTTTTTTTAGAGTCACTATTGATAGTGATGTATCTAGAGTTCCAGTCCATATCATAGGGAAATTATTCGGTGTCATCATACCCAAATCGTTTCACTAAGTAGGTTCATTTCTCTCTAGATTTAGTAATTAATGACCAAAAAATGATCATATGTAACTATAGGGTTTAATACATGATATCAGATTGTATGTATTTATTTTTAATCTTTCTAACTACACAGATATTGTAGACAATGCAATGATGTAAGAGTTGGATGTGCCAGAAATGGTTGGTTATTTATACCCTACTTTTTCATCCAATGGAAGACTTAGTGGCATGCAGAGGAGGAATATGAAGTGAAATGATTATTACAAGAGTGGTGGGGGTGTTTCTCAGCTGATGGATACCTCAGAACCTTTATTTATATCTAGTAGTTTGTCTTTTACTTTCTATCACTATGGAATGGTTAGGCACACCTAGTGTTCTTGTTCCACACCTTTGATCATTAGTAGCAGTTGTGGATTCTAATGAAATATAATGTGATTCTATCCTGATATGTTTATGCCTCATTATGTTTAATGATCATCATCACCAAAGGCTTCTACAATATAGTAATATGATTTAATATCAACAGAGATCTTCCCTCAGGCTTTAAGAGTGGAGCACCTATACAAAGTGGATGACTTTTCGGCCTAGGTAGATGTGGTTCTAGAGACATTGAAATGTACCATATTTGTTGTATATTCAACAGTGTCTAAATTATTTGATATAGGTGCCTCCCAATCGTTTCAATCTACATTTTTTTTGGATATTACTAAACTTCTCATGATACTCATCTCCATTGGAATGGATAAGGGGACACCTCTTGGAAATAGGAAATAATAGGGTATTATGTTTCCTTATTATTACATGTTAATAGTTGATGATGATTTCTTCCAGTATTTCCTCATTCTTAATCTAGATCTTTTTAATATCATCCCTTGTATGGATTCACCTGTTTGCATCTTTCGAAGGTTGACTTTCATCATCGGTGTGTATCATTCCTTTTTTCTTATGTGAGTTCTCAAGTATTTTAGGGAGTATGAGACATGAGTTTAGGTCATATAGGATCTTTTTAATCATATCTAAAAATATTTTTTTCTAATATTTTAGATGAGCCTGAGACATTTATTTTTTTGGAATTATTCACTTGGTTGTTAGGGAAATTTATAGTGTTTTCTAAGATGGTTTATTAAATCTTCCTGTAGAGGGGGGGGGGGTAATGTTTATGATTGATATTGTTCTAGATATTCATCTGATTGTGATACATTCTTATCAAATGGTTCTATAATGGATGAAAGATATCAAGATTCAAATTGATTATATAATCAAGAATGTTTTTTCACCTCAGTATTTCACATTTGAAAACCACATTCTACATTTCCAAGATGGTTGATGGTTCACAACATATTTCTGTGTACTATTAGAATTTGAACATGGTAATGGTTACTATTAACTATCCTTTGACCTATTTGGAGGATTTTTTGAAGAGTTAAAGGGTTAAATGTGTTTTTTGAAGATCAATCTTTATTCAGTTTATCATCTTTTATGATTTTGTGAATCTAATAAACCAAAGATATCTATTTAGAGTAGGTACAACTATTACGAATATATTGTGATGTATTTTTGTCAGAATAATTATCTTATATTTTTTATGGGTTTATTTAATTAAATATTCCATGAATATCTTGAATCTTTTTTGGTAGTGTTCATAGATGAAATTTTGATTTATTCAAGCTCTGATAATGAGCATGGGAACCATTTGAGTTTGGCTCTAGAAATCTTGAGGATTCACCATTTGTATAGAATTATTTTGAAATGTGATTTATAGACCAATGAAGTGATGTTCATTTGTAAAATGATTTTTGAGAATGGCTTGTTAGTTGATCATAATAATGTGAAGGTTTTCTTCTCATAGTAAGACCCACAATACATATTTGAGATTCAGAGATTTGTTAGTTTTATTGGGTACTATCAACTATTCATCAACAATTTCATGAAGTTAGAAACATGTGTAACTACTCATACCAATAACGTGGTGAAATTAATCTGTTATGGAAAGTGTTAGTATCCATTAAATGAATAGAAATCACTTATAAAATCATCTCTTATTATGATATTACCTATGTCTGGTATGGGTATGTGATTTTTTGTGATGCTTTTGGTGATGTTTTGACTATGGTGCTCATGAAGGATAGTCATCTGGTGTTTTACTACTCTTTCAAGATTTGATTATGTGAGAATAAATACCCCACTCATGATTTTGAGTGTTCCACAGTTATGTATTTTATTGAATGTTGGGGGAACTATCATCATTAGGAGAGGTTCTCAAAAAATTCAAAACATAATATTTTGAGTTATATCTTTCCTTGAAAAGACATAAATATGAAATAGTGGTTGTGTGTGATGTAAAATCATATGATTGACTAAAACAACACCTACACCCAAAGAAAGGCGAATGGTGATGTCGAAACCCTTAGTAGAAAAGTACAACCACATGATATTATTGAATCAAAAGAGTATTGGAACCTTATGTGGATCTTCTCTCAGTTTCACATAAATCCTCAGGATGAAATTTTAGTTATGGTTATGACCAGTGTTTAGTTATCAACATATCCTCACAAGCCTATTCTATTGGACTGGAACTACGATGATTAATTCATGGTAATTATAGAAACCCTATATGGTAGGGAGACCGTTTTTGGTAATTCTCCCTATTTTGATGGCATTCTCTATTTTGGGGATTATTTTTTAATCCTATAATTTATGAGAATATTAGTTTTGAATGAATTTCATAGTTTATAAAGTCACATTAATATTGTAACTATGAAGAATTCATTATGATATGAGAAGATGATTTCTATGTCTGGGTATGATGCGTGAAATTAATAATTAATTATCCCAATGTTACACATGAAAATAAATAAATATAGTCCATATAAAACATTCTAGTTTTCTTTGGACTCTTCTAGTTCTAATTTGGAAATGGGATGAGTTTTCCATGAATGTTATTGTTTGATTACCATGGATTCCCTGAAGGAGGAATATTATCTAGGTGGTGATTGATCGATTGAAAAATTCTTTTCACATCCTTCCCGTCAGGGACACCACTATGGTTGATGTCCGTGGTAAGCTACATGTGCAAGAGGTTTTCAGGTTACATGGGGTTCCCTCTACCATTGTTTTGGATAGGGATCCTCAGTTTACCTCATGGTTATTGAATTATATCTAGAAGGTGATGGCGAATTATATCAGCTAGAGTAAAACGTAATATCTATAAGCCGATTGTTAGTTTGAGTGTGCTATTCCGATCCTTGATGGTGTAATCCATGCATGTGTCTTAGATTTTGGTGGATCATGGGATATCCATCGGGCACTGGTTGTGTTTTTTTATAAAAAAATTGATTAGTATGTGATCAAAATGGATCCCTTTGAGTATTTGTATGGACACCCATGAAAGTAACCTATTTTTTTGGGAAGAGGTGGGTGAGGAAACTTTGGTTAGATGGAGTCTTATTTAAGAGTCATTGGAGAGGATTCAAGATATTCATCATCTTTTGGATATAGCTCAAAGTCATCCAAAATTGTATGTAGATCTTTGGAAACTTTCATTTTATTTTTCTATTAGTGAACAGGTTTTCATAAACATCACTCCTCGGTTAGGTTCTTAATGTCTTAGAAAATAGTGATTGTTTTCTCTAAGATATATTGAACCATTTGAGTTCACCAAAAGGCTTGGGAAGTTTCATATTATATTGAATTTTTTTGTTTAGTGGATGGGTATTCATGATTTCATTTACATCTCTCAGCTCATAAATTACCAACCTAATCCCTCCCATTTTTTATGTTGGAAAGAAATTGAATTGGATCCAGATGTCTCTTTTGTAGAGAAACTAGTAGATATCATTAACTCTCTAGTGAAATTCTTTCTTGGGAAGTCAAATTCATTTGTTACAATATTATGACCAAATAGATAAAATTCTCATGATATTTTGAAGTGTGGGACATTAATGAGAGAGTAATGGACCCACAACTTTCTAGAAATCATTGAACCACCTAACTTCCTAGGGATATAAAGTATTATGGTCGGGAGTTTTTAACACCCTTATACAATCATTCAAATATTTCTCATCTCTCATTTGAATTCCCACTTTGTTTGGGTGAATTTTGGGACTTTTGAGGGGAGAGACTATTTTATGGGGGAAATGAACTAATGTTCAAGGATAAATGTTCATTAGAATTAGTGGATTCAGTATATAAATTTGAAAAATGACTAAGTGAATGTTCTTCAGGGTCCTAGTTTACCTGGGGGAGTTTTCTAAGTGTTTTTACATAATCTTCTTACCAATAATTTTAAAATCTTGAAATGGTTACATGGCGTGAAAACATTACTGGGATGATGTTTTGAACTATTATAAGGAATGGAAATTTTACATAAAATCCAAATTTTTCATATCCTAGAAGGTCAATCCTTGTTTTTTAACATTGTCGATGCCTTTTCAGTGTATATGGTTTCTGTGTATTTCACACTATGAACCCATGATACATATCCTATAATGTGCATAGCCTAAAGGGTTTTTTCACATCCCATCTAATTCGTTTTCTTTTTATGTGAATGCTCTACTATTAATTCCTAAGATATTTCCCATGTGGTTTTGGGGATCTCATCTCTTTCTAGATCATTTTGTTTAACAATTGATCTTCATTTTAGTTATATTGAATCACACCAGGTCGTTGATCTTTATTCTTATTTATTATCTTTGGAAACAGATGTGATGTTATGCTAATTTATAAAATCCATTTGTATTGCGGTGTTAATCTTTCTTGATTCTTCCATGATATATTATGCGATCATCCTCAAGAGTCTAACCTTTCTGTTGGATGTAGTGTGTTGTGTGTGTTTCATGAGGTATATGTTTTTTTATCTTACATGGTGAAAATTATTTTTTTTATTGTTTCTATGATGGAAGGATTGAATCTATTGTATCTTTTTTTGTCTTTGAATTCTTCCATGTTTTTTCATCTCATTGCAGGCATGTGAGACCCATGTTTGTGGTATGGGGTTTCGTATCTTTCATGTATTGGATGAATCTTAATTTCTATATCATTGATAAATTGTTTTAAAAATAAAATAGAATTATTAATGGATTGATGTGTGTGTCCGTTAAAATAGGTTTTTGAAAAAATATGTGTTTCCCATTTTTCTGATAAATTGAATATGTGATTTCACTTAATTGTGAAATGGATTTATGAAATGATTTTCAAATCATTGTTTTGATAATATTAGTTCAAAAATATATCGTGAGGTAAGACTTGAGTACATAGGTTAAAGGTGTATTAATAGGACAGGAATGTAGATACTATTAGTGGGTTCACTCATGGGGTGTTCTATGACTCCCAAGGCTTATTGTTATAATGAATTTCTACACATAGTGGGAGGTTCACTTGATATAGTTTACACTTCTCTCTAGACTAGATCTATATTCATAGGGACATGATTCACATGATTTTATATGTTTGGGTATGAGGGATCTTTCTATCCTAGCCTTTAGTAATGTTTGGTGTGATTTACATGTGCTATTTGAATGAAGTAATTTGGATTTGACATGATATGTGATATGATTTGAAACTATTTTACCAAGATAATTTGGAAATGTGGAAAAGGAGATTTATTTACTATGGTTTTGATTTAAATTTTTTTTAACTAGTTATCATGCCTCCATTTCATAAAAGTTGAATATTGTTTATATTTTTTACCAATAACTATTATGTATAACCTATGAGCTATCATACTAATCCTATTTAGTTCAAACCTTGTGCACCCATTCAGTAGTGTGTAGACCATGTTATGTCATTCAATGTAGGAGAATAAGGCATTACAATGAGGCATTAGGGATTCTAGCATCTTTTGATGGGTTGCTTTTGGCGATATAGTGCGAGTTTTCCCATGGTCCTTTGTTATTGGACATGTATATTTGATATTTTTTAGCTACATTAAAGTTGTATCACTTATTTTGTTTCCTTTTTTCTAGGAAATGTATTTATTATTTTAGACATCCATTATTTATTCCTATTATATTATATATATATATATTATTTTTCCAGCTTCATTTTGGAAGAAATAATTCTCTCTAGTTGTTTTTTATGCCTGAGTGCTAGTCAGCAGCCTATGGGGAACAGGAATGACCTTTGGGTGTGTTTCAGGTCAGGTTGGGAACTAGGTTGTGAGGGTATTTGGGTCATCTCACCATACTATCTTTAAAAAAATGATATAAGTAAATTTACAAAATAATACAAATTAATGATGTAAAAATTTGAGCACCCCCAAGAAGAGTCTTGAAATATACGCTACGGAATTGATGCGATAACTCTAGATGAGATGAATGAAGAATAATCTCATGATCACACATATAACATAGCTATATGCCCTATAATCTTAGGTGTATCTACTCATAAACCAGTACGGAGGTATTTATAAAGATGTGATAATAAAATGGAAAGCCAAATATATATATCTATCTTGTCATGATGCTCAAGTAGGTGTAGGAACATTTTTTCTATCAAGGTGGTAGAGTGGTCTACATAAAAAATTCCTTTAATCAATCACATAATGCATGAATGGGTGTAGAATTAGTATCTCTAAATAAACATTATCAGGAATGATGGATAAATTCTCATCAAGAAAACCCATTTTCAATGGGTAACCTTAAAAGAAACATGGTTTGATGACAATGTAAATGCATAGTAGATGATGTATGAGTGCACATCAATCGCTTATAGTTTCACCCATAACCGACTGTCTGTTGATGGGTAGACTGAGCATATATGAAACATCATGTAAAGTAATAGTCATCTCCCCATCAGGGAGATGAGATTTGTGTTTCCATGATGTCCATATCTCAACCAGTGCAGTAATCAAAAGATGATCAATTATGTTGAATTCACACATAGAGACTCCATAAAATTTATCACATATGAGGTATGTAATACAAATGAATGGAGGCGCATCATAGTTAAAATTATGTAACATATAAGTTATGTAATAATAATGACTAGAGGTGCATCATGGTGAAAATGATGTGCATTTAGAATAGAAAAATATCTAAAAGTTCATCACACCAACACGTCACAAGACCCGTGTTCCTAATGGGTTGAAAATAGAGTCTCCACCATAAAAATGTAAAAATAATAATATATTAATTGAAAAAACTATTTAGATCATACAAATTTTTTTATTTAGTCTAAAGTATTTTTTTCCAATTAATTTTTTTGTTAAAATGGAATATTTTATTTATAATATCGAGTTGCTTTTATATTTTTTATGTATTAGAATTATAAAATCATATTTCATTATAGTGGTATTGGTCAAATTATATAGGTATATTTAGATCATTACATTTAATGATTAAAATTAAAATAATAAATATGTGTAAAATGTTTTACATTAACCAATACAGTACAAAAATAACATTAACTTGTTTATTACTTCCCTATAACTCTAGGGAAACAAATCTATGTGTGACCTTCCAAGATGCATAAAACACACCTCCGTGTAGGTTCCTATTCATTGGTCTAATCCATATCATTTAAAATATGAGTAGACATTGGACTCCCTATTGATTGTAGCCTTATCATGTTTAGTAGAAGAGTGGCTGCATCAAATTACAGAACAAGATTCAGATATTCCACCAAAAACAACCCTATATTATTATAGTTGTCATTAATACTCTATATTCTATAAAATGGATTGAAAAATTACTCCCAAGATAAGATTACACAAGAACATGTTGTAATCACATGTACACAATGATACCATAGTGCTTGAAAGTTATCAACATCAAAATAATGTATCTTCTGTAAAATGAAAATCATTTAACCACTCTTACCCGTCATTGGTTCATGAGACTCAGTGAACTCAAATCTACACTCTACAGAGTCAAATGAATGGACACAAAAAGATTTAATATCTAGAAGAAATATATCAATTTCACATAGGAAATAATGACCATAACACTACCCTAGGTTTGTACCATCTTTGGGTTATTTTACCCATTACAAAAAATACGTTATAATGTTATAAAAGGACACTAGTACTAAATCTATAAATAAAATTAAAAACATTATGTTGATATTATATTATAGTTGTGGGTATTTTAATTAATATGAAATCTAATATGCCTAATTACCTATGATCGGTAATTTTCAAACTCCCATTATAACCCGATTTACACATTCTATGATGTTGCACGTCATATGTCCATATCACCTGCCACTATCATAAACCACCAACCAGTTATGCTCTATAATTTCCTCATTTAATCAAAAACTTCCTGATTAGGAATGTGAATATCTTCAAGACTCTCATCCATGATTTGTTATAGAAGTATGAATTCTAACAAATAAGATCTAATTTGAACACATATTATTATAATTACTACAATTATTTTTCAAAAAAAAATTTATTTATACAAATTTTTATGATTACTTACTTATTAATTATAATTAATTAATTATTAATTATTAATTAATAAGTAATTATAATTAATCATTAATTTTAATTAGTAATTATAAAAAATTAGTATTTAAAATAATTAATTATAAATTATAAATTATAATTAATAATTTCTAATTAGTATTATTTACTAATTAATTTTTTATCTATTATTTAATAATTAATTAATTATATTTAGTTAATGGTTAATATATCATTGTACCCGAATGACCCGAAGGCCTTCTTTTTAATTTTTTATGGATAATCCCCCTTTTAATGGTTGAAGGGGAACCCATACATGACCCGTAGGCCCAAGGTACAAGGTCCGACTGACCCGCAATACATGACATGAAGGCTCAATGGCATACCATGCACAATACATGACCCGTAGGACCAACCCACTTGAATTTACCCTCCCCAGATTTTGAATCATTGATCACCTAGCTCCACACCTTACATTGCTAATTGACTAGCACTACCCCGTACAATGTTTCACGGTGCCTGGTCCCAATGGCGGCTACTATACCCTCTCATTCTTCCAATCTGGTTAGCTCTGCTTCTAACAGCTACTACTCTTGTTGCTCTGATCCTCTTTTTGGGCATGTTCTGTGTGAACTGAGATACTCCATGGTCTACGTGGCCCGAAGGCCCTGTGGCCCGAAGGCCTTTGATGACCCGAAGGCCCTTGAGGCCCGTAGGCCCAAACCGATGGCCCGAAGGCCCAAATCGGGTGAATAGTTATGGCTGTTATAGTACCTAATAGTAAATTCTACAGAACTGCTATAGTGACTTCTACAGTACTACTATAGTGACCCAGAAACATTCCTCCACCCGGTTTTGAACCTGGGTCTCTTGGATTCCAAGCAGGAGCCCTTACCACTCGGGTACAGGCTCGTTGGAAAAAGTACACTAGTTTTTTAGGCTCAAGGGGTTACACGGAATAGGTGGGCTGTTACCCACCACTGAGTGCCTTTATGTACTCCCCCAGCCACAGTCCCAGGTGTAATGGCACCCAGGATTTCAGGCCAGCTCCACACGGGGTAGAGGGGCCCATGAGAGGTGATAAATTATAAATTATTAATTATAATTAATTTATTTTTAATTAATTAGTAATTCTAATTAAATAGAAATGATAATTAGTATTTATAATTTCATATTTATTCAATAGTAATTACTTACAGATATAATTATTAATTATATATTAATTAATTAGTATTAATTATTTAATAATTAACATTTAATATATTATTTAACAATTAATTTATCCTAATAAATTGTAATTACTATTTAATTCCTAACAATAAATCACTAAACCATTTTTTTAAATATATTCTTTTACGAAAGAAATAAATATATTTATTTAATATATAAAAAAACTAGTAATTAATTAACAAACTAAAAAAAAATTATTAAAATAAATTAAACTATTAGCTAAATATACTTAAAAACATTAAAAAAATTCTAAAATTTATATGAAAGTAAATTGGAAAAGAAAATTAAACAAATGGTTATATAACATTGGACATGGAAATTAAACAACATGAAAAAAATAAACATGTGATTGAAACAAGTAGCTAAATAATTTGGATAATCAAATTAAACATCTATCTAAATATAAACAATATAATGAACTCGGAAAAGAAATTTTCTAAATTTTTCTTAAAACAATTACACCAAATTATTTTAATGAATTATATAAAAAGTAATACCAAAAAATTTAAATGACAACAATATTTGAAGTGATCTTTAAGGGTGCATAGAACTAAGAGAGGGAGTTTCTAATTGGGTAAGGGTTGGAAGTTGTGTGATTTATGGGGGTGGTGTGGGGGTTCCTCAATATTTAAAGGGAATTTCATGTAGGGAAACACATGAAGTGGCACAAAAAAAAATTTTATACAAAGGAAGACAGTCAGATGAAGTGGATCTCTTCCATTAAAATTTTCCCGAATGTACTATTTGAAGTGGTGATGCAACTTTCTCTCTAAAAATTCATTTCATTTGGTGTTATTCTTGATGAACCATCAAGAACTGTATCTTATGGTGATCAACAGTCCCATTTACCAAAAATAAACCTCAATATTAATTAATTTAAAAAAAATCATCTAAACAATTTAGGTGGATGGAGATTATGGGTACCCATATGATCACAAATAGACTTTCCCAACATTCATTATATTATTTTTCTACAATTTCTATAGGCTCATGAAAGAAAGTTTTATTTTTAATAAAAAAAATTATACCTAAGGTAATATTTTTTTAATTAAAAGAAAAAAATAAAACTCTAAATGGTGATCAACATTGATTTTTTTAACATATTTATTTCTATTAAATTTTATAACAACAATAATTTTGGTATAATTAATAATAAATCATGATAATCATCAATGTTATTGTTATTGTTATTGATTTTTTACTGTTATTATGTATAAAATTATATATGTATTATATTCTACCATTTACTGATATACCATATATATGTTTGTTATTAACATTATATGTATATATATTGAATGAGAACTTATTTCACTCATAATTTATAAAATAATATAATTATATTCAATTATATATACAGTTGATAATGCTAATAATTTCCAATAAGTATGACTGATATTTTTTTTCTCTTTTCGTTATAACCACCACCACCACTATTATTATTATTATAATTATTGTTACTGATGTTCTTCTAGGGAATATATTAGTGGAAGGATAATTTCAAGGTATTAAATAGGTTTCCCATTTTTTTCTCCCCACATACTTTCTTAAATGATTATGTTTGGTGTTTTCTTTTCATTTTCTCCATCACTATATTTCTTATTTTCCTTACACTTATTCTACCAGAAAACAAAACATTTATATTCATCCTCTCTTTATTAACTCTAATAAAATCATGGTAAATGTAAACTTTAGCATAGATTATTACATGCTCTCCACTTTGTAAATACTCACTTATTAGGCATCACTAGTTAATCTTATCCTCTCTTATTTCTTGATAAAACATGATTTTTAACACTACAAGGAATCAAGACGCTCTTCCTAATTGTAAAAATAGTTTTTTCTTCATTTTCATAATTATATTAACAATTTTATATTATTTGATAGAATTATCACTCTACGTATTATTTTATAGTCAAAAAAAATTTGGATCATAAATAAAATAAAAATCTGTGGCTATGATATAAACATGACACATGATTTATTTCTAAAACTAATTTACTACAATGTTCAAAAGTCATATTGTTGAACACTTCCCTACTATATTTCCTAAAGAATTTTAATTCAACCTAAACTATCAAGGGATGAAGAATTCTTATTTCTCCTCTAACAACATTATCTCCATATTTCATTGAATTATATATTTTTTATTTCATTATATTAAATTTTATTTGTATATTAATTATTTATTAATATATAATCACTCAACTCACACACTGGTTAAACCAATATTTGAAGTTACATATCTTCTTGTGTTTACGTAACTGAATGGTAGATCAATGTTTCACCTTTTCCCAAGAAAATTACATGGGTTTTTAGACATGAGTGATGGTTTAAAAAAATTTGGGTGTTAGGGGTATGGAAATTTCTTATTGGGAAAGGTAACGGTTTTTATAAATATATTTCACTCTACTTAAAAATTGTGGTCTGTTTAATTTATATTATCTATCTTAAAAATTATAGGGGAATGAAGAGTGGTTTTAGGGCATTTTTATTCAAGTGAGATATTGGTTACATTTCCTAAAAAGTAGTTTGAGTTTCTTAGGCAGGTGTGGATAGTTAATGAGTGTCAATGATTCATGTTGTGTTTTATTTTATTATTTAGAGATTGACATAGTGATGTTCCACATTGTAAAATCGTTGATGGTGACATAAAATGAAACCCACTCTGACAAGATTATGGAAATTACTATTTATTAATTTATGTTCTACACAATTTTTTTAATTATATAATTTAGTTCATTAAAATAATGTGCATTATATAATATAATTAATTTATATTAACCATTCCAATATATTTTATTAATAAAACCTATTTTTTGGAATATCTGTAGCATTTATTTTCGTTTAATTGTTGTTTTAAAACAAATTAATAGTTTTTTTTGTTTTTTTAAATAACATTTATATTTAAATTCACAAATAAAAACATTCATATTATACACTTTTTCTATATTTATGGAATTATTTAGATGTAATTTTAATATGGTATAAATTATTGAGTGTGAGTAATCCAAATATGTTACATCCTTTAAAACATAGTTTAGTTTTTTTAGTGATTTTCACAACATCCTTATTTATGATTTTATAGTAATAAAAATGGATTTTATTGAAAGGTTAACTCTCTTGAAATTATTTGTTTATTTTTATTTTAAATGAACTTGTAGACAAAATAATTTTTTACTTTTCAAAAATTTATATTGATAAAATTTTTATCCTTAAGAAATATTTTTATAATGTTTTAAAACTATATTTTCAACTGAAACTATAGTCTCTTTATAATTTAAATAGAAAATATTTTTTCGCATTTTCATGATCATTATTTAAACTATCATAAATATAGTTTTTTTAAATTGAAAAAAAAAATAAAGTTTCATGTTCTATGATTTTGTGAGTCTAATAAACCTAATATATTTTTTTGGAGTTGGTATGACTATTATGAATATATTGTGATGTATTTTGTTCAGAATAATTCTCTTATATTTTTTATAGATTTTTTGAATAAAATATTACATGAGTATCTTGACACTTTTTGGGAAGTGTTCGTAGATGATATTTTGATTTATTTAGGCTCTGATCATGAGCATGGGAACCATTGGAGTTTGGTTCTAGAATCTAGAGGATTCACCATTTGTATGGAATTATTTTGAAATGTGGTTTATGGAACCAAGAAGTGATATTCATTTGTAAAATTATTTTTTAGACTGGCTTGTTAGTTGATTATAATAATGTGATGGTTTTCTTCTCCTAGTAAGAGCCACAAAACATATTTGAGATTCAGAGCTTCGTTAGTCTTACTGGGTACTACCGACTATTCATCAATAATTTCATGAAGTTAAAAACATGTTTAACTACTCTTACCAATAATTCAGGGATATTAATATGGGATGGAAAGTGTCATTCCCCTTTCAATGAAAATAAAAAACTTCTAACATCATCTTTTATAATGATATTACATATGTCTGGTAAGGGTATGTAATTTTTTATGATTTTGGTGACGTTTTGAGTTTGGTGCTCATGGAGGATAGTCATATAGTGTAATAATACTCTTTAAAGATTTTAGTATGTGAGAATAAATACCCTAGTCATTATTTTGAGTGTTCCACAGTTATGTATTTTAATGAATGATGGGGTAACTATCTTTATTGGGAGAGGTTCTCAAAACATTCTGACCGTAATATTTTGATCTATATCATTCCTTGAAAAGACATAAATCTAAAATAGTGGTGGTTTGTGATGTAAAATCATATATTTTACAAAAAAATCACCTACACCCTAGGAATGGGGAATGTTGATGTCGAAACCCTTAGTAGAAAAGCACCACCACATGCTATTCTTGAATCAAAAGAGGATTGGAACCTTATGGGGATCTTCACTCAGTTTCACCTAGATCCTTAGGATGAAATTTTTGTTAAGTTTATGATCAGTGTTTAGTTATCAAAATATCATCATGAGTCTCCTCTATTGTATTGGAACTAGGATGATTAATTCATGGTAATTATAGAAACCCTATATGGAGTGGAGACTTGTTTTTGTAATTCTCTCTCTCTTGATGGTATTCTCCATTTTGGGGATCATTTTTTCATCCTAGAATTTATGAGAAGATTAGTTTTTATTGAATTTCATAGTTTATAAATTCTCATTCATATGGTATCTCTGAAGAATGCGTAATGATATGATAAGATGGTTTCAGTGTCTAGGTATGATGCAAGAAATTAAAAATTATTTATCCCAATGTTACATATGCCCATAGATAAATACTGTGCATATAAAACTATCTAGTTTTATTTGGACTCTTATAGTGTCAAATTAAAAATGGGATGACTTTTTCATGAACATTATTGTTGGATAACCATGGAATCCATGAAGGAGGAATACTATCTAGGTGGGGATTGGTCGGTTGAAAAATTCAGTTCACATCCTTCCGATCAAGGACACCACTATTGTTGATGACCTGGGTAAGCTACATGTGCAAGAATTTTTGAGGTTACATGGGGCTCCCTCTACAATTGTTTTGGATAGGGATCCTCAGTTTACCTCATAGTTATTTAATTGTATCTAGAAGGTGATGGGGACTCATGTCAGGTTGAGTAAAACTTACAATCTATTGACTGATTCTTAGTTTAGTGCACTATTTAGATCCTTGAGGGTGTAATCCATGCATGTGTCTTAGATTTTGGGGGATCATGGGATATCCATCTGGAACTCATTTTGTTTTTTATAAAAAATTTGATTAGTATTTGATCAAAATGGTTTTATTTGAGTATTTGTTTGGAAACCCATGCAGGTCAACTTTTTGTTGTGATGGGGTGGGTGAGGAAGCATTGGTTAGATGGAGTCTTGTTTAGGAGCCATTAGAGAGGATTCAAGAAAAACATCATCTTATCGATAGAGCTCAAAGTCATCTGAATTTGTAAGTTTATCTTCAGTATCTTCCTTTTTTTTCTATTAGTGGCCAGGTTTTCTTAAAAGTCACTCTTCAATTAGGTTCTTATTATCACAGAAAATAGGGTATGTTCCCTCTATGATATATTGAACCATTTGAGTTCACTGAACGGCTTGGGAAATTTTCTTATCAGATTGAATTTTTTTTTTAGTGGATGGGTAATCATGATTTATTCTACATCTCTCAGCTCATGAATTACCAACCTGATCCCTCCCATTTTTAGCTTGGAATGAAATTGAATTGGATCAATATTTCACTTTTATAGAGAAACGAGTGGATATAATTGAATCCCTTGTGAAAGTATTTCATGGGAGGTAAAATTCATTGGTCACAATATTATAACCAAAAAGATCAAATTCTCATGAGATTTAGAAGTGTGAGTCATCAATGAGAGTGTAAAGGACCTACAACATTCTAGACATCATTAACCCACATAACATCCCAGGGATTGAAAGTATTATGGTAGGGAGTTTATGTAACACCCGAGACTTTTATGTTATATAAATCATCAAAGGAATCTTTTTCTATACAACACTTGCTTGGCTTGCTTTACACGCAATCGCGACCTTCCTCGATAGCTTGCGTCGTACGCAATACCGAGTTTCACTAAACAACATTATGCTATTAAAACTAGCCGTTATGAATAGTAATAACCACTTTTTGGAATTTTATAAATTTTATTTTTCAAAATGGACTTCATTTTTGGACTCAGAATATCGAAATTAGCCTAGGGTGAAATTTTGGTATTTTTCTGAAAACTTTCAATTTTTGATGAATAGTGAAACCACTAAGTGGTAGGTTAAAAACTGAATTTTGCATAAAACTTAATTTTACCGCTTCTGTGATTGGAATTTCGAAAATCCGAGAGACACGGTTAATATCAAGGACTAAAATGTGGTTCAATGAGATGAAAATAATTTTTTGGTGAATAGTAACTTTTTACTTTTTTTACCGCGGTTAATAGTAAATAGGGTAACTATGGGTAAATATGATATCAATATTACCCTAACACATGTCCTAATTCTATTGGACAAGTGTAATTCGACCAAAAACAAACTTAGGAATAAAATATGACCATTTAGGCCCACTTGGATTAGATTAGGACATTTATTATTAATTTATTTAAAGAAGGGTTAAAATAGTTAAAATCAAAGTTTAATAAGTAAATTATTTTTAATATGGGGTTATACATAAGATAAATTCGACTATAAATATTCATTAGAAAGCTAAAAAGATTTCCTACATAAGGGTATTTTATTTGTAATTTTTAGACATTAAATAATTTAATTTATTTATGACACAATGATGATGCAGTAATTATCTTATTAATGAAATATTGACATAATTGATGTTATAAACACCAAAATAAATGTAATTTGAGACTTTTTATGAATTCCACTAATTTTCTAGGTTACTATGATATATTAATGTTGATTTAATCGACTTGGTTCGAACATATAATTCTGTTATGACTTTCACAAAAATCATATATCAAATAGTGTCAAAATTGACACAAAATAGTTTTTAAATCAAATATTATATTATTAATTGTTATTTTATTCCTAAAAATATAAGGTTCGGCCAAATGACTTAGATAAGGATATATATATTAATAATAAACAATTTGGGGTTCGTTTGGCATGTTATAGTAAGTTTATTAACCATATAGTGAAAGAAAACAAAAAGACACTGTAAAAGTTAAATTAATTAACTTAGAGTTAAATCTAATTGATAAGGTTAAAATAATACCCTAAACTTGTCTAAATCTTATTGGATTATAGTATTTCGACCCTTCCCAACTTTATCTTCGAAATAAGACCCTTTGGAACCATTATAAACCGATTTTGACTTTAATATAAAATAATATTTTGAGATATTCCTAAGGTGCCCCTCTCCTCCGTTATAAAAGGGCACCTCCTCCCCCTCCTCCTCACACCAATTTGAGCACTCAAGCTCGGCCAAACCCTGCCATTTTCCCTTATCCACTTCCCTAGAATAATCCTAGAGGTCCTGGTCTTCTCCAAAGACCAATCTTAGTTCCTTAAGTGGAGGATTCAAAAAGGCGTTCTAAAGAAGAGGTAATATCCATTACCGATCTTTTCAATTTCTTTCTTCTTCAACTTCTTCTTCTTTAGTTGTTTCATGATAAAGTAATAACATCAGTATTACTTACATACTGATATGTTATTATAAATATGAAACAACCCTAATTCACCTTCTATCCATCCTACGGAAAAATTAAATCACCGCGCGTGCGTACGTACGGAATACCGTCTCCACGCCGTGGTGTAATCTATTTTCCACCATCACCTTACAAGGATGGGTATAATGGTGTAATCAGTAACTATATATGATTATTATTAAGTAATATTGATACTGAAATAATATATATATATACTCCAATACAATTCCACGATCATAGGAACGATATCATCACTCGTGCGTACGTACGGAATACCGTCTCCACGATGTGATGCGACTCGTTCTACATGATCTTCATTTCATAATGATTATATAAATGAATTGAATGAATGAATATGGTATATACTACACTAATACCATTCTGGAAATGAATTATCTATAACCTAAAGATAAGAATAAGAATTTATTCGACAAAACACGCATAAGAACAAAAAGTTATAAAGACCCGAGTAACAAGTAACAATGAAATATTACTAACAAGAAGCTAATAATATGACCATATATGATCTCATATCAATATGTATGATTCTGGAATAAGTCAATAACATTATTTAAACCATTATACAGTAGCTTCGGACACGAACAAAGCAAATCGGACCTAAGGTAAGGGAAATATCACAATCTCATTTTTATTCGAGATTGTTTATTCGTAAGTATTTACTGGGGTGTATTTTATCATCCACATCCATGTTCCCTCAATATGTAATATTGTTTCCATCCACTTGCAATAGTTTAAATCCAATTTTACCCTTAGGTGAGTTTTTAGTAAAGAATATGAAAGGAATCTTTTGCCGTTTTTCCGTACGAGGTACTTTTTGACTTTTCCGACAAAAGTACGAAGAATGTTTTTTTAACATATACGGCATGAATGGATTTTTAAAACATTACTTCAAAGAAGCTTCCTTTACAAGTTTTCAAGTTTATTTTTAATCAACTTCTTTTATTTTAAAGTTGTATGACATGTTATGAAAGGAAAAATGTTTTTGAAGAAGAAAGGATATTTTCCTCAAGAATTCAATTCAAGTGTTTTATCAAAATTATTTTCCATCTAAGATAATAAAGGGTTCTGTTTCTATCCATATTTTTACATTGATTTGACTATGTTGTGATGGAATTATGTTTATGAATTCCTTTATCTTATATGAATGGTTTTATGATGTCATGTTGTTTAAGAATACCATTTTTATTACATGGGTTATGCGATGATGTATGATTTATGATTATGTGGCACACATAAGAAAGGATTCATTATAAGATGGGTGGGACCTATATCTCCCTCCAATGCATTGGGTAAAGATTTTATATCTCATGAGATAGACAGGGCTGGAACGGAAGGTTATTTCGGTTCAGTGATACAGGACTGAAATGAGGAGTGAACTCGGTTCAGAAAGGGACTTTGTCCACTAAGATAGTCTTGGCAATGAGTCATGACTAACAAGAAATGATTTTCCATGATTATGTGTGCATGACACAAAGTTTCAAGTTTTATGTTATGGGGATCTCATTTTCACTTCTATGATTTATTCCATGTTAAGATATTATGATCTCTTTTGCAGGTTTTGATTTTCAAAAAGATATGATATGATTTTTATTTCCTTTATTTGCCCTTGCTGAGCATTTGAGCTCACCCTTTTATGTTTTCTTTTCCCCAGGTCAGGAAGATGGATATTAAGTAGAATATGCTAAAAGGGACCCTAGATATGATGAAATAAATGGGAGACACTGTAGAAGATTTATGAACCAGTTGTTTATGTTTCCCAGTTTCTAAAGACACTATACCTATACGGTCCTTTGTGGTTTTGTCATATGTTGTAATAAGTGTGCTTCAATTTTGAAGTATTAACAATGTATGTAAAGTATGGGTCGTTATAGTTGGTATCAAAGGAAAGGTATAGTCAACCTTTGGAAACTAGGATGTGAAAGCCTTAGTAAGAACCCTAAGGATAAGTCTAAGCATAGAACACAATCTTAGTGTTTTAGAAATGTCCTTGAATAACCTAGGATAAGACCTTAAGCATGAAAATTTTATTCTTGAATTATGTGGTTTCCTATTATAATTAGTGTTGCTCACACTATTCTCCTTGGTTTTAGTCAATGGCTGGAACCCGAAGGAACCGTGTTAATGCGGAATGCGATGGGCAATGCAATGATTGTCCCCCTGAGCAAACAAACGATATGGGAGATGGAATGCAAAATCTTGTAGCCATGCTCACACAACTTTCTCAAGCTATGAATCATGCAGGATTTCCAAACGAACAAAGGAGGGAGCAACATTCTGTTGAATCCTTCATGAGGCAGCGTCCACCTTCTTTCAGCGGGTCTACTGATCCATTAGTTGGTGAACAATGGATTAGTACTACTGAAAAGATATTTTCAGTTCTTCAATGTTCTGAGCATGATAAAGTCATCCTAGCAGTGTATCGTTTGGAAGGAGATGCTGATCAATGGTGGAATCTTGTTAAGAATACGAGGCAAAGGGATGAAATTGAGTCCATGGAATGGGACGAGTTCAAGAACTTGTTTTTCAATAAGTACTTCCCTCGTATTCTCCGAACAAAGATGGAGAAAGAGTTCCTTGAACTGAAGCAAAGGGATGATGAATCTGTTAGTACCTATGAAGCAAATTTTACAAGACTTGCAAGGTACGCTTCTGGTATTATTATCCAACCTGAGAGTAAGATCGATCAATTCTTTAGTGGCTTAAAACCAAGTCTTCGAAGGGCGTTAGCCATAAGGGACTTCAATAGCTATGAGGAAATCGTTCGATGTGCTCTCAAAGTCGAGATGGAGATTGGAGTAACCCATCAGTCACATGGGTTTGATAAGAAGAGGAAGATGGAATTCAAAGAAAAATCTAAAGAGCACACGGAAAAGAAGATGAGCTTTTCCTTATGCTCAAAGTGTGGAAAGAAACATGGAGGGAGTTGTCTTAAAGGGACAAGTAAATGTTTTAAATGTGGAAAGGAAGGCCATCGGGCATTTGAATGCCGTGATAATGGGAAGAAGATGTCTAATGATGCAAACAAAGGAAGGGATACACAGAATGAACCTACTACACTTCAATGTTTCAAGTGCAAGGAGATGGGGCATTATGCCAATCAATGCCCAAATCCAAGGGTTGATGATGATGGTCGACGTCAACAAACTCTTAAGGCTAAAGACAAAGGAAAGTCACATGCAATTTCTATCAGCGATGTGGAGTACGATAATGAAGTGGTGAAAGGTACACTTACCGTCCACTCTAAAGTAGCAAATGTTTTATTTGATTCTGGATCCACACACTCTTTTATTTCTGAAAAATTTTCTAAGGGTATCACCGTATTACCTCAACAATTAGATGTTGAGTTAGCTGTGACAACACCTAATGGCACATCAATCGCATCAAAAGTTTATAATTCTTCTCCGATCGAAGTTTGTGGGAAAGTGATTCCTGCAAATCTTGTGATCCTTCCTTTAGTGGAATTTGATGTGATTCTTGGCATGGATTGGCTTTCTCTACATGGAGCTCATATCAATTGCCAAAGAAGGGAAGTCACATTTCATATTCCAGATCAATCTACGATCGTCTATCGATGCAAGGATGAATATAACCTTCCAGTGGAAATTTCTTCCATCTTATGGGTATTGATTCCACTAAATGAAGGTTATTTATCTCAAATGGTTGGTGAGAAACTCACGATTAAGAATATGCCCATTGTAAGGGAGTTTGATGATGTCTTTCCGGAGGAATTACCGGGTCTTCCACCAAATCGTGAAGTTGAGTTTTCAATAGAACTCGTACCGGGTGCTTTGCCTATTTCAAAGACACCTTATAGAATGGCCCCAATTGAGTTGCAGGAATTGAAGAAGCAACTCCAAGAGAATCTTGATAAGGGATTCATACGCCCTAGTGCGTCACCTTGGGGAGCACCTGTTCTATTTGTTAAGAAGAAAGATGGATCAATGAGACTTTGCATTGATTATCGAGAACTTAACAAGATCACTATCAAGAACAAATATCCTCTCCCACGCATTGATGACTTATTTGACCAACTACGCGGAGCTCAATACTTTTCCAAGATTGATCTTCGTTCAGGGTATCATCAATTAAGGGTCAAAAGGGAGGATATACCAAAGACGGCTTTCCGTACAAGGTATGGACACTATGAATTTATAGTGATGCCATTTGGTCTTACTAATGCCCCTGCTATCTTCATGGATCTAATGAATAGAGTCTTTAGAGACTATCTTGATCAATTTGTGGTAGTCTTTATAGACGATATTCTTGTCTATTAAAAGAGCAAGGAAGAACATGAAGATCACTTGAGAATTATATTGAAGACCCTGAGAAAGGAGAAGCTTTATGCCAAATTTACCAAGTGTGAATTTTGGCTTCAAAAAGTTGCATTTTTGGGTCACATAATCTCAAAAGAGGGGATATCTGTGGATCCAGCAAAAACAGAGGTTATCGAAAGATGGTCGAGACCAACAACAGTAACTGAGATCCGAAGTTTTCTTGGTTTGGCTGGATATTATCGACGTTTTGTAAAAGATTTTTCACGATTATCTAATCCACTCACCAAGTTGACTCGGAAAAGAGTTAAGTTTGTCTGGACAGAGGAATGTGAAGAGAATTTCAAGGAGTTGAAAAGAAGGTTATCCAGTGCACCTGTGCTCACACTGCCTTGTAGTGGAGAAAGGTTTGTGATCTACAGTGATGCATCCAAGAAGGGATTGGGGTGTGTTCTTATGCAAAATGATATGGTGATAGCTTATGCCTCACGACAGTTGAAAATCCATGAGAAAAATTACCCAACACATGATTTGGAGTTGGCTGTGGTAATCTTTGCATTAAAGATTTGGAGGCATTACCTTTATGGTGAAAGGTGTGATATTTATACTGATCATAAAAGTTTAAAGTATATTTTCACACAAAAGGAGCTGAATATGCGCCAAAGAAGATGGTTGGAGCTGATTAAGGATTATGACTGCTCAATCCATTACCACCCTGGGAAAGCAAACAAGGTGGCAGATGCATTAAGTCGACAAGACCATGCTAGTTTATCCATGATGAGGATCACAAAAGATCCAATATTTATGGATTTACAAAGGATGGATCTTGGAATTATAATGGAAGGTGAAAAATCTTATCTTTCTCAAATGAATGTTCAACCATCTATACATGTGAAGATTAAAGAGGCACAGAAAGAAGATGTCGAGTTACAAAAGAAGGTGAGAAATGTTCCTGAATTCAACCTTGATTGTGATGGGATAATAAAGTTCAGGAATCGGGTTTGCGTTCCTCCCATCCCCGAATTAAAGAATGAGCTGCTGGATGAGTCTCATAGTTCATCATTTTCTATTCATCCTGGAAGCACGAAGATGTATAGGGACCTGAAAGAGTACTTCTGGTGGGATGGCATGAAAAGAGATGTTGCTGAATATGTCTCTCGATGCTTGGTTTGTCAACAAGTTAAAGCTGAGAGACAGAAGTCTAAGGGGATGTTACAACCATTACCCATACCCGAATGGAAATGGGAAAACATCACTATGGACTTTGTCACAGGACTTCCTAAAACATCCAAAGGCAATAATGCTATCTGGGTCATAGTTGATCGTCTTACAAAGTCTGCACACTTCATTGCTATTAGAGAGGATTTCTCTCTAGATCAGCTTGCCAGGATATATGTAAAGGAAGTGGTGAGATTGCATGGAGTACCACTTTCTATTATATCTGATCGAGATCCGAGATTTACCTCGAAGTTCTGGCGAAGTCTTCAGCATACTCTGGATACAGAGTTGAGTTTCAGCACTGCTTATCATCCCCAGACAGACGGTCAGTCTGAGAGAACAATTCAAACCCTAGAAGATATGTTGAGAGCTTGCTCTATGGATTTCAAAGGAGGTTGGGATCAACACCTACCTTTGGTGGAATTTTCTTATAATAATAGCTTTCACTCCAGTATTCAGATGACTCCTTATGAAGCTCTCTATGGAAAGAAATGCAGGACTCCAACTTGCTGGGATGAAGTTGGGGAAAGAAAGCTATTAGGACCTGATCTCGTTGATGAAATGGCAGAAAAGGTTAGATCTATTCAACAACACATAAGAGCATCTCAGAGTCGACAGAAAAATTATGCCGACAACCGAAGAAAAGACCTAGAGTTTGAAGTGGGTGATAAAGTGTTCTTACGAATATCTCCCTGGAAGAGGGTTATGAGATTTGGAAAGAAGGGGAAGTTGAGCCCTAGATATATCGGTCCTTTCGAAATACTGGATCGTGTTGGGAAGGTAGCTTACCGATTGGCGCTTCCACCGAATCTCTCTCAAGTTCACGATGTGTTCCATGTATCTCTCCTGAGAAAGTACATACCAAATCCTTCACATGTACTCAGCTCAGAAGTTGTACCGCTGGAGCAAGATCTTTCTTATGAAGAACAGCCGATAGAGATTCTGGATCGTAGCGAAAAAGTCCTACGAAACAAGACCACTCGCTTGGTGAAAGTTTTATTGAGGAACCACCAACTTGAAGAAGCTACATGGGAGCTTGAGGATATGATGAGGGAGAAGTATCCTCATCTGTTTGTTGCAAAGTGACGAATTTCGAGGGAGAAATTCTTTTTAAGGGGGGTAGAATGTAACACCCGAGACTTTTATGTTATATAAATCATCAAAGGAATCTTTTTCTATACAACACTTTCTTGGCTTGCTTTACACGCAATCGCGACCTTCCTCGATAGCTTGCGTCGTACGCAATACCGAGTTTCACTAAACAACATTATGCTATTAAAACTAGCCGTTATGAATAGTAATAACCACTTTTTGGAATTTTATAAATTTTATTTTTCAAAATGAACTTCATTTTTGGACTCAGAATATCGAAATTAGCCTAGGGTGAAATTTTGGTATTTTTCTGAAAACTTTCAATTTTTGATGAATAGTGAAACCACTAAGTGGTAGGTTAAAAACTGAATTTTGCATAAAACTTAATTTTACCGCTTCTGTGATTGGAATTTCGAAAATCCGAGAGACACGGTTAATATCAAGGACTAAAATGTGGTTCAATGAGATGAAAATAATTTTTTGGTGAATAGTAACTTTTTACTTTTTTTACCGCGGTTAATAGTAAATAGGGTAACTATGGGTAAATATGATATCAATATTACCCTAACACATGTCCTAATTCTATTGTACAAGTGTAATTCGACCAAAAACAAACATAGGAATAAAATATGACCATTTAGGCCCACTTGGATTAGATTAGGACATTTATTATTAATTTATTTAAAGAAGGGTTAAAATAGTTAAAATCAAAGTTTAATAAGTAAATTATTTTTAATATGGGGTTATACATAAGATAAATTCGACTATAAATATTCATTAGAAAGCTAAAAAGATTTCCTACATAAGGGTATTTTATTTGTAATTTTTAGACATTAAATAATTTAATTTATTTATGACACAATGATGATGCAGTAATTATCTTATTAATGAAATATTGACATAATTGATGTTATAAACACCAAAATAAATGTAATTTGAGACTTTTTATGAATTCCACTAATTTTCTAGGTTACTATGATATATTAATGTTGATTTAATCGACTTGGTTCGAACATATAATTCTGTTATGACTTTCACAAAAATCATATATCAAATAGTGTCAAAATTGACACAAAATAGTTTTTAAATCAAATATTATATTATTAATTGTTATTTTATTCCTAAAAATCTAAGGTTCGGCCAAATGACTTAGATAAGGATATATATATTAATAATAAACAATTTGGGGTTCGTTTGGCATGTTATAGTAAGTGTATTAACCATATAGTGAAAGAAAACAAAAAGACACGGTAAAAGTTAAATTAATTAACTTAGAGTTAAATCTAATTGATAAGGTTAAAATAATACCCTAAACTTGTCTAAATCTTATTGGTTTATAGTATTTCGACCCTTCCCCACTTTATCTTCGAAATAGGACCCTTTGGAACCATTATAAACCGATTTTGACTTTAATATAAAATAATATTTTGAGATATTCCTAAGGTGCCCCTCTCCTCCCTTATAAAAGGGCACCTCCTCCCCCTCCTCCTCACACCAATTTGAGCACTCAAGCTCGGCCAACCCCTGCCATTTTCCCTTCTCCACTTCCCTAGAATAATCCTAGAGGTCCTGGTCTTCTCCAAAGACCAATCTTAGTTCCTTAAGTGGAGGATTCAAAAAGGCGTTCTAAAGAAGAGGTAATATCCATTACCGATCTTTTCAATTTCTTTCTTCTTCAACTTCTTCTTCTTTAGTTGTTTCATGATAAAGTAATAACATCAGTATTACTTACATACTGATATGTTATTATAAATATGAAACAACCCTAATTCACCTTCTATCCATCCTACGGAAAAATGAAATCACTGCGCGTGCGTACGTACGGAATACCGTCTCCACGCCGTGGTGTAATCTATTTTCCACCATCACCTTACAAGGATGGGTATAATGGTGTAATCAGTAACTATATATGATTATTATTAAGTAATATTGATACTGAAATAATATATATATATACTCCAATACAATTCCACGATCATAGGAACGATATCATCACTCGTGCGTACGTACGGAATACCGTCTCCACGATGTGATGCGACTCGTTCTACATGATCTTCATTTCATAATGATTATATAAATGAATTGAATGAATGAATATGGTATATACTACACTAATACCATTATAGAAATGAATTATCTATAACCTAAAGATAAGAATAAGAATTTATTCGACAAAACACGCATAAGAACAAAAAGTTATAAAGACCCGAGTAACAAGTAACAATGAAATATTACTAACAAGAAGCTAATAATATGACCATATATGATCTCATATCAATATGTATGATTCTGGAATAAGTCAATAACATTATTTAAACCATTATACAGGATCTTCGGACACGAACAAAGCAAATCGGACCTAAGGTAAGGGAAATATCACAATCTCATTTTTATTCGAGATTGTTTATTCGTAAGTATTTATTGGGGTGTATTTTATCATCCACATCCATGTTCCCTAAATATGTAATATTGTTTCCATACACTTGCAATAGTTTAAATCCAATTTTACCCTTAGGTGAGTTTTTAGTAAAGAATATGAAAGGAATCTTTTGCCGTTTTTCCGTACGAGGTACTTTTTGACTTTTCCGACAAAAGTACGAAGAATGTTTTTTTTAACATATACGGCATGAATGGATTTTTAAAACATTACTTCAAAGAAGCTTCCTTTACATGTTTTCAAGTTTATTTTTAATCAACTTCTTTTATTTTAAAGTTGTATGACATGTTATGAAAGGAAAAATGTTTTTGAAGAAGAAAGGATATTTTCCTCAAGAATTCAATTCAAGTGTTTTATCAAAATTATTTTCCATCTAAGATAATAAAGGGTTCTGTTTCTATCCATATTTTTACATTGATTTGACTATGTTGTGATGGAATTATGTTTATGAATTCCTTTATCTTATATGAATGGTTTTATGATGTCATGTTGTTTAAGAATACCATTTTTATTACATGGGTTATGCGATGATGTATGATTTATGATTATGTGGCACACATAAGAAAGGATTCATTATAAGATGGGTGGGACCTATATCTCCCTCCAATGCATTGGGTAAAGATTTTATATCTCATGAGATAGACATGGCTGGAACGGAAGGTTATTTCGGTTCAGTGATACAGGACTAAAACGAGGAGTGAACTCGGTTCAGAAAGGGACTTTGTCCACTAAGATAGTCTTGGCAATGAGTCATGACTAACAAGAAACGATTTTCCATGATTATGTGTGCATGCCACAAAGTTTCAAGTTTTATGTTATGGGGATCTCATTTTCACTTCTATGATTTATTCCATGTTAAGATATTATGATCTCTTTTGCAGGTTTTGATTTTCAAAAAGATATGATATGATTTTTATTTCCTTTATTTGCCCTTGCTGAGCATTTGAGCTCACCCTTTTATGTTTTCTTTTCCCCAGGTCAGGAAGATGGATATTAAGTAGAATATGCTAAAAGGGACCCTAGATATGATGAAATAAATGGGAGAAACTATAGAAGATTTATGAACCAGTTGTTTATGTTTCCCAGTTTCTAAAGACACTATACCTATACGGTCCTGTGTGGTTTTGTCTTATGTTGTAATAAGTGTGCTTCAATTTTGAAGTATTAACAATGTATGTAAAGTATGGGTCGTTATAGTTTATAACACCCTTATACATTCATTCAAGTATTTCCCATCACTCATTTCAATTACCGCTTTGTTTGGGAGAATTTTGAGACTTTTGAGGAGAGAGATTATTTTATGTGCGAAATAAACTAATGTTCAAGGATAAATGTTCGTTAGAATTAGTAGATTCGGTACATAAATCTGAATAAGGATTAAGTGGATGTTCTTCAGGGTCCTACTTATCTTGGGAGAGTTTTCTAAGTTTTTTTACATAATCTTCTTACCAGTAATATTCATATCTTGAAATGGTAACCTAGCATGAAACCTTTGTTGGGATGACATGTGAACTATTATAAGGAATGAAAATTTTACATAAAATAATTTTTTTTCACATCCTAGAAGGTAAATATTTTTTTTTTAACTGATTTGATGTCTCCTCAGAGTATATGGTTTCTGTGTATTTCACACTATCAACCCATGATTCATATCCTATAATGTGCCTGACTTATAGGGTTTTTTCACTTCCCATCTAATTCATTTTCATTTTATTTGAACGCTTTACCATTAATTCCTAGGAACTCTCCTAGGTTGTTTTCGGGATCTCATCTCTTTTTGGATCATTTTTTTTGACAATTGATATTCATTTTAGTTACATTGAATCACACTAGGTCAATGATCTTTATTATTCTTCATTATCTATTGAAATAGAAGTGATTTTATGATTAATTTCCAAATCCTTTGGTATTGTGGTGTTAATACTTCTTGATTCTTCATTGATATATTGTGTGATCATCCTCTATAGGCTGACCTTTCTGTTGGATTCATTGTGGTGTGTGTGTTTCAGGAGGTATAAGTTGTGTTATATTACATGGTGAACATTATTATTGTTTAATTGTTTCTTTGATAGAAGGAATGAATCTATTTCCTCTGTTTTTTTCATTGAATCCTTCCATGTTTTTTGATCTCATTGCGGGTATGTGAGACCCATGTTTGGGGTGGGTGGTTTCGTATCTTTCATGTATTGGATGAATCTTAATTTTTTTATTTATGATAAATTGTTTTTAAAATAGAATAGAATTATTGATTTATTGATGTGTGTGTCTATTAAAATAGGTTTTTGAAAAAATATGTGTTTCCCCTTTTTTTTAATAAAATGAATAGGTGTTTTCAATTAATTGTGAAATTGACTTATGAAATGATTTCAAATCATGGTTTTGATTAAATTAGTTAAAAAATATATCATGAGGGAAGCCTTGGGTACATAGGATAAAGGTTTAGTAATAGGATAGGTATGTTTTGTAGAGACCCAAATCTTAACGTACATGGACATTAAATTACTTTGGCGGAATACTTAGTACATAACAAAAACACACACACAAGGACTGTAATAGTTTAGTGTCTTTGGAAACACGGAACATAATCTTCTAATCATGGTGAAAGATCTTCAACATCACCCATAAAGATCTTCCCTTTTTTTTCTTACCTAAAACCCTTATTTATATCCTGGGGAAAAGAAAACATAAAAGAGTGAGCTCAAATGCTCAGTAAGGGTAAAAAAAAGAAAAATAAATCACATCATATTCATAAGAACATAACATTTTGGAAATCTTAACCTGCAAAAGAGATCATAATATCATAACATGGGATAAATCATAGTAGTGAAATGTAATCCCAATAATCATAACATAAAACATTAAACTTTGTGGCATACACACATAATCATATAGAATCATTTCTTATTAGTCAAGACTCATTTGCAAGACTATCTTAGTGGACAAAGTCCATTTCTGAACCGAGTTCACTCCTCGTTTCAGTCCTGTTTCACTGAACCGGTATAACCTACCATTCCAGCCATGTCTATCTCATGAGATATAAAATCTTTACCCAATGCATTGGAGGGAGATATAGGTCCCACCCATCTCATAATGATACCATTCTTATGTGTGCCACAAAATCATAAACCATATATCATAGCATAATCCATGTAATAAAAATGGGAATCTTAAACATCGTGACATCATAAAACAACTAATATAAGATAAATGAATTCATAAAAATAATTCCATCACAACATAATCAAATCAATGTAATAATAGGGATAGAAACAGAACCCTTTATTATCTTAGATGGAAAATAATTTTGATAAAATGCTTGAACTCCATTCTTGAGGAAAATATCATTTTTACTTCAAAAACACTTTTCCTTTCTTAACATGTCATACAATTATAAACTAAAATAAGTTCATTAAAAATAAACATGAAAACTTGTAAAGGAAGATTCTTTTAAATAAGGTTTTAAAAATCCATTCATGCCGTATAAGTTAAAAAAAACATTCTTCTCGTACTTTTGTCGGAAAAGTCAAAAAGTACCTCGTAGGGAAAATGACAAAAGATTCCTTTCATATCTTTTACTAAAATCTCACCGAAGGGTAAAATTGGATTTAAACAATTGTAGGTGGATGGAAACAATATTACATATTGAGGGATCATGGATGTGGATGATAAAATATTCCCCAGTAAATTCTAAAATATAAACAATCTCGGATAAAAATTGAGATTGCGAGATTTTCCCTTACCATAGGTCTGATTTGCTTCGTAAGTGTCTGAACCTCCTGTATAATGATTTAAATAATATCATTGACTTATTACAGAATCATATTAATTGTTATTATATCATATATGGTTCACTTATTACTTTATATTACCCATTCTTTTGTAAATTCCATGTTAAAGAGTGTTTTGGGTAAAATCGTTTCATTTGTCATCCGTGTTTTGACTTGTAAATATTCATATGATTACTTAAATCATGATTAATTAATTTAAGAATATAAAACATGATTTATATATAATATATATTCATAATATACATATATATAATAAATCAGTAAATGGAAAGAAATACACCGTTCATGGAGACGGTAGGCCGTATGTACGCATGAACGCTGTTTTCGTTTCCTTATTGAGTTGAATGGAATTAAGTAGATGACATACATATATATACACATAAATACAGTATCATTATTATGTAATATATTTCATTATTACTTATTATATATACTTTATAATCATTCATGAATGGTTAATCATTGAGAATGAATCTCATCGCGTCGTGGAGACGGTATTCCGTACGTACGCACGAGCGATGATATCGTTCCCATGATCGTGGAATTTTATTGGAGTGTATGTATACTATTACAGAATCAATATCACTTTACAATAATCAGATATAGTTATTATTTACACCATTATTCCCATCCAAGTAAGGTGGTGGTGGAAAATAGATTACACCACGGCGTGGAGACGGTATTCCGTACGTACGCACGCGCGGTGATTTCATTTTCCGTAGGATGGATAGATGGTGAAATATGGTTGTTTCATACTTATAATAACATATTAGTATATTAGTGATACTTATGTTATTACTTCTTAATGAAACAACCTTATAAGAAGAAGTGGAAGAAGAAATAATGGTGAAAGAATCGGTAACGGAAATTACCTCTTCTTTGAAGCGCCTCTTTGAGACCTCCTCTTTGGGCACTAAAATTGGTCTTTTAGAAAGACCAGAACCTCTAGGATGTTTCTAGGGAAGTGGATAGGAGAATTTGGCAGAGGTTGGTCGAGCTTGAATGCTCAAAGTGGTGTGAGGAAGAGAGGGAGGAGGTGCCCTTTTATAAGGGAGGAGAGGGGCTCCTTTGGAAAACTAAAAATATTATTTTATTATAAAGTCATATTCGGTTTTAAATAGATCCAAATTGATTTATTTATAAGCTAAGGTGGGGATGGATAGAAATACTCTCATCCAATAGAATTTAGTAAAGTTTAGGTTCCTATTTTAACCTTATCATTTAGATTTAATATTAAGGTAAATAATTTTACTTTTACCGTGTCTTCTTGTGTTCTTACACTATATGGTTAATAAACATACTATAACAAACCAAACGAACCCCAAGTTGTTTATTATTAATATATATAACATTATCTAAGTCATTTGGCTGAACCGTGGATTTTTAGGAATAACATAATAATTAATAATATAATATTTGTTTTAAAAACTATTTTATGTCAATTTTGACACTATTTGGTAATTGATTTTTGTGAAAATCATAACAGAATTATTAGTTCCAAAAAAGTTAATTAACTCAATACTAACATTTCATATTAACCTATAAAATTAGTGGAATTCATAAAAAGTATCAAATTATATTTATTTAGGTATTTATAATATCAATTATTCTAATTTTTCACTATTATGGTAATTACTGCATCATCATTGTGTCATAAATAAATTTAATTATATAATATATAAAAATTATAAATAAAATATCATTATGTAGGAAATCCTATTATCTTTATAATGAATATTTACAATCTAATTTATCTTATGTATAACCCTATATTAAAAATGTTTTGGTAAATAAACTTTGATTATAACTCTTTTAACTTTTCTTTGAATTAAATAATAATAAATGTCCTAATCTAATCCACGTGGGCCTAAATGGTCATATTTTATTCCTAAGGTTGTTTTTGGTCGAATTACACTTATCCAATAGAATTAGGACATGTTTTAGGGTAATAATAATATCATTTTTATGCTTAATTACCCTATTTACTTTTAACTGTGGTTAAAAAAAAGTAAAAAGTTATTATTCACCAAAAATTATTTTCATCTCATTGAACCACATTTTACTTACTGAAATTAACCGTGTCTCTCGGATTTTTGAAATTCCACTCACATAAGTGTTAAAATTATGTTTTATAAAAAAAAAATTTTTTACTACCACTCAGTGGTTTCACTATTCATCAAAAAAATGAAAGTTTCCAGAAAAATACCAAAAATTAGGCCTAAGTTATATTTGATATTATGAACTCAAAAATGGTGTCTATTTTACCAAATTCAAAACATATTAGTTACATTAACTAATTTAAAAATTAATTTCCGTCATCAAAACAAATGGCGTGTTTTTATGAGATTATAACTATCAAATGATTGACACTTGTTTATAACTGGTTTAAATGTGAAATTACATTCAAGGACCAACATTGTATTAAATTGTGAAAATATATTCTAAATATACTTTAAAAACACTCAAATTAATAATTCATCACTATTAATTAATTCGATTAAAAAAGTTTTTTTTAATTAAAATTTAGTAATTTTCACTATTCATCAGAATATGAAAGTTATCCGAAAAGTACCAAAATTTCACCTTAAGATAAATTCGATACTTCGAATCCAAAAATGAAGTCCATTTTGAGAGATAAAATTTGTAAAATTTTAAAAGGTGGTTATTACTATTCATAACGGCTAGTTTTAATAATATTTTAATAGCATATCGTTGTTTAGTGAAACTCGGTATTGCGTACTACACACGCTATCGAGGAAGGTCGTGATCGCGTGTAATGCAAGGCAAGTCAAGGATGCCTGTTGTGAAAGATCCTTTTGGTATAACGTACAACACAAGACATTAATGAAATTAAAAAGAATATTTTTCATAAAATCTCGGGTTGTTATATTCTACCCCCCTTAAAAGGAATTTCGCCCTCAAAATTCGTCGGGGTTATAAATGGTTTACTATTCGAAAGTTTCTTTGATAGAAACCCACATCGTAAAAAGGAATACCAAAACTAATCTTTAAAAACAAAAGTATGTAACGTAACGGTTACCCAAATAAACTAATCCCTGGGTTTCCACATAGGTGAAAATATGGATATGGAAGAGAAATCGAACCATCATGTTCTGATGGAGAGTGGTAGAGAACATGGCTATGGAAAATCCAGCAATCACAAAGTCATAAATTTGTGACGATCTAAGGTACCATCTGATTCATCAGATATAAGAGCACTAAGACAACATTTTTGGTTTTCAAGATCGTTTCCTTAAAGTTGATGAAATTGAAATTAGAAGAAATACTTTCGTGATTTTGGTATAGTCTCACCATTGGACAATTTCCACTTCATATCTTAAAGAAATGAAGTTGCATTTGTCATTCATGATGTGTTAGCAGATCATGTGATAGGATTATGGGTCATTCCATCTGTCTCAAACAAAAGTTTAGAAATGTTATCAAAAAATACATAAGTCCATCTATAGTGAGATTAATGATATATGGTTCCTAAAATGGACTTATACTTCATATATCATACTTCTTAATATAATAAAACTAGTTTCTACTAAACAGGGACTTCCTGTAGGCCAATGGTAGGCGATAAAGTCCAGTCGCACTTCGGTTGTGGGTTCAATTCCCACGGCCTTGTCCGACACGGTGGGCTGTCGCCCGTCCTGCAGGTTGTCCTTTTTCTAAAACTATATTACTATAAAATCCCATCAATAATATCGAAAAAACTTCTATCCTTAAGAAATACTAACTTATGTCCAACATAATCCATTCCAATCTTTAGGCTTATCCATATTACTGCAATCCACTCTCATAATATAGTGAAAACGATTACCAGAGATTTAATACCATCGTTGATCCCCATATATCATAAGATATGTCTTGTTGGTCACATTCCAAACATTCAAAGGCCTTAATCATGTATGCTCTTGAATACCCATTGAACCTTAGTGAAAACATGAATTTAGTTAAATGTTAACACTTTCCACATACCAAAATTCTCAAAATTCTATATACTCAAACCATGATATCACTTAGTCCTTATATCAATCATGAGCTCATGAATACTGTCAAATATTTCATTTTCTCGTTTTCCCTTCATTATGCACATATCATCTTTTTTCCAAAAATATCTCAATCACTTTCCATGGTTATCGGTACCATAAAATTATTGAAAACCACAGTAGACCAATACATAAATATTCCAATATTCCATGATACTATATACAACATTATTTTGTAATCCCATTACATAAACACTTAATCATTCCACCACATTGTTATCATATTCAACATCACCAATGTTGATCGCATGCGACTTCCCTTTTTCCTTTTCCTTATGTGGTTTCTCATGTCGATCATCACTAACCCTTGGATTAGGGAATTTATTAGCATAATGCCCCATTTCCTTGCACATGAAGCATTGAAGTGTAGTAGGTTCATTCTATGTATCCCTTCCTTTGTTTGCATCATTAGACATCTTTTTCCCATCATTATGGCATTCAAATTCCCGATGACCTTCCTTTCCACATTTGAAACATTTACTTGTCCCTTTAAGACAATCTCCACCATTCTTCTTTCCACACTTTGAGCATAAGGAAACATTCATCTTCTTTTCACCATTATTTTGAGATTTCTCCTTGAACTCCATCTTTCGTTTCTTGTCAAAACAATGAGATGGATAAGTAACACCAACTTCCATTTCTACCTTGATAGCACAACGCACAATTTCTTCATAGCTATTGAAGTATCTTATAGTTAATGCCCTTCGAATATTTGGTTTTAAGCCACTGAAGAATCGATCAACTTTACTTTCAGGTTGGATGATAAATCCAGATGCATACCTTGCAAGCCTTGTAAAATTCTCTTCGTATATACCAACAGATTCATCATCCTTTTGCTTTAGTTCAAGAAACTCCTTCTCCATCTTTGTTCGAAGAATACGAGGGAAGTACTTATTGAAAAATAAGTTCTTGAACTCGTCCCATTCCATGGACTCAATTTCATCTCTTTGTATCGTATTCTTGATAAGATTCCACCATTGATCAGCTTCACCTTCTAAAGGATATACTACTAAGATGACTTTATCTTGTTCAGAACATTGAAGATCTGAAAATATATTCTCGGTGGTATTGATCCATTGTTCAGCAACAAGTGGATCAGAATACCCACTGAAAGAAGGTGGACGTTGCCTCATGAAGGACTCAATAGAATATTGTTCCCTTCTCTACTCATTTGGAAGTCCAGAATGATTCATAGCTTGTGTAAGTATAACAATAAGATTTTTCACTCCATATCTCATAACATTTGTTTGTTCAGGAGGACAATCATTGCATTTTCCATTTCATTTATCAACACGGTTCCTTCGGGTTCTAGCCATCGTCTAAAACCCAAAAAGAATAGTGTGAGAGGAAAAAATCATGCTAGGGAAAACAATATAATAAAGTGGGAGTGCCTTCAATATCTAAAATCTTAGGTTTAATTCTAAAATCATTAGCGCAATTCTAGGTCTATAACCTATACTTATACTTAACCTTAGGGGCATCCCTAGACATACCTTAGAAATATCTCTAGGGATCTCACTAAAGTTCTCGCATCCTAGTTTCCAATGGTTGACTAAACCTTTCCTCTGATACCAACTGTAGAGACCCGAATCTTAACGTACATGGAAATTACATTACTTTTGCAGAATACTTAGTACATAAAAAAACACACACACAAGGACCGTAATAGTTTAGTGTCTTTGGAAACTTGGAACGTAATCTTCTAATCATGGTGAAAGATCATCAACATCTCCCATAAAGATCTTACCTTTTTTTTCTTACCTAAAACCTATGTTTATATCCTGGGGAAAAGAAAACATAAAAGGGTGAGCTCAAATGCTCAGTAAGTGTAAACAAAATAAAAATCAATCACATCATATTCATAAGAACATAACATTTTGGAAATCTTAACCTGCAAAAGAGATCATAATATCATAACATGGGATAAATCATAGTAGTGAAATGTAATCCCAATAATCATAAAATAAAACATGAAACTTTGTGGAATACACACATAATCATAGAGAATCATTTCTTATTAGTCAAGACTCATTGCCAAGACTATCTTAGTGGACAAAGTCCATTTCTGAACCGAGTTCACTCCTCGTTTCAGTCCTATTTCACTGAACTGGTATAACCTACCGTTCCAGCCATGTCTATCTCATGAGATATAAAATATTTACCCAATGCATTGGAGGGAGATATAGGTCCCACCCATCTCATAATGATACCATTATTATGTGTGCCACAAAATCATAAACCATACATCATAGCATAACCCATGTAATAAAAATGGGAATCTTAAACATCATGACATCATAAAACAACTCATATAAGATAAAGGAATTCATAAAAATAATTCCATCACAACATAATCAAATCAATGTAATAATAGGGATAGAAATAGAGCCCTTTATTATCTTAGATGGAAAATAATTTTGATAAAACGCTTGAACTCCATTCTTGAGGAAAATATCCTTTCTACTTCAAAAACACTTTTCCTTTCTTAACATGTCATACAATTTTAAACTAAAAGAAGTTGATTAAAAATAAACTTGAAAACTTGTAAAGGAAGCTTCTTTGAAATAAGGTTTTAAAAATCCATTCATGCCGTATAAGTTAAAAAAACATTCTTCTCGTACTTTTGTCGGAAAAGTCAAAAAGTACCTCGTACGAAAAACGACAAAAGATTCCTTTCATATATTTTACTAAAAACTCACCAAAGGGTAAAATTGGAATTAAACAATTTTAGGTGGATGGAAACAATATTACATATTTAGGGATCATGGATGTGGATGATAAAATATTCCCCAGTAAATTCTGAAATATATACAATCTCGGATAAAAATTGAGATTGCGAGATTTTCCCTTACCTTAGGTCTGATTTGCTTCATAAGTGTCTGAACCTCCTGTATAATGATTTAAATAATGTCGTTGACTTATTTCAGAATCATATTCATTGTTATGATATCATATATGGTTCACTTATGACTTTATATTACCCGTTCTTTTGTAAATTCCATGTTAAAGAGTGTTTTGGGTAAAATCGTTTCATTTGTCGTCCGTGTTTTGACTTGTAATTATTCATATGATTACATAGATCATGATTACTTAATTTCAGAATATAAAACATTATTTCTATATAATATATATTCATAATATACATATATATAATAAATCAGTAAATGGATAGAAATACACTGTTCATGGAGATGGTAGGCCGTACGTACGCATGAACGCTGTTTTCTTTTCCTTATTGAGTTGAATGGAATTAAGTAGATGAAATACATATATATACACATAAATCCAGTATCATTATTATGTCTTATATTTCATTATTACTTATTATATATACTTTATAATCATTCATGAATGGTTAATCATTTAGAATGAATCTCATCGCGTCGTGGAGACGGTATTCCGTACGTACGCACGAGCGATGATATCGTTCCCATGATCATGGAATTTTATTGGAGTGTATTTATACTATTACAGAATCAATATCACTTTACAATAATCATATATAGTTATTATTTAACCCATTATACCCATCCAAGTAAGGTGTTGGTGGAAAATAGATTACACCACTGCTTGGAGACGGTATTCCGTACGTACGCACGCGCGGTGATTTCGTTTTCTGTAGGATGGATAGATGGTGAAATAAGGTTGTTTCATACTTATAATAATATATAAGTATATGAGTGATACTTATGGTATTACTTCATAATGAAACAACCTTAGAAGAAGAAGTGGAAGAAGAAATAATGGTGAAAGAATCGGTAACAGAAATCACCTCTTCTTTGAAGCGCCTCTTTGAGACCTCCTCTTAGGGAACTAAAATTGGTCTTTTAGGAAGACCAGAACCTCTAGGATGTTTCTAGGGAAGTGGAGAAGAGAATATGGCAGAGGTTGGACGAGATTGAAGGCTCAAAGTGGTGTGAGGAAGAGAGGTAGGAGGTTCCCTTTTATAAGGGAGGAGAGGGGCTCCTTTGGAAAACTAAAAATATTATTTTATTATAAAGTCATATTCGGTTTTAAATAGATCCAAATTGATTTATTTCGAAGCTAAGGTGGGTATGGATCTAAATTCTCTCATCCAATAGAATTTAGACAAGTTTAGGTGCCTATTTTAACCTTCTCATTTAGATTTAATATTAAGTTAAATAATTTTACTTTTACCGTATCTTCTTGTGTTCTTACACTATAAGGTTAATAAACTTACTATAACAAGCCAAACGAACCCCAAGTTGTTTATTATTAATATATATAACCTTATCTAAGTCATTTGGACGAACCTCAGATTTTTAGGAATAACATAATAATTAATAATATAATATTTGTTTTAAAAACTATTTTATGTCAATTTTGACACTATTTGGTAATTGATTTTTGTGAAAATAATAAGATAATTATTTGTTCGAAAAAAGTTAAATAAATCAATAATAACATGTCATATTAACCTATAAAATTAGTGGAATTCATAATAAGTCTCAAATTATATTTATTTGGGTATTTATAATATCAATTATTCTAATTTTTCACTATTATGGTAATTACTGCATCATAATTGTGTCATAAATAAATTAAATTATTTAATGCCTAAAAATTATAAATAAAATATCATTATGTAGGAAATCCTATTAGATTTCTAAGGAATATTTAAAATCTAATTTATCTTATGTATAACCCTATATTAAAAATGTTTTAGTAAATAAACTCTAATTTTAACTCTTTTAACTCTTCTTTGAATTAAATAATAATAAATGTCCTAATCTATTCCAAGTGGGCCTAAATGGTCATATTTTATTCCTAAGGTTGTTTTCGGTCTAATTACACTTATACAATAGAATTAGGTCATGTGTTAGGATAATAATAATATCATTTTTACCCTTAATTACCCTATTTACTTTTAACCGTGGTAAAAAAAGAAAAAAGATACTATTCACCAAAAATTAGTTTCATCTCATTGAACCACATTTTACTTAATGACATCAACCGTGTCTCTCGGATTTTTGAAATTCCACTCACAGAAGTGGTAAAATTAAGTTTTATAAAAAAATTCAATTTTTTTTACTACCACTTAGTGGTTTCACTATTCATCAAAAAATGAATGTTTCCAGAAAAATACAAAACATTAGGCCTAAGCTATATTTGATATTATGAACTCAAAAATGATGTCTATTTTACCAAATTCAAAACATATCAGTTACATTAACTAATTTAAAAATTAATTCCCGTCGTCAAAAGAAGTGGCGTGTTTTTAAGAGATAATAACTATCAAAAGATTGACACTTGTTTATAACTGGTTTAAATGTGAAATTAAATCCAATGACCAACATTTTATTAAATTGTAAAAATATATTCTAAATATACTTTAAAACCAATAAAATTAATAATTTATCACTATTAATTATTTCGATTAAAAAAGTTGTTTTTAATTAAAATTTAGCAATTTTCATTATTCATCAGAATATGAAAGTTATCCGAAAAGTACCAAAATTTCACCTTAGGCTAAATTCGATACTACGAATCCAAAAATGAAGTCCATTTTGAGAGATAAAATTTCTAAAATTTTAAAAGGTGGTTATTACTATTCATAACGGCTAGTTTTAATAATATTTTAATAGCATATCGTTGTTTAGTGAAACTCGGTATGGCGTACTACACACGCTATCGAGGAAGGTCGCGATTGCGTGTAATGAAAGGCAAGTAAAGGATGCGTGTTGTGCAAGATCCTTTTGATATAGCGTACAACACAAGACATTAATGAAATTAAAAAGAATATTTTTCATAAAATATCGGGGTGTTACATGTTGATACTATTTGGGGGTTCACTCATGGGGTATTTTATGATCCCAAGGCCTATTGTTCTAATGAATTGCTACACATAGTGGGAGGTTGTCTTGATAGGGTTTACGCTTCTCTCTAAACTTGATCTATATTTTTAGGTACTTGATGCACACAATTGTCTATGTTTTTGTATGAGGGTTCTTTCTATCCTGACCTTTAGTAATGTTTGCTGTGATTTACCTGTTCTTTTTGTTAGAACTAATTTGGATTTGACATGATATATGATATGATTTGAAACTATTTTACCTGGATAATTTGGAAATGTAGAAAAGTAGATTTATTTACTATGATTTTGGTATAAAAATTTATTATCTAATTATCATGGATTCATTTCATAAAAGTTGAACATTGTCTATATTTTTTTACCAATACCTATTATGGATATACTATGATCTATCCTACTAATACTATTTAGGTCACACCTTGTGCACCCATTCAATAGTGTTTAGACCATGCTATGTCATTAAATATAGGAAAATATGGAATTATAGTGAGGTAGTGAGGATTCTAGAATATTTTTATGGGTAGCTTATGGTGATATAGTGTGAGTTTTCTCATGGTATCATATAGAGTATCTATTTTGGTTTTAGTTTTCCTTTATTGTTGGAAATGTATCTTCGATATTTTTTAGCTAAATTTGACTTGTATCACTTATTTTGTTTCCTTTTTTCTAAGAAATTTACTTCATATTTTATTAATCCATTGTTTCTTCGTATTTTGTATATATATATATATATATATTATTTTTCAGATTTTAGTTTTGGAGAAATAATTCTCTCTAGTGGTTGTTTATGCCTGAGTTCTAGTCACCAGCCTATGGTGAACAAGAATGACCTTTGGGTGTGTTTCAGGTCAGGTTGGGTACCGGGTTGTGATGGTACCTGGGTCAGCTCACCATACATTTTTTTAAATGATAAAAGTAAATTTACATAAAAAAATACAAATTAATGATGTAAAAATTCAAGCATCCCCAAGAATAGTCCTGAAATATTTTCTATAGAATTGGTGTGATAACTCTAGATGATATGAATGGGAAATAGTCTCATGCTCACATATATAACATATCCATATGCCCAATAATCATTGGTGTATCTACTTGAAAACCAGTACAGAGGTATTTATAAAGATATGATAATAAAATAAAAACCCAACTATATATATCTATCTTGTCATGATCCTCAAGTAGGGGTAGCAACATTTTTCCAATCAAGGTGGTGGATTGGTCTACGAAAAAAATTCCTTTCACCAAAAACATAATGTATGCATGTGTGTAGAATTAGTATCTCCTCATAAAAATCATCAGGAATGAAGAAGAAATTATCAGCAAGCCAACCAATTTTTAATCGATAACCTGATAATACACATGTTTTGATGACGATGTCAATGAGTAGTAGACGATGTATGAGTACACTTCAATCGCTAATAGATTCACCCATATCTAACTGTTTGTTGATGGGTAGACTGAGCAAATATGCAACATCCTGTAAAGTAATATTCATCTCCCCATCAGGGAGAAGAGATGTGTGTCTGCATGATCTCCATATCTCAACCAGTGTAGTAATCAAATGATGATCAATAGTCTTTAAGCCACACATGGAGACTCCATAAAATTTATCACATGTGAGGTATGTAATAATAATGATTGGAGGTGCATCATGGTGAAAATTATGTAACATATGAGGTATTTAATAATAATGACTGGAGGTACATCATGGTTAAAATGATGTGCACTCAGAATAGAAATATGTCTAGAAGTTCATTACACCAACACGTCACAAGACTCGTGTGACTAATGGGTTGAAAATAGAGGCTCCTCAATCAAAATGTAAAAATAATAATAGATTAATTCAAAAAACTATTTAAATAATACACGTTTTTATTATTTTGTCTAATGTATTTTTTTGGTTCCAATAATATTTTTTGTAAAAATGGAATATGTTATTTAGGATATCGAGCTTATTTTTTATTTATTTTATTTATTAAAATTATAAAATCATATTTAATTATAGTGGTATTGGTAAAATTATATAAGTATGTTTAGATAATTACATTTAATGATTAAATTTAAAACAGTAACGGTGTGTAAATTTTTTTACATTAACCAATACAGTCCAAAAATAATTTTAACTTATATATTACTTCCCTATAACTCTAGGGAAACAAATCTACCTGTGACCTTCTTGGATTCATAAACCACACCTTCATGTAGGTTCATATTCATTGGTACAATACATATCATTTAAAATATGATTTGACATTGGAATCCCTATTGGTGGTATCATTATCCTATTTAGTAGAAGAGTGGGTGAATCAAATTGCAGACAGTGATTCTTATAATCCACCAAAAATAACCCTGGATAATTATAGTTTTCATTAATACTCTATATTTGATAAAATGTATCAATTAATTGCTCCCAAGATAAGCATACAAAAGAACATGTTGTAATCACGAGTACACAATGATTCCATAATGATTGAAAGTTATCAAAATCAAAATAATGTAGCTCTGGTAAAATTAAAAGCATTTGACCACACTTACTAGTCATTGGATCATGAGACTCAGTGAACTCAAATCTACACTCTGCACTGTCAAATGAATGGACACAAAATGATTCTGCATCCAGATGAAATATATCAATATCACATAGGAAATAATTACCATATCACAACCCTAGGATCATACCGTCTTCGACCAATTTTACCCATTCCAAAAAATATGTTACAATGTTATACAAGTGCTCCTGTACTAAATCATAAATTAAAATTTAAAACATAATATTGATATTATATTATAGTTGTGGGTCTTTTAACTAATATACAATCTAATATTGTTAATTACATATGATGGGTAATTTATAAACTCCCATTAAAACCCTATTTACACATTCTATGATGTTGCACATCATATGTCCATATCCCCTCCCACTATCATAATCTATCAACCAGTGACGCTCTATAATTTTCATCATGTAATCAGAAACTTACTGATTAGGTTTGGGAATATCTTCAAGATGATCATCCATATTTTGTTATAGAATATTGTATTCTAAAAAATTAGAACAAATTCGAACACATATTATTATAACAACTTAAATGTTTTTTCAAACCAAATTTTTTTTATTTATACTGATTTTTATGATTACATACTTATTAGTTATAATTAATTAATTAATAATTAATAAGTAATTATAATTAATCTATAATTATAATTAGTAATTACAAAAAAAAGTAGTATTTATAATAAGTAATTATAATTAGAAATTATAATTATTAATTACTAATTAAGTATTACTTAATAATTAATTTTTTATCTATTATTTAATAATTAATTAATTATATTTAGTTAATTGTTAATTTATCATTGTGGATCATATTAATTTCTAATGTTATTTATTATTTATTATCTAATCAGGTTAATGATTATTGATATTGATAATAACATGAATTACTAGTCCTATTAATTAATTATTAGTTATTTATTTATTCTCTAATTAGAAATATTATGTTAATTGATATTTTTAATTAATTATTAATGATAAATTATTGTTAAACTTTTATTTGTAAATTAGTAACTATTATTAATTAATTATTAAGGGTAATTAATTTATTATTACTTAAATAGTAATTCAAATTAATTAGAAATGATAATTAGTATTTATAATTTCATATTTCTTCAATATTAATTACTTACAAATTAATTATTAATTACATATTAATTAATTATTACTAATTATTTACTAATTAACATTTAATATATTATTTAACAATTAATTAATCCTAATAAATTGTAATTACTATTTAGTTCCTAAAAATAATTTATTAAACAAGTATAATTTTTTCAATATATTCTTTTACGAAAGAAATAAATCTATTTATTTAAGAAATTAAACCCAAAAAACAACTAACTAATTCACAAAATAAATAAAAAAATATTAAAATAAATTACACTATTAGCTAAATATACCTAAAACATTAAAAAATGGTAAAATATATATTGAAGTAAATTGGATATGAAAATTAAACAAACAGTTATATAACATTGTACATCGAAATTAAACAACTAGAAAAAGAAATTAAACATATGATTGAAACAACTAGATAAATAAATTTGTTAATCAAATTAAACATCTATATAAAAATAAGAAATATAATGATCTTTGACAAGAAAATTTTTACATTTCTGTTAGGAAAATTACACCAAATTATACTAATGAATTATGTAAAAAGTAATACCAAAAAATTTAAATGACAATAATATTTGAAGATATCTTTAAGGGTGAATAGAACTAGGAGATGGAGCTTCTAATTCAGAAAGGGTTTGAAGTTGAGTGATTTATAGGGGTGGTGTGGGGTTTAGTTACCATTTTAAGGGAATCTCAATTAAGGAAACACATTTAGTGGCACAAATAGTATTTTTTTATGAAGGATGACAATCAGTTGATGTGGATCTCTTCCCTCACAAGTTTCCCCCAAGTGATAATTGAAGTGGTGATGTAGTGTTATCTCCAAAAATCCATTTCATTTAGTGTTATTCTTGATGACCCATCGACAACTATTTCTTAGGGTGATTGTGAACCCCATTTACCAAAAATAAACCCCAATACAAATTAATTAAAAATTCATCGAAAACATTTAGGTGGCTGGAGATTATGGCTACCCTTATGATCACAAATAGAATTTACCAACATTAATTATATGATTTTTTTACTATTTGTACATTCTCATGATATCATGTTTTATTTTTAATAAAAATATATATACCTGTGGTATTATTTTTTTATTAAAATTAAAAAAATAAAACTATACATGGTGATCAACATTGAATTTTTTAATATATTTATGTCTATTAAATTTTATAACAACAATAATATTCATATAATTAATAATAAATCATGATCATGATCATTGTTATTTTTATTTTTATTACTTTTTTACAGGTATTGTATATAAAATTAAATATGTATTAGGTTCGACAATTTTCTGATATACCATATATATGTTCGTTATTAACATTATATGTATAAATATTGAAGGAGAACATACTTCACTCATAATTTATCAAATTATATAATTATATATAATTATATATATAATTTATAATGTTAAGAATTTCCTACAAGTAGGATTGTTAATTTTATTTTTTGTTTTCGTTATAGCCACCACCACCACTATTATTATTGTTATAATTATTGTTACTGATGTTCATCTTGGGACCATATTAGTGGAAGGATACTTTTAGTGTCTTAAGGAGGTTTCACATTTTATTCTCCCCACATACACTCTTATATGATTATGTTTGGTTTTTTCTTTTCATTTTCTACCTCAATATATTTTTTCTTTTCCATACACTTATTCTACCTACAAAAAAACATTTATATTCATCCTATCCTTATTAACTCTAATAAAATCATGGTAAACGTAAACATTAGAATATATTATTACATGATCTTTACTATCTAAATACTCACTTATTGGGCATCACTAGTTAATCTTATCCTTTCTTATTTCTTGAAAAAACACGATTTTTAACACTATGTGGAATCAAGAATCTCTTCCTAATTGTAAAAATAATTTTTTCTTCATTTTCATAATTATATTATAAATTTTATATTATTTGATATAATTATTACTCTTTGTATAATTTTATAGTCTAACAAAATTTTGATCAAAAAAAATAAAAATCGATCGCTATTATATAAACATGACACATGATTTATTTCTAAAACTAGTTTACTATAATGTTAAAAATTCATATTGTTGAAAAATTCCCTACTATATTTCCAAAAGAATATTCATTCAATACAAACTATCAAGGGATGAAGAATTACTATTTCTCCACTAACAACACAATCTCCATATTTCATTGAAGTATATTATTAGTATTTCATTATATGAAATTTAATTTGAACATTAAATATTTATTGAGATATAATCTCTCAACTCACACACTGGTTAAACCAATATTCAGAGTTACATATCTTCTTGTGCTTACATAACCAAATGGTAGATCAATTTTTTACCTTTTCCCAAGATAATTACATTGGTTTTTGGACATGAGTGATGGTTTGAAAAAAAATTGGGCTTAAGGAGTTTTAATATTTTTCATTGGGAATGGTAATGGTTTTTTACAAAGATATTTCACTCTCCATAAAAATTGGGGTCTATTTAGTATATATCATCTCCCTTAAAGAGTATATGGGAATAAAGACTGGTTTTAGGGAGTTTTTCATTCAAGTGAGATATTGGTTTCATTCCCTAGAAAGTAGTTTGAGTTTACCAGGAATGTTTGGGTAGTTCATGAGTGTTAATGATGCATGTGGTGTTTTATTTTATTATTTTGTTATTGACATAGTGATGTTTCACATTGTAAAATCTTCAATGGTGACATACAATTAATTCCACTATTACAAGACCATGAGAATTACTATTTATTAATTTATGTGTTACACAATTTTTTAAATTATATATTTTAATTCATTAAAATAATTTGAATTCTATAATATAATTAATTTATATTAACTACTACAATATTTTTTTTTAATAAAAACTAATTTTTGGAAAATATGTACCATTTATTTTCCAATAATTGTTGTTTTTAAAAAAATTAATAGTTGTTCTGTTTTTTTAAATAACATGTATATTTAAATTCACAAATAAAAACAGTTAAATTATACACTTTTTTTATATTAATGGAATTATTTAGATGTTATATTAAGATGACATAAATTATTGAGTGTGAGTAATCCAAACATGTTGCATCCTTTAAAATGTAGTTTAGTTTTTGTTGTGATTTTCACAACCTATTTATTTATGAATTTATAGTAACAAAAATGGATTTTATTGAAAGGTTAACTATCTAGAAATTATTTTTTAATTTTTTCATTGAAATTAACTTTTATAAAATACAATTTTTAATTTTCAAAAATTCATGTTGAATAACTTTTTCTCCATAAATTTTTTTTTATTTTTTTAAACTATTTTTTCAATTGAAACTATAGTCTTTTTATAATTTAAAGAGAAAATATTTTTCTCCATTTTCAAGATAATTTTTTAAACTATCATAAATATAGTTTTTTTAATTGAAACAAGAAATTTTCATGAATAAAATTATTTTAGTTGTAGAAAAAATATTTATTTTATTTCAGAATAATGCAATAACTATTTTCTATTTACAAACTGCAGAAACGTTGACAAACATGGTTGTAATGACCGATAATCTAAGTCTCATTTTGTTTGATCTTGTTACCTCAAGGATTTCCCACATATGATTAACATTTCCCAAAAATCTATAACCAAACACTAACATCCAACATTAATAATAATTTATAACATTAATCCATGAAACTGTACCACTTCAATAATGTCGATACTCTATTTATAGAGATAAATATCGATATAAAAAATAATGATAAATATAAAATGAAAATTTTAAACTAAAGATAAAATATAATTTAAATACAAATTCAAATAGATTTATCACAGATAAATTCATACCCTTATTATTTAACAATTCTAAAATTATATTTCAAAATGGAGCATAATCTATCTCATTTCACCATTTTTGAAAAATGGGAATTTTTTATGATAAACTTCTTTCAAATTCAATGTTACGGACACATAAAAAAATCCAATGTATATTAGTCCAAAAATGTTCTAAATGATATTATTATTTTAGCTATAAGGATTTCACGGTCTTCCGAGTCATGAAAAAAGATGTCAATATAGTTTTAAATATGGTTATCTTGAAAATTATTTATGGAAAAGTACATCTGAAAAATGAATATGTACATGATTTTTTGGCTAATGATGCATGTAAATTTTAAACGAAAATATAACATAATATCTTCAAAGACCATGTAAGATAACTTTGTGGAAAATAGGTATGGAGAGCATAGGGGAGGAAAAGGGGAATCTGAAAGTAAAAATGCTTGAGAGGGGGATAGAGGGAGACCTATGAGGTTTATAGGATTTGATACCATGTAGAAATAATTGAAACAGCTTATTGTCTTCTTTAATAAGTCCAAAACATTCTTTATAAAAATTTATAACTACATAAAAGACTCGATATAGATCTAAATTAAAAATTCAATCTAGCAGAAAAGTAATAGGATGTACTTATAAGAAAAGTCATAGATAGATCACTAGATTAATTCTCTAATGACCCTAATAGATTGGATACACAATATATCTATTCAATTCCACATAAATCATGTAATTTTAAGTAACCATGAATAACCCCAAATTTTGTTAAATATTGTTGGTGCTGTAGTTTAACTTCCCTCACACACAGTGAAACATAATCTTTTGACCAATAAAACCAGTTAGTCTTCACCAAAAAGTGTATAACACCATCAAAATCTGAAATATTGTTTAAAGAATTTCCACTCTTAATCCTTATTTACATCAAACATCACATACATTATTAAAATTAAGGGATTCATCAACAAATACATCTTCTATCAGATTTGGTGTTAGATTCTAATGGTAGATATTAATTAAAACGAGAGGATAGGTGGGATAATAAATTATGTTAGTTCATCAGTTGGGTCCAAGATATAAACCAATAGAATTAGTAATATTATTGATGATTTTTGGGTCTTATAATGTTATATTTATGTCTTGATGATGATTTACTTCTTTTGGTTGAATTATATTTCAAATTTGATGTGTTTTTTTAGTGTTGAAACTATTTTAAAAATTATAATGATTTATATATTTATTATTTTAGAAACCATTACTATATTCAGTAATTATATTACCTATTATGAATATTATTTTCAAATAAAATATTTTGTAATTTTTTTTAAATATATATATATATATATGTAATTTTTTATACATATTATACTGTAAAATAGGTTAGTTAAGCTTCTTAAAGGGGGTTGGATGCTGTTAAAAGTTTGAAACATTAGTTTAAAATGGAAAGGGTTTGGTTTCAAAAATAATTAGTGGGTTTTATATGGTAGTTTAAACAAATATTCAGTGATAGATTTTCCAAAAAAAATTAATTGTTAAAATTGTTGTTAAAAAGTGATTTTAAATAAATGGTAACATGTTTTTTAACAATTAAATTAATTTTTTAAGACAAATAAAATGTCACCCAATGATTTATTTGGACAAGATTCATCAGTTTTTTATAATTTATATGTTTTTTTAAGGGAAATTTATAGGTTTTAAATTTATTATTATGGATTTATATGATGTTTTGGAATGAGGATGATATTTTGGATTTCAATGATGATCTAAATAAATTTTCTTTTAAATTTCACATTATCTTTAAAATATATTTTTGTGCTTTGAAATTAGAGTGAATATATTCATTGTATTTTTTTATATAATGTAGTACTCTCTATCAAAAATATGAGTGGTATCTAAATTTATAAATTCAAACACGTGTAAGAAAAAAAGGTGTTATCTATATTTATATGATCATATTAACATTCCGAGAGATCCTAAATATACAAAATATTTAACTCCTACATAATATAGATTGATATTAAGACCCTAACAGGTTATGTCACTAAATACATCAAACCCATAAGATATCCATCAGGACCCCACTCCCACAACCTTGGCCCTATGAGAAGCTAAGAACTGTTGAAATTTAGTCTTGTGACCAAAATCATTTTCCATATCAAAGAGTAGTTTGAAGGATTTAATTGAATTAGGACAATCAAATGGTTATCTTAGCATGATTGCGTTTAAGGCCATCCAAGTGAGACTTCTCATGTTTCACCAATGAAGGTGCCCCTTCTGGGGATTAGACTGGTACTGTTTCTTTTTTGACATTAGATAGAAAACTAAGAAATGTTTTATGGTGCTTCACCAACCCCAAAACCTAAAAATATTTATATCAAATGGGACAATTTTCAACCCCATTATCTCCGTATCTTGAAATTTTATTAGTGGAATTTGTTGACTGAGATTTATCCCCCATCTATTCTGGACATTCACATTTATTTCTTGAACTAACCATTGAATTGGTCATCCCATACCGAATACGAGTGATCATTTTGGTTGAATTTAGAGGACAACACCTACCACCAATAGGGTAATTGTTTTATAAAATTCAATTAACCACATACATCCAAGAATAGTGAAATTATTTGAAACATAATAATATTAGTTGCCCCTTACTTGGAAGGCCCTTTGATATGTATTTATTTATTTTGTTAAATATTTATATTTAGGAATCAAATGGTATGGATATGAATTTAAAATGAATAGATGAAAATTATATTACAAAAGCGTATAAATATTAGGTGAAGGAGTTCACCAATTTTATATAATCTCATGTATATGACCCATCACAATTATGTTTACCATGTTTACATTGTTTTTAATTGAGACTAATTATTCCATAGGAGTAGAAAGAACACTTGATCTATTAAGGAATGGATCGATGTTATAAATATAGGACTAAACATAGGAAAAATTTAATATATCTAGTTATTGGGATATCACATCATTTTATGGATCATATGATATGATTACAGTTGTGGAAAATGAAGAATACTACATCATGGATGTGATTATAGGTATGATTGATAATGAAGATCATATAAAGGAAATGATAATGTAAGTTGAATATGAACATTATGATGGTCCAAAATTGTATGAGAAGTTAATGATTTGTGAAAACATTTCATTGTATGATGGTTGTAATAAATATATATAATTATCAGATGTACTGAATCCATATAATTTAAATGTTTTAAATGGGTGGGCTGATGCAAGTTTTATAGATGTACATGTTGTTTTGAATTATATGATCCCAAAATATAATGAACATCCTAGATGATTACATGATGTGAAATGAATTATAAATTCAATGGTGTTGATATATGAAAGAATAGATTATTATCCAAATGATTTTATACCATTTCATCTGGAGCACAAATCACTTACATAATTCCCAAAGTATGGGGCTTCTTGATACAAGAATTATTAATTGGGTCCTAGGAAATTCCTATGTACTTTCGAATCATTACAAGTCTTAGATTCATATATATAAGTGAGGAGACTATAAGGAAATTTACGTGTAATGAAGATACAAGAATTAAATATGGGAAACATTGTCACTCGATAGAATATCCTCAGTGTAATCGAATTAATCATGAGTAACCTGAATTTTAAAATGGGGCAAGAAACCATTATCAATCTCTATCAACAAATGAGGTGAATCGTTTTTGTTTTCATAAGATCTCTCATAGTACATGGAAGGTTATGTTTGTAAATTATAACTTTACACTATGGTTATGAATGAAAAGAAAATACATTATGTTATGTATGATTCTGTCAAAACCAAAACAACTGGTTAATAATATTGTTGATTATTTGGTTCTATTTTTTAAGAGTTTAAATTAATATGTGATTCATGTGTTATGTTTTTTAATGCTTATAAAAATGAATATTTCATGTTGAGAACCTAATTGTACCATATGATAAATGAAATTCCTACTTATGGAAATTTGTCTCTATATAACATTAATGGAACTCAAGGGTGTCCCATTTTTGAACAATTTACACATTCAATTTGGTTGAAATATTCATTAGAGAATGTTTTTATAGGACATAAGATATTTATACCACAATTAAAAAAGTATCGATCCAGGAATACATCATTCTATGGGAGTTATGTATGAGAAAGACAGTGACAAGGAAACAAATTTTGGTAAAACAAATTGATAATACTTACAAAAACTGATTGGAAAACGAGATTAGTTTTTTAATTGAATCACCATACTGTAATTTTAAATATGCCAGACATTTTCATGATGTTATGAATGATGAAAATATGTATGTTATATTTTTATTGATATGTTACTAAATTCACCCAAAAAAACAAAGGACGGAATTAAGCCTAGGGTGGATATGGTTGTAATGGGAATACAAGAATACTTGGCATGAGTGAAGGGTGAAAATGAACTTTTCTACCTTCAGCTACATACACCCTTTCTAGAAAAGAGAGATATCAGTTTTATCACTTCTTGAATTAGGTGATGTTTCCAATGTAATTTTCAAAAAATACCATGAATATGGTATTAATGAATGATTTAATGTTAAAGGGTCTTAAATCCAAATACTATCATGTTTTTATGCCTGATATAATGATTGTATCATTAAATTTAATTTTTCTGGGAATTCCTATCATAAGTTAACCATGATCAGTTTATTTTTTAATGCTATATGGAAAAAGTTTATAGAACTGGTGGAATTTCAAACTATTTAAAAGGAAATTGTCATCTTATTATATGAATTGGAAATATTCCTCCCACTTATTTTCCATGATATGATGATTCAATTGATGGTTCACATCATAAGAGATTTTGGAATTAATAGTCCTATAAACTATAGATGGATGTACCCCCATTGAATGGTATATGATGATTTTGAAAGTGTATGTCAATAATAGAAGTTTTACATTTTCTTGTATTATGGAGAGGCATATTATTGAGGAAACCATTGAATTCTGAATGAACTACTTCTCCAGTGTGGGAATAATTGGTCTACGTTAATATCCTTACTCTAGGTAGTGTTTAGGTAATAAAATTTCATGAAATGATATTGTCACAATCATGATTATAGATCAGTTTTCGGCCCACCTTTATGTTTTACATAACAATTAAAAGGATTCCACATATGTTGAGGCCCATAAATAAATCATTAGAAATTTTAATCCATGAAGGAATAAAATCTAGATATCAAATTCATGTAATCAATAATTTTTAGGATGGTTAAGATACCAAGGTTTTTAGGGTTATATGAAACTCCAGGTTTAATTTCAAAATGACTTTGATTTCCATCCAGATGGAAAAGTGTTCATGTATTATCTTATAATGGTTATACATGCAATAATAATGAACTGGGTAAAGGAGGTAACATGAAAAATAGTGGAGTTTACACATGTGGATGAAGAAATTAATGTATTTGGTACCTTGGATGAGAATATAATTTATGAGAATATATTATACTTTGGCATCATCAAACATATTTGGGATGTGTATTATAAAACATTCCAAATTATTATTTTTTAATTTAAATGGGTTGATAAAATTAGTGTTGTTAAAATAGATGAATTGGGATTCCTGAATGTGGATTAAGTAAGGAAGGGTATAAAGAAGAACCATTTATAATGGAATCATATGCAGTAAAAATATTTTATATTCCTATTCCCACAAACCAAAAATGGTGAATTGTTCTGTTTTCAACCAAAACCACTGAGGGGTCAGATGAAAATTCAATTGAGTAAGACCCTTTCATTGGTATGTCAAAATCATTTCATAGTTTTCACAATGTAGATGATGTATTTTATGTTATTTGAGACCGAAATGAAGAGATTTGGATACTAAATAGAGGGGTAAATCCCTTCATCCTTTAAAAAAATAGTGTTCAATATTAATGTTATATTATTTGTACTTTAAATTTTGTTACATAATATTATTATATATTTAAAAATTTATTTACATATTATAAATTAAATTTTGAACAAGTTCTATTGATAATTACTTATTAACATGATGATGCTCCCAATCAAGATGAATAATTGGTTTCTCAACATTCAGGAGCTCCCTATTTAGAGGAACAATGACCCTTTTCACATTCCAGTGCGACCAATAAAATGGAAAAACAAAGTAATAATTTAGAACCAAAGGAAAATATAGATTTTGTGTAGTAAATGTCTCAAAAATAGGGTTGTTGTACCATTATTGTGTTAGAAAAAATTATTATGGTGGAAAGAAATGACACTAAATTTGAGGATGGATGGAATGTGTGAAGCTAGACTGTTAACCCCAACATGACCATGTTTTGTAGTTTCATTGGGATCAGCACCCGATAGTGAGTATCAATTGATATATATTATTTGAACCATGTTGTACATGGTATTAAGACATTGATTTTGGAATAGATTATGATAACATTATGATACTCTTTTTTAGTTTTACAAAAAAAATAAATTAATGAAACATGGAATTTCTCTTCACTGTCCCATAAATACTACATTTATAGTAGATGAATCCAAAAAGAAATTTATATTAATGTATGATGGAAAGCTTATAGGGTCTTTTGAAAAATTATAACAATGTTTCATCTCAACGATGTTGAAGGAAAAATTATCCCACACCCACTACATATATTCTGGTACATTGTGGTTGGTAGTACATTATTTGAAAAAATGTGTATTAAAAATATGATTATTAATTTTTAATTTATGAAACATTTACTATGTTCTGAAAATAATCAATGGGAAGAAAAATTTACTTAACCATACTGTAAAGTTGGGATGGGGTGCGATTCACTTGAAAAAAAATTGGTATATATTTTAAATACACAGTAATACTATTATGTAATAGTAAATAACAACATTATTATATTCATCTATTTATATGTAGATTGATCAATCCAATTCCAATTTCACTTCTATCCCACGTCATGTTTTGTTGAAGGAGGCACATGTAAATAATGTTGAGATACTAATAGATTAAAACAAAAAATGTGTGGGCAGAATGTGTAGGTATGACATAATAAATTTTTGTTTAAATATCTATTACATAATAACAGTTACTTATTTTCCTATATTTTTTATCCAAATAAGAAACATGAATCATCATTTTTATACTAGATTTATATCTATGGTTTGTTGCCTTAAAGCTTCCTGAAAAGTATGCTTGTATCTGAGGTGCATGTTTTGGGGTGACACCTCAAACATATTGTGAGAAAAGAAAATAATAGAATAAAATATAAAAAATGGAAGTGATACATGCATGATTAGCATCCCATGAAGAAAATTTACATTGGTAGTCTGATTTTTAGGAAAATGTTATGTGAGATGCAATAATAAGAAACAACACTATAGAAAACAATAAACAATGACCCCCACGTGCTTGAGGTTAGCCATTCCCCTTAAAAAATTATTAGATGATGTATTAAATATTATTAACATTTTTGATATGAAATATGAATCAGGAAGGCACTAATACCATTCCAATATAGATATTCAATAGGGTGAAAATGATTGTGATTTATTTCTATCAACAACTGACCATCACCAAGTTGTGATGCATAATGTGTACAATATCCAATAATTCACAATAAATAATAGAAAAATTCCCAGATATCATGTTAATTTGGGGATTAGGAAAGCTCATAAGCTGAGGATTGAGCTAATTGTTCCAATTGATGAGGAATATATTCTTATTTTTGAGAAAGGTATTGGAATATTCATAGAAAACCATCTGATCTTGTTAAAAAACATGTCATTAATGAATTATTCACTCATGCACTATGATCATGTGCCTTAGGATAAAAATACATGGTGGATTCAACCATACCTCAATCGAATCCACATTATACCTGGTGTGACTCAAATAGTGAAATTTCTGTTTAAAATTGGATGTTTTTTGATTTATTTTTTCAAATTTATAATTTACTAAATTTTATATAGTATTAAAAAAATAAAAAAATATTTTATTGTCGAGGATTATTATTTTTGGGAATTCATATTTTTATTTCAACTTTCTACAGTAATCCAAAAAAGAGAGATCATGATTCATTTGGATGAGACGTTTCTAGAAACATTGGGTTTCCTTTTCCATCCAAATGAAATAGTTCTATATTTTTTTAATTGTAGCATACAGCTAAAAGCAAAAAAAACATTGAAATCTCAATCATATGCACCTTAATTTGATACACGGTGTTCTTGTTATTAATTGAACTGTATGTTTTTTATTTATAATTTAGAATTTATTTCAAAACAAACATTACATACCCAAAATTAAGAAAATACATTAATATAGATTTTATACTTTATAAAAATGATCCATAATTAAATTTTGACATTTTGGTATCATCCACACCTCATCCCGAAACATGTTGTGACCTCTATGGTACAAAGTGAGTGTTTTTATTTAAAATTTACATGAATTTTAGTAAAAAAATCTATAGCATACTCAAAATCTTGAAAAAACTAGTCATATTATTTTTATAATTTATGAAAAATAATCAATATGTAAATTGTGATTTGTAGGAATTACTTATATATCCTTATGATGCACAATGTGACCAGTAAGACTAAATGTGTGTGTTTTTATTTTAAATTGGCATTAATTTTAGTAAAAAATTAAAATTGAAAAAATCTAAACTGACCAAACACATTCAGATTATTTTTTTTACTTTAGGGAATGATCCCATAAGTCATTTTCAATGTGAATTAATCATACACATCTCAACCTAATGTACAATGTGAACGATATGTGTTTATGTGTTTCTTCCTATTTAAAATTTACACATTTTTTTAATAAAAATGGCAACTGACATTCAAAAAATCGATAAAACACCTTCATGTTTTTTTGATAATTTAGAAAAATGATCCATAAGTCATTTGTGAGGTATAATAATTATATTCAACTCTATACAATATATTGTATTCTCAGTATAACTCAAAGTGTCTGATATTAGTTTAAAATTTAAATTTTAATTAAAAACATGTTTCACTCACAAAAAATAGGTCAATTGAAATATGATTGCGTTCATAGTTTTAAACAATGATCAAAAAGACATTTATGACATGTGGGAATCATTATCCCATCAAACCGACATATGATGTGATCAGTATGACTCAAGGATCATGTTTCCAGTTTGAAATGAAATTTTACTAAGAAAACTTGAGTGATAGAATCAAAACCAAGAAAACGAATTAGGATTCTATTTTTAATTTAGTAAAATGATCCATAAGTAATTTTTAACATGTAAGAACCATCCATACATAAATCTGACACACGGTGTGACCAGTATGTCAGCAACTGTACCTTTTTATTTTAAATTAATATTAATTTTATTAAAAAGGACAATTTACATACTCAATACTAATAAAATGAATTCATATTATTTTGATGCTTTATAAAGATGATATATAACTTTTTTATGTGTTGGAATAAACTTAACCTAAATATGATGCATGTTGTGATTGTTATGAATCCATGTTCCTGTTTTTATTTAAATTTTATATTAATTTTAGTGAAAAGGACAAGTGGCATACTCAAGTCTGCGAAAATTAATTTTGATTGTTTCAGAACATTTGGAAATTGATTCATAAGTCATTTTTAACATGTAGGAATCATTCACAGCCAAATTTGATTCTTGTTGGGATAGTTATGACACCATGTGTTTCTTTTTATTTAAAATTGACATTGTTTTTAGAAAAAAGGGAAGGTGACATAATCAAAAACTGATTAAACACATTAAAATTGTGTTGATAATATAAGAAAATGATCGATATGTTATTTTTGATTTATAAGAATCAAATTAACCTCAATTTAATCCCCAATGTGACTAGTATGACTCAAAGGGTGTCATTTTATTGAAAATTAGCATTAATTTTAATTAACAAGAAAATTGAAATACTCAAAGATAAGAAAATTTATTTTTATTTTTTATATATTTTAGTCAAATGATCCATATGTCATCTGAAATGTTTTGCAAACTACCCTTACCTAAATCCAATGCATGGTGTGACTAGTATGACTCCAACTGTGTAATTTTATTTAAACTTTTCATTGATTTTATTATAATTTATATGTGAAATACTCAAAACCAATAAAAACACCTTCAGAATGTTTTTAATACATTATTATAATGGTCTATAAGTAATTTTTTATGTGTAGGAATAAACTTCACCTCAATCTAATGCACGATGTGACTGGTATGACTCCTAGTGTGTGTTTTTATTTAAAATTGACAATAATTTTCATAAAAAGGAAATATAACATACTCAAAACCAAGAAAATGAATTTTTAATGTTCTAATACATTAAGAAAATGATCCATATGTAATTTTTGAGGATTAAGAATCACATGTACCCCAATTTAATGCATGGTGTGACCAGTATGAATCCAACAGTGTGTTTGCATTTAAAATTTTCATTAATTATAGTAAAAAGGGAATCTCGCAATCTCAATACTAATAAAACACATTCATATTCCTTTTATACTTTAGTAAAATTATCTATATGTCATTTTTGACATGTAGTAATCAGACTCACCACTGTCAGATACACTATGTACCCGATATGACTGAAACTATCCATTATGAGTTCAAAATTTACATTTTCATTCAAAAATTGTGTAACTCACAAAAAAACAAGAAAAAATGCTATTATTATCTTGATAATATATTAAAATTATTAATTTGTAATTTATGATGTTTAGGAATCAGTATCACATCAAACTGAAACACGATTTGACAAGTATAACAGAAAGAGTTTGTTTTCATTTTAAAATGAAATTTTAGTAAAAACATATGTGCCATTCTTAAAATTAACAAAATGCATTGAGATTATTTTTATACTTGTTTAAATTGATTGGTAAGTCATTTTTATTTTTTATTAATAAACTATAGCTCAATCTGTTGCACGGTGTGGCAAGTATGACTAAAAGTGTCTGTTGTCAGCTAAAAATTTACATTTTAGTTCAAAAAGTGGGTCACTGATTGAAAACCAAATACACACACTTTGATTGTATTGAAAATTTAGTAAAATAAATCATAATTAGTTTTTGGGGTGTAATAATTATTATCAAATAAAACTAACTCACAAAGTAAATGGTAAGACTCAAAATGAGTTTTTCATGATTGAAATGACATTTTAGTAAAGAAACATAAGTGACATGGTCCAAACCAAGAAAAAACAATTAAATTATTTTTATACATTAGGAAAATGATCAATATGGAATTCATGACATGTCGGAATACAACACACATCAATATGGTTCATGATGTGTCTAGTATGACTCCTACTGTGTCATTTTATTTTAAAATGACATTAATTTAAGTAAAATGAACAAGTGAAAAACTAAAAACTGAAAAAAAACATTTGTATTGTTTTAATAATTTATAGAAATAATCTATAAGTCCTTTTTTGATGTGTATCAATAATCCTCACCTCAACATGACATATAGTGTGACCCATATAGAATCCAAATATGTCATTTTATTTAATACTAATATCAATTTTAATAAGAAAGACACGTGACATACTCAAGAAAATGAATAAGAATTTGTATTATTTTGAAACATGAATAAAATGATCCATATGTCATATGTGATGTACAGGAATTAGTCAGACCTCCATCAGATACACCATGTTTCCTCTATGACCCAAAGTGTCCATTATCAGTTTAAAATTTTTATATTAGTTAAAAATGTATGTCACTAATGGAAACCATGAAAACACACTCTGATTTCCATGGGAATTTGAAAAATATTATTCATAAGTCATTTGTGACATGTGTGCATTAGACCTATGTAAAACTGACACATGATGTGACTATTATAACACAAATTGCGTGTTTCTAGTTTAAAATGCGATTTTAATAATAAAAACATTTGCGACACACTCAAACCAAGAAAAAATAAGATTTTTTTGATACTCTAGGACAATGATCCACAAGTTATTTGTGATGTTAAAGATATAGCTTCTAATCAATATGATGTAGGGTGAAACCATTATGACTCCAAGTGTATATTTTTATTTTAAATTGAAATTTCAGTACAAAAACACAGGTGACATTCTAAAAACGAGGAAAACACTTTTCGATTATTTTGATACCTTAAAAAACTATTCATAAGTAATTTTTGAAATTTTGAAAATAGTCTCACCTCAATGTGATACAAGGTGTACCTAGTATTATTCAATGATTTTGTTATCATTATACAATTGACATTTTATTTCAAAATGTGTGTCACTCACTGAAAACATTGAAAAGTTTCATTAATTGTCTTGATACATTTGTAAAAAAAATCCTAATTCATTTTTTGATGTGTATGAATCAGTCTCACATAAAACCGATACATGATATGGTTGGTATGATGAAAAGTGCATGTTTGTATTACAATTAATTTTTAATTAAAAATACAAGTGACACACTCATAAATGAATAAAATTTTTTTGATTTTTTTGAAAATTTATTAATATTAACAACATGTCATTTTTGTCTTGTAGGAATCATCCTATCCTCAATCAGATGCACGGTGTGACTGATATGACTCTAAGTGTGTCATTTTATTATAAATTGAAATTTTATTAATGTATTATTCCATATATTGGTATAATTTATTAAATTGTATTATTGATAACAAAATATTCATTTTCTTATTCAAGTCTATTCTTTTGATCAGGATGTGGTGGTCTGTTCAGAAACTAATATCATTATCAATTTTTTTGAGAGGGGGTTGTGGGATCCAAAGATGATGAAATATTGATGTATTTTAATATTTGTCGATAATAATTGAAATTTTAATTATACAAAATATTTTTTAAAATTAATATAAGAGGGGTTTTTTATTTGTTACATAAAATTTAGTTTGACTAAATTTTGTATTTTCATATAGGTGTATTTCCATGTTGCTATATTTTCTTATCAGTTTATATAGGCTTATCTTTTTGCAGTGTGCTATTATTCAAAAATTACACTACAATACTAAGGTTTTTTTTGTTCTATTTCCACCACAAATAAGGCCACCCTTTATGAGTCCTACAAAAATTGTGGATAAAGGTGATTTTTTATCAGTGATTTTTAGTGGTTATAAAGGGGTCCCCCATATAAAGACACTAAGGAAAACCATTATTTTTTGTAATAATTGATTCTCTATTGTGGGATGTTAAAGGGTTGATCATGTCACTTTCCCCACCACACATTACATTGTATTAATGGTGGTTTTTGTTCCCTTTCAGTCTCCCAATCCTATTAGCTCTACTCTGGTGGTTTATACATTCCCTATTTCCTCTTCTGGGGTCTTCTCCCATGTTGTTGGACCTGAATACTTCATGGAATGAAGACCAAGTGCCCCTAAAATCCTTTTTTAAGGGGAAATTACTCAAGGTTGGATCATATGGAAAACTGTTGATTAGAGAAGGCTAACTGAGGGAAGGATGAGAAATCCCAATTATGATGCTTGGAGCCTCGGTATGAAGAAAAATACCAATACTAAAACATAAACTACATTTAATGGATCTATTGTATATGGAGGATAAAGGAAGTTGGCCTACATCAATGTATTTGTATTAGGGTGGGAAATATATCATCCTCCTATTAAGGATCATTAATCCACCAAGGCTATATGATTTCTTTTTTATTATCTATTGGGGGCCCATCTCATCTGGCCCCCATCACATTACACAAAAATTAAAAGAAAAAAATACAAATGAAAAGAGGGGAGTTACATATCAATGTTAGGTGGATATTTTTTATGGAATTAGGAAAATGGGTATATCTCTCTTCTAGGCATGCGACTCTCTTCTCCATCTTGGTTCAGTGTAGTTAGGGTTATATCTAATGGTTTTCAAATATATGACTAGAAAAAATCTCCAGATCTAATCTGTTTTCATTTTTAGAGGTATTTAATCTAATCCCCCTACATTTTATCTACGCAATTTATTTATAAAATAAACACCTACTTTTTAACTTTCATATCTATTTGGGATTCTTTATCAAGCTTTGCTATTCATTTTAGGCTACCTTGAAACTACATATGAATTCTTACATTGATACACCATTTTTTCTAAGTATTATTTTTGAGTTCCCAATAATATTTGGAATTATCTAATATTTACTCATGATTATTAGTGGGATATGATTTCTTGAATAGGTCCTGTGGATTTTCACTTTTGAGTTTGCCACATTAAAATTAATGGTGTCAACATTTATTTTTCTACAAATAAGTTTTTTATTATGCATCCTCCTTAATTTTTATGAATTGATCAAAGGGAAAGGATATTTATTCAAACTATGCTTCGCTTAGATTTATTCTTCCACATTCATTATATTCTATATTTCCAAACATCTGGTATTAGAGGATTTGGTTTTTGATAAGATAAATAATCTAATATAATTAAAGACAGAGGATTTTCTTGAATGGTACAAACTAACATATATGGATATTAAAAATGAAGGACCATGTGTTAATCAATAGAATAAATATTATAGATTTTGAGGGAATGTGAGTTTCCTTCTTGTTCACCTCTATCCATTGTAAACTACCATTGTGCACTATTGGTCTTGCTACATCGAGGCTTCTACCACTATCATCAACTACAACCAGGTTGTACCACCATGTTCCACCACCACATGCAACCATGAATCCCTCCCCCCATTGAATGTAACACATTGTGGTGTGTCACTTCTCCTTCATACAAATATCCCTAACTGATTCCTGCAACCATTTTAGGCATATGTTACCATCTGTCTCTGTTCCCACCACTCTCTTTGATACCACTAGCTAAAATCTATTTCTGCTACCATTGGAGTTCCTTCCACCCAAACCCATTAATGATATGATTGAAACATAAAAACACTAGTTGGACTTAAAGATAATATAATTTAAACATAACAATACCCCCCCCCCTCATGTTTTTACCCATCTAGCAAGACACATTTATGAATTTCATTTAACCATAACAATAACTACAAAGGATTGTTGGGGAACATATTCCACCCAACAAATTATAAGTTCCCACATTCATTGTCCCCTAATGGAAGACACAACTATGATGGATCTGCCAAACCATCTCTATGTCATCAATGGACTTCTACAGTTGATGTTTTGAGTACCTGATTCCCCTTTGGTCACCCACCCAACAATTACCAATGTAATAATCATAACTCTTGGCTTACATATCTTATAGTGTTTCCCAAAAGACTCCCTATGCCACATATCCATCCTCATTGTCTGAATCAGAATCCTATTAGTTTTCTTCACATCAGGCATTGGAGTACCTCTCCCCTTTCTAATCATCCTCACCATTCTTCTCAACCTCCCCAATCTAATGCACAGTCTAACCAGTATGACCCCAAGTGTTTCATTTTATTTAAAATTGAAATTAATTTTAGTAAAAATGATATGTGAAATACTAAAAACCAATCAAACACATTCATATTGTTTTTTATAAATTTGGATAATGATCTATATTTAATTTTTTATGTGTAGGAATCAACTTCACCTCAATCTAATGCACGATGCGACTAGTTTGACTCCAAGTGTGTGTATTAATTTAAAATTGGAAATAATTTTAATAAAAATGAACTAAGACATACTCAAAACTAATAAAATGAATTTGGTATGCTCTAATACATTAGGAAAATGATCTATTTGTAATTTTTGTTGTTTATGAATCACATGTACCATAATCTAATGCATGATGTGACCAGTATGAATCCAAGTGTGTATTTTTATTTAAAATTTTCATTAATTTTACTAAAAGGGAAAGTATTTTACTTAATATTAGTAAAACACATTCATATTATTTTGATACAATAGAAAAATGATCTATACATCATTTTTTATAGGTAGTAATTAGACTCACCTCAATATGATACATTGTGCTCCCAATATGACTGAAACTATCCATTATGAGTTCAAAATTTACATTTTAATTCCAAAAGTGTGTCACTCACAAAAAACCAAAAACAATTCTATGATTATCTTGATAATATGGTAAAATTATACATTAGTAATTTATGATTTTTAGGAATCAGTATCACATCAAACTAATACATGATTTCACCAGTATAACCTAAAGTGTATGTTTTCACTTTAAAATGAAATTTTTGTAAAAAAATAAGTGTCATTATCAAAATAGACAAAACGCATTCATATTATTTTTATACATTTATTAAATGATTTATAAGTCATTTTTAATTTTTAGGAATCAATTGTAGCTCAATATGATGCACGATGTGGCTAGTATGATTTAAAGTTTCTGTTGTCATTTTAAAAATGACATTTTTGTTCAAAAAGTGGGTCACTCACTAAAAACCAAAAAAACACACTATGATTGTCTTGATAATTTAGTGAAATGATTCATAACAAATTTTTTATGTTTAGTAATTAGATTCACAAAAAACTAACAGCCAATGTATCTGGTAAGACTCAAAATGTGTTTTTCTGTATTGAAATGACATTTTAGTAAAGAAAACACAAGTGACATGCTCCAAACCAAGAAAGAACAATTAAACTATTTTTATACATTAGGAAAATGATAAATATGGCATTCATGACTTTTATGAATAAAACACACATCAATCTGGTTCACCGTGTATCCAATATGACTCATAGTGTGTCGTTTTATTTAAAAATGACATTAATTTATGTCAAAAGAACAAGTGACATACTCAAAACTACAAAAAAACATTTTTATTGTTTTAATACTTTATAAAAATGATTCATAAGTAATTTCTTGATGTTTATAAATAATCTTGACCACAATATGATGCACAATGTGATAGTTATGAATCCAAATATGTATTTTTATTTAATACTAACATTAATTTTAATAGGAAAGACAACTGACGTACTCAAGACAAAGAAAAAGAATTTGTATTTTTTTGAAATATGACTAAAATGATCCATATGTCATATGTGATGTATAGGAATCAGGAACACCTCCATCAGATACACCATGGGTCCTGTATGACTCAAAGTGTCCATTATTAGTTTAAAACATCCATATTAGTTCAAAATGAATGTCAGTAATGGAAACCAAGAAAACACACATTGATTGTCTTGGGAATTTATAAAAGTTATTCATAAGTCATTTTTGACATGTGTGGACTATTATCATTAAAACCTGACACATGATTTGGCCATTATAACCCAAATTACATGTTTCTAGTTTAAAATGTGATTTTAGTAAAAAAACATATGCTACACACTCAAACCAAGAAAAAAATAATATTTTTTGGAAACTCTAGGATAGTGATCCATAAGTTATTTTTGAAGTGTGAGACTTAGATTCCACTAAATCTGATGTATGGTGTGTCCAGTATGACTCCAATTTTATCTTTTTATTTAAAATTGACATTTCAGTAAAAAAACACAGGTGACATACTCATAACTAGGAAAACACATTCCAATTATATTGATACTTTATAAAAACTAACCATAAGTCATTTTTTCCATTTTTTAAATAGTCTCACCACAATGTGTTACATTGTTTACCTAGTATTATTTAAAGCGTATGTTATCAGTCTACAGTTGAAATTTCATTTCAAAATGTGTGTCACTCACTGAACACTTTAAAAATGTGTATTAATTGTTGTGATACATTAGTAAAAAAATCATGATTAATTTTTGATTTGTATAAATTATTCTCACATCAAACTGATACCTGATGTGGTTAGCATGATTCAAAGTGTATGTTTGTAGTTTAAAAATAGATTTTAATTAAATATACATGTGACCTGCTTAGAAATGACTAAACATATTTTTATTTTTTAAAAAAATAATTACAATGAACGACATTTAATTTGTGACTTTTAGGAATCATCCTAGACTCAATTGGATGCACGGTGTGACTGATATGACTCTAAGAGTGTCAGTTTATTAGAAATTTACATTTTATTAAAGTATTATTTCATATATTTTTATAAATTATTACATTGTATTATTGAAAACAAAAGTTTCATTTTCTTATACAAGTCGATTCTTTTGATCAGGGTGGGGTGGTTTATTCAGAAACTAATACCATTATCAGGATCTTTTGAGAGGGGGTTGTGGGTTCCAAATACGAGGAAACAATGATGGTTTTAAATGTTTTTGGACAATAATGGAAAATTTAATTATACAAAAAAATTGTTTAAAATGAATATTAGAGGGGGTTTTTGTATTTGTTACATAAAATTCAGTTTGATTAAATTATGTATTTTAATATAGGTGTATTTCCATACTTCTATATTTTCTTATAGGTGTATATAGGTTTATTTTTTGTAGTGTTCTATTATTCAAAAATTAATCTGCAATACTATGGTGTTTTTTGGTTCTATTTTAACCACTAATAATGACCACCATTTTTCAGTTCTAAAAAAAGTGTTGATAAAGTGGGTCTTTTATCAGCGATTTTAGTTGTTATAAAGGGGTCCGCCCAACTAAGGCACTAAGGAATACCATTAATTTTTATCACTATTATTTCCCTTTTGTGTGATGTTAAAGGGTTGATCTATGTTAGTGTCCCCACCAGACAATACATTGTACTGATGGTGGTTTTTTTTCGCTTTCATTCTCCCAATCCTTTTATCTCTACTCTGGTGGTTTATAAATTCCCTATGTCCTATTCTATGGTCTTGCCCCATGTAGTTGGACTTGAATAATTCATGTAATGGGGACCATGTGCCCCTAAAATCCATTGGTTTGATAGGGAAAATTACTGAATGTCAGATCATATGGAAAAATGTTGACTAGGCTGACTGGGGGAAGGATGAGAAAGCCCAATGATGATTCGTGGAGCCTTGGTATGAAGAACACTATCAATACTCAAATATAAACCACCTTTATGGATCCATTGTAGAGAGAGGGTCCGGGAAATTAGCCTACATCAATGTGTTGGTAGTGGGGTGGGAAATATATTTTCCTCCTAATAAGGATCATGAATCCACCAGGGCTAGATGATTTCATTTTTAGTATCTATTGGGGGCCCTTATCAACTGTCCCCCATCACATTCCACATTAATTAAAATAAAAAAATATATATGAAAATATGAGAGTTACATATCTTTGAGAGTGGATATTTTTTATGGAATTAGGAATGTGGGTATCTCTCTCTTCTAGGCGTGTGATTATGTTCTCCATCTTGGAGAATTTTAGTTAGGGTTATATCCAATGGTTCTCAAATATAAAACTAGAAAAACTATCTGGATCAAATCAGTTTTCATTTTGGGTGGTATTTAATCTAATCCCAATTCTTTTTATCGATACAATTTATTTAGAAAAAAACTACCTTTCCAAGTCAGATCTATTTGGTATTCTTTATCATGATATGTTACTAATTTTAGGATAACATGAAACTACATATGAATTCTTCCATTGATATGTCATTTTATCTAATTATTATTTTTGAGATCCCAATCGTATTTGGGATTATCTGATTTGTAATATTTATTATTAGTGGATTATGATTTTTTGACTAGGTCCTATGGTTTTTCACTTTTGGGTTTTCCACATTAAAATTTATAGTGTCAACATTTATTTTTCTACACATATATTTTGTTATTGAGCATCCTCTTTATTTTTTTTGGATTGATCAAATGGAAAGGACATTTATTTACACTATGCTTTTCTTAGATGTATTCTTTCACATTCTTCATACTCTATATTTCCAAACATCTAGTATTAGAGTATTTGGTTTTTGTTAAGATAAATCATTTATATAATTAATGTCAGAGGAATTTCTAGAATGGTGCAAACTACTACATATGGATATTAAAAATTAAGGACCTTACTTTCATCAGTCGAATGAATATTCTAGAGTTTTGGGGAATGCAAGTTTCATTCTTGTTCACCTCCACCCATTGTAACCTACCATTTTGCACTATCGTTCCTTCTATATCTAGGGTTCTTCTACTGTCATCAACTATAACCAGGTTGTACAACCATTTTCCACCACCACATGTGACCATGGATCCCTCCCACCATTGCATTCTTTACATTGGGGTGTGTTACTACTCTTTTTTATGAGTAGCTACACCTGATTCCTGCAACAATTGCATGCATCTGCTACCATCTTTCTATGTTCCCACCACTATCATTGATACCACTAGATAAATTCTATTTCCTATACTATTGGAGTTTCTCCTATCCATACCCATTAATGAATATGATTGAAACCTAACAACACCAGTTTGACTTCAGGTTAATATCATTTAAACATAAAAATACCCCCACCATAATTTTACCCATATAGCAAGACACATTTATGAATTTCATTTAACCATTACAATAACCACAAAGGATAGTCGAGGAACATATTCCACCCCAAAAATTATAAGTTCTAACATTCATTGTCCCCTGAAGGAAGACACAATTAAGATGGATCTGTTGAACCTTCTTTCTGTCATCAACATGCTTCTGCAGCTGAAGTTTCAAGAGCTTGATTCCCCATCAGTCACCCACCCAACAATTACCAATGTATTAATCACAAATAATGTCTTACACCACTTAAGATGATTCCCAAAAGACTCTCTATGCCACAAATCCTTCGTCATAGTCTTCAATGGGCTCCTGTTAGTTTTCTTCACACCGGGCATTGGGGAGTACCTCTCCACTTTATAATCATCCTCGCTATTCTTCTAACTCTCCTATCCCTAAAAATGGAATTCCACAACACCATGTGTCGACTGATGGTCTCCAAAGGGAAAGTTTTATCATAGTTCTGCCTCCACCAATGATTGTTAAGATCTATATGGATACTTTGACCTCCAGTGTGATTTACAACATACTTTCTAGTGTTTTTTTTATTTTATCATGTGTTTCAGATGGTTTATATTTAATAAATTGTTTTTTATATTATATATATATATATATATATATTATCATTACCTTTTTACATATAACATATATATGTTTGATAATTATCCAAATAAATAAGTTATTTCACATAAGTATTTATAAAAATAATAAAAAAGTATATATTCTGAATTTTACATATACATAAATATATTTATCTATAAAAATATTTATGATGACATTTTTATATAATTTGAAAAATATTTATATAATTATAAATTTACTGATATAAAAATATATATTTATAAATATTTATATTAAAAATTGTTAAAATAATTATAAATATTTATATATTTATAAATGTAATTTTATTATATTGTTATACACATTTTTATAATTACAATTGTGGATATATTTATATATAAATATATTTTTAAATTTATATCTATTATTTTTTAAAAAATAATATATTTATATAATTATATTTATCAATATATTTATATAATTATATGAAAATGGTCAATCATGTTGTAGAATACCCTGACCTTAATTTAAAATTGAAATAAAAAGAAAACAAGCAAGTATGATAGCGGATGAAGTCACACAAAAAGACATGTTGTCATCTAGAAATGTAAATTAATGATAAAAAGGATCATTTGCTTAATAATATTTAGATTAATTAGAATCATTAGCACCCCCCCCCCCCTCTACTATGAATTTACATGATTAAAAATACCAAGATTCACTGCCTTAGACCGTTCTTACTGTCGAATGAGATTGATCAAAGATTCCCTGGATATTCTGGTGGACGCATTCCTAACAAGATTCGATTAATCCTTCCAAGACCTTATTTTTGGAGGATCGAGAGTCAACCCTTCATTACATACCATTTTCAAAATTCCCTTTAAAAAACATCCTTAAAAGAATATGTATCACCACTAATCATAGATCAGAGATGGGTGGTGTCCTTTAAAACAATTGGCTTTTCTTTTTCACTTCCATCATCTGAGACTACACTCCATTTACCATGCAGTTCAGAAGAGCTGAAAACATTCTCAATCTCTTTATAATATTCCACACCCTAATGAACACCATGTTCCTCTAGAACATGTCCAGAGAATACAATGGATAGTGGCTACACCATACAGTCTTTCTCTGTAGGTTGTGAATAAATATATTTAAAACTATTTAAATTATTATAAATAATTATATATTTATAAAAGTAATTTTATTATATCCTTATAAATATATTTATAATGATATCTATATATTTATTTATTTATAAATATATATTTTCTATTTTAAAAAGTAAATATATTATTATTATTATATATTTCTATTTTTAAATATATTTATACAATTGTAAATATAACTAAAATAATTAAAATTATACACAAATATATATTTACAATTATAATTATACAAAAATATATTTATGATGACATATTTATATAATTATAAATAATTTTAGATAATTAAAAAATTACATATAGGAATAAATATATCTTTTTATGAATACATAAATTTATAACTATTTAAATAATTATAACTATTTATATATTTATAAATGTAATTTTACTATATCTTTATAAATATATTAAAACCTGTAACTACATAAATATTTTTATATAAATGTATTTATAAATGTATATTTACTATATTTAAAATATAAATATATTTTAATTATTATATAGTTATATTTTAAATATATTTATATAATTGTAAATATACATAAATAATTATAATTATATATAAATATATATTTATATTTATAAGTAAACATAAATATATTTATATATAACTTTATTCAGGATGAAACATTTATATAATTATATATATTTTTATATTATTATAAATTTAAATATATAAATTTATATATTTTTTCCTGAATACATATATTTATAACTCTTTCATCATCATAAACATTATTTATTTATTGAAAGTGGTCATGAGAAAAAAAAAAGAAACAACTACCAAACATGGGACTTGGGAGGCCTAAAATAGGAGTCCATTGGCATCCCCTAGTATTAGGTTCTCCCCCTTAGGCCTTATGATGTTCGAGATTGGGAAAGAGGTGAAAATAGATCCATGGTTTTCCAGGGATGCAAGGTGGTCTGCAACCTTTTTTCCCTCACGCCAAGTATGATGAAAATGAATATTTCCATTGAGGAGACTTCGGGACCTTCTTATAACATAAGAAATCAACCATTTGATAGTACATGTTCCATACATAGAATTGTGAAGAATGATAGAGTTGGTTTCCAGGTTGGGTAGTTCAATATTCCTTTGACATCATTAGCATACTCCAGTGAACATTGACTTGGCTTCGGCATGGAGGGAGTGGCCTCAACAAAAATGTACTGTGAAATCCAGAAAAATATACCCCTTGGGGTCTTGAAAGAAACCTCTTCCGTACATGTCAACCTGGATTCAATAAACATTAGTTTTAATTTGGATTCCCAAAAGGTGTGGATAACATTGAACATTGTTCCCATGGAAATTATTGTAAATGGAGTGTTGATGAGGTTTTCTCACCTACAGTGGCTTCAGAGTGGGAGGATCCTTAGAGTTCCTAAATATTATTACTGTGTTGGGCACGAGGTTTCTTATTATGATGCTAAGATGTTTCCCCGTTACAAAAAACAATTATTATTGATCCATGTTTCTTACTTTCTAGATACACCAGTAATTAGTGATCATCACAATTTCCCACACCATTTATTATGGGTCTGCAACACCTACACCGTGAAACCATTGGTCTTGGTAAGGGACAATAAGGATCTATGAATAAGACAAAGAACTTAAATAACTAAAAGATATCTGTATTTCATGTTCCCAATAACCATTATAAAATTTATTGTTTGAAATCTCATAATGATATTCCCTACAACACAGAAACATGGAATCTTGGTAGATTCGTGTTCTGTTGATATTTTGATCAGTAGGTACCACATGGTTTCTTATTCTCAAGACAAAAAAATTTATATAGAAGGAATCATATTACACCATAGTGTCTTGTTCCTTTATTCAGTTCGGTGTTGGGTGATCACATCCCTTTAAGATCCCCTCAGAGAAAAGGCCCCTAAATTAGAGGCTATGAAGATAATATTGTCCAGTTTTTTGTTCATATAAATAAGATATAAATATTATTTATGGTTATAATACAGGAAAACCATAATGATAATTAGGTATAGTATGGCCTCCATAAAAGTAATTCTTAATTCTTGATACTAGGGATACTGATATGTGATCCCTCCTAGTTATAGAAAAAAAGAGAATATCACATTTCCCTATATTCCATTAGGTATGTGGTTGTAGATTCAAGATGTGGGAAAAAATCATGGCCCAAATAGGATAACATTTCCATCTGGACACCTCTTCACCCCTCTATATTTAGTATCCATTAATATTCCCCAATGGGTTCTCTCCTCTAAGATGTCCAACACCAACTTTGTGTCTACAAAATTGATAGTTTCAGAGTGTTTTCTCATTTTGATACCCCTTCCAAGATTGGCCTTTCCATTCTCTCCCCGGATACCCAGTGTATTTTCCCTCCAAGTGAGAAACCCAAATAAAGCCATACATGATATCGTAAATATTCTATATAACAGATTTTGGAATCATAATAGTTGTGAGTGCATGTATTGGTATGGATGAGAGAATTATATTAACCAACGTGACCCAACCTCCAAATGATAAAAAATGGGTTTTTCAATTCAATACACGACATAAGATCTTGCTTAAAATCGGATTATAGTGATGTATATGCAGACTACCTAAAGTCATAGTGGCATACAAGTACTCCACTAGAAATATTCTTATCTGAATGGATAGACTGTTACACAAGGATGTCACAAGTCGATCTGAAAATCTTTTTGAGATGCCAAGATTGTTATTTTCCCAATTTATTAAACGTCTTATCCAATTAAAATACTATTAAATATTGATATTGATACCTCCAAATGATCACTTACTAGCTTTAGAAAAGATAACCATATCATCTGTTAACATAATACATGAGAGAATATGAGTTCTCATCCTACTTCGGTAAGGAAGAAAATCTTCCTCTAGAATTTTGGTGTTAAGGAGGTGGCTGAAAACATATTGGGAAAGTAAGAAAATTATCTGGGATATGGGATCTCCCTATATCAACCCACGAGTTACCTGGAAGGAATCATGATTCCTCCCTTGAAGTAAACTGCCAAGCATGAGGAACTAAATCACCAAAAAATTAAATATACGGTCATAGAAGAGAAGAACATACCTACTAACCCATTGATGATAAATATCCACTCAATTATATCATAGGATATACCCATACCTATTTAGATATCTAGGCTTGAGCTTTGATAATTGAGGTAAATACCCCTAACTACCTCTTGGGCCAGCACTATGGCCCCTAATATTGGTTGTCCTTTAACGAATATGTGTGGTCCTTAGTGATCCAATGGGAAAGATATAAGGATAACCTTCGTTTGATGATGATCACATGTAAATTATATGGAAAATTACACATACTCACTGTCATGTAGTGTTGTCGGGTGGAAGGGTCCTTAATTTTGTATATGTGCACTAATGTAATGGAGCACATGACATGTTGATGAATTCCTCCTTAGAAGAAGTCTTGAATAGACATAACCATATATCTCTTAACCACATTCCATGATTTTCTATATAAATAACACTAGAAATTATTTGGTCCTTGGGAACTCTAGATATTAAGTTCTATCATAACATCATGAATTTATTTCTCATTAGGGACTCCTTTTAAGAGTTCTTTTTCCTAATTGGATATAGTCTCTAGAACAACTTCCAAAAACTCATTTTTACCTCTTGGATACCCTTCTTAAATAAGTGGTTTAATCCCTACATTAAGTGCTTTAAAATTGGATATAGCCATACAACCAATGGAGGCCTAATATTTTGAGTTAGAACCTTCATCTTGAAATATATTGGGTCTTATGATGCATCATTTCTCCCATATGTTGGAATGGAAATATTATATATTCCTATCTTCCTCACAGATCCACATAATTCACGATTTTCATGAGCCACACATTCTTATCTCTAGATAATTTCAGCTAGCATATCCTATTAACTAGTGAGTTCCTCAAACAACATGAAATTTGATTCCTCTTAAAGGATGGATTCCATCTATTCAATTTCCTTCTTGACTGCTTTTATATCCTAGTGGTGGGGAGGTTTCTCCCTAACCCACAATTGTAGAGTGTTTTTGTGGTGCCTCCAATTGTTTTGTAGCATTACCAATGCATTTCTATTTATAGGATTGGTATATAGGGCATGCACCACCATGTCCTAAAGGTCCCTACCTTCATTATCATAACCCAAAGCAGCAAAAATGTCACTTCCTATGAAATCATCACTAAGAAGCCTTATCACCCATTATTAGGCCCCACCTACAAATAAATGAGGGATAGGTTCTTCCATGAATTTCTAACCCACACCTACTAGCATCTCACTAGACACCATGGTTGTGCCATAGACGAATGCCACACCACAACCCCTACCTTGGAGTGGGCGTTCTCCTATCCTAACTGTGGGACAACACAATATCATTCTCATACCTCTTCATCCAAATAAAAAAGCCTCTTCACATCACCTATGTTTGTATAGTACCCTTTGTTGCCTATCTAATGTTTTTTGTGCATCACTATCACCAATTTCTCACCATAAACGAAGAATAAGTCATCTTCCAGTGTTCCATTAACCTTGTTGAGTTGGTCGATCTGGTCGACACCCCCACCCCCATGTCATCACCAAGTCTTCTGTCCACCATGTTTGGATTCGATTAGGTAGAACCCCCTGAAATTGAGCATCAAATTAGTCTTTTATCTGAGTGATTCCTACTATCATATCTACAACACCATCCACAACCAAATGTTAAATGAATCTAACCCCACCGTCGACTGGGGTTTCCTCTAATATCACACCTGCTGTTTAGGTCAATGAAACATGATAACCACAAATATAATTCGGGGAAATCAACACTTATTGGGATTATAATCCTAGATACCCAAAAAACAAGTTGGATTATGGAGAACCTCAATCTATGAAGAACACCCCAATATCAAAATGAATATAGATATAAACAATTATAAATATATTTAAATAATTTTAAATATTCAGTTATAAATATAATTATAAATAAATATAGATATATATACATATAAATAAATTAATAAAATGAATTCATTATTTAAAAATATTTTTTAAAACTAATTATAAATAAATTTTAAGTAAGGTGAGAAAATGTTATGTATGTGTATACTAATGTTAAGGGTTAACTAATGGTAGGTAAGAGCATAAAAAGTTGTGTATGGGTGAATAGTAACTTGTTTGGGTTAATAAATTATAGGTAAGGGTAAAAATAATTTAATTAAGGCTGAAACAAAGTTATGTAAAGGAAAAATAAAGTAACATAAGGGTAAAAAATGTTATGTTAGTGGAAAACAATGTTTTTTATGGTAAAATAAAGTTATTTAAGGGTAAAACAAAGTTATGAAAGGGAAAAAAGATGATATTTATTACAAAATAAAAGTTGTTTAATGGTAAACTGAAGTTAGGTAAGGGTAGAACAACGTAATTTAAGGGTAATAAAATTAATCGTGGGTAAATTAATGTTAGGTGAGGGTTAAAAAGGATATCTAAGGTTAAGAAAAAATTATAGAAGGGTAAACATAATATATGTAAGGGGAAATAAAAAATATGTAAGGGTAAAAAAAGCTATATAAAGTTAAACATAAGTTTGGAAATGGTAGAAAAAACTTATGTAGGCATAAAATAAACATATTTAAGGGTGAGACAAAGTTTTTTAGTGGTGACCTAATGTTAATTAGGTGTTAATTAATTTTATTGGAAAACCGAAGACAGGTGAATATAAAAAATAGATAAGTAAAGGTAAAAAAAGTTAAGGGTAAATATATGTTAGTTAAGGACAAAAATATTTATGGTTAAATTACAGGTATGTAATGGTAAAACAAAATTATATAAGGGTAATCTAAAGTTGTGTAATTGTAATAAAAGTTATGCAATGGAAAACTAATGGAATAATGATATCTTTATGGGTAAAAAAAATTAAATTAAGGGAATATAAAAGTTAATTATGTGTAAAAAAATTTACATATGGGTAATATAAATTAAATTAAGGGTTAATATTAGTTAATTAATGGTAAAAATATGCTATGTAAGCGTAAACTAAAGTAAATCATCTGTATAAAATATGTGCAATAGTAAAAAAAATTATGTTATGGTAAAATAAATATATGTAACGGTAAAAAAAGTCATGAAAGGGAATAATAATGATATTTATGGGTATAAAATGTTATGTGAAGGTAAAATAATGTTATATAAAATTAAAAAATGTTATTTATGGGTATGAAAACTTTACGAATTGGTAAAATTATTTTATGTAAGGGTAAAAAAATTAATGTGAGGGTATGAAAAAATAAACTTAGGGTTTACAAGAGTTAAGTAAGGTTCTAGACATGTTAAGGGTAAGAAAGCTATGAATGGTTACACTGATGTTATGTAAGTGTTAAAAAATGTTATGTAAGGGTAAACTAAAGTCATGTAAGTGTAAAATGATGTTATTTAAGGGTAAAAATATGTTATGTAAGGGTGAAACAAAGATCCGTAAGGGTAAACTGAAACATTTTAAGGAAATGTAATAGTAAATTAATGTTATTGAATGGTGAAATCATGAAATGAAAGGGTAAATTAATGTTAATGAAGGCTAATGAAATGTTATTTAAGGGTAATATATTGTTTTTATGTGTAAAAATACATCATGTAAGGGTGATTATATGGAATGTATTGTTAAACTACTGTTGAGGATAATACAACAAGTTTTTAGAAAATTTAATGAAATCGGTTTTGGTTAGTGTCAATTAAATATTTGATACAATGATTTTTTTGGTTAAAAAGTATTGTATTATTAAATAATGGTAAACATACATTCAGTTTTATTACAGACAGTAGTATTGAACCATAAACTATATTCTCCTTGATCAATATTGTTTTTATTAAGTAGATAGAAGAAAAATTTATGCCCTATAAATGAATATTTATAAATAATTATATATTTTAAAAAATAATTTCATTTTATCAAAAAATATGTTTTTATACATATAAAATCTATAACACGAGAATAAATAAATGTTGAAACCCCTTTGTAGCACAATAAAATTTTTGAAACTCACTTCCACTCCATGTCTGTCATGATTTCTGTTATGCTATAATAACAATAGGTGTGGGTTCCTCTTTATATTGTGAACATAACTCAACCAAGTGAATAAATAGCTATGGTTATTATATTTTTGTGTATAACTTTACTGACATGGGATCCTCAATATGTGGTTTTTAAAGTGAATTTTCATACCAATAAGTACAGTAATTCCCAACATGATATGTGTATCCATATGGAAATGATTGTAGACAAATGAAAGGATCACCTAGATTAGCCAAAAATTTGTTATCAATGAAGTCATTTCCTACATAACCATCACCCAAGGTCTCGAGAGTCTGTTATATCATATTCCAACCACACTTTTTTATGGTTTATTGATTCCTAATACTAGATATATATGATATAATCATATATAATATGCATGAGTAAACATACATGACATATAAACTTCTCCAAAATGTGAAGGATCATCCATTAGTGGTGTAGGATCCTTTATCTATGGTGAAAAAAATAGCTTTAGGACCCTCTCTCAAGTGGTGGTCTCTATGTCATCACCTTTATCATTTCCCATGTTTGTGTCTTTTACATCTAGATGGTAGTGATGGTGGAGGTGAAGTATCCCATGTGGGAACAATTAGCACATCAACATCAATAGGTGCCTCAGTCGGAGATTTTGGATCAGGATATATTTTTGGTTCATCTTCATAGACACTCTATTGTATTAAATCGAGATGATATCTAAGATAAATTAAATCTAGGTGAACCATATATTAAATAATAAATTCCTCATCATGAGGATCACTTATATGAATAATTAAATAATATTTTTCTGATTGTATGTGAAATAACATTCAAATTAATATGAAACATGACCTAAAAATATAAGAAATGTTAATAAACATAATAACATTTGAATTTATATCATGTGGAATGTTTGTTAAATAATAGTGTTTCTTCAATAATAATTTTAAAGATCTCCATGAACAAATAATTGGAAGCATGCTGAGGTATATCCATACTGATAGATATTTTTTTGGAAAAGCATTTCCCATTAGACATTGAAATTTGAATGATACTATGTAAAATTCATTTACTGTCTACTAATAAGCATAATATAATGTAATATTTAAACCTATCATGGTGAAATTAGGATATGTTATATATATCTAAAATATTTCACGACATGATCTTCTTGGTTCCCCTCAATGAATTGGAATAGGATAAGTGACAACACTTCAACATGATCTACAAATAGAGATATGTAGTATAGTGGAAGTGGTGCATAGAAAAATCCAATATATGGGGTCCACTTAACATAAAATGATAACTCTTAAAATAATTTATAAATTAAAACCACAATGTTACTATGATATCATCGTAGTATCTAAAAAATTACTGAAAAAAATAATATTTCTACAAAAATAATTAATGATTAACCTACACACAAATGATTTATAACATAAAAAATATATCAAAATCTATCCACATTATACCTTATTAATTATACATAATTTTTATCCTAACCACACATAGTAAAAATAAAATATACAATAAGTAACATCTTATTACCATATTTTAGGTATTTCTCATATCTCATTTTTTTTCATCTAGGATTGGGTGCGTTTTGGGCATTCCGAGGATAGAGAATGTTAGCTGGGAAAAATAACCTAATGTTTTGGTATTTATGTTTGTTTGATTTAATGGTTTCTAGGTATAAATGTTAAAAAAGGATGAGAGGATGTCCTTTAGTGTCCTTGTTTACCTATCGTATTTTTCTAAATGATTTTGCAGAATATGCCTTCTTGTATTTTTCACATCATGAACTAATAACACAACGTGAAACATGTTCTGGGATGATGTTGTTAATGGGTGAAAAGAACAAAAAATTTACAAGACATAAAACTGGTTCACATAATGAAATGGTTTATCATTGTATTTTTTTTAACTAATATAATGCCTTTTTCAGTGTATATGCATTCCATGGATTTCATATCTTGAACCTAGTATTCTGGTCCTAAAATGTGAGCATCCTTTAGGGTTTTATATGAAACCCATCTAATTATTTTTCATCCAACATGCATGCACCTCTCACATAACATTGGATCTCTCATAGTTAATTTTGAGGATATTTTCTCCTTTTGAGTAATTTAATTTGATGATTGATATTTTTTTAGTTTCACCACATCACTCTGGGAAATTCATCTTTCTACTTCATTTTTTCCGGCTGTTGTTACAGTATCATTATGCTGTGTTTTTAGATTAGTTGGTATTATAATGTTGATACTTATGAATCCTATTAATATATGTTATGTGATATTCCTCTAGAGGTTATACATTGTGTTAGTTGGGGTGAGGAATGTGAGTTCCTTGATGTATGTATTGTTTTATCTTCCTCTTCATCCATCCATATTACTGAATTGATTCTTATATAGAAGGATGGACTCTAGGTCCATGTTTTGGTATTTTTGTTCATCCATGTTGGAGGATGTCGTTGTGGGCATATATCGCACAATATTATTTTAGGTGGTTCCCTATCAATCATGTGTTTCATAAATCTTTATTTTTAGGGTCTTTAAAAAAATTATAAATAAAATTTTATGACTGATTGATTGACTTGTGTGTGAGTGAGAATGGGGTTTTTAGAAGGTATTATTTTCCCCTTGTTTTGGTAAAAGGTAAAGGTAAATTCAAATCATTGTAAAATGTATTTATGATATGGGAATGGTTTTGATGAAATGGTTTGGAAAATTTATCACGTGGGAATCAATGGGTAAATAATTGGATGGTTTATCAATTGGCCTCATCCGTTGATATTGTGACATGGTTCACTCGTGAGGCGTTCCTATAATCCTTAGAAATGTTGTTCTAGAGACTTGTTAGAGCTATTTGGAGGTTCACATGTTGGGATTCCCTCATATATATATATATATATGTGTGTGTGTGTGTCTATATATTATTTTCATATGTATATAGACTTGATACAAGTGATTGTATATGTTTGGGTATATGTGATCAAAATAGCATTACCTCTAGTGATCCTTGATGTGATTTTCATATGCTTTAGTTTTTAATTCATTGGATTTGATATGATATGTGATAGATGGTTTAGCTACATTAATTTATGTGATATTATTTGAAAATTATTTACATATATTTTTTGGAAATGTGAAAAATGGGTATTTATTTACAATGATTTTTATATAGATATTCTTTAACTAATTAAATTACCTTTTTCTTATTAAAGTTGAGCATTGTTTGGATTTTTTTTATAGAGACATGTTATGGATCTCATGGGTGGAATCTAACTAAGATTATTTTTCTCCCACCCTAAACACTCTTTTGGTTATGGATATACATTTTTATTCAATTCAATTTAAGAATGTTCAAGGTTCCACAATGAGTCGGTGAGTTTTTCTCTGTTGTTTTTGGGTAGAAGGTGGTGATATGGTTGTATTTTTTTCAATATATTTCATAGAGTGTCTATTTTAGTTTTACTTTTACTTTTCTATTGGAATTTTATCCTGGAGATTGTTTATATACTTTTGAGTTTTATTTATTCTGTTGTTTCCCATTTTCTATGACATGTATTTCTTATTTTACTCTTCCATATTTCCTTCCATTCTTGTACATGTATTTCGTGTTTTCTATTTAATGATTGGTGAAATTGTTCTCTCTGTTTGATGTTGATTCTACGATATTAATTGCTATTATATAGGATTTAGGAAGTCCCGTCAGTTTTGTGTCGAGTCAGCTAGGGTATTGTGTTACGAGGGAATCTAGTTTAGTTCACCATAGTTTGGTATCAGAGGTTTTCATTCTGTGTTTTGGGTAGTTGAGGGACAATATATAATGTTTTTGGATTTTAGAGGTAGGTTGAAGGGATTTTTTAGAAAGATCTTACCTTGAAGATACTCATGTTACCATGGGATGTTTGGAGGTATGTCTCTTATGTAACACCCCGAACCCAGTTACCCAGAGTCGGTGCATTATTACACAACATCGGCATGATCAAAAAAGATCAAGTCTCGAAAGACCAATTAGTTTAGTATCCTTGGAATATCTAGATACATTCATAAAGTTTACATTACATAATAAAGTGAAAACTAAAACAACATCTTGTCTCCACACTCATATCCCATTATACTATCCCTGAAGGTCATTCATAAAATACTTCTTCACATCCTGTGAAAAATAAAACATAGAAAGGGGTGAGCTCAGATGTTCTGTAAGAATAACATTACAGAGGAAACTTTCATAAATAAGAATAAACATTTAAGTAAATGTATAACTAAAACAAAACCCTTTTAAACTTGAACTTCAGCATAATAAGGAAAAAATTAAAATGGAGTAATTCCATTTACTTATTCACATGAATATTCTACTAGTCGAATAATCACATTCAATATCACTGAACACTTTCATAATGATGGAATGAATAATGCCATACTATCATAACCACGTAGCCAATGCCTCGTGCCAAGACTACAAATAAAATTATGTCAAGGCCTCGTGCCAAGACACTAGTTTACCTCATGAGACCTACTGATGCGTTGAGGAGCTATACCGGGATCCACCCGTCACTTACTAAGTCCAATGCATTCCCATATGAAAAGGTTTAAACATAACATAAACATTTGTATAAAAACTAGCATACGAAATGTAAATACTTTATCCATAAACCATGAATGGTATAAAAATAAAAAATCCACAGTCAAACATATCACAAAACCTTCAACAAAATATATAAGTTTTGTTTCATAGTAAATCAACATCAAATAAGCTTAAAATCTATCAAAGGATGTTGACATAGATGAAATAAAAACTATTTGAGAGAAATATATCTTTCTTTAAAATCATTTAAAAGTAAAATAATTATAAAAGAAAACGTTTACATTCAAAATATTCATATAAGCTTGTAAGGTAAGCTTCGAGGATTTTACAACGGTGGAAAATAGCCGCACCCGACATATAAGTTAAAAAAATACCTTCTTGCCTTAATTTTGTCGAAATGGTTAAAAAGGACATTGTTTGGAAAATGATGAAAGTATTCCTTTATAAAATTATTATAAAAAGTAAAATATGGGTATAAATGACTTTAACCCATATTAAATAAAATAGTTAGAATTTTTTGAAATACATTTTTACGAAACATGGATGTGGATGATAAAGTGGTCCATGTAGATAATTACGTATAAACAACCTCGGATAATGAAGAGATTGTGAAATAAACCCTTACCTTGTACTTTTCCTTGGTCGAGGGTAGGTTAACCTCCTATATAATAGTTAAATAATTCTTATTAAATTATAAAATAATCATATACATAAATATGATATCATATATTATCTTTTAATATTGCTTTGTTAATAATATTTTAGTATTATCGTCGTTTCGGGTGTTCACTTACTCATTTTCTTTTAAATGTTTTGTTATATAAGATAAGTATGTTATCAATAGGTTGTATCTTATTGATATCCATAATGATATAAAGTCCTTAAAAATTATTTTTAAACATCAAATGAAATTATTCTTGAATGGATACGATGGGTAATGAATCTCATCGCGTTCGTGGAGACGGTTGTCCGTACGTATGCACGAACGCTATTTCCATTTCATTTTTCATTTTAAAAGGAATAAAAACCAAATTATACATAGGTATATTATTATTCTAGTATAATATAATATCTTATATATGTCACTTAAGTTCATTACCACCATCGTTTATATGTTCAATGTATGGTATGAACGAGTCATATCACTTTGAGGGGGTGGTAGTCCGCACTTCCTCAAATGAAATTATTGTATATATATAAAACATGAAACGAATAATGGTATGCTATAAAATGGAATTAAATAAGCTTATATATAAACTAAATATCATAAATTCCATATTTAATTATAGTTCCATCATAGTGGCCACTATGAGAGGCGGTAGGAGATAATTTGAATAATCATCATTTCGTGAGGCGTTTGGTTGTTATCCACATAAACATTATCTTATTCAACCATTACATGGAGGTGTGTGTAAGTGTAGTTTAAATACTTCTCATAACAACATCCTAGTATATTGAGGATTCTGGTGTTGTTACAAAATAAAATAATAAAAAGATTTTTGGGATTGGTGAAGTAAAATAAAAGAAAAGAAGCTAAGAGAAATCATTCCCTTTAATTTGTGTAACTCCCTTTGGTTTGAACCAAAAAGGACTCTTGAAGTGTCTTATATCTAAGGTAAGGCTTCTATGAGAAGGATAGGGATGTAGGGAGCTTAATCAGTTAGAGTTTGTATGATCCCAAAGGCTTTAGAGGTGTGAGGAATTGGTTAAGAGTGGTTCCATTTTATAAGGGGGAGGAGGGGCTCTTTAGGAAAAACTTAAATTATTATTTTATTATAAATTCAAATTCGTTTTATAGTGGCTCCAAACTGGATTATTTATAGTCTAAGGTGGGTATGGGTCGAAAAACTCTCAAAAAATAGGTTTTAGACAAGTTTGGGTCACTATTTTACCCATATCTTTTAGATTTAACTCTTAGTTAAATAGTTTGACATTTACCATATCTCTTTTTATTTTTATATTATATGGTTGATAAACTTACTATAAACTGCCAAGAGAACCCCAAGTGGTTCATTAATGAATTACCTATCATCATATAAGTCCTTTCTCCGAACATTAGATTTTTAAGAACATTATATCAATTAATAATATGATATTTGTTTTAAAAACTCCCTTTTGTCTATTTTGACACTATTTAATAAGTGATTTTTTTAAATACTTAATTACATTATTTAATCAAAACAAATACATTTAATCAATCCTAACATGTCATATTAACCAATAAATTTCTTTTAATTCATTAAAAGTCTCAAATTATATTTATTTGGGTATTTATAATATCAATTATTTTAATATTTCACTAATTAGGAAATTACCGCATCGCCACTATGTCATAAATAAATTTAATTATTTAATGTCTAAAAATTATAAATAAAATACCATTATGTAGGAAATATTTTTATATTTCTAAATAATATTTATAATAGAATTTATCTTATGTATAACCCTATATTAAAAATGTTTTAGTTATTAAACTTTGATTTTAACTCTTTTCACTCTTCTTTGAATTAAATAATAATAAACGTCCTAATCTAATCCATGTGGACAAAAGAGGTTCATATTTTAGTCCTAAGGTTGTTCTTGGTCGAATTATAGTTATCCAATATAATTATGACATGTGTTAGGATAATAATAATATCATTTTTACCCTTAATTACCCTATTTACTTTTAACCGTGATAAATAAAAGTAAAAAGTTACAATTCAAAAAAATTATTTTTATATTCTGGAACCACATTTTACTCCTTGATATTAACTGTGTCTCTCGTATTTTCGAAATTCCACTCACAGAAGTGGTAAAATTATGTTTTATGTGAATTTGTAAATTCTCCTAGGAGGTGGGTAAAAGTCGGTGAAAAGTTCAATAAAATTTTTATATATCTAAAATTATTATAAACTGACTCCAATGAATTAGGTTGAACTTATATAGGTATTATGTATCTATTTTGACATAAAATAAATTTAAATACAATAAATAATTATTTAAATAAAAATTCAGTTTTAAACTATAACCTACTATTTTTTACTATTCATCAAAAATTAAAAGTTTTCAGAAAAATACCAAAAATTCACCCCAAGAAAATTTTGATATTTAGAATTCAATAATGAAGTCTATTTTACCAAATTTAAAACATATATGTTACATTTATTAATTTAAAATTAATTCCCGCTGTCAAAACCAAAAGGCGTATTTCTATGAAATAATAACTATCAAAAGTTTGACACTTGTTTATGTCCATTTGCAAAGTGAAATTACTTACAATGACCATCATTGGATTAAATGGTAAAAATATAATCTATTTATACTTCCAAACCATTAAAATGTATAATTTAACACTATAAATTATTTTGATTAAAAAAGTGGTTTTCAATTAAAATATAGTATTTTTCAATATTCACCCAAATATGAAAGTTATCAGAAAAACACAAAAACATTATTGAAACTAAATTATTATGTCCCGATACTAAAGAAGAAGTTTATTTTTCCAAATTTAATATATAAAAGTTTCAAATATTGGATTTAAAAAGGCTTCGCCATTAAAAGGTGGTGGAATTTCATTTTTTGAAAAATACTTCTTTTATCTGAAAAAAATGTGGTTGTTCTTAAATGATGTCTAATAAACTCATAATATGTATTACAAAATTATAAGGATTATATAATGTTCAATATTCTGTTAATATTATTCATAACCGCTATTGAACGACTAGTTCGGTAAGTCATGGTGAGATAGAACTTGGTGTTGTGTGTAGTAAGAGTTATTGAATTACTTTGAAGAAATAACGTACTATGAAACATTAGGGTGTTACATCTTATTTGGATTTCATGATATTAGTCTTAGTTTCTTCTTATAGTTTTCTGGTTTGAACTGAGATTATCATGTTGTATAATCATCTCTTCTATTTCAATGTGTACTAGTATGCCTCTAAGAAATATCACACTGGTTCCTCAGGAGATTTCAGTGGGTGAACCTCAAGGGAATCCACCTCAAGATTACAATCTTATCAACTTCTTCAAGTGGGTAATTTGTGTTATAGACCAAAATTTACATCAATTCTAGGGTTCATTTTTTAAGGAACATCTTGGAGCTTAAGGTGAAAAGGATCAATCATGAGAGTTATTACATGATAGTCCACTATCCATTAAGGGTATAATTGTTACCCATGAGTTGAAAGACTAGTTTTACATGATTTATCATATATTTAAATTCTTGGATACACATGATAGTTTCAAGGAATATTTTGAGGTTTTCATACTCAATGGTCTTGGTACATGATATTGGGATACAATAGTATAGGTGGATAAACACATGGGTTTGAACTGAAAGGGTTTCAAAACCCAATTCTTTATAAAAAATCAATAGTCACAGCTAATAGGGAAGTCTCTATAGTTCCCCTCCTCATAAAAGGGATAGAAATCAGTGTCTGTATACACTAATCTTTCTATGAAACTAGTTTGTTTTTCTCTTGGGTAGTAAATAAAGACAAGACAAAGTATTGTAAGTACCTTCAGGGGTTGTGTCCACATATTATATTACAAGAATTTATGTTTATTCATTATAACTATGTAGAGATAAAAGAGAAGAGAATTAATGATGGGATGGATATTCTAGAATATGTTGGTTATTCTACCCCTTCTCTTCCACCTAGTGGTAGCTTCAGTGTTATGAAGTGGTGGAAGTGTAATTGTCATCATCATTATAGAAGTAGTATGGATGGTTTTCAGCAGTGAGCCTCCTTTAATTTTTCAATTATTTATATTAGTGTTCCATTGAATTTCTACTAGTGGGTAATGGTTGGGAACAATCAACATTGTTTTTCCACTCCTATGATGATGTGTAACAGTTGTGGAATCTACAGTCATATATCATTTTTGTATCAATTTATTCTTATTCCATATTATGGTCAATGATCATCATCCCCAAACTCTACTTTAGTAAAATCATATGCTTTAGGTCTATAGTTTTATAGCCACATGCCTTAGGAATAAAGAACCTTTACACAGTGGATAATTTTCAAGTAGAGGTATAAGTGGGTTCATAGATAGTGATAGGTACCATATTTATTTTATTATTAGTAGTTGCCAAATTATTTGGTATAGTTTCTACAAAATCATTTATATATTCCCGTTTTTTGGATATTATTAAACATTCATTGGAACTCATATCGATTGTAATGTAATTAGCGACACCTCTTGGAATGAATAATGAGTAAGGGTTTCCGTTTTCTTCTTATTTGTTATGGATATCTAGTGAATAGTTAGTCTTGGATTTCCCCATTCTTGAAATTGAAATATTTAATTTCATCATGAGGTTGGATTGGAATATCACAAATCAATATTTTTTGGTCGTTAGCATCGATGTGTCTCCTTCTTTATGGATGACGGGAACACTTAGGTGTTTCAAGGAGAGTTTCATCTAAGGTTAGGTCATCCCGAAACATCCCACCCAAATATTAGGTGTTTATTTTAAACTATTGTAGTTTATCCTGAGGATTGTTTTTTTGTGGGTAATCTTCCCTTGTTTTCATGGATTTTCCTTGTTTTTTTTTCAAATGAGTTATTTTTTCTTCTCCAAGAGAGGTGGATAGAGTTTAACAGTGATATGGTTCAAATATGAAACTGATCTCAATACCATATTATCATATGGTTTCTAAAATGTTGAATGATCTCATGATTTAGTTTGATGATCTATTGAATAATGGTTTTTTACCTAGTGTTTCACCTTGATAAACCCCCGTACTCATTTCTAAGAACTCTTATTGTTCTCCTTTTTTATTTATTCTATTGGATGTTGAAATGAGAAATAGGTAATAATAAGTATCCTTTGACCTATGTAGAAGTTTTTTTGACTAGTTAAAGGGGGAATGATGTTTTTTAAGATCAATCATCAATTAGGTTATCACCATCTCATATTTTCTGAGTCTAATATACCAAAAATGGCTTTAGGATATGGTATTTCTATTATTAATATCTTGGGATTTCATTGGGAATAACTATTGATCCAATAGTTTTTTATGGATTTAATGAATCATATATTCCATTAGTATATCAAAAAACAATTTGGTACATCTCATGTTTGATATTTCTATGTATTCAAGCTCTGAGGGAAAGAATGATCCCCATTTGTTTTTGGTTATGGAAATCTATAGGAGACACCACATGAATGGAATACTTTTAAAACGTGTTTTATGGATCCATGAAGTGATGATCTTGGGGAAAAAGTGTTTTGAATGTGGATTATTAGTTGATCCTAAGGAGGTTATGTTTTTCCAATCCTAAGAACAACCATGAAACATCATTGAGATTCAGATAATCATTAGTCTTAATAGGTACTACTGATGGTTAATCAAGTATTTATACAAGTTCTAATCACCATTGACTAGTATTACTAGGAATTTGGTGGAATTAATATGGGGTGTAATGTTTCAGTCTTATTTCAATGAAATTAAATGACTTCAAACATCATTTCTTATTATGATATTTCTTAATGCTGATAAGGGGTATGTGGTTTCCTATGATGCTCTTAGTGATAGTTTGGGTTGTGTTCTTATATAGGATGATCATGTGTTGGACTATGGATCTATCCAGCTTCGACTGCATGTGAATAAATACCCCAATAATGGTTTTTTATTTTCCATAGTTATGAATGTTCTTAAATGTTGGAGGAACTATATTTTTGTGGAGAGGTTCCCAAAAAATTCGGACCATAAGAGTATAAGCTATAAATTTTCCAAAAAAAGACTTAAATATTAGACTTATATGGTGTCTAGAGTACATTCATACACTTGAATTCAACATTTAATACACCCCAGGGAAGGGTAATTCCATTATATAAAACCTTTAAAGAAAAGTACCATCACATTATATTTTTTAATCAAAGGTGGATTCGATCCTTACAAGGCTCTTCACTCAGTTGTACCTAGATGCTCAGGATAAACTTTTAGGTAATATTTTGACCTGTTTTTAGATATATTAAACACCAATGGACATTAATATGTATGATAATTAGAATGATGATGAATTTAGGGGAATTTTAAAAACCATATATGGTGGGGTGAGAATTTTTGGTTAGTATCTCTCCTCTGATGGAATTCTCCATTTTGGTGATTGGTTTTTCATCCAAAAATATATGAATTGATCAGTTATGATTGACATTCATAGTTATTTGTTTCCCATTCATATGAGAACTAAAAATATGAATTATTAAATGAGAAGATTCAATTCTCTTTGTTTGATGTTTGAGATTTTAAATTATGTGTTGCAATGTTACACCTATGAATTGGTAAAGATATATCATCTAAACCCTTCTTGTTTTCTCCATTGCCTTCTTTTTCTAATTTGAAAATGGGAAGTGGTTTCCATGAGAATTGTTGTTAGATTACAAATGGAATCCTTAGGGGAGGAATGCTATCATGTTTGGTGATTGTTCAATTGGAGAAGTCAGTTCACTTCAATCCAAGCAGTGAAACCACTAAGGTTGATAACCTGGGTATGTTTTCTATGCAGGATGTTGTGAGGTTACGTGGGTTTCCCTCATCCATTGTTTTGGAAATGTATCCAATGATTTACTCCTGTTTAAGGAAGAGTTCCTAGGATGTGATGGGGAATCAAGTCAGGTTGAGTAAAACATACTGTCCACCTGTAGATAGTCAGATGGGGCATGCTATTTAAATCTTGGTGGGTGTACACCATGCCTATGTATTAGATTTTGGTGAATCATTTTATATCCTTATAGAATTATATGGGTCTGATTATAAATAAATTACTAGTAATTGGTCAAAATGGATCCCTTTAAGTATTTTTATGGTATACGATACAAGTTACCTCTTTGTTGGGCATATGTGTATATGGAATCTTTACTAGGACAGAGTCATGTTCAGGAGATTCTGGCTAGGATTCAATATATACATATTCTTCTGATTGTATCTCAAAGTCATTAGAAATCATATACAGATCCTTGACTACATCTTTTGGAGTTTTCAATTTTTGATCATGTTTTCATAATACAATCCTTAATTAGGTCGTTAACATCTTCGAAACTTGGTACAATTAGCTTTGAGATATGTCAGACCATTTGAGGTAACTGGGTGCCTTGGGTAGAATTCACATCTATTGGAATTTTTAGACCAGTAAATGGGTGTTCAATATGTTTTTTCTCATATCTAAGATAAGGAAATACAATCCTGATCCTTCGCATATTTTTTTTGGAAGAAATGGATTTGGATCTAGATGTATCTATTATTGAGAAACCAGTGGAGATCATTGAATCATAGAGGAAATTCATGCATGGGAAGTTGATTCCATTAGTCAAAGTATTATGGTAGCTTGTATTAGATTAACATGAAGCATAGGAGTTCGAGTCTTCAATGATAGAGTATTGGTCTCTCCACATTCAGGAAACTATTTTTCTATAGGACTTCTCATGGATAGAATGTTTTATTGTATGGAGTTTCTAACATCCCATTACCTTATTTAGAATATTTACAATCTATGTTTTCATTTTAATCACTTTTTGGGTAAATTTAGGGCCTCTTGAGTATCGATATAGTTTTTTGGGGGAAATAAACCAATTTTTGGGGATTTATGATTGTTGGAATAAATTAATATAGGATAAATATGTGAAAAAACTCAAGTGGATGTTCTTTATGGTTCAGGTGGAGCATGTTCGATTTTTCTACGTATTTTTTTAGAATTGTCCTAATGGGAATTTTTATATCTTGAAATGGTTACACAATGAAAAAACTTTACTAGGATGATTATGTGAACTATTGAAGATCCTGATAATTTCAGATTTTCAAAAATGCATCACATTATGGAAAGTTCAATCCATGTTTTTTAAATGAGGTGATGCCTTTTTTATTCTATATTCTTTCCATGAGCTTCATATTATAAACCCAAGATTCATGTCTTGTAATTTCCATGGCATGTAGGGTTTTATTCAATTAGCAACTAAATATTTTTTTGTCGATGTAAGGATCCAATATAGAATCCTTAGAGCTCTCCAAGGTCATTTCGAGGAACTCCTCTCTTTCCAGATCATTTTGTTCGATGATTCATCTTCATTGTATTTACACATCATGTATCCAAGGTAGTGATATTTATAATTCATTATTTTTATTGGATGAATCAGTTCCATTATGATATTTTTTAGATCCTTTGTTCTTGTGTTTTTAATCTATCTTGATCATTTCTAGATCTATTGTGTGATATTACTCTGGAGGCTGACATTTTTGTTGGATGGAGTGTGGCATGCAAGTTTCATCAAGTACGTGTTGATTTTTTCTTCCCTAACAACAATTATGTGAGTCTATTTGATTCTAATATGGATGGGTTGATTATATGGCATGTGTTGTTGCCTTTTCCTTCTTCCATGTTGGTGAATCTCATTATGGGCATGGGAAACCCATGATTGAGGTAGGTTGTTCTATATAAATCCTATGTTGGATGAATCTAAATATATTTGGTTTTGATACATTTTTTATAAATATAATGACATGATTTAATTATTTGTGTGTGAATGAAAATGGGATTTTTAAAAAAGATGGGGTTCCCCATTTTTTGGTAAAATGAAAAGGTATTTACATAAAATTATGAAATGGATTTATGAAATTGTTTTTGAATCATAGTTTTGATAAAATGAGTTAAAAATGTATAAAATGGAAATACTTGTGTACTTAGATGGAAGGTGTAGTAAGAGGGTACGTCCATTGATACTATATGAGGATTCACTCAAGGTTTGTCCCTCTGCTCCCATGGCATGTGTTCTAAGGACATGTTAGACCTATTTGGAGGTTCACCTGATAGGGTTCCCGCTACATTCAATATTTGAAACATATATCTATAGAGTATATGCATCTGATTTTATATGCATGAGTTTGAGTGTTCTTGCTAGAATCATCTATAATGATTCTTGGTGTTATTTTCATGTTCTTATTGAATGTACTAATTTTTTTTATATGATATATGATACAATCTTTGACTTATTGGATGTATGTGACATGATTTCAAACTATTTTACTTGATTTTTTTTGAAATGTGGAAAATAATATTTATTTACCATGATTTTGATATAAAAATTGTTTAACCATTTATTATTCCTTATTTTCATTAACATTGATAATTTTATGGATCATTGTAAAAAGTCTTGTTATGGAACACCAGAGTGTGGTCTTACTAAGGTTTTTTTATCTCACACCTTGTACACCCCTTCGATGGTTCATAGACCTTGATATATCAGTCAGTATAGGGAAAAGAAAGAATTAACATCGAGGTAGTGAGGTTTTTGTAAGCTATTTATGGGTATCTAGATGTGAGATAGTGGGTGTTTTCCCATTATATCACATGGATTAGGTATTTTTTCACTATCCTTGGTTGTTGGAATTGAAACTTGGAGATTGTTTTGATTCATTTGAGTTTTATCACTTTTGATGTTTTTTTATATGAAACATATCTCTTGTTTTACACTTATATTGTTTCATCCTATCATGTATAAAAATGGAATTTTTTCTATATTTTTTTAGGTAAAATCATTCTCTCTGATTGTTTTTGTTGCTTAAGTGATATTCCTCATCCCGTGGGGATCAGGAACATCCTTCAGGTACACTTCTGGCCAGGTCTAGTACTGAGTTGTGAGTGTATCTAAGATCGTTCACCATACTATAATTTTATAAAATATTTTAATAAAATTACAAAATAACTAAAATTAGTAATGTAAAAATTCATGTAACCCCCAGAAATATCCTGAAATAGGTTCTATGGAAGTGGTGGGATAACTCTAGGAGTGATTCATAGAAAACACTTCCAGTCCCACATCTATAGCATAGTAATTAACCCTATAATATTATCTGGATTTTCTCATCAACCAGTACAAAGGAATCAATACATATGCGTTAATACAGTGAAACCCCAACTATATATACATGTTTGGTCATGATCCTCATGTAATTATAGGTACATTTTGTGTACCGAGGTGGTGTAGTTGTTTACACACATCATGACTCTGATCAATCACATAATGTATCAACATGTTTTTTGAAGACTTATTTTTTCATTATAATCATCTAGAATGATAGATAAATTCATGTCAATACACCCCATGTTAAATTGAAAAACCAAGAAGACAGATGGTATGCTGACGATGTCAATGCATTGTAGACAATGTATGACTACACACAAGTCTCCAATAGTGCACACATAACTGACTTTCCATTGATGGGTAGACCGATCATATATTCAACATCCTCTAAGGTAATAGTCATCACCTTTTCTATGAGATGAAAAGAATGTGTATCTATTCACAATCTCTCAAATTTTTATTACTGAAATGATGAACAATAATATTGATGTCACACATGGTGACTCTATAAAAGAAAGCACATATGAGGTATGGAACAATAACAGCTGGAGGTGAATCATGGTGAAAATGATGATCTCTAAATAGAAATATGTCTAATAGGCAATCACACTAACATATCATTTGACGCATGTGAATGCTTTGAAGAAAATAGAGGATCCAAAATTTAACTGTATGAATTATAAGACATTAATTGTGACAACTATTTAAAACATTCATGGTTTTTTGATTTTGTATAAAAAAATTTTTATGCTTGCAATTCATTTTCTATTAATACTAATGTATGTTAATTATGATACGGACATGTTATTATATTTATTTTATGTATTATAATTATATATCCATATTTCATTGTAGTGTTATTGGTCAAATTATACAAGAATTATTACATCATCACATTTAATGATCATAATTTAAAGTATAATGTTATGTACATTTTTTTACATTATCTAATAGATTACATCAATAATCTTAACTGATAGAAGACTAACAAATTATTCCTGGGACATGTTTCTTTGTGTGATATTAAAGGATAAATAAACCACATATCCATGAATATTCTAGTTCATTGGGCCAATCTATCTCATTTAAAATACTTGTTGAATTTGTCCTCCCTCCTAGTTGCAGCCTTGTCATGTCTGGTAGAATTGTTGGTTCTTCAAAAGTCATTCCAAAATTCTATTATTTACAAACATGATTCCATATATTATTATACAAGTCATCAAAACTCTCTAGTATATAAACTAGATAAATGAATTTATCTAACGATAATCTTATATAAGATCATTTTTTAATCACTTATGCACAAAAATATTGTAATACTTAAAATTTCTCACAATAACAACAATTATACTCTAGAAAAGTTACAGGAATATGAACATTGTTACTAGTCATAGACTCATGTGACTCAGTGAACTCAAATCTATGCTCTGCATAAACAAATGAATGAACAGAAAATGTTATGGTCACCTGAAGAACCCTATTAATATCACACTATATACGGTGGCCATAACACATTCCTCTATTCAGACCCTCATCTATCAATTTTCCCCATTAAAAAATACTTTATTTTATAATATAAGGTCTCTTGTACTAATCCTATAATTTAAATTTAAAAAACTATATTTATATTATATTATAATTGGGGGTTTTCTAATTAATACATAATATAATATTCTAAATTACCTATGATGAGTAATTTTAAAACTCCCTTGAAAACATAATTTAAACATTCTATGATATTGGTCATCAAATTTTCATATTGCATCCCATCATTAGACACTGTCAACCATTTATACTCTATAATATGCATCTTGTAATCATAAGCCTTCTGATTAGGTCAGGGAATATCTTCGAGATGCTCATCCATCAATTTTTGTTGAAGCTCGTATGCCAACACACATGAAATAATCCAAAAAAATATTGTAATAACTATTAAAGTTAGTATTCAATGAAAAGGGTCATGTATAGCAATTTTTTTATTACTTACTTATTAATTAGAATTTATTAATTATTAATTAATAAGTCATTATAGTTAATTAATATTTATAATTATAAAATATAATTATTAATTAATTATTTATTAATTAATTATTAATCAATAATTAAATAATTATTAATTATATATTATTTATTATTTATTAATTAAATTTTATCTAATTATTTAATAATTAAATTATCTTATTTAGTTGATTAGTAATTTTTCATTGAAATTCATATTAATTACTAATGATATCTATTAATTATTATATAATCATGTTAATTATTCTTTATATTGATAATCATATTAATTAATAATCATATTAACTAATTATTAATTTATTATTTATTCACCAATAAATCATATTAAGTTAATTTTTATTGTAATTATTTATTATTAATAAATTATTATTAAATTATTCTTGATAAATTTGTAATTATTAATAATTATTTAGTATTTATAATTAATTTATTATTACATAAATATTAATTCTAATTTATTATTCATTATAATTAGTGATTATAACTTCATATTAATTAATTATTAATTATATAATGATTATTAATAATTAATTATGAATTATAAATTATAAATTATTTACTAATTAATATATATAAAATTATTTAACAATTAATTAATTCAGATAAAGAGTATTTACTATTTAATTTATTACAATGAACTCATTAAATAATTATTATTTTTAAAATATTTTATTTTTCTAAAAAAATATAATTAATTAATTAATTAAACTAAATAAACTAAGAATTAATGGACTACCTTAATTAAAAACATTAAAATAAATTAAACGACTAGCTAAATAACACAAAAAACATTGAAACAAATTATAAACCACATGTTAAAATAATTTGGACATGAATATTAAACACTTTGTAATATAACATTGGATGTGAAAATTAAACAATGAGAAAAACAAATTAAACATGTGAATTAAATGACTAGGTAAATAAATTGGACATGGAAATTAAATGAATATAAAAATATAGAAAATTTAATGAAATTCGACATGAAAATTTAAAAATATATATTTAAAAACATTTAACAAAATTATAGTAATGAATTATATAAAATTAATACCATAAAATTTTGAAGACTAAAAAAAATTAGGAGTCCTTTAAAGGAGATTTGAACCGGGAGAGGGTGCATCTAATTGAGTGTGGGATGGAAGTTGAGTGATTTGTTTTTAGGGATAGTGCCTTCCATTTTATAGGGAATGTTGAGTAGGGTTCCAAAAGAATTGGTACGGTTAGTATTTGGATTTGAAGGAAGACAACCAATTGAAGTTATGTTCCTCCTTCAAAATGATTCTTCAAAGCACTAATTGAAGTGGTGATGTGCAGTTCTCACCAAAGAATACATTTCATCTAGATTTATTCCTAATAAAACATTCAGCACCATTTCTTATGGTTCTCAATAGTCCAATTTACCAAAAATAAAAATTATTCTTAAATAATTGAAAAACAGTCATTGAAAAAATTTTGCTAGATAGAGATGATGGCTACCCGTATGATCACTAATAGACTTTCCAATATTTCATTATTTGGTTTTTACCATTTATTATAGCTAATGAAACCATTGTTTATTTTAAATAAAAATCTCTCTCTCGAGATTATTTTTTAAAATAGAAGAAAAAAACATATAATTGGTTTTCAAAATTGATTTTATTAGTTTATTTATGTGTTATAAAATATATTACAAAACCAATGCTGATAAAATTATTAATAAATGATGATTGTAAACATTTTTTTATTTTGTAGTTCTTTTATTATATATATTATATATTAAATTATATATATATATATATAATTTTGTAACATTTTCTACTATAGATTATAAATGTTCAATTTTAACATTATATATACATATATATCTATATATATTTAATGTTCAATTATTTGAATCATAATTTATAAAAAAAATAAAAAAAATAATTATATATCTAATTGATAATGTTATGAATTTCTTGCAAGTATTCTTTTTAATTTTGTTTTTTATGAGCACTATAACCACTATTCTCTTTGATATAATTGTTGTTACTAATGTTCCTTTTTGAAAAACATAGTGGGAGGATATTTTTAGTGGAGATTTCATTTTTGAGTCTCCCCGTTATATCTCTTATATACTTTTGTTTGGTGTTTTCTTTGCATTTTCTCTCTCACGATGTTGTTTACTTTTCTTCTACTAATTCAAATTACAAAACAAAATTGATATTCTTCCTATCCTTATTCTATCCTAGAGTATCATGGTAAAATTAAATTTCATTTTAGATTATCAGATTCTCTCCTATCTTTAAATATTCACTTATCATTCAATTTTATTCAATATTCTACTCTCTTCTTTCATGATACAATTGGTTTTTTAATGCTGCAAGAAATAAAAAATCTCTTCTTAATTCTAAATAATAATTCTCTTCTTCATTTGATGTCTTATATTTAAAATGTTATATTATTTGATATAATTATTCTATATTGTATTATTTTATAGGCTAGTAAAATTTGGTTTATAATAAGAATAAAAAGCTATGGAAATGGTACAAACATAAAACACAGTTTATTTCTAAAACTTATGTGTTATTGAGTTAAAAATTCATATTGTTGACACACATTACTACTATGATTCCTTTTGAATAATCACTTAACATACACAATCAAGTGGAAAATCATTCTTAATTCTCTATCAATATCTTTATCTCAATATTTTATTGGATTAAATGTTTCATATTTCATTTCACTGAATTTTATTTGTACATTATTTATTTGTTGAGATATAATCACTCAAATCACACATTGGTTATACTATTATTTGAATGCAAATTTCTGATTGGGATTACATAACCAAATTATAGATCAATGCTTCACATTTTCCCTATAATAATGCATGGGTTTTGGGACATGAATTATGGGGTGAAAAAAAATGGTCTGAAGGTGTTTATTATGATGTTCCATTGGAAAGGTAATTTTTTTTGTAAAGAGTTGTGACTCTACTTCAAAAATTATAACTATTTAGTTAACATCATATCTATCAAGGAGTATAGGGATATGAAGACTATTTTTATGGTTGTTTTAATTCGAACAACTCTAAAAATATATATGCATACTTTTTAACATTATTTTTCTTACTCGCTGCATTTATTTCATATTTTTGAATTGTTTAATTTTATTAATAACCATGTATACATGCTTATTTCACTACTCAGATCAACTTATGTTAGTAAATTAACCCCCTATTGTATTTTCCATCACTCTTGTGGGACATAAAAATAGGATTCACAGTGTAGGACCTCTTATATTGTATTTAGTTTCTATAATATTCCTTGAAACAATAGTCTAAGGGTGTATTCATTATAGATTGATGGAGATGGCTGAATTTATAGGTGGATCCCCATGAAGCCACCTTTATTTGATCGGAATTACAATGTCTATTGGAAAGAAAAAATGGAATCCAAAATCATGTAATTAATCAATAAGAATTATAACCTAACTATAAAATAATACGAACTGTCAAAAGAAAACTCTATTGGAAATAGTATAAAAATGTGTAATCTTTACTATATAATCATTAACATTTATTGTTGTGCTATTAGTTGAAACGTTTTTTTTCATGATTCAATATGTAATATTAGCCATGATATTTGGAAAAATTTTAAAGTTACACATTATGGTACATATATGTTATCATGAAAAATAATTGGAATATTGAGAGATGAGTATAAGGAAATTAATATGGGAGAAAACATGGATATCAATAAAATATTCCATAGGTTGACAAGTATTTTTAATGTAATGAGTGAACATTAAAATGTATAGGAGAATACTACAATGGTTTAGTGATATTTCAAATAACTTCGTTATAAGTAGCATTCCAATAATATATTATTATTAAAATAATGAACATAAATTTTTAAAATTGTTTTCAATAATTACATTACTATTATAATACAATCTTGAGTTGAAAAAAAAATTGATAATTAATATGATAATAATGAGAATGTTGTTATTACTAAAACTATTCTTATCTGTTCCATTTCCTATGATGTTGATTCATCTAGTTCAATTTATGTAAACAATAGGATAACTAATGTAATAGAAGGAGTGTATAGGGTGATAAAGAAAAAAATGTATACAATTGATATAATGATATCCATGAAGGATGATATATGGGATAAAATGAAAGGTAGTATGAATTTATTTATTTAAAAACAAGCATGTTATGAGTTCTATAATAAATTACACAATGACCAAGAATATTTTTGGATTAAGAATTAATGAAAAAAATAACTTTATAAAGATTTAAAATAATGTGATGAATAAATGGAGTAGAAATAATGATACATATTGAAATGAAAAATATTGATGTGATAAATAAAACTATTAGAATATTTATATGGATAAATATGGTAAAGTAACATATTAACTTAATCAAAAATGGAATTTAAGTGATATGGGAAAATATGAAAGGAATTATGTAAATATACATTTGACAAATAACATGTATCATGTTAGTAGTTATTATTATTATTGAAAATTTCTCACAATATAAATGAGAATTAACTTAGAGGGGATGGGGGTGAAATAGAAAATTTAGTTCCTTTTAGATATCAATTAAAAATCAACATCTCCTATTAATGAAAAATAATTAATTTTTATTAAAGGCACAATTAAATCCAAATAGAAGGCATTATATATTTTTTAAATGGTTTAAAACTCAAAAAAAATATAAAATCGCAACTATGTAAGAAATCCTCTAAGACCATACAATCCATTATTATCATAATTTTGATTAAAAAATAGTTTTTATTTTCATTAATATCATGTCAAAAAAACAATATTTTTATCGTGTAATTTCTTATCAAACTATTAAGATATGAAATTTGTTTTCATCAAAATTGAATTCTCAAATAGGATCAGACATCAATCATGTTATTATACTGATTATTATTATTCATTCTCTTTTTACTATTCCATATCATATTACTTAGAGGAATGTAAATTTCTCTTCCTCTCATTATTATCTATATATTATTATTTTTCCCAATATAAAAATATTTTTAAATAAGAAATACTTTTTACCTCTTTATATTAAAATTCCAATTTCCAAATCCAGAAAATATATATCATTCAACGTATCCCAAAATCATGTTAAATATTTACCATTTCTCCTTCTATTATTAAATCTATGTAGTTCATCAGAATACTGACACATCATTTTCAAACATGACAATTACATAATTTTTTAGATAAATTTCGTAATAGTAATACATTCCAAGATTGAAAGTTTTAGTATATCGAGAAACCTAATTTCATCCAAAAGATTTACATGATGGAAAAAAAAATTTATTTAATTCCTTATTAAAATTCACTCCAAATTTCAATTTTTCTTCTTAGTACTATTAATATTTGGAGGATATACATCAAATATTGGGGTGAGATATAATCCTAGTAAGGGGAGGAATAAAGGGGAAGTAACAATACATATAAAACAATTTAAAACATGCGTGATCAAAATCATTTTTATCATATCATTAGGAAATTATAATAATAAATATTGTGAGGTATTAATTTGTAAAATGGTCATGGAATGAGTAATATTTATACTAATGAAAAATCATAACATAGTTTTGAAATATAAAAAATAGTGGCTAACAAATCTAGTATCATGTTTACACATAACAAATGTATACAAATCCTAACATAAAAAGTGTTAACAAATCACTCATCATGTTATCATATAATACACATAGTCTAATGATATATATCAAAGACCTAATTAATTGGAGGAATATGTAATTATTTTACCACATGATAAAATTATAAAAATTATACACGTGACATATAAAATTGTCACATTACAAAGATAGACATGAATTCTCCCATGAAAAGAGAATTGATTTCATGAGGATTCCCTGAATCAAATATTAATGAGAAAACATTAGTGATCCTAAATAAAGAAAGATAATACATATTTTGGTCATTATACTATTTTTAGTGATCATTGGTTAATATGGTGTGGAAAAATTTTTAAAAGTAATCATGAGTTGTTACACCATGTCTATGGAATGAAAATTTTGAAATGTAATCTTCTCGCCAATTCATTCTCGATAAATGTTTTCTTCTTAATTTTTACCCTTTATATCTGAAAAACTGCAATGTCATTACACTATGTATATAGTGTTTAATATGATGGTTCCTTTCCAATAAAATTTATGAGATATGAACTTCCAAAAGGATAGATGGGAAAAATCCTTCCCATACTTATCTGTTAGTTACATGTCATTAGTTATGAAGCCAATATACCCTACTTTTCAAAAACATATGATTTGATAGTATTTCTTGTAAATATAATTTATTGATTCATGAAATTCATCAATTATTATCATAAATTTTAAGTACCATTTTACAATGGAATGTTGGAATATCTGATGATACCAAAATATTCAAAAATACATCTTATCGGTATATTCTCATAATCTCCCATTTAGATGTTTAAAATTTTAATACTTCACAAGAAGAAGAATCATCCACTTATGTTTACTCTCACCCAATAGTCTACATACAATTTTCCTTATCATAGTACATTATCCATCCATCAAACTATATTTAAAAATATCATAATGGAACTTTGATTTTCCCATCACAGTGGAAAACGACTATAATCTCTTCAATACCATAGATACTATAGGAAATTGTTACGTCAATTACATGGAGAAAAATGAAAAATATATAACAATATTTTATATTAATGTTTAAAATTTAAAATGAACATGTAATCAAAAGTACTAATATATAGTTCAATAACACCAACTCCAACACAAAGAACCTCCCTTAACATGATGACTTCCAAGTAGGAGTGAACTTTAATTAATACATTAGTTTAAATTAAAAATCGATACTTATAACATGGATAAAATCATTGATCATTTGAGTAACCTTTTTGAATCCATGGATTTTGGATTTGTAACACACCCTTATGAATTAAACTCATATTCATCTCAATATATATATGAGTACCCCTTATCCCAATGTTAATATTCAGAAAAACATTTTATTAACTACAAGTAGGATGAATATAAAAATACACACATGTATATATATTCATATGACACATTTAAATAGAATTAGTATACTTCAAAAACATTTTTATGTTCTTTAGATATCAATCATGAAATTAAAAATTTATAGAAAACTGGTTGGAAGACCAAAGAACACTTCAAATCACTAACTTAGATAAACTAATAAAATTTGAAAAATATATCAAGCACTTAGTGTGCCTAATATTTTAAAACCTTTTTTAGAAAAAAAATTATTTAGAAAACCATAGGAAAAACATAGTAAAACCTTGAATCCTAAAAGGGGCCAATTCCATTCATAAAAATAATGTTTTTTAATATATTTAGTTCATAATATAACGAAAATACCAAATTAAACAGTCATGAAATCATGGTTCTCAATTTTAATGTTTAGTCATATTGAAATATACCTAAAATCTTTTCACCATTGGAAATAGTGTCCCAAATCAGTCTCACGAAGCTCCAAAGAAAAAAAGATAAACCCAAATGAAAATTAACAAAGAAAACCACCCAAATTAATATAATGTGACATGAACCTAAGGTCATAAGAACATTTTAGCGTTAGAGGGGAGGAGAGAATATTGAAGAATGTGAAGGATGAAAATGATAAAGGTGATTTACGTTGATGAATCGGGAAAATGGTTTAAAGGAACACCAGAAATCCACCATTGATGGAAGTGGAATTGATAGGGATGGATCACAAATGTTGCACGAGCCAAATATGTGGGGTGATTGCTGATTGTAGGTTAATAACCAAAGAGGATGAAATTATAAAATATTTTTTATGAACCTGGGAAACACACAATTTCAAACTGCACAGTTGGGAAAAATGTATCCCAACTATAAGCCATCTACTGGGAATCTGGAGAACCATGAAAGGGTAGGCCACACAATTTAGAAAATATTTACCCAACCATGTGGTTGTCTATGATAAACTATCTAGGGTGCCACACAGTTTATGAATTGTTTATAAAACCATATAGATTAATTGTACGCCCCGCTTTACATGCCCAAAAACTCTCATATTTCATGAAAAACTACCAGTAGGAAGAGAATGAGTAGTAGGGATTAATAATAAATAAAATAATATAGTAGTGTTGGGTCAGGGTGTGATATAACCTAAGGGGATTCAATGTTGTTTGAAATAGATCCATCTCTCACATTGGGTCTTAATGGATGAAGGTTGCGATCAGTGATTTCTACGTTTTTTTTATTTTTATAACAGGATAGAAAAAACACTATTCATGGTGTTGCAACTAGGTTCACTTCATAAATTACTCGAATCACAAACCCACTAAAATTTATGTCACCATCTTTTAAACCATGAAGGGAAATGTTCACACCATGAATCTTTTGGGGACATGAAACTACCATAGATATGCTATTTAATAGTACTGAAAATTAGAATTAACAATGGAAAAAAATCACACTTGTTGTTAGAACGATTAAAAGGGAGACCCCATTATCAGTGATAAAAAAGAGATGATAAAGTGAGACCATTATCATCACTAAAATATAATTGATAAAGGTATTCCTTTATTAATTATTATTCAAATATTGTATAATAACCCATTTATCCGTGAATTTTTAGTGCTCATAAAGGTCACGCTTTATCAACCCTTTCCTTTTCATTGATAAAGATGGATTTATCAGTGCTAAAAATATAGCAGATAAAGGACATACTGCTATGGTGTAATATTAAATAAGATCCAACCATAGAAAATACACCATTATACAAATATATCTATAAGAAAATTAGTATTTTAATAGAAATAAAACATACATCAAAAATAAAAAAACACTATATTCTATAGATTTCAGAAAATATTTATAATTTCATTTCATGTTAGTATCTGAAAAAATTTTAAAACGTAACTTTGTATTTGGTACACGATACCCTCTCTTGAAAATACTTAATCATGGTTTTAGTTGATGAAAAATTTCCCCAACCTATGAAAAAGAATCCACTAGTATAAAAAATTATTATTTTAGTAATACTATAAATAAATACATTAAACATAAATATGAAATAATACATTAATAAAATTTCAATTTTAAATAAAAGGACACACTTCGAGTCATATCAGTCACATCATGCATCTAATTTTTGTATCTTTTATTTCTACATGTCATAAATTACCTATGGAACATATTAATAAAGTATAAACACAATAAAAATAGGTTTCCTTAGTTTTGAGTATGACACTTTTTTATTTTAGTAAAAAAATATTTTTAACTATAGACATGAATCGTGAGTCATACCAGTCATATCGTATGTTGGGTTTATATGAAACAAATATTTACATAATACAAATGACTTATGAATTATTCTAATAAGGTATCAAGACATCCCAAGTTACTTTTCTCAATTTTAGTGTGTGCACACATTTTGAAATGAAATGTCAATTTTAGACTGATAATGGTCACTTTGAGTCATATTGGGAACACAATGTATTAGATTGAGGTGTGGATGATTCATACATAACAAAAAAACGTATGGATTGTTTTATTAATGTATCAAAACAATCCAAATGTGTTTTATTTGTTCAGAGTATCTCACTTATTATTTTTATTAAAATATTATATTTAAATAAAAATACACACTTAGAGTCATACCGGTCACATCAAGTGTCATATTGAGTTTCGGTTGATTCCTACTTGTTAAAAATGACTTATGGATTGATGAACTAATGTATAAAAACAATCAAAATGGATTTTCTTTGTTTTCAGTATGTCACATGTTATTTTATGAAAATGAAATTTTAAACTATAAACACAAACTCTGGGTAATACATGTAGAATCAAGATTATGATCTATGTGAGAATAATTCATACACATTACAAAATGAAATATGAATTGTTTTCCTAAATAATCAAGAAAATTTGATTGTGTTGTCTTGTTTTCTAGTGAGTGAAACATCTTTTTAACTAAAATGAAAATTTATAACTAACAAGGTACACTTTGATTCGTACTGGGAACATGGTGAATCATATTGATGTTATCCTGATTCCTAAATATAAGAAATGAATTATTCTCCATTTTCCTAATGTATAAAAACAATACTAATGATTTTTTCAGTCTTGAGTATGTCAAAATTCCTTTTTAATATTTTTAATGAAAATATTAAAAAAAATTAACAATTGGAATCATATTGGTCCTATCATCTGCTGTATTGAGGTGGAGTTGATTCCTACACATCAGAGATGACTTATGGATAATTTAATTAATGTATAAAAATAATATGAATTCTTTCTCGATTATGATTACATAACTTTCCCTTTTAACTAAAATTAATGTCTTTTTTTAATAAAAAGTCACACATGGAGTCATACCAATCACATCATGCATCATATTGAGTTAAAGATAATTTATACACATCAGAAATTACATATGTATCATTTTTCTAACATATCAATATAATATTTATATGTTTTTATAGATTTATTATGTCACTTTTAATTTTTTTAAATTTTCATTTCAAACAAGAAACATGCACCATGAGTTACACTAGTCACATCATTTGTCTGTTTGATATGAGATTGATTCTGAAACATCGAAAATTACTTATGAATCGTTGTACCGAATTATCAGGTCAGTAAGAGTGTGTTTTCTCAATTTTCAGTGAGTAACACACTTTTAATCTAATTTATGGATTTAATATTAATAAAGGCCAATTATTTCATAATGAGGACACCATGTATCTAATTGAGTTCTGGTAGATTCTTACACTTAGAAAATGACTTAAAGATCATTTTATTAAAGTATCAAAAATATATGAATGTTGTTTCTCTATTTTGAGTATTTCAATTCTCCTTTTTAATAAAATTAATGTCAACATTAATTAAAAGAAACACAAGGAGTCACATTGGTAATATTGGGAATCAGATTGAGGTGAAGATGATTCCTAAAATTCACATATGACATATAGATCCCCTTTCTAATTTATTAAAACAATGTGATTTTGTTTTATCATTTTTGACTATATCACTTGTGTTTTTTTCTAAAATTTGATTTTAAATTGGAAATACACACTTTGAGACATATCGATCACATCGTGGGTTGGTTTTACATGATACTGATTCCTACACATCAACAATTAATTATGAATCATTTTCATAAATCATCAAGATAATCATAGTGTGTTTTTTTAGTGGGTGACACACTTTTTGAACTAAAATCTCAATTGTAAACTACTAACAAACACTTTCAGTTATATCAGGCACACCATGTATCAGATTGTGGTCATAATTATTCTAAAACACCACCAATGAGATATGGATCATTGTCCCAAATTATCAAAATATTATCAATGTGATTGGTTAGTTTTCAGTATGTCATATTTCGTTTTTTCAAAAATTAATTTCAATTTTAAATTAAAAACACATGTGGAATCATAGAAGGAACACCATGTATCATATTAAGGTAAAACTTATTCCTACTTTTCAAAAATGACTTAGTGGTCATTTTTATAAAAAATAAAAATAATGTGATTAAATTTTAATTTTTTTGAGTATGTTAATATCTTTTAGAGTAAAATTAATGTCCATTTTAAATAAAAAGGCACACATAGAGTAATATCGGTCACACTATGTATCAGATTGGGGTGAGGCTAATTCCTACATGTCGCAAATGACTTATGGATTGTTGATATAATGTATCAAAACATTCAGAACAATTTTTCATGGTTTTGAGTATGTCATTTCTGTTTTTTACGAAAATTAATGTCAATTTTAAATAAGAAGACATAATTTGAGTTATACCGATCACACCGTGTGTTTAATTATGGTGAGGATGATTTCTACACATAACAAATGAATTATGAATCATTTTACTAATTTATAAAAATAATATTAATGTGTTTTATTAATTTTTATTATGTGAGGTGTGTTTTGAACTAAAATGTAAATTTTAAACAATAACCATACAGTTTGAGTCATACCGATAATGTTGTTCATTAGATTGAAATGCATAATATTGAGTATGTGATATGTTTTTTTCTTTAAAAAATATAGAATTATCCAAAAAAATGGAGAACATGTTCTATTTGTATGGAAGAGGAAACCCCATGATTCCTAAAACACCCCATCTAAAATCACAACATTTATTCTTGTCAGGATTTATATGCATTGTTGAATAAAAAATGTGACTACCCAAAAGATCTATAAGAAAATTAAATAATTATAATTTAAAAATGTTATCAAAATGAAGTTAAAAATAATAGACAAAATGGTAAAAAAAATAAACCAAATAAGAAGTGTGAATTTAACTTTACATGTTGTCTAAAGACATTCTTAACCCATTTCCTTGTTTCCATTATCTATGTTGCCGCCTAAAAGTCCAATCTCTCACAAGAAAGAGTAGTTTCAAACAAAGCACCCCAAAACTAGAAAAAGAATTAACATCTTTAAGGAAAAAATTATTATGTATGTAAAATAGTAAAGAAAAAAACTAAACATAAATTTGAAATAATAAATTAATAAAATGTGAGCTTTAAACTAAAATCACACAATTTGTGTCATACCAGGTAAACCGTGGATTGTATTGAGGTATAATTGATTCCATAATATTTTTTTATCATACATAGCTAGATCATAGTACATGACTGACTCATCCTTTTATATGAAATCATATGATCATGACCTTTGTGAAAAATAACAAAATAAGTATCATATAATAATGATGAAGAAATTAAATAAAAAATTAGATAAAATGATTATAAAATCAACTAAATACGTAGTAGGAAGTCATGTATTCATGATATATGTGTACTTTCTGACACGAGGTTTGTTTCCAAGTCATTTATAAACTAATTTATTTCATGTGATGAATATGAGGACTTTCAACAGTAATGGTAGTACTCGAAAAACATAAATACACAAAGGGTTAATAATTGTTTTAAATGAAATAATAAATATCTTTTAAAATATCTCTTCATAGATTCTATTTTGTTGATGTAATATGATATCTATTATAAATTTTATAATATAATAACCAAAATCATTTCCATTGGTTTTTTCAGAAACCATATAAGAATTGATAAAAATAAGTAATTTGTTTTGATATGTGTTTATATTGTGCAATATTATTATATATACCATAATACTTATCCACTTTTAGATGTCAAAAATCTCCTTGTATGAATGGAATGTCATCATGCCATGGTTTTGAAAAATTTTATACACGGCTATATCATAATAGAATCTTCATTAAAGTAGAATATAAAATATATGAGTTGTAGTCTAGTTCTAAATATAGTGTATTACAATTTGGCAAATTTCATCACATGTGGTCAGTTTACTAGGTATCCATGTAGTGAATCAAAAAAAGAAATCTTTATAGGATCCAAATTTAACACAATGAGTATCCCATGTTTCCTAAAAAAGAAAAAGAGTAATATGTAATTAAATGAAAGAAAATATAATTTATATGATTGAATTGTAAAGTTTGACCCCTGCATCTTTGGATATAAAAATACTTTTTCATGCTTAAGTTTTATTTCAAATGATGCATATATTTTTTCCACTATTTCATCAAGTTGATCTGAATCCATAAAGGTTATATGTATAGAAGTGGTTTACGGACTAATGAGTCCATATTTATGTTCATAGTGGTTTCCAAAAAAATAATATTTATATAGATACCTAAAAAATGAATTTTTTTATTTATAATTAACATAATAGATTATTTATTGGAAAAAAATCATGATAACACACCTCAGGTATACATTTTCAATTGAGTCTCTGTTCTATTCATACTTTTGGATTTCATTTACATTATCAAGAGGAATGTAGTCTATAATGGATTATTATTAATTTTGTTCATTCAAATCAACTATAACATTGCTACCATTATTTAAACTTTTATCCACATGAACCATCAAAGTTAGTAAATGAATATATTGAGTTATTGGGAGAATGTTGATTTATGAAGATATTTTCGATTGGTCGGTTGATGCTATCGATTAATTTTATTCAACCTTTAATTCCACCCATTCCCTTTGTCCGTATATAATTACATCTTCTATTTTGAAACATTTTTCAATAGTTGTTAAACTTTTTTCATGATAAATAAATTTTAAATGAATGCGTAATTGATGAAATGTTTTTTAAAAGACCATACAACCATACTATGAATGTTCTATTAGGTTTCTCGACTGTATTATTATCTTTATTGTGATGTAGAACAAGTAGCTTGGTGCTCAGCTCAAGAGCTACACTATTCACCACTCTCACATAACTTGTTTGATGTTGTATATTGTGTAGAGTATATTTATGGATATTAAAGATCATATCCCTCTCAATACGGTGATGGGTGGGTGTAGATATATTTCAATCACAATCATTTTCACCCTGTAGAATATCAGAACTGTAAAGGTGTGTGTGTTTTTGACCTTAAAATTTCAAAAAAAACAATATGAGAATATTTATTACCTTATCTAAGACATATATTGGGGGGAATAAATCACCTAAAAGATTTTGGTGGTCATGTAGTGGTTGTTTTGTATTTTTTTTTTATTTTCAAATCTTCCCCATAACATTTTCTTCCAACTCCTACTACCAATGAAATATTAATTTAATATTAGTTATTCATGTCTACATCTCTTCCATTTGTTTATCATCACCCCCTATTCTTATTATTTTCTCAAATTATATTAAGCATGTAACAAAAATAATCACATTTCATATGTTACCATATTTTTCTATCCCCTAAATAAAATTAATAGTAGTTATTTATCCGATATAGTTGATGATGATTTCAATGCCTAAATCAGATAAAATTTATTGGAAAATAAGTAATCATTTTTATGTAATACTAATATAAATAAAAACTAATTTTTCTTATTTCATACTTACACATGATTCCAAAAAAAAAATTGTTTCATATATTGTCTTCCCATATTTATTTTCCATATGAATCATTCCATAGCACATGATGTATAATGTAATAGAAATTGGATTTGGATTCATCGATATGTATATAAATAGAGAAACATAATTATTTTGTTGTTTCATGACACATAATAGTATTACAGTTGATTTAAAACATGTACAAATTTATTTTCATGTAAAACATACCCCATCCATTATTTATAGTAGTGATACATTAGTTTTTCTTCCCGTTTCCTATTAATAGCGCACCTTTTTTTATTAATTAAGCATTTTTAATCCAGATATTTGGTACACATGTTGTTAAAAAATATATTAGCAGCCACAATGTTCCTAAAAAGATGTCCCCTGATAATGCCAAGTAAATTCACCTCATGCTTCTTGGATTATCATATGTGTATTCATTTTTGGTGGGTGCAGGAATATTTTCCCTTAAACATATTTGAGATGACACTTAGTTAAAATTTTGAGAAATACACTATGAGAACTTCCAAGAACAATTAATAAGAAATTTTTTCAGGATTCATATACTATAGTTCACTATAAATGGGATAATTAAGAGTAAGTAAATGTTTCATTATTTTACATTTAATAAAATAAAGAAAATATATCATAATGTTACACTAATCTCATATTAAATTGTGGTCTTATGCATGGTCACAACATGTTTCCTTGAATATACATCAATCCGCACACACTTTCATGTAGTGAGCTTAATGACACTACTAATCATGGACTAATTGGGGTTAACATCTTGGTCGCAAAAAAATCCATCCAACCAAGAATTTGATTTCATTTCCACCGTAATAATTCTTAATAACACAATCACACTACAATGCTCTTGTTTTTTCTAGGACACCAGTTTTTTCCCTTTTATCATATCCTCAGGTTCAACCTCATCAATATGGTTCTCCTATGGATTGGTAGTATCTACATGTGAATAAGGTTATTGTTTCTCTACACTAGGAAAACAATCAGGTTGATAAACCCTCTGTTTCACATGATTGGTATAATAGAAAATTAAATAAGTCATTATAAAGAGAATTGGTTCAATATTTAATTTAAATTATGTGAATATAGTTTTTTACATAAAATAACATGAGTTAACACAATTTATATTTGAAAAAATAGAACATGATTGTCGAAATCCCTTTTTTATAGGTTGAAGGTATTTAACCCCTCTATCAAGAATACCAATCCCTACATTATAGTATCCTATAACATACAATACACCATCTACACTAGGAATACTATGAAATGATTGTGATTTCATAACTTAAAGTTCATCCTCAATTTAATTTTCATCTATCCCTTCAGTATTCATGGTTGATATCAGAACAATTGAACACTTTTAGTTTAAAAGTTATGGAACATAAAATACTTTTACTTCCTTGATTCCATTATAAATGGTTCATCTTTGTACACATATTTACTAAAATCCAATTTTATGAGTCCTAATTCATATATCTTAATATTTTTATGATTATTAAACCATTTGTATTAAAAAATAGGCATGTTTAATATTGAATAATCCAACTCCCAAATTGTTTTGTGATTCCAAATTATGACATATTTTCATAAATTGTATTTTTATCATTGGTTCCAAATACATTAATTTCTTCTTACACAAGTGTAACTCCGCTATTTCTCATGGTAATTTCTTCATATACATTGTCCAAAATTTAGTCACTTTTTAGTGAAGACGGTGTTACATGTTCCACTTAATTACTAGAGAATGATGTCATCAAGGATTTGTACTTATGTTATTGGGAAAGAAATACGTGATGTCCTAGAAAAATAGTCATTAATGAATGTTTCAACCAAACTGAATGTGTACCAAGTTAACCAATGTGAGACCCTTTAGTTCCTCAAATTCTATATCATGAAAAATTTCCATAAGTAATAAATTCATTTATCACCCTATAAATCTTAATTTTAGTATGCATTATAAAATGTAACACTTGAATCCCAAAATAATTTGAAATCCTCTATCAATAGAGACAAATAAACATCAATATCATAACCTGGGTGTTTTGGTGTTAATATAAGTGTAGATAACATAATTTATTTTCATTAAATAAAAACCCATGATAAAAATTTATAATTTACAAACATAAGCGGCCTTTTACAATGAGAGTTACATTGAATAGAAAAAGGATTAACTCCTTCTATATATATCAAAATATTAATGTTTATCAACTCGTTTTAAAATTGAGGATACTCATGATCAATTATCTTCTATAGAGGATAGTCTTCTAGGTAATAATATATCCCAAATTTATTTCTTGTAACTACATTACATATTAATTTCATTATAGTCTCCCCACATCCATGTAGGTTACTAAACTGGGGAATGATTGGAATGTACTATAAAAATTTCATAAGACATGATTCTTATTTCTTGAATTGAGAATCAAAACACATTCAGAGAATTTTAAGCAGTTTGTAGTCATTTAGAAATAGTAAACAGTCATTTTCACAGGAATGTTTTCTTTCAGAGATCATGCCCATAGAACATAGAATTCTTTTAGCATCATATGTTCGACTAGGAAACCCATTATCTTCTGGGAGAATATCATAAAAGAGACAAAGATGTGGATAAAAACTAGAATCACTCCATCCATTTCAAGGTTTTAAATTATAATGCTTAAATATGGGTAATAATGTTGTTTATTTTGCACAACCAACTAATAATGGAATATTTGCACAACCCTTTAACTTCTAAAACAATTTTGGATAATCATTATTTTCATATTCAATTTTCATTATAATTTATTCATTATTGTATTCATAATCATTCACACATGTAATCATATCCTTGATGTGGCCATCTTCATTTTCCACACTTGTAATCATGTCAGATGATCCAGAAATTGTTATATTATCCCAATTAGTAGCTAAATTCACATTTTCACATGTTTAGTGAAACATTTAAAACTTTTTTATATTCCATGATTGACAATTTTTTCTTCCAACTTCTATGAAATTTTGTTTCTTGAATAAAAAAACTGTAAACTTAATTAATGTATTGGAAAAGGGTAATATTCATGATCTTTTTAAAACATGATGTGAAATTTCACCCAATCATGGAACTCTTTTTTCATATAATTTCAATCCTTGTATTTTTTATTAATATCCATTCAATTTGATCTAGTAATGTTAAAATTTATTGAAATAATCACAAAAATGTTCATTTCAAATAAGGGGAACATAATATTTCAATTTTTCAATTAATTTCAGCATTCCATAAAACAAATGAGTAAATTAATTATAGAAGAAACTTATTCAATTGTTAGTATGTGTTATTCTATGAATTCATACATAATTATAAATGATACGTGGTATATGATGACTATTTCTCAGGTAGATCGTGGAATTTAGCTGCATTTCAAAAAGAGATGGTCGATGAGTCTTAAGAAAAAAATGAAATAATAACTATTTCTGAGATGAATCTCATGAGGATGGAAGTTGACTTCTTAAATCATAATATTCACATGTTGGGGATTTAGTGAAACACTAGAGAAAACTAATTACTTTACTATCTAAGGTTGAGAAAAGTAGCAACAATAGTCTAATACCTACATGGGGAACCATGATTTGCGTCATCATTATAAGACTCATTTGGATGGTCTTACCCATATTCATACCGATACAACATTTCTAGTTTGAAAATTCAATGAAATCCTTTAATCATTCAATAAAAAGGAAAATAAATTTTTTATAAGGAAAAAATTTTAGTATCTCTTATCTTCCAGTGAGCCCAAGGTTGTGGGAGTGGTTTCAAAATGGATATATTATGGGTTGGATGGAGTTAGTGACATTCCCCTTCCTAATGATAAATTATCACTGCCCTATAATCATCAATGTTCCATTATTTGGGTTAGAGTGGTTAGTTTGCTTTGATGATACAAAGGTAATATATTTTTTCCCTTTTCTTATTTCATATTTCATATAAAAAACCAATCCATAATGTTATGGATGTATTCTGACAAGAGTTTAGTGGCAATTGTGAAAATACAATTTAAGTGGGAGATGACGTAAATTCATTCAGCCTAAGTATTATCATTGAAAGAAAATTATAGAATATACTGATTGACCAACTTATCCAAAAAAAATGAGTTGGATCACTTAGGGGGAAACTTTTTGTGTCCTGAAAATATTAAATAGTGAAACTAATATGATGTTCTCATCATGCATAAAGAGGAAAATTGATAAATCTTCCTAGAATAATTTAGAGAAATAATAATCCCAATAATAGAAGAACATTTATTTATATAATTTTCAGATTATGAGGATGTGTTCAATAAATGGTAAGAAGTACATTATTACAATTATTATTAAATTTCTCAAACCTAAATCTACTTTAATTATGATATATAAATCATTGGATCTAAATACTATTTTATTTTCTAGAAGATAATTATAGAAGGATTATAATTTATCCTTATAGATTTTCTGGAAAGATACTTGTATGGTATTTATAAGGGGGCCAATTGATTATCATTTTGAAAAGGTTTTTATTCACCCTGAACATAGTGTACCATATACTTTATAATATAATGTTGTTTTTGGATATAATAAAAAAATTAGTTAAGATGGCTCAGATATTACTAATAGAGAATAAAAATTTATAAAAAAACAAAGAATCTATTCATTATAATTTGAGATCAAAAAAATCGATTTTAAATTCAATGTTAATTTTAAAAGATCCTTTATTTAGATCAAAATTGGAATCCAAAATATCATCCCAATTTTAAAAAATCATATATATATATAATTCATTATCTTTAAAACCATTCATATACCCTTAATATCACAATTAAATTAGAAAAAACTGATGAATAATGTCCTAAAAAATCATTGGGACACTTTGTAATAGTTTTTTAAAATTACATTCATTGTTAAAAATATGTTACCCTTTATTTAAAATCACTTTATTAAAAAAATCCCATTATAAATAAATTTACTAGAAATTTAAACATCTGACTCATTTTCAAACCTCATTAGAAATCACACTCATTATTAACAAATCATTCCATTTCCATTTTCAACCAATTTTTTAAACTTATATTTTAAAATATATTTTTAATACTGAAAACAAATATAATGAATAAAATATTATTAATGGTTCCAATTAACATGAAGAATAGAATTATCACCACAATAATATAGAAGGGGTTTTATGTGCCAGGTTTGACTTAATATTTCTGAAAAACATAGGATGCATAAACTAAGTTATAATGAAGGAAAATTTTACAAGAAACAAAGATGGAGTTTGGTTAGTGGGTTAGAGAGGGAGACGTCAAATTTGAAATCCATTTCCATAAAAAGAAGTCAATCATATTCTATTATTTAGATATGTAATTTTATCCTAGGATGGTTTCATGTTCATAATAGAAGGATAATTGCAAATAATCATAGGAATTAAGAAAATAATTAAAGGGAATGGGTGGAGGAAGATACATAGTTCTGTAATAGAGCACATCCCAATTAAAACCCAACATAGAATGATCAAGTCCATGTCTAATGAATTCAGTGGTGGCCTCAGGTAGGTTTTCATTATATTCAAGAACTCAAACAAAATCATGGTTCTCATGATTCAAAAAAGAAAGGTTAATCATGAATTATATTACTAAAAAACAAGGAGGGTTGAATCGAGACTCTAGGAATAAAGAATATGTGAAAAGGTTTAGAGGTTTATCCTAGATTATCTCAAGGGAATCCATTTAACATATTGGTTAATTTCCTCGATAATAACCTTAAATAATATGATTGACAGAGAACCGTAGTATGTTTTTGTTCCCCCATACGGGTCATTCAACTAGTCTATCATTGTTGAATTTAATAGAGGTGTTCTCACTAATAAAAACACAAAATAAAATTATCAATAAGAGAATCATTGGACATTCTATGTTTTTTATGAAACAAATATTTAATTCGAAAATAATACATGTCGACACACTATAAAAAATATATTAGTTAAAGAAATAAAATTGAAATCCAAATTTTTTTCAAATAAAAACACACACATAAAATATTTGTAATAATAATTAATCAGGTTCAAAATAAATTTAAAATCTCCTTGAAGAAAATTAATTGTATTGTAATAATGAAATAATCTACCAAAAGAGATTTTAATTAAAATTTTAAATTAAAACATTACCAATTATTTTTATCAATAAAATATTTTATCAAAATTATTGTTAAAAAATATGTGTTACAGACTGGGTAGTGGATTAATCCATTTTCTAACGATTTATATAGTCTTTTGGATTATATATTAATTGATTTCCTTCTTCTTATTCTTAATTAGGATCAGGATTCAAGGGATACCTCTTCGATTCCAAAATCTAACAATCGTGATTCTAATTACTAATTCTATTGGTTTCTACCTTTTCCCCAAATAAAGAACTAACATAGTTTTCCGCCCTATATATCTTCACATTGGCAAAGATATAAACCCCTAGAAGAGAGAATGAAAGTTTCGTGGATCTAAATAGAATAATATTATTGATTTAAAAAATCAATTGAGTTTAAAATACAGGTGGATTACTTAAACTCATTCATTATTTAATGAAATCTATCATTATAATATAGATAAAACTATATTTGTGAGAAATAAAATTGAATGGGAAGTGCAGTTTCATGTCATTATCATGTGTGGAAAGGATAATTAGGGGATTATTTCACAAAAAATATTGTCATATAATTATATACCTCCAATAATAGAATAAGATGATAGGGGGAAAAGGGTCACTTTGACAATACCCCCTAGTGGATTACACATAACCACTGAAATCCCAATTAATAATTAATGGGGTGAATTCGATCTGAAAAACCTGGACCTTTCCAAATACAGAATGAAAATAGAAATATTAATAAATAAATAAAATTTTGGAATAAGGAGAAAACATAATAAAAAGAGTGGCCCCAAAAATAGAAAAATGATTCCTAAAAAATATAGTAAATTAAATGGAAAAGAGTATTTATATGCTTTGGACCTCATCGGTACTACATACATTGAGGTAGGAGGGGGTAAAGAATAAGATTGAAGTGGTGACTAAAGAGGAGATGAGATAATCTATGGACTTAGATCTTGAGAGGATTCATTCATTGATGATTATGATCAGACAAAGAAACAAGTCAAAGAAACTTTAGTACATGTTGAGGAAACTTCTTTCCAAAATTTATCTTGGGATGAAATTTGAGATGAAGAGAAAAAGAAGCATGATTTTGATGATGATTCTATTCCATAATATTTCAATATAATACAATAGGAGGTTGACATGGAGTGGTTCTGGAGAAATATCTCCACAACACTAATAGGAAGGGAAATTATAAGATTGTGATAACCCCCATAAAAATAATAAAATAGGGAAGCTCTGAAACATTGTATGACACTACACTCATGGATAGTAAGATAAATCCCTCATATAATATCTCAGTAGATGAGGAGGGGTTTCATATGGTTCCCCATTGGGAATCAAATCATCTATGTGATCTTGGATAGTCTCTATGCCAACTTATTCTTTATCCTTGGAAAACAAGATGTTGTCCACTCACATTAACCAATTCCATTTTAGAGTACTTGAACATACCTTTGGGTGAAAAAAGGTGTTTTAATGATGATGTGAAGGATACTTATAGGTTTAGGGACAACATATATTCTGGGAACCGTCAACAACTATTTGTTATGGTGGATGGTGGCCTTGATCAAAGACCTAAGTTGGGTGATTTTGTGGTTGATAACATGCAAAGAAATTTCTATGACATATGTGTACCAATAGTTTAATAGATCTAACAAAGGGAAAATGAGATCCCTAAGAAGGATGGTTATTTAAAAGGAAATTTTGAAAAGGAACAATAATATAATGAGGAGTCAGGTCTTGTTGAAGATCCCTACACTTCGGTTCAAGACCTGATTGGAAAGGATTATTTTTCAATATTGTAAGACAACATGGATTCTTAAAACGAATGTCATGAGGGATCCTAACACCAAAATACATGGAAATTGGGTTGTAATCCAAATGTCCATGGATGAGGATGTGGCAGAGATGATGGTGATATAGCACAAGTGCATGACCAACATGTTTCTACCAGGTATTCTTCCAAGGATTATAAAGGAAATATCACACCAGAGAAGGAAAAGATCAAGGAGAAGTACTCCATGATCTTCAATCCAAGGAACTCATAATCAGTGTTGGAAACTACTGATGATAATGATGATGGATCTGACCATGATTGTGGAAATTTTAATTTGTAGTTTTGTCCCATGGATGAGGGTATTCCTCGTTGTTTGACCCAGTTCATTCTTTGTTTTTTGTTTTTCATCTTTTTTCCTAATAAACATGATAGGAGAAAGCTTTCTTATCTCTTGATACTTTTGAGTACATATATATATTTATTGATTTTCAATTAGATATATAAATAAATATATTTAAAAAATATTTCTATAAATATATATATATATATATATTTATAAATATAATAACATAATTTATTATTTAAATATTTTTATTATAATTTTATAATTATTTTAATATATATTTATTCATAATTTTAATTATAAATGAATATGTTTAAAAAAAATTAATTATAATAATATATATAAATATAAATATTATAAATATATTTACCATTTAAATATATTTAATATAATTTTATAATTGTCTAAATTTTTATTTATTTATATATTTATGTTATTAATTATAAATAAATATATTTGAAAATTATTTATATATAATTATAAATATATTAATATATATACATTACTATATAATTGTAAATATAATAAATATATTTATTATTATAATATATTTATTATATTTTAATAATTATTGAAACATATCTGTATATTTATTAATAATTTCATATATAATTGTTTTAAATTATTTACATTTATTGTTTTATAATTTAATATTTAAATTACAAAAATATTAAAAAATCACTTACATAGGTTAATTATTTAAATTTCAAGCATATATTAAATGTGAAATCATAATGCATAAAAATGAATCAAAAATTTTTAGATAAATTACGAACATATTGGTAATATTACACCATGGGAAAATAAATAAATATATAAATAAATATTGAAAAATGATTACATATATTTTTAATATTAATAATGAATATAATATAATTAAATTATAAATTAAATTAAATAAATATAAAAATATTATTAAGTGAATTCCAAACATTTACATCAATTAAAAACATACATATGTACACATACACATCTACAAATAAAAATTTACATACACACATATATATATATTGGGTAATGATGGTTGTTCATACAAGAAGAATATATTTTCATCCAAATCAGAAAAGGGTAGAAATAAACGCAGAAGAAGATTGAAGGAAAAGGTTCAATATGGATGAAATAGTGAATGACGAGGTGATATTGTTCGGTAAAAATAACATTGCGGACTGTCACTCCATGTGGAATTCATCCCCTTCACAAAACACCCCACGAAAGAAATTGGTTGCTGGAAGAGATAGTATTATCGACATCCTCAGAAAAAAATCGTTTGTGGGATCATGCGGTGATTTCCTCCCCCTGTGAATGACCTTACCCTGCAAACAAAATAATTTGAGTGATAAGGCAATTCCTTTGGTGACCGTAGTCAAACCAATGTTGTTTTCAAGATGAGGCAGTGATTTCCTCCCACATAAATGACAGCCACTGCAAATGATATCATTTGTGGGATGAGGCATCTTCCTAGGATCCTATAAAAGATGGCATGTTTCCCATAATAGAAGACTGGAAATCCTTGTAGTCAGTCTCTCCATTTCACTAAAAATGAACCCTGATGGAAACTGGGGGAGGAGGATAGAAAAGTGGAGATCCCTAGAGGAATGCCCAGATGACATCCAAAGCATGGTGCTTTCTATTCACGGTAAGTAAAAACCAACCACATATCATTAAGGGTGAAATAAGAGAATTTTTTTCCAACCGAAAACTTGAAATACCTTTTGGACACCATCACATGGGGCATAAATAGATGGCTCCTTTGTGTACTATCACTCAGAAAAGAATAACATTATACAGGTGGAACCTTGTCTGATGTGTTAAAGTGCTAAATGGGAGGAATGTGGCCCTGCATTAAAAAATTCTACATGGATGGAACACAGCTCCACATAGCACCATGCTATAGGGATGGTACCCTCACCCATGTACAAACATGCTATGTGGAAGGAACCACATCTTGCATAAGAATGTGATAAGTGGAGTGGCTCCTCATATGTAGGTCTGTGCTCCATCACCGATCAATCCCTTTCATCGTCACATTAGTAACCATAGTGTCCCCACCATGAACCAATCCAACATCTTTAGTCCAAGGCCTCTTCAAAAGCCTCATAACATGTAAGATCAAACCATTATATAAAAAAGAGTTCCCTATCAATCCTATATACCAGTGGTAGGTGGATTAACATGTGTAACCTCTACAGTAAGGTTAGCCCTCGGAATGTCTTTGGGTCTTCACTCAAGTTGTAACAAGGGTTATAGCCTTAGAGGTTCCCACATGAACATCCATGTTCCATGTGGGAGGATGATGATCCCTATTTCCTTTCACTTTAATTGTGAATGATATCTTTTACACCCATAAAAAATTTGTGAACACCCTCCTGGAGTAAGCCACCAGCCATTCATGTTGGAGGATGCACTCTTGGTACACTTTTCCAGCTTCAGATGTAGTTGGATGGATCACTATTTGTGACTATCCTGGATATGAAATAAAACAGGATACATGAACACTAAATGAACTTTCCTTCTCCCGTTGGGATTTAGAACCACATCCATTAGTGGACAGATTGGATCGTGTGACCTTTAGATCCACTACTTCTTCTTGTTTCCCACACTAAGCATAAATTATGCGGAAGTAAATGTTAGTTGCAATAATGAGACATGCATGGTCCCGAAAACAATTCTTCATTATCCATATATTTATTCCCTAACCTCTATTCATTTGGGATACCAATATGGTATAATCCTAAATCATATCCACTCAAATGGGACTTCTCCATAGAAATATTCCCCAACCTCCTTTCAAATTTTCAACTCCCATGTGTAATCCACAACCAAATTCTCCTATAAGAGTTATATAAGGTCTAATCCCCATCTTACTAAACTATGTGTTATTTGATTCCCAAATAAATTGGATATGTAGGAATCCTCCCTAAGGTTGAAACCCAAAACTCAAATTAACCCTAATGTTCTCTAGGACACATTCTAGATAGGGTCATATCAACCAAGAAGACCATATCTCTTTATTGTTACATATGAGACCTTTCCATATAACCCACACCATCCTTTAATAGGAACCTTTCACCTATATGTCCTTGTCGCATGACATTAAACTCAACGGTTGGGCCCTTGTCACACAACCCAAAATGGTGGTGTTCCGTATTAAGGGGCACCGCACTACGTGGGTTTTGATTCATTTAATGGGAATATGTAGGAAGAAAAATACATGCTTTCAATACCAACATCAAAACAAAATTCATCTCCCTGGATGATAGGAAACACTAGATTTCATCACCAAGTGGCATAAAATGTGCATTTTCCTAATAAATGACCAGAGAGTCTATAATCCATCCACAAAAGGGTACCACTATTGGATAACCTTATACACATACAGATATACCTATCCCTAGAGATCCACATATATATATAGATGATTCTAAACCAATGTGTGTTCATAATTGATTCCTAACTCAGGTTTATCTATGCATGAATAAATTGGAATTATCAAAGTATTCATGAACATAATTTATATCTATAATAGTACCACTTAATATGAAATAGTTTCGCCAAAAATGGTTTGATGAGCCTGGCTTCCCATCCTCTCTACCAATGGTAGTTTTTACCTTTCATTGGCCAAGTTCCATATTGAATAGTAGACTTTTGAAAGAAGTTCTATGAGTTTTGATAGATATTTGAATCATTGGTTGTTTCTAGTTCCATTAACAAAACCCGTTAGAAATTTTTGAAAGGTAATGTACCTTACTTGAGTGATTTCACACAATTAAAACCCCTGTAATCAATTTTTGGGAAAAAAATATCTTTTTTCAGAAACAAAATGGTTATACTAATGTGAATCCTTAACCAAGGTGGTAGTGTTACCCAACTTTAGGCCCCTTTCAAATCCAAAATTAAATATGGACAAACAAGACCTTCAATTATTCATTTGTTCATGATATGATACTTTAACAAGGTTTTCTGTCTATATATGTATACGTCACATATATTATAGTAACTATTTTATCAAACTCCCTTTAATCCTATGGAATCATAGTAGAGTTCTTGAACACATGAATTAGCCACTACACAGGCCAGTTTCTCAACCAAATCAGGGATTCCATTACCCACCCATCATCTTCAACACCGAGATTCTAATTAATTGGTCCAAGAGTACCACCATAATGATACTATACCTTCCCTTGAGTAAGCTTGATTGGACCTCCATTCCATTAATCCCTACCAACCGTCTTCCCAGGGCAGTTAATAGTCCAGAACTAGACTTCCCTAATAGCCATCTCAAACCATTTCAGAACCCTATCTCTAGTGAAAAATAACAAGTTCCCCCCTTAACATTGTGAGTCTAGTGGAGTGGTTACTAGTGACTTCGTATTTTTAGTACAGGGGTCCCGCCCAAGGACCCTTCTTAGAAATTATTTCTATCAATGTAGTGTGGCCCGATATCCTCACCATGATGATGATACGACCCCACAAGTCTCAGATGTGGTTAAACAGGCAAAGGCCCCAAGGGAAGTCTTCAAGGTGTGACTATAAGAAATCAAGAATAGTAAATCATCCTTAATCCTATTCAAGAACCCCATTATGTAAATACAGATGAACCCATGGGTAGATGTAGATTCTTTCTCTCTCTCATGATTCCCACCATGAAAATACAGTAGAAAACCAGGAGAGGATAAAAATTCCTTCTCATTCACATCAAACTCTCCAAGGAAACTGGTCTCAAAATTATAGGATGATACAAAAACCTTATAATGTACATGAATCCCCCTGTCAAATATAGTATAAAATTATAGGGATACACATATTTATTCTAATTCATATGAATCCCATTAGTAAAATACAACAGAAAACGAAAATTAGACATTTGTTCCTACTCACACTCATCAATCCCGTCAATAAAAAATAATTGAAAATCAATATTACAATGAAGATAACAACTAACACACATGGGTCTTACCAATCAAATTCATGTGAAAATTATAGGCAGATGTATATTCTTATAATTCATATGAAGCACGTTAGTCAAATATGGCGGCATGTGATGAGAAGATGTATTTTTCTGTTTATTCTTATCAAACCTATAAGTCAAATTAATGGAAAAATTAAAAGAAAACTCATATCCCTGTTAATTCACATGAAGTTATTCTATCAAATATGGTGTAAAATTATAGGTTGACACATATTCCTACTAATTCACATTAAGACCATCAGTCAAATACTGTGAAAACCGATTATGAATATATGAAAATTCTTATTGATGAAATTAAATTCCATATTGAAAATATATTAGTAATCGGAGAAAGATGTTAGCATATCCAAGTTGTAAGTCAGGGGTAGACTCACACATATTCCCTCGCACAGTTGAACTGTTAGTACTTACTGGCGGGAAATGGAGAACCAGAGTAGGAACAAATTTCTTCTCTAACACCAAAATTGTTTTATATTCCTATTCCAACAAAGGAAGTATATCCACATGTCTTCGAAATGATATCAGTTCAGACATGTATATGGGACCATATCCTACATACATTCCATGATTTGATCACATCTGCAGCAATAGCATGGATTTGGCCCCACAAACATGCCTCGTCATATGTGGTGACTCACCCATGGAATGGGGTGGTCACATAAGAGAATAAATGAATCCCTACTACAATCTATAAGGTTCATTGGTAATATTTAATGATAAATGGACTATTGGATTGGGCATAAATACCTATTCCAATTGGGGTAAATTGGTCTACATCGGTGTTCCCTCCCAGGAAGACATATATACATGTATGAATTTTGGAAACTCAACGGAATATACTGGGGACACCATGAGAGAAAATATAATAGGACCCCACTTATGATGGTCTTAACATACAAATAATTGCCCCAATTTCACACAATATATCACCTAAAAATAAATCACACAAAATTAAGATGGAAAATAGAATAGATGACTCATACCCTTATTTTTTTAGATGTTCGAATTCTTGGTGCCGACAAACTTCAATCAATGGTGGCTCAGGATCCTACTGATCTTTTACCAAACTAAGAAAGTGGTAGTAGTAGTTATGAAGTTCCTCCTCACAATATTTTTACTAGTAGATCCGGACGTCCCCCTAGGTAATCTACTATGAAGGATTACATTATGGACACAAACCGATTGATCATGAGATTTTATATATTGATGATCATTACGGTATCCCTACTCAAATCTAGAAGATAAAATAGTACGAAGGTCCTCCACTTACATTCATCCACCCTAGAGGTCCTCCCTAGGATATATGTTGTATAAATTACCCTTTAATTCCAACATTAAGGTAGGATGGTAGTTCACGCCATAACACCCAAGATTTTTATGAGAAATATTTTTTTTATGTTATATACATCATCAAAGGAATATTTCAATACACACAACACTACCTTGGTTTTCTTTACATGCAATCCCACCCTTCCTCGATATCCTGCGTTGTACGCAATACCAAGTTTCACTAAACAATGATATACTATTAAAATATTATTAAAACTAGTAGTTATGAATAGTAATACCCAATTTTTGAAATTTTATAAATTTTATCAATCAAAATGGAATTCATTTTTGGATTTTTTATATCAAAATTAACCTAGGGTGAATTTTTGTTATTTTTCTGAAAACATTCAATTTTTTATGAATAGTGGAAACACATGGTTACTGTTTAAAAACCGACTTTTTATTTAAATACGTTTTAATTTTTTTTAAATTTTTTTTAGGTCAAAATTGATACATAATACCTATATAAGTTCAAATTAATCCATTGGAGTCATTTTATAATAATATTAGATATATAAATATTTTATTTAACTTTTCACCGTCTTTTACCCACCTCCTTGGAGAGTTTCAAAATTTACATAAAACATAATTTTACCACTTCTGTGAGTGGAATTTCGAAACTCCAAGAGACACGGTTAATATTAAGGAGTAAAATTTTGTTCAATAACATAAAAATTAATTTTTTTGAATAGTAACGTTTTACTTTTATTTACCACAGTTAAAAGTAAATAGGGTAATTAAGGGTAAAAATGGTATTATTATTACCCTAACACATGTAATAATTCTCTTGGATAAGTATAATTAGACCAAAAACAACCTTAGGAATAAAATACGACCATTTAGGTCCACTTGGATTAGATTAGGACATTTAATATTATTTTATTTAAAGAAGAGTTAGAGTAGATAAAATCAAAGTTTAATAACTAAAAATTTTTTAATATAGGGTTATAAATAAGATAAATTCGACAATAAATATTCATTAGAATTATAAAAATATTTCATACATAATGGTATATTATTTGTAATTTTTTGACTTTAAATAATTTAATTTATTTATGACACAATGATGATGCAGTAATTACCTTATTAAGGAAATATTAATATAATTGATATTATAAATACCCAAGTAAATGTAATTTGAGACTTTTTAAGAATTAAACTAATTTTATAGGTTAATATGACAAATTTTTATTTATTTAATTAACTTTTTTCGAACTAATAATTTTTTTATGATATTCAAAGAAATCAATTACCAAATAGTGTCAAAATTGACATAAAATAGATTTTAAAACAAATATTATATTATTAATTGTTATTTTATTCCTAAAAATATAAGGTTCTTCCAAATGACTTATATAAGGTTATATATATTAATAATGAACCACTTGGGGTTCTTTTGTCTTGTTATAGTAAGTTTATTATCCATATAGTGTAAGAAAACAAGAAGACACGGTAAAAGTTAAATTATTTAACTTAGAGTTAAATCTAAATGATGAGGTTAAAATAGTAACCTAAACTTGTCTAAAATATATTGGTTGAAAGGATTTCAACCCATCCCCAACTTAGCTTCGAAATAAATCAATTTGAAGCTATTAAAACCGAATATGGCTTTATTATAAAATAATATTTTATGTTTTTCCTTAGGTGCCCCTCTCCTCCCTTATAAAAGGGCACCTCCTCCCCCTCCTCCTCACACCACATTGAGCCTTCAAGCCCAGAAAAACCCTACCAATTTCTCTTCTCCACTTCCCTAGAAACATACTAGAGGTCCTGGTCTTCTTCAAATACCATCTTTAGTTCCCTAAGAAGAGGTTAAGAAGAGGCGCTTCAAAGAAGAGGTAATGTCTGTTACCGATTCATTCAACTTTATTTCCTCTTCTACTTCTTCTTCTTTAGTTGTTTTATTATGATGTAATAACATCAGTATAACTAATATACATATAAGTTATTATAATTATGAAACAACCCTATTTCACATTCTATCCATCCTACGGAAAACGAAATCACCGCGCGTGCGTACGTACGGAATACCATCTCCACGCCGTGGTGTAATCTGTTTTCCACCACCACCTTACTTCGATGGGTATAATGGTGTAAATAATAACTATATATGATTATTTTAAAGTGATATTGATTCTTAAATAGTATACATACACTTCAATACAATTCCACGATCATGGGAACGATATCATCGCTCCTGCGTACGTACGGCCTACCGTCTCCACGATGTGATGCGACTCGTTCTACATGATCTTCATTACATAATGATTATATAAATGAATTGAATGAATAAATATGATATATATTACACTAAAACCATTATGTAAATGAGGTATCTATAACCTAAAAATAATAAAAAGAATTTATTCGACAGAACACGCATAAGAACAAAAAGCAATAAACACCTGAATAACAAGTAACAATGAAATATTAATAATAAGAAGATACGAATATGACCATATATGATATCATAACAATGATTAATATTTTTGGAATAAGTAAATAACATTATTTAAATAATTATACAATAGGTTCAGACACATACGAAGAAAATCAGACCTAAGGTAAGGGAAAATATCGCAATCTCATTTTTATCCGAGATTGTTTATACTTTAGAATTTACTGGGGAATATTTATCATCAACATCCATGTTTCCTCAATATGTAATATTATTTCTATACTCATAAAATTTTTTAAATCCAATTTTACCCAATGGTAAGATTTTGGAAAAATATATTAAAGGAATATTTTTTCGTTTATAGTACGAGGTACTTTTTTGACTTTTCCGACCAAAGTATGAGAAGAATATTTTTCTTTTACTTATACGGCATGAAGGGTTTTTTAGAAAATTATTTCCATGAAGCCTACATTATAATTTTTCATGTTTATTTTTAATCAAATTATTTTAGTTTAAAAGTTTATGACATACTAAGAAAGGAAAAATGTTTTTTAAGTAGAAAGGATATTTTCCTCAAGAATGAAGTTCATGTGTTTTATCAAAATTATTTTCCATATAAGATAATATTAGATTCGGTTTCTATCCCTATTTTTACATTGATTTGATTATATTATGATGGAATTATTTTTATGAGGTCCTTTTATCTTATATGGATTATTTTATGATGGCATGATGTTTAAGATTCCCATTTTTATTACATGGGTTATGCTATGATGTATGATTTATGATTTTGTGGCACACATAAGAATAGATTACTTATGAGATGGGTGGGACCTACATCTCCCTCCAATAAATTTGGTAAGGATTTATATCTCATGAGATAGACATGGTTGGAAAGGTAGGTTAATCCGGTTCAGTGATACAGTACTGAAATGAGGAGTGAACTCGGTTCTAAAAGGGACTTTGTCTGCTAAGATAGTCTTGGAAATGAGTCTTGACTACTAAAAAATGATTATCTATGATTATGTGTGTATGATACAAAGTTTCAGGTTATTATTATTGGGATTACAGTTCACTACTATGATTTATCCCATGTTACGAAATTATGATCTCTTTTCCAGGTTAAGATTTCCAAAATGATATGTTCTTATGAATATGATGTGATTGATATTTCTTTTGTTTACCCTTATTGAGCATTTGAGATCACCCTTTTTTATGTTTTCCATTCCTCGGTTCAGGAAGAAGGGTATTAAGTAGGATATACTAAAAACGGATTCTAGATATGATGAAAAAAATGGGAGACAATATAGATTCTTTATGAACCAGTTTTTTATGTTTCCCAGTTTCTAAATACACTATACCTATACGGTTCTACTGTGGTTTTGTTATATGTTGTAATACGTATGCTTAAATTATGAAGTAATAACAATGTATGTAAATTATGGGTCATTATAGTTGGTATCAGAGGAAAGTTATAGTCAACCTTTAGAAACTAGGATGTGAAAGCCTTAGTAAGAACCCTAAGGTTATATCTAAGCATAGAACAATATTAGTGTTTTATAAGTGACCATGAACAACATATGATAAGACCTTAAGTGTGAAATTTTATTCATGATTATGTGGTTTTCCTACTATAATTAGTGTTTCTTACACTATTCTTCTTAGTTTTAGTCAATGGTTGGAACCTGAAGGAACCGTGTTAATGCGGAATGCGACGGGCAATGAAATGATTGTCCCCCTGAGAAACCAAACGTTACGGGAGCTGGAATGAAAAATATCGTAGCCATTCTCACACAACATTCTCAAGATATGAATCATGCAGGACTTCCAAATGAGAAAAGGAAGGAGCAACATTCTGTTGAATCCATCATGAGGCAGCGTCCACCTTCATTCAGTGGGTCTACTGATCCATTAGTGGCTGAAAAATGGATCAATATCACTAAAAAGATGTTTTTAGTTTATCAATGTTTTGAACATGATAAAGTCATCTTATCAGTATATCGTTTGGAAGGTGAAGCTGATTAATGGTGGAATCATATCAAGAATACGAGGCCAAGAGATGAAACTGAGTCCATGGAATGGGATGAGTTCAAGAACATATTTTTCAATAAGTACTTCCCTCGTATTCTTCAAACAAAGATGGTGAAGGAGTTTCTTGAACTGAAGAAAAAGGATGATGAATCTGTTGGTACCTACGAAGAAAATTTTACAAGACTTTCAAGGTACGCTTCTGGGATTATTATCCAACCTGAGAGTAAGATCGATCGATTCTTTAGTGTATTAAAACCAAGTCTTTGAAGGGCGTTATCCATAGGGGACTTAAATAGCTACGAGGAAATCGTTTGATGTGCTCTCACGGTTGAGATGGATATTGGAGTAACCCATCAGTCATATGCGTTTGATAAGAAGAGGAAAATGGAATTCAAAGGGAAATCTAAAGACAACACTGAAAATAAGATGAGTTTTCCCTTATGCTCAAAGTGTGGAATGAAACATGGGGGGAGTGTTCTTAAAGGGACAAGTAAATTTTCCAAATGTGGAAAGTAAGGTCATTGGAAATTTTAATGCCGCAATAATGGGAAGAAGATTCCTAGTGATGCGAACAAAGAAAAGGCTACACAGAGTGAACCTCATACACTACAATGTTACAAGTGCAAGGAAATGGGGCATTATTCCAATCAATGCCCAAATCCAAGGGTTTTTTATGATGATCGACATCAACATACTCTTAAGGATAAAGAAAAAAGAAAGTCAAATGCAATTTCTACCAGCGATGTGGAGTATGATAACGAAGTGGTGAAAGGTACACTTACCATCCATTCTAAATTAGAAAATGTTTTATTTGATTATAGATCCACCCACTCGTTTATTTCTGAAGAATTTTCTAAGGGTATCGCCATATTACCTCATTAGTTAGATATTGAGTTAGCTGTGACAACCCCTAAGGAAAAAACAATCGCATCAAAAGTTTACAATTCTTCTCCGATTGAAGTTTGTGGGATTGTGATTCCTGCAAATCTTGTGATCCTTCATACAGTGTAATTTGATATGATTCTTAGCATGGATTGGTTTTCTTTATATGGAGCTCATATCAATTTCCAAAGAAGAGAAGTCACATTTCATATTCTAGATCAATCTATGATCGTCTATCGATGCAAGGATGAACATAACCTTCCAGTGGAAATTTCATACATCCTATGGGTCTTGATTCCACTAAATGAAGGTTATTTATCTCAAATGGTTGGAGAGAAACTCCAGATTAAGAATATGCCCATTGTATGGGAATTTGATGATGTATTTCCGGAGGAATATCCAGGTCTTCCACCAAATTGTGAAGTTGAGTTTTGAAAATAACTCATATCGAGTGGTTTACCTATTTCAAAGACACATTATAGAATGGACCCAATTGAGTTGTAGGAATTTAAGAAGCAACTCCAAGAGAATCTTGATAAGGGATCCATACGCCCTTGTGAATCACCTTTGGGAGCACCTGTTCTATTTGTTAAGAATAAAGATGGATCAATGAGACTCTACATTGATTATCGAGAACTTAACAAGATCACTATCAAGAACAAATATCATATCCCACACATTGATGACTTATTTGACCAACTACGTAGAGCTCAATACTTTTCTGAGATTGATCTTCATTCAGGGTATCATCACTTAAGGGTCAAAAGGGAGGGTATACCAAAGATGGCATTCCATACAAGGTATGGACACTATGAATTTATAGTGATGCCATTTGGTATTACTAATTCTCGTGCTATCTTCATGGATCTAATGAAAAGATTCCTTAGAGACTATCTTGATCAGTTTGTGGTAGTATTTATAGATGATATTCTTGTCTATTCAAAGTGCAAATATGAACATGAAGATCAATTGATAATTGTATTGAAGACCCTAAGAAAGGATAAGATTTATGCCAAATTTATCAAGTGTGAATTTTGGCTTTAAAAAGTTGCATTTTTGGGTCACATAATCTCAAAAGAGGGGATATCCGTGGATCCATCTAAAATAGAGTTTATCGAAAGATGGTCGAGACCAACAATAGTAACTTAGATCTAAAGGTTTCTTGGTTTGGCTTGATATTAACGATTTTTTGTGAAATATTTTTCACGATTATCTAATCCACTCACCAGGTTGACTCGAAAATGAGTTAAGTTCGCTTGGACAGAGAAGTGTGAAGAGAATTTCAAGGAATTAAAAAGAAGTTTATCCAGTGCACCTATGCTCACACTGCCTTGTCGTGGAGAAAGGTTAGTGATCTATAGTGATGCATCCAAGAAGGGATTGGGGTGTTTTCTCATGAAAAATGATATGGTGATAGCTTATGCCTCACAACATGTGAAAATACATGAGAAAAATTACCCAACTCATGATTTATAGTTAGTTGCAGTAATCTTTTCATTAAAAATATAGAGGCATTATCTTTATGGTGAAAGGTGTGGTATTTATACTGATCATAAAAGATTAAAGTATATTTTCACTAAAAAGTATCTAAATATGCGCCAAAGAATATGGTTGGAGATTATTAAGGATTATGACTGATCAATTCATTATCATCCTGGGAAAGAAAACAAGGTAGCAGATACATTAAGTCGACCAGACCGTGATAGCTTATCTATGATGAGGATCACAAAAGATCAAATATTTATGTATTTACAAAGGATGGATCATGGAATTATAATGGAATGGAAAAAATCTTATCTTTCTCAAATGAATGATCAACCATCTATACATGTGAAGATTAAAGAGGCACAAAAAGAATATGTAGAGTTACAAAATAAGGTGAGAAATGTTCCTGAATTTCACTTTTATTGTGATGAAATAATAATGTTCAGGAATCGGGTTTGTGTTCCTCCAATCCCAAAATTAAATAAGTAAATATTGGATGAAGCTCATAGTTCTTCATTCTCTATACATCCTGGAAGCACAAAGATGTATAGGGACCTGAATGAGTACTTCTGGTGGGATGGCATGAAAAGAGATATTGGTGAATATGTCTCTCGATGCTTGGTTAGTCATCAAGTTAAAGCTGAGAGATAGAAGTCTAAGGGGATGTTACAACCATTATACATACCCGAATGGAAATGTGAACACATCACTGCGGACTTTGTCACTGGACTTCCTAAAACATCCAAAGGCAATAATGCTATCTGGGTCATATTTGACTGTCTTATGAAGTCTGCACACTTCATTGCTATTAGAGAAGATTTTTCTCTAGATCAGCTTGTCAGGATATATGCAAAGGAAGTGTTAAGATTGCATGGAGTGACACTTTCCATTATATCTGATCGGGATCCGAGGTTTACCTCGAAGTTTTGGCGGAGTCATCATCATACTTTAGATACGTAGTTTAGTTTCAACAATACTTATCATCCTCAGACAGGTAGTCAGTCTGAGAGAATAATTCAAACTCTGGAAGATATGTTAAGAGATTTCTCTATGGATTTCAAAGGTGGTTTGGATCATCACCTACCTTTGGTGGAATTTTATTATAATAATAGCTTTCACTCCAATATTCATATTGCTCCATATGAAGATCTCTATAGAACGAAATTCCGAACTCCAACTTGCTGGGATGAAGTTGGGGAAAGAAAGCCATTAGGACCTGATCTTGTTGATGAGATAGTAGAAAAGGTTCGATCTATTCAACAAAACATAAGAGTAGCTCAGGGTCAACAAAAAAGTTATGCTGATAACAAATGAAAAGACCTAGAGTTTGAAGTGGGTGATAAATTGTTCTTACGAATATCTCCATGGAAGAGAGTAATGAGATTTGGAAAGAAGGGAATGTTGAGCCCTAGGTATATCGGTCCTTTCGAAATACTGGATCATGTTGGGAAGGTAGCTTACCAATTGGAACTTCCACCAAATCTCTCTCAAGTTCACAATGTGTTCCATGCATCTCTCCTGAGAAAGTACATACTCGATCCTTCACATGTACTCAGCTCAGAAGTTGTACAGCTGGAGCAAGATCTTTCTTATGGATAACAACCGATAGAGATTCTGGATCGTAGAGAAAAATTCCTACGGAACAAGACCACTCGCTTAGTGAAATTTTTATGGAGGAACCACCAATTAGAAGAAGCTACATGGGAGCTTGAGGATATTATGAGGGAGATTTATCCTCATCTGTTTGTTACAAAGTGATGAATTTTGAGGGAGAAATTCATTTTAATGGGGGTAGAATGTAACACCTGAGACTTTTATGAGAGATATTTTTTTTTTATGTTATATAAATCATCAAATGAATATTTCACTACACAAACACTAGAATGGATTTCTTTACATGCAATCGTGACCTTCCTCAATTGCTTGCGTTGTACGCAATATGGAGTTTCACTAAACAACGATATGTTATTAAAATATTATTAAAACTAGTCGTTATGAATAGTAATACCCACTTTTTGAAATTTTATAAATTTTATCTGTCAAAATGGACTTCATTTTTGGATTCGGAATATTGAAATTATCCTAGAGTGAATTTTTGGTCTTTTTCTGAAAACTTTCAATTTTTGATGAATAGTGGAAACAGTAGGTTACTATTTAAAAACCAACTTTTTATTGAAATAATTATTTATTTTATTTAAATTTATTTTAAGTCCAAATTGATACATAATACCTATATAAGTTCAAAGTAATTCATTGGAGTCATTTTATAATAATTTTAGATATATAAAAATTTTATGGAACTTTTCACCGTCTTTTACCCACCACCTATGAGAGTTTCAAAATTTACATAAAACATAATTTTACCACTTCTGTGAGTGAAATTTTGAAAATATGAGAGACACAGTTAATATCGAGGAGTAAAATTTGGTTCAATAAGATAAAAATAATTTTTGTAAATAGTAGCTTTTTACTTTTATTTACCACGGTTAAAAGTAAATAGGGTAATTACGGCTAAAAATGGTATTATTATTACCATAAAACATGTCCTAATTCTCTTGGATAAGTTTAATTCGACCAAAAACAACCTTAGGAATAAAATATGACCATTTAGGTCCAGTTGGATTATATTAGGACATTTAATATTATTTTATTTAAAGAAGAGTTAAAATAGTTAAAATCAAAGTTTAATAACTAAAACATTTTTAATATAGGGTTATAAATAAGATAAATTCGACTATAAATATGAATTAGAAAGATACAAATATTTCATATATAATGGTATTTTATTTATAATTTTTAGACTTTAAATAATTTCATTTATTTATGACAGAATGATGATGCAGTAATTACCATATTAAGGAAATATTAACATAATTGATATTATAAATACCAAAATAAATGTAATTTGAGACTTTTTAATAATTAAAATAATTTTATAGGTTCATATGACATATTAATATTTATTTAATTAACTTATTTCGAACTAATAATACTGTTATGATTTTCACAAAAATCAATTACCAAATAGTGTCAAAATTGACATAAAATAGTTTTTAAAACAAATATTATATTATTAATTGTTATTTTATTCATAAAAATATATGGTTCAGCAAAATGACTTAGATAAGGTTACATATATTAATAATGAACCAATTGTGGTTCTTTTGGCTTGTTATAGTAAGTTTATTATCCATATAGTGCAAGAAAACAAGAAGACACGGTAAAAGTTAGATTATTTAACTTAGAGTTAAATCTAAATGATAAGGTTAAAATAGTAACCTAAACTTGTCTAAAATCTATTGGTTGTGATTATTTCGACCCATCTCCACCTTATCTTCAAAATAAATCAATTTTGAGCTATTAAAAACAGAATATGACTTTATTATAAAATAATATTGTAAGTTTTTTCTAAGGTGCCCCTCTCCTCCCTTATAAAAGGGCACATCCTCCCTCTCCTTCTCTCACCACTTTGAGCCTTCAAGCCCGGAAAACCCCTGACAATGTTTCTTCTCGACTTCCCTAGAAACATCCTAGAGGTCCTGGTATTCTTCAAAGACCATCTTTAGTACCCTAAGAGGTGGTTAATAAGAGGTGCTTCAAAGAAAAGGTAATGTCCGTTGTCGATTCTTTCAACTTTATTTCTTCTTCTACTTCTTCTTCCGTAGTTGTTTCGTTATGAAGTAATAACATAAGTATCACTAATATACTTATATGTAATTATAATTATGAAACAATCCTATTTTACCTTCTATCCATCCTACGGAAAATGAAATCACCGCACGTGCGTACGTACGGAATACCATCTCCATGTCGTGGTGTACTATGTTTTCCACCACCACCTTACTTGGATTGGTATAATGGTGTAAAAAATAACTATATATGATTATTGTAAATTTATATTGATTCTGAAATAGTATACATACACTTAAATACAATTCCACCATCATGGGAACGATATCATCGCTCGTGCGTACGTATGGCCTATCGTCTGCATAGTGTGATGTGACTCGTTCTACATGATCTTCATTGCATAATGATTATATAAATGAATTGAATGAATAAATATGATATATATTACACTAATAACATTCTGGAAATTAGGTATCTATAACCTAAAAAGAAGAATAATAATTTATTCGACAGAACACGCATAGGAACAAAAAGAAATAAACACCCGAATAACAAGTAGCAATGAAATATTACTAATAATAAGCTAAAAATATGACCATATATGATATCATAACAATGAGTACAATTCTGTAATAAGTCAATAATATTATTAAAATCATTATACAGGAGGTTCGGACACGTACGAAGCAAATCAGACCTAAGGTAAGGCAAAATCTCGCAATCTCATTTTTATCCGAGATTTTTTATACGTCAGAATTTACTGGGGAATATTTACCATCCAAATAAATGTTTCCACAATATGTAATATTATTTATATCATCCTAAAATTTTTTAAATCCAATTTTACCCATTGGTATGTTTTTAGTAAAGTATATGAAAGAAATATTTTGTCATTTTTAGTATGAGGTACTTTTTTGACTTTTCCGGCCAAAGTACGAGAAGAATGTTATTCTTTAACTTATATGGCGTGAATGGATTTTTAGAACATTATTTCCATGAAGCATACTTTAAAAGTTTTCAATATTACTTTTAATCATCTTCTTTTATCTTAAAATTGTATTACAGGTAAAGAAATGAAAAATAAATTTGAAGTAGAAAGGATATTTTCCTCAAGAATGAAGTTCAAGTGTTTTATCAAAATTATTTTCCATATAAGATAATATAGGGTTTTGTTTCTATCCCTATTTTTACATAGATTTGATTATGTTATGATGGAATTATTTTTATGAGGTCCTTTTATCTTATATGGATTATGTTATGATGGAATGATGTTTAAGATTCCCATTTTTATTACGTGGGTTATGCTATGATGTATGATTTATGATTTTTTGGAACACATAAGAATGGTTTCATTATGAGATAGGTGGGACCATATATCTCCCTCCAATTAATTGTGTAAATATTTATATCTTATGAGATAGACATGGATGGAACGATAGGTTAATCTGGTTTAGTGATACAGGACTAAAACAAGGAGTACACTTGGTTCATAAATGGACTTTGTCCGCTAAGATAGTTTTGGAAATGAGTCTTGACTACTAAGAAATGATTCTATATGATTATGTGTGTATTCCACAAAGATTCAAGTTGTGATTATTGGAATAAATTTCACTACTATGATTTATCCCATGTTATGAAATTATGATCTCTTTTTCATGATAAGATTTACCAAATGTTATGTTCTTACGAATATGATGTGATTGATATTTCTTTTGTTTACCCTTACTAAGCATTTGAGCTCACCATTTTGTATATTTTCTTTTCCCCAGGTCAGGAAGAAGGGTATTAAGTAGGATATGCCAAAAAGGGATTCTAGATATGATTAAATAAATGGGAGACAATGTAGATGCTTTATGAACTAGTTGTTTATTTTCCTAGTTCCTAAAGACACTATACCTATATGGTCCTATTGTGGTTTTGTTATATGTTGTAATAAGTATGTTTCAATTATGAAGTAATAATAATGTATGTAATGTATGTGTCGTTATACACGCCATGATGGCATTCACTGCGAAGGTCCTCCCTGTAGTGATACCTTAGTTTAGGAAGATATTCCTCCCCAATATGACTTCCACCCTAAAGGAAATATCCTTGTTATACACTACATTAATTATCCCTATAGTAGATCATTAATATCTGATTTTATTTCTCTCAAATATGGTATTTTCTAAAAAGGTCCTCTCCACATTAACTCCTTATATTAGCAAGAAGGTCCCCCCCTTGTAGTCATTTTCCCAGAGGGTCCTTCAGATGGTATATGCTATAGGAATTCTCCTTGAATTAGGACATGAAGCTATGGTGGTAGTCCCCTCTATGATAGAACTGGTTATGAAGGTCCTCCCCATAGAAACATTTATTGTAAGCAGGAAGGACCTCCCCTTTCTATGTTCTGAGTAAAATAAAAGAAATCCATCTAACTCCGAGGTTTATGGAAATATGGGGCCAAACATGATAGATACTATGTCAATGGAAGGTGACATACTTTATCAACCATAATATGTTCTAGGAAAACACAAATTATACAATCTAGTTGTGGACCATTCTCATACCAATAATAACCCTACTAGAAACATGACTTGTGAAAAAATAGTCAAGAAGTTCCATGGGTGTGAAGATCAAGTATAGGATTCCCTAGTAGAAGATCAAAAGGATATGCTTCTCATGAGAAGAAAAATATTTTGGGATGACATAACCATTTTTTTTGCCTAAAATACTTCTCAATTCTAAATTCCAAAGTAATTGATTGAATAATTTATACATAACATCCATCTCAATATCTAGACAACTCTTCACCAAATGAATGAAACATTCATTCCTAACAGTGGGTATAAGGACCATGTCAAAATATTTGGGATATTAATCATCAAATCAATAAGAAATACCTTCCATCTCCTTGTTTACCATGATTAGTGAAGTAATTAAAATATCTTCAATTAACATTATTTTATTTGTTGTGTGAGTTATGTCATCTAATTATCGATTCCCCTCCTAGCATTCTTATCTAATGATGGGGGGAATATAGGGATTTACATTTAACCTCACAACCTATTCAGAAGAACCCGTTGGAAATGAAATCCAATAATATCACTACTCCATGGTGTCTATTAAGAAAAGTCCATATTTAGGAAATTCTCCACACTCAACAAGAATAATCCTTTAATAAGTCTCAATTGTATCTAGACCAATGAGAGGAAGCCATTAAAAAACTCTTAAACCAGGAAACTAAGAACACTCATCAAGATTCTCCCCTAAGGGATTCCAATCGAAAAGAACTATTAATTTCCACAAAAATAAATACTTTTTCATGAAGACTCAACATTATATCCCACTCATGCTCTAACAAGGATGTACAAGATAATGTATGCGTATATAGTAGCAGATGAAGTTGTGGTATTCAACCCCTTTCTGTAAGGATATGGTCATGCTCATATCCCCAGAAAAAAAAGTCCAACCTTAATCCATAATTTTATAAGAGGGGTAAAAGAACAATGAAGAATAGTATCTTGCACTTATTGAAGGGATGGATATGGAAATTTAGGTCTAAGTAAATCAATTGAGGATAAAAGGAGATTCTGAATTGTTCATCATGTAGATAAATTGGGATTATTCCATCACAATGGAAGAGAAAATATCCATACTAAACAAAATACATTGACTAATGGTGGATTTCCCTTTGGAACCAACATTGACTCATATTACATAGTCATAAAATGGTCATGCTGATCCACTATAGATTGTGGCCATAGCTCTATCCAAGACATACTATGATAAAATAGTAAAAATTACTTTGCATCCTTGTATAGTCTCTCGTTTTTATCAAAATAACATAGATGTGATCTATGAGATGAACCCCATCCAGAACTATACAGTCCTAGCACCTATTGGGGGACACCCACTGTGGAAAACCTTCTAATGGGAGGTCTTTACCAGTTATATCTAGTAGAGAGAAAATTTGTATATTAGAAATTAACATTTTTATATATGAAGTCACAAATCATCATAAGGTCCTATATATGTGGAGACATAATGGAATCCTTCTCAGGTGAATTGATGGAGAAGAGACTGCTACTGTCGTGAAGGAAGTGCACACTAGATCCTACGTTTCCTACCAAACAGGATAAAATTTTTCTTATGAAATCGGATGGATTGGGTACTACTGGCCCACTATTACACATAAATACAACCAATTCATAAAGAGTTTCATTCAATCCAAGTTGAATCTAAATTCACCCACCAACCCCCCAAATTTTCTTCACATATACAAATACTCCTGGCCATTTTCCATATGGGGAATGGACATTATGGGGCTATAAACTCCCACCATAGACAAGAATTTAATGTACATTCTCACTAGAAATGAATTCTTCCCCAAGTGGGCCAAATCCATACCCCTCATTGAGTTTGGGGTAGGGAACAATGTTAGTTTTTTGAGAGACAACACCATCAAAAAAAATTGGGGTCACTCAAAAAATATTGATGGATAATGATACCAGTTTCTCTTCTACTGAAGTGGAAGAACTATATCATAAGTATGAGATCATGTCTAAACATTATTCCAGCTACCATACAGCATGAACAGATAGAGGAATTCAATAAGAACCTATCAAGTATACTCATGAAGATGGGAGATAAGGATAGAATGTCTTGGTAAGATATGATTCAACATTCCATGTGGTATTACTGAACTACGAACTACACTTCCACACACGAAACCCTATACTCATAAGCATATGAGAAAACATTTTCCTTCTCCTCAATTTTTAGTTTCCCTCTTTTTATATTTACTTATGAATTTAGTTATCCATAGATGAGAAATCCAATAAATGGATGTATTACTTGGAGTAACTAGATAAAAAGTGATTTCACACCTAGCATCATTTATAACCCCAACAAAACTGAATTTCCCATGCCTTTAATAAAAATGTTTTTTATCTGGTCATTCCTCTTGGGAGAAAAGGTGTTGTTCCTCCGGGATCTGATGATAGATGGAAAGAACATCCAATAATAGATCCAAAGTGGTATGGACCCGAGGTCATACACAATGTATACTCCAATGGAGGTTGTTCTTTATCATGAGGGATGGGCATCTTACCATGACCCCACAAATACGATGTTCCTAAAGAGGTATTTCATGTAATCAAAAGACATTTTTCTGAATTGAATGACATCAAACTGCATGGTTGATTGTCCTGACCACATGACAACATACTGTGTGGTAAATGGTACTAGCTACACGACATTAAACTATGTTGATAGTATTTTTCACAAGACCATAAAAAAGTAAGACATTATCTTCTATTTCTCTTGTCAATAAAATTATTGACATTAATGTCCAACCCACATGTTGTTAAACTACAAGGTAATAATAATTTAAATAAATGATTTGACACACATGAGAATTACTTGTGCATGACAAAAATTAAATTCCCCTACCCTAGTGTGAGTGTCAAATCCCCATCAAGAGTCTCCTTTTCTAGAATATTGTGTTGCTTCATTTCAAATGTCGATAGATATATAGTGACACCTTTAACTCTCAAGTCAGGCCCTTGAAAAAAATTTCACTCCATTCATAAGATGATTTTCTTACCATCCTTTAGCCTTAAATAATTCTTTCACATCATGATTATGTTTCCCAGTAGTCTATAAAATCATAATTCTCATAACTATAATACCTTCATCTTGATCACATGATGTAAAAATATGTGGTTCATCATCCATGTCGCAAGACAATAAACTTCTTGACACCAATGACCTCTCTATATGTTATTAAAAATACATATCACCATAATGTTCTCACCCACGAGAATGTCACCCTCAGCATCAGACATCTACCAGGCTATATTAATGACCTATTGGTGGCATGATTCTTGTCCACGTAGGATATACAGGGACACCTATATTTTTCGTTCTGATCCTGGAACCTAAAATAATTCCCCATCATTGTCTATGGGTCAAACATAGGCAATGAAATTTTTATCAATAACTACATATGGCTTGATCCCTTCCCTTGTGGGATACATATTAATGCCTAGATCTCTATTCACGAGCCTATCCACAATTGTACTTATTTCATGTCAAGTGACCAACATTCTTACTTCAATATGTTAAACTACATGGTTCCTCTAGAACTACACATGGCATAATTCCTACCCACACAGGATATGTAGTGATAGCTAGATCTCCAATTTTGGGTCTAGCTGCAACAACCAAAGAAACAATGGAAAAAATTCCCCACTCTGCATATGGATAATTCCTTCATAGATACATCCCACATAGAACTATGTATGATTATATTCCTATCATCACAAGATACATAGAGACATCCTTATTTCAAATTATGGGTCAAGTCCCAACCTTCCCCCTCATTAACATCGATTCATCTTCACCTTTACTGTATAATGTCAAACTACATGAGTTCAGTAAAACTATGTGTGGATTGATTCTCACTATAGTGAAATATGTAGTGATGCCTATATTTTTTATCCTAGTCTGGCCACTAAAAATTCAAAATTCCACAATTCATCATTTCATCTCCTCTGTGTGGTTGAATGACGCTTTTACACCCATTTTTTCTCAAACTAAGCATAGCTCACATGGACATAGAAGATTTGGAAGGGGATTCCCCCAATGATCAAGGTGTGTCAATCCAGATCTAGATTTCCATGGTCCTCATAGAAATACATTAAAAGGAACACTAATTTTTCTTACTATATGATATTAAACTGCAAGTAAAACATCCTTACCGCATGATGTAAAACGACATGGATATATGAAATAAATTCTCAATCATGTTGGTTGAACTATATCCTTACCAAAAAAAATGTTAAACTACACAACTGATCACCTTAGGACATGAATCTAAAATGCATGGGGTTTCTAGAACTTCATTTGGCATGATTCTTATTTTTATGAGATACATAGTTACACCTAGATATTTAATCTTATGCCAAGCATGAATATTTCCTCTACACATAATGGAACATATGTACATATCACATGAAAATTGAATATCAAGGATAATGTCCTTATCACATGACATTAAACCACATTATAACTAAATAACAACATGTGGATTGATTCGCATTTAGATGAGATACATAGTGACACATATGCCTTATGTCCTAGTCCCATCTATGATGTAAATAAATAGAAAAAAATTCCCACCTAATATGTATTATGAATGACCTCTATAGAAGATATAATTTTTAGGCTCCTCAAAAAGGGATCTTATAAGGAAACATAAATTCCATCCAATATATTAGTAAGATCTATGTAGGTAATTTCAAACTCCATTGACAATGATAGACTAAATGATTCTTAAGTACCCAGAAACATTCCATAAATTAATCATACACTATTCCCTTTGATGTTTTAGATCATCACAATCATCCTCTAGCCATCCAATATAGGGGTCGGTGTCATGTGGAAAATTTTATTTGGCTATGCATAAAATGAACCATTTGGCCCCGTATAAGTTTCCCAAAAGATGCCTTCCACCCAATGAAAAATTAGTCTCGTACAGAGTCCCCTTTTTCTCTATAATCCCTAATTTTTTTTCATCCAATAGAATTTCTCCTGATTACAGAGTCACTAGAATCATGGTTTAAAATTTATTTCCCCCTCATGTATAGGGAAAGTTGGAACATCCCGGACCGATGAGCCTCTTATTACTCATCATTTCTATGAAATATGATCCTAGATGTATGAAAAAATATATCAAGGCCCTATGTGGTCCTGACCACATGATGTTAAACATAATTACTGGTTTCCTAGTCCCATGACACTAATAATTGTGATTTCTAAGAGATATGTATATCTAGATTCCTATTATCATTAGATATGTGGTGAAACCTAGATCATCAATGCCATGTCTATCCATGAGACAAAAATGACTCCGATTTTTCTATTTATGGTTCATACCATCACATGATGTTTCTATACCAAAAAATCACCCATATTCATATGTATTAGGTAAATCTACATAAGAGGGTTAAATAAGTGTCTCACCCCATTTGTGGGCTTGTATTCAAATGACAATTCTCGTTACCCACACAATATTTTGATCAAGGTGTGGGGAAACATTCTCACAACTCTCTATTGATTGATTCTCATTTTGAATACATATGTAGTGATATCTATACCTCACATTTTGGACCTAGCTATATCCCAATATGTTCTTCCTATGTTTGGGTCAGACTGACATGAGGACAAAATTTCTACCCATTCTGAGAAAATTTTGACATTAAATGCCCTTTTCATGTTTCGGTACTCTCATTTAATCAACTAAACTCTATGTCTGGGAAATTATAAATCACCATAATCCTCTATGGATATTGTAAATTGAGGGTTAGTGTCCTAAGGACACCTTGGTTTTACTATAAACAATATTCCCAGTTGGCTCATCATAAGTCTCCCACAAAAAATGCATATCATCCATAGTAAAATACATCCTTACGAGAGTATTTTCCTATCTCTGTATTCCCCAATGATTCTTACATACCAAATAACTCCTCAGATTTGGAACCCCCCAGATTATAGCTTAAAACCTTCCCCATCCTTGTCTTAATATGACAGAATATTTGTGGGAACATTACCATGAAAAGGTAAAATCATTTATCCCTTGGTAAAATCTATGTGTCATTAATTTTATACATGGAATATATTTACCGTGATATGTTAAACTAAAAGGTCCATATAGTAATTTAAAAATGTTAAATCACACCACACATCAACCCTCCTTTAAAAATGTGGAATTCAAGAAGGTGTGGACTCTCATTCATGGATAATGTTGATACAGATTCCATATTCATTTTCAAACATCCTTCCTTCGAAAATCCACCCTTCATGGTATTGAGAATTAATAATTTTCACAAATTACATGGACAGTGGAAATGGAGATTCAATGCCCTAAATAAAACATTGTTTAACTATTCATAATATGACCCAGTTGTCTCTAAATAAGTTTTCCAAAAAAATTCCTATCATCCAAGGGTAACATTTTTCCCATGAGAGGATTGTCATACGTTTGTAAACCCTGAAAACATCATGTTTAAAAAATTATATTGGTTACTCAACATGAAATTTCACTGTATCATGTCTTGGATCCCAAAATCACAAATCTAGGGTAAAAAAATTCCCCATTCATATCTGAAAAATATTAGGACATTCTCATATATTAAGCTCTAGTGGGGTCCTCACCCCATAATTCATAGTCAATGTTGTTCATCCTAAAGCATCAGTTTCATTTTCCCTATTTTGAATACTCTAAACTAACTATGAAAAGATAAATGGTACTTTCCATATTGAATAATTTCAAAGATAATCCTGGGTAAAAGTTGAGTCCCAGCACGCTAAACAGATTCTTTACATGGTGTAGGAGAAAATAGAGAAATCAAAAAAAATATACAAAACATGTTAGGTGAAAAATCCTTAAAGTTTAACCTATGAAAAATTCAAGATACTCCTACTAAGCCCGAACCATAGTGTACATAGGAAAAAATTATCAAAATAACACAAAAGACACAAACTTTGTAAGGTTTTCAATGTAACCTCAGTAATAGTAAAAACTATGCTTGTTGAGTCCCTTGGATTAGGAAAAAACTAGAGTATTACATGATCATGAAAATTTTTTTGTCCTAGATTTTGGTTGAAATAGTTATCTAGTGATGAATATATTCAATACATATGAGATATTATCTTTCATGATATATAGAAAATTATGATTAAAGGACATTAGAAGAAATAATAAATGTTATGTGTTGGAGGTCAGATAGGTTTTCAATTATTTATTGAATGATAACCAAGGAGAATCCACAACAAGATTTCCTCCCTAAATCTAACAAAAAAATTGAAAAACCTGTAGAACATTTGAAATGGATATAACATAGCTTGGATTTATTTATTTATCAGATTGACTATCTTCTCAAGATATCCCAAAAGGGTCCATTCCAAATTGGTTCTTTATACATGTTTGGTTTCATATGTTGGGAGTATCTATTTAATGAAGTTCCTTATATCTCAACCATTATACTTGATGTTTAAAAAACTTGTGTTTGTTTATGGAAACTGCACATTTAATCTTACTATGTGAACTTCACATTCTCAGAGCTCAATAGTCTATGAAACCACTCGATCATAAAATCATGATTTTTTGGTAACTAGGTGATTTAGATCATTGGTAGTGTCCTTTAGGGTTTTCACATTGTAATTTCATGAAATAAATTAAGAAAGGTTATATTCAAAAGTGGAAAAGTGTACTCAAAGAATGAGGATCTAGTTGATAGGGATATGAATGTGCATGTAATAAAACACACATGATCCCAAATAATGGAAAAGATGGTGAAGGCTATCCACCTTGTAAACCATTTATTCCAAGGGGTATCCATGATAATAGTTTTTATTTGGTGTCAATACCATTTTCAAATATCCTGGTGATTGATATCAGTGTTGTGATCCTAAAACTATTCACTCATTACCATAGGTATGTTATCCAGAATTACTATTACATAAGACATATGCATGTTAAAAAATGACTCAAAATGGGAAAATATTTTCTACCTTCTTATTGTATAGTCTGGAGAACATAGATGATTGGCCAAAAAATAATTGGGGGTATTCCCAAAGTTGTTCCACTAGGGAAAATTTCAGTAGGGATGCTGACAGCATTAGTTGAAACCATCAGATCTACACTACCTTTAGTAAGGTATATCTAGAGGATGATGCTCCCCTGAGACACTTAGACCATTCGAACATGAGAAATTCTCCCTATGAAGATGACGACGAAGGTGTATTAGGAATCGATCAAGGAGAGTCCTATGTTTTATGAACCATTCAGATTTCCTTCTCTAATATCTCATCGGGATAGTATTACATCCACATCCTAACATAATGCTATGATAGTTTGATGGGAGTCTCCACAAGAGGTAGGGAAACTGTATTTCTAGAATCATCTCACATCATCATTGGCAACTTTTGGAGAGGGGTAAATGGGTTTGAATCCTTAATCTAGGAAATAATAAAAGAGGAAATTTGTTTCATATGTCCAAATTGTCATGATAATTGTTAAAAAGTATATAATTCATAGTTGTTTACCCCATATACCCATGCATACAAATCTCTATCTCTCAAAGAAATGATTTATGTGTGTTTCTCCAAATCCCCTTCACCATTATAAACTGTCATTACCAAATTTGTAGGCTAAGGGATGAAAATAAATTGGGAAGAATCACTTAAAATCTTGATAGCACCATCAAGGCCTAGGTATTTCAGGAGAATGAAAATATATTAATCAGTTCATGGTGGAATTCGGAATGAGGGATCATTGTGACATGATGATATTCATAGATTTAATCATTTTATACCACCCAACTGTATAAGAATTGGAACATCCTGCATATATGATGTGGAGACCTACATTTTTTCCTATGGCCTAATAATCCATAAATACTAGTAAGGGTGGGTAAAACAATATTGATGGGTTGTCCCTCTTCTAGTTTTCCATCGATCTTCTATGTATACTCTCAGACACTAGTATAGGTATCCCAATATAGGAATATCCATCCACATAGAAACATTGAGAAAAATCCCAATAAACTGAGGTCAGAAGGGATATATGGACAAATTACATATCCCCATGTGGTATATTGGATTTCATCTAGAGTATCCCAATAAGATCCTTGAATGCCTCGTGACTGTTGAGTTGGATTGGTCCTACTACATCAACCATTCCACCTTGGACCACTAACTTTCAAAAACAACATTATCCAATAATTGAGTTCAAAGAATGAGTTGGTATAGAGGGAATGACACAAAAATTCCTCTATTGTAGCTAGATGGACCCTTGAAAATGGAGATACTTGTTTGGTTTTTCTGTAGTTTTGGATGCTAACCACAATTCTTTATACTTATTACTCGGAATGGGTATTCCCCTAGCTAGTAGAAATCCCACAAGATGACCCCTGCATCACTATGAAATTAATTGAAGGTATTGGTCCTCTAATCCCAAAATATAATTAATTATTAAATATTTTGGTCAGTTAGTAAACCAAAAATTTATAAACCTAGAATACGTATTATAGGGAGATGGGTTCTAGTCATCCAAAAAAATTCCTACAATTTTGGTGCACCCAGAATGCCCACACGCATTCATATAAGATACTCTATCTAGACTACAAGTCCCACATGGAGCTCCATAGTCTTTTGGGGTCACATTGTGAGAGGTGGAAGATTGTCAAATAATACATGATAGCTTATTTATAGGATAGTTCATAACTAAATTTATTTCATTGAGTCCACATAAATCAATTTAGAAATAAACATTCTATTAATATAAATAAGAAATGATTTTACTTGTAGTTTATATGTTAACATGGGAATGATCATGATAGGTATTGAACCAATGATATGTGAGATTTTGATTAATAGGAGGAAGTGGATCATATCGTTGACTTCTAAAGCAATGAAGGGTTATATAGTTCAAATATGGGTATGTTAGAAGACCTGGTGTAAGGAGTCTCCTCGGAATACCATCCTTCGGGCGGATATGATGTTGAAGATTGTTTTAAATATTCTCAGTCATGTCAGTTATAATCCAAGTTTCTATTGTTGAGGTGGAATCCAGATCCATTTTTTCCTGTAAGGGATTGTCAAAAATATGTGAGCTTTTTTAGATAAGGATGAAAAATAATGCAGTAAGAACATCAAAAGATATATGGTTGTTTTTGTGCCCAATGTAGTCCCATGAACAAACAATCTGGGAGGCATTAGCCTATGAAACACTACCCCTAGTAGTTTTGGTCAAGGAATCATTATATAGATAAGCTCTTTCCAACAAAGGGTTGGATAGTGAAGCGTTAGTTTGTGGAACTCTCCATCTATGAAGAATCTGGTCTTTTTCTAAGAGATTAAAGCATTACCATTCATGGGAATAGAAGTTAAATTCATGGAAAGGGATTGTTAAATGGAAAAACTATATAGAAGTAATGGGATATCAGAGAGTTTTAGAGAACTGAATTTGGAGATAAATTCGGTAAATTTATAATGAGTTGGGCCTTTTATTTATAGGTGTGGTCTCCTATAGATGGTACACTTGCATACTAAAAATCTATTCAAAGAAGGACTAATTTCTAAATAAAATTATCTTATTAATCATGCTGATTAGGACCCATTCATCTGGGGGGATTTTATGGTTCTGGAAAATTATGCATACAACCTGAAGAAAATTCCATATAAATTGGAAAAGTGTAGAAATAATCCCAGAATAATATTGAATAAAAAAGATCATGGTGGGTGATTCCTCAAAGGATGGGTTGATCTGATGAAGTAAAAATCACTTCACAGACCACCACTCCATGTGGAAATTCACCTCTTCATGAAGAATCCTATAAATGAAATCATTCATGGGATGAGGTGGAATCACTGGTTCCTATAGAAAAAACATAATAATTTGTAGGGAGAGGTGATTTCCTCCCCCAAGAATGAATTTCCCCCACGAACAAAATCTTTCAGGGGATGAGGAGATACTTCTGGTGTTCACATGATAACCAAAGTAATTTTTTGGGTTGGGTGGTGATTTCTACCCCCACAAATGAATTTCCCCATGAATGAAATTGTTTAAGGACTAAGGCATCCATCAGGGTTCCCTTAAAATAAGCCTTGTACGCCACCACATACAATCTACTATCTCAGTACTCATTCCCACCATTCCCCTATAAAATAACCATGATGACAATAGAGGGAGGAGGATGGAAAATCTAATATCGGATGATGAATGCCCGAATGAGAGCCAATGAAAAACATAATTCTATTCTCGATAGTTAAAAACCCACCAAATATCATTAATGGTAAAATAAAAGAATGTATGGACAAACATGATTCCATTTGAAAACTCCAACCAATAGGCCGTGAACTGATGGACCATTTGTAGACCAGAAGACCACATAACCAAACACTAGGTGGGATGAACCATGACCCATGTGGAAAAGTGCTACATGGGAGGAACATGGCCGCACATTTTAAAACACCATGAAGATGGAACCTATCCCCACATATCACTATGATACATTAATGGTATGATATCTTTCATAGAAACATTCTATGCAGAGGTAACCCCATAATTCATAAGAATATGTTATGCAGAGTGGGGACTCCTAGTGTGTTATACGCTCTAGAACCCACCAATCCCATCAATCATCTCATCAGGACCCATATTGGGTGCTCCACATACTAATCCAATGACTTAAAAACCAAGGCCTCTTCTAAAGCCACATGATATGTACGATCGGATCATTAGAAACCTCAATGTGTCCTCTCTAGTCAACATACCCATAGTAAGTGGAGTCACGTGTGTGACCTCTAAAAAAAGAAGTACCCTTGGAATGACATCGTCTCTATATTCCCATGGTAAAGATGATTCTAACCATGGAGGATCCCATGTCAACATATCAATTGCAGGTAGGGAGGGTAGAGATCATGCCTGTATTTCCGTTCGACAAGGAATGAGATCATGTCCCCTAAACCAATTTTAAACCATCCCTCTTAGAGTAATCCCCTAGTATTTCTTGATAAAGGTGGCATTATTTTTCTTCTTCTCCAGCTAGGGATGTAGCCAAATGAATCACTATATATGACTATTTTCACTGGGAAATTAAAAGAGGATAAATGCACACTCAATACCCTTTACCACTCCTATTGGGCTTCAGTATCTCATACAACAGGGGAAAGAATGGATCTTGCTATCTTCATATCCATAACTTCCTTTTGTTTCTCACACTGACCATGACCCGTGTGGAATTAAAGGTTAGTGGCGGTCATGACATCTGCAGGGTGCAAATCCAAATGGGCCTTAACTATAGATATAATCCCCAAACTCGATTCATATTGGCCTCCTAGATGATTGTTCTCTCGCCCAGATTCATGATAGGTTTATATAAACTCAGTTGACCACATCTCTTCTAGGACCCTTAGGTAACCATAGTATATGTCCAACACTATCCTTGACTAGGAAACTTTCATCTGTACTCCCTAGTCTCATAAGGTTAAACTACATGGTTGGGTCCTTATCACATGACCGTAATAGGTGATGTGCCCTGTTAAGTGGCATCAAACTACATGGGTTTTGATTCCTTTCTCAAGGATACATAGAAATCCCATTATATGTGTTCGATCCCAACAACAAAATAATATTTTTCTCCATAAATGACAACAAAATTTAGAGTACATCAATAAGTGGCTTAAAACCACCATCATCCTAACAAAAGTTCAAAAAATAACTATTCTATCCATAATAGGTCACCATTGATAGAGAACCATAAATACGTAGATATATCTTTCTCAATGGAGAACCTTGATTACAAAAAAAATGATTCTGAAGCCATTCTTGTCCATAATTGATCGTTTACTCAGGGTGTTCCATGAATACATACATGGGGATGAAAACAAGATTTCCAAACATATCTTAAATCAATAATAGTGTCCTAAAATAGGAAATAGTTTCCCCAAAAATGTGTGATGGGACCAACATCCCATTCACTCTACTAATGAATGTTCTTAAGTGTTATTGGAAAAATTCCCCAATAAACGTCTCCCATTGGAAAATAGGTTCATGAGTTGTCATGGATATGAGATTCATTGGGTGTTTTTGATTGCATAAACAAAACCCACTGTAAACTGTTCGAATGTAATATACCAGATGTGAGTGATTGCGCACAATTCAACCTCTTGTTATTAATCTATTAGTGAAAAAATAATCTCTCTTCAAAGACGATATACATACAAAAAAACATACACGCACTTGTACTTATAAATATATTTTACATCATCTAATATCAACATAAATACATTCTAAATTAAATAATTAATTTATATATTATATAATTGTTTAAATAAAATATTTACATATTTTATTTATCTAAATTTTTAAACATTTTGTAATCAATTTATATAAATTAATTATTAAAAATTTTGACTAATATAAATTTTATAACAATATATATATATATATATATAATTATGGTAATAAGATTTCTTTTTTATTAAAAGCTATATAGATTATATATACATATTAATTTAAATATATTTAATTATATAATTATTGAAATATAAATCTTATTTATATATATAATTATAATTATAATTATATATATTTATAAATATTTATATATAATTATAAATATATATAATTATAAATATATATAATTATAAATAAATATATATAATTATATATATATATATATATTAGTATATAGGTATATATAATTACGAATATTATAAATATATACTATTTAAATTTATTTATTATAATTATATAATTATATTTATATATATACATATTTATAATTCAAATTATAAATATATATATATATATATGTATTTTTATATCGATATAAATATATTTATATAATCATATATAATTATATAATTATGTATATGAATATTATTTTATATATGTATATTATTTTATATATTTATATATATTTATATATTTATATATTTATATATTTATATATTTATATATCTATATTTATTTATTTATTTATATATATTAATATATTTATAAATATTTATATATTTATAAATAATAATATAATTATTTATTTATTTATTAATATATAAAAAAAATATAATTATTAATATAACAAAAATATTATTTATTTAAATATTTTTTTTATAATTTATAATTATTTAAAGCTATTTCTTAAAATTTATAATTATTTAAAAATATATTTATTTATTTATTTAAATTCATTCCTTATTTAGTTATATTTTTTATAAATTTATAATTATTTAAGTATATATATTTTTATTTATAATTTTATAAATACTTTTTTGAGAAATTATATATATATTTGAATTATTAAAAAATATGTATATTAATGTATCATATTTATAATAATTATAATAATTCATTTTTTAATTAATTTTTATATGTAGAGATTATTTTTTTGAAGATAAATATGATAATATTTAATATATTAATATGGTTTTTCATTATTTTTTTATCATCACTAAGAAATGTCCTCATAAAAATGCACATTTATTGATGCTTTTATCAAGTGCAGATAAAGGTATCCCTTTTATCAGTGCATTTTATTTAGCGATGAGAGAAGTAGGCACTCCATAAGCCATGAGTTATGGTAGTTTAACAAGTGAATGCCAGTTTCTAGACCTCCTCAACATGAACCCCTTATATGCTATGAAATCTCCATCAGAAGCACATTCATGCCATGAATCACATGTTTACGTCATGAATACTTAATGCAGCTGCAATTTTATCATAATTAGTTATTCTACCAAATCCAAACATAGATAGAACCAAATTTGAAAATGTAATAGACTAAATTGGTCCTGGTCGTCAAACCTATAGACTCCTATCAACCCCATGGACCCATTAGAACCTTGGTTGGGTTACATATAGATCATTTTATGCATAGTTAAAGGAGTTTGAGATTAAATATTAGTGAAAATTATTACTATAAAATAAATAAAAAAATTATTAAAAAAGGTGGGCATATTACTTTTTTTTATGGCTAGTTACCATGTTAGTGATTCGGTTGAGATTAGTGGAGTTTGAAATGATGGACCAGTTTTGAGGGTAATCTGAGTTAAAATTGTAATATATTATCATATGATAATAATAATCAATTTTTATTATTATACTATGTAGTGATTCTGAATTATCGATTTGGATGAGTTGGAGGTTGTGATTGGCTCAGAATGATGACTCAATGGTCACAATTTGTTATTGTAGCTTATTAGAGAATATCATTGAAATCATGGAAGAATATTTTTGGAATAAATTGTTTAATCTATGGATTCTATGAAAGTCATTATGCATTAATGAATCCAGACCTTATTGAAATGGGGATTAGTGATATGGAAATATGAGGGTTGTGTTAGGTTTAATGGTTTGATAGAAAATTTTAGTGGGATATATGAAAAACATGTGAAGTATGAATGTGGGGAGTGGCTGTATAAATGAAAATTTATACATGAAAGAAATACTGTGTACTCTTGAAGTAACAATGTTTTCTGGATGAGGTATGTTTGACAATCAATATCAATTGGCAGAATGAAATTTTTTGTAAGCTTGGAATGATGATGAATAGGGGCTATTATTGTTGGAATTTTTAGAGATAATGTGAATTTTATTTTATTTTAACTCAAGAACACCACACCCATTTTCTTTTTGGAAGGACCCATTAAGGAATATCATTTACACATAACAATACACAACCACACCACACTCACTAGCCCTCAGGTGAGACCCATTTATGAATATCATTTAAACATAATAATATCCACCAACCAAGTTGTTAACCATCTAGTGAGAACCATTTACTAATTTCATTTAACCATCAAAATAACTTTTTAGAATTTTTGAGGAACATATGCCGCCCCATAGATTACAAGTTCTCACGTTCATTATCCCATGATGGAAGACACACCAAGGAGGGATCTGTTGAGACTTCTCCAGGTCATCATCGGGATTTTGCAGCTGAAGTTCCAAGTGACCGATTCCACTTTTTTTCAACCACCCCACAGCTACCAATGTATTAATCCTAACACTTGTGTTTCATATCTTACAATGTTTCCCACAGGACCCCATGTGTGATGGATCCTTCCACATAGTCTACATTGGGATCCTACTGATGTTCTTCAAACCATTGATATGTACAACACCTCTCGCCTTTTTGACCCCCAACATTATCCTCAACATTCTATCCCTGAAAATAGACATCCACAGGACCAAGCATTGACTGATGGCCTCAGCAGGATGGGTCGTATCATCCTTCCACCTCCACCCAATGTTGCCAAGATCTGCACGGAGAGGCCGACTGCTAATATGATTAGTGACACACTTTTTATCCTTTATTTCATTGTTTTATGTTATCGTGTGTATTAGCCAGTTTATTTTTGATAAATCTTTCTTCTATTATAGATCCTTAATATATTATGTCATCACAATTTGACATTATTCATATTTTTATAATTATAACATTGTATGTCTTGATATATAAATATATTTATAAATGTATATTTACTATATTGAAAAAATTATTTCTATAATTATATAATAATATGTATAAATGTATTTATTTATATAAATATTCCTATATAATATTAAAATTAGTTAAAAAATATATTTCTAATTATTTATAATTAAATATATTTATTATAATTTTTTTTACTTTTTTTTATAATTTCATATTAATATATAAATAAAAACATTAGTGTAATTATGATGAATAGAATTATATATAATTATAATTAAATATTAAAAATTTATTTATTTATTTGTTTATAAATATATTTTAATAATCGAAAATATGTATTAATAAATTCAATTATAAAAAATAAAAACATTTATATGTATAAATAAATACAATTTAATAATTTCTTATATAATTATAAATTTATTGAATGATATCTAATACAATGTTATGTTTGGGTTAGACAAAATCTAGTAAGGGTTAGCTAATGTTAAGGGAGAACTAACATTGTGTAAGGGATAAATAGTTATGTGAGGTTAAGTAAAAACTTGTTCAGATTAAGTGATGGTACTTAAGGGTAAACAGATTTTATGTAAGGGAGAAACACAATTATATAAGGGAAAACTAAAGTTATGTCTTGGTAATAAAAAGTTATGTAAGGGTAAAAAAAAGTTATGTCAGGATTAAAAAATGTTATGTAAGGGTAAAATCATGTTATGAATGGGGAAAAGGAAGATAAGTAAAGGTAAAAAAATATGTAATGGAAAAAAAAGTTATTTTTTCCTAAAACAGCATTATTTAAGGGTAAAAAAATTAATATTGGGTAAGCACAATTTATGTATGGGTAAAAAACATTATGTGAGGGTAGGATAAATTGTAGTATGGGTATACATAATTTATGTAGGGGTCAACAAAATGTATGTAATTTTAAAACAAAGCTATATAAGATAAAAATAAAGAGGTGTAAGGGTAAAAAAATTATGTAAGGGTAAACTAAACTTATGTAAGGGTGAAACAAAGTTAGGAAAGGGTAAACAAGTTATGAAAGTGTTAACTAATGTTATGGTTGAACATATGTTTTCTATGGGTAAAACAATGTTAAGTAATGGTAAACAGAAGTTAAGTAATGGAAAATTGAAGTTATGTAATGGTAAAAAAAAGTTGTGTAAAGGTAAACTAATGTTATTTTAGGGTAATAAAAAGTAATATAAGGTCAAAATAAACTTATGTAAGGATAACACAAAGTAATTTAATGGAAAACTAAAGTTAACTTTGGTAAAAGAAATGTAATATAAGAGAAAAATTAAATTATGTAAGGCTTAAACAAATTTAATTAAGGTTAAATTGAAGTTATGTATGGGTAAAACAATGTTATGTAAGTGTAAGATAATAAAAGGTAATGATAAATAGTCATTATATAAGGGTAAAACTATGTTACAAAATGGTGAAATAATGCAATGTAAGTGTAAAAACTATTATGTATGGGTAAAAAATTATCTAGGGGTAAAATAATGTTTTATAAGGGTTTATAAAAGGAAAAAATAATGTTATTTAAGGGTAAAACATTGTTATATAATGGTAATCTAATGTTAAACAAGGGGAAAATCTATTTACGGGTAAACAAAAAAAATTCAAGGGAAATATAATGTTAATTAAGGGTAAAAAGAAGTTAAGTGTGGGTAATAAAAATTTATTTAAGTGTATATAAAAATTTATTTATGGGAAAAAAAGCTATGTAACACTAAAAAAATCTATGTAAGGGTAAAATAATGTTATATAAGGGTAAATAATTTTTATTCATGTGTTAACTAATGTTATGTAAGGGTAGATTAGATCTTTGTAAAGGTAAATAGAATTTATGTATGTGTAAACCAACTTAATATAAGTTTAAGCAAGAACATTCATAGGTTATGTGATGGTAAATTTATATCATGTAAGGGAGAAACAACATTGTGTCATGTAAATATAGTGGTATGTATGGGTAAAAAAAAGTCACTTTGGGGTAATATAATGTTATGTATGTGTTAAAAAGATGTTAAGTAATGTTAAAATTGTGTTATGAAAGGGTAAAATAATGTTATGGATAATAAAATATGTTTCTATTAGTCTTATCATGAATGGTATTTGTTATTGTCAATTAAATATCGGTTAGAATGAGTTGGTCTTGTTCAAAATTACTATATTATTGAATTATGGTTTTCTAAATTCAATCTCATTGTAGAGCGATATATTTATCAATGAAGGATGTGATGTTAGAGAATAAAGTTTTTTCTCCAACAAAAATATGAATCATGGATGTTTTGTAAAAAAAATATATATTTATAAATGAAAAAAATTAATTAATTTTCTCACTAAATTTGTTTTTATATATATAAATTTTGTAACACTATAATAAATCAATGTCGACACTCCTTAGTACCACAACTGGATGTATTAACCTCACTTCTACTCCATGTGTGACATTTTTTAGTTCTTATTGTCATAACTATAGGCATGGGTTCCAACTTATATTTCCCCTACCTCAACCTAGGGTATAGAATGTTTCGGTTCTGATACTATTGTGTTCTAATATTTTGATGATGGAAGCTCAATATGTAGTGTTGCTTATTCCTCATCATACCACAATGTAGAGTAATTCCCAACATCATATGTGGATCCATATGTATATGATTTTATATGCATGAAAGGAGCACCTAGAGATTCTAGAAATGTGGTATTAAGGAAGTCATCATCGACATAAGTGTCACCTGATGTTTGTAGAAGCATTGATATTGTATCCAAGTCCCACATAGTCAATATTATATATATATTTTTTACATTAGGATGTATCTGAGTTGAACATATATCATATGTATGTGTAGCTATATATGGTTCATAAACCTCTCAAAAATGTGCAACATCACCCAACTATTTTGTAGGATACTTTCGCTATGGTGCAACAACATTTGTAGGAACCTATCTTCAGTTCCAATCTCTCTGTATTGGCCTCTAACCTTACATATGTTTGATTTTGTATCCCTTATATTATTGTGATGGTGGAGGTGATTCATTATTAGGGGTAAAAAGGCCCATTATCATCCCCAAGTACCTCCATCATAACATGTGGATCATGATAAGGTTCTGTATCCTCTTCATACACCCTCTAATGTATGAAATGGGTAGGATATCTAAGAGATATTAGATCTAGGTGAACTAAATCTTACATAATAAATTTATCTTCTAAAGTATCAATAATATAATCAATTTTGTTATTTTTTTCTGGCATTAAATTAAGTAACATTCAAATTAATATGAAACATTACCTAAAAAATATATAAAACATTAATAAAAAGACCAACAGAAAAATTTATATCATGTGGATTGTAATATACTTTATTGTGTTTCATTGATAATAATTTTCATAATCTCCTTGATCAGTTAAATGGAAGGGTGTTTTGGGATATCCATGCTGAGAGATACTATATTAGGAAAGTATGTCCTAAAACTGAATGTAACATGAATGATACTATGGGAAACTCATCAAGTATCTTCCAATAAGAAAAATGTAATTTAATCCATCAACCTATCATGGTGAAATGTGGATATGATTTATATATCTTAACTATTTCATGACGTGATTTGTTTGGTTCCACTCAATGATGTGGAAGAGGATGAGTCGCTCCACTACAACATGATATCCAACTATAGATGTGTATCATAGAGGAAGTGACATATAGAAAAATCTAATATATTATGTGCATTTAAACTAAAATGATAAATATTAAATAAATAATAAATTAACAAAACAATGTTACTAAAATATAAATGAAATATCTTACATAATTATGAAAGAAAATTATTTTTCTATAAAAAAATTATGTTTAACGTATAGTTGTGTGATTTATAGAATCGATAATCGTTCAAAATATATGCCAACTAAGTCTCTGGGTTTGTATATAATACTGATCTTAAATACACCTAGTAAAAAATTAATATACTATATTAAACGTCACATTACCTTCTTTTAGGTACTTATCATATCTTTTTTTTTCAACATTTTTATGGTAGGTTTTGTTCCTTATGAGGGTAAAGATCTTCTATTGGATAAAATGACCTATAATTATAGGATTTAGGTATATTCAAGTTAATGGTGTCTAGTTATAAATGTGATATAATATTAAGAATATTTTCTTTGGGGTACAGGTTGACACGAGGTATTTTTCTTAATGATCCTATTGAATCAGCGTACTAGGCATTTTTATATTTTGAACTAGTTACAAGACATGAAACATTTTCTAGGATGATGTCATGAACTGGTCAATAGCATGAAAAGTTTACAATATATAAAACTAGTTAACAACATGAAATAGTCAATCGTGGTATTTTTTAACAGGGGTGATATCTTTTTTAGCATATATGATTTTAATGGATTTCATTTTGTCATTCCATGATATATGTCTTGCAATGTGTGCATAATATAGGTTTTTATTCCCAACACATCTGATTATTACCATTCCACATGCATAAACCTCTCTCTTAAAAAAATTGTTCTCTCCCATTGGATTTTGGGGATGTTCACTCCTTGAAAGTCATTTAATTCAATGATTTATCTTTTTTTTATTTGAACCACATCTCTCTGGGCTAGCAATATTTCTTCATCCACATTATTGTTGGTCAATATAGTGTCGTTACACTATATTTTCATATTAGTTGGGTTTGAAATTTTGATATGTCTTGATCATTTTTGGATCATTTTTTGTGATAATCCTTCGACAACTAACCATTATGTTGGTTCGAGTATGGCATGTGGGCTCCCTAATATATGTGTTGTTTCATCTTCTACATAGGCTTTTCAGTTTCTTGAATTGATTCAAAGATGTAAGTATGGATTCTATGGACCCCATTGATGTCATTGTATTCTTCTATGTTGGCGGATCCTATTGTTTGTGTGTGTAGCCTATGTTTGAGGTATGTTTTTCCACCTCTATCTCGTGTTTTATGATCTTTTATTTCATTTTTTTTTGAAATTTCTTAATAAAAAAATGGCATGATTGATTTATTTACTTGTGTGTGTGTGTGAAAATTGGATTTCGAGAACGAATTATTCTCCATTTTTGGTAAAAGGAAAATGGAATTTCAAAAAATTATGAAATGGATTTGTGAAATATTTTTCAAACCAAGGTTTTGATGATTTTTTTGGGAAATGTAGCACATGGGAAGCCTTGGGTACTTAGTTGGAAGGTGTAGTAATATACCTCATCCATAAATATTATTGGGTGTTTACTCATGGGGTGGTTCTCTACTCCCTAGGCATACTGTTATAGGGACTTGTTGGACCTCCCTAGGGTGTTTTCAGTGATTTTTGTTCCAACTCATGTCGGGACGAGACTCAAGTTACCATAGGATATTAGGATGTATGTTCCCTATTTTGAGTTCATGATCTTATTATTAGTTTCCACTTATGGTTTTATGGTTTGAACTGATAGTATCTGGTTGTTTGATAATGTTTTCTTTCGGTGTGCAGCAGTATGCCTCCAACAAGTAGCCCACTAGTTCCTCGGGATAGTGAAATGGAATCTCCTCAAGTAAATCTACCACTATATCATAATATTTTCAATGTTATCATGCTTTATGTTTTTGATGTAGACCATAAAGAACTTCAAATACAGAATACATTATTTGAGGTAAAACTAGGATATAGATGAGAAAGTTATTGATTTTGAGAGCTCATACATGAGAATACACCTTTTTTAAGGGTATTATTGTGCCCCATTATTCAAATAATTTAATGGAAAAGATTTATCATATTTTTGATTTCGTGGATACACATGATAAGATTGAGGTAAAGTGCGAGGAGTTCAGAATTGTGGGTCTCGGTAAGGATGGCTAGGATTCCATGGTATAGGTTGATGGACAGGTGGACTGGGAATGGAAGGGTTTCATTACCCACTTCTTTTAGCAGTTTCTTCCAAAGTCACTATTAATATTGAAGTATATGGAGTTCCACTCCTTACAGTAGGGAAAGCATTAAACGTCAGAAAAAATCAATCAGTTCGTGAAGTAGGATCATTTTTCTGGTCATATACTAGAGTGAGCATAAAAATGATCATAAGTACCTATAGGTTTTGAAACCATATATTAGATTTTAGTTCTTTATGTTTGATCTTTATAACTATACATGGATAGTAAGAAACACAATTATATAAGATATGGTTTTTCTATAAAAGTTTGGATATTATTCCCCTTATCATATACCCATTGGAGGATTCAATGGTTTGTAGGGGAAGAAAGGGAAGTGGCATGATCATCACATGAGTTGTGGGGGTGGTTCTTAGTAGCATGTACCCTTTGTACCTTCAATTATATCCAGTATATTTCATTTGACTTTCTATCAGTGTGGAAAGGTTGGTCACACCCGATGTTCTTGTTCTTCACCATCAAATATGTGTAATAGTTATTGATGTTATGGCCATAAACTATGTTTCTTTCAGGTCATGTATACGCCTCATTATGTTCAGTGATCATTGGACCCAAATCCTACTACAATGTTGTTAGATGCTTCAATGTATACAAGTCCCAAGCCACATGTCTCAGGTGTGAAGAACCAATGCACAGTGGATGGGTTTTTGGTAGAGGCAGATTTGGGTCCAATGATAGTGTGAGTTACCATATTTATTGAATCATTAATAGTGACTACATTAATTGATTTTGGTACCTCGTAGTTGATTCTATCTATCTGTTTCTAGATAAGATTAGTCTTCCATCAGAACACATGTCTATTTCAATAGCGATACCTACACCTCTTAGAGAGAATAAATAGCAGGGGTTTCACTTTCCTTCTTATTTTTTGACATATTTTGAAGATTTAGTCCAGTATTTCCTCATTCATGAGTTAGATATACTAAAAATAACTATTGTTTTAGATAGTCATATCACTCATCTTGTTGGGGTTGAATTTTAGCATCAGTGTGTCTCTTTAATAGTGTCTGATGTGATTTCTAATGTGTTTTAGGGAGAGTGGGATATGAGTTTAGGCCATGCAGGCCCTTTCTACAGAGATCACATGATTTTGTTTCCTTCTTTTATATTTGATCCCAATGAAGTTTCTTTTGTGGGTAATCTTAACTTGGTTTTTATGTATTTCCTAGTGTTTTCCGAGATTATTTATTTAGTCTTCCTCTAAAGAGGAACGTAGAGGATAAAAATGATTTACTTACAAATATGTAGCTTTTCATGATACCATCTTGTCATATGATGTCAATAGATCTAAAATATCTCGATATTTAGTTGGATGATCTCATGATGAAATCATTTGTTTCCCCAATTTTTCAGCTTGGGAAAACCTGGTGCACTTTTCCAAGAATGATAATGGTTCAATTCATTTGTGTGTGTACTATTGGATGTAGAACCTACTAATGGTTAAGAATAAGTATCCATTGACATAAGTGGATGGTTTTTTGGACCAGTTAATGAGGGAAATGTTGTTTTTGTATATCATTCATAGGTTAGGTTATTATCAGCTCAAATTTTGTGAGTCTAACATAACGGAGATGAATTTTTAAGTATGTAAAGCCGTTATGAATAACTTGTGATGTCCTTTGGCCGGAATAATACTCTTACATTTTTTATGGATTCAATGAATCAAAAAATCCATGACTATATCAACACATTATTGGTAATTCTCATTGATGATATTTTTTTGAATCTCTAAGCATGAGAATGGGAACCATTTGCGTTTTGTTTTGTAAATACTTACGATTCGCCATTTTTATGCAATGATTTTGAAATTTGGAATATAGACCGATGAAGTGATGATATTTTGGAACACGGTTTATAAAAATGTCTTAAAAATTAATACTAAGAAGGTGATGGTTTTCTATTCATGGTAAGAGTCACAAAACATCTCTTAGATTTAGAGCATTGTTATACTTACTGGATACTACCGATGGTTCTTCATGGATTTCTTGAAGTTGGAATCTCTTTTAACTATTATAAAAATGAATGGGGTAAAATTAAGATGGGATACAAAGTTTCAATATTCTTTTAATGAAATTAAATAACTTCTAATATCATCTCATATTCTGATCTTACTTGAGTCCGGTAGGGGTATATGGTTTTTTGTGATGCTTCAAGTGATTATTTGGGTTTCGGGCTTATGCAGGACAATCAGGTGGTGACATATTGATTCTTCCAGATTCGAATCCATGAAAATAATTACCCCAATAATAATTTTTATTTTTCTATAGTTATTCACATGATTAAATGTCGGTGGAACTAATTTTTTTTTTGAGACATTCTCATAGTGTGTAGACTACAATATTAGGAGCTATAACGTTTTATAAAAAGACATGAATCTCATACAGTGTTAGTTTGTAGAGTAAATTTAGACATTTACTTCAACGTCACTTACACCTAGAGGAAGGGGAATGTCTTTTCAGAAACCCTTAGTAGAAAAGACCCATCGCATACTGTTCTGGAAACAAAATTGGATTGGAACCTTAGGGGCTATTTGTGATGTTTCACCTTGGACCTCATATGAAAATTTTATATATGGCTCTCACCAGTACTCAGTTATCATCACCAATTATTACGTCTATTTTTTAGGATAAATAGTAGGATGATGAATGCATATGAATTAGTGAAACCTTATATATTTGGGAGACAATTTTTGGTTAGTCACTCTCTTACGATGATATTCTACATTTTGGTGATCAGTTTCTCAGAACATCATCAATGAGAAGATTAGTTTTTATTGACTGTCATAGTTCTTCATGGACCATTTATAAGGGAACAATGAATAATGTATTATGAAATGAGGTGATGATTACGGTGTTCAGGTATAAAGTGGGAAATTACAAATTTTGTGTCCCATTGTTACACATGAAAAAAGGTAAACATAGAGAATCTAAAACCTTCAGGTTTGTTCCTGCCACTAATGGTGCCAGTTTGAAAATGTAAATAGATTTCCCTTAACATTATTTTTGGATTACTGTAGACCCCCTGAGGGATGAATATTATCTAGGTTCTGATTGATCGGTTGAAAAATTCACTTCACATTATTCTGATTAGGGACACCATTTAGGATGATGACTTGGGTAATCTATATGTGCATGAGGTTTTGACGTTACATGGGGTTACCTCCACCATTATTTTGGATAGGGATACTAGGTTTACCTCGTTATACTAGAAGAGTCTCTATGTTGTGATGGGGAATCATGTCAGGTTAACTATGGCTTACAATCTATATACATATGGATAGAAATAGTGTTCTATTCAGATATCGTATGGTGTACTCCATGCATATGTCTTAGATTTTGGTGGATCATGAAATATCCATATGGGAATAGATGAGTATTTTTACAATAAAATTTATTATTTATTGGTCATAATGGCTCCCTTGTATTATTTGTAGGGTCACCCATACTGTTTACCTCTTTGTTTGTTAGAGGTGGTTGAGGACTCTTTGGTAGGACAGAGCCTCGTTCAGGAGGTGTTGGAAAGGATTCAAGATATACATCATCTTCTAGTTATATCTTAGAGTCATCAAGAATTGTATATAGATCTTCAGTATCATACTTTATTTTCTTCCATTGATGAAATTTTTTTATTAAAATTATCTCCTCAATTAGGTCCTTTTTTTCTTTGAAAATAGACAATGTTGATGCTCAGATATGTTGCACCATTTAGGGACATTGAGTGGCTGGTACATGTTTCTTATCAGATTAAATTTATAGTTCAGTAGATGGATATTCATGATGTTTTCCCCATATCGCAGGTCAATAATTATCATATGATCCCTCCCATGTTCTGATTTGGGAATAAATAGAGTTGGATCCATATTTTTAAGTTGTTGAGAAACCAGTGGAGATCATTAACTCCCAGCTGAATGTCTTGCATGGGAAGTTGATTTCATTAGTCATAGTATTATAGAGACACATATCAGATTCCCACAATACATAGAAGTGTGAGTCATCAATAAGGGATTAATGTACCCACATCTTTTCTGACACCACTGTTCCACATGACTTCCTAGGGAGGTAATGTTTTATTATAGGGAGTTTGTAACATTCATTTACCTAAATTGAGGTATTTCTCATCTATATTTTCATTTCCATATTTGTTTGTAGAATATTATTACATTGATATTACTGAGTATTTTACTGTGTAAATGACTTAATTTTTCAGTATGTTTGTTTGTTGGAATTAACAAAGTCAAGATATAAATGTGAAAATGGATTGAGGAGATGATCTTTAGTGTCCCTATTGACCTAGGGAACCTTTCTCGGTGTTTTATCAGAATCACCCTTCTGGGAATTCTTTGATCATGATATTGTTATACAATGTGAATCCATTACATGGAAGAATCGTTGAACTATTGTATATCATGAAATTTTAACATTCCATGAAAATGGTTTACATCCTAGGGAGGTAAATCCATTTTTTTAACTGTGGTGATTCCTTTTTCAGTGTATAGGATTTCTGTGGATTTCAATTCGTTAAACCATGACCCATATACTATAATGTGAACAACCTAAAGGGTTTTACACACTTCACATAAAATTATTTATCATTAGACGTGAAGGCTCAACTATTGAATCCTAAGATCTATCCGAGGTTATTTTGTGGATATCATCTCCTTCAGATCATTTTTTGTGATTGTTGTTCAATGTAGTTACTCTAAATCTCTCTGAGTAAGTTATCATTCTACATCTTCATTATCATTGGACATAGTAGGGACATAGTGTAACATTTTCAGATCATTTGTCCATGTGGTGTTAATACTTCATGATCCTTTCTAGATGAGTTCTACAATCTTCCTCTCAAGGTTGACCATTGTGTTCGTTAGAGTGTGGTGTTTGAGTTTCATGAGGTACATGATGTTTTCTCTAACTGACCGAACAATATAATTATTTAATTTATTCTAATATTTATGGACTGATTCTAGGGCATCTGTTTTTTCTCTTAATTCCTTCATGTTGAGAGATATCATTTCGAGTATCTGAAACCCATGTTTGAGGTAGGTGATTCCGTCTGTAGCCTGTATTTGATGAATTTTAATTTATATGGTTTGAATAAATTTTTTTATAAATAAAAAAACATGATTTATTGATTTATTTTTCTATGTGTGGGAAAATTTTATTTTGAAAAAATATATGTTTTCACTAATTTCGGTAAAGGGAAAAGTTATTTTCAATGAATTGTGAAGTTGATTTAAGAAATGTATTCCAAAGCATGGTTTTGATGAAATGTGTTAAAAATGAATCACATTGCATTCCTTGGGTACATAGGTGGATGGTGCAGTAATTTTACATGTAAAATAGAAATCAATATAAGACACATGGTATGATTAAGATGTCAATGTATAGTAGAAGATGTATAAGTGTAGACGAATTTAAAATAGTTTCACCCATAACCAGCTGTATATGGATGGGTATACCGATAATATATGCGACATACTCTAAAGTAATAGTCATCTCCCAGTCAAGGAGATGAACTGTGTGTGTTAAGGATCTCCATCTGTCAACCAGGGAAGTAATAAAATAATGATCAATAGTTTCTAAGTCACACATGGAGACTCCATAAAGGCTTTCAAATATGAGGTATGGAATAATAACTTTTGGAGGTGCATTATGGTGAAATTTATGTGCACTGCGAATATAAATTTTTCTTATAGGTCATCACACCAACACTTCATGCGACAAGTGATACTATAAGGAATATGAATATAGGTTCCTCTATCTGAATGTATAAGTCTTAATATATTTATGATGAAAACTATTTAAAACATACATGTTTTTATTATTTGTTCTAAAATATTTTTTAAGTTTCCAATTTTTTTGGAAAAATGAATTATGTTATTCATGATATGGAGTTGATATTATATTTCTTTTATATATTAAAATTATAAAAACATATTTCATTATAGTGGTATTGGTCGTATTATATTGGCATGTTTACATCATCCAATTTAATGATTATAATTATCAATTAATTATAAATAAAAACTTTTACATTAATCAAAAGAGATTATCAATAATTTTAACTGATATAAAACTTTTTTACAAGTCTTGGAAAAAATGACTCCATGTAACCTTATTAGATTCATATACCACACCTCCATGTAGGTTTATATTTTTTTGAAATTCCTTTTAATTTAAAATACAGGTTGACTTTGTGCTCCTTCTTGGTAGTTGCCTTTTCATACATGGTAGAAGAGTGGGTGCATCAAAAGGTAGACCAAAATTATGGTATTCCCCCACACACGTCTGTAGATTACTATAGAATTAGTTAATATACTCTGGTAGATAATATGGATCAATGAATTTCTTCCAAGATAATCTTCAAAAATGTCTGTTGCAATCACATGTGGAAAAGGATACCGTAATGCTTGAAAGTTACAAAAATTACAGTAATAGTGCTCTAGTAAAACATCAAACATACATCCAATTATACTAGTCATAGGATCATGAGATTTAGGACCGCACTCCACAGTCAAATGAGTTGACACAAAATTTTGTAGCATCCTAAAGAAATCTAAAAATCTCTCACTTGAAATAATGACCATATTAAAACCCTCTGTTTAGACCGTCTTCAACCATTTTTCCCCATTTTGAAAAATAAATTATAGTTTGATTGAAGGTCTCTTTTACTAAATAATAAATTTAAATTTAGGAAATTATGTTGATATTGTGTTATAATTTAAGTTTTTTAATTAATTTATAAATTAATATTGTTAATTACCTATGATGGTTATTTTAAATATCTCTTCAAACCCTCATTTACACATATAGCGATGTTGGTTTTCATATATTCAAATCAGCTCACATAATCATATGCCTTTGACCATTTATACTCTATAATTTTTATCATGTATTAAAAAAAGTGCATTCCCACTACCATTCTAAAAAAACAAAAACATTCTTATTAGTTCTAGGAATATCTTCAAGACACTCATCCATCCATTATTGTCGAAGCTTGTATTCTAAAAAATAATAAAAAATCTGATCACATATTATTATAACTACACATATTCATTTTCAAACAAAAAGGGATATTTATACAAAATTTTAGGATTTCATAATTATTAATTGTAATTAATTACTTCTTAATTAAAATGTAATTATAAATATTTAGTAATTATATAAAAATTGTAACTATAATTTGAAATTATAATTTGAAATTATAATTATTTATTAATTAACTATAAATTATTTATTAATAAATTAATTAATTAATTTTTAATTAATTATTAATAAATATTTACCAAATAAATTCTAATATATTATTTAATAATCAATTAATCATATTCAGTAAATTATTAATTATTAATTATAAATCATATTAATTGGTAATGATATTTATCAATTATAAACTAATTAAGTTAATTGTCATTCATATTGATAATCATGTGAATTTCTACTCATACTAATTAATTATTAATTTATTATTTGTTCACTAATTAATCATATTAAGTTATTTGAAAACTTGAATTATTTATTAATTATAAATTATTATTAAACTATATTTGGTAAATTATTAATTACTATTAATTAATTATTAATTATAATTAATTAGTAATTACCTAATTAGTAATAAAATTTAAATAGTTTTTATAAATAGTAGTAATAATTTCATATTAATTTTTTTATAATTAGTAAGTAATTATACATTTGTTAGATATCAATTATTATCATTAATTATTTACTAATTATCATTTTATATATTACTTTACAATAAATTAATTTCAATAAATTGTTATTACGATTTAATTGTTAATAATAACTCATTAAATAATATGTTTTTCAACATATACTTTTTCTAAAAAATAAATCTATTTAATTAAAAAAAAGAAGCTAAATAAACAAAAAATTTATTGTCTACCTAAAAATGAATAGTAAAATAAATTAACTAGCTAGATAAATATAGTTAAAAACATGTTACAATAAATTGGCCATTAAAATTTAAACAGTAGATATATAATATTGGATATGCTTTTTAAGAAACTATCAAAATAGATTAAACATGTGATTTAAATGACAAGATAAATAAATCATACATGTGAGTTTAACAACAAGTTAAATATGAAAAATTTAAATAAAAATGACATGAATGTTTTTACATTTCTATTAAAAAATTACACCAAAAGATAATACAAAATTATATTAAAAGTAATACAGAAAAATTTATAAGACCACAAAAATATGAAGAAAGCATTAATGAAGCTTGGATCTCTACGAGGAAGTTTCTAATTGAGAAACGGAGAAAAGTAGAGTGATTTGGGGGTTGGGGGTTTCCTTTTACAAATAAAGTCAACTAGGGAGCCAAATGAAGTGGAATAATTATTATTTGAATTTGAAGGAACAAAACCAACTGAAGTGGTGTTCTTCCCTCAAATATTTCCCCAATGGGCCAGTTGAAATGGTGGTGTGGGGTTCTCACCAAAAATCCATTTCATTGTCTTTTATTATATATGAACTATCAAACTCCATTTCTTATTGTGCATGATAGTCCCATTTTCCGAGAATAATCTTTGATATTAATTAATTAAAGAAATGTCATTGAAAATATTTAGTTGGATGGAGAAGCTGACTACCTGCATGATCCATAATAGACTTGTCCAACATTATTTATTTGTTTCTTTACTATTTTTATAGGATGATAAAACCAATGTTTATCTTTAATAAAAATATATATCATGAGGCTATAATTTTTTTAAATAAAAGAGGAAATAAACCTTTAAATGGTTATCAAAATTTAATTTTTTTAGTTTATTTATTTATTATAAATTGAATAACAATAATAATGTTGCTATAATTAATAATAAATAATGATCACCATCATTTCAATTATTTTTTTCTTCTTTTGTTATATATCTTATATATAAAATTTTATATCTTGTTTTACCATTTACAGATGTACCATATATATGTTCATTTTTAACATTATATGTTTATATATCTAATGATAAATTATTTCAATCATAATTTATAAAAAAATATACAAATTTATAATTATATATGAAATTGATACTGTTAATAATTTACTACAAGTATGATTTTTAATGTTGTGTATATTTTTTTTACGAGCACCAACACTACTATTATTTTTGTTGTAATTATTGTTACAGATGTTCTTTTTGGGGACATCCTAGTGGAAGAAGCCTTATAATGACTTAAAGAGGCTTCATATTTTAGTCTCCCCATGATATTTCAAATATTCTTATGTTCACTGTTTTATTGTATTTCTCCCACATAAAGAAATTTTCATTAATTCTTTTTATTCTATTAGAAAAGAAACATTTATATTAATCATCTCCTTATTAAATCCAAGAAAATAATGGTAAAACGAAATTTTTGAACATTTTATCACATTCTTTCCACACTGCATATATTCACTTATTGAGCATCACTGGTAAATCTTCTACACTATTATCTATCGATAAAATAGGTTTTCTTAAACTGCAAGGCATCAAAACTCCCTTCTTAATTAAAAAAAAATTTATTATTCATTTTCATACATATATTAACAATGTTCTATTATTATATAAAATTATTCTACGATGTATTATTTTATAGGGTAGTAAAACATGGTTCATAAATATAAAAAAAATTAAAATGATATAAACATGAGACATGATTTATTTCTAAAGATAATGTTTTGTAAAGTTCAGAAAGCATATTATTGACACACTTCCCTACTATACTTCCTAAATTAAAATTATTCAACATAAACTATAAAGGGCCAAATAATTCTTATATCTCCACCAACAACACCATCCCAATCTTGAATTAAATTAAAATTTTCATATTTCATTATACTAAATTTTATTTTCACATTAATTATTTATTGATATATAATCACTCGACTCACACACAAATTAAACCAATATTTGACACTACATGCCCAGTTTTGATTACATAATTAAATGGTAGATCAATGGCTCGTATTTTCCCTAGATATTTTCATGGTTTTTGGGACATGAATTATGGTGTGGAAATATTTCCCTTCAAAGGATTTCAATTTTCTTCTTTGGGAAATGTAAAGGGTTTTTGTAATGATTTGTCACTCTCATTTAAAATTGTAATCAATTGAGGGAATATCATATCTCTTAAGGTGTAAATGGGTGTGAAGAGTAGTTTTTCGACTATTTTCATTCAAAATACTATAAAAATACTTATGAATAATCTTTTACTCTATTTTTAATAAACTATTCATACTCACACCATTTATTATATATGTTTGAATTGTTAATTATTACTAATCACCATATCCACATTATTTTGTTTTTATCTGATTATCTTGTGTAAGAAAATTAACACCACATCTATTATTTTACATCACTCTTATGGGATGTAAAAATAGGTTTCAATGTGTTGTAACTCTTATATTCTATTCGTTTTCTATCATTTTCATAGACAAAATATTTTAGGGGAGCGATTAGCACCTCCAACGAAACTCATTTCTTCTATTACACCTCACTGAACCCTACTGTTATGAATCTTCACATATTATCAACTAACTAAACAAAAATCCACAAAAAAACCATCCATGTTGAATAGGATCACCATATCAGACTCCATCAACATTTTACATTTATTCATCTCCTTAAAAACAACCTAACACTCACCCACACACAACTAATGCCTAAAACCAGCTACCCCTAAACACAATCCACATCTCCTTTTTCTCGTGGATTGATGATTAGTATTATCTTGTTTTCAATAGATATTGGTTATAGTATTAGTCTATGGTTTTTGTGTACAATGGTCTTAGCGATCTATCAGTTACATTCCTTGTATAGTAGTATGAGTTTCATATCTAGGTGTGGGAAGTTCATTAGTGAAAATGATAGATGTGGTGATTTCTATTGTTATTTAGTGGTTGACATATTGATGTTCCACATTGAAAAATCTTCCTTGGTTAATTTCATTAACATCCCCATTGAATAGAACATGGGGATCAATATTTATTAATTTATGTGTTACTCCTATTTTCTGTAATTATATATTTCAATTCATTATAATAATTCATAATCCATAATATATTCCATTTTATTAAATATTCCCATATATTGTTTTAAGAGAACCCTAATTTTTGGAATCTCTATACCATTTAATTTCTAATAATATTTTTTTTATATGATAGTTTTTTGTTTTTTAAATAATATTTATAATTACATCCATGAGGAAAATCATTCAAAGTGTACACTTTATTATATTTATTTACTCCTAAAAATTTCATTTTAAGGTGAAATAAATTATTTAGTTTGAGTAAACCAAACATGTTACATCATTTAAAACATAGTTTAGTTTTTGTGATGGTTTTTTCAACCTCTTTTTTATGATTTTTCAACAACAAAAACGTATTTTAATGGAAAATTCACTTGGTCGAAATTATTGTTTCTCTTTCTTTGAAAAAATGTATTTTAGAAAAAATAATTTTATACTCTTTATAAATTCATGATGATTCTATTTATTTACTTAAATATATTTTTATTATATTTTTAAAACTAAATTTTAAATTGAAACTGTCGTTTTTTTTTAATTTAAATGCAAAATATATATTTTTCATTTTATATATATTTTATAACTATCCTATAGTGAGTAATGTTATTATAATTTAAACTAGTTTTTTTATTCAAAATTTTAATTAATTTTTTAAAATTATTTGTATTTAGGATAATGTAATATCCCTTATACATTTAAAAAATAAAAAAAATGATGAAAAACATTTTTGTGATGAGAAAGACTTGTTTGAGTCCTATTACCTCAAGAATGTCCCACATATAATAAAAATTTCCCAATAATAAAAAACAAAACACCCTCATACAACATTAATTTTTTTTTAAATATTTTTCTATGAAACAATTCCACTTGAATAATATTAAAAATCTATTCATAGAGATGAATATAGAGATAAAAATTCAAGATAAATATAAAATACAAAATTTAAACTAAAGAGAAAATATATTTGATCAGCCTTTTCAGATAGATATATCATAGATAGATCAATAACATCATTATTTAAGTATTCTAAAATTATATTTCTAGCCGGATCATTTTCCATCTCTTTTAACTAATCTTAAAAAATAGAGCATGTGTAGATAAACATCCATCAAAGGCGATGTTACTGAAACATAAAAATATCCAATGTAGATTATTCCAAAACTATTGTAAAAGATGTTCCTATTTTTTCTATATGGATTTCATAGACTTCCTAGAAATGAAATTAAATTTCATTATTTGTTTACAAATGGTTATATGAAAAATTATTTATAGAAATGGTCATCAATAAAAGGTCATTTTTAAATGATTTATTGGATACAGATGCAAGAAAATTTTCATCTGAAATAAAACATAATATCTTCAATGACCATATAAGTTGAATTTCAGGAAAATAGTTCTGGAATGAAAATGGGTGATAAAGGGGAATCTGAATGCAATGATTTTAGAGGTAGGGATAGAGGGAGACTTTTCAGGTTTCTATAATTTGATACCATATAGAAAGTATAGACCAATTTTTTATCATAAATAATTTCAAAACAGTATTCATTGAAACATATAAAAAGATAAAATACTATATAAAAAATGGAAATTAAAAATACAATCTAATAGGAAAGTGATAGGATGTACCAATTAAAAATGGTCATAGATAGATCACAATCTTAATTAATTAATGACCCTCATAGATTGGTAACAAAAACTCCTTATGAAATTCATCATAAAACTTGAAATTTAAAGTAACCAAGAATAACCCCACTCTATTGTAAACATTATTGGTGAAATAGTTAAACATCTCTCCAACACACTTAAACATATAACTTTGACTAATTTGACCACTCAGTCTTCACTAACAATAATATATTAACATCAAAAGGTGAATTAATGCTTAAGACCAATGGAACTTTTAAACATTATTTTCATCAATCCTCGCCATTATGGTATAAATTAGTGGAGTCCTCCACAAATACATATTTTCTCAAATGTGATGTTATCTTTTAAGGGTTGATATCGAAAAAAATGTGTGAACATATTGGCTAAAAACTATATTCTTTCTTCAGTTGGTTCAATGGTAGAAACTTATAGAATTAATAATAATATTGATGATTTTTGGGTTCTGTAGTGGTAGAGGTAAGCCTTGAATATTATTTCTTTATTTTGATGGTATATATTTATAATTTTATGTTGTTTTAAGGGTTGAATTTTTTTAAAAAATTTTAATAATTTCATTCTTTATTTTTGAAACCATTATTATAGTAAATAGATGTATTCTCTTTTATAAAAATGGTTTCCAAATAACATATATTTTTTAATTTCATTATTAATATATATTTAAATTATTATATATATTATACTATATAATAATAAATTTACTCTTCTCAAAGGGGGTCGGATGTTGTTAAATGTTTCAAACCATGGTTCAAAATAGAAAGGGATTGGTTTAGAAAATAGAGATTCAGTATTCTATTGATGTTTTAAAATTATTTCGATTTTTGATATTCTATCAAATGTTTTTATTGGGTAAAATTTTTGTTAAAAATTAATTATATATAAATTGTAATATGTTTTTTATAGTGAAAATTATTTTTAAAAACGAATAAAAAGTTTCCCAATGACTTATTAGGACACAATTCATATAATATAAATGTTGTTTTAGGAGTAATTGATTGGTTTTAATTATAATAATTTTGATTTCAACAATCTTTCCGAATGAGGATGATATTTTGTTTTTCAATTATGATCTAAATAAAAGTTATTTTTAATTGTACATTGACATTAAAATAATGTTTTGTGATTTCAAATTATATTGAATAGATTTATGATTTTTTTTATAATGTAGTATTCCCAATCAAAATGATAATTAGTATTTAAATTTATAAATTCAGACAAGTGTATAGGAAAAGGGTGTTATCTATATTTATATGATCATATTAACTTTCATCAACCTACAAAATACATATTATATAACCTCCTAGATAATATAGATTGATAATAACACCATTTAATGAACATGTCACTAACTCCATCCAACCCATAGGATATCCATCATGACCCCACTCCAACAAATTTGGCCTCATGGGAATCTAAGAATGGCTAAAATTCAGTAATGATGCCAATAAACTTTTACTATTCATGAATTATTTGAAGGCTTTCTTTGAATGATGAAATTGAAATGGTTGTCTTAGCATGAGTGTATATAAGTCCATCCAGATGATCCCTCTCATGGTTGCACCAATCAAGGATCCCCTTGTGTAGATTAGAATGATACTGGATCTTTTTTAGATTTTGATAGAAAAATATGAAATGTCTTCTCATGCTTCACCAACTACCCATCCTGGAAACATTTAGGATTAAGGATATAACTATCATCCTATTTAGCATCATAAAAAATAGTTATTATTAGATTTTGTTTTCTGATACTCATCCCTCATATCTTCTATACATGCACATATGTTGCATTAACTAACCTAAGTAGTAGTCAACCCATACTAAATACTGGTGATCATTGTAGATGAACTCAGACGATAGAACCAACCACCCATGGAGTAATTATTTTCATAAATTCAATTAAACACTTCCTTAAAATCATGATAAAATTATTTGAAACATTCCAATATTGGTTTCCCCTTATTTTAAATTATGATTTTTATTTATATATTTATTTATTTAAATGATGATATTTACAAATAAACTAGGATGGATATGAATCAGAAATGGATGGATTCCAACCGTATGAAAAAAGTGTATGCAGATGGGGTGAAAGAGTTCATCAAGATTGAGAAAGACCATGTATATAACCCTTCTTGAATCCTTTTCCCATGTTTAGGGTATTTTTATTCATAACTAACTAGTCAAGAGGCATTGAATGATTAGGTTATCTATCATGGGATAAATTGATGTTATAAATTTTGGATCAATCATCTTTAAATTTTAATATAGCTAGTGACTAGGATAGAAATGAATTTTTTATATCATATAATATGATTAAAACTGTGGAAAATGAAGTAGATTTTATCAAGGATGTTATTATAGGTGTGAATGATGGTGAAAATCATGTTGAGAAAATGATATTGAATTTTGAAGATGAACATTGTGATTACATATAATTTATTGAGATTCTAATGAGTTGTGGAAAGATATAATTTTTTTCCTATTCTACTAAATATACAGCACTATCATAAATACTAAAGTTGTATAATTTAAAAGCTATCAATGGATAGAGTGATTTATGTTTTACTGAGTTTCTTTCTCTGTTGATTGATTATCTCCTATATGATAATGAATTTCTTAATTGAACACATGATGCTAAATGAATTCAACATTTAATTTTTATGATCTGTGATATAATACATGCATATCCAAATGATTGTATACTATTACATAAAGACAAAAAATCACATAATAAATTCCCAATGTGTGGTGCTTCTCGATATAGGAAAGACGAATTGGGTCCTATGAATTTTTTATAATAAATTGCAATCATTCCATGTCTTAGGTTCCATTATAAAAGTGAGGACACAACAAGGTAATTTATGTGTCACATAAATACAAGAAATAAATATGGTAAAATTTTTCACTCAAAATATTATCCTCAGTGGATGAGAAATGATAAAGAATATCCTGAAATTTTAAGTGAGCTAAGAAACCTACTTCTTGTAATATCTACAGATGGTGTGATTCGTTGTGGTTTTCAAAGAAGCACTCATAGTACATAGTTTATTTTTTTGGATAATTATAACTTACCACTATGGTTTAGCATGAATTGAAAATATATTATGTTACAAATTCTTATATCATGACCAAAACAACTGGGTAATGATATTTATGTTCATTTGGATCCATTGATTGATGATTTGAAATTATTATGTGATTCTAGCGTTACATTGTATGAAGAAGACAGAAATATTGATTTCACTCTGAGAGTCATGTTTTATGAGAATATAAATGAATTGCATGCTTATGGAAATTTATGAGTATATAACCTTAAAGGAACTCAAGGGTGTCCCATTTTTTAACAAGTTACACAGTTAATTTGGTTGAAACATTCATCAAAGTCCATGTTTATACGACATCGTAGATTTATACCCCAGAGACAAAAGTTCCATTCATGGATGACGTCATTTAATTGGAGTTCCTACAAATGAATAACACCATATCCACTAACATTATACCATATATTTGAGAAATTAAATGATTTGGACACTGATATTGGTAAATATTATTCGAAGAATTTTCTTCATGTCATTCAGGTTGAAAAAATGTATGTGATAATTCGATTGGGATATTTATAAATGAACCTGAAAAAATAAAGTATTTAAATAATTATAGGTTGGAAATTATCTACATGGGAATTCCAAAATTGTTGGAACCAGTGAAGGGTGAAAACAAAATGTTCTTCCGTCAACTGCTTTCACTCATTCAAGGAATGGGAGATATAAGTTTTATAACTTCTTTAATTTTGTAAAGGTTATAGAGGGGTATCCATTGAATATCAAGAATATGGTATTAATGAATTATATAATGTTAATGGGTTTGAAATCACAAGACTATGACGTTTTGATGCAAGATCTAATGCTAGTATCTTTACGTTTCATTTTGCACAAGAATTTGCATCATAATTATCCAAGATATGTTTCATTTTCTCTACTATATGAAGAAAAGTAATAGACCTAATGGAATTTAAAACTAGGGAAATAGAAATTTCCAACATAATTTATGAATTCGAAATGTTCTTCCTACTGGAATTAATTTATAGTATGGTTTACATGATGGTTTACCTAGTTAGAGAGGTCCAACTATGTGGTCCTATAATTTATAGATGGATTCACCCCATTGATTGGTAGATAATGATTTTGAAAGTGTTTGTGTCAAAAATTGAATTCATCTATAGGGTTGTATTATAGAGATATATATTGATTATGAAACCATTGTATTATAAACGGACTACCTGTCTAGTGTGGAAATCATTGGTCTGTTGAAATATCATCACACTAGGCAGCATTTGGGTAAAGAAATTTATGGAATAGATGTTGTTACAATCACAATTACATATCAGGAGCAGGACCGCCTTTACATTTTTCATAAAAGATAATATGTCTCCCAAAATTTTTAAACTGATAAATAAATTCTTAGGGTTTAAATATATCAAGGGATAAAATCTAGATATTAATTACACATAATCAAATAATTATAGGAGAGTTTTGAGACCTTATTTTTAAAGAGTTTGTTGAAATAAAATTGTAATTTCATAATGACTTCGATGGTTAGCTAGAGGACCACATATTCGGGTATTATCTTATAGTGGTTATGTAATTAATGGTTATAAGTTATATAAGAATGAACATGATAAAAGAAGTACCAAGAAAAATAGTACAGTTGCACTTGTGGATAGATAAATTCTTGTATCTAGTATAAATGCTTGGAATCCACTTTATGATAATAAGTTATAGTTTGGTATAATAAAAAAATTAACAGATTTTTATTATAAAACATTCCATGTGATGATTTATTAGTGAAAATGGTATGATAATCGGAGTGATTCTAAAATAGATTAATTGGTATTCGTAAAAGTGTAAGTCAATCTGGATGGGTACAGAGATGATATGTTTATGATGTCATCATAGGAAGTAAAAGTAATTTATATTATATATCTTGCAAACCAAAAGTGTTAAATTGTTTGATTAGTGACCAAACCCACTAAAGGGTGAGATGAAATTTAAACTGAGGATGACCCTTTTATCAGGATGTCATAATCATTACATAGTGGTCACAATGTAGATAGGGTATTGTATGTTAGTGGGGACCACAATTAAGGGATTTGGATACTCAATAAAGGGGTAAAATTGCATCAACCATTAAAAATGATATTTCAATTATCATGCTATATCTATTTGAAATATACATTTTGTTACCTCATATTATTTATATTCACTATTTCATTTACATAATCTAAATAAAATGGTGAAAAACTTCTAAATTTAATTACTTATGCACATGATGATGCTCCCAATCCTGAGGAAAAATTGGTTTATCAACCTACTGATGGTCCTAAGGAATAGGAACAATGAGCTTCTCCACATTATAATTCGACCAATAAAAATGAAAAATAAATTGATGATTTCAAACCTGAGGAATTTGTAGATAGTGAAGAACTGATTTCTTCAAAGAAAATAGGAGTGTCATTGTGTGACTATGTTAACTGTAATTATTATGGTGAATAGAAAAGGAATCCAAATAAAGATTGGATGGAATGCATGCAGCCATATTTTTCCCACCAACCAGGCCATGTTCAGTATTTTCATTGGGATCACCAAAAGGAAAAGAATGCCAATTTATGTGGATTTATTGAACCATGTTTTACCCAAAATTAAAAAACAGATTTGGGGTGAAATTAGGGTATCATTATGATATCATTTCATTGTATTAATAAATAATTAAATAATTAAACATTGAATTAATCTTCAATATTTCCTAAAGATTTCATTTATAGTAGATGAATCCCAAAAAAAATTTAGTAATAATTCTTAATATAAATACTCACATGGAATTTCAAAAAACTCTAATAATGTTTCATCATAATTATACTTAAGGGAAAATAAACCCGCACCCACTGCATATATATGCACATGTGATAAGACAAGAAGCATGGGATTCATTTACAAGGGGTTGTGAGGATACATATATTCAGGTCTATTGTGGATGGTAATATATTCTTTGATAATATATGTATTAAACAAAAGGATTATTAATTTGTAATTTAGGAAACATCCTCTAGGTAAAAAAAATAAGAATGAGTGGAAAAACAAACATACCCCTGCCATATATCAAGGATATGGTATTCTTCAATTGAAAAAAAAATGTAACATATTTTAAATCTACCATAATACTTTCATATTACATGAAACAAAAACATACTTATTTTCATCCATCTTTGTGAATATTGATGATTCCAAATCCCAATCCCCTTCCATCCAACATCATGTTCTATAGAAGGAGGCATGTGTAAATAATGTTGGGATACTAATAGTTGAAAACACAAAAAATATTTTGGAATCATGTGTATGTATAAAATAGTAAAAAATACTTAAATATATGTTACATAACAATGGTTACATATTTCCCTATATCTTCTATCCAAATTATACATAACAATCATCAGTAGATGTACTAGACGAACAATTATTATCAGTGGCCTTGAAGTTGTAAAAACTGTATCGCCACATTAGAGCTGTGGGTTTTGGGGTGGCACCCCTACACATATTTTGAGAAAATATTGGAATTTGGGTAAAAAGATAAATAAATGGAAGAGATATGGGAATTATTATCTTCCCTTGAAGAAAAATTCATTTTCATGTTAGAGATTCTATAAACTATTATGGGGGAAAGTAAAGAAAAGAAGAAACTCAAGGGAAACCACTACCTGATGATCCCCTCATGAGCTTTGAGTTAATCCATTACCATCTAAGATCTATATTAGGTGAGGTAATCAAAACTCTCATAATTGTGTCTATGAAATGTTAATCAAGAAGACACTGATACTTTTACTGTATATATTCAATAGGTATAAATTGATCATTATTTTAATCTATCAACATCCACTGATTTCCTTATTGTGCTGGATGATATGTAAAATATCCAAGAAGACACTCTACACAACATGCAATGTGCAACATTCCATGTGATAGTATCAATTATCATAACTCATGATCTAAGCACTCAGCTATATAATCCACTTGATGAGGTAGATATTTATACAGTAAATAAATCTATTGGAAAATTTAGAGCATGTCCATAACATATTTAAAAAAAAATCCATAGGTAGGTATTAAATCATGTACTATGGGAATAAACAAGAGGATAAAATGTTATGGGGGAATCAACCATACCTTAATCGGATAAATAGTGTACCTGGTATGATTCAAATTGTGATATTTCAATTTACAATTGATATTTTCGTAAGGTATTCATTCATATTTATCAATAATATATTTCATTATAGTATTGAAAACTGAAAACTATTTTATTATATATGTATATTTTATTTGGGAAGTCATATTTTTCAAATCAATTGAGTTTAGGAAGCCAAAAAATAGGGAACATGTTACTTTTGGATGAGGTATTTCAGGCAGTTTGGGGTTTTATTTTCCATCCAAATGGAATAGTTCTATCATTTTAAGATAGGTTTAGATTGTTAAAAGGAAAACAAACATTCCAAACTCAATCATCTTCACATCAATTTGATACAAAATGTGCTCTTCATGACATAAACATTATTTTTTTAGCATATAATTCAAATTTTAGTTCAAAACTATAATCACATTTTGAAAACTATGGAAATGCATTAATATTATTTTAATAATTTATGGATATGATCCACAATTTGTTTTTAACATTTAATAATTAGTTGTTCCTCAACCAGAAACACATTGGGACTATTAGGACTCTAACTATTTATTTTTATTTAAAATTGACATTACATTATTAGAAAAGATAGGTGACATACTCAATATTGTGAAAAAACATTCAGATTATTTTGTTACTTTTTTAAATTGATCCACTAGTTACTTATGGCATATAGGAATCACCTACACTTCAGTATGCTTCTCGATGTGACCATTGTGACTCCAAGTGTGTCTTTTTATTTAAAATTGACACTAATTTAACTAAAAAACTGAAAACTAACATACACAAAATGAACCAAATTCATTTTGATTATTTTAATACATTAGGAAAATGATCTATAAGTAATTTTTTATGTGTAGAAATCATTTACATCTCGATATGTGGTACTATATGACTAGTGTAACTCTATGGGTGTTGTCTTATTTAAAATTGACATAAATTTAAGAAAGAAAATAAACATGACATACTCAATATCGATAAAACACATTCAAATTGTTTTTATACTTTCTAAAAACAATACATAAGTCATTATTGATGTATAAGAATCAACCTAACATATATCTGATCCACAACATTCCTAGTATAACTCATAAGGCCCATTATTAGATTCAAATTGACATTTTAATTTAATATTTTTTTCACTCACTGAAAATAGAAAATCACACTATGATTGTCTTTTTATTTTCTAACAATTATTCAAAATTCATTTTTGACAAGTGAGAATATTTCTCACATCATGTCGATGCATGATGTGACGAGTATGAATCATTATGTGTGTTTCTAGATTGAAATTAAATATTAGTTAAAAAATGATAGACTCAAAACCGAGAAAACACATTAGGATAGTATTGTTACTTTTGGAATGTGATCCATAAGAGATTTTTGACATGTAGGATTCATCCAAACCTCAATCTGACACATTGTATGATAGGTATGACTCTATGTGTTACTATTTATTTAAAATTGAACTTACTTTTTTTTAAAATGGACATTTTATATACTTTTTAGTGATGAATTCTGCATACATCCATAAATGGACATCTTTGGGTAAATTGAAGACACCCTTTAACTCAACAGACCGTTTTGAGAAGTCCAAGGGCGTCACACATAAGTATCAAGGCCCTTGTGAAAAGTGAAAATATGTGTGTAAGAACATTACATGCCTAATGTGATTTCCAAGGGGTATCTAGCAACCCAACAATAAAAAACCAAGTTAGATTTCTGAAATTGGAGAGGAGGGCGCATAAAGGGCTGGTTCGCATGTAAGATTCTTACTCCTGAACCCAATGTCAAACAACACCTTTTTCACTGCTATAATGACATTCCAGCACTGATAACGTTGTATATAAATAAAAGTTAACCCCACCATTATTTGGGTAACAATTTAGATGAAAACTATTGCTCCCGTGAGTGCAAGGCAACAAATTTTGTAACTACATGCAAGCCATGGATACCTAAATGTATAAGATCTTGCAAGAATGGTCCCCAATTGTCCCCCTTTATGTGGGCTCACAAGGTCTTGACCCTCTCCCATTTCCATTTTAGCCTAATTAATGTGGATGGAAAAGACACTTCTTGAATGTACCACTAACCCTTGTACGCATCCATCTTTTTCTCGAGCACCATCCTTTTGTGCAAAATCCTACAATATTTCTCACACCCCCTCTTTATAACTCCATAAGTTTCCCCTACTCCAATGATTCTTATTTAAGACCCTCTTGTGTGCGACTCCAATGTCTTGTGTGAACTGATTTCATGTGGCCCTCTATGATTGTACTAATTTATTTCTTAGGCCAACATGTGACATCCCTAGTTTCATTACCCTTCCATTTGATATTTGACATAGGTATGCTAATGAATTTTTCTTTTTGGCATAGCTATGCTAATAAGGAACCCAATACTAAACACTACTCTACATCAATACTATTAGTAATTGATGATTCCTTCCCTTCCTCGAGTGTGGTAGGGTATCAGTTATGTATGTCCAAGGTTTGAGAAGTGAGCTTTCCATGTCCGAGTTATATGATGTTAAACTGCCAAGCCCCATCATCCACAGTATGTGACATTAAATTATAGTATCACCCAATGAAATGCACATGGGGTGTTCCCCCTCGGGCATTCTCCACACCGACTCATATCCACGGGAGTGATATATTCCTCAACCTCCTCATAGGGTATGAGATCCTCCTTGCATGGAATGAGATCGTCCTTAGGCATCCCTCATAGGGTATGTCCCAATATCCATCTCCCTGGGTGTCTCAGTGTGTAATCCCCAAATCACCTCTTGTGGCCACACCTTTTGTGAAAATATTTTTAGGTATAATTCTATCTATTTTCTCTCACTCCAACAATGACTTAGGTGGTCTTAGAGGTTAATAGTGACTATGAAACCCTTCTCTCAGGAATCCCTCCTTAAGTAAGCCCCATACCTTTCTTTTCGAAACACATGGGTTTTTATTCCTATCTTATAAATAGTCTCTCTATAAAAGTTCCATGATGTCCAACCCCAATGAATTTTAAACTCTAGTGCTCCCTCCCAAGAATGTACCCTCATCTTGTGACTTCATCCCATATTGGGGCATGTCTCTCATATCCAACTCCATGAGCTATTTTGATACATACTACATAACTTCATGTATCACCTCCCCCTTATACTAATGAGATCACTAAATCCTCCTAAAAAATTTTGGGTTCCCATAGAGCGTAATCCCCAACCATCATTTACCCACACCGAACTATGTTGACTTTTTTCTAGCCAATGGGATATATAGGAAGCCTCCCTGATGATCAATCCCATCATCCATTCCCATCCTAATATTTTCCTCAAGTCACCATGTATTAGGGCCCACATTCATATGCTCCATGATCATGGTCCATCTCCTTAGGCTTCTCATTACCCCACCAAACTATAAGGAATTTGATTCCCAGCCACTTGGATATTTAGAATCCTCCATGGGGTTCAATCCCCACATACTTCACAGTCCATCCATTATATATGTTCCATTCCAATACTTCCTACATATCTATCCTAATTCTTACCATGGTAGCAACATCCCAGTGAGATCATTCCATCCATTTTGGTAGTCTCTGTGGGTAAGTCCCATCCACATCATTACTTCTACTAGCAGTACCAAGGAAGTCTTTGTCTGTAAGCCCAAACAATCCACAACATCCAACCATGAGTAATCCTCTTGAGAAGGTCTGTATGAGTTATTAATCCACATCCACCACATTGTTTTCTCTTATAAGGACTAGGGGATTCTCAGTGCATAATCCCCCACATAATCCATGTTATCCAACCAAGAGAAATTATCTTTTGAAGGTCCATCTTAGTTTGTAATCCCCAAACCACCCCTTCAAAATACATGGGTTTTGGTCCCTGTAATATAAACATGGTATATAGGAAGCCTCCACAAGGTCTAATCCTACCCATTAGTAAACCTTTGTACCCCCCTCAATGGGGTGCAACTCTCTGATATTACCTTAGTGGTGTACATGTAATCCTTTACTATCTAAAACCTTCTCTTTATGAGATGCACAACATCGTTTACACTTTAATTGGGTGTTCTGATCTATCCATCCAATATACTTTTGTGTCCCAACCATTGGGGTCCACCCCCTGATCTGACCTCAGTGGAATCAAAATCATCCTTTATGGTGTGAAACCTTCCCTTTATGAGATGCACCACCTTAGGTTCACTCTCATTGGGTATTCTGACACATCCTTCTAGTAAACCATCCACATTCTCTTTCTTAGGGATCCATATCCCTAATCTATTCCTATGGGACATTCCATTCTATCTCAGCCGATCTCTTCATGTTGTTGAACTCATAGAATACCCCATGTTAAACATTGTTTTCCTATGAAAATCCTTCGAAAACATTCTTATGGAATACGATACCCTATGATCACTTTTGTATGCCTCAAGATCCACACCCTTGACAAGCATTCACAAGAGGAATAATATAGGTTCTTCAATGTTCCAGTGTATATACATGCCATTATTTCCCATTGTGACAACTCTCATGGACAATGATTGATCTCCTAACTAAACCCCTTGGAATGTCATGACAAAGGCAACATAATTAACCAGTATCCACAATGAGATGGCATAGGGAATGATTTTCATGAAAAATTTCTTAATATATATGTTTAACCTCGAATAATTGATGAATTCCAATGAGGAACCCATGGGAGGAGTAACCGACATCCCTTCACCACATTTCCATCATGGAGTATACTTTACATATAAAGTGATGAACACCACCCACCATTTCAATCCTCTAATGCGACATACAATGTAGTCCATCAGTGAATGAAAAATGATGAACGAAAAGAAGACACGCCCCAGTGAAAGTGTTGAAAAAAACAAAATGGTGACCCCAAAATGAAAATTTTCTCCTAGATATGGGATTATTTATGTATGAGACATTAGAATATGAGTGTGTCATCTGATCCAGCTATTCGGTGTTAGGTATCTCCAAGAAAATAGTGGGCCTTCCATGAAACTCACTCGAATTTGGGACAATTAATCATTAGGCATTCTAGTCTATGACATCATCAGTGTGGATATCTCTCTCTCTCTAGTAATGGAATTTTTTATGGTGCTAGGTCAATTGGCATTAGATTCCATGTATCCATATTTTCAATTGAATCTCCCTTCTTTGCAGGACCCTATCTACCAAAAACAAATAGCCCATGTAGATGTAGGGAATGGAGGAACGTTTATGTGTAAACCCCACACATCACCACTCCTTCCAAGAATTCATCCACGACCATAGCTACCAAGTGCCTATTCCATGTCTCACCCTTAGAAATTTTGCAGATGAGGGTGATAAACTCCCTCATATTTAGATATGAGAAGGAGGGGTTCATTCCAATGAATGACATGTCCTTCCATGACCTGGAGGCTTTTGTGCCCTGCCATCACTACAACCCACAAGGGTGGAACATGGATCCACTTCTTCCAACTCCCACATCCAACTTCTTCAAGAACCGATCCCTAGATTGATCCCATAACTCACTCCCCTAAAAAAATGAGGTAAGAGATATCTATTTCATCCCATCCAAGAAAACCACTCGGGAACCACCAAGGATGGATCCCATAGGGACCCCATAAATGTCTCCAATCGGTCCCTCAGTCCAAAGAATAGGTGGTCTATATCCCTGATCCACCGACCCTAGTTTGGAAAACCTGATGCCAGCATCAGTCCCATGCTCAGGAGGATTCCAGTTAGGGGGCATCATCTCTAACATCTCTAGTGTCCATCCCACCCTTGGTGTATTCCATCAAGTTGATTCAATTATAGGTATTCACCAGTTTTTGATCAGAATCAAGGCATCAACATCCACACAAGTAGGCTGGGATGACCCTTATGGTTACTGACACTACTATTAGTCGTCGTGGGCCAAATTTTAAAAATTAGTTCCTGTGCAGAGGACCACCTTGTACCATAAAAAGTCATATTGGAGGTCCTCCACGCTCTAATTCTCAGCATAGAGGTCATCCCAATGCTCCCAGTATTTATCCAAGAGTAGTTACTACCCACCTTCTTCTCGCATCATTTCTTGCTCAAGATGATCCCCCCTACACCCCCAAAGTATATTTGATCAATGTAAAGGCCATCCATGCTTCATCACCAGTTGGAATGGAGGCCCTCCAAATTCCACAACCAACCAGAGTGGATGACCTTTCCACTCTATCGATAACCAAAGTGAAGGCCCTCCCTACTTTATCTTTTACTAGTATGAAGGTCCTTATGATCCGATAATTTCCAACTAGAAATAATGTCCTTCATATACCATAGATAGACAACATATAGGACCACTTAATGTTCACACCACCTCCAGTGGAGCTCTACACTACTCTATTACTCTTCACCGTAGAAGTCCTCCCCATGCATCTAGTATCCAATATAGAGTCCCACCCTCTATCCCATTAGATATATGAACAGGTGATCCTCTCACCTTATCATTGCAAAGTGGAGGTCCTCCCAACTCTCACAGCAGTCCAAGTGAAGGTCCTTCCCATTCCAAAAAAACTGGTATTGAGGTCCACCCAATATCTCAACAAATCAATTCGGAGGTCCTCCCCATGAGATCAACCAGTAGAAAAAAAGGTAATATCCGTGTAGAAAAAGTTCCATGTCCTAACAAACCATCACAGGAAAGAACGGAAAACCATCACTATCAAAGGAATAACTCTGGAATCCCCAAGTTGTGGTGAATCCAGTTCACTTCTCATATTCCAAAGATGATTGGGATCCACTAATGGATCCTTCCACCAATATTCTACATCAGAGTCTAGGAAAGGAGACCGGAATGTGAGTTTTTTCATACTGTATGGCAAGATGCTTCAGATCCAAAAATCCCTCTATAGGTACATACAGGAGGAAGAAAATTTGTCACCCTTCTAGGTTATTTCTATGCATTCCTCCCTATCATTGGAAGTTTCATTCTCTACTGTATCATAGGATCACATAGAGTTATTATGGGGCATGGTATATAATGATAACCCGCCATATTTTCCACCAACTACCTCCACCCTCACACACGAGGTAGTTGTTAGTACCTTATCTTGCATGGACATGATGATGTGGTTGGTAACACCTCCAAGAGAATACATAGTAAGTGGAGTTTAGTCATCCTACAAATGTTTTTCTTTGTTGTAGATCCCACTTCAATAACAATCCACATCAGTGCCTTCACCAGTTCCTCATCCATCCCAGATCGAAGCATCGAGATATGTTGAGTCATATCCCTCTTTTGAATAGAGAAGAGTGTGGGACACTCCCACCAATGATCAGCAGTCTAAGATTTTCTAGATGATCATTACTATCTACTTCTATATTACAAAGTCTCTTACTTAGGATTAGGTCTTTTGATTCCACCATACCCTTTAGAAGACTTATTTCTTCCTCCACAATTGCTGGTTGGTATACCAGAAGAGTCAGGAACATTTCAACATCATCGGATTGTAATCATGCATTGTTGATTTGGTATATCCCCCAGTTTCCTATCATCCATAATCACCCACTTACCATCAGACCCTTTATCGAAGATGCATTCAGAGCTTCATTGTGATCTATATAATTATAGAGAATGTCTCCCCATATGTGAAGATATGAGGTTGGGGAAGTATGATAATCTTCTATTCCGACCCATCCTATGATATCTAGGTATATATTTTGATATCAAGGATGTGCCTCTTAGCATAGTCATAATGAATATGGTTGATCTTGGCATACTCAAGGAGAAAGAAACTGAAGTAGGTTCCGATGATGAGGACCCTGCCCCTAGGTAATGAAGCATTAAATGGACACCCATACATGTATTTTAAATCTCGTTTTGAGGAATGCATGTGGCCCTGGGGACTATTTCATCTCTTTTCTAGTCAGTAAGAATGATAATATCTGTATGGATCATATTGGGACCTCCAAAACATCTAACCCAAATGATAATGTGTAAGATATAGAGGTTGCGGCTTTCTATGACCACCTTTCTCTAGTAGTTAGTTGATCAAATGAGGTTTAATGATGAACACTTTATCGTTCACCTTATAGAATAGTGTATGGACTATGGGGGTCTTTTACATAATCCACACCTTCATATAGTAGGGTAGCAAGAAGAACATCATGTACTTCTTGGCCTGATACCCTTGATCAGACTAGATAATCACGTGATTCCTGATAAGGTTGATGCTGGAGTCTATGGTAAACATCCATGGAATTTTTTGCTGAACCCATCTGAGCATCGTGATAAACCTCAGGATCTGAATTTTATTACTCAATAAGATTCTCCACTGGCCGTTCGAGTGGTTGTTCCACATACCACTCCATAAGCCACTCCACATGATACTCCCTAAGTCGTTGAGCCCACTTATCATGACATTGAGGCTATCAACACACTAGTGGTTTGGGATCCTCATCGAGATAAAAATACATGCCAAGAAGACTCGATAGTCACTCTTTCTACTTAACTGGATTCCTTGAAAACATTATTGGTGGAAACCCCACCTGATCGAAATCTATATCCGATATGGGTGGACGACATGTAGGCACCCCTTGATTTTGGGAATCCCACATTAATCCCTTTGAATAGGATGGCTGATGCACTACAACATGTATTCCACTTCATATCAAGGTGTGGACACATGTTGGAAAATCTAGAGTAGCAAGAGAAAACCATGCTCTGATGTTTTATGAAGACATTGGAAAGGTCTACATTCATATAGTACATTCATCTACCCATAGGGTCCATCGATGTTTGGGAAGATCTTCTTAGGTAGTTTTTATACCAGTTTATCTTCACACCCAAAAGATACATATTTATGATCTCTTCTAATTCAAGAGAAGACTAGATGAGTGACTAAATGAATTGTTTTTTTCTAGGTTAAAAGGCCTCACTTATTCATTTACCATGCCACTTTCTCAAGAGAAGCTGATGAGGATGTCCATGGGGAATTTCAAGACTAAATTGGTTTCTTCCCACTTCACATTAAAATTCCCAGGTGGCATTTAGGATTTTTATGATAGAACTTAGTGCCTATATGAAGCCTTACTATAGTCTAAGTAGGAACACCCATTGCCTCCACTAGATTCAGCAAAATATCCTTCAAGGGAGAGACTGCTATCATCGCACAGATAGAGCCCCCCCCAGACTGCTAGAGTTGTTAATAGTATAGGCTCACCCATAGAATTTCCGAGGATAATAACCACAAGTCTAGAATCAGGCTCAACATCACCCAACATAGAATTGGTAGGTTCTACCATGTAATGAGATACCTCCTCTTATGACATTTAATTAGGTTCTATCCCACCGTCATGCTCTAGCCCCTCATTATGGTCAGGGTCCATGAGTTTCCATTCTAAATAGGAGAAACCAGACCTATTAATTCAATGAGAATCAGATTCCAGGTTATTTATGTAGTGACTTTTATCATGGGATTATGATTATTCAAGAATGAAAGAAGCCCTAGGAGTCTGATCTCACTGATCATCCTTACTACATACCTTATCAAAGGATCCTTGGACATACCATAAAGAAATGAAATGTGTTCAAGAACTGGATATAGTACTAGGTTGATAACAATGTAGTTAAATTGGGCCCTACTCCAAAATTGGTGGAATGCATTCTGCAAAGCCTAACAGTTATAATAATGGTGAGTGGTAGCAGGTATCTAGTCATGAGACTCAGAAATATGATGTCTAGTTGGCTTGGAGGGCAGTCAACTATTCCTATCATTTCATTCATTCGCATTTGAATTATTCCAATCATTCAGATGCTACCACACTTCCTCTATATATAACTCCTATATCCACATACCATCCTTCTACATCTTAGAAGAGTAGGAACCGATGAGGCAATGAAAAAAGTCCCCCACTAGTGCCATAATAATCTCACACTCAGGTTGATTTCATGCCTCTGGTGATGTAAATCTCCCACAGAATCCATCCAAAATTGGAATATTCATTAGATTATGAGTAGGGGTACTCCTTTGTGAATATTTTCGAGTTGTTGGATTCCTATATGTCTACGAGAAACAATAAGTATCAAAAATGTTAACATAATGTTTCTAGTCAAAACCATCACTAAAGAGGCCATGGATATGTGAATTTTCAGAATGCTTAGGCCTAGGATTCAAGCCATTCCATAAACACTACTGATACTAGATAATAGTCTCATTATAGATCCTAGCAGGCATAGACCATGCTGCATGTTTTTTCATATTTACTACCACTATTGTTCGTTCTACTTAACTAGGTAGAGTTTTCGTGACTAAATAAGGATTAGTTACGCCCCATTGTGGCTTGGCATCATCCATCTGGTGGTTAGAAGATGGTAAATTTTCATGGTTCAATTAGTGAGAAGAAATATATTCCAAGCACTAGCCATAATCCATCGGTTTGGCCAGCAATTCCCTTCATACATCCCACAAAATAGAAACCTCCTCTTGATAGAATTATTTCCCAGCATGGAAGTATGATGATATTAAGAACCTTGTCAGCATCCCTATAAAGCTCTTGATTCTCATGACCCTCCAACTATCAAAAGAAATTTGAGAATCCCTCATAGTGTCCTTGAAGATCCCCCTTCAATTTAAGGTAGAGGTGGCGGCCGTAGACGCATTCCATGATGAGGGGGTATAGCCATTAGAATTCCATGGCCTCGTCTAATTATAGGGGGAAGATGAAGGTTCTCTTATACAGGTTCCCATCTTCCCTCTGTACATCACTGGCCATTTCAATGGAATGGAAGTATTTCGCTATCTCATCAACACAGATTCTAGGATCAATCTCATCCCGACAAATATTTTACACATGCTAGGACTTAAAAAAAGAAGTTATGAGTCCCTATCACCTGATGATTTAGGGTTATTATAGAACAAAGTATAAGTTGTGTGGTAGAATGTTCCTAAAGACCATGTTTGGTGGCTTGATTGTAAAAACTAGATTATGGTTGTCTTATAGGATATCACCAAAAATGCACTGATGGGTAGACCCTGGCTCCATCTTCCTGCAATGGTTCCCTCTTTCTATAACCAATGCCTCATATACTTCCTCAATGGTTGAGTGAGTGTTATCAAAGGTGAAGAAACACCTTTTTCCTCTTGTAAATTTTGCTATTAGGATGTCAACTATTGCAAGGGATAGGTAAAATGGGTTTTGACAGTGAGGTTGAGAAAACTATCACCATGTCTAACTCATAGATGGACTTGTATGTTGTATTCACCCACATAATTCACCAATTGGAGGAAACAACACCAGACATGGGACATTGCTTCATCATTTCTAAGATGATGAGAAGAGACATTCCTAGGTACAAGGAATGTTAGAAGACTACCCCATAATCCTACACAAGATATGCTTGAATGATACCAGAGCCTATTACCACTGTGAGGTATCAAGATGTTCTTTCTGTGGATATAGTAGTACAACATACTTGCCTATTTCTTTGAACTGGATTAATTTGACATAGAACGACCTACCAAAACTACTTGGACAGTGTCAAGTGTGGACCCCTCGGTCAAAGGACTAAAGTAATCAGGTCAAAAACCTTTGTTTCCCTGGTTTCAATATTGAAGGAGTCTCATGATGAAATTTCACATCCACTCAAGCTAGAATCAAAATTCCTCTAGGGACTGTTATCTAAGAAGAATTTATTCTAACTGATGATCCTCCTACATCAGAAGATGAAGAGGATTTGGAGGATTCTCCTCTTACATTTGAAGAGGGCATCTCCACCACCATTTATGAGTTGTTACTGGTGAATCTTGGTACCAAGATAGATTTGAGGACAATTATAATCACTATATACATGTTTGGAGAGGAAGAAAAATTATGTGGAATTCTTGAAGAAACATTTTGATTTGTTTTCTTGGAGCTATGATGAGATTTCAGGACTAGACCTGCAGGTCACTATCAATTATCATATTCTCCCAGTGAGTCATCACATCTACATGTATCCTCCTAGGAAGATTCACTCGTCTCATGGTTCCATGTTTGAGGACAATTTTTATAAGATCATAATATACAACTTCTTAAAGTTTGTTAAGTACTCCATGTGGTTTTTCAATGTCATTCTCATCAGGAATAATAATGGACATATTATAGTCTATATCGATTTCTAAGATTTCAACCACCTATTCCCAAATGATGATTTTTTTCCTTCCTGTGATAATGTTTTGAATCAATGATGACACATGTTTCTAGGATCTATCCTTTATATAAGGGTATTTTAGGTATAATAATATATGAATGGACCTTAAGGATGAAGATTCAACTAACTTTAGAGCACCATAGGGAACATTCTATTATCAGGTGATGCATTTCGATATGAAGAAAACTGAATAAACTTATCATCGTGTCATGCATCGCATATTTAAGTTTTTCCTTGGGATTCTAGTGGAATAAAACATAGAATATTTGGTGGAAAAATCTATACAGTTTTAGGACCATATCAAGGACCCTGAGAAAGTGTTCTGCTTTATTTTCTCTCAAAAGATAAAGATTTTCCTCTTGAATAGTGCCTTTAGGGTTACCTCTGAAAAGTTTCACAGTTTCATTGTGAGATATATAGGAATTGAGATCAACCAATATAATATCAAGGATATCAACCAAATGTCTTATCTGAGGAACGTCTAGGAGATATTAGGATTTTAAGGCCACTAATCATACATATCATGATTCATTTCTAATCTGGACAGCAATTGTAATACCTTTTATGCTCATGAAAAAGGTACTTCAACCAGTGGGATAATGAGTTCCAAACAACTATTGAGGATATCATGATCTAATTTATACAACCTCCAGTCCTAATTCCATCCATCTCTAGGAAGCCATTGCTCCTTTATCTGACCACCCTCAAATGATCCCTCGATTCCCTACACACCTATAATAACAATGAAGGGATAGAGATTAGTTTGTATTATCTTAGTTTCATGTTCATCTATACATAGTGTAAATATTCATCCATTGAGATGAGATTCCTCTCACTAGTTTTCATGATGTAGATGTTGCAGCATTACTTCTAGAATCATGAGATACAGGTGGTTTCCTGTATGGAATCACTAAAGTACATCCTAAACCTCCCAATGTTGACTGGCCATCTAGCTTGTTCAGTAGTGATCCTTCAACTGTTCAAAACCGAGTTCATTATAAATAAGTCTTTAAGGGTTAGGGACTGTATGGATTTATGGATACTCATTAATCCCCCACTGACCAGTCCATATATATAGAATTTCTATAATATGATATCATCTTGGTGGATCAGGCTATGCCATGCTAGAAGATTCATTTTGATGTATCCTCCTAGAGCCCAACCAGAAGAAGGATCAATGATCCCTGACTCAACAGAGTGGGCCTTGGGATGGCCTTCATCACACATACACTAGTTTTTATTCCATTTTCCTTTGTGTTGTAAGATGGATTCACCAATAACAAGGCATAGAATCATGATCTCGTTACTGGTCTCGAGTTGGCTCTCAAAATTGATTTTACACACCTATATGTGAAGGGGGGTCTAATATAGTCATAAATAAGGATAATAGTGACTTCATAATCAGAAATCCCAAGATTGTACCCATTCTCAAGCATGGTCATCATCTGATGGCCTGGTTCCATTCTCATCCAGAGGTGGATCATGTTACTCTGTCACGGAATGGTAGAGATGATTCCCTGATCAGTCTAGCTATATCTTCTATAAAGCCCAACTAAGAAAACCTATTTATTCTTGTTTCTCATAAAATAGTCATTGCATATTTCTGTTTGTATGACAATGAAAATAAGTAGGTAAACCACCATACCGCTGGTGCTTCCACATCAGGTCCCCCCCATATCCCTCTATAGACGATGAAACCTATGATTGGACAACTCATTTCTTCATCTATCTCCATCCCAATAATTTCCCATCATATTGATCCAATCGTAGAGAATTCATCGTTGTGTATCTCATTTCACCATCTAGAGAAGTCCTAGCCTGGAGAAACCTCCCTAAAAATGTGTTTTTGATGGAATCATACTCCACTTTAACAATGAATATGAGGTTTCCCAAGTTATTTGAGAAGTTCATACTAGGTCCTATAGTGCACATAAAAAAGGAATGAATCTCTCCCATCAAATTTGATGGCCAAGATACTTTTGTCCCACCATGGTCTATGAAAGTATTGAGTTATCCAAAAGGTTCCACATGTTTTAGATCCATTATAACATCATTCATCAACTTCAAGAGCCCAACCAAACTAAAAGGTACTCTTTCCCATTTTAGGTCTATGGAATCAATGTAGTGGGACCATATCCACCACCAAAAAATCTCCATTGTTGGTTCATCATGACCACAAGATATTTCTTTTCTATGTGGGATGATTTTATTCCACTAATGGATGTTAAGGAACATTATACTTTTGTGTTCATGAGATTCAACATCATAAATCAATTTGGATTCCCTCACACTATTGTTACCAATAATGATACCAATATCCAGGTGACTGAACTGAATAATTTGTACACCATGAATGACATTTGGTCCAACCATACATGTCTTTATAATGCACAAGTAAATTAAAAGATCGAGGCATTCAATAAAACAATATCCAACATTTTTGAGAATATGGTTGGTCAGAGTAATATTACATGTCTAGACAGTCTCCCCAATGATATATGGGCTTATCAGATGATAACTTGCAATTTCTCCCAGGTGACTCTGTATACCCTATTTTACAAAATAGAAGTATTCCTCCCCATCAAGATTCAGTTTCCATCACATATAACACTTTTTTTTATGATAAGAAAACATCATACAGAGTAGATAAATTCCATCTAGTCGTACTTTATGATATTAACAAGAATATGGTCTAGGTCATGCATAATATAGAGAGGCACCATAACAAGATAGATAGAGATTTAAACAAGATATCGAAAGAATTCAACAATAACGCTCACCTCCACTCCCTCCAATGTGACATAGTTTTGGATTTAAGCACACTAATGATACCGGGTAGGAATCCACCATTTTTGGAGCCCAAATGGGAAATACTATACATCTTACACAATTTTTATCCAAATAATGGATACTATTTGGTCACCATGGATTGTGATAGAATCACTTCTCCCACAAATGAAAATTTTCTCAAATAGTAATTCTCATGAGTGGACCTCTATCCTACATGATACTAAACTATACACAGATCCTGGATGATGTTAAACTATAATTTCCTAGCTAAAAGATGCTAAACTTCACAAAATTGATGGTTTTTTCTAAAAAAATATATAAGTAATTTTCCTTCATCCCACATGATGCTAAAATTATGCCTCATCCCACATGATGTTAAAATTTTCCCTTCATCCTACATGGAATTAAACTACAACATGGTCCAGGTAGCATGACCCTAAACTGTATGAGATAACGTCATTCATGACTTCAAACTTCTGCATGGTCTAGGATGTATGAACCTAAAATATATGTGATAGTGCCCTTAATAATGTTAAACTACTATTTTATCATCATTTCATGACATTAAATAGTGTAACAAATGAATGTTCAGGTTTTATGATGATAAACTAAACAACGCCCCTTTGGTCCAAGCTCTGTGACCTTAAACTAAGATCTCTAGCATCCTGCATGACATTAAAAAGTGTAACAAATCAACTTCGGGGTTTCATGATGATAAATTGTACGACAACCCTTTGGTCTGAGCTCTATGGCCTTAAACTAAGATCTCTAGTGTCCTGCATGACGTTAAACAACTACTTCAAGTCTATATGATGGTAATCTACAAAACACTATGTTGGCTTCACCTGAGAGGACATTTCCCCTACAATCATTCATCTGCCATTCCATCATTAAAAAGATACCTCAAGACCCTCATCCTTGAGAATGGGTTCAACTCCATCTTTCCGAGATGCCCCACTGATGTGCTCAAATACACTATGGCATAGAACCATGAGTGTTGGATTCTACATAGATATTCTCTCAATATATCCCCATGCTTCATACATTCTTTTAGATGGATTACCATCCTCTTACATATCATAAGGTACATCCTAATGACATGGTTCCTAGCCATAGTGTCTCACATACCATCAGGGGTCAATTCCCTTGAAGAATTTGAACGACTGGTCTTATGTTTTGAACATGGTAAGTGGTTGGACATCATTTTTCCCCACCCCATGTAACATGATATGGATGGTGTGTTTCGAATAGGGACCATAGTTATCCTCTATATTCAAGAAACCCTCATCATGTTAAAAATATTGGGCTTTTTTATTCACACCGTCCACCTCCTTACGCTCTGGTGAAACTCCAACACCCATGGTGTTACCCATTTCTACTTCCATCCACGTTGAGTATGTGGGTCAGTGTTATTGGGACAATATTGACATGACATCTTCCTTCCACAAATGTGCACTTCCATATATCAGGTAATTCCCCTTACCACTCATTTTTTCTCACACTGAGTATGGATCACATGGCCTTAGGAGTCCTGGTGGGATGTGTACTCATATGGCCTAGCTACGAAAATATATGTTGCAAGGTCTATGACCTTAAACTTGAATCTCAAATCCTAGGATCATGATGTTAAAAAATGAACCCGAGTCTAAACATCATGACTCTGAACGGTATGAGATTCCCCTTGGGAATGTGTTGTTTTGCATGGGGGTTTTTAGGTATTTATTCACATCGGGTTATAAGAAATATACCATGCATATCCATATTATAGAAATTCTTCCCCTTGGACCTTATCATATGACATTAAATTGTGTGTTCATCATCATTGTTGTATGATGATAAACTAAAAAGAACCACGATGTATTCACCTGAGAGTACATTGACTTTACCATCAGTGATTTACCATGCCACCTATGTTTTATACTTACATATAGATTTATTCCCATACTTATGGGATACATATAAATTGCTATACCTCTTGTATATGGGCCTATCCATAAGCTCAACCCTTCGGCCCCTTGGCATGAGTTTCATATAGAAGTGAGTGGTGTGGCTTGTGAGACCCTTCGGTCCCCATTCACGTCGGGTTTCTTTATGGCATCGCACTACAAATCTTCATGATAGAAGCTTCCTCCTATGGTCTGAATTCTATGACCTTAATCTATGATCTATATTGTGCTTAATGCATAACTTTAGACTCCATGGAATTCAATGCCCAATCCTTACGACTTTAAATTGTGTGTGTGTTTTCCTTGAAGATGTTTCATGTGGTGTGGACCTCCTCAGCCCCAATTCATGTTATTTGATTCCTACTATGCTAAAAATATCCCTTGGATACCCCTTCTTTGTAGTATAACCATCATGACATTAAACTTTGTGTGAGTTCTTCTCAAAAATGTGTTGTGTAGAGTGGTCCTCCTAGGCCCTCATTCTTGTCAGGTTGCTATGACACCACACAACATATGTCCTCTTAGGGGATGCCATTCATGATCTGAGCTATACACCCTTAAAATAAGATTTTCAATGTCCTAGTCGCATGAAAATAAATTTCTTAATAATCATGATATTATCATTTGTGAGGATATCTCTCCCTCATCACTAGTCATCTACAATGTCATTTTCTAGAACTATGTGTGGATTGATTATCATCCTTATGTGATATGTAGAAATACCCATGAATTTTGTCTTTCGCCCCATCTGTAGGATCAAAAAAAATGAGCCACATGGAAAGTCTCTCTTTGAGTGTGTATGTCGCAATTTGGCTATTATTGGTCCCTATTAAAAGGTGTCATTTTCCATCCCACAAACTTCTCCTTTGGGATGTATTTATTTCCCATATGTCCTAGTTGTACGATGTTGAACTACACACCATTGATTGTACTCTATAGATGACCTTAAATAAAATGTTTCTCATGTCCCCATAACATGATGTTAAAATGTGCTATAATGTCTTAGTTTCCTGATGATAATCAAAATAACACTGGATTCCTTACCATGTTAAACTGCATGAATATGTCCTAGGAACATAATGTTAAACTATGTGTCTATGTTCCAAACCCTATGACCTTTTAAATAAGTACCTGAGGCCCATTAAATATAACCTTAAACTATTTTCACTAATGAGGTCCTTTACCTTTAGATTAGTTGGGTTATACCACTAGAATTATCAAATGCCCTGGAGTATGAGGCCCAAGATGTCGAGTTTCAAGAAGACATTTTCTCAACCCATATACATACTTAATGTATTTCCATGTTTGGATTTTCACCATCTATCACATCTATAAGGACCCCCTAATGATGATTCTATCATGACACTTCATATCACCTCTCGTACTTGGGAAATGTCATAATAGATTCTTAGTGACAAATTGTAGATCTTTTGTTTAGAAATTTTTCAACAGTAGATTCTGTGTTTGCACGTATCACTCTTGAGTGGAAAAGATGTGGATCTTGGGTTTCAAACATAGTGAATAGTGTCCTTGTCCATCATTCGCCTATTCTATAATTTAGACATTATAAGTTTAAATTTACAACCTCACCACTTTCCTATGTTCCATTGGGACACTAACACCCCTGGTGTTTCTCCTTAGTGCTTTTGTGCATGTCGAGTGAGAAGGTCAGTATTTTTGGGACCTTCATAGACAAGTGTTACCTCTTCCTTATTGTAAACATCTACATGTGGTTCATAAATTCAAACATCACTCCTTTTTTCCCACACTATTCATGGATCACATGAGCTTAGGTGTCTTGTTAGGTATTAGACCATCATAGAGAAACTGTATGATTTTCTAGTCTGAACTCTACGATCTTAAACTAGGACCCCAATTGTCCAAAATATATGACCCTAAAGTAGGAGCCTCTCCATGGTTTTCCTAAGAGTGTGTGTTGTGTTGTGGAACTCTTTGTTCCCCATTCACATCAGGTTTCTAGGAACCATTTCTTTCACATCCCTCATCAAATACATCCTCTAGCATCCTAAAAACATGACATTAAAATGCATGAACTGGTCCTATCACATGAATTTAAACTATGAAATCATCTTCCTTGACCCATAATGAAAAACGGAACAACATTTTGGTGTTCTCTCCAGAGAGGAAATCACCCTTGGAACTGTTCATCTACCTTGATGCCAGTCAATAACTACACACAACTTGATTCCTATACAAATATCCAGACTTTCCATCCTATTCTAGCCTCTCAAAAAACAATAATAAGAAACTGATGCAAAAAAACTATCTAATTCCCCCACTCTGTGTGTGTGCGTCAGTCATGCATAGGGAAAGTAACGTTCAAGATATACATGTCGCTTCATTTACAACATTTTTTGATACATAGCGATTCTTGAATCATCAATCTTGGGACTAACCATGACATTATATCCCATTTTCACATTGATTAATCTTCATCCTTACCATATGTCGTTAAACTGTGAAAAATTCAAGAACTATGTATGGATTGATTCCTATCCTTATTGGATACTTAGTGACACCTGAAAACTTTTTCTTTGGGCCCATCCACAATCCCCCTCAAGCCTTTGTCCCCTTTTCCATGATCACAGTGTAAGCTCTATGACCTTAAATTGGATGCAGTTCATCTTAATCCATATATGAGACACTTGAGCCCTATTATCACTCATATAAATTAGGGTTTCTAACTTTTTTGCCACATTTGTACCCTTGGGATGAGTGTTCCCCCTTATAGTTCAGGTTTCATGACTTTAAACTACAAGAATGGTTCCTTGGGAATGTATATGCGGTGTGTGTGGTCCTCCCCAATACTCATTCATGTTTTGTTTTTTATTACACCAAATTATTCATATTCTTTTTGTATCACATAACCCATGGTATGTTATATATGTACCTAAACTATACTCCCAGGTCTACGAACCATGACTTTAAACTATATCATGACTCTTCTAGGATATGTGTGTGATGTGGACATCTTTAGTCCCTCATTCACATCTGGTCTATCAGGACACCACAAGATATATACCCATTATAGACTTCTCTACTGTTTGAGATCTGTGACATAAAACTAAGAACCCATCATTCTCAATGTAAGATATTAAACTTCAACCATACCATGAGAAAGTTCAGGATGCACCAAGATAACTATTGGAAATTTTGTCTTCTTCACCAAAGTGTATTTTCACTACCATTGTTGGTCTCCTACTATGTTGTGTTAAACAAACATGTATGGATTGATTATAATCTTCAAGGGATACATAGCGACGCCCCTAAATTTTTTCATTAGGACCATCCATAGGTTCATTTCCCTTTTTAGTCCATTGGCCATTCCAAACTTAATGACCGTAAACTATGAGCCTCACAAGAATATCTAATGCGCCAGTGGGCCTTATGGGTCCCCATTAACATCAGGTTTGTCTCTAACCACATCAAATAATCCCTATTTTAGTTTTCCCTAGATATTTGTGTTGTATAGTGGCCTATTTTCGCTAATTTTTATCAGGTTCATTCTCTCCATATGACACGAATACTCTAGTACACTTCGTTAACAATGAAACATGAATTTAAACTGTTTTCCATAGTCCAAAATCTTTAACCTTAAACTAAAACCAATATATTATATTTTCCATTCTCCATATCACATGTACCTCATGTCCATCAATTTCCTACCTCTTATGTGGTATAAAATATTCTTTGGGTCAGTCACGTTTGGTTTATTTCCTTTATATCTCATAATTATGTTGGGAATAAAAATTAAAAGGGGCTATGCAGTAAGACCATAAACTATGTGAAACATCTCTATCACTTGAGTTAAATAGTAGAACACATATAGATAAAATGAAATTAAACTATACTATGCATTGTCTTTATCGTATGATGTTAAGCTGCATGCTCATCATCCTCACTTTCATTATGTGAAATTTCAAGGAATCCTAGGCCCTCACAAGAGAGGTCATTCTTAAAAAATAGGTTTGATATTTTCTCAAACCAATACCCTCACACCAGTGTTCCCTCAGTCATAGTCACATAACATCAAGAGTATTGGAATCCTTTCAAACAATCCATCACACATCCCCACACGTTTTGTGCCCCAAATTTGGATCCTCAACCACTTTCATGACTAAAGGGACACCCTAATGCCCTGACTATGACACATCAGCCTACCTATCATTCTAGGCCGACACCACGAGTGACATCAGACAACATTTTGAGTTAGGTACCATGATTCGAACATGGTTAGTAGTCGACCCTTGTTTTTTACACCATTTCAAGAAAGCTTTATAGACATTGTGTTGTGAACAAGTTCAATAGTCATCCCATATAAAGATGTGATCCTCATTTTGATTCTAAATTTTGGGCACTATGATTCACACTTTTCATTTCACTCTGTTCGGATTGGCTCCAAAAAACATAAATATATACCATTTCTGCACTAGAGTACATCAGGAGACAGATGTTGCCTACTCCAAGAGCCCTGTTCTCCAGATACTACCACTCTCAGCCTGAACAGTCTCAGTATCTATTCAACCATAGAAAACATTGATTCTTCTATTCTTATTTTACCACTCTCATATATGTTGAATAGTTCTATGGCCATCCCTTATTTTTCACACTAGGCGTGTCCCACCTAAGCATAGGCATTGATCATTAGTTTCTTCCTAGATATGATCTTGATATAGTAATTAAATAAATCAAGAATGTGTCCATGCTTGTAGTTAATTTTAATCATTCTAAACAAGAAGGTATGTATTATATGTTTGAAAAAACATATCCTTTATGGATCTGCCCCTTCAATGGAGCGCTTCACCTCCACCACCTTCTGACACGTGGCCTCTAGTGTATGTTGTCACCATATGAGTTAACTCTCTCCAGTAACAGCTATAGAGAGAATCTCATTAGCCCTAATTTGTGCCCGCTCATGTCCATCTAGGAGGTCAACTACTTGATGGCTCACCTAATTCATCTACTCTGGGGCCTCTGCTAGCTGATCCTTCAGCTTTATGAAATGTTTTTATTGATTAGTGATGAAGGCAGAGTGATCATTTATCTGTTCTTATAGGCACTGGATCTCTCATTCAGCCTCATGTTGCTTCCAAATGCTGTCAAATTTCTCTAGGAACTTAGTGTTTTATATGTGATTAATACATTCTCCCATATTCTCAGAAAGATAATCATGAATCATCACAATAATATTGTGAGTGTCCACCACTGCAACACAAAGATAAGTTATCCAGTTGCGGAGTGACCCCATTCGACTTATACATTGTGCCTCGAGGGAATCAAGGAAATGATTGATTCATTTCCATGCCTTAAAATATGTAATGTGGATCTCCTCATCTACATTACTATCAGAATCATGAAACTCCTTTCAGCATATAGGTTTGTACATTGGAAATATGTCCAGTAGATCAGTAGTATAATATTTCTTTGACATCTATCATAGGGACTCGTCTCCATAGAATGTGGATGACCCTAATCACTCATTTATTACTCAGAAACCCCGTCTCTGTGAGCTTCATGATTTTCCCCATCAGTGAAATCACATGTAGTCAAAACCACCCACTCGTTGGGTGCTATAGGTTAATCGCCATTAGTGAATGGATCCTTATGAATAGGAGAATTCATCCGGATAGATCCCATAGATATCACATACTCATCAAATTGTTGGTCTTGTGGTCTCATGATAACTTCATGGAGTAAGAAACTCAAATAACCTGATCCCCATTTTAATGATATGAATCTATGAAGTTAAGAACTTATGAGGACTAAGTGATTCTAGATCAAGTGACCAAGTCACCACAAGGAGTTCTAGCATAGAAGACCTTTCAATGTTTATTACTTCGATGATCGACATAGGATCCCCAATAATGATGTGAAAAATCTTGGATGCTATGCTCTTTTTCTTGACTCCTTCACTAGTCTAACCACTAACAGCATCACGTGTGACACGTCCACCACCTTGATTTTCCAAAGGTACCATTCTAGGCACACAACCCTCCACATCCACTGGTATGTTCTCACCCTTTGGATTGGGGTATCCTTGACCACCACCATTGTCCTCCTATACTAGATTAGTTTTTACTAATGGAATTGAGTTTTACAATATTAGTGACCAGGAAAATATAAGTAAGACTTACTGATAGGTACTCAGTGAGTCCATCTTCAGATCGTGTAATCTTGTCACTCTCTCATGTACTCCCCTTATGACATGTTTCCCTTGGGATCCCCCTCCTCTGGGATCATCTTCCTCATCATGTTCTACTTATTCCTCTTCATCTTCTTCCTTTACTAATGCTTCTTCTTCTTCTTAATCATATTCATCTATGAGGTTTTTGGTCTTTCAGAACATTCGCTAGACCAAGTATCACATTCACCATGATATTTGGATCTTCATATTTCATATTTTGGCACGCATATACGACTATGAACTTTAAATACACGTACCACTATTGAATGTACACTCTTTGTTTTGACCCGAATGATCCCAATTTCTAGTAGATGAACTCCTTCCTACATCAATTACTGCCACAGGTCTTTCGGATTTATCAATTTTTGTAGTGTTATATAGGATGAACAAAGCATGGGGAATATTTCATTAGTAGTAGTTTTAAGAATGTGTCTCAATTTCTTTCTTGTATACTCTTTATCTAGCCCATAATTCCACCTTTGGGACCACCCCTCCTCAAATAATGGAGGATAGGATGCACCTTGTGGAATTCACACTATTGAAACTCAAGCTCATGTTATCCTTGTTTCTTTTCATGCCTCTTATATTGCATCCTTGGTGGTCGATTTCCTGCTTTCCTGCCACCCTATCTCTACCACCTTGATCTGCTGAATGTGTTTTCGTAGGAAATCCTCCTACTATTCATCCACCTAGTGATTAGCATACTCTATTGATATGATGACCTAAACAAATTTCAGTGTTAGTATGTTGGTTTTATCAATGCCAGTAGTTGTAAAAATTAACCATAATTAACAGATAATTCATGGGTGAGGCTTTTCATGAACTTATGTATATAGAAACATTGGCTCTTACTGAAGGAACATGAATTGTATGGAAAATTTATATGGTATGTATGATTAAATAAAGAACTTTCCTTTGATCCAAGATACTATCACATGACCCATGATGCTCTAATGGTTTTATCTATGCTCTTATGAGCCTCATAGTTCATACACCATTTGGATGACAAGGCTGTGAAATGGGTGGAATTTTAAATTATCATGATTGTTGATCTATATATGACCCCTTTATTATTGAGTGCAACTGTCTGAACCCCCGTAATGTTTAACAGATATGTTCATATACCATTTCCTAGAAGAATATTGGAATTTGGGAAATAATATCCACTAATATGAGCTACGATCAAACCACGGAGAAACTAGAATATCATAGATATTCTCATGGGTGTGCCTCCCCTTGAGATATTCCCCAGAATACTATAAATCCTCACTAATTAAGGCACTCCCATGTTAACATTGTTGCAGGATTCCATGATTCCTTCCATTAATAAGGTCTGCTGGTGGACCTCATTCTTGTATCCCTTACCATCAGTAGCCACACACACAAGAAGGTAGTGAAGAAATTAGTGTATCACACATATTGCTCCCATATCTCATCCATATTGATACCCCATTTTAGATATTCTTTGACCTCCAATATCACCTAGTAAAATCATGCCTTTCCCCTCTACAATGCATTCGGTATCTACTTCCCTTGTCCTGACATTTTCACCTTATTATCCAAATTAACAAATAGGTTGAACCATGTAGGGTATGGTATGCCATTGAACATGTACTGAATCCAAAATATCTTCTTTTATGCATCTAGAATATGTCATGTCATGATGGAGGTTCATGTTCTATCCACTCAAATATTCTCTTTCCATAGGAACTCATCTTAATGAAGTACCTCCATAGGAATTAACTCAATGTATTGATTTCCCCATAGAATGATTTCATCCTCCCCATGATGGAGGTGGAATGTATTTGTGTTAAGGGACCATCGGCTGAATAGTTTAAGAACCAAGTCTTCCTGAGGGTAGAACTGAAAATGAGATACACATACGGCCTCAAGAATCCCTATATTACATTGTGCTTCCCCAAAATATTCTCATGTGTGGTTCAACCAATATGCCCATTCCCATTAACATATAAAATTACCCCCATACCTTAAGCCCCATTTCTTCTTCCATCCTATACATTCATCTGTTATACTACATCAAATGGATCTGTCATTGTTGGAAAGGTATCCTTCATCCACTAGTTTTCTCTCAATGATTTTCCTTGTCTTACGATTCAAAAAATTAAAATTCATCTCCCAACTCTCTCTGGAAGGTTAGTCATGGTTAGTGATGTTGTACCCCTGAATTGTATCTTCACACATGAATTGTGATCATGGTGATCCAGTCTCAAATTCTAGAATGACCACTTCACCGTGTATCCTGAAATTCTATATAGGGAGACTATCACTCATGAGGTAATACTTCTATAGCTACATCAGCATTCCCAAGAGCATTTAATTATCCATCGTGACCCTCCAAGCATGGTGTATTTGAGTGTTCCTGGTCACCCATAACCTCTTCACAGCAATGGAAGCTCCCCTCTCATTAATATTTTATTGATTGTCCATGTCGATTAGGTTTGGAAACACTAAGGGTGGGGCATGAAAGACTGAATACTAGAATAGAAAAATAGGGTTCAATTGTAAGATTGGACGATCTACACATAAAATTAAAATATTTCCAATGAGTGAAAGAATTTAGAGGTTGTGCATATGAAAAAGGATAAATTATGGTTTTCCACACAAGATTCAGAAACTTACACTCTTGAGAGAAAAATCGCATGTTGTATGAAAAGTCAATGTACTATGCCTCGGGACCCATGCAAATTTAGAGGCGTAGACTAGCTTCTTTGTGTGAACATGGAACCTTAAGTGGAGGTGATTATATTTTGTGCACACCTCCCCAAGCGCACCTTTATTCTCAATAATCACTTTAGAACCAGTCCTTCTGGTCCCCTTTCAACTTAGATTCCAGGGGCATTTTTTGGGGCTGAATTCCATATAGGGCGATAAATGGCCATTTTTGGGTAAAATGAAGATACTATTTTATTCGACGGAACATTCTGAGAAGGCTAAGGGAATCTCACATAAGTCTTGATGCCTACATGAAAAAAAAATCCACATGAAGGAACCTTACGTGCCCAAGGTGATGTTAAAGAGGTAACTTGTACCCTGATCATTAGAAACGACCAAGGATGATGTAAAAATGTAGAGTAGTGGGCATGTAAAGGGGTGAATGATTCTTACACTCTCAATGTGACATAAAATTAGATCTTCCATACTAATACTTTTATGTGCTATCATAATGTATTTTTCCTATAAGTAGATGTGACCCCACCCCTATTTGGGTAATGATACGAAAGTCGTAACGCCTCTCCCACGTGCACAAGACAACCTCATCGTGATAGTGAACAATACATGGATACATTAATGTATAGGATCTTTCATGATAGGTACCATATGTTTCTGCCTTCATATAGTCCCACATGGGATTAACCTTACCCTTTTTCTTTTTATCCTAAGGCAAGTGTATGCAAAAGACCCTTCTTTCACACACCACCAATGCTTGTGCATATCTATCATCTGCTCTAGCCCCTTACTTTTGTGTGCATGCCTCCAATATTACATTCACACGTTCATTAAGACTCAATTGGTTGCCTCTACACCATGGTACCTTATTTTTGTCCCTCATGTGTGTGACTCCTATGTCTTCTAGGGACCCCTTCCATATGGACCTTCATCCTTGTACAAATTGATTTACGAGTCACTCAAGTTTCTTCCCATATTATGTTACCCAACATTTTTATTTTTCCTATATGTTTTCTAATTGAAATTTATTATTGGAATAGTTAGGACAACATGGACCCCATGACTAACCACTCTCCCACATCACTCTCGTCGGGCATTTCTGATGCCTTCCTTCCCCAAGTGTGTGTGTGTATCGGTTATGTATGTTATAGGGTAAGAAGACAGCCTTCCCAATATGAGTTCTAGGATGTTAAATTGCCAATCCCCATCATCCTCAGTACATGATGTTAAACTAAAATCACACCCCCAATAAATGCACATGGGTTGATCCACCATAATAATTCTCCACACAAACCCATCTCCATGGGAGTGAAATCTTCCTCACTATCCTCATAGGGACTTTTATCCTCCTTGCATAGAAATCGGTCCTCCTAAGGCATCCCTCATGGAGTAATCCCCAATATACATCTCCCTAGGAAGACTCTATGTATAAGCCACATGTCACCTCTCATTGCCAAACCTTTCACGACATGATTCTATGGTCTATTTCTACCGATTTTTTCTCATATCGAGAATGAATCACATGGAATTAGAGATTAACAGGAACCATGAAACCATTATCTTTGTCATCCCTCCTCGATTAATCCCCATTCCAATCATTTCCAAACTATGAGGTTTTTGATCCATTTTTTCTAAAAAAGGTATGTAAGAAAACTCCATGATCTATAATCCCAACATATGGTAAACTCTAGTGCTCCCACCTAGGGATGTACCATCATGATGTTACCTCTTCACTTTATGGGTAACATCCCTTGGATCCACCTTCATGAGGTGTTCTGATCCATTTGATGTCACTTCATCCATCACCTCAACATTATCTCAATGAGATCACTTAATCCACCTCCATACATTTGGGCATCCTAAATGTGTAAGCCCCAACCATCATTTCAACACATTGAACTATGTGGACATTGATTCCCAGCCACTGGGATAAGTAGGAATCCTCCCAGAGATTGAATCCCCCAATACATTCCCATCTTTGTGTTTCCACCGAGTCTCCATGTCTTTCAGTCCACATCCATATGCATCATTCTCATGGGATGCCTCTTTAGGTGTTCCATTTACGCATTGAACTACATGTACTTTGATTCCCATCCAATGGGATACATAGGAATCCTCCTCAAGGTTCATGAAAAACATACTTCACACTCCCTCCATTCCATCCTTTCCATTTCCACACTTTCTCCATATCTATCTGGATTCTAACTTGGGCTTCCACATCCTAGTTTGATCATGCCATCCATTTTTGGAATTATCGTCTTGTAATCCCTATACACATAATTTATACTCCTTGAAACACTTGAAAGTCTCAGTATATAAGACCCAAACAATACACACCATCAAACCAAGATAAATTCTCTTGAGAAGCTTCATTTCTCAGTGTAAGACCCACCCACATCATTTCTGATCCTAGAAGTACCCATGAAATCTTAGTGCATATGCCCCATACCATCCACCCCATCATACCTAGAGAAAATATTCTTGTGATGGGTTGTCTTAAGGAGTAATCCCAAAACTACCCTTTTAAACTATGTGGAATTTGATCTTTGTGTTCAAAACATGATACATAGGAAGCCTCCACTGGGTCCACTCCCAACCAGTGGTAAACCTTAGTGTCCCCATCATTGGAATGAACCTCTTTGATCCACATGTAGTGGTGTTTAGATCATCATTCATAGTATGAAACCTTCTCCTTATGAGATGAACCACCTCGATTCTACTCTCTTTGGGAGTTTTAATCAATCAATCTGGTAAATTCTGGTGTCCACTTCATTGGGGTCCAAATCCATGTTCTAACATTAGTTACATTAGGATTAGACTTATGTTGTAAATCCTTCCCTTTATGAGATGCACCTCCTCATTAGATATTCTGAAAAATCAATCCTGTAAACTGTCCTGGTGATCCCTCCTAAGGATTTGTCTCTCTGGTATTTTCTTATGGGACATTTCGATCAATCCCTTCTCATATCTGAAAGACATTAAACTCATTCCTACCCCATGTTTAACCTAGAATTCTAGATGAAAACCTCCAAATACATTCCTAGTTAATAAGACACCCTATGATCACCATAGGATCCATCGGGTTTTGTGCCCATGATATGCCTTCTTATGAGGAAGAATAATGGTTCTCCAATGTTCCACCAACCAGACATGACACTGATTCCAAACATGACTACTCTCTTGACTAAAGGTTGCTACCCTGACTAGCCCCATTGGGATTTCCAGACTAAAGTAGCGTAATTAACTAATTTCCATGATGATATGGAACCACAAATGAGTTTCCTGAATAAAAAATTAATCTACATATGAGACTCATTTTTAGTGATGGATTTCATGAAGGAATCCATGGAAGGAGGAACAAACATCTTGTTGTCTCATTTTTATCAAAGATATGTAATCACTTAGAAACTAATGAAAACCTCCCACCATTATAATGTTATAATGTGGGGTACAGTGCATTCCACCAGTGAATGACAAACGTCGCATGAGGAGAAGACGTGCCTCAATGAAAGCGTCAGAAACAATACTCATAATGGAGAAAATTCATTTGGATTATTTTTATACTTAAGTAAAATTATCTATAAGTCATCTTTGACATGTATAAATCAAATGAACCTCTATCCAATGCATGGTGTGACCTGTATGACTCCATGTGACTTTTTCTATTTAAAATGGACAATAGTTTTAGTAAAATGAATAAGTGGAATACTCAAGACCATAAAAATGAACTTTTATTGTTTTAGTACTTTAGAAAAAAATAAGTAAGCCATTTTGGATAGCTATCATACATTGAAACCTAAATTTGATACATTTTTGTACTACTATGCCTCAATGTGTGTCTTTTTATTTAAATTTGACATTTATTTTAGTAAAAAGTATAAGAGATATACTCAAAATTGAGAAAACTCATTTAGATAGTTTTGATACATTATTAAAATGAACTATAAGTCGTTCTAGATTTTTATAAAAAAAATCACCTCAATTTTACATAAGTTGTGACTGGTTTGACTGAAAGTGTGTCTTTTTATTTAAAATTGACAATGATTTTAGTAAAAAGGAAAAGTGACATAATAAAAACTGAGAAAATGAATTCTTATTGTTTATATATGTTATTAAAATGATCCATAAGTCATTGTTTATGTGTATGAGTTAGCCACACCTCAATATGATTCATGTTGTGATGAGTATGACTCCAAGTGGGTCATTTTAATTTAAATTGACATTAATTTTAGTAAAAATAAAAACTGACATACTAGAAATAAATTAAATGCATTCATATTGTTTTGATACATTTAGATAACGATCCAAATGATATTTTTGACCTATAAGAATCAACTGAACCTGAATCCAACACATGGTGTGACCAATATTACTCAAAGTGTGTATATTTATTTAAAATTGACAATAATTTTAGTTTAAAGGACAAGTGACATACTCAAAACCAATAAAAACTTTAGTTTAGTTTTTATACATTATTAAAATGATCAATATATATTTTTGGATGTGTAGAAATCACCCCCACATAAATTTAATTCATGGAGTGGCTGGTATGACTCCATGTGTGTATTTTTTTAAATTGGAGTTAATTATAGTAAAAAGGAAAGTGAGATAATCAAGACTAGGATAATTCATTGATATGGTTTTGAAACTTCTCTAAAATGATCTATAAATCATTTTTGACAAGTAGGAATCATCCTCACCTCAATCTGATACACTATGTGCCTGGTTTGACTGAAAATGTCCATTATCAGTTTAAAATTGACATTTTTGTTAAAAAAAAATTCCACTAAATGAAAACCAAGAAAATTTGATCTGATTATCATGATAATTTATAAAAGTGATTCATAAGTAATTTAAGATGTATTGGAATCAATATCTCATTAAAAAAATACATGATGTGACTTGTATAACCCAAAGTGTGTGATTTCATTTTAAATTGGCATTTTATTAAATAAATACAAGTGGTATTGTAAAAAATCACATTTTTTTTGATAATTTAGTAAAATTATCTATATGTCATTTTTTATGTTAAGAAATCCACTTCACCTCATTATGATGTGCAATGTGGCCCATATGTCTCAATGTGTCAATTTTTAGTTTAAAATTGATATTTTACATCAAAAACTATGTCACTCGCTAAACAAAAAAACTAGAATTATATTGATAACTTACCAAAGTGATTGATAAGTCATTTTTGGTGTGTATAAACCAGCCTCAAATTAAACGAACACACAATTTTCTTGGTATGATTCAAAGTGTGTTTTCTTGAATGGAATAGAATTTATCTAAAAATCAAAAATGACATACATATAACCTTGAAAACTCATTAAATTTGTTTTTATACATTATTAAAATGACCCATATGTCATTTTTGATATGTAGGAATCATACACACTTCAATATGGTTCACAACTTGACCATTATGACCCCGAGTGTATCTTTTTATTTAAAATTGGAATAAATTTTAGTAAAAAGAACAACTGAAATACTCAAAACTGAGAAAATACATTTGGATTGTTTTGATAATTTATAAAAATGACTAGTGAGTAGTTTTTTATTCGTATAATCCTTTTCACCTCAATCTAATGCACAATGTGACTTTCAGGACTCCAAGTGTGTTATTTTATTTAAAATTTACATTAATTTTAATAAAAATGATAGGTGACATACTCAAGACAAAAAAGGAATTTGGAATATTTTGATACAATAGGAATATTATTCATAAGTCATTTGTGAGGTGTATTAATCAGTCGCAAATAAATTAGATACATTGTGTTCATAGTAAGACTCAAAGTGTCTGTTATCAGTTTTAAATTGACATTTTTCTTTTAAATTTGTGTCACTCAGTAAAATATAAGTAAACACAATCTGACTTTCTTGATAAATTATAAAAAAAATTCATATTCCATTTGTGAAATGTGGAATCAATATCACATCAAATAGAAAAATTATGTGAATGGTATAACCCAATATACATGTTTTCAGGTTATAATGACATTTTAGTAAAAAACAAAAATGATATAATAAAAATTGAGAAAACACATTTTGATTGTTTTGATACTTTAGGAAACATATCTATAAGGTATTTTTCATGTATATGAATCAACTTTGTTTCAATATGATCTACGATGTGATCGTTATGAATCTAGGTGCATTTTTTTTAAGTTTACATTTTAGTAAAAAAACACAGGTGACATACTCAAAACCAAGAAAATGCACTAATATTGTTTTAATAAAAAATAAAAATCATCCATAAGTCATTTTTGATTTTTTGGAATCTACCTCACATCAATACGATATATTCTATTCCCAGAATGACTCCACATGTTTGTAATCAGTCTAAAGGTGACATTTTAGTTCAAAATGTTTGACACTCACAGAAATCTAGGAAAATGTTCTATGATTTTATTAATATATTAGTATAATATTTATAATTCACTTTTTGATGTGTGTGGATCGGTCTCATGTCAAACCACACAAAATGTGGCCGATATGATGTAGAGTGTCTGTTTGATGTTTAAAATGTCATTTTAGTTAAAAAGACATGTGACATACTCAATGCTGACAAAATGTATTTATATTGTTTTGAAATTTTAAGAAAATGATGTATAATTAATTTTTTACATGTAGGAATAATACCCTTATCAATACAATGCATGGTGTGACCGACATGAATCAATATGTGTCCTTTTATTTAACATTGACATTTTATTAATGCATTTTTTCAAATATTTTTTAACTTATTTCTTTCTAGTATTACTAACCTATGATTTATTTTATTATAGAGGTGGATTATTTTAATAAGGTTGTGCGAGTTTGTTCAGCAACAGATACCATTGTCGATTTTTTTTGAGAGGGTATCATGGGTTCCAAAGATAATGAAACATCATTATTTTTAAATGTTTTTAGATATTAATTCAAATGTAATTATGAAAACATTATTTGAAATGTATATAAATGTTTTTTTATTTTTTATGTAATATTTATATCAATTAAACTATGTATTTTCATATAGGTGTATTTCAATACCGGTGTATCTTTATATAGGCGTATACAGGTGTATTTTTTGTAGTGTGCTATTATTCAAACAGCACACTATAATAGTAAGGTCTTTGATAGTGTTATTTCTAACACTGGTAAATGCCAACCTTTATTAGTTCTATAATAAGCTCTGATAAAGGGGGTCTTTTATCAGTGATTTTCTAGTGGTGATAAATGGTTCACCCCTTTAAAAAGAAATAGGAAAACAATGCTTTTTAGCACTGTTAAAGCCCTTTTGGTGTGATGTTAAAGTGATTAAATATGGTAGTGTCCCCAAATCACATTACCTTGTACTGATGGCAGTTGTCATATCCTCATATTCATCCAATCCTATTATCTATATTCTAGTGGTTTCAAATTTCTCTATTTAATAATCTGGTATCTACTACCATGTAGTAAGACCTAACTACTTTATGGAATGCGAAAACTGTGCCCCAAAAATCCATTGGTCTATTGGGGGAAATTACTCAATGCTAGATCCTACAAAACACTATGTTCTAGACTATGAGGATGAAGGGGATGATAGGAAAGTCTAGCCATGATGCATGGAGCCTCGGTATGAATAATTCTACCAAGACTCTAATATAAACAACCTTTTTGGCTCCGTTGTAGAGGGAGAATCCATAAAGTTGGAATATATCAAAGTCTTGGAAGTGGGGTGGGAAATATATATTCCTCTTAAGAAGGATAATGAATTACCAAGTCATGATGGCTTCCCCATTAGTCTCTATTTGAGGGCCTCCTCATCTATCCCCTGACACATGCGACTTAAATAAAAATGAAAAAAATAGATATAAAAATATGTGAGTAATATATCATTCAAAGGTGAAAATTTTTTAGGGATCAAGGAATGTGGGTATCTATCTATTCTAGACATATGTCTCTCTTCACCAATATGGGGTAGTGCAGTTAGGGTTATATCCAACATTTTTTAGATTTATAATTGGAAAAAAATTCTCTATCTAAACATCTTTCATTTATGGTGTTATTTGATCTGATCTCGGTTCTTTTCATCTACACATTTTATTTATATAGTGGAAACATAATTTTCATAGATAAATCTATTTCGGTTTCTTTATTAGGATGGGTTCTTCATTTCATGATGAATTTAAATTTCTACTTCTTTCTACCTTTGATACACTATTATATATGAGTATTATTTTTTAGATCCCAATCATCTTTGGGAGTCTCTACATCACACTCTTTGTTATTAGTGTATTATGCTTTATTGAATAGGTCCTGTTTTTTTTCACTTTTGAGTTTTCCACATTAAAATTTCTAGAGTAATCATTTATTTTTATGTACATTTATTTTGATACTAAACGTCCATGTAAATTGTTTATGTCAAAGGGAATGAAAACTTATTTCCACTATGAATTTCCTTCGGTGTTTTGTTCCACATTCAACACATTCCGTATTTCCAAACATTTAGCATAAGAGGTTTTTATTTTTTCAGATAAATTATAGAATTAAAATATTGTGAGATTATTTTTTTGAATGGTACCAACTACCATATATGGAGATTAAAAATCAGAAAATTTATTTTCATCAAACGAATGCATCTTCTAGGGATAGTATTGAAAATCTAAAAAGAATGTTTCCTGAATAATGGGAGTTTGAGAATGTGATATTTTGTGGATTCATTAATCAATTTTTCTAAGACAACATGTTGAACAATATTCTCAATATATATCATTATGTAACATTTTGTGATAATCATGAGACTACCTATGCATCCAATATAAGAAAGATTAATTTTTTTTATCCTAAAACAAAATTTGAATTTTTTGTACAAAGAAGGTACATATATTTCAAACTATTCGAGTGAATATCAAGGATGTTTTAATAAATTTAATTGTATGGCTATTACTTTTGAAGTAGAGGTTAGGGAACTTTTCCATCTTAATATAGTACCCAATTCATGGGATAATTTCTTTGTTACTCTAACTAGTTCTTATCCTAATAGTATTGTAACTTTTCGTTTCATCATGTCTACTATCTTTAATGAAGAGTTAGAGAGATGTAATTAGGAGAAATATTCTTTGGTGCTTTTATTCACAGAGAATAGAGAGAGAAGTCCGAAAAAAATCAGGGATACATTAATCGAGGTAAGAGAAAAGTCAGAAGCTAATTCAGTCAAATAATAGATTTTGAATGTCATCATTACGGTATGAAAGGACATATAAATAAGTTTTTCTATAAACTAAAAGGATAAAAAATGACAGAAAATCAAAATAATAATAATGATTATGGATATGATCACATTTCTTCCACTATAGAGGATAAAACACATTAGTGTGAATGGGAATTGTTTTTAGAAAAGAAAGATTTTCTCCAAGGTTTGAACAATGTTAAATGTGACATGTGTGACCATTATATGGATATAAAATAGATTAGTGTGAGTCTCATCTATCTATCTCTGTATAAGAAGTCATAATTACTTGAATTACTACATTCTTATATTTATGACCCTTTGAAATCGGCAACCTTTAAGGTAAGTCTTTATTTTTTTTCATTTATTGATGATCACTCTAGTAAAATTTAGGTTTATGTTTTTAATTCAAAAAGTTAAGTGCTAAGTGGTTTTAATAAATTTAAGGTTTCAAATTAGATGGAATATTTAAGGAATTTTAAATTTATTCATACAGACAATGAAGAAGATTATTTTGTTCTATTTGACTAGTCTTTTTGGTCAAAAGATGTTAAATATAAAAAGACACCTCCTAAGATACCATAGCTAAATTGTGTTTTTGAGTGAATGAAAAATAATTTTATGAATTATTTTTATTGTTTTATTTTGAAAGAAAATTTCCCTAGAAATTTTGTGGAAGATTCTTTAACTATTGTTGCTTATATTATCAATTTATCACCCACAATTATTTTCATGTCATATACTACCATCATGATTTTTTATGGAAAATAGATCAATTATGATCATTTACATGTTTTGGGTTGCGATCCTTTTTGTCATATTCTTAGAGCTGAGAGGTCAAAAATGGATGGTAGTAACGATAGTGTATTTTTATTATCTATGGGCACAATGAGTTTTTTATACATGTTCTATGATCCAGGTTTAAATAAACGTTTCAAAAGATGTGATGAAATTTTTAAACGGTATTAGACTATTATAGATACTGATAAGGGAGGAAATTATACTTATCCAATTTTGGACAAATTTTTCAATCGTGATGTTATTTCTAATTCACATTTTTCAGGTATTGTTGATTTTATAACTATATTTATGTGTATAATATTGTTCATGGTGAACAGGTTTGATTTGGTGTTTCTGATGAACCTTTTGTTTTTGATGATTTGGTCTTAGGGGTTATTAATGAAAATTATTTCCACTCTAGATATCATCTTATTATAGTACTATTTTTACTCAGTATTCACCTAGTGAGTGTGTGCCCCTCACTAAAGGAGGAGAACCAGAATCTTTTGATGAGCGGATGGGAATTGATAATAAGGACAGATGGGTTGTGGAAATGGATGATGTAATGAGATCATTACATGAAAACCATACATTTGAGCTGGTGAACTTACCTACATGTAAGATATATTTGAACAATTAATGGATATATTAGATTAAAATTGGGGAGTCCAATTCTCTTCCATGATATAAGGAAGGGATAATTGTAATATGATTTCATTAAATGAGAGGCATCGATTTTGATGAGATTTTCTCAAATGTTGTCAAAAATTTCTTCCATTCCTGTTATTCTTCATTTGGATTCTAGTTTAGATTTTCAGATTGGGAAGATGTATATGGATATAGATTTCCACTATTGAGATTTAGAGAAATAGATTTATGTGGATTATCATGAGTTATTTTTTGACACGAGTAAATAGAATTATGTTTGAAGGTAGAAGAATAGTTTGTATGGTTTGAATAAATCTTAGAGGAAGTGATATAATTACTTTGAATCATTCAATAATCATCATGGTTTTAGGATGACATCTTTTGATCATTTTTTTATTATGTTCTTTATTAATGTTGATTTTATTATATTGTAAATTAATGTTGATGACATGATCATCGTTGGTCATAATGCATATAGAATTAACAGATTGAAGAAGGATATTTTTCATACTTTTGTGAAGAAATACATAGTTCCAGCATGATATATTCTTATCATGTCGACTAATCATGATTGAATGTTCAAGAAATTGTGGTTATCTCTAGAGAGAGATATTTATATGGTTCTTAAAATAAATTAAATGGATAGAGAGAAATTATTTATTAAACTTATTTATTTTCATTTTAATCTTAGTACAAGTAAGTCACCTTCTGCTAATGAAGAGAGAGAGATAGATAGAGATGATATGTAGCACATACCTTATTCAATATTCTTTGGATATTTGGTGTAGGTGATGGTATGTATTATACCAGATATAGATCATGGAGCTTGTGTGGTTAGTCATTTTCTATCTAATATAGATAGGTAACATTGAAGTAGAGTGAAGTATATATTTTGTTATATTATTTTTACATCTGATATGAGATTTTGTATTAGAAATAGGTACTCTATGATTTTTTGATTTAAAGATTCATATATAGTAGTAGATATGGATTTTAGGAAGTCTACTTCAGGATATTTGATCACTTTTAGAGGGGGAGAAGTATCTTTATAGTTTAGATTTAAGAGATGTGTTTCTTTATATTCCACCAATTATTAGTTTATTTCAACAATAGAGGAATGAAAATTGTTTTTTTAAATGAAAATTTTAATTCAAGAAAAAATTTAAATCAGGATTACTAGGTTTTATTTTGTGACAATCATAGTGCTATTTTTTAGGAAAGAATCCCACATTTCATTGCATGTTGAAACATATAGTTGTTTGGTATCATTGGATCTACGACATCCTTATTTTGAGATAGTTAGATCTCAAGAAGATCCACACAGATGATAATGGGTCATACTTGTCGACCAATAGTTTACCAAAGGTGAATCACACACACCCACACCTCACCAGCAGACCAATGGGAAGGTCAAATCACCCCAAGGGATAACCTACCCATCAAGATTACTTTATTTATCCCCGAAATTCCTAAATAAATAGCCCATAAAGCCTATACCACCATAGCCCAATGGCCCCACCCTTTTTCATTGCAACCCAAAACTATTCAAAAACATCACATCCAATAAAATAATCACCATGAGGTATTTTCACCCATGATTAGGCCTCACATGAAGATAAATGATGGACATGTTCTTCCAAGCACTTCCATCCAACACCCACCATCATCTCTATGGATTCCATGAGAATTCCATAGATGACTGAAAAACCACCACCCTTATTGTAGAGCTGGGGTTCGCATATCCTAAAGAATGGACAACCCGCCAACTTGCACCTTCACAACATTCAGATCAAGAGCCACCTCACGTTGCATGTACATACATTGTACCTTCTGACAACTCTCCAAACCCATCGAGCACCTCCATTACCCATTTCCCACTCACAAACCAACTAGAATCCATCACTTGTTCTATTATCCACCATTATGGGCTAATAAATTAGGTCGAAACCCCCCATCCATCACATGGTCTTCAAGCCTCCATGTTAGGAAATGATCAAGTAGAATCCCAAAATGTTGAGCATCTTCATAGTCCATCTAAGTGCTACCTACTATCATATCAACATCTCTATCCACATCCAATGTTTAGATGAAACTACAACCACCATTTAGAGGGGATTCCTAAATTATCACTCCCATTGTGAAGGTCAACGAAACAAATCAAAATCCAATATAACTATGTAAAATCACACAACTATTTGGATTTGAATCCCAGCTTCTTAGAAAAACATGTGGGATTATGGGGAACCTAAACCACTAAGGCACACCCCCAACACCTAAATGAGTATAGATCTGTATAGTTATAAAATATTTATCGATAAATACTTTTATAATTTTAAATATGTATTTATAAGTATAATTATAATTATTTATTTATAAATATAATTATAAGTATTTATTTATAAATATAATTATAAATATATATTTATAAATATTATTATAAATAAATATAAATATATTTATGTATAAATAAATTAAAATAAATAATTAATTAATTAATTATAGTTTTATTAAAATAATGTTAAGTATGTGTGAAACAAATTTTGTAAGGGTGAGACAAATTAAATGGTGAACTAATGTTAAGGGATAAAAAGTTATATAAGGGTAAAAAAGAAACATCTATAGGTCAAGTAAGGGTACATAATGGTAAAAATATTTTAATTAAGGGTAGACCAAAGTTTTGTAAGGGAAAAGTTCAATTAATTAATGTTAAAACAATGTTATATAAGTTTATAAAAAAGTTGTGTTATGTAAACTAATGTTAAGTATGGGTAAATAAAATTGAAAGGCAACACTAAAGTTATGTAATGGTAAAATAAAGTTATTCAAGGGTAAAAAAATTCATTTAATTATAAAAAAAATTAAGCTAGGGTAAACTAATGTTATGTCAGGGAAAACTAAATTTAAGTGAGGTTAAGACAAATTTATGTAAGGGTAAAAAAAGCTGTGTAAGGGTAAATAAAAATTAATTAATGGTAAAAAAATGTATGTAAGGTTAAACTAAAGTTATTTAAGGGTAGAAAATTTCATGTAAGGGTAAAATAAACTTATGTAAGGGTAAAAAAAAGTTATTTATGTGAAATAAATTTAATTAAGTATTAAGCAAATATAAGGGTAATTAGATGTTATGTAAAGAAATGGAAAGTTACAAAAAGGTTAATAGAGGTTAAGTGAGGGTAAATAGAAATTATGTAAGGATAAAAAAATTAATTTAATGGTAAATTAAAGTTAAGTATGGTTAAAAAAGATATATATGGGTAAAATAACGTAATGTAAGGGTAAAAAAATGTCTTTTAATTGTAAAATAATGTCATGAAAGGTTAAAAAACTGATATGTAAGGGTAGATTGAAATTATGTAAGGGTAAACCAAAGTTGAGTATGTGTAAAAAATAGTTATATATGGGTATGATAATGTAATGTAAGGGTAAATAGTAGTTAGTTAATGGTAGAATATGTTATGTAAGGGTAAAATAATGTTAATTAAGTGTAAAATAATGTTATTTAAGTGTAAAAAACATGGTTGATGGTAACGTAAAGTTATATAAGGATAAAACAAAGCTATGGAATGGGAAAATAATGTTATGTAATGGTAAATCCATTTTATGTAATGGTAATATAAAGATAAGTGAGGGTAAAACATATCTAATTAAGATTAATAAAAAAATAGGATAGGGTAAAGTAATGAAATGTAAGGGTAAAAAATGTTATGTGAGGGAAAGAAAATTTTATGTAAGGGTAAACAAAATTTATGTATGGGTAACAAAAGTTAAGTGAGGGTAAAACAAAGTATGGTAAGGTTAAAAAAAGTTATGTTAGGATTAAAAAAATTTATTTAAGTGTAATAAAAATTTCTATAAGGGTAAAATAATTTCATGTAAGGGTAAACATAAGTTAAGTAATGATAATCCAATGTTATGAAAGTGTAAAAAGAAACATGAAAAGTTTAAGTAATGGTAAATTAAATTTTTTTTAAAGGGTAAAAATGTTATTCAAGGGTAAATCAATATTAATTAAGGGTAATCTAAAATTATGTATGTGTGAGAAGATGTTAAGTAACGAAAAAACTATGTTATGAAAGGGTAAACTAAATCTAAGGATAATAAAACATGTTTCTATTAAATTTATTAGAATTGGTTTTGGTTAGTGTCAAAAAATATTGGTTATAATAAATTGGTTTTGTTCAAAAAAATTGAATTGTTGAATAATGGTTAACTATATTCTGTGCCATTATAGAGGGTGGTATTGAACATTGAATGGTTTTCACCTTGAGAGGAATTGTTTTTCTTGAGAAAAAGGAAGAAAAATTGATGTTTTTTAAATGATGATTTATGTATTTTTATATAATTTAAAATAGAATTTTATTTTCATAGAAAATAGGTTTTTTATAAAGAGTGTGTAACACTAGAATAAATAATTTTTGATTCCCCTCAGTAGGATAAAAAAACATATAAACCTACTTCCACTCTATGTTAGACATGTACTCTATTTTGGTGTCATAACATCTAGTCTGGGGTTCCTACTCATATTGTTCCACTACCTCATCCAAGGGAAATGATGTTTGTGGCACAGATAGTATATTATATTACTCAGTTGATTCTAGAAGCTTAATATGAAGTGCATCAGGTTCCTCCCCATATTACTAAGTAGAAAATATCCCAACATTATATGTTGAGATATTTTTCCATTAATAAAGTTTAATGAAAGGAGCACCTAGAGATTTCCAAAATGTGGTATGAGGGAATTCAATACTGACAGAAGAGTCCCACGAGGTCTGTAGAAGCTGTCATATCATATACAAGTCCCACATCATTGGTGGTATACATATTCCTAATGTAAGATTTATCTGATATGAACATATATCAGATGTATGAGTTGACATATATGGCCTAAAAACATCTCCCAAACATGCATGAAAATCTATTTATTATGTAAGATCTTTTCTATGTGTTTTAAAATCTATTTAGTAGCCTCTCTCAAGTAGATCTCTCTCTCTTTGTCATCACCTTTACCCTTGAACATGTTTTAGTATTTTTCATTTATCTAGTAGTGACAGTGGAGGTGCGTTATCATCAGTGGGAATTATAGGCACATCATCATACATAGGTTCCTCAGTTGGAGTATGTGGATCTAGATATAGTTGTTTCTCCTCATCATAGAAAGTATATTCTATGAAATTGAGAGGATCTATAAGAACCATTAGTTCTAGGTGAACCGCATCTTAAATAAAAAAAATTCTTCCTTAGGATTAATAATATATACAATTTAATCAATTTTTTCTATCTATAAATGACATAATATTGAAATTAACATGAAACATGACCTAAAAAATATAATAAATGTTCCTAAACATAAAAAGTGTTGAATTTTTATCCATTGTATTGTAAGTTATATGATAGTGTTCCTTCAGCCCAAATATTCATAATATCCTTGATCGGGAAATAAGAAAATTGTTGTTATATATCCTTGAAAAAATATATTGTATTAGGGAAGTATGTACCACCACTCAATGTAATGTGAATAATATTGTGGAATATTCCTCCTCTAACTACCGATAAGTCTAATATAAGGTAATACATCAACATTTCATAGTGAAATGAGTATATGTTGTATATATATAAAATATCACATTACTCGATCTAGATGGTTCCACTCAATGATGTGGAAGAGGATAAGTGACACCATTAAAACATGGTCTCCAACCATAGATGCATAGTATGGTGGAAGTGGTGCGTAGAAAAATAAAATATATGAGGTCTATTTAACCTAAAATGAAAACTCTAAAAATAATACATAAATTAAAACAAAAATGTTACTAAGATAACTTTACAATATCTAAAAAATTTATTCCAAAATTTATTTTTCAACAAAAAATTATTTTTTATATTACATCAGCTCGCTTTATAGAATAAAAAATCTAAAAAATATATTCACATTATTTCTAAACATATATAAATAATTTTGATCATAACTTTATCTTGTAAAAAATATTATTAGTAACATATCATTACCTTCCTTCATGTATTTCTCAAACCTCATTACATTTTCCTCTTTTTTTGGGTGCATTTTGGGCCTTCTGAGGATGGAGTGTATTTGATGGGAAAATGACAAAAATTTTAGGGTTTTTGGTTTGTTATAATTAATGGAGTCTAGGTATAAATGTCAAAATGGATTGAGAGGATGACATTTGGGGTCCTAGTTTACCTACAGTATTTTTCTAAATGTTTTTATAGAATCTGTATTCTGGGCATTTTCACATCATGAACTGGTTACATGATGTGAAACGTTTTCTGTGGTAATTCCGTGAACTGGTGGGAAGCATTAAAATGTTAAAAGACATGAAACTGGTTTACATCATGAAATGGTCAATGTATGTATTTTTTAACAGAGATAATGCTTTTCTCATCGTATATTCTTTCAGTGGAATTAATGTCATGAAACCATTATTTATTTCATGAAAATTGTGTATCCTTTATTTTATTATGTGAAACATGTCAGATTATTTTTCATTAAATGTGCTTGAACCTCACTCAAAACATATGTGCTCTCCCAAGTGATATTGGGGAACTTTACACCTTTCGAGTCATTTCATTCATAGATTTATTTTTTTGTAGTAGGATTGAAACATTTTGGGAAATTAATATTTCTACTTCCTCATTGTTATTGGACACTACAACACCATTGTGTTAAGTTTTCAGCTCAGTTGTTCTTTTGATATTGATCCTTATTGATCCTTTCAATATCTTTTGTGTGATATTCCTCTAGAGGCTAATCGTTGTGTTAGTTGGGAAGTGGCATGTGAGTTCCATTATTTATTTGATGGTTTATCTTGTTCATCAAATGTTTTTCATAGTGAATTGATTCTGAGATGAAAGGAGTAATTTTAGGACCCAGGTTATTGTCTTTATGTTCATCCATGTTAGTGGATACTATTGTGGGTGTGTACAACCCAAAATTGGAGTGGTTTTGAAGAAAGACTATGTTTTATATACATTTTATTTGATGGGGTTGATAAAAAAAGTTTATAAGTATAATTATTGATTGATTTATTTTCTTGTCTCTATGAAAATGGGTTTTCAATAAAGGATTAATTTCCCATGGTTTCTGTATAAGGAACTGGTCATTTCAAAGAAATGTGAAATGGATTTAGGAAATAGTTTTCAATGAATGGTTTTGATGAAATGATTCATAAAATATATCACGTGGGAATCCTCATGTACTTAAGTGGAGGGCTTGTCATAGGCCTCATCCATTGATATTGTCACGGGGTTCACTCATGGGGCATTCCTCTGATCCCTAAGAATGTTGTTCCTAGAACATGTTAGGCCTATTAAGATTTACATATGCTTGGATTACCTCTACACTTTATATTAAATGTACATATATATTTATATACCTGAAATGTTTTATTATATATGTTTTTTATGGGTGTTCTAGCTAACATAACCTCTATTGATCCTAGATGTGATTTAACATTGCTTGTGGGTTTTAACTTTTTGATATTATATGATATGGGATACATGATTAGATTGATTTAAAATTTTGGATATTCTTTGAAAATACTTTCATTGGAATATTTGGAAATGTGGAAAATGTGTATTAATTTACAATGATTTTGATATAAGAAGTAGGTAACTGATTATCAGGCCTTATTTTCATTAATGTTAGGAATCGTTCAGATTTTTGTATAGAGACTTGTTATGGAACACATGGGGGATCCTGGTAAGCATATTTATCTTAGACCTTATTCACCCCTTTGGGTGCATACACCTTGTTTTTCATTCAATGCAGGAAAAGTCAAGGTGCTACAATGATCTGGTGAGGATTTTGTCATTTTTTTCTAGGTGGTGGTGGTGAGATGGTTGTATTTTTTCCCAAATATCACATGAAGTATATAATTTGGTTTTATTTTTAATTTTCTATTATAATTGTATCTGGGATATTGTTTAGATACTTTTGAGTTTTATCTCTTATATCATTCCCTTTATTCTATGGCATCTACTTCTTATTTTACTCTTCCATTTTTTCTTTCTATCATGTATATATAATTTTGTGTTATTTTTTTACATTGGGTGAAACAGTTCTATCTGGTTTTTATTGTTTATCGGGTTCTAAACACCAGCCTATGGGGATTAGGAACACCATTTGGTTTTATGTTTGGTCAGGTAGTGTAATAGGTTGTGAGATTATTTGGATCAGTTAACCATAGTTTTGTATCAAAGGTGGTCGTTCTCTATTTTGGGAAGTTGGTAAACTAGATATATTATTATAAGGACTTGAGAGGCAGGATGTGGGGATTTTATGGCTAGATCATAGCATGAATAGACTTATGTTACCATTGGATGTTGAGATGTATTTCTCTTTTTAGTTCATGGTCTTAGTATCAGTTTCTTCTTAGGGTTTTTCGAATTGAACTGATATTGTCCTATTTTTTGGTCATCTCTTATGTTTTAGTGTGCGGTGGTATACTTCCATGAAGTATCCCACTAGTTCCTCAGGAGAGTGCAGTGGATTCCCCTTAAGTGAATCCACTTTTATATACTTATATTATCAATTTTATTGTGTGTTTATTTTTTTTTATAGATTAAAATATACTTCATGTTCAGAATGCATTTTTTGAGTAACATCTTGGAGACAGAGGAGAATGTGATTGATCATAGATGTTTTAACATGAGAATCCATCATCCATTAAGTGTAAGAGTGATGAAACAGGCTTGTTGTACATGATATATTATATATTTGATTTCCGGGATACACGTGATAATTTGAAGGTAATGTTAGAAAAGTTCATACTCGAGGGTCCCATTAAGGGATGTTATTATTCCATGGTAAAGGTGGATAAAACCATGTACTTGGACAGGAAGGGTTTCAAACCCCACTTTTTGAGTAGTTTCTTCCAGAGTCACTATTTATAGGGAATTATATGGAGTTTCTCTCCTCACAATAGGGAACAAATTCGATGTCATCATACACTAATTCATCTGTGTATCTAGTTAATTTTTCTCTAGGGTAGTAAAGAATATACAGCTAAAGGATCATAAGTACCTTCAACGGTTGCGAAAAGATTTCAGATCGTAGGTATTTATGTGAAACATTTATAACTATGAAAATATATAAGAAAATTAATTGAAGGAAGATATAGATAGTCCATAAAAGGTTGGATATTCAATGCCTTCTCGTCCACCTAGTGGGTGCTTTATTGGCAGGTAGTGAAGGAAGAGGAAGTGACATGACTGTCATAAGAGTTGTGTGAATGGTTCTCAATAGTGATCCACCTTAGCCCCTTCAGTTATAGATAGTATTATACAATTGAATTTCTATTAGTGTGACATGGTTGGGAACACCTAACATTCTTGTTCAGCACCCGTGAAGATGTGTAATAGTTGTGCACTCTATGGTTGTCTACTATGTTTATATCAGTATATGCACATTCCCCATTATAATCAATGATCATCAGCATAAAATATTATTAAGTTGAATTCAGATGCTTCAATTTCTACAGGGATCCTACCACAGACCTCAAGAGTGAAGCACATTTAAGAAATGGTCTATTTTCCAGTGGAGGTAGATGTGGGTCCAGTGATAGTGAGAGGTACCATATTAATTTTATCATCCATAGATAATGCATTATTAGATATAGGTTTGTCTCAATCATTTATATCATCACATTTGATGATATTCTTAAACATATTATGGAACTCATGTCGATTGTAATGGAGTTAGTGACACCTATTAAAAGATAAATGAGTAGGGGTTTTGGAATCCTTCTTATTACCTATTGATAGTTGATGTAGAGTAAATCTATGATTTCCTCATTCTTGATTTAGATCTATAAAATTTAATTATTATAATGAATGATATTTTTCACTAATATTATTGACGTTGATTGATATAATCAATTTTTCTCATTCCTTATGGATGATGGGAGATCTTAGGTGTTTTAGGGAGAGTGGAATCTTAAGTTAGGTCATGAAGGACCTTCCCACAGGGATCTGAGGAGTTCATTATCTCAAGTTGAAGTTGATCCAGATGACATTTTTGGGGTAATATTCTATTGGTTGTCATGGAATTTTTTGGTGTTTTATCAAATGATTTATTATGTCTTCCTCAATATAGGGAGACAATGTTTAGGATTTTTCGGGTTCCATATATGCAGCTAATCTCAGAACCCTATTATTATATGGTGTTAGAGAATCTGAAAGAGGTCAAGATTTAGTTCATTTATCTAATGACGAATGGTTTTTGTCACCCTAGTATTTCACCATGGGAAACCCCAGTTATCTTTTCCCATAAGTAATATTTTTCACCTTGCTTCTATGTGTACTATCAAAATATGAACCAAATAATGGTTAAGAATATGTATCATTTGGCCTATGTGGAAGATGTTATCACTAGTTAAAGAGAGAATGTGGTTTTTGAAGATCAATTATGGGCTAGGATATCATCAACTCGGATTTTGGGAGTTTGATACACTTAATATGACTTTTAGGATTAGTTATAAACATTATGAATATATATTTATGTCATTTGTAATTATTAATGGTCTTTTAGTTTTACATATTAAATTAATTAGATATTCTCTAAGTATCTGGATGATTTTTTGGTAGTGTTCATGGATGATATTTTGGTTTATTCAATCTACAAGCACAAGAATGAGCACCATATCAGTTTGGTTCTAGAAATCATGAGGAGTCCCCATTTGTATGGAATACTTTTGGAATGTGGTTTATGGATCCACGAATTAATGAATTTGGGGAACTAGATTTATGATCATGGATTGTCAGTTGATCATGAGAATGTGAAGGTTGTCTTTCCATGGGAAGATCCATGAAATGTGATTGATATTAAGAGAATTGTTAGTATGACTGGGTACTACTGACGGTTCGTCAAGGATTTATTATAGTTGGATTCACCTTTGACTTATCTTGAAAGGAATGGGATGAAATTCATATTGGATGCAATGTATTAGTCTTATTTCAATGAACTAAAATGCATTCTGACATCAATGCTTATTCCAATATTTCCTGAGCCTGGAAAGGGGTATGTGCTTTTCTATGCTTATACTATAAGATCAAGTTATAGCTTATGACTCCTCTAGGTTTGACCGAAAGAGAATAATAACCCTAGTCATGTTTTTAAGTTTCCAATAGTTATGAATGTTCCTAAATATTGGAGGAACAATCTTTTTAGTGGGAGTTTCTCAAAAAAATTGGACCATAAGATATGCGAGGTATATTTTCTTAAAAGAGATGAATCTTATACAGAGGTGTTTTTAGGAGTACATTCAAATATTTTACATCATCATATCTTATATCCTATAGAAGGAGAATGTCATTGTAGAAACCCCTAGTAGAAAAGTACCAATGCATGCTGTTTTTGAATCAAAGGAAGAACATAACCTTATGGGGCTCTTAACATAGTTTCACATAGATTCTCAAGAGGACGTTTTAGATATGGTAATATTGAGTTTTAATATATCATTACCTCTTATTGAGTCAATTATATTGGATCAGCATCAGGATGAAGAATTTTGTAGAATTTTAGAAACCTTATATGGTAGGGAGACCATTTTTGGTTAGTCTCTGTCTTCTAATGGAATTGTCAATTTTTGTTATTGGTTTTTCATCCTAGTATATATAAGAATATTATATTATTACTATCATAGTTATTCGTTCCCCATTCATAAGGTAAATAAAAATATTAATTACGACATGAGTCGATGATTCTAGTGTCCAGGTATGAAGTGTGACGTTTTAAATTATGTGTCCTGATGTTAAACAAGTGAACAATTAATTATAGAGCATCTAAACCCTTCTAGATTTCTCCAACATCTTATGGTGCTAGTTTCAAAATGGGAATAGGTTTCCATGAAATTTAATGTTGGATTACAATTGACTCTTCGAGGGACGAATAATATCTTTATGGGGATTGATCTATTGAAAACTCAGTCCACTTTCAATCAAGGATACCACTAAGGTTGATGTTCTGGGTAATCTATATATGCAGAAGGATTGTAAAGTCGCAGAATTTCTGTGTAATTTTTTTTTCTGAAATACATCTGAATTTTACAAGTTTGCAAAATTTGACTACACATGATTCTGAGGCCCGATGTGCTCAGAATCAATTTCTGATGTTTTTTTGTGTATGTTTAGTAAATGTACGAGTGGGTTTTTCTAACATTTGAACAGGTGCTCGGAATTGAAATATGAGGGCATTGTTGAACTCGCAGCGCCGATATTTGCATAAAGAGACTTTCCCCTCAACAGTAGTTGGTCAAGGGTGAAAGTTAGTTTCTGGGTTTTTCATGGAAACAATAAAATTAAATAAACACATGTTTTATTTTATTTTATCAATTGTACCAACCCATGTGGAAGATAGAAGTGAGGAAAGCCACAAATTAACCTCCCATGAATGGTTATGGTGGTGGGGACCACCAGAGTTTTAACCCTCATAATGGGGGGGGAGAGGAAACCTCTCAACTCCCTCAATTAATTTTATGTGTCAACATAAAATTAAATTATTTCAATTTAATTTTATGTTTCAACATAAAACTAAATTCTATCAATTAATTTTATGTGTCAACATAAAATTAAAATCTATAAATTAATTTTATGTGTCAACATAAAATTATATGCTATCAATTAATTTTATGTGTCAACATAATATTAAATCCTATCAATTGTTTTGATGTAGGAAATTTATTTTCCTTCGCGGTGGAATTGGGGAAAGGATTGGCATTAGAGAATTTGGAGGAGCTATTGGGAGAACATTTATCCAATGTAGAACGCTTCCTCCATGAAGAACGTGTTCCACCGATGAAGAACGCTCCAATAATGAAGAACTTCGACCCCGACATCGACCTTCTTCCCCGGGACATCCTCTGACATAGGATTTCTTCGACTACGAAGAGTCGGTTCACAAACTGACGATCGAGGAAAATTCCGACAACACTGACATCCGTCTTTTCCCAACGATCTATCTTCTTCCCCATGACTCCGTTGACGAACAAAAATCATGGTAGGGTTTATTATCAAATTCTTGAATCTTTTCAATTATTATCCTCATTATTGGTTCATGATTAAATTAGAGCCGCTTGCTACCACTATAAATGCGGAGGGTGCGGGCCAAACTAACATGGCCCAACCCCTCTGCCAATCTTCTTTGTTGTTCTTCATTATGGAGAAGGAAAGAAACCTACGTGGAGGAGCACAAGAATGGTGGATGACACCACCACCGACTGCGACAAAGGCAACGGCGCATGGCCCCGTTTAGCAGCACCACCGCCCCACCCCTCCCTCGTGGAAGCCCTGGCCGAGCCACCCGCACCCTCACAGCAGCCCCCGGCCCAGCCACCTACGTCCTTCATGCACCCAGTGTGCCCTGCGACACCGCCATCCGCGCACCCCGTGCACCTCGCGGCTCCACCGTCCGCGTGCCCCGCTCATCCTGGGGCTCCGCACGCCCCACACACACCAAGGCTTCAACCTCTATGTTACCTGCATGCCCCGCGCCACTGCTAGATTAACCGGACCACCGGCCTCCCGAGTTGCCCCGGCCGCAACAGCCTGCTAGCCCCTCACGACACCCCGACCGAACCGGCCCGCGCCCTCATTGCGCCCCGACCGAATCGGTCCTGGCCTCCGGGCTGGGCCACCCCGAGCCACGCCCCCTCGCGATGCCCTAAGGGTCAAGCCACCCTTGCAGCACCCTCCAGCCCGAGCTGCCCCCTCGCAGGGCCCTCCGGGCCATACCGCCCTCGTGGCGCCCTCCAAGCCGAGCTGCTCCCTCACGGAGCCCTTTGGGCCGAACTGCCCTTACGCCAACCCACGGCCGATCCGCGCCCTCGCGGCCCTCCATGACCCCTCATGACCAGTGGGGATGAACATAACGGGATGGCCCACCCAATGGGATGATCCAGACCCAACGAGGGAGTTTGGGTCAACCCAAACCGGGTCGGCCCAGACTGGGTCGGGCTGACCGGGTCGGATCGGACCCGGGCCCACTACGGCCCTTTACCTTATTTTGGCCATATCTTTGGAAACTGATGTACATTTGAAAAACTTTTTGTAGTGCTGGTAATCATGAAGTATGACGGTCTCGTTGAGTATACCCTACTGGAGTTTGGGGTATAGTTATATACGGTCATGTCGGATCCTGCACGAATCCAATCGAGCCCCCGGGACTAGAAGGCTAATAACTCACAGACCGGGCATCCGATTGACGCACCGCCTATTGCGTTGAGACCCCTATAACGTGGCGGAACATTTGGATACTTATTAGTGGGACTTAGTGATAGTTTTGCATCGACGATTAGCTTTTGGAGTGGATCTTCCGAAGATGAGTGAGCTTTAGTGTGGGATCCAAGTAGTTGGCTGAGACTTGACGACAACTGACCGTTGGAATCAGAGTGACTAGACTAGTCTGGTGGGGAGCTCCTAGTTGTGGAAGCAAACCCACTATGGAGGAGAGCACTTGGTGACATGGAAGACCCACGGTACTCGACAGGAGAAGTACCTCTGCAGGCTATGAGGGGGAGCGCCTGGGTGTGGCAGCAGACCCACGGTGGGGAGCGCATCTGTGTGACGCAGCAGACCCATGGTACTCGACAGGAGGAGTACCTCACCAGTCCAAGGTTAGTGGGAAGATCCTCTGTGTGACACGGTAGGAACATTTTACTTGATTGAGCAGGAGTTCTATAGTAGCCAAAGATTAAATAATGTGAATAAAATCCTAGTTGAGCTGAGTCAGTTTTTCTATGTTTACCTCATGATTGAGATGGATCACTTGATAACTTAGGTATATGTGTGGGCTTATACCTATGTAAGGTTATCTCTTGGTTTCTTTATGGTTTATCCTTGTTGGATTTTGTGATACCTGGAGGGTGTTGGGGTCCCTACTGAGTATCATTATACTCACCCATGCACGGGTTATGCCCGCACCTCGTTGTGTTGGATGTAGAGGACGGATAGCGCTGATCGAGGATGAGAGTACCAGGACTAGATGGTACCTAGAGGTGGACCATACGGTGTGTCAGTACATGGAGGAGATAGACAAAAAAAGAGTGCTAAAGAGGCGATCTGTACCTACCCTTCAGGTAGGAACAAGGAGGACGACCCAGTAGCTATTTTTCCTTTTCCCTTAGTTGTACTTTTTTTTCAGTTGTACTTGTACTTTCTAGTTGGGCTTGTATTCTAGACCATTTTTACTTACTGCACTCACTTTTTAGTTATACAGTTTACTAGTTTTTGTATCGTGTTGTGTGTGTTTATAGGTTAAAAAGGAAATTCCTTCCCAGTTTTAGGGAAATACACCTTTGGTGCTAGTCACCATCCCCTGGCCTATGGAAGGTAGACTTGGGGTAGTCATGACACGGGCCCTGGGGAATGGTTCATGACATGGTTGTGAGGTTTCATGGTGTTCCATATTACATTTTTTTGGATAGGGATCCTAGGTTAACCTCATAGTAATGGAAGAGCACCTAGGAGGTGATGAGAACTCAGGTCAAGTTGAGCACTACTTCACATCCACATATAAATGGTTAAAAGGAGCATGTTATTCTAATCCAAGAGGGTATACTATGTGCCTGTGTATTATATTATGATGGATCATGTGATATCCATCTACGACTGGTTGAGTTTTATTAGAAAAAAATTTATTAGTCATTGGTTAGAATGGATCCCTTTGATGAATTTTATGGTCTCCCATACAGGTCATCTCTTTGTTGGGTAGAGTTGGGTGAGGCCACTTTCGTAGGGTCCAATCTCATTCAAGATACTTTGTAGAGGATTTAAGATATAAATAATCTTCTAGATATAGATCATATTCATTAGAAATCATATGCGGATTTTTGGCATCATCCATTAGAATTTTCTATTGGTGATCGGGCCCTCTTAAATTTCTATCCTTAGATAGTTCATTTTTGGCATAGAAAATAGGGAGATATAGCTTTGAGATATGTTGAACCATTTGAGGACACTAAGAAAAATGGATAAGAATCTTATCATTTGTAATTTATAGTTTATTGGATGGGTTTCCATGGTGTTTTCCACATATTTTAGCTCAGGTAGTACAATCATGATCCCTCCCATGTTCTGAATTGGGAATAAATCTATATCGAGGTTGTTGTTTAAGTTTTAGAGAAACAAATATATATTTTTTACTCTCAGGTGAATGTCTTTCATGAGAATTTGATTCCATTAGGTAGAGTATTATAGCATCATGGATCTAATTCTCATGAGACTTAGAATTATGAGCCACCTATGATGGAGTAATCACCCCACCTATTTTTGTACACCATTATTCCACATGAATTCCCATGGATATAGATTCTTGTTATAGGGATTTTGTAGCATCAAATTACCTTATTTCATGTATTTATCATCTATATTTTATTCTCACTCATTATTTGGGTGAATTTTGGACATTTAGAGGATGGAGAGTGTTTTCTAGGGGGAAATGTTCAAATTTTGAGGGATGTATGTCTATTGTAATTAATAGAGAAAACATAGAAATTGAAAATGATTATGTGGATGTTCTTTAGGGTCCATGTTTGCATGTGTTCTTGTTGTATTTGTTTCTTCACAATCTCCCTGATGGGATTTTTCATATCTGAAATTTTTACAAAATTTGAATGATTTGTTGGGATGCTTCTTTGAACTGTTATGGGGCTTGAAAAGTTTACATGATGTGAAAATGCTTCACATTCTAAAAAGGTCGATATATGTATTTTTAGCTGAGGCGTCATCTTTTTTGGTCTATATTAATTCCATGGATTCCATTCCATGATCCCAAGATTCATGTTCTATAATGTGCATTGCCTACAGAGTTATATTCACTACACATCTAATTATTTTTCATTCGATTTAAAGGCTTCTATATCGAATCCTACAAGTTTACCTAGGTTATTTTTGGGATCTCTTATCTTTATGGGTCATTTTTTTTATTAATGATCTTCATTGTAGTTACACTACATCTCTCTATGTAAGTGATCTTCATAGATCATCATTTTTTGGATACAGCAGCATATTTGTGCATCATTTTGAGATCCATTGGTCTTGTGATGTTAATACTTCATTATCCTTTCTATATCTGTTGTGTGATATTTCTCCAGAGGTTGACCATTGTGTCGATTGGAGATTAGCATACGATATTCAAGACATAACTTTCCTTTTATCTTCCCTATTGGCCATTATGATTGTTTAATTGATTCTATGATGGATGGATTGATTCTAGGAAGTCTATTTTTTGTCTTTTCATTGTTCCAAATTGGTGGATCTCATTATGGTCAAGTGGGACCCAAGTTTGATGTTAGTGGTTCAGTCTCTATCATGTGTTGGATGAATATTAATTTCACTATTTTTGATAAATTATTATATAAATAAAATGTCATGATTTATTTATTTATTTGTGTGTGAGTGAAAATGGGGTATTGAAAAAATATATTTCTACCCTTATCTTGGTAAAAGGAAAATGTATTTTCGAAGAATGTTTAAATGGTTTTTTGAAATTTCTTTCAAATAATGGTTTTTCGGAAATGATTTCAAAAATGAATCACATTGAAATACCTGGTAACTTTGGTGAAAGGTGTAGTAATATTAAATGTCTATTGATACTCTATGGGGGTTTAATCAAGGGGTGTTTCTATACTCCCTAGTCCTGCTATTTTGAGGACTTGTTAATCCATTTGGGAGGTTCACTTGATAGGGTGTCTTATGCTCTCTCGATTTGACACATATATCTAGAGACTTGATGTATATGATTATATATGTTTATGGTATGATTGTTCTAGCTATCTTGGCCTATAGTTATCATTGGTGTGATTTAAATGTTCGTATTGTATGTCCTAATATTTATTTGATATGATTTCTTATAAAATATTTGACTACTTTTATGTATGTGATATGCTTTGATGTTTTTTTCCAGGTTTATTTGGGAATTTCAAAATTGGATTTTATTTACCATTTTTTTGACATAAAAATTGTTTAAAATATTATCATGCAATATTTTATTTAATGTTGATCATTGTTTAGATTATTTTACAATGACTTGTTATGGAACACTTGGGTGTGATCCTACAAATTCTACTTATATCACACTCTCTACACCCCTTTATCAGTAAATATACCTTGTTATGTATTTCAATGCAAGGAAATGAAAGGCATTGGAGTGAGGTAGTGAGGTTTTTGTTATCTATGTTTGTTGAGTAGTGGGAGAGATATTGGTATTATTTCTATTTTATCACCTTCACTATCTATTTAGATTTTATTTTTCCATTTCTATTTCACAATTACGTTTGAGATTTTTTAGCTACATTTGAGTTCTATAGCTTCTACAATTTTCTTTTTTCTCTGAAATGTATTTCATGTTTTGTCCATATGTTTTTTCTTATTATCATGTATTTATATGTCATTCTATGTGCTTTAAGTTGGATGGAATCATTCTCCCTATTTTTTTGATGTTTATGTGCTTGTCACCAGCCAATGGTGATTAGGAATGCTCATCAATTATGTGTTGGGTCAGGTTGGCTACCGATATTTAAGTGTATCTAGGTCGGTTCACCATACTATATGTTTATAAAGGATATTAAATTTTTTACAAAATGACTCAAATTAATGATGTAAAAAACATTAGCATCTCCCTAAAAGGTCATGAAATAGGTGTTATGGAACTGGTGCAATTAATCTAGGAGCAATTCATTGAAAACACTTATATGACCACATCTGTATCCTAGATATTCACCTTATAATATGACATGCATTTTTTCAGCAACCTATATAGAGGTATCTATACAGATGTGATGATATAGTGAACCCACAACTGTATCTACATGACTAGTCATGATCCTCAAGTAATGTTGGGTGAATTTGGTTTAAAAAGGTGGTTGAGTGGTATACAAACAATATGCCTCTGATTAATCACATGATATATGCACTTTTGTGTCGAATAAGTATATCCCCACTAGAATAATTTGGAATGATGGAAAAAATTCTCATCAAGACTACCCATGTGAAATCAGTAACCCTAAAAGGCACATGGTATGATGAAGATGTCAACTCATAATAGATGATGTAAGACCACACATAAGTCTCCAATAGTGGAACCCATAACTGACTATCCATCGATGGGTAGTTCGAGCATATATGCCACATCCTCGGAAGTAATATTTTTCTCCCCTTCAAGGAGATGAAATGTGTGCATCTCTATTCCCCATCTATCAACCTATACAGTAACAAAATGATGATCAATAAACTTGAACTCACATACGGTAACTCCCTAAAAGATAACACATCTGAGGTATGGAACAACAACCATTAGAGGTTCATCATGATGAAAATTATGTTCTCTCTAAATAGACAATGTCTAATAGGTCATCACCCCAACACGTCATGTGACAAGTGCGACTACTAGGATAAAAATGGAATATACTATATCTAAATGTATATATAGAAAGAAATTAATGGTGACAACTATTTCAAACATACATGGTTTTATGGTTGGGTATAAAATATTTTCTATGTTTCCAATTCATTTTTTTAAATGAAGAATCTTATTTTTGATATGTAATTTTTTATATATTTATTTTATTTATTAATATTAGTAAACATTATTTCATTTCATTTTAATTGGTAAAATTATATAGTCATGTATACATCATCACATTTACATATTATAATTAGAACCATAATTGTATGTATAAACTTTTACATAAACCAACATAATACATCAATAATGTTAACTAATAGATGAATGGATATATGTCTAGGGAATCATTTCTATGTGTGACCATACTAACTTCATAAACCACACCTCCATGACGTTTCCTATTCTCTAGTCCAATAAATTTAATTTACAATACGTGTCGCCTTCAGATCCCTCTTGGTTGTAGCCTTTTCATATTTTGAAATAATCATGGGTGCCTCAAAAGGATGGCCAAAATTATGATATTAACCCACATGAATCCATGGATTACTATAGAAGTCATCAATACTATCTAGTAGATAAACTAGATAAACAAATTGCTACCATGATAAGCATAAAGAATCTCATGTTTTAATCACATGTGCATAAGGTTACCCTAATGCTTAAAATTTTTCATAATAACAATAATGTTGCTCTTGTAAAATAATAATAATACAAACATTTTTAACAGCTACAAAATCATGAGACATAGTGACCTGAACTATATGCTATACATAGTAAAATGAATGGACATGAAATTTTGCATATTCCTGAATAACTCTATCAATATCACACTGGAAATGGTGACCATATCATATCCCTCTATTTAGACCCCCTTTGTCCGATTTTCCCCCCACCAAAAAATTATTTATACTATGATAGAATGTCTCTTATACTAAAAATGTTTTTTGAATTTAAAACATATTGTTGATATTATATTATAATTGTGGTTTTCTAATTAATATATAATTTAATATTCTTAATTAACTATGTTAGGTAATTTTCAAATTCCCTTAAAAACCCCATTTACACATTATACAATGTTGGCCATCATATGTCCATCTTAGCTCCCATAATCATATTCCATTGACCATTTATGCTCTATAATTTTCATCATGTAATCATAAACTTCTTAATTAGGGTTGTGAATCTCATTGAGATGCTCATCCAACCTTTGTTGTTGTAGCTCGTATGCTGACAAACCAAAACTAATCAAAAAACTTATTATATTAACTATTGTAATGTCATTTTAATGGAAAAAAGAGATTCATAACATTTTTATGATTACTTATTAATTATAATTAACCAATTATTACTTAATAAGAAATTATAATTAATTAGAAATTATAATTAGAAATTATAATTATTAATTAATTCAATATTAGTTTTTTTATTTAATTATTAATTAATCATTAATTACATATTATTAATTGTTTACTAATTAACTTTTAAAAAATTATTTATTAAAAAAATAATCATATTTAATTAATTGTTAAGTGTTCATTTTGAATCATATTAATCACTAATGATATTTACCAATTACTAACATATCATGTTAATTATTATTCATATTGACAATCATATGAATTACTAATAATACAAATTCATTATAGATTTTTTATTTATTCACTAATTAATCATAAAAGGATAATTTCTTATTGAAATTAATTATTAATTAGAAATTATTATTGATACATTCTTAATTATTTTTAATTAATTTTATTAATAATTAATTAATTATTATATAATAATTAATTATAATAAATTATTCATTATAATTATTAATTAAAATTTCATATTAATTTTTTATTAATTAGTTATTATATAATTATTAAATAAATATTAATTAATTATTATTATTTATTAATGAATTACCATTTAATATGTTATTTAATAGTTAATTAATCCAAATAAATAGTAATTAATAAATAATTCATTATATAATAATTTTTAAAATATTTTATTTTACTAAAAAAAATAGATCTGTTTAATTATATATTTAAACTAAATAAACTAAAAATTTAAATACTTCATAAATAATCAATATTAAAATAAATTTAAAACTAGATAAATAAACATAAAAACCCGTAAAACAAATTAAAAACCACATGTTAAAATAAATTGGAAATAAATATTAACCATGTAGTCATATAACAATTGACATGCAAATTAAACAACTATCTAAAAATTTAATCATGAAAATAAAAAAACTAACTAAATAAATTGGGCATGAAAGTAAAATGGCAATCAAAATATACAAAATTTAAAAAAAATTACATGCAACTTTTAAAATTTATATTAAAAACATTACACCAAATTATACCACCAAATTATATAAAAAATGGTACCACAAAATTTAGATGGCCACAAAATTTGAAGGGAGCTTTAAAGGAAATTTGAAACTAGAGAGGGAGATTCTAATTGAGTGAGGGAGGGATGTTGAGTGATTTCAGGGGGTCGTACTTTCCTTTCATAGGGAATGTTGAGTATGGATCCATATGAAGTGGCATGATTAGTATTTGGATTATAAGGAAGAGATCCAATTAAATTGGTTCCCCTCCCTCAATTATTTTTCTCAAAGCCCTAATTGAATTGGTGATGTGGGGTGCTCTCCAAACAATCAATTTCATCTGTAACTGTTCTAAATGACCCATCGAGCACCATTTCTTATGGGGCTCAATGGTCTATTTACCAAAAATAAACCTTAATCATTAACTATTAAAAAATCATTAAAAATTTTAGATGGAAATAGATAATGGCTGCCCATTTTATCACTAATAGACTTCCCCAACATTCATTCTTTTGTTTTTCTCTAATTATGTTCGCTGATGCAACCACAGATTATTTTTATTAAAAATATCCCTCTGAAAGGTATTATGATTTTAAATAGAACAATAAATAAATCTCTAAATGGTCATCGACTTTGAATTTTTTATTTTATTTATGTCTTATAAATTATATAACAACAATATTGTAAATATAATTATTAATATATCATGATCATCCTCATTGTTATTATTATTTTAGTTATTTTGTTATATATATTATATATTAAATTATAATAGTATGTTGTGACATTTACTAATTTAACATATAAAATTTTGATATTTAGATTATATGTTTATATATATGTGTTTATTTAATGATAAATTATTTCAATCATAATTTATAAAAAAAATATAAAATTCTATAATTATATATATAATTGATAGTGTTAATAATTTCTTACAAGTATGTTTGTTAATCTTGTTTTTTTGTTACAACCACCACCACAGTAATTATTATTTTTCTAATTATTTTTAGTGATGTTCCTATAGCGAAAAACCTTGTGTTAGGAGCCTGTAGTGTCTTAATGATATTTCATGTCTGATTCTCCCCATTCTCTTTCTTGTATGCTACTATTCTCTGTTTTCTTTTCGTTTTCTCCCAATATATGTTGTTTCCTTGTCATATATTAATTATACTTTCTCAAAAAAATTTGTATTATTCATAACCTTATTCTATCATATAAAATCATGGTAATACTGAATTTCATAAAATATTATCACATGCTCTCCGCTCTTCAAATAATCACTTATCAAGAATCATTGGTCCATCTTATCCTCTCTTAATTATTGATAACACTGGTTTTTTAAATCATCAAGGTAAAAAAACTAGATCATTAATTCTAAATAATAATTCCTTTATAAATTTGTATAATTCTATTAATAATGTAATATTATTTCATAGAGTTATTCTACTATCTTTTATTTTATAGGCTAGTGAAATTGGGTTTATAAATAGAATAAAAAGATATGTAAATGAAATAAACATAATACATGATATATTTCTAAAACTAATGTGTTATAAAGCATAAAAGTAATTTTTTACACACATATCTACTATAATTACTAATGAATAATCATTCAACATTCACTATCAAGGTCCAAGGCATTTTTATTTCTCCACCAACAATACCATCTTAGTATTTCATTGGATAAAATGATTTATATTTCATTATAGTAAATTTTATTTGTACATTAATTATTTATCTAGATATTACAACTGAACTCAAAAAATATTTATAGCAGTATTTGATGCAACATTTTTAGTTCATATTACATAACCAAATGGTGGATCAATGTTGCACATTCACCCTAAAAAAATTCATTGGTTTTGGGAAATGAATTATGGTGTGAATAAAAATTGGATTAAGGGGTTTTTTATGTTGTTCCTTGAGAAAGGAAATATTTTTTTTGTAAGGAGTTCACACTCTCTTTAAAAATTTGGGAATATTGAGTTCATATCATATCTCTGAAGGAGTACAGCGGTGTGAAGAGTAGTTATAGGACTGTTTTCTTTCAAACAACTATAAAAATGCTTATGCACACTATTTTACACTATTTGTCTTACAGTATTCATGCTCACTGCATTTATTGTATATTTTTGAATTTTTTTAAAAAATTAATCACCATATAAAACTGATTATATTTTGGACATTTATTATTCTATATTATACAATTACCCCTATTTATTATTTTCCATCGCTCTTACTGGGCATAAAAATAGGTTTCAAATTGTTGGACCTCTAAGATTCTACTCACTTTATATCACATTCCTCGACAAAATAGTATAAGAGAGTGATCACCATAGATGAATGGAGATGGTTGAATAGATTGATTGATCCTAATTAATCCACCTTTATTTTCTGGGAAGCACTATAGTTATAGGGAAGCTAAGATAGAAGCCCGCCTCTTGTAATTAATCAATGAGAATTATAATATTATGGTAAAACCATACTAACTGTCAGAAGATAAACCTACAGGTAATAGTGTAGCTACGTATAATCCTAACTATAAAATCATGAACATTGATTATTTTTATATTTGTTTAAATTTTTTTAGTCATGTTTCTACATGTAAAATTATTTATGATATTTGGATCATTTTGAAAGTTACACATTATGGTAAATAAATTTTAACATGAAAAATGATTGGAATATTGAGAGTTGAGTACATGGACATCAATATGGGATAAAACATGGATATTATTTAAATATTATATAAGTTCAAAATCATTTTGAATGGAATTAGTTCACTTAAATAAGCATAGGAGAATACATCTATGGGTGAGTAAAATTTCAAATCACTACTATAGTAGTGTCATGAAAAGAATGTTTTATTGTTGAAAGAATATACTTAAAAGTTTTAAATTTTTTGAGATTACTACTTCACCCTTATAATACAAGATTGTGTTGAAAAATATTTGATAATTAATATGATGATCATAACAATACTGATACAACTAAAACTACTCTTATCTTTTATCCTTCCAATGATGATGATTCATATTGTTCAGCTAATGTAAATGTGAGGATAACTAATGTTATGAAAGGAGTGCAGAAGGTGTTAAAGATGAAAATGTATACAATTGAAATAATGATATCCATGAATAAAGATAGATGGGATACCAAAAAGGTAGTATGAATTTATGGATTTAAAAACAAACATGTTATTAGTTCCAAAATAAATGAAACAATTATCAAGAATTTTTTTTCTTGAAGAATTAATGAAATGAAAATAATTTTAAGAACAATGAAATTAAAGTGATGGATACATGGAGTAGATATTATTATACAAATTATAATGATAACAATAATGGTGAGAAAGAATACTATTAAAATATGTGTATGGATAAATTTAGTAAATTATTATATTCAATTAAACATAAATGTTTGTTAAGTGATGTGGGATACCATGAATGGAATTATGGAAATATAAATTTTCCGAATAGCATGTATAATGTTAGTTATTATAGTTTTGATTTTAAAGGATGCATAAGATCAATTAGAATCACTTTGAGGGGGTGGGGTGAAAAATTAAATTTTAGTCCCTCTTAAATTTCATTAAGAAATACTCATCACCTATTAATTATGAATAATTTATTATTATTACATTCCCAATTAAACACACATACAGGGTATTATATATTTTTCAAATGGTTTATGGCTGACAAAAAATAAAAAATCCAAGGTATGGTAGAAATAATTTAAGACGATAAAATCCAATAGTTTTATATTTGTGACTACAAAAGAGTGTGTATTTTCCTTGAAATCAAGTTACAAAATATATATTTATTGTGTTATGTGATAACGTACTATTAAGATATAAAATATATTTTCATCAAAATGTGATTCTAAAAAAGGATCAGACATCTATCATATTATTATAGTGCTTATTCATTTTCTTTATCATTTTTCTCTTCCACATCAAATTAAATATGAGAATATACATTTCCCTTCCTATCCTTATTATATTTATTTATTTATTTATTTTTAAAATTATAAAATTATCTTCAAATTAGAAACACTTGTTACCTCTTCATATTCAAATATGAGTTTCAAATTCTGAAAGGAAACGACATTCATCAATTTCCAAAATCATGTCCAAAATTTTCCATTTATTATTTTATTATTAAAACATTTTAGGTCATCAAAATAATGAAAAAATGTTTTTATACAGTACTATTAAATAATTTTAGAGACAAATTAGATAATAGTAATACATTCTAAGATTTAATGGTTTTGTATCTTTAAAAAATGATGTTCATGCAACAGCTATACATCATAAAACATAAAAATTATTTAATTACTTCTCCATAATCCTTCCTAATACCTATTTTTTCTCCTTAGTACTTTTAATCAGATGAGGACATAAATCAATGAATTGGGTGAGATAAAATCCTAGTAAGGGTAGAAATACAAGTAAAGGAACATGCTATATAAAATAGTTTAAAACACGTGTAAGAAAAATCATTATCATTATTTCATAAGGAATATAAAATAAAAATAATAATTATATATTAATTTGAGAAAAGGTTGTGGAATAAGGAATATGTATAGTGATTAAACATCATAAAATAGTTTTCAAATACCACAAATAGTTGGGAATAAATCTAGCATCATGTTCATGAATAACATATGTGCATAAATCTGAACATAAATATTGTGAACAAATACATCATCATGTTCTTTTATAATACACATATCCTAATGAGATATATCACAAGACCCAATGAATAATATTAATTTTTAATTATGTGCCCAAATAATAAAATTAAATTAATATACATGCAACTTATAATGGGGAAACATTATAATGACAAATATTAATTATCCCCTGAAAAGGGAATGGGTTTCATGAGGGTGTATTGAATCATATTTTAATGAAATAATTTAATGATCAAAAAACAAATGGGGAAACATATTTTTTTCAATATATATTTTCATAAATGATCAAGTATCGTTATGGTACGGTGATAATTCTAAAAAGTAATCATGAGTTGTTACACATTTTCAACTGAATGAAAATATGGAAATCTAATCTTCTTCTCTCTTCTTTATTGATAGATATTTTTTCATATGTTTCCCTTTTAAATTGAAAAAATATCATGTCATTACTCCATTTATATAGAAATAAATCCAATGGTTCCATTTTAATAAAAGGTCTGAGATATAAATTTCCAAAAATATGGAAGGGAAAAATACTTCCTTAACTTATCCATTAATGACTTGTCATTTGTATTGCTCCCAACATACCCTACCTCCCACTAACATATGGGGTGATAGTTTTTTTAGTAAAACTATGTTATGGATTCATGACATGCATCAATGATAATAATAGAGACGAAGGACCATTACACACACAATAATATAGAAATATTCGATGACACTAAAACATGAAAAATTCATATTGGTAAGTATGTTATCATAATCTCCCATTTTGAAGATTAACAAGTGAAAAATTCATGATATTAAGCCTCGTCTGCTTATTTCCACTCACACATAATAGTCTAAATACTATGTGCCCTTTTTTAGTACATTATCCATCCATAGAACCATATTTAAGAATACAATCAGGGAAATCAGATGTTGTCATCACAGTGGATAAATTATATGAACTTTTCAATTCCACATATACCATACTATATTATTACATGAATTATGTGCATGAAAAGTAATCATATATAATAAGATGTTATATTAATATTCAAAATTTCAAATGTACATGTAATCCAAAGTATAAATGGCTGGTTCTAGAACAAAAACTCCAATATAACAACCCTCTCTAAAGTAGAGTAATTAAAGGGAGGTGTGAAAATTAAGAAAAATCATAATTTAATATATCAATAGATACTTAAAACATGGAAGAAATCATTGTTCATTTTAGTAAAATTTTCAATTTATGTCTTTTCGAGTTTGAAAATACCATTAATAGTTAACTACATATTCACCTCAATATATATATGGTTAACCGCTTATCCAAATGTACATATTCATAAAAACATGTTATTAAATATGATGAAGATACATATAAATATACACACATGTGTGTATGTGTAATAGTCACATTTAAAAAGATGAAGGAAATTTAGAAATCATTTTGAAACTCTTTAGAAATCAAACATGCCATTACGAATTTATAGAAATATATTTGGAAGACCAAAGAATCCTTGAAATATGTAACTTGGATAAAGTATGAAAATATCAAAAATAGATCAAGAACATGGTGTGCTTAAACATCTAAAACTTGTTTTATAAAAACATTTTTTTAAGGAAAAAACATGCCAAAACATAGTAAAACATTTAAACATGAAAGTGGATAATTCCTTCCATAATAATTATTTTATTTAATATATACTTTATTATATAATGAAAATACCTATTTAAAAATTCAAGAAATCATGTTTATCAATTTAAAGGCTTATTCATATGGTATGATTCCTTAAATACTTTCACTATTGAAATTAGTGGAACAACTATTTCTCAAGAAGATATAATAGAGAAAGAATGACCAAAATGAACATTGACGAAGAAAAACCCCAAAATTAAAACAATGGGAAATGAAACTTATGTCATTTTAAAATGTTATGGTTATATAAGAGGTGATAATATAGAAGAAATGGAATGAGGGTGAATTTTGTTTTGTGATTTACCTTCAAACATCAAGCACAAACTTGGAGGAAATCCATGAATCAACTATGGATGGAAGAGGAACTGTGGGAGAGGGATACATAGTGTTTCATGAGACAAAAGGAAGGGGTGAGGGGTGGTTTTTTATTAAAAATGAAGAGGAATAAATTGTAAAATATTATTTTTAATAAACCTAAGAAACACAATTTTTCAAGCCACCAGGCTTGGAAAACGGTACACCAACTCTGCTTTATCTACTGGGCTTCTGTTTCACAATTCTAGGGAAGTTCGTATGATTTATAAAATCTTGTTCCAATCATGCTGTTGGATCTGGAAACTATAATGGTTTTCATATAGTTTCCACATCGTCTATCAAACTGTGCGCCTTAACTATGTGACTAGCATTACATTCCCAAAAAACTCTTAGTTTTGGGAAAAAATTATCAAGAAGAGGATAAATCATAGAGGGAGTCAAAGATAAATAGAACAATATAATAGTGTCAGGTCTGGGTGTTACAAAACCTTAGGGGATTCAACGTTCTTTTCAATATATCCTTCAACATCCTATGGTTTAAAGGGAAGAGGGTTGGATTCAGTGAATTCAACGGGTTGGTTGATTTTTAAAACAAGCTAGAAAATCCATATTCAAGTTGTTTCAATGGGGTTCTCTTCGTGAATAACTCACTTCACAAACCCAATAAAATTTATGTATCCTTTATTTAAACCATGAAGTGAAATATTCACACTATGAATCTATTTATGACATAATACTATCACATATTATCCATTTAATAGTCTGTAAAATTGGATTTAACTATGCTAAAAATGCACTAATAAAAACAGGCCATCATCATCACTAGAAGAAGAATTGATAATGGTGGCCCTTTATCTATTATATATAATAATTGATAAAAGTACCAATTTATCAGAGTTTTTTACCAGTAATAGGGGTCACAATTCATCTAGCCTTTCATTATCACTAATAAAGGGGGCTTTATCAGTGCCAGAAATAGCACTATTAAAGGCACTTCTACTACAGTGTCCTATTTGAATAATAGAAAACAGAAAAAATGCACTTGAATGAAAATAAATCTATTAAAAAATACACCTATATAAAAATTAATAATTTAATTGAAATAAAATATACATCACAAATACAAAAAAGACTATATTAAAAATATTTCAATCAATTCATTGTATAATTACAATTGTAACTATTATCAACAAACATTTGAAAACCTCCCATTATCGTGGCACCTGTGACCCTCTATCAAAAAATCCAAATATTTGTATTAGTTGTTGAACAAACCATCCCAACTAGAGAAAAATAATCCACAATAATAATAAAACAATTATTATATTAGTAATACTATAAATAAATAAATAAAACAAAAAAGTGAAAAATACATTAATAAATTGTCAATTTTAATTAAAAGTACACACTTGGAGTTTTACCAGTCAAATTGTGCATCTGATTAAGGTGGAGATGATTCCTACATATCAAAAATTACTTGTTGATCATTTTCATAAATTACCAAAACCTGAAAAATATGTTTCATCACATTTGAGTACCTCACTATTCTCTTTTAATAAAGTGTTATTTTAAATTGTAATCTTGAACCTTGAGTCATACAAGTCACATCGTTTTTTAGGTTGAGAAGAGACTCATTAATACAATTTAAAAATGACTTATGAATTTTTATCATAATTTATCAATATAGTACAATCACATTTTCTTATTTTTTAGTGATTGAACCACATTTTGAACAAAAATGTCAATTTTAGACAGATAACAATCAATTTGCGTCATACTAGGAACAACATGTATCTGATTGAGGTGTGGCTAATTAATACATTTCAAAAATGACATCTTGATAGTTTTATTAAAGTATCAAAACAATATAAATTCATTTCATTGGTTTTGAGTATTTAACTTATGTTTTTTTTTACTAAAATTTATATTTCAAATACTTATGCACACTTGAATACATGTTGATCACATCACATGTCGAATTGAGTTGTGGTAAATTCCATCATTTTACAAGTGACTTACAGATCACATCCCAAATGTATCAAAATAATCTGAAATAATTTTCTTAGTTATGAGTATGTAATATATTTTTATGAAAATTACATTTTAAACAATAAATATATTCTTTGGGTTATATCAGTATCATCATGTTATAGATTTATGTTAGAGTCATTGTTACACATAATAATGGCAAATACATCATTTTCTTAAATAATAAAGTAAATTTGAGTGTATTTTCCTGTTTTTGAGTGAGTGAAATATATATTGAACTAAAAAGACAATTTTAAACTGATAAGGGACACTTTTAGTCATACTTGGAACATCGTGTACCATACATAGGTGAGGCTGATTCCAACACATCAGAAAATGACTTATAGAAAATTTCCCTTAAGTATATAAAACAATTCTAATTCTTTTTATTGTTCATGAGTTTTTCAATTGGCCTTTTTACGTAAATTAATAAAAATATTAAATAAAAATCCACAATTGGACTCATATTAGTCATTCCATGCATCAGATTGAGGTGAAATTGATTCCTACGCATCATTATTGACTTGTTGATCATTTTCCTAAAGTATCAAAATAATCTAGATGTTTTTTTCTGAGTTTTGTGTCTGCCACATGTCCTTTTAACTAAAATTAATGACTATTTTGAATAATAAGTCCCATTACGGTTCAAACTTGTCACATCGTGCATTGGATTGGGGTTAATATAATTCATACATTTGAAAAATGACATATGGATTATTTTCCTAATGTATCAAAACAATATGAATATTTTCTCTAGGTTTTGAGTATGCAACTTCTGTTTTTTACTAAAATTTAATTTCAAAATTGAAACATGCCCATTGAGTCACAACAGTCACATCGTGTGTCATTTTGACATGTGATTGATTTCAACTCATCAAAAGGACTTATGAAGAATTGTCTTAAATTTTCAAGAAAATCAGAGCATGTCTTCTTAGATTTCAGTGAGTAACACACTTTTTGATCAAAAATGTGAATTTCAAACTAATAACGGACACATTGAGTCATACCAGTCACAACATGTATCATATTTAGGTGAAACTAATTCCTACACCTCAAAAATAACATACAGACCATTTTATAAATTATCGAAACAATCTGAATGTTTTTTTCTCAATTTTGAGTATTTAATTTTACTTTTAAATAAAATAATATAAATTATAGATAAAAAGACAGAGTTTGAGTCATATCGATAACATTGTGCATCAGATTGGGGTGAATATAATTTCTACGCATCACAGATGATTTACGGATCACTTTACTAATGTATAAAAATAACATGAATGGATTTTCTCAATTTTGTGTATGTCACTATTTTTTCTTAGTAATATGTCATATTAAACTAGAAGCATATACTTTGAGTCATACTGGATACATCGTGTGTCAGGTTGACATAAGACCGATTCCTAAACTTTAGAAATGAGTTCTGAATCATTTTCCTAAATTATTAATACAATTATACTGACTTTTATCTATTTCAGTGAGTGACACACTTTTTGAACTAAAATGTGAATTTTAAACTGATAACAGACTCATTGAGTTATACCGGGAAAACAGTATATCCGAATGAGGTGAGACTAATTCCTACACACTATAACTGTCTTATGGATCATTTTCCAATTATATCAAAATTATAGATATATTTTCATGGTTTTGAGTATGACACTTTTCTTCTATTACTAATATTAATGAAAATTTTAAATAAAATGACACACATAGAGTCATACCTAGAACATCATGTATCAAATTACGGTAAAAATGATTCCTTCATATCAAAAGGGACTTATAGATCATTTTTCAAACTATCAAAATAATATAAACACATTTTTCAAGTATTTTAGTATAATTTTTTCTAAAATCAATGTCTATATTAAATAAAAAGAAACACATGGAGTCATATCGATCACACTGGGCATCAGATTGAGGTCTACCTACTTCCTACAAGCCACAAATGACAAATAGATTGTTAATATAATTTATCAAAACCCGTTGAATGATTTTTCTTTTTTTTGAGTATACCACTTGTGTTTTCTACTAAACATAATGTGAATTTAAAAAAAAAGGCATATTTGGAGTCATACAGGTCATATTGTGTGTCTGATTAAGGTGTGGATGATTCCTACACATAGTAAATGGATTATGGATTTTTTTATATGATATCAAAATAATCTTAACATTTTTCTCTCAATTTTAAGTATGTGATGTGTTTTTTGAAAAAAAATGTAAATTATAAGATAAAAATACATTTCAAGACAATTATAAAACACTGTATCGAAATAATGTGTGTATAATTGTGCATTTTATGTGGGTTTTTTCTTTCAACAATAAGAAATAATCAAAAAGAGAGAGAACATGTTCCATTTTAATGGAAGAGGAAAACCCATGCTGCCTGAAACATCCCATCCAAAAGTGCTAGGTTCACTATTTTCTAGATTCTTTATGATAGTTGAATGAAAAATATGACTTCCCAAAAGAAATGTGAAAAACTAAATAATTTTAAGATAAAAATTATATGGGATGTAAATTAAAAATAATAGATAAAATTGTAAAAATTTAACTAAATAATAAGTAGTAACTAACCTTTTGATGATGTCTATATACATTATTAACCCATTTTGTTTTTTCATTATCTAAGTTGTAGCCTCAAAGTAAAATCTCTCATGATCACGTTCTACTCCAAACAAACCACCCTAACTCTAGAAATATAATCCACATCTATAAAAAAATCCATTAGTCTTTTATTAATACTATAAAGAAATAAATTAGACATAAATATGAAATAATAAATTTATAAAATTTTATTTTTAAACTAAATCCATGAAATTTGAGTCATACAGGGTACTTCCTGGATTGGATTGAGTTATGGTTGATTCTAGAGTGTATTTTTATCCAATAGTTCATTATCATAGTACATGGGTGAATAATCCATTTTTATGAATTAATTTCTTCATGATCTCTATAAAAATTGAAAAAATATGTATTAGATAAAATGATGTTGAAATTAACTAAAAAAGTAGATAAAATGATGGTAAAATAAAATAAATAAGTAGTATGAAGTCACATATTCATGATATATATGTACATTATGATATTATTTTTGTTAGTCTTTAATTTATAAACAAATCTATTTCATATTATGAATATTATGACTTTCAATAGTAATGTTTGTATTGGGAAAACACAAATAAACAAAGGATTAAAGTTATTTCAAATGAAATAGTTGTTATCTTTTAATATAACACTTAAGGGATTCCAGTTTGTTGATGGTATATGATATTTCCCATAAAATTTCAAAAATAATAACCACAATATTTTCTATTTGTTTTTTGAGAAACTGTAGAAAAATTGGAAAATTAAAAATAAAATTTTTATATTTGTTTTAATAGTGACATCTTATTATATGTAGCCTAATACTTATTCACTTGTAGAACTGAAGAAGCTCCTTGTATAACTGGACTATCTTCATGCCATTATTTTGAAAATATTTAAACATAATTCAACAATAATATAATGATAATTAAAACATAATGAAAAATATATTACATGAATTTTAATTATAAAAACTTTCTTGTAGTGTGATAAAAATTGAAAAACATAAACACAAGTGGTTAGTATGTTGGGTAACCATATAGTGAATCAATAAAATAAATCATTAGTGTATCCAAATTGGCTGTAATGAGAATCCAATGTTTCATAAAAATGAATTAGTAATGAATTCAGTGAAAATATATTTTATATGATAAAATTTATATTTTGGACCCCACATTGTTGGTAATAAGAATTGTTTTTTGTCCGTAAGTTTTCTTTCAATGGATGGTGCTAGTTTTCTACTATTTCATCAATTTGATCTAAATCCAATGATATTTTTTTGTAGTAGTTTTTTGAGTACTAATGAGTCTATATTTATGTTCATTGTGGTTTCCCATAAAATAGTATTGATATATACTCTTAAAAAAATTGTTGTATTAATTTCTAATCGAAATGGTAGATCATTTATTGGAAAAACGAATCATGAAAACACACCTCATGTATACATTTACAACTGAGACTCCTAGACATTAATACATGAGAATTTAATTTACATCCTCAAGATAAATGTTTTTTGTAATAGATTCTCATTACTTTTCTATTTAAAATCAACTATTAAATTTCTACCATTTTTAACATTATATCCACATGATACATCAATGTTAGTAAATGAAGATATTGAACAGGTAGGGTAAAAGATCTTTGTGATGATATTTTCAATTGTTCTGCTGATCTATTAGATTTTTTTATTCTAACCATCATTTCATCCCATTCATTTATCTTTCTATAATAACATTATTTGGTTTAGGATATTTTTTATTAATTGATGAATGTTTTTCAGGAAAAAAATTAGAATTTAATACCACCTTGTCGGCTTGTTTTTTACATGATCTGATAGCCATGATATGAATTTTCTAATATCTTTCTCGATCATGAATATTTTCGTCATCAAGTCGAATTGGTAGATTGATTCATTTCTTATAAACTATACTAATACCCACTCTCACATGACTTGTTGGAAGTATTATGTTGTGTAGAATATCCTCATGGATATTGAACATGGTATCCCCTTTAACATGGAGATGGTTTTATTTTGATAGATATATATCAAAATCATTTTCACCGGATAGAATATGAGTATAAAAATAATATATTTTTATTCTTGATTAAAATTTCAAATAAAAAATTATGTGAATATTGATTACATCATATAAGACTGATCATTGAGGGTAAAGGATCGCCTCAAATCTATTGGTGGTGGGGGGTCTTCATGTAGCTGTTTTTCAGGATTTGTTTCTTATATTCTCTTAATACCTATAAAATTTTATACAAAATCACACTTCAAATGAAAATTATATTCAATATCATAAAATCATTCCAATATAACTTCCATTTTTTTATATTTATCCCCCTCTTTATTTTTTTCTGAAAATATTTTTGGGGTGTTACACCAAAACCCTCACCTCTAATGTGGCCATATTGTTCTATCTGTTTCAAGGCCATTAATAGTATTTGTTCGTAAGATATAGCTTATAATGATTCATATTTATATGTTGGATAAAAATTTATAGGAAAATAATTAATCATTGTTATTCAATTCTGATTTAAAGAAGACTCAATTTTTAATATTCCATATTTACTCAAGCTTCCAATAATTTTTTTGTGTTATCAACTTTTATAATCCCATATTTATTTTCACATGCCTCCTTCTATATCACATGATGTGGAATGGATTTAGTTTTTTAATTTTATTCATCAATCTATATATAAACATAGGAACATAGTTATGTTATTATTTCATGTTATACAAAAGTATTAGGATATATTAAAAACATATACAATTTTTTTCTAATGAATCATACCACTTCCTTGATTTACGGTAGGCGTACGTTGGTTTTTCCTCCCATTTATTATTTTTAGCTCAAATTATATATATCATAAATTGTCCATTCTTAATCAAGGTATTTCATGCATGTGTTTTCAAACAATACATTACCCGCCACAATGTACCAACAAATATGTCCCCTCACAACATCTAGTAAATGATTCTCACATTTCGTTTCATATCAAATGTGCATACATTTGCAGTGGGTGTCGGTATATTTTTTATATATCATATTTGAGATATAAATTTGTTATAATTTCTCAAAATCCTATATGATCCTTTCTAGAAACAATTTATATAAATTTATTTCGGGATTCATCTACTTTAAATTCACTCTAAATGGGATAATGAAGAGTTATTAAAATTCTCAATATTTTATTATTTAGTAATATAAATAATTTATATCATAATTCTAACCTAATATCTTCTAAAATTAGTTTCTTTAGCATGGAAACAACATGTTTACCTTAACCTACATCAATGGGTATGCACTGCTGAGTAGTGATCCCAATGAAACTACTGAACATGGCCTTTTTGGGTTAACATCCTTACCGCTTGAATTCCATCCAACCATGAATTTCATTAATTTTTTTCATAAAAATTATACTAACTTTATCACTCTACAATGCTCTTATTTTTTCTGGGACACCAGTTCGTTTCCTTTTACTATTTACTCAGTTTCAACATCATTAATATATAGTTCATCTAAATTGGTAGTATCAAAATGTATTGAAGGTTGTTGGTCCTATGTACTAGATGAACCATCGTGTTGATAAACACATTGGTCCTCAATATTATGAGAAATGACACATTCATAATTCATTATCATGAAATTTGGTTCAATATATAATTTAGATTATGTAAATACAGTAGTGAAAAAATAATAATATTAGATAACAAAATGTATTTTACAGAAAATATAACTTGGTTATTGAAATATCTTTTTTATAGGATTAAGGGATTTTAACCATCTATAAATTATTCAAATCCCTTAAATATAGTATCCCCTGACATAAAACACCCCATCTATATTGAGACCATTATGAAATTATTTTGATGACGTAATTATAAGGTCATAATCACTTGAATTTTCATCTATCCCATCAGCGATTATGGTAGATAAGATAAAATTTGACCACTTTATGTTTACAAAATATGGACCATAAATTTATTTTACTATAATTGATTCCATAATAAACAGTTCATCATTGTACTTATCCTTACTAAAATCCACTTTTATGAATCTCAATTCATCTGTTTTAACAGAACTCTAATTATTAACACACTTTCATTGAGAAATTGTCACATTGAATATTATATAATCTAATTACCATACTTTTTTACAATTCCAATGTATGACATATTCACATAAATTTTATTTCTATCCTTTCTACCAGATATACACATTTCTTCAACCACAAGTGTAAATCTGCTATTTTTCATGGAAATTCCTTTATATTATTCAATTTTGTTGAATGTATAACTATTAATTACATGAAAATTATAAGATAATACATGAAAAATTGGTCCTCCATCAATCCATCAACATCATTCTAAAATTGAATTCATATCATCATGTAACTCCTTAAAAATATGGTGACAAAACAAACCTAAAAACTATTGATTAGGTGTATTTGATATCCTTCATTCATCCCTTGATGGATACAAATTACTAGTAATTTCATTATGGGGTTCAAAATATGGTAAAACTACTAAAATGTTATGAAAAACATAAAGGCATACCTCCTCTTAAACCAACATATCATTTTCTATAGTTTTAAATATTGACAGGTCTATAAATTCTCTACATATATATTTGAAAAATAAATAGTGACTGGTTAATGTATGATGAATATTCTTAGTAAAAATGTAATGTAAAGCTACATCCAATAGATCTATCGTAAAAACATGACAGTAATTTTATTTCATACCCTTTAAATTTAAATAAATAATTGACATGATATTATTGATATTCTTTGAATACCTCTATTAAACCTTTACATCATTTAGGAATATGAAAAATTTGTATCTCTCTTTATTGGAAAGAGTGTAAGTAGCTGGAGGAAGAAAATTCTATTTTTCACGCTTCAATGGAACCAACTCTTCATATATTCCCATGTCAATCCTATCTAACCTAGACTTAATTACATCCTATTTTTCTAGATTAATTTTGTAACATGAAAATAACAATGTTAATATTTTTTTCCAAATGGATGAAATCATGAAAATTTCTGACATAAAAAAAATCGAGTTTGGTAATTCCAAATAATTGATATCTTTTTACAACAGATTTTTATATGGTTTTTCGAAAATGGTTTTCCAAATGTAGTTTCCATGTCTTTTACAGACTCAAACAGTTGATCACATATTAGGGGATATGGTGTTGTATGTTCTTATGAACTACTATTGAATAAAGTCATCCAATAATGATACTTATGTTTTTGGGATAGAAATATATAATGTCCTAGAAACACAGTCTTTCAAGAATAGTTAACCCTAATTGAATGTGTACCATGTTCACAAATGGGACACCCTTGAGTTCCCTTTAATTGTATATTATAATAAATTTCCATAAGCAGGAAATTCATTTATCATCCCATAAATATTCATTTCTGTATGAATCATACAACATAATACCTTAATCACACAATAATTTCAAATATTCAATCAATAGATCCAAATAATCATCAATATCAATACCTTATTGTTTTGGTCCTGATATAATAATAGATAAGATAATGTATTTTTATATCATGCATAACCAAAATGGAATTTTATAATTTATGAACACAACCAGTCATGTACTGTGAGAGCTACTTTGAATACCAAAAGTATTCTCTCTATCTTTACACAACACATGATGAAGGTTTCTTAGCTCATTTCCAAATTCAGGATACTCTTGATCAATTCTATTCCATAGAGGAGCATTTTCAGGGTGATTAATTTTACCAAAAAATTTTCTTGTATCTCATTCCATGCTATGTGCTTTATAGTCTCCTCAATTCTATGTGGGATCCTAAATAGTTGAATGATTGTAATATATCATAATAATTTCATGGTATTTGATTAATCTTTATTTTATTTATAATCAACATAGTTAGGGAATTCCTTATTCTATTTTTGGTCCTTTCAAAATATTTCATAGCCATTTGGAAAGGCATGTTTTCTTTCATAGATCATACCCATTGAACATAGAATTCATTTAGTGTTATATGTTTGGATATAAATCCCATTATATATTGGGATAATAAAATTCAAGAGACCATGTGCTTCATAAAAACTATAATCACACTGTCATAACATTCAAGAGACCATATATTTCCTGAATTTAAATTATACAGCTTTAGTATGGCTGCCAATGTTGTATATTTAGCATAGCCAGCATACGATGGTATCATTTCACAATGCTTTAACTTCTCAGAAAATTTTGTAGAATCATGTTGTTCATCATCAATTTTCATTTTCATTTACTCAATTAAATTTTAATCATCACTCACACATGTAATAACATCCATGATGAAGTCTTATTCATTATACACACTTGACATCATACCATATTATCCATAAAATGGTGTGGTATCCCAGTCACTAGCTACATTTACTTTTATACCATGTGTAGTCCAATATTTATAACATTGATCTATTCTATGATAGTTAAAGTGTTCTTTCAAATACTCCAGACTAATTTTTCTTCAATAAAAAATTTTAAAACACAAATAAATTATTAGTTAAGGGTTATACACATTATATTTTGAAAACATGATGAACTATTTCACCCCATATTCATACTCTTCTGTCATGAAATTTACATCCATAAATTGTTTATTCATATCCATCCTATTTTATCTAGTAATATTTATATTTAAAAAAAATTAATAAATACACAAAATCTTCCTTCTATATAAGGGGATAATAATAATTTAATGTTTCAAAATATTTCATCATGCTATGAAAGAAATGGGTAATTGAATTTAAGAAAAGAATTACTCCACTACTGGTATGTGTTATTATTTGGATTCATCCATAATGATAAATGATACCTAGTAAAGTATGTCTATTGATTAGGGTATTTCATGTAACATAATTTTATTTCAATAAGGGATGTGGGAGATGAGTCTCACACAACAAAATTAAATAATAACTATTTGGGAGATAAAGCTTATGAGGATGGAAGTTGTATCCTTAAATTTAAATGTTCCCCAGATGAAGAGTTCCTAAATCACTAGATTATATTTCATAGTTTTGTATCCAATGTGTAAAAAAGAAGTAACAATATTCTAATACATAAAAGGGGATCCTTGATTGGTGTGATCATGAGAAGACTCAACTAGATGGCCATACAAACACTCATGTAGATCTGACCATTCTAGTTCTAACATTCAAATAAATCCTTAAATTAATCTATAAAAAGGAAAATTCATTTGTCTAAAGGACTGAATTTTATTATTTCTTATTTTATTTCGAGGATAGAGTTGTAGGAGTGGGTTCATGATAGATATCCTAGGTATTTGATGAAATTAGTGACATTCCCCTTCCTAATGATAAATTATCAATTCCCTTGAATCTTTAATGTTCCTTTGGTTTGGTTATAGTGGATGGTTTTATTGTATGATACCAAGGTAATACATTATTTCCCTTTTCTATAATCATACATCATATAATAAACAAACCAATCCATAATTTTATGGATCTATTTCTATAAGAGGTCAGAGTACAAAGTGAAAATCTAATTCAAGTGGGAAATTTAGAAAATTCATTCAACATAAGTCTTAATATAGGAATCTAATTATGAAATAGACAGATTGATCATATTAGACAACACAACATGAGAAAGAACACTTAGGGATAAAATTATTGTGACTTTCCAATACTAAAAAGTGCAAGAAATATGATGTTTTCATCATGCATAAGGGTAAAATTTTTAACTCTTCAATGAGTAATTCTGAGATAAAATCTTCCCAATAATATAATATCATTTTTTAATATTTTTTTGGACCATGAAGAAGTATTAAAAAAAATAGAGGAAACTAAAACATTTACATTATTGATAAATTTAACTAATTTAAACCTATTTTCTTGGTGAGACATAAATCATAGGATATAAATATGCTCAAAGGTTTTACAAGAGAAGTAGATAAGGATTGTAATTTATACTTATAGATAATCCAGAAATATAATGGTATGGAATTTATATGGGGAACAATTGATGATTATTTTGATAATAATTCTATGAACCATGAATATAGTGTATTGTATAATACATAATAATATGTTTTTTTAATAGAATAATAAAATTTTAAATGAGATGGCTCCAACATTACTAATACAGCATACTGAATTATAAAAACACCCTGATGAATCAATTAACACTAAATTAAAATTACAAAAATCAAGTCTAAATTCAATGTGAAATTAAAAAAAAAATCTGTTATTTAGACTATCATTGGAATCCCAAATATTATCCTAATTCTGAAACATCATTAAAATCCAATTTATTATAATTAAAACCAATAATTTTCCCATAAAATCACATTTACATTATAAAAACTGATGAATCCTATAACAACAAAACTTTGGGATACATTTTATTATTTTTTAAAAATTCATGTTCAATGCTAAAAAACTTTTTACCATTTATTTAAATTGACTATGAAAAAAAAATTATTCATTAAAAACATTTATTATAAATTCAAACACCTAATTCATTTTCAAACATTCTTAGAATCCTCTGTAAATATTTTTTAAAAGAATCCCCTTTTCCATTTTGAACCGTGGTTTGAAAATTATAACTATAGCCAACCCCCTTTGAGAATCTTAGTTCACCTATTATACTATATAATATGTATGTATATATATATATATAATAAAGGAAATATAAAAAAATTTATAATTTATTATTTGAAAATGATTTTTCATAATAGAAAAAACTACTATTTAATATAATCATTGTTTCACATAAAAAAATATTAAATTTTTGAAAAGAAATTCAACAATGAAAAGAAAAATAATGAATAAAATTAGATTAATGGTAACAATAAACATGATCAATAAAATGATCACCCCAACAAGAGGGAAGGTATTTTATGTTTTATGTTTGAATGAATATTTTTCAAATACGTATGATGGATTAATTTATTAATGATAAAGTGTAATTATTCAAGAAACATTGATGACAGTTGCTGAGTGGGCGAGAGAGGGAACTGTAAAATTTGAAAACAATAGCCATCAATAAAATAAATCATGTTCTATAATTTAGATTTATAATGTTATTCTAGAGTTGGTGCATTGTTGGAAAATAAGGATAATAGATAAGAATCATAGGAATCAAGAAAATAAATAAATGGAAAGAGGAGGAGGACAAAGAAACACAATTATAGAATAGATCTCATCCATATTAAAATCATTTTAGAATACTCGAGTTTGAGTCTAATGTATTAAGCGATGGACCTAGGTAGGTTCCATTTCATTCATGAACTCAAATGAAATCCTGATTATATTAATTGAAAAAATTAAGGAATATCATGAAGTCTATTATTCAAAAAAACAAGGAGGATCGAATTGAGAGTTTGAGAAGGAATAAGATGTGAAGAGGGTTAGATGTTTAGCCTAGATGATCTCGAGGGAATCTGTTTAACATGCAGGTTGATTTCATGGAAAATATAATTAAATAATTGGATAGGCCAAGAACCCTTGGGAATTTTTATTCCACCTTAAGATTCATTCAATCAGTCTATCATGGTATAATTTAATAGATTCATTCTCACTTATAAAAACACCAATGAAAATTATTTATAAGTGAATCATTGGATACACTAGGGTTTATTTTTTCAAAAAAAATATTACCTTTAATAATAATACACATCCGCACACTCTACACATATATATTGGATAATTAAATAAACTTAAAATCCACATTTTATTCAACAAAAAACACACACATAATAATAGTAGTAGTAATAATTAATCAATTTTAAAATTAATTTAAAACACCCCATAAATACTATTAAGAATATTATAATAATGAAATACACTTTCAAAGAAATTTCAAATTTAAAATTTAAAATTACGAGTGTACCCATTTTTTTATCAATAAAATATTTTTAATGTTTTTATTAAAAATCAATGGTACACAATAGGTAGTGGATTCATTCATTTTATACCAATTCATATTGTATTTTTTTCATACATATGAAGTGAGACCCTCCTTTATCTTCATGATTAGACTTAGGCTTTATGTCTTACATCTTCCATTCAAAAACGAGTCGATCATTAGTCTTATTACTAATTCTACTGGTTTCTACCATTTCTCCAACTAAAGAATTAACATAGTTTCTCATCCAATCTATCATCACATTTGTGTTGATATAAACCCCTAGAATATGACACCATAGGTTTCCTGGATCGAAAACGAAGGTGATTAATGATGTAAACAATCTATTAAATTTAAATTATTAGGGTATTGCTATTATTATTTTTATTTTAAGAAATTAATCATTAAAATATATTGTAAAATTATATTTCGGAGGAAGAAAGTAACACAAGAAGTGTAGTTTTGAATCCTTGTTAGGATAACAAAAGGATAATTAGAGGCTTCTTTCATAAAAGAGTTCCTCATATAATTCTAAACCTCCAAGATCACAATAAGCAGACAAGGGGACAATGGGTCACTTTGAAAGCACCCCCTAGAGGTTTATAGATAACCTCACATATCACCATTAATAACGAAAGTGGTGAATTCGATCTTAATAACATGGACCTAACCCAATAATGAATGTAATGAGAAATAATTAGAAAGAAATTTTGTTTAGAAACAAGGAGAAAAAATATTGGCCACAAATATAGAAACATGATTCATAAAAAAATATAGGAATGTAAATGGATAAGATTATTTATGTTCTTTGGACCTCATTATTACTACATACGTAGATGATGTAGGGTAAAAGACCTAGCTATAAGAATAAATTAAATAGGAGATTAACTAATCGGATACCTTAGACCATGAGATGATTGATTCGTTGATGAAGAGACGCGAGGGTTCAATTTAATGAGTGGTAGGTTCTATAAGGGTTTGGTTCTACGAGATCTTGAAGGAAAGATGGAGGAGGACGATATTAAGATTATATTTAAAACATCAGGTAGGGATTTTATCAGTGATTTTAATAAAGTGTGGATATAGATAATTTTTATGAATGCTAAAATAGAAAGCACATGTAAAACTATACATTATCAGCATAAGAATTATAAGGATGATAAAGATCTAATCATAATAATATACTAATTTATTCCCATTACAATTATAAATAATAATATTAACCATTAGTTGAAAATATTTATAGATATATTGATATTTTCATATATATTTATAAAATTATATATATATAAATATAATTATTAATTAAATATATTTATTATTAATAACACGACTCATGAGTCGGGTATAGCCCATTGCAAAAAAAATTATTAAAATAAAAGGAGAGTATAATTACAAGGGGATTTACATAAATTTGATTGGAAAACACCATGCATATCCAAATCAACCAATTCAGAGAAGAAATAAAGAATGATAAAATAACATCTTGAGAACATCTATTCAATTTCCCTTTTTGATAGTGCATCAACAACTTTATTTTCTTCCCAATACACAAGAGTGACATCAAATTCAAGCTAATCAATTAGACAAAGGAATTCAATCCATAGTGGGATAAATCTCCATGGGGTGTATTGGGATCATGTATTTAAAAAATGAACAACATTAGTGGAAATAGACTCCACCCAAATACATATTCAGTTATGCTAAACTAAATATTTTATAACATTAATGATTTCTAACAACTTGGTATTAATTGTAGAGAGAATATCGATAATGTGATAGAAGAATCCATTAAAGAGGCCCCAATGGGAGAAAAAGACACCACCACAACCCGAGGTCCCGGTGCACCTAAATTCATCTTGTCTACAATATCCTATAATAATGAAGAGATTGTGGGTATCCATATAATGGATTTTTACTGATAAAATTTCTTGATCCTGCAAGCTCCACCAAAAATTTTTAGTATAATAAGATCATATATATCAGTATTCATCAAATCCATTTGGATCTTGGATGAATCCATGACTTCCTTATAAATTGCAGTGAATCTAGCATGCAAAGTTATTTGTTGATTCTCAAAGGCAAGAGCATTTTTTACACTCCAAACATGGGTAATGGCAGTAGAAGCTGTTGTGTACAACATTCCTTTTATTTTCCTATTGTAGTGAGATTAACATATGAACCTCATAATATCATCAATGTTATCCAGCCTCACATTGATCCCAAACACAAACAAGATATTTATTCTGAGTTAGCATGAGAAACTACAAGAAATGAAAACATGATCAATAGTTTCAATATATTTATTATAATTTTTTATTATATATATATATATATTCATATGTATGTACAATTATAATTAAAAATATATATATATATATAATTATATATTTAATATTAATTTATAAAATTATACATATATATATACTAATATATAAATATATATATTTATAAGATAATAATAAATATTATTTAAATGTATTTTAAATATTTCTATAATTTTGTAAATATATATATATATCTAATTAGAATTATAAATAAATAAATTTTAAAATATTTCTATAGAAATAATAATATATAAATAAAAATATAAATGGTATATCTATTATGTAAATATTACTGTTATAATTTTTTAATTATTTAAATATATATTATTTTATAATTATATTTATAGTTAATTATATTTTAAAATTAGTTATTTTTAATTATAATTATAAAATCATAAATATAATAAATATATTTATAATTTAAATTTTTTAATTTTAATTTTATAAATATTTATTTACTTATTTATAATTTCATAAATAATTTTTAATATATATATATATATAGTTTGGTAATTAAATATTTAAACTAAAAAATTATTAAAAAATCATTTAAGTAGGTTATTTATATAAATTTAAAACTTATTTTAAATATTTAAACTTAATTAATAAAAATGAATAAATATTACTCAGATAAATTACAAACATATTGAAAATATTACATGTATAATAAAAAATATATACATAAATAAATATTATAAAATGGTTATATTTCATTTAAACATTATTAGTTAAAATATAATAATAAATAAATAAATTAAACTAAATAAATTACAAAAATATTACAAAGGGAATTCAAAACATTTACATGAATTACAACATACTTATGTACACAAATATATATATATATATATATATATATATATATATACTACGTCCATAAGAATCACATACAAGAAGGATACAGTTGCTCAAAATCAAAAATGGGTATAAATAATCCCTAATGAATATTGAAGAAAAAGGATCATGGGGGGAAAACTGTGAAGGATGAGATAATCCAGCGATGCATAGATTTCTTTGTGGACCATCCCTCTGTGTGGTGTTTCACTGCTTTGTGAACTATAATACGAATGAAATCGTTCATGGGATGAGGTAGTATCACTAGCAGCCAATGACAAAACAATGTTATTTACAGGTCTGTTCATTGATTTCCTCCCTTTGGAATTATCATCCCCATGAATGAGATCGTTCGCGGTATGAGGCTGTTTCACAGGTTCCCACAGATGAACCACGAAGATTACGATGAGCTCTACACCAAAATGCATAAAACATTTCCATTATGAGATTATAAAAAAAAGCATGATCACCTACCATGAATGAGAAGTATTTCCTCCTATTATCTTCAAAACATTTCTACCTTCTCCGAGCTTTCCTCATGTGTTTCTGGATCATCTTCACATTCTAATCTTATTCATCAAAAAATTATTGTCCCATCAACTTTCATTACCGGAAATCATCCCAAAAACAAGGAGTTCAACGTCAATTTGAAATAATGCCTCAGAAGGTGCAATATGTATACTATAATTAAAACTATTATTATAATAAAACCCATTTAATGAAATATGTTAATACCAACTTCCCAAATAGAAAATTTAATAGGCTCAAAATATATATTATAAAATAATAAATATTTGAGGGGGCGAGTAATGATTTCCTACCATAAGAATGACTACCCCTGTGACCAAATCATTTGTGGGTCGGGGCATCCTCCTAACCGCCATCAAAAGAAGGCATGAAACCCCTCGCAAACGACCATCCATCCTAATACTCGACCACTTAATTTCTCTAAAAAAGGATATCGAACAGAATCGAGGGAGGAGGACAAAAAACCATGATTTTCAGAGGAAAGCCTAGATGAAGGCAACTGTATTGAGATTTCTATTCCTTGTAGGTAAAAACCCACAGTGGATCATTAAGGGTGAAATAAAAGAACATTTATCCAATGGATAACATGAATAAATTTGTGAACACCATCTCGCATGGCATAACTGGATGGCCCCTTTACAAACTAGCACCCCACAGAGCAAAATCATCTGCGGGAAAAATGATGCCCCTTGTGGAAAAGTGCTATGTGGGAGGAACATGGCCCCATGTTTCAAATCGTTACACAGATGAAACCTAAATTTTCATAACTCCAGGCTACACGAATGGTACCCTCACCTATGTGGAAACATGCTATGTGGAGGGAACCCCATCCCAAATAAAAACAAGATACGTAGAGTGGCACTACGCCAAAATTTGTATTTAGTGACAGTTTTTTTTTTGTTTAGCGGCAGTTTTGGAAAAATGCCAGATAGTTTTTTAAAACAACCGTAGAATGATTTAAATATGGTTATTAATAAATTATTATTAATCAATAATGATTAATCAATTATCACTAATTAAAAATTAATAATTAATAATTAATAATTAATAATTAATATCTACACAATATTATTTAATAAATATAATATAACTGAATAATAAATAAGGAAATATATAAGATGGAAATAAAAGATAAATAAATAAATATTAAATATTAAATTAAAAATAGTAAATAATAAATAGTATATAGTATATAGTAAATGGTAAATAGTAAATAGTAACTTTTAAATAATAAATACTAAATACTAAATACTAAATATATAATATATAATATATAATATATAATATATAATATATAATATATAATATATAATATATAATATATAATATATAATACATAATATATAATTCATGATATATAATATATCATATATAATATATAATATATAATATATAATCGATAATATATAATATATAATACATAATAAATAATAAATAATATAAATAATATAATACATAATATAAAATAGATAATATATAATATATAATATATAATATATAATATATAATATATAATATATAGCATATAATATATAAGACATGTATAAATAATAAATTAATTATAAATTAATTAATATATGATAAATAAATAACAAATCAACAAATAATAAATCATATTTCATAATTCATAATTCAGAAATCATAAATCATAAATCATAAATCATAAATCATAAATCATAAAAATTAATTACTTATTAATTAATAATCAAGAATGACTAATAATTAGTAATTGATAATTAATAATTAATAATTAATAATTAATAAATTATATTTAAAATTTTATAAATAATTAGTAAATTATTAAGAAATAATTAATAATTAATTAGTTAATAGTTAATAGTTAATTAATATTGAATAAATAAATAGTCAATGAATAATAGACTAATAATAAATTAATATTTACTAAATTAAAAATTAAATAAAAAATAAAAAATAATAAGGATTAATTAATTAATTAATTAATTAATAAGTATAAATATAAATAATTAATTAATGAGTATTTAATAATTAATAATTGATAAATTATAATAATTCATAATTAATAATTGATAAATAATATTTAATAATTATTAAATATTAATTAATATTAAAATTTTAATATTTAATATTTAGTATTTAATCTTTAATAAATAATTAATAAATAGTAAATAGTAAATAAATAATAAATTAATAATGAATGAATGATAAACTAATAAGAAGTAAATAATTAATAAGTAATTAATAAATAAAAAATAAATTTATAATTAATGTGTACATAATAACTAAATAATAAATAAATAAATAAATAAATAAATTTATCAATAAATAAAATGATAAATAATTAATTAATTAATTAATAATAAATAACAATAAATAATAAATAATAGATAATTAAATAATAATTAATTCCTTAATAATTAATTAATTGATTAATTAATTATTTAATATATAAATAATTATTAAATAAATAATAAACAATTATTTAATTAATTAATTAATTAAATTATTAATTAATTAATTAATTATATAAATCATAAAACGTTAAAAACCTCTAATGACCCTAAAAATAATTAAATGACCATAAATTCATATTCGAGACTCATTTTTCTACGCCACAACCTGTAAAATCGAAGATCACAAAATGAGCTTCGATATGATATGTAGTACAGGCCGAACGAGCATCTAGATCAAAAGTTATAACTTTTTGAATTTTATGAAATTGGGGTCTACAACTAAAACATCTATTTCGGTGGAATTCTGTGACTTTATGGAAAAATAAAAAGGGTTACAATACTCAAAGAGTTAGTACCATACCTAAATAGAGTAGATATCATTGCAATCTTCGATTTGATATGTGGTAGAGCCCAAACAGACACCCGGATTAAAAGTTATGACCATTTGATATTTGAATTCGATTTTTGACATTGGAAATTTTAATATATTTTTTCATTTGGTTATCATGTGATGAAAATTTCACTTGGTTTCAACTGATCTAATAAGCTTCAATTTGACTGGTTGTGGGGCTAAAATGGACTCCTAGATCAAAAGTTACGGTAAATTGATGTCAAAGTCTATTTTTTAACTTATTGACGATTTTTTTTCATTTTAAAAATGTTATTAACTAATATTTATAAATATTTAGTAATTGACACAGTATAAATATTTAACATTATAAATAATAAACAAAATTTTATTGTAAATAATAAATAAATGTTAATAATAAATAAATAAGTAATTTTTAATAAAAATTCTTCAATTTCGTGGAAGTTTTGAAAAAACTGCTGCTAATGAATTGTTAATTTTTTTGAATAAATTTTAAAACATTCATAAATAATATTTTAAAAAAATTTAGCAGCTGTTATTTTGAAGAGAGTTTCAAAACTGCCACTAAATTTTCGATCAAAAACAATTTGGCGATGGTTTTGAAAACCATCGCGAAAAAACCGCCGATAAAACACTATTTTCTTGTAGCGTGAGGCCTCAAAGATTGTTTTGTGCTCTAGATCCCATCACACCCTTTCATCGACACATCAGGACCAATATTGGCCGCTCTGCGAACCAGTCCCACAACCTCATAATATGGCCTCTTCTGAAGCCTCCTAACATGCTTGATCATACCATCTGTCACATTAGTGTGCCCTCTCAAGTCTACATACATGTGGTAAGTAGATTCACACATGTAACCTCTACAACAAGAAAGACCCCCAGAATGTCATTGGGTATACCTTCTCATGGTAATGAGAGTTTTATCCTTTGTGGTGGTCATGTGAACCACTTAGTTCTAGGTGGGGAAGGTGAGGATCATGGTTACCATTTCCTTTGATTAGGAATGATATCCTCCACACCTATAGAATATTTTAGTGCGTCTCTCCTGGATTAAGCCCATAGTCTTTCTTATAGGAGTTTGATCTCTTTCCCCTCTTTACTAGGCCAGGACATAGCTGGATGGATCACCAAATTTATCTATCGTAGCTATAAAAATAAAATAAGATACATGAACATTGAATACCCCCTCCCTCTCCCTTTTAGGATTCAACACCTCATCCATCACTAGACAGAATGGATCATACAATATTTAAATCCATTTCTCCCTCTTGTTTCTCACACCGAGACTGACTCACATGGGCTTAGTGGTTATTATCTATTATTCCATCTACACGGTCCCAATCCAAATGGGACTTATTCATAGATGTAATCCCCAAACTCTATTCATATGGGACTCTTATACGGTATAAGACCCAATCATATCAACTCAAATGGGCCTTCTCCATCGATCTAATCCCAAAAATCCATTCAAATGTGCATGTCCCATGTGTAATCCCCAACCACATGCTCCTATGGTCCTCCTATAAGGTTTAATCTGAAACTTAATGAACTACACAGGGTCTAATTCTCAACTAACCAGGAAACGTAGGAAGACTCCCTAAGGTCCAAACCCAACACTCAAATTCACCATAATGTTATTTGGGCCACATTCTCAATAGGGTCATATACACCTAGGAGAACACATCTCTTCTAGGTCCCCCAATCCACCACATCATAACTCCCACACCATCCTTGACAAGGACCCTTTAACCTAGACATCCTTGTCGCATAACGTTGAATAGCATGGGTGGGTTCTTGTAATATGACCTTAAAAGGAGATGTTTCCTATTAAGTGGCACTAAACAATGTGGGTTTTGATTCCTTTCCAAAGGATATATAGGAATCCAATTATATCCATTCAAACTCAACATCAAAATAACTTATATCTTCTTAGATGAAAAAAACCACTAGAACACCTCACTACATGGCTTAAAACTTGCATCTTTCTAGTAAACGGCCAAATAATCACTAATCCACCATAAAATGGTACCATTGATAAAGAACCTCATATACATATAAGTATACTAGTAAATGGATAACCTTAAATATATATAGATGATTATGAACCCATGAATGGTCATAATTGATCACTAACTCATGATGATCCATGTATTCATACTTTGGAATGATTATAGGATTCATCAAAATATCTTAAATCTATAATAGAGCCCTAGGATAGGCTGTAGTTCCTCCAAAAAGGGTGTGATGAGATAGTATTTCATTCCTCACAAACAATGTGAGTTCTTAAGTTTCATTGGACATGTTCCCCCAATGACTTTCTATCTTTGGAATGTAGGTCCATGAGTTTCAAATGATATTAGTTCCATTCCTTTTTTTCAGTTCAATGAACAAAACTTATTGGAAAATTTCTAAAGGTAATGTACCTGTCCTGAATGATTACACACTATTAAACCCCTGGTAATCAATCATTTGGTAAAAAATGGTCTTCCATCAGAAACAAAATAGTGAACCCAATTTTAATCCTTAAACAAAGTGGTTGTGTTATCCCACTTTATTCCCCTTTTGAAACCAAAATGGAAGAGGGACAAATGAGGCCATAAATTATGCATGTGGTGATGAGATGCTACATTTCAGGGGTCTTGTTGTCTCTAATTGTCTTTTATATTATTGTAACTCTTCAATAGAACCCTTTTTAATAATGTCGAATCCCACCAACATTTTTGAACTTTCATATCATCCACCACACAGGATGGGTCCTCAACCAAACCGGGGATTCCATCACACACCCAACATCATCACTAATAGGTTTCGAATGCAATGGTCCAAGCGTACCACCAAAACGATACTCTCTCATTTATGGAGTTAAATTGATAGGCCCTTTTCTCTATGAACCCCACTAGTAATCTGCCTAGATATAGTCAGTAGTCTAGAAGTAGACGTCCCCGATATCCATCTCAGAACATTTCAAAAGAAATCCCTTAGATTGTGATAATTTGTTCCTACCATACCTTAGGGAGGATGATGAAGTGGTTACGAATGACATTATCCCACCAACACAAGGGACCCACACAAGTTACCTTTTCTGAAATCATCACCATCAATACCATGTGGCCTAGTATTCACACCATGAAGAGTATATAGCGCCATGGGCCTCAAACAAGGTTAAATGGACACAGACCCCCTGGGTGGTCCACAAGGGGTGAAGATTAGACAATTAGGATCCTGACATCATCCTTATCCCTACTAAATAAGCCTTCCATGTATGTATTAAATAAACCCATGGGAAAATGTATATTATTGCTCACACTCATGAATCCCATTAAGAAAATATGGTGGAAACCCAAGAGACTATGAAAATATGTATTCATTCACAGCTTTCCCTCCATTAAAATATGGTGCAAAATTACGGGTTGATAAAAATCCTTGTCCATGCACATGAATCCCTCTAGTCAAATATGGTTGAAAATTATAGTAGACACATATTCCTACTAATTCATATGAAGATGGTCAGTCAAATACTATGGAAAATAATGAATAGACATTTATTCCTACTCACACTTATCAATACCATTTGTAAAATACAATGGAAAGTCATGTTTAGATGTAAATACCTACTAATGAATAGGAAGACCTCCAGTCAAATATGGTAGAAAATTATAGGTTGACATATATTCCTTCTAAATGTTATGAATCTCGTTATTAAAATATGAGGGCATACATTGAGAAGACTTATGTCCCTACTCACTCTCATTAAGATCATTTGTCAGATATGACAGAAGGTCACAAGAAGATGCATATCCCTCGTAATGAACATGATTTCCATCTATCAAATATAGTGAAAAATTATAGTCAGACACATATCCTTTCTAATATGAATAAATCCCATCAGTAAAATATGAAAAAAACCAACTATGATATGATGGATATTCATTATGATTAATATAATTTATGTCATGAAAAAAAGGTAGCAATTGGAGAAAGTAGCAACCTTATTCTAGTTGTAATTAAAGGGTAGGATCATCCCTCTTCCATCACACAAGTGAACTATTAGTACATACTAGATGGAAATAGAGAACTAGAGTAGGTACATATTCCTCCTCCGGCATCAAAATATGAATATATTCCGTTCAAGCCACGTCTATACCTCAACACGTCTTAGAAATGATGTAGGTTCATACATCAATCCCATAAAAAATCTTATAGGTTTTCCAAGATGTCATCACATCTACAACAATAACAAGGATTCGGTCCCACAAACTCACCTCCTAAATTGGGGTGACTCACCCACCCAATGGGGTGGTCACTCGGGAGCCAAAATGAATCCCTAATCCTATCCAAGAGGGTCATTATTAATTTTATTTGATAAATGGACAATAGTATAGGGTAAAAATACCCATTCCAAGAGGTGTACATCGGTCCACTTCATTGGTAGATCCTGGGCTGGCACATATTTGTTCCATAATTCTAGAAGCTTAATGATATATCCTGATGTCAACAAAAGATCCACTCGAACATGCACCCATATATCAAGGTCATCACTTATAGAAAATGACCCCAGTTTTCCATAAGAGAGAACCAAAAATGAAATTTCACCAAAGGCAGCTAGAAAATTGAGTACAAACTCATAACTCTACTCTACAAGAATATGGATTTATTAAGGCAATAAAACATCTATCATGGGTAGCTCAGGACCCTTTTGATCTATTACCAAACTATAAAATTTCCACTATCAGTTACAAAAATTCCCCCTTAAAACATTTTTACCAGCATCTATGGAAGTCATCCCTAGACCATCTACCACGCAGTCTTTCCTAGTGAACACATACTGATAGATTTTGATATCTTATCTATTGATGAGCATCACGGTAACCCACCTCATGGAGGTATGATCAAACAAGATGAATTTTCTTCCCTTAGTTTCATCCTCCCTAAAGGTCATACCTAGGTTATATGCTCTAGAAACACTCCCTGCATTTGAAAATAATGCTATGATGGTAGTCCTTATCATGGTCTCATTCACATCAAAGGTCATCTATGCAGTGATACCTTATTTCAGTAAGAATTTCCCCCCTTAAATATCATCCCCTCTAAATTTCCTCTATTTGGTGAATGTTTTATAAGTTCTTCATGTAGTCAGACATCAAGTTTTTATGGTAGCCCTCTTAATTATGAAATTCGATATGAAGGTCCTCCCTTCAGTGAAACCTTATTTTAGAAAGAAGATCATCTTCTTACTATCATCCACTATGAAGGTCCTCCCTAGGGTATACACTATTGAAATTATACATGTTTTCATATATTGAGATATGATGGTATTCCTCTCCAAGATAGCACCCAATACAATGTTCATCCTTCTAGTAACATTCCATGTTGGAAAAAAAGACCTCCCCATTCCGAGTCAAATACATGAAATCCCTTGTACTGTGGGGAACATGGAATGAAGGGAATAGACATGTTAGATAACCTATTAATGGAAATTGACAATATTTCTCATCCAAGATATGGACTAAGACATCACTTATCCTCTGATCTACCCTATGACTATCTCCATACCAACGAGACCCATACTACACACACTACTTGCGACAAAATATCCATGAAGTGACCATGTTGGGAAGATAAAGTATAAGGGTCTCTAAAGAAGAAAAACAGTTATGCTACTCATGATAATACCATTTTCCAAGTAAGATATACCATTTCTTTTTTGGCCCTCAACTACTTATCAGCTTGACATTCCAAAGAAACTATCATAAGAATACATACATAACATCCATATCAATCTCAAGACCACTATCCTCCACTTGAAAGAAGAATTCATTCCTTATAATTATTATAAAGAACATTGGAAATTTAGTGGAGAATTATCAAAAAGAAATCTTGGAATCCCTCCCATTGGTGTAGTGACCATGATTAGAAATGTGATCAAAATATCTTCCATAATCATGCCGCAATGAGTTTCAAGATTTGCGTAATCTAATTGTAGACTCCCTACTAGGCATTTGTATTTGGGGATGGGGAGAAAATGGAGCTTTTCATTTGAACTCATGACCCGTTCAATAGAACCAACTCGAATTGATGTCCTATAATGTCATCACTCCAAGAAGGATATTAAAAAAATCCATGATCAAGAATGATGGAACACTCAATAAAAAGTATCCTTGAATATGTCTTGAAAGAATTAGGCCTAAAAAGAGATATCCGTTGAAAAACTCCTGAACCAAGAAAATGGGATCATTCAGCAAGCTTCTCCCCTATGGGATTCTAATTACCAAACACTGGTAATATTGATGGAATCAAAAAATTTCTTGTAAACTCAAAATTGTATCTAGATCAATCACAAACAAGGATTGATGAGATAAATAAAGAGGAGATATTAGTAGCAGTCACCATAATATGGGATCATACCCAGCACATATTACTGGGGATATGTTTACCACAACATACTCCTATATGACTGTAAAATTTAGACCAGGGCATGGCATTAAGATAATGGTAGAAACCTCAACCACCCCCTGAATAGAAAACAATATTTTCCTATTTATGACGATGAAAAGTTGGAAGGTATCCCATTTTGATATGTCTCATGACTCATTTCCCCTATAATGTAGGTGTATGACTAAGTTTAATAGAGGTTCCCTCAAAGTCACCCTTCGCCAAGAAGGTCAAAGTGGATCCCATAATGGAAGGATGAGATCCAACAAAGGCCACAGAAATACCTCCTATAAATTAGCATCTATTATGATTCCCACAATTCATTACACATCAATGAACATCATAGATATAAATCCTGTATAAAACAAAAAAATGATATAAATGACGAAGATAAAGGAGAGGATGGATCCACTCGAAATACGTCCGACACATAGATTGAAGGAGTTCGTAACCAGAACCAAAGAATCACCTAGAATTTTTGTGTTGCCTCTATAAACACCTCACCTCCTCTTTGTCAAATATCTTCCAAATGTAAGAATAAAATTAGTGTCACATATGATCCACCTCAACCTTTTACTATGGAAGATCTCCCTATGGTTGATAAAATATTCTCTCTATAGAAGAAATAATTCTAATATTTGACGTGACTTAACATTGTGGTTATAAAAGGTATCATTCCATCTAAATATTCTCTATTTTATGATCCTCTATGTAAGCTTCCAATTTGTGCATCTCAATAGGGGTTCATCCAAGTAACAGAAGAAGTACTAGGACATCTGCCCAACTTTGCACCTGGACCCTCAAGTTACCTAGACCCTATCATATATGACTATCAAAATTTCCATCCAATAAGTGGAATACAAGAGTAAATTTAATAAAATCCAAAAATCATGTACCCTTGTGGATATATTCTTAAAATTTTGGTGATATTGGTGCATAATATCCTTCCCATTGTCACGCCATTCTAAGATCTTGTTCAACCAAACACTCATCAGGGGATCATTGACACCATCAACTCATTGCTAGCTCAATTAGAATATGTAGAGGTATGGAGTTAACTAGTGATGTTGTAAATTAAACCTTACTAAGGATGGGTGAGTGAAACCCCACAATTTCCAATCTTTGGTAGTCCTATCTTTTAAATATTCAATGTCTCAGGAGACCCGAAACAACATATAACGCACTATGCATCCATTTTTTATCCCATGATGGGAAAAACATATAAACAGTAAGTAGTGAAACCCATATGTTTCATGTAAACCTTGATAGGCATATCCATTGTAGGGTACACTAGTTTTCCAACTGAGTCGAACAAGTTAAGGAAGGATCTATGTTGTAAATTCCTCTTTATTTCACCTCAATGTTATAAAAGATGACAATGAATGACCTCTCTAATTGAAAACTGTGATAAATGAGAGAGTACCAAATTTCATTTCTATATGGAAAGGGTTGAACTAATCCCTAAACTGATCACTTCAATAGTAGGATATGCTCTCTCTATGCATTGATAACCTTCGTGAATAGATACAAACACCACTCATACCAGTGAAGAATATAGGTGGGTTTTAGGATTTCATTGAAATTTCAAAAAGGATGGAAGACTCCATCTAATGGACTAATATCATGTCCTATATAACATTAATAGCCACATGGAAAACAATAAGAAAGGTATAGGAAACATCCTTCAAAGTTAATCTATCCTCTATTCCTACCCCAGCTTAGAAACATGCAATGTATCATGTTGCACCAACATGACATCAACGAAAACCTCGGTCTAGATAGGACAACTGGTGGGGACCGTGGTGAAATAAATTTGATAAACAAATGGAAATTTTTATTCATTATGAGATGATCAACTCTATGGATATTTTATAGGCTCCATGGATAATGATTTGATTTGCCTTCTAGAGCTATAGAGGCTTGACCAGGTTGGAATTGATAATCAGATGGATTGTTTCCCCTTTTTCTAGATACAAGGACACACCATTTAATAATTCTTCATCTTCAAATACATCCTATAGAAAATTTTATATTCTAGGCATGTAATGTTGGGAAGTCCACCAACACAAGTGGTGTTGGTTTCCATCCCTTCCCCTAAGGAAGGAGGTGAGTGGAAAGTATTTTTTTAGTATGAGATATTTATTTTGATATTTTGTTTATTTAAAATACAATCAATTGAACTCAGGGAATTCTCATAGTATAGTTGAAACAACCAACTATTCTCCCAGTATCAACCATTGCAACAAAGTCGACATCGTCAACCATACAAACCATCAGGAACCCTCCTTAAAAAAAGTGGTTTGTCCAAAAATTCTTAGAGAGAACATAATAAAATGAACATATTTCAATGAAAAATTAACATTTGAAACTCATAGATTTTATGCACTTCATTTGAATGCATAGGAACCACCCTTCCAAAATGAACCACTATAAACGGAAGCTATGGAATGTAATCCTTGGAAGAAGATTTAATCATTTGTTCCATTAATTTCAGTCATTTCTTTGATCCCTTATTTGATGATGAGTATGGCTATGAAACAAAAATCCCTAGACCCGATTGAGTAACTATAGGAAGTGGCCAAAGTAGATGAGGATACTATGGAAGTCTCACTCATTATAGGAAACATAATTATAGCCACTTCCCTACATAGATGGTTAATGTTGTAGAGACTTTCTAAAGAGACATTAAACGGGTACAATAAAAGTAGGAAAATAACCATGCACCTGAAAGATATCACACTGAATAGCTGACTCCTGAATATCAATCATTAGTTAAAGAAATGTCCAATAACCTTGTTTTTTTTAATAAGACCTTCATGTTATAACCCAATAAGTAAAGGAGAAATTCGGGCTTCCTGTATCAAGGGGAGATCCATCTAAATCAAATATTTAAGCATCTAAAGAACATGTCAAATAGAATCCCACATCGAGAAGTGCAGGTATTTAGACCAGAAGTATGGTCTCCTGAAATATTTTTCTTTGGCATCAAAAAAGAAATAAATCCTATATTCCCTGATATTGTCAAATGTCCTTAGGAAAATACTCATTTTGGATTTTATAATTCTCTTGGAGTTTTAAGAGAAAGTGGCTACTACTGAGGACTATGGGGTAGAGACTGATCCAGCAGAATGCCTTGTAGTTATGTTTTTGATAGATCAAGATGATATATTGTTGTACAAGAAAATATATAATCCATGTATGTGTTTGGTAGGATAATTGGTGTTGATATCTGAAAATTTTTCATTGATAATTTCTATGTAGATAACCTCATTTCTATACAAACACTTTGACAGCTCGTTTGTGATGAAAATAACCTAGAACCTTACAACATAATAATGTAGGTAAATGATAAAAGTGAGAAGAATCTATTTGGGAAAATCATTCTCAAGGAATATTTTGGAGACCTCATAGCTGACTCGTAATTTCTGGTGGTTCGGTAGAGCATCACCATAAATGTCTTTTTAGGAAGGCCATAGTTTCATCAACATGTGGATATACGATCATCGCACCATCAATGAATAAAATGCTGAATTAAATGAAAAATTCAAACATTTCACACTGATAAGGTACCATTAAACTCTTACATGTCATATTATATCAAGGCATGATTCTATTAGGGAATTGAAAACAACCCCTAGTTGATGGTGTTTCTTGGTTCAGCACCTTTAATGTTCTTGAGATGATCCCGACCAAACCCTTCAATAATATCTTTAGAGATTATGTATTTCCCATAAATCAAGTCTCATATATGAGGGAAAATATAGGCACATAATCAATACTCTTTAAGGTCTCATTCCTGATTACTGAGTCCAGTAGTGGTGAAAGATTTACTAACTCCCCCGAAAGTGGTGAAAGATCAGATGAAAATTCCCTCAATCAACTATGAGAGAAATAGGAAATCCCTTCCTCACCAATTTAGGTAGAGGAGGTTATAAAATCACCCAAATACGAATAAAAAACTCTTAGATCCATCAGTTCATATTCTCCATATTTTCATTAAAATATTGTATGGTCAAGTAGGTCAGAATAAGTTGGTTTATCTTACGAATATCAATATATTGACTCCTCTCCTGACCCTGGAGAACTTATCCCACTACATGATCCCACTATGTAAAAAGTATGAAGAGGAAAAATTTTATGGGGAGGAGGAAGTTAGGGACTCCCCTCTTAAATTCTTATAGGGAGTCTCTACCTCCATTGATGAACACATAGAAATAAATCTTGGTACAGAAGAAGACCCATAATTCATATTCATTAGTGTAGAGGTGTATTTAGAATAAAAATATGTATATAACTCCTTCCTAAAGAATCATTGAGATGTGTTTTTCTAGAACCACATATAAATTCTGACCCTTGGTCTTGAGGTATCCACTCAACTCCTGGGTCTGGTAGATGACCACCATAGCTGTAAACAGTTAGCCAGAAAGATGCACCCAACACATGCTACAAAAATTGTGGCTAAAGTTTAAAATCCCAACAGATCCAACATCAATTAGAGAAGTCTAATATCACAAAGGGTCATCCAATATCTTCCCCTCCAAGAAAATGAATTGGAAAACTAGAGTCTGCATCAATTTCATATATCCCATCTGGTACTACCGAAAGGATGACTTCCCAGTCCCGATCACTAAACTTGTAATTGATAAAATAGTTACATATGAGGATCTAAACTACATTGATATCTATTAAAGATACATTAAAATTAAATTACAATAGAAATATTAAGAATCCACCACCATTAGGGTCCCTAAGTTGTTTTTCCTATCAAAAAATTTCCTTTGGCTTGCAGAATTTTGCCACTACGTATCAATGTCTTATGCATAACATATTAAAACCCTTGCTAGGAACGTTTTTTGAATTATATTTTGATTACGTGGTAGTTAAATATCAATAATTATCAGACCACCTATTGTAAATTGAATCCTTCTTCAACAAACTACGACAACATAGCCTAAAAATGAACCCCTTAAATATGATTTCAGTGTTACCTCAGGGAAATTTCTCTACATTTTCATACACTATCCTGGCATCAAATTTGACCATGAAAAGAAAAATTATATCCTTGGAATATCACCACCTTGAAACATAAAATATTTGAGATGAATTTAAGGACACATGGCCTACATTTTGAGTTTTATTGCCAACATTTCAGGAAAATTTATACCCTTCACCTGGATGTGGGGGTTACATATTCAGGTAGTGATGATTGTTAGGAGGAATTTTACATACCTAATAAATTTTTGATGAGATCATATTTCTAATTCTGATTGTCGAAGGAAAAACACTTATTTTTTTATGTGACATCTTTAAGGTGATCATTGGGTGACTTTTTTCAAAAAATAAAGAAACCAGGAGTGAACATATTCTTTATTACCTCTGCTGAACAATGTTCAATGTTGAGACTCATTATTCAGATATCAATAAGAGGTGTCTATTGCTAATCCTCATAGTCCAGAAGATGAGGCACAAATTTCAACATAATGAGGTCCATTTGGTCTCTCCTTGATACCCAATAAATATATCATCGACCATATGATGATTACTTGACATCTGTCATTGTAGGCATTCATCTCATAGCAATTTGATATTCATTTTTTTCCAAAAAAACTGTTAATGTCTAGGAGATAGACTATTTTATAGAAGAGCACAACTTTACATAAATTACTTCACGGGACATGAAACTCCCCCAATTAAGAGGTTTTCTCTATTCAGGAGGGCCCACCATTATGGGAGATGTATTTTTACGGTGTATCCAGAAGCCTGATATGGATAATGATGGAAGACTGCATGTTGAAATAAGTGGGGATGAGAGTGTTTATCATATGCCAAGAAAGGGTGGTCCTACTGCACACCTTCCAACTATCATAGTGGTTCTTGAACAATGAATCATTGTATCAAGCTCTCATTATATGGCTAGAGATTGCACTTCAATTGAAATTCAATCAATTTTAGGTAAAATGTGATTTAGAACAGGTCATCAAGAACATAAATGAGGATTATTCCATCAAAAAGGAAGATCTAATTCCATTTAAAACCATTTATAGAGACTAATAGTGGAGGTATATTTGGATTACACATTGAATCACATCCCATGGTTATAAATTTACAATGTTGACACACTAGAAAATGTAGACATAACTCTAGCTGATCTAAACTGGGATAAAGAATACATTAGTAATGTACATCGTCAGATGGTATCACCTTTCATTCACTCAAACATGGAATAGATTTATGAGCTTATCCCCATATCCAAAATTTATAGTCTTTCCACCTGCTGTATGACATCAGTTGCGGACTACCTTCTAAAGGGAGACCTCCCATTATACATATTTGAGAGAGAGAATATCTAAATATGAGAAATTATCATTGTTCTATATGATTGAACAAATCATCAAAATATCCTCTATAATTGGATCCTTGATGGGGTCATTCTCAGTGGAATTCAAGGAGAAGATACTAAAGTTTTCAAGTAGGAAGTGCACCTTGGAGCCTACAGTTCCATGTAATCAGTATCCAATATTTCCTATCCAATTTTATTTCTTGTGTACTAGTGGTCCACTATAATGCATAACTACACTAAATAAACAAAAAAATTTCATTCCTTCCAAGTTCATTCCAACTTTATCCTCGAACCCCCAGATTTACTTCACATTGGGAAATACTCTTGGGAATTTTCTATATGGAGAATGAATTTCATGGGACCATATCCTCCTACTATGACTAAGTAGTTAAATTACATTCTCACTAAAATTGAAATCATCCCTAGGTTGGCCAAAATTGTACCCCTCAAAGAGGTCGAGGAAAGGGACATTGTCAATTTCATGAGAGCCACCACCATCACCCAATTTGGGGTCCCTCGTATAATATTAACAGAAAACAACACCAATTTCTATTCTACTAAAGTGAATAAAATATATCATGTTTATGGAATCAAGACCAACCATTAAACAATCTACCATGAAATAGCTAGTAGGTAGATAAAGGCATTCAATAAGACCCTTTCAAGTATACATCAAGAGATAGTAGATAAGGATACAAATCAATGTATGGATAACCTACTACAGTCTTTGTGGGCTTACTGAATTATGAACAACACTTCCAAACAAGGGACCCTATACTCATTGAAATACTGGGTAGAAGTGGCCCATCCCATGGAATTTCATTTTTCCTCACTCTTCATTTCCATATGTGATTAGTTATCCATATATGATAAATCACAGAAATGTATGGATGAATTGGAGCAACCAGATGAGAAGATATTTCACACCTTGTTCCATTTGGATGTCCAACAAAACCAGATTTCACAAGCCTTTGATAAAAAAGATTACATGAAGTCATTCCATGAGGGATAGATGGTGTTTTCCCTCATGAGTCCAATGATACTTAGAAGGAAACCTCCAATGTTGGATCCAAAGTGGGATGGACCCTATTCTATAGAAAAATTATATTCAAATGGATAATATTATTTAAACTAAATGGATGGGAAAGTCACCCTAGCCCTCACCAACATGAGGTTCTTAAAGAAGTATTTCCAGTAATAACAAGACATTCATTTTTATTTCATTACATTAATCTTCAAGGCAGAACATTCTGACCACATTACAAAAACTACATGGTAAATTGTCCCAATTTCCCAATGTTAAACTACATGGATAATATTTGTCACAAGACTGTAAAAATGCATGAAATTGTTTTCTAATTTTCATGATAGTAAATTGGATAGAATTAATTTCTAAACTGCATGATGTTAAACCACATGGGTATCATCATTTCAATAAATGATTCACCGCACACGAGCTAGACCTCTGCAGGATAAAGATGAAATGCCCCTTCCCCCATATAGGAGCCAAAACAACATTGGGAGTATCTTTTTATACAACTACATGAGGCTTGATTATTGTCATTACAGGATATGTAGTGACACATAAACCACTCATGTTGGGGCCAACTAAAAATTTCCCTCCATTCATATGATAGTTTACATACTAGCGTTTAGCCTCAATGACACTTTTTTACATTGGGATTATGTTTCTCACTTTTCTAAAAAATCACACTTCGCATAACTACATGACTTCAATCCTAATTTCATGATATTAAAGTGTACGGTAAGTCATTTAGGTTATAAGATAATACTGAGAATTACACCAATATCCTCATGGTAAGACATTAAATACATAGAACCATGATGGTTTCACCCGAGAGGAAGTCAGTCACAACATCAATCACCTACCATTCCATAATTAAGAACAATATATAGATTGATTCATATCCATACAGTATGTGTAGAGATTCCTAGATTTTACATCATGGTCTAGCCTCCCAAAAAATTCCCCCTCCCTTTGTATGGTTCAAACCTATATTATGAGATTTCAATCAAGAAATATGTATAGATTGATCCCTTCCCATGAAGGATACCTAGTGATGCCTAGATATCTATTCATGGGCCCAGCCATGATGATATTCCTTTCATTACGACTGACGAATGTTCTTAGCGCATGTTGATAAACTGCTTGAATCCTGTATAAATATGTTTGGATTGATTTCATCCCACATAGGATATGTATTGATGCCTAGATATCCAATCCCATGTCTAGCTGAAACAATCAAACAAACCATGGGAAAAATACCCCCTCTACATTCATATCCTAAATAAAAAGAGTGTTCCCACAAAGAACTATGTATGACTTGGTTTCAGTCATCATAGGATATGTAGTGATGCCCATATTTCTAATTCTGAGTCCAGTTGAAAAATTCCCTCTATTTCACATAGATTCATCTTCAGCCTTACTTAATGATGTTAAACTACATTAGGTCCCTATAACATTACATGGATTGATACTCACAATAATGAGATATGATTGAATGCCCAGATTTTTTAACCTGGTTTAGCCACTGCAAAATGAAAATGCCCATATCCTTCATTTTATCCCCTTAATATGGTGGAATAATGATTTTCCACCCCATTTTTCTCACACTGAGAATAACTCATGTGGAATAAGGAGTTTCAGTAGGGTATTCCCTTCATTATCAAGGAATCTCAATTCACACCCTAGTTTCTATGGTATTCATAGAAAGACCATAAACGGAACACAAATTTTCTTTACTCTATGATGCTAAATAGTAAGGAAAACGTACGTACCACATGAAATAATGCTTCATGGATGCAAGAAATCCATTTTCTTTCACTTTGGTTGACTCATTTCCATACTATAAGACATTAAACTACATAACTAATATGCTTACATCTTGATGTTAAATGTCACGAGTTTTCTAGAACTATGTGTGCATTGATTCTCATTTTGACAAGATACGTAGTGACACATGGATATTTAATCTTGGATCCATTCATAATATTTTCTTTGCACAAAGTGGAACATATTTCTTTACAACATGAAATAAAACTGCAAGTAGAAATTCATTATGGAACATCCTTAAATCTCATGGTACCTCATAATCTATTTTTGTCCTGATTCATGTTTCGATGAGATATGTAGTGTCACATAATCGATGTGTCCTCATTAAATCTACATGGTAAAAAATAAGAATTACCCTACCTCCAAAATAAAAAATATCTCTATAGTAGATCTCAAATTTATATTCCATATAAAGTGACCTATTATGGAAATAGAAATTCCCCTTCATATGAGTCAGAACTATGTAGAAAATTTCACACACCTTGGCCAATCACAGTCTGAATGTTTCATATGTACCTGGACACATTCCTTTCATTCATCATACTTCCTGACCTATGATATTTCAGATCCTCACAATCTTCATCTAGCCATCGGAGATTGGGGGTTAGTGTCATGAGGACACCATTGTTTGACTATGCATAATATTCCCCAGTTGACTTTGTATAAGTTACCTAGAAAGGTTCAATCAATCAAAGGAAAATCCTTCCCAAGGATATGCCTATTCTATCTGGGTATACCCTTATGGTATTTTCACCCTATATTATTTTTCTTAATTTGAGAATCCCCAAAATCATGGTTTAATCATTATTTCCCCATAATTTCTGAGGAATGTCAGAACATTCCATCCTGATGAGCCTCTTATTACTCATCGTTTCTAAGAGATATGATCATAGTTGTATGACATAAAACATCAATACCCCATTTCATCCTGACCGCATGAAATTGAACAATATGGCTGGTTTCCTAGAAACCTGAAACTCAAATGTGCGATTTCTAAGAGCTTCCTATGGATTGATTCCTCTTATCATGGGATATGTAGTGAAACTCGGATCCTCAATGTCAGTTCAATCCATGAGAAAATCCCCCCACCCTTTCCTGTGTTTGGGTTAGACCTAGACATGATGTTTTTTGGGAACAAAAATCTCCCCATGTTTCTATATATAAGGTATATTTATATAATAGGGTTCAATACGTATCTCACCCAACTTGTGGGAGAATGTTAAAAAAAACAACCCTTACCCACACAAGAGTTTGATCAATGTGTGGGGAAACCTTCGCAGAACTATTTATGTATTGATTATCAATATAGTGATATAAATATTGATTTATGGGCCTCGCATATTAGACCAAGCTATATCAAAAAAATGTATCCTACGTATGGTTCAGACCTGCATAAGGAAAACATTTCTACACATTCACAGAAAATTTCGACATGAAATACCCTTTTCTTGTTTAGGTACTCTCCTTTAAAAATCTAAACACCATGTTCCAGAAGGTTGTAATATCCATAATCCTCCTTATACATCATAAATTGAGGTTCAGTGTTCTATGGAAGCCTTTTTTGACTATGCACAATATTCCATAGTTGGATCTTCATAAGTCACCCACAAAAAGCCCTATCAGCCAAAGTTAAATTCTTCCATATGATAGGATTTTACTATCTGCATATTATTCAACGAATTTTACATCCCACGTTACTCCTCATATTCAGAAACCTATAGATTACATATTACAACCTTCCCCCTTCATGCTTGAAGATGATGAAACATTCATGGTTAGAATACAATGAAAAGGGAAAATCATTTATCCCTTGGTGAATGTTATGTGACCATAAATCATAGACATGGAACATCCTTACTATAATACTTTAAAATACATGGTCCATGTCCTAATTTCATGATTTTTAATGGAACTATTTTTTTTTCCTCAATTATAAAGTCCAAATTCATGTATGAGTTGTCTCTAATTCATGGATGGAACCAATACAGACACCCTTGTGATTTTCTAACATCACTACCTTGAAAAACCACCCTTCTTGGACTTGAAAATTCTAAATTTTCACAAATTACATGGCCATAAAAAATGGGGAGTTACTGTATGGTGGACACCTTTGTTTGACTATGCATAATATGCCCTAATGAGATCAGTATAATTCTCCCATAAAATTTTCCTATGAACCAAGGGATAATTCTACCCATTATGGGCTTCTACAACTATTTTATGCTGTAAAACACCTCTTGGAAACCATTAAAATGGTTACTTCTTGTTTACTTTCCCCATATCATGTATTAGATCTAGAAAACACAAAACCGGGGTCCAAAATCCCTTATTCATGTGTGAAAAATATCGGGACATTCACGACCGGTAATCCCTAGTGGTGTCCTTTCCCCATAAATCATGGTCAAATATGTTTATACTATAACATCAGTTGCATTAGTCAAATTTGAAATACTAAAAACTACCTACAAAAAGTGACATATTACTCTCCGTGTTGAAAATGTATAAAGGGAACCCTAGGTAAATGTCAAGTCCCAGCTTTCTAAACCTATTATTTACATGTTTTTGTAAAAAATCTATAAATAAAACAATACCAAAAACATGTTATCTCAATAAAAATAAAATGTAATCCAAAGAAAAATTCAATTTATACATTCTAATCCGCCATCATAGAGACATAGGAAAAATTAGGGAAATAATATAAAACAAACAAAATTTATAGGCTTTTCCTTGTAACCCTATAAATAGTCGAAACAACTCTCAATGAGTCTCTTGGGTTAGCAAAAAAATTTGAGCATTACATACTCATTTCAATTTGGTTATCCTAAATTGTGATTTTAATTGATATATAGTGACACAAGAATTCAATTCATCTATGATATTATCGTTAAAAACCCATAGAAAATTATGATTGATGGACATTACATGAAGCAATAAAATATATGGATTGGATGAAAAGTGTGTTTTCATTTATTTTTTAAATGAAATCCGAGGAGAATCCATGTCCATAAGTCTCACTATCTCTACATAAAAAAAAGAAGGTAGAAAGAACAAAATTGTCTAAATGGCTACAATGTAGCTCAAATTTCATTTTTCAAGATATTTTCTACCACTTAAAGAAATCTTTCTTAGGTCGATTAGAAAATAGTTCTTTTCATAGTTTTTTAGCTATTGGGTGATCTATTTAATGATAATACTAATATATTGACCCTTATCATAGATGGATTCAAAAATTTTGTTTGTTGATGAAAACTCTGCCTTTAATCTAGTTATGAGAGATTTGAATTCACATAAATCCACAATCTACATTACCTCTCGATCATAAGTTTTTTCTTCTTTAGAAACCAGGTGATGTAGCTCAGCGGTAGTGTCCTTTACGGTTTTCATATAATGAATATTATATTTAAACTAAGCATGTTCACATTCACAAGAGACAAATTATTATAATTTAATGAGGATATGGTTGATTAGGATATGTAGGTGGTGACAGTCAAACCCACCTATGCCTAAACCAAGGACAGGATGGTGAAGGATTTCCACCTTGTCAGCCATTTCTACCAGGGGACTTCATGAAAATAGTGAGAATGTATTTTATGGACCAGTTTCCTATGGAATGGAGTTCAATAGTAGTTCTAGTATCCTAACCCTATTCACTCCCTCCCACATGTACATAATCTATAATTACAATTACAACAGAAATGTTTTTTCTAAAAACAACTCTAAAGTGGGAAAATATTCCATCTCTACATCCTATGTAGTCTTTAGAACTAGGATGATATACCAAATATCAATTGGGGATGTTCCCAAAGTAGTTCCACTATTTTCAACATCAGTAGGTATGCTGGTAGCATTAGTTGAAAAATTGGATCTGTAAAGACATCTGTCAGGGGGTGGGGGTGGGGTGGATAATGAGGATCCCCTAAGACTCTTAGAGCATTTGAATGCAAGGAAATATCCCTATGAAACTAATGAGGAAGTTTTGTTAGGAATAAATTTAGTATAGGCCAATAGTTTATGAACCCTTCAAATTTCTTTCCCTAATATCCAATCAGGATAGAATTCTATCCACATCCTTTCATAATCCCATGATAGGTTGATGGAAATCTCTACAGTAGGTATAGAAATTATCATTCTAGAGTCTTTGTGCATCATCATAAGCCACAGATGGAATAAGATAACTGGGTGTCACTCCTTAATCTGGGGATGATAAAAATTGAAAATTTTTTCCACACATCCTAATATTCACAACAATCTATAAGGATTATATAATTTGTATATGGTTACTCCATCTACTTGTTCATCCATAGCTCTATATCACCAAGAAATAATTTTGTTGTGATCCACTAATGTACCATAACCATTATAAACCACTATTACCTACGGATTAGGTAATGTGGGTAAATTAATGTGAGATTAATCAGTTAACATATCCACACTACCATCAAGGCCTAGGTGTTTTGGGAAAACGACAAAAATATTAAGCAGTGTGGGGTGTAAGGTGGAAAGAGGGATCTTGTCAATGTGCTAATATACATATAATTGGCATAATTCCACCACATAGCTCTATAGATAATGGAACAACCTATAGAGACTATGTGGAGACATACCTTATTTCATATGGCCCAACAATTCATACATACATGGAAGGGTGGGTACAACTAAGTTGATGGGTTTTCCCACCTCTATTTTGGCCGCCATCATTAGTGTAAAACTCTGATATTTTGGTCACTGTTTTTGAACATCCATCCACTCAGGAACATGGTAAAAATCCTACCAACCTAAGGCCAAAATATACATTTTCATGAATTCCTTATCCCCAAGTGGTATATTGGACTTCTTCAAGAGTAGGCAAATATAAACCCTAAATGCCTCACAAATTTGGAGTTGGATAAATTTTAAAATGTATAAATTTCATCCTTGGCCCACTAACATTAAAAAAAAGTCATTATTCATTCATTGAATGGAATGATTGAGTGGGTATAAATGGGATGACCAAGAAATTCCTCTATTGCAGTCAATGGGTCCCTCACCAATGGAGATAATGTTTTAGTTTTTCACAATGTAATTATTGTAGGAATTAATTATTCATACATATTATTGAGAATGGGGATTCCTCCTAGCTAGTATGCATCTCATAAACTATCACCAACTTCACCATATGAAAAATTTAATGAATTGGTTCTCGAACACCGGTGAATGAATAATTCCGAAAATATCTCAGTCAGGGAGTAAACTTAAAATTTAGAAAAATAGTCTTCCTAATATAGGCCAGCGACCTCTAGTCATCCAGAAAATTCACTTCAATTCTAGTTCACCTAGAATTCCCACTCCCATTCATCTATGAAACTCCCTCCAAACTGAAAATCATAGTTGGAGCTCCACCCTGCATTTGGATCACCTCGAGGGAGCTTGATGATTGAAGAATAATCTAAAATAGTGGATTTCTTAGATATTTCATTACTATGTTGCTTTATTTTAGTCCACATGGTGAAATTAATAATTGTTACTTTCTCTTTACCTATCCTAGAAATGATTTTCCCTATAGTGGAGATGTTCACTTGGGAAGGTTCTCGAGAGGTCTGGAACCAAGGAGATGTGAAATTCAGATTAAATTGTGTAAGGAGAGAATTGTCTTTATGATTGAAGTCATAAAGTGGTATCGAGTTGAAAAATGGGTATTTCAGAATCTCTGGTGAAAGGAGATTCTTAAGAATATCCTCCTTAGGGAGGATATGAGGATAATGATCATTTTCCATATTCTAATCCATGTTAGTTCATCTCAAGGTCATAATCATCGAGGTGGAGTCCAAATCAAGTATTCCCTACTTTAGATCCTAAAAAATATGTGAAATACCTTAGATAAGGATGAAAATGATTGCAGGGAGAATACAAAAAACTTTTTGATGGTTTATACACATAGTTTAGGCCCGTGAACCACCAATATGCGAGAAAAAATCCAAGGAAATGAAAGCCAGAGAAGCATATCCAACAAAGCATTAGACCAGGAAGAGTTATCCCAAAAGGAACTGGACAGTGAAGAGTCAGTGTGTAGGGAGATCCATATAAAAATCATATGGTCCCTTTATAGGAGAATAAAACGTTTTTGTTCACAAGTGTAAAATTTTAGTTTGTGGAAGGGAGTACATAAGGGAATCACTACGCGGAATTAGTGTGTGATCTAAGAGTTATCACAACACATAGTTCATCGAGAAATCTGATAATGTAAAAATGATCCATCCCCCTATTTATAGCTCTAGTTCCCTCTTTTGAGTCCACTTACTTACAAAAAACATGCTAAAAAGGACCAGTTTTTATAATGTAATAGCCTACTCATCATAAAAATAGGAACCTATTCCCAATGGGTGGATTTTGTGTCCTAAAAATTATTCATACAAAATAAAATAATTATATTGAAAAAAGAAAAGGGTATAAATAATCCTTGAAGAAGATTCAAGAAAAATCATCAAGGGGGAGAAACTGTGAAGGATGGGTTGATCCTGTGAAGCACAAATAGCTTTTTTGGCTGCCCATTTGTGTGGTGTTCCAATACGTCATGAAGCATAACATGAATGGAATTTTTAATGGGATCTGGTGATACCACCGGAGCATGAACATAAAATCATTCTTAGGTTCTGGAGTTGATTTCTATCCACACACATGATAGTCCCCCATAAAATAAATCATTTTTAGGATGAGTTTGTACCTATAACTCTCATAGAGGAACGAAATTTGATCATATGTATGGGTGGTGATTTCTTCCCCCTATGAACAACTAACCCAGCGAAAAAAATTATGTGTAATGGAATCCTCCATGTCTCTCTTAAATGAAGTCCTACGGACCACTGAGGATAACTGACCTTCCCGGTACTCATCCCACCAATCCACAAAAAAAAAAGAACATTGAGGGAAAATGAGGGAGGAGTATATGAAAGTGGATATCGTAGGAGTAATTCCTAGACAAGAGATAATGCATGGAGCTTTATATTCTCATCAATTAGGAACCCACCACATTTCCTTAATGGGGAAATAAAAGTATTTCTAGATGAACATGAAACCCTTTGCAGGAGCCATCCCAGAAGACATAAATGGATGGCCCCTTTGTGGAATAGTACCCCTTATAGCAAAACTCTATGTAGGCAGAACCCTACCCCATGTGGAAATTTTCTACGAGGTAAGAACATGGATACTCATAGTAAACCACAAGGAAAACAAAACCTAGCCCCACATAACACCATTATATGTAGACAGTACCCTCACCAACATCATAAAATGTGATGCAGAGTGAATCCCATACCACATAAGAAGATGATGAATGGAGTGGGGCCTCCTAAAGTGGATTTTCCACCAGCTCCCATCACTCCCTTCTGTCATCTCATCAGGTCCCATTTTATCCCCTCTTCAAACCAGTACAATGACACCAGACCAAGACCTATTTTGAATCCTCCTAAAATGTATGATCAAAAAATAAAACACATTTGAATGTCCTCCTTAGTTTACATACCGATGGTAAGAAGAGACACATGTGTATCCTCTTAAATAAGGAGGCCCTTAAAAATGTTATCAGGACTATTTTTAGGTGGTAAAAATTTTTCTAATTGTGGAGGTGCTTATATGAAACTCCCTATTCTAGGAATCAAGTATGAGAATTACGTTTTCTTTTCCCTTCGATAGGGAATAAGATCCTCCCTCTAAAACCAGTTTTAGCACATCCTTGCTGGATTAATACATAAATAATTTCTTATTTGAGCCAAAACTCTTGGTTATCTTTTCTACACCATGATATATCTAAATGGAAAACTAGATGTTACTATCCTATCAATTAAAATAAATGATAAGACAAGCACAATCAAGACCCTCTCCCTCTCCATTCGGGCTTTATCACCTCATAAAATAGTGGGAAGATTCGATCGTGTGATCTTAAAATTCAATTCATCCTCTTTTTTCTCAAACCAATCATGTCTCACATAGGAATAATGGATAGTAGAAATCATGACATCTGAATGGTCCCAATACAAATGGTTCTTCCCCATATATGTAATCCCCAAACTCTATTTATATTGGCCTACTATATGGTAAATTACCCAATCATAAACATTCAAATGGTCCTTCTTAATAGATGTATGAAACAACCCCATTTCAAATGGGAAGATCCCATGTGTAATCCCCAACCTCATGCTCCTCTAGGCCTCATATAAGGTGTAATCCCCATCTTACTAAACTATATAGGCTTTAATTTCTCACAAATAGGGATACGTAGGAAGCCTCCAAGAGGTCCAAACCCAACAATAAAATTCAACCTATGTTTCTACATGACACATTCCCAGTAGGGTCATATCCACCCTGGAAGACAACATCTCTTCCAGGTCCCTTAGGATGCCTCAACATAAGTCCCACATAGTGATTGACTAGGGACCATTTGTCTAGACTACCTTGCCGTATGATGTTAAACTTCATGGTTTGGTCTTTATCATGTGGCCATAAAATGGCATGTTCCATGTTAAGTGACATCAAACTATATGGATTATGATTTCTTTCATGAGGACACATAGGTATCCCATTATATGGGTTCGATCCGGACATCAAAACAACTTTTTTCACCCTAGATGATAATAAACATTAGAGTGCTTCACGAAGTGGCTCAAAAGAAATTTTTTCCTAATAAAAAACCCAAGAATATCTAATCCATACATAAAAGGATACAATTATTTGAGAACCTCAGATACATAGATATATCCCTATCAACGGAGAACCTCTAATATATCTAAATGATTCTGAACTCATGCATGTTCATAATTGATCGCTAACTCACAGTGATCCATGTATACATACTTGGGAATGAACAAAGCATTGACAAACATATCTTAAATATTTAATTGAGTCCTAGAATAGGTAATAGTTCCCCCCAAAAGGGTGTGATGATCCTGACTTCCCATCCTCTTGAGGAATGCCAGTTCTTATGTTTCATTGGAATAGTTCCCCAAAGAATGCCAACCTTTAGAATGTAGGTCCATGAGGTTCCATTGATATTATAGTGGTTGAGTGTTTCCAGTTCCATGAACAAACACCATTGAATACCATTTGATGTTAATGTACCGGGCATTAGTGATTGCACATAATTCAACCCCTGATAATCAATAGTTAAGTGAAAAATGATCTTTCGTCAGAAACAATACACATACATACACATACATATACACAATTTTACATGTACGTATATTTTATATTATTTATTATCAATATAAATATACACATAAATAAATATATTCATTTATATATTATATAATTGTTTATATAAAATTTTAATTTATTATATTTAATTTATTTTTATAAATATTTTGTAAGCGTTGTATATAAATAATCTATTAAATTTTTTGATAAATATAAATTTTAAAATTATATATATATATATATATAATTATGAAAATAAGATTCATTTTTTATAAAAATTTATATAAATCACATTTATCTAAAAATTTAAATATATATAAATTTACTTACTATAATATAAATATTATTTAAATATATATATATATATAATTATAATTATAAAATAGATATTTACAAATATTTCATAATAATTATAATTGTATTAATATAATATTATATATTTAATAGTATATATGTATATATATTTATAAATGTAACAATTATATTTTATTAAAATATATTTATTATAATTTTGTAATTATTTAAATATATATTTATAATATTATAATTTTTTGAATAATTTATTAAAAATTATATATATATTTGAACTATTAAAAATATATAGTATTATATCATATGAATATTAATTATATACACGATTTTTTTAAATAATGTATCTATATAAATTACTTCTTGAATATAAATAGGATTATATATATATATTAATAATGTTTCTTATTAATTTTTTTCCATCGCTAAGAATAGCACTCCTGAAGATCCATATTTATCAATGCCTTTATTTGGTGTAGATAAAGGAAGCACTTTTATCTATTCGTTCTGGTCAGCGTTGATAAAAGTAGGCATTGTGTAAGCCATGAGATGTGGTAGTGTAACAATCTAATATTGGTTTATAGACCTCCTCATTGTTAACCCCTTACAAGATATGAAATCCCCCTACGAAACACATCCACATCATGAATCACTTGGTCACATCAGGAATACTCCATGGAACTACAATTTTATCTTCATCAGCTCTTCCACAGCTAGCCCTCAAAATTCAAAAAGTAATAGACTGAAAAGGGATCAACCGTCGCACATGTAGGCTTCTCTCAACTCCCTAGACCAATTAGAACCATTTTTGGTTTACTTAGAAATCATTTTAGGGGTAGTTAAAGTACTTTGAGATTACATAAGTGTGAAAATTATTGTTATAAAATAATAATAAATTTATGTTAAAAACAAAAGGATCCATATTGTATTTATATGTTTCACTATATACCATGTTAGTGAGTCAGTTGAGCTTAGTGAAGTTTGAAATGGTGGACCATTTTTTAGGGAAATGGGAGTTTAAATTGTATAATATTATTATTAGTATTCAAATTGATTTTGTTATACTATGTAGTGATCCTAAATTATCCATTCAGATGATTTGGAGGTTGTTTTTGGATCGGAATGAAAACTCAATGGTAAAAATTAGTTGTTATATCTGATTTGAGAATATCATTGAACTTCTATAATATTGTTCTTCGAATACCTTGATGAATTTATGGAATCTATGTAATTCATTATGAATTAACAAATCTAGACCTCGATGAAATGACAGAGTCAGTAAGCAGATTATTGATATTTATATATGAGTTATGTGTTATGTTTAACGGTTGTATATATTATATCAACTAGTGAAGTTTTAATGTAGGGATTGAATCCATAAATGATAATAGGTATATGCAAGAAACAATGTGTTCTCTTAAAGTGATGATGTTGTCTAGATGACATAATTTTGACAATCAATATCATGTAGTAGAATGACATTTGTTATAACCAATGAATGAAGATGAATGAGGGCATACTATTGTTGGAATTAATGGATACACAATGATATTATTTTTATTTTAACTCAATAACAGTGCACCCATTTTCCATCCTGGAATACCCATTAAAGAATATCATTTAGACATAACAATACTCAACCACACCTCACCCATTATCCTTTAGGGGATACCCATTTAGGAATACCATATAAACATAATAATACCCAACCACCAAGACATTAACTATCCATAAAGACTCTTTTATGGATTTCATTTAACCATGAAAATACCCAACAATGATTATCAAGGAATATACCCACCTCATGGATTATAAGTTCCCAACTTCATTATCCCCTAATGCAGTACACATCTAGGAGGGATCTATTAAGCCTCCTATAAGTCACCATGGGGCTTCTATAGCTGAAGTTCCATTTTCATGATTCCCATTTTGTCACCCACCCCCCAAATACCATTGTATTAATCAAAACTCTCATCTTACAAAACATATGTAATTTCACACATGGATCTATGTGTGACTGATCCTTCCACATAGTCTAAATTAGGCTCTTATAGGTGTTCTTCAAACTAAGGATCATGGTAGTGACACTACCCTTTTTACCCCCCACCCCCCACCCATTCTCCTCACCCTCATGCCCCTAAAAACGGCCTTCAACCGGACCAAGAATTGATTGACGGCCTCTCTGGTAAAAGTTGTATCATCATTCCACCTCCACCCACTGCTGCCAAGATCTGCATGGAGATTCCAGCTGCCATTGTGATCAGCAACACACCTTCCAATCATTTATTAGTTGTTTTATTATGTTGTGTATGATGGTCAGTTTATATTTAATAAATATTTCTTTTTTATAGATTCTATATATATATGTCTTCGCATTTTCTGATATAACATATATATATTTGAAAACTATCAAAAAATATATGTAATTTTACATATGTATTTAAAAATATATTTAAAAATATATTTTTACAATTATAATTATACATAAATATATTCATGAACAAATATTTTTGTGAAGACATATTTATATAATTATAAATAAAATTATATAATTACAAATATATATATATATATATATATATGAATACATATATTTATTATTGTTCAAATAATTATAAGTACTTATATTTTTATAAATGTAATTTTATTATATCACTATACATATATTTATAAATATACCTAATTATATATTTATATATAAATATATTTATAATTATATATTTACAATATTTAAAAATATATATATTTTTATATTTATATAATTATATTTATAAATATATTTATATAATTATAAATATAGCTAAATAATTGTAAATTTAGATATATAAATATGTTTATAATTATTTACTATCGAGTATATTTATTATAATTATATATGTATACTCAAAATGGTTTAGGTGATAGGAGAGCCAACTTCTAAAAAATTTATTACATAAATAAAGATGAAAAAAAATATGAAAAGGGGATGTATGGTGTCATGAACCCCTCCCCACAAGGTGTACCCCTCCTGGGCTGGGAATGTGAGAAGGGAGATAGTCACCCCCAAGTCCAGCCTCCAGTAAGCCCCAGGTTGGTGACTTGCACCAAGGGTATAGTAAACACACAAATGGGAGGCATTACCCTCTAAAAGAACACATGCGAAAGAGAGAGATAATATAGACACCAACCAACTCCATGTTAGATTTAAATATAAAAGAAATACCAAGTCCACAAATGTGATCTCATAAAAAACTACTACAAGTGAAACAGAAAACTGTAAGTACAAATGGGAAGTAAAAAACAACAGCGACCACAAATCCCGAACTGCTCCTACAACCCCAAGCTAGTAAAAACTAGCCTGGTCTCCAACATACTCCAAGTGACCTGAAAAAAGGTTTATATATACATAGGGTGAGTATAATAGTATACTCAGTAGGATCATCCCTAGATCCTCTCGTGAAAAATTAAAGAAAGAATGCTAAAGCATAGTGAACGACAAGTGAAACTAACTCGTCACCTAACCAGGTATACTATGTTCCCAACATCACTATGGATACTCTCACCAATCATCACATAAAAGAGTATATAATATAATAAAGAATAACAAGGGTACCCTGCTACTACTTCCCTACTGGTTTTCTGGTTTTCTCCAACATCGCACATCCTAAACATATCTCTCCTAAAGTCTTTACCACAGACACCTTGGTGAAGCACCTCAATATGCACCTCATGCAGTATAACCACCATGTCCACATAACCAAATTAACTAGTTAATTTATGGGAGCCACTATAGCTTGCGTAATGTGTATCATAGGTTTGGTATTAAACCTCATGCCATAATAGCCAATACACCGAGTAAGGATCCTCAATTCATCACAGCCTATACACGTTACACCTATAGTATTCCATTGGAAACTATATCCAGAATATATGTCAGTGAATAACCACAAACCATTTCATCCCTCTACACACATATATGTGGAAAACCAAAAATTGTGCCTACCAGTACAAGTAACTACCAAGAGAAGAGAGTGGGGCCAAAGTGGATAGTCATTCATTCATCCTCCCACCAGAATGTTGGGGAAAACGCCCCCCAGGGATCAGAATCCTTTGGTGTCAGTTTCACTAACTAATGGGGTGGAGTAGTGTATAAAAACCCAAAAAGTATAGAATATAATATATCTCACCACCACACTCTGTGAATAACCTAGTCTTAGACTCATCTATAGCTGACGTCTCTTGGAACCCCGGATGCCACTTCAAATACTTGGTATCTCATAAGCACACAACAATTTAAAGAGATTTATTAAATTACATTATCCCTTTTTATTAGTTTCTATTTGCATTAATTAATTCTTTAAACATTAATTAACCATTAACAATTCCACATTATATTTCACTATCATCACACCCAAAGTTCATTGTTCCTTTAAATTACAACCTCAGCTTTGTGTCCCAGCAAGCTCCAACCCCATGTGTTAATCATCATTCATTAAATAATTTATTAACATCATTATTACTTTCCCATATTACAAGGTATTATAGAAAAACATTCTAAGATACTAAACCCAAGGGGGTCAATTTGGTGAGTATATGAACTACCTGTCAAGTCTTTTCCACCTATAGTAAGAGCATAGACCCATCCACCCTTGAGAAACCAAACACAAAAAGAACATTGAATACCCCATGAGTCTTGTCCCATTTTGGTTGGAGGGTAAGGAAAACCATCTTCCTTGATAAGTGGGGAAAGTAAAGTAGATAAATAACCAACAAGAATCACCAAGCATCCATACATCCAAATCCAACCCATTTCATCATCTATGGTGTCCTCCCCAACACCCACATGCATAAACCAATGCATCTCGCCAATCTAGGCATCAACTGCTACCACAAATAATGGGACTTCATACCCCCACGTACACAATATCCATCTAGAATCACAACACATCAAAGGTAGAAGGGAATAACAAAGCAATTTTGCTCTTATATCTTAATAGGGACTTCTGCCTTCAGATTCAAGGATCTCTCACGACTCCAAGAATTAGGCTCTTGGACTTTACAATCAAGAGTAACTCAGAACCCTATGAGGTATTATATTTTTATCAAACAACTAGTCCTTTAATCCACCTGGAATTAACTGATTTATTCTTTTTAGGATAAAACCTTGGGTAACCTAAATAGCAAACTATCATAGCTATCACAAATTAATTAAACATGTTTACTACGTCAATTTTATTAACGTAAAATTAAAAAAAGAAGAACAAGATTCATTTACATGAATCTTTATCTTATAAAATTATTTTACAATTAATACCAGTTTATGTTATTTACCAATTGACATCAAGAATGACATACTAAACAAGTAAATCATAGAAGTCACGTTATCTAGGAAAACAAGAGGCGATGATATATGATCAATATCAATTTACTTATCAAGTTAAAATATTTATTATGTAAATTACATTGTGATCCAGTGGGATAAAACATTCTAACTCTACAGTTGCACATAAAAGAATAGAGAAGCAATAAATCCTTTACCTCAAAATGTTTCTGATGCTCTTTGAACATACTAACAAAACATATCATGATCACCTCTCTTTGAGAACTGTATCCACCAAAGGATGAAGAGACACCACCACACCATCCAAAACCCAAGAAAAGTCCACTAAGAAGTTGTAGAGAGAATTTCATAACAATAAAGGAGAAACATAAGTAAATTTATATAGAATAATGATGATATATCATACCTTATATCAAATATTGATCAATACTACTTGGTTTCACCAAAATAGGGGGTGCGCATGAAGCAGGAAGAATCATCAAGGGGAAATGATCCAAGTATTAAGTTTTGATCACACCGCTCCTATGGGAAGCAGGAAAGGTTCAAGAATATCACACCATAGAACAAGGAGGAAGAACAATGGAGAAAGATATATCATCTCATTAGAAGATTTTACAGAGACACGGTTTAAGATACAATGGATTTTCCATTAAAAGTGGGTCACATTAAACCATGCGGTTAGACCATGTAAAGGCATATAGAACCTTTGAAAAATTAATATAGTAGTTAGGGGCTTTGAATCGGCCATAAATACCATAAAACAAGACCTATAATGCGTTTAATTTGAAAGAAAATGTTAAATCGGTGAAACTTGACAAATCTAGAAATTTGGAAAACGAAATATGAAACAATATCAGTGAGACAGTATCTGTGACAGCGTTTCTGTGATACTATTTTTGTGACACCATTTCTGTGAAACCATTTATATGACACCGTTTTGGTGACACTGTTTCTGTGACACCGTTTTTGTGAAACTATTTTTGTGACACTATTTCTCTGACGATGTCTCTGTGACACCATATATGTGACACCATTTCTGTGACATTGTTTCTGTGACACTATTTCTATAACACCGTTTTTGTGACACCATTTCTTGAAATAGTTTGGAATTTTTGAAAAGTAAAAGTGACATAGTTTTAGGAAACTATTTTGAATTATGGAAAACTGTTGGGTATAAGTCCCCTTGACCTCCCAGAACACCTCAGACCCCATATTTCAAAAAAGGAATGGACCAGATAGGTCCAGGCCATTACATCAGATACCTCTCAAAACATTCTCATCCTCAAAAATCAAAAACCAAACCAAAAGGAAACAGAAAAGGGTTCCAAACAACCACCCATCGGGAATCTTATCAAAAGAGAGCAAGCCACAAGAAGAAACAAAAGAAATCAATCTTAGAAACATGAAAGGTCTATAACCACAATTGATGACGTGAGACTTGTCATGAAAATAACGATGGATTTGTGACACATGAAAACCATCATGTATCCAGCTTATCTACAGGGGAAGTGCTACTCAATATTCCATGACTCCAACACGATCATACACCTCTAAAGGCCCAACAAAATGGCGGGAAAGCTTACTCCCATGACCAAACCTTCACTGCCCCTGACGGGGAGTCACCTTCAGAAACATTGGATCCCTATCATCAAACTCCAAAGGTCTCCTCCTTTGTTCCTCATATGATTTCTAATGATCATGGGTTGTCTTCAACCTCTCAAAAATCACCTGATCCATCTTTTTCATATTCTACACTAGTTCCGGTCCGAGAATTGATGACTCTCCGACCCTAGTCCAGTGAAACCGAGAATGAAAATGTCTTCCATACAAGGCCTCAAACGATGAAATACCAATGGTGTAGTGAAATTGTATTATTTTAAGCAAACTCCTGCAAGGTTACGTGCCTCATCCATGAACCTCCAAAATCTATGACATAAGAGAGCATCATGTCTTCAAGAGTCTAGATGGTCTGCTCTATCTTACCATCATCTGTGGATGAAAAGTAGTTCTAAAGAATAGCATAGAACCAAAATTATGTTGGAGACCTCTCCACACCCTAGAGGTTAAATAAGGATATCAATAGGAAATTATCTTCTTCAGAACTCCGTGGAGTCTCACCACCTCCTCCAAATACCGCGTCGACAAAACTTCCACTGAGCTCGATTCCTTGATTGCTATGAAGTGGGATGATTTTTTAAAATGATCAACTACCACCCTTATAGCATCATGACCTCCCTAATCTCGAGGTGAACCAGTATAAAAGTCCATTAAGATGTCCTCCCACTTATACTAAGGAATATCTAATGGATGGATTAAACTACTGGGGACATGGTGCTTAGCCTTTACCTTCTGGCAGACCAAACATCAAGACACAAAATCGGCAACTGAACGCATTAGCCCAGGCCGCCATTAATGACTCATCTATCCTCAGTAAATCCTTTTCATGCTAGGATTCACCACAAAAGGAGAACTATAGAACTCTCTGAGAACTATCTCACACATCAAAAAAGAAACAAATAGTCTTCTGTGATACAAAAATCAGTGTTGTTGATCCTTAGACCACCGATCAGGGGTCTCGCCACAAACAACTCGGTCTCTCTAGACCTACACCTCTAGATCCCCCAAATGGGACTATTCCACCTATTTCACCCTAGATGACTACACCATCATCTGAAAAAGACAACCACTTCCCCCAACTTCTCTCATATTGATATGTAATGCTGATAATTCTTCTATCACACTCCATGAATCACCATATTCACACACTGCATCACTAAGCGACTTCCTACTCAACACATCTTCTACGAAATTACCCTTTACAAGGGTATATGATATTTTGAAGTCATATTATGGTAATAACTACACCCACTGACACTTCCGCAAGTTCATGTCATGCTGGGAGAAAAAATTCCTCAGTCTCTTATGATCGGTGAAAACCAAAAAGTACTATCTAATGAGGTAATTTCCAAAAAAACATTAGATAAAACACCACTGATTCCAACTCAAGATCATTCGAGTCATAGTTACTTTCATGGGGATGCAACTTTTGATACACATAAGAAACAACTGATCTCTACTACATTAGAATACAACCTAACCCCAGATGCAAAGCATCACAGAAAACATCAAACTAAACTCCCACTGCTGAAATACAAAGAACAAGAGAAAATACCATCTTCCCCTTCAGATACATGACATCTGTCTGACACTAATCAGTCTACATGAACTCCGGATCCTTTCGGGTCAATTTTGTCAGAGGAGTCACAACCTGAGAGAAATTAGCTACGAACCTCACGTCGTAGCCTGCATGACCAAGGAAACTTCACACCTCTACTACTGTATTGGGTGATTCTCAATATTAAACTGCTTCTATCTTTTATGGATCCACAGCTACTCCCTACTGGGACAAAACATTCCCAAAGAAAAATACTTCTCGAGCCCAAAACTCACACTTCAACAACATCCCAAATAGTTAATGTAGATGAAGAACTCCCAAAACAGCATGCAGATGCTCTGTATGCTCCTCCTCATATGTAGAAAACAAAAGGATTTTGTTGATGAAAACCACCACATACTTATCCAAGAACTCATGGAATAGATTGTTCATCAATCACATGAACACATCTAGAGGATTCGTCACACCGAATGGAATTACAACGAACTTTTAATGCCTATAACAACAATAGAAAGTAGTCTTCGAGATATCCTCATCCTTCACATGAATATGATGATATCATGACCAAAAGTTGATCATACCCTTCAGTAGATCAAATAAATCATCAATCCTTGGAAGAGGATAGCGATTTTTCACTGTCACTTTTTTTAAGCAATGATAATCGATACAAAACCGAAATCTGATGTCAGCCTTCTTCACGAAAAAAATCGATGCACCCCATGGTGACACACTCGGCCGAACAAAACCATACTCTAATAGACCATAAATATTTATACATATCTCTCATAACTCAGAAGGGGCCATCCTATATGGATACATAGAGATAAGAGATGCTCCTGACTATAACATGATCCCAAAATCGATCTCTCATCGAGGGGGTAATGTTATAACCTCTTCAGGTAAGACATAAGGGTACTATTCTATGACCCTGGGAAATAAAAACTACTGAACATCCAAATAACTTAGCATCAGCTCATCCATCAAGGATGATAAGGACAGAACACGCCTCTGACCCATTCGAGGGTCTCACTCACCAACAAAAATTGTTGGATCACCGTCAGCATCAAAGAACACCACATCCCTCCTGAATAAATCCACGATATCCTACACCGAATACAACCAATCCATACTGATGATGACATCATATGGTTTTATCCGTTAACATAGAAATTCTCCCCAAGAGCGGTGCTACCCCAGAACTAGCTCATAGTCTATACATACTTCAAACAAGTCGTTTCAACCTCCATCTAGCCTTGTCAACGCCAAGGGCACTAGAATCCTCTCTACATCATGTCCCAAAGCATGGACATGGGTAGGTGATATGAAGGAGTGTGTCACACCTAAATCCATTAAGGCATACACCCAAGTAGAAAACATGAATAGGGTACATCGAATGATGTCTGGCTCTCATGGTTCTGGAAATGCTAAAGCATCTAGCTAACCACGACCTCCCCCATGACCTCTCTGGCCTGGATGAAGACCACCACCATGGTCATGCTCTACTCTCTAAGTATGAGGAGTGTCTTGGGGATATCCTATGACTTCCCCATATTCCCTCTGCTGATCAAAATCTGGTGCAACCTACTACTGTTGCCTCAGCTTGAACTACCTCAACAGAGGAACCTGGAGTGGAACACTAGGTGCACGATGACTGATCAGAATGGTTGGTCACTCTTAGGGTTAATGACGTCGTCCTACATAAGAAAAAAAGTTTTTGATGCCTTTTTATAGGCCTAATATCCGCCACCCCTAGATAAACTAGATGATAAGGGCTGCGACCTACCCCCGGCTGAACAGAAATTCTTCTGCACTAAAAATCCGGAACCCCAGACCACATCCCTTCTTCATGCGGAATCATGAAGACTCCCCTATCGAGATAATATAGTTCTAGAAAATTTCCTCTCGACGAAATCTGCCCTCTCCAGTACCTCAAGATATATCTTTAACATAAACGGGGTGACCTGGTGCTGGATCTCTATATGCAAATCCCCCCCAAAATGCCTCTATCTGGCCTCTTCATCTAGAAACCCTTCTAAAGTATATAGTAAAAGGTTACTAAAACAGATTCCAAACTCCCACAGACTATAGCTCCCCTATTGAAGTGAAATAAGATTCTGGAAACTAGAATCCTTTGTGGATGAAGAAAGAAACTCAACTCTAAACATGTCTTGGAACTCCTCCCATGATATCATCGACTCCTCATGATTTCCAAGTAACAAGAACCACCACTGCCTCACTACTACATGCATCATCTTCACAATGAAAGACACCTAGTTCTCCTTTCAAGAAAAGATCAAACTAAATCCTATCTCAACCTCCTCCAACCAGTCTTCTGTGACAGAATCTATAATGGATCCCTTGAAACTTTTTAGATTCAGGCACTGAAACTCAGAGTTTCCTCCTCCAAGTGTCTTTGTCGTCAACCTCTAACCTGCGGTGATCTGTTGGCACAACCTGTTGGGCATATTTTGCATGAACCTGATGAGGACACTGACCTGGAGCCATTCCAGCAAAATAAAAAATAGTTAGAGATCCTAAATCTATAATATAGAAGACTCAACATTAATTAATTGTTTTCTTTTATTCAGTTTAGGTTAACCTATCCCAAGGTCTACCCATTCAAACACAAGCACAAAGAATAATTATGCATGATATATTCCTCAGTCTCTACCCTAAAACTAGCATCACCTCATTTAATATCCATTGTAAACTTAAAGTTCTATGAATCAAATCATAGGGGTTCCTAAAGGCCTATGTCTCGGCCAGTCTCCAGTGTTTACATCACTTGCTAAATTGGACTGACATCATTTCCCTACCAACCCATGAAAACTCACTTGTGCCAAACACTTAAATCCATCATATTCCTCAAGAAGACCTATGATACCACTGTTTCGTGACCCCCTCTACACAAGGTGTAACCCTCATGGGCTGGTAATGTGATAAGGGACATAGTGACCCCTGATTCCCACCTCCAGTAGGCCCCGGTTTGGTGACTAGCACTGAGGGTATAGTAAACACACAAATGAGAGGAATTAGCCACTAACAGAACACATGTGAAATACAAAGATAATATAGATACCAACCAAATCCAACTCAGACTATAATAAAAAAGAAATCCCAAGTACAAAAATGTGATGTCATACAAAACTACTACAACTGGAACAGAAAAAATGAAAGTACAAAAGGGAAGTAAAAACAACATTGACCATGAAGCCTGAACAACTCCTACAACCCCAAGCTAGAGGTAACCAGCCTGATCTCCAACCTTCTCCAAGTGACCTAAAAATAGTTTATATATACATAGGGTGGGTATAGCAGTATACTCAGTAGGATCCTCCTAATATCATATTGTGAAAAAGTAAAGAAAGCATTTTAAGGCACAGTAAAAAAACAAGTGAAACTAACTCATCACCTAAATAGGTATACTAAGTTTCCAAATTCACTATAGATACTCTCATGAAGTATCGCATAAAAGAGTATATAAAATTAAAAAGAATATCAAGGGTAACCCGCTACTACTTCCCCACTAGTTTTTCTCTTTTCACCAATGTCGCACATCCTAAAAATCTCTTTTGAAAAATTCTTTCCCGCAAACACCTGGTAAAAACACAAAAAATATTCACCTCATGCATTATAACCAACACGTCCAAATAACTAAAGTAACCAGTTAGTTTCTAGGGGCCACCATAGCTCGCATAATGTGTATCATACGTCGAGTATTAAACCTCAAGCCATTATATCCCATACACTGAGTAAGGACCCTCAAGCCATCAAAGCCTATACATGTTACACCTATAGTAGTCCATAAAAAACTGTATCTAGAATATATGTGTTTGAATAATCACAAGCCCTTATAGGCCTCTACACACATATATGGGTAAAACTAACCATTGTTCCTACTATCACAAGTAACTACCAAGAGAAGAGAGTAGGTCCAAAGGGGATAGTCATTCATTCATCCTCCCATTAGAATGTTGGGGGAAACACCCCACATTGTTCCTTTAACTTTCAACCTCAGCATTGCATCCCAGAAAGCTCCAACCCCATGGGTTAATCATCATTCATTAAATTATTTATTGAAATCATTATTACTTACCCATATGCCCAGGAAATATAGATAATAATTCTATGCTACTAAACAAAATAGGGGCTCAACTCAGTGAGTAGATGAACTACCTCTCATGTCTTGTCCACCTATAGCAAGAGCAAAGACCCGTCCTCCATTGAGAAGCTAAACACAGAAATAACTTGGCATACCCCATGCGTCTTCACCTATTTTGGAAGGAGGTTAACCAAGACCAGTTGCCTTGAGCAGTGGGGAAAGTAGATTAGATAAAAAACCAACAAGAATCAGCAAACATCCAAACATTAACATCCAACCTATTTCGTCATTGTTGGTGTCCTCCCCGACACCCACATGCATAAACTGATCCATGTAGCCACACTAGGCCTCAATTGTGGCCACAACCAATGGGCCTCTCTGCTACCACGTATCACAACAACCATCGAGTCTCACAACACATCATAAGCAATAGGGAAGAACAAAGAAATTGTGATATGGCCCCTTAACAAGGCATTCTACCGTCACATGCAACAACCTCTCACGGCTCCAATCCTTAGGCTCTTGGCCTTTACAATCAAGAGGTTGACTCAGAACCCTTCAAGGAATTATCTTTTTATCAAAAAATTTGTTCATTAACCCATTTTGGAATTAACCGATTTATTATTTGTAGGTTTCAACTATTGGTAACCTAAATAGAAAGCTATCATTGCTATCAAAAATCAATTAAACATGCTTACTGCATTAATTTGATTAACATAAAATTTAAACAAGTAAAACCAGATTAATTTACATTCCTCTTTATCTTTGAAAATTAATTTACAATTAATCCCATTTTACATTCTTTACCCATTTCTATCAAGAATGACATACTAAACAAGTAAATAATATATATCACAATATCTAGGAAAACAAGAGGCAATAACATACGATCAATACCAATTTTTTTTATCTGGTTCAAATATTTATTTTTTCAATTCCATTTTGATCCAGTGGGATAAAACATTATATATCTACAGTTTCCAGTAAAATAATAGAGAAGAAATAAATCCTCTACCTCAAAAGGATTCTAATACCCTTTGAACAGACTAACAAAACAGATCACGATCACCTCTCTTGGAGGACTACATCCACCCAAGGATGCAGAGACCCCACCACACTAGCCAACACCCAAGAAAAATCCATTAGTAACATGTAGATGTAATTCCATAATAGGAAATGAGATACATAAGGAGAGGTACCTAGAAGAACGGTGATGGATCATACCTTATATCTAAATTGATCGATGCTACTTGGTTGCACAAAAACATGGGGTGTGCATGCAGTAGAAAGAAACTTAAAGGGGAAAAGATCCAAGGATTTATGTTTTACTAAACAACTCCTATGAAAATGAGGAACGGTTCAAGAATCTCACTCTCGATAAAAAAAGATTAAGAACAAGGGAGAAAGATATATTGTCCCTTTAGATGATTTAACGAAGCATCGGTTTAAGATACGCGGGATTTTCCATTAAAATAGGGTCACATTTAACTAGGCTGTTTGACCAAGTAAAGGCATCCCAAAGCCTAGGAAAATTAATATAGGAGTAATGGGCTTTGAATTGACCTTAAATCCCTTAAAACAAGGCCGTGAATTTATTTAACGTCAAGGAAAATGTTAAATTAATGAAACTAAAAAATCTAGAAATTTGGAAAAGGAAAGATGAAAAACTGTCTGTGAGACAGTAACTATGAGACAATATATATGACACCATATCTATGACACCATTTCTATGACACCGTTTCTATGACACCATTTCTTTGACACCATTTCTATGACACCATTTCTGTGACATTGTTCCTGGGAAACTGTTTTTGTGACACAGTTTTTTTGACACAGTTTCTCTGACATTGTTTCTATAGCATCGTTTCAGTGACTCCATTTCCCTGACATTGTTTCTGTGAAACTGTTTCTATTAAATAATTTCAATGACACATTTTCTTGAGATAATTTGGAATTTTGGAAAAGGAAAAGTGACACAATTTCATGAAACAGTTTGGAAGTTTAGAAAATTGTTGTTTATAAGTCACCTTGACCTCCGAAAACACCTCAACCACTAGATTTCAGCAAATAATGGACAAGATAAGTCTGATCCATTACGGATGGGGTCAAATAAAGAAATTCCCTCATCCATAAGGGAAAACTATAATTCATTAAAAGGTTCATTTCCATAATCATGCTTAGATTCATCATCATCATTAGCAGTTTCACACTCTGACTATTAGTTCCTTTGATTGAAGATCACATAACACTTCTCCTTGGTCTTTTCCTTCTCCAGAGTGAGCTCGATATTAGAATCCTTGGAATAAAACATGGTAAACTCATTTCTTACATTCCCTCGTGTAGCACAATTTCCATGAACTCATCCATTATTTTTTGGGGGATATCCCTGTTTCCATGACTTGGATTGTTTCTAAGTCCCTTTCATCTTGTTATAGTTATTTCCTGAATGGTCAATCTCCATTTGGGTCAAATACATTGAAAATATTGAACTTCTCAAATCATCATTGAAATTTTTTTATTCATTCTATTGTACATGAACATTAGGATGCTCCTCCACTATAGAAAGAACCCATAGAAAGGCCACTTGCACTGCACACTACATATTTTTCAGGTTTCACCCACCTAGAGCGTGCACATTTAACTTTGGGGTATTTCCTTGCTAGGAGGTCATCTGAGTCAAGATGGTTTCATTAAAACATTGACCTCCTTGGTCGGATCAAGAACATTAAGAGAATCATAAGTAGATACCTTCCTCTTAGATGGCTTTCCCATACCCTACCTCTTTTCATCTAATATTCTATATGAATCCATTTAAAATATATCAATACCAACTGTCTTAGAAGAGGGTTTCTTACTATCCTGACTAGTGGTAGGGATCAGATCCTCATTCTGAATAGTTTCAACATGAGGAGAGGCATCTTGATTATCATTATGTGGTTCTACCTCCCCAGATTCTTCAACCTTTATGATGGGGATATGTCCCTTATCAACCTACTCCAATGAAGTGAAAGAATAATTTACAAGGAAATCAAAACCTGAAGCTGTCTCAACATTTTCTACTACAATTTTAGTGGAAACTCATGAAAATATAGCAGCATCATAAGAGTCCTACTCAGCTTTTTTCCAGGGTCTCCCAGAACCTGAGTGAATGAATCATTCGTAGGTCCATTCTACATCACATATTTAGGAGTTGATGCATTCTCATACATTCTGTGATAAATAGTTATAAATTTATGACTATAATTGATAACTAAATCATCAAAGACATGTTTAATCTTTCATCCCATTCTAAAAACCATTCTTTCCTGTAAAATTTATTGTTCAACAATCACTTGTGTCATGCCTTCATCAGTAGAGCCCAACTTCTCTTTCTTAATAATCTACCCCCCATGACTTGTAGGCCTTATGTGTATTCATTCACATTTCAATACCCCCAAAATTATGATTCCTAGAACCAATACATGAATGACCACCTTCCCTCTAACACGAGTCAACCCCCTTTGGCATCACATTGTGGATAAAACTGACTTTATTTGGATCATCACATGGAGCAATTTTTAGTGAATTACAATCCTACCTGACCTTACTAACATTACCATCTCTTGAAAATATATCTTTTCCTCCTAATTATAGCTGGATATGCCCAACTATTTTTCCAACCCTTTGAACATTTGTAATAATGAATTTAGATTTTTTATAGCATTAATTGAAATCATGCCCACTTATGGAACAAAAGTCGCAAACGATCAATATTCGAGAATTTGAGATGTCATGTCCTAAGACCTTACATTATTTATATAATTAAGGAACATTTTTATATTTAGTATTCAATGTGATATATTAATTAACGGTAGGAAGAAATATATTTTAAATTTAAGTAGAGCATAAATCTACCTCAACTAGTAGAGGTGAAATGAGGAAAATTGGGCATGTTCAGTTTCATTATCCATTTTTATTGGAATCCCAATAACCGTTGAAATGTAATACAGTATCATAGGGTTCAAAAGTATCCAATTAAGATAGTAGATCTTGACCCATAGTTACACAGTTGAGTTTCCAATCTCTAGAGTATTGAATCTCTTATCCCACTAATGGATGTGAAGAAAGTCAAGTTTTTAGGTGATTGAATCAAGACACTAGGAATGAATTTTCAAATCATTCAAATGGAAGAGTAATTGGAAGAAACCTTGGACAAGTGAAATAAATTTCATTTCATGAACCCACAAATGGATGAAATCCATTAAACTGGATACCCAATTTTCTTTGGCATCAACACCTAGGAAAAATCAAGCGGGCGATTAAAGAGTGCCCAACCATTTCCATGTACTCCAAGATTGAAGACAGATCTACCTTGACTTCAGGGATAATACCCTTGTGATGGATGAAACCTACTGTCAATCCCCTATAGAGGGAGTGAGAATGGTTGACGACACAATCCATATCCATAGAAGTCCCTTCTCTAATGATTTTCTGAAGTAATCCATCTCCCACATTCTTCTAGGAGTCAAAATGCCCCTATGATAGAAAATCAATCATAGATTACAAATTAGATGAATCCATCCTAAAGAAAACCTAGACACGTAAATGCATTGAGATATGTAATCTCAAATACCACATCCCATCCTCATCGATTTGTCTATATATATATAATTATAAATTTATAATTATAAATTTAATTGGGTAAATATATATTTTTTATAATTATAATTACTAATAATTATAAAAATAAATAAATTAATGTAATTATAAAATATATATATATATATAATTATAAATAATTATTTATAAATATATATTTATTTAATTATAAATATATATATAAATAATTGTAAAAATTTATTTGTAAATATAATTATAAATATATATAAATATATATATAAGTATAAATAAATGAAACAAAATAATTAACTATATAATAAAAAATTTCATAACATAATTATAAAATAATGATAATTATGGGTAAAAAAATATGGTAATATTGATCTAAAGGTAAAAGTGAACTATTGTTAAGTAAGGGGAAAATGTTATGTAAAGGTAAAAAGAAACTTATAGAGGTTATGTAAGGGTATGTAAGGGTAAATAGAGTTTATGAAATGGTGAAAAAATGTTATTTAAGGGTAAAATACAGTTATGTAATTGAAAAACAAAGTTATTTAAGGGTAAAAAAATTTTATGTGAAACTTAAAAAAATATAAGTAATGTTAAATTAATGTTACGATGGGGAAAAATAAAGATATGTAAGGGTAAAACATAATTATGTAATGGTAATCTAAAGTTATGTAAGGGTGAAACAACGTTATTTATGCGTAAAAAATTTTAATTAAGGGTAAATTAAAGTAATTTAAGGCTAAATGAAATCTATGTGAGGATAATACAAATTTATTTAAGGGTAAGCATATGTTAAGTAAAGGTCAAAAAAATTATTTAATTGTAAAACAATGAAATGTAAGATCAAATAAAAGTTATTTAAGGATAAAAAAATCTATATTATGGTAAAAAAAATAAGTAAAGGTGAAAAAATGTTATATAAGGGTAAAAAAAGTTAAGTGTTAGCTAAAGTTATGGGTAAACATAAGTTTTGTATGGTTAAAAAAATTATGTAACCATAAATAGAAGTTATGTAATGTAAAATAAAAGTTAATTAAGTGTAAAAAGAAGTTATATAAGGGTGAAAGAATATTAATTAAAGGTAAAACAATTAAATAAGGTTAAAATGATGTTTTTAAGGGTAAAACAAAGTCATGAAATTCTAAACTAAGGTTATATAAGGTAAACAAATTCTATGTAAAGGGAGAATTGAATTATTCATGGGTAAAAAAATATAATTAAGTGTAAACTAATGTTATGTATGGGTAAAAAATGTTATGTAAGGGTAAGATAATGTTATTTATGGATAAATATTCGTTATGTAATGGTAAAACTATGTTATGTAAGGGTGAACTAATGTTATGTAAGTGTAAGACAATGTTATATAAGGGTATAAAATTATATGCGGGTACAATAATGGTGTGTAAGGGTAAAAAAAGTTATAATAGGTAAAAATAAAGTTATGTAAGGGTAAAGCAATGTTAAGTAATGAAAATAAGAATTTAAACAAGGGTAAAATATATATTTATTGGTGAAAAAATTTAATATAGGGTTATCTAAAGTTAAGTATGTGTAAACAAATGTAAAGTGTGGGTTATAAAAATTTAAGTAAGGGTAAATAAAAGATATGTACGGGTAAAAAAAGTTATGTATGGGAAAAAAATCAATGTAAAGTTAAAATAAATATATGTAATGGTAAAAAAATGTCATACAAGAGTAAAATAATATTTTTTAATGGTAAAAAAATGTTATGTTATGGTAAATAAAATTTATGTAAGAGTAAAACAATGTTACGTAAGTTTAAACAAAAACTTGTGTAGGTAAGTAATGTTAAATTAATGTTATATAAGGCTGAAAAAATATTGTGTATGGGTAAAATAATGTTACATAAGGATAAAAAAAGTAATTTAAGGGTAATATAATGTAATGTAAGTGTAAACTGAAGTCAATTAAGGGTAAAACAAGGTTATTTAAGGGTAATTTATTTTTAATTATAAAATAGTATGTTTTTGTTAAATTTAATGAAATGGGTTTTGGTTATTGTCAATTAAATATTAGTTACCGTGAGTTGGTTTTTTTTAAAAACTATTTTATTATTATATAATGGTTTTCTACATTAAATGTAATTATAGAGGGTAGTATTGATCATTGAAGTATGTGCTCTTTGAGAAAAAAATTCCCGAGAATAACGAGGAAACATGTTTGTTTTGTAAATGAAAGTTTATATATATATATATATATATATTATAAACTAGAATTTAATTTTCTCTCTAAATAGTTTTTTTACATATATACATTTTGAAATTCCAAAATAAACCAACCTCGATGCACCTCAATACCATAACCTAACATATGAACCTCAATTCCTCTCCATGTATGTCGTGTATGATGTCCTGGTGTCATAACAATAGTTCCATGTTCCTCCTCGTATTGTGAACCTACCTAAACTAAGGGAATATATAGATGTGATTATGATTAAATTGTGTATTACTCTACTGACACATGAAGCTAATTATGTGTTTTTGTAGGAGCCTCCCCATACCACTAAGTATAGGAATCCCCAACATCATATGTGGATCCATATGGCCATGATTGTAGAGGCATGAAAGTTGCATCTGGAGTTGCTATAAATGTTGAATCAAGGAAGTCATCACCGATGGAAATTTTTCCCAAGGTTTGTAGAAGCCAGGATATCATATCAAAGTCCCACATTATCGATGGTATACATATGCATACTGTAGGATGTATATGAGATGAACATATATTTGATCTATTAGTAGACATATATGGAGTATAAAACTCCCTCAAATGTGCAAGATCATCCATCTGTTTTATAGGATCCTTTCTCTAGGGTACAACCACATCAGTTGGAGCCTCTCTCAAGTGTCACTCTCTCTACAATAACCTCTACCCTTGAATATGTTTTCATCTATTTCCTCTAGATGGTTTTGAAGGTGGAGGTGAATCATCCTTAGTGGGAACAAAAGGAACATCATCATCCCCAAGTTCCTTAGTTGTAAAATGTGGATCATGATAAATATGTTTCTCCTCATCATAATAATATAATATATGAAATGGAGAGGATATCTAAGAGGAATCTGATCTGGTTGAACAACATCTTACCTAATAAATTCCTCTTGATGAGGATCAACAATATGTAAAATCTAATTATGTTTTTCTATCTATAAATTAAATAACTTTGATATTAATATGGAACATGACCTAAAAAATAATAAATGTTAATAAAAATACCAATGGATGAACTTCAATTGTATAGAATGTAAGGTACATAATTTCATTTCTTAGGTACCAATTTTCATAGTGTCCTTGATAAGATAAATGGAAGCATGATGTGGGATATCCATCTAGAGAGATGCATTATTGGGATTTCATGTGCCAACACTTAATGTAAACTGAATGATACTATGTAAGACACATCACCTAACTACCTATAATCACAATAGAAAGTAATCCATTAACCAGTAATGTTGTAATTAGTATATGTTTTATATAGATAATCTATCGTATGACTTGATTTGGATGGTTCTAATAAATGATGTGTGGTTTTATTACTAACACCACTGCAACATGATCACAAACCATAGATGTGTTTTATGGTGGAAGCAACACAATAATAATACAATATATGATGCGCTCATACCCTAAAATTATAACTCTAAAAAATCATAAATTATCAAAATAATGTTACCAAAATTAAAACACAATATATTATAAAATTAAAAACTTAATTAATTTTTCTACAAAAAAATATATTTAACTTATATTAATTGGCTTAATAGCACAGACAGTCTGTCAGAATCAATGTACACTGTGTTTTAGGGTTTTTACATAATACAAAGCCTGAATACACCTAGTTAAAAATAAATATACTATATGTAGCTTCATGTTACCTTCCTTTAGGTATTTATCATCTCCCTTTTCATTTACCTCTTTGTTCAATAGTATTTTATGCCTTCTTAGGATGAATAGAGTCTACTAGGAAAAATAACATAATGTTTAAGGATATATGTTCGTTAGAGATAATGGTGAAGGGGTATAATTAAAAAAAGGATTAAAAGGATTTCCTTTGCGGTCAAGGTTGACCCATCTTAATTTTCTAAATGTTTCTACAGAATCTGTATACTGATCATTTTCACATCAAGAATTGGATACGGAATGTGAATACTTTCCCTAGATGATTATGTGAACTGGTGAAGGTCATGAGAGGTTTAAAAGACATGAAACTGGTTCACTTCATGAAATAGGAAATCAGTGTATTTATTAAATGAGGTGATGATTTTTTAGCGTATAGTTTTTTAAGAATATTTCATGTTATAAACACATGATTCATTTCCTTCTATGTTAAGGACTTATAGGTCATTATTTGCAACACATATAATTATTTTTCATTTGACATGCATGAAATTATCTCAAAAAAGGATCTCTCCCAAGTGATTCTGTAGATATTCACTCATTATGAGTCATTTCATTTGAAGATTGATCATTGTTGTAGTTTCACTACATATCTTTGGGTAAGTGATCATTTTACATTATCATTTACATTAGAAACTACAACACCATTTCACTACTTTTTTATATTATTTGGTCTTGTCGTGTTGATCCTTTCATCATCTATTATGTGATCTTTCTCTCAAGGATGAACATTATATTGGTTGGGGTGTGGTATGTGAGTTTCATGATATATGTATTTTTTAACTTCTTCATTGGTTTTTCATATTTTTGAATTGATTCTATAATGGAGGGATTAATTCTATTTCCCATGTTGATGTATTTATGTTCTACTATGTTGGTGGATCCCATTATGGGCATGTGTAGCCCTAGTTTAAGGTAGGTTTTTCTGCCAAAATATTGTGTTTGATGAACCCTAATTTCACTATTTTTGATAAAAAAAAATTATAAATAAAATGAAATGACTGATTGATTAATTATTGCATGTTTGTGAAAATGGGTTTTTGAGAAAGGATCTTTTCACCTTGTTTGGTAAAAGGAAAATGAAATTTCAAAGCATTGTAAAATTGATTTATAAAATGGTTTTCAAATAATAGTTTTTATGAAATGGTTTAGAAAATGTAGCACAAAGGGAGCCATGAGTACTTAATTGAAAGGTTAGTACTATACCTCATCTGTTGATTCTGTTAGGGGGTTTACTCATGATGTGTTCTTTAGCACCCTTACCTTTCTATTTTAGGTAATTTTAGACCTATTTGTAAGTCCACTTGTTGGTATGTCCTCTAATATCTATATTCAAGGAATATATATGCAGACATAATACATTTGATTTTCTCTATTTGTGTTTGAGTGTTCTACCTATCCTAACCTATTGTGATCATTGATGTGATTTACCAATGTTTTTGGTTTTACTTCCTTACATTTGATAGGATATGTTGTACATTATTTGACTACTTTAATTCATGTGAAATTATTTTACACTACTTTACAAATATTATTAAGAAATGTGGGAAAAAGGTATATATTTTCCCTGATTTTGATTGAAAAATAGTTTAATGGATTATCATTCCTTATTTTCTTTAAATTTTTTATTTTCTTGGATTGTTGTAAAGATACATGTTATGGAACACCTAGGTTGGATCCTATTATGAATATTTAGCTAACACCATGAACCCCCCTTTGGTGGTACATAGAAATTTTTATTTCATTCAATACAGAAAATGTCAAGGCAGCACAATGAGGCGGTGAGGATTCTATTAGTTTTATTGGGTAGTTAGTGGTGAGTTGAAGTGAGTGTTCCCAAGATATTGCATTGGGTAGCTATTTCAGTTTTAGTTTTCCATTGTAGTTGGAATTTTATCTTAGAGATTGTTTATCTACTTTTGAGTTGTATCACTTCTACTATTTCCATTTTCTTTTATATGTATTTATTTTCTTGTGTTTATATTGTTTCTCCCATTTTTGTATATATTTCATGTTGAATGCCTCAATTTGGTTGAAATTGTACTCTTGGGTAGTTGTTGATGCCCAGGTATTAATCACCAGCCTATAAGGAGCAGTAATTCCCTTAAGGTTAGTATAGGGTCTGGTAGGGTACCAATATGTGAGTGTATATGGGTCAGTTTTCCATAGTTTGGTATCAATGGTGTACATGCTAAAATTTGGGAAGTTGGTTGATTGGAGATAGTATTATCGGTAATTTAGAAAATGTAGGTTGCAAATATTGTCTGGACAATAATTTTCATGTTGAGACTCATGTTACCATGGGATATTGGGAGGTATGTCTCATGTTTTGAGTTCTTTGTCTTAATCTTCCCCTCTTCTTATGGTTTCTTGATTTATACTAAGGTTATCTTGTTGTATGAACATCTATTTAGTTTCAATATGAAGTGGTATGCCTACAAGAAGTATCACATTAGTCTCTCAGAAGATTGAATGGTATTATCCATAAGGGAATATGCCTCTCGATCTTAATCTTATCAAATTTATAATTCATGCAGTGTGTGATGTATACCACAATGTACATCAAGTCTAGAAAAAAAATTGAGGTACAACCAAGAGATGGAGGAGGAAGGGTTTGATAACATGAGTTCTTATGTGAGAATCCACCATCCTTCAAGGCTATGAGTTATCCTCATCAGGTGGAGGAATAGATGGACTATATTTATCACATCTTGGACATCATGGATACACATGAGAAGTCATAGGTAATGTGTGGGGAGTTCATACTTAAGGGTCCTAGTATGCACTGGTGGGATTCCATGGTACAGGTTGATAGACATGTGGGATTAGACTATAAGGGTTTTAAGACCAAATACTTTCATCAGTTTCTTCTAGAGTCACTATTGATAGAGAAGTCTTTATAGGTCCTCTACTTATAGATGGGAAAGTATTCAGTGTCAGCACACACTAGCCAGTTTGCAAAACTGGTTTGTTTTTCTCTATTGGTAGGTAAGAATGACTAGAAAAAGGCTTATAATTACCTATAGGGTTTGAGAATAGATATCAGGTCATAGTTAGTAATGTTTAATCTTTCTAAGTATGAGCATAAAATTGGAAAAACATGGATGGATGATTTAGATATGCTAGAAAAAGGTTCGTTATTATTCTTTTTTTCATCCACCCAGTGGTTATTTGGTATTATTGTGAGGTAGATGAAGTTGAATGATCATCATAGGAGTGGTGGGGGTGGTTATTTGTAGCAGGACACCCCTACACATTCAGTTACAGCCAATAGTGTTCCTTTGACTTGATATCAATTTGGAATGTTTGGGAACACCTGACATTCTTGTTTCATACCTACAAATATTTGTAATAGTTTTGGATACCATTGCCTTGCACTTTGTTTCTATCAGGACTTTTCTAAGGTTCATTGTGACCAATGAGTAGCGGCCCCGAAGGATAATACATCCATGTCAGATGCTTAAATAATATAGGGCTCCATCCATAGGAATAAAGAGTGATGCACCTTTACACAATGAATGAGTTTATGGTGGAGGTAGACGTGGGTCCATTGATAGTGGGAGGTACCATATTTTTTTTCCTCAATAGTTACTTAATTATTTGATACAGGTGCCTCTCAATCATTTCTATCTGCCTGTTTTGAGGATATGACTAAAATTCCAATATAAATATGGTCCACTTTATTAGAGTTAGTGACACATATTGGAAAGAGGAAATATAAGGGGAATTAGATTCCTTATTCTTCTCTATTGATAGCTGATGAGGATTTAGTTTGGGATTTCCACATAATTTATATAGATCTATTTAATATCATTATTCATATGGATTGGAATATCACTCACCTTGATGAGGTTGACTGTTAGCATTTGTGTGTCTCGATCCATGAGTATGATGAGAGGTCTCAAGTGTTCCATGGAGAGTGGGTTCCAAGGTCAAGTCATATAGGACCTTTCCTCCCAAATCATAGGAGTTTTTTTCTACTATTTTAGTTGATCTAGATGACGTTTCTTTTTTGGGTAATCTTCACATTATTGTTAGAGATGTTTCTAGTGTTTTCTATGATGATTTATTCAGTCTTACCCCAAAGAGGGAGTTAGATATTATGATTGATATGGTGCTAGATATGTGGATGATCTTGATACACTCTTACCATATTTTGTTAGTAGAGATGAAATATCTCAAGATTTAGTTGGATGATCTAATTTAGAATGATTTTTTTTACCCAAGTGTTTCACTTTGGGAAACACCAGTTCACTTTTCCATGAAGGATGATGGTTCACTTTGTTTGTGTGTGCTATTAGAATTCAGACACGGTAATTATTAGGAATAAGTATACATTGACCTATTTGGATGATTTTTAGCCATTTAAAGGGTAAAATGTTGTATTTTGAAAATCTATAATAACTCAGGTTATCATCAACTCAAATTTTGTGAGTCTGATATACCAAAGAGGATTTTTTTGTTACTTCCATTATGAATATATTATGATGTCTTTTGGCTAGAATAAAACACCTAAAGTAGTTATTAATTTAATTAACCAGATATTCCATGAGTATCTCAACACATTATTGTTAGTTTTCATAGATGATATTTTAATTTATTCAAGCTCCGAGTGAAAACATGGGAACCATTTGAGTTTGGTTCTTGAAATCACGAGGATTCACCATTTGTATGAAATGATTTTAATATGTTCTTTTTTGAACTGAGAAGTTATTTTTTGGGGGAACATGATTTCTGATCATGGATAGTAATTTTATCATGAGAAAGTGAAGGTATTCTTTTTATAAGGAGATCCATGAAATAAGATTGAAATTCAAGGCTTCATTAGAATTATTCAGTACTATCGATAGTAATTCATGTATTTCTTGAATTTGGAATCACATTTGATTTCTTTTATTAGTAAAGGGGTGGAATTAATTTATGATGAAAAGTGGTAGTCTTCTAGGAATGAACTAAAATGACTTATAACATCATCTCCTTTTCTGATCATTCCTGTGTTCGGTAGAGATGAGTGGTTTTTGTGAATCTTTTTATGATGGATTGGGGTGTGTCCCTATGCAGGATGAAAATGTGGTGTCTTATAGATATTGATAGAAATGACTATAAGAGAATAAATACCCCACTCATGATATGGAGTTTTCTACAGTTATTTATGTGATTAAATGTTTTAGGAATAATATTTCTAGGGATATCTTCTCAAAACATTCAGACCATAAGATTCAGAGCTATATCTTTTCTTAAATAGAATTTAATCTCATATAGAGGTGGTGTGTGGAGTAAATTTAGAAATTTTTCATCAACATGTCCTACATCCTAGATAAGGGGAATGTAATTTAAGAAACCCTTAGTAGAAAAGTACCAACACATGCTATTCTTGAATCAAAAGAGGATGGGATCCTAATTTGTCTCTTTTATCAGTTGCAAGTAGATCCTCAGGAGAACATTTTAGTTATAGTTTTGACCAGTATTTAGTTATAATCATCTCATCTTGAGTATATTTTATTGGATCAATAATAGGATGATGAATTAAATGGAATTCGAGAAACCCTATATAGTGGGGAGACCAATTTTGGTTACTCTCTCTATTCTAACTGGTATTCTCTGTTTTAAGGATTGGTTTCTCATCCCGACACCAATATGTGGATCAATTTTGATTGACTGTCATACTTATTCAAGTCCCATTAATAAAGGAATTATGAATAATGTATTATTTTATGAGATAATGATTCTATTGGATTGCTATGAATCATCAAATTAAAAATTATTTTTCCCAACATTATAAATTCCAATAGGTAATGACAGTGTATCTAAAACTTTCTGGTGTGCTCTAGACTCTTATTATACCAGTTTGGATATGGGAAGAGTTGTCCATTAACATTATTATCATATTACCATAGTCACTCTAAGGGATTAATACTTTCGAATTCGTGTTGATTAGTTAAAATAGTCATTTAACATCATTCTGATTAGGGACATCACTAAGGATGATGACCTTGTTATTCTATATGTGCAAGAGGGTGTGAGGTTACATGGTATCCCCTCTATAATTATTTTGGATAGGGATCATAGGTCTACCTTATGGGATTGTAAGATTCTCTAAGATGTGATGTGGAATTAGGTTAGGTTTAGTATGGCCTTCCATATATATACAGATGGTTAGACATAGTTTTCTATTTAGATCTTGGAGGGTGTACTCCATGCCTATGTCTTAGATTTTTGTGGATCATGGGATATTCGCTTGGGACTACTTTAGTTTTTTAAGAAAAATGTTATTAATCATTGGTAAGAATGGATACCATGGAGGATTTGTATCATCACCAATGCAGTTTACCTCTTTTTTGGGAATTGGTGGGTGAGTAATCTTTGGTCGGACTGATTCTCGTTCAGGGGACATTAGTGAGGATTCAAGATATACATCATTTTTTGGTAATATCTCAGATTCAACAAAAATTGAATGTGAATATTTGGAATTATCCTATATAGATTTCCATTTCTAACCAGGTGTTTTAAAATGTATCTTCTCAGTTATGTTATTGTTGGCTTGGAAAATAGGGAAAGTTGGCTCACGATATGTTAGACCATTTGTGGTCACTGAGTAGATTGGGAAGGTTTCTACTCATATTTAATTTCATTTTTAGTGGATGTGTTTTCATGATGTTTTCCACAAATACCAACTCAAGAAGTACCATATTAATCACTCCCATGTTCTGATTTGGTAATAAATAGAGTTTGATAAAGATTTTTCTTTTGTAGAGAAACCAGTGGGGATCATCGACTCTCAAGTTAAGGTCTTACATGGGATGTTGATTTCATTGGTCAGTGTATAATGGAAACACAGATCAGATTATCAAGAGACATAGAATTTCATGTCATCATTGAGGGAGTAAAGGTCCCACCTCTTTCTATACACCATTGATCCATGCGACTTCTTAGGGATGTAAATTCTTATTGTAGGGAGTTTCTAACATCCTTTTACATTCCATAAAATATTTCTCATATCTCTATTCATTTACCTCTTTGTTTGGGTGAATTTTTGGCCATCTGAGGAAAGATATTTTTTGGGGGGAAATGACCTAATGTTCAAGGATTTATGTTTTTATAATTAATGGAATCCAAATATAAATGTGAAAAAGGATTAAGTGGGAGTTCTTTAAAGTCCTTCTTGAATTGGGGGTCTTTTCTTTCTGGTTTTTCAGAATCAATGTAATGGGAATTTTAATATCATTAAATGGTTATAAAAATGAAACTTTTACTTGGATTATGTGATGAACTATTGTAGATCATTAAATTTTTTCATGATGTGAAAATGATTCACATCTCATAAAGGAAAATCTGTGTTTTTTTAACCGACTCTCTTCCCTTCTCTATATATATATGTTGTTTGTGTATTTCATGTTCTGAACCCAGGATTCAAGTCTTTTAATGTGAACGGCAAATAGGGTTGTATGAACTTCATATCTAATTATTTTTTATTCAATGTGATGGTTCCACTATCGAATCCTAGGAGCTCTCCCAAGTGATTTTGGGTATCTCATATCTTCCAACATCTTTTTGTTTGATTATTTTTGTTCATTATAGTTACATCAAATATCTTTGGTTAAGTGTCATTTCTTCTTCTTCAATGTATTTCGGCACAGTGGTGCCATTTTTATATGTTTTCATATCATTTGGAAATGTGGTGGTAATCCTTTTTAATGCTTTATAGATCTACTCTGTGATCTTCCCCCATAGGATGACCTTTGTGTCGGTTGGACTCTCGTGTGTGACTTTTATGAGGTACATATTGTTTTATCTTCCCTTCCAACCATAATAATTGTTTAACTAATTCTAATATGGAAGGATTGATTCTAGGTCCTCTGTTGTTGTCTTTTCATTCTTACATGTTCTTGGATCTCATTGTGGGAATGTATGAACGAATTTTGAGGTAGGTGGTTCCGTATCTAACCAATATTATTTTAATCTTAATTTATTTTGTTCTGATAATTTATTTTTAAATAAAATGAAATGATTTATTGATTTATTTGGGTGTATATTGATGTGGGTTTTTGAAAAAAAGAGGTTTTCCCCCTTAACATGGTGAAAGCAAAAGGTATTTTCAAGGCATTGTGAAATGGATTTATGAAATTTATTTGAAATAATGGTCTGGATGAAATGGGTTCAATAATGTATCACATGTGAATCCTTGTTTACTTAGCTAAAAGGTGTAGTAATAGGAAATTTCCAATGATACTATTTCGGGGTTCCCTCATGGGGTCCTCTTATGCTACCTAGGCCAATTATTATTAGGAATTTTTAGACCTATTGGGAGGTTCACTTGATAGGGTTTCCTATTCTACATAGAATCTATGCATATATCTAGAGACTTGATGCACATGATTATCTATGTTTGGGTATGATTGTTCTGGATAGCCTAAACTGTATTGTTCTGTGGTGTGATTTACCTATGCTTATTGTATGTACTACCATGGATTTGATATGATATTTGATTTTCTTTGAAACTATTTTTCCATCATTAATTGAAAATGTGGAGAAGAGGATTTATTTACCATGATTATTATATAAAAATTGTTTAACTGATTACCAAGCCTTGTTTTTTATAAAGTTGATAATTATTTGTATTGTTGTACAAACATCCCTTATAGAACACCTAGGTGATATCCTACTAATCCTATCTAGCTCACACTAGGTGAACCCCTTCAGTGGTACATAGAACATGTTATGACTTTAAATACAGGGAAAGGAAAGCCATCAAAATGAGGTAGTGGGGTTTCTGTTAGCTGTGTCTTGGTAGATGGTGGTGAGATAGTAGATGTTTTCCCATGATATCACATAGAAGGGTTTTTTATTTTTTATTTTTCTTTTTTGTTGGACTTTTGTCTTGGAGATTGCTTAGCCTCATTTGGTTTGTATCCATTCCTTAGATTCCTTTTTTCTCTGACTTGTATTTCTTATTTTACTTTTCTATTTTTTTCTTTCAGTTATGTATATATATGTCAATTTTTCAAATTCAGGTTGGGAAAAATAATTATCTCTAGTTTTTGTTGATACATGAGTGCTTGTATCCAACCATTGGGGATTGGGAACTCTCTTTGAGTATGTGTTCAGTCAAATCAGGTACCGGGTTGTGAGGGTATCCGAGTCAGCTCACTAGACAACATTTTGATAAATTATATATATAAATTTTCAAAATAAATCAATTTAATGATTTATAAATTTCATGATCTGTAAGAATAGTCCTGAAATAGGTTCCATGGAAGTGGTGCGATAACAATAGGTTAGATTCATGGAAAATAATCCAATGCCAACATATATATCAAATCCACACACTCTATAATCTGATGTGTGTCTATTCAAAAACCAATACATAGCATCAATATATATGTGATAATACATTTAACACAAAACATTATCTATGTTTTTGGACATGATCTTCATGTAATGGTTTGTACATTTTGTGTACCAAGGTGGTGGAGTGGTCTACACAAAAAATTCTTACGATCAATCACATAATGTATCAATGTGTGTGTAAAATAAGTATCTCTTAATCAAAAACATTAGTAATGATGGATAAATTCTCATCAAGACACCTCCTATGAAATCAGGAACCTTAAAAGGAAAATGTTATGATAACGATGTCAACAACTAGTTGGTTATGTAAGATTGTACACCAGTCGCAAATAGTTTCACCCATAACTGACTGTCCATGGAAGGAAAGACTGGGCATATATTCGACATACTCTAAAGTAATAATCAGATCCCTATTAGGGAGATGAAATTTTTATTCTTATGATCTCCATATCATAACAATTGTTGTAATTAGAGCATGATCAATAGTCTTGAAGTCAATCATGGCGTCTCCATAAATTCCAGCACATATTAGATATAGAACAATAACTACTAGAGGTGCATCAAGGTGAAAATGATATGAACTCTAAATAGAAATATGTCTAATATTTCATCACACCAACATTTCATGTGACACATGAAACTACTTGGCATAAAATAGAGGTTCCTCAATATAAATTTATGAATAGAAAGATATTAATGGTGAAAACTATTCAAAATATACATGGTTCTATTATTTGGTCTAAAATACATTTTTTGTTTCCAATTATTTTATTAAAATGAAATATTATATTTATGATATGCAAATTCTATTATATTTATTTTATATATTAAAATTATAAAACCATATTTCATTATAGTGGGATTTTTCAAATTATATCATCATTTTTTAATCATCACATTTAATGAATATAAATAAAACAATAATTTTATGTAATACCTTTTACTTGAACCAATAGAATACATCAACAATTTTAACTGATATACGAATTTCATATAAGTCTAGGAAAAATTTATGAGTGTGATGTTCCTAGATGAATAAACCACACCCCCAGTATAGGTGCCTTTTCGCTAGGCTAATCGATCTCATTTAAAATACAGGTCAACACTGGCCTCCCTATTAGTTGTATCCTTGCAATTCTTTGTAGAAGAGTGGGTGTGTCAAATGGTAGACCAAAATTTTGACATTCCCCAACATACATACATGGATTACTATATTATTTGTTAATTCTATCTAGTAGATAAAATCGATCAATGAATTCCTCCAGTGATAAGAATAACAAATAGAATGATGTAATCACTTGTACGTAAGTATATCGTAATGATTCAATGTTACCACAATCAGAATAATGATGCCCTTGTAAAATGACAAGAATCCAATCAATGTTACTATTTATAGGATCATGAGACAGAATAAACTCAAATGTATACTCTACATACTCAAATGAATAGAAAAGAAATTTTGTAGCATCCTAACGAAATCTATCAATCTCGCACTAAAAATCATGACTGTATAAAACCCTATATTCTGACCCTCTTTGGCCAATTTTCCCCATTCCAAGAAATACTTTATATTGTGATAGAAGTTATCTTGTATTACAGGTATAATTTAAATTTAAAACATCAAATTGATATTATGATATAATTGTGGGTTTTATAATTAATATATAATATAATATTCTTAATTACCTTTGATGGGTAATTTTCAAACTCCCTTGAAACCCGCATTTACACTTTTTGCGGTGTTGGCTGTCATATGTCAATATCACCTCCCATTATCTAAGGTCTTTGAAAATTTTTGCTCTATAATTTGGATCATGTAATCATAGACATCCAGATTAGGATAGTGAATATCTTCAAGATTCACATCCATCCTTTTTTATTGAAGACTATATGCTAAAAATTTGAAGTAATCAAAACACATATTATTATATCTACTGCAACACTTTTTTAGACAAAAAAAGATATTTATACCAATTTTTATGATTACATACTTATTAATTATAAATAATTATTTATTAAATAATGAGAAATTATAATTGATTGGTAATTATAATAAGTAATTTTAAAAATAGTAATTATAGTTAATAATTATAAATATGAATTATAATTTTTTTATTTATTTTTTATTTATCAATTAATTATTAAATAATAATTAATTATTAATAATTATTTGCTAATTATTTTCCAACGAGCATGTAACCAAGTGGTAAAGGCTCCTTCTTAGCATCCAAAAGACACTGGATCAAATCCGGATAGGGACGAATTTCATGTACTATAGCAGCACTGTAGTAGTGGTAGAATTGTAGCAGTGGTGTCACTATAGCGGTGGAGGCACTGTAGTAGGGACTGTAGCGGTAGAGGTACTGCAGAAGGTATTGTAGCAGCATGGGTACTGTAGTAGTATTATTAACCGAAGGCCCTTTGGGCCAAAAAATCAGCTTTCGGGCCTTGTATTCAGACCACTTGGTCTTGGGACTTCGGGCTATGTAATAGGTCTCCCTTTACCCAGTTTGAAATAGGTATTTTCTTTAAATAATAAATAAGGCTTCGACCCCAACCATTTTAAAAAAATTACTAATTAAATTTTAATATGTTATTTTATAATTAATTAATCATATTTTGTAAATTGTTAATTGTTCATTGTGAATAATATTAGTTGTTAATGATATTTATTAATTATTAATTAGTCATATTAATTATAATTCATATTGATAATCATGTGAATTATAAATCATATAAATAAATTATTAATTTATTAGTTATTCACAAATTAGTCATATTAAGTTAACGGATAATTGTAGTAAATTATTAATTATAAATTTCATTAAACTATTATTGGAAAATTCGTAATTATTAATAATTAATTAGTAATTAAAATTAATTTATTATTACCCAAATAGTAATTCAATGTAATTTTTCATTATAATCAGTAGTTATAATTTCATATTAATTCATTATTAATTATTTAATAATTAAGTATTAATTACATATTAATTACATATTATAAATCATTTTAAAATAAAAATTTAATATATTATTTAACTATTAATTAATTATAATAAATATTAATTACTATTTAATAGATAACATAAATTAGATAAATTATTATTATTTTGTCCTTAAATTATTTTACTTGCAAAATAAATCTATTTAATTAAAAAAATAAATGAAAGAAACTACAAATTAATGTATAGCCTAAATAATGAATACTAAAATAAATTAGAAAACTAGGTAAATATACTTAATAAACATTAAAAAAATTATAAACTGTCTAATAAAATAAATTGATCATGGAAAGTATTCAACTTGTTATGTAACATTAGACATGAAAATTAAACAACTAGCTAATCAAATTAAACATGTGAATGAAATGGCTAGAAAAATAAATTGTACATACAATTTAAAAGACTAGATAAATATAAAAAAATTAATTAAATTTTACATAAAACTTTTAAAATTTATTTTAAAAAATATTACATCAAACTATACAATAAAATTATATAAAAATTAATACCAAAATTTTTTGGAGATCGCAAAATTTGTGGATTTCTTTAAAGGAGCAGTATACTGGGATAGGGAGCTTTAAATTGACAGAGGGAACTTGAGTGATTTGTGGGGGGTGGGGGTCTTTCCCTTGTATAGGGAAATTCTAGTAGGGAGTCCAATGAGGTGGCGCAATTAGTATTTTTATTTAAAGGAAGAGAGATAATTTATGTGGTTCTCTTCCTTCAAATTGTTTTCCCAAAGAACCAATTGAATTGGGGGTATGGGGTTCTCACAAAAAAAAGATATTTCATTCATTGATATTCTAGTTGACCTATTGAGAAACATTTCTTATAGTTCTTAACAATCTTATATATCAAAAATAAGCCTTACTCTCAATTAATAATTTTTTTTCATTGAAAATATTTAGCTGGATGGAGATGTTCTCTACCCATATGATCACTAACAGGCATTTCCAACTTTCTTCAATTTTTTACCACATGTACAGGATGATGAAAACATAGTTTATTCGTAATAAAAATATGTATCCCATGTGTGTTATTTTGTTAAAATAATATATAAAATCAAATTCTAAATTTTGGAAAGAGTTATTTTTTTTAGTTTATTGATGTTTTATAAATTATATAATCATAATAATGTTGATATAACTAATAAGAAATCATGATCATCATCATTGTTAATATTTTTGTTGATTTTGGTTATATATTTTATATATAAAAGTATATATCAATCATGTTTTAAAATTTACATATGTACAATATATATGTTATTTATTAACATTATTTGTATATATATTTAATGAAAAATCAGTTCACTCCTAATATATAAAATAGGATAAAAATATGTAGTTGTATATATAAATGATAATGTTAAGAATTTTATGAAATTATAATCATTATGTTTGTTTTTTTGTTACAACCACCACCACCACTATTATTTTGACAATAATTATTATTACTTATGTGCCTCTAGGGAACATCTTAGTGGTATGAGACTTATAGTGTCTTAAGGAGGTTTCACAATACAATCTCCCACACTCTTTCTTATATGATTCTATTCAATTTTTTCTTTTCATTTTCTACCTCACTCTACTTATTCTACTTGAAAAAAATACCTTTATTTTATTCCTCACCTTATTAACTCCTAGAAAATCATGGTAAAAGTAAATTCTAGTGTCAATTTTCGCATTATATCCACTCTGTAAATATTCACTTTTCAAGCATCACTGGTCAATCTTCTCCTCTATTATTTCAAGATAATTTCGAGTTTTTAACATTGCAAGGCATCAAAACTCTCTTATTAATTCTGAACAATAATTTTCATCTTCATTTGAAGACTTATATTAAAAATTTCATATTGTTTTATAGAGTTATTATATATATATATATAATCTTATATGCTAGTAAAATTTTGTTCAAAAATAGAATACAAAACTATAGAAATGATATATACATGATTGAAGACTTATTTTAAATACTAATGTTATGTAAAGTTAAAAAGTCATATTGATGACATACTTCCCTATTATATTGCCTAAATAATAACCATTAAACATTAACAATCAATGGTTGAAGCATTCTTATTTCTCCAACAAAAACAACATGTCAATTTTTCATTGAATTAAAATTTTCATATTTCAATACACTACATTTTATTTGTACATCATTTATTAATAAATATATAATCACTCAACTCACACAATGGTTGTACCAATATTTGAAGCTACATGTCAGGTTATGCTTACTTAACCAAATTGTACATCAATGTTTCACCTTTTACTTAGAAAATATCATGGATTTTGGGACAAGAATTATGGTTTAAAAATTAGGGATTAAGGGGTTTTAATGTTGTTCCTTGTGAAAGGTAAATTTTTATTGTAAAGAGTTGTCACTCTACTTAAAATTTGTGGTCTCTTTAGTTCATATCATATCTCTCAATGAGTATAGGTGTGTGAAGTGTAGTTTTATAACATTTTTCATTCGAATTACTATAAAAATCCTTATGCGCTCTACTTTACATTATTTTTCATACACTATTCATACTAATGAAATTAATGGTATATGTTTGAATTGATTATTATTATTATTCTCCATATCGACATTATTATTTGTTTTCTATGATTATCATAGGTTAGACAGTTAACCCCACCTATAGTATTTTATATCTCACTAGTGGGACATAAAAATAGGTTTCAAAGTGTATTTGAATTTATTCATTTTCAATAATTTTCCTATAAAATACAGTATAAGGGAGTGATTATTTTTTATGGATGGAGAAGGGTGATTTCATATATGGATCCAAACAAATCCACCTTTATTTGATGGGAAATACTATGGTTATTAGGAAGATAATATGGAATCCTAAGTCAAGTAACCAATAAACATGAATTAGACCATAATAGTAAAACCATGTGAACTTTTAGAAGAAAACACAAACATATTTACATGTAAGAGTGTAGATACTTGTAATATTAAAGGTACCATCATGAATATATATTGTTTTTATATTACTTGAAATTTGTTTACTCAATTTTCTAAAGGTAAAATTAGTCCTGATATTTGTAATATTTTGAATGTTACACATTATGGTACATATTTGTTAACATGAAAAATTATTTGAATATTGATAGATGAGTACAAGTACATAAAAATTTGAGAAAACATGGATATCAATAAAATGATCCATAAGGTCACAATAATTTTGAATGGAATGATGGAACATATAGATGAATAGAATAATAATTCTATTGGTGAGTGAGTTTTCAATTAACTACTATATAAGGGGCATGCCAAGAATTTTTTATTATTGAAAGAATGAACTTCAATGTTTAAAATTGGTTCTTATTATTACCACACTCTTATAATACAAGACTTAGTTAAATTTTTTTGATAATTATGATTATGATAAGAAGAATTATCTAACATTTAAAACTAATGTTATTTGTTCCATTTACCCTTATGATAATTAATGTTGTTCAACTAATGTAAATGAGAGGATTACTAATTTTATGAAATTACTATAGAAGGTGATAAAAAAGAAAATTTATACAATTGATATAATGATATCCATGAAGAATGATCGAAGGGGTAAAAAGAAAGGTCATATGATTTTTTGTATTTCAACACATATATGTTTGGAGTTACACAATAAATGAAACAATGGTCTAATCTATTTTATGATGATTAATTAATGTAAGTAAAATAAGTTTAAGAAGGAAGAAAATAATGTGATGGATAACTGGAGTAAAAAATATGATATATATTCAAATTATAAATATTTAGGTGAGAAATAAAATTATTAGAATATTTTTATGGAAAAATATGGTAAAGTATCATATTAACATAACCACAATTGTTCTTTAAGTGATGCCAAAAAAAATAAAAGGGATTGTGGAAATATATGTTTGGAAAATAACATTTATCATGTCAGTAATTATAGTTAATATTAAAATGGACCCACAAGATAAATGATAATTCTCATAGCGGGGGTGAGGTGAATCAGTAAATTTTAATCCCTCTTAAATTTAATTAAAAATCATAATCACCAATTAATACTATTGAATTTTTTATTATTACATGAACAATTAAATAGATATAAAGGGAATTATAGAAATTTTTAATTGGTTACAACTCAAAATGAATAGAAAATACTATTTTTGGATAAAATAATCTTAGACCATACAGTCCAATAATGTCATAATTGTGAATAAAAATTAGTATGTATTTTCATTTACATCGTGTAATAGAAATTATATCTTTACTATGTAATGTGATACCACAATATTATGATATAAAATCTATTTTCATCAAAATGTGATTCTCTAATATGCTTTGATATCAATCATGTTATTACAGTGCTTAGTCATCTTCTATCACTTTTCACTCTTCTAAATAAAATTAAATAGAAGCATGTACATTTCTATTCCTATCCTTATTTTCTATATATTTTTATTTTTTCCGAATATAAAATTATTTTCAATGTAGAAACACTTTTTACCTCATCATATTCAGATTTCAATTTAAAAATTCATAAAAGAAAAATCATTCCACATCTCCTGACAAAATATTCAAATTATCCCATTTCTTATTTTGTTATTAAATCATTCTAGGTCATAGAAAGACAGACCCAACTATATTATACATTACAATTACATAATTTTAGAGATAAATGGCATAATTTCAATACATTGTAGTATCAAAAGATTTGATATCTTTGGAAAATTACGTTCATACAAAACTATAAATAATAAAAAATAAAAAATATTTAAATACTTATTCACAATCCTTCAAAATATATCATTTTATCATTATTACATTTTGCATCCTGAGGATATACCTCAAATAATTCGGTGAGATAAAATCCTAGTAAAGGTAAGAATACAAGGAAGGGAACATGAGATATAAAAAAATTTATAACATGTGTGACCATAATCATTATCACCATATCATAGGGAAAAGATAATCATAAAAAGAATGAGGTATTAATTTGTAAAAATGTCTATCTGGAATATGTATACTAATGAAACATTATAACATAGTGTTCAAATACCACACAAAGTTGTGAAAAAATCTAGCATCATGTTCATAGGTAACATATGCGCATAAATCATAACATAAAAATTGTGAAAAAAAAAATCTTGCCTCATCATCACAAATAATTTAAAAAGGCTCATGAATTATATCTAAAAACCAATGTACTAGAGGAATATATAATTCTAGTCCAACCATATAAAATTATAATAATTATACTTGTGACATTCAATGGGGAATCATTACCATGGAAGACTTTAATTAACCTATGAAAAGAGAATGGGGTTCATGAGGGAGTCATGAACCATATATTAGGGGAACAATGTAATGATCCTAAAAGTGTAAGGGGAAAAATATTTTTGGACAATATATGTTTCCATAAATGATAATGGGCCACTATGGTAAGGATAATTTTCTTAAAAGTAATGATGATTTGTTGCACCATATCGATGGAATGAAAAATTTTCGGAGTAATATTCAACTATCGTCATTCTCAGTAAATATTATTTTCTTCATTTGTCCCTTTAATATTTAAAAAAACTATCATTTCATTAAACCATGTATATGGAATTTAATCTTATGGTACCATTCCACTAAAAGTGATGAGATGAAAACATTCATAAATATGGTAGTTAAAACGCCTTCCTAGACAAATAAATTAATTACATGTCATTCTAGAAACACCCAACATACCCTATAAACATCTAACATACATATTGATAGTTTTTTTCAGTAAATATAAGTTACTGAGTTATGAAATGTTTCAATAATTATTGTAAAGTCCAAATACCATTACACACACTAGAATATATGAATAATTAATTGCACCAAATCATGAAGAATTCTTAATAGTATGTTTTTCTCATAATCACCCATTTTGGTGATTACCAAGTGAAAACTTGATGGGAATAATACTAATCTACTTATATGTACTCACAACTCACAATATACTTTCTATTCTCCCTATCATAATAAATTATACATCATTATAACTATAATTAAGAATATCATCATCACACTTTGACGTTCACATTATAGTGAATAACTTTTATGATCAATTCAATGAAAAGGATACTGTAGGATATTGATTCATAATTTCCATGTAGAAAAATTAAAAATATACAAAAATATGTTATATTATTATTCAAAATTTTGAATATACATGCAATCCAAAGTATAAATAGATGGCTTTAAAACACCAACTACAACATAATTACCCGCCTAAAACTAAAGGACTTCCATGGAGGTGTGCAGTATCAGATAAACATTCTTTTAAATTACAAATGATTCCTTATAACATGGAATAAATTTTTGATTATTTGAGTAACCATTTTCAATATGTGGCACGTTGAGTTCTAAAAACACCAATAATAGTTAAACACATATTCAACTAAATATATATATATATATACCCCTAATCCTAATGTACATACTCAGAAAGACTTGTGATTATCTAAAAAGAATATTCCTATAAATATACATAAATTTTTATTTGTGTATAAGTTACATTTAAAAAGTATAATAAGAATTAGAACCCACTTTTACATTCTTTGGAAGTCAAACATGCAATTATGACTTTCTTGAAAACCAGTTCGAAGACCAAATAACCCTTAAAATCTCTAACATGAATGAAGTAAGACTACCTAATAAATAGATCAATCAATTTTTGTGCTTAATATTTTTATTATTTCTTTTAAAAACATATTTTATTGAGGAAAACTCATTGTCAAAACATAGTAAAACAGGTAAACATGAAAGATGTAAACTCCATCCATCAAAATCATTTTATATGATAAATTTACATCATGATATAATGAAAATATCTAAATAAACAATCATGAAATCATGGTTCTCAATTTAATGGTCTAATCAGAGGGTAACCTACAACAATACCTTTCTCCATTGACAATAAGGTTACAAATATTTCTGAATTAGGTCCAATAGAGGGAGAATGACCAAAAGAAACTTTACCAATTAAAACACCAAAAATTAAACCAATGGGACATGAAAACTAGGTCATAAATATATGTTGGGGTTATAGAGGATAGAAAATAGAATAATGGTTTGGTGGAAGAGGATATAGTTTATTTCCCTTGAATAATAAATCCCAAATCTGGAAGGAAATCCAAGAATCAACCATGTAATGAAGTGGAACTAGGGGAGAGGTCTCGCTAGTGATGCACGAGCCATATGGCAGGGGTGATGGGTGATTTTGGGTTAAAAAGGAGAGAAAATTGAAAAATACCCTTTTTAATGAACATGGGAAATAGACATAGTCTTCCCACATGATTTGGTAAACGGTGGCCCATCTTTGTACCCTATACTGGGATTCGAGAGCACCACTCAAGAGAAGGTTGCACGGTTGCCTCATGGTTAAGAAAACGATTCACTTTAACTTCGAGACATACTATTCATTCCCAAAAACCCTTAGTCGTAGGGAAGAACTACCCAGAAGGAGAGAAAGAATAAAGGGTATCAAATATAAATAAAATAATATTGTAGTTTTGGGAATGGGTGGATGAAATCCTATGGGGATTCAATTTTCTTTCAAACAACTCCATCACCCTCCTATGATGGAATGGAAGAGGGTTGGAATGAGTGAATTCAATTGGTCAACCAATTTTTTACAGTTGTGGGAAAACCCCTACTAAAGGAATTGGAACTTGGTTTATTCCATGAATAATTCGAATCACAAAACCACTAAAATTTAAATATCCACCTTTTAAACCTTGAATGAAAATATTCACACCATGAAACTTTTTAGGATATAACAATACCATAAATAGTATTGTTAACAGTGTTATAAAATGGATTTAACATCATTAAAAAGTTTTTTTTTCTGCTCCATTATTTGGGGGACTATGTTTTCAGTTCTAAAAAAGAACAGATAAAGGGGGATCTTTATCAGGGATAAAAAAGTTGTGATAAAGGTAGTATTTAATAAATTCTAGTTAAATAGTAATAAAGGATCTCATTTATTAGTTATTTTTAAGAGATCATAAAGGGAACCATTTATCATCCCTTTCATTAGTGGTAAAAAAGTGTTCCCTTATCAGTGTAAGAAAAATAGCTAATAAAGGCCCTACAGCTACAATGTGCTATTCCAATAACAGTACACTAAATAAAATACAACTATATACAAATACACCTATATAAAAATACACATGTATGAATATAAATAATTTAATTTAAATTAAATAAAACTAAAAAAAATACTTAATATTATACACATTTCAAATAATGTTTCTTGTAATTACCTTTACAATTACTATACACAATCACTAAAAAACTTATCATTGTGGTTGGCACCTGTGACCCCCTATGAGAAATTCCTAATCATGGATTCAGTTTCCAAAAAAACCACCCCAACCATGGTAAAGTAATCCACTAGTATAATAAAAAAAAATTCTTATGTAAGTAATATAATAAAGAAATAAATTAAAGATAAATATGACTGAATTCATTAGTAAAATGTCAATTTTAAATAAACGGCCACACTTCGTGTCATACCGGTCACATTGTGCATTTTATTTTGGTGGTTCTGATTCCTACCTATCAAAAATGACATATAGATCATTTTCCTAAAGTAATGAAACAATACAAATATGTTTTATTGGTTTTGAGTATCTCACTTTTCCTTTTTACTAAAATGTCATTTTAAACTGTAAAAAATAAAATTGAGTTATACCGAGCACATGGTGTATTTCTTTGATGCGATACTGGTTTGTACAAATACCAAATGATTTTCAATCATTATCCTAAATTATTAAGACAATATGATCCCATTTTCTCATTTTTTTAGTGATTGATACATGTTTTGAACTAGAATGTAAATTATTTTTTGATAACAGACACATTGAGTCATATCGGGAAAATCATGTATCATATTGATGTGAAGAAAATTATTAAATGCCATAAATGACATAAGGATCATTAAATTAATGTATCAAAACAATATGATTTTTTTATTGTTTTTTAGTATGTCACTAATTTTTTTTTCCTGAAATTTCAATTTTTAATAAAAAATCACGCTTGGAGTCATACTGGTCACAACATGCGTCGTATTGAGTTTTGATTGATTCCTACACTTAAAATACTACTTATCTTTCATTTTACTAAAGTATAGAAAAAATATGAATAATTTTTCTTGGTTTTTAGTATATCAAAATGTGTTTTTCTACTAAAATGTCATTTTAAATCATAAATACAATCTTTGGGTTATACTGTTCACATTGTGTGTCAGTTTCCTGTGAGACTAATTCCTACAAATCACAAATGAATTATGAATATTTTTACTAAATTATCAATAAAATTGAAGTTTGTTTTATTTTTTTCAGTTAAGGTCTGACGTTATGAACTAATATGAAAATTTTAAACTGATAACAAACACTTTGTGTCATTTCAGGCACACGGTGTATCGATTTGATGTGAGGCTGATTCTTACACATCTCAAATTACTTTTGAATTGTTTTCCTAATGTATCAGTACAATTCCAAATGATATTTATCAGTCCTGATTATTTCACTTCTTCATTTTACTAAAATTAATGAAAATTTTAAATAAAAAGAGACACTTGTAGTCATACTGGTCATACCGTGTGTTGGATTGATGTGTGGTTGATTTCTATATGAAAAAAACGATTTATGGATCATCTTTCTAATTATCAAAACAATCCAAATGTGTTTTATCAATTTTGAGTATGTAAAATGTATTTTTTACTAAAGTTATTTTCTATTTAAAATAAAAATACACAATTGTAGTCATGTTGGTCACACCGTGCACCAGATTGAGGTGTGGTTAATTTATACATGTTATAAGTGAAATATGAAACATTTTTCTAATGTATTAAAAAATATGAATAATGTTTCTTGGTTTTTATATGTCAATTATGTTTTTTTAGTAATATGTAATTTCAAACTGGAAACACACACTTTGAGTCACACAGTGTGTCAATTTTATGTGAGACTAGTTCCTACACATCAAAAAGAACATACGAATCATTGTTTTAAATTATTGAAGAAATAAAAGTGAATTTTCTTAGTTTTTAGTGAGTGCCACACTTTCTGAACTAAAATTGCAATTTTAGACTCATAACAAACACTTTGAGTCATACCGAGAACACTGTGTATCATATTAAGGTGTGGGTGATTTCTACATGTCATTAATGACTTATAGATCACTTTCATAAATTATGAAAACAATATGAATGCATTTTATTAATTTTGAGTTTTTATTTTTTTTATACTAAAATTATTGTCAATTTTAAATAAAAAGACACACAAAGATTCATATCGGTACACTGTTCATGGGATTGAGGTGTATAAGATTTCTACCCAACACAAATAAAATATGGAATATTTTATTAAAGTACAAAAACAATAAAAAATTGTTTTATCTATTATTTAGTATGTCACTTGTGTTTTTTTTACATAAATTATATTTTAAACTAGAAACAAGACTTTGATTAAAACTGGTCACATCATGTATTAGGTTTATGTGATAATGATTCGTACACATCAAAAAATGACTTAGGAATCATTGTACTAAATTATAAAGAAAATTGGAGTGTGTTTTCTCTACTTTTAGTGAGTAAAAATCTCTTTAATGAAAGATGTCAATTTTGTACAAATAACATACACTTTCAGTTATTCCCGGAACATCATGTATCATATTTAGGTGTACCTAATTCTAACACTCCAAAAATTATATAAGGATTATTTTACAAATGTATAAAAATAATATGAGTGTGTTTTCTCAGTTTTGAGTATGCCACATTCCTTTTTTATGAAAATTAATATAAATTTTAAATAAAAATACACATTTGGAGTCATACCAGACACACCATGTATTGGACTAAGGTTTGTATGACTCTTATATGTCAAAAATGACTTATGTATAATTTTCATAAAGTACCAAAACAAGCTAAATTCATTTTATCATTTTTTAGTATTTTTTTTAAATAAAGTCAATTTTAAATACATCTACATAGATAGAGACATACCAATCATAACATGAGTCATATTAAGGTGATAATGATTCATAAATGTTATAAATGACATATATATCACTGTTAAAATGTATCAAAATAATAAAAAATATTTCAATTGGTTTTTAAGTATGTCACTTTTTATTTTTACTAAAATTATTGTCAACTTTAAATAAAAAGACACACTTGGAGTTATACAGGTCACATCGTGTATCCGATTAAGGTGTGGTTGATTCCTACACTTCAAAAATGACTTTAGGATATTTTTTCTAATGTATCAATTCAATAGTAATTTTTTTGATAAATTTTTATATGTGATGTGTGTTTTGTTGTAAAATTTAAATTATCAACTAAAAAATATTATTTAGGTCATACTGAAAACACTATTTATTATATTGAGGTGTAGATGATTGAGTATGTTATTTTTTTTAATTAAAATATCTACCAAAATCCAAAAAGTAGTGAAAATTTTACATTTGGAAGGAAGTGGAAACCCCATGATACATGAAACACCCAATCCCAAAGCATCATGTTCACACTTTTTTGGTTTGTTGTACATAGTTGAAGGAAACATATGACTTCCTAAAAGATATGTGAAATAAACTAAATAATTATTAGATAATTATGATAATGAAATTAACATAAATATATTCTACAAAATTTGGAAAAAAAAATTAACTAAAAAATTAGTTATAATTTACATTTTCATGATGTTTGTATACATTCTTGAGAAATAACCTTATTTCCATTATCTCAATTGCAGCCTCAAAGTCAAATCTCTCATAAGAATGGGAAACATTGAACAAACCACCCCAAATTTATAAAATGAATCCACCTATATAAGAAAACAATTATTATGTAAGTAATACTATAAAGATATAAATTAATCATAAATATGAAATAAAAAAATAATAAAATGTGAATTTTAAACCAAAACCTCACATTTTGAGTTATACTAGTACACTTTGTATTGGATTGAGGTATGGTTGATACCACCGAGTATTTTTATATTATATTTTTTGATCATAGTATATGAGTGAATTATCCTTTTCGATGAAGTAGTTTCTTCGTGGTCTAAGAAAATTTAAAAACAATAGGCACAAGATAAACATTATGAGTAAATTAACAACAAAAGTAGACAAATTCTGATAAAATCAACTAAATAAGTATTATGATGTAACATCTTCATAATATATGTGTACATTATGACACAATTTATGTTTCCAAGTCATTTCTAAACAAATATAGTTCATATTTTGAATATGATGACTTTTAACGGCCATGGTAGTACTGAAAAAATATATATACAATAAGTATTGTTAAATATTTTAAATGAAATAGAAATTATTATAAAGAATAACTATTCTTCAATTCTATATGGTTGTTTGTATATGATATCTCTCATAAATTTAAAATATAATAACCAAAAAAATTTAATTTGGTTTTTTTGTACCCTTTAGAAAAATTATGAAAGATACGTAATTTTTTATATTTGTTTTGATAAATAAATACTAATATATATATAACATAATACATATCCACATGTTGAATTCAACAAGATCCTTGTATGCATGGACTATCCTCATTCCACGATTTTTATGATATTTAAACACCACCCTATCATAACAAAATTCTCATTTAAACATAATATAAAATATATAACTAGAATTTAAGTTCTAAAATGTTTCCTATAGTACATTAAAAATTGAAGAATATTATTATGTGTGGTTGGTTTGTTGGGTATCCATGTAGTGAATCCAAATAATAAATATTTGGAGTATCCAAATTGACTACAATGGGTATCCAAATATTCCTAGAAATGAAAAAAGTAATAAGCAATGAAAGAAATGGAAATAAATTTTGTATGACTAGATTTTATTGTTTCAAATTTATATCGTTAGTAATTAGAAGAGTTTTTCATCCATATGTTTTCTTTCAAATGATTCAGATATATTTTCCACTATTGAATCAATTTTATTTGAATCGGAATTAGTTAGTTTTGTAGAAGTGGTGTGAGGACTAATGAGTCTATATTTAGGTTCTTAGTGTTATCTTTTAAAATAGTATTGATATATATGTCTGAAAAAATATTTAAATTGTATTTATCTACATTTAACATAGTAGATCATCTATTTGAAAAAAATCATGAAATCACAACTCAAAAATATATATATATATATATACACACCTAAGACTCCTAGATCATCATACATGTGGATTTTATTCAAATTCTCATGATCAATGTAGTCTATAATATAATATTCAATCATTTTTTTCTATAAAATCAACTTTTACATTATTTCATTCTTATTACCATGTACCCACATGATCCTTCAATGTTATTAAAAGTTGATATTGAATGGGAATAGTAAAGGAACTCTGTGAAGATATTTTTGATTGGTTAGTTGAACTAATAGATCAGTGTGATTATACCTTTAATTCCACCTCCTTACCTTTGTTCTTCTATAATAAAAATAATTAGTTTAGATAATTGTCATTATTTGTTAATGGGTTGTAAGAGAAAATAAATTTTAAATGAATAAATCCTTATTCAACTTTTTTTCATGAACTGATGAGAATACAGTGAATATACCAATAGCGTGTTTAGCTATATGAATATCTTTGTCATCCTGTGGAGCATGAAGCTCAGTGATCTGATCATGATCTAAGCTAATCCCCACTCTCATATTACCCATTGGAAGATGTATTTTGTATAGAGATCATTCTTGGATATTGACCATGGTATCCCTCACAACAAGGTGATTGGTGGATGTTGATAGATATAAAGAACAATCATTTTCACCATGTAGAATATCAATATAAGAAAGGTATCAGTGTCTGGTTGATTCATATTTCATAGAAAGAATTATGGGAATATTAATCACCTCATCTAGGATATATTATTGAGGGGAATGGCTTACCACAAAGATGGTGGGGGTGGGAGATATTTATGTATTGGTTGGTCATGATTATTTTCTTCTATTTTCTTACTCTCCATACCAATTTATTGAAGCTAATACTGCAAATGAATGTTTTCTTCATGAGGTTATAATCAAGACTACATCTCTTCAATTTTTTAATATTTATCCCCCTTTTCATTTATTTCATCAAAATATGTTTAAGTTGTCACCCCAAAACCAGAACCTCTTATGTGGATATACTATTTTAGAAGCTTCAAGGACACTGATTATGGTTTCTTATCCTGTGTAGTAGATGAGGAATCATATGTCTATGTCAGATGATAAATATAATAAAATGACTAATCATTATTATGTAATTATAATTTAAATAAAACCCCATTTTTATTTTTTCATACTTAAATATGATTCCCATAATTCTTTCCATCTCTTATAATCCCATATTTATTTACACATGCCTCGTTCCATAGTACATGCTATATAATGGAAGTGAATTTAGATTTCAATTCATCAATCTAGATATATATAGAGGAACGTAATTATGTTGTTTTTTAGGCCTCATTAAAATATTATGATATATTTAAAATACATACCATTTTTTCATGTGAATTATATACCATTCTTGCTTTACTATAAGGGTATGTTTTTTTTCCTTCTTGCTTCATTTTTTTACACATAGTTGATGTTTCATAAAATAATAATTCTTAATCAATGTGATTAATACATGTAATATCAAACAATGTATTACCAGTCCCAATTTACCTAAAAAGATATATCCTCACAACATCCAGTAAACACATCTCACACTTCAAGACTTATCTGGTCTGTATTCATCTGCGGTGGGTGCCAATTTATTTTCCCTTTAGCTGATTTGTAATGAAAATTCATCATAATTTTAATAAATGGACTATGATCCTATACATAAATAATTAATGAAAATTTATTTCTTGATTCATCTAAAATACATGAACTCTCCAAGGCATAATTAATCGTAATTAAATGTTTCATTATTTTATTTTTTTGTAAAATTAATAAAGTATATCATAATGTTAATTAATCACTTAAAAATAAATATCATATTCAAGGGAATAATATGGTTCCATGAATCTACATCAATCAATATTCTTTACCAAGTTGTGAGACCAAAGAAACTATTGAACATGGCCATGTCGGGGTTAACATACTATTTGCACACATTCCATCAAACCATGAATTTCATTACTATGTTTGTCACCTTAATATATTATGATAACACTGTCACACTATGACATGCCTATTTTATTATAGGGAACTCAGTCTTTGTCTTCAATCATTTCCTTGGGTTCAACATTTTTAATATATAGTTCCTCTGAATTGGTATCATCAGCATGTGAAAAATGTTGTTGTTCCTCTATAATGGGTGCACCGATAAGTTGAGAAACCAGTTGTTCCAAAGGATTAGGAGATCAACATGTGAAATGGTAATTATCTATAGAAGTGTTTTAGTATATAATTTATATTACGTAAACTCACCAATTATAGATAATAATATGATGTAATTCGATTTATATTACAAAAAAGCATAACCTAATTATTGAACTCTATTTTTTTAATGTTTGAAGGGATTTTACCCCTCTATAGAGTATTCAAATCCCATCAATGTCATATCCTCTAACATATAGGAATCTATCTACATTAGTACCAATGAATAGAAATTTCAATGTACTAACAAAAGGGTCATCCTCAATTAAATTTTCATCTAAAACATCAGTGGTTTTGGTTGATAATAGTATAATTGAACACTTTTGGTTTAAAATATAGGGAACATAAAAAAGATGTACATCCTGTGATTCCATTATAAATAGTTCACCTTTGTACCCTTCCTTATTTATTTCCACTTTAATGAATCCTAATTCATCTATTTTAATAAAAATCCTATTATGAACTCACTTTCATTGAAAAAACGGCACTTGGAATGTCATATAATACAAATCTCATACATGTTTGTTAATTACAAAGTATGACATATTCACATAATTTTTATTTCTATCCTTAGTACCATATATAGAAATCGCTTCGTCCACAAGTGTAACTCCTTATTTTCATGGTACTTCCTCCATCATGTTCATTTGTATCGAACATATAACCATTAATTAAATAACCATTATATGATAATACATGAACACTTGGTACTATGTCTATCCATAAAATTCATTCGGAAACCAAATCTATATAATCATCTGAATTCTTTAAAATATGGTCTAAAATTCATCTTATAAACTATTTAATATGTGTATTTGATATGTATATTTAATCCCTTAGTAGATTCAAATTACTATGAATTTTATTTTAGGATTCAATGTATGTGGAAAACTCTAAATTGTTATGAAAAAAATGTGGGCCTACTCCCATTCTATATTATTTATTGTGAAAACATATATTCAATAAATTCCTTCACCCAAAATTTTCCTAGTGTGATGATATTTTTGTATACCAATTATTCCACACCAAATACGTAGTTGGTACAAAATTAAATGGATTCCACAAAAATATATTTCATGGTAGTAAAACCATCTATAAAAGTTACATTATTGAAATATACTTTTAAAATATTCATATATTGTTCAATCGGGTACATCCATCGATAATGTACATGACCACATAGCCAAGTATCTCTTACCAAGTGAACCATCGTGTCAACCAATTCTAGTTGGTAATTTTGATAGGCCTATAAATTTTCTACATATAGCTTTGAAAATGAAAAATAGCTTATTTAATGACTGACATGCATCATTGGAAGAATGCAGTTTAAAGCTACAGGCTTTAGATATTGTAACACAATATATTTTTCGTGTTATTTTAGACCCTTTAACATTAAATAATCCATTGAAATGATATTATTGATATTAAATGAATTCCCCTTAATAACCGTTACATAATTTAAGAATCTTAAAACTGATATCTCTTCTTCTTATAAAGAGTATAAGTATCTGGAGGATGAAAATTATGTTTCCACCCTTCACTAGCACCAACTCTTCCTGTATTACCATGATAATCAAGTCTATCTTGTCCTAAATTCCATTATTTTTTCAGTTGAATTTAGTAATGTTCCAGTGACACTATCACATAAAATTTCTCAACATGCATCACATCAATAAAATTCATGACATATGAACAATTAATGTATGGTAATTCAAAAAAACTAATCTCTTTTTCCAACAGGTTTTCATAATATTTTTTGAAAAAGGTTTTCCAAAAGCGATGTCTAAATATTTTCCTTTCTCAAATATTTGATCACTTCTTAGTGGATATGGTGTTTTATGTTTTTATGAACTACAAATGAATGATTTTGTCTAATATATATACTTATTTTGTGGGGGTAGTAGTCTATGATTTCCATGAAACATAATATTTGATGAATGTTTCACCCTAATTGATTGTGTAACTTGTTCACAAATGGGATAACCTTGAGTCCCTATATTTCTATATCCTAAAAATTTTATATTATAAGTAAATTAATTTATCATTCCATATAACACAGATATCAATGTGAAGTATTAATTTATATAATATTCAAAAATTATAACACCTTAATCTCATAATTATTAAAAATATTTACTCAATTAATCCAAATAAAAAAAACTATCATTACCTAGATATTTTGGTACTGATATAAGCATATATAACATAATTTATTTTCATTTCATGTATAAAAAGGTTTCAAGATATAATTTACCAACATAAATAGCCATGTAATGTGAGTGTTGATTTCAAAACCAACTAGATTCACTCCATCTATAGCTTTCCCAAGATGAAAGTTTCATTTCTTGATTCAAAATTTTGGATTCTCAGGATGGATTCTATTCCACTAAGGAGAGTTTTTTGGGTGATGAGGTTTCCATATTTATTTCGTTTATCTGCATTCCATTTTAATTACCTTTTAGTCTCCTCACTTACATATTGGTGGTTAAACCATGGAATGATCAGAATGTACTATTAAACATTCGTAGGACCCAATTCAACATACCTGTATCAAGATGAACCACACTATGGTGAATATTTAAGTGATTTTTTGTCCTTTTGAAATCATATAGTTTCATTTTTACATGAATTTAATCTTTCATAGATCATTCCCACTGAGGATATAATTCATTTAAAATCATATGTTCATCTAGGAAGATCATTATCTTCTAGGATCATATCATTAAAAAGAGAACATAGGTCAGTAAAACTGTTGTCACTCCTTTCATTACAACATTTTAAATTATATATCTTTAGTAGGGCTGAAAATGTTTCATAATTAGCACAACCAACTTACAATGGCATCATTTCTCAGACTTTAACTTCTCAAACAATTTTTGAAAACCATGATGTTCATCCTCAAATTTCGTTTTCATTTCCTAAATATGATCTTCATCTTCATTAACACCTATAATAACATATTGGATATATTCTTATTTACTATCTACACTTGTAATCATATCACATTATCCCTAAAACGATGTAAAATCCTACTCACTACCTACATAAACTTTTCCCCGATGCTTTTTCCAATGTTAATAACATTGATCTATTCCAACACCTATCTAGTGTTCTTCAAACTCATATGAACCAATTAGTCTTGAATATAAATAGTGGAAACATGAACAATGAATTTGAGAATGGATGTATTCATGATTTTTTTATAAACATGCTGAACTCATTCACCCCGTATTCATTCTCTTTTGTCATACTATTGACATCTACCCATTTCAATTCATATAAATCCTATTTTATTTGGAAATGTAAACATTTAAAAAAATAAATAAATACACAAAATGAAACCTTCCGAATAAGGGGATCCCAATATTTGAATTTTTCAAATAATTTCTTCATGCTATGAAGAAAATGGGTGATTTAATTTAACAAAAAAATTACTCCATTAGTGTTAGGTGTCTTCCTCTAAATTCATCCACAATGACCATTGATACATGGTATGGGATGAATACTACTCATGGTAGTTCATAAAACGTTGGTTTGTGTCTATAATAGATGATGGGTGAGTCTTAGGTAACAAAATGAAATAATAACTATTTGGGAGTTGAACCTGATGAGAATGGTAGTTGAATCTTTAAATATAAATATTCATAAGCATGGGAGTTAGTAAATAACCTAACCACATTTATTAGTTTTATTTATATGGTTGGAAATGAAATTAATAGTAGTCTGATCCCTACAAGGGGATCTTTGACTAGTGAAATCATGATAACACTCACTTGGGTGTTCTTACACACACTCATACAGAGAAAACCATTGTAGTTTAAACATTCAAGGAAATCCTTCAATTACTCCATGAAAAGGAAGAGGAATTAATTTCAATATCACTTATATTTCTATGGGGCTAAGTTTGCAGGAGTGGGGTCATGATGGATATCAAATGGGTTTGATGGAGTTTTTGGTATCCCGCTTCTTAGTGATAAATTATCACTTCCCTATAATCTTTAATTTTACATTGGTTTGGTTTGAGTGGAAGGTTTTATTGGATGATACCAAGGTAATATACTATGTCAATTTTCTAGTTTAATACTTTATATTAAAAAACCATTCCAAAATTTTATGGTTTTATTTTGTTAAGAGTTCAATGACCAAAGTGAAATTCAAATTCATGTGGGTGATGTTGGAAATTCATTCAAATTATGTCTTTACGTAGGAATCCATTTATGAAATAGACTACTTGATCTTCCTAGAAAAAAAATTATTAGGGTCACTTATGGAGAAAATTTTTAAAACCTTAAAATTCTAGAAAGATAAAGGAATATGATGTTCCCAACATACCTAAAGGGAAAAAAAGATAACTCTTCATAGAAAAATTTCTAGACACAATCTATCCAATAATAAAATATCAGTTATTTGTATAATTATGGGACTATGAGGAAGTATTAAAAAACTATGAGAAGTATATTATTTCCATTATTTATAAATTTAACAAAATTAAATATATTTTAATTTTGAGACATAAATTTTTGTATCTAAATATTTTTAAATTTTTTAAAAGAGAAGTAGACAATGATTGTAATTTTTTATAGATATTCAGATACGAAATGGTATGACATTTATAAGGGTTAAAATTAATGATTATTTTGAGATAAAGGGTCTTCACTATGAAAATAATATACCATATAAAACATAATAAAATGTTATTTTCTATGAGTTGAATAAATTTATTGTTAGGGTTTCTCAAACATTACTGATAGTGCATAATAAATTATAAAAAAACTGATGAATCTATTTACTATAATTTAAAATTGAAAAACACCATTTTAAAGTAAATGTGACATTTAAATTATCCTTTATTTAGATAATAATTGAAAATGTAAATATCATTCTCATTCTAAAGAATCATAAAAATCCAATTAATTAACTTTAAAACCAATCAATTACCCTTAAAATCACATTGACATTATAAAAAAATGAATATTTTCTTAATAAATCATTGGGACAAATTGTATTTGTTTTTAAAAATTATTTTTGCTACAAAAAAAATGTTATCCTTTATTTAAAATCACTTTTATGAAAAAAAATAACTACCAATAAAAAAATATTGAAAAATTATACACCAATTTCATTTTCAAACATCTTTATAAAACATAATCACTATTTTAAAAACCAACCCCTTTTCATTTATAACCATGGTTTCATACTTTTAACAGTATCAATACCCCTTTAATAATCTTAGCTCTCCTATAATATAGTATAATATTTATAATAATTTACATATATATATTTACATGGATATTTATAAAAACTATATTATTTGGAAATAATTTTCATAATATAAAATATGGATATTGAATATAAATATGCATTCAAAAAAACTATTATATTTAATAAAATATTTTCAACACTGAAAAAAAGTATAATGAATAAAATATAATTAATGGAATGAATAAACATGAAAAATAAAATGATCACCTTTAAAATTAGGAAGGAATTTATGTGTTAGATTTTATTTAATTTTTTTACACTTATGATTGATAAAAAATATAATGATAATGTACCATTATACAAGAAATAGTGGTGGTAGTTGCTATATGGGAAAAAAGAGGGAACATTATAATTCTAAATTCATAGCTATAAAAAGATGGAAATCATATTCGATTATCCATGTTTAAAATTTTCTCCCATGATGGTGCAAGGTTGATACTGAAGGATAATAATGAAGAAGCACATGAATCTAGAAAATAAATAAAGGGGGAGGAGGATGAAGAAATGTGGGTGATTAATAGAGTTCATCACCATTAAACACAACCATAAAATGATCATGTTCGAGTCAAATGAATTTAGTGGTGGACCCAGGTAGGTTCCAATATATTCAATCACTCAAATGAAATCGTGATTGGCTCGATCTAACAAATAAAGGAAAATCAAGAAGTCTCTTACCCCAAAAAAACAAAGAGGTTGGAATAAAGAATCTAAGCTTGATTAATATGTGAAGAGGTTTATAGGTTTTTCCTAGATGATGTCGAGGGAATCCATTTAACATTCTGGTTTATTTCATTGAAAATATACCTAAATAATAAGATAGACTAAATCCCTATGTACTTTTTATTTCTCCATAAGAGGCCTCAATAGGTCTATCATGGTTGAATTTAATAGAGGTATTCTCACATGGAAAAGTACAATGGAAATAAATAATAAGGGAATAATTTGAAATTATATGGTTTTTATTTAAAAAATATATTTACTTTAATAATAATACACATCCACACACTATAAACATATATATTTGATGATAAAATAATGTTGAAATGCACATTTTTTTCAATTAACTACACAGACATATAAATACATTCAATATAAATTTATCACTTTTAATATAAATTTAAAACAACCCTTAATGACAATTAAAATTATTCTAATAATGAAATACACTACCAAAGGAGTTTTGTAATTAAAATTAAAAAATAAAACATTACCAATTATTTTAACCAATAAAATATTTTGTTAAATTTTTTATTAAAAATGGGTGTTACACTATGTGTAGTGGATTAATCTATTTTATACTAATTCTTATATTATTTTGTCTTTAATATGAAGTGATACCCTCTTTCCAATTTATGATTTGGATCATAATTCAACCTCTTCCATTCCAAAAATGCAATAATCATCAATCTTATTATTAATCCTATTGAGATTTATAATTTTATCTTAGGGTGGATGCATTGTTGGAAAAGAAGAATAATAGCTAAAAATAAAATTAATCATGAAAATAAAAGAAAGGGAAGGATGAGGGAGAATAATAATCATTATTATCTAATAGTTCTCATCCTAGTTAAGAATAATTGTGGAATACTCAAGTCTGAGTCTAATGAATTAGGCGATGGCCCTAGGTAGGTTCCATTGCATTCATGAACTCAAAAAAATTATGATTTGATTAAATGAGAAAATAAAGGAAAATTGTGAAGTCTCTTAATCAAAAAATCATGGAGGAATGAATTGAGACTCCAAGAATGAATAACATGAGAATATGGTTAGATTATTTTCCTAGATGATCTCATGGAAATATATTTAACATTATGGTTTACTTCATTGAAATATCCCTAAAAATATGATATACAAAGGAACCTAGGTTATTTTTATTCCACCTTAAGAGTCATTCAATCAATCTATCATGGTTTAATTTAATAGATTCACTCTCACTTATAAATACACCAATTAAAGTTAGTAGTAAGAGAATCATTGGACATTTTAAGGATTGTTTTTCAGGAAAAAATATTTCCTTTAATAATAATACACATCCAAACACTATAAACATCTATATTTGATAAATAAATAAACATAAAATGCACATTTTCTTCAATTAAAAACACACATAGATAAATTGTTGTAATAATAATTAATCACTATTAAAATGAAATTAAAATTCCCCTTAAATAATATTAAGAATATTATAATAATAAAATACACTTCCAATGGAATTTCATAATTAAAATTAAAAATTAAGTGTTTACCCATTATTTTTATCAGTTAAAATTTTTTTTTGAAAAGGAGGAAAGATAATATTAATGACCAATATCAGAAGCCATACAAAAGCAGAGCCATGAAGGGAAATTGTCTAGCCGTAGCTGGTTAGCATTGAAGGGGCTTGGGGCCACCAACTGATGGGCTGCATTGTTTCCTTCCCTTTTGGTAAAGGAGAAGGTGCAGTAAGAGAAGCCGTGGCGCAGTGAGAGGATTCTCCTGATGATGAAGCCAAAGGTCTGGAGTCCGATGTCATTATGGTTAATAGCATTGATAACAGTAAGGCAATCAGACTCAATGATGATATCAGCCCATCCCCATTCCACAGTGAGCATCATACTTGCAAGTATGTCATAGGCCTCAGCAACTGCAGTTTTCCAGAAGGCATGATGTGATTCATATTTTTTTGCAATGATCTTCCCCAGATGATTTCGAGCCAGGAGGCCAAGAGCAACAGACCTATCCTTGGGGATAGAAGCGTCCACGTTAAGCATAATAATCCCTTCTGTTGGGGGGGGGTCCAATGAGGGGGAAAGGAGGGGGTAACACCTGGCATAAAGTGTCCTTTTTGGTCCTTCCAGCCCTCAATCCATGAAGTGGATCCTTCAATCCAAAACACGAGTGGTTGATGAACATTGTGGAAAACCGAATCGTTACGCCGAACCCAAATGATCCAGGTCAGGGTGCAATGAGAGCTTGCATTAGATGATTAAAGAGAGGAACACCAGCGCATCAGAAGATCGGGGAGGTCAGAGGCAGTGTCCAATGAAGCATCCGAAGTCAAGCCCTATTTATTCAAAATTTCCTTGGATCCCAGGTAGTGAATGATGGAATGTCAAGGAGTTTCAGGAATATTTGGGTAGAAAGGGTAGGACTCAGCAATATCCATATGTCGATAAACAAGGAGGCTCATGGTAGGGAGGGTGCCCGTGAACACCTTCCACCAAAATTGGCATATTTTTTGGGAGAATTTGAGCTTCCAAAGAGCTTTCCATGGTCCCTAATCCCAGTCGAGAGAGTGAGTTCCAAGAGAAAGTATGTACCCGGATCTCACCATGTATTTTCCAGAATAATCATTGGTCAAAAAAAGATGGTCGAGGCCTGCATCAGGGACCCATGGGATTCTCAGAATAATTCTTTGGTCTCTTTCATTAAACCATTCCAGGATATTTTCCACACACCACCCCGGACCCTAGTCTGAAAAGAGGCAGTTGACAGTGGTGTCTTCAAGACCTGGTTGGGTAGGGGATGTGGCCCGCATACCATCTTTATCGACAAGCCAGGGATCTGTCTAGATGTTGACAGATGAGCCATTTCCAATCCTCCAGCCCATCCCTTTTTCCAAGAGCTTTTGGGCCCCCCAAATACTTCTCCAGAGAAATCTAGGATGAGGGCGAAGATAGGAAACAGGGAAGTCCGTGTGGGGAAAGTACTTGGCACAGAGTACCCATGCACATAGAGATGATGGACGGTTAATAAGCCACCATCCTTGATTGGGCAACAGTGCGTCATTGAACAGAAAAAGATTCTGTAACCCCATCCCTCCCTCCGACTTGGGTTTGCAGATTTTCTCCCAGGCCAACCAGTGGGGTCTATTTCTTCCATCATTTTCCCCCACCAGAAGTTGGTCGTATGTGAATGGATCAGGTTGACGATGGTCGTCGGGAGCTTAAACATAGAAATAAAGTAGCTGGGGATAGACTAAATGACAGCTTTAATGAGGGTTCCTTTTCCAGCTTTGGAGATTCTTTTTGGGGTCCGGACTTGAATTTTTTTCTTGATCCTGTCCACCATATTTGCAAATATTTATTTTTTGGATCGGCCAATCACCATATTTCTTCTTACAAAATAAGTAGTGTATTCATCTATTTTATACCAATTCATATAGTATTTCTTCTTACATATTAAGTGAGACCCTCCTCCATCTTCATGATTAGGCTCATACTTCAAGGATTACCTCATCCATTCCAAAATTATTCAATCATAAATCTTATTACTAATTCTATTGGTCTCCACCATTTCTCTAACTAAAGTACTAAAATAGATTATCATCCCTTCTATCCTCAAACATTCATTGATATAAACCCCTAGAAGATAACACCAAAGGTTTCCTAGATCTAAAAGAAAAGTGATTAATGTTTTTAACAAGAAATTTAGTTTGAATTTCTGGTTTATTTCTATTATTACTTATTTATTTAAAGAAATTTATCTTTGTAATATATATAAAATTATTTTTTTGAGGAAGAAAATCACACTAGAAGTGAAGTTTGGAATCCTTGTCAGTCTAGGTAAGGATAACTAGAGGCTTCTTTCAAAGAAAATTTACTCATATAATTCTTAACCTCTAAGATCACAAAATTCATATAAGAAGACAAAGGATCACATTGATATTACCCCATAGAGGGTTACAAATAACCTTGGACATCACCATTAATAATGAAATGGTTGAATCCAATATGAAAAACATGGACCTAACCCAATCATGAATGTAAAAATAAGAATGATATTGAAATGATGTTTAGGATGAAGGAGAAGAAAATATTGGCCACAAATATAGAAATAAGATTCCTAAAAAAACATTGGAAAGTAAATGGAAAAGGGTATTTACGTGCTTTGAACCTCATCTGAACTTCATACATTAAGGTCTGAGGGGGAAAAGGCCAAGATGGAAGAAGAAATGAAAGAGTAGATGAACTAATCTCATTCAATTGACCTTGAAAGGATTAATTAATTGATAAAGGGAGATGAGGGTTCAGTTTCACGAGGGTTAGGTTCTATAAGGGTTTGGTTCTATGAGATCTTGGAGGCATGAGGGAGGACTCTATTAGGATTCTATTTAAAACATCAGGTAAGGATTTTGTTAGTTCTTTCCAAAAAGTGCTAATAAAGATACAATTTATCAATGAGAAAATAGAAAACAAATATAAAACTATTATTTTTCAACCTAAGATTTATTGATATAATAATGATATAACTGTATTAAGATATTAATTTATTTATAATCACAATTATATATAATAATATTAATAATTATTTGAATATATTTATAAATAGATTTATATTATCATATATACTTATAATATTATAAATATAATAAATATATTTATCATTATCAACAAGGTTCAGGAGTCGGGAATCGCCCATTCCCAAAAAAATATTAAGATAAAGGGAGAGTGGAATTATAAGGGGTTTTACATAAATTAGATTGAAAAACACTATACATATCCAAGTCAACCAACTGAGAGAAAAAATAATAAATTATAAAATAAAATCTCAAGAACATCTCTTCAATTTCCCTTTTTGATATTGAATAAACAACTTGATTTTCTTCCCTATAAACATGAGTGACATCCAATTAAAGGATATTAATTAGCCAAAAGAATTCAATCCATGGTGGGAGAAATCTCCATGGGGAATGTTGGGATTGAGTCTTTAAAAAATGCACAACAATAGTGGAATTAGACTCCACCAAAATACATCTTAAGTTATGAAAAACTACATATTTAATAGAATTAGTGATTTTCCACAATTTAGCTTCAATATCAGATCCAATATTTATAAAGTTATAGAAGAATTCTTTAATGAGGCCCCAATGGGTGAAAAAGACACTACCACAACCCGAGGGTCTTGGTTCACCTAATATCATCCCACCCCCAGTCACCAGTAATAATGAAGAGATCAGAGGTATCCATCTAATTGATTTTAACAGTAGTAGTTTCTTGACATTTCAAGAAACACCAAAAATTTGTCACATAAAAAGATCAGATATATCATTATTCATTGAACATATTTGGACTTTGGATGCATCCATGACCTCGCTATAAATTATAGTGTATCCAGCTTGAAAAGATGGCTATTGATTCTCAAAGTCAAGAGCATTTTTTTCACGCCTAACATGGGCCATGGTAGCAGAAACTACTATGTACAACAGTCCTTGTATTTTCCTACTATAGTGATATTAGCATGTGAACATCATAGTATCTTCAATGTTATCCTACCTCAGATTTATCCCAAACAGAGATAGGATATGTATCCAGAGTTAGCGTGAGAGACTATAAGAAATGAAAACATGATCAATAGTTTCAATATATTTATTAATTTTTTTATTATATATATATAATTATAATTATAATTTTAAATAAATTTTTTTAATTTTTTTTATAAAATTATAAATAAAATTATATATTGAATATTTATTTATAAATATATATATATATATATATATCTTTTAATATATAAATATATTTATTTATAAGATTATAATAAATATAGTTGTTATTTAAATATATTTTCTATAGTTTTATAAATATTTATATATATTTATATATATGCTAATTGGATTTATAAATAAATATATTTTAAAATATTTCAATATAAATAAAAATATATAATTATAAATTTAATACGTATATTAATTATTTAAATATTTTCATTATAATTTTATAATTATTTAAATATATATATATATATATATAATTATATTTATAAATAATTATATTTTAAAAGTATTTATTTATAATTATATTTATAATTTTAATTTATTTATTATATTTTTATAATTATAATTATATATATTTATAATTTCATAAATAAATTTGTAAGAAATAATATATATATTTATAGTTTTTTATTAAATATTTAAATTTAAAAACTATTTAAAAAATCATTTAAGTTGCTTAATTATACAAATTTCAAACATATTTTAAATGTTAAAAATTAATAAATTAAAATGAATAAATTTTATTCATATAAATTAAAAACATATAAAAATATTATGTGTATTTTAAATAAATTTATGCATAAACAAATATTATAAAATGATTAAATTTATTTTTAACATTATTAATGAAGATATAATAATAAATGAATAAATAAAATTACAGAAATTACAAAAATATTACAAAGTGACTTCAAAACATTTACATGAATTACAACATAATTATGTACACACACAAATATATATATATATATATATATATAATGCGTATATAGGATTCACATACAAGAAGAAGAGAATTCCTCAAATTCCAAATATGGTAGAAATAAACCATGAAGAATATTGAAGAAAAAGGATCAAGGGGGAAAATCGTGAAGGATGAGATAATCCCGAGATGTAAAAATCTCTTCATGGACCATCACTCAGTGTAGTATTTCGCCGCTTTGTGAACTACCTTGTGAAGGAAATTGTTCATAAGATGAGGTAGTATGACTAGAACCCAATGAAGAAATGAATTCATTTACGAGTGTATGTGGTGATTTCCTCCCTCATGAATTATTTTCCTCGGGAATGAGATCATTCTCAATATGAGATAGTTTATTTGGTGCTCGTAGACAAACCAAAGTCATTTGAGGGGTCGTGTGGTGATTTCTTACCTCCTGAATGACTACCCTTGTGAAAAAAATCATTCATGGGTTGGGGCATCCTCCTGACCTCCTGCAAAAGAAAGTATGTGGCCCATTGAAAATGACCTACCATCCTGATACTCGGTCTCTTCATTCCTCTATAAAAGAACCCTGAGAAAAATCTAGGGAGGAGGATGAAAAAGAAAAGTTTTTCGGAGGAAAGACCAGACGATAGCCAATGCATGCGGGTTTCTATTCCTGGTAGTTCAAAACCCACAACAAAGCATTTAGGCTGAAATAAAAGAATGTTCAGTTGATTGAGTTGAATCCCTTCAGGAAAACCATCCAACAAGGCATAAAAATGTCTCCCTTGTTGACTATCACCCTAATGTGAAAAATATTATGCGAGCAGAACAATGCCCCGTGTGGAAAAGTGCTATGTGGGTGGAACATGGACCCACGTTGAAAAATGGTATGCGGACGGAACGTAGAATTTTATAACTTCAGGATATGTGAATGGTACCCTCACCAATGTAGAAACATTCAATTTGGAGGGAAACCCATCCTGCATAAGAACAATATATATGGAGTGAGTCCCCGTAGATTATTCTCCCCTCCATCTCCCATCACTCCCTTCCACCATCACATCAAGCCCCATATTGGCCCCTCTGCAAACCAATCACACAACCACCTACTAAGGCCTCTTCTAAATCCACCTAACATGTATGATTGTACAATCAGATTCCTCAATGTTCCTTCTCAAGTCTACAAACCTATGCTAAGAACATTCACACGTGTAACCTCTACAACAAGGCAGACCCTCAAAATGTCATTGGCTCTACATTCCCATTGTAATAAGGGTTTTAACCTTGGAGGTGGTCATGTGAACTACCCAGTTCAAGGTGGGGAGGGTAAGGATCATGGTTACATTTACCTTTGACTGGGATTGAGATCCTCCCCACCCAAAACCAATTTTAGGGCATCCCTCCTAGAGTAATCCCATAGTCTTTCTTATAAGAGGTGTCGCTCATTATCATCTTTTCCATCCTAGAACATAGTTGAATAGATCACCAGATGTGACTATCCTTTATATAAAAACAAAATATGAGATAGGAACACTAAAGGCCCTCTCCCTTTATGATTTATAACCTTGTTCATCAGTAAAGAGAGTGAATCATGTAATCTTTACATCTATTTCTCCCTCTTGTTTCTCACACCAAGCATGACTCATGTGGGATTATAGGTTCGTCTTGATCATTACATCTACAAGTTCCAATCCAAATGGGACTTCTCCTTATATGTAATCCCCAAACTCTATTCATATGTGACTCTTATATGGTATAAGACCCAATCATATCAACTCAAATGGGCCTTCTCCAAACATGTAATCCCCAACCTACATTAAAATGTAAAAGTACCTTCTGTAAGCCCCAAAAACATGCTTCTATGGGCCACCTATAAGGTATAAGACCGTACTTAATGAACTACGTGGGGTTTGGTTCTCAACTAACTAGGATACGTAGGATCCCTGGGGTCCAAAATAATCACTCAAATTCACCCTAATTTACTTTGGGCCACATTCTTGATAGGTTCATATCAACCTGGGAGACCACATCACTTCTAGGTCCCCGGAGCCACCTTGGAATAAGTCCCATACCATCCTTGAAAAGGAACCTTTAATCTAGATTTCATTATTGCGTGATGTTGAACTACATGGTTGGGTTCTTGTCACATGACCTTAAACGGGGATGTTCCCTTTCAAGTGTCACTGATCTACATCGGTTTTGATTCCATTCCTGAGGATACATTTTAATCCCAATATATCGGTTTGATCACAATGCCAAAACAACTTCTATCCCCTTGGATGAAAAAAAACTCCATAATTCCACACCATGTATCTTAAAACTACCATTATTCGAATAACTAAAAAAATAATATCTAATAAATCTATAAAAGGGTACCATTAATGGAGAACCCCATATACATATAGATATCCCTTTAAATTGAGAACCTTAGATATATACAGATGATTCAAAAACAATTAAGGTTCAAAATTGATTGCTAACTCAGGTTGATCCGCATATACATACTTGGGAATGATCAAAAAAGTCATGAAAATATCTCAAATCTCAAATAGAGTCCCAAAATAGGCCGCGGCTCCCCCCAAACGAGTGTGATGAGCCATAATTCCATTCATCATGGCCAATGTGAGTTATTAAGTTTCATTAGACATGTTCCCCAAAGAACGCCTACCTTTGTAATGTAGTTCAATGAGTTTTCATAGATATTGTAGATGTTGGTTGTTTTCAGTTCCATGAAGAAAACCTATTGGAAACTATCTGAAGGTAATGTACCTGACCTGAATGATTGCACACAATTCAACCGTTGGTAATCAGTCATTTGGTGAAAAATTATCTCTCACCAGAAACAAAATGGTGAACCCAACATGAATCTATATCCAAGGTGGCAGTGTTTGTAACACCCGAGACTTTTATGTTATATAAATCATAAAAGGAATCTTTTTCTACACAACACTTTCTTGGATTGATTTACACGAAATCGCGACCTTCCTCGATAGCTTGCGTCGTACGCAATACCGAGTTTCACTAAACAACGATATGCTATTAAAATATTATTAAAACTAGCCGTTATGAATAGTAATAACCACTTTTTGAAATTTTTTTAAATTTTATTTTTCAAAATGGAATTCATTTTTGGATTCGGAATACCGAATATAGCCTAGGGTGAAATTTTGGTATTTTTCTGAAAACTTTCAATTTTTGATGAACAGTGAAACCACTAAGTGGTAGGTTAAAAAACTGAATTTTGCATAAAACATAATTTTACCGCTTCTGTGAATGGAATTTCGAAAATCCGATAGTCACAGTTGATATCAGTAAGTAAAATGTGGTTCAATGAGATAAAAATAATTTTTTGGTGAATAGTAACTTTTTACTTTTTTTTACCGCGGTTAATAGTAAATAGGGTAACTAAGGGTAAATATGATATTACTATTACCCTAACACATGTCCTAATTCTATTGGATAAGTGTAATTCGACCAAAAACAACCTTATGAATATAATATGACCATTTATGTCCACTTGGATTAGATTATGACATTTAATATTATTTTATTTAATGAATAGTTAAAATAGTTAAAATCAAAGTTTAATAACTAAAACATTTTTAATATGGGGTTATACATAAGATAAATTCAATTATAAATATTCATTATAAATATAAAAAGATTTCCTACATAATGATATTTTATTTATAAATTTTAGACTTTAAATAAATTTATTTATTTATGACACAATGATGATGCAGTAATTATCCTATTAATGAAATATTGACATAATTGATGTTATAAACATCAAAATAAATCTAATTTGAGCCTTTTTATGAATCCCACTAATTTTCTAGGTTAATATGACATGTTATTATTGATTTAATTAACTTGGTTTGAACTAATAATTCTGTTATGATTTTCACAAAAATCAATTACTAAATAGTGTCAAAATTGACATAAAATAGTTTTTAAAACAAATATTATATTGGTAATTGTTATTTTATTCCTAAAAATCTAAGGTTCGGCCAAATGACTTAGATAAGGTTATATATATTAATAATAAACAACTTGGGGTTCGTTTGGCTTGATATATCAAGTTTATTAACCTTATAGTATAAGAACACAAGAAGACATGGTAAAAGTAAAATTATTTAACTTAATGTTAAATCTAAATGATAAGGTTAAAATAGGAACCTAAACTTGTCTAAATTCTATTTTATGAGAGTATTTAGACCCATCCCCACCTTATCCTCGAAATAAATCAATTTGGAGCTATTTAAAACCGAACTTGACTTTATAATAAAATAATATTTTTAGTTATTCCAAAGGTGCCCCTCTCCTCCCTTATAAAAGGGCACCTCCTCCCTCTCTTCCTCACACAACTTTGAGCCTTCAAGCTCGGACAACCCCTGAAAAATTATCTTCTCCACTTCCCTATAAACATCCTAGATGTTCTTGTATTCCTCAAAGACCAATTTTAGTTCCCTAAGAGGAGGTCTCAAAGGGGCGCTTCAAAGAAGAGGTAATTTCTGTTACCGATTCTTTCACCTTTATTTCTTCTTCCACTCCTTCTTCTTAGGTTGTTTCATTATTAAGTAATAACATCAGTATCACTAATATACTGATATGTTATTATAATTATGAAACAACCATATTTCACCATCTATCCATCCTACGGAAAACGAAATCACCGCGCGTGCGTACATACGGAATACCGTCTCCACGCCGTGGTGAAATCTATTTTCCACCACCACCTTACATGGATGGGTATAATGGTGTAAAGAATAACTATACATAGTTATTATAACATCATATTTATTCTGATATATTGTATCATCCACTCCAATTCAATTCAATAATTATGGAAACCATATCATCGCTCGTGCGTACGTACGGACTACCGTCTCCATGACGCGATGAGATTCATTCTCCATGTTAACCATTTAAGAGTGATTATAAAGTATATATAAGAAATAATAATGAAATATATGAAATTATAAAGCTACTGGATTTATGTATATATGTATGTCATCTACTTAATTCCATTCAACTCAATAAGGAAACGAAAACAGCGTCCATGCGTACGTACGGCCTACCGTCTCCATGAACGGTGTATTTCATTCCATTTACTAATTTATTATATATATGTATATTCTAAATATATATTATATATAAATCATGTTTTATATTCTTGAATTAAGTAATTATGATCTATTCAATCATATGAATAATTACAAGTCAAAACACAGACGACAAATGAAACAATTTTACCCAAAATGCTCTTTAACCTAGAATTTACAAAAGAAAGGGTAATATAAAGTCATAAGTGAACCATATATGATATCATAACAATGAGTATGATTCTGGAATAAGTCAATGACATTATTTAAATCATTATACAGGAGGTTTGGACACCTACGAAGAAAATCGGACCTAAGGTAAGGGAAATATCACAATCTCATTTTTATCCGAGATTGTTTATACTTTGGTATTTACTGGGGTGTATTTTATCATCCAAATCCATGTTTCCTCAATATGTAATATTATTTCCATACACCTAAAATTTTTTAAATCCAATTTCACCCTTCGGTGAGTTTTTAGTAAAGGATATGAAAGGAATCTTTTGTCTTTTTCGTACGAGGTACTTTTTGACTTTTCCGACAAAAGTACGAAGAATGTTTTTTTTAACTTATACGGCATGAATGGATTTTTAAAACATTATTTCTAAGAAGCTTCCTTTACAAGTTTTCAAGTTTATTTTTAATCAACTTCTTTTAGTTTAAAATTGTATGACATTTTAAGAAAGGAAAAATGTTTTTGAATAAAAAAGGATATTTTCCTCAAAAATGGAGTTCAAGTGTTTTATCAAAATTATTTTACATCTAAGATAATATAGGGTTCTATTTCAATCCCTATTATTACATGGATTTGATTATGTTGTGATGGAAATATTTTTATGAATTCCTTTATCTTATATGAATTATTTTATGATGTCATTTTGTTTAAGAAATCCATTTTTATTACATGGGTTATGCAATGATGTATGATTTATGATTTTGTGGCACACATAAGAATGGTATCATTATGAGATGGGTGGGACCTATATCTCCCTCCAATTCATTGGTTAAAGATTTTATATCTCATGAGATAGACATGGCTGGAATGGTAGGTTATACTGGTTTAGTGAAACAGGACTGAAACGAGGGTGACTCGGTTCAGAAAGGGACTTTTTCCACTAAGATAGTCTTGGCAATGAGTCTTGAATAACAAGAAATGATTCTCTATGATTATGTGTGTATACCACAAAGTTTCATGTTTTATGTTATGATTATTGTGATTACATTTCACTTCTATGATTTATCCCATGTTATGAAATTATGATCTCTTTTGCAGGTTAAGATTTCCAAAAGATATGTTCTTATGAATATGATGTGATTGATATTTATTTTGTTTACCCTTACTGAGAATTTGAGCTCACCCTTTTGTATGTTTTATTTCCCCAGGTCAGGAAGAAGGTTATTAAGTAGAATATGACAAAAAGGGGCTCTATATATGATGAAATAAATGGGAGGAAAAGTATATTCTTTATGAACCAGTTGTCTATGTTTCCCAGTTTCTAAAGACACTATACCTATACGGTCCTTTCTTGGTTTTGTTATATGTTGTAATAAGTGTGCTTCAATTATGAAGTAATAACAATGTATGTAAAGTATGAGTCATTATAGTTGGTATCAGAGGAAAGGTATAGTCAACTTTTGGAAACTAGGATGTGAAAGCCTTAGTAAGAACCCTAAGGATAAGTCTAAGCATAGAAAACAATCTTAGTGTTTTAGAAATGGCCATGAATAACCTAGGATAAGACCTTAAGTGTGAAATTTTATTCTTAATTATGTGGTTTTCCTATTATAATTAGTGTTTCTCACACTATTCTTCTTGGTTTTAGTCAATGGCTGGTACCTGAAGGAATCGTGTTAATGCGGAATGCGACGGGCAATGCAATGATTGTCCCCCTGAGCAACCAAAAGTTATGGGAGATGGAATGAAAAATCTTGTAGCCATGCTCACACAACTTTCTCAGGCTATGAATCATGCAGGACTTCCAAACGAGAAAAGGAAGGAGCAACATTCTGTTGAATCCTTCATGAGGCAGCGTCTACCTTCTTTAAGCAGGTCTACTGATCCATTAGTTGCTGAACAATGGATTAGTACTACTGAAAAGATAATTTCAGTTCTTCAATGTTCTGAACATGATAAAGTCATCCTATCAGTGTATCGTTTGGAAGGAGATGCTGACCAATGGTGGAATCTTATTAAGAATACGAGTCAAAAGGATGAAATTGAGTCCATGGAATGGGACGAGTTCAAGAACTTATTTTTCATAAGTACTTCCCTCATATTCTGCAAACAAAGATGGAGAAAGAGTTTCTTGAACTAAAGAAAAAGGATGATGAATCTGTTGGTACCTATGAAGCAAATTTTACAAGACTTGCAAGGTATGCTTCTGGTATTATTATCCAACCTGAGAGTAAGATCGATCGATTCTTTAGTGGCTTAAAACCAAGTCTTCGAAGGGCGTTAGCCATAAGGGACTTCAATAGCTACGAGGAAATCGTTCGATGTGCTCTCAAAGTCGAGATGGAGATTGGAGTAACCCATCAGTCATATGGGTTTGATAAGAAGAGTAAAATGGAATTCAAAGGAAAATCTAAAGAGCACATTGAAAAGAAGATGAGCTTTCCCTTATGCTCAAAGTGTGGAAAGAAGCAAGGAGGGAGTTGTCTTAAAGGGACAAGAAAATGTTTCAAATGTGGAAAGGAAGGTCATCGGGCATTTGAATGCCGCGATGATGGGAAGAAGATGTCTAATGATGCAAACAAAGGAAGGGATACACAGAATGCACCTACTACACTTCAATGTTTCAAGTGCAAGGAGATGGGACATTATGCCAATAAATTCCCTAATCCAAGGGTTGATGATGATGGTCGACGTCAACAAACTCTTAAGGCTAAAGACAAAGGAAAGTCACATGCAATTTCTATCAGCGATGTGGAGTATGATAACGATGTGGTGAAAGGTACACTTACCATCCACTCTAAAGTAGAAAATGTTTTATTTGATTCTGGATCCACCCACTCTTTTATTTCTGAAGAATTTTCTAAGGGTATCACCGTATTACCTCAACAATTAGATGTTGAGTTAGCTGTGACAACACCTAATGGAACAACAGTCACATCAAAAGTTTATAATTCTTCTCCGATCGAAGTTTGTGGGAAAGTGCTTCCTGAAAATCTTGTGATCCTTCCTATAGTGGAATTTGATGTGATTCTTGGCATGGATTGGCTTTCTTTATATGGAGCTCATATCAATTTCCAAAGAAGGGAAGTCACATTTCATATTCCAGATCAATCTATGATCTTCTATCAATGCAAGGATGAACATAACCTTCCAGTGGAAATTTCTTCTATCTTATGGGTCTTGATTCCACTAAATGAAGGTTATTTATCTCAAATGGTTGGTGAGAAACTCACGATTAAGAATTTGCCCATTGTACGGGAGTTTGATGATGTCTTTCCGAAGGAATTACCGGGACTTCCACCAAATCATGAAGTTGAGTTCTCAATAGAAATCGTACCGGGTGCTTTGCCTATTTCAAAGACACCTTATAGAATGGCCCCAATTGAGTTGCAGGAATTGAAGAAGCAACTCCAAGAGAATCTTGATAAAGGATTCATACGCCCTAGTGCGTCACCTTGGGGAGCACCTGTTCTATTTGTTAAGAAGAAAGATGGATCAATGAGACTCTGCATTGATTATCGAGAACTTAACAAGATCACTATCAAGAACAAATATCCTCTCCCGCGCATTGATGACATATTTGACCAACTACGCGGAGCTCAATACTTTTCCAAGATTGATCTCCGTTCAGGGTATCATCAATTAAGGGTCAAAAGGGAGGATATACCAAATATGGATTTCCGTACAAGGTATGGACACTATGAATTTATAGTGATGCCATTTGGTCTTACTAATGCCCCTGCTATCTTCATGGATCTGATGAAAAGAGTCTTTAGAGACTATCTTGATCAATTTGTGGTAGTCTTTATAGACGATATTCTTGTCTATTCAAAGAGCAAGGAAGAACATGAAGATCACTTGAGAATTATATTGAAGACCCTGAGAAAGGAGAAGCTTTATGCCAAATTTACCAAGTGTGAATTTTGGCTTCAAAAAGTTGCATTTTTGGGTCACATAATCTCAAAAGAGGGGATATCTGTAGATCCAGCAAAAACAGAGGTTATCGAAAGATGGTCGAGACCAAAAATAGTAACTGAGATCCGAAGTTTTCTTGGTTTGGCTGGATATTATCTACGTTTTGTGAAAGACTTTTCATGATTATCTAATCCACTCACCAAGTTGACTCGGAAAGGAGTTAAGTTTGTCTGGACGGAAGAATGTGAAGAGAATTTCAAGGAGTTGAAAAGAAGGTTATCCAGTGCACCTGTGCTCACACTGCCTTGTAGTGGAGAAAGGTTTGTGATCTATAGTGATGCATCCAAGAAGGGATTAGGGTGTGTTCTTATGCAAAAAGATATGGTGATATCTTATGCCTCACGACAGTTGAAAATCCATGAGCAAAATTACCCAACACATGATTTGGAGTTAGCTGCGGTAATCTTTGCATTAAAGATTTGGAGGCATTACCTTTATGGTGAAAGGTGTGATATTTATACTGATCATAAAAGTTTAAAGTATATTTTCACACAAAAGGATCTGAATATGCGTCAATGAAGATGGTTGGAGATGATTAAGGATTACGAATGCTCAATCCATTACCACCCTGGGAAAGCAAACAAGGTGGCAGATGCATTAAGTTGACAAGACCATGCTAGTTTATCCATGATGAGGATCACAAAAGATCCAATATTTATGGATTTACAAAGGATGGATATTGGAATTATAATGGAAGGGGAAAAATCTTATCTTTCTCAAATGAATGTTCAACCATCTATACATGTGAAGATTAAAGAGGCACAGAAAGAAGATGTCGAGTTACAAAAGAAGGTGAGAAATGTTCCTGAGTTCAACCTTGATTGTTATGGGGTAATAAAGTTCAGGAATCAGGTTTGTGTTCCTCCCATCCCTGAATTAAAGAAGGAGCTGTTGGATGAGGCTCATAGTTCTTCATTCTCTATTCATCCTGGAAGCACGACGATGTATAGGGACCTGAAAGAGTACTTCTGATGGGATGGTATGAAAAGAGATGTTGCTGAATATGTCTCTCGATGCTTGGTTTGTCAACAAGTTAAAGATGAGAGACAGAAGTCTAAGGGGATGTTACAACCATTACCCATACACGAATGGAAATGGGAAAACATTACTATGGACTTTGTCACAGGACTTCCTAAAACATCCAAAGGCAATAATGCTATCTGGGTCATAGTTGATTGTCTTAAAAAGTCTACACACTTCATTGATATTAGAGAGGATTTCTCTCTGGATCATCTTTCCAGGATATATGTAAATGAAGTGGTAAGATTGCATGGAGTACCACTTTCTATTATATCTGATCGGGATCCGAGATTTACCTCGAAGTTCTGGCGAAGTCTTCAGCATACTCTGGATACAGAATTGAGTTTCAGCACTTCTTATCATCCTCAGACAGACGGTCAGTCTGAGAGAACAATTCAAACCCTAGAAGATATGTTGAGAGCTTGCTCTATGGATTTCAAATGAGGTTGGTATCAACACCTACCTTTTGTGGAATTTTCTTATAATAATAGCTTTCACTCCAGTATTCAGATGGCTCCTTATGAAGCTCTCTATGGAAATAAATGTAGGACTCCAACTTGCTGGGATGAAGTTGGGGAAAGAAAGCTTTTAGGACCTGATCTCGTTGATGAAATGGAAGAAAATGTCAGATCTATTCAACAACACATAAGAGCAGCTCAGAGTCGACAGAAAAGTTATGCCGACAGCCGAAGAAAAGACCTGGAGTTTGAAGTGGGCGATAAAGTGTTCTTACGGATATCTCCCTGGAAGAGAGTCATGATATTTGGAAAGAAGGGGAAGTTAAGCCCTAGATATATCGGTCCTTTCGAAATACTGGATCGTGTAGGGAAGGTAGCTTACCGATTGGCGCTTCCACCGAATCTCTCTCAAGTTCACGATGTGTTCCATGTATCTCTCCTGAGAAAGTACATACCTGATCCTTCACATGTACTCAGCTCAGAAGTTGTACCGCTGGAGCAAGATCTTTCTTATGAAGAACAACCGATAGAGATTCTGGATCGTAGCGAAAATGTCCTACGAAACAAGACCACTCGATTGGTGAAAATTTTATGGAGGAACCACCAATTAGAAGAATCTACATGGGAACTTGAGGATATGATGAGGGAGAGGTATCCTCATCTGTTTGTTACAAGTGACGAATTTCGAGGGCGAAATTCATTTTAAGGGGGGTAGAATGTAACACCCGAGACTTTTATGTTATATAAATCATCAAAGGAATCTTTTTCTACACAACACTTGCTTGGATTTCTTTACACGAAATCACAACCTTCCTCGATAGCTTGCGTCGTACGCAATACCGAGTTTCACTAAACAACGATATGCTATTAAAATATTATTAAAACTAGCCGTTATGAATAGTAATAACCACTTTTTGAAATTTTGTAAATTTTATTTTTCAAAATGGAATTCATTTTTTGATTCGGAATACCGAAATTAGCCTAGGGTGAAATTTTGGTATTTTTCTGAAAACTTTCAATTTTTGATGAATAGTGAAACCACTAAGTGGTAGGTTAAAAAACTGAATTTTGCATAAAACTTAATTTTACCGCTTCTGTGAATAGAATTTCGAAACTCCGACAGACACGGTTGATATCAGTAAGTAAAATGTGGTTCAATGAGATAAAAATAATTTTTTGGTGAATAGTAACTTTTTACTTTTTTTTACCGCGGTTAATAGTAAATAGGGTAACTAAGGGTAAATATGATATTACTATTACCCTAACACATGTCCTAATTCTATTGTATAAGTGTAATTAGACCAAAAACAACCTTATGAATATAATATGACCATTTAGATCCACTTGGATTAGATTATGACATTTAATATTATTTTATTTAATGAATAGTTAAAATAGTTAAAATCAAAGTTTAATAACTAAAACATTTTTAATATGGGGTTATACATAAGATAAATTCGATTATAAATATTTATTAGAAATCTAAAAATATTTCCTACATAATGATATTTTATTTATAATTTTTAGACTTTAAATAAATTTATTTATTTATGACACAATGATGATGCAGTAATTATCTTATTAATGAAATATTGACATAATTGATGTTATAAACACCAAAATAAATCTAATTTGAGACTTTTTATGAATCCCACTAATTTTCTAGGTTAATATGACATGTTAGTATTTATTTAATTAACTTTTTTAGAACTAATAATTCTGTTATGATTTTCACAAAAAATCAATTACTAAATAGTGTCAAAATTGACATAAAATAGTTTTTAAAACAAATATTATATTGGTAATTGTTATTTTATTCCTAAAAATATAAGGTTCGGCCAAATGACTTAGATAAGGTTATATATATTAATAATAAACAACCTGGGGTTCATTTGGCTTGATATAGTAAGTTTATTAACCATATAGTATAAGAACACAAGAAGATACGGTAAAAGTAAAATTATTTAACTTAATGTTAAATCTAAATGATAAGGTTAAAATAGGAACCTAAACTTGTCTAAATTCTATTGGATGAAATTATTTCGACCCATCCACACCTTAGCCTCGAAATAAATCAATTTGGAGCTATTTAAAACCGAACATGACTTTATAATAAAATAATATTTTTAGTTATTCCAAAGGTGCCCCTCTCCTCCCTTATAAAAGGGCACCTCCTCCCTCTCTTCCTCACACAACTTTGAGCCTTCAAGCTCGGCCAACCCCTGCCAAATTCTCTTCTCCACTTCCCTAGAAACATCCTATAGGTTCTGGTCTTCCTCAAAGACCAATTTTAGTGCCCTAAGAGGAGGTCTCAAAGAGGCGCTTCAAAGAATAGGTAATTTCCGTTACCGATTCTTTCACCTTTATTTCTTCTTCCACTCCTTCTTATTAGGTTGTTTCATTATGAAGTAATAACATCAGTATCACTCATATACTGATATGTTATTATAATTATGAAACAACCCTATTTCACCATCTATCCATCCTATGGAAAACGAAATCACCGCGCGTGCGTACGTACGGAATACCGTCTCCACGCCGTGGTGAAATCTATTTTCCACCACCACCTTACATGGATGGGTATAATGGTGTAAAGAATAACTATACATAGTTATTAGAACATAATATTTATTCTGATATATTGTATCATCCACTCCAATTCAATTCAATAATTATGGAAACGATATCATCGCTCGTGCGTACGTACGGACTACCGTCTCCACGACGCGATGAGATTCATTCTCCATGTTAACCATTTAAGAGTGATTATAAAGTATATATAAGAAATAATAATGAAATATATGAAATTATAAAGCTACTGGATTTATGTATATATTTATGTCATCTACTTAATTCCATTCAACTCAATAAGGAAAAGAAAGCAGCGTTCATGCGTACGTACGGCCTACCGTCTCCATGAACGGTGTATTTCTTTCCATTTACTAATTTATTATATATATGTATATTCTGAATATATATTATATATAAATCATGTTTTATATTCTGGAATTAATTAATTATGATCTATCCAGTCATATGAATAATTACAAGTCAAAACACGGACGACAAATGAAACAATTTTACCCAAAATGCTCTTTAACATAGAATTTACAAAAGAAAGGGTAATATAAAGTCATAAGTGAACCATATATGATATCATAACAATGAGTATGATTCTGGAATAAGTCAATGACATTATTTAAATAATTATACAGGAGGTTCGGACACCTACGAAGAAAATCGGACCTAAGGTAAGGGAAATATCACAATCTTATTTTTATCCGAGATTGTTTATACTTTGGTATTTACTGGGGTGTATTTTATCATCCAAATCCATGTTTTCTCAATATGTAATATTATTTCCATCCACCTACAATTGTTTAAATCCAATTTCACCCTTCGGTGTGTTTTTAGTAAAGGATATGAAAGGAATATTTTGTCGTTTTTCGTACGAGGTACTTTTTGACTTTTCCGACAAAATTACGAAGAATGTTTTTTAACTTATACGGATTGAATGGATTTTTAAAACATTATTTCTAAGAAGCTTCCTTTAAAAGTTTTCAAGTTTATTTTTAATCAACTTCTTTTATTTTAAAATTTTATGACATTTTATGAAAGGAAAAAAAATTGAAGAAGAAAGGATATTTTCCTCAAGAATGGAGTTCAAGTGTTTTATCAAAATTATTTTACATCTAAGATAATATAGGGTCCTGTTTCAATCCCTATTATTACATGGATTTGATTATGTTTTGATGGAAATATTTTTATGAATTCCTTTATCTTATATGAATTATTTTATGATGTCATGTTGTTTAAGAAATCCATTTTTATTACATGGGTTATGAAATGATGTATGATTTATGATTTTGTGGCACACATAAGAATGGTATCATTATGAGATGGGTGGGACCTATATCTCCCTCCAATGCATTGGGTAAAGATTTATGGCTGGAATGGTAGGTTATACCGGTTCAGTGAAACAGGACTGAAACGTGGGTGACTCGGTTCAGAAAGGGACTTTGTCCACTAAGATAGTCTTGGCAATGAGTCTTGACTAACAAGAAATGATTCTCTATGATTATGTGTGTATACCACAAAGTTTCATGTTTTAAGTTATGATTATTGTGATTACATTTCACTGCTATGATTTATCCCATGTTATGAAATTATGATCTCTTTTGCAGGTTAAGATTTCCAAAAGATATGTTCTTATGAATATGATGTGATTGATATTTATTTTGTTTACCCTTACTGAGCATTTGAGCTCACCCTTTTGTATGTTTTATTTCCCCAGGCCAGGAAGAAGGTTATTAAGTAGAATATGCCAAAAAGGGGCTCTAGATATGATGAAATAAATGGGAGTCAAAGTAGATGCTTTATGAACCAGTTGTTTATGTTTCCCAGTTTCTAAAGACATTATACCTATACGGTCCTTTCTTGGTTTTGTTATATGTTGTAATAAGTGTGATTAAATTCTGAAGTAATAAGAATGTATGTAAAGTATGGGTCGTTATAGTGTTACCCTTCTTTATTCCCAATTCATAACCAAAATGGTGGAGGTCCAAACAAGACCATCAATTATTCATGTGTACATGAGATGCTACATTGATGATTTTTTTGTCTATAATTGTATTATATATTGTTGTAACTCTTTGGTAGAACCCTTTTCAATACAATGGAATCCCACCCGCATTCTTCAACATGTGTATTAGCCATTGCATAGGCTAGGTCCTCAGCCAAACCACGGGATCCATCACATACCCAGCATCTTCCACACTAGGTTTTGAATGAATTGGTCTGACTATACCACCAGAATGATACCCACCCATTCCTAGATTTAAATTTAAATTACCGACTATCCATGAAAAACTACCAGAAATCCTCCCAATGACACTAGGAAATCCAGAACTAGACACCCCAGATAGCCATTTCGAATCATTTCATGATCATATCCACGAAATGTGATTATTAGTTCCTACCTTACATTTGGGAGGATGATGAATCTATTACCAATGATGTTATCCCACCAACACAGGGGTCCTGCACAAGGTCCCTTGTTATAAATCATCTCCATCAATATCGTGTGGCCTAGTATCCACAATATGAAGAGTATATATCCCCATGGGCCTCAACAGAGGTTAGACTGGCCTAAGACCCTGGGGTTTTCCATAATGGGTGATGATAGGACAATAAGGATCATGACATCATCCTTATTCCTAATAATGAATCCTACCATGTAAATATTGTATAAAACCACGGGTAGACTTATATTTATGCTTACACTCATGAATACCGTGTAGATAATATGTTGGAAAACCCAGAGAATATGAAAATTAGTGCTCATTCACATCATTCCCTCCATGAAAATAGGGTTGAAAATTACAGGATGATGAAAATCCCTACTAATTCACATGAATCCCGCCAATAAAATATAGTGGATAATTATAGGTAGACACATATTCCTGCTAATTCATATGATGTTGGTTAGTTAAATGTTGTGGAAAATGATGAGTAGATGTTTTTTCCTACTCACACATATCAAGGCCATCAGTAAAATAAGATAGAAAATAACATGTAGGCACAAACACCTACTAATGAACCTAAAGACCACTAGTCCAATATGGAATAAATTTAAAGGTCGAACCATATTCCTTATAATTATTATGAAGCTCATTTGTCAAATATGAAAACATGTGATGAGAACACTTATGTTCCTACTCAATATTATCAAGACCGTTAGTCTGATATGATAGAAAGTCACAAGTTTATGCTTATCCCTAGTAAAGAACATGATTTCCATCTATCTAATATGGTGAAAATTATAGGTAGCTACAAATCCTTTCAAATACATGTCAATCCCATCAGTCAAATACAAAAACAACCAACTATGAGAAGATGAAATTTCATTCGAATTAATATAATGTTTGTCATGAAAATATGGAAATAATTGGAGAAATTAACCTACGTATCCCAAATGTAATTCAAGGGTAGGATTGTTCCTCTTCATCCACACAAGTAAACTATTAGTACTTACTGGAAGTAAATGGAGAACCATATTAGGTACATATTCCTCCTATGACATCGAAATGGGAATAGATTTTTTTCATTCCAAGTATGTACCTCAACACTTCTTAGTAATAATGTAGGGCCATATGTCAATCCCTGACCATATCCTATAGTCTTTCCAATATGTCATCGCATCCACAAGAATAGAAAGTAATTGAGCTCACAAACCTGCCTCCTTAATTGGGGCGACCCACCCACACAACAGGGTGGTCACTCAATAGCCAAAATGAATCCCTAATCTCATCTAAGAGGACCATCAACAATATTTTGTGACAAATGGAAAAATGTATTGGAAAAAAACACCCATTACAAGATGGGGACACTGATTCCCTTTGTCAGTAACTCATGGGGAGGCATATATCACTTCCAGAATTTTGGAATCTTATAGAAATATCCCGGTGTCACCACAAGATCCAATCGAACAAACACCCATATATGAAGGTCATAACTTATAGAAAACGACACTAAATTCCCATAATAGAGATCCTAAAGATAAATTAAACCATAGGAAGCTAGAAAATTAATTGAATACTCATAAATCTACTGTGTTGGAAGATGGATTTGATGAGTCCATAAAACATCTATCATTGGTGGCTTAGGATCCTTATGATCTATTACAAAACTAAAAATTTGTTAGTGTCATTTACAAAAAGTCCCCCTTGAATCATTTTAAAAAAAATCTCTGGAGATCCTCCCATACCATCTACCAAGAAGGATTTATTCATTGTCACAAATTGATTTATTTTGATATCTTATCTCTTAAAGATCATCATGGTAACCGTCCTCATGGACATATGATCATAAAATAAGAAGGTTATCTTCTTACTTTCATCGACCTAGAATACCATCCCTATGGTATATGCTGTATAAATTCTCCCTGCAGCAAAACATCAAGCTGTGATGGTAGTCCTCACCATGATTTCATTCATAGTGAAGGTCATCCCTACAGTGATACCATATTTTATTAAGAATTTTCTCAATTTTATATCTTCCACCCTAAAGTTCCTCCCCCAGGTATATTCTATATAAAATCACCATATAGTCAGACATCGATCTGTGATGGTAGTTATCTCCACGATGAAGTTCAATGTGATGGTCCTCCCCATATTAACACCTTATTTTAGAAAGAAGGTCCTCCCAAGGGTATACACTGTTGAAATTCTCCCTATAGTGGGATATTGATCTATGATGGTAGTCCACTTCATGGTAGTACCCAATGTTTTTTTCCTCCTTACTGTAACATTTCATGTTGGAAGGACGGACCACCCCTTTATGAGTCAAATATAAGAAATCCATTGTATTGTGAGGCACTTGGAAACAAGGGACCAAACATGTTAGATACCCTATTAATGGAAATTTATGTGATTTATCATATAGAATGTGTAATAAGACATCACTCGTCCTTCAATCCACCCACATACCATTTCCATATCAATAAGACCCCTACTAGACACATTACATGAAAAAAATAATCAAGAAGTTCCCTTGTTTGGAAGATCAAGTAGAAGAGTCTCTAGTAGAATAAAAAAAGATATGTTACTCATGATAATTACATTAGAAAAAGGAAAATATAACCGTTATGTTTTGGTCCTCAGCTACTTCTCAGCTTGAAATTCCAATGGAATTGTAAAAATAATGCATACATAACATTTGTATCAATCTATAGACCACTCTCCACCACCTGAAAGAAAAATTCATTCCCTAGAATAGGTATGAAGAACATGTAAAAATATTAGGGGATCTTTATCAACCAATATTCTTGGAAACCATCCCATAGTCACGGTGACCATGTTCATAAAAAATATGAAAATATCTTCAATCATCATACCTCAATCAGTTTCATGAGTTGTGTCATCTAATTATCAAATACATTCTGGGAATTCATATATGAGGATGGGGGAAAATATAGATTTTCAATTGAACTCACAATCCTTTCAGTAGAACCCAATATAAATGACATCCTGCAATGTCATCACTCCAAGGAGGCTATTAAAAAATACTTGATTAATAATGATGGACCACTCAAAAAATCATCCTTGAATAAGTCTCAAAAGCATGAGGACTAATCATATATAGCCATAGAAAAACTACTGAAACAGGAAAATGAGAAAATTCAATAAGCTTCTCACCTAAGGGATGGAAATTTCCAAGCACTGATAATGTTCTTAGAATCAAACAATTTTCATTTAGAATTGACATTGTATCTGGTTCAAACTAGAAAAAGATGCATGAGGTAAATAAAGCAGTTATAGAAGTAGTGGAAACCAAATTATGAGATCCTCCCTATCCAGTATGATTGGGGGGAATGTTTACCACAAAATACCCCCATATGATGGAAAATTTTGGATAAGGGAATTAAAACAAGATAATGGGAGAAACCCCATCCCATATGGATGGGGGAATTATTACCTCAACTGCCACCTCAATAGAAAATAGTCTTTTTCACATTTGAGGCAGAAAAAAAGATGGAAGGTCTCTAGTTTGCACTGCCTCATGACTCATTTCCCCCAGAATGGAGGTGTTTAACTTATTTGAATAAAGGTTCCCTAGGAGTCACCCTTCACAAATATGGTCGAACTAGATCCAAAAAAGGAATAATGTGATCCAAAAAAGTCCAAAAATATCCCTTCTATCAATCAAAATATAGTATGATTCCCAAAATTCATTACACATATATCAGTATCATGGAAATCAATTCTACATACAACACTAAAAATGATGAAAATGTGGAAGGGATAGGAGAGGATGGTACCACCCGGAATACATACAACACATAGAATGAAGGTGTGTATAACTAGAACCATAGAATAAACCTAAATTTAGGTTCTCCCTCGATAAACACCTCACTACCTCCTCATCAAATTTATACTAATGATAAGAATAAAATCAAGGTCACGTATGATCCCCCTCGACCATTTTATGAGGAAGATCTCCCTATATTCGATACAAGATTTTTTCTTCAGGAGGAATAATAGAAATATTTCAGGTGACTCAGCATTGAGATGCTCCATGTTAGCATTCCTTTCGAATATGATCCATGGAAAAAGCATTAATGTAAACTACCAATTTTTGTTGCTCAATAAGGGTTTATCCTAGTAACTGAAGTCGGACCAGGACATCTGCCAAACTAGGCACCTTGACCCTTGAGTTACTTGGACCCAATCATATATGGAAACTAAAATTTCCATCCATTAATGTGACAACTAGGGATGTTTTACAAAAATACTAAAAATATTTCCCCTTTTGAATATCTTCCTAAAATTGTGGAGAATTTAGTGCATCATATCCTTCCAATTATTTCACATGTCCTTGCTCCTATTCAACTAAAAACTTGTCAAGGTCTCATTGACACCATATATTCATTATTATATCAACAAGAAGGCATAAAGGTATGGTGTGAATGAGTGAATTTGGAACAAAAAACCTTACCCAGGGTGGGTGAGTGGAACCCCACCGTTTCTAATCTTCAGGAGTCCTATATTTCCAATATTCAATGTTTTAGGAGACCCAAAACAACATATGATTCACTATGAATCCAATTTTGATACCATGATGGGAACTCGAGAGAAACAAGAAGTAGTGAAACCCATTTTTTGTGAACCTTGGTAGGTCTAGAATTTTTATGGTACACTGGTTTTCCAGCTCGTTCAATCATGAGAATGAAGGATCTCAGTGAGAAATTCCACTTTAGTTCAGCTCAGCATTGGGAAAGATGAAATGAGTGACCTCTTTAATAATATATTGTGATAAAAAGACTGAGTCTTATATTTCATTTCTATATCTAAAGGGTAGAAATATTACCATAATTGACCAATTCCCTTGGAGTATATGCTCATTCTATGCATTGATAACCTTCTCAAAGATTTTCGAACACCTTTCATACTAGTGAAGAATAAATGTGGGTTTTAGGATTCCTCTGAAATTTCACAAAGAATGGAATAATATATAAAATGGACTATGATCATGTCCCAGATAACATCAATAGTCATATATAAAATATCATGAAGGGTGGAGGTTAAATCCTTCACAGTTAATCTACCCTCTATGCATACACCAGCTTCCAAACGTACACATTATCATGCATCACCCCTTGACATCAACAGAAACCCCTTCCTAGATAATGAAAGTGTAAGTAACCCTAGTGAAATCAATTTTTTTGAAAGAAGTGTTAATTTTTATTCATCCTGAGATAATCATGTGTGTTTCTATGATCATGTTTGTTTCTATTTTATAACTACCATGGATAATTATTTTCTCTACCTACCATAGCCAAAGAGGCTCGACCATGTTGGAATTGATGACCTAATGGATTATTTCTCCTTTTTATGGATACAGGGACACATTATTTAATAATTATTCATCTTCAAGGACATCATAAATAAAATTTTATATTATTTGAAATTAATGTCAGGATGGCTACCCACACTGGAGGCATATGTTTCTGACACTTCCCTTGAGAAAGGAGGTGAGTGGAAAGAAGTTGTTAGAATGAGAGAAAAAAAATTATTAGTTGGATGACTTAGAAGACAATCAATTTAACTCATGTTATTATCCAATAATAGTTGAAACAACCAAATATGCCCCCAATATCTCTTGTCGCAACATAGTCTATGTCTCCAACCCCACAAACCATTAAGAAACATCCTTCAAAAAATCTATTTGACCTAAAAGGAAGAGGAAAAACATAATAAAATGAATATATTTCAATGAAAAAAACAATATTTGACACTCCAAGATTTTCTTCCATTGATCTATAATCATGGGAACCACCCTTCAAAAAGGCACCACCATAAACGGTCAGTTAGGAAATGTAATCATAAGAAGAGAGTTGATATTTGGTTCCCTTAAAGTCAGTCATTTATTTGAACACTTCTATAATTATGAGTAAGGTTGTGAAACCAACATCCCCAAACCTAATTAGAGAACCATAGGCAGAGGCTGAAGTATCTGAAGATAATGGGGAAGTCTCAATCATGATACGAACCATAATTCTAGAAACATTCCTACTAAGATTCTCAATATTGTAGAGACTTGTGGAAGGTCCCTTCAACGGGTCCAATTGGAGCAGGAAAATACCCATGCACCTGAAAGAAAGCACTCTTACCCAATCACTCTAGAATATCACTCATAAGGGAATCAGGTGCCCAATTTCCCTTAGTGTGAAAGTAAACCTATCAATGAAAATCCATAGAGGATGGGATAACTTTTAGCATCCTATCTCAAGGGATGAGATATCTACATCAAAAACTCAATGCTATAAAGTGCATGTGGAATAGAATCCCCATATTGAGAATTTCAGGTATTTACACAAGAAGTATGATCTCATGAAAGAGTAATCATTGGTACCATCCATGTTATCGATCCTAGATTCCCTGATATTGTCAAAAGACCTCAGGGAACTACTCATTTAGGATTTTCTAAGACCCTTGGAGTTTTAAGCTGAAGTGGCTACTGCCGAGGTCTATGGGGCAGAGAATGATCTAGAGGAATTCCCTGTAGTTATTTTTTTCATAGATCAAGATGAATATGTTGTTGTAAAAGGACATATCCAACCCTTGTATGTCTTCAACAGGATAAATGGTGTCGATATCCAAAAAGTTTTCATTGATAATGGCTCGGGAGATAACCTCATTCCAATACAAACACTTCGACGGATGGGATGCGATGAGGAAAACCTCACACCTTCCACCTTAACATTGTAGGTTAATGAAAAAATTGAGAATAATCTATTTGTCCAAATCAATCTCAAGGAATCGTTTGGAGACCTCATATTCGAATCATAATTTTGGGTGTTTTGGTAGAACAAGACCATAAAATTCATTCCAGGAAGGCCCATGTTACATCCACATGTGGAAATACCCTCATCGCACCATCAACGCATCAAATACTCAGTTAATTGAAAAAATAGTATGTTTCATTTTGATAATCAATCCATCTAATCCTATGAGTAACATTGTATCAATTAAGGATTCTACCTGGGAAATGGAAACATCCCCTAGTTGATGGTGTTAATGTGGTCACTTCATTGAATTGTATAGAAATTACACCCAAATAAAACCCTTCAAGATTCTCAGATGAGATTATGTATTTCCCACAAATCAATTTGTCTAAATGATGCCCAATACAATAGAATATTCAATATTATTTATGGTTTTAATCCCGACCACTGAGTTCAATAGTGTTGAATGTTTTACTAACTCCACAAACAATGGTGAAATCTCAGATAAAAATTACCTCATTCCATTCATATTGATCTTTGAAATTTATACCTCACCAATTGAAAAATAGTAGGTTATACCATCACCCAAATAGAAAGAAGAAAATCCAACATCCCTCAGTCCATGTTCTCTATAATTTCAATGAAATAACGTATTGTCAATGGGGTCATAAGAAGTCATTTAATCTAATAAATATCAATATATTGATTCCTCTCGTGAATTTATTGAACTTGTCCCACTACTTTATCACTCTATAGAACAAGAGGAATAAAATGAATAGGAAAAATTTAATGAGTTGGAGGACCTTTGGGAATCCCCTTTGGAATACTTGTAGGGAGTCTATAACTCCATTTATTAACTCCGAGATATAAATCTTGGTACATAGGAAGACCCATGGAACACATTTATTAGTTTGACTTTTTTTATGAAGAACAAGAGTTATATATGTCCTTCTTAAAGAATCATTGGTATGTGTTCACCTAGAACCACATAGAAATTCTGGGCCTTGATCATGAGGTAGAAACTCAATACATGGTCCTACCAGAGGACCTCTGGGGCTATAAAGAGGTATCTAGAAGGATGCACATTACACATGATACCAAAAATGTGGCTATAGTTGACAAGCTCATCAAAGACAACTTCATTCGGAGATTCCAATGTCATAAATGGCCAGAAAATATCTTAACCACCAGGAAAATGAATTGGGAAATCAGATTCTCCATCCATTCCATAGATATCATCTAGCACTACCTAAAAAATTACTTCCCAGTCCCGATTATTGAACATATGATTGATGCAATAACAATATGTTAGGATCTAACTATAATTGATAGCTATTAAAGATAAAATTTAATTTGAATGTCCTAAAATGATAAATAATCCACCGGATTTATATCCCTCAATGATGTTTTTTTCTTCCGGGAAATTCCCTTTAGCTTAACGAATGTTATAACTATTTACCAATGTTCTATGCATTACATATTAAATCCCTTTTTGTGAATGTTTATTAACTGAAATGTTGATGACTTGGTGGTTAAATCTAAAAAATTCTTGGACAACCTAGTGGATGTTGAATACTTCTTCAAAAAATTACGACAAAATAAATTGAAAATGAACCCATTGAAATATGATTTTGGTGTTACCACAAGGAAATTTATCATTTTTTTGTACACTATCATGGAATCATATTCGACCCTAAATTGAAAAAATCTATCCTTGGAATGTCTCCTCCTCGAGACATCAAATATTTCAGAGGAATTTAAGGACACTTAGCCTACATTATTAACATTATATCCAACCATTCAAAAAATTATCTACCCTTCACCTGGATGATAAAACAAGAGGTTTCATATCAGTGTACTAATGATTTTTATGAGTCATTTGAAAATATCAATAAATTTCTCTTGAGCTCTCTAGTGTTGATGCTGATTGTCGAAGGAACGCCTCTTATTTTTTATGTGATAGCCTTAGAGATATCACTAGGTTCCTTACTTGAAAAAAATAATGAAACTGACAGTGAAAATATTATTTATTACCTCATATAACCCATGATCTATGTTGAGACTCGTTATTAAAATATCAAGAAGAGGAAATTGGTGCTAATCCTCACAGTCTAGATGATGAGGCACTACTTCCAGCATAACGATGCCCATTTGGTCTCTCTTATAAACCCACTAAAATATATTATTGATCATCTAATGATGAATTTACATCTATCAGATTTGGAATTCATCCTGTGGAAATTTAAAATTCATATTTTTCCACAAAAAAACTAGTTAAGGGCTAGGTGTTTATAAATTTTCTAGTAGATCACCCCTTGCCAAAAATGACTTCATTGGACACTAAACTACCCAATGAAGAGGTTTTCTTGATTAAAGAGGGAACTCAGTTATGGGAAAAGTATTTTGATAGTGCATCCAGATGATCGATAGGGACAATGAAGAAAGACCCTATGCCCCACAATGTGGGGATGGGTGTCGTTATTATCTCCCAAGAAAACGTGGTCCTACCTTACACCTTGTTACTATCAGAGGGGTGAATTAACAATTAAGAAGAGTATCAAGATCGCATTGGAGTGATAGAGCTAGAAATTCATGTGAAATTCAATCAATTGAGTATAAAAGGATATTCAGAACATTTCATCAAGAACATAAATGAGGATTATTCCTTAAAAATGAATATATAATCCCCCTGCGAAACAACATATATAGACTAATAGTGGTGTTCCCTTTGGATCCAACATTGACTCACGTCCCATGGTCGTAAATTTCTAAATTCGACACACTGTCCAATACAGACATAACTCTATATGATCTAGATTGGTATGAAGAGATCATTAGTATTTTACATCATCGGATGGTCTCACCTTTCATTTAGACAAATATGGAAGTGATTAATGAGATTATCCCCATCCCAGAACAGTATGGTCTTTCCACCAGCAGGATGACACCAATTGTGTACTACCATCTAAAGGTACACCTTACCCCAAGAATATATGTGAGATAGAAAATATGAATATGAGTAATTAACATTTTTCTATATGATGGAACAAATAATCAAAAGATTCTCTATAATAGGAGACTTTATGGGGAAATTTTCAGGTGCATTAATATAGAAGTGACTGAAGCGGTCAGGAAGGAAGTTAAAATTGAAGCCTTTAGTTCCAACTAATCATGATCCAACATTTTCTACCCAATTTGAAGGCTTGGGTACCAGTGGACCACTACAGCATAAGACTGTACTAAATACACAAAAATGTTTCATTCCATTCATGTTCATTCTAACTCCGTCCGACAACCTCTAGATTTGATTCACATTTCCAAATACTTATAGGAATTTTCCATATAGGAAATAGATTTAATGGGATCATATCATCCCGCTAAGGATAAGTAGTCAAATTACATTCTCACTACAACCAACATCATCTCTAAGTTGTCCAAATTTGTACCCCTCAATGAGGCCTAGAAAAGGGAAATTTTAAATATCATGAGAGCCATCACCATCACCCAATTTGGTGTCCCTAATATAATACTAACAAAAAATGACACTGATTTCTATTCTACTAAACTAGAAAAAATATATCAATAGTATGGAATAAAGTTTAACCATTCAACCAACTACCATGTAGTGGGTAAGAGAGAAATACACGCATTCAACAAGACCTTATCAAGTATGCATCAAAATTTGGTAGATACGAATAAAAATCCTTGGTCGGATATCTCTTGCATGCCTTGTGGTGTTAAAAAACTATGAACCACACTAAGAAATAGTGAACCCTATACACATTAGTATATGGGATAGAGGTGGTACATCCCATGGAATTTCAATTTTCCTCACTCAACATTCCCATCTATGATCATTTATCTATTGTTGAGAAATACTAAAAATGGCTGGCTGAATTAGGGCATTTTTATTAGAATAGATTTCATACCTTGTTTCATTTGGATGTCCACCAAAACCAGATTGCACAAGCCTTTAATAAAAAAAATTACATCAAGTCCTTCCTTAAGGGAGGAATGGTGTTGGCCTCATGACTACGATGATTCTCAGAAAGAAACCTCCAATGTTGGATCCAAAGTGAGAGGGCCCCTATTCTATTCAAAAATTATCCTCCAATGAATAATATTCATTGAACTCAATGGATAGGAAAATTACCATGGACCTCACTTGTAGAGACCTTAAGCTTGACGTACATGGACATTACATTACTTTTGCGGAATACTTAGTACATACACACAAGGATCGTAATAGTTTAGTGTCTTTGGAAACTCGGAACGTAATCTTCTAATCGTGGTGAAAGATCTTCAACATCTCCTATAAAGATCTTCCCTTTTTTTAACCTAAAACCTTTCTTTATATCCTGGGGAAAAGAAAACATAAAAGGGTGAGCTCAAATTCTCTGTAAGGGTAAACAAAAGAAATATCAATCACATCGTATTCATAAGAACATAACATTTTGGAAATCTTAACCTGCAAAAGAGAGCATAATTTCATAACATGGGATAAATCATGGTAGTGAAATGTAATCACAATAATCATAACTTAAAACATGAAACTTTGTGGCATTCACACATAATCATAGAGAATCATTTCTTGTTAGTCAAGACTCATTTCCAGGACTATCTTAGTGGACAAAGTCCCTTTCTGAATCGAGTAACCCTCGTTTCAGTCATGTTTCACTGAACCGGTATAACCTACCATTCCAGCCATGTCTATCTCATGAGATATAAAATCTTTACCCAATGCATTGGAGGGAGATATAGGTCCCACCCATCTTATAATGAATCCTTTCTTATGTGTGCCACATAATCATAAATCATACATCGTCGCATAACATAAGTAACAAAAATGGGATTCTTGAAACATCATGACATCATAAATCAATTCATATAAGATAAAGGAATTCATAAGAATAATTCCATCACAACATGATCAAATCAATGTAATAATAGGGATAAAAATATAACCCTTTATTATCTTAGATGGAAAATAATTTTGATAAAACACTTGAACTCCATTCTTGAGGAAAATATCCTTTCTTCTTCAAAAACATTTTTCCTTTTATAACATGTCATACAACTTTAAAATAAAAGAAGTTGATTAAAAATAAACTTGAAAACTTGTAAAGGAAGCTTCTTTGAAGTAATGTTAAAAATCCATTCATGCCGTATAAGTTAAAAAAACATTCTTCATACTTTTGTCGGAAAAGTCAAAAAGTACCTCGTACGGAAAAATGACAAAAGATTCCTTTCATATTCTTTACTAAAACTCACCTAAGGGTAAAATTGGATTTAAACAATTGTAGGTGGATGGAAATAATATTAAATATTGATGAAACATGGATGTGTATGATAAAATACACCCCAGTAAATACTTACGAATAAACAATCTCGGATAAAAATGAGATTGTGATATTTCCCTTACCTTAGGTCCGACTTGCTTTGTAACTGTCCGAACCTCCTGTATAATGATTTAAATCATGTTATTGACTTATTACAGAATCATATTCATTGTTATGATATCATATATGGTTCACTTATGACATTATATTACCCGTTCTTTTGTAAATTCCATGTTAAAGAAGCGTTTTGGGTAAAATCGTTTCATTTATCGTAGGTGTCTTGTTGTTCTTGACATCATTATTACTTATATCATGATTTACTCACTTCCAGAATATAAAATATGATTTATATATCATATATATTCAGTATATATATATATATAATAGGTAGATAAATAAAATGAAAAACACCATTCATGGAGACGGTAGTCCGTACGTACGCATGAACGCTGTTTTCCTTTCCTTATTGTCTTGAAATGGAAGTAAGTAGATGACATACATATGTATATATATACATAAATCCAGTAGCTTTATAATGTCATATATTTCATTATTATTTCTTATATATACATTATAATCATTCTTAAATGGTTAACATGGAGAATGAATCTCATCGCGTCGTGGAGACGGTAGTCCGTACGTACGCACGAGCGATGATATCATTTCTATAAATATTGAATTGAATTGGAGTGGATCATACAATATATCAGAATCACTATGATGTTGTAATAACTATGTATAGTTATTCTTTACACCATTATACCCATCCATGTAAGGTGGTGGTGGAAAATAGATTACACCACGGCGTGGAGACGGTATTCCGTACGTACGCACGCGCGGTGATTTCTTTTTCCGTAGGATGGATAGATGGTGAAATAGGATTGTTTTATACTTATAATAAAATATCATTATATGAGTGATACTGATGTTATTACTTCATAATGAAACAACCTAAGAAGAAGAAGTGGAAGAAGAAATAAAGATGAAAGAATTGGTAACGGTAATTACCTCTTCTTTGAAGTGCCTCTTTGAGACCTCCTCTTAGGGCACTAAAATTGGTCTTTGAGGAAGACCAGAACCTCTAGGATGTTTTTAGGGAAGTGGAGAAGATATTTTGGCAGGGGTTGGCCGAGCTTGAGTGCTCAAATTGGTGTGAGGAGGAGGGAGAGGAGGTGTCCTTTTATAAGGGAGGAGAGGGGCACCTTAGGAATACCTCAAAATATTATTTTATTTTAAAGTCAAAATCGGTTTATAATGGTTCCAAAGGGTCTTATTTCGAAGATAAAGTGGGGATGGGTCGAAATCCTATCAACCAATAGGATTTAGACAAGTTTAGGTTATTATTTTAACCTTATCAATTAGATTTAACTCTAAGTTAAATAATTTAACTTTTACCGTGTCTTTTTGTTTTCTTTCACTATATGGTTAATACACTTACTATAACATGACAAACGAACCCCAAATTGTTTATTATTAAACTATATATCCTTATCTAAGTCATTTGGCCGAACCTTAGATTTTTAGGAATAAAATAACAATTAATAATATAATATTTGATTTAAAAACTATTTTGTGTCAATTTTGACACTATTTGATATATGATTTTTGTGAAAGTCATAACAGAATTATATGTTCGAACCAAGTTGATTAAATCAACACTAATATATCATAGTAACCTAGAAAATTAGTGGAATTCATAAAAAGTCTCAAATTATATTTATTTTTGTGTTTATAACATCAATTATGTCAATATTTCATTAATAAGATAATTACTGCATCATCATTGTGTCATAAATAAATTAAATTATTTGATGTCTAAAAATTACAAATAAAATACCATCATGTAGTAATTCGTTTTAGCTTTCTAATGAATATTTACAATCGAATTTATCTTATGTATAACCCCATATTAAAAATGATTTACTTATTAAACTTTGATTTTAAATATTTTAACCCTTCTTTAAATAAATTAATAATAAATGTCCTAATCTAATCCAAGTGGGCCTAAATGGTCATATTTTATTCCTAAGTTTGTTTTTGGTCGAATTACACTTGTCCAATAGAATTAGGACATGTGTTAGGGTAATATTAATATCATATTTACCCTTAGTTACCCTATTTACTATTAACCGCGGTAAAACAAAAGTAAAAAGTTACTATTCACCAAAAATTATTTTCATCTCATTGAACCACATTTTACTTACTGACATCAACCGTGTCTCTCGGATTTTTAAAATTCCATTCACAGAAGCGGTAAAATTATGTTTTATGAAAAATTCAGTTTTTTAACTACCACTTAGTAGTTTCACTATTCATCAAAAATTGATGTTTTTCAGAACAGTGCCAAAATTTCATCCCAAGCTATATTTCATATTCCGAATTCAAAAATGAAGTCTATTTTACCAAATTCATTACATAAAAGTTTCATTAATTAATTTTATAATTAAATCCCGCTGTTAAAACAAATAGCGTGTTTTTAAGAAACAATATCTATCAAAAGATTGACACTTGTTTATGTCTAGTTTAAATGTGAAATTACATCCAATGACCAACATTGTATTAAATTGTAAAAATATATTCTAAATATACTTTAAAACCACTCAAATTAATGATTTATCACTATTAATTATTTCGATTAAAAAAGTTGTTTTTAATTATAATTTAGTAATTTTCACTATTCATCAGAATATGAAAGTTATCCGAAAAGTACCAAAATTTCACCTTAGGCTAAATTCGATACTCCGAATCCAAAAATGAAGTCCATTTTAAAATTTCTAAAATTTAAAAAGTGGTTATTACTATTCATAACGGCTAGTTTTAATAATATTTTAATAGCATATCATTGTTTCGTGAAACTCAGTATTACGTACCACACACGCTATCGAGGAAGGTTGCGATTGCGTGTAATGAAAGGCAAGTCAAGGATGCATGTTGTGCAAGCTCCTTTTGGTGTAGCGTACAACACAAGACATTAGTGAAATAAAAAAGAATATTTTTCCTAAAATCTCAGGCTGTTACATTCTACCCCCCTTAAAATGAATTTCGCCCTCGAAATTCGTCGGGGTTATAAATGGTTTACTATTCGAAAGTTTCTTTAATATAAACCCACATCGTAAAAAGGAATACCAAAACTTGGATTTAAAAACTAAAGTATGAAATGTAACGATTAAATAAACTAATCACTGGGTTTCCACATAGGTGAAAATATGGATATGGAAGAGAAATCTAACCATCATGTTCTGATGGAGAGTGGTAGAGAACATGGCTATGGAAAAGCCAGTAATCACAAATCCATAAATTTGTGACGATCTAAGGTACCATCTGATTCATCAGGTATAAGAGAACTAGGACAACATTTTTGGTTTTCAAGATCATTTCCCTAAAGTTAAAGAATTTGAATTAGAATAAATACTTACTTTATTTTGGTACAATCTCACTGTTGTTCGTGCCTTTAACAATTTCCACTTCATCTCTTAAATAAATGAAGTTGAATTTGTTATTCGTGAAGTGTTAGCAGATCATGTGATAGAATGACGGGTCATTCCATCTGTCTCAAAAGGTTAGCAAAATTTATATACATAAGTCGATCTATAGTGGGATTAATCATATATGGTTCCTAAAATGGGCTTATACTTCATATATCATACTGCTTAATATAATAACACTAGTTTCTACTAAACAGGGACTTCCTGTAGGTCAGTGGTAGGCGATAAAGGCCAGTCGCACTTCGGTTGTGGGTTCGATTCCTACAGCCTTGTCTGAAGCGATGGGTTGTCGCCCGTCCTGCAGGTTGTCCTTTTTCTAAAACTACGTTACTATAACATCCCATCAATAATATCGAAAATCTTCTATCCTTAAACAATACTAACTTATGTCCAACATAATCCATTCCAATCTTTAGGCTTATCCATAATACTGCAGTCCATTCTCATAACATAGTGAAAACGATTACCAGAGATTTAATACCATCGTTGATCCCCATATATCATAAGATATATCCTGTTGGTCACATTCAAAGGCCTTAATCTTGTACTCTCTTGAATACCCATTAAACCTTAGTGAAAACTTGAATGCAGTTAAAAGTTAACACTTTTCACATACCGAAATCCTCAAAATTCTATATACTCAAACCATGATATCACTTAGTCCTTATATCAATCATGAGCTCATGAATACTATCAAACATTTAATTTTCTCCTTATCCCTTCATTATGCGCATATCATCTACATTCCAAAAATATCTGAATAACCTTTCATGGATACTGGTAACATTAATCATACACTTTCAAAACACAAGGAAAGACAACATTGTAACAATCCATAGATGTCTCTTTATTCCAAAATTACACATGATAAACATGTAATCATTCCACTACATTCTCAATCCATTGACCGAGCTTCAAAAATTCTTTCATCTCACATATCATTTGTAGTCTCTTCATCATCATCCACATAAATACTACCCATATGACCATACTGATTCTCTTCACGAGTCTTTCCCTTAGGGCATTTGTTTGCATAATGCCCATACATTCCACATTTAAAACACTTAACCATTTTTGATGTCGTAGCAATACCATTATCCTCATCCATGGTGTTAACCGACCCTTTTCCTTTGCACTTACTTGCTTTGTGTCCTTCTTTTCCACACCCAAAGCATCTTCCAGTTCCCTTGAAACATTCTCCTTGATTCCTCTTCCCACATGATTTACATAGGGGAAATTGAACTTTCTTTCCTCTATGATCATCATGGAACTCCATCTTTCTCTTATTAGTCGAGTCAGGAAACTTACCAAATTTTACTTTATTGATCATATTGTGAGATTGCTGATTTGGCATAATAATGATGTTTGGACATCCAAATCCCATTTCATTTGGTTGCTCATGAAGAATATCATTCCATTGTCCATCATATCCTCCATTATTGTGAATCATCTTGTTTCCAGCCATTTTCTAAAACCCAAACAGAATAGTGTTAGATGCAAAAAACATAATAAAGGGGGAGTAACTTAAATATATATCATCTTTGGTTTAATCTAATATCGTTACCATAGTTCTAGGACTATATCCTATACGTATACTTATCCTTAGGGGCATCCCTAGACATACCGTAGAAATATCTCTAGGGATCTCACTAACGTTTTCGCATCCTAGTTTCCAAAGGTTGACTAAACCTTTCCTCTGATACCAACTGTAGAGACCTGAAGCTTATCATACATGGACATTACATTACTTTTGCGGAATACTTAGTACATACACACAAGGATCGTAATAGTTTAGTGTCTTTGGAAACTCGGAACGTAATCTTCTAATCGTGGTGAAAGATCTTCAACATCTCCTATAAAGATCTTCCCTTTTTTTTAACCTAAAACCTTTCATTATATCCTGGGGAAAAGAAAACATAAAAGGGTGAGCTCAAATGCTCAGTAAGGGTAAACAAAAGAAATATCAATCACATCGTATTCATAAGAACATAACATTTTGGAAATCTTAACCTGCAAAAGAGAGCATAATTTCATAACATGGGATAAATCATGGCAGTGAAATGTAATCACAATAATCATAACTTAAAACATGAAACTTTGTGTCATTCACACATAATCATAGAGAATCATTTCTTGTTAGTCAAGACTCATTGCCAAGACTATCTTAGTGGACAAAGTCCCTTTCTGAATCGAGTAACCCTCATTTCAGTCCTGTTTCACTGAACCGGTATAACCTACCATTCCAGCCATGTCTATCTCATGAGATATAAAATCTTTACCCAATGCATTGGAGGGAGATATAGGTCCCACCCATCTTATAATGAATCCTTTCTTATGTGTGCCACATAATCATAAAACATACATCGTCGCATAACATAAGTAACAAAAATGGGATTCTTGAAACATCATGACATCATAAATCAATTCATAGAAGATAAAGGAATTAATAAGAATAATTCCATCACAACATGATCAAATCAATGTAATAATAGGGATAAAAATATAACCCTTTATTATCTTAGATGGAAAATAATTTTGATAAAACACTTGAACTCCATTCTTGAGGAAAATATCCTTTCTTCTTCAAAAACATTTTTCCTTTTATAACATGTCATACAACTTTAAAATAAAAGAAGTTGATTAAAAATAAACTTGAAAACTTGTAAAGGAAGCTTCTTTGAAGTAATTTTAAAAATTCATTCATGCCGTATAAGTTAAAAAAAACATTCTTCGTACTTTTGTCGGAAAAGTCAAAAAGTACCTCGTACGGAAAAACGACAAAAGATTCCTTTCATATTCTTTACTAAAACTCACCTAAGGGTAAAATTGGATTTAAACAATTGTAGGTGGATGGAAATAATATTACATATTGATGAAACATGGATGTGGATGATAAAATACACCCCAGTAAATACTTACGAATAAACAATCTCGGATAAAAATGAGATTGTGATATTTCCCTTACCTTAGGTCCGACTTGCTTTGTAAGTGTCCGAACCTCCTGTATAATGATTTAAATCATGTTATTGACTTATTACAGAATCATATTCATTGTTATGATATCATATATGGTTCACTTATGACATTATATTACCCGTTCTTTTGTAAATTCCATGTTAAAGAAGCGTTTTGGGTAAAATCGTTTCATTTATCGTAGGTGTCTTGTTGTTCTTGACATCATTATTACTTATATCATGATTTACTCACTTCCAGAATATAAAATATGATTTATATATCATATATATTCAGTATATATATATATATAATAGGTAGATAAATAAAATGAAAAACACCGTTCATGGAGACGGTAGTCCGTACGTACGCATGAACGCTGTTTTCCTTTCCTTATTGTCTTGAAATGGAAGTAAGTAGATGACATACATATGTATATATATACATAAATCCAGTAGCTTTATAATGTCATATATTTCATTATTATTTCTTATATATACATTATAATCATTCTTAAATGGTTAACATGGAGAATGAATCTCATCGCGTCGTGGAGACGGTAGTCCGTACGTACGCACGAGCGATGATATCATTTATATAAATATTGAATTGAATTGGAGTGGATCATACAATATATCAGAATCAATATGATTTTGTAATAACTATGTATAGTTATTATTTACACCATTATACCCATCCATGTAAGGTGGTGGTGGAAAATAGATTACACCACGGCGTGGAGACGGTATTCCGTACATACGCACGCGCGGTGATTTCTTTTTCCGTAGGATGGATAGATGGTGAAATAGGGTTGTTTCATACTTATAATAACATATCAGTATATTAGTGATACTGATGTTATTACTTCATAATGAAACAACCTAAGAAGAAGAAGTGGAAGAAGAAATAAAGATGAAAGAATTGGTAACGGTAATTACCTCTTCTTTGAAGTGCCTCTTTGAGACCTCCTCTTAGGGCACTAAAATTGGTCTTTGAGGAAGACCAGAACCTCTAGGATGTTTTTAGGGAAGTGGAGAAGATATTTTTCCAGGGGTTTGCCGAGCTTGAGTGCTCAAATTGGTGTGAGGAGGAGGGAGAGGAGGTGTCCTTTTATAAGGGAGGAGAGGGGCACCTTAGGAATACCTCAAAATATTATTTTATTTTAAAGTCAAAATCGGTTTATAATGGTTCCAAAGGTTCTTATTTAGAAGATAAAGTGGGGATGGGTCTAATTCCTATCAACCAATAGGATTTAGACAAGTTTAGGTTATTATTTTAACTTTATCAATTAGATTTAACTCTAAGTTAAATAATTTAACTTTTACCGTGTCTTTTTGTTTTCTTTCACTGTATGGTTAATACACTTACTATAACATGCCAAACGAACCCCAAATTGTTTATTATTAAAATATATATCCTTATCTAAGTCATTTGGCCGAACATTAGATTTTTAGGAATAAAATAACAATTAATAATATAATATTTGATTTAAAAACTATTTTGTGTCAATTTTGACACTATTTGATATATGATTTTTGTGAAAGTCATAACAGAATTATATGTTCGAACCATGTTGATTAAATCAACACTAATATATCATAGTAACCTAGAAAATTAGTGGAAGTCATAAAAAGTCTCAAATTATATTTATTTTTGTGTTTATAACATCAATTATGTCAATATTTCATTAATAAGATAATTACTGCATCATCATTGTGTCATAAATAAATTAAATTATTTGATGTCTAAAAATTACAACTAAAATACCATCATGTATTAATTCTTTTTAGCTTTCTAATGAATATTTACAATCGAATTTATCTTATGTATAACCCCATATTAAAAATGATTTACTTATTAAACTTTGATTTTAACTATTTTAACCCTTCTTTAAATAAATTAATAATAAATGTCCTAATCTAATCCAAGTGGGCCTAAATGGTCATATTTTATTCCTAAGTTTTTTTTTGGTCGAATTACACTTGTCCAATAGAATTAGGACATGTGTTAGGGTAATATTAATATCATATTTACCCTTAGTTACCCTATTTACTATTAACCGCGGTAAAAAAAAAGTAAAAAGTTACTATTCACCAAAAATTATTTTCATCTCATTGAACCACATTTTACTTACTGACATCAACCGTGTCTCTCAGATTTTTGAAATTCCATTCACAGAAGCGGTAAAATTAAGTTTTATGAAAAATTCAGTTTTTTAACTACCACTTAGTAGTTTCACTATTCATCAAAAATTGATGTTTTTCAGAACAGTGCCAAAATTTCATCCCATGATATATTTCATATTACGAATTCAAAAATGAAGTCTATTTTACCAAATTCATTACATAAAAGTTGCATTAATTAATATTATAATTAAATCCCACTGTTAAAACAAATAGCGTGTTTTTAAGAAACAATATCTATCAAAAGATTGACACTTGTTTATGTCTAGTTTAAATGTGAAATTACATCCAATGACCAACATTGTATTAAATTGTAAAAATATATTCTAAATATACTTTAAAACCACCCAAATTAATGATTTATCACTATTAATTATTTCGATTAAAAAATTTGTTTTTAATTATAATTTAGTAATTTTTACTATTCATCAGAATATGAAAGTTATCCGAAAAGTACCAAAATTTCACCTTAGGCTAAATTCGATACTCCGAATCCAAAAATGAATTCCATTTTAAAATTTCTAAAATTTAAAAAGTGGTTATTACTATTCATAATGGCTAGTTTTAATAATATTTTAATAGCATATCATTGTTTCGTGAAACTCAGTATTACGTACCACACACGCTATCGAGGAAGGTTGCGATTGCGTGTAATGCAAGGCAAGTCAAGGATGCGTGTTGTGCAAGCTCCTTTTGGTGTAGCGTACAACACAAGACATTAGTGAAATAAAAAAGAATATTTTTCATAAAATCTCGGGCTGTTACATCACTAACAAGAGGTTCCTAAAGAAGTATTTCATGTAATAACAAGACATTCATCCTAATTTCATGCCATTAATATACATGGTAGACCATCCAGATCACATGATAACAAACTTCATGGTAAATTTTCCTAGATTCACAATGTTAAATTGTATGGACGGGATTTATCACAAGACTATAAAAAATCATGACATAGTTTTCTATTTTGAAAGATAATAAACTGTATGGAATCAATGTCAAAACTAAATGAAATTAAACCACATGGGAATCATGGTTTCAATGAATGATTCACCACACATTAGCAAGATCATTGTGGGATAAAGGTAAAATTCCTCTTCCCCCTTGTGAGAGTCAAATCTATATTGGGAGCCTCTTTTTCAAGAACTACATGTGTCTTGATTCTTTCCATCACAGGATACGTAGTGACTCCTAGACCTCTCAAATTGGGACCAACTTGAAATTTACCTCCATTCATATGATAATTTCCATACTAGACTTTAGCCTCAAGGCCACTTTTTATATTAGGATTATTTTTCTCGCTGCTCTAAAAATAAAACTTACCATAACTAAAATGCCTTCATCTTGATATTGGGATGTTAAACTGTATGGTATGACATTTAGGACACAAGATAATAAATAGAATTACACCAGCATCCTCACTATATGAAATTAAATACACAACATCATGATGTTCTCACCTGAGAGGATGTCGACCTAAACATTGGTCATCTACCATTCCATAATCAATAACTTCATGTAGCTTGATTCATATCCACATAGTATGTATATCGATGCCTAGATTTTACATCCTAGTCGAACCACCCAAAAAATGTCCCCTGTCTATGTATGGGTCAGACCCACACAATGAGATTTCAATCAAGAACTACATATGGATTGATCCCTTCCCATGGAGAATACACAGTGATTCTTGGATCTTTATTTATGATCTCATCCATGATGATACTTCTTCCACATCAACTGACCAACATCCTTACCAAAAGATGATAAATTTCATGGATCCTTTAGAACTACATGTGAATTGATTCCTTCCCACATTGGATATATAGGGAAGATTGGATATCCAATCCTGGTTATAGACACTACAATCAAACAAACAATGGGAAAAAATTTCCCCTCTACATTCAGATCATAACTACGAAGAGTGTTCCAACATAGAACTATGCACGACTTGATTTCAGTCTTCAATGGATATGTAGTGATGCCCATATTTCTAATTCCGAATCCATCTATGACATTCCCCCTATTTCACATTGATTCATATTCATCCTTACCGACTGATGTTAAAATAAATGAGTTCATGATATCTATGCATTTCTTGATTCTCCCTACAATGAGATATGTAGTGACGGCTAGATTTTTCAACCTGGTTAATCCATCACAAATTAAAAATTCTCATATCCTTCATTTTATCTCCTTTCTGTGTTGGAATAAAGCTTTTCCACCCCATTTTTCTCAAACCAAGCATAGCTCAAGTAGTATTTGGATTTTTGTAGTGGATTCCCCACATGATCAAGGTGTGTTAATTCACATCCTCATTTTCATGATCCTAGTAGAAATACCATAAAAGGAACACAAATTTTCCTTTTGAATGATGATAAATAGTAAATAAAATTTACTTACTACATGACATAATGCTACACAGATCCATGATATCCATTTTTTCACGTTGGTTGACCTATATCGTTACTGTAAGATATTAAACTGCACAACTAATATTCGTATGACATGATGTTAAACTGCACAGATTTTCTAGAATTATTTATGGCTTGATTCTCATTTTTATAAGATATGTTTTGACACCCAGATCTTTAATCTTGGATCCATTCATATAATTTTCTTTACACATTTTGGAACATATGTCTTTACTTCATGAAGTTAGACTTCATGGACAAATTCCTTATCGAACATCATTTAATTGTATGGTACCTCTAGAACTATGACTCCCTTGATTATCATTTTTATGAGATATGTAGTTACACATAGGCCTTGTTTATTTATCTACACGGTAAATAAAATGAAAAATTTCCCCACCTCTAGTATAAGAACAAGGATCTCTATAGGAGAACTAAAATTTTAGTTTCCTTATAAAAGGTCTTATAAAGGGAACATTAATTCCCCCTTCATATGATTCAGATCTATATAGGAAATTCCACACTCCATGGCCAATCGTAGTCTGAATGTTTCATAGGCACCCAGACACATTCATTCCATTCATCATACTTTGTGTCCCATGAAATCTCATATCTTCAAAATCTTCCTCTAGGCATTGATGATTTGGGGTTTAGTGTCCTAAGGACACCTTTGTTTGACTATTCTTTATATTCCCTAGTCGGATCTATATATGTTCCCCAAAAAGGGCCTATCAACAAAAGGAAAATTCATCCCAAGGAGAGGCATCTTCTATCTCAGTATGACCTAATGGAATTTCCACCCCATATCATTTATCTAAATTCAAAAATCCCCATAATCATGGTTTTCACTTTCATTCCTTGTGATGTCTGAGGAATTTTGAAACATCCCAGCTTGATGATCCTCCTATTACTCATCGTTTCTAGGATATATGATCATAGTTGCATAACCTAAAAATTCAAGACCCCATGTTGTCTTCACCACATGACACTAAACAGAATGGTTGGTGTCCTAGTAACATGAAACTAAACTATGTGATTTCTAAGAGCTACATATGGCTTTATTCCTCTTATTATGGGATAGGTAGTGAAGGTCGAATCCTCATTATTGGGTCTCTCCATGAGAAAAAAGTTCCTCCATTTTCCTGTGTATGGGATATAACTAGACATAGTGATTCTATACACAACAAAAAATATCCATATGTTCCAATATATGAGGTAGATATATATAATAGGGTTCAATAGGTATCTCACCGCACTTATGGGATCGCATTAAAAATTAAATGACCCTTCCGCACATAAGAGTTTGGTCGATGTGGGAAAACCTTCACATACCTATGTGTGGATTTATTCTTATTATTGTGATATACGTAGTGATTTCTTGACCTCGCATATCTGACCCAGCTATATCAAAAAAATCGTCCAACATATGAGTCAAACCTGCATAAGGAAAATCTTCATATGCATTCGCAAAAACATTTGACATAAAAAAACCTTTTCATGTTCAGGAACTCTCCTTTAAAAACCCAAACTCCATGTCCAGGAAGGTCAGAGTCCCCATAATCTTCTCTGGCCATCAAAAATAGAAGGTCAATTACCCAAGGAAATCTTTTTTTACTATGAATAATATGCCCCAGCTGGATTTTCATAAGTCACCCACAAAACAGCCTGTCAACCAAAGGGAAAATAATCATTAGGGGAGTCTTTTATTATCTCCATATTCCCCAATGATGTTTACATCCCACATTAGTCCTCATATCCAAAAAACTATATATTACAACATAAAATATTCCTCATTCATGCTTTAAGACGATGAATCATTCGTGGCTAGAATAGTATAAAAACAGAAAATCATTTATCCCTTGGTCAAAGCTATGTGACCTTAATTATCAGACATTGAATGTCCTTACTATATTATGTTAAACTACATGGTCCATGTCCAAATTTCATGACATTAAACAACACCATGCTCCAATACTCATTTTAAAAAGGCCAAATTTGGGTATGGGTTGTATCTAATTCAGGGCCAATACCAATACATATTCCCCTGTAATTTTCGTATGCCATTCCTTTAACGACCCAAACCTTTGTTAATGAATATCCCTCTTGATCTAATTAAATTTCTTAATAAGTGAAATTGTTATAAAAAATATGCACTTCTTCTGTTTTTGGATTTTAAAATACCATTAAAAATTATGTCAGTTGCTTTTGTATCCATTGAACTGTGATCACATGATTAGTATAAATATGGGATTTAAAAAATCCAATTTACTCAGACAAAGGAAGTGATGGCCTCATCCAGTAGAATTGCTCCATACGAAGCCCATTTGTCGGTGCTCGGAAAAGAGGTGGCATCATTGGGATTCTCTCTTGACCAAGACAAAGTCGAGCTTCAACAGGTTAAGCTCGAATGGAACTGCCTATGAGAGAAGTGGAAGTTGATAGAGATTACCACCCGAGAAATGTTATCTGAGCCACCACAAGAGTCTGTCAACATCGCACACCTCACCCTTCGGTCTTATGCGGGTGTTTTGAGGGGTTATTTAACAAGACCCTAGTACGATGGTTATGTACATTATTTTTGTGTATAGTAATGACTATTCTTTCATTTTATTATTATTACCTTGTAAATATTTTTTTGAAAACACAAATAGTATTTTTAGTTAATGTTCAACTGAGAAATCTATTTTGATGAATTAATTGATTTATGAATTAAATAATACTTTAAACAAATATTATTATTATTATTATTAAATTAATTATTATTAAATATAAATTATTGTATAATTTTATGAATGCAATTGTAATTTTTATTATGGTTCGAAAGCCATTTTTTCCAAAACCCATGAATTGTTGATAAATGTTAGTTTTTATTTTAAAAGTGAAAAATAACATATTTATAAAATTATTTATATAAAATAAATATTATTTATGGAATCAAGACATCAAAATTATCCAACGGTGAATTTTTCATAATTTTCTGAGACTGGAAAATTTTTAAGTAAACATTAAATATCGTTTAAATATATATGTGTTTTATGACATCATAATGAACAAATAGGGATGTAATAAAATACTATAATCCTTATTTTCGGTCAATATATGTTTTAACATTAAAATAAATTGATTTTCGGTTAGTTTGACTTATTTTAAATAGCATTAATGGACCCTTCATGGATTATTAAATATCTTGGCTTTTTAAATTGATTTCATTGGGAGTGTGACTCACCTCCACATAAGAAACCCAATTATTTTAAGAATTTCTGACTTTGGTCTTATAAAATATTGTTTTCCACTGCCCTTTTCCAAAAACCATGGGCTAAAACCATGTTCTGGTTTGTGGTTTGGATTAGTTTAATGTGAGGGGTCCCAAACCTAAATAATAAAGAATTCCATCACCTTTCCTATATAAACTCACCCAAGATCTCATTTCCTCCTCACTCAAAGACTTTGGAGTTTGTCCAACCTCTTCCCTCATCTCCCTAGAATCCTCCAAAGGTTCCCCAATCTCACAAGAAGCCTCTCTCAATCCTCTCTCAAGACTTTGGAAGCACACTTCCAAGTAAGGGTTTTTCTTCCTTTTTCATTTTTGTCCAATATTATTTAAGTTTGTATGCCATTTTTATTTCAATTATAAATCTTGGGGTATAATTTCACACCTCCCCCATACTGACCCATTTATGTTTGAATGATGGGATACCCCTTTCTCTCTCATTAAATTCATCCCATGTACACCTGTTACTATGCAAAAATTCAAAAAAGAATTTCTCTCTCCTCATTTACATTCAAGAAATTCTTTTGAATCATGAATCTAAATTCCATTAAATTTGTTGGGAAATGTATCTATATGATCCCCTTACTATCCATGTCATTTAAATATGATGAGACACCCCTTTCTCTCTCATCAACCATATTTGTGAGTTCTTATGTCACGTCGTTATGCTGCCGATTTTGCACCGTGATTTTCCAAGCCAAAGTTATTGTGTAGTGAATACCATGCTCATTTATCCATCAAGGTTATTCGCCTTTATACACTTTTAATTATTTTTTAAAGTGTTTCATGTATTTATTCCACATTCCATTATCGTGGAATGAATGATTATGTTGAATGATTCAATGTTTGGTGATCCATGTTGCACACTGATGCATGAAATGAAAAGTTTAAGATGGGTGTGCCCTGATAGCGCTCCAATGCATTGGGTAAAGTATAGTATCATGATACATTGTGTGAAATGGGTATTGACTCATTCTAATTCAAGTGCAATGAGGTTTTACTTTTGCTTCATGTTCAATGAGGGTTTAGTCATGCATTATGTGAAATGAGCCTTGGCTCATGCTAATTCCATGTTTAGAGTTGTTGCCACATTTTCATGTTATGATTATCATGAATTATCATGCCTTTATGTTTATGTTTATTTTGTGCTCTATTGATATGCCTAATGTCTAATATGTATTGTATTCCTCATGTTATTCCATGTTTATTCCTTTACTGGGCTTTGTAACTCACCTTTTTCTTATGCATGTCCTCAGGTTATCCCATGCAATGCTAAGTACGAGGGAATGTAGTGGTCATGTAAAGGAAGTTTTCAATAAAAATGTTTCATGTGTCATGTTTTAAGTTATTATGTAATGATCCTAAGCCCCAAATACACTAGACCTCAAGATCTCGTATGTTGTATCAAGTGAAGTTCATGTAATAAATCATGTTTATGTGTGTAATAAAAACCAAGGTTGTCATAATTCCCTTGACAGGCCACCCTTCTTATTCTTGAAAAGTCTAAATTTTTAAAATTTACATATCCATCGAAAATGGATGGTTAGTGTCTCCTAGACACCTTTTTGGACTATTCATAATATTCCCCAGTTGGTTGGGCATAATTATTCCACCAAGTTTTTTCTATCAACCAAGGGATTATTATTCCCCATGAGAGGCCTCTCTAAATACGATATTACTCAAAACTTCTTTTATAAACCATTTTAATGGTCACTCCTCATGTACTTTCCCCATATCATGTATCGAATCTATAAATCACCAAAGCAGGGTCCAAAAACCCCTCATTAATATCTGAATAATATTAGGAAATTCTCGGTATGTAATCCCTAGTGGGGCCCTCTACCCATAATTCATGGTCAAAGATGTTCAGCCTAAAACATAAATTTCATTAGTCCTATTTGAAAGAATCAAATATACCTATAAAAAGTTATATGGTAATCACTAGGATGAAACCCTATATAGGGAACCCTAGGTAAAAGTCATCTCCCATCTCGCTAAACCTATGTGTTACATGGTTTTGTAAAAAATATAGAACTCAAAAAAAATACACAAAACATGTTATTTCAAGAAAACTAAAAGGGAAGACAAAGATAAATTTATGTTCTGGCTGTTAATCCCACACCATAGTAGACATAGTAAAAAATTATGGAAACAACAGAAAACACACAAAGTTCATAGTATTTTCCATGTAACCCAATTAATAGTCAAAACTATTCTCATTGAGTCCCTTGGATCTGAAAAAAATTAAAGCATTACACGGTCATTTCAATTTAGTTATTCGGGATTTTTATTGAAATTCATATATAGTGAAGAATATATTTATGTCATATAAGATATTTTCTTTAAAAACACATTGAAAATTGTGATTAATGGAAATTGTAGGAAATGATAAAAGATATTCATTGTTGGGAAAATGTGGGTTCATTTATTTATTGAATGAAAACGGGGGAGAAACAATGTCCTTCAGTCTATCCCTTTATCTACATTAAAAAAGATGGTGAAAATCATAAAATAGTCAAAATTGATACAATATTCCTCATATTTATTTTTTCAGTAGATTGAATGCCACCTAAAGCAAGCCTTCTTATGTCCTTTCCAATATGGTTCTTTTCACAGCTTCTTTTAATCTATTCTGAGCATCTATTTAATGATAATTCTGATGTATCAACCCTACTCCAAGATGGATTCAAAACTTGTGTTTGTTGATGAAAACTACGCCTTTAATCTATATATGTGAGATTTTTAATTCTCTTAGGTCCATAGTCTACATGACCACTCGATTGTATGTTTATGCTTCTTCAGCAACCAAGTGATGAAGCTCATCTGTAATGTCCTTTATAGTTTTCACATAATGATTGGAAGAAATAAACTATGAAAGGTCACATTCACAAGTGGATATGTATTCTCTTGCATGTAAGATATAGTTTATAAGGATATGAAGGTGCCACTAATCAAACTCACTTATGCCTAAACCAAGGAAATGTTGGGGATGTTTTTTTCCTTGTCATCCATTTCAACCAGGGGACATCATAAAAACAGTGAAAATTTAGTTTTAGGACCATTTTCACACGACCTAGTGTTCAATAGTAGTGATGGTATCCTGACCCTGTTCACTCCCCCCCCCCCACATGTATGTAATTGAGAAGTGAAATTACAATAGAACATTTTTTTCTACAAAAAAACTCTAAATTCAGAAAATATTCCTTCTCAACCTTCTATGTAGTCTTGAGAACCAGGACGATAGGCCCAAGATAAATTGGGGGATTTCCCAAAGCTTTTGCACTATGGTCAATATTGGTAAGGCTTCCAATATAATCATTTTAAAGCATCATATCTACACCACCTTTAGTCAGCGGGGTAGAGGATGAGGATCCCTTGAGATTTATTGAGCATTGGAATTCATGGAATTATCCCTGTGAAACCAATGAGTAAGTTGAGTGAAGCCTGAATTTGGGAGAGGCCAATTATTTATCAACCTTTGGAATTTCTTTCCCAAATATCCAATCAGGACAGTATTGTATCTACATCCTTTCATAATCCCATGATATATTGATGGAAGTATCTACATGTGGCAGGGAAATTCTCATGCCATAATCTTGGTGTATGATCATCAGCCACATCTGGCACAGGATTGCTGGGTGTGACTCCTTAATCTGGGGAAGAGACAGAGAGTAAATTTGTTCCTCACATCCAAATTTTCATGATAATCTATATGAAGTATTGAATTTGTATATGGTTTCTCCATCTACCAATGCAGCTAGAGCTCTATCTCTCTAAGAAATAATGTAAGTTTTTTCCAATAAAGTACCATCACAATTAATGACAACTATTCTTGAAGGTGTAGGGTAAGTGATGAAATTAAGGTGGGAAGGATGTCGTAACATATCAACACTCCATTTAAGGCCTAGGGGTTTTGGGAAAATGACAAAAATATCAAGCAGTGTGGGGTGGAAGGTGGATCGAGGGATCATTACGATATGATGATATAAATAGAATTGATAGTATTCTAACACCTAGCTATATAATAACTCAAAAAACCTACAGAGACTATGTGGATACCTACCTTCTTGCATATTTCCCAACAATTCAAAAATACAAGGTTGGGTACAATGAAGATTATGTGTTGTCCCTCCACCAGTTTTTCCACTATAATTAGTGTAAAACTATGGTATAAGTATCAGGATATGGGAAGATCCATCCAATATGGAATATGGTAAAAAATACATCCAACATAAGGTTAGAATATACATTTGGATGAATTCTATATCCAAAAGTGGTATATTGGCCTTCTTCAAGAGTGTCCTAATATAAAAACTAATTGCCTCGAAACTTTGGAGTTAGATGAGTCCTAGAATGTCTATAATTTATTCTTGAACCGCTAACATTAAAAAAAACTTTGTTCCTTTATTGAATGGAATGATTGAGCGGGTATGGAGGGGATGACCAAGAAATTATTCTATCGCGATCAATGGATCCCTCGAAAATTGAGATACTTTTTCAGTGTTTTACCTAGTAATTATTGTAGGAGTGAATTCATAATACATATTATAAAGAATGGGGATTCCCCTTATCTATTAGACATCCCATAAGCTAACTCCTACTTCATCTTTTGCTAAATTGAAGGTTTTGGTGCTCGAACACTAGTGACTAATCAATTCAAGAAATACGCCAGTCGGTGAGTAAAATGAAATATGAGAAAACCAGACTCCCTGATAGAGGCCGATGACCTCCTTCTAGTTCACCAAGAATTCCCACACCCATTTATATATGAATCTCCCTCCAAAATTCAAGTCCCACTTGGAGCTCCATCCTCCATTGGGATCACCTCGAGGGAGGTCGATGATGGAAGAATAACCTTGGATACTATATTTCTTAAATATGTCATGACTATTTCAATTTGATTGACTCAACATAGACATATTCAGAATATTGACTTTCTCTTGACCTAGCCATGAAATGATTTTCCCTGTAGCAGATATGTTCACTTAGGCACGTTATCAAAAGGTATCGAACCACGGAGATGGGAGATTCAGATTAAATTGTGGAAAGGGATCATCGTAATGAAGTCCGAAGTCATAAAGTGGTAGATGGTAGTAAAATGGGTATGTCAGAATCTCAAGTGAAAGGAGATTCCTCAGAATACTCACCTTAGGGAGGATATGATGATTATTATTATTTTCAATATTCTAATCCATGTTGGTTCTTCTCATGGTTGTAATCATTGAGGGGGAGTCTAGAGGAATTTTTTTCCTACGTAGAATCATACAAACTATGTGAGATTCATTAGAGAAGGATGAAAATGAATGCAGTGAGAACATGAAAAATTGTTTTATGGTTCATACGCACAGCATAGGACCATGAACCACCAATACACAAGGTGCCAACCCATGAAATTCTAGCCCGCAAAGTGTTGTCCAGCAAAGCATTAGACCATAAAGGGCTATCCCACAAATCGTTGGCCAGGGATGTTATCACACTGGTTGATCTATATGAAAAGTATCTAGTCGCTTTGAAGGAGATTAAAAAGTTATCGGTCAGGGTTGTTAATGTTCAGTTTGTGGAAGGGGGTATATAATGGAAGCACTACGCATAAGCAGTGGGCGATCTGGGAGTTTTCAGACCACACAGTTCATCAAGAAATCCAATAAAGGACAAATGATTTGGCCCCTATTTATATCTATGGTTCCCTCTTGTGACTGCACTTGTTTACAACAAACAAGTTGAAAAAAGGACCAGTTTTTATATCTGAATAGCCTTTGGTTCATCTAAATCTGAACCTATTCTCAAGGGGTGATATATTTTTTATCTTAAAAATTCTTCATTCAATATGAATCAAATTCCATCGAAATCTGAAAAGGTTATAAATAAACCCAAAAAAATATTAAATAAAAAATTTCAAGGGGGATAAAACCATGGAAGGTGGGTTGATCCCCTGATGTAAAAATCGCTTCATGGGCTGACACATTGTGTGTCGTTCCGACACATCATGAAGCATCACACAAATGAATTTGTTAATGGGATGAGGAAGTATCACCAGAGGCCACACACACACAAAAAATTAGGGATTAGTGGTGATTTGCTTCCCCACAAATGACCATCCCCTAAAAAAATTGTTCACGGGATGAGGTGGTACCACTGAATCCCCCAGAGGAACCAGAGTTGTTTTTAGGGAATGGCGGGGATTTCATCCCAGTGTGAACTACTACCCCGCAAAAAAAGTTCTTGAGTGCTATGGTATCCTCCTAGGCTCCTACAAATGAAGTCTTATGGCCCACCATGGATAACCAACCATCCTAATACTCGGACCCTCCATTCAACAATAATGGAAGCTTGAGGGAAAAGCTGGAGGACAGAAAAGCAGATATCATAGGAGGAATTACAAGACAAGAGGCAATGCATGGAGATTTCTATTCTCAGTAGGTAGGAACCCACCCCATTGCATTAAGGGGAAATAAAAGTACATCTAGATGAACTTGAAACCCTTTGTCGACACCATCCAACAGTACATAAACGGATGACCCCTTTGTAGACTAATAACCTGGATTTTTTTTACGTTTTTAAGAAAAAAAATTTCCAAGAAATTCTTAGGGAAAAAATATTTTTAAAAATGCACCACAAAGGTGGCATCCTGGATGCCGCCTTTGCATTTCGGGGGCAAGGCGGCATCCGCGATGCCGCCTTTCCCCTAAAAAATTTTTTTTGAAAATTTTTATTTTTATTTTTATTTAGAAGTTTTGTTTTGTTTTGTTTTGTTTTGTTTTGTTTATATATATATAAAAAAACAAAACAAAAAATTTCAGCAGAATTTCTCTACAATTAAAGATCCAGCACTACAGCCATTACAGCAGTCTGGATTCTGAGAGAAACTCTTACCCATGCCTCCCTTTTATAAGAGGGCTTGCCCTGAAAATCATTCTGCACTTTCGATGTGGGATTCAGGTTCTCCCTTTCCTGCGCAGTACATTCTGCATTTCTGATGTGGGATTCTGTTTCAAGTACGTGACTTTGAAATACAATAAAATATAAAGTATAAGTCCAATATAAATGAAATTTTAAACATTGATTAAACAAATAATAAATAGTTGAAAACAAAAAGAATTTCCTCAAAAATGTTGATGAAAAATAATCTATAACCTTTCAAAACCACCTACTTGAAACTTAAAAATGTTTCAAGTACGTGAATTTGAAAGACTATAAAATATAAACTATAAAACGAAGATAATTGAAACTTTAAACATTGATTAATAATATAATAAATAGTTGAAAAAAAGGAATTTCCAAAAAATTGTTGATGAAAAGTAATTTATAAGCTTTCAAAACCGCCTACTTGAAACTTAAAATTTTTCAAGTACGTGAATTGGAAAGACCATAAAACATAAAATAGAATACTAATATAAATGAAACGTTAATAATTGATTAAAAATATAAGAAATAGTTAAAAACAAAAGTAATTTCTAAAAAAATGGTAATGAAAAATAATTTATAAGCTTTCAAAATCGCCTACTTGAAACATAAAAATGTTTCAAGTACGTGACTATGAAGGATTATAATTATATTACTAATTAACTAATTAATTATTATATAATTTATAGTTATATTAATAATTAACTAAATAATTATTATATAAGTAATAATTAATAAGTAATAATTAATAATTAATAATTTAATGAATAGTTATAATTAATATTTATATTACTAATTAACTAATTAATAATTACTAATTACCAATTAACTATTTTATAATTAATAATTATATTACTAATTAACTAATTAATTATTATATAATAATTTTTAATAAATACTAACTAATAATTATAATGAATAATTATAATTTATAATTATATTACTAATTAACTAATTAAAAAAAGTCCTCGACTCTATCTTTCTCCAAAAATTAACTAATTAAGTATTATATAATTGATAATTTTATTACTAATTAACTAATTAGTTATTATATAATTAATGATTAATAAACACTGATTAACAAATTACAAATTATATAGTTAATACATATATTACTAATCAACTAATTAATTATTATATAATTAATAATTATATTTCTAAGTAACTAATTAATTATTAAATAATTAATTATTAATAATATTAATTTAATAATTAAATAAATTATTATATGATTATAATTATATTAGTAATTAACAACTTAACTATTATATACTGAATAATTATATTACTAATTAATTAGTTAATTATTATATAATTAATTATTAATAACTTCTAATTAACTAATTAATTATTAATTAATTAATTATTAATAATATTAATTTAATAATTAAATAAATTATTATATGTTTAATTCATGTTTTAACTTTAAATTATATCGGTCTTATAGTTTATATTTTAGTCATTCAAAACCGCATACTTTAATCATTTATGTTTCAAGTAGGTGGTTTTGAAAGCTTATAAATTATTTTTCATGAACATTTTTTACAAAATTCTTTTTATTTTCGACTATTTGTTATATGTTTAATCCGTGTTTTATGTTTCATTTATATCGGTCTTATAGTTTATATTTTATAGGCTTTCAAAGTCGCGTGCTTGAAACATTTTTAAGTTTCATGTTGGTCGTTTTGAAAGCTTATAAATTATATTTCATCAATATTTTTTACGAAATTATTTTTATTTTAAAATATTTGTTTTATGTTTAATCCATATTTTAAGTTTTATTTATATTGGCCCTATATTTTATATTTTATAGTCTTTCAAAGTCACATACTTGAAACAGAATCTCACATCGGAAATGCAGAATATTCTGTGCAGGAAATGGAGAACCAGAATCCCACATCAGAAATGAAAAATGATTTCCAGGGTAAGTACTCTTATAAATAGTAATATAATTAGTTAATTGGTAATAATATTATTTACTATTTAATAATTAATTAGTTATTTCGTAATATAATTATTAATTATATACTAATTAATTAGTTAATTAGTAATAGAATTATTAATTATATAATTTGTAATTAGGTAATTAGTCATTATTAATGTTTTATTATTATTTTGGTATGGTTATATAAATATATATAAATAAAACCTAATTTAACCCCTCCTGAGATTCCACTTTGACCAACAAGTAATAATAGTATTTTTATTTCAGTACACATAAAACATGTAAACAATAATGTACAATCAATGCATTTGTCTGTGGCGAGGAGATTTTATCCCACATGGTGGTATGCGAATAGGACGTCCGTGTCGAGTGCGCAGTGGAGTCTGATGACCTGGAGAAGGCTGATCCTCGGGCACTGAAACATCGACTGTCACATCCTCTATCTATGTGTTAGTTAGAGGAGTTGTCAACTACATCTCGTACTACCATTCGGATCCTTCTCCCACTAGTGTGGTAGAAGGACCCGCCTCCATCGCAGAGGGGAACGAAGCCTGTGATGGAGCTATACAACAAGACGACGACGGCTCTAGAATCCAAGGTTGTGAAGGATCTGGAACCCAAGATGGAGAGAACTGCAGATATCCTGTCAGGAAAGATGGATCCCATGCCACCTGAGGCACATCCTAAATAGGCTGATCCTAGAATACTAGAGGCCTCACCTCTTCTTGTGGAACAGGCGAGGCCTCATGTGCAGCACGACGGTGTCTACGTCACCATGGGCGTGGCTCCTCAGCACCAGCAGCAGCTGCAGGATGTTCCTCTGGGGCAGGAACCACCTCTCTCTGGGCCAGATGCGTGAAGATTCTCCTGGAAGGCGCATGAAAATATGCCCTCGCCTCCAGCGCAGTAGCATGGACGACTGCCCGGCTAAAGACCCCCTCCCCCTCTTCATCACTCATGCGAACAAGCTGCTCTGTGTGACTTCCCTATAAGTAGATTCAAATGGAATTATAAAATAATTCAATAAACAAACTAATAGAAATTTATTGACTTACCATCCTCTGCATCTCTATGCCAGCTTGGGTAAGATACAGTATAGACTTCAGTCTATACCATGGCGCATAGTCAATATACTCTAAAAGAGAGAATCAATTTGTAGGAACACCCTGAATACGTAACTCTGCACGTCTGTGCCAGCAGTCGATAAAGCTCGCATGTACTTGGGACCGGTCATCATCCTGCCTCCCTGTCAGCTTCATCCCATGAAGCTGGTCTGTCTGTCTCGATGGTAATGGAATCGGCTGAGTACGGAAAAATTGGCGCATGACCCTGTCAGGCTGCTGCCACTAAATAATATGAAAGTGAATGAGGGTCACTACAGCCATAGCATCCTCAATCCCAACAGTGTAGTATGCTGGAAACTGGTCCATAATACTTCAGTATGGAATCCATGAAATCTGAAATGACAAGTGATTTTTTCAAAAAAACACCCAACTAAAAACTAAAATTGATGTTATTATTAAATATTTTAGACAGTGATAGATTGTATATACATACCTGATCAGGTAAGAGACAGTCCAACTATAGCCGATATGTTCCCAAATGTTGTCTCGGAACCACGTCAAAATTGTGTCACTGACACCACCTGTAAAATACAACGATAATGACAAATAATAAGAAATTATAGTCAATAACTCATAGTAGAATAAAAAACCAATAGAAATGACTTATCATACCAGCATCCATGCAGAGCGTCATGCAAAAACTCCATCTTGAACGGTGGACCAGCAAGGTCAGGGAAGAATCCTGGGATGCGCTCCCATGCCCACATCTAAATAAGGATGAAGCATCCTCCGAGACCTGTACGGTCCCTATGGGATAGTCTGCATAATGATCTATACGTGTATTCCAAGAAGGCTGATCCCCAACTGTACGTCCCAGCCCGATCAAGAGTCCTCTAGTAGGGGTAGATACATCATATGCACGTGCATCCCCGAGTGATCAGTACACATGGTCCCAGCAATGAGTCATAAGATATATGCATGGGCGTAACGCATGACGGTCTTCTCATCATCATCATCCTGTAAATGTGGAATCTGTGACTCCAACCAATGCATAGATATGTATGATCCATCTATAGCCCTATGGTCGGACAAAATATCAATGCCTAACAAGCGTTGAGCAAGGTCTGGCCAAGCTGCACGAGTGAGTCAAATAACAGGTCTCCCCTGGATAGGCAGACTGAGAAGCACTGCGACATCCTTGAGGGTGATGGTCATCTCTCCCTCAGGTAAGTGGAATGTGTGTGTCTCTAGTCTCCATCTCTCAATGAGGTCAGCAAGTAGGTAATGATCTACAAATGTGAAATATGATATGGCAAGGCCATAGAAGCCAGCACGGCGCAAGTAAGGTCTAAGGGCATGTGGAGGCTCCATGTGATGAAAATGGTGCGCTCGGCGCACCTTCACAAATCGATCTGGACAACCCTCTAACACGGCCTGCGAAATATGGGTAGGCTGCTGAGTTAGTAGTATGGTATCATCCATCTGCATATAAACAAAGAAAATGAGTCGTAAGTGTAAAATGTAAATACAACATTATGATGTTTTTAGAATTTATCTAATTGTGTGTATTCAATATCTTATGCTAATTATTATGATACTATAAATTTGTTATATAACAGTTTAGTAAAATATCTTGCATGTTTAGATTGGGGTTTAGGTTGGAGGGTTTAGGGTTAAAATTTTTAATATTAATTTCCAGGAAACATGTTAATGGGTTAACTGACATATACTTTCCAATATGTGTTAAGTGTTCCGCTTTCGGAGTTTTGAAATAAATTCTATTATCTCATATTTAAAAGTTATTTCTTGAAAGCAAGAATATTAATATGAAATAAGTTATATTATCTAAAATATTGAGTCTTGAATTTGGTTACACATATTTTTGGGGAGCTTTATGATTAACTACTAATGGATTGGATTAAGATAAACCATGTCAATTAGTAATGATGTTTTTAGAATTTATCTAATTGTATGTATTCAATATCTTATGCTAATTATTATGATACTATAAATTTTTTATAGAACAGTTTGCTAAAATATCCTGCTTGTTTAGATTGGGGTTTAGTTTGGAGGGTTTAGGGTTAAAATTTTTAATATTAACGTCCAGGAAAAATGTTAATGGTTTAACTGACATTTACTTTTCAATATGGGTTAAGTGTTCCACTTTTGGATTTTTGAAATAAATTATATTATCTCATATTTAAAGTTATTTCTTGAAATCATGAATATTAATATGAAATAAGTTTGGTTATCTAAAATATTGAGTCTTGAATTTGGTTACACATATTTTGGGGGAGCTTTATGATTAACTACTTATGGATTGGAGTAAGATAAACCATGTCAATTAGTAATGATGTTTTTAGAATTTATCTAATTGTATGTATTCAATATCTTATGATAATTATTATGATACTATGAATTTGTTATAGAACAGTTTTCTAAAATATCCTTCATGTTTAGATTGGGGTTTAGGTTGGAGGGTTTAGGGTTAAAATTTTTAATATTAACATCCAGGAAACATGTTAATGGGTTAACTGGAATTTACTTTTCAATATGGGTTAAGTGTTTCGCTTTAGGATTTTTGATATAAATTCTATTATCACATATTTAAATTTATTTCTTGAAAGCATGAATATTAATATGAAAACTTATATCATATGTTTGAGGTTTAGAAAACAGATGAATAAAGAAGAGATAACAACATTTAGTTTACAATATGGGAATGTAACAATGAAGATAATACATCATTATGAATGAGACTGTGAAGTCGACCCAACAACGTTAGAGCATCGTATCCGGTTATGACCTTCTTTATGACATATTATGCATCGCAAACTCTGTCCTTGTTCTTGAGGCCAGTCCATCTCATTACGCATCCTACTCGCCTTTGGTCTCTCATGAGGACGTAACAGATTCATGTCAGGTATCACTATCTGCTGGCCTTCAGGCATTGGGAAATAATGATACTCCCCAATAGGTGTCCATGGTGCAACATAATAGTGAGAAATGATATCCATCTGGTACACTGGATCAACATATGCTTCCCATGAGATGTTCACAAAGGCACATGTTGCGATGGCGTGTGTACATGGAAACCGTAAGGCCTGAAAGTTTCCACATTGGCATTTCCTTGTTTCCAGTAATACCACCATTTTTTCACCGACGCAATTTGTGATGGGGTCTGAACGCTCTTGAACTTCAAATCAAGAGTCTTCTCTTCGAAAGAGACAGACGTGATAACCAGAAGCTTCTTCAATATTTTTTTCAGTCTCTCGTTGAAAATTTCTTCCATATCTTAGCCCTTGATGTATTCCGTCTGATTCTAGTTTTTTTCTATCCACAAAGTACTTCACACATCGATATAATGTCTCCTGAACTAAGGCGGTTATAGGTATCTTGCGAAGTCCTTTGAAGATACCATTGATGCACTCCACAATGTTTGTCGTCATGTGTCCGTACCTCTTTCCCTTGTTGTATGCCAATGTCCATTTCTCTTTTGAAATCCGCATCATATAATCATAAACTTCTTGATTATCCTGAAGAATTTGTTCAAAACGTTCTTTAAATAGTCGTTGGTCTGACTAATATTCTACAAAACGTAGATGATATTTGACATAAATTGATTTTATCTTTATATTGAAACAGTAAAACAGAACGTATAAAATACGTACCAAGCCTCGTGATTGCCTTCTTCCTCGGTTTGTTATGGAATTTTTTATGCACATTGCTAGCAATGTGTCTAATGCAGAACCGATGATGTGAATTTGGGTATCTCCATGTTTCAGGATCTGCATTGATTGCCTCATTAATTGCTCGATGGCGATCAGATATCAAACAAACTCCCTGAATGTTGGTGAAATGGTTGCTGATACATGCCAGAAACCAACTCCATGATTCATAGTTTTCTTTCTCCACAATGGCAAAGGCAAGCGGAAGAGGTGAACGGTTTCCATCTTGGGTTACTGCAATCATCAATAGGCCCTTGTATTTTCCATACAAAAATGTTCCATCAATATGAATAAACTGTTTGCAAAAACGAAATGCAGAGATACAAGGAAGGAATGCCCAGAACAACCGATGAAATTGAACATGAGATGGATCAAGTCGATTATCACGAGACACATGTTATTTTGTATCTATATCGAAGAAAAATTGGTTATGATGCCTCATTATGGCTAGAAATTGCGTAAATACTCGATATGAGTCATCCCAATCACCATATACCTTCACAATTTCCTTCTATTTCTCCATCCATGCCTTATTATAGGAAATATTATAACCGAATGTCTGTATAATCCTCTCTTGCACAAGGGATATTGGAACATCTTGACATGTCCTAATCATCTCAACAACAATAGATGACACAAATTCTGCATCCAATGAAGTATGATCTTGTGTGAGACTTGGCTGAATGCAAGTATGAGCCGCCTCAATCCTTGAGATTCTCCAACCTCCAAATGTAATGTCTGGAATAGCCCTTAAGAAAAATCTACAATCATCCCCATACTTCATGCACCGTATAACATATTTACTATGGCATGATTCGTGAACTACATATTTTAAGTGTCTCTCAATATGAAATCTCTTTAACGTGCTTTTTAAGGCATATTTACTAGGAAAATTACTTCCAATATATAAGGTTTTGTCCACCTCACTAAACCTATCTAGTAGAACTCCAGGGAACTCAGTTGTCGGTGTGAGAATAGTATTGTCAAATTCAGGCACGCGTGTCATTGCTTCTGACCAAGATGAAAAGAGTGGTGGACGATTTATTGACCAAGGTTGATGTACAACAATTGAATTTCTCAAAACCTCCTCTCTATCTTCTGTTGGTCCCTCCTCATCAGCACTGTTGTCACCATATGATCCATCATTACAAAACTCCTCCTCAGAAGTCGGATTGACATGTATATCCGGGAGATCATCTAGGTTTTCCTCTTCTGCTACATCATTGGGAATAGGCTCAATGTCATGGGGTAGACTATCTTCAACCACTCTTGTATTTCTATGTCTTTGTACAAGTGGACGTTGTTGTTGTACAGTAGAAACAACAACGTATAACTCCATCATGGTACCATCTAACCGTTGAGAAAATAAATTAATTTCTTGGACCCACTACGCATCAGAAACCAATGGACAAGCTATATGCCATAGTTTTGTTGGAAATTTCAAATGTCTATAGATCATAGACATGATCTCTTGATCAGATCCCATATTCAAGGAAACATGAATTCTCTCTTGAAGGTCACTTATGGTAACACAATCAACTATAATAACCACCATAATTGGTTGTGTACTGTAAGAATCTTCTTGCTCAGTTTGAATAATCTCCCCATAACAGTACACATAGGCAAACATGGCTCTCTACGTAAAAAAATTTTCTTTAATAAAAATTATGATAGTGTAACAAATATTAACAATTATGTTTCACCATATGATGTTTATTAGAATATAATTTTATTGCGCCTTTCTATACAATAAACTAAGCTACTGATGTTTGACCATATGATATTTATTATAATGTAATTTTATAGCTCCTTTTTATTTACTTTTTTTGTTCTTCTTCATTTCACTTTATATGTTCATCAGTATTGTTAGCTAATCATTATATGAATCCATGTTTTAATCCTATGTTATTTATTAATTATTCTAAAATTAACTAATAATAACTAATCGTTAATTATTCTATTATTCTATAATTAACTAATAATAACTTTAATTCGTTAATTCTTATGTCCTTATTTGATTCTATAACATTATATTTATCATTTATCATTGATAAATATACTGATTTTCTTTTTCTTCTCTTAGAAATTTTAGTAGTTTATAAAGAAAATATGAATCAACTTAAGCATATTCCCTGGGAGTGTCAAACCAGGATGCAGCAAGGCTCGTTATCATGCACCAGTTCCCGTTCGAGTCTAGCTCAAAGTGGTGTTTTCGGGTTTTACCCCTATGTACATCTGTGCCAGAGCCACATACACTTGTTTGTATCTAGACAGGAATTTAATTTCGTAGATAACCACATAATCTTTAATCTACCAAAATTTCTAAATACTTAATCTTCAGTTAATCTATACTTAATCTATACTACCTAACAATAGTTATTTAAAACTATATATAACTAATTTCAAAAACTAAATAACCAAATATTAAGAACTACCTAAACTACTTAACAAATTAAAAATTTAAAACTAAACAAAATTAAATTAATTAAATAAAAACTTTAAATTAAATAAAGAAACATACCTCTAAATGAAGCTTCGTAAAAACTCGCACAGCAAAGGAATTTTTTAGAGAGAGAGAGAAATTTGGAGAGATGAAGTGCGGAGGGAGAGAGGAAGGCAATGATCAAGTGAGGAGAGGGGGTGGCCGCACTTTTATAGGGAGTTCAGGCGAAGGCAGTATCGCGAAATCTGCCTTTCACCTCTGCGAATGGCCAAAGGTGGCATCGCAGAAGCTGCCTTTCGCCTTACCCTGAGGTGAAAGGCAGTCTCCCCCCGGCCGCCTTTGCCATGTCATCGATCCGGGCCAAAGGCAGTGTGGGGGAGAAAAGGCGGCATCTATGATGCCGCCTTTGTAGCGTATTTTTTTAAAAAAAATTGACCTAGGCAGTTTTTCAAAAAAACATTTATAAAAACGTATTTAAAAAAACTCCCAATAACCCACATAGAAAAAGACTATGTGGTCGAAACCCTACCCCATGTGGAAAAGTGCTACAAGGGAGGAACTTGGCCCCACATAGTAAAATGAAAGTCGTAAAAAACCTAACCCTACATAGCACCACGGAATGTGGACAATACCCTCACTTGCATCATAAAATTCCATGCATAGGGAACCTCATACCGCATAAGAAGATGTTAGATAAAGTGAGGATTCCTAAGGTGTTCTTTCCTCCAGCTCCCATCACTCCCTTTTGTCATCTCATCAGGTCCCATGTTGGCCCCTCTTTGAACCAGTACAATGACATCATACCAACGCCTCTTCCAAAGCCACAAAAAAATGTATTATCAGAACAAAAAACACATCAGAACGTCCTTCCTAGTTAACATATGTATGGTAAGTAGAGTCACATGTGTGTCCTATAAAATGAGGAGGTCTGACAAAATTTTATCTGGTCTATATTCCCATGGTAAAAATGATTCTAACCATGGAGTTCTTCACATGAACATCCAGATTCTAGGAAGTAATTTTGAGCATTATGCTTGCCTTTCCCTTTTACAAGGAATGAGATCCTCCCCCTAGAACCATTTTTTGTACATCCCTCTAAGATTAATCCCCAAATACATTCTTCTAGGAGGAAACACTCTTGCTCAAAATTTCCTTCCCATGATGTAGCCCAATGGATCACTAGATGTTACTATCCTAGCTATGAAAATAAAATAGGATACATGCACAATCAAGGTCATCTCCCTCTTAATTTGGGCTTTATCACCTCGTACAATAGTGGATAGAGTCGATCATGTGATCCTCAAATCCACTAATTTCTCTTGATTCTCATACCAATCATGAATCATGTAGGAATAGTAGTTAGTGGAAATCATGACATCTTCCTGGACCCAATACAAATGGGCATTCCCCGTAGATGTAATCCCCAACCACTATTCATATCATCCTCATATATGTTATATAATTCAATAATAACCATTCAAATCGTCCTTCTCCATAGATGTAAGACCCAAAATCCATTAAAATGGGAATCTCCCATGTGCAATCCCCAACCACGTGATCCTATGGGCCTCTTATAAGGTGTAATTTCCATCTTACCGAACTAAATTGGCTTTAATTCCTAACAAACTAGGATACGTAGGAAGCCTCCCTGTGGTCAAAACCCAACACTAAAATTCACCCTAAGGTTTTCTAGGACACATTCTTGGCAGGATCTTATCCACCTCAGGAGACAACATCTCTTCCAGGCCCCTCGGGCTGCTTCAGCATATGTCCCACACAATGCTTGAGGAGGCACTATATGTGTAGAATTCCTTTATGCATGATGTTAAATTTCATGGTTGGGTCCTCATCACATGACCATTAAAAGTGATGTTCCATATTAATTGATATCAAACTATTTGGATTCTGATTCGATTCATGAGGATACATAGGAATCCTATTTTATGGGCTCGATCCTACATCAAAACAACTTCTTTCTCCCTGGAAGACAATAAACATCAGAGTTCCTCACCATGTGGATTAAAAGAAGTGACATCCTAATAAATGACCAATGAATCGCTAATCCATATATAAAAGGGTATCATTGATGGAGGACCTTTGATACATAGAGATATCTCTATCTATGGAGAACCTCTAATATGGACAAAAGATTCTGAACACATACATGTTCATAATTGATCGCAAAATCACAGTGATCCTCATATACATACTTGGGAATGAAAAAAGGATTGAAGAACATATATTAAATATATAAGAGTGTCCCAGAATAGGTAATAGTTCCCCCCAAAAGGTTGGGATGAGCCTGACTTCCCATCCTCTAGAGGAATTCCAGTTCTTATGTGTCATTGGAAAAGTTCCCCAATTTATGCCAGCCTTTGGAATGTAGGTCCATGAGATGTCATTGATATTAGATTGGTTGAGTGTTTCTAGTTCCATTAACAAAAACTATTGTAAACCCTTCAAATATAATATACCAGACATGAGTGATATCACACAAGTTAACCCCCGGTAATCAATAGTCAGGCGACAAATGATCTTTGGTCAGAAAAAATATACAGACATACAGAGACATACATGGAGTTGTACATGTACAGATATTTTATATTATTTCATATCAATATAAATATAAATCTAAATAAATATATTCATTTATATATTATATAATTATTTAAATAAAATATTAAAATATTATATTTATTTTAATTTTATAAACATTTTGTAATCAATGAATATAAATAATCTATTAAAAATTTTGACAAATATAAATTTGATAATTATATATATATATAATTATGAAAATAAGATTCTTTTTTTATTAGAAGTTATAGAAATAATATTTATATAATAATATAAATAAATATATATATATATAATCATTGGGTTATAAATCATACTTAAATATATATATATATAATTATAATTATAAAAATATAAATTTATAAATATTTGCATAAAATTATAAATATATTAATATAATTAAATGTATTTATATATATATATATGTATTTAATGTTATATATGTAAATATGTTTATAAATAATAATTAATATATTTATTATAATTTTATAATTATATATATATATAGTTCTAATTTTAAAAATATATATCTACACATATTTTTTTATAAATGTAAATATATTTATATAATTATTTATATTTATATCATTATCGATAATTATATAAATAAATATATGTATATTATTATGTATATTTTATAATGATATATATATATATATATATATTTATTAACATATCAATATATATATATATATATAATTATAAATATAATAAAAATATTTTTTATATAAATATATTTTTTATAATTTTATAATTATTTAAATATATATTTATATTTTTTAAATTAAAATTTTAAAAATTATATATATATATATATTTGAATTATTAAAAAATATATTGTAATATATCATATTTTTGTTAATTGTATATGTGAATTTTTTAATTAATGTATATATATATATATTATTTTTTGAATATAAATATGATTATTTAATATATATATATATATATATTAATAATTTTTTTATTAAAAATATATACCCTAAGAATAGTGGTCCAAAAGATCCATATTTATCAATGCCTTTAGTTAGTGTAGAAAAAGGTATCCCTTTTATCAGCACATTCTTGTTAGTGCTAATAAAAGCAGGTGTTTTGTAAGCCATGAGATATGGTAGTGTAACAATAGAATACTGGGTTATAGACCTCCTCATTATGAACCCCTTACATGTTATGGAAGCTCTTGAGGAAACACATTCACATCATTAATCAAATGGTTATGTCGTGAATAATCCATGGAGCTACAAGTTTTTCTTCATCAGCTCTTCCACCACCTTCAAATAGATCTAGCGCCCAAAATTCACAAATTAATAGACTGAAAATGTCTCGACCATCGCACCTGTAGACTTCTATCAACCCCCTGGACCAATTATAACATTGTTTGGGATACATGGAGGTCCTTTTATGGTTTGTTAACGGAGTTTGAGATTACATAATTGTGAAAATTGTTATTATAAAATAATAATAATTTTAAAAAAAACAAAGGGGGTCCATATTCCATTTATATGGCTTGATATATACCATGTTAGTGAGTCAGTTGATTTTAGTGTAGTTTGAAATGTTGGACCATTTTTTTTGGTCAATGTGAATTAAAATTGTATAATATTATTACATGGTAATAATATTATTCTAGGTATTCATATTGATTTTTTTATACTATGTAGTGATCCTGAATTGTCCATTCAGATTAGTTGGATGTTTTTTTAGATTGGAATGAAAACTCAATGGTCGCAATAAGTGTTTATATTTGATTTGAGAATATCATTGAAGTTTTGGAAGATTTTTCTAGGAATAAATTGTTGAATATATGGAATCTATGTAATTCATTATGAATTAATGAATCTTGACCTCAATGTAATGAGAGAGTCGGTTAGAAGATTATTGATAGTGATATATGAGGTTTTTATTATGTTTAATGGTTTGAAAGAGAATTTTTATTAGATACATGATAACAACTAGTGATGTATGAATGTGTGGAGTGACTAAATAAATGATAAGTGGTACATGAACGAAATAGTGTGTACTCTTAAAGTGATGATGTTTTCTAGATAAGATAAATTTGACAATCAATATCATGTAGTAGAATGACATTTTTTATAACCTATGAATGAAGATGAATGAGGGTATACTGTGGTTGGAATTCATAGAGATGACGTGATATTATTTTTAGTTTAAATTAAGCACACCACACCTATTTTACTTCTGAGAAGACCCATTAAGGAATATCATTCAGACATAATAATACTCAACCAAACCTCAACTGTTATCCTTTTGGGGAGACCCATTTAGGAATACCATTAAAACATAATAATACCCAACCACCAAGACAATAACCATCCATTGAGAATCATTTATGAATTTCATTTAACAATTAAAATACCCTACATTGATTGTTGAGGAGCATACACCACCACACGAATTATAAGTTCCCACCTTCATTATCCCCAAATGTAAGACACATCAAGGATTGATCTATTGAGCCTTCTCTAGGTCATCATTAGGATTCTGCAGTTGTATTTCCATGTTCCAAATTCCCCTTTTTTCACCCACCCCACAGCTACCAGTGTATTAATACTAACTCTCCTCTTGCACCACCTAATAAATTTTCCACATGGCTCTCGATGTGACTGATTATTCCACGGAGTCAACATCAGGATTATAGTGGTGTTCTTCAAACTGAGGATACTGGCAGAATCTCTCACCTTTTTGACCCCCCTCTATTCTCCCAACCCTCATGTCCTTGAAAACAACCTTCAACAAGAACAAGCATTGATTTAAGGCCTATGTTTGAAAATTCATATCATCATTTCACCACCACCTAGTGCTGCCAAGATTTGCATGAATATTACAGCTGCATGTGTGATCAGCAACACACTTTCCAAACTTTCATTATTATTTTTATTTTATTTTTCATGTTGGTCTATTTATTTTTAATAAATAGTTCTTTTTTATAGATGCCAAATATATTATGTCATCACATTTTCTGATATAACATATATATGTTTGATAATTATCAACAAAATTTAATACTGATACAGTTTTATTTATAAATATAATTAAAAATATATTTTTTCAATTATAATTATAAATAAATACATATATATAAATATATTTGTGAATTAATATTTATATAATTATTAATAAATTCATATAATTACATATTTATAAATATAAATATATTTTTATGAATTCATATGATTATTATTGCATAAATAATTATAACTACTTATATTTTTTGGAATGTGGCTTTATTAGATCACTATAAATATATTTATAATTATAACTATTTATATATTTATATATAAATATATTTATCAATCTATATTTATTATATTTATTATATATATATATAATAATATTTATGAATATATTTATATAGTTTCTCATTTTCATTAATGTTGGTAAATCTTTGATTAGAGGCCGGAATGAGCTGTTGGAGTCATACTGCTACTAGAGTTGCCAAGTCATTAACAATGATAAGAGACTTTGCTAAATATCAAACAAATGCACCCTCAGATGTTGCTCGGAGGTTCTGTAGTCCCTTTCAATACAAGGAGGGAGTTTCCCCATGGAATACCTTAGAGCCCCTATTACCCGTAGTAGAGTGCGGACCCGGGACATTGATTTTCTCACCAGTAAGATTGTTGATCGCATCCTTTACTAGAAGAACAGATACTTGTTTTTTGGTTGTTGTATTTCCCTCATCAATAGTGTCATGTTGGAAACCTCTTTCCATGCTCTCTCTATTGTCCCAGCCTCTAAGGGTGTCCTCTCTAATATTGATAAGCTTCTGGATAACTTCATATGAAATCCTCTTGGATAAGGGAAATGACAATGGGCCTCATGGAGGAGGATGGCTAGGCCGACAAGGGAAGGAGGTATCAATGTGCACAGCCTTGAGGATACTATCTAATGAATGCATGCGATGTTATCCTGGGAAATCTTGGAACAACACTCAATGTGGGATCTTGAATGTGTCCAGATTACCTTATTGCAGAGTTAGCTAGGAGGAAAGAACAAAAAACATCTTCTTCTTGGGTGAATGGGCATGCATTATGTGGAGATACATCATAGAGTACACTAGTTTCCTAGATATCAACACGGAGGACCTCCCTTTTTTAGATAGGTGGTTTCACGGCTCTGGGGACAGGGGCCTAGAAAAAGTGGCTCGTACCTTGATCCTGCAAGCCGGCTGTTTCTATATCCAGAAGGCCAGGAATAATCAGAGGCACATTGGGGTCCAATCCTCTAGTAAGTATATCATCTTCCTCATGAAGAACATGCTTCTTGGCTTGGTTTGTCTCTTTAGTAAGTGGTGAGATTCTCCTTCTCTATTCTATATTCATGTGAGGCATCAAGGAACCCAAGCGGTGGACACCAGTGAAAGAGTCCATTGGGTTCGATGGAACCCCCCATCTAGGGGTATCAAGCTTAACACTGATGGGTCTTGTAGTATGGGTGTCTTGCGTGGGGGTGGGGTTGTCCGGGACTTGTAGGGTTCGGTCTGGTTCGCCTTCTCCTCTCACCTCATCCAAGGTTCCTCTCTTTAAGCCGAAGCCAAGGCTCTATTGTTGGGTCTCAACCTCTGCCACCAGGAATATATTGTTATTTCAGATGTTGAAACAAATTCATAAATTATCTAGGATGTCATACATAGCCTTTTTTCCCACCCCTTAGTCTATTACTTATATCATCAGAAAATGTAGAGGTATGATCACTAACACCACCAAATTGGGGCACTCCTGGCGGGAAGGAAACAAAGTTGTGGACAACCTTGCTTCTTTAGAGGTCATTGGGCCAGACCAGGCTTGTTTAAATATTGTCCATACTCTCAAACCCAAAGGAGTTAACCTTATTAGGGGGATTCCCTTGGCCTTAACTATTTTATACCTCCTTAGGACCCTTTCTTGAGGGTTTTTAGGGTTGAGGGGTTGTCTTGTATTCTATTTCATTAATAAAAATTGAAATTATGATGATTAATATATTTATATAGTTATAAATATAGAAAAACATTTGTAAAATTTGTTAAATAAATATATTTCAAATTATTTATTAATAAATATATTTATAATAATTATATATGTATACTCAAAAAGTTATTGGGGATAGGTGATCCCACTCCTAAAAAAGTATTAGATAAAAAAAGATGAAAAAAAATATGAAAAGGGGTGGATGGTGTAAAACAAATTCATTCTCTCATACATATGGGAAAACTAAAAATAAATAACAGGTTCATTACCATAATCATGGTCTATGCCATCATCATCATTAGTAGTTTCACATTCTAACTATGAGTTATGTTGATTTAAGATAACAAAATACTTCTCCTTTATCTTTTCCTACACCATAGTGAGCTGGATCATAGACTCGTTGGAAGAAGACATGGTAAAATCATTTTAGCCACACCCTCATGCAACACAATTAACATGACTTCATCCATTAATTTTTGGGTGAAATCACTATTTCCAATACTTAGGTTGTAGGAAAGTCCCTTTCATCTTTTCTTAGTACTTTTTGGAATAGTCGTTCTCCATTTTGGTCCACTCCATATGAAATAATAAACATTTCAAATCAGTATCCTCAAATTTTGATTCTTCCTATGGTACAAGAATATTAGGATGCGCATCCACTATAGAAAGAACCCACCGGGAGGTCTATTATAGCTCACGATACATTTTTTTCAGGTTCACTCACCTGAATCATGGACACTTAACATTGGTATATTTCCTTGCTCAGAGGTCATCTGAGTCATAGTAGTTTTAGGTAAAACAATGACCTCCTTAGTCAGATCAAGCACATTAAAAGATTTAGAAGTATAAAATTTCCTCCCATATGGATTTCACATACCCTGCATATTTTCATTACATTTTCTATATGAAACCATTTGAAATCCATCAGCAACAACTGTCTTAGGAGAGGATTTCTTACCACTAAGACAGGATGTAGGAAGAAAATCCTCATTCTGAATTGTTGTGGCCTAAGGATAGACTACATGATTTTCGTTATGTGGTTCCACATCCCTATAACCCTAAACCTTTCCCATGGGGATACTTCCCTTTTCACCCTACTCTAATGAAGTGAAAGATTCACCTAAATGAAAATTAGAACCTAATGTTGCCTCAACATTTCCTATTACCTTTTTAGTGCAAACTTCTGAAAATATCTCAGAACCCTAGGAGGCCCTTGTCACTATCTTTCTAGGGCCTCCCAGAACCAGAGTGAATGAATCATTCTTATTTCCCTTGTACATCACATCTGTACGTGTCGATGTATTCTCATATATTCTATAATAAATATTTATAAATTTATAACTATAATTGATAACCTTGTCCTTAAGGACATGTTAAATTTTTCTACCCCTTCCAGTAACCATCTGTTCCTGTAAAATTTAGAGATCAACAATCACTTGTGCCATGCCTTCTTCAAAAGTGTACAACTTCTCTTTCTCAATAATCTATCCCCAAGAATTGTTTTCCTTATGGGAATTCATTCACATTTCAAGTACCAAAAAATTATGATGGCTAGAACCAATCCATGAATCACTACCTTCCCTCTAACTCGAGTCAACACCCTTTGGTATCACATTATTGATAAAACTGACTTTCATAGGATCATCAAATGGAGAAATATTTAATGAGTTCCAATTCTACCCAACCTTACTAGAATTACCATTTAATTAAAGGATCTATTTTCCTTATAATTGCAGCTAGATATTTCTTTCTATTTATGGAATCCTCTAAACATTAGGTATCAAGAATTTATATTTTATTAAAACATGAATTGACACCATGCCCTCTTATGAAAAAAAGTCACAAATAGTCAATATTAGGCAATTTGGTATCTCATGTCATAAGACCTTAAATTATCTATAGAATTAAGGAACCATATCATTTTAACATATTCGGATTACCCAAAAGGGACACTGGAACTCTAGTTTTTTCCAGTCACTGTTTCCCTCCCTTCCACCTCGGATCAGATCAACTATCCACCTCGGTGTTGATCGGTGAGCTTGCGGTGGCAATTTATCTTTCGCAGTGATGTTATAAGACCATGTGGAATCAGGCATCTTCACATTTCTCACCATTGTTGGCCTACCTCCAACCTCACACCACCTTCACTGGATAGGTATTCTCTTGGAAGTGCAGTCATGGTCCACAATCGAGCACCAGTAGCTATGCCTAAGGGTTGTTGCCTTGACTCTAGTATGTGTGTTGGGTGGTCTGTTGTGGTCTCCAAGTGCAATTTGGATGGTAGTGATGGGATCTGGGTTCATTTTTGTTGTGGGGTTCTTTCTGGAGAACATGACACTTGGGTGGCCATCAATTTGGTGATGGGTTCTTGATATTCTATTTTTTCCTTCGTTTTTTGATTTTGGATGTTTTTGTTGTTATTCGTGTGTTTGTTTAGTTTCTGTGATTTTTGGTTTGGATGTGATTTGGATGAAATTTCTATGGGTTCTTTATTCAGATTGACTTTCTATGGCATTTGGTTGGTTGTTAACTAGTTTTGAATTGGTTTTGGATGTGCTTAAAGCCTATTTTGTTAACCGTAGAGGCATTGTAGTGGGAGTTCTAAAGTTTCAGATCTACCATATTACTGTTCATTATGTGGATTTTTTCTCTATGTGGTTTTCTTTTCTTGGTGAATTGTTGTTTTTTTCCTCTATGGTCTATGGTTTAAGGGTTTCTACATCTAGATAATCTATATGAGGTTACTCCATATGAGGTTCAGGGTAAGGAGATTCAATTTTAACATCGCTATACGGAATTGGTAGTTTGAGAGGGTATGGTTATGGCCATTGGTATGAGTCCCGTGAAATTATGAATGGGATAGTTAGCTGAATAGTGGTGGAAGGTGGAAGATGGATTCTAGGATTATGATGTTGGGAGGTTCTTTCTCATGTAGTGTGGTTTGTTTCTGTTCCTAGACTTTTGGATCATTAGGGCCATTTTTTTACTACGTATTTGATGTCAAGATGGTTTCCCCCTTTTCCCTTAAATATAGGTTTATCTTAATAAAAAATTAATCTTCAGTTAGGAACCTTTTAATATTCAATATTGAATGCGATTTCTTCATCATCAGTAGCATGAAAAGTATTTTCAATTTAAGTAGATCTTAAATCTACCTCAACTAAGAGAGGTGAAAATTGGAAAATTGGGCTACTTCAGTTTCTTTATCCATTTTGACTAGAATATCGATCACCATTGAAATTTCATACAATATTCTAGGGTTCCAATGTATCCAAATAATTATATATATATTGATCCACAACTTCACAGATGATTTTCCAATCACCAGATGATTGAATTTCCATTCCCACTAACAGATGTGAAGAAAATGGGTTTAAGGGTGATCAAATTAAGCCCTCCAGAATGCATTTTCAAATATTTTGGGGGGAAGAGTAAGTGGAAGAAACCACATCCAAGTGAAATATATTTCCAATTAATGAAACCCCAAATGCATTAAATCCATAAAACCAGATCCCTAATTTTCCCTAGCATCGACCCCTTTGGAAAAATCAATCAGGTGATTAAAGAGTGCTCACCCACTTCCATACACTCCATGATCGCCAACGAATCTAAATTGATATGAGGGATATTACCCTTGTGTTGTATGACTCCTAATGTCGAACCCATGAAGAGGGAGAGAGGATGGTTGACTGCACAATCTCTCTCCATAGAATCCCCTTCTCAAATAATTTTCCAAAGCAATCAAGTGCCCACATCCTTGTGGGAGTCAAAATACCCATGTGATATAAAGTCATCCAGAGATTGAAAATTAGATGAAGTCATCTTGAAGAAAACATAGACTCCATCGATGTATAGAGGGGTATGCTCCCAAAGATGTTTTCCCATCCTCCTCAATCTGTCTATATATATAATTATAAATGTATAATTATAAATAAAATTGTATAACTATATATTTTTTATAATTACAATTGTAAATAAATTTAATAAAATAAATAAATGTAATTATAATGAATATATATAATTATAAATATATATTTATAAATAACTATTTATTTAATTATAAATATATTATAATAATAGAAAATATTTATTCGTAAATATAAATATTATTAAATTTAAATATATATATATATATAATAATAATTAAATAAAAATAAATAATTATATATATATATATATATAATAATTTGATAAAATAATTATAAAATAATGATAATTATGGGTAAAACAAAATTTTGTATTGGTAAGCTAATGGTAAGGGTGAACTAATCTTATGTAAGGGGAAATAATTATTTAAGGGTAAATTGAAACTTATACATGCTATGTAAGGGTAAGTAAGGGTAAATAGAGTTTATGAAAGGGTGAAATAAAGTTATGTAAGGGGAAACTAAAATTTTGTAACAGTAAAACAAAGTTATTTAAGGGTAAAACAATGATATTTTAGGGTAAAAAAAGATAAGTAATGTTAAAATAATGTTATGATGGGGGGAAATAATGTTAGTTAAGGGTAAAACATAATTATATAACGGTAATATAAAGTTAAGTTAAGGTAAAATAATTTTATTTAAGGGTAAAAAAAATGAATAAATGGTAAAATAATGTAATGTAAGGTTAAGTGAAATCTACGTAAGGATAATACAAATTCATATAAGGGTAAAAATATGTTATATAAGGGTCAAAAAAAGTAAGTAATTGTAAAAAACTGATATGTATGCCAAAAAAGTTATTTAAGGGTAAAAAAGCTATATAAGGGTAAAAACATAAGGGTAAAAAAATTTATTTTAGGGTAAACTAAAGTTATGTAAGTGTTAACTAATGTTAAGGGTAAACATAAGTTTGGTTAGGTTGAAAAAAGTTGTGTAAAGGTAAACTGGTGTTATGTAATGTAAAATAGAAGTTAATTAAGTGTAAAAAAAAGTTATGTATGGGTGAAATAATGATAATTAAGGGTAAAAAAGTTATAAAATGGTAAATTAATGTTTTTAGGTGTAAAAAAAATTCATGAAATTATAAACTAATGTTAAGTAAGGTAATATAATTCTATGTAAGAGAAGAATTAAATTATGAAAGGGTAAAACAAGTTTAATTTAGTGAAAACTACTGTTATTTATGGGTAAATACAAGTTATGTAAGGGAAAGATAAATTTATTTAAGGATAAATACTGGTCAAGTAAGTGTAAAACTATGTTATGCAAGGGTGAAATAAAGTTTAGTAAGTGTAATAAAATGTTATGTAAGGGTAAAAATAATAATTTTAGTGTAAAATATATGTACATAAGGGTAAAAAAATGTTATGACCGAGAAAACTAACAATATGGAAGGGGAAAACAATGTTATGTAATGGTAATCTAAAGATAAACAAGGGTAAAAAACCTATGTAAGGGAAAAAATAATTATGCAATGGTAATATAAAGTTAATTAAGTGTAAAAAAATGTTAAGTGTGAGTTATAAAAATTTATGTAAGGGTAAATAGAAGTTATGTATAGATAAAAAAAAGTTAATTAAGTGTAAAACAAATCTAAGTAAGGTTAAACTAAAGTTATTTAATGGAAAAATAATGTTATTAAAGCATAAAATAATGTTATTTAAGGGTAAACTAAAGTTAGGTTAGGGTCAACCGAATTTAAGGAAGAGTAAAAAAATGTTATGTAAGGTTAAAAAACATTCATAGGTTATGTAATGGTAAATTAACGTTATGTAAGGGTGAAAAAACATTGTGTGTGGGTAAAATAATGTAATGAAATTTTAAAAAAAAATGTTATGTAAGGGTAATATAATGTAATGTAGGTGTAAATAGAATTTAATTAAGTGTAAAACTATGTTACGTAAGGATAATATAATGTTATGTATAATATAATATGTTTCGATTAAATTTAATACAATTGGTTTTGGTTATTTTCAATTAAATATTTGTTATAATGATTTTGATTTGTTTAAAAATACTATATTATTGAATAATCATGTTCTACATTTTATGTCATCATATAGGGTGGTATTGAACATTGGAGGATGTGATCCTTGAGAAAAAAAATTCCCTGGGATAAATACTGACAAATGAATGTTTTGTAAATGAAAATTTATATATAAATATATATTCTAAAATAGATTTTAATTTTCAAACTAAATATTTTTTTACATATAAACATTATGAAACACCAGAATAAATCAACCTTGAATCTCCTCAGTACCAAAAATTGATGTATGAACCTCACTTATCCTCCATGTATAACATGTATGATGTCCTGGTTTCATAAAAAGTTTCATGGGTTCCTCCTAATATTGTGCTCCTACCTCAACCAAGGGCATAGAAATATGTGATTCTGATACTAATTTGTATTAATCTGCTGATACAGGAAGGAAAATATGTTGTTTTGTAGGTTCCTACTCAATCCACTAACTAAAGGACTCCCCAACATCATATGCAGAGCTATATGGACATGATTGGTGAGGCATGAAAGGATCTGCTAGAGTTTCTAGAAATTTGGAATCAATGAAGTCATAAATGGTGGAAGTGTCACCTAAGGTTTGTATAAGCTATGATAACATAGCCTAGTCCCACATGATATATGGTATAAATATGCCTACTACATGATGTATCTAAGATGAACATATATCAGATGTATGAGTAGACATATATGGAATATTAAACTCCTGCAATTGTGCAAGATCATCCATCTGTTGTGTAGGATCCTATATCTATGGTAAAATAACATATGTAGGAGCCTCTCTCTAGTGTCACACTCTCTATTATCTCTTATAACATTGAATATATTTTCATCTATGTCCTCTATATAGAAGTGGTGATGGAGGTTCATCATACTCAGTGGGAACAAAATTCACATCCTCATCTTCAAGTTCCATAGTCGAAGCATGTGGATCATGATAAATTTGTTTCCCCTCTTTATCGAAAATCTAATATTTGAAATGGAAATGATATATAAGAGGCATCATATCTAGTTTAAAATATCATACGTAATAAATTCCTCTTAATGAGGATTAATAATATGTACAATCTGATCATGTCTTTCTAACTATAAATGAAATAACCTTCAAATTAATATGAAACATGACATAAAAATATAATAAATTTTAATAAAAATGCCAATGATTAAACTACAATAATGTGGAATGTAAGGTACATGATTATATTTATTAGGTAAAAAAATTTCATACTCCCCATGATTAGATAACTAGATCCATGCTATGGGATATCCATGCATAGTGATACTGTATTGGGATAGCATGTTCCAACACTCAATGTAACATGAATGATGTTGGGGAAAACTCATTGTTTGTCTACCTATAATCACAATATAAATGTATCCATAAATTGTTCATGGAGTAATGAGGAGATGATTTATATAGATAGTCTATCACATGACATGGTTGGGATAGTTCCACTCAATGATGTGTAAGAGGTTGGCTGAAACCACTGCAACACAATCTCCAACCATAGATTTGTAGTATGGTGGAAGCGACATAATAAAAATACAATATATGAGGCACATGTAACCTATCATGATAACTCTAAAAAATCCTTAATTATAAAAAAAATTACTTAAATAACATTACAATATCTTATAAAATTAATAACATAATTAATTTTTCTTCTGTAAAATTTATGTTTAACTTACATCAGTTGGCTTAATAGCATATAAAATCTATCAGAATAAATCCACACTGTGTTTCAGGGTTCGTACATAATGAAGATCTTGACTCCACCAAGAAAAAAAAGAAATATATTATATGTAGTATCATGTTACCTTCATTTAGTTATTTATCATCCCCCTTATCATTTCCCTCTTTGTTAAGGTGAATTTTTTACCTTCTGAAGATGAAGAGACTCTACTGGGAGAAAAACCTAATGTTTGGGGATTTATATTTGTTAGAGATAATGTTTCAAGGGTATAATTAAAAAATGATCTAGAGGATTTACTTTCAGGTCCAGGTTGACCTGGGGTATTTTTCTAAATGTTTCTACAGATTCTGCGTACTGAAAATTTTTACATTAGGAATTTTTTGTAGAACGTGAATCCCTTCCCTATAGAATGATTATAGAATCCCACCTTTTTATTACATAAACTTTCATTACATTTTACAAACAGAGGATCTTTAAAGTCTAGTGTCTTGGAAATCAGGAACATAATACATGAAAACAGCATAAAATAATCTTCTAAACCACATGTAAGGCTTCATCATAAGTTCATCCAATGTAGAATTACTGCATCTCCTAACCTAGAGACATACATTCAAACGAACAGGTGAGCAGAAATCCCAGTAAGGGTAAACAAGGGAGTCAATGTAATTGTGATATTAATAAGAACTTGAATAAAAACATGAAGACGTGAGAAATGGTAGAATAGGCATATCATAAAGAAAAGAACTTGGAACATAACTTGAATATGTGGCTACAACATTTCATTTACACAATAATTTCCGTATCACCATGGTCCATCCCCAAGGTGTCATTAAAAAAAATTACCAAGGTTATTCACCAAGGTATCGTTAAAATGGTCATCTCTAGAGATTAAATCATTACCCAATGCATTAGAGCTCTATCAGGGTGTACCCTTAATTTTTCTTTATTAACATGTGATCCAAATATATCATCATCAATCATTTCATAAATAACCCATATAGAATAAAATAAATGGGTTTCATTTCATAGTCGTAACATTTTAAAAACTTCTTTAAAGATGTGATCTTTATGTCACTTTAAACCCAAGGAAAAGGAAAGAGGGTCTCATGTATGTAAATATCAGAATTTAAAATAGAACATTTTGATATATATGGTAATACCCCTGTAGAAGAAAGAGCTTTGAGTATTCACTTAATAAAATTAAATAATTTGAGAAAAAGAGAGATACATTTTGAGATGAAAATTCTACAGCATAACGACTATGTTACAGGGTTTTAGAAAATATTGAAAAGAGAGGGGACATGAGTCACCCACTCATAAATGATCCATAAAACAGTAGGTGGATATAATATATGGTATATAAGAACATTTTAATGAAATTTTAAATACGTACCATATGAAATGAAAAAAACATGGAAGGAAGACAAAAAAAAGATTTCTCTTAAGAAAATTCGACAGCCTAAAGACGTCACTTAAAACTTAAAAAAATGAATTGATGAGATCAAATAGGGTCTCTCATAATATGAACAAAAAATAAAAGTATTATTGATAAAGAGATAATACCCCAACATAATAAAAATTAAATTGAAATACTTGACATGAAAATAGGACTTGAAAATGAGAAGGGTGAAAGAATCCCTTACAAAAACTCAGCAGCCTAACGGCGTCGCATTAACATTATTTAAATGAATTGATGAGAGAAATAGGGGGTATCTCATCATATGAACATGAAAAGTAATGTATGATGAATATAAAAGAACATATCTAACATAAGAACATGGATCATAAAATAAATGACATAAAAGAGAATACATGAAAAGAAAGAGACAGGTAGGATCCCTTACAAATATTTGGCATCCTAACGGTGCCACTTAAACATTATTAAAATGAATTAATGAGAGAAATAGGGGGTCTCTCATCATATGAACATGAAAATTACAGTAGTATTAATATAAAATAACATCCCCAATATAAGAACATGGAGCTTAAAATAAATGACATAAAGGAGAATACATGAAAAGGAAGAGAGAGGTAAGATCCCTTACCTTGAAGATTAACTTCGAAATCATGAAGTTTGGGACCTTGGGAGGACTCCTTGGGAGGTAAGGAGACCCAAACTTCATTGAGGAGGATTTTGGAATGGAAAGTATGATAGAATGGATTGGTATTTATAGGGGAAGTGAGGGGACAAGGCATTAATGGCCAACGGACACCTCATTGGTGGTATTGGAAAAACCATGGGCTTTCCCATGGTATTTTCCCATGTTATTGGCCACTTGGGACACCTCGTATATTATATTACTATTCATAAGTCGACCATAATGATTACATAATTATTACATCCTTAATGATGTCATTAAACACCCGAAACTCTAAACTGAAAATTCACTATTCACCGAAAATTCAACTTTTCCAAAATAATCACAAAAAATTACCTTAACATAATATCAATGCTCTGAATTCAAAAATGAACTGAATTTTCTGAATATTTTAATTTAATTTTTAATTAAAAAACACTATTCACCTGAAAAAACTAATACTTGACTAAAAATTTCTGAAATAGTCATTTATCTATTTTATTGAATCACATTACTTAATCAAGGTGCCTATATTGTATCAATACTTTCTTTAAGTGAGATTACTAATCCATTTGGTCACATTACTAATCCTAAGCAAAAAATCATTATTCATAAATTACTATTCACCAAAAAATAAGTTGATCTTATTAGACTCTAAATTTCTTACTAAACACATTTATAGAAGACCATTTTTTGAAAATCATTACACATCATTAATTATTTAAGGTTTACATAAATATTTTAAAATATAATTTTTCCAAAATTCATCAATAATATACATCATAAATTTATCCAAGCACTAGAGATTCACAAACTTCTCCATAAGAAGAAATCAAAATTTTTATTTAAATCAAAGGATTAAACAAGGCAGTTACGGTCTCATTACATAACCCCTTATAACACTAGTATATGACCTAAGAGTAAGGTGTGCTAGGGTGATAGAATATTGGGACAGCATGGACAACATTGCTCGAGTAGTGATTTCTATCAGCTTGAACTTCTCACGAAGGCGATTCTGTTCCAGCTTCACACGATTAAGTTCGGCTTGAGTTTGGTCCGGAGAAAAGCCCAAAGGTACTACCTTCTTCCCAAGTTCCATCAAATGGGCTTTGATAGGCCCGAGAGTACTGGATGGAGCCATCTAATCTTCTTTCTATATTAATTAATCAAGATCACTTGTATTTATAGACAATAATTGCAACATTTAGTTTCCAATGGTCATATTGACCAACGGTCATATTGACCAACGGTCATATAACAGTCGAAACCCAACTGTCTTATTTTAATTATACTCATTTTATTAAATGAAATAGTTTTGTTGAGTATAAAATAAAATAACACAAAAAGTTAGGAAACAAAATTTATTCAAAATTTCAGGTCATTACAATCTTCCCCCCTTAAGAAATTGTGTCCTCACAATTTAAAAAAATTGGGCTTGGAAATTTCGTTGAAAGTCCCACATCGGAAAAAGTGTCAGTAAAACTATTACTTTAAAATAAAGAAAGGGAAGTACAAATGTCACCCGAGTTAACCCATACTAGGATTCTATGTAGGGAAAATGGATATGGAAGAGAAAACAAAGTGTCATGTTTTGATGGAGAGTGATAGAAAACATGATTAGGATAAAGTTAATCATATGAAATTCACAAACTTATGATGTGTGTAAACGGTCTTTGATTACCCAGTAGGAAACGTAAACCAAATTTTTTTTTGTTTTATGTTCCTTTTCACAATTTTGAGGAATTCATTTACTACATAGAATTAAAACATATGAAAATATACTTACCTTCAAGTAGAGTTTCATCTTTTAATAAGTTTCTACCAAAACTAATCTTTTCTCCAAACGATGAGCATTCAAAAAGACTTGGTCACATCAAAAGTACAATAATCATCTTCTAGAGAATCACATAATCCACAAAAGAAGAACTATATATTCCCCTTGTCTTTAGTCATCAACTAAAACTAAAATGGTTAGTACAAGATCATATAATCCCCAAAAAGGATAATCCTTTATAAAAAATACTACTATTAATCTCCAAAATTCAACAAATAGTACACAAAGTTCAAGAAAGAATATTCAATACACAATAGTCATTATAATTCATCAAAATAATGCTAACTAAAATTGAAACCCAAAACTCAGAAGGATTTAATCACATAGTTTTCCACAATAAATCTTAACATTTATCTCCAAATAACACTGACTACTCTTAAAGTCCCATACAAAAGTGTAATTAACCTAATCACATATTCTCTATGATAGGGTAATCATTTTCCAGAAATAACCCAAATCACCATATTTCCACAATAAATACATAAATTATTAAAACAATTCAACCATTTCTCCTCAAATAAAATCCTGTAGTATTTTATTTTCCTTAGGCATATAGTACTCTAAAAGAGAAAACATTGTCCAAAATAACCTTTAACATTTAATTACCAAATCATTTTCCTATACAAAGGGTATCCATTTGATAAAACATAATTTTCCAAAATCAATTTATCCTTGATCCATAAAAACAGTAGGAGTATTAGTCAGTTTGAAGGGCATAAAAAACTCATAATGCCCATATCTTGATTGGAAGGCAGTTTTTGGAATATCATCATTCCTCACCCTCAATTAATGAAAACCAGAATGAAGATCAATATTAGAGAATAATTGAGTCCCATAAAGTTGGTCATATAAGTCATCAATTCATTGAAGGGAGTATTTATTCTTCACTTTGATCCCATTTAGTTCTCTATAATCAATTCATATCTGCATCGATCCATCCATATTCTTTACAAAGAGAACTGGTGCTCCCCAAGGAGATACGCTTGGTTGGATAAACCCATTCTCAAAAAGATCTTGGAGTTGTTTTCTTAATTCCTCTAGCTCAACATTTTCCATCCTATAGGGGGTATTTGACATCAGATGAGATCCAGGTACGATTTCAATGGAGAAATCTACCTCTCTTTCTGGGGTAGGTCCGGGTAACTCCTTAGGAAATATGTCAATGTATTCCTAGACGATGGGGAAATTTTCTAAAAGAATAGATCCTTCATGAGAAAATTATTTCATTTATGACTCTTTTAACTAATATGGATTTTATGTCTTAAAACTTCATGCTTAGACAATTACATTTTTCTATAAGTCCTTCATAATGATTCATAAAAAGCTTACGATTAACAAAACATATCCCTCGGGAGTATTGTAACCAAGAGTGTAGCAAGGCCTGTTGTCGGGTACCAGTTCCCGTTCGAGTCTAGCTCAAAGCAGTGTTTTTGGGTTTTACCCCTATGTACATCTGTGCCAGAGCCACCTCTACCTGCTCGTATCCAGACAAAGATGTATTTTCTTGATAAACCATTTACTCAATACTCACCAAAATACAAGGAATATTTCCTATATTTAAACTTTTCTATAGGTTTCTTCCTAATGTTTTCATATCCTAATTTCCATAAATAACTAAACTATCCTTTCATACCAACTATATCATCCCACCTTTTTATTACATAACTTTTCATTACATATTACAAATAGTGGATCTTTAAAGTCTAGTGTCTTGGAAATCAGGAACACAATTCATGAAAACAACATAAAACGTTCTTTTAAAACACTTGTAAGGATTCATCATAAGTTCATCCTAAGAAGAATTACTGCATCTCCTAACCTGGAGACATATATTCCAAGTAAGGGGTGTGTAGAAAGCCTAGTAAGGGTAAACAAGGGAGTCAATGTACTTGTGATATCAATAAGAACTTGAATAAAAACATGAAGACATGAGAAATAGAAGAATAGGAATATCATAAAGAAAAGAACGTGGAACATAACGTGAATATGTGGATACAAAATTTCATTTAGACAATCATTTCCGTATCACCAAGGTCTATCCCCAAGGTGTCATTAAAAAAAATTACCAAGGTTATTCACCAAGGTATCATTAAAATGGTCATCTCTAGAGAATAAGTCTTTACCCAATGAATTGGAGCACTATCAGGGCGCACCATTAATTTTTCATTATTAACATGTGATCCACATATATCATCATCAATCATGTCATAAATAACCCATATAGAAAAAAAGAAATGGGTTTCATTTCACAGTCGTAAGATTTTAAAAACTGGTTTAAAGACGTGATCTTTAAGTCACTTTAAACCCACGAAAAAGGAAAGTGGGTATCATGTATGTAAATCCCAGAATTTAAAATAGAAAATTTTGATATATATTTGAGTACCCCTATAGAATAAAGAGATTTGATTATTCACTTAATAAAATAAAATAATTTGAGAAAAAGAGAGAGACATTTTGAGACGAAAATTCTACAGCATAACGGCTATGTTATAGGGTTTTCAAAAATATTGAAAAAAGAGGGGACATGGGTCACCCACTCATAAATGATCCATAAAAAAGTAGAGGTACAGAATATAATGGATATAAGAACATGGTAATGAAATTTGAAATACATACTATATGAAATGAAAAAAACATGGAAGGAAGATAAAAATAAGATTTCTCTTATTAAAATTTGGCAGCCTAACGGCGTCACTTAAAACTTCAAAAAATGAATTGATGAGATCAAATAGGGTCTCTCATAATATGAAAATAATGGAACAGTATGATTTATATATATTCATACCCCAAAATAATAAAAAGGAATGTGAAATACTTGACATGAAAGTAGGACTTAAAAATCAGGAGGGTGAAAGAATCCCTTACAAAAATTCGGCAGCCTAACGGTGCCACTTAAACATTCTAAAAATTAATTGATGAGAGGAAAATGGGTTCTATCATAATATGAAAATTAAAATTATAGTAGGATGAATATAAAATAACATCCCCTACATAAGAACATGGATCTTAAAATAAATTACATATAGGAGAATACATGAAAAGAAAGAGAGACGTAGGATCCCTTACAAAAATTTGACAGCCTAACGGCGCCACTTAAACATTCATAAAATGAATTGATGAGAGAAAGATGGGTTCCACCATCATATTGACATGAAAATGACGGTATTATTAATATAAAATAACATCTCCAACATAAGAACATGGGTCTTAAAATAAATGACATAATGGATAATACATGAAAAGAAAGAGAGATGTAGGATCCCTTACATTGAATAGTAACTTCCAAATCATGAAGTTTGGGACCTTGGGAGTCTTGAGGGAACCTTGGGAGGACTACTTGGGAGGTAAGGTGACCATAACATCTTTGAGGAGGATTTTGGAATTGAAAGGATTAGAAAATGGCTTGGAATTTATATGGGAAGTGAGGGGACAAGGCATTAATGGCCAAGGGACAACTCATTGGTGGTATTAGAAAAACCATGGGCTTTCCCATGGTATTTTCCCATGGTATTGGCCACTTGAAACACCTCATAACTTATATTACTATTCATAATTTGACCATAATTATTACATAATTATTACATCCTTAATGATTTCATTAAACACCCGAAACTCTAAACTGAAAATTTACTATTCACCAAAAATTAAAATTTTCCAGAAAAATCCCAAAAAATTACCTTAAAATAATATTGATGCTCTGAATTCATAAATGAACTCTATTTTCTGAATATTTTTAATTTAATTTTTAATTAAAAAACGTTATGCAGCTGAAAAAACTAATACTTGACTAAAAATTTCTGAAACAGTTATTTACCTATTTTATTGATTCACATTACTTAATTAAGGTGCATATATTATATCAATACTTTCTTTAAGTGAGATTACTAATCCATTTGTTCACCGTACTAATCCTAAGCGTAAAATCACTATTCATAAATTACTATTCACCAAAAATTAAGTTGATCTTATTAGACTCTAAATTTCTTACTGAACACATTTGGAGAAGTCCATTTTTTGAAAATAGTTACACATAATTAATTATTTAAGGTTTACATAAATATTTTAAAATATCATTTTTCCAAAATTAATCAATAATATACATCCTAAATTTTTCTGGACACTTTAGATTCACAAACTTAACCATAATAAGAAATCACAATTATTATTTAAATCAAAGGATTACACAAGGAATCTACGGTCTCATTACATAACTCATTATAAAACCAGCAGAGGACCTAAGAGTAAGGTGTGATAGGGTGATAGATTCTTGGGATGGCTCGGCCAACATTTTCTGAGTAGTGATTTCTATCATCTTGAACTTCTCGCAAAGGCAATTCCGTTCCAGCTTCACATGATGAAGTTCAGCTTGAGTTTGGTCCAGAGCAAAGCCCAAAGGTGCTACCTCCTTCTCGAGTTCCATCAGATGGGCTTTGATTGGCCCGAGACTACTGGATGGGGCCATCGAATCTTCTTTATATATCAATTAATCAAGATCACTTGTATTTATAGACAATAATCACAACATTTAGTTTCCAACGGTCATATTAACCAACGGTCATATAACAGTCGAAACCCAAATGTCTTATTTTAATTATACTCATTTTATTAAATGAAATATTTTTGTTGTGTATAAAATAAAATTACACAAAAAGTTATGAAACAAAATTTATTCAAAATTTTGGGTCGTTATAATGATGTGAACCGTTGATGTTCATGAGAGGTTTACAAGACATGAAACTGGTTCACATTATGAAATAGTCAATCAGTTTATTTAATAATTTATGTGAAACATTTTTTGGGGTATATTCTTTCATCAGATTTCATTTCATGAACATTGGATTCATGTCCTTCAATGTTTATGTCATATAACTAATTATGTGCAACAGGTCTGATTATTTTTCATTCGACATTCATGAAAATCTCTCAAAATAAATAATCTCTCCCATGTGATTTTTTGGATAATTTCTCCTTATGATTCATTTCATTTAGATTTTTATCTTTGTTTTAGTTACACTACATCTCTTTGGGTAAGTGACCATTCTTCTCCCTCATTGTTATTAGTCACTGCAACATCGTTACACTATGTTTTCTGATTAGTTTGTCTTTTCACGTTGATCCTTATGATCTTTTCATGATCTATTATGGGATATTTCTTCCAAGGTTGTTTATTGTATTGGTTGGGGTGTGGCATCTGAGTTCCTGGATATATGTGTTTTATATCTTCTTAATTGGATGTTGTTCTTGTTGAATTGATTTTAAGATGGAATTATTGATTCTCGTTCCCATGTTTATGTGATTATGTTCTTCCATGCTGGAGGATCCAATTATGGGAATGTGTATCCATAGTCTGAGGTTGGTTTTTCTACCGCAATCCAATGTTTGATGAACCCTAATTTTTCTAGTTTTGATAAATTTTATTATAAATAAAATGACCTGATAGATTGATTAAATTGTGTGTGTTTTTGAAAATGGGTTTTTAATATTGTATTTTTTCACCTTGATTGCTAAAAGAAAAGGTCATTTAAAAGAATTTTGAAATGGTTTTATTAAATGGTTTTCAAAGAATGGTTTTAATGAAATGGTTTAGAAATTGTAGAATATGGGAAGCCTTTGGTACTCAATGGGAAGGGTATTAATATACTTCATCTATTGATACATTCAGGGGGTTCACTCATGATGTGTTCCTCATCTCCCTGGCCTTTCTTTTATAAGTACATTTTAGACCTGTTGATAGGTTCACTTGAAGGTATGTCCTCTAATCTCTGTATTTGGGGAATATATCTAGAGACTAGATACATTTTATTTTCTTTTTTTGGGTTTGAGTGTTCTAGATAGCCTAAACTCTAGTGATCCTTGATGTACATTACCAATGTTTATGGTTTTACTTCTTTGGATTTGATATGATATGTTGTACCTGATTTGACTGCTTTAATGAATGTGATATTATTTGACAATTCTTTACCTAAATTATTTAAAAATGTGGAAAAAGGTTATATATTTTAGATGAATTTTATAGAAAAATTATTTAACTGATTATCATGCCATATTCTTGTTAAATTGTTGAATTTCTTGGATTTCTTTATAGAGACATGTTATGGAAAACCTAGGATAGATCCCACTAATAATTTGTAGCTAACACTTTTAACACACCATTAGTTGTATGTAGACCTTGTTATTTTATTTGATACAAGGAATGTTAAGGTGCCACAATGAGGTGGTGAGGTATCTGTTAGTTTTTCTTGGGTAGCTAGTGATGAGATGGTGGGAGTTTTCCAAAGCTATTTCATTGAGTAGCTATTTCAGTTTTAGTTTTCCATTACCATTGCAATTGTATCTTAGAGACTATTTATCTACTATTGAGTTGTACCAATTATACTATTTCCATTTTTATATGATATTATTTCTTATTTTACACTTATATTGTTTCTTCTTTTTGGGTGTATATATGTCATGTTCTCTAAATCAGGTTAGGTGAAATAATTTTCTCTAGTTGTTGTTGATGTTTGGGTATTAATCACCATCATGTGAGGATTCATAATTCCATTCAGGTTAGTTTCAGGTCAGGTAGGGTACCGATTTTTTAGTGTATTTGGGTCGGTTTTCCATAGTTTGGTTTCTATGGTTTAGATTCTCAGTTTTGGGAAGTTGGTAGACTAGAGAAAGTATTATTGGGACTCCGGGTAAGGTATGTTGTAGAGATTTTTGGGGCCACTCTTGTCATTAAAAGACTCATGTTACTATGGTATATTGGGAGGTATGTATCATGTTTTGAATTTTTGATATTATTATTATCTTACTCTTATGGTTTTTTGGATTAAACTATGATTATCCTGTTGTTTGACCATATATATGTTTTTGATGTGAAATGGTATTCCTCTAAGAAGTATCCCAATAGTTTCTCAGAAGGGTGAAAGGGATTCTCTGTAAGGTAATCTTCCTCTAGATAATAATCTTTTCAATATTATCATGTGTGTAGTTCGTGATTTATACCAAAATCTACATCAAGTACTGAACACATTTGTTGAGGTCCAACCAGGAGATGTAGGAGGAAGGATTTGATAACATGAGTTCTTCTGTGATAATCCACCACCCTTTAATAGTACAAGTGAGACCCATGAGGAGGAGGGATGACAATACAAGATTTATCACATATTTTACTTCTTAGATACACATGAGAAGATATAGGTAATGTGTGTGGTGTTCATACTCAAGGGTCCCAGTAAGCACTAGTGGGATTCCATGGTATAGGTGGATAGACATGTGGGATTAGATTAGAAGAGTTTTAAGACTGAATACTTTCAACAGTTTATTCTAGAGTCACTATTGATAGATAATTCTATAGAGATACTCTCCTTATATCAGGGAAAACATTCAGTGTCAGCATATGCTAGTCAGTTCGCAAAGTAGGTTCATTTCACTCTACAGGTAGGAAATAATTGCCAGTAAATGACCCATAAGTACATGAAGGGTTTGTGACTAGATATTATATTAAAGGTACTTATGTTGAATCTTTCTAACTATGTGGAAACAGTAGGAAATGAAATGATGGATGATTTGGATATGCTAGAAAAGTTTTTTTATTATTCATTTTCCCATCCACACAGTGTAAGAGTTTTTGTTGTGAAGGGGAGGAAGATGAAGTGGAATGATCCTCACTATAGTGGTGGGGGTTCTTATCGGTATAAGGCCTCCCCTGCACCATCGTTTACAAATAGTAGTGTTCTTTTGACTTTCTATCAATGTGGCATTGTTGGGCACACCTGACGTTCTTATTCCACACCAACAAGTATGTGTAATAGTTATGGATGATATGTCCATGTAATGTGTTTCTATAAAGCCCTATCTAAGGTTCATTATTGTAAATGATCAGCATCCCAAAGGGTAATACATCCCAGTTAAATTCATAAATAATATAGGGATCTATCCATAGGCCTCAATAGTGAATCACATTTACACAGTGAATGAGTTTTTGTTGGAGGTAGATATGGGTCTAGTTATAGTGAGAGGTACCATATTTATTGTATCCTCGATAGTGATTTCATTATTTAATATATTACCTCCAAATAATTCCTATTTTCCACTTTTATGGACATGACTAAACTTCTAATAGAACCCAGGTCTACTATAAGAGAGTTAGTGACATCACTTAGTAAGAGGAAAGTGCATGGGATTTAATTTCCTTATTATTCGGTGTTGATAGGTGATGAAGAGTTAGTCCGTGATTTATTCAATATTAATATATATCTATTTAATATCATCAGTGGTATAGATTATTATATCACTCGCCTTGATGAGGTTGACTATTTACATTAGTGTGTCTCATTCCTTGAGTCTGATGGGAGTTGTCAAGTGTTTCAGGGAATTGGGTTATGAGTTTATGTCATGTAAGACCTTCCAACCTAGATCTCATGAGTTTTTTTATACTATTGTAGTTTATCTTGATGAAATTTATTTTTGGGGTAATCTTCCCTTTTCTGTTATGGAATTTCATAGTGTTTTCCCTAATGATTTATTTAGTCTTACCCTAGAGAGGGAGGTAGATATTACGACTGATCTGGTGTCAGATATGCAGTTGATCATGATACCCTCTTACCATATAGTGTCAATAGATATGAAAGATATCAAGATTCATTTGGATGGTCAAATGAATAATGGTTTTTTTCACCCAAGTGTTTCACCATGGGAAACCCTAATGCGCTTTTCTATGAAGGATGATAGTTCAAATTGTTTGTGTGTGTACTATTGAAATTTGGACAAGGAAATGGTTATGAATAAGTATACTTTGACCTATTTGATTATTTTTCTGACCATTTAAAGGGGAAAACATGGTATTTTGAAAATCAATCATAATTTCGGTTATCATCAGCTCAAATATTTTCTGTCTCATATAATAAAGAAGACTATTTGTATGGAATGAATTTAAAAATTGGTTTATGGAACCAAGAAGTGATGTTTTGGGGAACATTATTTCTGATAATGGATTGTTATTTGATCATGAGAAGGTGAAGGTTGTCTTTTCATTGGAATATCCATGAAATATCATTGAGATTCAGAGCATCATTAGAATTATTGGGTACTTTTGAAAGTTCTTCATGGGGTTCGTAAGGTTGGAATCAAATTTGAATTCTAATACTGGGAAATGGGTGAAATTAATTTGGGATGAAAAGTGGTAGTCTTATTTGAATGAACAAAAATGAATTATAACATCATCTTTTATTCTAATCATTACTATGTTCGATAGAGGTATGTCATTTTTTGTGAAGCTTCTAATGATGGTTTGGGTTTCATGCCTATGTAGGAAACCATTTGGTGTCTTATAGATCTTTCCAGCTTCAACCACAAGAGAATAAATACCCCACTCATGATATTTAGTTTTAGGTAGTCATTCATGTGATTAAATTTTGGAGGCATAATACTTATAAGGATATATTATCAAAACATTCAGACCATAAGATTCTAAGCTATATCCTTTAGTAAATATACATGAATCATAGATAGAGGTGGTGTGTGGAGTATATTCATAAATTTTACATTAACATCATCTATACCCCAAGGAAGGGGAATGTGTTTTAAGAAACTCGTTGTTGTAATGTACCAGCACATTCTTTTCTAAAATTAGAAGAGGATGGCATCCTAATTCAGCACTTCTCTTAGTTGCAACTAGATCCTCAGGAGAACATTTTAGTTATGGTTTTGACCAGTGTTCTGTTATCATAATCTCATAATGAGTCCACTCTACTGGATCAATTGTGAGATGATGAATTCAGTCGAATTCAAGAAACCATATATGGTGGGGAGACCATTTTTTGTTAGTATATCTCTTTTGATGGTATTCTCTATTTTGGGGATTGGTTTTTCATCCTGAAACCTATAAGAATATCAGTTTTGATAGGTTTTCATAGTTTTTTAGGGACCATTGATAAATTAATTAATAATAATGTATTTTTATATTATATGATGATTTCGACAACTAGTTAGGAATCCTGAAATTACAAATTATGGGTCCTACCATTAGAAATTCTAACTGGTAAAGAAAGAGTATCTAAAAAATTATGGTTCTCTCCATCCTCTTCTGGTACCAGTTTGGAAATGGGAAAAGGTGTCCATGAACATTATTATTAGATTACCATAGACTCTATGATGGAGTAATACTTTATAAGTTTTTATTGATCAGTTTAAAAATTAATTTCACATCATTCTGATCAAGGACCCCACTAAGGTTGGCGACCTTGATAATCTATATGTGAAATAGCGTATGAGGTTACATGGGTTCCCCTCTAGAAATTTTCTGTATAGGGATAATAGGTTTACCATATGGGTTTGTAAGAGTCTCTAAGAAGTGATGGGGACTCAGGTCAGGTTTAGTATGGATTTCCATTTACATACAGATGGTTAGATAGAGTGTGCTATTCGGATCCTAGAGGGAGTAGTTCATCCCTATGTCTTAGATTTTGGTGGATAGTGGGGTATCCATCTAGGAATTGTTTATATTTTTATAAAAAATGTTATTAGTCTTTGGTAAAAATGGCTAACTTTGAAGATTTAAATCCTCACCCATGAAGGGCAACTCATTATTGGGAAGAGTTGGGTGAGTAATCTTTTGTAGGACTGAGTCTTGTTTAGGAGAAGTTGGAGAGGATTCATGATATACATCATCTTATATTTATATATCAGAGTCTTCAAAATTTGTATGTTAATATTTTTCATCATAGTTTATAGTCTTTGATTGTTGATCTTGTTTTCTTAAATGTATCTCCTTAGTTAATTCATTGTTGACTTGGAAAATAGGGAAAGTTGGGTGAAGATATGTTGGAAAATTTGAGGTCACCGAGTGGGATGAGAAAGTTTCGTATTAGATTTAATTTCTTTTTTTGTGGATGTGTATTCATGATGTTTTCCTCATATACCGTCTCAAAAATTACCATCCTGATCGCACCCATGTTTTGAGTTGGTAATAAATCTAGTTTGATCCATATGTTTCTTTTGTATAGAAACCAGTAGATATCGTTGACTCTCATGTGAAAGTCATCCATGGGAAATTGATTTCAATTGTTAGATTATTATAGAAAGACATATCAGATTCTCATGATACATAGAATCACACATCATCAATGAGGGAGTAATGGCCCCGCCTTTTTCTGAACATCCTTGTTCCACATGACTTCCTAGGGAAATAAATTCTTATGGTAGGGAGTCTTTAACAAAATTTTATTTTCATTCAAGTATTTCTCGTCTCTCTTTTAATTTCCCTCTTTTATTGTTAGGTCCACTAGGTTAGATAACCTGAGAGGGGGGTGAATCAGGGTATGATAGATTGAAATAACTGCCCTTATTGATCTTGTTTTCTGTTAAGAAAAACTATCTTCTCTCCCTTTCCTGTAGCAATGTATAAACAGAAACTAACTCATGCACAATATACATCAATTTTTACATGGATTTCCCTCACTGGTCTATGTCCAAGGATCATACACTGGCGATGTGCTGATTTACCAAATCCACTAAAATTGAACTATTGTTTAAAATGTTCGAAGAAGACTCACTGTCCCTTCTGGTTTACAACCAATCATGATGTGAAATCTCACTGGTCTCCAACTGAAGTGTGCTCACTACTTCTTTGGAAGATACACTCATAGTTTACAAACATGTAGGTATCTTCGTTATCACTAATTAAATATTAATCTTTATTTATTGATAGATTCTCTGTTGATATCCAAATTTTATCCTTAGTTGAATCTCTCTTTGCACTGGGTGTACAGGGTAACCCCAAATTTTACGCGCAGCCTCTGCACTGCCTTGCACGTAATTCCCTGATTTTTCACGAAATCAACATTTCGTGCAACACTTGTTTTACATGCAGGCACTTATTTTATGTGCAACAGTCTATTTTTACAAGTAGAATTTTCTTTACGTGCAAACACTTATTTTACACGCAAACTTGACGTTTACATGCAAACACCTGACTTTACTCACAAACTTTATATTTATGTGCAACTCTCTTTCGAATTCCATTTTCACATGTCAGAGCTCAGATACTCTCTAAGCCTTGAGCTCTACCGAATGAGAGATATCGGCTCATATTTATAGGCAAACTTGACCCTTGCGTGAAGAAACCTCCTTGAGCATGTAATCCTCTTTGAGCATGGAAAGCACATATTCCATGCAACACCGTTTTTCGTACACTACTCCAATATTTCGCGCACCTCATTCCTTGAGAGTGGAAATAACTTCTTTCATGCAACACCTTTTTTCACGCACTGCTCTAATATTTCATGCACCTCATGCCTTTTCTAATTTTCAGGCTTCAGATATCAAAATACCTCTTACACGAACAACTTCATTCCTCTATTTCGCGCACCACGCCAATATTTCATGCACCACATTCTTTTTCGCAATCCGTTCCAATTTTTCATGCACATCCCTTTTCCAAAAACACATCTCTCCATTTTCCAATTTTTAAGCCCAAAAATTTGGAAAACACTTGAAAACAGTGCCACCTTGTATCTTCAATTTCTGTACCACCTCTAGATCATCCATTCCTTTTTCGGGGTTCTTCTATCAGCCATGGATAGCCAACAACATCTCTTGAACCTAAAAAATCCCCATGTAAACCCCCTTTGTCAACAAATTATACATTGTGGTCTTCTTTTTCAATAAACACAACATAAAGGCCCACTTTTTCAACAAACACAATTACCACTAGAATGATTCAATGATACCTTGAGGTATTTTTTCCCAAAAATTACCCCTTTGGGTTTGTTGAAAACTCTTCTCATAAAAATTCTTTTCACTTTGTTACCTCATTAAAGATTCTTCCAACCACTACAACCATTCGCCTCTTTTGATTCCAATCACGATCAAGGATTTACTCAACAGATACTCTAATCCCACATGAACAATTCTCAGTGTGAGAAACAAGAGTAAATGAAAATTTCTTCAATGAATCGCTTCATTTCAGACACCATCTATTGAAACCAAACTGATACCAATTGCTAAACTGACACGAATGGTTGATACCACACTGATACCAATTATTAATAGCAAGAAACCTTATGACACCATTACAACACCACTCTTATTATTTTATCACGATCCTCAACTATCATGATATCTACTTTTTGATCGATAACTTCTAGCATCATCAGATTTAATACTCTCCCCTATCTCATAACTCTCCCCTATCTCACTGCTCCACTTGTCAGATTCTCCTCATGTCTTTGACTAAGACATTTTCTCCCTTCCTTAGCCTCAGTTTCTCCCCCTTGAGGAGTCACTATTTCTCCCCCTTTGTCAATGAACCCAAAGTTCACTCCTCTATGGTCTGAGACATTATAAAGAACACATATTAGCACAGTAGATAAAAACACACCATACCTCGAGGAGAGGGGGAGGCCACATCCACAATTTTCAAGTGTGGGGAGTCGACTAGACTCCCAGAGCTAGTCGATACCTCTCAAATGCATCCTTGGGTAAGGACTTTGTCAGAATGTCTGCAACCTATAGCTATATAGGCACATTCTCCAACTTCACTAACCCCCACTCCACTTTATCCTTGATTAAATGATATTTTATATCAATGTGCTTTGTCCTCGTGTGATGGACATGATTTTTGATAAGATTTATAGCACATGAGTTTTCACAATGGATTCCAATCAGAGACATCACTTCAACTCCCATATCATCAAGCTACTGCTTCATCCACAATAACTGTGTGCATGCTTGAGTGGTAGCAATGTACTCAGCTTCCATAGTGCTTAATGAAATGAAATCTTGCTTCTTTCTTAGCTAAGAAATACATAGTCCATCAAGATAGAATGCACCTTCTGATGTTGATTTCTTATCATCCGTTGAACCATACCAATCTGCATCAGTATATCCCAATAACTCTATTTGAGATTTTCCATTATACCTCAAGCTGAAATCCACCATTCCCTTGATATACTGAAGTATTTGTTTCACTGAAACCATGTGACTTTCCTTGGGATTACTCTAATATCTCAATTCTTGTCATGTGGCGAATGCAATGTTAGGCCATGTCTTGGTCAAGTACAACAAACTTCCAATAATTTTCCTATATTCTGTGATATTAACTGCCTTTTCATCCTCATCTTTGGATAATTGCATTTGGGTAACAACCAGAGTCTTCTTCTCCTTGGAATATTCCATTCCAAATCTCCTCAGAATCTCCTTGGAATATTTGAATTTAGAGATAAATGTGTCATTCCTTCCTTGTGTTACTTGTATACCATGGAAGAATGTCATATCACCAATCATAGACATTACAAACTCATGTTTCATGAATTTGGAAAATTGTATGCATTGTGCTTCATCTGATCCTCCAAATATTATTTCATCAACATAAACCAGCACCATTATCCATTGATTACTATTGTTGTCGAAATAGAGATTGTAATCAACTCCTCCACGATGAAAGACAAGCTTTTTAAAATATTGATCAATCCTTGAGTACCATGCTCTTGGTTCTTGTTTCAGCCTATATTGTGCTTTCTTAAATCGAAAAACTTTGTTCTCTTCTTCATGAATGATAAAGCCATCTGGATGCTCAATATAAACTTTTTATTCCAAAACCCCATTTAAAAATGCAGATTTGACATCCATTTGGAAAACTATGAATTTCTATTGTACTATAATGGATAGGAATAGTCTGATTGTCTCCATCCTTCCAACCAGTGTGAATGTCTCATCGACATCAACACCCTCTATTTGGGTGTATCCTTTGCACACTAGTCATAATTTCTTTTGAATCACTATTCCATCTTCATTCATCTCGTTGTGATAGATCCATTTTGTCCCGATGACATTCTTATCTATCATCCTCAAAACAATCTCCCAAGTCTAATTATTCTCAATTTGATCCAACTCTTCATTCATATCCGGAACCCAGTTTTCATCTTTAGATGCATCAGTAAATCATTTAGGCTCCACTTCAGATAAGAAAGATGTCTACTACAGTGATTTCATTCTTCTTATCTGAACTAAGGCTGATTGATCACCAATGATATTATTCCTATCAATTTCAGCTTGCCTTCTTGGATTCTGTGTAGATACAGATTTTTCTTCCTCATTCTCATCATTGGTATCTTCTTCTGAATCGATATCGGTCACTTCGGCTCCCACTACACTGCTTTCCTCTTCATCACTTTCATTAGGGATTTGTTCACTATGATGTTGAACATTTTCATCATTTTCCACAACAGTGACATCATTGCTCCCAATTAATTTTCCCAATATTTTATTAAAGCATTTAAATTCATTTCTTTTTCTTGTGTAGCCAAGGAATATTCCCTCATCTTTGTGTGACTCAAATTTCTTGTCTTTTTCTTTTTTGAGTATAAATAACTTACTTTCAAAGATTCAAAAATACTTCAAAATTGAATTCTTCTCGTACCACATCTCATATGGAGTCTTTCAATCCTCCAGACACAACAGACCTCTATTAGAAATGTAGATCGATGTAAGCACTACTTCCTTCCATAATTTCTCTAGTTGGTGTTTTTCTATAAGCATAATTCTTTCCATGTTGTTGATGATCCTATTTCTCATTTCAACCACTCCATTCTGTTGTGGAGTTTGTATTGAAGAAACATGATGTATTATCCCATGTTTCCTGAGATTGTCTTCTACCTGACTGTTTTTGAATTCAGTACCATAGTCAGTACGAAACATCAAAATTTTCTGCCCAAGCATCCTTTCATATTCCCTCTTATGTTGTTTTAGGAAACTAAACACATCATACTCATGGTAAATGAATAATAACCATACCATTCTACTATATTCATCAATGAAAAGAACATAATACATTTTTCCTTCAATGGATCTTGGTGACATAGGTCCACATACATCAGCATGCACCAATTCAAGCACTCGTGTTGACTTCCTTACCTTCACTTCATACATTTTTCTAATGATATTCCCTTGTTGATAGTCATCGCATGTATGTGTATGATCACGTGACGACTTATGGAGGTCTCTTACTGCTTCACACTTTACTAGATCTTCCAAAGATGGTTGACATAGATGACCAATTCATTTATACCACAACTTTTTTTCTTCCTCTCTAAATAGAAAACACATATCTTCTTATCCACCTAAAATGTAGAGATTTTCCTTTGTCCTTTTTCCCTATAGAACCACTACACCATCTCATCATTTGACGATACATATCTTCTTATAAAACCATATAGATTTCCCTGAGTCACACATTTGGCTGACACTAATCAAACTGTGACTGAGACCTTCTACTGCTAAGAAATTAGCACGTCTCATCTCTTTTCCACCAAACCTGGCCTTCCCTAAGCCAATAATCTTCAGGCCTTCATCGTTTCCAAACTTGAAAAATCCTTCTTTGTCATATTTTATTCCTATAACTAGATCCTTATTTCATGTCATGTAAGTCGTTCAAGCACTATCAAGTATCCATAGACCAGAACGGTCTAATGCTTTAAGGGCAATTTTAGAAACCACTTCATTCTCTACTCTCTTCTTCTTGGTCCAAATTTTGGTCTTCACACATGTCATAGATTGAGGATTCTTATTTTTCTCATAGTATGATGGACCGACTTCATCTTGAAATGATCTAAAATGATTTTTCATTTTCAACTCACCTGTTGGTTTGTTGATTTGCTGCTTGCAACTAATTTGATTCTTCTTTGGCACATTCCATTGTATAGTAGATATACATTATCTATCCATGTTCCCAAATCCTTCACACCAAAATCAATTCCCTTAAAAATATGTTCTAGAGAACCATTGTAGGTTTCGCTTCCACCTCTGTTCATGGGCCCTTCGGTTTCTTCTAGATATAAAACACACATTTTGTGAGTGTACCATCTTTCCACAATAACAACACCTAATGAAAGGTGCATTCCAATGTTTCACTTCTGTACAGTCAGATGTCCCTTGGGTTCTATGAATTTCCTGATTCTGATTTTTTCCCACATCAATTTTCATCCATGGAATAGGCACTTGCAGTCTAACTTCAAGCCTAATTTCTTTCTATATTTGATAGATCCCCAAATCAGACTTAACATATGAATTCAATCATTTCTTCTTTCCTATTGAAATACTAGTATCTTCTTTCATCTTTTCAGTCTTTTGAATGATCTTCTTTCTCAAAAACATGATGAGAATGAGTTTTTATTCTTGTTCCTTAACTTTTTATCGCAGATCGATAACTTCTCCTTAATGTTCATTGATATGCTTGATCTTATATTTCATTATGTTATTCAATCCATCGATCTCGCTTTTCTGTTCATCTATCTTGATTTTATACTCACTAACCGATTCTGAGTCCTCTGGTGTTAGCGACTTGAGTTTTTCAATTTCATCCATTAACTCAGACTTATCTTATTCTTGCTACTGCATATAGAGTTTGGCATCATGATAAACTTTGTTGGATTTCTTTTTTTAGGCCTCCAAACATCTATCTCTTCAAGCGCAGCATCTAACTCATCTTGCATATCAACTCTTCCTTCAACTTCTTCTTCTTCACTAATGGATGTTTCTTCATTTTTTTGAGTAATGCCAACAACTTCCACCATAGAATTTTCTCCATGATCTTTGAAGTTCTCTATCTCTTAAACCTCCTCAACCTCAGATTCATTTAAACTATCACATTCATATGAAAGGAGATTCTTCTTCTTAAATAAATTTCTCTTGAACTGCTTCTTGCCTTTCCCATAGGCTGAAGGATTCTTCTTGGGAATTTCAACTTCATAGTCATCATCATATTCTTGTAACTTTTTCATACACCTTGCTAGAAGATGACCAACCTTTCCACTTCAAAAACTAGCTAGTGGAAGTTTCCCCTTGAAATTTCCTTTTCCTATTGGAAAATTTAAAGAATGAAATGACATCACCTCATATGCCTCTTCAACTTCCTGAGAATCATAAATGGTGAGCTTCTTCATGGCCTTAAATTACACCTCCTTATATTTCCCCTTTTCCATCGCCTCATTATCATAATTCCTCATTTCATATGAAACCAAGGTACTATGAAAATAGTCCAATGTTAGCTCTTTTGGATCCTTGTCTTGAATTACTGAAACCTTTGGATTGAAGTGAGGTGGAAGTTTCCTCACGATGCACTTCATGATCCTTATGTCTTTAATTACTTCACCAAGACCTCTCATGTCTTCCAATACAACATTTACCTTATCAAATAATGCATCAATAGACTCATTTGGGTTCATTATAAGATCTTCATACTTTTTCCATAAAACTTGCATCTTTGCTTCTCTGATCTTTGAACATCCTTCATATATGATCAAAAAAAATTCCCACATGGGGTGTGATGTTTTTCATGAAATCACCTTCGTATATATAGCATTGGATAGGTCTCCCACTAAAGCATTGATTCCCTTAGTGTTAGCATCCAATTCTCTTTGATCAGATTCTGATAGTGCACCGCTATTAATATCAGATGTTATACCATGAATTTCTGCTGTAAACACATCCATTATCAATGATCAGAAGTAGTCTTTCATCCTATTATTCCATAAATAAATGTTTTTCCCATCGAATATCAGAATACCTTTATGATTAGTGACATCCATTTGAGAGAGAAACACTGATAACAACCATTTTCTCTGATACCAATTGTTAGGTCCACTAGGTTAGATACCCTAAGAGGGGGTGAATCAGGGTATGACAGATTAAAACAACTATCACTATTGATCTTGTTTTTCTGTTAAGAAAAACTATCTTCTCTCTCTTCCCTGTAGCAAAGTATAAATAAAAACTAAATCATACACAGGACACAACGATTTTTTCTTGGTTCACCCTTACTGGGCTACATCCAAGGATCATACATCAGCGATGTGCCAATGTACCAAATCCACTAAAAGCGCACTTCTGTTTACAATTTTCAAAACGGAATCATTGTCCCTTCTGGTTTACAACCAATCATGATGTGAAATCTCACTTCTCTCTTAACTTAAGTATGCTCACTTCTTCTTCAGAAGATGCACTCACAGGTTATAGATTTGTAGGTCTCTTCATTATCACTAATTAAATATGCATATTTTACTATTGATAGATGATCTATTGATGTCCAACCTTCATCCGTAGATGAATCTATCTTTGTACCGGGTGTACCGGGCAACCCCAAATTTTACTCGCAGCCTCTACACTTCCTTGCACATAATTCCCTGATTTTGTGAAAAATCCACTTTTTGTGAAACACCTATTTTATGCGCAAACACTTATTTTATGTGAAATAGTCTATTTTTATGCGCAGCCATTGCTTTACATGCAAACACTTCTTTTATGGTCAAACTATACATTTATGCGCAAACACATGACTTTACGCGCAAACTTTATATTTATGTGCAATTCAATTTTGTATTCCAATTTCGCATGTTGGAGCTTGAATACTCTCATTGTCTTGAACTCTGCCGAATGAGAGGGGTCACCTCTTATTTATAGGAAAACTTGACCCATGCATGAAAACCCCTCCTTGAGTGCATAATCCTATTTGAACGCGAAAAGAACATCTTTCGTGAAACAATGTTTTTCGCACACTACTCTAATATTTCGTGCACCTCATGACTTGAGTGTAGAAATCACATCTTCCACGCAACACCGTTTTTCGTGCACTACTCCAACATTTCACACACCTCATTCCTTTGCCAATTTTCGAGCTTCTGATCTCGAAATACCTCTTCCATGAAAAACTCTATTCTTCTATTTCATGCACCACACCAACATTTTGTGCACCACTTTCTTTTTCATACACCACTCCAATTTTTCGTGCACCTCCCTTTTCCAAAAACACTTATCACCATTTGTCAATTTTGAGGCCCAAAAATTTGGAAAACACTGGAAAACGGTGCCACCTTGCGTATTTTCTTTCTATACTACCTAAAAATCGTCCATTACTTTTCCAGATTTCTTCTAACAATCATGGATAGCCAACAATATCTCTTGAACCTGAAAAATCCCCATGTAAAACCCCTTTGTCGAAAAATTGGTCATTGTGGTCTACTTTCTCAACAAAAAAACATAAAGGCCCACCTTTTCAATAAACACAATTACCTAAAAAATGATTCCATGATACCTTGAGGGATTTTTTCCCAACATTTTTTCATCGAATTTTGGTCAATTTGAGAATATAGATAATTTTTGGGGGGAAATGACCTAATGTTCAGGGGTGTATGTTTGTTAGAATAAATGGAAACCAGATATAAATGTGAAAAAGGATTAAGTGGATGATCTTTAGGGTCCTAGATGACCTATGGGACTTTTCTATGTGTTTCTTTAGAATATTTCTTTTGGGAATTTTCATATCATTAAATGGTTAAAAACTTGAAACATTTACTTGGATGATGTGATGAACTATTGTAGATCATAAAATGTTTACACGATGTGAAAATAGTTCACATCTCATAATGTTCATTCTGTTTTTTTAATCGAGGAGATGCCTTTTTCTATGTATATTATTTTCATGGATTTCATTTTATGAACCTAGGATTCATATCAAGTAATGTGCATGACCTATAGGGTTTTATCCACTTCATATCTAATTATATTTCATTCGATGTGTTGTCTCCACTATCAAATGATAGGATCTCTTCCATGTGATTTTGGGGACCTCATAACATCACATATCATTTTGTTTGATGATTGATCTTCATTGTAGTCACATTGAATCTTTTTGGGTAAGGGACCTTTGTCTCTTTCTATGTTGTAGGACACAAAAATGTCATTCTTCTATGTTTTCAAATCCTTTTTTCATGCGTTGTTATTCCTTATTGATCCTTTTTAGAAATTTTATGTCATCCTCCCCCGAAGGATGATCTTTGTGTTGGTTGTAATGTGGTGTGCGATTTTAATGAGTTTCATGTTGTTTTATCTTCCCTTCCAACCATAATTATTGTTTAACTAATTCTAATATATAAGGATTTATTCGAGGCCCTCTATTATTGTCTTTTCATTCTTCTATGTTCTTGGATCTCGTTGAGGTCATGTATAAATGAAGTTTGAGATAGGTGGTTCTGTATCTAACCAATATTATATGAATCTTAAATTCACTAGTTCTGATAATATTTTTTTAGAAATAGAATATAATGAATGATTGATTGATTTTTGTGTGTATGAAAATGTGTTTTGGACAAAAAATATGTTTTCCCCTGATGTTATTAAAATAAAAAGGTATTTTCATTGTATTATGAAATTGATTTATGAAATGGATTTTAAAGCATGGTTTTGACGAAATGGGTTCAATAATGTATCACATGGGAAGCCTTCGTTACTTAGGTGGACGGTGTAGTATTTGGAAATGACCAATGACACTATTTTGGGGTTCCACCATGGGGTTATCATGTTCTACCTTGTAATATTGTTCAAAGTAATTGTTAGACCTATTTGGAGGTTCACCTGATAGGGTATCATCTTCTAAATAGACTCAATGCATATATCTAGAGACATGATTCACATGATTGTCCATGTTTGGGTACCAGTGTTCTAGCTAGCCTAGCCTATATTGTTTCATGGTGTGATTTACCTATTCTTATAGTATGTACTAATTTGGATTTGATATGATATGTGATATTCATTGAAACTATTTTACCAAGATTGATTAAAAAGGTGGAAAAGTGGATTTATTTACCATGCTTTTTATATAAAAATTGTTTAACTAATTATCATGCCTTATTTTCCTTAAAATTGTGCATTGTCTAGATTTTTTTACAAGGTTCTATTATGGAACACCTGGGTGTTATACTACTAAGCCTATTTAGATCACACCATGTAAACCCCTTCAATGGTGCATAGAACTTGTTATGTCTTTCAATGAAGGGAGAGGAAGGAAATCACAATGAGGTGGTGGGGTTTTTCTTAGCTGTAGGAACATGATTTTTCCTTTGAGGTATGGTTTTCCTTTTTTTCACTTAAGAAAAAGAGGGAAAACTGGCTAGGTGATGACTGCAAAACTGTTACATGACATGGATTAGGGTTACACACTGTGTAATCCTAAGTACATGCTATGCAATTTATAGCTATGTGATTGCCATACATGGCATGTAGGGGAGTCAGAAAGAAAGAGGGAACTAGCCCAGTACATGCCATGTACTTTCTAGTGCATTCCATATATTCATGTCGGTAGGATATTGCAATGACGTGGAAAGGATTTTAGAAATTTTGAAAAAATCAACCATATACATAGCATGTATCCTCAAGTAAACATCGTGTACATTTTTTTGTTAAAATAGGCAGTGTCTTTATTTTCTTTAGATGGATAAAGGGCTCCTCATCGGGTTCATGAACGACATCCCTATATGATGTTTTGGCTCTCAATCATTCATCTGAACTCCAATTTGAACATTGTCTGGTGCATTGGAACCCAATCAATAAGATCTTTTTTCTCCTTGAGCCATTATTTGTGATTTCACTTCTGAACCTAGTTATCAGACCTTGATAATTTATTCTCATTTTTTATATTTTAATTAAGGGTTGATGATGGATGAGGAGTGGCATACGTGTATGAGGTAGGTGGTTCATACCTTGTTTTGTGTTTTCACGAAAATTTGGGGGTTTCATGTTTTTTTCAAAATGATGGTTATTGAGAAAGATCCCTATTTTCTTCATATTTAATTGACTGTATTCCTTCTCGCAAACCATTGGGCATTCCCTTACCTTTATCATGTGAGAAAGGTCGGTCTAGAGGTTGTCTCTCCATTTGACATTTTTTTTCAAGGGTTCCAAAATGGTTATAATTTTTTTGGTATGGTTTAAACTATTTAGTTTATATTGCTAAATCTTGATTACACTATTTAGAGGAATTCAATGCCTCTGTTCTATTGTGTTATAGTTCGTAGCTTGTGTAATTCAATATGTTTAAATTGAATTATTTGTTTAAAGTGCTATTTTTTATTTATATTTATGTAATTCTTCATATTATATATGTTAAGGCCCTTGGGGTTGAGACGGGAATTCCATGAGGTTGGGATGGCATGACCATCAGACTTTAGTGATGCTGATCAAAGGTTGGGCTTGGCCCAGATTTTATTGGGTTGTTTTGACTACAGGATTGGGAATCATGGACGTCTCTTTGATGTTGTGTGACTATAAGGTTGGGCATGGCCCATGATAATTGGATGGAATGGCCATTAGATTTGAGTGACATGGTCAATAGGGCACAAGGTGCCAGAGATGTTGTGGTTTAGGTTCCTTATTTGATGATTTCTGCTCACCTGTGAGGTAAAAAGCACTAATTGAGTCATGTTCACATAGGTAGACTTTGTGATGAGGTGATTTTGACCACTCGTGTGGGTAGAGGCCCATGATTGTTTCATTTTAGGTAATATTAGTTTGTGGCTGCTTGTTGTGGAAATATGGTGGAAGGTGAGGAGCCTTCGTATGATAGTGATGATGCTATCGGGTTAGAGACTAAGGCTCACCATGATTGAGGTCATGAGCATGGATATTTATTTTATGATATACACCATTATTCTTCTGGTTGTCATGCCATAGGATGGTGTGATCTTATGAGCAGGGGTCCTTAGGATCATGATACTATTAATTGGAGTTCTTTTAGGATGCTGATACTTTGAGACACAAGGTGTCAGGAGGCACATGGTTCTGAGCTATGTGATTGGAGTGGAACCTTAGGGTTCACTAGGAAATTGTGAATACATGAGTACCTTTGTCCATGGGCTAAATACTCTCCATGCCTCTAAGATTCTGACATTAGATGAAATAGGTGACGCTCCCTGGTGGCTGCTGGGAACCAGTGGAGGTGGTATTTATTATTGCTCGGATCTTTTTACCTATCATAGTGTTATTTACTTCTTAAACACTTTTACTAGGTCTGAACCATTAGGTGGTATCCTACTAAGATTTGTCTCACACCCTGCATGGTTCCTTCATGACACGTGTAGACTTTATGGTTTTATGTATTCGTAAAGGGTCAACATTAAGAGATGGGTATTAGTTTTGTTTGGAATGAAGATTAGCATGGACCTTGAGGTTATGCCAAGCTAGAGTTTTACTTTTGTTTATATTTCATTCCTGTATCAGCATACTTATTTATATGTACCTATAGTGGTTAGCCATGGGTTCTTTTTGTGTATTGACATGTATGACCAGATATGGATTCATGCCTTGTTTTTCTTCAGCAGTAGTTGCAAGTGGTGTTTACCATGCTATTTTGTTTACTTTCTGCTATAGTTTTCTCTATATTTCTTCTACTTTTTTGTTCTAGTTCAAGTCTGATGAGTCATTTATTTTCCACTGCATGTTATTCTATTACTCTTGGACTATTACCTTTATCTTCCTCCAATAGGTTATAGGATCCCCAATATAAATTTTTATACCCTCTCTTCTAATCAGAATCCATTGGCATTCAGGGAAATTTACCAAAGGTTAGTTACAACTTGATCGATAGCACTTTTTGGGTGGTTGTTCAGGTTTGGCATGTTACAAAGTTGTATCAGAGAGATTTTTAGCATGGATTTAGTAAAAAAATTTGACTGGATTCTAATGAGATTGATACATTATTTTCTACTGTCCTTACTATTTAGGTTATGGTAGACTAGATACTAGTTTTGATTTGAACTAGGTCTATATCTTGTGCTTGGGTTCCTGCAACCCCAGGTATGAGGGACAGACCAAGTTTCCTTGGGTGGGAATTTCTTTTTTAATTTTTCTCAGATTATAGTTTATATAATTTCCACCATGGTGGATCACTTGGATTCTGATGATTATTGATTGTGATATGTGACCCATGACTCAATATGTTAAGGGAGAATTAGACCTTGGCCCTGTAAACCAAGGCCTGGTTGTTTTTCTTTTGATAGGCACATTTTTAGTGTATTTCAATTTTATAATTGCATGTAGTATTTTTAATATGTTTAAACCATGTGATATATATCAATTTCCATGATTTAGAATATTTTCAAATGTGAAATTTGATATTATATGCATTAAATTTATGTGAAAAATTGCACGTGGCATGTGATTGGGCCTGGCTCTTATAGGAGAAGGTAGGTACTATGGTTTAGGTGATTTTGATCACAAAGATTGGGTGACTTGGTCATCGTATTGAGTCAATGGTGGTTGTTAGGATGGGCGTGTCTAGGGGATTTTGTGATACCTAGCTCTATTGAGGGATGGTAAGGAGACCATGAGTCTGGGATACCATGGGGCATGGTTGCAATGGGGGGAGAGTAAGAGTAGTTATTATGTTTTTCCTCTTTATTTATTTACCTATCTGTATTATATATATTCTTATATATTTGTGTTTTATGACCATTAATGGTAATCATTAGGTTCCTCATAGATGGATCAGATAAAGCGTTAGGTAGGTGATGGTATAGTTTTGCAGGAGCACGATCAGGTTCAGACTCTTGAGGTTCAGGCAGAGCATGAGCCATAGGTACAATCTTAGGGATATGATCAAGTTTAGGATCCAGTGTAGGTAGGATAACTCCTAGGATTGATAGCATTCAGGTGTCGATCGAAGAGTATCTCCAAACTATCCTGATACGTGTCTTGCAGGGGACAAAAAATGTGCTCAGGGTACAAATCCATCTATGATATTTCTTACTCAAGAGTTCCAATCATAGAACCCACCACATTTTCATGGTGAGGGTGGTCCTTAGGCAGTTGATAACTAGATAGAGAAAATTAAGATTATCTTCAAGCATCTGGAGATGCCTCTAGGGTGTAGGGTAAAGCTGGCGACTTATATGCTGAAAGGATCAACAAAGCACTGGTGGAATGTGCAGGATCAGGCTCGCAGACATATGGGACAAGCCTAAAAGGACATTGGGAATAAATTATTTGAGCACTTTTTACCGGAGATGCTAATGGAGGAGAGAGATATGGAGTTCCTGATCCTTTAGTAGGGTGACATGTCCATCATGGACTGTGTAGTTACGTTCACTGAGCTATCCTAATTTTCTATAGTTATTGTAGGTGATGACACTTTGAGGGTGAGGAACTTTTAAGATGGCTTACGGCATGCCATTTGGGTGTAGGTAAAAATATTGAGGCTCACCTCATTCTTAGAGGTGGTGAATCAGGTGCGTATAACCAAGGGAAACATGACGAACTGGTCTCACATTGGGCTAGGAAGAGGATTCAATTGATGGTTTAGATAGAAGGAAACAAGGTTGGTATGAGTTCCAGCATGTTTCCCAATCCAAGTACATAGCTAGAACACATCGTGGTAGTTAATCATTAGTTTTCTTTCAATGTGGGAAGCCAGGTCATGTCTGGACATAGTGTGTTAGGTCACCAAATGAGTGTCGGTCTTATGGAAAGGTTGGGAATCTTAGGAGGTTCTATAGGAAGCCTTATCATATAGCCGGTAGGTAGGGACCAGGGTAGAAAATGGGGTTGAGGGTCGGTCAAGATTGGTACCAAGTGAGGGTGGCCAAGGTTCATCTACACGCGGGGGACGTGTTAGAGACATTGGGACCCAACCCCAGGCTTAGTGGCTGGTGGCTGGTGTAACTCTGCAGGGAGGATAGTTTTTAGCTAGCCATGTGTAAGGCCAGGTGCACGCCGTGGATCTTCCATGGTCTAAGCAGGGTAGTGACCAGATGATGGTAAGAGTTCCACCATGGGAATGGTCATGATTTTCCTTTTTTGGCATATCATGTTCTCGCATGTCTTTTTTGAGTGCACGAGGTGCACAACATTTATGTGGACTAACCAGATGATGCTTGGTGGGTTGGTACCATATCAGGTGCATGGTTATATATATATATATATATATGAGATTCTTGGAATCTGGAGCATCATTGGATTCGTGTTTTGAGGTTCTTAGGCCGTGGGGCATCCATGGGATGGGGGTTACATGAGGTGCCTTGGGCATCAGGGAATTGAGGATGCGATTGTGATTGAGGTGCAAGAACAATGTTATTTGGATCATCCAAGGGATGTAGGGCCTAGTTGTTCCATGGGTTCCATGGGATGGAGGTGGACACCAATATGGTGTGGGATATTATTAGGTGTCGGAAGTGACACAGAATAACCTGATGGGGTGCTTGGGTGACGATGCATCATGGGAGGACCATGGGTTCAGAAATAGGTCGATGAACCTTTATTTGATTTGAACTTTGGTCCAGAATGTTTATGTAATGTTCCTTTACCACCCTTGGAATTGAAAATGGGGGATGAATTTCTTTAAGGGGGAAGTTTGAAAGAACTCAGTTCTTCCTTTCTGGTACGAGTTTCTTTTTTTGGGTTGTACTTAAGAAAAAGAGGGAAAACTGTTGAAGTGATGACATCAAAACTATTACACAACATGTAATAGGTTTACATGCCATGTAATCGTAAGTACACACCATGTAATTTATGGTCATGTGATGGCCATACATGGTTTTTAGGGGTGTCCACAAGGAATAGATAACCAGGATAGTACACATCGTGTGCTTTCTAGTGTATGTTTTATATTCATGTCGGTGGGATATTTTAATGATGTGGATATGAAGTCAATGATTTTTGGAAAATCAACTATATAAACTACATGTAACCATAAGTACACACTATGTAATTTTCTTCTTTTTTTAAATTGTAATTATCCTCAGTTTCATTATAAAAATAGAGGGATCCTCTCCGGGTTCACGAATAGAAGTGTCAGATGAAGTTTTAGCTCTTGATCATTCTTCTGAAATCTGATTTGAACATCATTTTATGTGTTGTAACCCAATCAGAATGATATTGATTCCCCTTCAGTCCTTATTTGTTATTTCAATTCTCGACCTAGTTATTGTACCTTGATCATTTATTCTCATTTTAAATATTTACTCCATTCTTGGCTGAATTAAGGGTCGATGGTGGATGAGGAGTGTCGTAAATGTATGAGGTAGGTGGTTTATACCTTGTTTTGTGTTTTCATGGAAACTTGGGAGTTGAGTATTTTTATCACAATGATGGGTATTGAGTGAGACCCATATTTCTTCATATTTAATTGACCATATTTCTTCTAGGAAGCCGTTGGCCATTCCCTTACCTTGAATATGTGAGCGAGGTCGGGTTAGAGATCGTCTCTCCATGGGAAATTTTGGTCAGGGGTGAAAAAATGGTTATAATTGTTTTTTTTGGTTTAAAATGTTTATTTTATACTATTAAGTCTTGATTACATTGTTTAGAGGTGAATTTGCCCATTCAGAATCCAAGTATCACTGAGAGGGGGAGGGGGTGAATCAGTGATATCTTTTTCTTTTATATTTCATTTATTTTTTAAAAAACCTTTGCCTCATATTAAAGAGTTCTTTCCTTGATGAACACACACCACCATAGGAACACATGAATTACAAGGTTCACAACTCAACAAGAGTAGCTACATCCTTGGTATGGTATGGAAATAATCCAGTACCACACAATCCACTAGAAATTAATCCTTTGATGTGTAGCACAATTAGTAGGATATACCTTTACACTCATGAAGCAGTTGGAAGACAATCCTCAAGTGCGTGTCCACCCTCTTAGCACAAATAGAGAAATACAATGTTTCAGTGCTTCTTTACAATTCAACAAGTTTATTCTTTGAAGTACAACTCTTCACTTTCCTACCGAGAAGCTAGTAAGAACTCCCTTAAGCACAACTGAATACATGCAAAGACCCCAAATCATTCGCACACCCATTTAGGTGTATTGTGTACAACTTGAATGCCACACGTTCAAGATTTAACTTAGGTTGTGAAACACCTATTGCGCACAACCCCCTTCTTGCACGCATCTCTATTTCTTTCACGTACTCTCCTTTACATAAAATTATTTTGCACCTCAGTGCTCGGGATTTCTCTAAGTGTTGAGATTAACAAATGTGAGGGGAAACCTTTTATTTATAGACCTCTTCGACCCCCACATGAAAAAACCCTGATTTGTTGTGCCAAATCCTGACGCATCCCACAAAACCCCATTTGACGTCGCATTGGGCGAGTAAGTCTCTTTCGCACCAACCTGGTATTTTGTGCACTTATTGACTCTTTCGCTCACTTCATTCCTTTTTAATTTTTCTAAGTTTTAACCTCGAATCATGCCTTTCACGCAACATTCCAAACTCCCTTCAATATTGCACACAAAAACCAATCCTTCGCACGAGTCTCTCCTTTGTTAGATTTTGATATTCAGATCATGGGAATCCACTTATGCGCAACATACCTAGCCATCTCAAACTTACACGCATCATTTTTTACCAAAATACCATTTCTCCATCTCTCGATTTTTAGCCACAAAAATTTGTCAAACACTGGGAAATGATGATACCTAAAAATCTACTTCAGAAAGAACACCAATTCTATTTCACTATCATCTAGATTATTCCACAAACAACTACTTTCATCATGAACTTTATCTTCCGTTATATATAGTCTTTGATTGAACACCTTTTGAATCATCATATTTTCAATGAAAAGTAATAAACCTTCCATGTCTTCCACTAGCATATTTCCTTCCAATCAAAACTAAATATGAATGGAAACACCTTTACTCCCTCTTTACTTCATAAGGCTTTCATCACAAGTTCTCTTAAATTATGATATTTGTGAAATACAATTCAGAAAATCATCATATGGTTTTCAAGTCCTTTACAAAGTGAATTTATTTATCTTCTTTTACAAAAAAAAGACCACACTCTGTAACAGAAAACTCTTCTTACTTCCTTCTCCATCCTACGTGGTTCTAGTAAGAGGTATACAAGACCTCCGTGCTGTTGAGTTATAGCTAGTTTCTAGTGTAATTTAATCTGTTTAAATTGAATTATTTGTTTAAAGTGTTGTATTGTGATTTATAGTTATGTAATTCTTGAGATTACATATGATGAGACCCTTGGGGTTGTGATGGGCATGGCCCGAGGTTGATATGGAATGACCATTAGAATTTAGTGATGCTAATCATAGGTTGGGTGTGACCTGGATTTTCTTGAGTGGTTTTGACCATAGGATTGGGTGTCATGGACATCACTTTGAGGTAGTGTGACTGTCAGGTTGGGTATTTCATAAGATACTTAGATGGGATGTATATCAGATTTGAGTGACACTGTCACAGGGGCACAAGGTTCCAGATATGTTGTGACTTAGGTTCTTTATTTAGTGATTTCCCTCACCCATGATAGACAAAGAACCAATTAAGTCATGTTCACATAGGTAGAATCTTTGATGAGGTTCTTTTGACCAGTCATATGGGTAGAGGCCCCTGATATTTTTGGATTAGGTAATATTGGTTTGGGGTTCTTGTCATGCAAAGTCAGTGGAAGGTGAGAAGCCTTCGGATGATAATGATGATGCTATCAGGTTGGGGGTTGATGCTCACTGTGATTGAGACTGTGAGCCTAGATATTTATTTGAGGAGAGACATAATTGTTTCTTTAGTTTTCATGCTATGGGATGATGTGATCTTATGAGTATATTTCTTTGGGACAGGGATACTATTGATTGGGATGCCTTCAGGATGTTAGTACTTTGAGACATGCGGTGTCAGGAGGCACATGGTGTCAGGCTATGTGATTGGGCTGGATTCTAAGGGTTCACTGGGACTTTGGGACTACTGTAGTACCTTGTGCCATGGGAAAAGAACTCTCTTTTCTTCTGATATTCTAGAATTTTCTGAAGTAAGTGACACTTCCTAGTGGGTGATGAGTACTATTGGAGGTCGTATTTATTATTTCATTGAGATATTTATCTTTTATAGTGTTATTTTCTACTTAGACACTTATACTAGGTACGCACCATTGGTTGGTATCTTACTAAAATTTGTCTCACACCCTGCACGATCCCTTCAAGAGGTGTGTAGACTTTATGGTTATACATACAGGTAAAAGATCAGCTTTAGGATATGGGTAGTAGTGTTGTATGGCTTGTAGATTGGCATGGACCTTGAGGTTATGCCTGGATGGAGTTTTACTTTTGTTTATATCTGATTCCTATATTTTCATGATTATTTATTTGTAGTTACAGTGGTTATACATGGACGCCCCTTGTGTATTGACATGTATGACCTGTTATTGATGCATGCCTTATTTATTTCAATAGAAATTACTTGTGGTGTTTGGCATGTTTTCCTATTTACATTCTACTACAGTGGTTTCTGTATTTATTCCTCTTTTTATTGATATTGAATATGTTTCTGCTCTATGGGTCTGGTTTGAGTCTAATGATTCATTTATTTTCCACATCATTTTATGCTATTACGGTTGGACCAGTACCTTTATCTTCCTCCTAGAGGGTATATCCTCCCCATTATACCTATTTATAGCCTTTCTGCTAGTCTGCAGCCTTTGGCATTTGGGAAGGTGCGCCAAAGGTCAGTAACACCCGACCCAATAGCACTATTTAGATGGATGTTCAGTTTGGGACATTGCATTAGTTGTGTCTAGGTAGCTAGTGGTGAGATAGTGGATGTTTTCCCACACTATCACATAGTGTTTTTTGGTTTTAGTTTTCCTTTTTTGTTGTACTTTTGTCTTGGAGAATGTTTAGCCGCATTTGATTTATATGAATTCTTCAGTTTCCTTTTTTCTATGACATGTATTTATTATTTTAATCTTCCTTTGTTTCTTCCTATTATGTATATATATGTCATTTTTTCTACTTCAGGTTGGGAAAATCATTCTCTCTATTTTTTGTTGATTCTTGAATGCTAATCTCTAGCCTGTGGAGATCAGGAATGCCCTTTGGGTATGTGTTAGGTCAGGTCGGGTCGGGTACAGGGTTGGGAGGGTATCTGGTTCATCTCACCATACAGAATTTTTATAAATGATATATATAAATTTTGAAAATAACACAAATTAATGATTCAAAAATTCCATCATCCCTAAGAATAGACCTGAAATAGGTTCCCTGGAAAGGGTGCGATAACAATAGGTCAGATTCATTGAAAATAATCTCATGCCAACATATATATCATAACAACACACTCTATAATATGATGTGCATCTACTCCACAACATGTATATAGTATCTATACAGATGTAATAATACATTGAACACCTAACTGTATCTATCTTTTTTGTCATAATCCTCATGTAATGGTAGGTACATTTTGTGTACCAAGGTGGTGGAGTTCTCTACACACAAAATTCATATTATGAATCACATAATGTATGAATGTGTGTGTTCAATGGATTCTTCTAATCAGTAACATCAAGTATGATGGAGAAATTCTCATCAAGCTACCCCTTATGAAATAGGGAACCCAAGAAGACACATGGTATTATGACGATGGCAACGCCTAGTAGATGATGTATGATCATACAATAGTCACCAATAGTTTCACCCATAATCGACTATCCATGGAAGGATAGACCGAACATATATTCCACATCTTCTAAATTAATAATCATCTCCCCATCAGAGAGTTGAAATTTGTGTGTTTATAATCTCCATCTCTCTACCATTACAGTAATCAGAAGATGATCAATATTCCTGATGTCACACATGGCATGTCCATAAAATCAACCACATCTAATATATGGAACAATAACTACCATAGGTGCATCATGGTCAAAATGATATGCACTCCAAATAGAAATATGTATAATAGGTCATCGCACTAACATTTCACGTAAAACATGCGACCACTGCACATAAAATAGATTCTCCTCCATCTAAATGTATGAATAGTAAGATATTAATGGTTGAAACTATTTAATACCTACATGGTTTTATTTTTTTGTCTATAATATTTTTTATGTTTCCAATTATTTTTTAAAATTAAATATTTTATTTATGATATGGAAATTCTATTATATTTCTTTTGTGTATTAAAATTAGAAAACCATATTTAATAATAGTGGGATTGGTAAAATTATATCATCATTTTTACGTCATCACATTTAATGAATATAATTAAAACAACAATTGTATGTAAGACCTTTTACATTAACCAATATAGTACATCAATAATTTTAACGGACAGATGAATTCCATATAAGTCTAGGGAAATATGTCTATGTGTATAAGGCCCCATCCTTAAACCTTACTTAATATTGAATTAAATGAGTAATTCACATTGAGGATCTTTTCAGGTTTAGAGTTTTAGAGAATTAGGACATAACGATTACATCTCAAAAGATTACAAAGTAGTCGCTTCTACTAAATTTTCATAAAATAAAAACTCTTTAAAAGAAACATGTATAGTTCCATGTTTTAGGTAGCATGAATTTCCATTGATCCCATCCTTGACCCTATTCCACGCTATGTCCTGTGAAAAACATTTCAAAAACTTGGGATGAGCATAAGAAGCTCAGTAAGGGATACACAAAGAATGAAAACTGTTAGATTTTCAAAACAACAAGTAAACCATGAATACTTTATCAATGTAATACTTTTCACCTTCATGAAGTAGTAAAAACTTTTCACTGAAAAAAAAGTATCATTACTTACCTTTTTGTAACCAAAGGATTACCATAAAACCCATATAAAGAACACATAACATATATAAAGGTAACTTGGGACATAAACATACTTAAGTGGAATAACCATATGGTCGACTTCCACACATATCACTTAATGGAATAGCCATACGGCCAATTTCCATACATACTTAATGGAATAGCCATACGGCCGACTTCCATACCCAATGCATTGGAGGTTATAACGTAACCACCCGTCCTGGTATTCACGGCACCACCCGTCATATGGTTTATAACGTAACCACCCGTTAAAATGTCCAAGTACCAGTATAAAATCATAAAACATAAAACCAATATAAAGGAATGATAAAATTTCCACATTTCAATCACAATATATCATAAATATATTGACATAATAGAATCCTTTTTCAAAACCATTTTCAATACCAAAATACATAAAAGAGTATATGGTATTTATTTCATTTTAAAAACATAACGGATTGTTGAGGAAGCCAAAGACCAAATAATACTCGCGGCAGCGGAAAAGGTCGTTGTCACCGCGTACGTTAAAAAAACATTCCTTTTTGTCGTTTAGTAAAACGCTTCGTAGAAAAAGATTCCTTTTGTATAAAAGTAAAATTCAAAGGGTTTTATAAACCATATAAAAGGAAGTTGTGTATAAAACGAAATATGCCTCAATGAAAGGAGATTGAGACGAAGTCCCTTACAAAGACGATATCCTTGGTTTAAGGATAAATCAATTTACATAATTATGTGTGACAAATGAATACACCAAATATAAGTGGATATTAAGTGTAAAATAATCAAAGCTCATTCACACATATTCAAAGGATTACATATTCAATAACAACATGTTGAACCCAAAGAAATCGAAATTGGGTTAAGAAGTTCCCTTGACAGCCTAACGACGTCACATCAAAATGAGTTGATGAGAGATAAAAAAAGGGTATCTCATCACTTGGACATAAAATTTACATCAATAAGGATATATGAGAACATATCCCAACATAACAATATGTAAATTAAATGACCCAACAAAAGAAGTCTTTTAAAAAAAGGAGGGTGAAAGGTTCCCTTACCGACTTGGGTAACTTTTGAAAAGTACACCCCATTGAATAAGTGTCATACAATGAATATGTAAATACCCATAAATGGAATTATATTACAATAGGATTGTAATAGTGGGAAGTACATAAACCACTCAATGGAAATTGTTGCAAATGTAGCATAAATCTCACGGGAATAAAAGTGAGATGAAAAATCTCTTATGAAAACTCGGCAGCCTAACGACGCCACTTAAAACTTCTAAAATGAATTGATGAGAGGAAATAGGGTATCTCATTACATCACATTAATGTTTACAGAAAGAGGAATATAAAATAACATCCCCCAACATAACAAATAGGAGCTTAAAAGAAGTGACATAAAGGAGAGTACTTTAAAAGAAAGAGAGAGGTTAGATCTCTTAGGAAAATTCGACAGCCTATCGGCGCCACTCAAAACTTCAAAAATGGATTGATGAGAGAGAATAGGGTCTCTCATCACATGAACATAAAAATTACAGTAAGATTAATATAAAAGAACATCCCAATAACAATAAAGATGAGCTTTAAAAGTAATGACATAAAAGAGTGTACTTAAAAAGAAAGAGAGGTGTAGGATCCCTTACCTCGGGTCCGACTTGACTCGATTGTTATTTAATCTCCTGAATAATAAACTTGAGTTAATTTATACTTCCTTAAGAACCTTTTTAAAGTTCATTATTCCTTTTATATCACTTATTACCATGTTATAAACATTATTTAATCATTTAAGTTAATCATGTTTGTTTTCTCGATATTTGGTTCTTAAGTCGGAAGTGGACTTCTTACAATTACATGTTGTTCGTGTGGTCAAAGGTTCTTCATATCCAAAAATGACATTCCTGATTTGGATATCATATATATCATATATATCCAGCATATACATGTATTTATAAAATCACATAATCATTTAGAGGAAAGATATGAAATGCACCGTTCATGGAGACGGTAAGCCGTACATACGCATGAACGCTACTTTAATTTCTATGTCGTATTAATGGAATTAAAACTATATGAGAGGTATGTATATTTTAATTCCAGAATTATATTAATAATTTAGATTTATCATACATCATATATATCCATTATATATATGTACTTATAATAGTACATTACATTTGGGGATAAGAAATGAAATGCACCGTTCATGGAGACGGTAAGCCGTACGTACGCATGAATGCTACTTTAATTTCTATCTCATATTTTAATGGAAAGAAATAATAATGATATAGAGTTAAATAATAATTCCAGTATAACATCATATATAATAACATTAAATCCATCCTTTATACTTCCCACGTATGGCATTAACGAATCACATCACTTTGAGGGGGCGGTAGTCCGCACTTCCTAAAATGAAGATATCGCGTATACCCATAATGGAAGCCATAAAGGTAAGACACCAATGAAAAATAAATAAGCATAAGTAAAACATAAACATATTATATATCATATATAAAAATAGTGACATCATAATGGCCACCTTTGAAGGTGTTAAATGAGTATTGAACAATCATCGTTTCGGGAGGCACAATTTCGCCATCCACAGAAACCGTATGTTCTTTAACCATTTGATGTAGTTGTGTGAGAGTGTAGCTTGAATAAATCTTATAACAACATACTAGTATATTGAAGATACTGGTGTTGTTACAAAAGAAATAAATAAAAATAGTTTAGGGGGTTGGATAAGCAAAATAAAACAAATGAACATGAGAGAATGAATTACCTTTAAAAGTGTTACTCCTTTTGATTTGAGCCTAAAGGCTTCCTTTGAAAGGATTATGCCCAAAGGGAATCCTCTAGGATGAGTAGAGGGATGTGGAGAGAGTAAATGGGCAGGGTTTTCCGAGCCAAAGGCTTGAGGAGTGTGTGAAATGAGGTAGAGGTGGGGGCCTTTTATAAGAGGAGAGGAGGGGCACTTTTGGAAAGTAAGAAATATTACTTTATTTGAAAATGTGTTTCGGTTTTAAAAGGTCCCACATTGATATAATTCGTGGATAAGGTGATAAGGGTTCTAAATCCACCCATCCAATAAGTTTTGGACATGTGTAGTTCATAGATTTTACATTATCTTTCCATTTTATTTAAATCGTCAAATAATGATGTCATCGCTGCATCATTATTATGTCATAAATAATTTATTTTATTTAATGTCTAAAAATTATAAAAAAATCACTATGATGTATGAAATCTTTTTATCTTTCCAATTACTATTTATAATCAAAATTTGGACTTGTGTAACCCCACTTAAAAACTGTTTTAGTAAAACAACTCATGTTTGTGTCAATTTAATTTTAACATTAAATAAAAATATATTATTGTCATTTTCCAACTAAAGTGTCTCCATGGGGTCCCCAAGTTGGCCCATGGCTTGTCTTGGTCTTCCATGACTCACCCAATATGTGTAGTACAAGTGTCATGGTGTTTTCACATTCTTATAATATCATTTTTACCTTAAATGACACTAATTACCTCTAATCGCGATTAATGAAAAAAAGTTACTATTCACCAAAAAAATTATTTTCATCCCATTGAACCACATTTTACATACTAATGACCACCATGTATGTCGGATTTTGAAAATTCAATACACATTAGTGGTAAACTTTCATTTAACTGAAAAATCAGTTTGTTTGATTACCACTTAGTGGTTTCACTATTCATCAAAAATTGGAGTTTTTCAGAAAAATACCAAAACTTCACCCTAAGCTATATTTGATATTACGAATTCAAAAATGAAGTCCGTTTTACAAAATTCAAAACATATTATTCACATTAATTAATTTAATAATTAATTCCCGCTGTCAGAGCAAATAGCGTGTTTTTATAAAACAATAAGTATCAAAAGATTGACACTAGTTTAAGTCTGATTTCAAAGTGAAATTAATTCCAACGAACGCTATTGGATTTAATGGTAAAATTATTTTATAATTTCACTTTAAAACCAATTCAAAATATAATCTAATCATATAAATAAATTAGATTAAAAAGAGGTTTTGAATTAAAATACAACATTTTACACTATTCATTAAAAAAATGAACATTATCGGAAAGATACCAAAAATTTACACAAAGTAAATTTTGATGTCCCGATTATTAAGAAGAGTTTTATTTGGTCCAATAGAATTTATAAGAGTGAACAAAACTATATTTAATGACGGTTCTCCATCAAAAGATGATAAGTGAACCTTTAGTGAGAACTAGGGTATATATGCCTAAAATTGAATTCTTTCCGTATTTTAAGCCTCTATCCTTTATTGGATAAATGTAAAAACATTTAAAAACATATATAATCATATTTTAGTTATTTATATCCATTACTGCCATTACAACGGCTACATGTTAACTACCATTTAAAATAATATTATTTTATTATTAGAGTGCAACGTAAGATTCCAAAGAAACTCGTTGTTGCGTGTTGGGTACGCCATCGAGCATAGCGTCCCCTTTAAAGTCATTTAAATATTTTATTCACAAATATGGATAAATATGAAATGTCATATTCTTTATTTACCTGGGGTGTTACATCCTTCCCCCCTTTTGGGAATTGCGTCCTCGCAATTTTAAAATTGCGCTTGGAAACATCCTTGAAAGTCCCACATCGGAACAAAAGTCGGTAAAACAAACACTTTAAAATAAAGAGAGATAAGTAAAAAGGTCACCCGAGTTAACCCATACTTGGATTCCAAGTATGAAAATATGGACATGGAGGAAAAAACAAAGGGTCATGTTCTGATGGAGAGTGATAGAAAACGTGTTTAGGAGAAAGTTAACCATGAGAAAATCACAAACTTGTGATGGGTTAAACGGTATTCGATTCCCCAGTAGGAAAAGTTAATAGACAACATTTTTGTTTTAAGTTACTTTTTATTGAGGAATTTATTCATAAGGAAACATAATCACTTATCATATTGACTTTCAAATTTTATTAGATTCCTTACACAAACTCATATTTTCTCCAAAAGACGAGTATTTAGGAAGACTTGTTCACATTAAGAGTACTATAATCAACTTCTAGAGAATCACCTAATCCACAAAATAGAACTATATACTTCCCATGTATTTAGACTTTAACCAAAACCAAAACCAAAAAGGCTAGTACAAGATCAGATAATCCAGAAAAGGATAACCCTTTATAAAAAGAAAATCTATTCTTAATCTCCAAAATTTGTCCAACAAAACCCAAAGTTCAACGAGGACCATTCTATAATAAATATGTCCATAAAATTCTTCAAAGTAAACCAATATAAGATTGAAACCCAAATATTTGAAGGATTTAGTCGCATAGTCTTCCAAGATAAATCGTAACATTTATCTCCAAACAATATCAGTTGCTCCTAAAGTCTCGTTTTGAAAAGTAATTAACCTAATCACATATCATCCATGATAGGTTAATCATTTTCATAAATAACCCAAAATCAATATACTCTTAATTCATAAAATCATATAAATAGAATGAATCAGTCAAACTAACCAGGGACTTCACGTAGTCCAGTGGTAGGCGATAAATACCAGTCGCACATTGGTTGTGGGTTCGATTCCCACAGCTTTGTCCGACGCGACGGGATGTCACACGATCTATGTGTTGTCCTTTTTCCAAAACTATATAATTCTTAAAACATTCCCAAAAATGAGATAAAATCTTCAATAATAATCATAACATATTTTAACCTCAAGTTTATCTCATTCCTTTCATTTTCCATCATATCATACAGTAACCCATAATTACCAAAAAATTAAGTATCATATAAACCCTAATGGTTATCTTAATAATTATTACCTGAATTTCCACATCGGGTTGGCCATCTCGTAAATGATGAATTAGAGAACTCACCAAGGTTGAAGTGGTTGATCATGACTCCTTGATATTTGGTTTAGAACAACCACGAGTTTCCTCATTGAATCCTCCATTTTATCTAGTATCTTAATCAGAGAACCACCACAGTTTCCTTCAAACCTGTTGTCTCTTTGGTGCCTGCTAGATCCATCCATTCACTAAAAATAGAAATGTCAGTGTGAGTATATCAATAAAACCATCATGTACTAATGAGGAAGGTAAACACTAAGATACACTTACTCATTCACTTTATCTAAAACTAGGACTCTTTCTGAAATCCTAACCATTATGGTAATGTCACTTATGCTTAAAGAATACCCTAACCTCTAAAGTTATCTAAACCTCCCTCTGATACCAACTATAAGGCCCCAGCCTTAAACCTTACTTAATATTGAATTAAATGAGTAATTCAAATTGAGGATCTTTTCAGGTTTAGAGTTTTAGAGAATTAGGACATAACTATTACATCTCAAAAGATTACAAAGTAGTCGCTTCTACTAAATTTCCATAAAATAAAAACTCTTTAAAAGAAACATGTATAGTTCCATGTTTTAGGTAGCATGACTTTCCCTTGATCCCATCCTTGACCCTATTCCACGCTATGTCCTGTGAAAAACATTTCAAAAACTTGGGATGAGCATAAGAAGCTCAGTAAGGGATACACAAAGAATGAAAACTGTTAGATTTTCAAAACAACAAGTAAACCATGAATACTTTATCAATGTAATACTTTTCACCTTCATGAAGTAGTAAAAACTTTTCACTGAAAAAAAAAGTATCATTACTTACCTTTTTGTAACCAAAGGATTACCATAAAACCCATATAAAAGACACATAACATATATAAAGGTAACTTGGGACATAAACATACTTAAGTGGAATAACCATACGGTCGACTTCCACACATATCACTTAATGGAATAGCCATACGGCCAATTTCCATACATACTTAATGGAATAGCCATACGGCCAACTTCCATACCCAATGCATTGGAGGTTATAACGTAACCACCCATCCTGGTATTCACGGCACCACCGGTCATATGGTTTATAACGTAACCACCCGTTAAAATGTCCAAGTACCAGTATAAAATCATAAAACATAAAACCCATATAAAGGAATGATAACATTTCCACATTTCAATCACAATATATCATAAATATATTGACATAATAGAATCCTTTTTCAAAACCATTTTCAATACCAAAATACATAAAAGAGTATATGGTATTTATTTCATTTTAAAAACATAACGGATTTTTGAGGAAGCCAAAGACCAAATAATACTCACGGCGGCGGAAAATGACGTTGTCACCGCGTACGTTAAAAAAACATTCCTTTTTGTCGTTTAGTAAAACGATTCATAGAAAAAGATTCCTTTTGTATAAAAGTAAAAGTAAAAGGGGTTTATAAACCATATAAAAGGAAGTTGTGTATAAAACGAAATATGCCTCAATGAAATGAGATTGAGACGACGTCCCTTACAAAGACGGTATCCTTGGTTTAAGGATAAATAAATTTACATAATTATGTGTGACAAATGAATACACCAAATATAAGTGGATATTAAGTGTAAAATAATCAAAGGTCATTCACACATATTCAAAGGATTACATATTCAATAACAACATGTTGAACCCAAAGAAATCGAAATTGGGTTAAGAAGTTCCCTTGACAGCCTAACGGCGTCACATCAAAATGAGTTGATGAGAGATAAAAAAAGGGTATCTCATCACTTGGACATAAAATTTACATCAATAAGGATATATGAGAACATATCCCAACATAACAATATGTAAATTAAAAGACCCAACAAAAGAAGTTTTTTAAAAAAAGGAGGGTGAAAGGTTCCCTTACCGACTTGGGTAACTTTTGAAAAGTACACCCCATTAAAGAAGTGTCATACAATGAATATGTAAATACCCATAAATGGAATTATATTACAATAGAATTGTAATAGTGGGCATTACATAAACCACTCAATGTAAATTGAGGCAAATTTATCATAAATCTCACGGGAATAAAAGTGAGATGAAAAATCTCTTATGAAAACTCGGCAGCCTAACGGCGCCACTTAAAACTTCCAAAATGGATTGATGAGAGGAAATAGGGTCTCTCATTACATCAACATAATGTTTACAGAAACAGGAATATAAAATAATATCCCCCAACATAACAAATATGATCTTAAAAGAAGTGACATAAAGGAGAGTACTTTAAAAGAAAGAGAGAGGTTAGATCTCTTACGAAAATTCGACAGCCTATCGGCGCCACTCAAAACTTCCAAAATGGATTGATGAGAGAGAATAGGGTCTCTCATCACATGAACATAAAAATTACAGTAAGATTAATATAAAATAACATCCCAATAACAATATAGATGATCTTTAAAAGGAATGACATAAAAGAGTGTACTTAAAAAGAAAGAGAGGTGTAGGATCCCTTACCTCGGTCCGACTTGACTCGATCGTTCTTTAATCTCCTGAATAATAAACTTGAGTTAATTTATACTTCCTTAAGAACCTTTTTAAAGTTCATTATTCCTTTTATATCACTTATTACCGTGTTATAAACATTATTTAATCATTTAAGTTAATCATGTTTGTTTTGTCGATATTTGGTTATTAAGTCGGAAGTGGACTTCTTACAATTACATGTTGTTCGTGTGGTCAAAGGTTCTTCATATCCAAAAATGACATTCCTGATTTGGATATCATATATATAATATATATCCAGAATATAAATGTATTTATAAAATCACATAATCATTTAGAGGAAAGAAATGAAATGCACCGTTCATGGAGACGGTAAGCCGTACGTACGCATGAACGCTACTTTCATTTCTATGTCGTATTAATGGAATTAAAACTATATGATAGGTATGTATATTTTAATTCCAGAATTATATTAATAATTTAGATGTATCATATATCATATATATCCATTATATATATGTTCTTATAATAGTACATTACATTTGGGGATAAGAAATGAAATGCACCGTTCATGGAGACGGTAAGCCGTACGTACGCATGAACGCTACTTTCATTTCTATCTCATACTTTAATGGAAAGAAATAATAATGATATAGAGGTAAATAATAATTCCAGTATAACATAATATATAATAACATTAAATCCATCCTTTATACGTCCCACGTATGGCATTAACGAATCACGTCACTTTGAGGGGGCGGTAGTCCACACTTCCTAAAATGAAGATATCACGTATACCCATAATGGAAGCCATAATGGTAAGAAACCAATGAAAAATAAAGAAGCATAAGTAAAACATAAACATATTATATATAATATATAAAAATAGTGACATCATAATGGCCACCTTTGAAGGTATTAAATGAGTATTGAACAATCATCGTTTCGGGAGGCACAATTTCGTCATCCACGGAAACTGTATGTTCTTTAACCATTTGATGTAGTTGTGTGAGAGTGTAGCTCGAATAAATCTTATAACAACATCCTAGTATATTGAATATACTGGTGTTGTTACAAAAGAAATAAATAAAAATAGTTTAGGGGGTTGGAGAAGCAAAATAAAACAAATGAACATGAGAGAATGAATTACCTTTAAAAGTGTAACTCCTTTTGATTTGAGCCTAAAGGCTTCCTTTGAAAGGATTCTTCCCAAAGGTAATCCTCTAGGATTAGTAGAGGGATATGGAGAGAGTAAATGGTCAGGGGTTGGCCGAGCCAAAGGCTTGAGGAGTGTGTGAAATGAGGTAGAGGTGGGGGCCTTTTATAAGAGGAGAGGAGGGGCACTTTTGGAAAGTAAGAAATATTACTTTATTTGAAAATGTGTTTCGGTTTTAAAAGGTCCAACATTGATATAATTCGTGGATAAGGTGATAAGGGTTCTAAATCAACCCATCCAATAAGTTTTGGACATGTGTAGTTCATAGATTTTACATTATCTTTCCATTTTATTTAAATCGTCAAATAATGATGTCATCGCTGCATCATTATTATGACATAAATAATTTATTTTATTTAATGTCTAAAAATTATAAAAAAATCACTATGATTTAGGAAATCTTTTTATCTTTCCAATGACTATTTATAATCAAAATTTTGACTTGTGTAACCCCACTTAAAAACTATTTTAGTAAAAAAACTCATGTTTGTGTCAATTTAATTTTAACATTAAATAAAAATATATTACTGTCATTTTCCAACTAAAGTGGCTCCATGGGGTCCCCAAGTTGGCCCATGGCTTTTCTGGTTCGGCCATGACTCACCCAATAGGTGTAGTATAAGTGTCATGGTGTTTTCACATTCTTATAATATCATTTTTACCTTAAATAACACTAATTACCTCTAATCGCGATTAATGAAAAAAAGTTACTATTCACCAAAAAATTATTTTCATCCCATTGAACCACATTTTACATACTAATGACAACCATGTATGTCAGATTTTCAAAATTCAATACACATTAGTGGTAAACTTTCATTTAACTGAAAAATCAGTTTGCTTGATTACCACTTAGTGGTTTCACTATTCATCAAAAATTGGAGTTTTTCAGAAAAATACCAAAACTTCACCCTAAGCTATATTTTATATTCCGAATTCAAAAATGAAGTCTGTTTTACAAAATTCAAAACATATTATTCACATTAATTAATTTAATAATTAATTCCCGCTGTCAGAGCAAATAGCGTGTTTTTATAAAACAATAAGTATCAAAAGATTGACACTAGTTTAAGTCTGATTTCAAAGTGAAATTAATTCCAATGACCACTATTGGATTTAATGGTAAAATTATTTTCTAATTTCACTTTATAACCAATTCAAAATATAATCTAATCATATAAATAAATTAGATTAAAAAGAGGTTTTGAATTAAAATACAACATTTTACACTATTCATTAAAAAAATGAACATTATCGGAAAGATACCAAAAATTTACACAAAGTAAATTTTGATGTCCCGATTCTTAAGAAGAGTTTTATTTGGTCCAATAGAATGTATAAGAGTGAACAAAACTATATTTAATGACGGTTCGCCATCAAAAGGTGATAAGTGAACCTTTAGTGAAAACTAGGGCATATATGCCTAAAATTGAATTCTTTCCGTATTTTAAGCCTCTATCCTTTATTGGATAAATGTAAAAACATTTAAAAACATATATAATCATATTTTAGTTATTTCTATCCATTCCCTCCATTACAACGGCTACATGTTAACTACCATTTAAAATAATATTATTTTATTATTAGAGTGCAACGTAAGATTCCCAAGAAACTCGTTGTTGCGTGTTGGGTACGCCATCGAGCATAGCGTCCCCTTTAAAGTCATTTAAATATTTTATTCACAAATATGGATAAATATGAAATGTCATATTCTTTATTTACCTAGGGTGTTACAATGTGAGACCTTCCAAGATGCATAAACTACACCTTCATACAGGTTCCTATTCACTAGGCCAATCCATCTCATTTAAAATATTATTTGACAATGGCCTCCGTCTTAGTCATAGCCTTGAAATGATTGGTATAAGTGTGGGTGCATCAAACAGTAGAACAAAATGTTGACATTCCCCCGTAGACATCTATGCATTACAATAGAATTCATTAATACACCCCAGTAGATAAAATATATCAATGAATTCCTCTGAAGCTAAGCATACAAAATAGCATGCTTTAATCACATGTGCCCAAGGATACTGTAATGATTCAAAGTTTCCACAATCACAATAATGTTTCTCTAGTAAAATGAAAAGTATAAGACCACTCTTACCAGCCATTGGATCATGAGACATGGTGACCTCAAATGTACTCTCCTCATATTCAAATGAATGGAAAATTAATGTTGCAGCATCTTGATGAAATCTATTAATATCACATAGGAAACCATGACCATATAAAAACCATTTGTACATACCCAGTTCGGCCTATTTTATCCATTCCAAAACATATATTATAGTTTGATATAAGGTAACTTATATTAAAGTTACAATTTAAATTTAAAACATTATATTGATATTATATTATAATTGTGTGGTTTTCACATTAATATATAATCTAATATTCTTAATTACCAATGATGGGTAATTTTCAAACTCCCTTTAAACACCCATTTACACATTCTGTGATGTTGGTTTTCATATTTCCATATCACCTCCCATTATCAGATGACATCGAACATTTATGCCCTTTAATTTGTATCAGGTCATCATAGCCATCCAGATTAGGTCTGCAAATATTTTCAAGACTCCCATCCATCTTTTTTTGTGGAAGACTATATATTAAAAAATAAGAACTATTCCAAAAACATATTATTATAATGACTACAACACTTTTTCAAACAAGAAAGTATATTTATACAAATTTTTATGATTACTTACTTATTAATTATAATTAATTAATTATTAAATAATAAGTAATTATAATTGATTATTAATTATAAATGATTATTAATTGTCATTAGTAATTATTAACATTATTAATTATAAACATTAATTATAAATATAAATTCTAATTGTTAATTAATTAATTATTATTTTGTTATTAATAAATTAATTATTAAATAATAATTAATTATTAATAATTATTTAATAATTAAGTTTTAATATATTATTTAGTAATTAATTAATCATATTTAGATAATTATTAATTTTTCATTGCAAATCATATTAGTTGGTGATGATATTTATTGATTATTTAGTATTTTGGTTAATTATTATTCATACTGATAATCATGTGAATTAGTAATCATATTAATTAATTATTATTTAATTATTTATTCACTAACTAATCATATTATGTTAATTTTTTATTTTTGTAAATTATTGATTATAAACTATTATTAAACTATTATGGAAAAATTTGTAATTATAACTAATTAACTAGTAATTATAATTAATTTATTATTACTCAATTAGTAATTAAAATTAATTATTAATTTTAATTAGTAGTTATAATTTCTTATTAATTAATTATTAATTAGTTAATAAGTATTTATTAATTTTATATTGATTACTTATTATAAATCATTTACCAATTAACATTAAAAATATTATATAACAATTAATTAATCTTAATAAATAGTAATTAATATCTAATAGATAACAAGAATTCATTAAATATTAATTTTTATTTGAATATACTATTTTACTAACAAACTAAATCTATTTAATTAAAAAATTAAATGAAATAAACTACAATTTAAAGAACTACCTAAATAATGAATATTAAAATAAATTAAACAACTAGCTAAATATAATTAATAAATATTAAAAAAATTATAAATTATCTATTAAAAAAAATTGGACATGAAAAGTAAAAAACTAGTTATATAACATTAGACATTCAAATTTAACAACTAGCTAAACAAATTAAACATGTGTATGAAATGACTAGCTAAATAAATTGGACAGGAAAATTAAAAGACTAGAGAAATTTAAAAAATTTAAATAAATTTGACATGAAACTTTTAAAACTTATTTTAAAAAACATTACATCAAACTATACAACAAAATTATATAAAAGTTAATACCAAAAAATTTTAGATATCGCAAAATTTGTGGATTGCTTTAAAGGAGATTTGAACCAGGATAGGGAGATTGAAATTAATAAATGGAGGGAAGTTGAGTGATTTGGGGAGGTTCTATCACATGTATAGGGAAATTCAAGTGGGGATTCAAATGAAGTGTCAAAATTAACATTTTTCTTTGAATTAAGAGAGCCAATTGATGCAGTTCTCTTCCCCCAAAATGTTTTCCCAAAGCACCAATTGAATTGGTGAAGTGGGGTACACACCAAAAAGCCATTTCATTTGGAGGTATTCTAGTTAACCTATTGTGTTGCATTTCTTATGGTTCTAGAAATCCATATTTATCAAAAAATACCTTAATCTCAAATAATTAAAAATACTTTCATTGAAAAAATTTATATGGACAGAGATATTGGATACCCGTATGATCACTAGCAGACTTTCCCAACTATCTTTATTTTTTTTACCACTTGTATAGGCTAATTAAAACAAGTATTAGTTTTAATAAAAATAAATATCCTAAGGGTGTTATTTTGTTAAAATAAATAAAAAAATCAGCCTATAAATTGTGGTCACAATGAATTTGTGTAGTTTATTTGTTTCTTATAAATTATATAACAATAATAATCTTGATATAACTAATAATAAATCATGATCATCATCATTGTTATTATTTTTATTGTTTTTTGTTATAGTTATTATATATAAAATTATATATCAATTATGTTTTACCATTAACTAATGTACTATATATATGTTCATTATTAAAATTATCTATATATATTAAATGACAAATTATTTCACTCCTAATTTATAAAATAGGATAAAAATATATAATTATATATATAATTGATAATGTTAAGATTTTCCTAGAAGTATGAATGTTAATGTGGTTTTGTGTTACAACCACCAGCACCAATATTATTTTTTCTACAATTATTATTACTAATTTGACTCTAGGGAACATCTTAGTGGCATGTGACTTATAGTTTCTTAAGGTGGTTTCACATTTTAGTCTCCCCATACTCTTTCTTATATGATTATTTTATATTTTGTCATTTCATTTTCTCCCTCAATATGTTGTTCCGTTTTCTTGTACTTATTCTACTAGAAAAAAACCTTTATATTCTTCCTCATCATATTAACTCCTAGAAAATCATGTTAAAAGTAAATATTAGTAAAAAAATTCACATTCTCTCCACTATGTAAATATTAAATTATCAAGCATAACTAGTTAATATTATCCTCTCTACTTTCTAGATAATTTAGGTTTTTTAGTGCCGCAAGGAATCAAAACTCTATTCTAAATTCTAAACAATAATTTTCTTCTTTATTTGGAGACTTATATTAATAATGTTATATTATTTTATATAATTATTGTTATATATATTTATATTATTATTATTTTATAGGCTATTCAAATTTGGGTCAAAAATAGAATGCAAATCTATGGAAATGATATATACATGACAGATGATTTATTTCTAAAACTAATGTATTGTAATGTCCAAAAGTCATATTGATTACACACTTCCCTACTATACTGCCTATAGAATAATCATTCCACATAAACAATAATTGGATGAATAATTCTTATTCCTCTACTAACAATATCATATCAATATTTCATTGAATTAAAAGTTTCTAATTTCATTATACTAATTTTTTTGTATATTAATTATTAATAGAGATACAGTCACTCAACCCACACACTGGTTATACCAATATTTTAAGTTACATGTTAGTTTATTCTTATATAACCAAATTTTACATCAATGTTTCACATTTTCCATTGAAAAATATCATGGTTTTTGCGACATTAATTTTGGTGTGAGAAATATGTCTTAAGGGGTTTTAAAGTTGTTCCTTGTGAAAGGTAAATGTTTTTTGTAAACAGTTGTCACTCTCCTTCAAAATTTGGGTATATTAGTACATATCATATCTCTTGAGGATTATAGGTGTGTAAAGATTAGTTTTAAAACTATTTTCATTAAAAATAATATAGAAATATTTATTCACTCTATTTTAAATTATTTTTCTTACATTATTCATACTAATTACATTTATGGTATATGCCTGAATTGACTATTATTATTATTAATCACCATATCCACATTATTATTTATTTTCTCTGATTATCATATGTTATACAGTTAACCCCACCCCTAGTATTTTACATCTAACCTGTGGGACATAAAAATAGGTTTCAGAGTGTAGGGAATCTTAGATTATATTTATTTTCTATTGTTTTCCCACAAAAAATAGTATAAGTGAGTGATTATTTTAGATGGATGGATAAGGTTTAATTGACAGTTGGATCCCAATGAATCCACCTTTATTTTATGGTAAATACTATGTTTATTAGGAATATAATATGGAATCCAAACTCAAATAATTAATCAACAATAATTATACCATAATGATAAAACCATATGAACGGTTAGAATAAAACCCTAACATGGTTTATGTAATAGTGTATCTACATATAATGTTAATTGTACTATCATGGACATTTACTGGTTTTATGTTAGTTCAATTATTTTTAGTCATTTTTATAAAGGTAAAATTATCCATGATATTGGGAATATTTTGAAGGTTACACATTATAGTACATAGTTTTTAACATGAAAAATGATTGGAATATTGAGATATGAGTAGAAAGATATAAAAATTTGAGAAAACATGGCTATCAGCCAAATTTATCAAAGGTTATAAAGCATTTATAGTGGAATTAGGAAACCTATAAGATCATAGGACAATAATGTTGTTGGTGAGTGAGTTTTTAAATAACAACTATATAAGGGGAATTCCAAGAATTTTTTATTGTTCAAAGAATGAATATCAATGTTTAACATTGGGTGATATTATTACATCACTCTTAAAAAACAATATTTAGTTGAAAACATTTTATAATTATTATTATGATAAGAATAATGGTATAACATTTAAAAATATTGTTATTTGATCCATCTACCCTTACAACGATTCATGTTGTTCAACTAATGTTGGTGATAGGATAACTATTACTAGGAAATGAGTGTAGAAGTTGATAAAAAATAAAATGTATACAATTGATATTATTATATCCATGAAGGATGATATAAGGGGTAAAAAAGAAATGTCTTTTGAATTTATGTATTTCAAAACATACATGTTATGTGTTCCATAATAAATGACACAATGAACAAGATATTTTTATAATGATTAATTAATGAAAAGAAAATAAGTTTAAGGAAAATGAAAAGAATGTGATTGGTAAATAGAGTAAAAATAATGATACTTATTCAAATGATAAATATTGAGGTGAGAAAGAAAATATTATAATATTTTTATGGATAAATATGGTAAACATATTCACTTAACTACAAATGTTCTTTGTGTGATGGGAAAAATTTACAAGGAATTATGGAAATATATGTTTCTAAGATAATATGTATCATGTTAGAATTTATTGTTAAGATTTAAGTGGACACACAATATCAATTATAATTATCATATTGTGCGTTGGGTGAATCAGTAAATTTTAATCACTCTTAAATTTAATTAAAAATCACCATTACCTATTAATTATATGGATTAATTTTATTACATTAACAATAAAACACATATAGAGGGAATTAAAGATATTTTAAACAGTTTATATATCACAATTAGTAGAAAAATCCTATATATAGATAAAATAATCTAAGACCATACAGTCTAATAGTATCATAATTGTGATTTAAAATGAGTATGTATTTTCATTTACATCATGTCACAAAAATTTTATCATCACTATGTAATGTGATACCAAAATGTTATGATATAAAATCTATTTTCCTAAAAATGTGATTCTCTAATAGGATTTGATATAAATAATGCTATTGTAGATCTTAATAATCTTCTATCTCTTTTAACTCATCTAATTCAAATTGCATAGGATCATGTACATTTCTCTTCTACTCCTTATATTATGTATATTTTTCTTTGTCTAAATATAATATAATTTTCAAAGTAGTAACACTTTTTACATCATCGTATTCAAATTTCAATTTAGATATTCATAAAAGAAAAAACATTCAGCATATGCTAACATCATATTCAAATTCTCCCATTTCTTATATTTTTATTAAATCATTCTGGGTTATCACAATAATGACCCAAATTTTTTATACATAACAATTAAATAATTTTTGAGATAAATAACATAATTATAATATGTTATAGTATTTAAAGGTTTGGTATCTTTGGAGAATTATCATCATCCGGAAACTATAAATAATAAAACATAAAAATTATTTAAATCCTTATTCATAATCCTTCTTAATAACTATTTTCTCCTTAGTACTTTTAATATCATGAGTATATACACTAAAGAATGGGGTGATATAAAATCCATGTAAGGGGAGGAATACAAGGGAAGGAACATGATAATTAAAAAAAGTAAAACATGGGTGATCATAATTATTATCATTATATCGTAAAGAAATTATAATCATTAAAAAATGAGGTATTCATTTGTAAAAATGTCTATATGGAATATGTATACAAATGAAACATCATAACTAGTGTTAAAATACCACACAACGTTGTGAAAAAATGTAGCATAATTTTATAGGTAACATATGTGCATAAATTATAACATCAAAATTGTGAAAAAAATCCTTAATCATGATCACATATAACATACATAGTCTCATGAATTTTATCTAAAAATCAATGCATTGAAGAAATATACAATTCTAGTATAACCTTATTAAACTATAATACTTATACCTATGACATACAATGGGGACTCATTATAATGGAATTCTTGAATTAACCTAAGAAAATAGATTGGGTTTCAAGATGAAGTCATGAACCATATATTAGTAAAAAAATGTAATGATCCTAAAAGAGTAAGGGGGAAAATATTTTTGGTCAATAAATGTTTTCATAAATGATCATAGGCCACAGTGGTAAGGAGAATATTTTTAAAATTATTCATGAGTTGTTACACCATATCTATGTAATGAAATTTTTTAAAAGTAATACTCTACTATATTCATTCTCAAAAAATTTATTCTTCTTAATTTGTACCTTTTATATTGAAAATAACTATCATGACATTAAAATATGTATATGGAATTTAATCTGACAGATTTATTCCAATCAAAGGGATGAGATATCAATATTTGAAAATATGGGAGTGAAAACCCCTTCCTTGACATATCCATTAATTACATGTCATTCTCAACAGATCCAACATACCCTATATACAACTAACATACATATTGATAGTTTTCTATATAAATATAAGTGATTGAGTCATGAAATGTTTCAATGATAATCATAAATTCCAAATATAATTACACACACTAGAATATAGGAATAACTGATGACACGAAAACATGTAGAATTCCTACTGGTAGGTTTTTTCTCATAATCTCCAATTTTGGAGATTATCATGTGAAAACTTCATTAGAAGAATCCACATCTACTTATGTGACTCACACTTCACAATATACATACTATGTTCACTATCATAATAAATTATCCATCAATTGAACTATTATTAATAATATCATCATCACATTTCAATGTTCACACCATAGCGGAGATCTGATATGATAATTCCATTGAAAAAGATACTATAAAAACATTATTACACCATTTCAATGTAGAAAATGAAAAATATATAATAATATTTTATTCTAATAACTAAAAATTCAAATATATATATAATCCAAAGTATAAATAGTTGTTTTTAGAACACCAACTACAACACAATGACCCACCTTAAACTAGAGAACATTCATAGAGGTGTGCTGTATAAGATAATAATTCGTTAAAATAACCAATTATGCCTTATAACACGGAATAAATCATTGATCATTTGAGTAACCATTTTCAATCTGTGTCATGTTGAGTTCTAAAAACACTAGAAACAATTAAACACATATTCACCTCTATATATATATATATATATATAATTACCCCTTATCCCAATGTACACATTCAGATATGATCTTGAAAAACTACAAAGAAGATATCTATAAATATACATACATTTGTATATGTGTATAAGATACATTTAAAAATGGAAAGGAGGATTATAAACCACTTTGAATATATTTGGAAATCAAACATTCCATTAGGCCTTTATTGAAAACTAGTTGGAAGACCAAATAACCATTAAAATATCATAGATAAAGTAAGACTATTTAATAAATAGATCAATAAATTTGTGTTCTATATCTTTTTATACTATTTTTAAAAATATCTTTTATTGATGAAAAAACTTGGAAAGAACATAGTAAAACATGTAAACATGAAAGAGGTCAATTCCATCTATCACAATCATTTTATATGATAATGTGGCCGCTATGGAAAAACTTCAAAATGCCAATTCTGATAATGTGCATGCACATGCTTCTGAACCTGCATTTCTCCACCATTTTCCAATAGGTGTTTCCTCTGATTCTAAGAACCCAGATCAGTCTACTTTGGCTGGTCTAGTCAAGGAATCTTTCCAGGTTTCTTCTCTTCCAGGTCCTTCTTTTACTGCAGTTGTTGACAAAATTTCTTCTAAATCTGCAAATGCTCTTTGTGCTGTTAAACCTATCCCTGAAGAAATGGAAGATTGGCCTCCTTTTTTGACTAGTCTGGACAAGAATATTTTCCAGACCAGTGCTCTTTCCAGCATGAACCTAAACCTGCATAATTCTGTTTCTGCTGCTACAGCTTCTGAGAATGTTGCTACTTTTTCCACTCCCCTAGAGATGCAGTCATCTGTGGCTGGAGATTTGGCCATCCCTGAAAAATAGGTAAGTATCTGTCATGGGGAACCTTCTCATTCTTTGACTCCTCCATCTATGCAGGTGGAAGAAAGAGCAAGGAAGGATGATGAACTGAAAGGTGATGAAGATAATGCTTGGCAACAGGTTTGAACAAGAAGCCAAAAGAAATCAGCAGGAAAAGAAGAAAGGAAGAAGGAGGAGGAGCAAACTGAAAGTTCAGATGAAGATGTGGAAGCTTTGCTACAGCAAGCTAAAGATATTGAATAAAGTTACAATAGAGGAAGGAGAGGATGGGGGCTCATCAATATAGAGGCATGGAATGAGATGAGAGAACAGGAATGAAGAATTGGAAATAAGCTGAGGAAAAATCTTGGCCCACCAAGAGGGGGATTTTGATATCTTTATTGTACTTTTCTTATCCTTCCAGACCTTTGTTTTTATAATAATTAGGGGCACGGCCTCCATCATTCAAAAAAAATATGATAACTTTACTTCATGGTATAATGTAAACTTTTAAAGAAACTCTCAATAAATCATGGTTTTAAATTTAATGGTATAATCATACGGTAACATACCAAAATACCTTTCCCCATTGACAAAAGTGTCATAAATATTTATAAAGAAGTTATAATTGAGAAAGAATGACCCAAATGATCTTTACCCATGAAATAAGACAAAATTAAAACAATGGGACATGAACTATAGGTCTTAAAAATATGATAGGGTTACAGAGGAGATAAAATAGAATAATGGTATAGTGGAAGAGGATAGAGGTTTTTTACCTTGTGGAATAAATCCCAAATCATGAAGGAAATCTAAGGATCCACCATGAAAGGAAGAGGAATTGAGGGAGAGGTCTCCCTAGTTTCGTGTGAGCCAGATGGGAGGGGTGAGGGGTGATTTTGGGTTTAAAAAAGATGAGATAAAAATTGTAAAAAACCATTTTTCATAAAAATTAGAAACAAACATAGTATGGCCACACTGTTTGGTAAACTGTGGCCTAACTATGTGCCCTATACTGGGATTCCAGGGAACAACTCAAGGGAAAGCTACATTGTTTGGAAAATATTGCACCAACCATGTGGTTTACTCTAAAAACTATAGAATTTGTTGTGTGGTTCCTGCATGGTTTATCAAACCATGTGCTTTAACTATGATACATACATTGCATTCCCGAAAAACATCATTCTTCAGGAAGAACTACCCAAAAGGAGAGAAAGAATAAAGGGTCTCAAAGATAAATAAAATAATATAGTAGTTTTGAGAAGGGGTGAAACATAACCTATGGGGATTCAATTTCATTTTAATTATCTCAATCACCCTCCTACGACTAAAGGAAAGAGGGTTGGAAAGAGTGAATTCAATGTGGTGGTGAATTTTTGTAACTAGTAGTAAAACCCCTATTAAAGGTGTTGGAACTGGGTTCACACCATGAATAATTCGAATCACAAACCCACTAAAATTCATGTATCCACCTTCTAAACCATGAATGGAAATATTCACACCATGAATCATTTTGGGTTATAAGAGTAAAATAAATAGTCCATTTAACAGAGTACAAAATAGGATTTAACATCACTAAAAAGTGTTGTTTTTTTCGGCTCCATTATTAGGGGACATTTTATCAGTGCTAAAAATCACAGATAAAGGTTGGTCTCTATTAGTGATAAAAAAAAGTGATGATAATGTTTGTATTAAATCATTTCTATTTTAATACTAATAAAAGAGCTCATTTATCAGTGATTTTTTTAGAACTCATAAAGGGCACCCTTTATCATCCCTTTCATTAGTGCTAAATAGGGTGTCATTATCAGTGCTATAAATATAGTTGGTAAATGCCCTACTGCTACAATTTGATGTTTGAATAAGGGTACACTTCATCAAATACAACTGTATACAAATACACCTATATTAAAATACACATATATGAAAATTAATAATTTAATTGAAATGAAATATACATAAAAAAATACAAAAAAACTCAATATTATATACATTTCAAAAAAATATTATAATTACATTTAAAATTATTATCCACAATAATTTGAAATTATCCCATTTTCTTTGGAACCCACGGCCCCCTCTCAAAAATGCCTAATCATGGTATGAGTTTCCAAAAAAACCACCCCCAACCAAGGAAAAATAATCAACTAGTATAAGAAAACAATTCTTATGTTAGTAATATAATCAATAAATAAATTAAAGGTAAATATTAATGAATTAATTAGTAAAATGTCAATTTTAAATAAAAGGTCACACATGGTGTCATACCGGTCAAATTGTGCATCTCATTAAGTTGGGGCTGATGAACATGTAAAAATGACATATAGATAATTTTATTGAAGTATTGAAAAAATGCGAATTTGTTTTATTGATTTTGAGTATGTCACATTTATTTTTTACTAAAATGTCATCTTAAATTTTAAACCGGAAAATTGAGTTATATTGGTCACATGATGTGTTTTTTTGATTTGAGACCGATTCATACAAATTATAAATGATAATTAATAATTATCTTAAAGTATCAAGACAATCTGATCCCATTTTCTTAGTTTTCAGTGAGTGATAAATGTTTTGAACTAAAATGACTATTTTAAGACTAATAATATACATATTGAGTCATACCAGGAAAACCATGTATCAAATTGAGATGAAGATAATTCCAAAATTACACAAATGATATATGTACTATTTAATTGAAGTATCAAAACAATCCTAATGAGTTTGATTGTTTTTTAGTATATTACTTATGTTTATTTACTCAAATGTCAATTTTAAATAAAAATTCACACTTGGAGTCATACTGATCACAATGTGAATTTTCATATTGAGTTTTCATTGATTCCTACACATTAAAAAAATACTTAGGTATTATTTTAATAATATATAAAAATGATCTAAATGATTTTCCTTGGTTTTGAGTATGTCACTTGTGTTTTTCAACTAAAATGTCATTTTAAATCGTAAGCAAAAACTTTTTGTTATAAAGGTCACATCATGTGTCATTTTGATGTGAGATTGATTCCTATACATCAAAAATGACTTATGAATATTTTTACTAAATTATTAGGAAAATATGAGTTTGTTTTCTTTGTTTTCAATGAACAACATTCATTTTTAACTAAAATGATAATTTTTAACTGATAATGGACACTTTGTGTCATACGAGGAACACTATGTATCAGTTTTAGGTGAGGTTGATTCTTACACATCACAAATGACTTGTGAATTGTTTTCCTAAAGTATCAATACAATCCTAATGATATTTATTAGTCTTTATTATGTCACTTTTCCATTTTACTAAAATTAATGAAAATTTTAAATAAAAAGAGACAGTTGTAGTAATAATCCTTATACCATGTGTTATATTGATGTGTGGTTGATTTATATGTGTAATAAATGACTTATGGATCATCTTCTTAAAGTATCAAAACATTCCAATTTTTTTTTTGAGTTTTGAGTGTGTAAAATTTCTTTTTTACTAGAGTTTTTGTCAATTTAAAATAAAAAGACATAATTGGAGTCATACTGGTCACACCGTGCGTTGGATGGAAGTGTGGATAATTTATACAGGTTAGAAGTGAAAGATGAAACATTTTACTAATGTATCAAAAAAATAGGAATATTTTTCCTTGGTTTTAATTATATAACTTTTTTTAGTAATATTTCATTTTGAACTCAAAACACACACTTTGAGTTGCACCGATCGCATTGTGGGTTACATTTATGTGAGACTGATTCCTACACATCAAAAATGACATACCAATAATTGTCCAAAATTATGAAAGAAATCAAACTAAATATTCTTAGTTTTCAATGAGTGAAATACTTTCTGAACTAAAATTACAATTTTAAACTCATAACAAACACTTTGAGTCATAATGAGCAAACCATGTATTTGATAATGGTGCGAATGATTTCTACATGTTCTGAATGACTTGTTGAGAACTTTTATAATGTATCAAAATAATATGAATGAATTTTATCAGTTTTGAGTATGATTTTTTTTACTAAAATTATTGTTAATTATAAATAAAAATACACAAATGGAGTCATATTGGTAATCTTTGCATCACATTGAGGTGTGGACGATTCTTACACAACTCAAATGAAATATGGATCATTTTACTAAAGTATCAAAACAATCTAAAAGTTTTTTATCTATTTTTGAGTATGTCAGTTTCTTTTTTACAAATATTTCATTTTAAAATAGAAACAAAACTTTGAGTCTTACCAGTCACATCATGTATTGGTTTTATGTAATCCTAATTACTACACAGAAAAAATGACTTATGAATCATTTTCCTAAATTATCAAGACAATCATAGTATGTTTTATCTACTTTAAGTGAGTGAAAAACAATTTGATAAAAAAATGTCACTTTTAAAATGATAACAGAAACATTAAGTTATACCAAGAGAACCGTGAATCGAATTAAGTTATGGATGATTCCTATATTCCAAAATTATATAAGGATAATTTCCCAAAAGTATGAAAAATATATGAACATCTTTTCTCATTTTTGGGTATGTCACATTCATTTTTTACTAAAATTAATGTCAATTTTGAAGTAAAAGACAAACTTATAGTAATACTAGGCACACTATGTATCGAATTAAGATTATTATGACTCATATATGTCAAAAATGACTTATGGATCATTTTAATAATGTACCCAAACAATGTAAATTCATTTGATCAATTTTGAGTATGTCTGTTTTCATTTTTACATAAATAAATTTCAATTTTAAATTAAAATACACATATTGATACATACATGTCATACCATGCGTCAGATTGAGGTAATGATGATTAAAATATGTCACAAATGACATATAGATAATTTTTCAAATGTATAAAATTAGGAAAAAATATTTTTATTGGTTTTGAGTATGTCAATTTTGTTTTTTAATAAAATTACTATCAAAACATAATAAAAAGACACACTTGTAGTCATACTAGTCACACCGTGTGTCTAATTGAGGTTTAGATGATTCCTACACATCAAAAATGACTCATGGATATTTTTTATAATGTATCAATTCAATATTAATGTTTTTGATCATTTTTTATATGTGATCTGTGTTTTGAACTAAAATTTAAATTATAAACAAAAAGAATATAGTTCATGTCTTACTGAGAACATTGTGTATCTGATTGAGGTGTGGTTGATTGATTATGTGATGTTTTTTTTGAATTACACTATCTAAAAAGATAGAAAAGAGTAAACATGTTCATTTTGGATGAAAGTGGAAACCCCATGCTATTGGAAATACCCAATCCCAAAGCACCATGTTCACAGGTTTTGGGATTTTTATAGATAGTTGAAGGAAAAATATGACTTCCCAAAAGATATGTGAAATAAAATAAATAATTATTTTATAATAATGATAATATAATTAACTTAAATTTAAAAGATAAATTGGTTAAAAATTAACTTAATAGGTATATAGAATTCACCTTTTCATGATTTTTGTATACATTCTTGACCCAGTACCTTATTTCCATTATTTCAATTGGAACCTCAATGTACAATATCATACAATAATGGGAGTATTAGAACAACCCACCCCAAAATTATAAAAATAATCCACCAATATAAGAAAAAAATTCTTATGTAATTAATAATATAATTAAATTAATTAATCATAAATATGAAATAATAAATTAATAAAATGTGAATTTTAAACCAAAAACCACACATTTTGAGTCATTGTGTGTACACTATGTATTGGATGGAGGTATGGTTGATACCACAGTGTATTTTAATCATATAGTGCATGATCATAGTATATTAGTGAATAATCCTTATCGATGAAGTTGTTTCTTCATGGAATCTGTGAAAATTTAAAAACTATAAGAACAAGACAAACAGGATGAGTAAATTAACTAAAAAAGTATATAAATTATGATAAATCTACTAAATAAGTATTATAAAGTGACATATTTATGATATATATGTACATTATAACACTGGGTATGTTTCCAAGTCATTTATAAACAAATATATTTCATCTTTTTAATACGAGGACTTTCAAAAGCCATCATAGTACAGAAAAAATAAAAATACTACAAATATTAATAAATATTTTTAATGAAATGGTAATGATAATTAGAAATACCTCTTTGAGGTTTATATCTTGTTGATCATATATGATATATTTAATAAATTTGTAAACATAATAACTAAAACCTTTTCGATTTATTTGTTTCGAACACTACATAAAAATTTATAAAATTAAGTAATTTTTTATATTTTTTTTGATAACGAAATATTATTATATATACCCTAACACATGCCCACTTTTAGAAGTCAATAGGCTCCTCGTATGCATGGAATGTCCTCATTCCATGATGTTAACGATATTTAAATAACACCCTATCATAAAAAAATTCTTATTAAAACATAATATGAAATATATGACTTGATGTAAAGTTCTAAAATTTTTGATGTAGTGTATTAAAAATTGAAAATTTTCATCATGTGTGGTTAGTTTGTTGGGAATCCATGGAGTGAATTCAAATAATAAATCTTGGGAGTATCCAAATTGACTTCAATGAGTATCCAAAGTTTCCTAAAATTTAAATTTAATAATTAAAGAAAGGAATGATGATATATTTGGATTGATTAAATTTTATTTTTTCACCCCTAGAATCATTGGTAATTAGAAGAGTTTTTCATCCGTAGGACTTGTTACAAATGATTTGTCTAGTTTTCTCACTGTTGCATCAATTTGATTTGAATCAAAAGAGGTTAGCTCTGTAGAAGGGTTGTGGGAACAAATGAGTCTATATATAGGTTCATGGCGTTTTCATTTAAAAATAGTGTACATATAGATGTCTAAAAAATATTAATTGTATTTACTCATAAATAACATAGTAGATCATTTATATGAAAAAAAAATCATGAAAACACACATCAAATATATATTTACAACTAAGAATATTAGTTTCTCATACATGAGGATTTTATATACATTCTCAAGATAAAATTATTCTATAATATAATATTTTTAAATTTGTTCTTTAAAATCAACTTTGAAATTACTTCCATCTTATTACCATGTATCCACATGATCCTTTAATGTTAGTAAAAGTTGATTTTGAATGGGTGGGGTAAAGGATCATTGTGAATATATTTTTCATTGGTCATTTTAACATATTTATCATTTTCATTCAACCATTCATTTAACCCCTTACCTTAGTTCTTCTATAATAAAAAAATTCAGTTTAGAACTTTTTTCATTAATTGTTAATTGGTTTTTAGTGAAAATAAATTTTAAATGAATACCACCTTATTGAAATGTTATTTCAAGATCAGATTAACATACAATGAATTATCCAATATCTTTTTTAGTGGTATCAATATCTTGATCATCATGTGGAATAGGAAGTTCAACAATCTGGTCAAGATCTCAGCTAAACCACACTCCCATATTACCCATTGGAAGATGTATGTCATATAGAGTATCCTCTTGGATATTTTCCACGATATCCCTCACAATAGGGCGATTGGTTGGTTTTGATAAATATAAACCAAAAAAATAACCTTTTAGAATATCTGTATAGTAAAGTTATCATTGTCTACCTATTTCACATTTCATAGAAAAAATTATGAGAATATTAACCACCTCATCTAAGAAAGATCTTTGAGGGGAATGGATTACCTCGAAGCAGGTGAGGGTGGGGGGATCTTAATGTAGTGGTTTTTCATGATTTTTTCTTCTATTTTATTCCTCCACATAACATTTTATAGAAAATAATACAACCAATGAATTTTTTCTTAACTAGGATCTAATCAAGACTACGTATCTTACATTTTTTCATATAAATCTTTAGTGGTTTTGGATGATAATAGTACAATTGACCACATTTAGTTTACTAGATCAGGGAAATAAAATACTTATACTGCATGTGATTCCATTATAAATAGTTCACATTTGTATCATTATTGAAATCAACATTCATGAATCCTAATTCATCTATTTTTATAACAGTTCATATTTTAAACCCACTTTCATTGAAAAAATGGTGCTTGGAATTTTGTATAATACAACTACCATATTTTTTTGGTTGAAGCCAAAGTATGACATATTCCCTTAAATTAGATTTTTATCCTTACTACCAGATACATGCATCACTTTATACACAAATATATCTTTCCAATTTTTCATGGTACCGCCTTCATTATTTTCATTTTCATAGAACGTGTAACCATTAATTAAATAAAAATTATAAGATAATACATGAACACTTGGTCCTATTTCTATAAATCAAAGTCATTCAGAAACTAAATCTATATTTTAATCTTAATCCTTAAAAATATGGTCTCAAATATATCCTATAAACTATTGAACATGTGAATTTGATATCCATCTTTAATCCCTTAACAGATTCAAATTCAAAAGAATTTTTTTTGGCTTTCAACATATGTGGAAAACTATAAACTATTTTGAAAAAATTAAATTTTGGCATAATCTTGATTTGTAATAGTTATTGTGACAACATCTATTCAATAAAATCCTTCACCCGCTAGCAGTCTAGTGTTACGAGATTTCAGTAGACCAATTATTTCCATACCAAATACGTAGTCGGTACAATATTAAATGGATTCCTCAAAAATATATTTCATTGTAGTAAAACCTTCTATAAAACTTCAATTATTCATATACCCTTTTAAAATATTCATATATTTTTCAATGGGGTATATACATCAATAATTTACATGACCACATAGCTAAATATCTCTTACCAAGTGAACCATTATGTGAACCATTATATCAAAAAAATTAGTGGGAGGATCATTTTTAATTCACATACTATGATAACAAACTACCTTTCCATATTTGGAAAAAAATTAGGTCTATAACATTTCTACATATAGATTTGAAAAAAATATGTATCTTAGTTAATGTATGACATATATTTATTTGAATAATGAAACGTAAACCTACAGGCATTAGATATTACATCAAAACATATTTTTCATGTGATTTCATACCCTTTAACATTAAATCATTCATTGACATGACATTATTAATAATCAATGAATACGATTAAAGAACATTTAAATCATTTAAGAAGCTGAGGAACTAATATCTCTCCTTCTTGGAAAGAGTGTGAGAATCTAGAGGATGAAAATTATGTTTTTCACCCTTCACTATCACAAAATCTTCCCTTATTCCCATGTTAATCATGTCAAAACGAGCCTTAATTCTATATTTTTGTTTTATTTAGTAATGTTCCAATGACACTATAAAATAGATTTTTTTTCAACAAGAATAACATCAAGAAAATTCATAATGTATGAACAATTAAAGTATGGTAATTCAAAGAAACTGATCTCTTTTTCCAACTTTTTTTCATTATGTTTTCTGAAAAAGGTTTTCCATAAGAAATTTCTATATCTAACACTTTGTCAAATGTTTGATCACTTCTTAGTGGAGATGTTGTTGTATGTTCTTATGAACTCCAGTTGAATGGTGTCGTATAAGATCAATACTTATGTTATTGGGGTAGTGGTCTGTGATGTCCAAGAAACACAGTCATTGATGAATGTATCACCCTAATTGACTATATACCTTGTTGAAAAAATGGGATACCCTTGAGTCCCTATATTTATGTATCTTAAAATTTTTCTATTTGAAGGAATTTTTTTATCATTATGTACAAAATTTCTATCAATGTGAAATATTCATTTCTATAAGATTCATAAAATGTATCACTTTAGTCTCACAATAATAATAAATCTTTGGTAAGTTATAACATACCAATATAACCATCCATGTAATGTGAGTGATGATTTGAAAACCAATCATATTCACTCCTTCTATAGCTTCCAAAAGATAGAAGTTTCATTACAAGATTCAAAATTTGGGATTCTCAGGATGGATTATATTCCACTAAAAATTGTTTTCTATGTGATGATATTTTCATATTTATTTCTTTTATATTTTTTCGATGTTAATTTCCTTATAGTATCATTTCTTACATATAGGTGGATACACCAATGAATAATTGTAATTCACTATAAAACTTTCATAGGACCGAATGAAACATTCTTGTATCGATATGAACCACACTATGGGGACTCTTTATACTATTATTGGTCCTTTCAAAATCATATACTTTCATTTATATAGGAATTTATTCTTTCAAAGATCATACCCATTTAATATATCATTCATTTATCATGATATGTTCTTCCAATAAGATCATTATCTTCTGGGATAAAATCAATCAAGAGATAAAGTAGGTTAATAAAACGAGTGTCACTCCTTTCTTTGTAATCTTATAAACTATACCGCTTCAGTAGGGATGACAATGTTGTATATTAAGCACACCCGTCTTGCAATGGTGTCATTGAAAAAACCTTTAAATTATCAAAAAAAATTGGTAAATAACAAAGTTCATCTTCAAATTTCATTTATATTTCCTAAATATGATCTTCATCATCATTCACACTTATAATCACATCCTTGATACAGTCTTCTTCATTGTCCACCCATGTAGTTAGATGATCCATAAAATATTGTACAATACTTTTCAATATCTACATTCATATTTTCCCCATGTTTATTCCAACGTTTATAACTGTTATTTATTATAAGACATATCTAGTGTTCTTCCAAGTCCTCTGGACTAATTAGTCTTGAACCGCAATAGTGTAACCATGAATAAAATATTTTATAAGGTACATATTCATGATCTTTTGAAAATATGATGAACTCAGTCACGCCATTTTGTATACTTTATTTATACTATTAGCATACATCCATTTTAATTCATATCAGCCCTATTTGATTCAGAAATGTTAACATTTAACAAAATAAATAAATACAAAAAATTATGCCTTCCAAATAAGTAGATCCCAATATTATAATGTTTCAAATAATTTCATCATGCTATGAATGAAATGGGTACTTTAATTTGAGAAAATAATTACTCCACTAGTGGAAGGTGTTGTCCCCTAAATTCATCCATAATGACCATTGATACATTATATGTGAAGAATACTACTCAAGGTAGTTCAAGAAACCTAGGTTCATTCCCATAAGAGATTAGGGGTGATCCTAATCAACAAAAATGAAGTAATAACTATTTAGGAGGTGAAGTTGATGAGAATGGTAGTTGTATCCTTAAATCTAAATGTTGCCAATTTGGGGAGTTGGTGAAGAAACTAAAAATATTTATTAGTGGTATTTCTAAATCTAAAAAAGTAATTAATAGTAGTCTGATCCCTACAGGGGGATCCTTCACTAGTGCAGTCATGAGAGCACTCACCTAGGTGATCTTATACACACTCATACTGAGACAATCGTTGCAGTTTCAACAATATTTGGAATCTTTCAGTTACTCCATACAAAAGAAGAGTAATTTAGCCAAGGGAATTAATTTAAATAGCACTTATCTTCCTATGGGGACAAGGTTTTAGGAGTGGGGTTATGATGGATATCATATGGTTTGGATGGAGTTTATGGTATTCCCCTTTTTAGTGATAAATTATCACTTCCCTAGAATCTTTAATTTTACTTTGGTTTGGTTGGAGTGGATGGTTTTGTTAGATGATACCAAGGTAATATATTGTGTCCCTTATCTAGTTTCATAATTCATATAAAAAACAAATCCCAGATTTAATTTTTGTATTTTCTTAAGAGTTCAGTGACCAAAGTGAAAATCAAATTCACGTGGGTAATGCTGGAAATTCATTCAACTTACATCTTTACATAGGAATCTAGTTATAGAACAGACAAAATGATCATCTCAGCCCAAAAAACAAGAGTAGTATAACTTAAATAGAAAACTATTGTGATCATAAAATTCTAGAAAGATAAAGTAATATGATGTTCTCAATATACCTAAAAAATTGATTACTCCTCATAGAATAATTTACAGATACAATCTACCCAATAATAGAAGATTAGTTATTTTAATAATTTTTGGGATATGAGGAAGTATTCAAAACATTGATATAAGTATATTATTTTCATTATTGATAAATTTAACTAAATTAAATATATTTTCATTTCAATTCATGAATTATAGGAACTAAATATTTTAAAATATCTTAGAAGAGAATTAGATAAGGATTGTAATTTTTTTATAGATGATTCGGATAAATAATGTAATGAAATTTATAAGGGTAGAAATTCAAGATTATTTTGAGAGGCTTGGTCTTCACCATTAATATAATTTACTATATACCACATAATAAAATGTTATTTTGGATGATAAGAATAAATTTATTTTTGGGATTTCTCAATCATTACTCATTGTACATACTAAATTGTAAAAAACTGATGAATCTATTCACTCTAATTTCAAATCATAAAACTCCATTTTAAATTCATTATGAAATTTAAATTATCCTTTATTTAGATCATCATTGAAATCTAATGTATCATCCTCGTTCTAAAACATCTTACACATCCAATTTATTAACATTAAAACCAATCAATTACCATTAATATCACATTTACATTTTAAAAAACCGATTAATATTTTCCTAATAAATCATTGGGATAATTTGTATAAGTTTTTAAAAAAAATCACTAGAAAAATATGTTAACCTTTATTAAAAATCAATTATCTGAAAAAAAAATTAATAATGAAAAAATATAGGAAAATCAAACACATATTTAATTTTCAAACATCTTTATAAAACTCACTCACTATTTTCAAAACCAATCCCTTTCCATTTTGAACCATGGTTTTATAATTTTAATAGTATAAAAACCCCTTTAATAAACTTAGCTCGACTTTAATATTGTATAATATTTATAACAATTTACATATATATATTTACATGGAAATTTAGAAAAACTATATTATTTGGAAACAATTATAATAATAGAAAATATGAATATTGAATATAATAATTCATTCAAAAAAAGTATAATATTTTTTAAAATATTTTAAAAACTGAAAACAAATATAATTAATAATATATGATTAATGGTTCTACTAAACATGAAAAATAAAATGATCACCTAGAAATAGGGAAGTGATTTATGTTATGGGTTTTACTTAATATTTTTTAAACATTAATGATATATAAATAAATTAATGTTAAATTAAAATTATAAAAGAAATAGTGATGACTGATGCTGAGTGGGGATAGAGAGAGAGAGAACAGTTAAATTTGAAATCCATAGCCATAAAAAGAAGGTGTTGGGAAAAAATCCCTCAAGGTAACATTGCATCATTTTTTAGTTGATTGTGTTTGTTGACAAATCAGGTTTCCATGGTGAATTTCCATGTTCTAGAGATGTTTTTGACAACACATGTTGAAAAATAACCATGACAAAGGAATGGATGATCTGAAGGCGGTACAAAAAGAGCAGTACAAGGTGGCGTCATTTTCCAGTGTTTACCAAATTTTTGGTGACCAAAATTTGGAGTTTGGTGAGCATCGCGAAAAGTGGATATCCTTGAAGATATCATCAAAATATGGAAAAGGCATGAATTTAATGAAGATAGGCTTTATGGTTTGGATTTCGTGAAGACCAGAAAAATGTTGATGATGATTCTTTTCGATTACGACGAGCTTCACGAATAGAAGATCTTAAAGTGCACCACGGCGGTGAAGGGCTTTGCAAGGGAGCTTTGCAGTGAAGGAACAAAAGAATTGACGAGATGCCCCACAATTATGATAAGCTCCGCGATCGGAAAATTTCTGTGGTGCTTCGTGATTTTGAAAGAATTTCGATAGGAACTTCGGAGCTTCGTGATTTGTGATGACATGGTGTTGACTTCGCGTGAAAGGTTCATGGGTTGGTGGAATCACCTATAAATGGGATTCTACCCCCTCGAGAGAAGTAAAGAGTTTTTGAAGAAAATCATTTGCTCTCGGATCGTGAAGGTGGTTCATGAAGGCTGTGTGCTTTACAAAATAAGAGCTCCGCGGTGGCTAATTTAGCTCCACATAAGTTATGAGCTCTGCGTTGGATCAGAGAGCTTCATGAATGAAGTCGATCTGAGATGACTTGAGCTTAGCGTGAGTGCTTCATGAGAGTGCTTCGCAAGAGTGCTTCGCAAAAAGGTCGGAGCTTCATGAAGTCTTATTTGAGCTTTGCGAAATTGGGAGCCTCACGAAGTATGGTGTTTTGTGAAGGTTTTTCTAAAGGAATTTCCCAATGTTCAAGGGAAAAGGGGTATTCATCAGTGGATGAAAGTTGTAATTTAAAAGAGAATCTACATACAGTGGAGGATGCATGTATTCATGCAAATGAAGAGACCTACAGGTCTATAAAATGTGAGTGGATCCCTTCCAAGTGCAGTGAGAAAAGGAAGAGGAAGAAGGTTATCCTTTCTACAAGCAGTGAGCCAGAGAGGGAGGAAAAGGGAGTGACCCTTGGGAAAGCAGTGAGATGACCCTAAACATTGTAAAGGCAGTGAGCCTAGGAATAGAAGTGATCTATCAAATTATTAGCAGTGAGTTTTAGTGAATTTGGTACAATGGAACATCTCTGTTGTATGCTCCTTGGATGTAGCCCAGTGAGGGTGAACAAAGTAAAAATATTTGTGTCTGCCTGCTTGCTTCCCTACATTGCATTCAAAGAATCATCATCAGATAAAGAAGAAAATAAGTGATCGTAATAAACACACAAGTGAAAATAAAGTGACCCTTGTAATAAAGAGGTCAAGATCGAGTGGGCCGGAAGAATTTAGAAAAGAATATCCATACCCTGATTCAACCCCCCCCCCCTCTCAGGGTATATAGGCCCCTATTGGTCCTAACAGAAGGAAACCATATTTTATTATCATTATTTAAGATGTTCTCCCAAGATGGTGGATTTTTGGTATAGAAAGATAATAGAGAAGAAGCACAAGAATCAAGGACATAAATAAAGGGAAAGAGGATGAGGAAGAAACATTATTGTGGAATAGAGTTCATCACCATTAAACACCACCACCAAATGATCATTTCCAAGTCTGATGAATTTAGTGGTGGACCTTGGTAGGTTCCACTACATTTAGGTACTAAAACGAAATCATGATTGTCTTGATCATACAAATAAAGGAAAATCATAAAGTCCCTTACCCAAAGAAACAAGTAGGTTATAATTAGGACTCCAATATTGAATAATATGTGAAGAGGGTCAAAAGCTTTTCCCATATGATATTGAGGGAATCTATTTAACATGACGGTTTATTTCATCAAAAATATACCTAAATAATAGGATACACGGAGGTCCCTATTTAATTTTTCATTCTCTATAAGAGGAATTAAATATGTCTATAATGGTTGAATTTAATAGAGGTATTCTCACACGTGAAAATAGGAAAATAAATTAATAATAATGTAATAATTTTTATTTATAAGGATTTTATAAAAAAATATTTCATTTAATAATAATACACATCCAGACACTATACACATATATATTTGGTAATGAAATATACTGGAAACCCGTATTTTTTCAATGAACCACACACACATTTAAATTCATGAAATAATATGTTATTAATTTTAATAGAAATTTAAAAAACCCATTAAATAAATATAAATGTATATTAATAATTAAATACACTACCAAAGGAGTTTTTTAATTAATATTAAAAATTAAAGCATTACCAATTATTTTTACCAATAAAATATTTTATTAAAATTATTATTAAACATGGATGTTACACTATGGGTAGTGGATTCAACCATTTTTTAATGATTCATATATTATTTTTTCTTTAATATGAAGAAAGTCCCTATTTCCACTTCATGAATTGGCTCAGGATTCAAGGATTACCTTTACCAATCCAAAAACACAATAATCATAAATATTGTTATTTATTCTATTGGATTCAACCTTTTCCCTAACTGAAGAACTAATATAGTTTCTCATCCCATCTGTCCTCACATTTTCATTGATATAAACACCAATAAGATGACACTAAGGGTTTTCTGGATCAAAATTAAATGTGATTAAATATTTAAACAATCAATTGAGTTTAAATTATAGTTGGATTACTATTATTCCTTATTTATTTTAAGACATTTATCTTTATATTATTGGAAAAAATATATTTTTAAGGAAGAAAATGACACTGGAAGTGTAGTATGGAATCCTTGTTAGTGAGGCAAGGATAATTATATGGTTATTTCAAAAAAACACTCATATAACTCTAGACCTCTGTGAGAATAATAAGAAGATAAGGGGTCAAAGGATCACTTTAACAACACCCCTAGAGGGTTCAACATAACCCCTGACTTCACCATTAACAATAGAAGGGGTGAATCTAGTCCAAAGGAAATGGAACTAACCCAATAAATAATTAAAATAGAATGATTAATAATGAAATGTGATTTGGGAAGGAGAAAATAGGAAAAAATGAGTGGAGAAAAAAACATAAAAAGATCCCTAAAAATATAGCAATGAAAATTTAAAAGAGTATGTATGTTCTTTAGACCTCATCTATAGTACATTCACAGAGTAAGTAGGGGGTAAATACCAAGATAGAAGAAGTGATTAAAGAGGACAAACAATAATCACATACCTTAGATATTGAGAGGATCAATTCATTAATGAAGATCACTGAGGTTTTAATTCCATGAGGCTTAGGTTCTATGATGTTTAGTTTCAGGAGAGGTTAAAGGGATGAGGGAGGAAGACATTGTTAGGGTTCTATAAAAAAAGGGATTATGGGTTTTTTTAGTTCTTTAAAAAAGTTCTAATAAATATATTTTTTATCAATTCTAAAATAAAATTTACTGATACAACTATTCTTTATCAGCACTAAAATTATAACGATGAAAAATATTAGTTTTATCAGTTCTAAAAAAGTACTGATAAAGATCTAATCATAATATATATATATATATATATATAATTATAAATAAATATTTTTATAAATATTTTTATAGAATTATAAATTTATTTATTGTACTATATATTTTTATAAAATGATAAATTTAATAAATTTATTTAATATTTAAATATATATATAAATTTATAATTATAAATATATATATATATATAGTCAAAATGGTGAAAATATTGGACTAAACCCCATGATTTTATAAAATTAATTAATAAAAAGAATGTACAAAGGACAGAGATAGAGAATGAAAGTAGAAAATCAATGTGATATCACCACCAAAGAGTAAAAGATCATTTAGTCATCTCATTTTATGTCTATCACACCATCCTTTATAGCCACCCCTTCCTTTCAGATGTTAGCCAGACTTCCATTGCATTGGAGCATGCCAAATGGTATCATGCTCATCCACACTCAGCAAGTCATCATCCTCAGAAGGATACTCAAAAACAATATGATATCCCATGTAAGTATTTTTTTAATAACATTCCACATTCATCCTGAGGGTCACCTATATCCTCATGAACAACACCAAATTCTTCATGGAACACATCCTTGCTCAAGGACCTATTTAAAATATCAAGCAAGGAAAATATATTTAAATATATTTCTATATATATATATATTATTTGTATAAAAATATATATTTATATCAATATATAAATATATAGATAGTTATAAATATAATAATTTTATTTATTATTTAAATATATTAATTATAATTTAATAATTATATTTATTTATTTATGAATATAATTAAAAATAATTATATTTAAAATGTATTTATATATATTTATAAATATGTAATTCTAAATATAATAAATATATTTATTATTTAAATATATTTATTATAATGTTGTAATTATTTACATATGTATTTATTTATTTATATTTATAATTATAAATAAAAAGAGGATGGTGTTGAAGGTTCGGGTACTTCTTCGTGAAGGCAATGCTGATGGTGTCTAGGTATTGCTTATACCATGGAGATTTAGTACTTTATTGGTTCAAAAATCCTATCTTGAAGACTATCTTGATGGTCGCCTTTGATTCCGGGTGTTTCTCATCATGCTATTGAATGGATATAGATAGAAAATAGAGAATTGGGAAAAATTAAGGGATGTTCCTACTCAGTATTCTCTAGAGGCTTTAAAGGGATCTCCTATTGGTAGGATCCTCAAGACAGGATCATTGACACATGTGAAAGCTGACCTAGAAGAATTTTTTGAACGATTGGCGATGGGTAAGAACTCATTAACTGAGTGGGTAGTCCTCTCCAAAGGAATAAATCCATATAGGCTTGAAGAGATTATTCACAAGATCTACTTTCTTTGGGGTTTTTCATATTGGAAGTTAATTTAATTAGGAAGAGTCTTATTTCATTGTTTGTTTCATCCGGATTAATCTCAATTTCATGCCTGGTTCCCTGGTTCTCTTCTTCTGAAGCCGAGAATACTTCATCTCCATGAGTGGACAATAGAATTCAATGTGTCACAGGTCATGAATTCACTTTCACAGGGATAGATCTAGTTGCACGACCTCAATTGGAAATTATGGCATCCAAAAATCATGTATGACATTGATGCCTCCATTGGTGTCCCAATTCACTTTTATAAATAGACAAAACATGTCATGTTTGGGTATTGTGTGGTAATTCTGGTTTAAATTGATTTGAGTGCTACTCTTACTGAAACTGTGACTCTTACTACTCCCAATCATGATATAAAAATTAGTATTGAGTATGATAATCAACACATATTATATCGAAATAGCAATTCTTTTAGTCATTTGGGTGAGAAATGTAGGAGTAAGGTCTTTGATTCTTGTAGTTAAAAGAGCATACATAGAAGGAATGTGATGATAATGGGAAATATAGGAATCATGGAAATCCAACTAGGTAACCTAATGTGAAGTCGGTGAATTTTTAGGACATGCCTACTGGGATCTAAGGGGATCCATCCAGTATGGATTAGTCACTAGTGGAGAACAAGGAATAGGCTGGGACTTCATTGGCTACTACCAATGAAATATCCATTATTTAAAATGAATAGGGTATGGAAAGGGATGGGAATGGGTCTCAAATTCCAATTGAATGATTTGATGGAGATTTTTATTATGCTACTTCACTTATGCATGGCATTCGTAGGGGGACGATTTTACTTTGCAAAGATGACAACCAAAAAAACACCCCCAGTGAGTTTGATGATGGACCTGCAAATGATGAAGATGGAAAGAGGGAAGGTGGTGTCAGATCATCATACCTTAAGGCCTCATGGGAAGATATAATAGCTAATGGGGAAGTGGTGATGTAGTCTGATCCTAAGGCTGATTTCCAAGAGAATGTCAAATGTGAACTCAAAAAATATTTTTTATTTTCTACCAATAGGATGTGGATAGCAAACATAGTTGATGATGAGGGCTTTAAATTGTTCATGAATAGTAAAATTAATCCTCCCTCGCCAAATCATGGACTATCATCCACTGTGTAGTGTGAGGTGTCTTAACAAGAGCATGTTTTTAAAGTAACCCCCAATGATGTTCAGGAAGAAATGTTTATAAAGGAATCTATGGAACCCCCATATGGTGGGGTACTAACTAATGGGGCAAGGGATGGAGAATATGAAACTCTAGAAAGGATGGGGGCCAGTGAGGAGGGTACCACTATTCCATTGGTATCAGGTAGTAATAATAATAAATTTAATTATCATGACATTTTATATAGATTTAAGTGAAGTGATGTTTTCTGTGAGGAATTTTCAAATGTGCATGTACCTCGTGTTGATGGACATACCTCAGATATTGATACTATAAAAAATGTGACTCATTATATAGAATACAATTCATTGAGTATGGATGAAAAGATTGGTAGTTGGCAGGCACTAATGCAATGGAAGAGGGGCATACATCTAAAATATAGGGGTGGCCACAGAGGATTGGGCTGCAAAAATAAAAGGTGATTATGGCTGGTCATTGTGTATTTGGTGGCATTGTGCTAGTTTTAACCTTGAAATCTCATGTCCCTATTGTTTATGTACTTTTATTTTTGTTAAAAAAAAATTCGGGTCCATGGGTTTTTAACCCGTGGTACGAGCCATTCATGGAAATTATAAACAAATATATTTCAAACATACTTATATATAATTATAAATATATATATATATACATATTAATTAATATATAATTATAAATATAATAAATATATATTATTTTAGTAGATTTATTTTAATTTTATAATTATTTACATATATTTTTATTTATTTAAAATTTCATAAATACTTTTTAAAAAAAATTATACATATTCATAATTGTATAATTAAATATTTAAATTAAAAAATTATTAAAAAATTATTTAAATAGGTTAATTATATAAATTTTAAAACTATATTAAAAGGTAAAACATAATAAATAAATATAAATAAATATTATTCAGATAAATTATAAACATATTGAAAATATTACATGTATTGTAAATAAATATCTGTATAACTAAATATTCCAAAAAAATTAAATATATTTTCAACATTATTAAAAAATATATAAAAATAGATGAAGAAATTAAATTAAATAAATTAAAAAAAATATTATAAATAGAACTCGTAACATTTACGTGAATTATAAACATGCTTATGTACACATATACATCGACACACACACACACATATACATACACACATGTATAAACACACATACACATACATCCATGCAGTTGTACATTTTCATATATTTTAAATTATTTAATATCAATATATATATATATCACAATAATTATATTAATTTATATATAATATAATAGTTTAATTAAATTTTTTATATTATATTTATTTTAATTATATTCACATTTTGTAATCATTGTATACAAATAAACTATTAATCGTTTTCACTAATATAAAGTTGGTAATTTTTATATATAAAATAATGAAAATAAGATTCATTTTTTATTCAATTTTATATAAATAATATTTATATATTAAATTATATATATATATATATATAATTATTTTAAAATAAATCATATTTAAATATGTATTTACCCAAATAACGTGAACCATGGGTTAAACCCCATGGATCCAAAATTTATTGAAAAAAAGGTCTTAACATAAACAGGATGATGATATTGAAGAAAATTACAAGCCATTGCAAATTAATTTAATCATATATGGATTTGGCCACTATTCTTACCTTTTAGATGATGTCCCCTCCTCTATGTTTTTAGTTTCTTTCATGCCTTATCATCAACTTGAAGATCAACATGATAATTTGTTGGGGGTGGGTCCTCATGAGGCTGAGTATCTTCTCAAGTAAGATTAGTGTCATCTTGTACTTGATCAAACAAAAATACCCATGAGAGATTCCAAACTCATCACAAAACACATCCTTTCTATTAGTCCTATTCAAAATGACTATGAGGATAAATTTATTATCACCAAGATCAAGAGAAACCACATCAAAAGCCCCTCTTCCCTCTTCCTTGTTTTTCAGTCAGCCTTCCTTCGAAGAGGAATCCATTAAAGAGGCATTATGAAAACCTCTTACTTTGGAGTGACCCATCTTAGGTGATGCCATCTCTTTAGCATGGTAGGATCCACTTGATAAATCTTTTTTCTGAACCAATATGACTTGGATCAGCTAAAAATTCAACATCACTACACTTATCCTTCCCCAAGGTAGTTTGATTTCTTCCCAGGATGGTCTGATCCTCCATAGTTCAAAAATTGGGAGCTACATGAAGGTTTTTCAACATTTTAGATACCGTATGGTTGACTAATTAAGGATCTTCAATGTTATTATTAGAAACTCTTCTACACAAGGCATTATTATCATTTCTTGAGAGCACTGAGCCCGTTTTCATTTTACCCTTCCTATTATTTGAATGAATCATGTCAAGTTCCTTCAAATGGTGACTCTCAACATTACTTTAAGCATCCAACTCATAGGTATATTGATCTCCAACATATGCATCATCATCAAAATTCTCACTAACTCACCTTTTAAGGGCCACATTAAAAGAAACTCCAGCATGGGGAGATTCATTCCCACCAATAATATCATCTCATGAGTATGAAAGCATGGACAAATGAGCAAAATCCACCCATGTATACTTATTAATTCTATTATGACTTCCATATCAAGGGGACACCCCCTTATCTACTTGCATATGTGATTTATGCCCATAATTATCAGAGCAAGTATCATTTTAACCCAAGGCTTACTGTCCATATGTATTGTCCCCTTTTCGTTTATTTTACAGTTACATTCCATAACCTTGACACCACATGTTTGAGAAAAAAGGACCCTTCAGCAGACCTTCGGCAATTTCCCAACTGATTTAAAAACCACAATAAAATTACAGGGTTTCTCATACTCAACATTTGGAAGAAAATAAGTAATTATATATTTATAATTATAATTCTAAATAGATATAATTATAAATATTTGTATATAATTATAAATATATTTTAATAGTTATGTGTATTTATATAAATATATATATATATATATTAGTATATAAGTTTATATAATTATAAATTTAATAATATCTATTATTTAAAAAACTTTATTATAATTTTATAATTATTTTAAAAAAAATATTATAATTTTATTTATAATTAAGTAATTTAATAAATAATGTTAAAAAGGTATAAATATATTTATATAATTATTTATAATTATATAATTCATTTTAGGGATTTCTTGAGTGGTAAAGGCTCCCCATAATGCTATATCATAACCAAGTTCAAATCCAGGTTGGAGCATGTCACGAACCAGTCCGAGTCGACCCTGAACCGGTCACCCAGGCTAGCTCGCGATAAGTCCCAAGAGGTGTTCCCAATCCTCCCGGGATGGTGAAAAGAACCAAGGGCATCAATAGAGTACACAAGGGAATGATTTCACCCATATATGAAAAATAAAACAAACAGCAGAAAGAAATGGACAGCCCAAAATACATTTCTATGAAAATTGAACTGAACATTATTTGTACAAGAAACTGAAAGTAAAACTAAGCCAACAACTCAACTGACCAAACCCGATAACCAAATAACTCCATGTGACCCCACTGGTCACTCTCCAAAAAAACATCACATGTTTCCCAAGGTGATCGAACTCAAGCTGAAACCTGCACAGGGGCTAAAAATAGGAGAAGACTATAGGCGTGAGTGTTAAAACTCAGTAGGTTAGCCTGATATTCTATTCCCAATGTACATCCGTTAAAATAAAAGAAACATCAATTTCAAGTTTTAAATAAGTGATATTAAGGTATTTTTTCCAAATGATTTCCCAAACTATATAAAACAAATTACCAGAATAAAACTTGCATTTTTTATAAACAAGAATGCTAGTAACAATTTTCAAAGAGGTGAAACTTCAAAATGAAAATAGTTTTCAAGAGGGCTGTTTTAAAGAATTTACACTTTTAAATAAGTCACAAAAACTACTGAATTTACCAACTAAACACACTGTATGACGACGGTGAGTACAAAATAGCCAATGAGCACAAGTCATGGGAACACCCCTAGGCACTAGTTAGTTGTGAGCCCCAGGTACCGCGTATCTCGGTGAAAGTAACCATAATAAATATCTGTTCTCATGCAGACGAGCCACTAGTAGGGAGAATACCCATAACCTAGTGGTCTCCCAACATCATCATCAACATAGTTTAGTTAGTGTTTTCATCGTCAAACTTGCTACGTGAAATAGGGGCCAAACCCCACAGAATCACTAGCATACTAGTACACGTCCGCCCACCTAGATACCTGGGAATCCATTTAGTGCTCAATCAAGTTACACATATTATCAAATACACATTTCACATCAAAATTCTATTCCCAAACAATAAACACACAAACATCCCACAAACTTTCTTCACATTTCATTCATGAATCAACAAACCACTAAATATTTTCGTAAAATAATTTCAAGGAGTGTATTGAGGATTTGCACATAAAACTCATTCAAAAACACTCTTTTAAGACCATAAACCCATAAATAACATAACAAACCAGATTTGTAATCCCCAAGGCAAATTAATAAATCAATTTCAAGGACCATAAAATGGCCTCAAGAGATAGAACAGAAAATACACATGGATTCCATTTGTTTAAAGAAAATGCCAAATGTGCCTATAAGCCTTTCCCAAAACAAACATTTGAAAAAGGTATTCATTTCAATTTTATTAAGGAGGTGTATAAACACCATTTAAATTAGCAAACAAAATTTATAAATCCCTTAAAATACTCAGGTTACATATTCAAAACACAACCATTTTCATAAGGATGTGAAACGGACCATTTTCCGACAACTCGGGCCAAAACATGTTGTAAACCAAAACCCATTTGTTTTTAAAAAAAAATCAAAATTGTAAAGCCATATAAGGACCCAAAAATAAAATTTATAATTCTTCCAATTCATTTATAAATACAAATAAATAATTTTTAAATAACACATCACACATAAAATCCAACCAGGCAATTTACCGAACACATGACATGCCCTTTTTAAACAAATAAATTTAGTTTAAGAACTTCAAAAGGAATAAAACACCAATTGAATTCCATATTTCATTAAAGATACTGTAACATGTTAAAAATATCATAAACCATATTCTAAACGTCACAAAATAGTTTCAAAATATATCGGATCATTTAAACAAATACTTGGTGTGCACTTTTATGACAAAACAACAATACATTTAACAAAACAAGGCATAAACAACCATTTTGAACAGCAAGAAAACTATCCAAAGGATGAAAAAAATAAACATATATATCAGGTGTTAAAAATAATAAAATTATGAAACTTAAATAATAAAGGCATGTGCAAGGGGTATCCTACCTCAAATCTTTGGCGTAATTGAAACGCACACCCGAAATCACTCGTCGCGGGTTTATAAACCCTAAAACTATAAAGACCAGACCTAAATGAACAGAAACCCCATCAAAAAACATTTTATAACATAACCCTAGGTCGATCATGACTAGGGTAAAATATAAAACCAAGAAATAATGAAAGGAGGGGGAAGAGGAAGAAGAAAGGAGAAGGAATCTCACCTTTCAACCTAGAAAAATCTTTGTCTTCCAATAGATCTGAAACACTAGAGAAACTGGAATGGATTGAAACTTCTTGGAGATACCCCTAAGGTCTGGATTAACCAGGGAAATAATATTGGTGTCCAAAAGAGTACAAATTGATTAATTTATGAATGATATAATTTACCTTATCAATTCTGGATGATTTGAGGGACATTGAAAATGTTCCCCCCTACGCGCCTATTCTGAGCTCCAAAGAGGAAAAAACGATATTTTGGGTGAGGATGGAGATATTGGATTCGGGTGGGAGGTGGAATCACCGAAAAATATTAAAAAATGAAAAATATATAAAAGAAACGAATTTTTTTTAAACAGGAAATGGGCCCAAGGGCTGGCCCAATACCTAAATAAGTAACCCAAATTCACCACGCTTATGAATTTCTATGGGGTCCAAAAGGATATATAAGTTTTACTATATTTGTATAGGAAAAGTGGTAATTTTAATGGGTGAAAAATGATGAAAAACAAAAGAGTTATAAAAGAAACAAATTTGGTTTTTAAAACTGGAAATGGGCTCACGGTTGGCCCAAATCATGAAGTAACCACCCTTTCTTCAAAACAAATCCTAAACAAGCAATGGGGATCCCAAATTAGGGTGGTTATAAATATATGAAGCTTCAAAACTCAAGATTCATCTCACCAAATACCCATGAAAAGGATCGGGATTTCCAATGGACCGGATCAATACAAAGACAAAAAAACCGGGTGTGACAATTCTCCCCACCATTAAAGCTTTCCGCCCCCGGAAAGCCATAACACTTTCCAGATGAAAAATCAACACCTAAGTATTAACTATCAACATGATCTAGCCTCTAAATAAAATGAAATATCATCAACCATAAATGTATGTTAATCCTATAGCTAAAAAAACACACTACTCAGAACCACTTCCGGAAAATCATTGGAAATATCATGCCACCACCTCCACAACCAAGACAAGAACCCGATTGTTGGGCCTTCTCCCAATGAACCCAACCATCACCCAAACCAAATATCACTCACAAAAACAAAATATTATAGGGTATTCAAGAATGGACACTCCACCATTAAGAAACAACTAGCACTAGAAAGGTTCTTAGGATGAAAATCCAGGAGACCCATGGTGGGTCTCCCCACCATTAGAAACCAACTAGCAACGAACAGACAAGAATTCAACATGAACTATAATTGGGCCTCACTCAAACAAGCCCAAAAAAACACTCCTACAAAAACCTACTATACCAAGTTAATAGGGTTACAACATGGACATCTAAACCACCCACTCCCGAACGGAGGGCACAAGAACTGGGAGAAGACTTTCAGCATGGATCTGGACCCCCACCACTCAGGGAGGGGAGGGAAGGGGACCCAATAATTTGGCCACTGATACCACAAAATAAACAAATAAAATACCCAAAACTCTCCACCTACTAATAGGTAACACCAAGACCACAACCGATTTTCACAGGAGGTCCACACAGGGACATTGATCGAAAACCCACATCCATGAAGGCATAACCCTAGAAACTGTGTGAGGGGTTAAGTCCACCACACTTGTTACGACAAAGGGAAATTCACATAAATGAGTAACCAAAACATTGACATAGAACCTAACTTTCCAAAATAGAGGAGGAAGTATCCTAATCGATCACTCCAAACCTATTTCGATTTCCTGACTGTGTGAAAAGCTTCACTCTGAGGCCTATGGCTGGAGCCCGGATTCTTGAAGCATTTGTTGCACCACAGTCAGGTGATAAGGATCACACCCCTCAAAAAAACCTCACATGATCACCAAACAAAAACCTTCATCTAAATAGGAAATCATAGATACATATAAAAATTCTGTCTCACTCCAAACGAGGGGCATAATGGACAAGGAATACGACGAAACATATCAACATCACCGAACACAACTCCTCTGTCCAAAAGAATTATCAGGACCTAAAAGCACTTTTAATAGATCCCAAAAAGATCTCTATTCCAAAAAACAGGTTTAGGAATCATCAAAATAGGTGGATTTAACATTTTAAATGAATCCTTAGGTTGATCAGCAGGAAAGATTTCCAATAGAGAACTATTCATGCCCACATCACAACATCAAACACATCTTTAGAAACCCAATGAAAATTACTCCAAAACTGAGACACCAACAAGATCTCATCTCAAGATATAACAAGAGTATTAATTATAGATCACAAGGAAGCTAACAAAAAAACAACTCTTCTAAGACATAGAAAAATCAATCCACATAACCATTGGTTTTAAAAAAAAGGCCACAATTTTTCAGCTCAAAACAGTTTTGAAAAAAATAAACTAACTTGGTGGGTTTATACATTCACCAATGGTGTTTCATCAAGTCTCACCCACATGCACATTTCCATGCCACCCCAGGCACCCAACCACCATACCATATAGGCCATCCTTCCAAATATAAATAAAACCATGCATGTGAGAACCCATTAAAACACCAAAGGCTAAAACAAAACATCATCATTCTAAAAAAAATTACCTTCAAAAGGAACACCAACCACTAAGTCAAAAAAAACCTTTTCATATTTCAAAAAAAACTACACAATTAATTAAGAACCATTTTCTTAAAAACCTACCCCTTTTTATTTTTAAAAACATTTTAAATAACCAAGCCACTCCAAACAACCCCTTCCCATTTTTTTAAAAAAAATCAGCAAGGTATATTTTCATAATCTGAGGTCCATTGAGACCAATACCCTTTCTAGTAAAACACCAACCGATCAAAACCAATTTCCAAAACTAATTTATATGATTCAAAAACTTTTTAACATTCCAAAATACCCCATTTAAAACAAAGATCCAGAATCAAATTAAAATGATTCACAATTTCAAAACATTTTATTTCAACAAACCACAAGTTTAGATTATGGATAATCCAATCCCTTTAAATAATTTCCACTTCCCTCCATTTTTTTCACCAAAATACACCCTTCCAAAACCATTCTTATATTTAATTCTTGAAAACCCCCTTTTTCACTTTTCAAAATCTAATCCTTACTTTAAAACCAATTCCCACAATTCTCGCACAAGGATTTTCAAAACAAAAAAAAAATCGGAATTCAAGAAAGGTTCAAGAGACCCCAAAAAGGGAACTAGTGTCGGTGGGTGACTTGACTATATGGTTGGCGGCCATATGTAAAACACAAAACCAACTCAGAGAGAGTTATTAGGACCATTCCCCAGCTCCACATGGATTTCCAGGCCCTACGAGCCCACGGAGGCCCTTAGTCAGACTCCCCTTGTCATATCCCAACACCAAACAATCAACAAGAACAAAGGACACTAATAAAACCAGACTTCCCAGGGAAACCTGAGGATTCGAATGAGAAAGAGTTTGCGACGCTCTTCATGAACTTACCCCTAAAGTCCCAACAATCCTACTCTCTCTACCTTGACATCCCCAAAATAACAAGGGAACTCTAAAAAGAAAGTTCTGCTAAGAGCCGACCTCCTTTGATACCATTTTTTCACAAACCAGTCTGAGTTGACCTTGAACCGGTCACCCAGGCTAGCTTGCGACAAGTCCCGAGAGGCGTTCCCGATCCTCCCGGGATGGATACAAGCACCAAGGGCATCAATAGAGTACACAAGGGAGCTATTTCACCCATATATGAAAAATAAAACAAACAGCGGAAGGAAATGGACAGCCCAAAATACATTTATATAAAAATTGAACTGAACATTATTTGTACAAGAAACTGAAAGTAAAACTAATCCAACAACTCAACTGAACAAACCTGATAACCATATAAATCCATGTGACCCCACTGGTCACTCTCCAAAAAAAATATCACATGTCACCCAAGGTGATCGAACTCAAGCTGAAACCTGCACAGGGGCTAAAAATAGGAGAAGACTATAGGCGTGAGTATTAAAACTCAGTAGGTTAGCCCAATATTCTATTCCCAATGCACATCCTTTAAAATAAAATAAATATAAATTTCAAGTTTTAAATAAGTGATATTAAGGTATGTTTTCCAAATGATTTCCCAAGATATATAAAACAAATTACCAGAATAAAACTTGCATGTTTTATAAACAATAATGCTAGTAACAATTTTCAAAGAGGTGCAACTTCAAAATGAAAATAGATTTCAAGAGGGATGTTTTAAAGAATTTAAACTTTTAAATAAGTCACAAACACTACTAAATTTACCAACCAAACACACCTTATGCCGACGGTGAGTACAAAATAGCCAATGGGCACAAGTCACGGGAACACCCCTAGGCACTAGTTAGTTGTGAGCCCCCGGTACCTCGTATCTCGGTGAAAGTAACCATAATAACTATCTGTTCACGTGAACACGAGTCACTATAAGGGAGAATACCCATAACCTAGTGGTCCCACAACATCATCATTATCATAGTTTAGTTAGTTTTTTCATCATCAAACTTGCTACGTGAAACAGCGGCCGAACCCCACAGAATCACTAGCATACTAGTACACGTCTGCCCACCTAGATACCCGGAAATCCCTTTAGTTATCAATCAAGTTACACATATTATCAAATTCAAATTTCACATCAAAATTGAATTCCCAAACAATAAACACACAAACATCCCACAAAATTTCTTCACATTTCATTCACGAATCAACAAACCACAAAATATTTTCATAAAACAATTTCAAGGAGTGTATTGAGGCTTTACACATAAAAATCATTCAAAAACACTCTTTCAAGACCATAAACCCATAAATAACATAAAAAAATAGATTTTGAAGCCCCAAGTCCAATTAATAAATCAATTTCAAGGACTATAAAATGGCCAGAAGAGATAGAACAAAAAATACACATGGATTCCATTTGTTTAAATAAAATGCCAAACCATCCTATAAGCCTTTCCCAAAACAAACATTTGAAAAAGGTATTCATTTAAATTTTATTAAGGAGGTGTATAAACACCATTTAAATCATAAAACCACATTTATAAATCCCTTAAAATACTCAGGTTACATATTCAAAACACAACCATTTTCATAAGGATGTGAAACGGGCCATTTTTCGACAACTCGAGCCAAAACATGTTGTAAACCAAAACCCATTTGTTTTTAAAAACAAATAAAAATTGTAAAGCCATATAAGGACCAAGAAATAAAATTTATAATTCTTACAATTCATTTATAAATCCAAACAAATAATTTTTAAATAAAACATCACACATAAAAGCCAACCAGGCAATTTACCGAACACATGACATGCCCTTTTAAAACAAAAAAAATTATTTTAAGAACTTAAAAAGGAATAAAACACCAATTGCATGACATATTTCATTAAAGATAATGTAACATGTTAAAAATATCATAAAACATCTTCTAAACCTCACAAAATAGTTTCAAAATATAGTGGAACATTTAAACAAACACTTGGTGTGCACTTTTATGACAAAACTACAGTACATTTAACAAAACAAGGAATAAACAACCATTTTTCACACCAAGAAAACTATAAAAAGGCTTAAAAACAATAATAAACATATATATCAGGTGTTAAAAATAATAAAATGATAAAACTTAAATAATAAAGGCATGTTCAAGGGGTATCCTACCTCAAATCTTTGGTGTAATTGAAACGCACACCCGAAATCACCCACCGCGGGTTTATAAACCCTAAAACTATAAAGACCAGACCTAAATGAACAGAAACCCCATAAAAAACATGTTACAACAGAACCATAGGTCTATCATGACTAGGGTACAATATAAATCCAAGAAATAATGAAATGAGGGGGAAGAGGAAGAAGGAAGGAGAAGGAATCTCACCATTCAACCTAGAAAACTCTTCGTCTTCCATTAGATCTGAAACACTAGAGAAACTGGAATGGCTTGAAACTTCATGGAGAGACTCCTAAGGTCTTAAAGAACCAGGGAAAGAATATTGGTGTCCAAAAGAGTACATATTTATTGATTTATGAATGATACAATTTATCTTGTCAATTCTGAATGATTTGAGGGACATTGACAATTTTCCCCCCCTACGCGCCTATTCTGAGCTCCAAAGAGGAAAAAACGATATTGGGGGTGAGGGAAGAGATATTGGCTTCATGTGGGAGTTGGAATAACCGAAAAATATAAAAAAATGAAAATGATATAAAAGAAACGAATTTTTTTTAAAACAGGAAATGGGCCCAAGGGTTGGCCCAATACCTAAATAAGTAACCCAAATTTACCATGCTTATGAATTTATATGGGGTCCAAAAGGATATATAAGTTTTAATATATCTGTATAGTACAAGTGGGAATTTTAATGGGTGAAAAAGGATGAAAAACAAAAGAGTTATAAAAGAAACAAATTCAGTTTTTAAAACTGGAAATGGGCTCATGGTTGGCCCAAATAATGAAGTAACCACCCTTTTTTCAAAAAAATCCTAAACAAGAAATAGGGATCCTAAATTGGGGTGTTTAGAAATATATGAAGCTTCAAAACTCAAGATTCATCTCACCAAATACCCATGAAAAGTATTGGGATTTCCAATGGACCGGATCAATACAAAGACAAAAAAATCGGGTGTGACAGAGAACATTTTCACTCGCAGTCGATGATAAAGGTCTGACGCAAGCATGATAAAAGAAACTAGTGACATAGGAAGATGGTGGTGTAGAAATGATGTATTCATGATGTTTCACTGGTCCTTTGGTCTAGTTTGTGGGCCTTTGGTCCATATAATGGGATTCATGCCCACCAGGCCTTCAAGCCTTATACTGAACAAATAAGGATTCATGATTGGGATATCCCTTGGGGAAGGGTGGGTTATGGTCTTCTTTTTCAGCCTGTGTGTGTGGTGCATGTATATTTAATGTAATTTTACCCCCAAGAACATAATATATATAATTAAATAATTATATATTTCTATATATAATTATATATTTTTATATAATTATAAATATTTATATAATTATATATATATATTAATATATAATTATATATAATAATAAATATAATAAAAATATTTTTTTATAAATATATTTGATGATTTAATATGATTGATTGAAAAATAAAATATGGGTGTTGAGGGTTAGCATATATCTCATTTCCGAGATGGACATTAGGGTTCCACGGTCTCTTATTTTCATCCTTCTCTGATCGATCTCCTTGTTTAGGGTTAGATTATATATCCATAATTATTTTCTCAGAAAGAATAGAAAGTTGATTGATAAGAGAAAGGATTTGGAAGGCTCAATTATGGATATTGGGTCCCGTAGTGTATTACCCCTCTTCTGAAATGAGGTTACTGGAAATAATCATCGCAAGGATAAATTTGCTTATGTCAAACTCAACCCTCCATAATCTCGAAGAGAGTAGATATTGGAAATAATTTGATCATAGACTGTCATATTTTTCAAAGGGTCACTACACCATGGATTATTAATGATATTTAAGCAAGCATATTCGATTTTTGGGGTTTTTGAAACTAAATATTCTTTTCATTAGTGCAAGGATTATTTCATTTTCTTCTTCCCTCAGATTAATTGAAGAGTAATTCTTGGGTATTGGGGTTTATCTTCTTCATGCCATGGATCATTCACATTCGATAATGGGATCGAAGATTTAATCCAATGAAGGTTTGTTACTCCTAAGTTCAATTTTGGTTTAGGATTCATGGATTGAATTCGATCTTATGACACCCTCTAATATTGTTTGATATTGCCTTAGTGATCTAAAGTCTAATAAAAACAGATAATTCAATAGAATCGGCCAAATTCTTGCATTTTTTTCTATCTTTTGATCAAAATTGATTTGAATTCAACCCTGGTTGACAAGGTGATTCTATCAATAGATGATGATGAATTGGAGATGCGTATATTAGATTATAAAATTCATGATTTCTATATTGATTGTAAAATCATTTTTCATGAAAATTACAATTCAAATAGGCTGATCATATGTTCCTATTTCTATGTTAAGGTACATGTTTTTAGTCAATGTTTTAAAAAAACCCAAGAGATTGATACCTACAAATCCGACATCTCTTACATGAAGGCTTGTTGTCTAGAATGTAGTGGTTGTTTTCAATACCCATGTTAAGTCCTCTTATAAAATTAAACTATAGATTCCTTCTTCTTCTAGACCTCCCAGTGCTGGGATGAATGTAGGGGATTTTATGGAGAAATATGCTACTGAATCATCTAAAATCCAATTTCATATGCCTTCTACTTCTAGACCTTATAGTAATGTGATTATAGTATCCCCTTTTAAATCTAATAAAGTAGCATCAATGAATTATAATTTTTTAATCCTCATCATGATGCAATGTCGGTTGAGGTGCAATGTTCTGATTATAAGAAAAAATGGTTTGATGACACCGTTACTGAAGAATATTTTCCACATGTTTCAAAGAGTGTGGAGGACTTCAGTATGAAGGATAATACATCAACAGGGGTTGAAAATTTATCCCATCATACAAGGGATGTATTACACAAATAGGATGCAGAAGGAAACCCTGGGATGTTTTCTACTGATGAGGAGAGTATCAATGAAATGGACATCACAGAGGCAATTAATCAATATTATTTTAATGATCAGTATTTTTTATACAATGACTGAAAAGGTAAGTAAACAAATACATTTTGATTATATTTTGAACATTAAATTTAATAAGGTTAAAAAAACATTAATCTGATGTTTGATATCATAGTATATTGGAACATATGAAGGTGGAAGAAGGATGTTCAATGATTTCACCTTCCCTCAGTTTGGTTGAATCAATTTAAAATATCAAAGTCTCTCTTGAGTTACGGGATACAAAATATATATTGTATTATCACAAAAGTAATTAAATTTATTCTACTCACATTAGCAGTGCATAATCTCATAGTGCTGGTGATTTTGAAGAAAATATGAAATCATCATATATGTTATCAGTTGATACAGAAGGTTTCCAGATGGTTCATTTTAGAAATATCAATACTTTAAATGGTCCTAGGTAGGTTGTGGCAGTATGATTATCTGATTAATTTACTAATTTTATTGATGGACGGGATTCTAGTTTCACAATTAAGGTGAAGGTTGAAACTTAAAACCTATTTTGGGTGCTTAAAATGGATAATGATGATTTAAATCGACACTATAAAACATCAAAGTTTGAATATATGAAGTATACAATAGAAAAAATCAATACGGAAACCCCACTTTAGGTTTTTGGTGGCAGATTTCTCATGGAACTTCCAAGCTCCCCCTTAGTCTTCTAGATAATTGAGCCCATGTTGGTTTCTACAGAGGGAAATTTAAAAAATGATGGTGGATCTTTGGAGTCCATTTTGAATCTCATTAATGAGGAGTCGAATCCTTTAGGAAAGTAAAAATTTGAAGTATAGGGGGGTGATTTGGAATGGAATTGGAAACAATATAGTTTTTGGAAATGGGTTCGTTATCCAAGAAGCTATGGCCGAGGATGTGGTTGTATAGATTAAGCTGCTGAGAAAGTGGATATCCAACCACAGGTAGATCCTCACTCAGATGATAATGACACTAAAACTCTACTCTATCAAGAATAAATCTTGAGAGAACATAAATCAAGGGTTCATAGTCACGATTGTGGTAAAAGAATTGATTGGAATGCTTTCTGTAAAGAAAACACAATATTGGATTGAAAATTAGAAAAAATTAGGTCTTTGAAGGTCTCTGATGAGGGAAATTATGCAATTTCTAACCCAATCATTTCATTCCATTGTTCCTCTTATTTATTTTAATTTAATAAAGTGGCTTCATCCTTATCTTTAAAAAAGTTATTATAATTTTATAATTATTTAAATATTTATATTTAAATATATTTATCATTTAAATATATTTTTTATAATTTAATAATCATTTCAGTATATGTTTATTTATTTATAATTTTATAAATAATTTTTTTATAATGCTATATATATACAATTTGAATTAATAAAAAATATATATTAATATATCATATTTATATTAATTATATTCATATAATTTTTTATTAATGTATATAAATAAACATTATCTTTGAAAATAAATTTGATATATATATATATATATTAATAATATTTAATATGAAATGTTTTTATTTGTTCTAATAATAGTAGTGATAATGATTGACATTTATCTACCCTTTTATTTATTGTTGATAAATGTCACTGTTTTATCAGTTCTTTCTATTCAGCATGGATAAAAGAATGCACTGTATAATCTATGATCTGTGGTAGTGTGAAAACCAAAAGCTTGTTTCTAAACCTCCTTATCATGAACCCCTTACAAGCTATAAAATCTCACTTGGAAAAAAATTCATACCATGAATCACATGGTCACCACATGAATACTCCACGTAGTTGTAATTTTATCTTCATCGGCTCCTCTTCCACCTCTAAGCACTACTAACCATCAATATTAACAAAGAAATAGACTAGAATGGTCCAAACCATTGCACTCCAAGACTACTATTAGTCACCTAGACCCATTTTGAACCTTCTTTGTGTTACATGTAGATCATTTAAAGGGTAATTAACAGTGTTTCATATAAAATAATTGTGGAACTTATTATTATAAAATAAAAAATTGTTAAAAACAAAGGGGGTGCATATTCCATTGATGTGGCTCTCTAGATACCAAGTTACTTAGTCAGTTGAGCATAGTGTAGTTGGAATTGTTGGAATAATGTTGATGGAAATGTGATTTAAAATTGTATAATATGATTATATGATGATAATATTAAAAATATTCATATTTATTTTTTATACTATATAGTGATTCTGAATTATCTATTCAGATGAGTTGGGGGTAGTGTTTGTATCAGAATGATAACTCAACGGGCACAATAAGTTGTTATAACTGATTAAAGAATATCACTTAACTCCTAGAAGATTATTCTTGGAATACATTGTTGAATCTATGGATGATTTTAAATTATTTATGAATTAATGAATCTTGACCTCAGTGAAATGAGAGAGATGGTATGATGATTAGTTATAATATTATGAGGTTTTTGATATGTTTAATAAATGGAAAGAGAATTTTCATGGGATATATGAAAAAAGATAGTGGTGTATGAATGTGGGGAGTGACTATATAAAATATAAGTGGTACATATAGTTAATTATGTTTACTATTGAAGTAACGTTGTTATTTAGATGATATAAAGTTGACCATCAAGATCAAGTAGAAAAATGACATTTGTTATAAACCTTGAATTAAGAAGAGTGTGGGCCTACTATGGTTGGGATTGATAGAGATAAAGTAATAAAAAAATTATTTTAACTCAAGAGCGTATCTTCTATTTAACTTCTCACGAGACCTATTTTGGAAAATAATTTAAACATAACTATAAATAAGCACACTACCCCCATTATCATTCAAGAGAAACCCATTTAAGAATATCATTTAATCATAACAATAACACATCGGATTACATTATCCATCTAGTGAGAACCATTTTGAAATTTCATTTAGACATAACAATACCCAATGAGGATTATTAAGGATCATATTCCACCCAAAAATTATATGATCCTAGCTTCATTGTTCCCGAATGGAAGACACACTGAGGATGGACCTGCTGAGCCTTCTCCAATTCATCATAAAGCTTCTTCATATGAAGTACCATGTACTGGATTCCACTTTCATCACCCAATCTACAGTTACCAGTATATTTATCCTAACTCTCATCATCCACCTCATAATAAGTTTCCCACATGCCTCTTTGTGTGATCAAACCTTCCATGTACTCTGCATCGGGATCCTTTTGGTGTACTTTACATCAGGGTAAAATTTTTTAGGAATGGGTTAGAAAAAGATGAGGGTGAACTAAAGTTGAGTAAGGGAAAGAATTTAATGAAAGGGTAAACAAAAACATTTATAGGTTTCGTAAGGGTGTGTAAGGGTAAACATAGTTTATGTAAGGGTGAAAAAAATTTATTTAAGGGAAATATAATGTTATGTAATGGTAAAACAATGTTATGAAAGGGGAAACCAATGTTACGTGAGGGTAAACTAATATTAGGTAAGGATAAAAAATTTATTAAAGGGAAAATTAAATCTAACCAAGGGTAAAAAAATGTTATGTAATTGTAAAATAATTTTATCTAAGGGTAAAAAAAATTTATTTAATGTTAATAAAAATTTAATCAAGGTTAAATTAAATTTTATAAAGAGTAAACAAATTTTAAGTGATGGTAATAAAAATTAATTAAAGGCTAAATAAAAGTTAATTAAGGGTAAATAAAAATTAAGTAAGGGTAAGAAAAATCTAGGTAATGTTAAAATATATTTATGTAAGGGTAAAAAAAGATATTTAAGGTGAAACTAAACTTAATTAATGTAAAAAAACATGTTATATAAGGGTAAACTAATGTTAAGTAATTTTTATCTAATGATAAGGGTAAAAAAATGTTAATTAAGGATAATGTTAGGTCACTAGGCTAGATCCCCTACGAGGGGGTTGAATCAAGGTATGACCAATTAAAACAACTGCCCCTTTTGATCTTGATTTGTTGTTACAAAAAACTCTCTTCTCTCTCCTTCCCGTCATAGAGTATGACTAAATCTTAAAGCATGAACAGGACACGGAAATTTTACTTGGTTCACCTTCACTGGGATATGCCCAAGGAGCATACACCGGCAATGTGCTGATGTACCAAATCCACTAAAAGTGAACTAAAATTTACAAAGCTCATAGAAGACTCATTTCCCCTGGTTTACAACCACTTACAATATGAAATCTCACTGCTCTCTCAACTGAAGTGTGCTCACTGCTTCTTCAGAAGATCCACTCATAGCTTAAAGACTTGTAGGTCCCTTCATTATCACAAATGAATGAATCTTCCTCTATATGTAGATGCTCTATTGAAGTCAAAATTTCACAAACAGATAAATCTAACTTTGCACCAGATGTACCAGGAAATCTTCTAAATTTCGCGCATCCCTAGAATGACTGGAACGCTTCCCTAAGCCTGATGTGCTTCTCTATTCCTGGCACGCTTCTCTATGTTTGATGTGCAAGTGTCACCTAACCCCTTGTTCGATACTCCCTTCACCAACTCAAAACATTTGCGACCCACACATTTTTACGCCCAAACCAATAATGACGTGCAACTATCAACTGGCACACAACTTATGAAGTACTTTATACTTGCGTGCCCAAACCACCACTTGTGCGTCCAAACCTACTTACGCGACTGGAGATTGAATTATCTCTAATTATTGGGATTGTCTCAAACTGAGGAGGGGTATCCCTCTATTTATAGGCATTTTTGGATCCCTGAGCATCACACACAAGTTTCATCCCGGCACGCAAGTCCATCAATCTGAGCCTCTGTCACCCTAGTCACCTTGCGCACCCAAACCCAAACTTGGGCGCCCCTCTTTCCATTTCCATAATTTGATGTTCTGAACATGAAAAACATATTTCTCACAACATTTTAAGCCTCCAAGAAATTAGCACAGAAGTACCTTTTCCAAAAACACTTATCTCCATTTGTTGATTTTGAGGCCAAAAAATTTGGAAAACACTGGAAAATAGTGCCACCTTGTATCTGCTCTTTTTGTAACTCCTCTAGATTGTCCATTACTTTTTTGAGATTCTTCTATCAATCATGGATTGTCGAAAACATCTCTTGAAATTGAAAACACACCATGTAAACCCCCTTTTTCAACAAACTAAACATTGAGACCTAATTTTTTAGCAAACACAGTCACCTCCAAATGATTCAATTATACCTCGAGGGATTTTTTCTAAATAGATAATACAATTTCATGTAAAGGTAAACATGAGTTATGTAAGGGTAAATAGAAGTTATGGAAGGGTAAAAAAATTTATGTGAGGGTAAAATAATGTTATGAAAGTGTAAAAAAATATATATAAGGGTAAACTAATGTTATTTAATGGTAAACAAAATGTTATGTAATGGTAAAAAAAGTTATGTAAGGGAAACAAAATGTTATTATGTAAGGAGGACTAAAATTATATAATGGTAAAAAAAAGTTAATTAGTGGAAAAAAAAGTTTAGTATGGGAAAAATTTATGTATTGAATAAATAAAGTAATGTATGAGTAAATAGTAGTCATTTATTGTAAAACTATGTTATGTATGGTTAGAATAATATTTTGTAAGTGTAAAAAAATGTTATGTAAGGGTAAAAAAAATTATGTGAGGGTATAATAAAGTTATCTAACACCAAAAAATCTTATGAAAGGGAAAACTAAATTTAATTAATGGTAAAACCAAGTTATTTAATGGTAATATAATGTCGAGTTAAGGTAAAATGATGATATTTAATGGTAAAAAAAATTAAGCAAGCGTAAACTAATTATTTGTAAGGGTAAACGAATGTTAAGTTAGGGTATGAAAAATTAATTATGGATAAACAGAAGTTATGTAATTTTAAATAAAATTTATATAAGGGTAAAACAAAGCTATGTAATGTTAAAATAGTGTTTTGTAAGGTAAAAATGTTACTTAAGCATAAAATAATTGTATATAAGGGTAAAATATAGAAAATTATGGGTAAAGAGAAGTCAAGTATGGGTAAAAAATGTTATTTGAACCTAAACAGAAACATTCATAGGTTATGTAATGGTAAAATATGTTATTTAAGGATGAAACAATGTTATGTAATGATATCATGATGTTATGTAAGGGTAAAACAAAGTAATTATGGTTAATATAATTTTAATAACTATAAATAGATATTAAGTAAGGGTAAAACAATGTAATATAAGGGTAAAATAATATTAAGGATAATACAATATGTTTTTTAAAAATTTAATGCGGTTTTTTAGGTTATCATCAATTAATTACATGATACAATGGGTTGGTTTAGTTCAAAAACATAGTATCATTAAATAATTTTTTTCTATATTCAATGTCATTGTAGAGGGTGGTATTGAACATTAAAAGACATGATCCTTGAGAAAAATGGTTTTTAATGAATAAAAATAAGAGACATGGATGTTTTGTAAACAAAAATTTTTATATAAATATATATTCTAAAATAGAAATTAATTTTCCCACTAATTTGGTTTTTTTACTTATATACATTTTGTAACACCAGAATAAATCAACATCGACACCTCTTAATACCAAAACCATATGTATGAACCTCACTTCCTATCCATATCCAACATGTATACCATTCTTGCTTCATATCTATAGACATGGGTTCCTTCTCATTTTGTGACCTTACCTCAAACAAGGGCATTGAAGGTTGTGGTGCTGATACTGTTTTGTATTACTCAATTTATACTAGAAGCTCAATATGTGGTGTTGTAGGTGCCTACTAATACCACTAATTATATGAATTCCCAACATCCTATGTGAAAAAATATGGCCATGATTATAGATTCAAGAAAGGTGTGTTTTGAGATTCCAAAAATGTGGTATCAAATAAGTCACCACCAACGGAAGTATCGCCCGATGTATGTAAAAGTTGTGGTATTGTAGCCAAGTCCCACATCACCGATGATATACATATTCTCACTCAAGGATTTATTTGATATTAATGTATATAAAATGTGTGAGTATACATATATGGAACATAAACCTCTCCCAAATGTGACAGATCATCCTCATGTTGTGTAGGATCCCTTCTCTGTAGAGCAACAACGTATGTAGGACCTTCTCTTAAGTGTTTACCTCTCTTTAATTTCATCTGCCCTTGTATATTTTTGTGTCTCTATCCTCTAGCTGGTGGTGATTGTAACAACCCGGTATTTTATGATAAGTATTCTTTTTAATTTATTTGATTTCATGTGTTTTATGCTACAACAAGATTATCTTGTGCTATACGCAACATTGTATTACCTTGCAGTATACGCAACACTATTCTTATATTGTGTTACACACAATTTCAAGTTTGTTTGATAATAGTCATTCTACGGAACATTGAGTGTGTATATATATATATATATATATATTCAATGTATAAATGAAATATGGTTGGATTCTATTATATGAAACAACAAAGTATTCTTGCACAACACGCAACCCTAACTTGGTTTTCATTACACACAATCACGACCTTCCTTGATAGCGTGTGTTGTACGCAATACCGGCTTTTACTAAACAACTGTATATTTTTATAATATTATTATGAACTAGACTTTATGAATAGTATTAACTAAATTTTGAATTTTATAACATTATTATTTATCTTACATATTTTCTAGAACATGGTATAAGAACAAAATAAATTTTTCGGGTAAAATAAGTATTTTTTCAAAAAATGCAGTTTTGTCACCTTTTGATGGCGCACCCACTTTAAATCTAGTTTTTGACATGTTTATAAATTCAATTTGACAAAATAAAAGTCTTATTTTGAATCAGGATATAAAATTTTACATTGGATAAAGTTTTGATATTTTTCTGATAACTTTCATATTTTAATGAATAGTAAAAACACGCTATATTTTAATTAAAAACAACTTTTTTCATCGTAATAACTTATGTGGTTAAATTACAATATTTAATGGTTTTAAAGTATAAATAGAATATATTTTTACCATTTAATATAATTTATGTCATTAGCATTGATTTTACATTGAATTCGTAGGTTAAATCAATTCAATCTTTTGCAATGTTTTAATCAAAAACTCGTTTTCATTCGACAACGGGATTAATTTTAATTTAATTTCTGCAACTTCTGTGTATTGAATTTGAAAAAAATGGATTCCATATTTGGAATCAGTGGGTCCAAATTATGTTAATAGGATACTTTTTATTTTTGGGAATTATGAATAGTAACTACGGTAAATTTTATTTACCATAGTTAAAGGTAAATCAGGTAATTAATGGTAAATATAATATTATAAAATTACCCTAACACATGAAAATATTCTATTGGATGGCTAAAAGTATACCCATATCACCTAAGGGTCGGATTAGATTCATTTTATGGACTTTTTACCATGAAAATAATTTAATTATTATTAAAACCAAAGAAAGTGACAACATGTCACTCTCTTAAATATTATAAGTATAATAATTTTAATTTAGTGATAAACATCATAAAACTTCTAACATGAATAGTCTCCAGAAAGCTAATAAAATTATCTACATCATGATAAGTTATTTATAATTTTTATGGATTAAATAATTGTCATAAATGGTGATACATTAATGATGCAGAAATTATTTATTAAGTGAAAAATCAGTAATATAGTTTTTATTGAAATAATAATACCCATTAAAAGGCCGACAAACCTGACCAAAACTTATTGGTAGTGTATATGTACACCTTAATCATCCAATTACCTAATATATAACTATTTGGAATCTTATAAAAGTGATTATGACCCTTATATTATTTTATTTTAAATGATGTCAAAGTTGTCACCTTCATAATTTAATAAATATAACAATTTAAATATTGTGATTTTAAGATGATAAATTCGAGTAAAAGTATTATTGTTAAAGGTAATAGATTTATCTTCATCATAGGATTTTATTTTTAATTTTTATGCAAAAAATAATTATATTAAATAATTATACAAAAATGTTGTATTAATTATTTTATTAAGAGATAAACCAAATAAATGGTTTTAAAAATAATAAAATAAATATTATATGAACTATATTTTCTAGATACATATGACCTTTTATGAATCTATTAAATCTTTTATTTCGAACATATCTTCTGTATATATTTTATTTAAATTCAAATAAATGAATAGTGTCAAAATTGACACTATTGTTATTTTATAAAAATAACATATTATAAAATTGTTTAAAAATCACAAAAATATATAAAAATTATAAATTTAAATTTATATGGTCTAAAATGTTATAAAGTATCCAATTATGGACAATTCACAATAAATAAGTAATTATTTGTTATAATTTAAAATTTAAAATGTTATTACCACAAATAAATTTAAATTGATTAAGTAAGGATAAATCAAGTTGATAATGTTTACAATAATTTCCTAACATGTCTAAATTTTATTGGTTGAGATTGCAACCCTATCTCATCTAATATTTGAATATGAGTCATTTTTTGGAGGTTTTTATGAAACACCCTAGGTAAATAAAGAATATGAAATTTTTATATTTATCTATATTTGTGAATAAAATATTAATATAACTTTAAAGGGGACGTTATGCTCGATGGCGTACCCAACACGCAACAACGAGTTTCTTGGGAATCTTACGTTGCACTCTAATAATAATATAATATTATTTTAAATGGTAGTTAACGCCTAGCTATTGTGATGGCAGGAATGAATGGAACTAAATAAAAAATGATTATATATGTTTATAAAATATTTTTACTTTTTACAATAAATGTTAGAGGATTAAAAATGCGAATGAATCCAATTTTAAGCGCAAACATTCTAATATTCTTTAAAGGGTCGATTAACCGCCTTTTGATGGTGAACCTATTTTAAATCCACTTTGTGACAATTTTATATGTTATATTTGACAAAATAAAATTCTTCTTTAGAATCGGGACATCAAAATTTACTTTGTGTAAATTTTTGGTATTTTTCCGAAAAAGTTCAATTTTTAATGAATAGTGAAAAATGTTGTATTTTAATTCAGAACCTCTTTTTAATCAATTTTATTTATATGATTAGATTATCTTTTGAATTGGTTTTAAAGTGAAATTAGAATATATTTTTACCATTTAATCCAATAGTGGTCATTGGAATTAATTTCACTTTGAAATCGGACTTAAACTAGTGTCAATCTTTTGATACATTTTGTTTCATAAAAACACGCTATTTTTTTTACAGTGGGAATTAATTATTAAATTAATTAATTCAAATTATATGTTTTGAATTTTTTAAAACAGACATCATTTTTTAATTTTGAATATCAAATATAGCTTAGGGTTAATTTTTGGTAATTTTCTGAAAAAACTTCAATTTTTGATGAATAGTGAAACCACTAAGTGGTACTTATAAAAACTGATTTTCCGTTTAAATGAAATTTTGCCATATTTGTGTTTTTAATTTCAAAAATCTGACATAAATGGTTGTCATTAATAAGTAAAATGTGGTTAAATGGGATTAGAATAATTTTTTGGTTAATAGTAACTTATTATGTTTTTAATCACGATTAGAGGTAATTAGTGTAGTTTAAGGTAAGAATAATGTTTTCATAAAATGAAATGACCTAGACACATGTCCTAACCTCATTGGATGTGTCATGGCCGACCAATAAAATCCATGGGTCAACTTGGGGACCCCATGGATCCACTTTGGTTGGAAAATGACATAAATACCTTTTTATTTAATGTTAAAGTAAAAATGACACAAACATGAGATGTTTTACTAAAACAATTTTTAAATGGGTTTATACAAGTCAGAGTTTTGACTATAAATAGTCATTGGAAATATAAAAATATTTCCTACATCATAGTATTTTTTTTATAATTTTTTTACATTAAATAAATTAAATTATTTATGACATCATTATGATGCAGCGATGACCTCATTATTTAACGATTTAAATAAAATGGAAAGATAATGTAAAATCAAAGACCTAAACATCTCAAAAATCTATTGGATGGGTGTATTTAGAACCCTTATCACCTTATCCTAGAAACACATCAATTTGGGACCATTAAAATCCGAAACTCATTCTAAAATAAAGTAACATTTATTTACTTTCCAAGAGTGCCCCTCCTCTCCTCTTATAAAAGGCTCCCACCTCTACCTCCTTACCCACACTTCCAAAGCCTTTGGCTCGGCCAACCTCTGCCCATTTTATCTCTCCACATCCCTCTATAAATCCTTGAAGCCTCACTTTGGGCAGAAGTCTTCCCAAGGAATCCTTTTAGCTCAAACAAAAGAGAGTTACCCGATTTTAAGGTAATGTCTTCACTTGAGTCCTTTTGTTTTATTTTGCTTCTCCAACCCCCTAAACTCTTTTTATTCATTTCTTTTATAACAAATCCAGTATATTAAATATACTGGGATGTTTTTATAAGAATTATTCGAGCTACACTTACACACACCTACATCTAATGGTTAAATAACATACTCTTTCCGTGGATGGCGAATTTCGGCCTCACGAAACGATGATTGTTCAACACTCATATATCACCTTAAAAGGTGGCCATTAAGATGTCACTATATTTATATATTATATATAATATGTTTATGTTTTACTTAAGATTCTGTATTTTTCATTTATGGCATATCCTTTATGGTTACCATTATGAGTAAACGCGATATCTTCATTTTAGGAAGTGCGGACTACCGCCCCCTCAAAGTGATTTGATTCGTTAATGCCATATGTGGGAAGTATAAAGGATTTAATTAATGGTATTATATATTATATTATACTGTAATTATAATATACCTTTATATCATTATGATTCCATTCTATAAAATACAAAATAGAAATGAAAGTAGCGTTCATGCGTACGTACGGCTTACCGTCTCCATGAACGGTGCATTTCATTTCTTACCTCTAAATGATTATGTAATATTATAAATGCATGTATATAATGGATATATATGATATATATGATATATACATCATGATTATAACTCTGGATATAATGGATACATGAACTACTTGTAATTATAAAGAGCATATTTTGACTCAAGTACCAATGATCGTTTAAACGACCGTTATTAACTAAAATAATTACATAGTGTTCATGACATGGTAATAAGTTATATAAAAGGAATAATGAACTTGAAAAATATTCTTAAGGAATTAGAAATTAACTCAAGTTTATTATTCAGGAGATTAAAGAACGATCGAGTCAAGTCGGACCGGAGGTAAGGGATCCTACTCCTCTCTTTCTTTTTATGTACACTCTTTTATGTCATTCCTTTTAAAGCTCATCTTTCTTGTCATTGGGATGTTCTTTTATATTAATCTTATTGTAATTTTTATGCTAACATGATAAGAGACCCTATTATCTCTCATCAATCCATTTTGGAAGTCTTAAGTTGCGTCGTTAGGCTTCCGAGTTTTCGTAAGGTATTTTTCATCTCACTTTTATTCCCTTGAGATTTATGCTACATATGCCACAATTTCCTTTGAGTGGTGTATTTACTGCCCATTATTTTACTCATTGTGTAATATAATTTCATTCATGAGTATTTACATCAATGTTGTATTGTCCTTCTTTCACGGGGTGCATGTCTCGAAAGATACCCATGTCGGTAAGGTAACCTTTCACCCTCGTCTTTTTAAAAGACTTCTTTTGTTATGTCTTTTAATTCACTTACTATTATGTTGGGATATGTTCTTCTATATCCTTATTGATTTAAATTTTATTTCAATGTGATGAGATACCCTTTTTATCTCTCATCGACTCATTTTCTGAATTTTGTAGTGGCGTCGTTAGGCTGTCAAATTTTAGCAAGGGGACTTCTTAACCCAAATTTGATTCTTTGGGATAAACCTGTACTCCTTGAATATGTCTTTCTATGAATATGTGTGAATAAACTCTGATTGTTTTACACTTAATATCCTCTTATATTTCATGTATTCATTTGTCACACATAATTATGTAATTGATTTATCCTTAATCCAAGGATACCGTCTTTGTATGGGACTTCGTCTCAATCTCCATTCATTGAGGCATATTTTGTTTTATACACAAATTTTTTTTATACGGTGTATAAACCCCTTTGACTTTTACATTATTCAAAAGGAATATTTTTTATACTAAGCATTTACTAAATGACAAAAGGTAATGTTTTGTCATACGTATGCGGCGACAACGACTTCTCCACCGCCGTGACCATTATTTGAGTTTCGGCTTCCTCTACAAGCCATACCTTCTTTTTAAAAGAAAAATAAATACCATGTTTTACATTTCATTTATTTTGGTATTGAAAATGGTTTTCATAATGTTTTTATATCAATGTGTTGTATTGATATCTTGTTATTGAAAGGTGTAAATGTTATGTTTCCTTTATGCATGTTTTATGTGATACGATTATGTTATGGTTCTTGGGAATTGTTATTAATATGGGTGGTTCCGTGATAAACTAAGGGCGGGTGAGCCCGATATAGCTCTCCAATTCATTGGGTAACGCGAAAGAGTGAAACGTTAAGGTTTCTCGGAAGTGGTTTAGGGAATATACTTTGTTGGGTATTCCAAACGTAACCAAGAGGGTTACTCCCTACGTAAGAATGTTATGAATGCCTCAAGTTACCTTTTATGTCTTATGATTTCTATGATTTATTCACGATTTGATGAGGTATGTTAAAGTGCCTATGTTTTATGGGTAAAGTATGATTTCATTCTTATGTATATATGAACTCATGTTTCCTTTCCATAATTTTTATAACCCTTACTGAGCTTTTTATGCTCATCCCAAATTTTTTGAAATGTTTTTCACAGGTCAAGGGAAAGGTACATGATATAATGATAGTGTCAAGGAACTATCAAGAAATAATCCATGCTTTATTTTTTAAATATGTTTCTGTTGCTGGGAAAAATGAATACTATATTTTATGTAACCACTTTGTTTAAATGTGGAGTGTAATGCAAGTTTTATGATCTAATTCTCTAAAACTCTAAACCTGAAAAGATACTCAATGTGTAATCTTGTAATAACTGAAGATTAAGTAAGTTTTATGGCTGGGGCCATATAGTTGGTATCAGAGGTCGGTTTTGATAACTTTAGAGGTTAGGGTATTCTTTAAGCATAAGTGACATTACCATAATGGTTAGGAATTCAGAAAGAGTCATGGTTTTAGATAAAGTGAATGAGTAAGTATATCTTAGTGTTTATATTCCTAATTAGTACATGATGGTTTTGTTGATATACTCACATTGACATTTTTGGTTTTAGTAAATGGCTGGATCTAGCAGGCACTAAAGTAACAGTGGATGTGAAGGAAACTGTGACAGTTTTTTGAGCAAGCAACTGAATGATATGGGAGCTGCAATGAGAACTCTTGTGTTTATCCTCAACCAACTATCTGGAGTCATGATTGGCCACATAAACCTTGGAGATTTCTATAAGGCATCATATATGCGAGAAACAAATACCTACGGAACTACGGGTAATAATCATAAAGGTAAGTATGTTCAAAAACCTATGTGTCAAAGATGTGGAAAGAAACACCTAGGAAAATGTTTTAGAGGGAAAGAAATATGCTATAGATGTGGAAATGAAGGTCATAAAGCAAGAACCTGTCATGGAAAAAGGAATCATCCAGTCGACTCGAGGAAAGGGAAAGAAGTTCTTTCTGAGGGATCAATTGAATGTTTTAAATGTGGTGTGCATGGTCATTATGCAAACACATGTCCTATGAAGAAGTTTCGTGAATGGGATCACCAATATCGTACAAATATTCGTTTACCAATACCTAATGCCATTCCGATTGAGGATGAAGAAACTGACAATGACCAATCAAAGGTATGGATTATTTCGTAACTTTTGTTTTCCTATTTTGGAATCTTAGGATATGATTCATGATTTTGTTTGTAGGAAAGAAGTATTTCATAATAAGTTGGAAAGGAATGGTTAATGGATCATAAAGAATGTTGAATGAGTAAGAAGTCAACATATAAGGGCTTCAAGAGTTATGGTGAAATTCTTAAGAGTATTAAGTCTCTTTTGATGATGGGGTTACATTAGAAGACTTTTTATAGTATGTGTAACCCTGATGTTTAATATATGAAAATTTTATTCAAGGAATAGTTATCTGTTCTTTTGCGGACATAGTTATAAAAAACCATTTGGGTTTATATGATCCTTACTTTTGAGGTAATTATGGGTTACTATATGTTATGATGGAAGTGAAAAGCAGGAGATTAAATTGAGGTTAAACTATGTTATGGTTATTTTTTATGATTTTATCTCTTCTTGGGAATGATTTGAGAATTATATAGTTTTGGAAAAAGGACAACACACAGACCATGTGACAACTCATCGCATCGGACAAAGCTGCGGGAATCGAACCCACAACCAAAGTGCAATTGGTATTTATCGCCTACCACTGGACTACGTGAAGTCCCTAGTTAGTTTGACTGATTCTTTTTTGTTAGACAATTTTATGAATTAAGAGTATGTTGAGTTTGGGTTATCTATGGAAATTTATTAACCTATCATAGAGGATATGTGATTAGGTTAATTACTTTTCAATACGATACATTAAGAGCAACTGATGTTGTTTGGAGATAAATGTTACGATTTAACTTGGAAGACTATGTGACTAAATCCTTCAAATATTTGGGTTTCAATCTTAGTTTGGTTTACTTTGAATAATTTTATGGACAAATTGTTTATCAAATGGTCCTCTTTGATCTTTGGGTTTTGTTGGAAAAATTTTGGAGATTAAGAATAGATTTTCTTTTTATAAAGGGTTATCCTTTTATGGATTATCTGATCTTGTAATAACCTTTTTGGTTTTGTTTTTGGTTAAAGTATAAAGACATGGGAATTATATAGTTCTATTTTTTGGATTAGTTGATTCTCTAGAAGTTGATTATAGTACTCTTAATGCGAACAAGTCTTCCTAAATACTCATCTTTTGGAGAAAATATGAGTTTGATTAAGGAATCTAGTAAAAGTTGAAAGTCAATATGATAAGTGATTATGTTTCCTTATGAATAAATTCCTCAATAAAAAGTAACTTAAAACAAAAATGTTGTCTATTAACTTTTCCTACTGGGGAATCGAATACCGTTTAACCCATCTCAAGTTTGTGATTTTCTTATGGTTAACTTTCTCCGAGACATGTTTACTATCACTCTCCATCAGAACATGACCCTTTGTTTTTTCTTCCATGTCCAAGTTTTCCTACACGGAATCCTAGTATGGGTTAACTCGGGTGACCTTTGTACTTATGTTTCTTTATTTTAAAGTGATTGTTTTACCGACTCTTGTTCCAATGTGGGACTTTCAAGGATGTTTCCAAGCTCAATTTTAAAATTGCGAGGATGCAATTCCCAAAAGGGGGGAAAGATGTAACACCCCAGGTAAATAAAGAATATGACATTTTTATATTTATCCATATTTGTGAATAAAATATTAATATAACTTTAAATGGGACGCTATGCTCGATGGCGTACCCAACACGCAACAACGAGTTTCTTGTGAATCTTAGGTTGCACTCTAATAAAAAAATATTATTATTTTAAATTGTAGTTAACTCCTAGCTATTGTGATGGCGGGAATGAATGGAACTAAATAAAAAATGATTATATATGTTTGTCAAATATTTTTACTTTTTACAATAAATATTAGAGGATTAAAAATGCGAATGAATCCAATTTTAAGCGTAAACATTCTAATATTCTTTAAAGGGTTGATTAACCGCCTTTTGATGGAGAACCTCTTTTAAATCCACTTTTTGAAAATTTTATGTTTTATATTTGACAAAATAAAATTCTTGTTTAGAATCGGGACATCAAAATTTACTTTGTGTAAATTTTTGGTATTTTTTCGTAAAAGTTCAATTTTTAATGAATAGTGAAAAATGTTGTATTTTAATTCAAAACCACTTTTTAATATAATTTATTTATATGATTAGATTATCTTTTGAATTGGTTTTAAATTGAAATTAGAATATATTTTTACCATTTAATCCAATAGTGGTCGTTGGAATTAATTTCACTTTGAAATCGGACTTAAACTAGTGTCAATCTTTTGATACATTTTGTTTCATAAAAACACGCTATTTTTTTTTACAAAGGGAATTAATTATTAAATTAATTAATGCAACTTATATGTTTTTAATTTTTTAAAATAGACATCATTTTTGAATTCGGAATATCAAATATATCTTAGGGTGAAATTTTGGTAATTTTCTGAAAAACTTCAATTTTTGATGAATAGTGAAACCACTAAGTGATACTTATAAAAACTGATTTTCCATTTAAATGAAATTTTGCCATCTTTGTGTTTTGAATTTAAAAAATCCAACATACATGGTTTTAATTAAGAAGTAAAATTTGGTTCAATTGGATTAGAATAATTTTTGGTGAATAGTAACTTATTAAGTTTTTAATCACGATTAGAGGTAATTAGTGTAGTTTAAGGTAAGAATAATGTTTTAATAAAATGAAATGACCTAGACACATGTACTACCATCATTGGATGTGTCATGGCCGACCAATACAATCCATGGGTCAACTTGGGGACCCCATGGAGCCACTTTGGTTGGAAAATGACATAAATACCTTTTTATTTAATGTTAAAGTAAAAATGACACAAACATGAAATGTTTTACTAAAACAATTTTTACATGGGTTTATACAAGTCATATTTTTTACTATAAATAGTCATTGTAAATAAAAAAATATTTCCTACATCATAGTATATTTTTTATAATTTTTGGACATTAAATAAATTAAATTATTTATGACATCATGATGATGTAGCGATGACCTCATTATTTAATGATTTAAATAAAATGGAAAGATAATGTAAAATCTAAGACCTAAACATGTCCAAAACCTATTGGATGGGTGGATTTCGAACCCTTATTACCTTATCCTAGAAACACATCAATTTGGGACCATTAAAATCTGAAACTCATTCTAAAATAAAGTAACATTTATTTACTTTCCAAGAGTGCCCCTCCTCTCCTCTTATAAAAGGCCCCCACCTCTACCTCCTTACCCACACTTCCAAAGCCTATGGATTGGCCAAAATCTGCCCATTTTGTCTCTCCACATCCCTATATAACTCCTTGAAGCCTCACTTTGGGCAGAAGTCTTCCCAAGGAATCCTTTTAGCTCAAACCAAAGGGAGTTACCCGATTTTAAGGTAATGTCTTCACTTGAGTCCTTTTGTTTTATTTTGCTTCTCCAACCCCCTAAAGTATTTTTATTCATTTCTTTTGTAACAACTACAGTATCTTAAATATACTAGGATGTTTTTATAAGAAGTATTCTAGCTACACTTACACACACCTACATCTAATGGTTAAAGAACATACTGTTTCTGTGGATGGTGAATTTCTGCCTCACGAAACGATGATTGTTCAAAACTCATATATCACCTTCAAAGGTGGCCATTAATATGTCCCTATATTTATATATTATATATAATATGTTTATGTTTTACTTAATCTTCTGTATTTTTCATTTATGGCATATCCTTTATGGTTACCATTATGAGTAAACGCGATATCTTCATTTTAGGAAGTGTGGACTACTGCCCCCTCAAAGTGATTTGATTCGTTAATGCCATATTTGGGACGTATAAAGGATGTAATTAATGGTATTATATATGATATTATACTTGAATTATAATATACCTTTATATCATTATGATTCCATTCTATAAAATACGAAATAGAAATGAAAGTAGCGTTCATGCGTACGTACGGCTTACCGTCTCCATGAACGGTGCATTTCATTTCTTACCTCTAAATGATTATGTAATATTATAAATTCATGTATATACTGGATATATATGATATATATGATATATACATCATGATTATAACTCTTTATATAATGGATACATGAACAACTTGTAATTATAAAGAGCATATTTTGACTCATGTACCAATGATCATTTAAACGACCGTTATTAACTAAAATAATTACATAGTGTTCATGACATGATAATAAGTGATATAAAAGTAATAATGAACTCGAAATATATTCTTAAGGAAGTAGAAATTAACTCAAGTTTATTATTCAGGAGATTAAAGAACGATCGAGTCAAGTCGGACCTGAGGTAAGGGGTCTTACTCCTCTCTTTCTTTTTAAGTACACTCTTTTATGTCATTCCTTTTAAAGATCATATTTCTTGTTATTGGGATGTTCTTTTATATTAATCTTACTGTAATTTTTATTTTAATATGATGAGAGACCCTATTCCCTCTCATCAATCCATTTTGGAAGTCTTAAGTGGCGTCGTTAGGCTGCCGAGTTTTCGTAAGGGATTTTTCATCTCACTTTTATTCCCGTGAGATTTATGCTACATTTGCCACAATTTCCTTTGAGTGGTGTATGTACTGCCCATTATTTTACTCATTGTGTAATATAATTTCATTCATGAGTATTTACATCAATGTTGTATTGTCCTTGTTTCACGGGGTTCATGTCTCGAAAGATACCCATGTCGGTAAGGAAACCTTTCACCCTCCTCTTTATAAAAGACTTATTTTGTTATGTCTTTTAATTCACATACTATTATGTTGGGATATGTTCTTATATATCCTTATTGATTTAAATTTTATGTCAATGTGATGAGATACCCTTTTTATCTCTCATCAACTCATTTTCTGAATTTTGTAGTGACGCCGTTAGGCTGTCAAATTTTTGCAAGGGGACTTCTTAACCCAAATTTGATTCTTTGGGATAAACCTGTACTCCTTGAATATATCGTTCTATGAATATGTGTGAATAAACTCTGATTGTTTTACACTTAATATCCACTTATATTTCATGTATTCATTTGTCACACATAATTATGTAATTGATTTATCCTTAATCCAAGGATACCGTCTTTGTATGGGACTTCGTCTCAATCTCCATTCATTGAGGCATATTTTGTTTTATACACAACTTTCTTTTATACGGTTTATAAACCCCTTTGACTTTTACGTTATTCAAAAGGAATCTTTTTTATACGAAGCGTTTAATAAACAACAAAATGGAATGTTTTGTCATATGTATGCGGCGACAACGACTGCTCCGCCACCGTGACCATTATTTGAGTTTCGGCTTCCTCTACAAGCCATACCTTCTTTTTAAAAGAAAAATAAATACCATGTTTTACAATTCATTTATTTTGGTTTTGAAAATGGTTTTCGTAATGTTTTTATATCAATGTGTTGTATTGATATCTTGTGATTGAAAGGTGGAAATGTTATGTTTCATTTATACATGTTTTATGTGATATGATTATGTTATGGTTCTTGGGCATTGTTATGAAGACGGGTGGTTCCGTGATAAACTAAGGGCGGGTGAGCCTGATATAGCTCTCCAATGCATTGGGTAACGCAAAGGTGTGCAACGTTAAGGTTTCTCCGAAGAGATTTAGGGAATATACTGTGGTGGGTATTCCAAATGTAATCAAGAGGGTTACTCCCTACGTAAGAATGTTATGAATGCCTCAAGTTACATTTTATGTCTTATGATTTATATGATTTATTCATGATTTGAGGAGATATGTTAAAGTGCATATTTTTTATGGTTAAATCATGATTTAATTCTTATGTATATATGAACTCATGTTTCCTTTCCATATTTTTTATAACCCTTACTGATCTTTTTATGCTCATCCCAAGTTTTTTGAAATGTTTTTCACAGGTCAATGGAAAGGTACATGATATGATGATATTGTCAAGGAAGTGTCAAGAAATAATCCATGATTTATTTTTTAAATATGTTTCCGTTGATGGGAAAGAAATGAATACTGTCTTTTATGTAACCACTTTTTTTAAATGTGGAATGTAATGCAAGTTTTATGATCTAATTTTCTAAAACTCTAAACATGAAAAGATCCTCAATGTGTGATCTTGTAATAACTCATGATTAAGTAAGGTTTAAGGCTAGGGTCTTATATTTTAAGTGGGGTTAGATTTATTATAAATTAATATTTTTAAGATTTCCAAAGGTGCCCCTCCCCTCCCTTATAAAAGGGCACCTCCTCCCTCTCTTCCTCACACCAATTTGAGCCTTCAAGCTCGGAAAAACCCTGTCGAATTCTCTTATAAACTTCCCTAGAAACATACTAGAGGTCCTGGTCTTCTTCAAATACCAATTTTAGTGCCCTAAGAGGAGGTCTCAAAGAGGCGCTTCAAAGAAGAGGTAATGTTCGTTAACGATTCTTTCAACTTTATTTCTTCTTCCACTTCTTCTTCTTTAGTTGTTTCATTATGAAGTAATAACATCAGTATAATTCATATACTGATATGTTATTATAAGTATGAAACAACCCTATTTCACTATTTATCCATCCTACGGAAAATGAAATCACCGCACGTGTGTACGTACGGAATACCGTCTCCACGTCGTGGTGTAATCTATTTTCCACCACCACCTTACTTGGATGGATATAATGGTGTAAATAATGACTATATATGATTATTTTAAAGTGATATTGATTCTTAAATATTATAAATACACTTCAATAAAATTCCACGGTCATGGGAATGATATCATCGCTCGTGCGTACGTACGGACTACCGTCTCCACGACGCGATGACATTCATTCTCAATGATTAACCATTCATGAATGATTATAAAGTATATATAATAAGTAATCATTAAATATATGACATAATAATGATACTAGCTTTATGTATATATATATGTATTTCATCTACTTAATTCCATTCAATTCAATAAGGAAACGAAAACAGTGTTCATGCCTACGTACGACCTACCGTCTCCATAAACGGTGTATTTCATTCCATTTATCGATCTATTATATATATGTATATTCTGAATAAATATTATATATAAATCATGTTTTACATTTTGGATGTAAGTAACCATGATCTAAGTAATCATATGAATAATTACAAGTTAAAACACGAACGACAAATGAAACGATTTTACCCAAAACGCTACTTTAACATTAATTTACAAAAGAACGGGTAATATAAAGTCATAAGTGAAACATATATGATATCATAAAAATGAATATGACTATGTAATAAGTCAATGAAATTATTTAAATCATTATACAGGAGGTTCTGATCCATATGAAGCATATCGGACCTAAGGTAAGGGATAACTTTTCCAATCTCGTTTTTATCCGATATTGTTTATTCGTAAGTATTTACTGGGGTTATTTCTATCATCAATGTCCATGTTTTATAAAAGTGTTTTCATGTATTTTTAAAGTAATTTTTACTCATTTTTTTCTTTTACTACATTGTATGTAAGGAATCTTTCTTTTTTTTACGTTACGAGGTTCTTTTTTGACTTTTCCGAAAAAAGTACGAGGAGAATGTTATTTTTAACTTATATGGCATGAACGGATTTTTATGTTTTTATAAAGCCTTATTTTCATGAATATTCCTCCAAAATATTTCATTACTATTTTCAACAAAATCATTTTCTTTTGAAATTGCATGATGTTTTGTGAAAAGAAATTGATTTTGAAGAAGAAATGATATTTTCCTCAAGAATTCATTTCAAGTATTTTTTCAAAACAATTTTCTATCTAAGATGACATTATTTCATATGTGTATGTTTCAAGTATAATGTATCTATGATTTACATGGTTTAAATTTTCTTATGATGTAATATCCATTTGTTTTATATGGATTATGTGGTGATGGGATGATGTTTATGAAACCCATTCTATTCTTTGGGTTATGATGAATGTTTTAAGTTTATTTTGTGGCACAAGTAAGAATGATTTCACTATGAGATGGGTGGGACCTATATCTCCCTCTAATGCATTGGGTAAAGATTTATATCTCATGACATAGACATGGCTGGAACGGTAAGTTAATCCGGTTCAGTATTACAGGACTGGAACGAGGAGTGAACTCGATTTAGAAAGGGACTTTGTCCACTAAGATGGTCTTGGAAGCAATGCATTGGCTACTATGGAAATAATTACATGTTCTTAATGGATTACACAATTACATTTTTATTCCCATGCTATTTTATCATGATTTATGTTTCATTATGATCTATGCCTTATGTAATTCCATGTTTTATGTCGTTGCTCATGATTTTGATGTTTAAACATTATGTTCATGTTTTTAAGTTCAAATGTATATGGTATGTTTTATTTTATCCATGCTTACCCTTATTGAGCATTTGAGATCACCCTTTTTATGTTTTATTTTCCCCCAGGATTAAAAGAAAGGTTTAGGGTAAGGCAACAAAAAGTGGAAGATCTTTATGGGATATGTTGAAGATCTTTCACCACGATTAGATGATTACGTTCCAAGTTTCCAAAGACACTAAACTATTATGGTCCTTGTGTGTCTGTTTTTGTTATGTATTAAGTATTCCGCAAAAGTAATGTAATGTCCATGTATGTCAAGCTTCGGGTCTCTACAGTTGGTATCAGAGGAAAGTTTTAGTCAACCTTTGGAAACTAGGATGCAAAAATGTTAGTGAGATCCCTAGAGATATTTCTAAGGTATGTCTAGGGATGTCCCTAAGGATAAGATTACGTATAGGATATAGTCCTAGAACTACGGAAACAATCTTAGAATTTAACCTAAGATGTTAGATATTGAGGGTACTCCCCCTTTACTATGTTGTTTTCCCTACCATGATTTTTTCATCTTACACTATTCTTTTTGGGTTTTAGAAAATGGCTGGAAACAGGAAGATTCACGATAATGGAGGATATGATGGACAATAGAATGATATTCTTCATGAGAAACCAATTGAAATGGGATTTGGCAATACAAACATCATTATTATGCCGAATCAGAAATCTCATAATATGATCGATAAACTCAAATTTGGTAAGTTTCCTGACTTGGCTAATAAGAAAAAGATGGAGTTTCATGATGATCATAGAGGAAAGAAAGTTCAATTTCCCCTATGTAAATCATGTGGGAAGAGGAATCAAGGAGAATGTTTCAAAGGAACTGGAAGATGCTTTGGGTGTGGAAAATATGGACATAAATCCAGTAAGTGCAAAGGAAAAGGTTCAGTTAACACCATGGATGAGGATAATGGTATTGCTACGACATCAACAATGGTTAAACGTTTTAAATGTGGAATGTACGGGCATTATGCAAACCAATTCCCTAAAGGAAAGTCTCATGAAGATAATCAGTATGGTCTTATGGGTAATATTTATGTTTTTGATGATGAAGAGACTACAAATGATATGTGAGATGAAAGAATTGTTGAAGCTCGGTCAATGGTTTAAGAAGGTAGTGGAATTATTACATGTTTATCAAGTGTAATGTTGTATAATTAATCTCATGGTACTATGGAATAAAGAGACATATAAGGATTGTTACACTGTTTTCTTTCCTTAAGTTTTGAAAGTGTGTGATGAATGGTACCAGTATTTTTGGAAAGTAGATGATATGCGCATAATGAAGGGATAAGGAGAAAATTAAATGTTTGATAGTATTCATGAGATCATGACTGATATAAGGAGAAGGTTATATCATGGTTTGAGTATATAAAATTTTTGGATTTTGGTATGTGGAAAGAGTAAACCATTGACAGCATTCATGTTTTCACTAAGGTTTAATGGGTATTCATTTTTCAAGAGAATACATGATTAAGGTATTCACATGATTGGAATGCGACCAATAATTTAATGGGGGATAAATGATGGTTGGTTGATGACATTTCAAGTAATCATTTTCTTTATACTGTGAGCTTGGACCGAAGTATTTTAGATAAAGATTGGAATGGATTATGTTGGACATATGATAGTATTGTTTAAGGATATAACTTTTTATGATATTATTGATGGGATGTTATAGTAATGTAGTTTTAGAAAAAGGACAACCTGCAGGACGAGCGACAGCCCATCATGTCGGACAAGGCTGTGGGAATCAAACCCACAACCGAAGTGCAACTGGCCTTTATCACCTACCACTGGCCTACAGGAAGTCCCTGGTTAGTAGAAACTAGTTTTATTTTATTAAGCGGTATAAAATATGAAGTATAAGTTTATTTTTGGAACCATATATGATTAATCTAACAATATGATGGACTCATAACTTTTTCAAACCTTTTGTTTGAAACAGATGGAATGACCCATCATTCTATCACATGATCTGCTAACACATCACGAATAACAAATTCAACTTCATTTCTTTAAGGTATGCAGTGGAAATTGTTCAATTAATGAACAATAGTGAGATTGTACCAAAATCATGTAAGTATTTCTTCTAATTCTTCAACTTTTGGGAAATGATCTTGAAAACCAAAAATGTTGTCCTAGTGCCCTTATGTCCGATGAATCATATGGTACCTTAGATCATCACAAATATATGGCTTTGTGATTGTTGGATTTTTCATAGCCATGTTCTCTACCACTCTCCATCAGAACATGATGGTTAGACTTCTCTTCCATATCCATATTTTCACCTATTTTCTCCTATGTGGAAACCCAGTGATTAGTTTATTTGGGTAACCGTTACATTTCATACTTTAGTTTTTAAAGATAATTTTTGGTATTTCATTTTACAATGTGGGTTTTAATTAAAGAAACTTTCAAGTAGAAAACCATGCATAACCCCGACGAATTTCGAGGGCGAAATTCATTTTAAGGGGGGTAGAATGTAACAACCCGATATTTTATGATAAGTATTATTTTCAATTTATTTGATGTCATGTGTTTTATGCTACAACAAGATTATCTTGTGTTATACGCAACACCGTATTAGCTTGCATTATACGCAACACTATACTTAGATTGTGTTACACACAATTTCAAGTTCGTTTGATAATAGTCATTCTACGCAACATTGAGTGTGTATATATATATATATATATATTCAATGTATAAATGAAATATGGTTGGATTCTGTTATATGAAACAACAAAGTATTCTTGCACAACACGCAACCCTAACTTGGCTTTCATTACACGCAATCGTGACCTTCCTTGATAGCGTGTGTTGTACGCAATACCGGGTTTTACTAAACAACAGTATATTATTATAATATTATTATTATGAACTAGCCGTTATGAATAGTATTAAATAAATTTTTAATTTAATAAAATTATTATTCATCTTACACATTTTCTAGAACATGGTATAAGAACAAAATAAATTTTTCGGGTAAAATAAGTATTTATCAAAAAATGCAGTTTTGTCACCTTTTGATGGTGCACCCACTTTAAATATAGTTGTTGAAATGTTTATAAGTTCAATTTGACAAAATAAAATTCTTCTTTTGAATCGGAATATAAAAATTTTCATTGGATAAACATTTGATATTTTTCTGATAACTTTCATATTTTAATGAATAGTAAAAACACGCTATATTTTAATTAAAAACAACTTTTTTCATCGTAATAAATTATGTGGTTAAATTATAATATTGAATGGTTTTAAAGTATAAATAGAATATATTTTTACCATTTAATATAATATATGTAATTACCATTGATTTTACATTGAATTCGTAGGTTAAATCAATTCAATCTTTTGCAATGTTTTAATCAAAAACATGTTTTCATTCAACAACGGGATTAATTTTAATTTAATTTCTGCAACTTCTGTGTATTGAATTTGAAAAAAATGGATTCCATATTTGAAATCAGTGGGTCCAAATTATGTTAATAGACTACTTTTTATTTTTGGGAATTATGAATAGTAACTACAGTAAATTTTATTTACCATAGATAAAGGTAAATTAGTTAATTAAGGGTAAATATAATATTATAAAATTACTCTATCACATGAAAAATTCTATTAAATGGCTAAAAGTATACCCATATTACCTAAGGGTCGGATTATATTCATTTTATGGACTTTTGACCATGAAAATAATTTAATTATTATTAAAACCAAAGAAAGTGACAACATGTCACTCTCTTAAATCTTATAAGTATAATAATTTTAATTTAGTGATAAACATCATAAAACTTCTAACATTAATAGTCTCCAGAAATCTAATAAAATTATCCACATCATGATAATTTATTTAGAATTTTTAGGGATTAAATAATTGTCATAAATGGTGATACATTAATGATGCAAAAATTATTTATTAAGTGAAAAATTAGTAATATAGTTTTTATTGAAATAATAATACCCATTAAAAGGCCCAAAAACCTGACCAAAACTTATTGGTAGTGTATATATACACCTTAATCATCCAATTACCTAATATATAACCGTTTGGAGTCTTATAAAAGTGATTATGACACTTATATTTTTTATTTTAAATGATGCCAAAGTTGTCACCTTCATAATTTAATAAATATAACAATTTAAATATTGTGATTTTAAGATGATAAATTCGAGTAAAAGTATTATTTTGAAAGGTGATAGATTTATCTTCATCATGGGATTTTATTTTTAATTTTATGAAACAAATAATTATATTAAATAATTATACAAAAATGTTGTAGTAATTATTTTATTAAGAGATAAACCAAATAAATGGTTTTAAAAATAATAAATAAATTTTATATGAACTATTTAATGTTCTCCACTAATTTTATAGATACGTATGACCTTTTATGAATCAATTAAAGCTTTTATTTAAAACATATCTTCTGTATATATTTTATTTAAATTCAAATAATTAAATAGTGTCAAAATTGACACTATTGTTATTTTATAAAAATAACATATTATAAAATTGTTTAAAAATCACAAAAATATATAAAAATTGTAAATTTAAATTTATATGGTCTAAAATGTTATAAAGTATCCAATTATGGACAATTCACAACAAATAAGTAATTATTTGTTATAATTTAAAATTTAGAATGTTATTACAACAAATAAAATTAAATTGATTAAGTAAGGATAAATCAAGTTGATAATGTTTAAAATAATTTCCTAACATGTCTAAATTTTATTGTTTTATGAGATTACAACCGTATCTCATCTAATATTTCAATATGAGTCATTTTTGGATGTTTTTAAGTGGGGTTAAATTTATTATAAATTAATATTTTTAAGATCTCCAAAGGTGCCCCTCCCCTCCCTTATAAAAGGGCACCTCCTCCCTCTCTTCCTCACACCAATTTGAGCCTTCAAGCATGGCCAAACCCTGCCAAATTCTCTTCTCCACTTCCCTTGAAACATCCTAGATGTCCTGTTCTTCTTCAAAGCCCAATTGTAGTGCCCTAAGAGGAGGTCTCAAAGAGGCGCTTCAAAGAAGAGGTAATGTTCGTTACCGATTCTTTCAACTTTATTTCTTCTTCCACTTATTCTTATTTAGTTTTTTCATTAAGAAGTAATAACATCAGTATCACTCATATACTGATATGTTATTATAAGTATGAAACAACCCTATTTCATCATTTATCCATCCTACGGAAAACGAAATCACCGCGCGTGCGTACGTACGGAATACCGTCTCCACGCCGTGGTGTAATCTATTTTCCACCACCACCTTACTTGGATGGGTATAATGGTGTAAATAATGAATATATATGATTATTTTAAAGAGATATTTATTCTTAAATATTATACATACACTTAAATACAATTCCACGGTCATGGGAATGATATCATCGCTCGTGCGTACGTACGGACTACCGTCTCCACGACGCGATGAGATTCATTATCAATGATTAACCATTCATGAATGATTATAAAGTATATATAATAAGTAATAATGAAATATATGACATAATAATGATACTGGATTTATGTATATATATATGTATGTCATCTACTTAATTCCATTCAATTTAATAAGGAAACGAAAACAGCGTTCATGCGTACGTACGACCTACCGTCTCCATGAATGGTGTATTTATGTCCATTTATAAATCTATTATATATATGTATATTCTGAATATATATTATATATAAATCATGTTTTAAATTCTGGATGTAAGTAACCATGATCTAAGTAATCATATGAATAATTACAAGTTAAAACACGAACGACAAATGAAACGATTTTACCCAAAACGCTACTTTAACATTAATTTACAAAAGAACAGGTAATATAAAGTCATAAGTGAAACATATATGATATCATAACAATTAATATGATTATATAATAAGTCAATGACATTATTTAAATCATTATACAGGAGGTTCGGATCCATACGAAGCATATCGGACTTAATGTAAGGGATAACTCTTCCAATCTCGTTTTTATCCGAGATTGTTTATTCGTAAGTATTTACTGGGGTTATTTCTATCATCCATGTCCATGTTTTATAAAAGTGTTTTCATGTATGTTTATAGTCATTTTTACCCATTTTTTGACTTTTACTACATGGTATGTAAGGAATCTTTCTTTTGTTTACGTTACGAGGTTCTTTTTTGACTTTTCCGACAAAAGTACGAGGAGAATGTTATTTTTAACTTATACGGCGTGAACGGATTGTTATGGTTTTATAAAACCTTATTTTCATGAAGATTCCTACAAAATATTTCATGACTATTTTCAAAAAAATCCTTTTCTTTTAAAATTTCATGATGTTTTGTGAAAAGAAATTGATTTTGAAGAAGAAAGGATATTTTCCTCAAGAATTTATTTCAAGTATTTTATCAAAACCATTTTCTGTCTAAGATGACATTATTTTATATGTGTATGTTTCATGTATAATGTCTCTATGATTTACATGGTTTCAATTTTCTTATGATGTAATATCCATTTGTTTTATATGGATTATGTGATGATGGGATGATGTTTATGAAACCCATTCTATTCTTTGGGTTATGATGAATGTTTTAAGTTTATTTTGTGGCACAAGTAAGAATGCACTACTGGAAATTAGATCTTTCCCAATGCTTCTATACCAACGGTTTGAAAAAACCGTTGGTATAGGTCACCTTTCCCAATAGTTTGGCCAAACCGTTGGGAAAGGCCCCCAAATTAGCCACTTTTCCCAACGGTTTGGCCAAACCGTTGGGAAAGGCCCTCAAATTGGACACTTTTCCCAATGGTTTGGACAAACCGTTGGGATAGGTCCCCAAATATACCACTTTTCCCAACGATTTGGCCAAACCATTGGGAAAGGTGGACCTATCCCAACGGTTTGTCCAAACCGTTGGGAAAGGTCCCCAAATATGCCACTTTTCCCAACGGTTTGGCCAAACTGTTAGGAAACGTGGCCCAAAATTCAACATCCTACACAGAATCAAAAACAAAACCAAATACCTATACCAACGGTTGTTAACAACCGTTGGTATAGGTACTTTCATTCTTTATCGGACCTTCATACCGAGAACATTATATAAATCAAAATTTAAAATATTTATGAGAATACATATATATATTTATGTAATTATGATCACAAAAGTCATGTTAGGTTAGTGGTTGAGTCGTTCAATTATAAACAAGGGGTCCTGGGATCAAATCCCAGCGGATGTTTTATTTTTGGAATTTATATACCAACGGTTCCATTACCGTTGGTATAGATTTCATATTACCTATACCAACGGTTTCCAAAACCGTTTGTATAGATCTATACCAACGGTTTTTGGAAAACCGTTGGTATAGACCTATCCCAATGGCTTACTTGGCTACGGTTCTCCAAACCGTTGGTAAATGTTAGATTTCCAGTAGTGATGATTTCACTATGAGATGGGTGGGACCTATATCTCCCTTCAATGCATTGGTAAAAGATTTACATCTCATGACATAGACATGGATGGAATGGTAAGTTAATCTGATTCAGTATTACAGGACTGGAACGAGGAGTGAACTCGATTCAGAAAGGGACTTTGTCCACTAAGATGGTCTTGACAGCAATGCCTTGGCTACTATGGAAATAATTACATGTGCTTAATGAATTCCACAATTACTTGTTTTATTCCCATGCTATTTTATGATGATTTATGTTCCATTAGGATCTATGCCTTATGTAATTCCATGTTTTATGTCGTTGCTCATGATTTTGATGTTTAAACATTATGTTCATGTTTTTAAGTTCAAATGTATATGGTATGTTTTATTTTATTCATGCTTACCCTTACTGAGCATTTGAGCTCACCCTTTTTATGTTTTATTTTCCCCCAGGATTAAAAGAAAGGTTTAGGGTAAGGAAACAAAAATTGGAAGATCTTTATGGGAGATGTTGAATATCTTTCACCACGATTAGAAGATTACGTTCCAAGTTTTCAAAGACACTAAACTATTACGGTCCTTGTGTGTCTGTTTTTGTTATGTATTAAGTATTCTGCAAAAGTAATGTAATGTCCATGTACGTCAAGCTTCAGGTCTCTACAGTGATAGTGGGGGTGAATCATACTTAGTGGGAAAAGAAGGCACATCATCATCCATGGGTTGCTCAATTGGAACATGTGGATCAGGATATAGTTGTGGAACCTCTTCATAGACACTCTAATTTATGAAATGGAGAGAATCTATAAGCTTCATCAGATCTAGGTGAAATAAATCTTACCTAATAAATTAAACTTCCTAAGAATCAATAATATGGACATTTCATTCTTGTTTGTGTGACTATAAATTAAATAACATTAAAATTTACATGGAACAATACATAAAAAATATAATTAATTTTAATAAACATACCATCTTTGTAATTTATATATTGTGGTGTGTAAGGAACATTATAGTGTTTCATTAGTACCAATTTTTATAATCTACATAATTAGCTAACTTGAATCATGTTGTGGTTTATCTATGTTGATAAATAGTGTAATTGGAATTCATGTTTCAACACTCAATGTAACATGAATGATACTATAGAAAATTCATCATCTTAAAACCTATAATAATAATATAATGCAACCCATCAACTATCAGGGAAGAATAATGATATTTTTTTATATCTAAACTATTACAAGACTCGATTTAGCTTGTGTCACTCAGTGATGTGGAATATGAGGAGTGATACCACAACACCATGATCTCCAATCCTAGATGTGGAGTATGGTGGATGAAAAATGATGAAAAATACAATATGAGTGGTCCATATTACATAAAATTATATCTATAAAAAGAATTAATAATTTATAGAAACGATTTTACTAAAATAACAATTAAATATATAATAAAATGAAAAACAAAATTAATTTTTCAATAAAAAAATTAATGAATAACTTACATCAGCGAGCATTACAACATCTAAAATCAATCAAAAACTATGCATAGTATTCCTCGAGACATGTACATAATTATAAGCCTAACTCCACATGGTAAAAAATATATATACTCTATGTAACATCTTATTACTGTATTTTATGTATTTTCCATCTATATTTTTTCCACTTTTTAGGTGCATTCTGGGCCATCTGATAATGGATAAAGTTTTCTAGGGAAAATGAACTAATTTTTGGGGATTTTTATTTATTTAAATTAATGGTTTCAGAGTATAAAAGTGAAAATTTATTATGAGGATATCATTGGGTATCCTATTTAACCAGGGGAATTTTTTTAAATGTTTTTGAAAAATATTCCTACTAGGACTTTTTACATCGTGAACTAGTTCCATGATGTGAAACATCTACTAGGATAATGATATAAGCTGGTTTAGATCATGAAAAGTTTATAAGACCTGAAACTGGTTTACATCATGAAGTAATTGATCTGTTAATTTTTTTAACTGAGATAACACCGTTTTGGTGTATATACTTTCAATGTATTTTATGCTAGGAACCCATGATACATGTCTTACAATGTTTGTGCCTGTAGGTGTTTATGTGTAGAACATATGATTATTTTTCATTCAACATGCATCCACCTATCTCAAAACACAAGAGATCTCCTAGGTGATTTTTGGGATATATTCTCCTTTAATTCCATTTAATTCTGTGATTGATCTTCTTTGTAGTTTTACTCCATCCCTTTTGGTAACTGGTCTTTTGGCTTTATAATTATCATTGGACACTACAAAACCATTTAACTATGTTTTTAGATTATTTGGTATTTTCATGTAGATCCTTCTTGATCCTTTCATTGTATGCTGTGGAATATTCTTCTAGAGGAAGACCTTTGTATTGGTTGGGGTGAGTCATGTGAGTTCTAGAATGTATGTGTTTTTTATCTTCCCCACAAACTATTTTTCTTTTTGAAGTGATTATAGTATGGAAGGATTGATTATAGGGTGCCTATTGTCTTCTCTATGTTTTTCAATGTTGTTGGATCATATTGTGGGTGTGTGCATCATTATTTTAAGGAATGAGGTTTAGTCTCTAACCTATGGTTGATAAACCTTGATTTTTATGGTTTTAATAATTTTTAGAAATAAAATGGAATGATTTGTTGATTGATTTTTTTTTGTGAAAATGGGTTTTTGAGAAATGGTTGTTTTAACCTTATTTTGGTAAAAGGAAAAATTAATTTTAAAGCATTGATAAATGGATTTATGAAATGGAATTCAAAGAACGGTTTTGATGAAATAGTTTTGAAAATGTTGAACATGAGATTCCTTGCGTACTTATATGGAAGGTATAGTAATATTCCTCATTTTTTAATATTTTAGGGGGGTCACTCATGAGGTGTTCCTCTACTCTATTGGCATGTTGTTATAGGGACTTATTATACCTATTGGGAAGATCACTTGTTGGGATGTACTCTACTCTCTATATTCAATGAATATATATATATACTTGGTATGTGTGACTTTCTTTGTTTTGGTATGAGTGTTCTAGTAGTCCTATCCTCTACTGATCCTAGATTTTATTTACTTATACTTGCAGTTTTTACTTTTTTTGGATTTGATGTGATTTGTGATACATAGTTTGAATTATTCAATGTATAGGATATTCTTTGAAACATCTATTCCTATATTATTTGGAAATGTGGAATATGGTATTTATTTACCATTATTTTGATATGAAATTTATATAACAGATTATCATGCCGTATTTTTTTAAGGTTTTGAATTGTTCAGATCATTGTATAGAGACTTTTTATGGAACACCTATATCGGGTTTTACTAAGACTACTTATCTTAAACCTTGTGCATCCCTTTCGCAATGCATAGAACTTGTTATGTCATTTGATGAATGGAAAGGAAAGGCACCAAAATGCAGTGGTGGGGTTTCTATCAGTTGTTTATAGTTATTTGGTGGTGAGATTATTGATGTTTTCCCATTATATCCCATAGATTATCTATTTCAGTTTTAGTATCCCTTTATTGTTGGACTTGTATCCTGGAAAAATTTTAGCTACTTTGGAGTTGTATCACTTCTTCTATTTCATGTTCTCTGTGACATGTATTTCCTATTTTTCTCCTCCATCATTTCTTCCTATCGTGTATATATATTTCATGTTGTTTTCTTCAAGATTAGTGAAATCATTCTGTCTAGTTTTTTTATTCTTGGTCATAAATATCTAGCCTACAAGGATCTGGAATTCCCTCTGATTATGTGTCAGTTCAGGTAGGGTAATGGGTTGTGAGTCTATTTGGGTTAGTTCACAATAGTTTGGTATCAAAGGTTTTCATGCTTAGTTTTGAGAATTGGTAGACTAGAAGTAGGATTTTTGTGACTTGAGAGGTAGGTTGTGGTGATTTTCAAGCCCAATCTTGTCATGATGAGACTCAAGTTACCCTAGTATGTTGAGACATATGTCTCGTGTTTTTATTTCTTGATATTAGTCTTAGTTTCAACTTATGTGTTTTGGGATTGAACTAATATTATCATATTGTTTGATCACCTCTTCTATTTCTGTGTGTAGTGGTATGATTCCAAGAAATATCTCATTAGATCATCAGGAGAGTGTAGTAGATGTTCCTCAAGGGAATTAACCTCTAGATCATAATCTTATAAAATTTATTTTGTGAATAGTTTTTTCTACAGAGAAAAATGTACTACAAGTATAGAATGCATTAGTTGAGGTATATCCTGAAGATTTAGGAGAAATAGATTGATCACTAGAGTTCATACATGAGAATAAACAATCCATTAATGATAACAGTGATCCCCTTTAGAAGGAGGACAATCTTGACAAGATTTATCATATCTTTTACTTTCTAGATACATGTGAGAATATCAAGGTAATGTGTGTGGTTTCCAGACTCCACGGTCATAGTAATGATTGGTGGGATTCCATGATATAGGTGGGTAGATCTGTGGTATTGAATTTAAAGGGTTTAAAGAACCAATTATTTTAGAAATTTTTTCTATATTCACTGGTGATAGAGAAGTCTCTGGAGTTCCTCTCTATATAGTATGTAAAGCATTCTGTGTCAGCATACACCAATCAGTTTTTTATGTTGGTTCCTTTTTATCATGAGGTAGTAATGAATGACCACCAAAATAATCATATGTACCTATAGGGTTTGTAACTATATATCATTTCAATGGTATTTTTTATGAGGCTTTCAACCTATGTGGAGATAGTAGATAACACAATGATTTCATATATGGATATTCCATAATAGTTCGGTTATTCTAACCCTTCTCTTCCACCCAGCGTCGACTTTGGTTACGTGTAAGGGAAAAAGTGGAAGTGTTATTTTCATCACATGAGTGGTGGGGTGGTTCTCAATAGGGACCCTCCTCTTCCCCTTAGTAACATCAAGTAGTGTACCTCTGAATTTCAATCAGTGTGGAAAGGTTGGGGACACCTGATGTTCTTATTCCCTACCTGTGAAGATTTGTAATAGTTTTATATTTTATGGATAGATACTATGTTTTTATCATTATTAGTCTATACATCATAATATTCAATGATCATCAATTGTAAAAGATACTACAATGCATTTAGATGCTTCAATTTGTATAGTTCTCCTGCCATAAACCTTAGGAGTGAAGCACCATTATGTAGTGGATGGGTTTTCATAGAAGGTAGATGTGGTTCCAACAATAGTGAGAGGTTCCATATTTATTATATCATCAATAGTGATTTTATTATTTGATATAGCCACCTCCATAAAAAAATTTCTTCCCATTTTGTGGATATGCATAAAATTCCGCTAAAATTCATGTCCATTGTAATAGAGTTTGCGAAAGTTCATGGAATGAGGAAATAATAGGTGTTTCTATTTCCTTCTTGATTTTTGTTGATAGATGATGTACAGTAAATCTGGGATTTCCTCATTCTTGATCTAAATCTATTTCATGTCATCATTATGATGGATTTTATTACCACTCATCATGATGAGGTTTATTTTTATCATTGGTGTCTCTCATTCCTTATGGTTGATGGGAGTTCTCGGTTGTTTTTATAAGGACCCAACCTTTAACATTACATAATCTTAAGTTAAGTAAAGAATTCACATTAATAATCTCTTAAAGTTTAGAGTTTTAGGGAATTAGGCCATAACTATTACATTACATCTCAAAAATTACAAAGTTGACACTTCTACTCATAAACCATTTTTTCATAAAATAAAAAAGAAACATGTCTAGTTCCATGTTTTAGATAGCATGAATTTTCCTTGATATCATCCTTGACCCTTATTCATCTTTAATTCTTATGGAAAACATTTCAAAAACTTGGTATGAGCATAAAATCTCAGTAAGGGATATAAAATAAGGAAGGAAAGCATTATCCCATTAATAAATACAAATCAATGAAACCAATACTTTTCCAATCATAACATACCTTACGAAATCATAAGATTTATGAATAACACACAGAAATCATAAATCATAAAAGGTAACTTATGGTTCTCATAACATACTTACATTGTAGCTATCATAGTAAAATAGGGAGTCACATTTATAATACCCATCATAGTATATTCCCTAAATCTCATAGGAGAAACATTAACGTTTACCTCTGTCACATTACCCAATGAATTGGAGAGCTGTCTCAGGATCACCCGCCCTAGGTCTATCACAGAACCACCTCTATATGTAAACAATGACCAATAACCATAATCATAACACATAACACAAATCATAAAGGAAATATAACATTTCCACATTCCAATCACAATATAACATATCAAGATATTGAAATAAACAATGATTTATCAAACCATTTTCAAAAACATTTAAAACATTTAATAAATATATTTTTGAATCGAAGTGTACCATACCACTTTGAAGGTTTTAAATGAATTATCATATGAAACCATTTATGCCCCTATAAATAAATCCTAAAAACCATTTTGAATGAATGGAAATTAATGGGAAATATTTACAAGAATAAATCTTTAAAACGTATTTTAGTTAAAGAGTTCTTAACCATATAAGAGATGCTTGAATAAAAATAATTGAGGAATAACATTTAATAAAAACTTTATAATATCATTAGAATAAAGGTATTAATGATATAATATTACCAAGGATAGTATACACACCATATAAAAGTTAATTGGTGCATAACAATAATGATTTCTCAATGGAATGTAAATTGAGACGAAATCCCTTATAAGGATGGTGTCATTAGATTAAGGATAAATCAATTACGTAATTATGTGTGAAAATTATAAATACACCCAATATAAGTGTATATTAATTGTAAAAAAATTATAGGTCATTCACACATACTCATATCATGACATAATAAAGAAGTAGATGTTTTACCCACAGAATTGAAATTGGGTTAAGAAGTTCCCTTACAAAAATTTGGCAGCCTAACGGCGTCGCATAAAATTTCAGAAAAAGAGTTGATGAGAGAAAAAAGGGTGTATCATCACTTTTACATAAAATTTACATAAATAAGGATATATAATAACATATCCCAACATAATAATATGTGAATTAAAAGTCATAACAAAAATAAGTCTTTTTAAAAAAGCAGAGGGTGAAAGGTTCCCTTACCGATTTGGTAACTTACAAAACATACACCCCATGAAAGAAGGACCATAAAATGTAGATGTAAATACCCATAAATGAAATTATATTACACAAAGAGTAGAATCATGGTCATTACATACACCACTCAAAGGAAATAGTGACAAATATAGCATGAATCTCATGGGAATAAAAAGTGAGATAAAAACCCCTTACTTCGTTGTAATCAATCAATTCGTATGACCAGAAGATAATAACCACCAAAATAATCATATAATACCATGAATATAAATATAATAATGATAATATATATCCAATGTAAGTACGAAATACACCACATGCTATAAATAAGTGGCGAACAACGGAAATCCCATGGAATTAAAAGCGAGATAAGAATCCCTTACCACGTGTCTGACTTGACTCGCTCGTATGTTCCTTTTTATTCCGGAATGATAAACTTAAGTTAATTTATACTTGATTTATAATATTTTTCAAGTTTATTATTCCATTTATATCACTTATAACCCTGCTATAACAATTAGATAATTTTTTTGAGTTCATATCATGCATTTTGTCGATGTTCGGAACTTGAGTCAAAAATGAACTTGTTATAATTATAAATTGTCCATGTGGTCAAAAGTCCATTATCTCAAGAATTATATTCATCATTTAGATTTCATATATATCATATATATCACGTATATATATTTTTTATAATAGTACATAACATTTGGAGATAAGAAATGAAATGCACCGTTCAAGGAGATGGTAAGCTGTAAGTACACATGAACGCTACTTTCATTTCTATTTCATATTTTAATAGAATGAAAACATAATTATACACAGATATATTAAAATTAAAGTATAATATATATGTTATATATGTTACATATGTTCATAAATTATATCCTTTATACGTTCCACGTATGGCATGAACGAGTCATATCATTTTGAGGGAGCAGCAGTCCGCACTTCCTCAAATTAAATTATCGTGTTTACCCATTATTGAAACCATAAAGGTATGACATAAATGAAAAATACAGAAGAATTTAAACAATATAAATATAATATATGTCACATATAACTAAATTTAAATCATAATGGCCACCATGAGAGGCGGTAGGAGATAATTGAACAATCATCGTTCCATGCAGCAGTAGTTCGCCGTCAACAGAAACAGTATGTTCTTTACCCATTAGATAGAGGTGTGTATAAGTTTAGATCAAATACAAATCATAAGAACATCCTAGTATATTTAGGATACTGTTGTTGTATAAAATAAAGGAATAAAATGTGTTTATGGGGTTGGATAATTAAAATAAAACAAAAGAACTTAAGAGAATATGTTACCTTTAAATCGGGTAACTCCCTTTGGTTTGAACCAAAAAGGTTTCTTGAAGTTCTTTCTGCCTAAGGTAAGGCTTTTAGGATGAATATAGGGATCTTTAGAGCTTATTAGATCAAATTTTGGATGATCCAATGGCTTGATAAGTGTGAGAAATGGGTAGGAAGTGAAGTCTCTTTATAAGGAAGATGAGGGGGTCTTTTGGAAAGTTTGAAAATATTATTTTATTATGTAATGATTTTAGGTTTATAAAGATCCAAAAATCATTAAAGTCGATTATAATGTGTCCCATTATCGAAAAAAATCATCCATTAAGAATTGGATAAGTTTTGGATATTGTTTTAATTTTTATCTTCTTATTTATTTAAATTATTCATTAATGACGTAAACACTGCACCATCATTGTGTCATAAATAATTTTATTTATTTGATGTCTAAAAATTATAAAAAAATTACCATGATGTATAAAATCTTCTTATATTTCTAATTAATAATTATAGTCTAATATATCAATTATATAACCCCACATTAATTTTTTTTTAGTAAAACAATACATGTTTATGACATTTTTATTTTTACTTTAAATAAAAATTTATTAATGTCATTATCTTACCCAAGTGGCTCCATGGGGTCCCAAAATAGATACATGGATTATCTTGGTCTTCCATGACTCATCCCATAAGGTTAAGACAAGTTTCAAGGTAATTTTATATTATTATAATATTATTTTTACCTTAAATTACCCTAATTACCTTTAATCGCGATTAATAAAAGTCAAAAGTTACTATTCACCAAAAATTATTTTCATCCCATTGAACCAAATTTTATTTACTAATGACAACCATGTATGTCATATTTTTAAAATTCAATTCACAGAAGCAGTAAAATTACATTTTATGCAAATTTGGAAAAGCACTTAGAAGGTGCGTAAAAAGATGTTAAAAAGTTCAATAGAATTTCATATATCTAATCTTACTATAAAAGGACTCCAATAAATTAAATTTTTCTAATATAGGTATTATGTATCTATTTTTACTTTAAAACAAATTTAAATTTAAAAATAATTATTTAAATAAATATTTGGTTTTAAAAAATAATGCAGTGTTTTTCACTATTCATCAAAAATTGAAAGTTTTCAGAAAAATACCAAAACTTCACTCTGAGATAAATTTGATATTCTGAATTCAAAAATGAGGTATATTTTACCAAATTCAAAACATATAAGTTTCATTAATTAATTTTATAATTAATTCCCGTCGTCAAAACAATAAGCGTGTTTTTAAGAAATATTAAACATCAAAAGATCGATACTTGTTAATGTCCAATTTCAAAGTGAAATTACTTCCAATGGACAACATTGGATTAAATGGTAAAAATATAATATATTTACACTTTAAAACCAATTAAAAATATAATCTAACCATATAAATAAATTATATTAAAAGGTAGTTTTGAATTAAAATACCAGATTTTTTGCACTATTCATTAAAAAATGAACATTATCAGAAAAAATATCAAAATTTCATCTAAAGTAAATTTTGATGTCCCGATTCTAAAGATGAAAATTATTTTGTCAAATAGAATATATAAAAGTGACAAAACTAGATTTAAAAAGGGTTCTCTATTAAAAGGCCGTAAATCGACCCTCTAAAGAATATTAGAGTATTTGTGCTTAAAATTAGATTCATTCACATTTTAAGCCTGTAAATTTTATTGGGTAAATGTAAAAACATTTAACAAAAATGTATAATCATATTTTAGTTAGTTCTCTTCATTCCCTCCAATACAATGTCTAGGTGTTAACTACCATTTAAAATAATAATATTATATTTTTAGTGTGCAATGTAATATTTCAAAGAAACCTGTTGTTGTGTATCGGGTATGATATAGAACATAGAATCCCATTTAAAGTAAAATTAATATTTAATTCAAAATTATTAATAAATATGAAAATTTCTTATTCTTTATTTTCCTGGGATGTTATAGTTTTAGGGAGAGTGGGATCTAAGGTCAGCTCATGTAGGACATTCCCACCTAGATCTCAGGTGTTTGAGGGATTGTGGGATTTGAGGTCATATTATCAGCATCTTAGATATTGTGAATTTTATAAACCAAAGACATATTTTATGAGAATTTATGGACATTATGAATATATTTTCATACCATTTTTCCTAACTAATGGTCCTATAGTTTTTATGGAATTATTGAATTAGATAGTCTATTATTATCTTGAAACTTTTTTGGTAGTGTTCACAGGTTTTATTTTAGACTATTCAATCTTTGAATGTGAGAATAGGAACCATTTGAGTTTTGTTATATAAAACCTATGGATGTTCTACTTGAATGTAATGATTTTTAAATGTGGTTTATAGATCTATGACGTGATATTCTTGAGGATTATGATTTCTAATAATGGGTTTTCATTTGATCATAAGAATGTGATGGTTTTATTTTCAAGGTAATCTCCATGTAACATCTTTAAGATTCACAGGTTTATTATTCCTACTAGGTACTACTTATGGTTCGTCAAGGATTTCTTGAAGTTGGAATCACCTTTGACTAATCCTACCAAGAAAGGGGTGAAATTCATATCGGATGAAAAGTTTCAGTCTTATTCCAATGAACTGAAATGACTTATGAAATCATCTCTTATTATAATCTTACCTGAGATTCTTAAGGGGTATGTGGTCTTATATAATTCAGCACTCATGATTTGGATTTTTTTTTTAGTTATGCATGGGATTAAATATCAGTGAAACTATCTTTTTGGGGGGATTTAATCAATATTTTTAGACCATAAGAGTATGAGAAATATATTTTCTCAAAAATAATTGAATATTATGTAGTAATGGTGTGTAGAGTAAATTCATACATTTGGCTTAAATATCACCTATACCCTAGGGAAGGGGAGTGAAATTATATAAATCCTTAGTGGAAAATTACCATCTCATGTTGTTCTGGAATCAAAGAAGAATTGGAACCTTATGGGACTCTTTGCTTAGTTTCACCTAGATACTCAGGAGGACATTATTGGAAAGGTTTTTATTGGAGTTTATTTATCTTCATATCTCGTTGAGTTTATTCCTTTAAATCAATATAAGGATGATGATTCTAGGGGTATTTGAGAAACCCTATATGATGGGGAGACCATTTTTTCATCTCTCCCTTCTGATGGTATTCTCTATTTTGGGGATTGATTTTTCATCCCATCATCTATGAGAATTTTTTGATTGAATTTCATAGTTATTCATAAACCATTCATATGGTAGCTATAAAAATGTACAATGATATGATACAATGATTTTTGAGGTTGGGTATGAAGCATGAAATTACAATTTATGTATACCTATGTTGCACCCACCAATATTTAAAGAAAGAGCATATAAATCCAAATGGTTTGCTCTAACCTATTCTAGTGATAGTTTAGAAATGGTAATATGTGTCAATGAACATTATTTTTGGATTACCATGGACTATATGAGGTTGGAATACTATCTAGGGGATGATTGGTTAGTTGATAAAGTCATTTCACTTCATTCTGATCAGGGACATGACTAAGATTGACAACATGGGTAAGCTGTATGTGAAGAAGTTTGTAAGGTTACATGGTGCTCGATCTACTATTTTTTGAAGATAGATCCATGTATTACCTCATGGTTCTAGAAGATTCTCCCAAAGGTGATTGGGACTCAGGTTAGGTTGAGTACAACTTACCATCCACAAATAAAGGGTTAGATGGTGCATTCTATTAAGATCATAGAGGATGTACTTCATGCACGCGTGTCTTATTTTGGTGGATCATGGGGAATCTATATGATACTGGTTGATTTTTTTTATAACAAAATTTATTATTAATTTTTATTAATGTAAACCATTGAGGGTTAGTATGGTTACCCATGTAGGTCACCTCTTTGTTGGGAAGAGGTATGTGAGGCCACTTTGGTAGGACTGAATCTTGTTTATGAGATGTTGGTGAAGATTCATGATATACATCATCTTCTAGTTTTAGATTAGATTCATCAAAAATCACATGAAAATCTTCAGTTCCACCCTTTAGAGAATTCCATTGATGAATGGGTTTTATTAAGAGTATCTCCATAGTTAGGTCATTTTTGACATGGAAATAGAGAAATATGGCTCCAATATATGTTGGACCATTTGATTTTACTGAGAATATTGGGAAGGATTCTTATTATTGGAATTGCTGGTTTAGTGGATGGGTGTTCCTAATTTTTTCCATAAATATCTGATCAGAAAGTACCATCAAAATTCATCCCTCATTCTTATTTGGAAAGGAATAATGTTGTATCCATATGTTTATATTGTTGTAAAACTAGTAGAGATAATTGAGTCTTAGGTGAATGTATTTCATAAGAAGTAATTTCTAATGTTCAGAGTATTATGGTGACAAAAATCATATTTTCATGAGTTGTAAGAGCACATGTCGTTGATGAGGGGGTAATGTCCCCACTTCTTTCCAAACACATTTTTTCTAGAATACTTACTAGGAAAAAAATCACATGGTAGGGATTTTGAAACATCAATTGTCTTTCATTCAAGAGTTTCTCATCTCTCTTTTTATTTCCTTCTTTATTTGGGTGTATTTTGAGCCTACCAAGGATGGGGATCATTTTCTGGGGAAAAATACCAAAGGCTGAATGATGTGTGTTTTTTGAAATTAATTGATCTATGATATAAATGTGAAAAGGTCTTATGTTGATTTACTTTAGGGTTCGGGTTGGCCTAGGGAATTTTTATAAAAATTTCTACTGAATCTGCTAATGAGTAATTTTAATATCCTAAAATGGTTACACAACTTGAATCATTTTCATGTATTATTTAATGAAATTTTTCTAGAGCATGAAAATTTTACATGATGTAAAAATGGTTGAAATTCTAAAAAAGTTGATTTGTGTTTTTCCCTAAGGTGATGCAATTTTCAATGTATATGATTTCCTTGTATTTCACATCATAAAACTAGGATTCATATCCAATAATGTTCATAGACTATAGGTTTTTATGCAATGCACATATACATCTTTTTAATTCGATGTGAAGGATCCTCTATCAAATCCTAGGATATTTCCCAAGTGAATTTGGGGATCTCATCTCTTATCAGATCATTTTTTTTCATGATTAATATTCATTGTATTTACACTAAATTTCTATGAGAATGTGATCATTTTAATTCTTCATTGTCATTGGATGATGTATCCCTATTGTGATAGATTTTCAGATTCTTTGGCCTTGTTTTGTTAATCCTTCTTGATCCATTCAAGATCTGTTGTGTGATCTTCCTCTAGAGGATGACGTTTTTTCTGGTTAGAGTGTGGCCTATGGGTTTCATGAGGTACATTATATTTTATCTTCCTTCTAGAACATTATTCTAGTTGAGTGGATTCTAAGATGTAAAGATTAATTCTAGGGACTCTATGGTTATCTTTTTATTATTCCATGCTGGTGGATCCCATTGCAGGCATGTGAGTGAAAATTTTGAGGTACATGGTTTCTTCTACAGCATATATTGGATGAATATTAATTTCTCTATTTTTGATAAAATGATTTATAAATAAATTTTATGGACTGATTGGTTGATTTTTATGTGTGTGAAAATGGGTTTTGTGAGAAAATATCGTTTTCCCTTTATTTTGGTAAAAGGAAAAGGTATTTTAAAAGAATTTATAAATAGATTAATGAAATAGTTTTCAAATCCTATTTTTTAAGAAATGGGTTAAAATATGTATAACATGGGAAGCCTTGGGTAATTAGGTTAAAGGATTAGTAATATCCCATGTTCTTTGATAATATATGGGGGTTCACTCATGCATTATTCCTCTTGTTCCTAAGAAATTTGTTCTAATTAATTGTTAGACCTATTAGAAGGTTCACATTATAGGTAATCCTATGATCTCTACACTTGACACATATATCTTGAGACATGATGTACATGACTATCTATGTATTAATATGAGTGTTCTAAATAGCCTAATATATAGTGATCCATTTTTTGATTTACAGGTTCTTTTTGAATGTACCAATTTCGATTTGATAGGATTTGTGATACATTACTTGAATACTTTGATTTATATGATATTCTTTTAAACTCATTTACAGGGATTATTTGGAAAAGTGGAAAAGTGGATTTATTTTCCCTGATTTTGAAATAAAAATTATTTAACTGGTTATCATACTTTATTTTATATAAATTTTACCTTGTTCATATTTCCGTATAGATTCTTATTATGGAACACCTATCTGGTATCCTACTAAGCCTATTTAGCTCATACACTATGCACCCATTCAGTAGTGCACAGACCTTGTTATGCCATTCAATATAGGGAATAGTAAGGTGTTGCAATGAATAAGTGAGTTTTCTGTTAGGTGTGTTTGGGAAGCTAGTGGTGAGATAGTGGGAGTTTTCCCATCTTATCACATAGAGTAGCTATTCTAGTTTTATTTTTCCTTTGTTTTTTGACTTGTATCTTAGGGGTTGTTTAGATACATTTGATTTATATCAAATTTTCAATTTCTATTTTTCTATAAATGTATTTCTTGTTTTAGTATTCCATTTTTTCACCCTATCTCCAATATATATTTCATTTTATCTGCATTAGGTTCGGATAAATATTTCTCTCTAGTTGTTGTTGATGAATGAGTGTTATATACATGCCTGTGGGGATCCGGAATTCCCTTCATGTATGTATTGTGTATGGTTGGGTACCGGATTATGAGGGTATCTAAGTCGGCTCACCATACTTTAATCTTTTGAATGATATTAATAAATTTAAAAAATAACTCAAATTAATGATGTATAGATGACTACATCTCGAAAAACAGTCTTGAAATAGGTGTTATGGAAGTGGTTCAATAACTCTAGGAGAGATGCATGGAAAACACTCCCATTACCACATCTGTAGCATATACATATAAACTACAATTTAATGTTCATATTCATAACAACCAGTATTGAGGCATATATACAGATGTTATAACACAATGTACCTCCAACTGTATATACCTATCTAGTCATGATCATCAAGTAATGGAAGGTACATTTTTTGTACCAAGGTGGTGGAGTGTTTAACACACAACATTCCTATGATTATTCACATAATGTATGCACGTTTTTTTTTGAATAAGTATCTCCTCGTTATCATCTTTAGTAATGAAGGAAAAATTCTCATCAAGCCACCCCATGTTCAATCGATAACCGAAGAAGACACCTGGTATGCTGACAATGTTAATGCCTCATAGACAATGTATGACCGCACACTTGTCACCAATAGTGGAGCCCATAACTGACTATCATTGGATGGGTAGAACTAGAATATATTCCATATCTTCAAACATAATATTCATCTCCTCATCAAGGAGATAAATTGTGTTTTTCTTGGTTTTCCATCTCTCAAAGACTACAGTAGTAAAATTATGATCAATAGTCTTAAAGTCACACATGGAAGATCCATAAAAGACACCACATCTAAGGTATGGAACAAAAACTACTAGGGGTGGATCATGGTGAAAATGATGTTCTCTCCAAATATAAATATTTCTAATCATTCATCACAGGAACACTTCACATGAAACATGCGACTATTGGGTATAAAATAGAGGTTTCTCCTTATAAATTTTTGAATTGCAATACATTAATGGTGACAACTATTTAAAACATAAATGGTTTAATATTTGGTATAAAATAATTGTTAAGTTTCGAATTCATTTTTTAGAAAAATGAATTATGTTATTTATGATATGGACTAGATGTTAGATTTTATTTATGTATTAAAATTAGAGAAACATGTTTCATTATAGTGGTATTGTTCAAATTATATAGGCATTTTTACATCACCGCATTTAATAATTATAATTAAAATAAAAAATTTATGTAAAAAATTTTACATTAACCAATAGAGTACTACAATAATTCTAACTAACAGATGACTAACATATAATTCTGGGGAATCTTGTCTGTGTGTAACCTTCCCAACTTCATAAAAACACCTCTTTTCAAGTTCTTGTTCACTGGGAAAATCCACTTAATTTAAAATATGGGTCGACTTTGGACCCCTCTTGGCCTTATACATTTCATGTTTGGTAGAAGAGTGGATGAATCAATGGGTAGACCAAAATTCTCATATTACCCCAAATAAATCCATGGATGATTGTGGTAATTGTTAATAATCTATAGTAGATAAAATGGATTGATGAATTTCTCCCATGATTGGTGTACAAAACCGCATGCTTTAATAACATGTGTGGAATGATAATGCAATGCCTGAAAGATACCTTGATCGCAATATTGTTTCTCTAATAAAAAGATGAGCATACAACCACTATTACCATTAAGAGGATTAGGAGACTGAGTTACCTCAAATCTACACTCTTTATAGTCAAACAACAGGACCCAAAATGTTCTAGCCTCCTGAAAAAATATATAAATATCATACTAGAAATGGTGACCATATCACAACCATATCTTCAGTCCCTCTTTAAACTATTTTCCCCAATCCAAAAAATACTTTATAGAGTTATATAAGGTCTCTTATACTAAACCTGCTATTAAAATTTAAAACATTATATTGTTATTATATTATTGTTGTGGTTTTTCTAATTAATAAATAATCTAATATTTTTAATTATCTATAATGGATAGTTTTCAAACTCCCTTGAAAACCCCATCTACACATTATACGATATCGGTCAACATATGTAAATATCACCTCCAATTATCATAAGCCATCGACCATTTATGCTTTGTAATTTTCATCATATAATCATAAACATCCTGATTATATCTACGAATGTCTTCAAGATACTTATACATGCTTTTCTACATAAGCTAAAATGCTAATAAACATGAAATAACTCAAACACATATTATAATAACCACTAAAATTCTTTTTCAAACAAAAAAATGATATTTATAACAATTTTTTATGATGAATTTCTTATTAATTAGAATTAATTAATTATTAATTAATAGGAAACTGTAATTATTAAGTAATTATAATCAGTAATTATAAATTATAATTAGTAATTATAATAAGAAATTATAATTATTTATTACTTTTTTATTACTTTTTTATTTATTAATTAATAATTGATTATTATTAGTTATTTACTAATTATATTTTAATCTATAAATAAATTAATTACATTTAGTTAATTCTTAATTTTTCAGTGTGAATCATATTAGTTGTTAATTATATTTACTAATTATTAACTAATAAGGTTAATTATTATTCATATTGATAACTATATGAAATACTAATGATATTAAGTAATTATTAATTTATTAATTATTCACTAATTAATCATATCGATTTAATTTATAATTATAGTTCATTATTATTTATAAACTAGTATTAAATTATTATTGTTAAATTGGTAATTATTATTAACTAATTAGTAATTATAATTAATTTATTATTACTCAATTAGTAATTATATTTAATTATTCATTATAATTAGTAATTATAATTTCATATTTAGTCATTATTAATATGTTACAAAATATTTATTAATTAATTATAAATTACTTATTATTAATTATTTAGTAATTAACAATTAATATGTAATTTAACAATTAAATACTCATAATAAATAGTAATTACTATTTAATTTCTAATAAGAATACATTAAATAATAAATATTTTTTCAATATTTTATTTTACTAACAAAATAAATCATTATTCTTAAACAATTAAACTGAATAAAATAAAAATTAAAGGACTACCAAAAGAAACAATTTTTAAATAAATTAAACGACAAGTTAAATGAACCTAAAACACTAAAAAATCATAAAAATCAAAATAAAATAAACCAAACATGAAAATTAAACAACTAGCTACATAACATTGGACATGAAAATTATATAACTAGCTAAACAAATTAATATTATGAATTAAATGACTACTTAAATAATTTGGACATGAAAATTAAATGACTTTCTAAATATAAAAAAATTTAAATAAATTTGACATGAATTTTATAAAATTTCTATATATAAAAAAATATACCAAATTGTAATTTGAAATTATAAAAAATAATGCTGCAAAATTTTAGAGACTAAAACATTTTAGAGTAGCATTAACGGAGCATGTAATTGAGAGATGGAGGAAAGTTGAGTGATTTTGTGAGGGTGGGTGTTATTTCCCTTTTATAGATAAAGACGAGTAGGTCTCCACATGAAGTGTCATAGTTTCTATTTTGATTTGATGGAAGATAGCCAATTCAAGTGGTCCTCTTTCCACAGAATTTTTTCCCAAAGAACCAATTGAAGTGGCGAAGTGGGGTTCTCACCCAAAAAAAGTCATTTCATTTGGTGACATTCTTGATGACATTTCTAGAAACATTTATTAAGGTGCTCAACAATCCCATTTTCCAAAAATAAACCTTTATATTAAATAATTAAAAAAATTACATTGAAAAAATTTAGTTGCAAGGAGATGTTGGAAACCTTATCATCTTTAACAAACATTCCCTTAATTATTTCTTTGTTTTTTACCTTGTGTCTAAGTTGAAGAAACTATGGTTTATTTTTAATAAAATTCTCTCTCCTGAGTGCATTATTTTTTTAAAATATCATAACAAATTAACCTAAAAACAGTTATCAAAATTGAATTTATTAGTTTACTTATGTTGATATAATTAATAATAAGCCATGATCATGATCATTATTATTATTTTTTACTTCTTTTTTTACAGGACATATATATATATATATATATATATATATATTATACTTTAAAATTTAATGATGTACTATATATAAGTTTGATATTGACATTATATATATAACAAGAAATTTGTTCACTCATTATTTATAAAAAACATTAAAAGGTATAGTTATATATATCTCATAATGTTAATAAATTTCTATAAGTATGCTTGTTAATGTTGTTTTTTTTTGTTATAACAACCACTAACACAATTATTTTCATTGATGTGCCTCTAGGGAATAACATAGTGGCAGGATCCTTTCTCTGTCTTAATGAGGTTTCACATTTGAGTCTCACCACACTCTTTCTTGTATGCTTCTCATTAATAATTTTCTTGAATTATCTACCATACTATATTTTTTCCTTTTATCTCATTATTCTACTTTCATATAAACATTTATATACTTCATATCCTTATTCTCTCCTTGAAAATCATGTTAAAAGTAAATTTAGCATAGATTTTTATATTCTCTTCACTCTATAAGTATTCACTTATCGAGCATCATATAACAATATTCCCCTCTCTAATTTCATGATCCAATAGGTTTTTAAAAACTACAAGGCATAAAAAAACTTCTTGATTTTAAACAATAACTTTATTCTTCATTTTAATAATTGTATTAAGAATGTTATGATATTTTATAGAAATATTCTAATATGTATTATATCATAGGCTTGTAAAATTTGGTTTATAAGTAGAATAAAATTATATGGAAATTATATAAACATGAAATATTATTTATTTCTAAAATTAATGTGTTGTAAGGTTCAAAAGTCATATTTTTAAAACACTTCCCTATTATAATTTCAAATGATTGGTCATTAAACATACAATATCAAGTACTGAAGCATTCTTATTTATCCACTAAAAATACCATATCAATATTTAATTGGATTAAATGTTTCATATTTCATTATAGTAAATTTTATTTTGACATTAATAATTTATCGACATATAATCACTCAACTCACACATTGGTTATAACAATATTTTAAGAAACAGGTTTGGATGTGCTTACATAACAAAATTGTAGATCAATGTTTCACTTTATCCCTAGAAAACTAAATGGGTTTTGGGACATGAATTATAGTGAGAAAAAATATGGCTTAAGGGGTTTTTTATGTTGTTCCTTGGGAAAGATAAATGTCTATTGTAAAGATATGTTACCCTCCTTCAAAATTGGGTATATTTAGTGCATATCATATATCTCAAGGTGTAGAGGGGTTTGAATATTATATCTATTGTATTTTTCATTCGAACTACTATAAAAATCATTATGACCACTCTTTTACTTTAATTTTTTAAACATATCATACTGACTTCATTTATTATATTTGTCTGAATTATTTATCATTATTAATCACAATATAAATAATATTAATTATATACTATTATTATCATATGTTAGACAATTAACCCACTTGTATTTTCTAATACTCTTATGGGACATAAAAAAAGGTTTCAAAATGTATAACATCTTAGATTTTATTCTTTTTCTATCAATTTCCAAGACACAATATTCTAAGGGAGTGGTCATATTAGATTGATGGAGAAGGGTTAATTGATAGTTGCATCCCAAATATTCCACCTTTATTTTATGTAAAAGGTTGTGGTTCTTGGGAAGTTAAGATAGAAGACTAACTCAAGTAATTAAACAATCAGAATTAGACCATAACAATAAAACCAAATAAACTATTAGAAGAAAAACCAGACATAATAATAATTAATAGTGTAGGTACATGTAATCATAACTATAATATTATGAACATTTATTGTCTTTCTTTTAGTTGAAAAATTTTTAGTTCTGTTTATACATGTCAAATTATTCATGATATTTAGAAAAAATTTAATGTTACGCCTTATGGTAAAAATATGTTAACCTGAAAAATTAATGGAATATTGTGAAATTAGTACAAGGACATAAAATTTGGAGAAAAAATTTCTATAAAAAACGCTCAAAAATTTCAAAATAATTCTGAATGGAATGAGTGCACTTGGAGAAGAATAGGAAAATACTTCTATGGTTGATTGTGATTTCAATTCACTACTATAGGAGTGGCATACCAAGAATATTTTATTGTTTAAAGAATGAACATAAAAGTTTAAAATTGACTAAGATAATTAATTCAATCTTATAATCCAAGATTACGATAAAATTATTTGATAATTAAGATTATGATAAGAAGAATCACTACTAGAAATTCAACCATTTGTGACGGGTCATTTACGATGGGCAGATGACCCATCACAAATAGTTTCTTTCCTATTATTATTTGTGATGGAATATTAAATCCATCAGAACTAATGATTTATTGTGACAAAATTTATAACCCATCATAAATAGTTTTAGTGTGAACTCCCACCGCACATCACCAAAAGTAATCACGATGATTATTTGTGATGGATAATGAAATCTGTTGCAAATTCTCATTGGCTCGTGATTAGTTGGGATGAAAATTAGTGTATGTTGCAAATAATTTTGATGAAAAACTATTTGGGATAGAATTAATTCCATCGCAAATAGTTTA